>CM060191.1:5000-4805000 GCA_030549335.1 Pontederia crassipes | reverse complement strand
TAGTGCTGCATGTTTATTGACGCTAATTTAGCGTCATGCGTTATCGACTTGCCGTAATTTACCGCGTAATTTCTAATCTTGGCGCGTGATAATAGCGTCTAAGTAGCATTGCAATGGCACCAATTTTAGTGCTAACTTCGGGTAACACGAATGTGACGCTAAATCAATGCGACAGGGAGGCACTTATCTTCCGATTTTGTTGACCTAACATATCGCTATTTAGACGCTAGTAGCGTTGAATTAGCGTCACTATTTGGAGAAAGTTTTTGTGACGAGAAGCTTTCAAACGGTTTATTTCCATCTAAAAATCAATTTTTTTCTTACAGTGAATAGCAGAAAACTTGTTAGAATATGATGGAAGATGCTAGCTAATTGTCAAATTGGAGAAAGTCTAATAAATTTATAGTTCGAGCATATCTAGCTATATACACACACCTGCATCCATCAATTTTTTTTACGTAGAATGCATCAAGCTTTTATTTAGGCAAATATAGTTGAGGACATCCCAGTACTTATGAAGGCTCTTTATTTAGATTAATACAAGATAGATACTAAAGGCCTTAATTAAGGAGCTTGTTTATCATCGGACACGGTGCTGCTCTTTTGGCTATCCGATCCACTGTTTTTGCCGTCGCCATTATTACCGCCATAAGCATACTTTCTTCCGTATCCATAGTTATCACCGCCATTGACAGTGCCGTAGCTATCCTTGTTTTGGCCCCCATTGCCATAGACATCTGATTGGCTGCCATGCTCTCTGCTCCTGTCATAACCATTATTCTTGTTGTTCTGATCATTGCCATTGCCACCATTATATTGGCCACCCTTCTCGTTCTTGCCATTTTCCTCGCGTTGGGCACCGTTGCTGTTATTGTAATTTTGATCATAGTTTGCCTTCTCATCATTGCCGCCGTATTTGGACTGTCCTCCATAGCCACGACCCTCGTTGTTGTACTTGCCTTTCTCCCCGCTCTTGCCGTAGTTATTGTTGTTGTCTTGATCACGGCCTATTTTCTCACCACTACTGCCATACTTGTACTGTCCATTGTTGGCGTAACCATGCGTGTATTGGCCACCATTGTCCCCGGTCTTCCCAGACCCCATGTAGTAGTTGTTGTTGTTGTACTGACTACGATCTCTCTTCTCGCCGTAGTTACCTTGGTCGTTCTTGTTTCCAACGCCATACTCTCCCCCATAATTCGCACGGCCGTAGTTGTTTCCGCCGTTGTATCCTCTTTCGTTATAGTAGTTGCCCTCACCTTTGTAGCCACCACCATATTGTTGTTCACCACGGCCGTACTCGGACATGTACCCACCACCATATTGTTCACCGGAGCCATAGACATTGCCACCACCATGACACACGGCGAGAGTCCCCAACAGGACTAGGAGAACAGCAGCCCCAGTGGTAGACATTATGAGAGATTTTTGAGGGCGGGATGGATAGATACAGTGCTCAGCTGTAAGTCTGATGAGAAGAAATGTAACCGAGTGCTGATCCATTTATAGACGTTGCGATTGATATAACTGAGTTGTAAAATTGTAGAAAGTTAATGAGCATTAACATGGAATTGATATCACCAGTGGAGTACTGAAGTTTTCTCCAGTTCTTCACATCCTTCCAAATGGTTGCGCATTAGTGCTCTTTCTCACTTATAAGAAAGGTCATCAATAGATATATATCACCTTATGTATTCTTGGGTGAGCAATGGAACGAGGAATCTACTTGATTTCAGTAAAACTGTCTACAAATTTAATGGTGTCAGGTACAAATGTCTACCAGTTCATGTCACTTGTGTGCGGAGATCTAGCAGCTGCTTACATTGTTCATGTATGGTGTCATCTCAATGTCACCACTATGCGTGCTGCATGAACACGGAACATGTAGATTTTAGCAAATGTTCGATTGGTTGCGCCTTTATACACTTTGGCAACTTGTGCAGTCTTACATGAATTGAATACGTAATGTGTGAACTTTAGCATAAAGTTTGATAGGTAGCGATTTCATTTACTTTCTATGTATTGTAAAATTCCAACCCTTTCCATTGTTAGGCATATCTTTGTTTCAATGAACCCCCAAATCCCAATTGTAATATAAGAACAATTTGGTGAAAATCTGTTTTTGTGGGTTTCGAAATAAAAAGATTGACCGAAACATTTTGCTAATGTGAGTCCTTCTCGGGCCAGACTTAATATATAAAAACAAATAATACTATTTTTTCTTTTTTAAAAGCATTTAATTATAATAAATATATAATTGTTTCATTTATTTACTATAATGGTAATATATATTTACTTACTTAATAAGAATATATTATATTATATTATAGCATAGCATATTAGTTTAATTTGTTTAACATATAAGAAATAAGATCCTTGGTTTGAATGGGTGATGCGCTTCGACCCGACAATCGGGTCGGGTACGGGTTGGAAAAATCCAACCCGAGTTGACCCGACCCGATCCGATTGATCCGATTTTTTATTTTTTTTAATTACACTTAAAGCTTAAATTTAATTTAATTTTTTTAAAAAACTGAAATAAAATATTTTAATTACAGAAATAATATAATAAAATATTTTAATAGTGGGCCTCAAGCAATGAGCCGACATTATTTTTTTGGGGCTGTTTGGTAGAGAAATAAAATAAAAATTAATTCATTTTTTTTATTTTTTTCATTCAAACATCTGAACTCATTTTTAATAATTGCAAGAATAATATAAAATAAAAATAAAAATATTTTTGCCTCCCTTAAATTTTTTTTGCTTCTATATTATTCTTGAGAACATTTTGGGGTTAACTTTTTTTTGTTCCACCATGCCCCTCAATGCCCTAGTCACACTGTTCTCTGCAACATCACTAGTCTCGTCATCTGCAACTCCAATCGTGTCACTGTTTTCCCGTTTAGAGACCAACGAAGACGAGAAAGAGAGCGATGCTCTTGTTGTCGTGGGATCATGAATTTGCGTCAGAGGATAATCCTTTTTAATGATGGACAATGACGAATCATGCCCTAGTAAAAATAATTGAATAGAATATGTAACTATTAAATTATATAATTAATTAATATGATATGTAATGATGAGACTACCAAGTCATAATGCAAAAAAAAAATGATGTAATAGATTAATAAAATATTAAATGATACAATTAATTAACATGATATTTGATAATGATAATACCAAAGAATTAAATAATGTAATAAATTAATATGGTATTGAGATACTAATTATAAAAAAAATATAAAAAAAATATAAAAAAAACAGAAAGAATAGTGAAAGGAGGAGAGCTCTTAATGCATGGAAATTATAAATTTCTATTTTTTCATGAAACAAATAGAAATTTGTTTGATATTTAATTATAAATGCTTTTAGATATAAGATATGTTTAGAGACTGCTGAAGAACTTGTAGTACTCGTCTCTCCATCTGCACAGCTGAGTGCAAAAAATGTTGTTGGACCTTACGTCCAAATGGGCCGTTGGCTCACACGAAGTTATGTAAAATTGCACTAAGCAGTTTGATTAACTACTAAAGAAGTTTATGTAACTTCTTATTGGGCTGCTATATAAAGGCATGTAGAAGCCTGTTGTAGCATGGTTGTACGAGCAGTCCGACAAACTCCGTCGTAAGCCTGCTGAATTCTGACGACGTCCAAAGGTATATGGATTGTGAACATATGACTTCTTTCCGTACGTGATCGACGTCCCGACAATGAGTTCGAAATAATGTAGAAAAGTCTCCGGCGATCTGTTCTTTCGCTGCGAGGTATTCCTATAATACCCCCTCTTATTATATGTACCAATTCCTTCAATTGGTATCAGAGCCGATATGACTTTTCTTATTTATTTTTTGGACTTCGTAATTTTTGTGCCTTCGATTATAGGACCATAACCGAAGAATGAAATATTTTTTGTTGTCATTTTTCGTACAAATTCACCCTGAATTATTGTACACTCATTTTAATTATTTTCCCAAATTTCAAAAAAAGGAAAACACGTAACTGTTCAGAAATTAAAAAAATGGTGCTACAGTGCCATCAGCACTGTAGCTCGCTACAGTGAACGCGCAGGCCTATGGCCTGCCGCACGGCAGGGGCCTCGACCCGCTGCGCGGTACCACCCAGCGCGATGCGCGCGGGCTTTGGCCTGCTGCGCAGCGTCGAGTGGTTCGGCGCGCGGGCCATGGCCCGTTGCGAGGCACTTACACATCCCGACGCATGTGGGCCAGTGGCCCGGTGTGCGGCGACGTCTAGCGCGGCGCGCACGGGCATCGGCCCGCTGCGCAGGCTAGCACGATGCGCGCGGGCTAGTGGCCCGCTGCGCGATTTGGGCCGATAGTTGCCGAATTAAACAGTTATATTTTTTTTGAAAACTAGATTTAGAAAAAACTCGGGAAAAATATAGAAAAATGAGAAAAATGTGTTTTTTGACCTCGGAAATTTCTGAATTTTTTTTATAAATGTGTGATATAATTGTGATATAATTGTATGCATTTTTTTCGTTATGATGAATTTTCTATGTTATTATGTCCATGATAAATATATATGAGAAAATTAGATTATTCCTAATTTATGCACATTATTGAGTTAGAAAATTATGAATATTTTTTTGGAAATTTCAGAATGTTTAATATGCATATTTTGTACTTGTGCATATGAATTTTGCATATTATGCCATGTTACTACGTGTAATTAATAGTAACTGATATTCTTATAAATTATCATGTCACAATTAATTCTAAGTATGAGTGATATGTACTTAGTTAGTTTTAATACAAAATAATCAGATTATGTTAAATTATGAATTTTTGTATTTTTGAATAATTATGTGGTGAATGACAATTGGAATAATGGAAATTGTTTTATACAACAAATGATCATGTAATGTTACTAAAAAAATTAGAATAAATTTTTTGAAAATTGTATGACATTTTTTTATGCATATTAGTCATATTATGCATATTATTAGTACATGAAATAGTCATGTTATTTTGTCATACATTATATATATGATTATGAATTTAAGTAACAATTCATTCATATATGTTATTATATGATATGTTCTAAGTGTAGTATGTCTCACTTAAATTGAATTTCCATATGAATTAAATATTCATGCACATAATTATGTTATATTTATTTAAAGTGTATTTAAGTGTGACACTTATGTAAATTGATATGATAATAGAAATTTGCACATTGTTAGTTTATTTGTGAATTGGACTATATAAAAGGAATTTATTTTCTATATGAAATGAACACGAGCCTAAAATATATGATGAAGGCTCTCTCGGCCTAAATAAAGAAAATAGATTAATGCAAAGAGTTAGAGTCTAAAGAAGTAAATCAAGTCAAGGACTAGTAAATTCATCCGTTTTGTTGAAAGGTAAGCATTCGAAATAAGTCGATATGGATGATAAGAGATTTAAAAATGATGAAAAGCAATAGTCGCAAAAGGTGTGTTGACCATAAAGAATTTTTTCTCTTGTTCGTCAAAAGTCTAGTTATTGATTTACATATGTATTAGATGAAACTTACGTTAAGCTATTTGAATGCTTAAATGTAAAGTATTGAGCGCAATATGTAGTTTGCGACGATCCATTTATAGATTTAGTATTCATTTAAATAATGATATAAATGTCATTATGTGTAAATCCATTTTTATGGATAAATATGTCATCATGACATTATATGTGAAATAATATTATGTATAGCTAGAAATAATAAGGGATTTATTCTATTAATGAAGAATTTAATGTCTTTCTATAGAAATGACATAGGTGAGACAATTATTCACACCGGGTGTGAAAATTAAATAAGAATTGTTCAAGTAAATTTATTACTTTATAGCAAGAGTCGTCTGTTATAAAGACGAATTGAACATTCTACGATAAAATTGTACACTCATTGGTACCCTAATTAAAAGAGATAATTTTGAATATCATGATTTTCTCTATAACTCTGTAAGTAAGGAAATGTCATTTTGTAGACATGGTCAGTGTTCAGACATGCACAATAAGTTGCGTAGTCTGATTTGTGTCATTGGTCAAATGAGAAATTTACATGCTAATGCAGGACACCTACGTTGGATGACGATTAAGAAAATAATTAGACACCTTATGTGCATGTTGACTCTTATTTTGCATAGATTTGCTTAATAAATAGACGCCTAGTAAGAGGATGATATTAACAAGCAAATGTTTATCACCAGTTATGTTTTCATGTTATAGAATGACATATTGCAAAAGCAAAACTATATATATATATATATATATATATATATATATATATAGTCAAGTATGCCTTTTGTTGCAATATGCATGTCAATATTGCGTGATAAAAAGGATGGACCATTAAGGAAAAATACATTGATGTCTAATATGTCTTGACAATGTGAAGAAGATATGATTGATGAATACATATGTAAATACGTGATACGTACTAAGCATGTTCGAATGACGCATTAACATGCGCAAAGTTTATGCGATGATGTATTCTATATCTTCTTGTGATGAATAAAATTATATTAAATTTTATTCTAAAGTTAGTTAATGTTTTTGATAAAGCATGTAGAGTATGTCGATCAGGCACGAGATTATCAGTCACACGGATAATCGCCTCAGCGCTTAGTGTATAGCGAGCGGAGATGAAATGATTTAGATCCAGATATAATCGCGGTAATTATTTTAGCCATTTTTATCTAATTTTATCATGACATGTATCAAATTTAATTATTTATTTGTTAAATTTCCAAGTCAGTTTTATACCCGAATTTTGTCATTATATTATTGCATGTTTTATTAATTCAAAATAAAAAATTCAATTAAATAATATACTTAGCGTTTTATTGCGTGTGATGAAGTGAAAATATGCGGTAGAACTTAGCGTTGTTGTAGCGTCGACAATGTTAGATGTGAATCTAGTGTCGCAAGATTTGAGACACTTTGTCGACGCTAGCTAGGACTCGATTTGGGTGTCATGCATTTGCGCGATTTTGGCGCCGATCCTCGCGGCATCACATGTAATGCAACGCTATGTAGACGCTAACATAAAAACATATTCCTATTGTTGCCTACACATAACACATACAATGGTTAATTGCACTATTTTAACACTTGGCGTCTCATAACTATATATATTTGAAGAACATATATGTTAATTAAGAAATATATAACTATATATGCGCTATCTATATTTATATAATTATATGTTATCTATCTTGAGTTCTTGACGCAACCCCATATATGTTAATATATATTATCTATACTATACTTTAATGAATAAATAAATTAAATATTATGTGTACCTTCAACATATATATGTATTCCTACATAATTACATATATATGCCTACATCATAGGAGTTCCTAAATATATAATTTGTTACCTATTTTATATATGTTACTTATGCATACAATATATATGTTACCTATATTACTTATGCATAATTACTTATATATGCCTATATCATATGAGTGTTCCTAAATATACTATATTATATATGTTATTTATGCATACTTATAAATTAAGTGACATTATTTGTTACAAAAATATCCTATTTTAGCGTCACAATAGAGCCGCAATGATTGTCGACACTACTGAGGCACCATTGACGTCTACTTGGCATCGCGTTATTGGGACGCTAAGACGTCTGAGACGCTACGTCAACGTTAAGGTGTCTCTAATATGTTTTAGCGACACATTAGCGTCTCTATAGCGCCACATTAGTCGACTTTATTAACACTCACTTAATCAGGAACATATAGACATATAAATGCACATATATACTTATATTTATATATAATACGAACACATATATATATTATTATCATTTAATCTCCCATGTATAAACATATACATACATATATATACTTATAATACGTATACATATACATGTTATTGTCACTTAATCTCGTACATATATAGACATATACATACACGTATATACTTATAATGCATATACATATACACATTGTTGTGACTTAATGTCGCACATGTAGACATATACATATATATATTAGATATACATATATACAATTTTGTCATATACACATATACATATAGAATTATAATTATATATATACATATAATAAAAAATTACAATAATAGAAAATATACATATATAGACATATACATACTCTATCTCTAATATATAGACCTAACATACGTAAAATAGAAAAGTACAATATATAGAAAATCTATAATAGAAAATTAGAATATAGAAAACCTATTGGAATAGGAAATTACATACATATAATAGAAAATTAGAATATAAAAACCCTATTGGAATATAAACTTATAATATAATATGAACAAAATAATATAAACCTAACCAATAAAAAAATTTATTTGGCGTCACTTTAGCGTGTACTTAACGTCAACTATGCATCTTCGCTTATAGAGTCACCTAGGCGTCGACGTAGCATCACACTTTAATATAAACTTAAAATTTATTTGTTTGCGCCATGTTAACGCCTATGTAGCGTCGCATTATGATGCGGTGCTAATTAAAAAACTTACCTTAAGTACCTAAGTCCTTTGTTTACTTTTTACTTTTACTGTTTACCGCTTGAACCTCCGACCCCAACCCCGCCCGCCGACCGACGTCGACTCTGTCGACCCTGACCCTGCCTCCTGCCTCCTCCTCCGATCATAACCCCGCCGACTGATCACCACCTCCTCCTCCGACCCCAACCCCACCCGCTTACCGCCTCCTCCTCCTTCGACACCGACCCCGCTCGCCTACCGCCGTCGACCCCGCTTGCCTACCGCCGCCTCCTCCTTCGACCCCGACCCTGCCTTCCGGCCGCCTCCTCCTCCGACCCCAATGCCGTCCGCCGATCGCCGCCGACTCCTTCGACCTTGACACCGCCTCCGGCCTCCTCCTCCGACCCCTCCGTCGGACGCACCCTCCTCCACCTTTCTTTGCCCTCAGACGGACGCCCCACCGCCCTCGTCCACTGCCGCTCCTCCGTCGGACGTCGTCTTCCTCCGTCGGACGACGTCTTCCTCCGTCGGACAGTAAGTCCTTTTTGTTAATTGATTTTTGTTAACTTGAAATTGAATATGGTCATGTTCCTAATTATGCCCTAATTTAGATGAATATATAAATAGACTAAATTGTTTTTAAATTATGCCTTAATTTAGATGAATATATGTTAACTTGAAACTCTGCTTTCAACTATATGAATATAGTTTTCTAATTATTTTATTTTTGTGATAGTTGCTCCACCATCAACGGGGCATATAGTCGGGACGTCTCGATTGCACAACGACGATCGACATATCATACCAGGTTATTTTCTGTATATTGCATAAATTTAAGTACATCTAAGGATTTTAAGTATTTTTTATGATGACAATTGCTACGCCACCGTCGAGATTATTGGACGCTTCACCACATTCTAGCGTTAACGAGCGACATCTTACCCCACATGATATATTTATTATTATTAAAATTATATTTCTCAATTAATTACATTAATATTTTTTTAATAATGTCAGTTTCTACGCCGTCGATAGTACAAGCACCCGGCTTATCACATTTTGATGAGCGGACTGCCATGAATCATGTAGTGATAGACATCACGCGAGGTGAGTATTTTACTGTATATATATCAATTATCACTAGTTTAATTTGATATGACACTAATGATTTATTTTGTACTAGGGCTCGTAGATGATGTCTGACCTTTTCAGTCTACCCTAGCTGTACCGGATGATGATTCTTCTTTGACAAATGAAGAGGGATTAAACGATAATGGAGTGGTCATCGTCAATAATATTGCTAGAATGTAAGTTAAATAAGTTGTATAAACTTTATTATAGTTTTACTTATCATTGAAAATTAATTCTTCTTTGTAATTTACAGGACCATTTTCGTACCCGCTAGTACCGTGCGGGATGTCAGTGCTCTGGTTCTTTCCCACTTGTCGGAAGGGGCAGGATCGTGGAAAGATGTCCCAATTCAAGTGACATATTTCGGACCTTTACAATACGATCTTCTTTTTTAGTTACATAATTTATTTTATATTATTTTTTTAAATTACTAAGTTTTAAAATATTATTTAGGAGGTAAATCAGTTTCGTCTGGATCTTAGTTTGGGGACGATCCGGAGAGCTTTTTAGGAGGTGGCTACGAAATACCTCCGAAATCGATTATATAAGTTTTGCAAGGTCGTTACGTCCACCGGCCCCACTTTGGAGCAGGGCATACAAAGATGCCCAATGCATATTAATCACTCGGTTTGAGAGTCCTTATGTAGGAAGTGTTAAGTATGTTTACATTTAAATTATTTTTATTAAATTTATAAATTTTCAAAGTCTAAGTATTTGATGTTCATAAAGGACGGATGAACAATGGCAAATAAAGTCGGAAAAGGAAAGAGTTAAGTGATTTTTAAAACCCAAGGCCCACATCCACACTAGCGGGTCGATGCGGTTTGACGAGCATTGACGGAGCATGGTAACTTACATACAAATTTGATTAATCAAACTTTTAACTTATATTTATTATATAAAATTTGAAATATTATTGCAAGAGGAGAAACAAGACGGTCCCGTGGACTTTCGCGTGGCCTATGAGGCCACACGTAAGAGTCAGAAGACCAATGTCCTTGTCACGCCCACTGCTCGTAGGCTTCTGGTAAGTTTCATCACATGTTCACTTGATTGTTGATGTTAGTGCAAACTATTTTTTAAATGTCTGAAAAGTACGGAGATGATCCGAGTACTCAGCCACCAGGTAACATTTCTCGAAAGCGATTCACGTTTTTAATTTATGTGTGTTTTTGATGTTATATAATTTATATAATCTATAATGGTTATATGATTGCATAAATTTTTTTATTTCGTAGAGGACTCTCCTGTTTGGGAGGTGGTGACTGGCACGACATGAGGAGGATACCTGCGTGGCCTCGACACAACCGCTTAAGTACATAGGAGGAGCGGAGGATATGCAGGCGGCCCATCTACTCCGAGCTCATCCGCTGCACCTGATGTGACGCAGCTATCGCAACAACTATTGCGGCAACTATCACAGCAAATGTCGCAACAGATATCGCAACAGGCGTCACAGTAGCTGTTGCAGCAGTTGGCTCCATTATTGCAGGCGATTCAGGAATTGATCCCACCGCAGAATCAATCCCCGCGAGGCTAAGGACCGAGCACGTCATGATCAAACGTCTAGAACGACAACAACAATTCTCAAAACTAAGATAAAAACTTTTGCAACTATACTTTTGTTACTTATAGACTTCTTATTAGATATACGTATAGTAGTTATACTTTTGTTAGTTCAGTTTATTACTTTTTATATTATTATCTTAGATATTGTGCCTGGGATGATTATACTTTGATATTATGCCTGTAATGGATATCAATGCATTTATATGAATTATATAATTGTATGGTGTGGGAAGGGAAGAAAATATGGCTGTAACGGGGCAAAAAAATATGACATTAGCGCATCCGTAGCGTCACACTAGTGTCGCATGCATAGTCGACGCTACATTAAATATATCATTATTCGGAGCGTCATAGTAGCGTCGATAGGTGGAAAGTCACCTTAACGTCTCCTTCGCGACCCAACAGACATGATGGAGGCCTCACAGTAGTGCCGAAATAGCGTCAACTAATGCATAAACTTAGTGTCTCTTGAGCGTCGGAATAGCACCTCACACATCTACATCACGTTAGCGTCAACTGCTCGTAATGAGACATTGCACATCACCTTAACATCGAGATTGCATTTACTATTGACGATAGTAGTGTCTCCCTCTTCTTTAGCTTTATTGCGACGCTATTAGCTACCGATTAACGACGTCACATGTTGTCGACTTTACTTAGACGCTAAAGAGTCGCTATATATTCCAGAGACTCAATAGCGCCGCAATAACGTCTCCTCCTTTGGGTTGCTATTTGTCAATTTTCTTGTAGTGACAATTTCAATTATATATATATATATCCATCCATTCTTCCATTAAATTTACATATACACAATTATACTGACGGACTTTCCATTGAATTTACTTATAAATTTCCATTATAATCACTAGTTGTCTATGTTCATCCACGTGTAGCGTGGGAGCTCATCCATCCATGATCTTGGGATCCAACGCGACTTGCACACTGTAGATCTCCCTTGTGGCAAATGCCTTGATGCACACGAACAGGCCCACGTCCGCCCGCAACAATCGCCGCTTCCACCCGACGACCAGGAGAATCACCGCGATCGTCATAAAAAACACCACCGCATCTTCCCAGCCAAACTCGAACTCCTCGACACTTCCACCGTCGTAGCTTGACTCTGACGCCATATAGGAATCTTCACCATAGGTGATAGCCGATCGCCCGAGGGAGGGAGGGAGGGAGGGAGGGAGGGAGGGAGGGAGGGAGAGAGAGAGAGAGAGAGAGAGAGAGAGAGAGAGAGAGAGAGAGAGAGAGAGAGAGATGGGTGTCGTGGCGAGGGAGAAAGATTTGGCCACATCTTTGAGCATTAAAAGTGAGAGGGAGAAAGAGAGAAAGAGAACGAAGGGTTAGAGCGTGTGTCTTCGAGCGTCGGGTTAAAAGAATGAAGGGTTACGATTTGTTCCTCGAGAAGCACATGGATCTCCATCGGTAGCGCCACAATTAGCGATGCGATTGTTGAGACGCTAAGATAGAATATCATGTCGCATTAGCATCGATAGATCACTAAGCTAGTGTCACGGGTTTACGATGCTATTGCGACGCTATACCATTTTGGCGTCGGGATGGCGACGATATTGTCGCTAGCTTCGATGCATATGTATATGTATATATGTAATATGAATATGTATATATGTACGTGTGTATATATAAATGTATGTATATGTGTATGCATATATATATATGTATGTATATACACACAAATATATATATATATATATATGTATACACACACACACACATATATATATATGTATGTATGCATGCATGCATACATGTATGTATGTATGTATGTATGTATGTATGTATGTATGTAATATGCGTATATGTATGCATATGTATATGCATATGTATATGTATGTATGTATGCATATGCATATATATTTATTAATTAGTATTAAATAGGTAATATATATATACATTTATTTTAGTAATTATTATTAATATAGGTTGTAGAATCCCAAAGGGCACCAAGAGGGGGGGGGGGGGGTGAATTGGTGTTCAATTCGAAAATGTCGATTTCACAAAAACCGCCGCGGAAGCTTAAAATCGATTCTTAAATCATTTACAATTCAGATCATAAATTCAATGAGATGGAGAGAGAGAGAGAAAATCAAACGCAAACACACGGTGGTTGTTGACGAGGTTCGGCCACACCTTGGCCTACGTCCCCACTCTGACTTCTCGACTTCGAGACCGTCGAAGATTCCACTAATCCATTCATTTGTCCCAAATGGGGTAAGAAAGAAAACCCTTTACATCAACCACAGAGGCAATGCAACATCTCCTTCTAGGAAGCTAATCTTTTTCTCTCACTCAAGAAGTAAGATTTATAACCTCTTTTACACAGGAGCTCTTTATAATTTTTCTGAACAAAAATGTTTCTCTCTTTTACAATTCTATGCTCACAAGAGTGGAAGAGAGAAAGAAAGAAAACTCTAAATGATAACTTCAAGAGAAATGATCTTCTTTTGATTTCTTGAAATTTTGCTTCAATACTTGGATGCATGTTCTTTCTTTTGGCTTTGACACTCCTTTTTTATAGGCTTCTGCAAGTGAGAAAGTTGTCCAAAAATTATTCCACAATTTTCTCCTTCAAATTTGATCGTTACTGTTCATTTGACCGATCGACCGCACATATGGACCGGTCAACTGGTACACTTTCTTTTATGAAAAATGTGACCGTTGGCAAATTTTGAACTGTCCGATCTACCGGTACTTCGACTGGTATAGTCTCGATATTCTGTTGATTGAAATTGAGCATTTTCTACATTGATCGGTGGACCTGTATTCTAGACGGTCGACCGATATTCTGGACCGATCGACCTATTTTTCAGCCGGCAGTTCGACCGCCATGCACTATTTTAAGCATAACTTTTTGCACAGTTATCCAAATGAGATGATTTTTTATTCTATGAAAAGATAAATAATTCTCTACAACTTTGATATTTATGATTAATCAAAACTCTAATAGTATCATAGTTAATTATTTAATTAAAGTGTAGTGCATAAAGTTATATCTTTTTCTTTAAATTTTTTCAGCATTTTAACTTTAATCTTTTGAGGTTTGTAGCATGAAAATATAATTTTATATATTACTAAAACTTAGATCCAACAATCTCCCCCTATTTGATGAAGATAAATCAATAAATATGAAAAATATATAAGTTGCAAAAAAGTTATAACATAAGTTGTAAAATCAATTTTACTCCCCCTAACACTCAACTTTCCTTACAATGATAGATATTCACATAAGTATAAATTAAGGAACTCTTCATATAAAGTGATATTCAGATCACATTTCTCCTATATTTCTCCCCATTTTGTTTCATAAAAAAGAATAATTTGTATATGAAGCATGTAGGAAATATATGTAACTCCCCCTTAATCATGCCATCTTTGAAAAATATTATTTTCCCCTTTTTTCATGTTAGAAATATGTAAAGAGTTTGTATTGAAGAAATAACTCCCCATAAATTTATGACTATTTTATAATGTCGAAATGGAAATAATTTGATGAAGGTCATATATATATATATATAGTCAAAATATGGCATAAAACTTTGATACAACAATGATATCATGATATGACAAAATAAAGTTTAATATGCTTCCCCCTATCACTATTACCAATTTTAGATGTTCTCTCTTTTAAAAAAAATAGTAATTTTGACTTTTTAAGTGAAATCAAAGATAGATGATACTTTTATCATAACCTTTGTGCCTTCACATTTCCAATTCCTCTTTTGCTTTACATGTGAGGCACACCTGAAAAATAATCATTTAAACTTTGGTACCCAAAATTCTTTGGGTCTAATTTTGTTAGTCAAAGTTCCTTTTGGAATCCATATCATTTTATGTTTTAAAGATTTTCTTGCTTTGCATTGATAAGCATAATGGCCATAAAATCCACATGCAAAACATGTAATATGTGATTTTCTATCGTATGAATGATTAGACTTCCAATAAGAATTTTCATGTCCAAAGTATTTCATAGAATTATCTTTCTTTACATAAGAATTAGTTTTATCATTATTTTGTGAATTTTTCAAAATATCATTTTCCTTTTTTGCTTTTTCTAAAGAACATGTTAGTTTTACAATTTCACATGTATGTGTAATTTTCAAAGTTTCAATTTCATTTTTTAGGTTTTCATTCTCCATAGAACATGTATTCTTTTCTTCTTTTAAATTTTCAATCTCATGTCGTAATTTCTCATTTTCCTCTTTAAGTGAGTAATATCTTTTTATAAGGGAGGAAAGTTCTTTATTTACATCTAAAAAAAGATTTTCTTTGAAAGAGCTCAATGAGTCATTATTTGAAGGATTAGAAGTTACCTCATCGTCGTGTGCCATTAGGCATAAGTATGCTTCATCACTGGAAGAGCTTGACGAGTCACTTGTTTCATTTGACTCTCCATACTTTTTTTTTTACCTTTTCGAGATGTCTCTTCTTTGTGATTTTTGTATGATCTTCGGGTAGGCGTCTCATTCGTTTCTTTCTTCTTCACCAACTTGATATACTTATCTAATTTTCTTGTGTAGTGGACGAGTCTCTTTTCGTCCACTTCTTCTTCACTTGAGTCTTCTTCATTTGCATTTGCCTTTAATGCCAATGTTTTCTTCTTGGGGGACTTTTCTTTTTAATCTTCTTGGATTGAGATCTCATATGTTAAAAGTGAACCAATAAGACCATCAAAATCTAATTTGTTCAGATCTTTTTCTTCAATCACGATCCTCTTCGTATGCTATTTGAAGGAGAGAGACCTGATAATCTTTTTCACCTTTTGGGGATTAGTTCTTGGCTCGTCCAATGAGGCTAAGCTATTCAAAATATCATTAAATCGAGCAATCATATCATTTATGGATTCATTTTCATGCATCTTGAAGGAATCATATTGATGATTCAAAATATTTAATCTAGATTCTTTGACTTTATCCGTTCTTTCATAAGTAGTAATGAGTTTCTTTCAAATTTCGATTGCACTTTCGCAATTAGAAATACGATTGAAATCTGTTGAATCCAAAGCACAATAAAATATATTTTTAACTTTCCAATCAAGTTTTGAAAAAAAAATTTCTTTTTCTTTAGAATTAGTAGGTAACTTTTCATAATCATAATAACCTTTTTCAACTATGTCCCACATGTCGATATGAATAGAACAAATATATGCTTGAATCCTAATTTTCCAATATTGAAAATTTGATGCATCTAATAGGGGAGGTCGACTAATTGATTATCCTTCGGCGAAAACAAGTGCACTTGATATCATGGCTTTTAAGTTGGTTAAATATTAAAATAAGATAATTGAATCTTAAAAAAAATTAGATATAAAGATGATTAGATCTTAAAACAAGATGATTTAAAAAATCAAAACAAGAACAACTCGCTCTGATACCAATTGTAGAATCCCAAAGGGCACCAAGAGGGGGGGGGGATGAATTGGTGTTCAATTCGAAAACGTCGATTTCACAAAAATCGTCGTGGAAGGTTAAAATTGATTCTTAAATCCTTTACAATTCAGAGCATAAATTCAATATTAGAGGGAGAGAGAGAGAGAGAAAATCAAATACAAACACACGGTGATTATTGACGAGGTTCGGCCACACTTTGACCTACGTCCCCGTTCCGACTTCTCGACCTTGAGACCGTCAGAGATTCCACTAATCCCTTCCTTTGTTCCAAATGGGGCAAGGAAGAAATCCCTTTAAATCAATCACATTTTCTCCACTTCGAGAGGCAATGCAACCTCTCATTCTAGGAAGCTAATCTTTTTCTCTCGCTCAAGATGTAAGATTTAGAACCTCTTTTACACAGGAGCTCTCTATAATTTTTCTGAACAAAAATATTTTTCTCTTTTACAATTCTATACTCACTAGAGTGAAAGAGAGAAAGAAAGAAAACTCTAAATGATAACTTCAAGAAAAATGATCTTCTTTCGATTTCTTGAAGTTTTGCTTCAATACTTAGATGGATGTTCTTTGGCACTCCTTTTATAATCTTCTGCAAATGAGAAAGTCGTCAAAAATCATTCCACAATTTTCTCCTTCAAATTTGACCGTTACTGTTCATTTGACTGAGAGACCGATCGATCACACATATGGACCGATCAATTGGTACATTTTCTTTTATGGAAATGTGACTATTGGCGAATTCTGCACTGTTCGGTCGACCTGTGTTTTGGACCGGTCGACCTCGACCGGTACAGTCTCGACATTCTGCTGATTAAAATTGAGCATTTTCTATATTGACCGGTCGACCTGTGTTCTGGACCGGTCGACCGATATTTTGGACCAGTCGACCTGTGTTCCTGACCGGTCGACCCGTTTTTCAGCCGGGAACTCGACCGTCCTGCACTACTTTAAATATAACGTTTTGCACAGTTATGCAAATGAGATGATTTTTTATTCTATGGAAAGATAACAGAATTCTCTATAATTTTGATATTTATGATTAATCCAAAATCTAATAGTATCATAGTTAATTATTTAATCAAAGTGTAGTGCATAAAGTTATCCCTTTTTCTTTAAACTTTTTCAGCATTTTAACTTTAATATTTCGATGTTTGTATCATCAAAATATAATTTTATATATCACTAAAACTTAGATCCAAATAGGTAATATATATATGTTTGTATTGAGTACGAATAACATATATAGTTATACAAATTAACATTACCTAAATATGAATAATAATTAACATTACTTATATAAATACTTGTATAATATTAGAATTCTAACAAAGGCACCACATTAGCTTCACATTAGCGTCGTAGGTTTCTGACGCCTCTTGTTTTTGTGTCAACGTAGTGTTGACCTATTGTTGATGCTAAATTAGTGTCGCCTTGTGTTGACGCTAGTACAACGCAAGTAGCAGTCGTCGCTCGGCTGTTGACGCTAAGTTAGCGTCGCCCATTGTCGACGTCAATACAATGCAAGACTCGAACGTCAAAATCGCCTCCTGAACTTGTGTCAACTTAGCATTGCCTTGCGTCGATGTCAATATAGTGCAAGTTGTGGACACCAAAATCGCCTTATGAGCTTGCGTCGACTTAGCATCACAAGTTTGTTGACGCTAAGTTAGCGTTGCCCAGTGTCGACGTCAATACAACGCAAGTTAGGGACGCCAAAAATGACTCCTGAACTTGCATCGATTTAGTGCTGCATGTTTATTGACGCTAATTTAGCGTCATGCGTTATCGACTTGCCGTAATTTACCGCGTAATTTCTAATCTTGGCGCGTGATAATAGCGTCTAAGTAGCATTGCAATGGCACCAATTTTAGTGCTAACTTCGGGTAACACGAATGTGACGCTAAATCAATGCGACAGGGAGGCACTTATCTTCCGATTTTGTTGACCTAACATATCGCTATTTAGACGCTAGTAGCGTTGAATTAGCGTCACTATTTGGAGAAAGTTTTTGTGACGAGAAGCTTTCAAACGGTTTATTTCCATCTAAAAATCAATTTTTTTCTTACAGTGAATAGCAGAAAACTTGTTAGAATATGATGGAAGATGCTAGCTAATTGTCAAATTGGAGAAAGTCTAATAAATTTATAGTTCGAGCATATCTAGCTATATACACACACCTGCATCCATCAATTTTTTTTACGTAGAATGCATCAAGCTTTTATTTAGGCAAATATAGTTGAGGACATCCCAGTACTTATGAAGGCTCTTTATTTAGATTAATACAAGATAGATACTAAAGGCCTTAATTAAGGAGCTTGTTTATCATCGGACACGGTGCTGCTCTTTTGGCTATCCGATCCACTGTTTTTGCCGTCGCCATTATTACCGCCATAAGCATACTTTCTTCCGTATCCATAGTTATCACCGCCATTGACAGTGCCGTAGCTATCCTTGTTTTGGCCCCCATTGCCATAGACATCTGATTGGCTGCCATGCTCTCTGCTCCTGTCATAACCATTATTCTTGTTGTTCTGATCATTGCCATTGCCACCATTATATTGGCCACCCTTCTCGTTCTTGCCATTTTCCTCGCGTTGGGCACCGTTGCTGTTATTGTAATTTTGATCATAGTTTGCCTTCTCATCATTGCCGCCGTATTTGGACTGTCCTCCATAGCCACGACCCTCGTTGTTGTACTTGCCTTTCTCCCCGCTCTTGCCGTAGTTATTGTTGTTGTCTTGATCACGGCCTATTTTCTCACCACTACTGCCATACTTGTACTGTCCATTGTTGGCGTAACCATGCGTGTATTGGCCACCATTGTCCCCGGTCTTCCCAGACCCCATGTAGTAGTTGTTGTTGTTGTACTGACTACGATCTCTCTTCTCGCCGTAGTTACCTTGGTCGTTCTTGTTTCCAACGCCATACTCTCCCCCATAATTCGCACGGCCGTAGTTGTTTCCGCCGTTGTATCCTCTTTCGTTATAGGAGTTGCCCTCTCCTTTGTAGCCACCACCATATTGTTGTTCACCACGGCCGTACTCGGACTTGTACCCGCCACCATATTGTTCACCGGAGCCATAGACATTGCCACCACCATGACACACGGCGAGAGTCCCCAACAGGACTAGGAGAACAGCAGCCCCAGTGGTAGACATTATGAGAGATTTTTGAGGGCGGGATGGATAGATACAGTGCTCAGCTGTAAGTCTGATGAGAAGAAATGTAACCGAGTGCTGATCCATTTATAGACGTTGCGATTGATATAACTGAGTTGTAAAATTGTAGAAAGTTAATGAGCATTAACATGGAATTGATATCACCAGTGGAGTACTGAAGTTTTCTCCAGTTCTTCACATCCTTCCAAATGGTTGCGCATTAGTGCTCTTTCTCACTTATAAGAAAGGTCATCAATAGATATGTAGCACCTTATGTATTCTTGGGTGAGCAATGGAACGAGGAATCTACTTGATTTCAGTAAAACTGTCTACAAATTTAATGGTGTCAGGTACAAATGTCTACCAGTTCATGTCACTTGTGTGCGGAGATCTAGCAGCTGCTTACATTGTTCATGTATGGTGTCATCTCAATGTCACCACTATGCGTGCTGCATGAACACGGAACATGTAGATTTTAGCAAATGTTCGATTGGTTGCGCCTTTATACACTTTGGCAACTTGTGCAGTCTTACATGAATTGAATACGTAATGTGTGAACTTTAGCATAAAGTTTGATAGGTAGCGATTTCATTTACTTTCTATGTATTGTAAAATTCCAACCCTTTCCATTGTTAGGCATATCTTTGTTTCAATGAACCCCCAAATCCCAATTGTAATATAAGAACAATTTGGTGAAAATCTGTTTTTGTGGGTTTCGAAATAAAAAGATTGACCGAAACATTTTGCTAATGTGAGTCCTTCTCGGGCCAGACTTAATATATAAAAACAAATAATACTATTTTTTCTTTTTTAAAAGCATTTAATTATAATAAATATATAATTGTTTCATTTATTTACTATAATGGTAATATATATTTACTTACTTAATAAGAATATATTATATTATATTATAGCATAGCATATTAGTTTAATTTGTTTAACATATAAGAAATAAGATCCTTGGTTTGAATGGGTGATGCGCTTCGACCCGACAATCGGGTCGGGTACGGGTTGGAAAAATCCAACCCGAGTTGACCCGACCCGATCCGATTGATCCGATTTTTTATTTTTTTTAATTACACTTAAAGCTTAAATTTAATTTAATTTTTTTAAAAAACTGAAATAAAATATTTTAATTACAGAAATAATATAATAAAATATTTTAATAGTGGGCCTCAAGCAATGAGCCGACATTATTTTCTTGGGGCTGTTTGGTAGAGAAATAAAATAAAAATTAATTCATTTTTTTATTTTTTTCATTCAAACATCTGAACTCATTTTTAATAATTGCAAGAATAATATAAAATAAAAATAAAAATATTTTTGCCTCCCTTAAATTTTTTTTGCTTCTATATTATTCTTGAGAACATTTTGGGGTTAACTTTTTTTTGTTCCACCATGCCCCTCAATGCCCTAGTCACACTGTTCTCTGCAACATCACTAGTCTCGTCATCTGCAACTCCAATCGTGTCACTGTTTTCCCGTTTAGAGACCAACGAAGACGAGAAAGAGAGCGATGCTCTTGTTGTCGTGGGATCATGAATTTGCGTCAGAGGATAATCCTTTTTAATGATGGACAATGACGAATCATGCCCTAGTAAAAATAATTGAATAGAATATGTAACTATTAAATTATATAATTAATTAATATGATATGTAATGATGAGACTACCAAGTCATAATGCAAAAAAAAAATGATGTAATAGATTAATAAAATATTAAATGATACAATTAATTAACATGATATTTGATAATGATAATACCAAAGAATTAAATAATGTAATAAATTAATATGGTATTGAGATACTAATTATAAAAAAAATATAAAAAAACAGAAAGAATAGTGAAAGGAGGAGAGCTCTTAATGCATGGAAATTATAAATTTCTATTTTTTCATGAAACAAATAGAAATTTGTTTGATATTTAATTATAAATGCTTTTAGATATAAGATATGTTTAGAGACTGCTGAAGAACTTGTAGTACTCGTCTCTCCATCTGCACAGCTGAGTGCAAAAAATGTTGTTGGACCTTACGTCCAAATGGGCCGTTGGCCCACACGAAGTTATGTAAAATTGCACTAAGCAGTTTGATTAACTACTAAAGAAGTTTATGTAACTTCTTATTGGGCTGCTATATAAAGGCATGTAGAAGCCTGTTGTAGCATGGTTGTACGAGCAGTCCGACAAACTCCGTCGTAAGCCTGCTGAATTCTGACGACGTCCAAAGGTATATGGATTGTGAACATATGACTTCTTTCCGTACGTGATCGACGTCCCGACAATGAGTTCGAAATAATGTAGAAAAGTCTCCGGCGATCTGTTCTTTCGCTGCGAGGTATTCCTATAATACCCCCTCTTATTATATGTACCAATTCCTTCAATTGGTATCAGAGCCGATATGACTTTTCTTATTTATTTTTTGGACTTCGTAATTTTTGTGCCTTCGATTATAGGACCATAACCGAAGAATGAAATATTTTTTGTTGTCATTTTTCGTACAAATTCACCCTGAATTATTGTACACTCATTTTAATTATTTTCCCAAATTTCAAAAAAAGGAAAACACGTAACTGTTCAGAAATTAAAAAAATGGTGCTACAGTGCCATCAGCACTGTAGCTCGCTACAGTGAACGCGCAGGCCTATGGCCTGCCGCACGGCAGGGGCCTCGACCCGCTGCGCGGTACCACCCAGCGCGATGCGCGCGGGCTTTGGCCTGCTGCGCAGCGTCGAGTGGTTCGGCGCGCGGGCCATGGCCCGTTGCGAGGCACTTACACATCCCGACGCATGTGGGCCAGTGGCCCGGTGTGCGGCGACGTCTAGCGCGGCGCGCACGGGCATCGGCCCGCTGCGCAGGCTAGCACGATGCGCGCGGGCTAGTGGCCCGCTGCACGATTTGGGCCGATAGTTGCCGAATTAAACAGTTATATTTTTTTTGAAAACTAGATTTAGAAAAAACTCGGGAAAAATATAGAAAAATGAGAAAAATGTGTTTTTTGACCTCGGAAATTTCTGAATTTTTTTTATAAATGTGTGATATAATTGTGATATAATTGTATGCATTTTTTTCGTTATGATGAATTTTCTATGTTATTATGTCCATGATAAATATATATGAGAAAATTAGATTATTCCTAATTTATGCACATTATTGAGTTAGAAAATTATGAATATTTTTTTGGAAATTTCAGAATGTTTAATATGCATATTTTGTACTTGTGCATATGAATTTTGCATATTATGCCATGTTACTACGTGTAATTAATAGTAACTGATATTCTTATAAATTATCATGTCACAATTAATTCTAAGTATGAGTGATATGTACTTAGTTAGTTTTAATACAAAATAATCAGATTATGTTAAATTATGAATTTTTGTATTTTTGAATAATTATGTGGTGAATGACAATTGGAATAATGGAAATTGTTTTATACAACAAATGATCATGTAATGTTACTAAAAAAATTAGAATAAATTTTTTGAAAATTGTATGACATTTTTTTATGCATATTAGTCATATTATGCATATTATTAGTACATGAAATAGTCATGTTATTTTGTCATACATTATATATATGATTATGAATTTAAGTAACAATTCATTCATATATGTTATTATATGATATGTTCTAAGTGTAGTATGTCTCACTTAAATTGAATTTCCATATGAATTAAATATTCATGCACATAATTATGTTATATTTATTTAAAGTGTATTTAAGTGTGACACTTATGTAAATTGATATGATAATAGAAATTTGCACATTGTTAGTTTATTTGTGAATTGGACTATATAAAAGGAATTTATTTTCTATATGAAATGAACACGAGCCTAAAATATATGATGAAGGCTCTCTCGGCCTAAATAAAGAAAATAGATTAATGCAAAGAGTTAGAGTCTAAAGAAGTAAATCAAGTCAAGGACTAGTAAATTCATCCGTTTTGTTGAAAGGTAAGCATTCGAAATAAGTCGATATGGATGATAAGAGATTTAAAAATGATGAAAAGCAATAGTCGCAAAAGGTGTGTTGACCATAAAGAATTTTTTCTCTTGTTCGTCAAAAGTCTAGTTATTGATTTACATATGTATTAGATGAAACTTACGTTAAGCTATTTGAATGCTTAAATGTAAAGTATTGAGCGCAATATGTAGTTTGCGACGATCCATTTATAGATTTAGTATTCATTTAAATAATGATATAAATGTCATTATGTGTAAATCCATTTTTATGGATAAATATGTCATCATGACATTATATGTGAAATAATATTATGTATAGCTAGAAATAATAAGGGATTTATTCTATTAATGAAGAATTTAATGTCTTTCTATAGAAATGACATAGGTGAGACAATTATTCACACCGGGTGTGAAAATTAAATAAGAATTGTTCAAGTAAATTTATTACTTTATAGCAAGAGTCGTCTGTTATAAAGACGAATTGAACATTCTACGATAAAATTGTACACTCATTGGTACCCTAATTAAAAGAGATAATTTTGAATATCATGATTTTCTCTATAACTCTGTAAGTAAGGAAATGTCATTTTGTAGACATGGTCAGTGTTCAGACATGCACAATAAGTTGCGTAGTCTGATTTGTGTCATTGGTCAAATGAGAAATTTACATGCTAATGCAGGACACCTACGTTGGATGACGATTAAGAAAATAATTAGACACCTTATGTGCATGTTGACTCTTATTTTGCATAGATTTGCTTAATAAATAGACGCCTAGTAAGAGGATGATATTAACAAGCAAATGTTTATCACCAGTTATGTTTTCATGTTATAGAATGACATATTGCAAAAGCAAAACTATATATATATATATATATATATATATATATATATATATATATATATATATATATAGTCAAGTATGCCTTTTGTTGCAATATGCATGTCAATATTGCGTGATAAAAAGGATGGACCATTAAGGAAAAATACATTGATGTCTAATATGTCTTGACAATGTGAAGAAGATATGATTGATGAATACATATGTAAATACGTGATACGTACTAAGCATGTTCGAATGACGCATTAACATGCGCAAAGTTTATGCGATGATGTATTCTATATCTTCTTGTGATGAATAAAATTATATTAAATTTTATTCTAAAGTTAGTTAATGTTTTTGATAAAGCATGTAGAGTATGTCGATCAGGCACGAGATTATCAGTCACACGGATAATCGCCTCAGCGCTTAGTGTATAGCGAGCGGAGATGAAATGATTTAGATCCAGATATAATCGCGGTAATTATTTTAGCCATTTTTATCTAATTTTATCATGACATGTATCAAATTTAATTATTTATTTGTTAAATTTCCAAGTCAGTTTTATACCCGAATTTTGTCATTATATTATTGCATGTTTTATTAATTCAAAATAAAAAATTCAATTAAATAATATACTTAGCGTTTTATTGCGTGTGATGAAGTGAAAATATGCGGTAGAACTTAGCGTTGTTGTAGCGTCGACAATGTTAGATGTGAATCTAGTGTCGCAAGATTTGAGACACTTTGTCGACGCTAGCTAGGACTCGATTTGGGTGTCATGCATTTGCGCGATTTTGGCGCCGATCCTCGCGGCATCACATGTAATGCAACGCTATGTAGACGCTAACATAAAAACATATTCCTATTGTTGCCTACACATAACACATACAATGGTTAATTGCACTATTTTAACACTTGGCGTCTCATAACTATATATATTTGAAGAACATATATGTTAATTAAGAAATATATAACTATATATGCGCTATCTATATTTATATAATTATATGTTATCTATCTTGAGTTCTTGACGCAACCCCATATATGTTAATATATATTATCTATACTATACTTTAATGAATAAATAAATTAAATATTATGTGTACCTTCAACATATATATGTATTCCTACATAATTACATATATATGCCTACATCATAGGAGTTCCTAAATATATAATTTGTTACCTATTTTATATATGTTACTTATGCATACAATATATATGTTACCTATATTACTTATGCATAATTACTTATATATGCCTATATCATATGAGTGTTCCTAAATATACTATATTATATATGTTATTTATGCATACTTATAAATTAAGTGACATTATTTGTTACAAAAATATCCTATTTTAGCGTCACAATAGAGCCGCAATGATTGTCGACACTACTGAGGCACCATTGACGTCTACTTGGCATCGCGTTATTGGGACGCTAAGACGTCTGAGACGCTACGTCAACGTTAAGGTGTCTCTAATATGTTTTAGCGACACATTAGCGTCTCTATAGCGCCACATTAGTCGACTTTATTAACACTCACTTAATCAGGAACATATAGACATATAAATGCACATATATACTTATATTTATATATAATACGAACACATATATATATTATTATCATTTAATCTCCCATGTATAAACATATACATACATATATATACTTATAATACGTATACATATACATGTTATTGTCACTTAATCTCGTACATATATAGACATATACATACACGTATATACTTATAATGCATATACATATACACATTGTTGTGACTTAATGTCGCACATGTAGACATATACATATATATATTAGATATACATATATACAATTTTGTCATATACACATATACATATAGAATTATAATTATATATATACATATAATAAAAAATTACAATAATAGAAAATATACATATATAGACATATACATACTCTATCTCTAATATATAGACCTAACATACGTAAAATAGAAAAGTACAATATATAGAAAATCTATAATAGAAAATTAGAATATAGAAAACCTATTGGAATAGGAAATTACATACATATAATAGAAAATTAGAATATAAAAACCCTATTGGAATATAAACTTATAATATAATATGAACAAAATAATATAAACCTAACCAATAAAAAAATTTATTTGGCGTCACTTTAGCGTGTACTTAACGTCAACTATGCATCTTCGCTTATAGAGTCACCTAGGCGTCGACGTAGCATCACACTTTAATATAAACTTAAAATTTATTTGTTTGCGCCATGTTAACGCCTATGTAGCGTCGCATTACGATGCGGTGCTAATTAAAAAACTTACCTTAAGTACCTAAGTCCTTTGTTTACTTTTTACTTTTACTGTTTACCGCTTGAACCTCCGACCCCAACCCCGCCCGCCGACCGATGTCGACTCTGTCGACCCTGACCCTGCCTCCTGCCTCCTCCTCCGATCATAACCCCGCCGACTGATCACCACCTCCTCCTCCGACCCCAACCCCACCCGCTTACCGCCTCCTCCTCCTTCGACACCGACCCCGCTCGCCTACCGCCGTCGACCCCGCTTGCCTACCGCCGCCTCCTCCTTCGACCCCGACCCTGCCTTCCGGCCGCCTCCTCCTCCGACCCCAATGCCGTCCGCCGATCGCCGCCGACTCCTTCGACCTTGACACCGCCTCCGGCCTCCTCCTCCGACCCCTCCGTCGGACGCACCCTCCTCCACCTTTCTTTGCCCTCAGACGGACGCCCCACCGCCCTCGTCCACTGCCGCTCCTCCGTCGGACGTCGTCTTCCTCCGTCGGACGTCGTCTTCCTCCGTCGGACAGTAAGTCCTTTTTGTTAATTGATTTTTGTTAACTTGAAATTGAATATGGTCATGTTCCTAATTATGCCCTAATTTAGATGAATATATAAATAGACTAAATTGTTTTTAAATTATGCCTTAATTTAGATGAATATATGTTAACTTGAAACTCTGCTTTCAACTATATGAATATAGTTTTCTAATTATTTTATTTTTGTGATAGTTGCTCCACCATCAACGGGGCATATAGTCGGGACGTCTCGATTGCACAACGACGATCGACATATCATACCAGGTTATTTTCTGTATATTGCATAAATTTAAGTACATCTAAGTATTTTAAGTATTTTTTATGATGACAATTGCTACGCCACCGTCGAGATTATTGGACGCTTCACCACATTCTAGCGTTAACGAGCGACATCTTACCCCACATGATATATTTATTATTATTAAAATTATATTTCTCAATTAATTACATTAATATTTTTTTAATAATGTCAGTTTCTACGCCGTCGATAGTACAAGCACCCGGCTTATCACATTTTGATGAGCGGACTGCCATGAATCATGCAGTGATAGACATCACGCGAGGTGAGTATTTTACTGTATATATATCAATTATCACTAGTTTAATTTGATATGACACTAATGATTTATTTTGTACTAGGGCTCGTAGATGATGTCTGACCTTTTCAGTCTACCCTAGCTGTACCGGATGATGATTCTTCTTTGACAAATGAAGAGGGATTAAACGATAATGGAGTGGTCATCGTCAATAATATTGCTAGAATGTAAGTTAAATAAGTTGTATAAACTTTATTATAGTTTTACTTATCATTGAAAATTAATTCTTCTTTGTAATTTACAGGACCATTTTCGTACCCGCTAGTACCGTGCGGGATGTCAGTGCTCTGGTTCTTTCCCACTTGTCGGAAGGGGCAGGATCGTGGAAAGATGTCCCAATTCAAGTGACATATTTCGGACCTTTACAATACGATCTTCTTTTTTAGTTACATAATTTATTTTATATTATTTTTTTAAATTACTAAGTTTTAAAATATTATTTAGGAGGTAAATCAGTTTCGTCTGGATCTTAGTTTGGGGACGATCCGGAGAGCTTTTTAGGAGGTGGCTACGAAATACCTCCGAAATCGATTATATAAGTTTTGCAAGGTCGTTACGTCCACCGGCCCCACTTTGGAGCAGGGCATACAAAGATGCCCAATGCATATTAATCACTCGGTTTGAGAGTCCTTATGTAGGAAGTGTTAAGTATGTTTACATTTAAATTATTTTTATTAAATTTATAAATTTTCAAAGTCTAAGTATTTGATGTTCATAAAGGACGGATGAACAATGGCAAATAAAGTCGGAAAAGGAAAGAGTTAAGTGATTTTTAAAACCCAAGGCCCACATCCACACTAGCGGGTCGATGCGGTTTGACGAGCATTGACGGAGCATGGTAACTTACATACAAATTTGATTAATCAAACTTTTAACTTATATTTATTATATAAAATTTGAAATATTATTGCAAGAGGAGAAACAAGACGGTCCCGTGGACTTTCGCGTGGCCTATGAGGCCACACGTAAGAGTCAGAAGACCAATGTCCTTGTCACGCCCACTGCTCGTAGGCTTCTGGTAAGTTTCATCACATGTTCACTTGATTGTTGATGTTAGTGCAAACTATTTTTTAAATGTCTGAAAAGTACGGAGATGATCCGAGTACTCAGCCACCAGGTAACATTTCTCGAAAGCGATTCACGTTTTTAATTTATGTGTGTTTTTGATGTTATATAATTTATATAATCTATAATGGTTATATGATTGCATAAATTTTTTTATTTCGTAGAGGACTCTCCTGTTTGGGAGGTGGTGACTGGCACGACATGAGGAGGATACCTGCGTGGCCTCGACACAACCGCTTAAGTACATAGGAGGAGCGGAGGATATGCAGGCGGCCCATCTACTCCGAGCTCATCCGCTGCACCTGATGTGACGCAGCTATCGCAACAACTATTGCGGCAACTATCACAGCAAATGTCGCAACAGATATCGCAACAGGCGTCACAGTAGCTGTTGCAGCAGTTGGCTCCATTATTGCAGGCGATTCAGGAATTGATCCCACCGCAGAATCAATCCCCGCGAGGCTAAGGACCGAGCACGTCATGATCAAACGTCTAGAACGACAACAACAATTCTCAAAACTAAGATAAAAACTTTTGCAACTATACTTTTGTTACTTATAGACTTCTTATTAGATATACGTATAGTAGTTATACTTTTGTTAGTTCAGTTTATTACTTTTTATATTATTATCTTAGATATTGTGCCTGGGATGATTATACTTTGATATTATGCCTGTAATGGATATCAATGCATTTATATGAATTATATAATTGTATGGTGTGGGAAGGGAAGAAAATATGGCTGTAACGGGGCAAAAAAATATGACATTAGCGCATCCGTAGCGTCACACTAGTGTCGCATGCATAGTCGACGCTACATTAAATATATCATTATTCGGAGCGTCATAGTAGCGTCGATAGGTGGAAAGTCACCTTAACGTCTCCTTCGCGACCCAACAGACATGATGGAGGCCTCACAGTAGTGCCGAAATAGCGTCAACTAATGCATAAACTTAGTGTCTCTTGAGCGTCGGAATAGCACCTCACACATCTACATCACGTTAGCGTCAACTGCTCGTAATGAGACATTGCACATCACCTTAACATCGAGATTGCATTTACTATTGACGATAGTAGTGTCTCCCTCTTCTTTAGCTTTATTGCGACGCTATTAGCTACCGATTAACGACGTCACATGTTGTCGACTTTACTTAGACGCTAAAGAGTCGCTATATATTCCAGAGACTCAATAGCGCCGCAATAACGTCTCCTCCTTTGGGTTGCTATTTGTCAATTTTCTTGTAGTGACAATTTCAATTATATATATATATATCCATCCATTCTTCCATTAAATTTACATATACACAATTATACTGACGGACTTTCCATTGAATTTACTTATAAATTTCCATTATAATCACTAGTTGTCTATGTTCATCCACGTGTAGCGTGGGAGCTCATCCATCCATGATCTTGGGATCCAACGCGACTTGCACACTGTAGATCTCCCTTGTGGCAAATGCCTTGATGCACACGAACAGGCCCACGTCCGCCCGCAACAATCGCCGCTTCCACCCGACGACCAGGAGAATCACCGCGATCGTCATAAAAAACACCACCGCATCTTCCCAGCCAAACTCGAACTCCTCGACACTTCCACCGTCGTAGCTTGACTCTGACGCCATATAGGAATCTTCACCATAGGTGATAGCCGATCGCCCGAGGGAGGGAGGGAGGGAGGGAGGGAGGGAGGGAGGGAGGGAGGGAGAGAGAGAGAGAGAGAGAGAGAGAGAGAGAGAGAGAGAGAGAGAGAGAGAGAGATGGGTGTCGTGGCGAGGGAGAAAGATTTGGCCACATCTTTGAGCATTAAAAGTGAGAGGGAGAAAGAGAGAAAGAGAACGAAGGGTTAGAGCGTGTGTCTTCGAGCGTCGGGTTAAAAGAATGAAGGGTTACGATTTGTTCCTCGAGAAGCACATGGATCTCCATCGGTAGCGCCACAATTAGCGATGCGATTGTTGAGACGCTAAGATAGAATATCATGTCGCATTAGCATCGATAGATCACTAAGCTAGTGTCACGGGTTTACGATGCTATTGCGACGCTATACCATTTTGGCGTCGGGATGGCGACGATATTGTCGCTAGCTTCGATGCATATGTATATGTATATATGTAATATGAATATGTATATATGTACGTGTGTATATATAAATGTATGTATATGTGTATGCATATATATATATGTATGTATATACACACAAATATATATATATATATATATATATGTATACACACACACACACACATATATATATATGTATGTATGCATGCATGCATACATGTATGTATGTATGTATGTATGTATGTATGTATGTATGTAATATGCGTATATGTATGCATATGTATATGCATATGTATATGTATGTATGTATGCATATGCATATATATTTATTAATTAGTATTAAATAGGTAATATATATATACATTTATTTTAGTAATTATTATTAATATAGGTTGTAGAATCCCAAAGGGCACCAAGAGGGGGGGGGGGGGGGGGGTGAATTGGTGTTCAATTCGAAAATGTCGATTTCACAAAAACCGCCGCGGAAGCTTAAAATCGATTCTTAAATCATTTACAATTCAGATCATAAATTCAATGAGATGGAGAGAGAGAGAGAAAATCAAACGCAAACACACGGTGGTTGTTGACGAGGTTCGGCCACACCTTGGCCTACGTCCCCACTCTGACTTCTCGACTTCGAGACCGTCGAAGATTCCACTAATCCATTCATTTGTCCCAAATGGGGTAAGAAAGAAAACCCTTTACATCAACCACAGAGGCAATGCAACATCTCCTTCTAGGAAGCTAATCTTTTTCTCTCACTCAAGAAGTAAGATTTATAACCTCTTTTACACAGGAGCTCTTTATAATTTTTCTGAACAAAAATGTTTCTCTCTTTTACAATTCTATGCTCACAAGAGTGGAAGAGAGAAAGAAAGAAAACTCTAAATGATAACTTCAAGAGAAATGATCTTCTTTTGATTTCTTGAAATTTTGCTTCAATACTTGGATGCATGTTCTTTCTTTTGGCTTTGACACTCCTTTTTTATAGGCTTCTGCAAGTGAGAAAGTTGTCCAAAAATTATTCCACAATTTTCTCCTTCAAATTTGATCGTTACTGTTCATTTGACCGATCGACCGCACATATGGACCGGTCAACTGGTACACTTTCTTTTATGAAAAATGTGACCGTTGGCAAATTTTGAACTGTCCGATCTACCGGTACTTCGACTGGTATAGTCTCGATATTCTGTTGATTGAAATTGAGCATTTTCTACATTGATCGGTGGACCTGTATTCTAGACGGTCGACCGATATTCTGGACCGATCGACCTATTTTTCAGCCGGCAGTTCGACCGCCATGCACTATTTTAAGCATAACTTTTTGCACAGTTATCCAAATGAGATGATTTTTTATTCTATGAAAAGATAAATAATTCTCTACAACTTTGATATTTATGATTAATCAAAACTCTAATAGTATCATAGTTAATTATTTAATTAAAGTGTAGTGCATAAAGTTATATCTTTTTCTTTAAATTTTTTCAGCATTTTAACTTTAATCTTTTGAGGTTTGTAGCATCAAAATATAATTTTATATATTACTAAAACTTAGATCCAACAATCTCCCCCTATTTGATGAAGATAAATCAATAAATATGAAAAATATATAAGTTGCAAAAAAGTTATAACATAAGTTGTAAAATCAATTTTACTCCCCCTAACACTCAACTTTCCTTACAATGATAGATATTCACATAAGTATAAATTAAGGAACTCTTCATATAAAGTGATATTCAGATCACATTTCTCCTATATTTCTCCCCATTTTGTTTCATAAAAAAGAATAATTTGTATATGAAGCATGTAGGAAATATATGTAACTCCCCCTTAATCATGCCATCTTTGAAAAATATTATTTTCCCCTTTTTTCATGTTAGAAATATGTAAAGAGTTTGTATTGAAGAAATAACTCCCCATAAATTTATGACTATTTTATAATGTCGAAATGGAAATAATTTGATGAAGGTCATATATATATATATAGTCAAAATATGGCATAAAACTTTGATACAACAATGATATCATGATATGACAAAATAAAGTTTAATATGCTTCCCCCTATCACTATTACCAATTTTAGATGTTCTCTCTTTTAAAAAAAATAGTAATTTTGACTTTTTAAGTGAAATCAAAGATAGATGATACTTTTATCATAACCTTTGTGCCTTCACATTTCCAATTCCTCTTTTGCTTTACATGTGAGGCACACCTGAAAAATAATCATTTAAACTTTGGTACCCAAAATTCTTTGGGTCTAATTTTGTTAGTCAAAGTTCCTTTTGGAATCCATATCATTTTATGTTTTAAAGATTTTCTTGCTTTGCATTGATAAGCATAATGGCCATAAAATCCACATGCAAAACATGTAATATGTGATTTTCTATCGTATGAATGATTAGACTTCCAATAAGAATTTTCATGTCCAAAGTATTTCATAGAATTATCTTTCTTTACATAAGAATTAGTTTTATCATTATTTTGTGAATTTTTCAAAATATCATTTTCCTTTTTTGCTTTTTCTAAAGAACATGTTAGTTTTACAATTTCACATGTATGTGTAATTTTCAAAGTTTCAATTTCATTTTTTAGGTTTTCATTCTCCATAGAACATGTATTCTTTTCTTCTTTTAAATTTTCAATCTCATGTCGTAATTTCTCATTTTCCTCTTTAAGTGAGTAATATCTTTTTATAAGGGAGGAAAGTTCTTTATTTACATCTAAAAAAAGATTTTCTTTGAAAGAGCTCAATGAGTCATTATTTGAAGGATTAGAAGTTACCTCATCGTCGTGTGCCATTAGGCATAAGTATGCTTCATCACTGGAAGAGCTTGACGAGTCACTTGTTTCATTTGACTCTCCATACTTTTTTTTTTACCTTTTCGAGATGTCTCTTCTTTGTGATTTTTGTATGATCTTCGGGTAGGCGTCTCATTCGTTTCTTTCTTCTTCACCAACTTGATATACTTATCTAATTTTCTTGTGTAGTGGACGAGTCTCTTTTCGTCCACTTCTTCTTCACTTGAGTCTTCTTCATTTGCATTTGCCTTTAATGCCAATGTTTTCTTCTTGGGGGACTTTTCTTTTTAATCTTCTTGGATTGAGATCTCATATGTTAAAAGTGAACCAATAAGACCATCAAAATCTAATTTGTTCAGATCTTTTTCTTCAATCACGATCCTCTTCGTATGCTATTTGAAGGAGAGAGACCTGATAATCTTTTTCACCTTTTGGGGATTAGTTCTTGGCTCGTCCAATGAGGCTAAGCTATTCAAAATATCATTAAATCGAGCAATCATATCATTTATGGATTCATTTTCATGCATCTTGAAGGAATCATATTGATGATTCAAAATATTTAATCTAGATTCTTTGACTTTATCCGTTCTTTCATAAGTAGTAATGAGTTTCTTTCAAATTTCGATTGCACTTTCGCAATTAGAAATACGATTGAAATCTGTTGAATCCAAAGCACAATAAAATATATTTTTAACTTTCCAATCAAGTTTTGAAAAAAAAATTTCTTTTTCTTTAGAATTAGTAGGTAACTTTTCATAATCATAATAACCTTTTTCAACTATGTCCCACATGTCGATATGAATAGAACAAATATATGCTTGAATCCTAATTTTCCAATATTGAAAATTTGATGCATCTAATAGGGGAGGTCGACTAATTGATTATCCTTCGGCGAAAACAAGTGCACTTGATATCATGGCTTTTAAGTTGGTTAAATATTAAAATAAGATAATTGAATCTTAAAAAAAATTAGATATAAAGATGATTAGATCTTAAAACAAGATGATTTAAAAAATCAAAACAAGAACAACTCGCTCTGATACCAATTGTAGAATCCCAAAGGGCACCAAGAGGGGGGGGGGGGGGGATGAATTGGTGTTCAATTCGAAAACGTCGATTTCACAAAAATCGTCGTGGAAGGTTAAAATTGATTCTTAAATCCTTTACAATTCAGAGCATAAATTCAATATTAGAGGGAGAGAGAGAGAGAGAAAATCAAATACAAACACACGGTGATTATTGACGAGGTTCGGCCACACTTTGACCTACGTCCCCGTTCCGACTTCTCGACCTTGAGACCGTCAGAGATTCCACTAATCCCTTCCTTTGTTCCAAATGGGGCAAGGAAGAAATCCCTTTAAATCAATCACATTTTCTCCACTTCGAGAGGCAATGCAACCTCTCATTCTAGGAAGCTAATCTTTTTCTCTCGCTCAAGATGTAAGATTTAGAACCTCTTTTACACAGGAGCTCTCTATAATTTTTCTGAACAAAAATATTTTTCTCTTTTACAATTCTATACTCACTAGAGTGAAAGAGAGAAAGAAAGAAAACTCTAAATGATAACTTCAAGAAAAATGATCTTCTTTCGATTTCTTGAAGTTTTGCTTCAATACTTAGATGGATGTTCTTTGGCACTCCTTTTATAATCTTCTGCAAATGAGAAAGTCGTCAAAAATCATTCCACAATTTTCTCCTTCAAATTTGACCGTTACTGTTCATTTGACTGAGAGACCGATCGATCACACATATGGACCGATCAATTGGTACATTTTCTTTTATGGAAATGTGACTATTGGCGAATTCTGCACTGTTCGGTCGACCTGTGTTTTGGACCGGTCGACCTCGACCGGTACAGTCTCGACATTCTGCTGATTAAAATTGAGCATTTTCTATATTGACCGGTCGACCTGTGTTCTGGACCGGTCGACCGATATTTTGGACCAGTCGACCTGTGTTCCTGACCGGTCGACCCGTTTTTCAGCCGGGAACTCGACCGTCCTGCACTACTTTAAATATAACGTTTTGCACAGTTATGCAAATGAGATGATTTTTTATTCTATGGAAAGATAACAGAATTCTCTATAATTTTGATATTTATGATTAATCCAAAATCTAATAGTATCATAGTTAATTATTTAATCAAAGTGTAGTGCATAAAGTTATCCCTTTTTCTTTAAACTTTTTCAGCATTTTAACTTTAATATTTCGATGTTTGTATCATCAAAATATAATTTTATATATCACTAAAACTTAGATCCAAATAGGTAATATATATATGTTTGTATTGAGTACGAATAACATATATAGTTATACAAATTAACATTACCTAAATATGAATAATAATTAACATTACTTATATAAATACTTGTATAATATTAGAATTCTAACAAAGGCACCACATTAGCTTCACATTAGCGTCGTAGGTTTCTGACGCCTCTTGTTTTTGTGTCAACGTAGTGTTGACCTATTGTTGATGCTAAATTAGTGTCGCCTTGTGTTGACGCTAGTACAACGCAAGTAGCAGTCGTCGCTCGGCTGTTGACGCTAAGTTAGCGTCGCCCATTGTCGACGTCAATACAATGCAAGACTCGAACGTCAAAATCGCCTCCTGAACTTGTGTCAACTTAGCATTGCCTTGCGTCGATGTCAATATAGTGCAAGTTGTGGACACCAAAATCGCCTTATGAGCTTGCGTCGACTTAGCATCACAAGTTTGTTGACGCTAAGTTAGCGTTGCCCAGTGTCGACGTCAATACAACGCAAGTTAGGGACGCCAAAAATGACTCCTGAACTTGCATCGATTTAGTGCTGCATGTTTATTGACGCTAATTTAGCGTCATGCGTTATCGACTTGCCGTAATTTACCGCGTAATTTCTAATCTTGGCGCGTGATAATAGCGTCTAAGTAGCATTGCAATGGCACCAATTTTAGTGCTAACTTCGGGTAACACGAATGTGACGCTAAATCAATGCGACAGGGAGGCACTTATCTTCCGATTTTGTTGACCTAACATATCGCTATTTAGACGCTAGTAGCGTTGAATTAGCGTCACTATTTGGAGAAAGTTTTTGTGACGAGAAGCTTTCAAACGGTTTATTTCCATCTAAAAATCAATTTTTTTCTTACAGTGAATAGCAGAAAACTTGTTAGAATATGATGGAAGATGCTAGCTAATTGTCAAATTGGAGAAAGTCTAATAAATTTATAGTTCGAGCATATCTAGCTATATACACACACCTGCATCCATCAATTTTTTTTACGTAGAATGCATCAAGCTTTTATTTAGGCAAATATAGTTGAGGACATCCCAGTACTTATGAAGGCTCTTTATTTAGATTAATACAAGATAGATACTAAAGGCCTTAATTAAGGAGCTTGTTTATCATCGGACACGGTGCTGCTCTTTTGGCTATCCGATCCACTGTTTTTGCCGTCGCCATTATTACCGCCATAAGCATACTTTCTTCCGTATCCATAGTTATCACCGCCATTGACAGTGCCGTAGCTATCCTTGTTTTGGCCCCCATTGCCATAGACATCTGATTGGCTGCCATGCTCTCTGCTCCTGTCATAACCATTATTCTTGTTGTTCTGATCATTGCCATTGCCACCATTATATTGGCCACCCTTCTCGTTCTTGCCATTTTCCTCGCGTTGGGCACCGTTGCTGTTATTGTAATTTTGATCATAGTTTGCCTTCTCATCATTGCCGCCGTATTTGGACTGTCCTCCATAGCCACGACCCTCGTTGTTGTACTTGCCTTTCTCCCCGCTCTTGCCGTAGTTATTGTTGTTGTCTTGATCACGGCCTATTTTCTCACCACTACTGCCATACTTGTACTGTCCATTGTTGGCGTAACCATGCGTGTATTGGCCACCATTGTCCCCGGTCTTCCCAGACCCCATGTAGTAGTTGTTGTTGTTGTACTGACTACGATCTCTCTTCTCGCCGTAGTTACCTTGGTCGTTCTTGTTTCCAACGCCATACTCTCCCCCATAATTCGCACGGCCGTAGTTGTTTCCGCCGTTGTATCCTCTTTCGTTATAGGAGTTGCCCTCTCCTTTGTAGCCACCACCATATTGTTGTTCACCACGGCCGTACTCGGACTTGTACCCGCCACCATATTGTTCACCGGAGCCATAGACATTGCCACCACCATGACACACGGCGAGAGTCCCCAACAGGACTAGGAGAACAGCAGCCCCAGTGGTAGACATTATGAGAGATTTTTGAGGGCGGGATGGATAGATACAGTGCTCAGCTGTAAGTCTGATGAGAAGAAATGTAACCGAGTGCTGATCCATTTATAGACGTTGCGATTGATATAACTGAGTTGTAAAATTGTAGAAAGTTAATGAGCATTAACATGGAATTGATATCACCAGTGGAGTACTGAAGTTTTCTCCAGTTCTTCACATCCTTCCAAATGGTTGCGCATTAGTGCTCTTTCTCACTTATAAGAAAGGTCATCAATAGATATGTAGCACCTTATGTATTCTTGGGTGAGCAATGGAACGAGGAATCTACTTGATTTCAGTAAAACTGTCTACAAATTTAATGGTGTCAGGTACAAATGTCTACCAGTTCATGTCACTTGTGTGCGGAGATCTAGCAGCTGCTTACATTGTTCATGTATGGTGTCATCTCAATGTCACCACTATGCGTGCTGCATGAACACGGAACAGGTAGATTTTAGCAAATGTTCGATTGGTTGCGCCTTTATACACTTTGGCAACTTGTGCAGTCTTACATGAATTGAATACGTAATGTGTGAACTTTAGCATAAAGTTTGATAGGTAGCGATTTCATTTACTTTCTATGTATTGTAAAATTCCAACCCTTTCCATTGTTAGGCATATCTTTGTTTCAATGAACCCCCAAATCCCAATTGTAATATAAGAACAATTTGGTGAAAATCTGTTTTTGTGGGTTTCGAAATAAAAAGATTGACCGAAACATTTTGCTAATGTGAATCCTTCTCGGGCCAGACTTAATATATAAAAACAAATAATACTATTTTTTCTTTTTTAAAAACATTTAATTATAATAAATATATAATTGTTTCATTTATTTACTATAATGGTAATATATATTTACTTACTTAATAAGAATATATTATATTATATTATAGCATAGCATATTAGTTTAATTTGTTTAACATATAAGAAATAAGATCCTTGGTTTGAATGGGTGATGCGCTTCGACCCGACAATCGGGTCGGGTACGGGTTGGAAAAATCCAACCCGAGTTGACCCGACCCGATCCGATTGATCCGATTTTTTATTTTTTTAATTTTTTAATTACACTTAAAGCTTAAATTTAATTTAATTTTTTTAAAAAACTGAAATAAAATATTTTAATTACAGAAATAATATAATAAAATATTTTAATAGTGGGCCTCAAGCAATGAGCCGACATTATTTTCTTGGGGCTGTTTGGTAGAGAAATAAAATAAAAATTAATTCATTTTTTTATTTTTTTCATTCAAACATCTGAACTCATTTTTAATAATTGCAAGAATAATATAAAATAAAAATAAAAATATTTTTGCCTCCCTTAAAATTTTTTTGCTTCTATATTATTCTTGAGAACATTTTGGGGTTAACTTTTTTTCGTTCCACCATGCCCCTCAATGCCCTAGTCACACTGTTCTCTGCAACATCACTAGTCTCGTCATCTGCAACTCCAATCGTGTCACTGTTTTCCCGTTTAGAGACCAACGAAGACGAGAAAGAGAGCGATGCTCTTGTTGTCGTGGGATCATGAATTTGCGTCAGAGGATAATCCTTTTTAATGATGGACAATGACGAATCATGCCCTAGTAAAAATAATTGAATAGAATATGTAACTATTAAATTATATAATTAATTAATATGATATGTAATGATGAGAATACCAAGTCATAATGCAAAAAAAAATGATGTAATAGATTAATAAAATATTAAATGATACAATTAATTAACATGATATTTGATAATGATAATACCAAAGAATTAAATAATGTAATAAATTAATATGGTATTGAGATACTAATTATAAAAAAAATATAAAAAAACAGAAAGAATAGTGAAAGGAGGAGAGCTCTTAATGCATGGAAATTATAAATTTCTATTTTTCATGAAACAAATAGAAATTTGTTTGATATTTAATTATAAATGCTTTTAGATATAAGATATGTTTAGAGAGTGCTGAAGAACTTGTAGTACTCGTCTCTCCATCTGCACAGCTGAGTGCAAAAAATGTTGTTGGACCTTACGTCCAAATGGGCCGTTGGCCCACACGAAGTTATGTAAAACTGCACTAAGCAGTTTGATTAACTACTAAAGAAGTTTATGTAACTTCTTATTGGGCTGCTATATAAAGGCATGTAGAAGCCTCTTGTAGCATGGTTGTACGAGCAGTCCGACAAACTCCGTCGTAAGCCTGCTGAATTCTGACGACGTCCAAAGGTATATGGATTGTGAACATATGGCTTCTTTCCGTACGTGATCGACATCCCGACAATGAGTTCGAAATAATGTAGAAAAGTCTCCGGCGATCTGTTCTTTCGCTGCGAGGTATTCCTATAATACCCCCTCTTATTATATGTACCAATTCCTTCAATTGGTATCAGAGCCGATATGGCTTTTCTTATTTATTTTTTGGACTTCGTAATTTTTGTGTCTTTGATTATAGGACCATAACCAAAGAACGAAATATTTTTTATAGTCATTTTTCGTACAAATTCACCCTGAATTATTGTACACTCATTTTAATTTTTTTCCCAAATTTCAAAAAAAGGAAAACACGTAACTGTTCAGAAATTAAAAAAATGGTGCTACAGTGCCATCAGCACTGTAGCGCGCTACAGTGAACGCGCAGGCCTATGGCCTGCCGCGCGGGAGGGGCCTCGACCCGCTGCGCGGTACCACCCAGCGCGACGCGCGCGGGCTTTGGCCTGCTGCGCAGCGTCGAGTGGTTCGGCGCGCGGGCCATGGCCCGCTGCGAGGCACTTACACATCCCGACGCATGTGGGCCAGTGGCCCGGTGTGCGGCGACGTCTAGCGCGGCGCGCACGGGCATCGGCCCGCTGCGCAGGCTAGCACGATGCGCGCGGGCTAGTGGCCCGCTGCGCGATTTGGGCCGATAGTTGCCGAATTGAACAGTTATATTTTTTTTGAAAACTAGATTTAGAAAAAACTCGGGAAAAATATAGAAAAAAATGAGAAAAATGTGTTTTTTGACCTCAGAAATTTCTGAATATTTTTTGATAAATGTGTGATATATTTGTGATATTATTGTATGCATTTTTTCGTTATGATGCATTTTCTATGTTATTATGTCCATGATAAATATATATGAGAAAATTAGATTATTCCTAATTTATGCACATTATTGAGTTAGAAAATTATGAATATTTTTTTGGAAATTTCAGAATGTTTAATATGCATATTTTGTACTTGTGCATATGAATTTTGCATATTATGCCATGTTACTATGTGTAATTAATAGTAACTGATATTCTTATAAATTATCATGTCACAATTAATTCTAAGTATGAGTGATATGTACTTAGTTAGTTTTAATACAAAATAATCAGATTATGTTAAATTATGAATTTTTGTATTTTTGAATAATTATGTGGTGAATGACAATTGGAATAGTGGAAATTGTTTTATACAACAAGTGATCATGTAATGTTACTAAAAAAATTAGAATAAATTTTTTGAAAATTGTATGACATTTTTTATGCATATTAGTCATATTATGCATATTATTAGTACATGAAATAGTCATATTATTTTGTCATACATTATATATATGATTATGAATTTAAGTAACAATTCATTCATATATGTTATTATATGATATGTTCTAAGTGTAGTATGTCTCACTTAAATTGAATTTCCATATGAATTAAATATTCATGCACATAATTATGTTATATTTATTTAAAGTGTATTTAAGTGTGACACTTATGTAAATTGATATGATAATAGAAATTTGCACATTGTTACTTTATTTGTGAATTGGACTATATAAAAGGAATTTATTTTCTATATGAAATGAACACGAGCCTAAAATATATGATGAAGGCTCTCTCGGCCTAAATAAAGAAAATAGATTAATGCAAAGAGTTAGAGTCTAAAGAAGTAAATCAAGTCAAGGACTGGTAAATTCATCCGTTTTGCTGAAAGGTAAGCATTCGAAATAAGTCGATATGGATGATAAGAGATTTAAAAATGATGAAAATCAATAGTCGCAAAAGGTGTGTTGACTATAGAGAAATTTTTCTCTTGTTCGTCAAAAGTCTAGTTATTGATTTACATATGTATTAGATGAAACTTACGTCAAGCTATTTGAATGCTTAAATGTAAAGTATTGAGTGCAATATGTAGTTTGCGACGATCCATTTATGGATTTAGTATTCATTTAAATAATGATATAAATGTCATTATGTGTATATCCATTTTTATAGATAAATATGTCATCATGACATTATATGTGAAATAATATTATGTATAGCTAGAAGTAATAAGGGATTTCTTCTATTAATGAAGAATTTAATGTCTTTCTATAGAAATGACATAGGTGAGACAATTATTCACACCGGATGTGAAAATTAAATAAGAATTGTTCAAGTAAATTTATTACTTTATAACAAGAGTCGTCTGTTATAAAGACGAATTGAACATTCTACGATAAAATTGTACACTCATTGGTACCCTAATTAAAAGAGATAATTTTGAATATCATGATTTTCTCTATAACTCTGTAAGTAAGGAAATGTCATTTTGTAGACATGGTCAGTGTTCAGACATGCACAATAAGTTGCGTAGTCTGATTTGTGTCATTGGTCAAATGAGAAATTTACATACTAATGCAGGACACCTACGTTGGATGACGATTAAGAAAATAATTAGACACCTTATGTGCATGTTGACTCTTATTTTGCATAGATTTGCTTAATAAATAGACGCCTAGTAAGATGACGATATTAACAAGCAAATGTTTATCACCAATTATGTTTTCATGTTATAGAATGACATATTGCAAAAGCAAAACTATATATATATATATATATATATATATATATATATATATAGTCAACTATAAAAATTGAGCTTGTGTTATACTCAATGATAGTATGGAGCCCTCTGGTTAAGTAAGTTATTTTACTCCTGTATTGAGAATGGTCAAGTATGCCTTTTGTTGCAATATGCATGTCAATATTGCATGATAAAAAGGATGGACCATTAAGGAAAAATACATTGATGTCTAGTATGTCTTGACAATGTGAAGAAGATATGATTGATGAATACATATGTAAATACGTGATACGTACTAAGCATGTTCGACTGACGCATTAACATGCGCAAAGTTTATGTGATGATGTATTCTATATCTTCTTGTGATGAATAAAATTATATTAAATTTTATTCTAAAGTTAGTTAATGTTTTTGATAAAGCATGTAGAGTATGTCGGTCAGGCACGAGATTATCAGTCACACGGATAATCGCCTCAGCGCTTAGTGTATAGCGAGCGGAGATAAAATGATTTAGATCCAGATATAAGATTTATGATCGCCCTGATATGTTCGGGAGAATGACACGAGTTTATACATACTCTGTGTCGTCTGATAAGAGAAGCCACATGTGAGACCTCGTGGCACAAATTCTTGGGCGACTAGTGGGAGGACTCAAGTCAGGCATCATGGGTAAACGTCTGGACTCCAGTCTGTGCGGTGTTACGAGTTTATGGCATACGCTCTTTCGGTAGGAGTCTCCACCGTAGTACTTGGTTATGAACCTAGTATGTTAAGTCGACTCTAAGACTTGACGAATATTTTATAATTTTTCGTCAGAGTGTGTCTTTAAGGACTGAAGAAGTCTGGAGATTGCCCTTAGACTCTTGACTATATTTCAAAGTAATGTGTTAGTGTTGCTATTTTAGCGAGGTACTCAAAGGCTAAAATTGTATGCGGTCCGTCGAGCCACGACTAGGAAAGCAGCTGACTTAAAACTAAGAAATACAAGGACGAGAGGAAGATTCACTGGTGCTACATGGTATTTGTGATGCAATTGGCCAAATACGTAAGCATACAAATACGGATCAATCAAAATCATGCATGATAAGACGTGTGTCGTCTGGAGTGTGCAAGCAAGATGTTTCTAAGACAAAGCGAGTAACATGAATGTTTGAGCGACTATGTATTATCATAGTATTGGCTTAGTATAGGCTCTCAAGTGGTTGAGTGACTTTTTATCCCTAACAGGTTATAGTTCTCCCTTAGTTGTGGATGTACTCGTGAGTCGCACGATCCATTTACCATAATGGACATTTATTGGAATCGTATATGTGTATCGGCCCATTGGTGCGAGTGGGAGATTGTTGGACCTTTCGCCCAAATGAGCCTTTGGCCCACACAAAGTTATGTAAAACTGCACTAAGCAGTTTGATTGAGTACTAAAGAAGTTTATGTAACTTCTTATTGGGCTGCTATATAAAGGCGCCTATTGTAACATGGTTGTACGAGCAGTCCGACAAACTCCGTCGCAGGCCTGCTGAATTCTGACGATGTCCAAAGGTATATGGATTGTGAACATTTGGCTTCTTTTCGTACGTGATCGAAGTCTCGACAACGAGTTCGAAACAATGTAGAAAAGTCTCAGACGATCCGTTCTTCCGCTACGAGGTATTCCTATAATACCCTCTTATTATATGTACCAATTCCTTCAATTGTTGTCGATGAAACGGCGCCAACCAATCCCCTCCGACAGCGGGGTCTGTTCTTCATCGCCGACCGCACACATTGTTTGTGCAAATTGCACTGACCGCAAAGGGGGAGAAGTAAAGTTGTTTCATGGTGGTCCTTCTGATGGCGGAGCTCACTTTTCTTCGGCATTTTTTTTATGTTTCATGGGGAACGAACCTCGCCGTGCAGCTTGTTCTCAAGTCATTGAGCACGTCCACTCCCCACTGCCGTCTCTCCTCGTTGCCTTGATTGAGGCCAAACAGCAAGATGCCCGTCACATCTCCGACAGCCACCGAAGATGTACTCAAGCCCCAGCAGGAACTGCACGTCTGCATTGCCAAGGGAGGCGAAGGATTCGAGCTCGAAGAAGTACCGCTCCTTGTTGACCCACCAGAGCCTCTGCTTATACACACGCACATGCCGATAGCCCTCTCCCTGGCGGCCGCATGGAAGCTCCTGCATGTTGCCAGAACGTTGCGGAGGTCGGTGAGGGGGGAAGGAGAGCCGTCGGCCAACTGCGCCACGATGTCCACGACCAGGTCTTGCAGTGCGCGTTCGAGGATGTTGTTAGTCGATCGATGACGACGACAACTGAGCTGATTTCGTCCTCCATCGTCGGATGTTGCCTTCATGTCGAACTCGTGACCGTCACTTATCCTAACCACATGCAGATTTTGGCGGCGTTGCTGCAGTGTTTCGACTGGAGTGACGCCCCAGTTTCAATTGGAGGGCGCATGGATGGTGATCCTGAGAGTGTAGAGCTTGTTCTGCATCTCGGTTGCAGTAGGAGATGCACGTATATGCTGTGGATAACAAGTTCCTCCTTTTAAATTCTTAAATGTTCTTTCCATCTTCCAAAAAAGAAACTGACGTCGATAAAAATTTAAATATTCAATTGGTGGTGATTATGGATGGAGAGAGGTAGAAGAGAATGTAGAGAGAGAAACGTTACGTATTGAAAGAAAATTATTAATTGAAGAGAATGATGGAAGGGATTCACGTAAAATAAAAAGAAAATTCACAATGGCCAAAAGATAGAACTTTGAAATAGTCGATGGAAGAATAACTTTATATTTATACGTACGTACACACATATATATATCTAAGAGATTGAAGAATTATTGCTCTAACTTAAAAAATTATTAAATAAAACTGTAATTTATAGAAATAAAAGAGATCATTATAGGATTAATTCTATTTTATAAACTTAGATAAAGAAGCGAGAGTAATATTTTTAAAATCAAATCGGTCACACTACAAGAAAATTGGAATTTTCCGACGGGCAATTTCCGACGGATAGAAATTCGTGCAATTTGCGACGGATAGCGATCCGTCGGAATTTTCGATGGCCACAACCGTCAGAAAAATTATTTTATTTTTCGACGATTTGGAACGTCAAAATTTTCGACGGTCCAGACCGTTGGTAAATGTAAAATAATATTTTTATAAGGAGTATTTTATTAATATAATTAGCGACAGTTTAGACCATCGTAATTTTCAGTTACGACCGTCGATAAATGAAAAGTAATATAATATAACGAGTATTTTGTTAATATAATTAACGATAGTCTGAACCATCGTAATTTTTGACGGTCGAGATCATCGATAATAATTAGCGATAATTCAAATCGTCAGTAAATAAAAAAATAAATATTATATATAACATAGTATTTTATTTTTATAATTAAATAATTTTCGACGGTCACGGCCGTCGGTAACTTTAAAAATAATTAATATTATATTCATGTATATCATGATAAAATATATTATTAATATTTGCTAAGTTTCCGACGGTTAGAGCCGTCAGTAATTAAAATTTCACTATCCCGCCCTTTTTTTCGTTTTTCCGCTTTCTCATCTTTTCACCTATATATATGTAATCTTCCCCAATCTCATTCTTTCCCCCTCTCCTCTCTCTCTCTCCCTCTCCCTCTCCCTGCCGACAAGCCTCTCCCGACCGGACGACAAGCATCGACGGCCGGCGACGTCTGTCTCCCGCCGGCATCCCTCTCCCCTCTCTCTCTCTCTATCACGGACCGCTAGGCGGCCGGATCCAACCGCGGACAGACTGATTCGGCGGACGGCCGAATCCAGCTGCGGACGGCCGGATCATTCGCCTGTCGGTCGGTTCTGGCCGCGGACGACGAAATCCACTACTGACTACTGGATCCAGCCTACGGGCTAATTTTTTTATATTATAAAATTCCTTTGTGACGGTTTTGACCGTCGAAGCCATCGATATTACGACGGTTGTCGTGACCGCCGAAGTTTCGACGATTTCGTCGACCGTCGCAAATATCGGCGGTCATGACCATCGAAACTTTCGGCGGTTCGCGACCGTCGAAAGTTTGGACGGTCGTGGCCGTCGTACTTCCGTCGGAACTTTCGACGTTTTTTCCCAATCGTTTGATTTGCGACGACCATTTTTCGGACGAATGGATTCCGTCGAAAAAATCGTCGGAAATAATCATTTTCGACAGTTTTCGAGCAATTACAGAAGGTCGAAACCGTTTGTAATTGCCATCTTTCTTGTAGTGTCACCTACTAGGTGAAGATTCGATTGGTCCAATCAGATTTAACGAAATTGAACTAGATTTTTATTAAAATAATATCATCATTATTATATTAAAAAATTATATTATAAATAAATATTAAAATTAAAAACTAATGTCTTCATTTCAATTTAATCAACTACTAATAAATTACTTTTTACATTTATAAAATAGGAAATATTTATATTTTATCATTTTCTTATTTAATAATTTTATGAGTATTTTTTGTTTAAATTTGTCTTTATTACTATCTTCTCGCATTTTATTTTTAGATTCAAAATTTCTTTCTATATTATTTGTTTTATTTTTTAAATCCATTTTATAAAATATATAATATATTTCTATTTTTATATTTTTAATATATATTATTTATAATTATTTAAATTTTATCATCTTGATGTTTAAGTTCATTATATTTTGTATTTTTAATAATTTTCCACCTTTTATTATGCAATTCAAATTTAATTTTCTCATTATTAATATAATTTTTTTATTTCATTCTATAAGATCATTTTTTCTCCCTTTCCTATTCTTCCACCTTCCTTACTAATATAGTTTCTATATATATTTTTATTTTTCCTATTTATATTCAATTTTTTCTGCAATTTTGAAAATAGGGAATTAAACCAATTTTAGTTCGATCCGATTTTGGTCTGGTTGACCCATTCAATCTAGTTTTCTTGTCCAATTAACTTTTATCATTCAATCGGACCGATGACCGGTGCACAGTTGAATTGGTTGGACCGATCAGTTAGTCTAATTTTAAAAATACTCAATTTGAAGATTGGGGAGTCATATGAAGTGTTGTTAGCCTACATAGGTGATGTTGAGTTCTTTTTACGTAGAATCCAACTGATTTTATTACTCATCCTGGAATAATATGTTGAGTTATTTTATTTTGGAGAGTTATAATTTAAAGAGAAAATAATATATGATGAGCACTCTGATTTAATTAGTTAATCTACGTTTTTTGAAAAGTGATTAATTCCTAAAGCTAGCTAATTGAATGATTATTGATTCTAAAGTTGAATTATTGATTGACAGTATTCTAGTAACGAATGTGGGGAGAATTAAATTCATGTGATCTATTGATTTATACAAGTTTTGTGACGTGAATGCATAGTAAATCAAATTTCATGCCTTGAAGTTAATTTGAATTAAGATATTACTAATTTATGAATTTCAAATTTCATCATTATTTTTTACTTATTTAAAAAGCACTACAAGAAAAATGGAGATTTCCGTCAGAGAATTGAAAAAATCTGCCAGAAATAGAAGTTCCAACAGAACCGATCCGTCGGAAAAGTAGGCATCGCAAACGATTTCTGACAGACGCGAAAATCTATCAAAAGTTTCGACGGTTAAGGCCATTCAAAGTTCCTTCGATGGTTATCTACTTTTTCGATGGCTCCGTCCGTCGGAAAGGTTTTTAAAATATAAAAAATTTTGGCCGTTTGGCAGTCGGATCAGGTTGCCTCATGGCGAATCAAGCCTCCTCATGGCAGATCCGTCTGCCCGAGGCCTGATCCGTCTCCAGGAGACCAGATCGCAGGGGCCAGATCGAGAGAGAGAGAGAGAGAGAGAGAGAGAGAGAGAGAGAGAGAGAGAGAGAGAGAGAGAGAGAGCATCATCGGAGGGAGACATGACAGGAGGGAGAGAGTGCAGTCGGATGGAGAGATGACCGGAGGGAGAGAGCGCTGTCGGAGGGAGAGATGCACTACAAGAAAACTGTTGAATAGAGACGACAATTAGCATCGCACAAAAAGGAGACTCTAAGTCGACGCCAATAGCATCTCCATAGCGGCGAGATTGCGTCAACAAAGCGCGACACTCACTGCCTCCCAACAATGTCACATTAGCATCGATTTAGACTTATAGTAAATCAGTGCGAAATACAATGCCATGGAGACACTACTTTGGCGCTATTATTTCACGCTAGAATGGGGAAATGCGCGAAAAATCATAGCGCTATATTGGCGTCGATAAAGGCCGGCGCTAATTTAACGTCACAAATTATGCGTCGTTATGTCGACGTGACTGACGGAGTGAATATGGGCACCGACATGTTGCACTGCTTTAGCGTGGTCTCTCTTAGATGCTAATTAGCGTCACAGTCATTGCGATGCTATGTAGATGCTAAGTCGATGCTTTTCGAATTAAATATTCCTAATTAAATATATATGTTACCTAGTACACATGTATTTCTATATTATATGTGTTACATATATATTCGTATACTTATGTTAGTTACATTATATGTATTACCTACATATAAATTCCTATATCATATGTTGCATATATGTATCATAGATAAATTATTTTTATATTTTCAATCATGGAATTATAAGGGTTGAATTAGGTGACATGAATTAAGCTCTTGAAACATATAAATAGAGGTCATGGAGGCAAAAACAAAAGTAGTGTCCATAACTTGTTCTAGAATTAATTATTTCTCAAGTTGATTTTTAACTTATGAATTGAAGTATTCATAAAGTGTGTCCAGTAACTTGACGTTTGTGTTGAATTTCATATGGTCTACTAAATTTTATCTAGTGTTGATGACAAGTAGCTTAGGAACTACATATTAATGCGTTTTCACATATTGTTAAACTAAATTTTGATTTGACATTTGCGATTTTAAATTTCAACAAGAGTTATAAAAGTTTGATTTTCTGAACTGAGGTAATTACCTTAGATATTCCTATTTATTAAGAGTTGGCATCGTTCCTCATCATTTAAAACTCAACTACCATATGATTTGAATTAGGTAGGTTTGTATTGGTGGATATTTCTTATAAATCAAGAGTCTATCTTGAATATTCTTCTATGTAAGAACTTCCACAAGATATCATTTAGTTTTTTCAACCAACTTAACTAATTGACTATGAGAATATGATTACTAATTTCCAAATTAATGCACTGCGTGAGCAATGTATCTCAAAATTTGATTCAATTATTCAATTGTATATATCCTACCTGTTCTAAGTCCATTCCAGACTAATACTTCAATGAAACTCCTCCTTGAGATATTTCCCATAATTGATAGGATTCTTTTTCAATTCTTCTGTCAATTTAATTTCAACTTTTATTAAATTATTATAAATTTCCACAAAGAATACGATTTTTTTATTTTCATGTTTCATCATTTCCTGAATTTAATTTTTTTTGTCATGCTAGTAATTAAATTAGCCCTAATTTATTGATGGAAAAATTGTGAATGCAATTATTCTAAAAAGTATACTAAGTCGAATTTAAGTAATAAAGAGTAAGTAAAAGTTATCGATCGTAGAATGACTAATGAATTAGTTATTTTCTCATCCTAGTTAATTATTGAAAGAAAAATAAATTTGTGATCATAAATAAAATAAAAATAAAGACGATGTCAATCTCAAATGTTTGGACCTTAATAAGAGAGAAAAATAAAGTCCAGACCCTTGGTTTTCAACTTATCTCTTTATTAATTAATAATCCACAATTGATGACATCAAATTAGATTCACTAACATAGTTGGGTATGGCAGAACTCTGTTCAAGTTTTGAGATAATGAATTCTGACACACGTTCAATCAATCATCATGCACAAAATTCATATTTAACTAATATGGATCTTCTAATATTTCAAACATAAATTTATCCAATTGATATAAGAGCATTAAATAGACACCATATGAAAATTCACATAATTCTAAATCATAAAATAAATTGAAAGAAAAATGGGCAAAAATTTAGTCTTCCCGAAACAATGAAACTACTTCGTAAACAATGATTTGATTCTAACTTTGAGGAGAAAAAATAATAAAAATATTAGAAATTATAATCAAACTCTCAAGTAGTAGACAATGTCTCTTAAAGGAGTCTTAGGATACATTGAAAATGATTGTTGAAAACTTTGGATTCCTCAATTTTTGATTAATCCGTAGTGACACACAATAAAAATTATTCTCTCATTTTATGTGCGGATAGAGTTCCAAACTCTGAGACTGCACATTTCATAAGATTATGGTGCGTAAGTGTTTATAGAGGTGGCGGCCTATGAGGGTTTGGGGTTGATTATGACACAACTACGTGAAAATTACTTGGCAAATCACAACCATTGATCCTAACCATCATGATTATAGATCTCGGTCTCAGTTTTATGACATTTTGACCCAAGTTCGAGAGTTGGGCTGAACTCGGGTCAAATTCAATTACCCAGTTCCGGTATAATGCTAACCCGGATGGGGTTCTTATAAGAGCTAAATGTAGCCATTATTTTTGCATTCTTTTTATTCAATCGTACATTTGAAATGATGATCCTGAGAATAAAATAAAATAATAGTGAGTAACTTTAGACTCAAAAGAATTTTAAAAAATAAATAACCGAACGGATGCATGGGTCTAAAACTATGAAAAATAACATAAATGACATGTAAAATATGTAAAAAATGCATGCATAACTTATATGTTAGGTTAGACTTGTTCAGGTAGATCCTTAATCTCAAGTCATTGTGGACATGATACTCAACCGATTGTACACTTGTAGCTAAGGGGTATTACATTGAGTAATTCTTATCTTAGTAAATTAGGTATATCTTGATCCCCACATCCATTCATTTTCCACCTAATTCACATATCTCTATCACTCTCATCACTTGGATCACGAAGGGTGCATCAAGCTTATATGTCCTTTTTAATTAAAGAAACACATATTCATAACATTGGGTGATCATAGTGTGATGATTATGAAATTTATTTTTATTGAAGTAAAATGGTTTTTTGTAAATAAAAGAGACAAAAGTATATAATGCAAGAACTTATATGACGACATTATAAAACTTTGATTTAATGTTTAACAATGAAATAATTTCAAAATTTGGTATATTAATTAAGCTTGCATAAAGAGTGGATATACATTTAAACCTTAAAATTTTCTATTGTAGGCACTCTAACCAATATAAAATAATTGTTCATAACTCATAATAGTTATTGCTTGAAAAAGTATTTAATATTTAATATAAACACTTAGATATATTTAATATCAAATAATTGTGTCATACACTTTCTATCACAAATGAACAATGCATAAGAAGAATAAATCATTGTTTACCACACAAAAATCAATGGAAAATTTATTTTAAATCATTAATATATATATTGATTTAAACCTCACATACACCATCCATCTCTCAACATTATACATTTATTTATCACAATAACTTGTAGAAGATATAGCATCAACTCATATCATCAACCATCTATTCTGATTTAGCTTGAATTTTCTTGGAGGCATTCACATCATATTCAAGTGATTGAAGGGAAAGTAGCTCAGATCCATCTTCATCGAGGTTAAGCAACCTCATCCATGGTCCATTTGAGGATGCTGGAGGAGCGATATTAGGACAATGATTAGTACCAGTCTTCATATTTGATTTTGTATCAACCTCAGAACTACCTCCATTGATATGAACCGCATCCTTGAGAATTTCTTGACAACTTGCTTTGAGGGCCTCCAACTTGGTCATTACTTGAACACACTCTTCAAGTTTCAGGTCATCTACATTTTTGGACCAAATTGGATCAATCTCTTGAAGAAAATTCTTGAACTGCTCTTTGTGCATGGCATTTCTTTCTTTAGCAGCTTCAACCTTGCGAGAGAGATCTACAAACTCTTGCATCACTCGCTCAGCGTGATCGCCTTCCACAGGAGATAGTAGAGTTTGAGTTTGCTCATCAGACATAAATTGATCTAGGACCGAATTGACCGATGGACTCCCAAAAGAGTGAATTTTATCTCCAGGCGAGGTGATGAGAATCGCCACCTCGACACCACAAAGTATGGAGAGGTTGCTAGCTTTTGAAAAAACACCCATCTTGTGCTTTGAGAAGCACACTTGACGAGCATCTTCCTTGAGTATTTTCTTCATCTCGATCTTCTTACGGCCCCTACCACCAAAGATGTCATTTCTACCCATCGTAGATTCTAACAAGAAAAATATGAGGAGATGATGAAAAAAATCTTGAAAAAAGAGGTATACATAAAGATTTTGAAAAACATTCTTAATTCATTATTAAAATTACAGCTTGCATTGGAATATTTAATTACATTTAGAAATAGCTCCACAAAAGGTAGAGAATGAACTGTGTAAGTATTAATTTATAAAAACTAATACACCTTCCACTTGAGAATTACGTGTTCAAGTTGTATACATCTAAAGCTAGAACATTTATTAATGAGAATTTATGTTGAAATTAATGCATTTAATAATCATGAAATCTTGGCAAGTTGAGGCTTTAAATGAACAAGTCGCTATATCTCTCACGACATTGTTATGGAATAGACTACGAATCATCATGAAAGGGTGAAGGTAACTATTCCAGCTTGCATTGAGTTATTGATCATTTACCACTACAATAAATCTGCCAAATAGAGATGCACATTAGTGACTCAAAATGATGCGACACTAATTCAATGCCAATAGTGTTAACTTAGCGACGCCTTTGGGTCGACAAAGCGAGATGCTAAGTGCCTCGCCTTAGCGTCGATTTAGCGTCGCATTAGCGTTACAGACGATCAACATTAAATTCGGTGCCATTGCGACACTACAAAGTCGCTATTATCACGCGTCAAAACTAGAAAATGTGCGCTAGATTGTAGCATTGTGTTGGCCTCGACTAAAATGCGACGCTAAAGTAGCATCACCAAACTACGACGCTAAATCGATGCCCGCTTAGGAAAGCAATATTGGCATCGGAGGTCTGCGTTGTTGTATCGGCGTCGACAATGTGAGACACTAATTTAGCGTCATAGGTTTGTGATGCTAAGTAGACGCTAGCTCAAGAGTCAACATTAGCATCGGATGCTTGCGACGCTATTGTGAGGCGCAAACGACGCTAATTAGTTGCGTCCCTAATGAGTCGCTGTGTGACACAAAATAATCAATTTGAGTAATGAATTAATAAGCTGAATAAGGACTCTAGAATATTGGATAACTATATATATCACCTATATTATACTTTAATGAATAAGTCTGTTAAATATTCTTAATCAATTAAATCTATATGTATTCCTATACTATATATGTTACCTATATATGTATTCCTAAATATACATAGATACACATACACATATGTAAATACATAGGTGACATGATCTAGCGTCATAGTATAGACGCAATGACGTTGATATATTGTTCCAATATATATATATATATGTATATATATATATTACTATATGTTAGCTACATTATGTGTATTACCGACATATGTATTCCTATATCATATGTTACACACACACACACATATATATATATTATAGATAAATTATTTATATATTCTTAATCATGAAATATGGGGGTTGAACTAAGTGACATGACTTAGCGCCACAATATATATAGACACAATGGCATTGAAATAGTGTTGCAATATCCCATAGTAGCATCACATTAGCGACGCAATACTTGTCGTCGCTAAATAAAACCACCATTGCGTCAGTTTAGTGCCTCAGCTTTGGCATCCCAAACTCATGACACCGTTTCGGCGCTAATCGGATGCTATTTTTATTAGCCACGACATAGCCCTGAAATAGCAACGCAGGACTGCATCGCTATTTTAGTTGGTCGACTTCCTTTTACTTTTTCCCACTTAATTAGACACATATACATATAGATATACATATATATATATACATATATATATATATATATATATGTATATATATAACTACATATAAATATACACTTATAGTTTATATATATAGACCTTACATACATACATTATATATAGATACAAATACATACATATAATAATAACTTCGAATATAGAAAACCTATTTGAATATAAATTTAAATATAATATGAACAAAATAATATAATCCTATTTGAATATAAGTTAATAAAAAAATCAGGTATACTTAATGGTGCTACTATAGCGTCGATTGTGATTCGTCGCTAATAAAGTCACTTGGACGTCAACTTAGTGTCACATTTAAGATAATATCTTTTAATTAATTTGTGTGCGCTGCATTAGCGTGGAATTAGCGTCGCACTTTGCGGCGCTAAAAGGTTACCTTAAATCCCAAACTTCTTCCTTTACTGTTTCCTGTGTGCTATCTTCTTCATCCGACCGTGTGACCACAACGATGAACGATGACGATCGACGGCGACCACAACGCCACCCTCCTCCGGTGCCGTGCTCCGACCCCCGTTGATGTGGAGATTTACGGCCTATATTTTCACTATTATTTTGCATGCCCATAGTATCTATTGTATAATTATTTCCTTACGTAGATATGTGTATGGCACTTATTCAATGCATTTTCAAACGTTCTCCACATAAACATTCATTCGCATATTACTACTAAAGTTTATTCTTGCTACCTTGAAAATTTACTTGGCTAAATGTCTAGGGAATGAAGTAGAGCGGCTGAACCACACATTGCTGTCTGCATCAAAGAATGGTGGATTGCTTTTGGACCGAGGAAGATGCCAAACAACCAAACATCAAACAACATTTGTAATTTGGGGACCAGCTAGCTCCTTCACCTCCATGGTGCAAGGAAGCTTCTCAAGCGGCAGGGACCACAAAAAAGTTGTCGAGCTGCAGGCGGTGGCAGAGGGACAAACAAATGAGGAGAGGAGAAGAACCGATAGCAAGCAGAGGTCGACAGACAAAGGAGGAGGGACGGATATAAAAGGAGGAGAAGCTATAAGCAAAAGGGAAAAAGGATGGAGGATTCAGAGGGATAGACATAGAGAGAAGAAAATGGAAGAAGAGAGAGAGAGAGAGAGCTGGAAAAACAATGCCTTTGGCAATTTGTGGAGAGTTGTGTCCTCCACATGAATTGTAACTAACCGGCCCTGCTCAGGCCGGGAGGTGCTTATGTGATTTGGGATTTAGGGTTCCTTAGCTACGTTTTATTCTGATATTTTTCAAGATCAATACCGAGTGTTGAGCTTTCTTGTGTTTTCAGTGGAATTAGTTTGATCCCTATTTTATTTGTTCAACTTCTTATATTTTGGATTTGTGTATGGATTTGAGTTTATGAACTATCTTCACCCTGCACCCCCGACCATAGGGATGTTTTAGGCTCCATCGCGACCGAATGTGGATAAACTCCCTATGTGGTTCTCGTGTTTTTCGCGTAGTTGTAAGCTAGGAGGAGTTCTCAGAACCATTTCTATCCTACACCCCCGACCATAGGGATATTATAGTCTCCATCACGATCGAACGTGGAGAAACCAAGCCCAAGGTGTGCAATGGTTTGAAGTTTGGATTTTCGTAGAATCAGCAATGGAATCCTTTGTAGTTTAGTTTTGACGTCGTTCACTCTTTGATCTGCGACCTGAAAAGGTTACGCATATTTTGGATTTCTAGCAATAAACAATCGCATTGAGTTGGAGGTTTGGATCATTTTAAACGGATTCAAAGAACGTTCGTATATTTCACCATTGCTATTATCGATTTCTTTCAATTCTGGAGAGCTTAATTAAAGATGGGATATTCTTCAAACCTCATTCAAAATCGGTGACCCAAGTAGGGTAGATAAGAAATGAGTCATTTCTGAAAGACCTCTAGTAAATCCTATTTTGTATTGTTCGAATTTAATTTTCCTCCTCCAAAATTGTCTAAACTGTCTCGTAGACACTCATATCTCGCATTCAGCCTAGCAGGGTCATCCGTATTCCTCCAAGGCAAGCGTGAGCCGACTGTAGCCTCCTTGACTTAGGTGTATTTCTTTTGATTGCTTGATACTTGGTGGATATGAGACCTAAACTCAAATCCTGTACGGAGTAAAGCTCAATTCGTTCTTTGATGATAACATACATGAAAGCGATAATAGCACCCTTCGTGCAGATTCTTTTCATGCATGCAATCACTGGCTTTCCACTAACACGAATGTGTGGGCGCAGAGTCGAGTGTCTTCAGAATCAAGACTGACAAAATGCATGCATGTAAAGGACACTCGGTTGTTTCACCCATATCATTTCGAGCTAAAGAATTTTGAATCCCGTAACAGAAGCACCTCCCATAAATCCTCAGCGCGTGTCTTCCATTGATTCTCTCATACATTTCTTAATATTAACTATTGTCCTCTCCTTTTCCCTCTTTTATATTTCTAAAACCACAAAAACAATTAGTTCTTTTTTTTATGTTGCATACACTATTCTTTTTCCCCATTTCAGCATTTACTTCTCCAGCCGAGTTTGCTCTAAAGGATTTCTCAAAAGTTTCGCAAAACCTCAAGCACTACAATGATACATCATACGCTTGCGGATCACATTTCGATAGTGTAGAGAGATTATAAATTTTAAAACTTTATTTCGATACATTCTTGTGTTCAAGGGTAACACACCAGAGTATTGGGTAGACCTGTGCCTTAGAGGCTTTCACCTCCCCTTTCGTGCGATATTCTCTATACATACTTCATGCGAGTCACCCGCCTCCTCTTTCGTCCACCTTGCTCTGCTGTCCTCCGCACTATGCCAGTCTCCTCCACCTTGCTAGATGCCACCCTACCGGACACCACCCACTACAAGAAAACTGTCGAATAGCGACGCAGATTAGCGTCACCAAACTACGCGACGCTAAATAGACACTAATAGCGTCACAATAGCGCCGTCCTTGTGTCATCAAATGCAGACGCTGATTGCCTCTCTATAGCGTCAACTTAGCGTCACATTAGCATCAAAGAAGACGCTAAATGATGCGCCACCGCGATGCTATTTCGGCGTTATTATCAAGCGTGAAAATTAGAAAATGCGCGGCACATGGTAGCGCTGTATTTGCGTCACAAGTTGGCGACGCTAAGTTAGCGTCACCATGACCGACGTGAAATCGACGCTAAAATAAGAGGCAATATTAGCGTCGGCTTCTTATGTTGTATTGGCGTTGACATTTGCGATGCTATATTAGCGTCAGAGGTTGACGACGCTAAGTAAACGCTAGTTTGTGCTCTTTAGGCAATATATGTTATATATTGTATTATACTATACCATACTATACTATACTATACTTTATAATATTATACTATACTATACTATACTATACTATACTATACTATACTATACTATATTGTACTATACTATATTGTATTATACTATACTATACTATCCTATCCTATCCTATCCTATCCTATACTATACTATACTATACTATACTATACTATACTATACTATACTATACTATACTATATTATTGTATTATATAATATATAAAAATTAATATACCATGCTACAGATGCATTATACTCCAATTCCCAAATTTCAAAATTAAAGGAATAGTGCTTTTTTCTTTTTTCATGGGATTCAAATGGCAATTGTCAGAGATCCGGGCCGTCGGATCATCGCAAAAATTGTATCTCTTTTAGTTCACGACAACAAAAATTTTTCAATATTTTTTGGCAATTTTAGGAGACCGGATGACAGAGTTAAAAACCTAGGAAAAAATGCTTCTAACCGTCTTCGACATGAGTCCGGTGAGAATTAGTCGAAACGAAAATTACAGACTCGTAGAGATCGACACGAGCTGTCCACCCACATAAGAACCGGTGATCGGAGGTTGAAAGAAATTGAATAAAATGGGTAAAGTTTCGGAATAGAAACGGTCGGTTCTTCGCGATCGTAGATCGGATTCCACAAAAGAATAGGCATTTCGAACGGCTCGAGAAGATTGGGTAGAACAAACCTTTTACGTTTTCTATTTTCTCCGATTCTCAAAATATCTATTTTTTGTAATTATAAAAATTCTTCAAAAGTTCCGACCTCCCTAAGAAATCTAAAAATATGTGTTCCAAAAAATCAGACATTTTGATAGCGCTTGGAATGGTCGCATTTAGTCGACATAGAGTTTTCAAATTTTTCTAAGAAATGTTGATTTTCTTAGAGTTTTTCTATCTGAACTTAAAAAGAGTATTCATATTATAGATAATAACTTTAGGGTTTAGAGTCGCATGTTTGTGACACCAATGCGACGTGATGTTCTACTTTAGCGTCGCAATGTTAGAGTCGCTAATATGCAGCGCTATTTGGCATACTTTATAATTATAACATTGCGCCACATTAGCGACACTTTAGCGTCGCCTATTTGCCATCGCTAATGGACGATCCATATGCTCGTCACAGAACATTTCCTAACTGTTCTTTATTTTAATCCGACGCTTCACAGCATTGAACCGACCGCTTTCCCTCTTTCAATCCTCCTCTTTTAATCCCTCCTCTCTCTTTCAATCCACCATTCCTCCCCTCTTTCAATCCATCGCCACAGATGATGCCCATCCGCCTCGCCTCAACCCGGCCATCAACCACAGCTGTCGTCGTCATCCATAGTCATCCCGGCCATCCACCACAGTGGTCGTCGTCATCTGTAGTCGTCCCGGTCATCCTGCCACCCCCTTCTCCCTCTGCCTTTTGCCCCGACGACTCCGTCGCCATGACCACCGCTACCCCACCCCTTCGCTCTCTTCCCCGATGACTCCACTGCCATGACCACTACTACTCCACCCCTTCGTCCTCTGCCCCGATGACTCGGCCACATGACCACCGCTACCCACCCCTTCGCGTCGCCCTCTGCCCCACCCCCTTCACGACGATAAGGGGGCCCTCACACTCGAAGAGGAGAAATTGTCCACCTACGATCGCGTGCGCCGGGACATCCTCACGCTCGAAGAGGAGAAGCAACAGGTCAACATTCAACACATCGGCTTCCGGAAGCGCATGCCCTGCTCGAGCGGGTCATCCGGGTCGCTGAGGACGATTGAAATGAGGGACGCAAGAACGATTTAATTTGATGTAATTGTCATGTAATTTGATGTAAAAGAACGATTATCTCATGGATATGTAATTTGATCTAATGGAAATGTATATGTCATGTAATGTAATTTGATGGTGTAGCAATCAATGAATGTAATGTAAAAATTAGCAATCGATGAATGTGCAAGGCAATGCGATTTTTTTTAATGAATATATGTAGTTAGTGTCTCCTTCGCGTCGCAATGGCATCTCAGCGTTTAGCGTCACATAAGCGTCCGATCAGCGTTTAGCATCAATCCAACGTCGAAGTAGCATTGACACATTCAACGTCGCTTTAGCATCAAAGTAGAGACGCATATTAGTGCTTCACGATGACACTTTTTGTATCATTATAACGTCGCAATAGCACCTCCATGCGATGGTAATAGCGTCGACAAACCTGCGGACGCGAAGTCGACGCCAATAGCGACCGAAATTTGGCGTTGCCAGGCATGTGGTGCTAAGTCGGCGCTAATGCATCGCTATGCTCTTCAGCGCCAAGTTAGCGCCACATTAGAGACTATTATGCTGTGTCGCTAATCGTATTTTTTCTTGTAGGGACGGATGCCAGCTCCGCCATCATCCACCCTGCTCCACTGCCCTCCCCTTCCTATCCTTCGACCCCGACCCCCAACGCCTGAACCCGATGCTTCCTCCTGCCCGACCCGACTTCTCCTCCTCCTCCGACCCTCAATGTCGGCTCTCCTCCTCCCTATCGACGCCGATGCACTACAACTCCGTCGCCCTGTTTTTTGACTGTCGCCCTACTATTCGGCCACCGCCCTCCTGTTCGACCTTCGTCGTGCTGTTAGTCTGCCGCCCCCCTGTTCCGACGCCGACCTCCTGTTCGACCGCCACCCTATAGCTCACGCCACCACATTCATCTCATGCATAAACATTCGTAGTATTGCTTGTTAATTACTTTTTCTTCGTGTTCAATGCATAAACATTCATCTCATGCATGTAACTTGATATTCTTGATGGTATCCTTTTTATGCTTTTGATATCATTGTAAGGGCTTATGCATAGATTAGTTAATTTACAAGGAATTGATCTTTTTTGTTAGTAGTTAATTATTACTCTAAATAATATGATCCGTATGACATATGCTTTAATGCTACCCTATGGAAGACGATTAACTAATTGTCCACTAGAGAAATGCTATTTAAAAGATAATTAACACTTATGCTAGGAACTAAGACAATTTAAAAAAGAATCAAATTTATTGACATAGGTCGATTATGAATATGAAGACCTTGTACTTCAAATATGTGACGTGATTTTGGACTTCATAACTTCAAAATCACATGTTTCAAGTACAAGAATTTGGACATGTGGCTTAATGTTGTCCATTATGGAAATGACAAAGCCATATCGTAGTTGGATTTGTCGTTGGAAGGATAAATGTGATATTATAATAGAAGAATATAAGGATGGTGTTGATGAATTTATTAAGGTGGCATATGAAAATGAAGGTGTTGCTTCTTCATATGGCGAAATCTTATGTTCATGCTGGAAATGCAAATGTTATCAGCGGAAAGTAACATATGATGTGTAAAACGATTTATATTGCAACCGTTTCTTACTAAAATACACAAATTGGTTCTTTCATGGTGAAGAAAGATGGTCTAAAAAGACAATAGTTGATGCTAACATAGATACCAATGTGGGTGAGTTGAGGAATTCGTATAGGGACATGATACGAGATGAAATGCTACGAAAAAATGTTGGCAATATATTTATTGAAGAAGACTTGAATCCGTTAGCTTCTAAGTTTTATAACCTTCTCGAAGAAGCCAAGGAACCTTTATGGGATGGATGCGTGAAGAAAACTACACTCTATGCAGTTGCACAACTAATGAACTTGAAATCAGAATTTAATACGAGTGAAAATTATTTTGACTGGATGATTGCGATTATTAAGAGTGCAAAAGATTGATGAGAGATTTAGGATTGGAATATCAAAAGATTGACGCATGTCGCAATAATTGTATGTTGTATTACAAGGAAAATAATTCACTTATCAATTGTTCTATTTGTGGCGAGCCCGAATACAAGCCGAGAAAAAAATTCTCAACATCGAATTAGAATGCTTCGGATCAAACTATTAATCTTCATGGGCCATAGCACTCTGTCACCGGTTGTGAAATCACACAAGTCGCACGATCGAAGAAGAAATCGCTTGAATCATGGTCGTGAAGTTACTCTCATGTCCCATGACGACGACAGGAAATTTCAAATATGACTCTGATTGAGCCGTTAAAACTTAGTCAAAGAGAGTGACAGACGTAGAATTTGACTCAGTTTATTTTTGGAAGACTTCTCAATGTACAAGGACTCCAACTCCTACCGTATGTCCCAGAGATCAATTGGACACAAATTAGACAAAAAATTTTGTTGTTTTACAAGGCAAAACTTTCATAATCAATAGGACTCCAAATTTATGTTATTTCATATGAAAAATGTTTCTATTTATTCTCAAACCTCATGGAAACCTGAGCCTCTATAAAATGGGACATCTGACAGTAAAAAATAATTATGCTAGGGCCTGCAATCAAAGCTTTCAAGACAAGAACGAATGAGAACTTCTGAAGGACAAAGGAGAAGATTTCCGCATTAGACTCGTGCGAGAATTGCATAGCGGTTTCATCGTTATTTCTGAAGAGTAGTTTTTGTTCTACATATTGTTGGGATAATAATTTAGATTTTCATGTTTTATCTATCTATCTTAGTACTTTGGATTATTAGTTTTAATTTTACCTTTCTATTTTAGTTGTAAGAGTTTTAGTGTATGAACAATTTGTGTTTTTTGATTAATCAAATAACAGTTAGTTTAATTTTTATGAACATGGTTTCTATGCTTAATGCTTTTCTCTAGATTTTAATGATTTCTAGGTTGATTATTAACTGCGTAGTGTAATTAATTCTTAATTCATAATTTTCTGTTTGAATTGATTCTTAGCTTTTACGTCGAAGCAACGCATGTCATAATCTAATAGAGCCGTGCGGAATATTAGTTTGTGCGGTCTGCATAATTGAGGGTATATCCGTGCGCAATACTTTCAAATTATTATTGTCTTTGTAGGACCGAAAGCACCGAGAGGAGGGGGGGGGGGGGGGGTGAATTGATGTTTTTAAAAAAAATCTTCTTTTTTATAAAATCACTAAAAATGATCACAAGCAAATAATAAAAAGGAGCAAGAGAGCAAACACAGTTAGACACGATATGTTGACGAGGTTCGGCCCCAACTCTTTGGCATACTCTCTGCTTTGACTTCTCGACCTCGAGACCGTCGGAGATCCACTATCTTTATATTTTCTTATAGGGAGAGAACAACTCTTTTTACACCACACGTCTTCTTCTCCACTCAAGAGGTAAGGCACTCCTCTTTTACAACGAGCTTTCAATCTTCACTAGATCAGAGAATAAAGATTCCATCTAACTCTCTTCTTTTACAAAATTTTTCACGCTCAAAGTTTGGAAGTGAAAAGGGAAGAATTTGCAAATCTGGGCTCAAGAACTTGAAATACTCTTTTGAATAATCTTGCTTGTTTGGATAATCTTTCTTCAAGCTTTGGTACTCCTTTTATACTCTTCTACAGGTGAGAATCTCGTCCAGAAGTTTTTCCATAATTTTCTCCTTGAAAAATAGTCATTACTATTCATCTGGCACTGTGACTGGTCGACAGCATTAATGGACCGGTCGACCGGTCAATATGACTATTGCGGTATATTTCTTACTTTTTTGAACTATCCGGTCGACCGTTCCTTCTGCTGAGACGTCGACCGGTATAGTCTCATCTTTTTTTAGAATTAGTCATTTGCTGTTCGGCCAACCAGTGCATCGATCAGATTATCAACCGGTACAGTCTCGTCATTTCTTAAATTCGTCCTTGTGCTATTCGGTCGATCGGTATAGCGACCGGATGATCGACCGGTATAGTCTCAACTTTTCATGCAGGTTAAGATAGTGAGTAATGAGCATGCTCCCCCGACATTAATGCATATTTCACATTTCCCCCCCTAAATACTTGGCCTTTATATCGTTATAATAATATGGAACAATATGAACATTATAACGTCAAATAAAGGGCAACATAAACATGGAATTCAAATAAGGCATAAACATGATAAACAAGTTATCACATTACATCCATAGTCGATAAACAAGTTATCACATTACATCCATATTCGATAGTACATCATATGTTCATGCACTAACAAATGTGACTGTAGTCGCTACAAAATGGTGCACGACATCAAACATCAAACATCGTCCCATCCTAACTTCCTAACCCCAAACTTCTCCCCCTTTTGACATCATCAAAGAGGGAGGTAAGACACCTACAACTCATCGGGACTATCATCATCACGAGCTACTAGAGGAATGAATCACTGTGATGTATAGTAGGCCTGTAGTGAGCCAACAAGATAACGAGAGTCACTCTCCATCCGTCGAAGACGACGATCCATCTAGGTCACGCGATGGTTTATGGCATCCACTTGCTGTGATAAGGCAGTAAAATCATAAGCACCATAAGAGGCCGAGGGAGCGTGCTGGGAAGATCCAATATGCTCAGCGGGTGCTGAAGGAGGAGGGAAGCTGGGACCAGCCGCTGGTGCGTCCTAAGTGTCCATCGGCGCTGGTTCTCCATCAGTGGCATCATCTCTATCGTCAGAATCGATCGAAGCCGGCTCGCCGAACCTAAGATGCTTCCGATGCAAAGTCCCAGAACCGATGACGTCAATGGGTCGGGGTCGGATGTACTCGTCGCCTGCAGGGATCTCGACAACAAAGTGAAGTAAAATTTTTGTGATCTAGGCACCAAAATATAAGTGGTACCGTCCATGAGCAGCAGAGAAGATCTTCTGAAAGGTGTAATCCATGTGATAGAAAAGAAAATGGCCAAAATGAAGAAAAGAGGCATCACGGATACAGAGACAATGAAGAAAGAAGAGATCAAAGTGAGTGACCTCTATATAGTGCCCGGCTCTAGGTGTGATCATGCGACTAAGAATGTGATGAGCGATTTTCATGGTTGGATGAAGATGACGATGGGCCGTTTCGACAGTATAATGAATGTCTTATCCAGCAAAAACTGTACCAATGCCATCCGCGATCAGAAGATAATTGGAAGGTCAGCCATGAATGAAAAATGAATTAAAACCAGGTAAGGGGCATGCAACGCCAAAGATACGGCAAAGATGGTTAGGATCAAGGCGAATGGGTACACCAAGGACATATGTGATGATAGCCTCTCGAGTGATTGTTGTGTTCGCAAAAAAATGACGAACAAGAAGAGGATATACACGCTTTGTGAGGGAAAGAAGTAGGAGTCAACCGATGGTCGCGAACATCTCCTGAACATCTGGAATGTTCAGAGCATCCCAATCAATGGTGTAGGCACGTCGGACTTTGTGAGAGGCGTACAAGGCTTCGAAACTAGCAGAGACGTCCATAATGACAAAAAGATGACTATCAAAATTAGTGGGCTCGGGGGAAGGTGACTGGAGAGTACATCCACGGGATCGTCCTCGTCCACGGCCTCGTCCGTGTTGAATAGGGGCAGGTTCGGGTTTGGGTTCTGGGTTAGGCTCATTTGGGATTATAGTGACGCGACCACCTGAGCCATAGAAATGACCGTGACGACGCTAAATGTCTAACCGAAGAGGGAGAATCCCTTCGTCGTCGGCCATGGATTCAACAATGCAGGACGGACGAGTGTCTGATGATCGGGAAAGAGACTGAGGCTGATGACTGGTCGATGGAGACTGTGATGCAGAATCGTAGATGGAGATGAAGATGTAGATGGAGACTGTGATGACTGGTCGATCGAGAGGAAGATGTAGATGAAGACTGTGATGCAGAATCGTAGGTGAACGAGGAAGGATGATGGCCGGCGAAAAGAAGATCAATCGGAGAAGATGAGGGAGAAGGCTGAGTGACAAGAGATGGCTCGGGGGCGGCGTCCTGTGGCGGCGGACGACGATGGTGGCGATCGGATGGCTGAAGATTGGCGGCGACGTCACGAAAGTACGTGAGTTGTCGGACGATCATCGACGTCGGAGAAGGATGGTGGCGACGGCGATGTGTGGCCCCGGACGCACGGGCGGTCGAAGGATTAGGACAGCGGTCGAGGAAATGAAAAGAGAGGTCGACCGATCATTTCATATTTACTAAGTTTTATGTCTTTTTCAGAATTTTAACCATTAAAATCATGTTCTAGAGATATATGTCATATAAATATAAGTGTTGAGCAACATTTTTAAAGTTCAATTCATTTCAAAAGTGATTTTGCATAACCAAATCACTTTTACTTAGAATTGATATGCAATCAAGATGTAATTATTCCTAATTCCCTTCTAAGCATGCAAAACCATTTTTCACTCAAGGGTTTTGTAAATATGACTGCAAGTTAGACTTCAATGGACACATGTTCAATGGCAATGTCTTTAAGGGTCACATGTTCTCTAATGAAATGATATCGCAAGTCAATGTGTTTAGTCTTAGAGTGTTGAATTAGATTTTTGGTCATTTCTATTGTACTTGTGTTATCGCACTTCATGAGTACATTGTAACAATTTACACCATAGTCAAGCAATTGCTTTTTTACCCAAAGTATTTGTGCACAATAACTACTGGCGGCTATATATTCGGCCTCGGCGGTAGAAAGTGCGATGGAGTTTTTTTTTCTTACTAGCCCATTAAATGAGTGAGCTATTAAGAAAACAACACATCCCACTAGTTTTTTCTATCAATTTTACACCCGGCAAAATCCGCATCGGTGTAAGCATGCAATTAAAATGGTGAATTTCTATCGTACCAAATGTCTAATTCATATGTATGCTTTAAGTAGCACATTATCCTTTTTACTGCGATTAAATGCGATTCTTTGAGAGCGAATTGAAACTTAGCACACAAACACACACTAAACATTATATCTAGCCTATATGTCGTTAAATAGAGCAAACTACCAATCATACTCTGTACCTTTTTTTATCAATGGACTTGCCTTTTTCATCTTTATCCAATTTTGTAATAGTGCTCATAGGGGTTGTGCTCGGCTTGCATTCATTCATCCCGAATCTTTTAAGTAACTCCTTTGTATATTTTTTTTATTGAGAAAAATCTCTTCCTTGGATTATTTTACTTGTAGGTCTAGAAAGAAGGTAAGCTCTACTACAAGACTCATCTCAAATTCTTTTTGCATAAGAGTTTCAAACTCTTTACATAGACATTCATTAGTAGCACCATAAGTAATATCATCAACATAAATCTGAACTATTAAAATATCATTTTTAAAATGTTTTAAGAATAATGTGGTGTCTACTTTCCCTTTTTGAAAACTATTTTCAATTAAAAATGAACTCAATCTTTCATCCCAAGCTTGAGGGGCTTGTTTCACACCATAAAGTGCTTTTGAAAGTTTAAAAATATGATTGGGAAAATTAGGATTTTCAAACCTTGAGGTTGTTCAACATAAACTTTCTCATTTATAAAACCATTCAAGAAGGCCGATTTAACATTCATTTGAAAAAGTTTAAAACCTTTATAACATGCAAAAGCCAAAAGCATTCGAACTGCCTCAAGTCTAGCAACGAGAGCAAAAGTTTCATCAAAATCAACCCCTTTAATTTGCAAGTAATCCTTGGCCACTAATCTAGCTTTGTTCCTCACAATAACACCATTTTCATTTAACTTGTTTTGAAAAACCTATTTGGTTCCAATAGTTTCCATACTTGATTTCTTTCAAAATTATATAATTCCTCATGCACTGCGTTAATCCAATTTGAATCTTCAAGTGTTTCATCTATATTGCTGGGTTCAAAGTTAGCAAGAAAAACTGGAAAAGTACATAGATTTTTCAAAAAGTTTCTAATTTTTATACCTTCATTTATATTACCTATAACTTGTTCAAGTGGATGACATGAGGCATGTCTCCAGTTTCTTGAAATAATTTGACTCTCCTCAATTCGAGGTTCTTCCATTTCTCCCATATTTGGAGTATCAACTTTACCTTCTTCTAAGTCCTCGTGTTGCACATCATCAAGTTGTCTTTGCACTTCAACTATTTCTTTCTCATCATCGTGTGCTTGCTTGCTTATAAAAATATTATTAGTCTCATTGAATTTAACAATAATAGACTCTTCAACAACTAATGTTCTTTTGTTACACACTCTATATGCTTTACTTGTAGTTGAGTAATCAAGAAAAATATCATCATCACATTTTGCATCAAATTTTTCTAGTTTGTCTTTGATGTTCAAAATATAACATTTGCAACAAAAAACTTTGAAATAAGAAATATTTGTTTTCTTTTCATACAACACTTCAAAATAAGTTTTCTTCTCAAGAGGCCTAAGTAGAATCCTATTAAGAACATAGCATGACGGCCCAAAAATACTTTGGCAATTTGCTTTCATTTAAAATTATTCTACCCATTTCTTGTATAGTTCTATTTTTCCTTTCTACTACTCCATTTTGTTGAGGTGTCCTAGGAGTGGAAAAGTTATGAGTAATTCCATTTTCTTCACAAAACAATTTAAATTTATGATTTTCAAATTATCCTCCATGATCACTTCTAATTTTTGAAATTTTTTGTTCAAATTCATTTTGAATTCTTTTTGCAAATTTTGAAAACATGTTTATTGTTTCATCTTTACTAATAAGAAAGATAGTTCAAGTGAAACGAGAAAAATCATCAACAATTACAGAAATATATCTTTTTCCTCCTAAACTTACTACATCAATTGGTCCAAATAAGTTAAGATGCAAAAGTTCCAAAGATTTATGTGTACTAATGACTCCCTTTAGTTTAAATGAGCTTTTGGTTTGTTTTCCTTTAAAGCATGAATCACAAACATTATTTTTCTCAAACTTAACATTAGGCAAGTCTCTAACCAATTCATGGTTTGAAAGTTTATTTAGTAATTTATAGTTTGTATGTCCTAATCTTCTATGCCATAAGTTTATATCATCATGTATAGTAGTAAGACATTTTTCATTTTTCAAATTATCAAAATTAATTTTGTATACATTATTGTATCTAAAGCCCATATGTAAAACTTCATTATTTTCACCTAATATCAAACATTTGTTTTTTTTTCAAGTTTGACTAAATAGTTTTTATCACATAGTTGACTTATGCTAATTAGATTATGTTTTAAGTTTTCAACTAGCCATACATTTTTCAAATACACTTTGTCATTCTTACCAACATTACCCATACCTATTACTCTTTCTTTGCTATTGTCTCTATCCTCCATTTTTCTTTTCCAATGTGATGAAATTTGATGCATCGCCGGTCATGTGTCTTGAGCACCCACTATACAAATACCATTTACCATCATTAAGCGTTGGGGCTCCCTACAAGAAAGAAATTGAGAATCTCATCTTTTTGGTATCCAACTTTGCTTGGGTCCATCTTGGTTAGAAATGATCCTTTTCGGAATCCAAATTTTTTTCATCCATTTATTTATTCCTTTTCTAACTTTGCAATCATATGAGTAATGCCTTCATATTCATAGTGAAAACAAGTAATATATGATTTTTCATTACTAAATGATGCTTTAACAAATAAAATTCTTTTGTCAATTTTCTTTTCAAAAGAGTTAAAACCAAGTCCCTTTTTATTTGAAGGCATTCTAGATCCGTTAAGCATGGCATCTAACATTTTGCTTCTATTAATTTTTTTTTAATTTCATCTTTTAGATTATTGATTTCGTTGTTCAAGCATGCACATTTTTCATTTTGTTTTTCACATGATGTTCTTAGTGTACTATTTTCCATTTTCAATTCATCAATTAAGAATTCTAAACTAGTGTTTTTTTCACTTAACATGTCACACTTTTCACATGCTCTAACATATTTATCTTTCTTTTGTATATTTTCAAATTATATCTTTAAATTATCATATTTCCTTTTTAGACATCCATATTTATTGGTAAGAGTTCTAAACTCATTATGCACATTAAAAGATTCACTATCATTAGAGCTAGATGAATTAGATGATACCTCGTGGCTATTTGCCATTAAACATATGTAAGCTTTTTTATCATCACTTGAGGAGGTGTTGGAGTCATTTTCTTCATCTTTGCTTTCATCCCAAGTTATTTGAAGAGCTTTTTTTTTCCTTTTTGAATTTTCTCCATATTTTTTCTTTTTGATCAAATTTGGACATTCATTTTTATAATGTCCAACATTTTTGCATTCAAAGCAAGTTATTTGATTTTTGCTTGATGATGATATTTTCTTAGTGAAGTCATTCCTATTCTTTTGTTTGACAAACTTGAGATATTTGTCAAGCTTCTTTGCATATAGGGCAAGCTTCTTTTCATCAAGATCTTCATCTTCTTCACTTGTGTCTTCCTCGTCTTTATTTGCTTTCAATACCATAGTTTTACTCTTTGGAGCATTTGCTTCTTCCGATCTCATATGTCAAGAGTGAACCTATAAGATCGTCAAAATCTAGCTTTTTCAAATTATTCTCTTCAATCACGGTCCTCTTTGTATGCCATCTGGAGAAGAGGGATATGAGAAACTTTTTTACTTTTTGAGAGTTAGTTCTTGGCTCGCCCAAAGAAACTAAGCCATTCACAATATCATTAAAATGAACAATCATCTCATTTATAGATTCACTTTCATGCATTTTGAAAGAATCATACTGGTGATTTAGAATGTTCAATTTAGATTCCTTAACTTTGTCGGTTCCTTCATGAGTGATAATAAGTTTCTTCCAAATTTCATTAGCACTTGAACAACTAGAAATCCGATTAAACTCCGTAGGATCCATAGCACAATAAAAAAATGTTTTTAGCCTTCCAATCAAGTTTTATCAAAAGCCTTTCTCCTTCGGTATATTCCAAAGGAAATTTTCCACGTAGATCAAAACCATTTTGAATGATATCCCACATATCAATATCAATGGAGCATATTGCATCCTGATTTTCCAATATGCAAAATTAGATGCATTAAAAATCGGAGGACGATTAATCGATTGACTTTCAGAAAAACTGAATCCACTTGATGCCATAGCTCTACAAGAATTTTTAAATCTTAAAAATAAGAGCAACTCGCTCTGATACCAATTGTAGAATCAAAAGCACCAAGAAGGAGGGGGGGGGGAGGTGAATTGGTGTTTTAAAAAAAATCTTTTTTTTTATAAAATCACATTTGGAAAATCACTAAAAATGATCACAAGCAAATAATAAAAAGGAGCAAAAGAGCAAATACAGTGAGGCACGATATTTTGACGAGGTTCGGCCCCAACTCTTTGGCCTACATCCCCGTTCCGACTTCTCGACATCGAGACCGTTGGAGATCCACTATCTTTCCCTTTTTTGTAGGGAGTGAACAACCCTTTTTATACCACACGCCTTCTTCTCCGCTCAAGAGGTAAGGCACTCCTTTTTTACAACGAGTTTTTAATCTTCACTAGATTAGAGAATTCCCTCTGACTCTCTTCTTTTACAAAATTTTTTACCTCACAGTTTGGAAGAGAATAGGGAAGAATTTGCAAATTTGAGCTCAAGAACTTGAAAGTCTCTTTTGAATAATCTTGCTTGCTTGGATAATCTTTCTTTAAGCTTTGGTAGTCCTTTTATAGTCATCTACAGGTGAGAATCTCGTCCAGAAGTTTTTCCATAATTTTCTCCTTGATAAATAGCCGTTACTGTTCATCTCGCACTGTGACCGGTCGACCGCATTAATGGGCCAGTCAATAGGTCAATATGACGGTTGCGGCATATTTTTTACTTTTCTGAGCTGTCCGATCGACCGGTCCTTCTGCCGAGACGTCGACCGGTATAGTCTCATCTTTTTCTGGAATTAGTCCTTTGCTGTTCGGCCGACCGGTGCATCGACTGGATCATCGATCGGTACAGTCTCGTCATTTCTTAAATTTGTCCCTGTGCTGTTCAGTCGACCGGTATAGCGACTGGATGATCGACAAGTACAGTCTCGACTTTTCTTCGACTTGATATCAATCGACCGATCTTCATAGTCGGGCGACCGCTCATATGCTGAAATTTTATTTATATCATTTTAAATGACGATTTCTTTTGCATTCTACACCTGCATATCATCATTTGAGTATAGATTAGTACCTTTTATGTCCAATTTGATTTGTTATCATCAAAACATGGGATTTAACAGTCTTAAGATAGTTGATTCACCTGGTTAGGGGGATTATATCTTTAGTGTCTTTAATCCATCTAAAAACTAAATCTGAACTTCATGTTTATGCTTGATTTTACAGATATTTCAAATTGTTCGAATCATTATAGATCATCCTAAGGACATAAGCATCGTTAGGTTTAGTCTTTATTTTTCTATTATTTTATTTTATGCACATCTTTCACCCAAAACTTTATGTTGTATCTTATTAGCATATGAGATTAGATAGATAAATAAACTAATTCCTCGTGGGATCGACAACCTATACTTTACACTTTATTACTTGAGCGACTAGTGCACTTGCTAGCTCTACTGTTATCAATTCTCGCATCAAAATTTTGGCGCCAGTGCCGAGGAATTATTCTTTACTTTATACTCTTATTTTATGCTACTTTGATACTCTTTACTTTTTGTTTTCTTTTTGTTTGGTGGCTGTGCAAATTTCCAAGCATGATTAATTCACAAACTATCTAATCTATAGCCTTTGGACCGTGACACTCGACATAATACTTGAAACTCCAAAGTCCCTCTGGAATTTGATCTTGAAATCGAATGAACAACGTGTCTACTGTGAAAGATTAAGATGGTTGAACAAGAAGAACGCCATCAAGTTGAACAAGAAGATGAAGAGGAAGAAGAACTAAGCATGATGGATTACATTTCTGCTAAATATTCGAACACCAACTCCAGCATTGTGATTCCAACGATCACAACAAATAACTTTGAGTTAACTCCCAATTAATTGCATGGTTGATGCACATCAATTTGACGGAGCTTTTCATGAGAACCCTCATGATCATCTTAATAAATTTCTATGCATTTGCAACACCTTTAAGAGTCCTAATGTTTCTGTGGATGCATCTTGTTTAACTTTATTTCTCTTTCTCTATGAGATAAAGCATTTACTTGGCTGAAAACTCTTCCTGCAGGATCAATCAAAACTTGGGCAAAGCTAAGGAACAAACTCTGATATTTTTGACAAGATGACGATGAAACACTCTATGAGGCGTGTGATAGATTTAAGGAACTCTTGGCTAGGATTCCTGACAATCGAATTTCACTATGAGAAAAACTTGAATGTTTCTTCGATGGTTTGCGCCAAGTGGTTAAAGATAAGCTAGATTCCTTAGTTGGAGGAATGATTTTGGGCAAGATGAAGCCGCAAGAAATTTATGATCTTATAAATGATGTAGTCTTGAATTCATGGCAATCTAAACGCACCCAAGAGAGAAGATGTGTGAATAAAGCTGAAAGTGAATTAATAATGGCTTAGTAGGAGTCACTAAACAAAATGTTTGAGATGCTTCTTAGCCGGATGAGGACACCCAATTTCCGAATGTCCATGTGGTAATTCCTTTAATCAAATTGAATATGGGGAATTATTGTTCAAAATTCTTTGTCTATCTCGTATAAGCTACTTTGAGAATCTTTATTTTCTATTTTTCTTCACTTTTTCTTTAGTGTTGTGTAAGATTTTTAGGTGACATCTTGTACACTACTTGATCAACACGAGCATATCTTTACATCCTCAATGACCAAGAAGAAAAAGACCACAAATCAATAATTTGAGGAAAGCAACCCTGCTATCCAGCAAGATGGAATTCATATCGAGGCATCATCATCAAGACAAAGCACAAAGAAGTCTCAACAAGTAAAGAATGATGATATTTTTCGAGATCCATCCGCTGCACTCACAGAATTATTAGATTCTTTGTTGAAGAAGCTCTCTGCACAAAATTATTAAATAAAAAATTTGGAGAGACAAATTCATAGTATTAGGCAACACAATAAGAAGTCAATTGAGGATGTGTCAGCAATTCTCGAATTCAAATCATCAACTTCTGACTTCGTAGAGATGATTGGTCAATTTGCCTCAATAATGCAAGATCAATACATCCAAAATTTAGAGGCTCAATTGATCAAAATTAAGAAGAAAATTGAAGTCGACAATTCACTTTGATTATTCGACACTGAGCTCAAGTTCAAAGCCTTGGAAGCAAAGCTACATGCATTAGAGGATGAAGTTGCAAAATTGAATTCTCAAAATTCTGAAACTCCAAGCCACATCGATGAGAGATCGACGATCATCTCATGCCCGTGCCATTATCAAAATTCATATAAAAGAAGATGGCACACAGAAGCAAATTTTTAAATAAGGACAACAACAGCTCAATGACGTGTTAAAGAGACGAGCAAATACATCATGAAAGATGGAAAAATTCAAAGGAGGTGCCAACCTTTAGAAATTCCTATCACTTCTACTCTGATGTCTCCAATTCAATCACCACTGAAAGAGATTGTCAAAGCATCAACTGTTGGCTGTACAACAATGCACATCTCCTCCAACATATCAACACAATTCATAACATCTGTGAAGGAGAAAATTACTTCGCCAACATCAACACGATCTTCTCTAGCTACAATAGTCCAGTGGCGACCGAAGAATAACTCGACAATCCATGCTCATCAGTAGTGTACCTCTCAAATTTCACATCAAAAGATTGTTGTACATGAAGAACCGCCACCACCACCATATGATGACATCAAATAAAAATATACGTGTCATCCAACATAGCATGCTGCCCTGAGCCTCACCATTACGAGTATTCATGATCACATTAAACCCGATGAGATCATTCCATATCTATTTATATTATTCTTATTGATAATTTCTTATTAGTCTCAGCATATGCCATATCAAAATTGAGCTAGAGACTTTAAACTTAGAACTACTCATTCTCAATCCTTAAACTTACAATTTAGATCTTTCGTGTAACTTAGTTTAAATTAATTTAGCTCTTGTTAGATTAGTGAGTTTTAATTTTCTTAGCTATTTAGTATCCTTTTGTTATTTTTTATTTCATTATCCTAATAATTTTGCAAGTATTAAAATTTAATGTCACAAAAATTTCATAATTTTTTTCACAGACCGTTATTTACTCTTCACGGGTCCTGCGGACCATGTCATGAGTCGTCCTAATCGTTTCACACATTTCACAATGGGCGATTTCATGTTTTAACATATCGCGGGCCATAACATTTGTTTCAGACTCGGAATCTAACACACCCCATGTTTAGTAACAAATTTCACGAGTCATAATCTCTTTGTTAAGGTCTCACAGAAGCCTATGTTGCAAATTTTCAAGCTTAACGACCTGTGGAGATTATTTCACGGGTCTCACATTGGCCAGTCTTTGAACTCTTGATTTTCACGGGGCGTTAGCTTTGTTTCACGGGGCTCACAATAGTTTTGTCGAGTTTCTCATACCTTTTCACATATCGTTATATGACACTAACGGGTCTCACAATAGACGTAGACCCTCACCTTACGATTTCACAGGCAGTGAGAACTTTATCACGACCCATAGGTGATTTCACTAGTCCTTATGCCCGATATTTTGCTCGACTCACGACAATGCATAGTTATTACGAGATGTTACAAAGTCTCACGGGTTGTTATAATATCTTCATGGCCCCTCTATTTTCTATTTTTTATATGCAGGTTCGTGACACCTCCCTTTCAGGCCCCATTGCTCGGAGAACCGTCGGTGACCTCCAACAGATCAACTCCTTCAGAAAACTCCGACGAACTCCAGTTTCTACCCCTGAGAAAGCTCCAGCAAACTTCCATCCACTGTCCCTCAATCTAGAGAACTTTCTCCTATCGTGAACCAGTGTGATAATCACCGACGGGAAATTGTAGAGCACGATCGGTGACACCCTTCCCTCTCGCTGTGATATTCCCTGCCAACCGGAATAATATTGTTGTTGGATGTCACCTAATTCATTGGAGCTTACGACAAGGATCTTCTTCCGGCATCAGCTGCCTTGATTCACTTCGATATTGATTGCCAGTTACGACCACAGCCATCATCAGCCTTCTCCAGCCCGTAACTATCTTTTGGAGGCCGTAAGCACGTGACCACGACCCGTTACTATCTGCAAATCTTCTTGATCACTGCAAGGGCAGTGATTTCTCAAACACGACTCGTTATATTGTGCAGCAGGGCCGTTACTTGTCTTCACGACCCGTAACAGCATGAAAAGAAAAATAGAGAAGAAGAAGAAGAAAGAAAGAGAACATAAAGATACCTCCTCGGAATTGACCCAAATTTATATCACATTAAGGATTCTTTGTGGCTTCATCTTACAGCTTCAAAATCCATCGACTCCAGACAATTCAAGTTGTTTCGTTTCCTTTTCTATGTTTATATTTTTATATACATATATGCTCATACGAGATTTGATTTTCAACACTGGAAAATGTTGAGTTCAAGCTTGAGGGTGTTAGTTTGCAATTTCATGCATCATGTATATATTTTTTGCATTGCAAGCATTCATTCTCTTCATGTTTTATTTGCGTATTTGCTTGCATTTCTTATAAGAAAAATCAGATTTTTTTTTATTTTGCATAATTGAAAATTGCATCTGATTTTTCTCTGTCTTGGTGTTTATTTATTTTCAAGCATTATTTAAGGACATCCTTCTAATTAACAAAATTTGAAGCATTATTATTTTATCATTTATCGCCTTTGTGTTGGAAAATTGGTTTGAAGAAAGTTTTAGTGAAACTATGAATGTTTGACGACAAGTCATTTCCATGCTTTAGTTTTTATTATATTATATATGTTACATTGATAATAATTATACCTCTGTTGAACATTCAAGTGTAGCTGACTTACTAATAAATAAGTATATATAAAATTGGCATCACATATAAAAGAGGGTTAGTGGAGCCCCAAAAAATATGAGGAGGTACAAAAATGTGTTATCTGGAAACTTGGTGAGACTGGGTAATTAGATCCATAGGGGATTCTTACCTGACGGCCTAAGGTACAACTGCTCTATGATCCATTGGTCGAAAGCTTGTTATATAGACCACCTTGCGCAATATGGAGAAGCACATGAGTACTGAATTAGTGAAAAAAGGTGAAAAGAAAAAGAAGTGAAAAAAATGATGATGAAAAGTTTTTAAGTGAAGAAATATAAAAGTAATAAATGAATAAAAGCTCGTGTTACACTTATTTATTCAACATTGATATTTTTATTTTCAAGAATTATTTCTTATTATTTAGAGTTGAATTTGGAGGAGTTTAAAAATGTCTTTTATTCAGAATTTTCACAAAGCTGAGTTATTATGGAAAAGTGGTGAGACACTTAGGCGATTGATGTATAAACTTTAGTGCTAAGAAAAGTAGTTGAATGATAGGGTGGAAGCCATGATTAACCATTTTGGTTGGAACTTTACTTTGAACATTTTTTAGGACAAGCAAATAACTAAGCTTGGGGGAGTTTGATGCATGCAAAATACACATATAATAAGTCATGCATTTAATCATATTTTGATTCATTTTCATATAACATGCATAATTTTTTGACCTTATTCACTTTAATTTTATAAAATAGAAATCTACCCAAATTCTATATTTTACTGTAGAAAAAAGAAGAAAATTGAATTATAAAGCCACCGGGAGAAAACCACGAAATTGGAGTTAAAACGAGCCAGAAAGTGAAAATTACTAGCGGCTACCAAGGCTGAAATAAATATAATGGAATGTGAGAGGACCATAACGGCCATAACAAATGGGCGTGAAACATGCCAAATTTCGCGTAGAAACTTACCCCGAGTTATGAGCCGTGACCAGAATGTTACGGGCCGCTAAAATCACACTTTTACTCCGTTTTGAACACTATAAGGGCCATGAAATCATCTTTACGGACCGTGAAATTCATATATAGGATGTGGGGCGTTACGAAGGCTAGTTTCTAGATTTCTTCCATTTTTCTTAGGGATTAGTGCAAATGATTTTTTAAATGTGCAATGTTTAAATTTTTTAGGATGCGAACACAACCAGCAAGTAACGTATCTCGAAAATGATTCATGTTTTTAATTTATATAACACCTTATATTTTATGTGTTTTTTATGTTATATAATTTATATAATCTATACTGTTTATATGATTGTATAATTTTTCTATTTTGTAAAGGTCGCTGTTGTTTGGGAGGAGGTGACCAACACAACACGAGGAGGATACCTGTGTGGCCTAGGCACTGCTTAGGTACCTAGGATAAGGGGAAGATATGCATGCAGCCCATTTGCTCCGAGCTTATTGGTTGCACCTGATGTGACGTTGGACGGCATTAGGGAACTCATCTCGGACCAGCTATCGCCGCATTTGACTCCTATCTCGCATGCGATTCAAACGCAGCTGTAGAATCAATCCCCACAAGACCAAAAGATCAACATATCACCATCTTCAAAATGACAATGATGACTCTCAAACTTAGGATAAAAACTTTTGCGTGATATAATTATACTTTTGTTAGTTCAAATTATTAGTTATACTTTTGTTAGTTCAAATTATTAGTTATACCTTTGTTAGTTCAATTTATTACTTTCCATATTGTTATCTTTGACATATGTCATATACTATGATATACTATGATGAACTATGTTGTTATTGCGTGATATACTGACATAAATGCATTTATATGCATTGTATAATTATATGGTGTGGGAAGAGAAGAAAATACGGCTGTAATGGGGCAAAATTTTATACGATTAGCATCTCATTAGTGATTCAAGCATTGTCGATGCTATTTTAAATATATCTTCATTAGCGTCACATTAGGGACACATTAACATTGTAATGTTTAGAGTCTCATTAGCATCGCATTAGAGACCCATGAAGACATCATATTGGCACCACCTTAGCATCAAAGTAGCATCGCCTTAGGTATAAATGTAGCATCACATTAGCGTCGAAATAGCTTCATAGACTTCTGCGGCACTTTAATGTCTCTTTAGCGACGTTATTCAACTATTCACAATTACACTTTTTAGGTCATCTTAACATCGGGTTAGCATCGATGGGTGATGCTAGTTGCAACACCTTTATGTTTGGCGCCATTGCGACGCTAATGACTACCGATTCCAGGAGTCTCATTTTATTGGCACTATGTCGACGCTATTATTTTCAGCCACACATTAATGCCGCAATAGCGTCTCGAAACCTGTGTCGCTATTTGTCAATTTTCTTATAGTGAATATACACTTATAGTGTATATATATGTATATATATATATGTATATATATATATATATATATATATATATATAACATACATACATCATATATATATATGTGTGTGTGTGTGTATACACACATATATATACACACACACAAATACATACATATAGCATAAACTTAGAATATAGAAGACCTATTTGAATATAAACTTATAATACAATATGAACAAAATAATATAAACCTATTTGAATATAAGTTAAAAAAATCAAGTAAACTCAATGGCGTCACTGAGCGTCGACCATGATTCGTCGCTAATAGAGTCACTTGGGCTTCGGCTTAGCGTCACTTCTAAGATAATATCTTTTAATTTATTTGTCTGTGCCTCTTTAGCGTGGAATTAGTTTAGCATTGCTTTGCGGCGCTAAAAAATTACCTTAAATCCCTAACTTCTTCCTTTACTGTGTGCTTACTTGCCCGTCCTCTGATTGTGCAATCGTGACACCGACGATCGATTGCGACCGACGTCGACGATCGATTGCGACTGACGCCGATCTCCTCCGGTGCTGTGCTCTGATGCCCTATCAGATGTCGCCCTCCTCCGCCTCCTCCGTTGCCCTCCTACGACCCTACCTCCTCCGACGCCCTCGTCTGCCCTTCTATGCCCTCGTCCGCCTTGCTCCGCCCTCCTCTGTCCTACGTCGGCCTCCTCCGCCCTTTCGGAAGCCGCCTTCGGGCGCCCTGTCGAATGCCAGCTCTGCCCTGCTCCGCTGCTCTCCCCTGGCTGGAGGGACAAGGACTTCTTCGGTCGATGGGATTGAGAGAGAGAGAGCGGACAAATGTATATAAGGATGTGAAACAAAAAAAAAGTGGCGGGGTGAAGAGGCGGAAATGAAATTAGAATTACTGATGGTTCTTCATCAGAGATACCGATAGATATAAGTCCCTCGGTAATTCCGACAGACTAGATCGTCGATAATTAAATAAATATTATAATAATATATAACAGAACATATAATATGTTTAATATTTTATTACCGACATTTCAGTTCGTCGGTATTTTTGACGAACATAGCATATTAATAAATAAAATATTACTCATATTATATATTATATTACATATGTTTTTATTATTTATTTAATTACCAAGCCCATCAAAATTTCTATCCGTCGGTATTTTTGTCACTAATATTAATAAATAAAATATTATACATATCATATATTATATTACATATGATTTTATTATTTATTTAATTACATATAGTTCAATCTGTCGAAATTACCTACGGAAATGTTCGTCCATACTAGCGGTGGACATTTTGTCCTTGGGAAGGATTTTTACTTCCGTCACAAAATTCATTGAAAATTGCGAAGAATTTTGGTCCGACGAAGAATTTCCATTGGAAACTCGTGATTTTCAAATAGTGAAGATCAATAAAAATAAGAATATAATGTTTTTCGTTCAAGCATTTTTCTAACTTCTTTTTTCATCCTAGAGGCCAAAGACTTTGAACCAACTTTATTATTCTTTTAGTTGAAAATATTTTCAAAGATCTATATTTATCTTTAATTAACTTTGGGATTAAATCAGTTTAGTTTTAGAACTCATGGGGGTGGACAATTTTACTATTTTACTATATTACTTGAGTGAACTAATGTACTTGATATCGAATTGTATTTTGCTACATCAGACGCATCATTCATGTATCACTTATTCCCTTTATCTTAAATACTTAAAAAATCCAGTTGGTGAAATTTCAAATGAGAATTAAGTTACAAAATTTGTATTATAAGTTCTTACCCAAAGTGTACAAATTTATAGGGGAAAATATAATTTAAAATGAAACTAAAATAGCAGAAAACTTGTTAGAATATGCTGGAAGATGCTAATTGTCGAATTGGAGAAAGTATAAGTGACTAAATTTATAGTTCGAACATATATAGCTATATACACACACCTGCATCCAGCGACAAGTTTTTTTTTTTCGTAGAACGCATCAAACCATACTTTTTTCCATAACCATAGTTATCACCGCCATTGACAGTGCCGTAACTCTCCTTGTTTTGGCCCCCATTGCCATAGACATCTTGGCTGCCATGCTCTCTGCTCCTGTCATAACCATTATTCTTGTAGTTCTCATCGTTGCCGTTGCCACCCTTATATTGGCCACCCTTATATTGGCCACCCTTCTCGTTCTTGCCATTTTCCTCGCTTTGGGCATAACCACCGTTGCTGTTGTTGTAATTTTGATCATAATTTGCCTTCTCACCATTGCCGCCGTATTTGGACTGTCCTCCATAGCCACGACCCTCGTTGTTGTACTTGCCTTGCTCCCCGCTCTTGCCGTAGTTATTGTTGTTGTCTTGATCACGGCCTATTTTCTCACCACTACTGCCATACTTGTACTGTCCATTGTTGGCATTTTCCTCGCTTTGGGCATAACCACCGTTGCTGTTGTTGTAATTTTGATCATAGTTATTGTTGTATTTGGACTGTCCTCCATAGCCATGACCCTTGTTGTTGTACTTGCCTTGCTCCCGGCTCTTGCCGTAGTTATTGTTGTTGTCTTGATCACGGCCTATTTTCTCACCACTACTGCTATACTTGTACTGCCCATTGTTTGTATAACCATACGTGTATTGGCCACCATTGTCTCCGCTCTTCCCAGGCCCCATGTAGTAGTTGTTGTACTGACCACGACCTCTCTTCTCTCCGTAGTTACCTTGGTCGTTCTTGTTTCCAACGCCATACTCTCCGCCATAATTCGCACGGCCGTAGTTGTTTCCGCCGTTGTGGTATCCTCTTTCGTTGTAGTAGTTGCCCTCTCCTTTGTAGCCACCACCATATTGTTGTTCACCACGGCCGTACTCGGACTTGTACCCACCACCATATTGTTCACCGGAGCCATAGACATTGCCACCACCATGACACACGGCGAGAGTCCCCAACAGGACTAGGAGAACAGCAGCCCCAGTGGTACACATCATGAGAGATTTTTGAGGGCGGGGTGGATATAGAGATACAATGGTCAGCTGTAAGTCTGATGAGAAGAAATGTAACCGAGTGCTGATCCATTTATAGAGGTTGCGATTGCTATTAATTGAGTGGTAAAATTATAGCTAATAAGCATTGACATGGAATTGATATCACCTGTGTAAACTGCCGCAGTTTTCTCCAGTTCCTCGCATCCATCCTTCCAAATGGTGTTGCGCATTAGTGCTCTTTCTCATTTATAAGAAAGAACATCGATAGTTATATAGCACCTCATATATTCTAGGGTGAGCAATGGAACAAGTAATCTACTTGATTTCAGTAAAACTGTCGACAAATTTAATGATGTTAAGTACAAATGCCTACTAGTTCATGTAAGTTGTGTGCAGGAGAGCTGCTTACGTTGTTCATGACTTCATGTATGGTGTCATCTATATGTAACAACTATGCGTGCTGCATGAACACGGAACAGGTAGATTTTAGCAAAAGTTCGATTGGTAGCGCCTTTATACATTTTAGCAACTTGTGCAGTAAGTAATTAAAGTCTTACATGAATACGTAATGTGTGAACTTTTATAGGTAGGGATTTCATTTACTTTCTATATATTGTAAAATTCCAACCCTTTCCATTGTTAGACATATCTTTGTTTCAATGAACCCCCAATTATAATATAAGAACCTTGGGATTAAGTGCTTTTTTTATTTCATTGTTAGACATATCTTTTGGGCCCAAAGTACAAATGCAGAAGATCTAGGCGTACAACTTGCACCATCCGAAAATGACTATAGTCTAGGCGTAGACTGGACAGTCCAAAAATGAATATAGTAGGTGCACACTATGCACGGGTGAACATTGAAAAAGGTCTAGGAGTACACCATGTTGTAAACATATGGATTACTGAAAGTTGCATAAGATAAAAAATCCAACACAATACACGATGCACACAACCAATTTAATGTGAAAAATCCCCTTAAATCAAGGGTAAAAAATCATGAGATCGAGATCAACCCAACTCAAAATCTTCACTATATGATAAATGTTCTTACACAAACGAGCTTTATAACAAGCACATTTTATCAACACCAAGCAAAAAAAATGAAACTGAAATGTGGAAGAAATCATCACCATAATGGAGTGCCAACACAGGTTCTTTTGAGACTGAATGTGATATTACCGGTAATTTAAATAGTGGTAATTTATTTAAGTGGTAATCTAAATTACTCGTTAATTAAATCGATAATGCACAAAACCATAATTCTTCAACATGGAAAAATTTAGAGTAAAAAATATAATACTAAATTCAATTTTTAAAAAGTAACATTTTTTGTTAGCAATTTATATTATATTAAATAAATATGATATGTTATGAAAAATGAAAAGTCAAATGTTATTATAATGTACAACTTTAATGTTCATTAATAAATGATTGCATTAAGTAGTTGCTAAAATTAATATTAATTTACTAATATTCTCTTGTAAAAAATTAAAAAAAATCTAAAAAGGAAGGGATGATTGGTAAAAGGAGAGAGCTCATCACTATAATTACAAAATTGCCATGAAGCATTACTTTATATTATATATATAGATATAAATATAGATTTTATGTCTTCATGATACCATTAATAAAAATTAAATAGAGAGTACATAAAAAATATTTAATTTAACTAATTTGAATAAGAATTAATAAATTTAAAATATAAGAAAAAATAGATTAAATAGTGAAATGAGAAGACTTAAAAAATGAAACAATTTATATTGTATGGTTATATATATATAATTCTTCAATATGGAAAAAAAATTAACAATTTTTGTTAGGAATTCAGATTTTGTTAAATAAATATATAGATTATGAAAAATGAAAAGTCAAATGTTATGATAACTTACAACTTTAATGTTCATTAATAAATGATTGCATTAAGTAATTTCTAAAATTAATATTATTTTGTAAAAAATTCAAAAAATTTACAAAAAAGAAGGGATGAATGGTAAAAGGAGAGAGCTCCTCACTATAATCACAAAATTTTCATGAAGCATGACTTTATATTACATATATACATATGAGATTGAAGAATTATTATTCTAACATAAAACAATTATAAATAAAATTTATTATTTATAGAAATAAAAGAGATAACTATAGGCTTAATTCTATCTTATAAAGTTAGGTAAAGAAGTGCTAAAGTCAGACCAATGATCTAACCGGTCGTCAACTAAGTGAAAATTTGATTGGTCCAATCAAGTTTATCATAATGGAACCATATTTTATTAAAATATTATTATTTTTATTAATTCAAAAAATATATTATAAAAATTTTAAAGTTTAAAACTAATGAAATAAAAGTATATCAATCTTCATTTTAAGTTAATAAACTATTAATAAATTACTTTTTACATTTTTACAATAGAAATTATTTATATTTTATCATTTTCTTATTTAATAATTTTATGAATATTTTTTGTTTAAATTTTTTTATTGCTATCTTCTCGCATTTTATTTTAAATTGAGAATTTCTTTCTATATTATTTGTTTTCTATTTTAAATTCATCTTATAAAATCTATAATATATTTCAATTTTTATATTTTTAATATTTAATAACTATAATTATCTAAATTTTATCATCTTGTTATTTAAGTTCATTATATTTTGTATTTAAATTTATTTTTAAATAATTTCCACCTTTTATTTTGAAATTCAAACTTACTTTTCTCATTATTAACATCCTTTTTTTTATTTAATTCTATAAAATCTAATCAGTTTTTTCTCCCCTTGCTATTCTTCCACCTTCCCTACTAATATACTTCCTATTTTATTTTTTATTTTTCCTATTTATATTCAAAATTTTCTGCAATTTTGAAAAATAATGAATTGAACCAATTTCAGTTAATTCCGATTTTGGCCGAGGACATCATTAATTGTGTCTTTATTTACACAATTAATTGAACCAATTTTTTCAACAATTTTTTTGTAACATCTCCAAAATTCGGCCCCAATATAGTTGCCAAATCCTAGGCAACCTTACTTACATGACCTAATTCCACAAAATATTGCAGTAGAAACATAATAATAACATAAAATGATAACGACATAAAACAATGAAAGACTTCTAAACATATAAATCTCAAGATGACAATATAAGACCGTGGGCCAAATAAGCTCTAACATAGACCCAATAAATGGTTCATAATACGTAACGTGTAAAGTAAAATTACAAGACTCCAAAAGGCCCATAAGTCATACATAGTTCACTCTTACAAGAATTCATCATAATATCATAACATAAAGTAAGATAATTTAGATCGTATCCCGACTGACACATGTGCACATCATCGACATGAGGCCACTTCTATCGAGCTAAGCCTCGTCCATACGAGTATGTTGAGGCCCATGCATGATTCTATAACATATTTTTTACATGTCTTGAAATATGCATTTACATCATAATGGAACATAGATCATGAACTACATATGCACATTATATGGCTTGCGAGCATATCATCATAGTATAATAAAATAAACATGTAACATTTTGTCATTATGTCAAAGCATATTATAATTCATCTTACTTAACTATAACATCTTCATTCATATCATATCGTGATGTGTCAAGTGGACATTCATTTGCATCCTCATAGGTGCTTACTTCATCTTTATCATCTTTGTCTTCATGTCCGAAGTCATGTATCATTCATCTTTCATCTTTACTTAGATAATTTTTTATCTTGTCGATTGAGAAGTAGTGTTGGGTCATAAGTCATAACTGTCACCCATAGGTGAGGTCTTAACCCTTGTCCATAGATGAGGTCTTCACTAGGCGATGCCTTAATCCTCATTCGTCAATGAGGTCTTCCCCCACCCCGTCGGTGGAGTCGTAGATAGAAATTTGTGTAGGTCCCAAAGAGGAATGCCATATCTTCATCTCGTCTTTTAATTATATTCATCAATACATACAATCATTTAACACATGTTGCATCTTTTAATTCTAATTAAGGTCATTCATACTTTCAATTTGGCTAAGTGTGGTCGAAGCAATCATTACCTATCTTTGGGACTGGTGATGGCCGTGCCACTATTGGTCACGGTTGTGCCCACACATGGGCACATGCGTGCTTGGTTCGAGACGGCCGAACACTAGGAGGATTTTTCAAGTACAGCATATGGTCATGGCTGTGCTCACATATGTCATGGCCGTGCCGGGGTGGCATGCATTCACGGGTTGGTAATTTTTCAACACGGCTGAATTTCCCATGTCCATACTTGCACGCCTGTGACAGAACGATTATTTTTCAATCGTTCTCGAAAATCTTCTAAGGCATGGGATGTTCAGGGCATCACGGCCTTGCGACCACAAGGTCATGGCCGTGAAAGAATGATTTTTTTTCAACCGTTCTCGAAAATTTTCTAAGACAAGTGCCTTTTGGGCGTTATGGTCGTGCGACCACAAGGTCACGGCCATGATAGAAGGCCCCTTTTTCTCTGTTAAACCTATTTTACGCTAAGACATGAAATCTCTATATACGTCACAGCCGTGCCCGAGCTCCAGACAACATCTTCCCTGTTTTTCTTATTTTTCCCATTTTTTACACATATAGGAACATTTCAGGAGGTAATCACCACCTTCACATGAAAATCATATTGTCCAATAGTCATCAAAGGGTTACAATAATAATACATCTCTAAAATATTAAAACATGAAGATTAGTAGAGGATTTGCCAAAAGTGATTAAAGTCTACAATACCATTTAAGATTTAAAGAAGCTTGCAATATCAACGTGAATCAATCATGGAAATATGGAATATCATGCATTAGGGCCATGTTATCAATGCAACAGTAATTTAGATGTCAAAAGTGTCATCAATCCATACTAAACATGCACATATCCTAATCATACTGTAAGAAGATTCTAATTAAGTTTTTCAACCCTTAATCCACATAAACACACATCATTAAAAGGATGATTAGGATTTAGAATCTCCTCAAACATATCTTTAGAGTTTATATTAACACTCTAATCTTACTCCAATCTTTTCTTCTTCCTTCTTCCTTTTCACTACAAGAAAGATAATAATTACAGACGATCGAAACCATCTGTAATTTCCTCAAAACTGTCGAAAATGATGATTTCCGATGGATTTTTCGAAAAAAGTCGTCACAAATTGATTTTCGACGGTTGAAAAAAAAAACGTCGGAAGTTCCAGCGGAAGTCTAGCGGTTGCGACCGTCAAAACTTTCAGCGGTCGCGAACCGTCGAAAGTTTCGACGGTCATGACCACCGATATTTTCGGCGGTCGCGACGACCGCCGAAAGTTTCAACGGTTGCGACGACCGCCGAAAGTTTCGACGGTTGCTATCGCCGAAACTTTCGACGATCGCGACCGACCGTTGAAAGTTTCGACGATAGCAACCGTAGAAACTTTCGATGATCGCGACCGACCGTTGAAAGTTTCGACGATAGCAACCGTCAAAACTGTCGGCGGCCAAAACCATCTCAACGATTTTTTTAATATAAAAAAATAGCCGGCCGCCAGCGGCCGATCCGGCTGCCAACGACCAGATTCGGCTCAGCCGCCGGGCGGCCGGATCCAACCTCCCGTGGCTGGATCCAGCCGCCAGCGTGCCGCGGCTGGGTCCACCCGCCAGCGTGCCGCGGCTGGATCTAGCCGCCAGCATGCCGTGGCTGGATGCCGTCGCAGGGCCATGGCCGGATCCGGCTGGGATCCGGTCGCACGCGGCTAGATTCGACCGCCGGCGACTAGATCCGGTGGCCTGGCGGTTCGGGCTGGAGAGAGAGAGAGAGAGAGAGGAGAGGAGAGGGTCGCCGGCGGGAGAAGTTCGTCTGGGAGGGAGAGGGTCGCCGGCGTGAGGGATTGCCATCATTAATCGGGGAAATAATATATATATATATATATATATATATGAAAAGATGAGAAAGCGAAAAAACGAAAAAAGAAGCGGCGGGATAGTGATATTTTAATTACCGATGGCTATGACAGTCTGCAACTTAGCAAATATTTATTTTTAAATTTACCGACGGTCGTGACCGTCGAAAATTATTTAATTATAAAAATAAAATACTATAGTTAGTTATATATAATATATAGTTTTTAGTTTACCGAAGGTTTGAATTGTCGGTATCCGGACTGTCGAAAATTATGACGGTTCGGACTGTCGCTAATTATATTAATAAAATACTCCTTATATTATATTACTTTTTATTTACCGACGGTCGGGACCGTCGAAAATTATGACGGTTTAAACTGTCGCTAATTATATTAATAAAATACTTCTTATAATATATTATTTTACATTTACCGACGGTTAGGATCGTCGAAAATTGCAACGGATATATATTCGTAAAAAATTTTGACGTTTCTAATCGTCGGAAAATAAAATAATAATATAATAAATTATATAATTTATTATTTTTATTTTTAACAATTGTGACTGTCGAAAATGCCGACGGATCTCTATCCGTCGTAAATTACTGCCCGTCGGAAAATCCCAATTTCCTTATAATATTTCTTCTTCTCCCTTCTTCCTCTTGTTCTTCTTTCTTCTTCTTCGCTTGGATGTGGTGGCTTCCTTTCTCCTTGCTTGGTCTGCTGCTGCACGTGAGAGTGGGAGGGAGAGTGGAGAGAGGGAGTGAGAGAGTAGAGAGCTTGGGGGGGCCTTCTGCTTGCTTTTGCCGAGATGTGAAGGAGAGTGAGAGGAGAGAGAGGAAGTGAGGTGAGTGGGAAATGAGGGCTTCTTGATCCTGCTGCCGTGTGATTTGGGGAAGAAAAAAGGAGAAAGACTTAGGGAGAGAGATAATGAGTTAGAATATGATGGAAGATGCTAGCTAATTGTCGAATTGGAGAAAGTCTAAGTGAATAAATTTATAGTTCGAGCATATATAGTTGAGGAGACACTGCATCCATCATTTTTTTTTTCGTAGAATGCATCAAGCTTTTATTTAGGCAAATATAGTTGAGGACATCCCAGTACTTATGAAGGCTCTTTATTTAGATTAATACAAGATATATACTAAAAGGCCTTAATTAATTAAGGAGCTTGTTTGTCATCGGACACGGTGCTGCTCTTTTGGCTATCCGATCCACTGTTTTTGCCATTGTCATTGTTACCGCCATAACCATACTTTCTTCCGTATCCATAGTTATCACCGCCATTGACAGTGCCGTAGCTCTCCTTGTTTTGTCCCCCATTGCCATAGACATCTGATTGGCTGCCATGCTCTCTGCTCCTGTCATAACCATTGTTCTTGTTGTTCTGATCATTGCCATTGCCACCCTTATATTGGCCACCCTTCTCGTTCTTGCCATTTTCCTCGCTTTGGGCATAACCACCGTTGCTGTTGTTGTAATTTTGATCATAATTTGCCTTCTCACCATTGCCGCCGTATTTGGACTGTCCTCCATAGCCACGACCCTCGTTGTTGTACTTGCCTTGCTCCCCGCTCTTGCCGTAGTTATTGTTGTTGTCTTGATCACGGCCTATTTTCTCACCACTACTGCCATACTTGTACTGTCCATTGTTGGCATAACCCTGCGTGTATTGGCCACCATTGTCCCCGCTCTTCCCAGACCTCATGTAGTAGTTGTTGTTGTTGTTGTACTCATCACGACCTCTTTTCTCGCCGTAGTTACTTTGGTCGTTCTTGTTTCCAACGCCATACTCTCCCCCATAATTCGCACGGCCGTGGTTGTTTCCGCCGTTGTGGTATCCTCTTTCGTTATAGTAGTTGCTCTCTCCTTTGTAGCCACCACCATATTGTTGTTCACCACGGCCGTACTCGGACATGTACCCACCACCATATTGTTCACCGGAGCCATAGACATTGCCACCACCATGACACACGGCGAGAGTCCCCAACAGGACTAGGAGAACAGCAGCCCCAGTGGTAGACATTATGAGAGATTTTTGAGGGCGGGATGGATAGATACAGTGCTCAGCTGTAAGTCTGATGAGAAGAAATGTAACCGAGTGCTGATCCATTTATAGAGGTTGCGATTGATATAACTGAGTTGTAAAATTGTAGAAAGTTAATGAGCATTAACATGGAATTGATATCACCAGTGGAGTACTGAAGTTTTCTCCAGTTCTTCACATCCTTCCAAATGGTTGCGCATTAGTGCTCTTTCTCACTTATAAGAAAGGTCATCAATAGATATATATCACCTTATGTATTCTTGGGTGAGCAATGGAACGAGGAATCTACTTGATTTCAGTAAAACTGTCTACAAATTTAATGGTGTCCGGTACAAATGTCTACCAGTTCATGTCACTTGTGTGCGGAGATCTAGCAGCTGCTTACATTGTTCATGTATGGTGTCATCTCAATGTAACCACTATGCGTGCTGCATGAACATGGAACTGGTAGATTTTAGCAAATGTTCGATTGGTTGCGCCTTTGTACACTTTGGCAACTTGTGCAGTAAGTAATTAAACTCTTACATGAATTGAATACGTAATGTGTGCACTTTAGCATAAAGTTTGATAGGTAGCGATTTCATTTACTTTCTATATATTGTAAAATTCCAACCCTTTCCATTGTTAGACATATATATCTTTGTTTCAATGAACCCCCAATTGTATAATAGAAAATTGCCATTTCTCGACGGGCAATTTCCGATGGAATTTGCGACGGTTCCATTTCCGACGGATTTTTCGGGTTACAACCGTCGGAAATGGAAATAATAGATTATGTAATTTATTATATTATTATTTATTTTTCGACAGTTAGGAACGTCGATATTTCCGACGAATACCCATCCGTCGTAATTTGCGACAGATTTTAACCGTCGGAAAGAAAAATAATAAATTATATAATTTGTTATATTCTTATTTTATTTCTCGACGATTAGGAACGTCGATATTTTCGACGGATATCCATCCGTCGCAATTTGTGACGGATTTTCCGACGATTACGACCGTCGAAAATAAAAAAATAAATTATGTAATTTATTATATTATTATTAAATTTTTTGACGATTAGAAACGTCGATATTTTCGATGGTCGTAACCATCGGTAAATGTATAATAATATCATATGAGGAGTATTTTATTAATATAACTAGCGACGGTCTAAACCGTCACAATTACTGACGGTTCAAATCGTCGATAAAATAAAAATAAACATTATATATAACTAAATATTTTTTCGACGGTTACAACCGTCGGTAACTTTAAAAATAATTAATATTTACGTTTCCGATGGCCGGAGCCGTCAGTAATTAAAATTTCGTTATCCCACTTTTTTTTTCTTTTTTTCGCTTTCTTTCATCTTTTCTCCTTTTATATATAATATATATATATATATAATTCCTCCTCTCCTCTCTCTCCCTCCTCTCCTCTCTTTCTCTCTCCCCCTCTCCCTCTCCCGGTCGGCGAGCCTCTGGCCGGACGTCAAGCGTCGATTGCCGACGATCCTCTCCCGCCGGCGTCTCTCTCTCTCTCTTTCTCAGCGGCCGGATCCGGCCGCCTGTGGTCGAACGGCCGGATCCAGCTCTCTCTCTCTTTCTTTCTTACCGGCCAGATTCGGCCGCCTGCAGCCGAACGGCCGGATCCAGCCGCCTGCGGCTGAGGTTCGGATCCGGCCGTTGGCCGCGAGCGTCGGATCCTGCCGCTGGAGGCCGGATCCGGCCGCTAGTTTTTTTTTATTTTTTATGTATAATAATTTTTTGCGATGGTTCCGATCGTCGAAAGATCGACGGTTGCGACGACCTTCAAAAGTTTTGACAATTACGATCGTCAAAATTTTCGACGGTTGGAACTGCCGGACGTTTTCCGTGGTTATAACCGTCGGAAAACTTCGACGGCTGGAACCGCCAGACTTTTTCGGCGGTTCAAACCGTCGCAATTACCGACGGTTTGAATTTAACTATCGCAAATCGATTTGCGACGAGCATTTTTCCGACGGATTGATTCCGTCTGAAAAACCATCGGTAATTATGTTACCAACGATTTTTGAGCTGATTATCGAGAGCGTCGGTAATCAACGTTTTTCTTGTAGTTGTGGGTTTTTCATGTAATATAAGAACAATTAGGTGAAAATCTGTTTTTGTGGGTTTCGAAATAAAAAGATTGACTGAAACATTTTGCTAATGTGAATCCTTGTCGGACCAGACTTAATATATAAAAACAAATTATACTATTTTTTCTTTTTTAAAAGCATTTTTTAAATTATAATAAATATATAATTGTTTCATTTATTTACTATAATGGTAATATATATTTACTTACTTATTAAGAATATATTATATTATATTATAGCATAGCATATTAGTTTAATTTGTTTAACATATAAGAAATAAGATCCTTGGTTTGAATGGGTGATGCGCTTCTGCCCTGTTGGAAACAAATATTCCTGAAATAAGAATCCCCACGATACAACCAGGCCAAGGATTAAACAGAAGCCACATAATAATTTAATAATACGAAATCATATTTAAAATATTCTAATTTATTTTGTTGGTCTCCTTTATTTGGTGGATTTTATTTTGTCTCACCGTAAGTATTTCTCAAAATGTCATTATTTTTTGCATTTAAAGTCATCCTTATATTTTATTTTCTCCAAAATTTCGCTTTAATCATCTCTCACAATTTTCATTTTCTCATTTTTTTCTTTATTATTCAACTAAGTAACTCTGTTTCGCACAATTTAGATATATTTCAAATATATAAAAATATACTTAAATAATTTTTTATTAAGATATATAATATTCATGACATGCCATTGGGCTCCAATTTTTACCAGCGGGGGTACCACACAAATCTATGTAACAGAGTCCATTTCAAGCTCTCCGGATTAATGTGCACGTGTCACGGGATCATTCTCTGACACTAGATTACGTGCGACGACTAGGCGGATAAGCACCTAGACTATGTCGAGAGTCACTCTTATAAGCATTCAATTACAAACATGACTAAAATGTTGGACTACTCGTCATAGGTCCGTGGCATTAGTGCGTTGCGGCGCTAATGCAGGCGCTTGGGCGCTTAAAGTTCGAAGGGGCGACGAAGGGACCACGGGACGTTATGAAGGAATACCGATGTGGGTTGCCACCCCACGCTCAAGACCATGACACTAGAATTAAAGGAAAGCTTACTTATATTAAATATGATGAAACATAACATACAATTGGGCCTCGAAAGGCACTAGTGAACTCCTCCCAGTGTATCGTAGGTATAGAAATCTTATTACATATTGAAGATGCAAAAGACGTACCCTACGAGAACGTCACCTACTTGGTCATTCATAAGGACGGCCTTACAAGATAAATGCCCTAAGGACGGATAACTTGGTACTCTGCAATATTACGCAGTTCGGGGCGGCTGCATGTGTTCCATAATTTTAGCGCTGAGCGGCCGAGAGCTATAAGTTGAACGGCACGGCTTCACGCTTCGTGTCACAGGAAAATGCCCAGTGACACACGCAGCTTCTCCAGAGCGACCTTGATGCACTACATCTCCTTTGCTTCCTCCAAGGCTTAAGACTCAAGAGGCCTAAAGCCAAAATATAGACAAAAAAATATTATATTTTTATGATGTAATAAAATTTTATAACCGACTAGTTTACGCAGTCAATAAATAAATAATAAATATATATTTATGATAAAAATAGCTTCAGAACTATTAATTACTGAAAAAATACAAAACAACAATCACTAAATTGCAAGTATAATTTAGAGAACAAATTTGATTCTGAAATGAAAATAAAAATTAAACACTAATAAAAATTAAGATAAGGTATATTGATATATCCCATTTTTTATTAGTGGAAAATACATATTATTTTTATTTTTCAATTTACATGTTCTTCATTATCCTTTTTCTCAATATAAAAATATAAACAATAATAACTAAAATTATGAGGCCTTACATTAATAGTGGACCTCAAGCAATAGCTTATAATAGCCTTGCCCTTGAGCTGACACTTCTTTTTCGGGACTGTTTAGTAGAAAAACAAAATAAGAATTAGCTCATTTTTTTATTTTTTTCATTCAAATATTTTTTTAAACATTGTATGAAACACATTTTTAATCATTACAAGAACAGCATAAAATAGAAATAAAAATATTTTTTATCTCTCCTTAAAATTTTCTTGCTCCTATTTTATTCTTCTGTGAAACATTTTGGAGTTAACTTTTTTTTTTCCACCATGCCCCTCAATGTCCTAGTCACACTGTTCTCTGCATGCAACATCACTAGTCTCGTCATCTCGACGAGAAGGAGAGCGATGCTCTTGTTGCCGTGGGATCATGAATTTGCGCCAGAGGATAATCCTTTTTAATGATGGACAATGATTATATCCAATCGTTGGAATGCATATTTTACATCCAAAAGTACGAGCAGCACATCCATCTGCCCCTAATAAAAATAATGGAATAGAATATGTAACTACTAAATTATATAATTAATTAATATGATATGTAATGGTGAGAATACCAAGTCACAATGCAAAAAAAGATGTAATATATTAATAAAATATTAAATGATACAATTAATTAACATGATATTTAATAATGAGAATATCAAAGAATTAAATAATGTAATAAATTAATATGGTATTGAGATACTAATTATAAAAAAATTATAAAAAAATAGAAAGAATAGTGAAAGGAGGAGAGCTCTTAATGCATGAAAATTATAAACTTTTATTTTTTTCAGAAATTTGTTTGATATTTAATTATAAATACTTTTAAATATAAGACATGATTAAAGACTGCATGCTGAAGAACTTGTAGTACTCGTCTCTCCATCCGCACAGCTCAGTGCAAAATTGTTGTCGCTGAAACGGCGCCAAGGATCGGACCCCAGACTTAAAAATGGACGGGGGCCAACATAAAGGGAAAGAAAAAAAAATGTCTAAGTGAGTTTGAACCCAAGACCTCTGTATAGATGAAAAAGTGAGATATTATATGATATCTAATTTATTTAAGGGGGCCAAATGTTATTCATAATCCTAAAATTTAGATATCAATGTATATACTTAATAAAATTGTAAAATTTTAGAGGGGCACGGCCCCCCTCTAGATGTATGTGGGTCCGCCGCCGCCAACCAATCCCCTCCGACAGTGGGGGTCCGTTCTTCGTCACCCGACCGCACACATTGTTTGTGCAAATTGCATTAACTGCAAGGGGGGGAGAAGTAAAGATGCTTCATGGTGATCCTTCTGATGGCGGAGCTCACTTTTCATCATTTTTCGACGTGCACGCTACTCGTGCATGGGGCACGAACCTCGCCGTGCAGCTTGTTCTCAAGTCATTGAGCACGTCCACTCCCCACTGCCGTCTCTCCTTATTGCCTTGATTGAGGCCGAACAGGAAGATGCCCATCACATAGATATATCGTGACATGGTACGTAGTCGGCCTTCGCGGCGCGGGCGAGGAACGTCGACCCTTGGTGGCTGTTGTTGTCGTACATCTCCGACACGCCACCGAAGATGTACTCAAGCCCCAGCAGGAACTGCACATAGGAGATGCACATATATGCTTTGGATAACAAGTTCTTCCTTTTAAATTCTTAAATGTCCTTTTCATTTTCCAAAAAAGAAAAATGTCGATAAAAAATAAAATATTGAATTGGTGGTGACAATGGATGGAGAGGTAGAACTGTAGAGAGAGAAACGTTACATATTAAGAATGTACGAGGGAGAATGATAATAATGGTACAAAGAAAATTAGAGTGTTGCTGTATCCTCTTAAAAAGTAGTCTAAAAATTTTCTTAACAAGACACAATGGCATGCATTGTAAATTCATCAACTTTTTGAGTATTTTTATTGCGTGTATTAGGAGGATTTATCATTTTTGTTGTACACAATTATCCATTTGTTGTGCTGGCGGTGACAATGAAATCATTATGAGAGCGTCACAGGTTCGATTCTCTACAGGAACTTTTAATATAAGTAAACTTCATCATTAATGGAAATTGATGATTAATACTTTTTTCAATCATTTTTATTATCTTTAATTATTTTCAATATTTTGCCACACAAATTTACTTTATTTTTTCATCTCATAATCCGTTTTGACTTGTTACATTCACAGAATTATTATGTTTAATTATTTTAAGTAAACTTCATCAATTGTGGAAATTGATGACTAATATTTTTTCCAATCATTTTTATTATGTTTAATTATTTTCAATATTTTTCCACACAAATTTACTTTACTTATTCATCTCATGATCCGTTTTGACTTGTTACATTCACAGAATTATTATGTTTAATTATTTTTCAATATTTTGACACACAAAATTACTTTATTTCTTTCATCTCATAATCTATTTTGACTTGTTACATTTACAAAAAAAAGATATACATTATTTTTATTCTGTATTTTGGACATATAATTACATTATATTTCTTATGTGACTACACACACATATATATTATTCTTGATGCTTGATATCATGTTATTTCTTTATTTAAGTTTTAGGTTTCTTTAAATATTTTTTGTTAAATTTAATTTTAATATAATAATTTCTTAAACATAATTTCTATAAAACTTGTATATCATAATTCAACTTCATATCTTCTATCCAGGTAAAATGTTTTGTTATTTTATATAAATTATTTTAGATAATTAATGTTACCATTGTAGTTTGTAATGAGACGTGACTGATTGAATATATATTATTTTTTAAAAATGTTATTTATAGATTTATAGATTATTAATTTATTAGTTTTATTATCTATAAATGTTTATATATATGGATAATTTGTATTAAAAAATCTAGATAATCTTTGTATTTTTCTAAAAAATGAATTCGGAAGTCCAGAATAACTTTTTCAAGAACATAAAAAAATTGTAACATTTTATTATCTGTTAATTAGTGAACCCACTTTGAATGCATTGTAGCTCCGCCACCGAGAGAATGATGGAAGGGATGCACGTAAAATAAAAAAAAATATACATTATTTTTTTCTGTATTTTGGACATATAATTACATTATTTTTCTTATGCGACTACAACGCACATATATATTATCCTTGATGCTTGATATCATGTTATTTCTTAATTTAAGTTTTAGGTTTCTTTAAATATTTTTTTTTAAATTTAAATTTAATATAATAATTTCGTAAACATAATTTCTATAAAACTTGTATGTCATAATTTAACTTCATATCTTCTATCCAGGTAAAATGTTTTGTTATTTTATATAAATTATTTTAGATAATTAATGTTACCATTGTAGTTTGTAATGTGACGTGACTGATTGAATATATATATTATTTTTTAAAAATGTTATTTATAGATTTATAGATTATTAATTTATTAATTTTATTATTTATAAATGTTTATATATATGAATAATTTTTATTAAAAAATCTAGTTAATCTTTGTATTTTTCTAAAAAATGAATTTGGAAGTCCACAATAACATTTTCAAGAACATAACAAAATTTGAAACATTTTATTATCTATTTTTTGGAACATTTTATTATTTGTTAATTAGTGAACCCACTTTGAATGCATCGTAGCTCCGCCACCGGAGAGACTGATGGAAGGGATGCACGTAAAATAAAAAAAAGACATAAAGGAAAATTCACAATGGCCAAAAGATAGTCAATGGAAGGGATTGAAGAATTATTGTTCTAACTTAAAAATTATTAAATAAAATTTATATTTATAGAAATAAAAGAGATCATTATCGGATTAATTATATTTTATAAAGTTAGATAAAGAAGCGAGAGTAATATTTTTAAAATCAAACTATATTTTTATTAAAATAATATCATCTTTATTATATTTAAAAAATATATTATAAATAAATATTAAAAGTAAAAACTAATGAAATAAAAGTATATTAATCTTCATTTAAATTTAATCAACTATTAATAAATTACTTTGTACATTTATACAATAGGAATTATTTATATTTTACCATTTTCTTATTTAATAATTTTATGAGTATTTTTTGTTTAAATTTGTCTTTATTACCTTCTCGCATTTTATTCTTACATTCAAAATTTCTTTCTATATTATTTGTTTTATATTTTAAATTCATTTTATAAAATCTATAATATATTTCTATTTTTATATTTTTAATATATATTTTTTATAATTATTTAAATTTTATCATCTTGGTTAAGTTCATTATATTTTGTATTTTTAATAATTTTCCACCTTTTATTATGCAATTCAAATTTAATTTACTCATTATTAATATAAATTCTTTTATTTCATTCTATAAAATCTAATCATTTTTTCTCCCTTTCCTATTCTTCCACCTTCCCTACTAATATAGTTTCTATTTTTTTTTATTTTTCCTATTTATATTCAAATGTTTCTGCAATTTTGAAAATAGGGAATTGAACAAATTTCAGTTCGATCCGATTTTGGCCTGGTTGACCCGTTCAATCTAGTTTTGTTTGTCAAACTAATTTTTATCGTTCAACCGGAACGATGACTGATGTACAATTGAACTGGTTAGACCGCTCGGTTCTAATTTTAAAAACACACATCTTGAAGATTGGGGAGTCATACAAAGTGTAGTTAGCCTACATAGGTGATGTTGAGTTCTTTTTACGTAGAATCCCACTGATTTTATTACTCATCCTGGAATGAACTCCATGTATCTTATTTTATTTTGGAGAGTTATAATTTAAAGAGAAAATAATATATGATGAGCACTCTGATTTAATTAGTTAATCTACGTTTGTTTGAAAAGTGATTAATTCCTAAAGCTAGCTAGTTGAATGATTATTGATTTTAAAGTTGAATTATTGATTGACAGTATTCTAGTAACGAATGTGGGGAGAATTAAATTCATGTGATCTATTGATTTATAAAAGTTTTGTGAAGTGAATGCATAGTAAATCAAAGTTCATGCCTTGAAGTTAAGTTGAATTAAGATATTACTAATTTGTGAATTTCCAATTTCATCATTATTTTTACGTATTTAAAAAGCACTACAAGAAAAATGGAGTTTTCCGTCAAAGAAGCGAAAAAATATGTCAGAAATAGAAGTTTCCAACAGAACCAATCGAAAAGTGGGCATCGCAAACGATTTTCGACGGACGCAAAAATCTATCAGAAGTTTCGACGGTTAAGGCCATTCAAAGTTCTTTCGACGGTTATCTACTTTTTCGATGGCTCCGTTCGTCGGAAAGGTTTTTTAAAATATAAAAAAATTTGTCCGTCTAGCAATCTGATCAGGTCGCCTCATGGCGAATCAGGCCGCCTCGCGGTAGATCCGTCACCAGGAGACCAGATTGTGGGGGCCAGATCGAGAGAGAGGGAGAGGGAGCCGACGGAGAGGGAGAGAGCGCCACCGGAGGGAGACATGACAAGAGGGAGAGAGCGCGAGGGGGAGATGGCCGGAGGGAGAGAGCGCTGTCGGAGGGAGAGATGCACTACAAGAAAATTGTTGAATAGGGATGACAATTAGCATCGCACAAAAAGGAGACACTAAGTCGATGCCAATAGCATCTCCATAGCGGCGAGATTGCGTCAACAAAGCGCGACTCTCACTGCCTCCCAACAACGTCAAATTAGCATCGATTTAGCATTATAGTAAATCGGTGCGAAATACAATGCCATGGAGATGCTAATTTGGCGCTATTATTTCACGCTAGAATGAGGAAATGCACGAAAAATCATAGCGCTATATTGGGGTCGATAAAGGTCGGCGCTAATTTAACGTCACAAATTATGCGACATTATATCGACGCGACTGACGGAGTCAATATGGACACTGGCATGTTGCGCTGCTTTAGCGTGGTCTCTCTTAGATGCTAATTAGCGTCGCAGTCATTGCGATGCTATGTAGATGCTAAGTCGATGCTTTTCGAATTAAATATTCCTAATTAAAATATATGTTACCTACATATGTATTTGTATACTTACATACACATGTATTCCTATATTATATGTGTTACGTATATATTCGTATACTTATGTTAGTTACATTATATGTATTACCTACATATAAATTCCTATATCATATGTTGCATATATGTATCATAGATAAATTATTTTTGTATTTTCAATCATGGAATTATAAGGGTTGAATTAGGTGACATGAATTAGGCTCTTGAAATGTATAAATACAGGTCATGGAGGCAAAAACGAAAGTAGTGTCCATAACTTGTTCTAGAATTAATTATTTCTCAAGTTGATTTGTAACTTACGAATTGAAGTATTCATAAAGTGTGTCCAGTAACTTGACGTTTGTGTTGAATTTCATATGGTCTACTAAATTTTATCTAGTGTTGATGACAAGTAGCTTAGGAACTACATACTAATGCGTTTTCACATATTGTTAAACTAAATTTTGATTTGACATTTGCGATCTTAAATTTCAACAAGAGTTATAAAAGTTTGATTTACTGAACTAAGAGGTAATTACCTTAGATATTCCTATGTTTTAAGAGTTGGCTTGGTTCCTCATCATTTGAAATTCAACTACCATATGATTTGAATTAGGTAGGTTTGTATTGGTGGATATTTCTTATAAATCGAGAGTATGTCTTGAATATTCTTCTATGTAAGAACTTCGACAAGATATTATTTAGTTTTTTCAATCAACTTAACTAATTGCCTATGAGAATATGATTTGTAATTTCCAAATTAATGCACTGCGTGAGCAATTTATCTCAAAATTTGATTCAATTCTTCAATTGTATAATCCTACCCGTTCTAAGTCCATTCCAGACTAATACTTCAAATGAAACTCCTCCTTGAGATATTTTCCATAATTGATAGGATTCCTTTTCAATTCTTCTGTCAATTTAATTTCAACTTCTATTAAATTATTATAAATTTCCACAAAGAATACGCTTATTTTTTTTATTTTCATGTTTCATCATTTCCTGAATTTAATTTTTTTTGTCATGCTAGTAATTAAATTAGCCTTGATTTATTGATGGAAAAATTGTGAATGCAATTATTCTAACAAGTATACTAAGTCGAATTTAAGTAATAAAGAGTAAGTAAGAGTTGCCGATCATAGGAGGACTAATGAATTAGTTATTTTCTCATCCTAATTAATTATTGAAAGAAAAATAAATTTGTGATCATAAATAAAATAAAAATAAAGATGATGTCAATCTCAAATGTTTGGACCTTAATGAGAGAGAAAAATAAAGTCCAGACCCTTGGTTTTCAACTTATCTCTTAATTAATAAAATCTTATTATCTCTTAATTAATTAATAATCCACAATTGATGACATGAAATTAGATTACCACTAACATACTTGGGTATGGCAGAACTCCGTTCAAGTTTTGAGATAATGAATTCTGACACGCGTTCAATCAATCATCATGCACAAAATTCATATTTAACTAATATGGATCTTCTAATATTTCAAACATAAATTTATCCAATTGATATAATAACATTAAATAACTTTGAGGAGAAAAATGATAAAAATATTAGAAATTATAATCAAACTCTCAAGTAGTAGACAATGTCTCTTAAATGAGTCTTAGGATACATTGAAAATGATCGTTGAAAACTTTGGATTCCTCAATTTTTGATTAATCCATAGTGGCACACAATAAAAATCATTCTCTCATTTTCTGTGCGGATAGAGTTCCAAACTCTGAGACTGCATATTTCATAAGATTATGGTGCATAAGTGTTTATAGAGGTGGCAGCCTATGAGGGTTTGGGGTTGATTATGACACTCAACTATACGTGAAAATTACTTGGCAAATCACAACCATTGATCCTACCATCACGATTATAGAACTCGGTCCCAGTTTTATGACATTTTGACCAGACTTCGAGAGTTGGGCTGAACTCGGGTCAAGTTCAATTGCTAGAGCTAACTCAGTTATGGTATAATGCTAATCCGGATCGGGTTCTTATAAGAGCTAAATATAGCCATTATTTCAGCTTCAATTTTTGCATTCTTTCTATTCAATCGCTCCCTACCTTTAAAATGATGATCTTGAGAATAAAATAAAATAATAGCGAGTAACTTCTAACTCAAGAGAATTTTAAAAAATAAATAACCGAACAGATGCATGGGTCCAAAACTATGAAAAATAACATAAATGACATGTAAAATATGTATAAAAATGCATGCATAACTTATATGTTAGGTTAGACTTGTTCAGGTAGATCCTTAATCTCAAGTCATCGTGGACATGATACTCGACCGATTGTACACTTGTAGCTAAGGGAAATTACATTGAGTAATTCCTATCTTAGTAAATTAGATTATATCTTGATCCCCACATCCATTCATTTTCCACCTAATTCACATATCTCTCCCACTCTCATCACTTGGATCATGAAGGGTGCATCAAGCTTATATGTCCTTTTTAATTAAAGAAACACATATTCATAACATTGGGTGATCATAGTGTGATGATTATGAAATTTATTTTTATTGAATTAAAATGGTTTTTGTAAATAAAAGACACAAATGTATATAATGTAAGAACTTATATGATGACATTATAAACTTTGATTTAATGTTTAACAATGAAATAAGTTCAAAATTTGGTATATTAATTAAGCTTGCATAAAGAGAGGATATACATTTAAACCTTAAACTTTTCTATTGTACGCACTGGAACCAATATAAAATAATTGTTCATACTCATAATAGTTATTCCTTGAAAAAGTATTTAATATTTAATATAAACACTTAGATATATTTAATATCAAATAATTGTGTCATACTCTTTCTATCACAAATGAACAATGCATAAGAAGAATAAATCATTGTTTACCACATAAAATCAATGGAAGTTTTATTTCAAATCATTAATACATATATATTGATTTAAACCTCACATACACCATCCATCTCTCAACATTATACATTTATTTATCACAATAACTTGTAGAAGATATTGCATCAACTCATATCATCAACCATCTATTCCGATTTAGCTTGATTTTTCTTAGAGGCATTCACATCATAGTCAAGTGATTGAAGGGAAAGTAGCTCAGATCCATCTTCATCAAGGTTAAGCAACCTCATCCACGGTCCATTTGAAGATGCTGGAGGAGCGATATTAGGACAATGATTAGTACCAGTCTTCATATTTGATTTTGTAACGACCTCAGAACTACGTCCATTGACATGAACTGCCTCCTTGAGCATTTCTTGATAACTTGCTTTGAGGGCCTCCAACTTGGTCATTACTTGAATGCACTCTTCAAGTGTCAGGTCATCTACATTTTTGGACCAAATTGGATCAATCTCTTGAAGAAAATTCTTGAACTGCTCTTTGTGCATGGCATTTCTTTCTTTAGCAGCTTCAACCTTGCGAGAGAGATCTACAAACTCTTGCATCAATCGCTCAGCGTGATCACCTTCCAAAGGAGATAGTAGAGTTTGAGTTTGCCCATCAGACATAAATCGATCTAGGACCGAATTGACCGATGGACTCCCAAAGGAGTGAATTTTACCTCCAGGAGAGGTGATGAGAATCGCCACCTCGGCACCACAAAGTATGGCGAGGTTGCTAGCTTTTGAAAAAACACCCATCTTGCGCTTTGAGAAGCACACTTGACGAGCATCTTCCTTGAGTATTTTCTTCATCTCAATCTTCTTACGGCCACTACCACCAAAGATGTCATTTCTACCCATAGTAGATTCTAACAAGAAAAATATGAGGAGATGATGAAAAAAATCTTGAAAAAAGAGCTATATATAAAGATTTTGAAAAGCATTCTTAATTCATATTAAAATTACAGCTTGCGTTGGAATATTTAATTACATTTAGAAATAGCTCCACAAAAGGTAGAAAATGAACTGTGTAAGTATTAATTTATAAAAACTAATATACCTTCCACTTGAGAATTACGTGTTCAAGTTGTATACATCTAAAGCTAGAACATTTATTAATGAGAATTTATGTTGAAATTAATGCATTTAATAATCATGAAATCTTGGCAAGTTGAGGCTTTAGACGAACAAGTCGCTATATCTCTCACGACATTGTTATGGAATAGACTACGAATCATCATTAGAGGGTGAAGGTAACTATTCCAGCTTGCATTGAGTTATTGATCATTTACCACTATAATAAATTTGCCAAATAGGGATGCACATTAGTGACTCAAAACGACTCGACACTAATTCAATGCCAATAGCATTAACATAGCGATGCCTTTGGGTCGACAAAGCGAGATGCTAAGTGCCTCGCCTTAGTGTCGATTTAACGTCGCATTAGCGTTACAGACGATCAACGCTAAATTCGGTGCCATTGCGACACTACAAAGTCGCTATTATCACGCGCCAAAACTAGAAAATGTGCGCTAGATTGTAGCATTGTGTTGCCGTTGACTAAAATGCGACGCTAAAGTAGCGTCACCAAATTGCGACGCTAAATCGACGCCCGCTTAGGAAAGCAATATTGGCATCGGAGGTCTCCGTTGTTGTATCGGCGTCGACAATGTGAGACACTAATTTAGCGTCATAGGTTTGTGATGCTAAGTAGATGCTAGCTCAAGAGTCGACATTAGCGTCGGATGCTTGCGACGCTATTGTGAGGCGCAGACAACGCTAATTAGTTGCGTCACTAATGAGTCGCTGTGTGACACAAAATAATCAATTTGAGTAATGAATTAATAAGCTGAATAAGGACTCTAGAAATATTGGATAACTATATATGTCACCTATATTATAGTTTAATGAATAAATCTGTTAAATATTCTTAATCAATTAAATATATATGTATTCCTATACTTTATATGTTACCTATATATGTATTCCTAAATATACATAGATACATATACACATATATGTAAATACATAGGTGACATGATCTAGCGTCATAGTATAGACGCAATGGCGTTGATATATTACTATATGTTAGCTACATTATGTGTATTACCGGCATATGTATTCCTATATCATATGTTACATATATATATTATAGATAAATTATTTATATATTTTTAATCATGAAATTATGGGGTTGAACTAAGTGACATGACACCACAATATATATAGACGCAATGGTGTTGAAATAGTGTTGCAATATCCCATAGTAGCGTCACATTAGCAACGCAATACTCGTCGTCGCTAAATAAAATCACCATTGCGTCAGTTTAGTGCCTCAACTTTGGCGTCCCAAACTCGTGACACCGTTTCGGCGCTAAATGGGCGCTATTTTTATTAGCCACGACGTAGCGCTGAAATCGCGACGCAGGACTGTGTCGATATTTTAGTTGGTCGACTTCCTTTTATTTTTTCTCACTTAATTAGACACATATACATACAGATATACATATATAAATATAGACTTATAGTTTTATATACATATACATATAGACCTAACATACATACATATATGTATGTGTGTGTGTATATATATATATATATATATAGGGTAAAATGATTGTGTAACACCCTAATGGTGAAACCTCGTGCAACACTTCCATCCTGGACGTTGATGATTCCTGAACGGTGAAGATTAAAACCACAGTAAAATCCTTAAAACCACCCCATTAAAATAACACAAAACCACCCTGATAGCCCCCTTTCTCTTCTGCTGCCCTAGACGAAGCCCCCTTTTGTCGCCGCTGCTGTGTGTTTGCTACTGCTGCTGCTGCTAGCTCTAGTGTTGGAGCTGATCATCACTGGTGAAGCCCATGGCTGTGTGAAGCCCTCCATTCCACTGTTAATTCAGCTGATTCAGCTCTGCGAACCCCTCTCTCTCCTTTTCAATTTTTTTACTGTGATTCTGTTAATGCTATGATTCTGCTGATATAATTTTTTAGTGAAACGGGAAGCCCCCTTTCGCTTCTGCTGTTGTTGCCTAGGGTTTCCACTAATCACTGGCAAAGCTCGTTGCTGTTCCAAGCCCCTGATTTTGCTGTTGTTATTTTCTTCTCGTTGCTGTGCGATGCCCTCTCTCTCTCCTTTTCATTTTTTTACTCTGATTCTGCTTTTATATTTTTTTTAGTGAAGCGGGAAGCCCCCCTTTCGCTTCTGCTATTGTTGCCTAGGTTTTCCGCTGATCATCACTGGCAAAGCTCGTTGCTGTTACAAGCCCCCGATTTTGTTGTTGTTATTTTCTTCTCGTTGTTGTGCGACGCCCTCTCTCTTGTTTTCATTTTTTACTGTAATTCAGCCGATGATTGAGGTTTGCTGTAATTTTTTTAGTGCTGTGTGAAGCACCCCTTTCTCTTCTAGCCAAGGCTTTTCGTCGCTCATTGTAGCTCATTTGTTTAGTGCTGTAATTTTTTTAGTGTTGTGTGAAGCACCCCGATTTTGTCGCTCATTTATTTTCTAACCGTGATTCCATTGATCATCGGGGTCTAGTTGTTTTATTTTGTTTGTCATTTTCAATGTGTCTTTTTTGTCATTCAACTGATCATCACTTTGTCAATTTCGTTATTAGATATGCATACAACCTTTAGATTTCACCGGTTTATGTGATTTCACTAGTTTTTTTTTATGATTTCACTATTTTTTTGTCATTTTCATTAAAATTTTATATGCAGAATTTTTACAATAGCCAATCGTCTTCCTGCTATAATTCAAGTTTATATTTCATTGTGTTTTTTCAATGTTAGAAAATGTCTTCTCCAAAATGCCATTGCTAACGAGAAGCCACGATAAAAATTTCTTGGACTGAACGGAATCCCGGTAGAAGATTTTATAGATGTCGACGCTATGGGGTGAGATTTTAAAGGTACTCAAGTCATTTAACCTCATTCTACTATTATTTGCATTCATAGACATTCTGCCTGAATGATTTTTTTTAGCAACCTGGTGCGTGCGATTACTTCAAATGGTTGGATTCAGAATTTGGACATTGACCAAAGGAGGTGATAAATGAATTATTACAAAGGATTGATGTATCCGAAGTCGAAGCTCGAAATTTAGCTATAGCTGAATCTGCATACCTAGCTAGAGTTAACGCAAGGAATGGAGGACTTAGTTTTATGTGAAAGTTGATTATTGTACTTGTTGTTATTGTAATTGTGCTAGTCATTTGTAGTTGATAATGTTGTTTTGTGTGCAATTGAGACAAAAGGAAACACTACCTTGTATATTTGCAAAAGAAAACCTCACGAATGGCATTGCCCATCGCAATGTCTTGATTAGTAATTATACAACTTGGATATTTGCCATTCATACATTCCAGCCACTTTCTAAATAACCAAGTAAATGTCTCCTCAGTTTCATCGGTCAATAAATCACAACCAAACAAATATGAATGCCTATGATGATTAATTCTAGTGAACGGTGCAAATGGCATAAGAAATTTGTTTGTCCTATACGTGGTATCAAATACCACAACATCCCCAAAACTCATATAACTCTCTCTTGCTCTACCATCTGCCCCAAAAAAATTCATTACTACCATCTGAGTCCAATTCCCATCTATGAAAAAACCCTGGATCACCATTAATTTTTGTTTGAATATAAGAAAGAACACTAACACATTCTTTACCAATAGTGCTTTTTCTTTTTTCTCTTAATTGATCAATACACTATTGCGTTGTAATTGATGGTTCCCCCGAGTAATTAAGACTTTCAGCAATTATCGATGGACCTACTCCATTAGCATGCAAAGTATACATAACTTGTACAGTTGCATCCGATATTTCTTTATGCGAGCGTAATTGCCTTACTTTTGAAGGAGTAGCTAAAAGATGACTGTGTTCTTCAATATATTGCCTTACCTCCCACTTTCCGTCTTTTCTTTCACCAATATAAAAATGAGCAAGACAATCATCTCTGGATTCTCTTCTTTGTTTCATTGTCTTTCTCCTACTACGTTTCAAATCCTTGTGTCCTTTTTTAGAACAAACAAAGTTCCTACTAATGATTTTTCCTGACACTTTTGATCTATGGGAATAAGATCTTCACATAGAAAAACCTTTCAATCTAGCATACATATTGTAGTATTTATATGCATCAATATCCGTATTAAAAATCATGCCGACAAATGGTCTTATAGCATCGTTGGATCTCATATGACCATCGTGTACAGCTTGCATAACATCATTACTGCCAATCTCATTAATATTTTCAAAGCTGTTACAAAGATAATTTATTAATGAAATAATTATGACATAAATACTTGAAATAAGATAAGGAAAGCATATATACCTATCTTGTTCAGACATACAATTACTATCCACTTCCATGAGCTCGAAATTGTCTAAAACACCTTAATGAATGGCACAAACAATATATAAGAAAGATGGAAAAAAAATGAGCATACATGGACTGAGAATCTAAGGTAGGGACAAAATGAGCATCTAAAAATGATTACACATTTTTTAAAAATGGGTGAGAATGTTTTTATGAAAATGAACAACATGGTCTGCTGAAACACAAGAAAAAAAACACAAAAGAGAGAGAGATAGATAGAGAGAGAGGGAGGGAGGGAGAACTCACTTGTAAGGTGATGGCAAGAGCGGTCGTCAACAATCACAGGTGACAAAGCTCGCGAAGCTTCATTTCCCACAAGAATCATAGGTCAATGGAATCACAGGTTGACTGAATCACAAGAAAAAACGAAGGTGAGGTTTCGCACAGTAAAAAAATGACATCCGAAAGGGAGGTTTCGCACAGTAAAAAAATGACAAGAAAAAACCCGAAAGGGAAGCTTCACACAGTAAAAAAATGACAACCCTGATGATCACAGTAAAACATGAAAATGAGAGAGAGAGGGGTTTCGCACAACAAGGCTTCCCCCACGATGATCAGTAGCGAAAGGGAGGTTTGCTAGTGATGATCAGCAGAATCATAGCATCAGTAAAAAAATGAAAAGGAGAGAGAGGGGTTCGCATAGCAGAATCAGCAGAATCAACAACGAAATGGAGGGCTTCACACAGCAATGGGCTTCGTCAGTGATGAGATGAGCTCTCTCTGAGTCTGGGAGACTCCGCTGCAGACATGAAATTACCACGGGCAAGTTTTGCACCGATGCAGCAACCTGACAGTCTTCCTTGCATTCGCCTGGGCCTGTTCAGCCATGGAATCCAGTGATGATCAGCTCCAACACTAGAGCTAGCAGCAGCAGCAGTAGCAAACGCACAACAGCGGCGGCAAAAGGGGGCTTCGTCTAGGGCAGCAGAAGAGAAAGGGGGCTATCAGGGTTGTTTTGTGTTATTTTAATGGGGTGGTTTTAAGGATTTTACTGCGGTTTTAATCTTCACCATTCAGGAATCATCAACGTCCAGGATGGAAGCGTTGCACGAGGTTTCATCATTAGGGTGTTACACAACCATTTTACCCTATATATATATATACACACATACATATAAATATACACTTATAGTTTATATATATAGACCTTACATACATACATTATATATAGATACAAATACAAACATATAATAAAAACTTAGAATATAGAAAACCTATTTGAATATAAACTTATAATATAATATGAACAAAATAATATAAGCCTACTTGAATATAAGTTAATAAAAAAATTAGGTATACTTAATGGCGCCACTATAGCGTCGATTGTGATTCTTCGCTAATAAAGTCACTTGGGTGTCAACTTAGCATCGCATTTAACATAATATCTTTTAACTAATTTGTGTGCGCTTCATTAGCGTGGAATTAGCATTGCACTTTGCGGCGCTAGAAAGTTACCTTAAATCTCTAACTTCTTCCTTTACTGTTTCTTGTGTGCTAACTTCTTCCTCCGACCGTGCGACCACAACGACGACGATGGACTGCGACCGCGACGCCACCCTCCTCTGGTGCCATGCTCTGACTCCCGCTGATGTGGAGATTTATGGCCCATATTTTCGCTATTATTTTGCATGCACATAGTATCTATTATATAATTATTTCCTTACGTAGATATGTGTATGACACTTATTCAATGCATTTTCAAACGTTCTCCACATAAACATTCATTCGTATATTACTACTAAAGTTTATTCTTGCTAGCTTGAAAATTCACTTGGTAAATGTCTAGGAAATGAAGTAGAGCGGCTGAACCACACACTACTGCCTGCATCAAAGAATGGTGGATTGCTTTCGGACTGAGGAAGAGGCCAAACAACCAAACATCAAACACGATTTGTAATTTGGGGACCATCTCCTTCACCTCCATGGTGCAAGGAAGCTTCCCAAGCGGCATGGGCCACAAAAAGCTGTCGAGCTGCAGGTGGTGGGAGAGGCACGTACAAACGAGGAGAGGAGAAGAACCGATAGCAAGCAGAGGTCGACAGACAAAGGAGGAGGGACAGATATAAAAGGAGGAGAAGCCATAAGCAAAAGGGAAAAAGGATGGGGGATTAAGAGAGATAGACAGAGAGAAGAAAAAGGAAGAAGGTGCTTATGTGATTTGGGACTACGTTTTATTCTGATATTTTGCATGATCAATATTGACTGTTGAGCTTTCTTGTACTTTCAGTGGCATTAGTTTGATCCCTATTTTATTCGTTCAACTTCTTATATTTTGGATCTGCGCATGGATTTGAGTTTATGAACTATCTTTGATCACTTGCTGATCACTATATGATTTTAACCCATTTTAGATGCAATTTATACATATCGAGTCCCACTTTTGCCTATTTTTGGGCCAATTATACTTTGAATGCAAACTTTGTGATAACTAGTTGATATTCCTCATTTCATACTTAATTCCATGTGCATAGAGGTTCTGAAATGCCAAAATCCATTAATATTTAAATTCTATGCCAAGTTATCATTTTGAGGACAAGTTATCATTCCTAAGTATCAAGTTATCATTATTTTGAATGAACTTATTTTCAATGGTTTTCTTGCCCTAAATCCATCATTATTATGTTTAAATCATATTTGGATAGTCACATCTCAACTTGTGCAAAGTTTTAAGTCCATTTGAACAAGTTATCATTTTTCAAGTGCCAAGTTATCGTTAAAGGGCAATTCTGTCATTTCGACATGCAAAACCATTAATTCTGCACAAGGACCTTAAGCAATCATCTTATTATTGTTCTAACTCATTGCTGGTCAAATTTCATCACATTTGGATAATCAAAACTCAAGTTATGACAAGTTATCGTTTTTAAGTCATATAAGTTATCGTTTTTGGGGCACTCAAGTTATCACTTTTAGGAATCTCATTCATATTTGATTTTTGACCTCACTCACTTGTCACTCTAATCAAATTGATGCCTGAAATGCTTTGAACCACCCATACTAGGACATTTCCCAAGATTTCCATAAAGTTATCATTCCGGGCCCTTGAATTCATTCATATCGATATCGGTTTTCATTCTTGCAACACACCAATTCCCTTTTTGCTATAGATCTGATTTTAACTACTGTCCTAATCCTTAGTTGTTTAAATATTATTAGAAGACTTTCATGCTTGATGTTTTGGCCCTTGTAGCAAGTGGAAAAGGTGGCCAAAAGGAAGAAAAAAGGAGGGGGGACCACTAGCTTTTTGGCTGTCCAAAAAGCTGTCACTGCTGGAATTTCAGGGCCAGGGGACACATGGCTGCAATCAAAGCACAAAGAATATTCTGATGCTGATCCAAAGGTGGGGAGAAGTGATATAAAAGCTGGATTTTTCTGGAGAAGGAAGGAGGTAGGTCATTCAAGGGTTTGGAGGAAGGCAAGGCTGCAAAGGATTCTGGTGGAGGAGCTGCTGGCCAGGAAGCTTCAAAGGATCCATGAATTGTATCTGTTTCTTACCCCATTTGATGTCAAAACTTGTAAATATGAGGAGCTAAACTCCATTTCTTCTAGGATAGGGTAGTAGTTTAGATTAGTTTTGGATGGATATGGACTGTTTTATAATTCCTGCACTGAATCATTTCTGATTTTCAGATTTCAGAAACTTCTTTACTGATTTATGCTATGCTACTATTAGATCTAATTGTAACCAATGACTGAGAAGTATTACTTGATCTAATCATTCTACAGAAGTGGATTAAGAATTAATGTCAGTTTTCTGATTTCATTCAATTGCAATTCTGATTTCTGATTTGGTTTTCTGATTTCTGAATTTGATTCTTATAAATATCAGAATCTGTTCTTCATTTCTAACTTGGTTAATTGAGTCCTTGGGATGTTGGTATTGTCCCCATCTTATTCAGAAATGAATCAAGATTGTTTGGGCAATCATTTGACTCAAATCAGATTTTCCATTAATTCCTGAACTGAAATCAGAAATCTGATTTTTCTGGTTTTACATTTCTGAAATCTGATTTGTTATAAATCTGATCTTGTCATTTGAAGACCCTATTTGTATTTATAACTGAGAAGTTATCATTTGGTCTAACCCTTGTTCAGAAATGAATCAAGAATCAATGCCAAGTTCTAGATACAAACCCAATTAGAATTCTGATTTCTATTTTCTGAAATCTGATTTTTTCTGAAATCTGAATTCTGATTTTCTTGGGCTGTTTGAATCTGATTGTCATTGGGGATTGAACTAATTGAACAACTGAGAGGTTAACATCTATCCCAATCTTGTTCAGAAATGAATTGAGAAGCTTTGACATTCCTATGATTCAAATCTGATTTGGTTTTTCCTGATTTGAATGAATTGAATGAGTTGCTGATTTTTTGGTTTCCTGAATTCCAAAATCTGATTTCTTGGGCTTTTGAATCTGATTGTCATCAAGGATTAGATAATTGAATGGTTGAGAGGCTAATATATGCTATGATCTTATTCAGAAATGAATCAAGATCATTGACAATTCAGAATTCAAATCTGATTTTTTTTCCAAAATCTGATTTCTTAGTTTGATTCTAAATTCTATTTTCTGATTGTTTGGAATCTGATTTGCCAATTGTTAATCCCTATTTTATTCAAATCACTGAGAGGTGTACTCTAGGAATCCCTTGTAATCCAGAGATGGGTCAAGGGGCATTTGGCAAACTTGAATTCCATCAATCCACATTGCTGATTTTTTCAAAAATGTTGATTTCTGTTTTCTCATTTTTCTAACTTCTGATTTCCATTGTCAACCCTCATATTAATCCACTACTGAGAGGTAGTCTTAAGGGCTTCTTTGAGATCCAGAGATGGGCCAAGGAGCAATGGAAATTGTGAACTCATGTGGCCATATGTTTTGCATTTCCAATTGAGTGTGTTTGTGTGGATTCCAATTTATTTTGCAACCGAGAGATTGATTTTGAATCTCCCTTGAATTCAGAGATGAATCATAGAACATAAGCACCATTATTGAGTATATTTTATCCTGGTTTGGTTGATTGGAATGATTCCATCTTTTTATGATTGCAAATGCAAGTTATCATTCCAAACTTCCTTGGATTGCAAAAAATCAGCATTGAATCTTCCTTTTGAGCCCAATGATAATTTGATTTTTAGTGAGGACCCTCTTTTGATTCAACCTAGCTAACAATTATATAATCATATATTGCTTAGTTAGAGGCCAATTGAGCTGTGGGAACAGCCATTTTTAAGTTGAATCAAAAGTTGGACATTTAATGATAACTTGTTCCATTCCATCCTTAATTAATTTAGATGAACCCCAAATCCTAGAAGAACCTTCCTCATAGATAGTTAAACCTTTTTAGACTTCATTCTAGCATTTATAATTCAGTTTTGATAAATTTCCAAAACCCAAAAATCTGTTATCATTTCACTTTCTATAAAAAAATCTGTTTTCACTATTCATTAAAAATCTATTTTTAGCCACTTAAGTAGAACTAATCTAGATTGTTTTAGGGTGTTTTAGACTTCAAATTCTTGTGGATACGACAACCTGAGTCTACTACAACTTACCTGTGCACTTGCAGCTAGTGAGTTGGGAGACCAAAAAAATGAAAAAATTGACATTTTCTTAAATTTCAGCAAGTTATCACTAGAAAACCCAAATATCACTATCAAGTTTTTGGTGCAGTTGCCGGGGATTTGAGGTCAATTAGGCTAACTTAGATAGTTTAGATTAGTTTTAGATTAGTTTTTAGTTTATTTGTTAGGCCAATTTTCAGCTTTTGCAAGTTATCATTCTGAATTTTTTTTTCTTTTCAATTATGTACATATTTCTTTCTTTCTTTTTTGAATTTGATACTTCTGAATTGAATTTATGCAGATTTGGAACTTCAAGGAGACCTCTACCTATCTGACCATGAACTGAAAGAATATTCAATAGGAGAAAGAGATTGCAAAGAGAAGAGGCTAGGAGAAGAACTTTTGAGAAAGAGGCTACCAATCAAAACAAGGCTGCTCCTAGGACATTTAAGGATTGTTATCCACCCAGCAATTGCAGAAAATTATGAATTTGACTTTTGAGAGAGAAAGAAGAAAAGATGGATATGAGTTGGCCAACTTGGTCCTATGACTATTATCAATCAAGTGAAACACCCTTGAGCCAGGAGGAATTGGATTCTATAGCTGAAGATGTCATGTCCAAAACTCTTCAAAAATATGACTTTCATGTTGGAGAACCATCACAAGTTTATTACAATCAAGGATCACCACAATTTCAGCAGCCCTCTAATGCTTACATGTATGCCTCACATGGTCATGAAAGTGTAAATTTCTGGAATCCTGAGGAAGACTTCTCAAGTAGTAATCCTTATGTCCATGACTCACAAAATTATTTGTATTACCATCACAATCAAGGTCAAGTGTCAGAATTTCAAGTTGCAACCATGGATATTTCAGAAGATCAGCAATCACTTAATGAAATGGAGATTATGTTGAAGGACTTCATGAAGCGGCAGGACGAGCAACTTGCAAACTTGAAAAAAATATGTATGAAAGTAGATGTTCTTGGAGCTGGATATCAAGCCTTGGAGGCCAAGCTTTGTTTGCAGTCCAGTCAAGAAGCCCCACAAATCCAATCTGCCCTTCTGAAAGAAGAAATTCAGGAAATGAAGATGGGAATTGAAAAAGAGATGAATGAAGAAAAAGTAGTCATGGAGGCTGAAATTAAAAAGGAGTCTATCACACTTATAGAACATGCCAAGAAACAAGATGAAGTTGCTGAAGTTATTGAAAAAAACTACTCCAATGATACCAGCAATGAATCGCATTGAAGACCCACTCATAAGGTTCCCATCCAATGAAGAATTAATTCTAGAAGACTCTGATTTTGATTCTTGGGAGAAACTATCAGATACACACCTTTATGATGAGGGCTGCAACTCAATTCACTTATTGTCTATCCCTAAAGATGAGTCACCTCCTGCATCCAACTGTCCAAAAATTCTACTTGAAGCAATTTGCTCCACAAACCATCATGGATCAGTTGAAGAATGTCAACATTTTAGAGTTAAAGATGAAGAAACATCAAAAGAGAAGAAGTGGCCTGAACTTGAATCAAGCACTAATTCATTTGAAGTCATTCAAAGTTCCAAAGTCTCACCCATCTCATTTTCCATTGGGCAACAGGTTATGATAGCAAAGCCACATTATGAAACTGAAATGGCCAAGGAGGATACAAAAGCAGAAGAAATTTCTTTCCAAATAGAGGCTATAGCAGAATTTAGATTTGTAGAAGGAATTGAAAATTCAATGAAGGAAGATCATTGCTTGCCTACTGAAAGATGGAACCAAGAGCTCAAAGATCTTACAACAATGCTGCATTTAAAGAGGCCATTGAAGAAATGGTTGCTTAAACAAGATGGTGATCCAGGAGATTCAGATGTCATAGATGAGAAGTTATGGAATGAGAAGTTAGTATATTTCTGGTACAATGAAGGAGGGATACATCCAACTGAAAAACGAAGGTCAAATATTGGGAAACTAAGAGATCCATACTTGATTAGTAAAGCTGTCCACAGATTGAGATCTCTACTTGATCATATCACACTATTTAAACCTCCTTGACATCAAGAGTTGTAACAATGTCTAGCCAAAGACATTAAAGAAAGGCACTTCTTGGGAGGTAACCCAAGCCATTATCAACCTAATCTTTCTATTTTTGCAGGAATAAGAGATGAGGAACAGGTTCAATTCACAAGTCTCAAATTCAGGGAGTACCCATACCCCTTATTTTTTATTTTCTACTGAAAACTTAATGATAACTGATAATATTTTTCTCATTAAGCTACATTGATCATATTATCATCTGAATTAACATTCATTTCAGTTATCCCAATCTATTATAGCCTAATTTCAGTGAATTTCAGAAATTCCCAATGCAATGTTGAAATTTGCACTCAAAAATCTGATTAGTTGCAAATCTACCATTCCACTGATATCCTTTGTTTCTATGCAGGATTAGTTGCAACTAATGAAGGTTAGACCACCCAAAGATGCTAGATGAAGTGCCAAGGGGATCCAAATTCCAAATTTAATGCATTTCAATCCCACCCACCCCTCTCCCTTGCCTTTATTTTTCAACCCTGAGGACAGTTGATAGTGATATTTGGGTTTTCTAGTGATAACTTGCTGAAAATTAAAGAAAATGTCAATTTTTTATTTTTTTGGTCTCCCAACTCACTAGCTGCAAGTGCACAGGTAAGTTGTAGTAGACTCAGGTTGTCGTATCCACAAGAATTTGAAGTCTAAGACACCCTAAAACAATTTAGATTAGTTCTACTTAAGTGCCTAAAAACAGATTTTTAATGAATAGTGAAAACAGATTTTTTTATAGAAAGTGAAATGATAACAGATTTTTGGGTTTTGGAAATTTATCAAAACTGAATTATAAATGCTAGAATGAAGTCTAAAAAGGTTTAACTATCTATTAGGAAGGTTCTTCTAGGATTTGGGGTTCATCTAAATTAATTAAGGATGGAATGGAACAAGTTATCATTAAATATCCAACTTTTGATTCAACTTGAAAATGGCTGTTCCCACAGCTCAATTGGCCTCTAACTAAGCAATATATGATTATATAATTGTTAGCTAGGTTGAATCAAAAGAGGGTCCTCACTGAAAATCAAGTTATCATTGGGCTCAAAAGAAAGATTCAATGCTGATTTTTTGCAATTCAAGGAAGTTTGGAATGATAACTTGCATTTACAATCATAAAAAGATGGAATCATTCCAATCAACCAAATCAGGATAAAATATACTCAATAATGGTGCTTGTGTTCCATGATTCATCTCTGAATTCAAGGGAGATTCAAAATCAACCTCTCGGTTGCAAAATAAATTGGAATCCACACAAACACACTCAATTGGAAATACAAAACATATGGCCACATGAGTTCACAATTTCCATTGCTCCTTGGCCCATCTCTGGATCTCAAAGAAGCCCTTAAGACTACCTCTCAGTAGTGGATTAATATGAGGGTTAACAATGGAAATCAGAAGTTAGAAAAATGAGAAAACAGAAATCAACATTTCTGAAAAAATCAGCAATGTGGATTGATGGAATTCAATTTTGCCAAATGCCCCTTGACCCATCTCTGGATTACAAGGGATTCCTATAGTACACCTCTCAGTGATTTGAATAAAATAGGAATTAACAATTGGCAATCAGATTCCAAGCAATCAGAAAATAGAATTAGAATCAAACTAAGAAATCAGATTTTGGAAAAATCAGATTTGAATTCTGAATTGTCAATGATCTTGATTCATTTCTGAATAAGATCAGGGCATATATTAGCCTCTCAACTATTCAATTAATCCAATCCTTGATGACAATCAGATTCAAAAGCCCAAGAAATCAGATTTTGAAATTCAGGAAACCAAAAAATTCAGCAACTCATTCAATTCATTCAAATCAGGAAAAACCAAATCAGTTTTGAATCATAGGAATGTCAAAGCTTCTCAATTCATTTCTGAACAAGATTGGGATAGATGTCAACCTCTCAGTTGTTCAATTAGTTCAATCCCCAATGACAATCAGATTCAAATAGCTCAAGAAAATCAGAATTCAGATTTCAAGAAATCAGATTTCAGAAAATAGAAATCAGAATTCTAATTGGGTTTGTATCTAGAACTTGCCATTGATTCTTGATTCATTTCTGAACAAGGGTTAGACCAAATGATAACTTCTCAGTTATAAATACAAATGGGGTCTTCAAATGGCAAGATCAGATTTATAACAAATCAGATTTCAGAAATGTAAAACCAGAAAAATCAGATTTCTGATTTCAGTTCAGGAATTAATGGAAAATCTGATTTGAGTCAAATGATTGCCCAAACAATCTTGATTCATTTCTGAATAAGATGGGGACAATACCAACATCCCAAGGACTCAATTAACCAAGTTAGAAATGAAGAACAGATTCTGATATTTATAAGAATCAAATTCAGAAATCAGAAAACCAAATCAGAAATCAGAATTGCAATTGAATGAAATCAGAAAACTGACATTAATTCTTAATCCACTTCTGTAGAATGATTAGATCAAGTAATACTTCTCAGTCATTGGTTACAATTAGATCTAATAGTAGCATAGCATAAATCAGTAAAGAAGTTTCTGAAATCTAAAAATCAGAAATGATTCAGTGTAGGAATTATAAAACAGTCCATATCCATCCAAAACTAATCTAAACTACTACCCTATCCTAGAAGAAATGGAGTTTAGCTCCTCATATTTACAAGATTTGGCATCAAATGGGATAAGAAACAGATACAAATCATGAATCCTTTGAAGCTTCTCAGCCAGCAGCTCCCAAAATCCAGCAGAATCCCTTTCTTGCCTTGCCTTGCTCCAAACCCTTGAATGACCAGCCCCCTTCATTCTCTAGAAAAATCCAGCTTTTATATCACTTCTCCCCACCTTTGGATCAGCATCAGAACATTCTTTGTGCTTTGATTGCAGCCATGTGTCCCCTGGCCCTGAAATTCCAGCAGTGACAGCTTTTTGGACAGCCAAAAAGCTAGTGGTCCCCCCTCCTTTTTTCTTCCTTTTGGCCACCTTTTCCACTTGCTACAAGGGCCAAAACATCAAGCATGAAAGTCTTCTAATAATATTTAAACAACTAAGGATTAGGACAGTAGTTAAAATCAGATCTATAGCAAAAAGGGAATTGGTGTGTTGCAAGAATGAAAACCGATATCGATATGAATGAATTCAAGAGCCCGGAATGATAACTTTATGGAAATCTTGGGAAATGTCCTAATATGGGTGGTTCAAAGCATTTCAGGCATCAATTTGATTAGAGTGACAAGTGAGTGAGGTCAAAAATCAAATATGAATGAGATTCCTAAAAGTGATAACTTGAGTGCCGCAAAAACGATAACTTATATGACTTAAAAACGATAACTTGTCATAACTTGAGTTTTGATTATCCAAATGTGATGAAATTTGACCAGCAATGAGTTAGAACAATAATAAGATGATTGCGTAAGGTCCTTGTGCAGAATTAATGGTTTTGCATGTCGAAATGACAGAATTGCCCTTTAACGATAACTTGGCACTTGAAAAATGATAACTTGTTCAAATGGACTTAAAACTTTGCACAAGTTGAGATGTGACTATCCAAATATGATTTATACATAATAATGATGGATTTAGGGCAAGAAAACATTGAAAATAAGTTCATTCAAAATAATGATAACTTGATACTTAGGAATGATAACTTGTCCTCAAAATGATAACTTGGCATAGAATTTAAATATTAATGGATTTTGGCATTTCAGAACCTCTATGCACATGGAATTAAGTATGAAATGAGGAATATCAACTAGTTATCACAAAGTTTGCATTCAAAGTATAATTGGCCCAAAAATAGGCAAAAGTGGGACTCGATATGTATGAATTGCATCTAAAATGGGTTAAAATCATATAGTGATCAGCAAGTGATCAAACTCCCCCAAGCTTAGCCTTTTGCTTGTCCTCAAGCAAAACATTCAGAAATTAAGGACAAACTTGAATTAAAAGTCCACAAATGAAGTAAAGTCTAGCTGAATTGAATCCAATGAGTTTCCCACTTTGCCAACACTTCACTCTTTCCAAAAACTCAATTTCTAGCTAGGGAATCACAAAGGCTAAAGAAAATTTAAGCCATGGAAGAAGTACTAGCAATAACATGTTTGAATTGTAGGAATTGTCAACTTTACAAAGGGGTTGAACTACAAATCTCTTCATGAACAGGTTTTCAATTGATTAAACAGGTTTAACACCTGACTTTTATTCATGAAATGCATATAAACAGGTTTAGCACCTGATTTTTATTCATGCTTTCTTTAGGAGAGATTCCTTTGAAAGTTTTGCTCTCCTAAAATTTTTTTCTTTTTGCATTGAAGAGAGATTCCTTTGGAAGTTTTGCTCTCTTCCTTTTTTCTATGCATGCATATGACTTTTTACTTTTCCTTTTTTCATTTTTCTATCCTGTTCATGAAGTGAGCAATAGTTCAAACTCAAGTATAGTTTAGATCCCTTTATCCAAAAAGTCAAGTTTTCCTATTTAGCATGGCAGCAAGAGCCTTGACTCCCTTCTAGACATCTGATATTACTAATTCAATCCATAAGTATCAACTAGTGTGACCCACAAAAAGGAAAAATTTTCAGCTAGAAATTTCATTCAAATGCATCTGAATTCATAATGTCAATTAAAGCAAGAAGGCTAATGGCCAAGTTGGCCACTTGGTATTGGAGTGCACCCACTGTCAAAATAAAGTATTCTGCCCATTTCAGAGTTAAAATGAATTCAGAATTGAGTTGGGTCCAAAAATTGATAACCGAGTGATAACTAGTGATAACTTGTGAAAACCAATGATAACCTGGTATGAATTATGATATGAACATTAAAATCAATTGAAAACATGGTGTAAATGTTAGAAAAGCACCAGGTTTCCTCCCCCAAGCTTATTCTCAACACTGTCCTCATGGTTGAAAAATAAAGGCAAGGGAGAGGGGTGGGTGGGATTGAAATGCATTAAATTTGGAATTTGGATCCCCTTGGCATTTCATCCAGCATCTTTGGGTGGTCTAACCTTCATTAGTTGCAACTAATCCTGCATAGAAACAAAGGATATCAGTGGAATGGTAGATTTGCAACTAATCAGATTTTTGAGTGCAAATTTCAACATTGCATTGGGAATTTCTGAAATTCACTAAAATTAGGCCATAATAGATTGGGATAACTGAAATGAATGTTAATTCAGATGATAATATGATCCATGTAGCATAATGCGAAAAATATTATCAGTTATCATTAAGCTTTCAGTGTAAAAATCAGAAATAGGGGTAAGGGTACTCCCTGAATTTGAGACTTGTGAATTGAACATGTTCCTCATCTCTTATTCCTGCAAAAACAGAAAGATTAGGTTGATAAGTGGCTTGGGTTACCTCCCAAGAAGTGCCTTTCTTTAATGTCTTTGGCTAGACATTGTTACAACTCTTGATGTCAAGGAGGTTTAAATAGTGTGATATGATCAAGTAGAGATCTCAATCTGTGGACAACTTTACTAATCAAGTATGGATCTCTTAGTTTCACAATATTTGACCTTCGTTTTTTAGTTGGATGTATCCCTCCTTCATTGTACCAGAAATATACTAACTTCTCATTCCATAACTTCTCATCTAAGATATCTGAATCTCCTGGATCACCATCTTGTTTAAGCAACCATTTCTTCAATGGCCTCTTTAAATGCAGCATTGTTGGAAGATCTTTGAGCTCTTTGTTCCATCTTTCAATAGGCAAGCAATGATCTTCCTTTATTGAATGTTCAATTCCTTCTACAAATCTGAATTCTGCTATAACCTCTATTTGGAAAGAAATTTCTTCTGCTTTTCTATCCTCCTTGGCCATTTCAGTTTCATCATGTGGCTTTGCTGTCATAACCAGTTGCCCAATGGAAAATGAGATGGGTGAAACTTTGGAAATCTGAATGACTTCAAATGAATTAGTGCTTGCTTTAAGTTCAGGCCACTTCTTCTCTTTTGATGTTTCTTCATCTTTGCCCCTAAGATGTTGACATTCTTCAACTGATCCATGATTATTTGTGGAGCAAATTGCTTCAAGTAGAACTTTTGGACAGTTGGATGCAGGAGGTGACTCATCTTTAGGGATAGACAATAAGTGAATTGAGTTGCAGCCCTCATCACAAAGGTGTGTATCTGATAGTTTCTCCAAAGAATCAAACTCAGAGTCTTCTAGAATTAATTCTTCATTGGATGGGAACCTTATGAGTGGGTCTTCAATGTGATTCATTGCTGGTATCATTGGAGTAGCTTTTTCAATAACTTCAGCAACTTCATCTTGTTTCTTGGCCTGTCCTATAAGTGTGATAGACTCCTTTTCAATTTCAGCCTCCATGACTACTTTTTCTTCATTCATCTCTTTCTCAATTCTCATCTTCATTTCCTGAATTTCTTCTTTCAGAAGGGCAGATTGGATTTGTAGGGCTTCTTGACTGGACTGCAAACAAAGCTTGGCCTCCAATCCAGCTCCAAGAACATCTACTTTCATACATATTGTTTTCAAGTTTGCAAGTTGCTCGTCCTGCCGCCTCATGAAGTTCTCCAACATAATCTTCATTTCTGACTCTATGGATTGATTAAGTGATTGCTGATTTTCTGAAATATCCATGGTAGCAACCTGAAAATTTGACTCTTGACCTTGATTGTGATGGTAATACAAATGATTTTGTGAGTCATAAACATAAGGATTGCTGCTTGAGAAGTCTTGCTCAAGATTCCAATAATTTGAAATATAATGACTACTAGTTGAGAAACCTTCTTCTTGATTCCAGTAATTAGAACTTTCATGACCATATGAGGCATACATGTAAGCATTAGAGGGCTGTTGAAATTGTGGTGATCCTTGATTGCAATGAACTTGTGATGGTTCTTCAACTATAGAATCCAATTCCTCCTGGCTCAAGGGTGTTTCACTTGATTGATAATAGTCATAGGACCAAGTTTGCCAACTCATATCCATCTTTTCTTCTTTCTCTCTCAGAAGTCGAATTCATAATTTTCTGCAATTGCTGGGTGAATAACGATCCCTAAATGTCCTAGGAGCAGCCTTGTTTTGATTGGTAGCATCCTTCTCAAAAGTTCTTCTCCTAGCCTCTTCTCTTTGCAATCTCCTTCTCCTATTGAATCTTCTTTTAGTTGAGGATCAGATAGGTAGAGGTCTCCTTGAAGCTCCAAATCTGCATAAAATCAATTCAGAAGTATCAATTTCATAAAAAGAAAGAAATCCGTACAAAATTGAAAAGAAAAAAAAATTCAGAATGATAACTTGCAAAAACTGAAAATTGGCTTAACAAATAAACTAAAAACTAATCTAAACTATCTAAGTTAGCCTAATTGACCTCAAATCCCCGGCAACGGCGCCAAAAACTTGATAGTGATATTTGGGTTTTCTAGTGATAACTTGCTGAAAATTAAAGAAAATGTCAATTTTTCATTTTTTTGGTCTCCCAACTCACTAGCTGCAAGTGCACAGGTAAGTTGTAGTAGACTCAGGTTGTCGTATCCATAAGAATTTGAAGTCTAAGACACCCTAAAACAATTTAGATTAGTTCTACTTAAGTGCCTAAAAACAGATTTTTAATGAATAGTGAAAACATATTTTTTTATAGAAAGTGAAATGATAACAGATTTTTAGGTTTTGGAAATTTATCAAAATTGAATTATAAATGCTAGAATGAAGTCTAAAAAGGTTTAACTATCTATTAGGAAGGTTCTTCTAGGATTTGGGGTTCATCTAAATTAATTAAGGATGGAATGAAACAAGTTATCATTAAATATCCAACTTTTGATTCAACTTGAAAATGGCTGTTCCCACAGCTCAATTGGCCTCTAACTAAGCAATATATGATTATATAATTGTTAGCTAGGTTGAATCAAAAGAGGGTCCTCACTGAAAATCAAGTTATCATTGGGCTCAAAAGAAAGATTCAATGCTGATTTTTTGCAATTCAAGGAAGTTTGGAATGATAACTTGCATTTACAATCATAAAAAGATGGAATCATTCCAATCAACCAAACCAGGATAAAATATACTCAATAATGGTGCTTGTGTTCCATGATTCATCTCTGAATTCAAGGGAGATTCAAAATCAACCTCTCGGTTGCAAAATAAATTGGAATCCACACAAACACACTCAATTGGAAATGCAAAACATATGGCCACATGAGTTCACAATTTCCATTGCTCCTTGGCCCATCTCTGGATCTCAAAGAAGCCCTTAAGACTACCTCTCAGTAGTGGATTAATATGAGGGTTGACAATGGAAATCAGAAGTTAGAAAAATGAGAAAACAGAAATCAACATTTCTGAAAAAATCAGCAATGTGGATTGATGGAATTCAATTTTGCCAAATGCCCCTTGACCCATCTCTGGATTACAAGGGATTCCTATAGTACACCTCTCAGTGATTTGAATAAAATAGGAATTAACAATTGGCAATCATATTCCAAGCAATCAGAAAATAGAATTAGAATCAAACTAAGAAATCAGATTTTGGAAAAATCAGATTTGAATTCTGAATTGTCAATGATCTTGATTCATTTCTGAATAAGATCAGGGCATATATTAGCCTCTCAACTATTCAATTAATCCAATCCTTGATGACAATCAGATTCAAAAGCCCAAGAAATCAGATTTTGGAATTCAGGAAACCAAAAAAATCAGCAACTCATTCAATTCATTCAAATCAGGAAAAACCAAATCAGTTTTGAATCATAGGAATGTCAAAGTTTCTCAATTCATTTCTGAACAAGATTGGGATAGATGTCAACCTCTCAGTTGTTCAATTAGTTCAATCCCCAATGACAATCAGATTCAAACAGCCCAAGAAAATCAGAATTCAGATTTCAAGAAATCAGATTTCAGAAAATAGAAATCAGAATTCTAATTGGGTTTGTATCTAGAACTTGCCATTGATTCTTGATTCATTTCTGAACAAGGGTTAGACCAAATGATAACTTCTCAGTTATAAATACAAATGAGGTCTTCAAATGGCAAGATCAGATTTATAACAAATCAGATTTCAGAAATGTAAAACCAGAAAAATCAGATTTCTGATTTCAGTTCAGGAATTAATGGAAAATCTGATTTGAGTCAAATGATTGCCCAAACAATCTTGATTCATTTCTGAATAAGATGGGGACAATACCAACATCCCAAGGACTCAATTAACCAAGTTAGAAATGAAGAACAGATTCTGATATTTATAAGAATCAAATTCAGAAATCAGAAAACCAAATCAGAAATCAGAATTGCAATTGAATGAAATCAGAAAACTGACATTAATTCTTAATCCACTTCTGTAGAATGATTAGATCAAGTAATACTTCTCAGTCATTGGTTACAATTAAATCTAATAGTAGCATAGCATAAATCAGTAAAGAAGTTTCTGAAATCTAAAAATCAGAAATGATTCATTGCAGGAATTATAAAACAGTCCATATCCATCCAAAACTAATCTAAACTACTACCCTATCCTAGAAGAAATGGAGTTTAGCTCCTCATATTTACAAGATTTGGCATCAAATGGGATAAGAAACAGATACAAATCATGAATCCTTTGAAGCTTCTCAGCCAGCAGCTCCCAAAATCCAGCAGAATCCCTTTCTTGCCTTGCCTTGCTCCAAACCCTTGAATGACCAGCCCCCTTCATTCTCCAGAAAAATCCAGCTTTTATATCACTTCTCCCCACCTTTGGATCAGCATCAGAACATTCTTTGTGCTTTGATTGCAGCCATGTGTCCCCTGGCCCTGAAATTCCAGCAGTGACAGCTTTTTGGACAGCCAAAAAGCTAGTGGTCCCCCCTCCTTTTTTTCTTCCTTTTGGCCACCTTTTCCACTTGCTAGAAGGGCCAAAACATCAAGCATGAAAGTCTTCTAATAATATTTAAACAACTAAGGATTAGGACAGTAGTTAAAATCAGATCTATAGCAAAAAGGGAATTGGTGTGTTGCAAGAATGAAAACCGATATCGATATGAATGAATTCAAGGGCCCGGAATGATAACTTTATGGAAATCTTGGGAAATGTCCTAATATGGGTGGTTCAAAGCATTTCAGGCATCAATTTGATTAGAGTGACAAGTGAGTGAGGTCAAAAATCAAATATGAATGAGATTCCTAAAAGTGATAACTTGAGTGCCCCAAAAACGATAACTTATATGACTTAAAAACGATAACTTGTCATAACTTGAGTTTTGATTATCCAAATGTGATGAAATTTGACCAGCAATGAGTTAGAACAATAATAAGATGATTGCTTAAGGTCCTTGTGCAGAATTAATGGTTTTGCATGTCGAAATGACAGAATTGCCCTTTAACGATAACTTGGCACTTGAAAAATGATAACTTGTTCAAATGGACTTAAAACTTTGCACAAGTTGAGATGTGACTATCCAAATATGATTTATACATAATAATGATGGATTTAGGGCAAGAAAACCATTGAAAATAAGTTCATTTAAAATAATGATAACTTGATACTTAGGAATGATAACTTGTCCTCAAAATGATAACTTGGCATAGAATTTAAATATTAATGGATTTTGACATTTCAGAACCTCTATGCACATGGAATTAAGTATGAAATGAGGAATATCAACTAGTTATCACAAAGTTTGCATTCAAAGTATAATTGGCCCAAAAATAGGCAAAAGTGGGACTCGATATGTATGAATTACATCTAAAATGGGTTAAAATCATATAGTGATCAGCAAGTGATCAACAGTGTTGAGAATAAGCTTGGGGGAGGAAATCTGGTGCTTTTCTAACCTTTACACCATGTTTTCAATTGATTTTAATGTTCATATCATAATTCATACCAGGTTATCATTGGTTTTCACAAGTTATCACTAGTTATCACTCGGTTATCAATTTTTGGACCCAACTCAATTCTGAATTCATTTTAACTCTGAAATGGGTAGAATACTTTATTTTGACAGTGGGTGCACTCCAATACCAAGTGGCCAACTTGGCCATTAGCCTTCTTGCTTTAATTGGCATTATGAATTCAGATGCATTTGAATGAAGTTTTTAGCTGAAAATTTTTCCTTTTTGTGGGTCACACTAGTTGATACTTATGGATTGAATTAGCAATATCAGATGTCTAGAAGGGAGTCAAGGCTCTTGCTGCCATGCTAAATAGGAAAACTTGACTTTTTGGATAAAGGGATCTAAACTATACTTGAGTTTGAACTATTGCTCACTTCATGAACAGGATAGAAAAATGAAAAAAGGAAAAGTAAAAAGTCATATGCATGCATAGAAAAAAGGAAGAGAGCAAAACTTCCAAAGGAATCTCTCTTCAATGCAAAAAGAAAAAAAAAATTAGGAGAGCAAAACTTCCCAAGGAATCTCTCCTAAAGAAAGCATGAATAAAAATCAGGTGCTAAACCTGTTTATATGCATTTCATGAATAAAAGTCAGGTGTTAAACCTGTTTAAACAATTGAAAATCTGTTCATGAAGAGATTTGTAGTTCAACCCCTTTGTAAAGTTGACAATTCCTACAATTCAAACATGTTATTGCTAGTACTTCTTCCATGGCTTAAATTTGCTTTAGCCTTTGTGATTCCCTAGCTAGAAATTGAGTTTTTGGAAAGAATGAAGTGTTGGCAAAGTGGGAAACTCATTGGATTCAATTCAGCTAGACTTTACTTCATTTGTGGACTTTTAATTCAAGTTTGTCCTTAATTTCTGAATGTTTTGCTTGAGGACAAGCAAAAGGCTAAGCTTGGGGGAGTTTGATCACTTGCTGATCACTATATGATTTTAACCCATTTTAGATGCAATTTATACATATCGAGTCCCACTTTTGCCTATTTTTGGGCCAATTATACTTTGAATGCAAACTTTGTGATAACTAGTTGATATTCCTCATTTCATACTTAATTCCATGTGCATAGAGGTTCTGAAATGCCAAAATCCATTAATATTTAAATTCTATGCCAAGTTATCATTTTGAGGACAAGTTATCATTCCTAAGTATCAAGTTATCATTATTTTGAATGAACTTATTTTCAATGGTTTTCTTGCCCTAAATCCATCATTATTATGTTTAAATCATATTTGGATAGTCACATCTCAACTTGTGCAAAGTTTTAAGTCCATTTGAACAAGTTATCATTTTTCAAGTGCCAAGTTATCGTTAAAGGGCAATTCTATCATTTCGACATGCAAAACCATTAATTCTGCACAAGGACCTTAAGCAATCATCTTATTATTGTTCTAACTCATTGCTGGTCAAATTTCATCACATTTGGATAATCAAAACTCAAGTTATGACAAGTTATCGTTTTTAAGTCATATAAGTTATCGTTTTTGGGGCACTCAAGTTATCACTTTTAGGAATCTCATTCATATTTGATTTTTGACCTCACTCACTTGTCACTCTAATCAAATTGATGCCTGAAATGCTTTGAACCACCCATACTAGGACATTTCCCAAGATTTCCATAAAGTTATCATTCCGGGCCCTTGAATTCATTCATATCGATATCGGTTTTCATTCTTGCAACACACCAATTCCCTTTTTGCTATAGATCTGATTTTAACTACTGTTCTAATCCTTAGTTGTTTAAATATTATTAGAAGACTTTCATGCTTGATGTTTTGGCCCTTGTAGCAAGTGGAAAAGGTGGCCAAAAGGAAGAAAAAAGGAGGGGGGACCACTAGCTTTTTGGCTGTCCAAAAAGCTGTCACTGCTGGAATTTCAGGGCCAGGGGACACATGGCTGCAATCAAAGCACAAAGAATGTTCTGATGCTGATCCAAAGGTGGGGAGAAGTGATATAAAAGCTGGATTTTTCTGGAGAAGGAAGGAGGTAGGTCATTCAAGGGTTTGGAGGAAGACAAGGCTGCAAAGGATTCTGGTGGAGGAGCTGCTGGCCAGGAAGCTTCAAAGGATCCATGAATTGTATCTGTTTCTTACCCCATTTGATGTCAAAACTTGTAAATATGTGGAGCTAAACTCCATTTCTTCTAGGATAGGGTAGTAGTTTAGATTAGTTTTGGATGGATATGGACTGTTTTATAATTCCTGCACTGAATCATTTCTGATTTTCAGATTTCAGAAACTTCTTTACTGATTTATGCTATGCTACTATTAGATCTAATTGTAACCAATGACTGAGAAGTATTACTTGATCTAATCATTCTACAGAAGTGGATTAAGAATTAATGTCAGTTTTCTGATTTCATTCAATTGCAATTCTGATTTCTGATTTGGTTTTCTGATTTCTGAATTTGATTCTTATAAATATCAGAATCTGTTCTTCATTTCTAACTTGGTTAATTGAGTCCTTGGGATGTTGGTATTGTCCCCATCTTATTCAGAAATGAATCAAGATTGTTTGGGCAATCATTTGACTCAAATCAGATTTTCCATTAATTCCTGAACTGAAATCAGAAATCTGATTTTTCTGGTTTTACATTTCTGAAATCTGATTTGTTATAAATCTGATCTTGTCATTTGAAGACCCTATTTGTATTTATAACTGAGAAGTTATCATTTGGTCTAACGCTTGTTCAGAAATGAATCAAGAATCAATGCCAAGTTCTAGATACAAACCCAATTAGAATTCTGATTTCTATTTTCTGAAATCTGATTTTTTCTGAAATCTGAATTCTGATTTTCTTGGGCTGTTTGAATCTGATTGTCATTGGGGATTGAACTAATTGAACAACTGAGAGGTTAACATCTATCCCAATCTTGTTCAGAAATGAATTGAGAAGCTTTGACATTCCTATGATTCAAATCTGATTTGGTTTTTCCTGATTTGAATGAATTGAATGAGTTGCTGATTTTTTGGTTTCCTGAATTCCAAAATCTGATTTCTTGGGCTTTTGAATCTGATTGTCATCAAGGATTAGATAATTGAATGGTTGAGAGGCTAATATATGCCATGATCTTATTCAGAAATGAATCAAGATCATTGACAATTCAGAATTCAAATCTGATTTTTTTTCCAAAATCTGATTTCTTAGTTTGATTCTAAATTCTATTTTCTGATTGTTTGGAATCTGATTTGCCAATTGTTAATCCCTATTTTATTCAAATCACTGAGAGGTGTACTCTAGGAATCCCTTGTAATCCAGAGATGGGTCAAGGGGCATTTGGCAAACTTGAATTCCATCAATCCACATTGCTGATTTTTTCAGAAATGTTGATTTCTGTTTTCTCATTTTTCTAACTTCTGATTTCCATTGTCAACCCTCATATTAATCCACTACTGAGAGGTAGTCTTAAGGGCTTCTTTGAGATCCAGAGATGGGCCAAGGAGCAATGGAAATTGTGAACTCATGTGGCCATATGTTTTGCATTTCCAATTGAGTGTGTTTGTGTGGATTCCAATTTATTTTGCAACCGAGAGGTTGATTTTGAATCTCCCTTGAATTCAGAGATGAATCATGGAACATAAGCACCATTATTGAGTATATTTTATCCTGGTTTGGTTGATTGGAATGATTCCATCTTTTTATGATTGCAAATGCAAGTTATCATTCCAAACTTCCTTGGATTGCAAAAAATCAGCATTGAATCTTCCTTTTGAGCCCAATGATAACTTGATTTTTAGTGAGGACCCTCTTTTGATTCAACCTAGCTAACAATTATATAATCATATATTGCTTAGTTAGAGGCCAATTGAGCTGTGGGAACAGCCATTTTTAAGTTGAATCAAAAGTTGGACATTTAATGATAACTTGTTCCATTCCATCCTTAATTAATTTAGATGAACCCCAAATCCTAGAAGAACCTTCCTCATAGATAGTTAAACCTTTTTAGACTTCATTCTAGCATTTATAATTCAGTTTTGATAAATTTCCAAAACCCAAAAATCTGTTATCATTTCACTTTCTATAAAAAAATCTGTTTTCACTATTCATTAAAAATCTATTTTTAGCCACTTAAGTAGAACTAATCTAGATTGTTTTAGGGTGTTTTAGACTTCAAATTCTTGTGGATACGACAACCTGAGTCTACTACAACTTACCTGTGCACTTGCAGCTAGTGAGTTGGGAGACCAAAAAAATGAAAAAATTGACATTTTCTTAAATTTCAGCAAGTTATCACTAGAAAACCCAAATATCACTATCAATCTTCACCTGCACCCCTCGACCATAGGGATATTTTAGGCTCCATCGTGATTGAACGTGGAGAAACCAAGCTTGGGTGAAGATAGTTCCCTAAGTGGTTCTCTTGTTTTCCGCGTTGTTGTAAGCTAGGAGTAGTTCTCAAAACCATTGCTATCCTGCACCCCCGACATAGGGATATTATAGGCTCTATCACGATCGAACGTGGAGAAACCAAGTCCAAGATGTGCAATGGTTCGTAGTTTGGGTTTTCCTAGAATCAGCAATGGAATCTTTTGTAGTTTGGTTTTTACATCGTTCACTCTTTGATTTGCGACCTGAAAAGGTTACACATATTTCGAATTTCTAGCAATAAACAATCGCATTGAGTTGGAGGTTTGGATCATTTTAAACGGATTCAAAGAACGTTCGTATATTTCACCATTGCTATTATCGATTTCTTTCGATTTTGGAGAGCTTAATTCAAGACAGGATATTCTTCGATCCTCATTCTAAATCGGTGACCCAAGTAGGGTAGATAAGAAATGAGTCGTTTCTGAAAGACCTCTAGTAAATCCTATTTTGTATTGTCTGAATTGAATTTTCCTCCTCCAAAATTGTCTAAACCGTCTCGTAGACACTCATATCTCGCATTCAGCCTAGTTGGGTCTTTCGTATTCCTCCAAGGCAAGCTTGAGCCGATCGTAGCCTTCTTGCCTTAGGTGTATTTCTTTTGAATGCCTGATACTTGGTGGATATGAGACCTAAACTCAAATCTTGAACGGAGTAAAGCTCAATTCATTCTTTGATGATAACATACATGAAAGCGATAATAGCATCCTTCGTGCAGAATCTTTTCATGCATGCAATCACTAGCTTTCCACTAACAAAATGCAATCCCATAACAAAATGCAATCACACGCAATCTTTTCGCGCAGAGTCGAGTGTCTTCACAATCAAGACTGAAAAAATGCATGCGTGTAAAGGACACTCGGTTGTTTCACCCATATCATTTCGAGCTAAAGAATTTTGAATCCCATAACAGAAGCACCTCCCATAAATCCTCAGCGTGTTTCCTCCATTGATTCTCTCATACATATCTTAATATTAACTATTGTCCTCACCTTTTCCCTCTTTTATATTTCTAAAACCACAAAAACAATTAGTTCTTTTTTTACATTGCATACGCTATTCTTTTTCCCCATCTCAGCATTTACTTTTCCAGCCAAGTTTGCTCCAAAGGATTTCTCAAAAGTTTCGCAAAACATCAAGCACTACAATGATGCACCGTACGCTTGTGGATCGCATTTCGATAGAGTAAAGAGATTATAAATTTTAAAACTTTATTTCGATACATTCTTGTGTTCAAGGGTAATACACCAGAGTATTGGGTAGACCTGTGTCTTAGAGGCTTTCACCTCCCCTTTCATGCGATATTCTCTATACACACTTCATGCGAGTCACCCGCCTCCTCCGACGCTCTCGTCCGCCTTGCTCCGCAATCCTCCGCACTACGCGAGTCTCCTCCACCTTGCTAGATGCCGCCCTACCGGACGCCACCGATGCCAGCTCCGTCATCATCCGCCCTGCTCCACTGCCCTCCCCTTCCCATCCTCCGACCCCGGCCCCAACACCCAAACTCGATGCTTCCTCCTGCCCGACCCCGACTTCTCCTCCTCCTCCCTGTCGACGTGATGCACTACAACTCTGTTGCCATGCTTTTCGACTGTCGCCCTACTATTCGGCCGCCGCCCTCCTATTCGACCGTCGCCGTGCTGTTCGTCCGCCGCCCTCCTGTTCCGACGACGTCCTCCTGTTCGACCGCCACCCTATAGCTCACGCCACCACATTCATCTCATGTATAAGCATTCGTAGTATTGCTTGTTAATTACTTTTTCTTCATGTTCAATGCATAAACATTCATCTCATGCATGTAACTTAATATTCTTGATGTAAGGGCTTATGCATAGATTAGTTAATTTACAAGGAATTAATCTTTTTTGTTAGTAGTTAATTATTATGCTAAATAATATGATCCATATGTCATATGCTTTAATGCTACCGTATGGAAGACGATTAACTAATTGTCCACTAGAGAAATACTATTTAAAAGATAATTAATACTTATGCTAGGAATTAAGGCAATTTAAAAAAAAGAATAAAATTTATTGACATAGGTCGATTATGAATACGAAGACCTTGTACTTCAAACATGTGATGTGATTTTGGACTTCATAACTTTAAAATCACATGTTTCAAGTACAAGAATTTTGACATATGACTTAATGTTGTCCATTACGGAAATGACAAAGCCATATCATAGTTGAATTCGTCGTTGGAAGGATAAACATGGTGTTATAACAGAAGAATATAAGGATGGTGTTGATGAATTTATTAAGGTGGCATATGAAAATAAAGGTGTTGCTTCTTCATATGGCAAAATCTTATGTTCATGCTTGAAATGCAAATGTTATAAGAGGAAAGTAACATATGATGTGTAAAAGGATTTATATTGCACCAGTTTCTTACTAAAATAAACAAATTGGTTCTTTCATGGTGAAGAAAGATGGGCTAAAAAAACAATAGTTGATGCTAACATAGATACCAATGTGGGCGAGTTGAGCAATTCGTATAGGGACATGATACGAGATGCAATGCTAGGAGAAAATGTTGGCAAAATATTTATTGAAGAAGACTCGAATCCTTCAGCTTCTAAGTTTTATAGCCTTCTCGAAGAAGCCAAGGAACCTTTATGGCGTGAAGCAAACTACACTCTATGCAGTGGCACAATTAATGAACTTGAAATCAGAATTTAATATGAGCGAAAGTTATTTTGACCGGATGATTGCTACTATTAAGAGTGCAAAAGATTGATGAGAGATTTAGAGTACTACAAGGAAAATAACTCACTTATCAATTGTATCTTGTACTACAAGGAAAATTACATGTCGCAATAATTGTATCTTGTACTACAAGGAAAATAACTATTAATCTTGTACTACAAGGAAAATTATCAATTGTACTAGAAGGAAAATTATCAATTGTTCTATTTGTGACGAGCCTAGAAGAAGTCGAGAAAAAATTCTCAACATTCGAATTAGAATGCTTCAGATCAAACTATTAATCTTCACGGGCCATAGCACTCTGTCACTAGTTGTGAAATCACTTGAATCACCGCCGTGAAGCTACTCTCACGTCTCGTGACGACGGCAAAAAACTTCAAATATGACTCTAATTGAGCCGTTAAAACTTAGTCAAAGGGAGTGATAGACGCAGAACATGACTCAGTTTATTTTTGGAAGACTTCTCAATGCACAAGGACTCCAACTCCTACCATATATCCCAGAGATCAATTGGACACAAATTAGACAAAATATTTTGGAGTTTTACGAGGCAAAACTTTCAGAATCAATATGACTCCGAATTTATTTTATTTCACATGGAAAATGTTTCTATTTATTCTCAAACCTCATGAAAACCTAAGCCTCTATAAAAAGGGACATCTAATAGTAAAAAATAATTATTCTAGGGCCTGCAACCGAAGCTTTCAAGATAAGAACGAAGGAGAATTTCTGAAGGACAAAGGAGAAGATTTCTGCGCAATAGACTTGTGCGAGAATTGCACAACAGTTTCATCATTGTTTCTGAATAGTACTTTTTGTTCTACATATTGTTGGAATAATAATTTAGATTTTCATATTTTATCCATCTGTCTTAGCACTCTGAATTATTAGTTTTAATTTTACCTTTCTATTTTAGTTATAAGAGTTTTAGTGTATTAATCAAATAACAATTAGTTTAGTTTCTTTGAACATGGTTTCTATGCTTAATGCTTTTCTTTAGATTTTAATGATTTCTAGGTTGATAATTAACTATGTAGTGTAACTAATTCTTAATTCATAATTTTTTATTCGAATTGATTCTTAGCTTTTATGTTGAAGCAATGCATGTCATAATCTAATAGAGCCGTGTGGAATATTAGATTGTGCGGTCTGCATAATTGACCCGTACGAGCGATTAAGTAGTTTAAGGATTACAACATATTACATCTTGATCTCAATATAACTGAGGGTATATCCGTGTGAAATACTTTCAGATTATTATTGTCTTAAGATAGTTGATTTACCCACTTAGGAGGATTGTTGCGAATAGAACACCGAGGATCCATGAATAATTAAAACAACGAAAGAAAGAGAAGATGAACATAGAGATTTAACGTGGTAAAATTCTCTTGATCAATGTGAACAAGAGAGAAACATCCACGGGCAAAGGAGGCCGCCGTCAGAAATTTTCACTATGAGCCAAAAGAGAATGTACATCATATAAAACCCTAACCCTCATATATAAAGGTCCATACCACGGGGCCCCCGCACCCCCCACGAGAATCAGTGGCGGGCTACGGGCTTGGGCCTAACGGCCCAAGTCCTCCTCTTCCGCCATAGATTCTCATTTTTCCTCCTTTTTTCATTTTTTTTCTTTCATAATTTTGGGTACAGGGTACATAATTTAAGGCACATCAACAAATCTCCACCTTGACTTTAATTTCACAAAACTCTCAAAAAATAAAATGCTCAACATGCTCTCCTTTGCCGAATGGCCCACGAGGGCCTAGCTTTATCTTTGTGTAATGTCCGCAAAGTCTGAACAATAGTCAAACTTGGCAACAGGTAAGCTCTTTGTCATCATATCTGCTGGATTGTCATGTGTGCTAATCTTCTGAACTTGAACATATTGTTTTTCCACAATATCTCGAACAAAATGATATCTCACATCTATATGTTTTGTTCTTTCATGATGCATTTGATCTTTTGTAAGATGTATTTCACTCTGACTATCACAATATATGACAATAGCTTCCTCTTTCATAGTGAGCTCTCCAACTAATCCTCTCAACCAGATAGCTTCTTTCACAGCTTCAGTGATGGTCATGTATTCAGCAGCTTCAGTAGTGGATAATGCTACTGTATTCTGCAAAATAGCTTTCCAACTCACAGCACAATCAGTAATAGTAAAGTCATAACCAGTTAGAGACATTCTTCTATCAAGATCTCCTGCAAAATCTGAATCAACATAGCCAACCAGTCCAGCTGAATTTCTACCAAATTCCAAGCATACATCAGAAGTACCTCTTAAATATCTCAGTATCCACTTAACAACTTTCCAGTGCTTCTTTCCTGGATTATACATATATCTACTAACAACACTGACAGCATGAGATATATCTGGACGAGTGCAAACCATTGCATACATAATGCTACCAACTGCACTACAGTAAGGAACTTTTGACATATACCTTTTGTCTTCATCAGATAGAGGTGAACATGAAGCTGAGAATTTAAAGTGTGCTGCAATCGGTGTACTGACAGCCTTAGCATTCTGCATTCCAAAATGTTCCAAGACTTTTTCAATATATTTTTGCTAAGACAAAAATAGTCTTCATGAACTTCTATCTCTAGAAATTTCCATTCCCAAAATCTTTTTTGCTGCTCCAAGATCCTTCATCTCAAATTTAGAACTTAATTTATTTTTCAAAATATTAATTTCACATATATCTTTCGCTGCAATTAACATATCATCAACATAAAGCAACAAATAGATGAATGAACCATCGGCAAGTTGATTCAAATAAACACAACTATCATATTTGCTTCTAGCAAAACCAATACTCAACATGAATGAATCAAACCTTTTATACCACTATCGAGGGGATTGTTTAAGTCCATATAAGCACTTCTTCAGATGGCAAACTTGATCTTCTCTACCTTCAACATGAAAACCCTCTGGCTGCTCTATATATATATCTTCTTCTAGATCGCCATGTAAGAATGCAGTCTTAACATCTAATTGCTCAAGTTCAAGATTCTGCAAAGCAACAATAGCAAGCAAAGTACGAATAGAAGTGAAACTGGAGAGAACACATCATGAAAATCAACACCCTCCACTTGACTATACCCTTTTGCCACCAATCTTGCTTTGTACTTTGAGTCTTCATTATTGATTCCTTCTTTCTTCTTGAACACCCATTTGCAGCCAACAATCTTCATATTCACGGGTTGTTTTACAAGATCCCAAATGCCATTCTTCTGTAGAGATTCCATCTCCCCCTGCATTACTATTAACCACTTATTACAATCAGGACTTCGAATAGCTTCAAAATAGGAGGAAAGATCAGGTAACTCAATATCTTCAGCAACACTTAATGCATAAGCGACCAGTTCTTCAAATTCGAGCTTTTGAGTGCTTTTATTTCTCTCATCGGTCTATCACGAGCTAACATGTATTGTTGCTGAACTTGAGGTGATGTATGAACTTCAGGAGCATCAGGAGTATCATTATTTTCATCAGAAGAATTTGACAGTTCTAACTCCACCTTCTCCAAAGTTTTCTGCTTTTCTGTATCACCAATAATAGACAAATATTTTCTCGAGTGAAGCATCACAGATTCATCAAAAGTAACATCTCTACTGATAATAAATTTCTTGATTTCAGGACACCATAATCTATAACCTTTAACACCAAATTTATAACCAAGAAATATGCACTTCCTAGCTCTAGGTTCAAGCTTTCCATCAATAACATGTGCATATGCAGGACAACCGAAAACTCTTAAATGTGAGTAATTAGGAGAATTACCTGACCACACTTCTTCAAAAATTTTTAAGTCTAAGAATCGGTGAGGAGACCGATTCACTAAGTGACATGCCAGGTTAACAGCCTCTGCCCAAAACTCCTTGCCAAGTCCTGCATTTGACAGCATACATCGTGCTCTTTCTAGTAGAGTTCTGTTCATTCTTTCTGTGACTCCATTCTGCTGTGGAGTTCTCACAACTGTGTGATGCCTTGCAATACCTTCTTTGTCACAGAATTCATTGAACTTAGAATTACAGAATTCTAGTCCATTATCAGTCCTCAGTCTCTTCATAACTTTTCCAGATTGCTTCTCTAGCAAAGTCTTCCATGAGTTGAATGTTTCGAATACATCATCTTTATGCTTTAGAAAATAGACCCAAACTTTTCTAGAGAAATCATCAATAAATGTCAGCAAATACCTATTTCCTCATTTCGAAGGAACCTGAGAAGGACCCTATAAATCTGAATGGATGTAATCAAGAGTTCCCTTCGTCTTATGAATGGCTGAGCCGAAACTAACTCTCTTCTGCTTTCCGAAGATACAATGCTCACATAGCTCTAACTTTCCAACTTTTGCACCAGGAAGAAGACCTCTGTTACTGAGAACTTGCATGCCCTTCTCACTCATATGGCCCAAACGCATGTGCCATAACTTTGTACAATCTTCCTCTGAGGTAGATGAGACTGCTGTTGAACCTATCACCGTCGAACCTTGAAGAACATACAAACTACCGATTTTGAGGCCTTTCATCAACACAAGAGCACCACGGGAAATTTTCATTCTATTAGACTCAATAACAACTTTGCAACCATTTAAGTCTAAGACACCGAGAGAGATAAGATTCTTCTTCAGATCAGGAACATGTCTGACTTCTGATAATGTCCTAATAATTCCATCATGCATCTTAATCTGGATGGACCCAATACCAACAGTCTTACAGGCAGCATTGTTGCCCATAAGAACGACTCCACCTTCAACAAATTTGTACGTGGAGAACCAATCTCGATTGGGACACATATGGTATGAGCATCCAGAATCGAGAATCCATTCACTTGATGATCTGAATTTGTTTGATGCCGTTACCAACAGAACATCTTCATTATCACTTTCTGCTACACCGGCATCTGCAACTTCAGCCTTTTGATTTCCCTTCTCGTTGTCATCGTTAATCTTTTTATTCTTATTCTATAATTTGTAACACTCTGCTTTGATATGACCCTTCTTCTTGCAATAATTGCAGACTTTATCTCTATTCTTCGACTTGGATTTGGATCTATCTTGATTTTGATTTCTCGTCTGATGTCTGCCTCTTGCGATCAGACCTGAGGCTTGATCATGAGATTTGCTGCATGATTCCAATTCATTATCCAACTTTTCTTTGCTCAGCAGTCTGCCCTTAACATCTTCAAACGTGAGTTTGTCCCTACCGTAGATCATCATCTCCTTAAAAGTTTTATATGAAGATGGCAGAGAACAAAGAAGTAATAGGGCCTGATCTTCATCATCAACCTTTGCATCTACGTTCTTCAAATCATTGATTAGGGCAATGAACTCACTGATATGTGATTTGATCGACGTACCTTCGGTCATACGAAAGGTGTACAGCCGCTGCTTCAACACAAGTCGATTCGCTAGGGTTTTCGTCAGATACAGAGTTTTCAACTTCGTCCAAAGATCGACCGTCGTCTTCTCTGCGAGAACTTCCTAAAGAACATCGTTCGTCAGGCACAACTGAATCGTAGACATGGCCTTCTCGTCGAGATCCTCCCAGGCGGACGCCTCCATGGCGTCAGGCTTTTGACCCGACAGCGCCTTCTTCAACACATTCTGAACCAGGATGGCATGCATCCGAACCTGCCACAAACTGAAATTTGTGTTCCCGTCGAACTTCTCGATGTCGAACTTCGTTGTAGTCATCTTCGCGGAAAGAAACTCGGCTCTGATACCAATTTGTTGCGAATAGAACATCGAGGATCGATGAATAATTAAAACAACGAAAGAAAGAAAAGATGAACACAGAGATTTAACGTGGTAAAACTCTCTTGATCAATGTGAACAAGAGAGAAACATCCACGGGCAAAGGAGGCCGTCGCAAAAAATTTTCACTATGAGCCAAAAGAGAATGTACATCATATAAAACCCTAACCCTCATATATAAAGGTCCATACCACGGGGCCCCCCGCACCCCCCACGAGAATCAGTGGCGGGTTACGGGCTTGGGCCTAACGGCCCAAGCCCTCCGCTTCCGCCACAGATTCTCATTTTTTCTCCTTTTTTCATTTTTTTTTCTTTCATAATTTTGGGTACAGGGTACATAATTCAAGGCACATCAACAAGGATCATATCTTTATTGTCCTTAATCCATCTAAAAACTAAATCTAAACTTCATGTTTATTCCTGATTTTACAAATATTTCAAATTATTTGAATCATTATAGATCATCCTAAGGACCTAAGCATCGTTAGGTTTAGTCTTTATTTTTCTATTATTTTACTTTATGCACATCTTTTACTCAAAACTTTATGTCATCTCTTATTAGCATATGAGATTAGATAGATAAATAAACCAATTCCTCGTGGGATCGACAACCTATACTTTTCACTTTATTACTTGAGCGACTGGTGCACTTGCTAGCTCTATTGTCATCAATTCTCGCATCAAGTTTTTGGCGCCATTGCAGAGGAACTATTCTTTACTTTCTACTCTTATTTTATGCTACTTTGAGACTCTTTACTTTCTATTTTTTTTTGTTTGGTGGTTGTGCAGATTTTCAAGCATGATTAATTCACAAACCATCTAATCTATAGGCTTTGGACCGTGACACTCGACATAATACTCGAAACTCCAAAGTCCCTCTGGAATTTGATCCTGAAATCGAATGAACAACACGTCAACCATGAAAAATTAAGATGCCCGAACAAGAACGCCGTCAAGTTGAATAAGAAGATGAAGAGGAAGAAGAATTAAGCATGATGGATTACATTTCTGCTAAATATTCGAATACCAACTCCAGCATTGTGATTCCAGCGATCACAACAAATAACTTTGAGTTAACCCCCAATTAATTGCATGGTTGAAGCACATTAATTTGGCGGAGCTTTTCATGAGAACCCTCATGATCATCTTAATAAATTTCTGCGCATTTGCAATACCTTTAAGAGTCCTAATGTTTCTGTGGACACGTCTAGCATTTGCAACACCTTTAAGAGTCCTAATGTTTCTGTGGACGCGTCTCATATAACTTTATTTCTCTTTTCTCTATGAGATAAAGCATTTACTTGGCTAAAAACTCTTCCAGCATGATCAATCAAAACTTGGGCAAAGCTAAGGAACAAACTCTGTTATTTTTTACAAGATCACGATGAAACGCTCTATGAGGCATGTGACAGATTTTTTACAAGATCACGATGAAACTCTGTTATTTCTATGATGGTTTGTGCTAAGTGGTTAAAGATAAGCTAGATTCCTTAGCTGGAGGAACGATTTTGGGCAAGATGAAGCCGCAAGAAATTTATGATCTTATAAATGATGTAGCCCTGAATTCATGGCAATCTAAACGCATCCAAGAGAGAAGATGTGTGAATAAAGTTGGAAGTGAATTAGTAGTGGCTCAGTTGGAGTCACTAAATAAAATGTTTGAGATGCTTCTTAGCCATAACCATCCCTATGATTTGTGTGGATGAGGACACCCAATTTCTGAATGCCCATGTGGTAATTCCTTTAATCAAATTGAATATGGGGAACTATTGTTCAAAATTCTTAGTCTATCTCATATAAGCTACTTTGAGAATTTTTATTTTCTATTTTTCTTCACTTTTTCTTTAATGTTGTGTAAGCTTTTTAGGTGACATTTTGTACACAACTTGATCAACATGAGCATATCTTTACATCCTTAATGACCAAGAAGAAAAAGACCACAAATCAATAAATTAAGGAAAGCAACCCTGCTGTGCAGCAAGATGGAATTCATGTCAAGACAAAGCACAAAGAAGAAGTCTCAACAAGTAAAGAATGACAATATTTTTCGAGATCCATCCGCTGCACTCACAGAATTATTAGATTCTTTGTTGAAAAAGCTCTCCACACAAAATTATTAAATAAAAAATTTGGAGAGACAAATTCATAATATTAGGCAACACAATAAGAAGTCAGTTGAGGATGTTGCAACAATTCTTGAATTCAAATTATTAACTTCTGACTTCGTTTGGAGGCTCAATTGATCAAAATTCAAAAGAAAATTGAAGTCGACAATTCACTTTGATTATTTGACACTCAGCGCAAGTTCGAAGCCTTAGAAGCAAAGCTACATGCATTAGAGGATGAAGTTGCAAAATTGAATTCTCAAAATTCTGACACTCCAAGCCACATCGATGAGAGATCGATGATCATCTTATGTCTGTTCCATTATCAAAATTCATATAAAAGAAGATGGCACACAGAAGCAAATTTTTCAATAAGGACAACAACAACTCAATGACGTGTTAAAGAGAGGAGCAAATACATCATGAAAGATGAAAAAATTCAAAGGAGGTGCCAACCTTTAGAAATTCATATCACTTCTACTCTGATTTCCAATTCAGCCACCATCTAAAGAAATTGTCAAAGCATCAATTGTTGGCTGTACAACAATGCACATCTCCTCCAACATATCAACACAATCCATTGTAGGATTCCAAAGGGCACCAAGAGGGGGTGACTTAGTGTTCAATCGAAAATGTCGATTTCATGAAAATCGTCATGGAAGCACAAAACCGATTCTTTAAAACCTTTTAAAATAAAACAATTCAGAGCATAAGCATAATATGAACGGGGAGAGAGAGAGAGAAAATCAAACACAATGACACGATGGTTATTGACGAGGTTCGGCCACACCTTGGCCTATGCCCCCGCTCTGACTTCTCGACCTCTATACCGTCAAAAATTCCACTAATCCCTTCATTTATCTCAAATGGGGCAAGGGAGAAAGCCCTTTACATCAACCACATTTTCTCAATTTCGTGAGGCAAGGCAACCTCTCCTCCTAGTAAGCTAATTTTTTTTTCTCGCTCAAGAAGTAAGATTTAGAATCTCTTTTACACAGAAGCTCTCTCTATTTTTTCTGAACAAAAATATTTCTCTCTTTTACAATTCTATGCTCACAAGAGTGGAGGAGAGAAAGAAAGAAAACTTTAAATGATAACTTCAAGAGAAATGATCTTCTTTTGATTTCTTGAAGTTTTGCTTCAATACTTGGATTGGTGCACTTCCTTCTGCCTTTGACACTCCTTTTATAGGCTTCTACAAGTGAGAAAGTCGTCCAAAAATCATTCCATAAATTTTTCCTTCAAATTTGACAATTACTGTTCATTTGACTCGGAGGCTGGTCGACCGCACATATGGTCGACCAGTACACTTTCTTTTATGAAAAATGTGCTCGTTGGCGAATTCTGCACTGTCCGGTCGACAGGTACCTTGACTGGTACAGTCTTGACATTCTGCTTATTGAAATTGGACATTTTCTATACTGACCGGTCGACTTGTGTTCTGGATCGGTCGATCAGTATTCTAGGCTGGTCTACCAGTGTTCCAACCGGCAGATCAACCATCCTGCACTATTTTAAGCATAACGTTTTGCACAATTATCCAAATGAGATGATTTTTTATTCTACAAAAAGCTAACGGAATTATCTACAACTTTTATATTTATGATTCATCAAAATCTAATAGGATCATAGTTAATATTTTAATCAAAGTGTAGTGCATAAAGTTATTCCTTTTTCTTTAAACTTTTTTAGCGTTTTAACTTTAATCTTTCGAGGTTTGTATCATCAAAATATAATTTTATATGTCATTAAAACTTAGATCCAACAATCTTTCCCTTTTTTATGAAGACAAATTGAAAAATATGAAAAATATATAATTTATGAAAAAATTATAAAATAAGTTGTAAAATCAATTTTACTTCCTCTAACACTTAACTTTCCTTACAATGATAGATGTTCACATAAGTATAAATTGTAAGGAACTCTTCATATAAAGTGATATTCAGATCATATTTCTCCTATTTTTCTCCCCCTTTTGTTTCATCAAAAAGAATAATTTGTATATGAAGCATATAGGAAATCATATGTAACTCCCCCTTAATCATGCCATCTTTGAAAAAACTTTTTATTTTCCCCTTTTGTCATATTAGAAACATGTAAAATATTGCATCATAAAGAGTTAGCATGGAAGAAATAACCCTCCCTAAATTTATGACTATTTCATAATGACAAAATGGAAACAATTTGATGAAGGCCAAAAAATATATATTAACGATCAAAATATGTCATAAAACTTTGATACAACAATGATATTCATGATATGTCAAAATAAAGTTTAATATGCTTCCCCTATCGCTATTATGAATTTTAGATGTTCTCTCTCTTTTCTTTCAAAGAATTAGTCATTTTGAAATTTTGAGTGAAATCAAGAGAATAGACTTAACACTTAAAAAATGCAAGAGCATTCCCAATGATACTTTTACCATAACTTTGTACCTTCACATTTTTAATTCCTCCCTGTCCTTTGTAGTGAGGTACACCTGAAAAATAATAAAGTAACTTTTGGTATTCAAACTTCTTTGGATTCGATTTTGTTAGATAATGTTCCTTTTGGAACACAAATCATGCAATTAGGTGATGATTTTTTTTATTTTGCATTGATAAGCATAATGGCCATAAAATTCGCATGCAAAACATGTAATATGTGATTTTCTATCATAAGAATGCTTAGATTTCCAGTAAGAGTTTTTATATTCAAAATGATTTCTAAGATTATTTTTCGTTATATGATAAATAGTCTTATCGCTATTTTGTGTATTTTTCAAGAAAGCATTTTCTTGTTTTACTTTTTCTAATGAACATGGTAGTTTTACAATTTCACATGCATGTGTAATTTTCAAAGTTTCAATTTCATTTTTTAGCTTCTCAATCTCATGTAGTAATTTTTTATTTTTCTTTTTAGTTGAATAATATCTTTTTATGAGAGAGGAAAGTTCTTCATTCACATCTAAAGAAATATTTTCTTCGAAAAGGCTCGATGAGTCATTATTTGAAAGATTAGAATTTACCTCATTGTCGTATGCCATTAAGCATAAGTCTGCTTCATCACTAGAAGAGCTTGACGAGTCACTTGTTTTACTTGACTCTTCATAACTTTTCTTTTTACCTTTTCGAGATGTTTCTTCTTTATGATTTTTGTATGATCTTTGGGTAGGCTTTCCATTCTTCTCTTTCTTCTTCACCAACTTAATATACTTATCTAATTTTTTTGTGTAGCGGGCGAGTCTCTTTTAGTCTACTTCTTCTTTATTTGAATCTTCTTCAATTACATTTGCTTTCAATGTTAATGTTTTCTTCTTGAGGACTTTTTCTTCTTCTTCTTCTTGTATTGAGATCTCATAGATTAGAAGTGAACCAATAAGATCATCAAAATCAAATTTATTTAAATTCCTTTATTCGATCACGGTCCTCTTCGTATGCAATTTGAAGGATAGAGACCTTAGAATCTTTTTCACTTTCTGGGGTCAGTTCTTGGCTCGCCCAAGGAGGCTAAGTCATTCAAAATATATATGTATATATATATATATATATATATATGGGAAAAATGAGCATGTGAAGCGGCCTTAGACGTATTTTTCTTCATTTTTTATATCTTTTTTTTACTAATAGCTTAAATGATCATTCATGATAACAAAAAATAGTTTTACAAGATTAAAAGTTATATAAAATGCTTATATCCATTATGACGGATAATAATGTGCAGAAGTTCGTCAAAATTCAAAATGATGAAAAAAAATTATTGTTAATGGTTTGAATCATATATTTGTTATCCCTAATGACCCTCTAAACTATCAATGAAAAAAATGTCGAAAAAAATAAACATAAGTATGTCTAAAGCCGCTTCACACGCTCATTAAACCCTATATATATATATATATAATAGAAATACACGCACACACAAATACATACATATAATAGAAACTTAGAATATATAAGACCTATTTGAATATAAACTTATAATATAATATGAACAAAATAATATAAACCTATTTGAATATAAGTTAATAAAAAAATAAAGTAAACTCAATGACATCACTCGAACGTCGACCATGTTTCGTCGCTATTAGAGTCACTTGGGCTTCGACTTAGCGTCGCTTCTAAGATAATATCTTTTAATTTATTTGTCTGTGCCTCTTTAACGTGGAATTAGTTTAGCATTGCTTTGAGGCGTTAAAAAATTACCTTAAATCACTAACTTCTTTCTTTACTGTGTGCTTATTTGCTCGTCCTCCGATTGTGCAACTGTGACACTGATGATCGATTGCGACCGACGTCAATGATTGATTGCAACTGACGCCGCCCTCCTATGGTGCTGTGCTCTGACGCCCTACCAGATGCCGCCTCCTCCACCTCCTCCGTTGCCCTCCTACGACCCCGCTTCCTCCGACGCCCTCGTCCGCTCTTCTAAGCCCTCATCCGCCTTGCTCCACTCTCCTTCGTCCTGCGCCGGCCTCCTCCGCCCTGTCGGAAGCCGCCTTCGTGCGCCCCATCGAACGCTAGCTCTGCCCTGCTCCGCTGCTCTCCCCAGGCTGGAGGGACAGGGACTTCTTTGGTCGGTGGGATTGAGAGAGAGAGATAGCGGAGAAAGGTATATAAGGATGTGAGACAAAAAAAATTGGCGGGGAGAGGAGGCGGGAATGAAATTAGAATTACTGATGGTTTTTCGTCGGGGATACCGACAGATATAAGTCCCTCTGTAATTCTGATAGACTAGATCATCGGTAATTAAATAAATATTATAATAATATATAACATATAATATGTTTAATATTTTATTACCGACATTTCAGTTCGTTGGTATTTTCGACGAACAGAGCATATTAATAAATAAAATATTACTGATATTATATATTATATTACATATATTTTTATTATTTATTTAATTACCAAGCCCATCGAAATTTCTATCCGTTGGTATTTTTGTTACTAATATTAATAAATAAAATATTACACATATCATATATTATATTACATATGATTTTATTATTTATTTAATTATCTACGGTTCGATCCGTCGAAATTACCTACGGAAATGTCCGTCCATACTAGCGATCGACATTTTGTCCTTGGGAAGGATTTTTACTTCCGTCGCAAAATTCATTGAAAATTGCGAAGAATTTTGGTCCGACGAAGAATTTTCATTGGAAACTCATGATTTTCTAGTAGTGAAGATCAATAAAAATAAGAATATAATGTTTTTCGTTCAAGCATTTTTCTAACTTTTTTTTTCATCCTAGAGGCCAAAGACTTTTTGAACCAACTTTATTATTCTTTTAGTTGAAAATATTTTCAAACATCCATATTTATCTTTAATTAACTTTGGGATTAAATCAGTTTAGTTTTATAACTCATGGGGGTGGACAATTTTACTATTTATTATATTACTTGAGTGAACTAATGTACTTGATATCGAATTGTATTTTGCTACGTCAGACGCATCATTCATGTATCAATTATTCCCTTTATCTTAAATACTTAAAAATCCAGATGGTGACATTTCAAATGAGAAGTTACAAAATTTGTATTATAAGTTCTTACCCCAAGTGTATAAATTTATAGGGGAAAATATAATTTAAAATGAAACTAAAATAGCAGAAAACTTGTTAGAATATGCTGGAAGATGCTAATTGTCGAATTGGAGAAAGTATAAGTGAATAAATTTATAGTTCGAACATATATAGCTATATACACACACCTGCATCTAGCAACAAGTTTTTTTTCGTAGAATGCATCAAACTTTTATTTAATTAGGCAAATATAGTTGAGGACATCCCAGAGTTATGAAGGCTCTTTATTTAGATTAATACAAGATAGATACTATATTTAGATTAATACAAGATAGATACTAAGGCCTTAATTAAGGAGCTTGTTTATCATTGACATTGCTACTGCCATAACCATACTTTCTTCCATAACCATAGTTATCACCGCCATTGACAGTGCCGTAACTCTCCTTGTTTTGGCCCCCATTGCCATAGACATCTTGGCTGCCATGCTCTCTGCTCCTGTCATAACCATCATTCTTGTAGTTCTCATCATTGCCCTTGCCACCCTTATATTGGCCACCCTTCTCGTTCTTGCCATTTTCCTCGCTTTGGGCATAACCACCGTTGCTCTTGTTGTAATTTTGATCATAATTTGCTTTCTCACCATTGCCGCCGTATTTGGACTGTCCTCCATAGCCATGACCCTCGTTGTTGTACTTGCCTTGCTCCCCGCTCTTGCCGTAGTTATCATTGTTGTATTGATCACGGCCTATTTTCTCACCACTACTGCCATACTTGTACTGTCCATTGTTGGCATAACCATACCTGTATTGGCCACCATTGTCCCCGCTCTTCCCAGACCCCATGTAGTAGTTGTTGTTGTACTGACCACGACCTCTCTTCTCGCCGTAGTGACCTTGGTCGTTCTTGTTTCCAACGCCATATTCTCCCTCATAGTTTGCATGGCCGTAGTTGTTTCCACCATTGTTATATCCCCTTTCATTATAATAGTTTCCCTCTCCTTTGTAGCCACCACCATATTGTCGTTCACCACGGCTGTACTCGGACATGTACCCACCACCATATTGTTCACCGGAGCCATAGACATTGCCACCACCATGACACACGGCGAGAGTCCCCAACAGGACTAGGAGAACAGCAGCCCCAGTGGTAGACATCATGAGAGATTTTTTGGCGGGGTGGATATATAGATACAATGGTCAGCTGTAAGTCTGATGAGAAGAAATGTAACCGAGTGCTGATCCATTTATAGAGATTGCGATTGCTATTAAGTGAGTGGTAAAATTGTAGCTAATAATCATTGACATCGAATTGATATCACCTGTGTAGTACTGCAGTTTTCTCCAGTTCCTCGCATCCTTCCAAATGGTGTTGCGCATTAGTGCTCATTCTCATTTATAAGAAAGATCATCGATAGTTATACAGCACCTCATGTATTCTAGGGTGAGCAATGGAACGAGTAATCTACTTGATTTCAGTAAAACTGTCTACAAATTTAATGATGTTAGGTACAAATGCCTACTAGTTCATGTCAATTGTGTGCAGGAGAGCCGCTTACGTTGTTCATGTATGGTGTCATCTATATGTAACCACTATGCGTGCAACATGAACACGGAACAGGTAGATTTTAGCAAAAGTTCGATTGGTAGTGCCTTTATACACTTTGGCAATTTGTGCAGTAAGTAATTCAACTCTTACATGAATTGAATACTAATGTGTGAACTTTAGCATAAAGTTTGATAGGTAGCGATTTCATTTACTTTCTATATATTGTAAAATTCCAACCCTTTCCATTGTTAGACATATCTTTATTTCAATGAACCCCCAATTATAATATAAGAACCTTGGGATTAAGTGCTTTTTTAATTTCATTGTTAGACATATCTGTTGGGCCCAAAGTGCAAATAAGAAAGATTTTTTTGCTATCAAACTTGAAAAATCCAAAATCTCCACTATGAAAAATGTTCTTCCACAAATAAACTTTATAATAAACACTTTTTTTCAACACCAAGCAAAAAGATAAAACTGAAATGCTGAATAAATGATCACCATAATGGAATGCCAAAATAGGTTCTTTTGAGACTGAAGTATGATATTACCAATAATTTAAATAGTGATAATTTATTTAAGTGATGATCTAAATTATCGATTAATTAAATCGCTAATGCACCAAACAATAATTTTTCAATAGGGAAAAATTTAAAGAAAAAATATAATACTAAATTTAATTTAAAAAAGTAACATTTCTTCTTAGCAATTTATATTATATTAAATAAATATATAGATATGTTATGAAAAATGAAAAGTCAAATATTATCATAATTTACAACTTTAATGTTCATTAATAAATTATTGCATTAAGTAGTTGCTAAAATTAATATTAATTTGCTAATATTCTCTTGGAAAAATTCAAAAAATCAACAAAAAAGAAGGGATGAATGGTAAAAGGAGAGAGCTCCTCACTATAATTACAAAATTGCCATGAAGCATTACTTTATATTATATATATAGATATAGATTTAATGTGTTCATGATACCATTAAGACAAATTAAATAGAGTACATAAAAAATATTTAATGTGACTAATTTGAATAAAAATTAATTGTAACAACCGACAATAAAAAAAAGGAATCAACGTGAGATAAAGACTGCATATTAAGGGGGTTTTGATCTCCAAGATTAAGAGAAAGATAAAAGAGTATTTATGCATGATTTTTCCCCTCTCTCGTACCCTCTTCGTTCTCTTCTCACGATCTAGCCTCTCGTGCGTGCCTAACAGAGGGATTCTTTCCCCGGTTGTTACCAACAGCGATTGGTACCTCTATCCTTCTCCTATCACCTTCCTGAGTTTTGCCCTTCTCATCCCCTTTTCGCTGAATTGTGCAAACGGAGGCCGAGAGGAAGAACAGAGGGAAACAAAGGGCATGTTCAATAGGATTTTTAACGAATCAAGGCAAGGATTAATCGTGAACAGAGGTGGATACTTGAATAGATTCAAGTTCTGTCCCAAATCGATTCTGTAATGAAAAAGATAAGAAGTCCAAAAGTTATGTTGTGATTGTGTGATTTCTTGATTTCTTTGATTGCTTGATAAATTTCATATAGGTTCTTATTATTGTTGTTATGTTACTGCTTGATTGATTGCTAGGAGGTAGAAACTAGTTTAGGATGTAATTGTGCTAGGATTTTAAGAGAATTATCGTTTTTGAAATCCATCAAAATGTCGACCGATCGACCGACCCTCTTGCTTTATGAAACAACCAGTCGACCGATTTACCGATTCCACAGCCGACCGATTCCCAATCTTATGACTTGACCGGTCGATCGATCTCTGAGCCTCACCAGCCGACCGGTCGACCATTCAATAGAACGGATCGACCGATCCGTCCATCCTAGAGTCAGATTGTCAAACCCACCGGTTGGTCGATCTAAGCCCACCGGTCGACCGATCTTTGAGTCTCACCAGCCGACCGGTCGATCGTTCAATACCGATCCGTCCATCTTAGAGTCAGATTGTCGAACCCACCGGTCGACCGATCTGAGCAGACTGGTCGATCGATCCAAAGCCCACCAGTTGACTGTTCCCCAGAACTGATCAACTGATTTCTAGTAATCCCTTTTTATCATGTTTATCAATAATTCTTGATCCTGATTTGAATCTTGCCCATTCTTATTTGATTTATTATAATAATGACTAAATTAGTGCTATACGATTTGTCCATGATCCATCAATGATTCAAAAGATGAATTCACAAGATGATTCACTTTACTACTGATCCTTTCCGTTCTCATGTCATGATTGAACAATGAATAACAAGATTTCAAAGCTATTAATAAGTTCAGATAGAAGACGAATAATGGGTTGTCAGTCCAAGTCAATTGTCTCAAAATAAGGGTCGCTCCCTTGGTGATGATTTGATCACCCATTAACCTGCACAAGACTATATTGTTTGCTCGGCATATCCCAAGAATTAAAGGCACCTAAAGTCACCCTGATTTCTAAACATAAATCAAGATTAAGAAGTATGAACAAGACAAGCAAGCATGAAGGTCAAGTGAAATTATCGGTATTCTCATGTCATGATTATAAGATTTCTAGCATCATTTGATTCTATTGCTTTATGTTATCGATTTATATCTCTTATGATTATATATGATGCTCTCATGTTCCACTATTTATTCAAGATAATTATCTACCTTACTGCTGATTTCTCTATTCAAGTTATGCATTGTATATTATGTAGTTCTCCACTAAGCTGTAAAGCTTACGAGAGGACCTCCTCTCCTGTGTTTGATTTTCATACGACCAGGTCAGTGATGCTGTAGAGTAGATGTGCTGCGACGAGTCTCTGACGACGGTAAAGCACATGAACCACATATATAGATACAATGGTCAGCTGTAAGTCTGATGAGAAGAAATGTAACCGAGTGCTGATCCATTTATAGAGGTTGCGATTGCTATAATTGAGTGGTAAAATTGTAGCTAATAATCATTGACATCGAATTGATATCACCTGTGTAGTACTGCAGTTTTCTCCAGTTCCTCACATCCTTTCAAATGGTGTTGCGCATTAGTGCTCATTCTCATTTATAAGAAAGATCATCGATAGTTATATAGCACCTCATGTATTCTTGGGTGAGCAATGGAACGAGGAATCTACTTTGATTTCAGTAAAACTGCCAACAAATTTAATGATGTTAGGTACAAATGCCTACTAATTCATATCACTTGTGTGCGGAGAGCAGCTGCTTACGTTGTCCACTACGCGTGCAACATGAACACGGAACAGGTAGATTTTAGCAAAAGTTTGATTGATAGTGCCCTTATATGTTAAATATGTGACCACAGCAATCACGGACATGACAGTTCGTCTTCACGGCCATGAGTCGACGACCATGTACAAGCATGAACAACTGTGCACGTGATCACCGGCGTCGAAGGTGAACGGTTGCCGAAATATGTCATTAAGAGCCGGTCGCGGATCGTTGGAGGAATAATTTATGGGGCGCGGATCGTGAAGGATCACGCAACGTTCGGGCACTGTCGGCGAGTGTTACAGGCGCGAAACTTTGGGGATGAATGATCGTGGGCGAGCGCTATAAATCAAGGTCGAGAATGATCATCATTGACACTTGTTTCTTAGTCCCCAATCGCCTTCGTCTCTTTCTTCATTTTGTCTCACATCACTTGTGAATGGAAAAAGTCTTAACAAAGGTCGGTGTCCTAAACCTGGACAAAAACCATTGGAAGTTCCATATGCACAAGGCCTGATTTGATTTTTCCAGTAAGCCTAGTTAGTAGATTTCAAAAGAATTTTGAAAAGGCATATTGGAAAGCCATCAAGAAGATGCTAAGATATCTGAAAGGCACGGTGCAACCTACATTATTGGATTTCATATTATTCGATATCGAAGCTCAAGAACATTGAGTTTGACTTAAGAACAGTATTTGAATAAGACACTAAAGAAATTAGAGATGCAGAATAGCAATCCTGAGAAACGGCTTAGCAAATGTCATTGTCCTAATCCTAGACAAAAACCTTTGAAAGTTTCATATGCACAAGCAGTGGGAAACCTAATGTATGCCATGTTATGCTCAAGGCCTGACTTGGCTTTTTAGTAATCTTGAAAAGATATATTGGGAAGCGATCAAGAGGATATCTGAAAGGTACAGTGCACTTGAGATTGACATACTAGACTGTTACACTTGAGCCTATAGACTATTGAGATGCGTATTTGGGTGGGGACATTGATGACCAAAAATTCACATCAGGTCACTTGTTTATGTTCAGTGGTACTCCTATTTCTTGGGAAAGCAAGAAACAAGAGTGTGTTGTTAGACACATACAAAAGTTAAATACATTGCCTGAAGTATGACAGCACTTACAGAGTATGGATCAAACATTTTCTTATGAAACTAGGGCTCGATTTAGCTAGTGGGTCAATGCTCATGTTATGTGATAATCGATTTGAACTTGATTAACAGTGGAACAAATAATTCTAAGGAAAAATATATTAAAATAGTCGTATATTCAAGATATAGTGAAAAAGAAGGAGGTATCAGTGATCTACATGCCTACAAATGATATGTTGGCTCATTCTCTTACAAAGGGAATTCTAACTGAAATATTCATTAAACATGTAGGTTTAATGAGACTTAGGAACAACTGAATTAAGTTTTCACGAATAGTGAGCTTGAAAATGACATCTCCGTATGACACTACACGAATAGTGGGAGTGTTAAAAATAATGATCGTTGTGGTCAAGTGGGAGATGTTAAATATGTGACCACAGCGATCACGGGCGTGACAACTTGTCTTCACGGTCGTGAGTCCATGACCACGCATGAGCATGAACAGTTGTGCACGTGATCACTAGTGTCGATAGTAAACAATTGGTGAAATCCGTTATTAAGAACTAGTCATGAGTCGCGGAGGAATAACAATGATGGACACATCGTCGAACGTTATGGGCACGGATCTTCAAGGATCGCGCGATCTTCGGGCGCTATCGGCAAGCATTACGAGCGCAGAACTTTGGGGATGAATTAACAATCATGGGCAAGCACTACCTGCCGGAAGTTCCTAATCGCCTTCATCTCTTTCTTCGTCTACTTCATTATACACTTTGGCAACTTGTGCAGTAATTAAACTCTTACATGAAAGCATAATGTGTGAACTTTAGCATAAAGTTTGATAGGTAGCGATTTCATGTACTTTCTATATATTGTAAAATTAACCTTTTCCATTGTTAGACATATCTTTGTTTCAATGAGCCCCCAATTATCATATAAGAACCTTGGGATTAAGCAGCAGTTGCTTTTTTTAATTTTAGGAACAATTAGATGAAAATATGTTCGGAATAAAAAGATTGACCAAAACATTATGCTAATGTGAATCATTTTCGGGCCTGACTTCTTAATAGAAACAAATAATACTTTTTTTTATTTGTTTAAAAGAATTTTATTATAAGAAATAGATAATTTGTTATTTTCTATAATGGTAATATATATTTACTTATTATATTATGTTATATTACTTTAATTTCTTTAACATATAATAAATAATATCCTTGGTTTGAATGGGTGATGCGCTTCTGTCCTCTTGCAAACAAATATTCTTGAATGGGTGATGCTTTTCTATAGAATGCATCGGCCTTTTTTTTAAACCACATATATATAGCTGAGGTCATCCCTGGCTTATAGATGCGCTCATTATTCAAAATAATACAAGATAGTAAAGGTTTCAAGCAGGGTTATCCGGACCGGACCGGCCATTCTGACTGGTCCAACCGTCAACCAAGCTCAACGCCAGCCTACGACATCATCCAAAATTCGAGACGCGGTTAGACTAGATTAGACCGGTCTAAACCAGTCAAAACTGATCAAATCGGGTAGAACCAGTTTTTGAACCAAAAAATTTATTTAATATTATATTTGATAAAAAATTTATTTTAAATTTAAAATATTTAGAGATGGACCTTTCCTATAAAAGAACTTTAACATGTTGGCCTACTTCTTGCGCGTACCAATTGAAGTATTTTGAAATGAATTGAAAAAAAATGGATTTAGGGGAGTTTTTTGTATCTAAATCTGATTGGCTATTTCAAGTGGATTTTCGAGTGTTCGTCGAAAGGAACAAATGAAGGTGAAATTTGTAGTACTGCTTGTAATAGCGCTCCTTATATCTCGTAGTTCTTGAACGAGCAATCGAAAAGATTCTGGAGCTGGGTTAGGTACTCTTCCCCCAATGATCGTAGCACTAAGTACTTCACGAGCTCTAATATGAACAGAATTATAAGTAAGCATTTCTTGTAAAATATCACGTCGCCCATGCCGGATTAATCGTATTCTGAAAGAGGCTGACAATAAGCTCTTTCCTAATTTACTATCTGTTGTGCCTCAATGCAATTCGGGGAGAACCAGCTAGCTTTGTGTTCGAGTGGAATTTCTTTCCCCTTTTTTGAAGTTTGTTCGAAAGAAATCCTACAAAGAGCTACTCCTTACTCAAGTTCTCACGGAGGACCAACGATTCATTCTTTTTTTTTTTTGTTATATAGGTAATGGCATATTATATATAATATTTTAAAATAATTATGATTGGCCCTCCTAACTTGTTGAGATATACTATATATAATAATATATCAAATTTTCCTCACAAAGATATATTAGTAACCCTCCTAATCTGAAGAAATTTAAAAGATTTATAGTGTAATATGTGATTTCTTTCTATAAAAAAATCAAATTACTTATTAAGTACTAAAAAATAGTTACATATATCTTCATCTACTTTTTTGAAGTTAATTCATATATGTATTATGTTAAATATAATTACATTATTTTATCTTAAAAATTAAACTTGTAAGATAAACATGATAAATAAAAAAGACATGATGAATAATAAAAACCTATATCTTAATTAAAATAAATAAAATTTATAATTATAAGTTATTTTCAATATACATTGTTTATAGATTATTTTTTTTATTTTCTTAATTTAATTATTTTTTATAATTATATATTTATACATACAATATGTCATCTTTTTATTTGCATTCTTTATATTTCGGCACTCCTTAACTTTCGATCCTGGTTCCGTCCCTGCATGTTGATCCATTAATCTACACCTCAATTAATACTTGTCCCTTTACTTTCACCTTCCTACTATTATCAATGTGGAATTATGTGTGTATACTAATATGCTTATTTGTTCTTTTTCCTTATGTAGTTTAGAATTTGTTAAACTTTAAACTTTATCTTATGTATTATATTGTTATTGTATTTAAAATTTTCAATATCATATATGTATGTAATATAAATTAATAATTTATTTACTACATTATATATAACATTTATCATATTAGATTAAATTGGTTAAAAATGGAGAGATGAAACTTGTATAATATACAAATAGTACTATAGTATAGTTAATATATAATACACAAAAACTTAACAAAAAATAAATTTAATAAGAATTTAATTTATCAAGTGTATATATATAATTTTGAACATATTAGTTGTGAATTTGATATATGTACATTACTGATTTAATATAAAATATATTATTTTAGTATAACATTTCACTATTTTCACATGAGATTAATTTATAATTGTAAGTATGAATATAATTAAAATATAATAGCTTGATTTAATCTAGTATATTAAAAATAATATTTTATTATTATCGGTCCGACCGGCCAGTCCAACCGGTTGGGTTATGGTGGTTTGGTGTTCACTACAAGAAAAATTGATTTTTCCCGATCGTCAGAAAATTTGATAAATTCGTCGAAAAATGAAGTTTCCGACTGGTCTTCCGATAGATACGATATGTCGGAAAAATACTCATCGCAAACTTATTTTCGACCGGCGAGAAAAAACCGTTGGAACTTTCGACGGCTGCACACATCAGAATTTTCGATGGTCATCGCCGTCGGAATCTTTCAGGTTGCACCTATCGGAACTTCCGATGGTCGCTGCCGTAGGAATCTTTCGACGACTGCATCCGTCGGAACTTCTAGCGGCTCAACCCGTCGGAAGATTCACACGATCGACGCCGTTGGAAGTTCTGACGGTTGTACCTGTTAGAAGATTTCGACGGCAGCATCTGTCAGAAGTAACATATAAAGTAATAAAAAAAATTGGCGAGACAGCCATTCCAAGCCGCCCGCGGTTGAGAGAGAGAGAGATCAGTGGGTACGCCGGGAGGTCATCCCTTCGTCGTTTGGTTTGCGCTCGTCATTGGGAGAGAGAGAGGGGGGTCGCCGGCATGTCATCCCTTCGTCATTCGCGCTCGTCGTGGAGAGGTTCGTCCATGCCGCGCTCGTCGTCGAAGAGGGCCATTCCAGGCCGCGCACGGCCGGTTCAGGCCGCCAGACGGCCGTTCTATGCCGCACGCGGCCGGATCAGGTTGTCTTATGGCTGATACAGGTCGCCGACGGCCAATCAGGTTGGCTGTGGTCGGATTGGTCGCCTGGATCAAGCCGCCTAGCGGCCGATCAGGTCGCGGCCAGCTAGGAGGCTGGCCCAAGTCACCTATGACTAGATTGGAGAGGGAGATCGAGAGAAAGGGAGAGGGAGCCAGAGAGAAGGAGGGAACATGAGAGGAAGCATTGTCGGAGGGAGCCGGAGAGAAGGAAGGAGTTGGAGAAGAAGCCGCTATCGGAGGGGGAGAGAGCCAGCGAAAGTGCGAATGAGAGGAGGTGAGGGAAGGAGAGAGAGGATAAATATATACATACTATTAAATTAGAAAAATTGGCAGGGAAGGTGGGTGGGATTACAATTACTGACGGCTTGGTCCGTCGGAACCTCCGACGGTCCGAACCATCGGTAATTGGAAAAATAATTGAATATTATAATCATATATATCATAATATTAATCATTATAATATTCAATTATTTTTCCAATTATGGATGGTTTGGATCGTCGAAAGTTCCGACGGTCCGAAGTGCCGGTAATTATAATAATAAAATATTAATTATATTATATATTATATGATGTTATATTTTATATAATATTTAAATTATTTTTCCGATTATCTACGTGTCTGACCGTCGGGACGAAAACTTCCAACGTTCCGAACCGTCAAAATATAAAATAATAATATAATAGATTTCATAAGTTATTTTTTTATTTCTGATGGCCCCAACCATCGAAAATGCCGACGCATTCCTATCCGTCGTAAATTGCTGGGATTTTCTTTTCGTCGGAAATTGTCCATCAGAAAATCCCAATTTTCTTGTAGTGGTTGCTCTTTTGGCAATTGGACATGGTGAATTCATTGTTGTCATTACGGTACCTATACTAATTTCGTTCATAACCAATGCCATAACTTTTCTTGTTTTGGCCTCCATTACCATACAAAACTTGGCTGCCATTGTCAGTCTTGCCAAGCTCTTCGTACCTCTCGTAACTGTTGTTACTGTAACACCCCGAAATTTACCCTCAAATTGTCAGGGACAATTTGGTCATTCGGTTGTATTAGTCCGTTCGCCATCACATAATCATAATAAAAATATGGTTTTCATCTATTATAGTGGAAGCGTAAAACCAATTAAATATGATAAAATACTCTTTCAATAAAAATGCGGAAAACTTCATGAAACATCAAAAGTATGCTTATAGAATTGAAAACATCTTTAAACATCATTACTAATAGCAATTAAAACATTTCTTTAATAACATAGTCAAAATACTCTACAACATGACGACTCGACATCCTAAATCATTGTGCAATCTTATTCGTTATGAGCTGAGTTGCCATCCTCCAAATCACTATACACCTGCATGGATCAAGGGTGCAGAGGTTTCCCTCTTAGAGTATGTAAAGGTCATGCATGCGATGATATGATCTTAAACATGATACTACATGATATGCATCATCTTTATATAAAAGAAGTAACAATATGCATGTCATGTCTTAATATATGATCTACATGTCAATCATTAACATCATTCTATCGTCATGTATATAAGTAGTTTTGTGGAAGACATGTAATCAACATCATACTTATAGTATGGACATTCATAACAATCACTCATTCAATTCATACGCATATAAGTGAGATACACTTACCATAAATATTGCCTCCATAACTCTCCTCAAGGTTGTTTTAAAACCCTTTGGACTTCCACTTTCGTAAGACATCATTCCATAACTTTCTTCGAGGTTGCTTTATAACCCTTTGGACTTCCACTTTCGTGGGACATCATTCCATTCGATCGATCATTGGCCCTTTTCTATTAATGTTATATCTTCCGATAGTTGGAACTTATGTTGTTGCCCTCTCAATAGGCTAGCTAGGCCTAGGAGCTAATGCTCCCCTCTCACTCGAAGGTGACATCAAAATGCACACACCGTTGCGATGCATGTAACGATCATTCTGGACTCTCACCCGAGGGTGACATCAGAATGACACACTGTTATCGATGTGTGTAACGATCATTCCGGATAATTATCCGATAAAGGGTCATAGAGGGTCGACATGTAACATCATTCACAACTGGGTTCATTATGATTTGCAATCAACAAATAATTTACGTCACTCAGTCTTCAAATTTTAACCTAGTTACGGCTGTCCATGCATGTCGTGTATCTAGGTTCATATACAATCATCAATCAATAATACATAATAGTAATACCTTATAAATAACATAAATATAACATACATCAGTTTTCTAGCCTGTCACTAAAATATTAATAACTTAATATATACTTATTCTTTTCATATGATTCAAATTTTCGCAGAATGATAACACGGACCTTTAACTTGGAAATAAATTTCAATTCCTAATTCAATATTTCCAATTTACTATATGTTTTACAATTTAGTCTTGCTGTTACCCGAGACAGCATGATACCAGTCCGATATTTGGATCATAACGATTTGTCTACATCTCCAAATCATATGAAACAAATTTCTATGGAAACTATACTTCTAGAAATTTCCATCCATATATCATTTGTAATTTGTGGATAAGTAAAACATATCTAAATAATTGTTGCAAGTACAATCACAAATTTTCGAGATAGTGTGACACCAGTCTGATGTTTGGATCATAACTATTTGTATACAACTCCAAACCATATAAAATTAATTTATATGGAAATTAGACTTCTAGACCTTTCCATCCATATATAATTTGTAATTTTTTAATAAGAAAAACTTATCCGAATAATTGTTACAAAACAGTCATGAATTTAACAGATTATGGAACATAAATCATGAAACTTTCAATCATGCAAATCCTTATTTATGCAACCCTCAATCAAAATCCCTACAAGAACAGGGTGTCCTTGAATCTATCAATCCAATCGAAACCTCATTGAGAGGGGAGAGAGGGGTTTGGATCTCCTTTACATACCTTAATCTTAGATCTTTCTCCTCTTTCTTTCTTTTCTTCTTCCTTCTCCCTGATCTCCTCTTTCTTCTTCCTCATGCCCTATCCATCAAGATGTAAAGAAAAAATGAGAGAAAGAGAGAAGAGGCGCCTTATATAGGGAGAAACCATGAGGTTTTGGGCAAAAAGTCCAAATTACCCTTTTAGGAAAAATTAGGATATTACATATTCTCCCCTCCTTAAAAAAAATTCGTCCTCGAATTTTAAACTATAATAAAGAACACTCACCAAATAGGTTTAGAAATTGTTCTTTCATTTCTTATTCCAATTCTCCTGTCACTTCGGTTCCATTGTGGTGCTTCCATACAATCTTCACCATCTTTACTACTTTGTTCCTCAACCGATGTTCACCATACTCTAGTATCTCGATAGGATATTCCTCATAGGTGAGGTCTTCCTTGATAGTTGGTTTTTCAATCACCACAACATGTGAACTGTCATATGTGCACTTCCGAAGTATTGACACATGGAAAACATTATGGATTCTGGCATATGAAGGAGATAATGCCAACTTGTATACTCCTTCACCCATCTTTTCCATAATCTCAAAGGAGTCGATGTACTTGAGAGTCAACTTTCCCTTCTTGCTAAACCTCATGACTCCTTTGGTAGGAGATACCTTCAGCAATATATGATCTCCAACTCGATAGATTTGTTCTCTTCTTTTCCTGCATAACTCTTTTGACGGCTCTGACCTATCAACATTCTTTCATTGATCAAATCTATCTTTTCAACATACTTTTCTACTAGCTCAGGTCCTGGTTGTCTTCCTTCACCAACTACACTCTAACATGTGAGAGACCTACAGAGTCTTCCGTACAATACTTCAAATGGAGTCATTTTGATGGTAGGCAAATTCAGCTAGAGTGAGGTGATCATCCCAACTACCTTGCCAATCAATTGCACATGCTCTGAGCATGTCTTCCAAGGTTTAGATCATTCTTTCATTTTGTCCATCACTCTGAGGGTGAAATGCAGTACTGTAGTATAACCTTGTACCAAAAGCATGTTGCAACCCTCTCCAGAACCTTGCTGTGAATTTGTGGTCTCTATCCGATATTATGGAAATAGGAATCTCATGTAGTCGGATGATTTCATCAACATGCAGTTTCACCATACTTGCAGCTGGCCGTCTTACATTGTATGATAAGAAGTGAGCTGCCTTAGTTAAACTGTCAACGATAACACGGATGGCATCGTGACCCTTTTGTGTCTTTGGAAGCTCCACAATGAAATTCATTGTAATCTCCTCCCACATTCACTAAGGTATGGGCAATGGGTTCAGTAGTCCTGGTGGCTTCTGATACTCAATCTTGACCTGTTGACAGACCAAGCACTTGAAAATAAATTCTGCTACTTCTCTTCTTATGTCTCTCCACCAAAATGTCCTTTGCAAGCCTTGAACATTTTAATGGTTCCAGAATGTATAGCAAACTCTAACTTGTGACACTCAGTCAAAATTTTTTCCTTGAGCTCCTTATCTTCAGGTACCCATAGCCTGTCTTGAAACTTGATAGTTCCATCTTCATCAATCATATAGTCTGGGTGCCGATAGTTCCATCTTCATCAATCATATAGTCTGGGTGCCCTTTTTCACATAGTCTTCATGTCCTTGTACTCTAGATCTTTTTTTGCTTGTGTTATCCTTGCCACTAGATCAAGTTAAATGACACAATGCATCATCAACTTCCCATGAGCACTTTCTTTAATAAGAGTCCATTTGTAAACTCTTAAGCATGTCAATTATCCATCCCATTTCCTACTTAAGGCATCTACTACAGAATTGGCTTTCCCTGAATAGTAGAGAATACCAAACTCATAGTCTTTGAAGAATGCAACCATCTTCTTTGTCCCATATTCAGTTCCTTCTGAGTGAACACATATTTGAGACTTTTGTGATCAGTAAAGACTTCAAATTTCGCTCCATATAAGTAGTGTCTCCATATCTTCAGAGAAAATACTACTGGTGGCAACTCCAAGTCATGAGTAGGATTGTTCCTCTTATGTGATTTGAGTTGTCTTGAGGCATAAACTATAACTCTTTCATGTTGCATTAACACACAGCCTAACCCAGTTTCACTGGTATAATTGTACACGATGTAGCCTCCAATTTCTGTGGGAATTATTAGCAGTGATCAATCTCTTTTTTACTTTCAGGAAGCTCTCTTGACATTGTTGTGTCCAATTGAACTTTTCTTTCTTCCTAATCAACTTTGTCATGGGAGCAACAATCTTTGAGAAGATTCATGTTGTGGACAATTGATCAAAAAGATCGTCAATTATGAGTAGATGATACTTATTCTTGATTGTCACTTTATTTAACATTCTATAGTCTATACACAATCTCAGTGACTTATCCTTCTTTTTCACAAATAGGAGGGTGCACCTCATGGGGACCCATTTATCCTAATGAAGTCTATGTCCAGTAGTTATTGCAGTTGAGTCTTCAATTCCTTCATTTCTGCTAGTGGCATTCTGTAGGGAAGTTTTGAAATGGGAGTCGTCCCTAGTATGAGATCAACGTGAAAATCGATCTCCCTTTCCGGAGGTAATCCTGAGAGCTCATCGAGAAATATATCAGGAAAGTTCTTAACAACTTCGAGGTCTTCTAGTAGCTTGGGTTTGATATCACTCTCGATGATGTTTGCTAAGAATCCTCGGCAACTATTGTTCAGCATCTTTGTTGCCTTCATTGAGGAGATCATCGTCTTCTTCTTCTTTGATGGTACTCCGCAAAAAATCACAAAGGTACCATCTTTTTTATCAATCCTAACCTTCTTCTCTCTACATAGCATATAGGCATCGGGATATGATAACTAATCCATATCTAATATAACATCATAGCATACCATGGGTAGTACTATGAGATGAACTGAGTAATTCACTCCTTCTATCATCACTTGGTCTTTAGGAGATACTGCCTAATGGAGATCCTCCCTAGTGGTATTGCCACATCACGTTGCCCCTTCGTACTTTTCATCTTAACGTTCCATTAGATTTCTATTTATCCTTGTGAAAATTAAATTTTCACTACCATATCTTTAGTCATCTTATAATCTTTGGACTATGAAAATTTGTTCAATTATTATGAACAATTGTGTACACAATTTTTGGACAATTTTTTATGACAAGTCCATCGATTCACAATGAGATTCATATCTCTCTTGTTACATATTACCCATAGTCAATTTGACAATACTATCAATCATGAATGCAATAATTAGCATTCCTATTAGAAAGCTATTTTCTTTCCATCCTTAACATAACAATAATCAATCAAACATTAGTTGGTTAATTTAATAATACAATCAATGGCACAATACTTACATACTCAACTTTGGATGACTGCTCATGACGATTGCACATGGACTTAGACACTTATCAATTCTATAATATACTTAGCATAGGTCCTAAGCATGCTCTGATACCAAACTATAACACCCCGAAATTTACCCACAAATTGCCAAGGACAATTTGGTCATTCAGTTGTGTTAGTCCGTTCGCCATCACATAATCATAATAAAAATATGATTTTCATCTATTATAGTGGAAGCGTAAAACCAATTAAATATGATAAAATACTCTTTCAATAAAAATGTGAAAAACTTCATGAAACATCAAAAGTATGCTTATAGAATTGAAAACATTTTTAAACATCATTACTAATAGCAATTAAAACATTTCTTTAATAACATAGTCAAAAGACTCTACAACATGACGACTCGACATCCTAAATCATTGTGCAATCTTATTCGTCATGAGCTGAGTTGCCATCCATCCAAATCACTATACACCTGCATGGATCCGATGTGCAGAGGTTTCCCTGTTAGAGTATGTAAAGGCCATGCATGCGATGATATGATCCTAAACAAGATACTACATGATATGCATCATTTTTATATAAAAGAAGTAACAATATGCATGTCATGTCTTAATATATGATCTACATGTCAATCATTAACATCATTCTATCGTCAGCCGCTCGGTCGGGCAGCCGCGGGCGGCCGCCCGCCGCTCGGCCGGTCAGCCGCGGGCCGCCACCAACCCATATTAGAGTCGGTTTCAACCGTCTCTGTAATTCCCATATTTCTTGTAGTGTGATGAGTATTAACGTCAAGATGGTAATTTTATATCTCTTAAGATGGTAATTTTATATCTCTTCGTAAGTGATCCAATTTCTTGTAATGATAAATGCCATGACAATTGCGGTAGTTGCCTTGCTCCCCGATGTTTCCAGACCCCCATGTTATCGTTGTACTGATCATGGCCCCTCTCTATCGGTTAATTTGCTCTCTGTGGAACAAGAAACTCTCGTTGACTTGCGTTCTTCTGCTCTCCTTTCCTTTTGCCAGTGGAGCACAAGTAGAGGGAATTAATGCAGGTTAGTTTGAAGGCAAAGTTAGTGTTGTCTTAACTTTTAAACATGAAGAGTGTGAGACCACCAGATTCGTAATTGGATGAACTGACAAAAGATTCAACAGGAATTGTCTTGAAATGAGAACTTTTTTATGTCCCACTTAACTGGATGAAAAGCCTTATGGCGTGGTGTCATTTACATGTTTAGAGAAGTTAAGAAAATGCAGTCCTTTTTCTCTTTAATTAATAGACAATTAACAATATATATATATATATATATATATATAGGAATTTGAATCTTCAATTAGAACTTGAGACCTTACTTGAGATCTTTTTCCCTTTTGCCCAGAGTCCAAATTAGCACGTCCTTGTACCCAATACAAGCGGCCCAAATGAATCCTATAACTTATCATATCGCTTGTCAAAAAAAAAAAAAAGGAAAAAACAAGAGAAGAGACAATGATTATAGAAATGACATATATACGTCATATAAATTAGGCTTCGATCAACGGATAATGATTCAATTAATGAATAGTGATTGACGGATAAATTTTAATAGAGAATTGTTTACCCTTTAAAATTGTCTGAATTTAAAGTACTGTTGTAACGCCCCGAGACCCACGTGACTTTCACGTGCTCAGAGTCGTCCCAAAGGCGCTACTCAATTTTCTATAAAACATTTTTGCGGAATATAAACAATAAACGCGGAAGACTTTTTCAATAATAACAGCTAATAATCCATTATATTCAAAATAATTAAAATATTAATAAGTTCACAATTCTAATAAATGCGGAAATAATAAAAACTAGACAACTCAATTTATAACATGTGCAATATCTGTCTATCACTGAGCATAGCCACCTGCAGGATCATCCTCTATCGAAGTACTCTCACCTGCACGGATCCAGGTACAGGAAAATATTCATGAGTATAAAAATATTCAGTACGTAGGGTCTACTAAACAATCAATATGCTCAATAAAAAATAAGATATAATCAATGATGAGTCAATTGAGCAATCAATACAATAATCAATTTACAATATAACGATTTATCAACATGAGCAACTATATCAAGTTATGGTCAAAAGACCAATCAATAGAGATAGCAATTAATAATTGCCTAATCAATTGGATCGGTGATTCAATATAACAATAGGACAATAAAGTCATAAATCAATAGAAAGGATCATAAAAAGATCAGATGATCGATCAATATTGATTTAGCAATTAAATGTCTGATCACTATGACACTATTCAATTTAACAATTTTCAATTCAATATCAATGGTCATTGGTCAATTACAATTCAATTCGATTTAATGGGCGGAGGCAATGCCAATCAACGCTGGTATTCCAAATGACCATGATCTATTCAATTCGATTTCAATCCAACTCAATTCGATTCGATTTTAATTTAATTCAATTCAATTTACAATGTTCGGAGTTATCCAATTCAATGGGGAGCACTCAGTCAATTAAGGGACACCATGCCACTTTCATGCAAGCCAGTGGGGGATCAGTGCCACGGCAAGCCCGATACGATTCAATGGGTTCGTGTATGGTGGGGGACGAGTGGTCATACACAGGACAGCCATAGCTTTTACACTATCTGCTCCATTCAATTCAATTCAATTCAATTGGTCCCGGCTTAGTGGTAATCAGTAGACATGGGCCCAGTAGCTTTTGACTTTTATCTTATTTACTTAAGATGTCTATCTTTTAATAATTTAATTTAGGTAAAACAAGACCCAATTAGAAAGATTACTGGATCAATATCATAATCAGTGATAAGATTGGATATGATAATAAAATATGATCGAATACGATGATGATGTGATCTGATATGATGATTATATATGATAAGAATATAATCAAGAATGATAACAATATGATCACCACAATCAATAATAATATAATCAACACATCATATTCCTATAATAACAACAATAAGCCAATTATTACAAAATTAGTAATTAAAAGAATTAACTAATAAAATAACTCCCAATTCTTTTTCCTTATTTTTTTTCTATTTCTTTTCTCGTTGACCGAGAAATCTAATTAGTTAATTCTTGTCAAAAAAATTATAAACGAAGAAAAATTATATTTTCTTCTTTCTCTCTCGGATGGCACTAATCCCTCTTTTTTCACATTTCTCTCTCCTATTATCATACGGCTGCAATATTAACATGAGACCAAATGATGTTTTTGCCTCTCCTCCTCTCTACCCTTTTCTCTCTCTGACTTCTATCCACCCGTAATGGCGCCATCAATTTCTTTTTTTTTTCTTTTTGCTTTTACCCCTTCTCTCTTACGTTCTCCCCATTACTGCCCACCAACAGAAAACCTATTTTTATTTATTTTTATTTCTTTCCTTGGGCAAAACATTTTATCACTTTTTCTTCGCTCACCCTCTCGGTATTGACAGCTCTTTCATTTTTTTTTATCTTTTTCTTTTTTTTTGACACCGAACGCTGCATAATGAGTCATATGCTCGATTCTCTCTCTTCCTTAAAATTCACACCAATTCATTTTTTTTTTCGCACAGTCGAAAGGATTAAAGAGATTAAATCCTTAGAAATCCATTATTGCTCTTGATTTAAAATAATTGCACAATGTAATAAACCTACGGATCCCCCTACGTACCTCGTAGCCGTTCGACGTTGAATCATGCATTGCCATGCCTCTGCCGTCGGACACCAAGAATCAAAGAAAATGAAATTTTTTCGATGGCTGACCCTCAAGGTTTATTTATAGGACTCTTAAATCTTTATCTCCAATTCATCTATAACTTACAATCCTAATCAAATTTAATCTTTTAATTAATCCCTTTTAACAATTTTGATTTGTTTTAATAATTAAATAATTCCGAATTTAAATAAATATCCCATAATACATTTTTATCCTTAATTAAACTCCTCCCCTATTTTCCTTTATTTTCGGAATTATTTATTGTAATAATATTAATGGCCATTTTTCTCAAAATAAATAATAAAATATTATTTTTCTAACTCTAAAAAATTGGGGTCGTTACATCATAACCTCCTTTAAAATAAATTCGTCCTCGAATTTGCGTAAACGAAACTACATCATCTACCTAACAAATTTGAAAAATCTTTTCTGATTTCAACTTTCTGTTTTAAAATGTCATCTTCATCTTCATGATGTGTCCTACGTATGTTAGATCTCCATTTTGATTCAATTCTTGTAATCTCACTATGTCAGCCTACTATTTTTGTCTCGTGTGGACTACCTTCAACATTTCTTGATGAAGCAAATTTTATCAACATCCTTTTGAATGTGCGTCAGTTATTCTCATGACGAGAATTGTCATCAACGAACTGTCCATCAACCTCGCTCCAGCTGATAGGTGAGCAGTAATGCCTTCCATACATGATTATGAAGTGGTATGCCTATGTTAGAGTGGTGACTGTTGCCACATACTAACTTCGCTAGTGGGAGCTGATTGTTCCAACTATCACTCCGGTCTAATGCAAGTCCAGAACATATTTTTTTTAAGGTCTGAATTGTCCATTCAGACTACTCATTCATCTGTGAATGGAAGGTGATCTAGAAGTTCAACCACATCCCAATTGCTCTATAGATGCTCCATCAGAATTGGTTTATGCATTGTAGATTCTTATCCGACGCGATGGATATCAACACTCCATGTAGTCGGATAACCTCCTTAAAAAAAATGACCATGAGACTTTCGATGGACTAACCTTTCTCTAATGGGTATGACATTGGCTATTTTAATATATCGATCCTCTAATACTCATATCATATTGTGTCCATGTCAAGCCCTCTAATAACATCCATCGTTATCTTTTTTTTTAATGCTATTGAGGATTTTCAAGCTCTTGTAGTACACCATGTGACCTCTGATGCTCCACTTTCATTTTTCGACCTTTCATAGTAATTTCGATTGCATGTAAGATGTGTTGCTATCCTTGCACCATCACTGTTGGTCACTAGACTGACTTGGATGATACAACTGCTCAATGCTCATATTCTGTCGGCTCACCGCCAAATGAGCAAGTGACCTTTCTGTTTAAAATATGTTCAATTGAGTTTGCTTTGACAAACTCGTAATCTTTCAATAATTTAATCCTTTTTTTTTGACAAATGTTCGAAAGTGTACCTCAACTTTGGTGGTTCATGGAGAATTCAAACTCTTCATCCTACACATTGTGTCACCGATTCTTGGGGTGAAGACCACAATTGCTAATTCGATATCTAATCGTCTTAATGTGTTGGCAACTATCTTCTTCCTATATAGCATCAAGACTCATGCCATGCGGGGGTTGTATGCATGGTTGTGGGCGACATAACCTCGGCCTGAAGGTCTTTTCAAAAGAAGGACATCGTTGTCAATTTCTTCTCCAATTCTTAAAACCTATTTTTTAGCCTTTCCTGAGCCATTCAATTTTTTTATATCTTTTTGTCCTTCTTGGTGAGGTTCGTCCATGGCAATACTATCGTGTAGTAATCTGGTGCGACTCTCCGCTAATATTCTGCAAGTCTAATGTGACGGTTCAAAAATATCTTGCAAGTCTAAGGAAGTTTTTTTTCCTCTTTAACATGTCCATTGGTTGAATCCATTTGATTATAGCATTCATCTTTTGATATTCCATCTATGCGATATTTCTGGAGAACATTATCTCATTCTGCCAAAATTTGTATTTCGATACTTTGGCGCATACTTATTTCTCTTAATGTTTGCAGTGCAATCTGCAAGTGTTCTACATGTTCCTCTAGGCTTGACGAATATATTGGAATATCATCGATCTTGGGTTAACCAATGTAGTAATAACTATATTATAATTTTTCAATATACTTGGATGTTGTCCTTCTTCCATACCATTATGTGTGCACTCCATTACTTTTTCTATTGAGTTCGAGTGCTCGACTTTTTAGGTAAATTATAAGCACCAACTAATCGATAACCTCCTTAGAAATATTGTCATATGAGTGCTTCCATTAAACATTCTACTTTTCAATGGTCAATTATTATTACTTTTTTAATGAAAAGTAAACTATAAACTATATTCATTCTATATAACACATGCTATTTGGATATGCAAAATATCTAAAGACTAGTTGGAGTGGAGATTACAATTTCGACTTGATTAAGCTTCAAGTCATATGTCATAATATATCAATCTATTTGGGTGATTTCAGCACCATTCTTGGAGGCCTATTGTTGTCGTAGAGGTTCGACCCATTTTGATTCATCGCAATCTCTTGCGAAGTGACTCATCTTGCCACAATTTAGGCATGCACCCGTCGCCCAATAACATTCACCGAGATGCATTTTGTGGCAGTAGTTACATGATTCTCTATGTGGTGGAGGATCATTCCGTGTTGGATATGACCTTCCTCGATTGTAGTTTTCTTGATGCCGCTTCTCTCTTCTTTGATGTCTTCTATCTTTACTCCAAATATGATTCTGATCATTATCTATATCCTCTTGATTCGGTTGAGTTGTGTTTGTTATGTCGTTATTTTCAAGCATGGTAGCAAACTCTTTCGCAACTTAAATGGTCTGATAGTTACAATATTTTACCCGTCATCGGAGGCTTGGCTTGAGACCTTTCACCCATTGCTTAACGCGATTTCTCTCTGATTGACGTCGAGTACCATACTTCTCCAACTTTAAGAATTCGATCGTGTAGTCCTTGATTATCGTGGTACCTTATAGATCTCGGTACTCCTTCTGTTTCCTCGCTCTTCGGAAAATAGGTAAATAACGATCTTTTTAAACCTTCTCCAAGAAATCAGGTTCTTCCTCGAGAATGTGCTAGCCTTTGTTGCTTTCCACCAATGCCTAGCGTCACATGTCAAACGCATCGTAGCACGTATAGTCTTGCAGTCCTCATCGCAGTCTATTTTCATCAAAGTCTGATCAATTTCTTCTAGCCACCTATAGGCTTCCTCGAAGTCGCCCTTCTCGTCAAATTGGGGAGGTTGTAATCTAAGAAAACTTTTAACCATCTCTTTTCAATCATCGTGAGGAGAAACGTCATCACCATAGGTATTGCTATATTTTCTATATGTTGAACGAGATTCATATGTTCCTCCTGATGGGCCTTGGATCACTTGACCATCATCCTATGCATTTTGGGAATTAGTTCATCGATATCTATTTCTCGGTCCACGATAAAGTTGATGAGAGGTCATCAACTTGAAAGGCATCTGTGCTCATCCAACAATAAACAATACGATACAATTCAATAAATAAGAATTCAATATCGATATCGCAATGAAAAACTTACTTGACCCTACTGGATGGCTGCAGTGGTTGCTCGTGACAGTTGCACATGGACTCAATTCTATCTATTAGAGACAGCTAAGAAGTGTCTCTCCTTAGGCTCTGATACCTTCTGTAATGCCCCGAAACCCACGTGACTTTCACGTGCTCAGAGTCGTCCCAAAGGCGCTACTCAATTTTCTATAAAATATTTTTGCGGAATATAAACAATAAACGCGGAAGACTTTTTCAATAATAACAGCTAATAATCCATTATATTCAAAATAATTAAAATATTAATAAGTTCACAATTCTAATAAATGCGGAAATAATAAAAACTAGACAACTCAATCTATAACATGTGCAATATCTGTCTATCACTGAGCATAGTCACCTGCAGGATCATCCTCTATCGAAGTACTCTCACCTGCACGGATCCAGGTACAGGAAAATATCCATGAGTATAAAAATACTCAGTACGTAGGGTCTACTAAACAATCAATATGCTCAATAAAAAATAAGATATAATCAATGATGAGTCAATTGAGCAATCAATACAATAATCAATTTACAATATAACGATTTATCAACATGAGCAACTATATCACTATGACACTATTCAATTTAACAATTTTCAATTCAATATCAATGGTCATTGGTCAATTACAATTCAATTCGATTCAATGGGCGGAGGCAATGCCAATCAACGCTGGTATTCCAAATGACCATGATCTATTCAATTCGATTTCAATTCGATTCGATTTTAATTTAATTCAATTCAATTTACAATGTTCGGAGTTATCCAATTCAATGGGGAGCACTCAGTCAATTAAGGGACACCATGCCACTTTCATGCAAGCCAGTGGGGGATCAGTGCCACGGCAAGCCCGATACGATTCAATGGGTTCGTGTATGGTGGGGGACGAGTGGTCATACACAGGACAGCCATAGCTTTTACACTATCTGCCCCATTCAATTCAATTCAATTCAATTGGTCCCGGCTTAGTGGCAATCAGTAGACATGGGCCCAGTAGCTTTTTACTTTTATCTTATTTACTTAAGATGTCTATCTTTTAATAATTTAATTTAAGTAAAACAAGACCCAATCAGAAAGATTACTGTATCAATATCATAATCAGTGATAAGATTGGATATGATAATAAAATATGATCGAATACGATGATGATGTGATCTGATATGATGATTATATATGATAAGAATATAATCAAGAATGATAACAATATGATCACCACAATCAATAATAATATAATCAACACATCATATTCCTATAATAACAATAATAAGCCAATTATTACAAAATTAGTAATTAAAAGAATTAACTAATAAAATAACTCCCAATTCTTTTTCCTTATTTTTTTTTCAATTTATTTTCTCGTTGACCGAGAAATCTAATTAGTTAATTCTTGTCAAAAAAATTATAAACGAAGAAAAATTATATTTTCTTCTTTCTCTCTCGGATGGCACTAATCCCTCTTTTTTCACATTTCTCTCTCCTATTATCATACGGCTGCAATATCAACATGAGACCAAATGATGTTTTTGCCTCTCCTCCTCTCTACCCTTTTCTCTCTCTGACTTCTATCCACCCGTAATGACGCCATCTTCTTTTTTTTTCTTTTTGCTTTTACCCCTTCTCTCTTACGTTCTCCCCATTACTGTCCACCAACAGAAAACCTATTTTTATTTATTTTTATTTCTTTCCTTGGGCAAAACATTTTATCACTTTTTCTCCGCTCACCCTCTCGGTATTGACAGCTCTTTCATTTTTTTTATCTTTTTCTTTTTTTTGACACCGAACGCTGCATAATGAGTCATATGCTCGATTCTCTCTCTTCCTTAAAATTCACACCAATTCATTTTTTTTTCGCACAGTCGAAAGGATTAAAGAGATTAAATCCTTAGAAATCCATTATTGCTCTTGATTTAAAATAATTGCACAATGTAATAAACCTACGGATCCCCCTACGTACCTCGTAGCCGTTCGACGTTGAATCATGCATTGTCATGTCTCTGCCGTCGGACACCAAGAATCAAAGAAAATGAAATTCTTTTGACGGATGACCCTCAAGGTTTATTTATAGGGCTCTTAAATCTTTATCTCCAATTCATCTATTACTTACAATCCTAATCAAATTTAATCTTTTAATTAATCCCTTTTAACAATTTTGATTTGTTTTAATAATTAAATAATTCCGAATTTAAATAAATATTCCATAATACATTTTTATCCTTAATTAAACTCCTCCCCTATTTTCCTTTATTTTCGGAATTATTTATTGTAATAATATTAATGGCCATTTTTCTCAAAATAAATAATAAAATATTATTTTTCTAATTCTAAAAAATTGGGGTCGTTACAACTGTTCTGTCACAATATATCCAAATTAATGTTTTCTTGTTATTATATGTATATTCGTCTGTGCGTTGTTTGTGCTTGTCTAACGTAATGGAAGAAAAATGTACACACGCATGCAAAGTGATGGAAAAATCTTTGATTAAAATGTTCATTATTTGTAGGAGAAGATCCATGGGACAAGTGACAAATCGACGGAACGCAAATTCCAAGTTAATATTGCTGGTTCCGTGCATGTTTTAACTCATCGCCCACTCGATCACAGTGCACGCATGCATGCATGCATGCGATCTTCTTCAGTTCTTCGTCAGCGTCGTCGTCATGCCTTCGGTACTGTGTAGTCTGTAAAACATGAAAGCACAAGTTAGTACATAAATCATCAGATATATATATATATATATATATATATATATATATATATATATATATACTTCAACGAGATGGACGACGCAGGTGATCGAACATATACAAAAAGGAGCCTACGCACCTCCGCACTTGGAACAAGGGGGAAGAGGATTCTGGCAGCACTGGGCGACGTAGACGATCTTCTCGCAGCTGTAGAACTTCTCCATCTCCGGCGGGATGTGCGCGCAGACGCACTTCATGTCCATACGCTGGACGGCCAGGCAGCAGGTGAACGTAGGGGGGATGTGAACCTCGGGCCATTTCTTGATGAAGAGGCCGCAGTGAGCTATCAGCTTCTCCGCCTGGCCCTCGCACTCCCACTGCGGGTGCAGCGGCCCCCCTCCGGCTCCGGCTCCTGTTGCTTCTCCTTTCACGCTGCCCGGATGAGGTGAGGCCACGGCCATCCACAGGGTTAAGACCAAGAGGAAGGAGACCGGCAGATTGATGCGCGCCATAGGCAGAATTCTTAAACCTCTCTCGGTTTGCTCTCTAATTTGAACAAATTAGAAGCTCACTGATCACTTGCACTCTTTTTTTCCCCCCTTCCCCTTGAACTTGCTGACGAGTAGTGAGCACTTGAGTATAAATAGCTAGACATATATGCCTGGCTGTCATAATGCATGTTAGTTTGAAGGCTAATTTGGTGCTATCTTAATAGTTAAACATGAAGAGTGTGAGACTACCAGATTCATAAATGCATGAACTGACAAAAGATAGAAACTCTTCAACAGTAATTTTCTTGAAATGAGAACGTTAATTGTGCATGGCTCACAACTGAAAATTTAAAGCCTTTTGGCCTGGTGCAATTTACACGTTCAGAGAAGTAACCAAAACAAAGCCTTTGTATTTGTACCCAATAAATTCAGCTTTTTCCCTCTTCACTGAGTCAAAAACACCTAGGGGTGGCAAAAAACCCCGGAGATCGGGGATCCCGCGGGGATTCCCCGATCGGGTCCCCTTTTGCGGGGAATTTCCTCCCCGCGGGGACGGGGAGGGGAAAAAAAGCCCCGAACGCAATTCGGGGATCGGAGCGGCGATTGTGGTCCCCGCCCCGCGGGTCCCTAATCCCAGTGTTTTAATTTTGAAATAATATTTATATGTAATATATTAGTATAATAATTTAAACCGTTGGATCATTCTACCTATATTGTTAGCCATTAGATTAAATCTAAGTTGAAATCTCCTACCCATCCACCCTAGCCGCCACCTGCCTGTCTGCCTCATTGGAAGGATTCGTGTCTTCAAGGCTTCAACCTTCTAGGAAGATTAGCCTGCCTGCCACCTTCCAGGAAGGTTCTTCCTCGGTAAGGCAGCAACGTCGCTCGGATCTCAGATATGAACTCACATTATCGTCGTCTGAAGATCTCCTCATCTCCCACAACATCGCTCATTGCCGGCGACCTTCATCGGTATTTTTTTTCTTTGTTGTTTTTCTTCACATCGCTGGCTTTCTTCTAGTTTTTTGTCTTCTCTCCCACCTCCGGCAGACGCTCCCCGACTCCCAACCCCGCTGCCGCAGCCCCCTCCCTCTCCACTCCATTTGCCGTAGGCCGCAGCCTGCCTTGCCGACGTCGTCCATGGTATGAGGCGACGAGGAGGGCAGGCCAACGGGGAGCTCGGAGGCCAGACAGAGATGTGCGGGCCGACGGGGAGCTCGCCGGATTTCTTCTTATTTTTTTCATCTCTCTCACCTCCGGCAGACGCTCCCAACTCTAACTCCCAACCCCGTCGCCCCGGCCTCCATCTTGCTGATGCCATCCATGGTCCCGGTCCGAGCCCTCCGACTCCCAGTCCCGATATGAGTCTTCGCCATGCTCAGGAACGCCTCCCGCCTCCGGCCAGGTGGTGGCACATGTTCCCTCTCGTGGATGGTGGACTCGCCATTGGACGACGGCCAGGTCATCATCGAGGGTGGCAAGCAGGCGGTGCTCCCGGGCGACGAAGATGGGAGTTGGGTCAGGTGGACAAGCACGGCCACACAGGGGAACTTCGAGTCGCCGACAGCGGAGGAGCATGCCATTTTTTCTTCATTATTTTGTGCTTCATCTGAAGGAGACTTGTTGGCTGCTTTCTTTTATTTTTTTTTTCTTTACTCTGCTTGTTTCTCTCTATGCCTTGGATCAATGGTGGTCTAATAAGTTTGAGTTTTGGGCTATAACATGCATACCTTTGATTTGCTTCTTCCTGAGTAGTGTATGGACTTTATAGCTAAAAAAGGATGATCAATTATGCATGAGACAATCTTTTTTTTTTTTTTGCAAGTGATGGATCTGATATTCAAGTTGAATTATTGAAGTTTGTTGCCAGATGGATGGTCACTCAAGTATTTGTGAAGCACTTGGGTGGTTCTGATGGTAAGTGAAATTATCATCTAACACCAAAATATTACATATCATTTTCTTTGTTGTAGAAGAAAAAGGTCACACATTATATGACATAGTCATTTTTCTTTTTGTTTTGAATCCATTTCAAATACTATTGATGCATATGAAAGTGGGAAGCTTTTGACTCGCCTGGTATTGATACACAAAGTGAGCTCTAGATTATGTTATAAGAGTAATTATCCATAAAATTTTATTTAGTTACCAGATGACGATTGTTTGAATGTTTCAAAAGTTGCATGATCTAATGTACATAGTGATAGTATTGTTGATCATATGCTTAGCAATTAAATTTTTTTCTTATGTAGAAATGGGAGGTGATAATCAATCAGCTAGTACTCCTATAGGAACTAGTACTCCGATAGGAACTAGTACTCCGATAGGAAGCAATCAAGTAGTAATTGCATTGACCCCAGACCAAGAAGAGGATATACAAAATCAAAATGTTCAATCTCAAGTTAATGAGAATATACAAAGTTCAGAGGCAAAAAATGAGAAGGAGCAAGGAAGTCCAAATAAAAAGGGCTTAACTTCAGAGGCATGGACACACTTCCACAGAATAAAAATAGAAGGAAAGTTTCGTGCCATAGGCAAATATTGTAAAAGAAAACTTGGTGGTGAGACAAAACATGGAACAAAACACTTACATGACCATATTAGGGTGTGTAAGCTTCGCACAGTAAGAGGTCCAAAGTAATCAACATTGAAAACATTTGTCGAATCACATTCTGTAGAAGATGGTAATACATTTATTCTTGGAAACTACTCATTTAATCATGATGTTGCAAGGAAAGAACTCGCAAATATGATTGCATTACATGAGTATCCTCTTTCAACTGTTGATCATATTGGCTTTAAGAGATTTTGTGGAGCGTTGCAACCCATGTTTAAAGTAGTTTCACGCAATACTATAAAAAGTGACATCATGTGTCTATACAATGTTGAAAAGATCAATACATTAAATTTTCTTGAAAAGAATTCAAGTCGTATCACCATTACTACTGCCATGTGGAAGTCAAGCAATCAAAACAAAGGTTATATGTCTCTTACAGCTCATTTTATTGATGATACTTGGACTTTACAGCATCGGCTTGTGAGGTAATCACTTAATTACTTATGTTTGACATTATTTTATATTGTTTTTAAATTCATAATGTACTTTGCTTTATTCTTATATTGTTTAGGTTTCTTTATGTGCTTACGCCGCATTCTGCAAATAATTTGTCTCGTGTTTTGATTGAGTGCCTATACGATTGGAACTTAGACCGAAAGTTATCAACTTTAACTGTTGACAATTGTAGCACTAATGATGCCATGATTCCATATATTTTTGACAAGATTCCATCTACTTCTTTCATTTTGGGAGGACGCTTGTTCCATATGCGATGTTGTGCTCACATATTAAATTTGATTGTCAAAGATGGATTGTATACAATTAATGATGCTTTGTTGAAAATTAGAGAGAGTGTTAGTTATTGGGTTGCAACACCGAAAAGAGAGGAAAAGTTTAAGGATACATGCAGACAATTGAATATTACATATACAAAGAAGTTTTTCCAGGATTGTAGGACTAGATGGAATTCTACCTTTTTGATGTTGGCTTCTGCATTGCCATATGAAGATGTCTTCTATCGCCTAAAGCAACGAGATTCTGAATTTACTTCTTGTCCTAATGCTGAAAATTGGAAAATGGTTTCTGAAATCTGTGAAAAATTGGAGGTATTTTTTAATATAACCGAGTTATTCTCTGGCTCCAATTATTCAACTGCAAATGTTTATTTTCCTAAAGTTTGTGAAATTAGATTATTTTTGAATGAGTGGCTTTCTTCCTCTAGCCAAGTCATAAAAGTAATGGCTTTAAGTATGATTTCAAAGTTTGATAAGTATTGGAATGTGATTAATGGAGTGATGGCAGTAGGAGCTATTTTAGATCCTAGATATAAAATGAAACTATTGAATTATTTCTTTCCACGAATATATGGAAGTGAAAGCAATAATGAACTGTTGAAGGTGAAAAAATTATGTGAAGATTTGCTCCTTGAATATCAAGCTAATGACAAAAAGAATACTTATTCTAGCAATGATTTCGCATCTTCATCTGCCATGGAAATGGGTTCTTCACCAAAGAAACAAAAGTGGGAATGTGCTTACTTTCAGTTTGTAGAAGAAACTTCTTCAGAGAATAATTTCAAGTCAGAATTAGAAAGTTATTTATAGGAGCCACACTACTAGAAAAACGCTAAAATATCGACGGTTCTGACCGTCGGAACAGTCCTGGCGGTTCGAACCGTCAAAATTTTCCGACGGTTGCAACCGCTAGAAAAGTCCCCGGCGGTTCGAACCGTCGAAATTTTCGACGGTTGCAACCGTCGGAAAAGGCCGGCGGTCCGAACCGTCGAAATTTCTGATGGTTGCAACCGCCGGAAAAGGCCGGCGGTTCGAGCCGTCGCAACTTTTCGACGGTCGCAACTATCGAAACTTTGGACGGGCGTCGCAACCGTCGATCTTTTGATGGTCGCAACCGTCGCAAATAATTTTTTAAATATAAAAAAAAATTAGCGGCCGGATCCGATGTTAATTTTTTAAAAATCTGAACCGTCGCAACCGTCGCTTTCTTTCCACTTTTTCCCTTTATATATATTCCTCACTCCTCTCTCTCTCCCTCCTCCCTCCACTCCTCTCTCCCTCCCTCCTCTCCTCTCTCTCTCTCTCCCGGCCGTGAGCACCCTCTCCTGCGCCTGACGCCGGTGCGAGAGAGGGTCGCACACGGCCGGATCCGGCCGACAGCGGCCTTTGGCCGGAGAGAGAGAGAGACGCCGGCATGGAGCTGGAGAGAGAAAGAGAGAGAGACGCCAGCGTGGGAGAGGGTCGCCGACGCAGGAGGGTCGCCGGCGTCCGGCGCGGGAGAGGGTGCTCGCGGCCGGGAGAGAGAGAGAGAGGAGAGGAGGGAGGGAGAGAGGAGTGGAGGGAGGAGGGTGAGAGAGAGGAGTGAGGAATATATATAAAGGGAAAAAGTGGAAAGAAAGCGGGAAAAGGAAAAAAAAAGTGGGATAACGAAATTTTAATTACCGATGGTTTTGGCCGTCGAAAATGTAAATATTAAATATTTTTTTATAATTACCGACGATTGTGACCGTCAAAAATATATTTAGTTATATATAATGTTTATTTTTTATTTTATCGACGGTTTGAACCGTCGGTAATCGTTACCGATGGTCAAAATCGTCGGTAATTGCGACGGTTTGGACCGTCACTAGTTATATTAATAAAATACTCTTTATATGATATTATTATACATTTACCGACGGTTACGACCTTCGGAAATTGCGGCGGATTTTGCGACGGATGGATATCCGTCGGAAATATCGACGTTCCTAATCGTCGAAAAATTAAATAATAATATAATTAATTATATAATTAATTTTTTTTATTTCCGACGGTCGTGACCGTCAGAAAATCCGTCGGAAAAATTTAATAATAATATAAAAAATACATAATTAATTTTTTTTTTATTTCTGACGGTCGTAACCGTCGGAAAAGTCATCGGAAATTGCGACGGATGGATATCCGTCGGAAATATCGACGTTCCTAATCGTCAAAAAATTAAATAATAATATAAATTATTTCCGACGGTCATAACCGTCGAAAAATCCGTCCGAAACGGAACCGTCGAAAAATTCGTCGCAAATTGCGACGAATTTAGAACCGTCGAAAAATTGCGATTTTCTTGTAGTGCCAGTTATCATTCACAAATCAAGTGATGTGACATTTGACATTTTGGGTTATTGGAAACAAATTGGAGTAAAGTATCCCACTTTACAAAGAATTGCAAGAGATTTTTTAGCCATTCCTATTTCGACAGTTGCATCGGAATCTGCATTTAGTACTGGAGACCGTGTTTTGAGCCAACATCGTAGTGCACTAAAAGAAGACACACTTGAGGCATTGATGTGTTATCAAGATTGGTTTGAAAATACGCTAAAAGGTAATGTAACTTAGTATGCATCATTATAATGATTCAATTATTCTTTAAATTTAACATAATCTTATCTTCCTTATTAGGTTCTTCCAAAGCAAGTGCTCAATATTATACAATTAATGATGATGGAGATGTGGATGACTAGCTTCTTCCAAAGCAAGTGCTCAACATAATTTTATATTCCTTGCTTTATCATATTAGTATAAGTGATATTACCTTTTCTATTTTTGTAGGCTTGTAGCAAAATTGGTTAAGCTATGTTGGTGAAGGTTGGCATGCATCACTTCAATGGCAGTAAGTGTTCTTTTGTGTCTGGTTGTCAGCATCATCTTTTGCATTTTTGAGTTACATGCTTGGATAGATAGGGAAAAGGCAGATAGTCTCAGCATTCTTCGACTTGTTTGTGAATTGTATTAGTTGAGGAGAATATAAGCAAGAAATTGTGGACATTCAATTATCATTTGTTTGTTAAACTTAGTACATTTATTAGTTTAATGTCATCATTCTTTGTTCACGCTGTAGTTTCTTTAGTACAAGTTTCTAAATTTTGTTTTAAGGATATTTTTGTGGCGCTATGATGATTTTCAGTTTTATTAAAATAGCATAATGAACTTTCCTTCCCTTTTATCACTTTAGATATGATGGTTCTTCTTTGTGGACTATTATAGTTCTTTTACAAACCACGTCATCTTTTAGCTATTTAGAATGCAACTTAGCTAACTGCATATCTTCAGTTACTGTACCTTTCTTTCTGGAGGAAGAAAAAAGATAAATACTTGTCATTGCATTTTCATTCAATTGTCCTTAACTACTATTGTCGAATAGGTTGTCTGATTATAACGATATCATTTTTTAGAGTGGATTATCATGATATCTAGTATCTTATTCATGCTTTTACCTTAGTTCTTTCATGATGCTACCCTTATTTTTAATCTGAAGAAAAATGAGGTTTTCTCTGCCAGCGCATAAACAAACTTAAAATATCAAGGGTCTATGACTCTAGTCCTTCCAATGAACTTAAGAAACTTTTTAGTCGATTTGATTAGCTCCTTCATTAGTCCTTCATGACTCTACCTTAATTCTTTCATGATGCTACCCTTATCATATATAATTTTAGATGTTAGAGAATTATTTTCATCTAAATAGACCTTGCAGTTTTCTTTTGTATCAATAGTTAAAATATTTAGATTTTGAGCTTATACAAGGATGTTAATATATTGTATTGAATTTGAAACTTTAGAGGTTATTCCTTTGTATGGTAAATTTTTTTTTTTTGGTGTAGTTGCTGAATCTTAATTTTGGTTTTGATTGTTCTATTCTTATTGTTAATTGCTGTCCTTTATTGCTTTTTTAGGAAATTTCAAGTTATGCAAGGAGGAAGATAAAGGCATGAAGATTTCAAATATTGGAGATTATGTCTTTATGTTGTGAATTGAATCTTTTTGTATTATGCAAGGAATCCTTTTGTATTCTGGCAGGAGCAAACATTTATGGATGATTTTAAACTTTTTAGTTGTTTTTCTTGTGTGGTGTCAAAGTCAAACTGTCAAAGCATCCATGGTATTAGTATTAGTTAAAAGTTAAAACAATAAATCTATCTATTTGTATTAGAAGCTTTAATTTTGGTATGTGACAAGTTATTAACTTATTATTGATAGATCATTTTCACAAATGATATTGATTTTTATCCTCCTGCCAAAACTAACTTCTACTATGATTTTTCTTTCTTTTGTTAGAGCTTGTTGATATATATATTTGAAGGTTGAAGAGTATATATATTAGCAATTTAGCATGCATGACCATTTTAATATAAGATGGCTTTGTATAATTCAGATATTCTTCTTGATTTTTCGGTTGCATACTCTCTGCTTTATATATAATACAATTCGCTTAGTGCTGAGGTCGGAAATCGGGTATCCGTGAGGATTCGGATATCCACGGGGATCGGGGTTCAAGCGGCCCCGTGCTGGGGATCGGGGCCGGGGATGGGGATGGGGCGGGGATCAATCGACGGGGACGGGGCGGGGACTATTGCCCCCGCCCCGAATGGGTGCGGGTGCCACCCCTAAAAACACCTCTATAGCCAGTAAATATCTTTTTTGTGAAAGTATATATATTAGGAATAAATTTTTTTACCGTTAATCTCTGTGTTCTAGAAATAAGTTTATAATTACTAAACTTTATTTTTAAAATATATTTTCAAGCACAGGGTTCTGCCTCGCGCTCATATTTTGTCGAACCAAAAAACATTGATGGTAAAAGAATATACTAGCTACATGACATTATAGTAACCAAATTTAAAAATACTATAAAAGACTATTCAAAACCCATTATCCAATATCATGTTTAATAGATCCATCGATAATGATGTGATAAATGTAAATTTTTTTACAATATGCGTGTTACTTAATAAACTTCTATTCGATGATACTTGTCACTTTATGTAACTTTGTGGTAAAAGAACCTTTACAAATACTTATATCAGAGCAAGTATCAAAGTTGTTTTCAAATAAAAAATCGAGGTCAAGAAGGCAATGAAGCTTAATTACTCATTAATTTTGGCATCTTGATCCTTCTCGTGTGTTATATGGTAGTATGGCTGGGCACGTGATCTTCCAGGCCTAGGCCCACGGTGACTATTTTTTGAGATTTTATGTTGAGCCCCAAAATACATGAAAATTTCGCATTTCCGATAGACAAATGTTCTTCTAAATTTTCGATGGACTTTACAATGGTGAAGAAAATCCCTCCAAAGGATCTGCATACCTATGGAACATTGTTAATAATAATATTACCTTTCCGATGGGCCACGCCTTCAATACCACTCATGAATAGATATCCGTCGATAGTATCGAAGGCTAATCCGTCGATAATTCAATTTATAATATCATATGTTATAACACTGTATATAATATATCGGCACTACCGATGAGCAATGCCTTCGGCACTATTGATGGATAGACACTCGTCAAAAAGTTGCCCATCGAAATGTCAATTTTGTATAATATGTTATAATATTATATATAATATATGAGCATGCCTGTTTTAATTTTAATATTTAAATTTCTTACGGGAGATTCCATCGATATCCGAAGGTGTCATCCATATCGGTACGTCAATTTATAATATAAAATATATCACCATACTTGTTCTTATTTTTAACATTTAATTGATCGACGGGCGGCACCTTCGGTACTATACAGATATTCATCGGTAGTAGAAAAGACGCCACCTATCGGTCATTCAATTTATAATATAATATGTTATAATATATATATTACATGGGCATAGCTATTCTTATATTAAATATTTCACTTTCCGACGGGCGGCACCTTCAGTACTATCGATGGAGAGACGTACTGCGGACGGATTAGTATTCGTTGCTCCCATCGGTATGTCAATTTATAAAAATGTGATAATATTATATATATCATATCGTCATAGCTATTTTATTCTTAATATTTAAGATTTCGATTTGGTGCTATCGACGAATTGATATGTGCCGATAGTACCGAAGGTGTGCCCCGTTGGTACATCAATTTATAATATAAAATATATTAGCATACATGTTTGTATTTCTAATATTTAATTTACTGACAAAGGAAACTAAATGGTCGGAACAATCTATTGAAAGTTTCGAAGAGTCTTTTCGGGAACATAGATAATTTTTTTCTTTCCAACGGCTAAATTTCTTATTGCCTATTTTCTATCAAAAAAAATCCGTTGGAAAGTCATATTTCGGACGGATATCGGAAAATCGTAAAATCCTTGAAGTACACTATACAGAACACCGTGATGGGACCGGGTCCAAATTCAAAAATATTAATTTATCAATTGAAATTCTGATCCGAAAATACATATTAAATTATAACTAATTAATACTATATTATTATATATATTTAGCCTATATAATACTATATTAACGTGCATATACATTTTTTATATGTGCCATATATAGAGACACAAAAGAAACATGAGACACACAATTTATATGGGGTATTTAACTTTAAAATGCGAATCTAAAGTTTGTTATGTGATTGTAATGGGCGATGTGTACATAATTTTGTTTTGTGCATTACTTAATTACCATTTGAACGAATCTCATGGGTCTCGTTTCTTTGCTTGAAATTCAAAACCGATTTATGTCTTCTAATTATATAAGGGTTATTTCCTTTAACTACTCCTAAATTATCGTGATTTTTCACGTCTAACCTCAAACTACAAACTTTATTTTTTAGATCCCTAAATTATCACGGTTTTTTCAATTCGATCTTTCCATCCAACTCCGTTAATTTTTTCGTTAACTTTGATTTTTCGCATTTGTGAAAAGTCGAAAATGCCCTTACGCGAAAAAAAATCTTGTGCGCAGGGAGAGAGAGAGAGGAGAGAGGAGGGACGCCGAGGTCTGCGAGGGAGGGAGCGGCGACCCCCCTGCGCTCGGACGGCACGGCTCAGGGGGTTGGGGGGGTCTCCTCCCTCCTTGCGACCCCTCCACTCCCTCAAGTGTCACGTTGTCATTTTTTCTTTTTTTTAATTGTTTTTATATTTATTATTTTATGTAAAAAAGACTAACATTTAAGGAAGAGATATATTGGACTTTTCACAAATGCGAAAAATAAAAATGAAGAAGTCGACGGTATTGGACGGAAGAATCAAATTGAATAAAATCATAATAGTTTAAGGACCCAAAAATGGAGCTCATAAGTTGGGTTAAATGTGAAAAATAGCAATAGTTTAGGAGTGATTAGAGGAAATAACCCATTATATATTACAACTTTATGGTTCATGCTTCAAACAATGACAGGCTTTGGTTCATGCATGTAATTAATGAAAATTGAAAAAGGCCATCATTCATATACAAAAAGTTCTGAAAAGTTAAAACAAAAAGAAAATGCTCTGCATTTTCCGTTAAAGTTGTGTGAGAACCTGCAGGCCTTTAATTGAGCTCCCCTTATAGAGTCAAACAAACTACACCGGCGCAAATGTCATGATAAAAATCTGCATCTGCTCTTCCTCTTCGCTTCTTCTTTTCTGCTCAATTGTTAGGGAAGCACAAGATATCACTACTGATTTTTTAATCTAAGAAGATGGAGGTCAAGAGGTTGACAACTCTCACATTTTTGTTAGTTCTGCTGATTTTAGCAACTGGTACACCCTTTCTCTCTCTTATCTCTCTTTCTCTTTCGGTCTATATCTATCTATATATCTCTATCCGATCTTATAATGATAAGTGGTTGATCATGATCCTTGTTGGTTAATTCCCCACAGATGAAGTGGGACATGTAGAGGCAAAAACATGCAAGCGCTTTAGCCAGTGGTATAAGGGGTTTTGTGTCACCACGCCACATGCAGGCAGACATGCATAAATGAAGGGTTCGAACGCGGGATCTGCCTCATTCCACTCTTCTGTTTGTGCACTTGGCCCTGCTGACAGAAGTTAGTCAACCAAAGATCGTCATCTTTATAAAAAAAATTTACCCTTGCATAAACCAACCCCCTACCCCCAATAATTTTATGTCTGAATCTCTCTCTCTCTCCCTCCCTCCCTCCTATATTACTCCATTTTTACGTTTTTCTCCATTTGGCCAATGGCTCTGACTGAAAAGTAGCAAGGAAATTTTAGCATAGAAACATATCGTATACATATGTTTAAGTCATTAAAATAATCAAGATTAAGATAGAGTGGGGAGGATGGAGATGGAAGAGAAGTCCTGAATCAAGATCTTTTTATGTTTTCTTGTGAAAGTAACTTCTCACAATTATAAAGAGTCATATATATATGCTAACCAGATGCAACTTATGGTGCATTACCAGCTATATAATTCTAATAGAAAATAGTGTCTTTAACGGGAAATGAGAAAAGGTTGAAAATAAAAACAGGTATCTGGAGTTCCAATATAATATCAGCAAGGAAGAAGTCTGATAAATTATTACAACTTCATAAAATCTTGAGAAAACAAAAGGCAATGGGGACTCCTACAATCATTTTTGCCACTCCTAGAGAATTGTTTTCGCCTATTTTACCCTTACATTAGAATGCATAAAAAACAAATACTGATATAAAAAAGATTAGTGCTTATTGCCTTCGACACTACGATGTCAAATCGAAAAGTCAGAAAAGCATTCTCTTACTATAATACTCAATATAAACAAAAATTTGAATTATAGACCTCCTTTCATAATGGTACCGAATAAAAATGAATAAAAAGACTTCTTTTATATCATTTTATACAGTGTAATTAAGTATAATTAATATAATAAATTAATTTAAACTTCACTAAAACTTTTTATTCATTTTATACAGTATAATTAAGTATAATAAATAAATTTAAACCTCACTAAAATAGTTTGAAATGTCATGATTATATCATCTGAAAAACGAAAACTTTCACCCAAAAAGAAACTCTTGTTAGAATTATTTATCAATGAAAAAGTTAATGGCTCCTAATTTTTTCATACTATCTCCTTAGGAGCAAGTTCACATTTAATATTATATAATAATTTATAATACGACTATATTTTATTCTTGTATCATCAAAATATCATAGTCATGCTTTATATCTGGGAATTGTACACTTGTAGTTAAAAATTCTTAAAATAAATTATAAGATTAGTAACTACGAGACTTAAATAAATATATAAGTATGCAGTAAAACAAGAAGAAATATGCTAGATGATGAAAAAAAAAGAAATGAGAGTTAATAAGAAAGTCCATTGAATTAGAAAAAAAATGACATTTCATAAATAACTAAATGTTATATATGGGTTCCTCATAAATAACACAAATAAAATAAAATATTCTTTTATAAACTGTTCTGGTAAAAGGATCGTCCAATTTCCACTCTTTTATGTGATATTTCATTTTTCATTATAATTTTTTTAAGATGCAATTTTGAATTATGAGTGGAATAAAGAAAGAGAAAAGCAATAGTTATTAATCATAGAAATAATATACTAAATTATATAAAATGAATATTCATTTTTTACATTATTATAATTTTTATTTTAATAATTATTTTTGTTGATATGAAAAAATTGACGTATACTAATAAATTAGTACTAATAATTTTATTACTTGTCACGATAAATTATTTTAATTTTATTATTTGTCACGGTAAAAAATTGACGTATACTAATAAATTAGTACTATGATAACCAACAAGAGTTGGGGTGGAGTGGTAGCGGCTCCTCCTCGCTTAAGCAGAGGTCTCGAGTTCGATTCCATGTGAATGCAGAAAATTCTTGTTGGGAGCCTCACCTGCCACTGCCAGGCACGCACCCGGAGCGACCATACCGGATTAGTTGGGTTCGATGGTAGACCGGCCTTCCAACCCGCGGACTGTGCGCTCAGTAGCGCCGCGCGAGTTGGACAGTCGGCACCGCTTTAAGGAAACATAAGGAAACTTTAAGTTCTTATATTCTCCCATTTAAAACTTTAATTACTACTATATAATAACAATCATAAGGAAACATGTGAGTTAGAAAGAACAAAACATGGTTATGACCCAGAAGTAATCCATGTGATGAGAGTGTAATTAGTTAAGTTTCATAACGATATGATCATAATAAAAAAATAGAGCAAAGTGGCTGACTGGGTCCAAATGTCTAGAGGGATTTTTGGGACAACTGAATTTAGGTTTTTCATCTGATTCAAGCTTTCAGACATCCAATTAGGATTTAGGGTTTATAGTCTCAAACGTTCAATCTTATAGTTTAATAGTTTCTTGTGCAAGGACTTTCAGATGTCCCATCAGGGTCTCAATCATCTAAACTTCTAATTAGGTATTTCCTTAGATCAGGGTTTTCAGATGCCTGGTGACTAGGTCTTACTTTTGATGATTAGTTCAACAATTTATGCATTTAGTGGAAAATTATTCAGATGCTATCATCCGGACATTCATCCTAGGTGAATGTTAGTGGGTTTGAACATTCTCTCCAAGAGATCAGTCGTTTGAACTTAGAACGGACGTCTAGCTCAAGATATTGATCATTTGATATTTTCAATAGAATAGAGTTTCGTATAAGAATTTACGGATCACAACAAGAACTTAAATTTTAAGTAGGACATATTATTAGCACACATCAATTACACATAGTATAGGAGTTATGAACAATAGAAAAGTATGGATTCCAATCATATAATTCCGTAGTCTTAATCATCGATATTATCACCTTAATAGACTATCAATTAACCGTACATAATTTATAATTAGACCATAAAATTGAACATTTAATCTCCATTCTTTTATAACAGTAAAAAATGAAATTATCATAGGTTGTAACATAAAATCAAAAACTATGAAATGTGTTGTAATGGATTGTGGAAGTCATGTAAAACTCGTGGAAGATTTGTAATAGACTAAAATGCATACAAAATTGACTTTGGATCTTAAACATTGCTCGATCATAAGACTTGACAAAGAAGTAATTGGGCATGACAAACAATTTTCTAACATGATTTAAAGTTTGTTTATATTGTGAAATGAGTGTCATGGATTGAATCATCGACGAACTTTCTGAAAAATTTTAGTTGCACAAAACTTGTAACATTGCCATGCATCTATAGGATCAATTGGAAACATCCTTACTCAAAATTAAATTAGTTTTTTACAGCATAATATGAGTTTGTTCGGGATTTTCCTTGTATTGACATAAAAACATTTCCTATTAATAGAAGTCCTTGGGAAAAAAATCATTCTTGAGGCAGGGAACCATGCCACAAGAGAGAGAGTGTTGTTGTTGGAAGATTGCCTAGAGGAGAAGGCTGCACAGTAATTTATCATTTGTGTTGTGTAATAGTCCAAAGGTGTCCACGACTACAAGTTCTACAAGTTATGACTCCATCTTATGTTAATATGCTCTTTTACATAATCTTTGTTTGTTTTGTTTATCATGTATTAGATATTTTTCAATTTTTATCACGAGAAAACTATATGAAAACTTTGTTAATTTGAGTTAATTTGTAGTTTTTTTATTTCTTTTAATTATGCATAATGAGTTTAATTCTAGAATTATATTACTAACCTGTTTGCAAGATGATTAGATTTATAATTTAATATTTTTTATAATTAATTTTTTTTTACTTTTAAATTAAAACAAACATAACAAACATGTGTTTGATAGATCATTGTTAGGGCTAAGTATAGTCTGGTCTATTGATTAAATCTAGTTTGTGAATGAACAATAGTTTAGGAGACATGTATTCATGCATTTTAAAATCTGATAAATTGGGAATTGACTTGTCATTTTTTTTATTTTATCCAAGAACTAAAATAGATTGATTTATTCATTATTATATGTAAATACTTTACGTATTTCTAATTTATCTTAAGAATCAAAATTGATTCATTAATTATAACTCGATTATCAAAGCAGTGCATGCATGTTTACCTTCAACTTTAGTTATTATCGATCCCAAGGCTCAATACTAATTTATTTTTTGTTATTTTATTTATGTAATGTTTATTGTTTGAAAAATGCAATACCCTTATCTTCTTTTAGAGAATTATCGGGATAGATTTGATTTAATTAGTTTTTCATGAGATTGAGAATCTTACTCATGTGTTTCACTACTTGTTATGATTAGTACAACTTCTAGTAATTTTATTTTTTGCATTTTTGCATTAAAACCCTTATTGAAATTCAAACTAATGTGTAGCACAAATGTGAAACAAACATCTTTTCAAATAAATTCACCTGCCTCATTATGGTTTGTTCGTGTGGATCCCTCTTCTTCCTCAATGTCTCCTTCTCCATCATTCCCATGGTCCTATAGCAAAGAGATCAGGTTATCCACGAGCTGTTGCCCTTTTTATGTCCCTGGATGAGGGAAAAAATAGGGTTGAACAAAAGAAGAGGAAAAGGAAAAGAAAATGTAGTGGTCGTACAGTGATCCCTTCTCACCATGGTCCTCCCTACCCTGAGTCCTAGCCTCCATGATCAGCCCTAGTTCCTTGCTCTTGAGGTCCTATTTAGTTGTGTGGAGGAAGAAGAAGTCCATAAGGAAGTTATTTTGAGGGAAATAAGGAAAATTGGTTGGAGAGAGGAATAAAGGAAAACAAATAGCCATTAATGCATTTATTATGGTTTAATTACTCCATAGTATTATGTTTTAACTATTGATCAATAAAATTAATCATGACTATAGGCTACATCATAAGTTCAAATGTTTGATCCTTCTTTTTTTATCGATGTTGTAATATAAACTTCATAAAAGTAAATTCACCCTTAAATTTAGAGATGAGGCGAAGGTTATTAAATGAATATAAGATGCCTTTCACATTAGGGGCGAGGCATCCTAAATTCATTCAATAACCTTTGCTTCATCACTAAATTTGAGGATAAATTCACTTAGTTATTTAATGAATTTAGGATGCATTGCATATCCCAAATTCCTATTCTAAGGTGTTTCTCACAACTATGTAGTGGTTCCTCTAAATGAGCAAATGGAATAGTAAATTCTTTATGCGTCATAGGTCGTACTTCTAGGCTTTATGATGATGCTTAAGGTGTTTATTTATACCTTTACAATTTTTCCTATGTCACTATAGAAGTTATCAAAGCTTTGAGGTTCTTTTCTTATTGAAATTCCTCAAATGATTCAATTGTTATTTGAAATAATCTTTTCAAATTCTTCAAGTGATTCAATTGCATTCTATAGATTTGTTTCTCCATCTTCCACTTGAATTTAATTTCAAATTGAATGCAATTTCTTCTTATACATCTGCTTCTCCATCTTTGAATGTTCTAGATTATAAACAAACAACTTTGATGATTGATAAATTTAATTAGTTAATTAATAATCTAATAAAATAATGGATGTCTATGATACAATTAACAAATAAATAAATAAAATGTAACACTAAATATGTTAAAATTAATATGCATACATCAAAAGCCATCAAACCTTAATCTACATAACATGACATAGCCCATGTGATCCATCCTCATTGCTTGTACATGCTCATTATCCAAGTCCATAATAATATATAAAAAAACTCAGAATGTCTCTAACATGAAATGCCAATCTTTCCTTTATGATCACGAATTCAGTTATAACAATCCATGAGACTTTGAACCATGCATTACACTACGTTGTTCTTTCCATTTGTTCACCTTTTGATTTAAAAGATCCAATAAATGATATTAGTAAATGATGATTATTGAAAACATTTTTTTTATTCATTTTTCCTATGTCACTCAATGTTGTATGGGCTCGAATCCTCCAATAAGTTTGGCTTAGTACTTCATGGAAGCCCAAAAGGCTATTTATCTTCTAACTCCACATCACATGATAACACAACACAAAATGGAAAGTTCACCATCCTCTTTTGATTATGGCTAACCATGTGCCATTTAAAATAAGGCAAGAACACGCATTAATCTCGCTACTTTTATGTTGTTTCATTGAATTCACCAACTCCATCCCCTACAAGAAAACATGACTTTAAGTGATGAAAAATCACGACGAAAAAAATCATCACAAAATATGATAAAGTGGTCATAGAATATGAGAAATTAATCTTTTATTTTTTATGAAATTTTAATGTTGACTTTGTGATGAAAATATGGTCACAGAATGTTCGATCTATCACAATTTTGTCACAAATTTTTTGTGGCTTAATCAATTGTGACCAATTGATTTTATTATAAATCTATCATCAGATTTCATCATAGTAACTCAATTTTCTTATAGTGACCCTCGACATTTCCTTTTGGGTAATTATTTCTGTTGGCTTTACTCCTTTTTTTTAAGTTCATGGAGTCCTCATAAGATCTAATCTTAAATTAAAAAATGATGATGACAACTTTTGTGTGTATGCATCTATGTGGATACATATGTATATATCTATGTATGCACTTTCGTACGCATATGTATTTATATATGTATCAATATTGTTAAATTCTCGAGTCGAACTCAAGTCAAAAGTTTACATGAGAAAAATGAATCAAATCAACATAAACTCTTACGTAAAATATTAATTTTAAAAAATCATAGAATCTTATAAACTCTAATAGAGTATAGAAAATGAATTTACTTCTCTCGAACTTGACAACATAGATATGTATATAATGTAGGGATATATGGAGGTGTAAATCCAAAAAGGATTTACATGTGTAAATTCATGGTTGGATTAATATTTAATGGTAGATGTTAATTTAAATTATTTGATAATGTCATCATGACATCAAATTTCAATCCAACAGTTGGACTAAATCCTTTATGGGTTTACACATGCATTTTTCTCTATAATGTATGCAATCATCAATCTAACATAAATCTTTTCTATGGGTTTGAACCCTTCTAAATATATTTTTTGGGCTTGGCCTTTTATCTAGGCCCATTATCATTGAACTCCATCTTCAAGTGATAAATCCTTATGAAATGCAATTCATCAACATGATCTTTCTGCTTATAGCATGCAATGCTCATCCTCCCCCATCTTCTTGATGCCTTTTCTATCTCCTCATTAAGGCAAGAACCCGCATTAACTCCGCGACTTAATACATTGTTTCATTGGATTCTCCGATGTTGTAACTCTATCCTCCGCATTTACTTTTCAATTCGGTGACAACTAAGGGTTTTATCCACTGAATTTGGAAACTTGATGGATGGATGAACCGGATCATCATAGGCATACCGAATAAGTACAGCATATCGCTCGGCCAGGCACCTGGCCCTTGTGCATGAAACAAGTTGAATTCAGCACCCTGCGTCGAATCCAAGGGTTGCCGGAAGTTCTCCGTCGAATCCACGGGCGGTGAGTCCACATTTGCCACGCCCACTTTTAAACTTCTATAAATGGCCATCAAATTGAACCCTTCTCCATCAATAATCCTTGTTTGCTCTCTCATGTGATCAAGTTCTGGTAGAGCATATTGTGTCATTCCTTGTGAGAGTCAACCCAATGGAGCAGCAGCAGTGGAAGCCTGAGGACAAGCAGCCATTGCCTCCCCAACAGCAGCAGCAGCAGCAGAACCGTCCTCGCCTGCAGTGTCCAAGGTGCGAATCATATGATACAAAATTCTGCTACTATAACAATTACAGCTTGGCGCAGCCAAGGTACTTCTGCCGCACCTGCAAGAGGTTCTGGACTCAAGGTGGCACCCTGCGCAACATCCCCGAGGGCGGACGCCGGAAGAAGGCCAAGACCAATTCCTCCTCCATGGGAGTGTCCTCATCGGCCGGGAAGGCTCCCATTATGCATGCAGCAATTCTTGATAACCAGGTTCCTGTCTTTGCCGGAGGCGTGGGAATCAATTCCTTCCACGCCTACTATTACGGCAGCGTCGGGTCTAGTTCTGCAGTCGGCGGCCAGGCGGGGGATCTAAACCCCGGCGCGATCACCGGCAATCCGACTGCGAACTCCCAGTTCATGACGTCAGATTTGTGCATCATGCGGCCGCTGGTCGAGCTCCACCTGCAGCAGTTGGTGCAACAGCCACCGCGACAGGCATCTCTGCCTGTGCAGCAGAACCTGATGAGCAACGGTGACCGAGGCCAGGGGCCACGTCGTCCTGCAGGTTTGGCCCTGCAAGAAGTGGGCGCTCAACAACTGCCGGTCGCTCCTGCTTTCTCCACCGCCGCCGCTCCCCCTTCTGTGCCTACAACTTCTTCTGGCATCTCGGACGCTGAGGTGCCCAACTGGGACTGCATCTTGGATCCCTCAGTCTCTCTCGCTCCTCCTCCTTCACCTCCCCCTCCGTCTTCTGCTTTCATGTAGGGTTTGACTGCATCATGCCATGGCTGATCTTATATTTTTGAGCTTTTCTTTATACCATTTTGGACCTATTTGCCGATTATATATTAAACATTTCTTGATGTTTTCTTTTCCAGGTAGGGAAGGATGGATCCAATAATGTCATTGAAATTGCGAGAGGTCACCGCATCAGCAACGCAGCCAAAGAGGAGGAAGTGTGAAGAAAACAAGACTCACTTCAGGAGAATAATAAACTCTAATATGTGTTGTCCTTTATTTGTTCCATAGTGCTCTCTTCTTTTGTCCTCTTACATGTTTCTCCAACATTCGAAAACATCATTTTATTATTCCCTTTTACATATGTGCATGTCGTTTAACTTTCATCAAATCTAATAATAAATTTTCTCTTCTCTTCTTTCTCTATCTCTCCTCTCTCCTGTATCTCTCTTTGGATTTCTTGGCAAAGTGGCCAATGTGAATGTCAAGTATGGGCTCATCATTGTTTGTGCAAATGAATGAATGTCTGCATCATTAATGGTGTCTTTCCTTGGACCCTGGTAATCCATGGCAGCCAGCCACTGGTTTGTGCAGTTTCCCTGATACTACTCAGGTTTCTGGCGCAGCCGCTTTTGTCCCTGGTTGCTTGGCTCCTGCCATGTTCTGTTGGCGTGGGTAATGGGGAGGAATACTATGATGTGATGCATGGCCCTCTTCCCCCCACCATATTTAAGGATACATGTAGTGGGAAAAGTGGATTCCTGTGTTCCGAAGAGAGTGTAATTTGGAAGAACATGGCAGACGAGAGTTCCATTTGTGGACTTCAAAATGTGATCTTGCTCCATTTGTTTGATCACTGCATCAGGTGTGTGTCCGGGTTGAGTTGCCTGTTTGGTGTAATTGTGGGGGATCAACTCAATGCTTGACCAAGCTATAAGAAGCCGCTCATGTGGCATGCGAGTCTTCATGCATGATCTCCATAGGAAATCTTTGTCGGGAGATGTCAACATTCGCTTGTCATTTCGAGAAGCTTATTATGAACGATGCTCGCTGTGCGTACATTCACTGTGATATTTTTGGTGGAGGTGGGGCTTCGGTTTGTGCCGAGAGCTTCTAGTTGGCCTCAGTCAGGATCCAAATAAAGCTCTATTTGCAGTTCCCTCCTTATTGATTGCAACTGGTGTGGTTAGGACATAGATCGGAATTTATTTGGTCGGTGGGAGTACATTCTCAAAGGGCAAAGAATAAGTGACCTTTTGAGCCACCATTGCCTATGATGACTTGCAAATAGTTAACAGTTGATTCTGGTTCATGTGATTCAATCATGGTGAATTCGATCCCATGGGTCGTGCAGTACATGCGTATGTATGGGACGACAGCGTGTATATATCCAAGTCTTCGAGCCCACCCCCCATGAGAGACGGATTTGCTTGGTGTATCAATCACTCCTCCCAGACCCTTCATAAGATATCCCGGAGACTTACTTAAAAAAGTTGCCTTGGAATTATTGTGTTGACATAGTATTAGGTCAAAAGCAAGAGCAATAATTTTGCATTTGTTAGCTTGACAGATGTGTCTAATATGAATTTTCTTTATAAATGGAACTATATTGAGGAGTAATGCTCACATCCCATACCTTAGGAGAATGTGTCTCCGAAGACCTTATGTGTGCATGCGTATCAATTGCGCATGACCATATTAACGCACTACATATTAACGCATATTAACGCATACTACACATCCCATACCTAATATGTAGCTTACGAACTACATATTAACGCATTTTCACATCTTGTTAAACTAAATTTTGATTCGACATTTGCGATCTTAAATTTCAACAAGAGTTATAATAGTTTGATTTGCTGAACTAAGAGATAAATACCTCAGATATTCCTAATCGATTTTAAGAGTTGGCATGGTTCCTCATCATTTAAAACTCAACTACCATATGATTTGAATTAGGTAGGCTTGTATTGGTGGATATTTCTTATAAATCAAGAGTCTATCTTGTATATTCTTCTATGTAAGAACTTCTGCAGGATATCATTTATTTTTTTTTCAACCAACTTGGCTAATTGCCCAATGAAATATGATTTCTAATTTCCAAATTAATGCATTGCATGAGCAATTTATCTCAAATTTTGATTCAGTTATTCAATTGTGTATATCCTACATGTTCTAAGTCCATTCCGGACTAATACTTCAAATGAAACTCGTCCTTGATAGGATTCCTTTTCAATTCTTCTGTCAATTTAGTTTAATTTCAACTTCTATTAAATTATTATAAATTTTCACAAATAATAGGCTTATTTTTTTATTTTCATGTTTCATCATTTCATGAATTTAATTTTTTTGTCATGTTAGTAAATAAATTAGCCCCTCGTTTATTGATAGAAAAATTGTGAATGCAATTATTCTAACAAGTATACTAAGTTGAATTTAAGTAATAAAGAATAAGTAAGAGTTGTCAATCGTACGAGGACTAATGAATTAGTTATCTTCTCACCCTAGTTAATCATTGAAAGATAAATATTTGGACCTTAATGAGAGAGAAATCCAGACCCTTGGTTTTCAACTTATCTGTTAATCAATAATAAAATCTTATTTAAATTTTAGGCGATGAAAATATCACAAAAAATATAAATTTTAGTTAGTACAAATCAAGAATAGATAAAAATTGTTCAACAAGCAAACTTCAATCTATCTCAATTAAGATATTTTCAAATTTATATTATTAATTATTAAATAAGTTAACTAATAATCCACAATTACTGACATCAAATTAGATTATCATTAACATACTTGGGTATGGCAGAACTCCGTTAAGTTTTGAGATAACGAATTCTGACACGTGTTTAATCAATCATCATGCACTAAATTCATATTTAACTACTATGGATCTGTTAATATTTCAAACATAAATTTATACAATTGATATAAGAGCATTACATAGACACCATATGAAAATTCGCAGAATTCTAAATCATAAAATAAATTGAAAGAAAAATAGGCAAAAATTTAGTCTTCCCGAAATAATGAAACTACTTCGTAAATAATGATTTGATTCTAACTTCGAGAAGAAAAATATAATAAAAATATTAGAATTATAATCAAACTCTCAAGTAATAGACCATGTCTCTTAAATGAGTATTAGAATACGTTGAAAATGATCATTGAAAGCTTTTATTCCTCAATTTTGGATTAATCCATAGTGGCACACGGTAAAAATTATTCTCTCATTTTCTATGCAGATAGAGTTCCAAACTCCGAGACTGCATATTTTATAAGATTATGGTGCATAAGTGTTTATAGAGGTGGCGGCCTATGAGGGTTTGGAGTTGATTCTGACACTCGACTATACGTGAAAGTTACTTGCAAATCACAACCATTGATCCTAACCATCGTGATAATAGAATTCGGCCCCAATTTAGTGACATTTGGACCCAACACTACAAGAAACTGACGAATAGTGACACAATATAGCGTCTCATATGTAGGTGATGATAAGTCGATGCCAAGAGCATCCCGATATCATCTACACGGAGTCACAACACTGTGATGCTACGTGCCTCCCATTAGCGTCATATTTGCATCGACATAGCATTTACAATCTATCGATGCTAAGTGTGGCGCCAAGGGAACGCTACTGCGATAGTATTATTGCGCGCGAGATAGGGTACATGCGCGGCAGATCGTAGCGCTGTACTAGCCTCTGACATAGTCAACGCTAAACTAGCTTCACATCATCTGATCAGACGCAATGTCGAGATATGGGCGTCAGATGTTTGCGATGTCCTGGTGCCGACAAATGCGACGCCACTTGGCATCTCAAACATCGAGACTATGTTGACGTTAGGTAGACACTACACAAATAAAATATTCCTAAATAAATATATATATATATATATATATATATATATATATTACCTACATATGTATTCGTATGCTTACCTACACATAACACATACAACACTTAATTGGGGCTATTTTGACACTACTTCGCTGATGTGTTTGAAGAAATAGATTAATTGGCGCTATTTGACACTCTACATGTTAACATATATGTTAATTAATTAGAAATAGATTAACTATATTTTATCTATATATATTTCTATAACTATATGTTATGTATTTTGACGCTAATTCTATAACCCCATATGTGTTACTATATATATTATATATAGTATACTTTAATGAATAAATAAATGTCATATTATATGTGTACCTTCAACATATGTATTCCTAAATATATGTTTCTTACCTATATTGTATATATTACTTTTGCGTACAATATATATCATATCTTAATTATATATATATATTATTTTTACATTCTTATTCATGGAATTATAATGGTTGAATTAAGTGACATGATTTATTATTTATTATAAAATAGCATCACCGTAGAGGCTCAGTAGCGCCGCAAGAAAAGTCGACGCTACAAAGGCAATACTTGCGACATAACGTTTCTACGCTAAGTGGATTGAGATGCTACTGCGACGCTAGATGGTCGTTAATATACTGTAGCGACTCATTAGCGTCTCTATAGCGCCGACATTTTATTATTCTCACTTCATCGCTATAGATTTAGCCGACTTTTTATTATTCTCACTTAATCGGGCACATATAGACATATACATACACATATATACTTACACTTATAATACGTATATATACACGTATATACTTATAAACGAATATATATACACATTATTGTCACTTAATCTCGCACATATATACAAATGCATACACATATATACTTATAATACATATATACATATACACATTATTGTCACTTAATCTCGCACATATAAATATATACATATACATATAAGCTTAATACATATACATATACACATTATTGTCATATAAACCTATTTCAATATAATCTTAATATAATTAAAGTTATAATGCATAAACATTAAATAATATATAAACTTATAATATATAAATGTAATCTAGGAAGTGGCGTCACTATAGCCACGGAATAGCATCTCAATATTGGGTGTGTTATTACGTCTAAGTAACGTCGCATAATAAGAAGACGCTAAATTCGAGGTTAAATACCTAAATCCTCTTCTTCGTTTTCATTATTTTACGCGCTCACCATTTTTTACTGCGACCTCCGACGTCTCGCCTCCTCTGACGCTCGACGCGCCCCGACGTCCGACGCATGATGCCTAACGCCCTGCTTCTCCGACGCCCGCCCTCCCCGCCTACTCCGACGCCGCCTCCTCCAACCCCGCCATCCCGCCTCCTCTGACCCCGCCCTCCCCGCCTCCTCCGAGCCTACCCTCCCCTCCGAACCCGCGCTCCCTTCTCTACTCCGGGCTTCGGCCGCACCGCTCCGGTCGCCCACTGCTCTGGCGCCATTCGCCCTCATTCGCTCTGCTCTGGTCGTCACCCATTTCTTCGGCCACCGTCCACTGCTTTGGTCGTCGTCCTTCCACTCTGGTCGCCCATTGCTCTGACGTTGTCTGCCTTAGTCTGCTCTGCTATGGCCGCCACCAACTGCTTCGACCGTCATCCTTCCACTCCGGCCGCCCACTGCTCTAACGCCATCTACCTTAGTTTGCTCTGCTCTGGCCGTCGCCCATTATTTCAGCCATCATCCTGTTGTTCAGCCACCCACTGCTCTAACGCCATCAGCCCTCGTCCCCTCCACTCCGGCCGCTGCCCACTGCTCTAATGTCATCCGCCCTCATCCGCTTTGCTCCGGCCGCAACACACTGCTTCAGCCGTTCACTACTTGGACATCATCCGCCCTCGTCCGCTTCGCCCACTGCTTTGGTCACCACCCTACTATTTGAACGCCGACTTGCAAGAAGGTACGAGCTCCGCCGCCAATATGGAATGCCTAGTTAATTTGCTATGTCAATTATTGATACATACTCAATAAAAAGGAAAATTTAAAGAAACGAAAATAAAGAAAAGGGAAAAGACACAACCGGATTTACTGTCTGCGGGGTGGCGATGGTGGATGGTAGCTGAGATTTCCTTGGCGCATATGATACTCATGGATGCGTCTCGTCATGCGCGCATGTTGATTCTGAAGGGATTCGAAGCGACCCTGACGATCATCCATATTTCTAAAATCAGCTCGAATGTTGGTCAACTCTTGTGCTTGTCGAAGTTGCTCTTCCTGAATAGCGTGCAACTGCCCTGACTGACGAAGTTGTTCTTCTTGAAAAGTGTGAAACTCCCCTGTTTGACGAAGTTGTTCATCATACATTGATTCCCATAAGTTTTGCATGGAAGCATAGTCCGGCTGAGGTGGCGGAGGTGGATAGTAAGTCTGTTCTGGAGCTGAAGTAAAAGTTAGCTCTGGTGCTATATAGAGATTCTGCACAGGTTCTTGTAAAGGGGCAGATACTTCCATCGAATCGCGTTCCTCATAAGGAGTAGAAGGTATGAACGAGGAATTAGAAGAGTTCTCTTGTGCTGGAGATGGAATCGGAGAAGGCACCGGCATATAAGACGAATGAACGGATGTGGCATATTGGGAAGCTGCCGGTGATATAGCCTGGAATCCTTGTTGCTGTTGAAGGTAGGGTTGGGCTGCCGCATAATTAGTAGAATCAAACCAGGAGAAAGGTTCATCCTGGTGTAGCTGTCCGACAGAGGTAGATGGTCCTGCAGGTGGAATTACTTAGAGCTATGACCTGCCTAAAAAGGAGCCAATTATTTGGATTAATCGGCGTAAAAGCATCTCGATCTGAGCAGGGCACCTCCTGATGGTGGCCTTTAAAAATAAAAACTTTGATCCCTGAGTTGTTGGTCTTCACGAGACCCATAGCTTGAATGGTCCTACGAGTGAGGTGAGTGTTTCCTGGCACAGCTTCAAGATCATCCAAGTCTAGTTGTAGGTGCTGAGCAATAGGTGTGAGAAGGGCACCCATATTAATGCTGCCGCCACGATGAGTAGTGCGGCGCTGGAATCGACGAATGAGGAAGGCACCCACATTAATAGGAGTTCTGTGAAGCATGCTGTGGATGAGATATAACTCTCCTTCTGAGACGGCACCATCATTATCACTGCGTCCACTTATGGTGTTGCTTAGCATGCGATGGACGTAGCGCAGAACAGGATTCTGAATTGAGTTATCTTTAGCGGTGTTCCAAACCAATCGGTCTTCTTCTGTTATCTGTTTCCAAAAAGTTTCAGCATCAAAGTCGGCAGGTACAGAAAGAGATCCATGGTTGGGAAATCCATAGATATTATTAATCTCTCCTAGAGTGAGAGTAAATGGTCGTCCATAAAGTTGGAATGAAATGCGGGGCTGATCATAGTTCCTGCCATCTAAATTAAAAACTTCCAGAGATGAGAGGAATTCCATAATTAGTACTTCATAAGTTGGCCACCAAGAATGCACAAAGTCAGATAGTCCAATTTGAGAAAATAATAGATGAATATCTGCAAGTAAATTATACTCCCTCAGCAATTCAGTATCTGAAAATCTGGTGGCATGAATTCGAATATCACACATCCGTTCATATCGAGCTTGATACTCCGGCTTAGTCCAATAATAATCTCCGGGGTAGGAGATTAATTGTGAGGGCTGTGGGGTCGGCTGAGAATTCGAATGTCGTCGTTCGTGACGTCCCCTCCATATATTAGCAAATCGCCTCATCTTGATCTGGACAAAAATAAACAAAGAAAAGGTACCGGCTCGGTGGAAGCGACTGAGGTTTCGACCGTAGTATTCGATGAAGAACCGGCTGAAGGTCGGAGGTGACTCGACCGTAAGGGATCGGTTGACGAAGAACTTCGGCCGTAATTGATGAAGCTCGGCCGGAGATTGGAGTTTGGCCGTAAGAAGTTGGAGGCGTGACTCGGAACTCGGCCGTAAGGAGTTGATGAATCTGTAAATTTCGGCCGTAAGGAATGGCGGTGTGGTTTCGGCCGTAAAGTGAAAAACTCGCCCGGAGTTTGGCCGTAAGAGAGCGGCGGAGATGGCGTGACTTCGGCCGTAAAACGAAGGCGACGTGGAAGCTTGGCCGTAACGCACTGGGCGTAAGGATCGGCGGTTGGCGTTTGAGACTTCGGCCGTAGCGCAGATGGTAGGAGCGCGGTGGAAACTCGGCCGTAATAAATGTCGGTGTACGGTGGAAGACCGGCCGTAACGCACAAGGAAGCGCTGGAACTTCGGCCGTAAGGAGTTGCTCGGCCGGAGTCGAGTGGAGTTTCACTTCGGCCGTAAGGTAGAAAGCTCGGCCGTAATGAAGTCTCGGTGTGCGGTGGCTTGGAGAAAGCTCGGCCGTAAGGAGTTGATTGATCTGCAACATACGAGAAGAGGTAAGTATTTTATAGATGAATTTATGGGGGTAATACCTGTTCCGACAGCGCGCAGTGAAAGGTCAAATCCGGGCGTAAAGGCATGCATTTTTCCAAGGTACGTCCGTGGTCTGCTGATGTGACATCTCGGCCGTAATGGTGGCAGGGCGTAATAGGAACCCGCAGCTCTTGTCATGTCTTCGGCCGTAAAGAGCATCGTAGGGCGTGCTGTCGTGTCATTCTCGTCCGAGCATAACACCTCGGCCGTAAGAAGGCATCTGGCGTGATCCTCGGCCGTAACGATGTGGCGTCTTGTCATATCTGTTGGAATCTTTACGGCGTGGTCATCGAGGTGGTTCTCGGCCGTAACGAGGAATGGTGGCAGTTTGTCTTGACATGTCCGAGCTTGATGCATGTGTGACAACTCGGTCGTAATGCACACGTAATGTGTGTGGTAGGGCGTAACGAGGGTGGCAGGGCATAATGTCCCAGCTTCGGCCGTAGAGATCACAGGTGGCAGGGTGTAATAGCCGAGCTTCAGCCGTAGAGAGAATCAATTCTTGGAATTTGTGCCCATGCTTGGAGTTGACGCCCCTGAGTTTATCTCTCCTTACAAACATTAAATATTAATTAAATTAAATAACTCCATAATAAAATAAATGTCTAATTATAATTAAAAATAAAACTATCACCGAAACTAAGATATTAATTAACAACTAATTAGACTAATCTAAAAAAATAAAAAAAAATAAAAATAAAAAGGATAGAAATAGTTCTGATTTATAGTCGTCAGCTTGACTTAGTTTTGATGAAAATCAAGGCCTATTTTGCTCTTCCCCTCTTGGATTTTTCTCTATGTTGCTTGGGAGAGAGCCCGGTGTACGTCCAGTTAGTTGTGCCGCCATCTGGCACAGTTGTCTTTCCAGATTTCGAATTGATGCATCCTGACTCGTGGCTCTAGATTCCATATTCTTCTGCAATACTTGCATTGTGTCTATGATATGTGCCATCATCTCCTGCATATGATTTGATGATTGATGTTGGGGAGTATCAGGTTGCCTTTTCAGTATATAATCTTTTGATGGACCAGAAGATTGGCCTTGGTTCTGATTATAGGCAAACTTCGGATTATGTCTCCAACCATAATCGTTGTTCCTGTAAAATGGATTGGAAATAAAGTTAGCATTTTCAATTTGATTTGAATCTGAAGTGTTACCTGTAGGGTTATAATTATTGAAATTTCCCATTAGTGACATCATCTGCTCGAATTTTTGATTAAGTGACTCCAGCTGAGCCACTATTTCTGAAGATTGTATTCCTTGTGTAGCATGTACATCATGAGTTCGGCGAGGTGGTCTCCTTTCTTGACTCGACTTGAGGGCTACAGCTTCAATTATATCTTGTATCTCACTAGGACGTTTAGATCCTAGCACTGTCCCTCCTGCTGATTGGTCGAGTTTGTCTTGATTTGCAGGTCGTAATCCATGATAGAAATCTTTCATTACTTGCCATTTTGGAATTCTATTATCAGGAACTCTGGCCAGCAGTTCCTTATATCGTTCTCAGGCTTCATATAACGTCTCGTTATCGTTTTGAACAAATACCCTCAATTCTCTTCGATATTTGCCTGCCTTTTGTGGTGGACAATATTTTCCAACAAACTTTTCTATCAGCTCCAACCAAGAATGAATCGATCCTGCAGGCAAAGTTTTAAACCAAGTGGAAGCTTTGTCACGTAAAGATTGAGGAAATAATAATAAACGAATAATTTCAGAAGAAACATTATTATTTCTAAAGGTGCTCAGAGTGGCAAGAAATTTATCAAGGTGATCGTGAGGGTCTTCATGAAATCCTCCTCCAAATTGGGATGATTGTATCATCCTCACGATTGCGGGATTTATCTCAAAATTATTTGCGTTAATATCAGGTAGCACGATGCATGATTCTCGGTCACTGTATCTGGCCGAGACATATTCTCTCATAGAAAGTTCTGCTTCATCTTCTCGCCGATTATTATATGGTGGAACCAGTTCATTTTGTTGCTCCAGTCTCTGATTGTCGCGTGCTTGTTCCGCCATTTTTCTTATATTTCTTCGTAATCGACGATAGGTTCTTTCAATTTCAGGATCAAATTCCAATAGTGGATTTGAACTTCTAGTGCGCTTATCAGAAGATTCCAGGATTGGTTGTGATTTAATTTTCAATTAGTACCTGCAACAACCAATTTTCAGTAAGATAAAAAAAATAGAATAAAAATATATACAAGAAGAAAGAAATTCAGATAATAGGTCACAAAAAATGAGATTTTAACAAATAAAGTCTTTCGGCACGATAAAATTTGAAAATTCGTCATTAAAATTAATTTTCGAGAGGAACTTTTCAGAAATTCTTCAAACCAATACGAATACCAAATATTAATATCGACCAAAAGAATTTATGATGATGTAACAAACCGCACAAAATAGTCCGAACTAATTTGCGGCCGTAAAGTTAATAATCAGACATAATCAAAAATTATTTTCAGAGAGGAAATAAGATTGATCGGCCGCAATACAGAAATAGATTTACTGTCGAAATTAAATTAGTAATCCAAGGCTCGTTCGTCCGTAAAAATCATAAAACAGTGTTGATAGGGGTTCAACGTGAAGGCCGTAACAAACTAGTTAGTGTGGAATTTCGGCCGTATAAACAGGGTGGTCGACCGAAATAAAAATCGAACGCAACGTCGACGATTTAATCCTTTACGGCCGAAGAAGAGTAAGATTCATATCGGTCGTAAATCGATGAAAATTAAGTCGAACGTGAGGTAAAACATCAACACATATAAATCGGCCGAAATGAGATTAAATCAAACTTATTCGTTCAGAAATATATTACGGCCGAGTTGAAGTAAAATCTATGTCGGATGATCCATTACGGCCGAGACAGACTAAATTGCTTTGGCCAAAATAAAGTCAAATCAAAAGTTCAAACTATTATAATGTTACGGCCGAGAATGAAAAAGTCACAAATAAATTGGCCGAAAAGGTCGTAATATGGCGTAAAAACAAATGTTCAGAAATTTTTACGGCCGTAAAACCATGAGATCATTTCTCGGCCGTAAAAAAGATTGAATCGTCAATTAAGACGATGTCACATCGGCCGAGATGAAGTCAACACGAGGCCGTAAAGAAAAATAGGGTTTCGACCGAAATAATTTCGAATAAAACTTGAGAATATTACCCCACTCAAATGTCGAAAATTGAATCATTACGGTCGAAAGTGAATTAAATCCATTCCTTACGGTCGTAAAACAACGAAATCAGATCAATTCCATATGAAAAGTTCAAACAATTAAAATGTTACGGCCGAGAATGAAAACTGATTCGAATAGGGCGTAAAAAATTTAAACCATCGATAAACCGGGCGTAACAAGGTCAAATCAATATCCATTACTCATGGCGTAAAACAACGTTCGGATAAAAATATTACGGTCGTAAAGATTGAAAGTTTAGAATTCAGAAATCATTCATTGCGAGGTCGTAAAATTAATAAAGTCGACACATTAAATCTCGGTCGTAAAATCATAAGTCGACAGTGTAATTCAGAAAATTCAATCGGCGTCAGATTTTAAACCGAAAGTAGATAAATTAAAAAATTATCGTGACCTTTATCTGCAAAAGAAAAAAAATGTTAGTTTATTCACAAAAATAATTAAAATAATTAATACATATTTATAAAGAATTATTTACAATTTATTTACATCTCCTAATAATTCATAAAAATCAGAAATTAATTAATAAAATATTCCCCGGCAACGGCGCCAAAAACTTGATGCGTTTGATTTTTAACAATAAAATTTACTAGCAAGTGCACTAGTCGCTCAAGTAATATAGTAAAAAGGAGTAAGAGTGTCGAACCCACGAGGAATATTATTAATTCAATATCTAGATTTATAAATTAATAAGAGAGGAAAAACATGGATTTTTGGAAAGAGATTTTATGAAATAAAATAAAGAAAATAAGATAAAGATAAGATAATGGTGTTGAAGTTAGGCCTTAGGATGAAAATAGATCAGGATAAATATTTGAACCATAAAAGATAAATTTAATCTTTAAAGATGGATTAGGAATTTTCTCAAGTTATTAATTTACAAGATTAACATCACAGAGTCCACAGACTGGTAATTCTGCTATTTAATCCGGTAAATCAAACTATCTTAAATTTAATCAAACCTAAAGTCCCACAAACTGGTATTCGTCAGATAAGATTAAAATTAAGATGCATTAATATGAAAATCTTAGACTATTAATCACTCCACAAACTGGTTAAATTAACAGACAACATAAACTTGATTCTCCACACACTAGTTATCAAATTTATGTCAATTATTAATTTCACATAAAATCAATTAATTTAATTAATGAATTCTGAAATTAAATAATCCACAAACTGGGAAGTACTCAACTCAGAAATCCAAATAATTAAATCAAAAGCATTAAGCACAATTAACTAATTGATCAGAAAAGATTAAAACAAATAATATAGGGTCCAAATAGTTTCCCTTCAATAATAATCTCCTAATATGAAATAAATAAAAATATGGAGTTCATCCTAGAAATTCTGGAGAGATAATAACAAAATAATAATAATTGGAAGAATTACACCCAAATAGATAAAAGTCGAAGCTTCGGATCACGGGCAGACAGTCGGGCAGCCTCTCGGACTTGATCAGGGTCGCGATCAACCTCCAGCCGTCGCACCTCTCTCCTCTTGGTCGTAGCCTGCAGAGCTCACGACTCGCCATGGAAGAAAACCTGAACTTTCAGAGTGCTCTTGAAACGATGGATTCTTCACGTATTTATAGGGTGCAGACGGCCTTCAACTTGATCTCGGCCGTAACATCGTACGGTTGACTTTAAAATTATAAGATAAACTCGGCCAAAGATAAATCTTTTATCATTACGCCCAAAGATAAAATCCTTTTTATCTTTACTCCTTCATATATCTTGTTACGCCCAAAGATAAACTCGGCCAAAAGAATGATTTCATTGCCATTACCCCCTCCAAATCTCGGCCGTAAGGAAAGACTTCTCCTGTTACGCCCAAAAGATAAAAACATTTATCTTTACTCCTTCAAATGTTAGCCGTAACAAAGAATTAAATCTTGTTACGCCCTAGAAATCTCGGCCGTAACGACTTGGGTGTAAAAATCTCGGCCGTAAGAAATAATTTCTTTGAATTTCGGCCGAGATTCAAATTTTCCTGCAAAATAATTATCCAAGTTTAGTTAATCCATCCACAATTAAAATATTTAGAGAATTTAATAATTAAAATTGATAAATCCATAATTACGATTAAAAGTGACTAAAAATGATGCATGCCATGATCAAATTACAGAAAATTTAATTAAAATAATTAACTAAAATATGTTATATTTTGCATGCATCAATTATTGTAATACTATGTTAATTATAGTAATACTGTTAATTACTGTGATGTTATGTTAATTATTGTAATGCTATGTTAATTACTATAATGTTATGAAGATGTATAATATGCTATGTTAATTATGCTAGGAAATAAGGAAATTATTTTTATGCTAAATAATATGATCCATATGGCATATGCTAGGAAATAAGGCAATTTAATAAAAGAATCAAATTTGAGGTTGGACTCAATTTGAAATCAAATACTGATAAAAAACATTTCATAATTCTAGTATCTCTTTTTTATCATATTCTCATAAATTTTACTAAGGATGTACATCCACATTCTTGGGAATAAAATGAGAATACGATAAAAAAAGAGACATAAAAATGAAAAAAAATAGTATTTCGTACCCAAAATATACATTATGGCCGATTCTGAATACGAAAATCAAGTACTTGATATATGTGATTTTGGACTTCATAACTACAAAATCGCATGTTTTGAGTACAAGGATTTATTAACATATGGCTTAATGTCGTCCATTACAGAAATGACAAAGCCATATCATAGTTGGATTCGTCGTTGGAAAGATAAACGTGACGTTATAACATAAGAATATAAGAATGATGTTGAAGAATTTATTAAGGTGGCATATCAAAATGAAGGTGTTGCTTCTTCATATGGTGAAATTTTATGTCCACATCGGAAATGCAAATATTATTAGTGAAAAGTAAGATATGATGTCCAGAAGAATTTATATTATAACGATTTCTTATTGACATACACAAATTAGTTCTTTCATGGCAAAGAAAGATGGTCTAAAGAGACCAATGTGGGCGAGTCAAGCAATCCGTACAAGGACATGATACGCTATGCAATATTGGAAAAAATGTTGGCAAAACATTGAATGAAGAAGACCTGAATCCTTTGGCTTCTAAATTTTACAATCTTCTCAAAGAAGTAGACGAACCTTTATAGGATGGATGCGTGAAGCAAACTACACTTTCTGTAGTGGCACAGCTAATGAACTTGAAATCAGAATTTAATATGAGAGAAAGTTGTTTCGACAAGATGATTGTCATTATTAAGAGTATGCTTCTAGCTTCAGAGAAATTATCGAGAAATTTTTACAAGTGCAAAAGATTGATGAGAAATTTAGGGTTGGAACATCAGAAGATTGATGCATGTTACAATCATTATATGTTGTATTACCAGGAAAACAACTCACTTATGAGTTATTCTATTTGTGACGAGCCCTGATTCAAGCCGAGAAAGAATTTTCAAAGTTCGAAAAAATGTGGCAAATACATTATTCAGGTACTTTCCCATAGTTTCAATACTGCAATGACTATTCCTTTCTGAGAAAATTGCATCATTTATGAAGTGGCACAGAAAAAGGGCACATGATGATCAAAATTTCATTACACATCCTTTATATGCTGAGGCATGAAAACAATTTGATGTATTTCATCCGACTTTTTTAGTAGAATCACGCAATGTTAGATTATGATTTTGCACTGATGGCTTAAACTCATTTGGTTCATCAAGTACTGCTTAAGACCTTTGATTGATGAACTCAACATGTTGTGGAAGAATGGTGTGGTTGCTTTTGACAAATCTAAGAAGAAAATTTTCATTATGAGAGACGCATTAACGTGGACCATAAGTGATTTTTCAGCATATGGAATATTGAGTGGTTGGAGCACAAAAGGTAAACTTGCTTGTCCCATATGTGGAAAGAATACAAAATCATTTTATTTAAAAATTTGTAGGAAAGTTTGCTGGTTTGATTGTCATAAGATGTTTTTGCCAATGTAGAATTCGATATGTCACGATCGAAACCCATTTAAAAAGAATACAACCGAGAACACATTGCCTCCAAGTCATTTGACAGGACAAAAAGTACTAGAACAAGTAAACAAGGTTAATGAAGTATCATTCAGATTGAAGGTCAGTTCTTACAAGCAAATTGGGGTTATAAGTGAACATAATTGGGAAGAAAGAAGTATTATTTTGAGAATTGCCTTATTGGTCTTCAAACTTGGTATGTCATAATTTGGACGTCATGCATGTGGATAAGAATGTATTTGACAACGTCTTCAACACTATTATGGATGTTAAAGAAAGAACAAAATAGCATATAAACGCGCAAAGACATGAAAGTTATATGCAAAAGACCAGAGCCAGATATCATTCATCTTCAAAATGGTAAATACAAAAGGCCAAAGCTACTTATGTCTTGAGCAATGATAAAAAAAAGTGGTTTTTGAGTGGGTCAAGCAATTAAAATTCTCCGACAGATATGTATCAAACATATATCATTATTTTAACTTAAAAAATGAGAAGATACATGAGATGAAAAATCATGATTGTCATATTTTTACACAAAGGCTGCTTCCAAATGCCTTTAAAGAACTTTTGTCAAAAGCCATCTGAAAAGTTTTAACAGAGTTATCTATGTTTTTTTAAAGAACTTCGTACATCCATCATTTGGGAAAAGACATCTAGTTAGAGTATTCTATTGTGATTATCATGTGCAAGGCTGTGAAGATATTTTCATATTTTTTCTTTGATATGATGGAGCACTTGATTGTACATCTTTCATATGAAACAAAAGTTGCAAGCTCGGTTCAAAATCAATGGATGCATGTAATCTTACGAAAGGTGCTTGTTATATTTGAAAAGAAAGGCAAAGATCGAAGACTCTATATGTGAAGCATATTTCATTAAGAAAGTGTCAAACTTCACTTCAAAGTACTTTGAGCCACACATACAATCATGACACACACAAGTTCCAAGAAACGATGATGGTGGTAAAAGAGAAGTTAACATAAATACTTTATCCATCTTCCAATACACATGTTGGCTTCTTGTACAGGATGCAAAGTTGTCTTAAGCGACAGAGATCTCACCGCCGTTGAGAATTATGTCCTTGCAAATTGTAGCGAGGTGATGCCATATCTCGAGTAAGATAATTTATTTTAATACGTTATAAAATTTAAAATTAATCATTGCTATAATTGACAATTATGAATTCAGGAAATTTGAAGAATTACAGCGAGAAATCAATTCGTTAGTTTCAGACAATGAATTGTTGAAACTATGAAACAAACATTTTGCCAATTGGTTGAGATGTGAAGTGAGAATTCTTTTCGATTGTTCGTAATTATTACTATCATTTATAACTTTTAAGGAATTTTTAGTTATATTTCTTGTAGATTATTAATGGCTCTATCATAAATTTAAAAATTCGAGATTTAGGTCATGGACCGAAGAAATAAGTTTTTAGCTACTGGGCATCATAATTAATGGATATAAATTTCATACAGAAGAATATAGCTGGCAACGTTCAATTGTTAATAGCGGCATATGTGTTTTAGGAAGCATGTACATGACAACGACTTCGATTATTACGCCGTTGTAGAAGACATCATAGAGTTGTCTTATTTAGGAAAATTGAACAAAGTTGTAGTGCTAAAATGTCGTTGGTTCGATCCAGAGAAAGGAGTTTGGATCGATCAAAAGTTTAAATTGGTGGATATTAACCCTCGATCGAGACTTCAGTCATACGATCCATTCGTATTTGCAAAATAAGCACAACAAGTGTACTGCACTAAGTATCCATCGAAAAAAATCAAGGATGAATGGAGGGTGTCATGCAAAGTGTGAAGTGGACTATTCTTAGCAGAAACAATGGTAGATGATCATGAAACATCATCCATATACAATGATATGCCCGTAGATAATTACTATCAAGAAGATCGAGTGAATGAGACAATTGATGTAGCCAATGAAGTTGAGAATATTCAATTAGTCGATGACGTTGGGCCAATGGAAGAGTTCAATTCAAATGACCTCTTAGAAGTGAACATTGATAATTTCATTGAAGATTACTCGAATCAAGATTATAGCGACGACGACGAAAATGATGGAAATGAATCAGAATACGAAACAATCGAATAAATTGCGTAGTCCTTCTAATAATTTATAAAATTATATGTTTCTAGCTTCATAAATTAAATATAATAATAACACAAGTTTGTTACTTTTTTTAGTTACGATTACTAGAGGTCGAGCTTCTGAGTCATCTTGCTCTTCTAGGTTCTCTCCAGATGAGTGAGTCATCACGAGATATATTTATTGTCAATTGCTTATTTATAGTTGCTTATAATAATTACATTAATTTTTTTAATAATGTCAGTTGCTCCGTCGGCAATGGGGCATGTAGCCGGATCATCATATAGTAGATGATCCATTGGTGAGTCGTCTCAACGTATCACTCCAAGCGATTTCTTGTGTATTTAATATATTATACATGCAATCGTTCTAATTATTTTGTAATTATGACAGTTGCTCCATCATCGACAGGGCACATAGTCAGGATGTCTCGATCGCATGACGACGATCAACATGTCAAGTTGGGTTATTTTCTGTATATTCCTGAGTAAATTTCAATGATGGTCATCCAACTTAGGGGGCATTCTCAGTAAGGTCATCCAACTTCATTTTGTAATACGACGTTCATCCAACTTTAGAATCATTTCAGCCAAGCACGACCGCTTATAGCTAGTAAACGAGTAAATCACTAATGTGGCACTGACGTGGATGCTTATGTGGCACCACGTCAGCATTTTCTCTCTTCTCCACGTCAGATTAGAAATATAAGAATTACCACGTTAGCATTTTTCTCTCTGCTCCATCCAAACTTTTCTTTCGTATCTATATGATCATCCAACTTTTCAAAACTTTCAGACAAGGTCATTCAACTTTTCAAATTTTCTATCGCGATCATCATTAGAAACTTAAAATAAAAAATAATGAAGACACTTAGACGGACTCGAGTCGTCCAAACTTTTTATGTGTATTAAATATATAATAATATAATAATTAATAATTTTTTAATTATGGAAATAAAAAATAAGAAAAATGACATACCAATTATATCTTTATATTATATTATGATATTATACAATACCGAGTCAAATCGTAATGGCTCATCCAGCAGGGTGCTAGGCATGACCCAACACAATTTTTCTTATATAATATTATGATAACTAATAATTTTGATTTTTAATATTATGATAATTAATAATTTGGCTCGACAATCCGCTGAATGTCGGGTCATGCTCAGCACTCCGCTAGAGGAGTCATTATGATTTGCCTTGACCCCGATGAAATATCGCACGAAAAAAGTATATTTATTTTCTAATTATAATATCTTTTTATTTTAAATTTTAGTGCAAAAAATATACGATGTGTTATTTTTTTAATTTTTTTATTTCCTTAACTCAAAATAATTAATTATCATAATATTATATATTTAATACACATAAAAAGTTTGGGCAGCCCGAAATGAATGGGTCATGCCAAAAAATGTACCGAGCTAATCTAAATGTCTTCAAATTTTTATTTATTATTTTTTATGTTTATTATTTATTATTTTAATTTTTTAATAATGACCGCAGTTGAAATTTTGAAAAATTGAATGACCTTATCTAAAAGTTTTGAAAAGTTGAAATTTTGAAAAATTGAATGACCTTATCTGGAAGTTTTGAAAAGTTGGATGACTATGTAGATACAAGAGAAAAGTTTGGATGGAGCAGAGAGAAAAATGCTGACGTGATAATTTTTATATTTTTAATCTGACGTGGAGGAGAGAGAAAATACTGACGTGTCATGTAAGCATTCATGTCAGCGCCACATCAGTGATTTACTGGTTTACTGGCTATTACCGATCGCGATGACCTTGGCTGAAATGATTCTATAGTTGGACGACCGTCGTGTTACAAAATAAAGTTAGATGACCTTACTATGAATGCCCTCTAAGTTGGATGACCATCACTGAAAGTGACTCGTATATTCCTTAAATTTAAATACATACAAGTATTTTTTTTATGATGACAATTGATACGCCACCGCCAAGATTACCGAATGCTTCACCACATTTCAGCGTTGGCGAGCGGCAACTTACCCTAGGTGATATATTTATTATTATTAAAATTATATTTTTCATTTAATTACATTAATCATTTTTTTAATAATGTTAGTTGCTACGCTGCCGATAGCATAAGCACCCAACTTGTCACATTCTGACGAGCAGAATGTCATGGATCATGCAACGATAGACATCACTCGATGTGAGAACTTTACTGTACATATATCAATTATCATTAGTTTAATTTGATATGACATTAATGATTTATTTTGTACTAGGGCCCATCGATGATGTCGGACCTTCTTAGCTTACTCCAATTGTACGGGTGATGATTCCTCTTCGATAGACGAAGAGAGATTACACAATAATGGAGTGATCACCGTCAATAATATTGCTAGATTGTAAGTTAAATAAGTTGTAAAAAATTTATTACAGTTTTGCTTATCATTGAAAATTAATTCTTCTTTGTAAATTGCAGGTCCACTTTCAAACCAGCTAGTACCATGCGGAATGTCAGTGCTCTTGTTCTTTCCCACTTGCCGGAAGGGGCAGGATCACGAAAAGATGTCCCAATTTCTGTGTGGGATGACATCTTTCAGGACTTTATGGTATGATCTTCTTTTTTGGTTACATAATTTATTTTATATTATTTTTAAATTACTAACTTTTATAGTGTAGTTTATGAGGCAAATCAGTTTCATCTGAATATTAGTAATTTGGGGACGATCCGAAGAGCTTTTGACGAGATGTCTGCGAAACGACTCTGAATTCGATTATATAAGTTTCGCAATGTCATCATGTCCGCCGGCCTCGCTATGAAGCAGGGCATACAAAGATGCCCAAAGCATATTAGGTGCTTGATTTGGAAATCGTTATGTAGGAAGTGGTAAGTATGTTTATATTTAAATTATTTTTATTAAATTTATAATTTTTCAAAGTCTAAGTATTTGATGTTCATACAGGACGGATCAACAATGGCAAAAAAAGTCAGAAAAAGCAAGAGTTAACCAATTTTGGAAGCGGCTCACATCCGCACAAGCGGGTCGATGCGATTTGATGAGCATCGATGACGCATGGTAATTTACATATAAAATTGAATAATCAAACTTTTATGTTATACTTATTTTATAAAATTTGAAACTTTATTATGGTAGGAGAAACAAGACGGTCCTATGGACTTTCGCGCGATCTACAAGACCATGCATAAGTGCCGAAAGACCAATGACTGTGTCACACCCACTGCTAGTAGGCTTCTGGTAAGTCTCATCACATGTTCATTTGGTTGGTGACGTTAGTGCAAATGATTTTTCAAATGCGTAATGTTTAAATTTTTAAAGATGAGTAAAATGTGAAGATGGTTGAAAAGTACGGAGATAATCCGAGTACTCAACCACCAGGTAACATTTCTCGAAAGTGATTCATGTTTTTAATTTATGTATTCTTTATGTTATATAATTTATATAATCTATAATACTTATATGATTGTATAACTTTTCTATTTCGTAGAGGACAAACCTGTTTGGGAGAAGGTAGTCGTCACAACACGAGGAGGGTACTTGCGTGGCCTAGGCACAACCACTCAGGTACCTAGGAGGAGCGAAGGATATGCAGACGGCTCATCTGCCCATCACAGCAGTTGGCTCAATTATTGTAGTGATTCAGGGATTGATCCTGCCACAGAATCAATCCCCACGAAACTAAGGACTGAGCACATTGGTATCGAACGTCCGGAATGACAATAACAACCCCCAAACATAGGATAGAAACTTTTGCATGATATTAGATATACTTTTGTTACTTATACATTTGTTATTAGATATACCTATAGTAGTTATACTTTTATTAGTTTCGTTAATTACTTTTCATATTGTTATCTTTGATATGGTGCTTGTGATGAATGATAAATGCATTTATATGCATTATATAATTGTATAGTGTGAGAAGGAAAGAAAATATGCATGTAATGGAGTAAAAATATCTACAATTAGCGTCTCTGTAGCGTCTCAATGACGTCGCAAGAATGGTCGGCGCTACATTAATTCTTAGCATCTCGTTAGCATCGACATCTTGAGCGTGACTTTAGCGTCTCCTTGGTGACCCCAGATACATGAATTTGGCATCACAGTTCCGTTGAACTAGCGCCAACTAAGGTATAAGCGAAGGTATAAACTTATTGAATTAAAATGGTTTTTGTAAATAAAAGAGACACATGTATATAATGTAAGAACTTATATGATGACATCATTATAACTTTGATTTAATGTTTAACAATGAAATAAGTTCAAAAATTGGTATATTAATTAAGCTCACATAAAGAGAGGATATACATTTAAACTTTTCTATTGTATACACTCTAAACAATGTAAAATAATTGTTCACAACTCACAATAGTTATTTCTTGAAAAAGTATTTAATATTTAATATAAACACTTAGATATATTTAATACCAAATAATTGCATCAAACTCTTTCTATCACAAATGAACAATGCATAAGAAGAATAAATTACCACATAAAATCAATGTAAGTTTTATTTCAAATCATTAATACATATATATTGATTTAAACCTCACATACACCATCCATCTCTCAACATTATACATTTATTTATCACAATAACTTGTAGAAGATATATCATCAACCATCTATTCCGATTTAGCTTGACTTTTCTTAGAGGCATTCACATCATAGTCAAGTGATTGAAGGGAAAGTAGCTCAGATCCATCTTCATCGAGGTTAAGCAACCTCATCCACGGTCCATTTGAGGATGTTGGAGGAGCGATATTAGGACAATGATTAGTACCAGTCTTCATATTTGATTTTGTAACGACCTCAGAACTACGTCCATTGATATGAACTGCCTCCTACCACCAAAGATGTCATTTCTACTCATAGTAGATTCTAACAAGAAAAATATGAGGAGATGATGAAAAAAATCTTGAAAAAGGAGTATATATAAAGAATTTGAAAAAACATTCTTAATTAATTATTAAAATTACAGCTTGCATTGGAATATTTAATTACATTTAGAACTAGCTCCACAAAAGGAAAAGAATGAACCGTATATGTATTAATTTATAAAAACTAATATATTTTCCACTTGAGAATTACGTGTTCAAGTTGTATACATCTAAAGCTAGAACATTTATAATGAGAATTTATGTTGAAATTAATGCATTTAATAATCATGAAATCTTGGCAAGTTGAGGCTTTAAATGAACAAGTCATTTTATCTCTCACGGCATTGTTATGGAATAGACTATGAATCATCATTAAAGAGTGAAGGTAACAATTCCAGCTTGCATTCAGTTATTGATATTGATCATTCACCACTACAAAAAATATGACAAACAGAGACGCACATTAGCGACTCAAAAGGACGCGATGCTAATTTGACGCCAATAGCATCAATATAGCGACGCCTTTGGGTCGACAAAGCGAGACGCTAAGTACTTCACCTTAGTGTCCATTTAGCGTTGCATTAGCGTGCATTTAGCGTTGCATTAGCGAGACGTTAAATTCATCGCCATTACGGTGCTACAAAGTCGCTATTATCACACGCCAAAATTAGAAAATGTGCGCTAGATTGTAGCACTATGTTGGCATCAACTAAAACACAATGCTAACATAGTGTCACCAAACTACGAAGCTAAATCGACGCCTACTTAGGAGGTCAGCATTTTATCCGTGTCGACAACATGAGATGCTAATTTAGAGTCATAGGTTTGTGACGCTAAGTAGACGCTAGCTCAAGAGTCCACATTAGCATCATATGCTTGTGACGCTATTGTGAGACGTAGGCGACGCTAATTAGTTGTGTTCTAATGAGTCGTCAACGTGATGCAAAATAATCAATTTGAGTAATGGGTTAATAAGGTGAATAAGGACTCTAGAAACATTGGATAACTATATATGTTACATATACTATAGTTTAATGAATAAATATATTAAATATTCTTAATCAAATAAATTTATATGTACTCTTAAATATACATAGATACAAATACACATATATATAAATACATACATACATACATGCATACATACAAACATATATATATATGTTTGTGTGTGTGTGTATATGTATATATATGTATATATATGTATATATGTATATATATGTATATATATATATTTGTATGTATGTATGTATGTATGTATGTATATATTTATAGAAAGAAATAATGTTAACAACCTACATGTATATTTTATATATACGTAAAACATAGTACATATACCTACAAGTGTATACACACTTGTCAATATATTATGCATACAATATACATATATATATCATATCTTAATTATATATAAATTATTTTATTTTATTAATCATGAAATTATGAGGTTGAATTAAGTGATGTCGTCGCTAATTTAGAGCTGTAACTGTGTCTATTTAGCACCACCGGGGCTGACGCTACATCGGCGTCTCATGCTTGTGACACTTCAACAACGCAAAGTAGTCACTATTTCATTTATGGGTAGCGTGTTTTTCAACTTCCTAAAAATCGATGAAGTATCTTTGAACTTTGTTATGATCTGCATGGAGATTCTCAATTCTGATGGGAAAATCCGAGAACAAGGAGAGAAGATCGCAGAGAGATTGCAGAAAAATAGAGGAGACACACGAAATTTACCCAGGTTCACCCTTGAGATGAGGGCTACGTCCTGCAAAGAGGTTCCACTATATGTTTAGGTTTACAGCCGCCACACTAAATTACATCAGAAATTAGGCTATTAATAGCCTCTCCAAACCGGGTTTAAAACCCAAACAAATAGAGAAAAAACCTAATCCGAACCACACGGGCCGGCTAAACAAAAGCCCAAAATCCGGACCGCCGTCGGGGGGCAGGGCCCCCCGAACCCCCCCTTTCGTTCGTACGCCAGTAATACTGTTAATTGGGTAATACTCAGATTCCCCTAAGCTCACGTGGGCGAACCCGGTGTGAGAAACAAGGGGCCCTGAAGTATTCATCAACTCTAACATTCTCCCACTTGGTGGATACTTCACACCAATGAGAGCCTTGCCAGCAACATTCTTCTTCAATCCGACAGCAGTAGAGCACCACTCAAACTTTACACCTGTAACTGCTTTAGTCAGAAAATCAGAACTATTCTCTGTTGTATCAACCTTTTCAAGCTGAACCTCTTTCTTTTCCACCTTTTCCCGAATAAAGTGGTATTGGATGTCAATATGCTTTGTGCGTGAGTGAAATGCGGGATTCTTAGCTAACTGAATAGCACCTTGATTATCACATCTCACCTCTATAGCACCTTGCTCAAATCCGAGCTCCAAGCACAACCGTCGTAGCCATATGGCCTCTTTTGCAGCATGAGTAAGAGCCATATATTCTGCTTCTGTAGAACAAAGTGCTACCACGCTTTGTCTCTTGCTCATCCAACTTAGTGCAGCCCCAAATAATGTAAAAACATATCCGCTAGTGGATTATCTACTATCAATGTCTCCACCCCAATCAGCATCTACATGACCCACAATATCAAGCATCTTTCCTTTCCTTGTACCTTCAAAACACAATGAAAATTTTGAAGTTCCACGAAGGTACCTGAAAACTCTCTTGATAGCATTCCAATGTTCCCTGCCTGGGTTAGGCATATATCGACTCAAGACTCCCACTGCTTGGACTATATCTGGACGCGTGCACACCATGGCATACATCAAGCTGCCCACTGCACTTGCATATGGTACACGATCCATCTCTTCAGCTTCTTCATTCGTCTTCGGGCATTGCTCTACAGAAAGTTTGGTTCCTAGAGACATAGGAGTACCCACTGGCTTGCAGTCTGCCATGTTAAATTTCTTCAACACTTCTTTTATGTACTTCTCATGTCCTAACCACAACTTTCGCTTCTGACGATCTCTTCTAATCTGCATACCCAAAATAAAATTCGCCGGTCCTAAGTCTTTCATCTCAAACTTCTTGGCCAACAAACCCTTCACATACTGTTTCCAATCAGTAACATGTCATCCACATACAGTGTAAGAATGACAAATTGATCGCCAACTCTCTTCACGTAAACACAGTGATCTGAATCTGAACGTACAAACTTGAGTTCGAGCATGTACGTATCAAACTTCTGGTACCACATCCTTGGCGACTGCTTCAATCCATACAAAGACTTTTTCAATTTGCACACCAGCTTTTCTTTACCTTGAACTTCAAAGCCTTCTGGTTGCCTCATATATATCTCTTCCTCCAAGTCTCCATGACGGAATGCCGTCTTCACATCCATCTGCTCTACCTCAAGATTATATGCTGCTGCCAGAGATAGAACAAATCTGATTGAAGTCATTTTCGCCACGGGAGAAAAAATCTCATCATAGTCGACTCCCTCAACCTGAGAGTACCCTTTAGCTACCAGCCTCGCCTTGTACTTCTCTACAAACCCATCCGGTTTCAGCTTTCGCTTGAACACCCATTTGCAACCAATTGCCTTTCTATCCTTGGGCAATTTACACAAACTCCATGTTTCATTCTTATCCAGTGACTGCATCTCATCTGCCATAGCAAGCTCCCACTGATTTGCATCATCCATAGACCTTGCATCTTTTACAGAACTAGGTTCTTCTCCGATGATGCTCAAAGCATTAAACGAACTCAGAGCACTAAGAGAGTATCTCAAAGGTGCTCTTCTTTCTCGTGTTGATCTCCTGAGAACTGGTATGATAGTACCAATATCTGGGTCTTCATCTGAATCTGCATCTTCAACTTCATTAACCGAGTCCTCTTGATCCGGTTCTATAACAGACTCAACTGAAGTATCTTGTGCATCCACCTCTGAAGTTTCAGAATCAGAATCTTTTTCAAGCACTACCACTTTCTTAGGTTCATCACATTTTTGAACTTCAACTTGGGAACGTGATTCACGGAAAACAACATCCCTGTTGTAAACAATAGTCCTTGACTTTGGATTCCACAGTTTGTAGCCCTTGATCCCTTCCTTGTATCCGACAAATATGTTCTTTTCAGATTTACTATCAAGCTTACCCCGTTTTTCCTTGGGTATATGAACATATGCGTCACATCCGAACACCCGAACATGAGACAAATTTGGCTTCTTCCCAAACATTGCATCATAAGGTGTCTGATCCTTCACTGATGAGGTCGGTGAGCGGTTCTTCAGGTAGTTTGTTGTGGCTACAGCTTCTGCCCAGAATTCTTGCCCCAATTCAGCCCAACTCAGCATACATCTGGCATTCTCTATGAGTGACCGATTTAACCTTTCAGCTACTCCATTCTGCTCAGGTGTATATGGAGTTGTCTTCTGCCTAGCAATATCATTGTCCACGCAGAAATGCTCAAACTTATCTGAACAAAATTCACCTCCATTATCTGTACGAAGGACCTTGATCTTGCAGCTCAATTGATTTTTCACCAAAACTTTAAATTCTCGAAACTTATCGAATACATCTGATTTATTCTTGATAAAATAAATCCAACTGTATCTCGAAAAATCATCTATAAAAGAAACATAGTACTTGGACCCTCCAATAGATGGAGTCGGAGTTGGTCCAAAGACATCACTATGAATCAGTTCGAGAATCTTCGTTGCTCTTGAACCTGTGTGTTGAAAACTGACTCGGTTCTGTTTTCCATGGAGGCAATGTTCACAGAACCTGAAGCCCACAGAACAATCCGGAACTCCTTCTACCATCTGACTTGATGCTATAGTGGAGAGTCCTTTTTCACTGATATGGCCTAATCTCCGATGCCACAACATAGATTTGTTGTCTTCATCTTCTTTGGCCTCTTCAGAAATAAATCCGCAGCCCACAGATATTGTCTCTCCGAGCAACTTGTACAACGTGCCATAGCGAACCCCTCGTGCAATTACAATCGACCCTCTGATCATCTTGCACGAATCCTTATCGCAACTGAATATAACACCCGAGTCAGCCATTGTACCAACAGATAATAAACTCCTGCTCATAAGTGGTATATGCATCACATCTGGTAGAGTCTTCACCGTGCCATCATTCATCCTCAACTTCACCCTGCCACGTCCAACAATCTGAACCGCAGTGTCATCTCCGAGCATGACATCTCCGCCATTATACTCCTCATATTCACAGAACCAGTGTTTATGAGGCGTCATGTGGTACGAAGCACCAGTGTCGATAAGCCAGACATCTTTATCTGACTGTGCCGTACATGCAGAAGCCACATACATATCTCCTGCCTCAGCCTCCTTTTTGTCCAAGGTTGACTCAGCTTCTTTCTTATGAACCGGCTTGTTTTTGCAATCTCGCTTCAGATGGCCCTACTTTTGACATCTCCAGCATTGCACCTTCTTATCCTTACTCTTCGAACGCCCACGAGATTTGGATCTCCCTCTCTGATTTTGATTCCTTTCTGGTTGCCTTCCTCTGGCCGCCAGCGCCTCTTTACCAGAACTTGCTGATCCCTTTCTCCGTATTTCCTCTGATAACAAGGCAGCACATACACTTTCATACGAAAGTTCTTTATCCCCGCCACCAATCACAACAATTAGATTATCCCATGAATCCGGCAGCGAACAGAGCAATGTTATTGCATTATCATCATCTTGAAACTTAACATCGATTGATACAAGTTGACTGATCATCGTGTTAAAGTTATAAAGATGAGTAGAAAATGAGTCACCCTCCTGCATCCGAAGATTGTACAATTTCTTCCTCAGAAATAACTTGTTAACCAATGACTTACTTTGATATAGGGATTCCAACTTCCTCCACAAATCTCTGGCAGTAGGTTCGCCCATCACATTCATAAGAATTGAATCCGCGAGACACAGCCGAATCAAACCCTTCGCCTTTCTATCAATCCGATCCCACTCTTCGATCGCCTTTGGATCTGCCTGACTGGAGGAGGCCTCGTCCGCGACCTTCGCCGCCACCATGCCTGGTCTCTCCTTCTCGATTGCCGTCCAAAGATCTCGATCACAAAGGAGATCCTCCATCTTCATCTTCCAGAGATCAAACCGTGTTCCATCAAATTTTTCTATCTCGATTCGCGACCCTCCTGACATCTCGAATAAACCCTAATTCCTTGAACAACCTGTGCTCTGATACCAATTGATGGAAAAATCCGAGAACAATGAGAGAAGATCGCAGAGAGATTGCAGAAAAATAGAGGAGACACACGAAATTTACCCAGGTTCACCCTTGAGATGAGGGCTACGTCCTGCAAAGAGGTTCCACTATATGTTTAGGTTTACAGCCGTCACACCAAATTACATCAGAAATTAGGCTATTAATAGCCTCTCCAAACCGGGTTTAAAACCCAAACAAACAGAGAAAAAACCTAATCCGAACCACACGGGCCGGCTAAACAAAAGTCCAAAACCCGTCTAGATTTCGGGGGCACTGCCCCCGAACCTCCGCCCGCTCACCGGCGAGCGGGACCGCCGTCGGGGGGCGGGGCCCCCCGAACCCCCCTTTCGTTCGTACGCCAGCAATACTGTTAATTGGGTAATACTCAGATTCCCCTAAGCTCACGTGGGCGAACCCGGTGTGAGAAACAAGGGGCCCTGAAGTATTCACCAACTCTAACAAATTCTAGAAGATGGAGTGTCTTTCAATTTTCTGAATGGTCGATGGAGTATTATCATTTTTAAGTCGCTAGTGGATCTGGTGGAGTATAGTCAACGTAGTGTGGGTAACTTTTTAATCGATTGTTGTCAACTTCGCACAGAAGAGCTAATCATATAACATTTTGCAATTTTTATCTAGTTTATTCTGCATGTATCTTTTGATAGCATGTAAAATCATAAGTAAATGTACATCAATTATGGAGGAATTTATAGATCTCCATATCATAATTAAAAAATATTATACAGTATTACATCAATGATCAGTGGATCATAAGTATGAATCTCCATTATGAGAGTTTTAATAATTTCATAAACATAGGAGATGAATAAAGAACTATACATATTCAAGTCATAGAAAGAAACAGATAGGAACTTGAGCACCCCATTAGATAGATCATTTCAATAACAATGGGCAATAGTACGTAACCATGATATTGATCATTCTAACACAAAATTATAAATGAAAACATTTAGTCATTGTATGAAGGATCAAGTCATAATGATGAAACAGGATTTCCTTGCATCAATAATAATGGTGAGTATTGATGTATACATGTTCTAACATGCAGTTAAGATTGCATTATTTTTTATTTGATTAGCTTTTATCATAGCATACATAATTTTATTAGCTTACTTAATTTTATGTTTGTAAAGCAAAAGAAAAGAGGAGTTATGAAGTTTTTTTTAAAAAAAATACACTTAACTGAAGTCAAAACGAAGTTAAAAGTGAAAATCAAAACTCCCAAGGGATGTCAAATTAAAGTCAACAACTGCATAATTTTGATCTAAAATGTCATGACAGACAGTTGTGTATTAACCTGTGACCAAGGTCATGACTGAACAATAATGGGCTCTGAAATGCACCATAAAAATGGAGTAGTTCCAATTTCAAACATCGTCTAAGTCACGGGTAATAATCAGAAAGTAATGTGCCATGGCAAGCACCTTTTTAATATAATTTGGTGTCTATTTAGAATATTAAATGAGTGTCAGGAACTGCGAAAATCGTATGATTTTATCATACAATGATCTTAGAGGACTCTTAATCTTCTCATATGTTTAGGGATTAATTGGAAATGTGTTTAATCAGAGTTAAAGTATTTGAATTATTTTCCAATCCTATTATGAGTGTATTACAAATTTTACTTATCTAGACATGAATTTTTTTTCAATTAAATTAAAACACTACAAAAACTCTAGAGGCGCTTGAAACCTATAAATAGAGATCATGGGAGGCAAAAACAAAAGTAGTGTCCATAACTTGTTCTAGAATTAAATATTTCTCAAATTGATGTTTAACTTACGAATTGAAGTATTCATAATGTGGGTCCAATAACTTGATGTTTGTGTTGAAATTCATATGGTCTACTAAATTTTATCTAGTGTCGATGACAAGTAGCTTAGGAACTACATATTAATGCATTTTCACATCTTCTTAAACTAAATTTTGATTCGACGTTTGCGATCTTAAATTTGAACAATAGTTACACTAGTTTGATTTTCTGAACTGAGGTAATTACCTTAGATATTCATAATTTGTTTTAAGAGTTGGCATCTTTCCTCGTCATTTAAAACTCAACTACCATATGATTGAATTACGTAGGTTTGTATTGGTGGATGTTTCTTATAAATCTAGAGTCAATCTTGAATATTCCTCTATGTAAGAACTTCTGCAGGATATCATTTAATTTTTTTTTCAACCAACTTAGCTAATTGCCCTGTGAGAATATGATTTCTAATTTCCAAATTAATGCACCGTGTGAGCAATTTATCTCAAAATTTGATTCAATTCTTCAATTGTATACATCCTACATGTAATTTATCTCAAAATTTGATTCAATTCTTCAATTGTATATATCCTACATGTTCTAAGTCTATTCCATACTAATACTTCAAATGAAACTCCTCCTCGAGAGATTTCCCATAATTGATAGGATTACTTTTCAATTCTTCTGTAAATTTAATTTAAATTCAACTTCTATTAAATTATTATAAATTTTCAAAAATAATAGGCTTTGTTTATTTTCATGTTTCATCATTTTCTGAATTTAATTTTTTTTGTCATGTTAGTAATTAAGTCGAATTTAAGTAATAAAGAGTAAGTAAGAGTTGACAATCGTAGGTGGACTAATGAATTAGTTATCTTCTCACTTTAGTTAATCATTGAAAGATAAATAAATTTGTGATCATAAATAAAATAAAAATAAAGATGATGTCAATCTCAAATGTTTGGACCTTAATGAGAGAGAAAAATAAAGTCCAGACCCTTTGTTTTCAACTTATATCTTAGTTAATAATAAAATCTTATTTAAATTTTAAGTGATGAAAAGATCACAAAAAATATAAACTTTATTTAGGACAAATTAAGAATAGACAAAAGCAGTTAAACAGGTATACTTCGATCTATCTCAATTAAGATATTTTTCAAATTTATATCATTAATTACTAAATAAGTTAATTAATAACTCAAAATTAATGACATCAAATTAGATTATCACTAACATACTTAGGTGTGGCAGAATAAGTTTACGAATTCTGACACGTGTTCAACCAATCATCATGCACAAAATTCATATTTAACTACTATGAATCTGCTAATATTTCAAACATAAATTATCCAATTGATATAAGAGAATTAAATAGAGACCATATGAAAATTCACATAATTATAAATCATAAAATAAATTGGAAGAAAAATGGGCAAAATTTTAGTCTTCCCAAAACAATGATACTACTTAGTAAACTATTTGATTCTAACTTCGAGAAGAAAAATATAATAAAAATATTAGAAATTATAATCAAACTCTCAAGTAGTAGACAATGTTTCTTAAATGAGTCTTAGAATATGTTAAAAGTGATCGTTGAAAACTTTGGATTCCTCAATTTTCGGTTAATCCGCAGTGTCACAGAGTAAAAATTATTCCTTCATTTTCTATGTGGATAGACTTCCAAACTCTGAAACTGCATATTTCATAAGATTATGGTGCATAAGTGTTTATAGAGGTGACGGCCTCCGAGGGTTTGGGATTGATTTTGACATTCAACTATACATGAATGTTACTTGGCAAATCACAACCGTTGATCCTAACCATCATGATAATAGAACTCGACCCTAGTTTAGTGACAATTTGACCCAAGTTCTAGAGTTGGGCTGAGGTCTAGAGTCGAATTCAATTGCCAGAGCTAACTCAGTTGAGGTATAATGCTAACCCGGATGGGGTTCTTATAAGAGCCAAATATAGCCATTGTTTCGGCTTCAATTTTTGCATTCTTTCTATTCAATCGCTCCCAACATTTGAAACGATGATCCTGAGAATAAAATAATAGTGAATAACTTGTGACTCAAAAGAATTTAAGAAAATAAATAACAAAACGGATGCATGCAATGTTCAAAACTATGAATAATAACATATGTAAAATATGTATAAAAATGCATGCATAACTTATATGTTTGTTCAGAAAAACCTTAATCTCAAGTCATCGTGGACATGATACTCAACCGCTATGCTGATTTGTACACTTGTAGCTAAGGGAAATTACATTGAGTAATTACTATCTTATTAAATTAGGTTATATCCCCACATCCATTCATTTTCCACCTAATTCACATATCTCTCTCACTCTCATCACTTCGATCACGAAGGGGAGGTCCAGAGACCTAATGCAAGAAAATTAAAGATCGGAAATAAAGAAGTACATACACCTCACTAGTGGAATTAGAACTCATTCCTTCTTGATCTCCAAGTGATGGTGTACGCTTGTTCCCGACATCATTATAAACTTTGATTTAATGTTTAACAATGAAATAAGTTCAAAAATTGGTATATTAACTAAGCTCACATAAAGAGAGGATATGCATTTAAACTTTAAACTTTTCTATTGTACACACTCTAACCAATGTAAAATAATTGTTCATAACTCATAATAGTTCCTTGAAAAAGTATTTAATATTTAATATAAACACTTAGATATTTTAATACCAAATAATTGCATCAAACTCTTTCTATCACAAATGAACAATGCATAAGAAGAATAAAAAATTATTTACCACATAAAATCAATGGAAGTTTTATTTCAAATCATTAATACATATATATTGATTTAAACCTCACATACACCATCCATCTCTCAACATTATACATTTATTTACCACAATAACTTGTAGAAGATATATCATCAACTCATATCATCAACCACCTATTCCGATTTAGCTTGACTTTTCTTAGAGGCATTCACATCATAGTCAAGTGATTGAAGGGAAAGTAGCTCAGATCCATCTTCATCGAGGTTAAGCAACCTCATCCACGGTCCATTTGAGGATGCTGGAGGAGCGATATTAGGACAATGATTAGTACCAGTCTTCATATTTGATTTTGTAACGACCTCAGAACTGCGTCCATTGATATGAACTGCCTCCTTGAGCATTTCTTGACAACTTGCTTTGAGGGCCTCCAACTTGGTCATTACTTGAACGCACTCTTCAGGTGTCAGGTCATCTACATTTTTGGACCAAATTGGATCAATCTCTTGAAGAAAATTCTTGAATTTCTCTTTATTCATGGAATTTGTTTCTTTAGCAGCTTCAACCTTGCGAGAGAGCTCTACAAACTCTTGCATCAATCCATCAACGTGATCACCATCCGTAGGGGATAGTAGAGTTTGGGTTTGCCCATCAGACATAAATCGGTCTAGAACCGAATTGACTGATGGACTCCCAAAAGAGTGAATTTTACCTCTAGGCGAGGTGATGAGTATCGCCACCTCGGCACCACAAAGTATGGCGAGGTTGCTAGCTTTTGAAAAAACACCCATCTTGCGCTTTGAGAAGCACACTTGACGAGCATCTTCCTTGAGTATTTTCTTCATCTCAATCTTCTTCCGACCCCTACCACCAAAGATGTCATTTCTACCCATAGTAGATTCTAACAAGAAAAATATGAGGAGATGATGAAAAAAATCTTGAAAAAGGAGTATATATAAAGAATTTGAAAAAACATTTTTAATTCACTATTAAAATTACAGCTTGCATTGGAATACTTAATTACATTTAGAACTATTTCCACAAAAGGTAGAGAATGAACTGTGTAAGCATTGATTTATAAAAACTAATATACCTTCCACTTGAGAATTACGTGTTCAAGTTGTATACATCTAAATCTAGAACATTTATAATGAGAATTTATTTTAAAATTAACATTAGTAATCATGAAATCTTGGCAAGTTGAGGCTTTAAATGAACAAGTCATTATATCTCTCACGGCATTGTTATGGAATAGACTATGAATCATCATTTGAAGGGTGAAGGTAACAATTCCAGCTTGCATTCAGTTATTTACCACTACAAGAAATATGCCAAATAGCTATGCACATTAGCGACTCTAATTCGATGCCAATAGCATCAATATAGCGACGTCTTTGGGTCGACAAAGCGAGACGCTTAGTACTTCGCCTTAGCATCGATTTAGTGTTGCATTAGTGTTATAGAAGGTCGATGCTAAATTCGGCGCCATTGCGATGCTACGATGTCGCTATTATCATGCACCAAAACTAAAAAAATGTGCGCTAGATTATAGCATTGTGTTGGCATCGACTAAAACACGATGCTAAAGTAGCGTCAGCAAACTACAATGCTAAATCATCGCTTGCTTAGGAGGCGATATTGGCATCGAAGGTCAGCGTATCAGCGTCGATAACTTGAGACGCTAATTTAGAGTCATAGGTTTGCGACGCTAGCTCAAGAGTCAACATTAGCATCTGCTTGTGACAATATTGTGAGGCGCAAGCGATGCTAACACTACTAGAAAAATGCTGATTACCGACGGTTTTACAGTCGGAAATGATCCGTCGGAAGAAAAAAATTCGTTGGAAATATGACCGTCGGAAAAAATCCCGGGCGTCGAAAGTTTTCGACGGTTGCGTTCGAACCGTCGAAAGTTTTCGACGGTTGCAACCACCGGAAAAGGCCGATGGTTCGAGCCATCAAAAGTTCTGACGGTTGCAACCGCCGGAAAAGGCCGACGGTTCGAGCCGTTGAAAGTTCTGACGGTTGCAATCGTCGGAAAAGGCCGGCGGTTCGAACCGTCGATAATTTTCGATGATCGCCACTATCGAAACTTTCGACAGTCGTCGCAACCGTCGATCTTTCAGCGGTCGCAACCGTCGCAAAGGTTTTTTTAAATATAAAAAAAATTAGCGGCCGGATCGGGCCACGGCCAGCTCCGGCCGTGGCCAAATCCGATCGCCGGTGCCAGATCCGGGCCGCTGGGGGCCGGATCCGGGCCGCCGGTGCCCGATCCAAGCCGCTGGGGGCCGGATCCGGGCCGCCGACGCCCGATCCGGGCTGCTGGGGCCGGATCCGGCCGCCCGGCGGCCGATCCTACTGCGAGAGGCCGGATCCTCCACCAGACGGTCGGATCCGACCGCCCGGCAAGCGATCCGGCCGCTGGGCGGCCAGATCCGGAAGCCAGGCGGCCGATCCGGCCGCTGGAGGCCGGATCCGAACGCCCACGGCCGGATCCGGCCGCCAGCAGCAAGATCCGGCCGCTGTGGGCCAGATCCGGTCGGAGAGAGAAAGAGAGAGAGAGACGCCGGCGCGGGAGAGGGTCGCCGGCATCCAGTGCGGGAGAGAGTCGTCGGCACGGCCGGGAGAGGGAGAGGGGGAGAGAGAGAGAGGAGAGGAGGAATTATATATAAGGGGAAAAGATGAGAGAAAGCGGGAAAAGGAAAAAAAAAGCAGGATAACGAAATTTTAATTACCGACGGCTCCGATCGTCGAAAACGTAAATATTAACTATTTTTAAAATTACCGACGGTTGTGATCGTCAAAAATATATTTAGTTATATATAATATTTATTTTTTATTTTACCGATGGTTTGAACCGTCGGTAATCGTTACCAACGGTCAAAACCGTCGGTAATTGCAACGGTTTGGACCGTCGCTAGTTATATTAATAAAATACTCATCATATGATATTATTATACATTTACCGACGGTTACGACCGTCGGAAATTACGGCGGATTTTGCGACGGATGGATATCCGTCGAAAATATCGACGTTCCTAATTGTCAAAAAATTAAATAATAATATAAAAAATATATAATTTAGTTTTTTTATTTTTGGCGGTCGTAACCATTGGAAAATCCATCAGAAAAATTAAATAATAATATAAAAAATATATAATTTAGTTTTTTTATTTTTGGCGGTCGTAACCATTGGAAAATCCATCAGAAAAATTAAATAATAATATAACAAATTATATAATTTTTTTTATTTTTGACGGTCGTGACCGTCGGAAAATCCGTCGAAAATTGAGATGGATGATTATCCGTCAGAAATATCGACGTTCCTAATCATCAAAAAATTTAAATAATAATATAAATCATTTCCGACGGTCATGACGGTCAAAAAATCCGTCGGAAATAAAACCGTCGAAAAATTCGTCGCAAATTGCGATGGATTTCGAACCGTCGGAAAATCGCAATTTTTTTGTAGTGTAATTAGTTGCATAGCTAATGAGTCACCAATGTGATTCATAATAAACAATTTGAGTAATGAATTAATAAGGTGAATAAGGACTCTAGAAAAATTGGATAACTATATATGTTACATATACTATAGTTTAATGAATAAATATATTAAATATTCTTAATCAATTAAATGTATACGTATTCCTATACTATATATGTACATATATATGTATTCCTAAATATACATAGATACAAATACACATATATGTAAATACATACATACATACATACACATATATTTGTGTGTGTATACTTTATATATAGAAAGAAATAACGTTAAAAATCTACATGTATACTTTATATATATTTAGAACATAGTACATATACCTACATGTTGTGTATACACACTTGTCAATATATTATGCATATAATATATATAGATATATCACATCTTAATTATATATAAATTATTTTTATTTTCTTAATCATGAAATTATGAGGGTTGAATTAAGTGACGTCATCGCTAATTTAGAGCCACAACCTTGTTGATTTAGCACTGTCGGGGGCTAACGCTATATCGGTGTCTCATGCTTGTAATGCCGTGTCAACGCTAAGTAGTCTCTATTTCATTTTGCCATGATTTAGCACCCAGGTAGCGACGCAACATTGCCACTAGTTTATTTAGTCAACTTCCTTTGATTATTCCCACTTAATCATGCACATATACACATGCATATACATATACTTATATACATGCATATTCATATATATATATATATATATACACACATATATGTAATATAAACCTATTTGAATATAAGTTTCTAAAAAAATCAGGTCGATAGCGTCACGGTAGCATCGATTTAGCGCCGACTTTGTCATGTAGAGTCACTTCAGTGCCAACTTAACGTCGCGACTAAATTGATATCTTTTAATTTATTAGTCGGCACCGTGTTAGTGTGTAATTAGCATCGCAATGTTTGCGGCGCTAAAAAGTTACTTAAATCCCTAAGTTCTTCCCTCTCTGTTGTGATTTTACTTACTATGATCCACGTCGATGACTGACTTGACCGACGCTGCCCTCCTCCGGTACCCTGCTCCGATGCCACTGTCGGATGCCACCCTCCTCTGCCTCCTCAGCTACCCTCCTATGACCCGTCGCCGCTTTCCTCCTCCGACCCTGCCACAATCCTCCTCCGACCTTGCCGGCCTCCTCCTCCGACCCCACCGCCCTCCACCGGTGCCATGCTCCGACGCCACCGCCGGATGCCACCCTCCTCCGCCACCTCCGCTGCCCTCCTCCGACCCTTCAATCTCCTCCGCCACATCTTCTGGCCTCCTGCGACTCGTCGCCGCCTTCCTCCTCCAACCCCATCGATCTCCTCCTTTGCTGCCCTCCTCTGACCTTGTCGCCTCCTCTGCTGCCCTCATCTGACCCCGTCGGCCTCCTCCTCCGCCCTCCTTCGACCCTGCCGCGCTACTCCGACGCCCACCGATGCCCTCCTCCGACCTCGCCGCCTTGCTCCGACGCCCTCCTTCGATGGCACCGACAAACCAACGCCCTACTCCGCCGCTCCGCCCAGCTGACGTCCTCCGACGCACCGCCGAATGCCTCCCTCCATGCCTAGCCTGCCCCGCCGCTCTCCTCCGACGCCACCGCCCTGCCAAACATCATCCGTTGCCCTCCGCCACCCTGCCCCCCCCCCCCCCCAACATCCTTTCAATGTGCAATAAATCCCTTTTTGTTAATATTTGATTGACTTGAAAAATAGATGAACAAACAAATTATATTGTTCTTAATTATAATTGCAACTATATTGTTCTTAATTATGTTTCCAACTATATTGCTCTTAATTATTCTTCCAACTATATCAGCATGAACAAACAAATTATATTGTTCTTAATTATGCTTCTAACTAGATGAACATCATTACTTCAAAAATGGATAAACAAAAAAAACTATATTGTTTCTTATGCATGCCTCCAAATAGATGAACATCGCGACTTGAGAAATAAATAAACAAATGATCATCTCTTATCTTACTCATGTTTATCAATATTCCAAATATCAAATCTATCACCTTTGCATTAAAACTTTGCTTAATTTATAAAAGCTGAGTTATTATCTGACCTTTTAGAATTAGTCTCTGAAAAATAACAACTTTTTTTTTAATTTTGAAATGTTAACAAAGAGAAAAGAGGAGATAAATCCAATCTTGGACAGGTGATAGGAGCAGTTCGGCAGGAGGAGAGGATAGAAAGGAAATTTGAGAGGAGGATTGAGGAGGAGAAAATTTGAGTTTTTGAAAGAAGAACAATGGAAGAAACTTTTATTTTACCTATGTCGATGCTCGGGTAGGAATTTTTATTCCCTATGGTGTAATTTGTGTTGGTGCTATGGTTTGATTCCCTTTTTTATAGCCGTATCCATTAGATAACTTTTGAATTAATTTGGATTGCTTTGTGAATGATTTAATTATGCTAGACTTTTGTAGATCGAGAGATCTTCTTTTTGTTCATACACTATCTTATTCGAGAGAAGGGATGGTATTTCCTAAAACCATTTACAACAGCATTCTTCCTAATGAGTCCTTCTATTTCTAAACGATTGAGAGGTCTGCTTTATCACCTTGTGAGGCAAGAGTCGGCAATGGTCCTAGTTGTCTTGGATCAAACCTTTTCGCCAAGATTAGGATTTTAATTTAAGTGTTAAGGTTCGAGAGATCACTTTTCCCTAGTAATCAAGTTGAGAGGTCAATTGATTATTGTTCCTAATCTACTCATTAACGGCTAATTCCTAACATTACGAGAGACATCGAGGGATGAATGGGAAGAGTTAGATTGTTTTCATAGGTAAGAATCAAGATATCATCATCGTCATTTAGGATCACATCACACTAGTAGACAAATTTACCATAAGGGAATTCTGATCTCATTAGGATTCTCATTTTAACAATTTTTTTGTTTCTCTCCTGTTATTAACATTCGTGACAATTTTTTTGAGGTATAACGGCATCCTAATTAACAATTTTCTAAGTTACGACACTCGTAGTTTCTACTCAACCTATATATTTACAGTAGTGTGGACTCTAGAGATATTTAACTATGATTCGAACGGCATTTAGCTGCTATGAGATATCACAACTTCTAAAGTTCACATAAAAAAATTAGCTATATTATTCTTAATTATGCTTCATATCTATACTCGATGAGATTCAACTTGAAATCAAATACTGATACATTATTATCAATTTTTGATCTCTTCAGTCATGTTCTCATTTTTAGTTAACAAGAATGTGGATGAACATTCTTGGTAAATAAAATGAGAATATTGAATAAAAGATATCAGAATATGATAATTCATTTATTAGTAAGAATTTATTGACATATACCTTAACGTTGTCCATTATACAAATGGCAAAGCCAAATCGTAGTTTGGTTCATCATTGGAAGGATAAATGGGGCGTTATAATAGAAGAATATAAAAATGGTGTTGATGAATTTATTAAGGTGGCATATGGAAATGAAGGTGTTGCTTCTTCATGTGAAGAAATCTTAAGCCCATGCTGAAAATGCAAATGTTAGCGGTGGAAACTAAAATATGATGTGGAGAAATATTTATATTACAATGATTTCTTACTAAAATATACAAATTAGTTCTTTCATGGCAAAGAAAAAATGAATAAAGAGACAACACTTGATGTTAACATAGATACCAATGTGGGCTAGTCGACCCATCTGTATAGGGACATGATACGACATGCGATGGAAGAAGAAAATGTTGGCGAAACAATTATTTAAGTATATTTGAATCTTTCGACTTCTAAATTTTATAATCTTCTCAAAGAAGTCGACGAACCTGAATGGGAGTGGCACAATTAATGAACTTGAAACCAGAATTTAATATGAGCAAAAACTATTTGACCGAATGATTGTCATTATCAAGAGTCACTACAAGAAAGTCTCATTAAAACCATCAAAAACTTTGGTTTCGGATGGATTTTTTTATGGGTACATGGTCGTTGGAAAATTACTTGTCAGTAAAAAATTACTGACGGAAGTTAATTTCCTTCAGTATTTCCAACGAGTTTCCGACAGACATAACCATCAGAAACTCTGAAGGATGTCTCCCCTCGAAACTTCCGACAGGTAGAACCCATCGGAAGCTATGAAGGAATTTCTCCCTTTGGGGTTTTCAATGGGAAGAACCCGCCAAAAGATCCGACGTGTGTGAAACCGCTGAAGTTACCGACGGGTTCATCCGTCAAAAACTTTTTTAATAAATTAAAAAAGTCGGACGCCTACGATCAGATCCAGTGAAGGCATCCGATCTTGCCGTCGTCTTGAGGTGTTGATCATCCCAGACAACAGACGACCGACTAGAAAGCTCTATGGCCAGATTTGGAGGCAAGGGGTCGGATTGACCACCCTGTGGCAAGATCTGGCCAAATGACGGTCGAGCCGGCCACTATTGTTGGATTGACCGCCTTTGCAGCCACTGTCGAGAGAGGAGAGCAACGACGTCGAACTGCGGGTCCATCAAAGCCAGAAGAGAGATGGGGGAGAGGGAGCGAGAAGAGAGAGCATGAGAGGAGAGAGGGAGACGGTGAGATGGCGGCCGATCTGGTGAACCTGCTACCGGATCGGCCATGCGACAAGATGTAGACGTGCCTACGACGGGATGCGGCCGGATCCAACCTTCCATGGTAAGTGACTGCCAGGCATCGGATCCAGCCACGCCTACTACGTGATCCGGCCAGCGGCTACCACAAGCACCGGAGTGGCTGCCAGGAGCCAAATCCGGCCGTGCCCACGATGGGATTTGGCTGCCAACGTCAGAGGCAGCCGCCAGGCGCCGGATGCTACTGCAAGCCATCGAATCCGGCCACCAGACCGTGGATGCAGCCGCTAGACGGCCAATGTGGCGGCTAGGTGCCAGACGCCCGACCACCAGCGAATGGATTCGGCCATCAGCAACCATATCTGGCCACCAGTAATAAGATCCAGGCGCCAGATTAGGTCGCCCTATGGTCAGATAGGCCACCAGGCACCAGATCCTGTCGGCCTACTGCTTTTATATATTGCATTATTTATTTTCAATGATTATATATATAATATTATTATTCAACATTAATAATATTATATGTATTAATATTAATTATATGTATTAATTTATATGATTATAAACATTAATAATAAATTATTATTTTAATATCCATCGATAATTTTGAAGGAATTATTCGTCGATAATTAAAATAATATTATTTATTATCAATGTTTATATATATTATATTATCAATGTAATTTCAAAGGCTAAACCTACTGAAAATTTACCGATGGAAATTTGTCGTCTGTAGTAGCGAAGGACTTTTTATCCTTCGATATTTCAGAAAGCTTTTACAATTCGTCGCAAATGTCGTCGGAAAATGCGAAAGATTTATGTCCGTCAAAAATTATCCATCGCAAATAGGTAATTTTCTTGTAGTGAGTATGCTTCTGGCATTAGAGAGGTTATCACAAAACTTTTACAATATTGATGCATGTTGCAACCATTGTATGTTGTATTAAAAGAAAAATAACTCACTTCTTGTTCTATTTGTGGTGACATCAGACACAAACCGATAAAGAATTTTCAAATTTCGAAGAAGAATGTGGCAAATGTAGTGTTTAGATACTTTCCCATAGTTTCCAAAATTGCAATGGCTATTTCTTTTTTAGAAACTACATGTAGCACAATGAGGGGGCACGTGATGATCTGAGTTCATTACACGTCCTTCAGATACTGAGATGTACTTCATCCGACTTTTTCAGTAGAATCACGCAATGTTAGATTGATACTTTGTATTGATGGGTTCTATCCATTTGCATTTCTTATTCATGTTGGCCAGTTTTGTCACTACATATTCAATTTGCAGATATTAAGCCTCGATCAAGACTACAATCATATGATCCATTCATATTGATTGAACAAGCGGAACAAGTTTATGACACAGTATCCATCGAAAGGAATCAAGGATGAATGGTGGGCGTCATGCAAAGTGAGAAGTAGATATTCTTAGTAGAAAAAATTGTAAATGATCGTGAAACATCATCCATTTACAATGATGTGCCCGTAGATTATTATTATAAAGAAAATCGCATGAATGAGATTATTGATATAGTTGATGAAATTCAGAATATTTAATTTGCTGAAGTCGTTGAGCTAATGGAAATGTTCACTTCAAATGACCTTTTAGAAGTGAATGTTGACAATTTTATGACGATGACTCGAATCAAGATTATTGTGACGACGATGAAGATGATGAATCAAAATACAAGACAAACGATTAAATCATGTAGTTATTTTAATAAATTTAATTTTTTTTCACTAAGTATCCAAGTTTATCTAAATGCGATGAAAAACATTAAGTATCTAAATTTATAAATATTAATAATAACACAAGGTTGATAATTTTTTAAGGCATGGGTACATGATGTCGAGCTTCAAGTGCGTCCCACTCTTTCAGGTGCTCACTCCTTATGAGTGATGCGAGTCGACCACCAAGTGATATATGTATTGTGTGTCTTACTGATATTCGACTAATTGGTACTAATTAGTAACATATTTTTACGGTGACAACTGCTCCATCGCCAATGAGGCACATAACCAAATCGTCACATAATAGGCGGTCTAGTGGATTGTCTCGATCGCATGACAACGATTGCATGTCACCACAGGTCATTTATTGTGTATCTAATAAATTTAAATGCATGCAAATGTTTTAACTATTTTGTTTATGGTGTTAGTTGCTCCACCATCGACCGAGCACATAGTCGGATCGGTGCATAGTAGGCAGTCCATTGGTGGATCGTCTTGATCGCATGACACCCATCGACATGTCACCTCAGGTTATTTTTTTGTGTATTTAATAAATTTTGCATGTTTTAACTATTTTTTATTGTGACAATTGTTACGCCTCCGCCTAGATCGATGGACACTTCTCCACATTCCAGCATCCATTCCACACGACCACACACACTAGGTGATATATTTATTAGTACTTAATTTATATTTTCATGTAATTATATTAATCATTTCTTATTTCAATGGTGTCAGTAGCGACGCCACCGATGGGACACGCAGTTAGATCGGAGCGGACTTATTAGTATTTCTTAACTAGGGTTTGGTTCTGGCGTTGGGTCGATGTATTAAGTAATTTTACTTTTTCTCGTAAGCCTTTCACAAATTTGTCAAAATTGTCCCACATGGGTACACATCATCCGTTAGAGGGAGGAATATGGAGGAAGGATAAAATGAAAAAATAGAAGAAATTTATATTGGAGAAAATATATGGGCAAGTGTGTCAATATCTTCTCCAAAAAATCTAAAAGAACTTGGGCTTTATCACTTTTTGATGGAATCTAAGGTTGATGAGAGTGATGAATACATTTGTTACTGTTCACTTACCATCACGTAAGAAAGAAATAGTTGTTAAAGTTCCATAAATATTCCATCCTTAAATTTGAGCAGTCACAAATCCATACAAAAACTTTGTTAAAGGCTTGTGATGGATAGCATTGCGACCATAAGTTCCATCACATATGTTAACTAAAATATTAAATAATATTTTGATCTTTGTCACAATTTTCTCACAAAATGGTCACAACCTGGGAAGAAAACATTTCTTCAAAATTATTGACACATGTTTTTGGTAGTTTTCGTTGCACGGTGGGGGAGAGGGGGAGGGGGTGAATTGGTGTTTTAAAAACCTTATCATGAAATCAATTTTGAAAATAATGATAAAGAGCATATAGGGAGTAAACGAAAAAGGTGCAGGATGTATTGACGAAGTTCGGCCCAACTCTTTGGCCTACATCTCCGCTCCAACTTCTCATCATCAAGATCGCCGAAGTCCACTAGCATTTTCTTTTCTTGTAGGGAGAGAACAACTCTCTTTTGTTCTCCGCTCAAGAGGCAAGGCACACCTCTTCTTATATAAAGCTCTCAACTTTTGTAAATCTCACTACAAGGATTCCTTTGACTCTCTTCTTTTACAACTAATGCTCACACTTAGAATATGGAAAAGAAAGGGATTATTTGTGAATTTTTTAATTCAATAAGTGTTTTGGACTTGGGCAAAGATTTGAAGTGCTGTCTCTTGCTCGGATATTTTTTCTTCAGGTTTCGGCACTCCTTTTATAGTTTTCTTCAAGTGTTGATTACCTCCAAAAAGTCTTGCATAAATTTCTCCTTAAAAAATAGTCATTATTGTTCACTTTAGCTTGTGACTAGTCAATCGCATTTATGGACCGATCGATCGATTAACATGACTATTGTATCGGCTGATTGGTCAACCGATCATTCAACCAGTTCTTCAACCATCATGGTCATGACCTTTGTTGAATTCATTCTTTGAGTTGATCGATTGACCAGTGCCACGACCGAACCATCGACTGTCATAGTCATGTCATTTGTTGAATTCATTCTTTGAGTTGGTTGGTCGATCGATGTCACAACTGCTCCATCGATCATCGTCTTCACGACATATTTCTGCTCGATATTCATCGACCGATCGACATAGCCAGTCAACCGATGGATCGACCAGTCACTACAAAATTTTTCTCCTTAATTTTTAACTTTGCGATTTCTTTTACAAATGTAGTCCTTTTTATCTTATACTTGCACAATCATTACTCATTATTAGTTTTTACGTCCAACTGAATTTGTTATCATCAAAACTCGGAAGGAAGTATAGGATTCAACAAAGGGATTGTGCGAAAAGAAAGTCATAGTTTTCATTATAGGCTAGCAAATCATTCCCCCGGTTATGTGACTCATCCCATTCAATAATAATTTAATAACGTCAATCCAGAGGCAATTCACAATTCATGGTTGCACATAATTGTGTTTTTTTGTCTTGTTTAACATAATACAACCTATATCTATTTTTTTCATATTAGTGTTCAATCATTGGCGTAGAAAACACAATTGAAACATGACAATAAAGATATCTGGATAACAATCAAATCAAGAGTAATAATATTAATTATAAATTAATGATCATGCCAGTAATAATTTTTAGTACGTAACTATATTTCAATTTTGGTAATAAAATCATGTCATATAATTCAACCCTCATAATTGCATGATTAAAAAAATATTATATATATATATATATATATATATATGTATGTATGTATATTGTATGTATAATATATTGACATGTATGTATAGACATTAAATGTGCCAGGTTATATACATACATATATATAGTATGTATGTATGTATGTATGTATGTTTAATTTATAAATTAAAGTTTAGTGATGTGTATGTTACAATGGTGTCATCTTAGCGTCACATTAGCGATGCAACGATTGAGCGCCACTTTAGCGTCACCATACCATCGACGTCGGAGTGACGATCAATCGTAGCGCCCGATTGTGGTGCAACATATTTAGCACCACCTTGGCGTCGACTAACCTAAGGTGCTAAAGTATGCAATGTAGAGTCACGAATTTGCGACGCTAAAAGGGAGTTGATATTTGCCGCGCATTTGCGTGTTCGGCACGTGCATTGATAGTGTCTCTGTAGCGTCGTGAAGACGCCAATAGGGCATCGCATTTTTTAAACGCTAAACCGAGGCAAAGGCTAGGCTATTTACGTCGCCCGTTGTCTGATGCTAAGGTGATGTTATTGCAACACTAAGGGCGTCGTTTTATCGTCGCATCTTTTGAGACGCTAATTCGCGTCACTATTACGCAAATTCTTGTAGTGATTCTTAATATGAGGGGGAAATATTAGTTCGGTTAAAGTCTTCTCAATTATACTAAATTCAAGAATGGTTGGTTTGTCCGGTTAAGGAGATGATAAGCTAGATGATTCTTGACATAACTAAGATTTGCACTCATTTTTCTTGTGTGATTTATATATCGTAGTGGTGAAACAAAGTTAAGACCATCTCTTATATCGTCCTAGTGCTCTTAGTCATCAACCAATCGATAATTTTACTCAATTCTTTTATTTTTTTATTTAATAATTTACAAATGTTTGAAGTAATGCAGTGTCCTATTAACATATAGTTAATATATAATTAAGTTAATTCGACTTGCACATTGTAGACCAATTTTGCTACACAAATTTTGCATTGTCACTCGATTGTGCCTAATGCTATACTACATCGGTATAGTGAGGTTTTCGATGCATAAAATTCATCGGTAATTGACAAAAAACTTATACTATACCTTGTTAATGTCTTTGTCATGTTTCTACTATATCGTCGCCTGATGTACTATCTCCACTCTTGCGTCATGAAGCCAATGCATCCATTTCAGATGCCCTCTTCGCTTGTTTTTATGTTTTTAGATCCAGATCTTTAGATATTCCTTTTAATCTTTTTTTCTTTCAATGTTTTTGATATTTAGTCTACTTAGATCTTTAACCAAATCTCCAGTGGATTATCTCTTTCTCCTTCCATGACATGTATGTAACGCCCCCAAATCGCACCCCGTCACGTGACAGAATACGCTTCGAGAATGCTACGAGTCATCCTTATGTGTACATCATATTGACTAAAATAAAGACTTTGATTGGTCAACTCTATCATATAAAAGCGGAAGACTTAATCATCATTAAGAATAAAATAGCGTAACATCATAAGATGCGGAAGACTGATAAATGACTTCATAGGAGTCCAAAGGAAAGCTAATACAGCAAACTATAGGACTCAAGTTACCCATGTGCAGCTACCTACGAGCTCGATCTGTCACCGTTGGCCACCTTCATCATTAAGATTTGATCCTGCATTTAAGAACATGCAGGGGAGAAACCTCCCAATGAGTTTTGCAACTCAATATGAAAGTAAGATAAATATCATCATAACATCATCATACTAGACATGAATCATAAAAATAACATCATCATATAAATAAAAAATAGACATCATCATATAGAAAGAAAATGGGCATCATCATGATTTGAATAAAAGGATTCTTGTAATGCTATGGATAGGAGATCACTAAGATCATAAGAAATTCATAGATCATGTCATTTTCTTGAGATCATAAGATCAAGGATCAAAATAGATCATAATAGCATAATCATAAATTGGTAAAGGTCGATCGTCATAAATATGAGGTCATCATCATATAAAGAATCATGAGAAATCATTGTACAAACATAGATAATCATGAATTGAATCATCTTCGTTAAATCATATTAATAATAGATCAAGAGATCATGAAAAGATCATCATAAAATTGACAAGAGTCACTAATCATCATAAAGATATTTCAATAAATATACTTCATCTTATTCATCATCTTATTATTCATCTTTGACTTATAGTGGGGTATATTTCAACACACGGGGAGGCCTGCATCATCCCGTCCATCATCATCATCATAACTAGCAAAGTCAACTCATAACTGACCGTAGTCAGCTCATAACTGACCGAAGTCAGTCAATAACTGATCGTCACCAGTCCATCATAAAAAGAGCTCTCCATTTAATATTTTTCATCTTTTATCTTGCAGCTTTTAATTTATCTTTCATTAGGACATAAGGATCGATTAAGATTTGGTCATCATAAGAAAGGATTAACGAATCATACTGATCAAGTGTCCTAATCATCATCATTATATATATGACTTAATCAGAGCTACAAGATAGGATCATGGAGAGAAATCAGAAATATATGAACATCATAATCATCATCATTATCATAAGATAGATTAAGAGCGATATGGATCAATGTCGTCATAGATATGATTGGATCTAAATTAAGTCATCATAAGGTCGTAATAGACATCATCATTATTAAAGGCATAAATAACATAATCATATCACGACTTAAATCAGGACTATGCACATGAATCAGGGATCAAAAAATCATAAAAATCATTTTGATAGTATCGGAACCCGGGCCGAGTTCGTAAGAGTAATATTGGAAGAAAATCACGACATGGCCCGGGCCGAGTTCGTACTTAACAGTTCGGTCGGCCGATTCGACAAATCGGTCGACCGCTCGACAGAAGTCGCGGCGGAGCGCGACTTCATCATGGAACTCGGGTCGGCTTCTTCTTCATTGCAGAGCTTCGCGCTCGCTACAATGACGGATCCGAGCCGATTTCCATCGAACTTGGTCCGAGTATGGACTTGCCCCGGCCGGGTTCTAAGAAACCCGAGCCGGACTCCTCTTATGCAGAACGATGTGCGTTCCGTTCTTCTTTTCCGGCGACGGCCGACATCCAGAATCATCATAAATCAAGGAACTAATACTAGGCATAAACTAGGACATGCTTCGAGTCTAAAATCATGATTTTAGGAAGAATCTATCCTAGTTCCATACCTTATTAGTTTTTGTCTACAAACTAATCATGCAGTCTTTTTCTTTCTCTTCCTTTTCTTCCTCTGCCCGCACCTCTCGGTTCAGGCATGCGTTCGACGACGTCCCCTCCCTCCGGCGAATCAAGGACGAAAAAAGAACGAAAAAGGTGCACGAGAGTGAGAGAAATTAGGGCCGGCTTGTAGGAAAACTAAAAAGGAACTTATTTGTTTGATTTGGACTTTTATTTATAGAGGAGGAATTTGAGAACCATTGAGACTTCAATATTTAATTTAATTTCTTCAGATTTTAAAACTTTATTTTCGTATTTATCCTTTACTCTATTTGATTGTATCTTCCTATTTGTTTTAATCTTTTCAATCCTCTTCTTTTTCCTTATATGGTTTAAACTTTTTATCTTCTTATCCTTTTTTTTTTCTTATTTGCCCAATCGTCTCAGGCATTACATGTATCTCCAGATGTTGATTACTAATCAAAGAACTTTCAAGATGACAAGAATTTATTTCGCCTTGTATCTTTGGATACACAGCTTTTTGTTGGATATTATGAAAAACTTTGTGCACCTTCTATTTCTCTTTCTTGTTTGTCACCATTTGGAGCGATTGAATATCTTCACACTTTAGATTGCTTTAAGAAACGTTAAAACCGCGGATTTCATTCGATCATGAAACTTTCCAAGATCAGTATTTGAATTAATTGTTGATTAAGAGTTGTACGTAAAATGGTCATCAGTTCCAAAGGAACAGCCCTGTTACTTGACAGTGGCTTCCAGTGAGACTCTTCACGGCTCCTAACTATTCTCTTCATTCTTTGGACATGGTGCAATTGTTAAAGTGAACTTTGGGCAGGAGTTTTAATGCGAGATTTTGAAGATATCTACAGAAACATGAAACCACACGGACATGGTCCCTGACAGTGCAACTCCCAAAGCCAAAGACATACTGACACCACCATGGAAGTGAGCAAATCTCCACTTCGCAAGGAACACAAATGCAGCACGGATATCCCAACACCAAGCACTAGAGATCCAGAAGCTGTAGCTATAAATATGGATCATGAACCAGCATTCAATCACGTAGTCTGTAAAAAGGGGTCCTTAGTCATGTTACAATCAGAGGAAGCATCACACAAACAGTGAATAGATGAATATGTGCACCAAATGATCCATTCATGACCAAGAAATTAAGAAGGAAAAAATGGAGGGAGAAACTGTGAAAAAAATAAAGAGAAAGCAGAATTGAAGAGTTTCCCTCAATGAGAATTTAGATCACATAATAATTGAGAAAAAGACCAATCTCTCTGTACCTAATGCCTCCAAGTAAAAGCCAACCACATAGCAAACAACTCCATTACATTGGGAAGAAGGAAAAGAAGATGTACCGCATGCCACTCCTATGTACAAAGTGCAAACATGAAAAGGGTAAGAAAAATACAAGAGAAAAGAAGCAAATCTCCAAGTTCTTTACTTGTTCATCCTGTAATCCTTCTTCTTTATATATATAATGAAACATTGAAGCTGGGAAAGAAGAAGAAGAAGAAGAAGAAGAAGAAGCAACTTTCCGCTAAGCAGAATGGATCCGAGGTTCCTCTCAGAGCAAACGGTCTACTTGATGCCACAGTGACCAAAAACACACGGGGCCTTGAGACGTCTGCAACCGACATGAACGCTCCGATCCACGCACTGTCCCGCCGCTGCCGCCACTTCGCCGTTGCCGCAGCGGCCCATAATCCAATGGACGCATGAACATTTCTCCATTTCTCTACCTTGCCACAAACTAAACCACTCGATCTATATGTTTTGCAGGTTGGGTGTCTTGGTCTATCTAATAAGAGATCCACGACCGATTCCTAGCCATAAGGTCTCGGGGACGGGTAAACTACGAATTGAGGGGGTAAAAAAGCTATCTCCTACAAGAAAACATTGGAGTCATGAAGAAGAGACGAAGTTAAGAGAGAACGAACGTATTGCTAGTCAGGTCTTCCGAGTGATTCAGATCAGAGGCGGTGCAACTGATGACCCACAGCTCGCGACGTCCGGCCAGCCACCCCCACCACCGGCGGCCGTATTCCATGGCAGCTGGTAGAATGAGTCAGCAGCTGAAACGTTAAAACCATTGACTGCACCAGACCCAAAAGCTTCTAGCGCGGTGTTGCTGATCTCAGAAGGAATTGGCCATTGGTATTGATCTGAGCAGCTGCTGCTGTTGATCAAGTTAGCGCCCTGCTGGGCTTCCAATTTGACGTCCTTGAACATCCCAAGGTTCATGGCAGACGCATGCAATTCTTCGTATGGCAGAAGACATTGGTAGTTCTCGGTCTTCTTTGACTGCTTGAGGCTCGAGACAAGCAGAGAGGCCACGGAGTTGATGGAGCCGTCGCCCATCAGCGGCGGCATCCCCTCAGAGTTCACCAGCGGAAGCTGCTGGAGCTGGTGGTTGAGCTGGTACTCGTCGTTGCATTGGGCCGAGGAGAACCCGAGACCAAGCGCGCTCAGCTGCGGCTGGAGATCGAAGGCTGTGGTGCCGGAGGAAGGGATCTGGATGCCGTTGCCGAGGGTCGGCAGAGAGAGGCTCATCGCGGAGGAGGACTGAAGGGCGTATAGTAGAGAAGCATCGATGTGAGAGGTAGAAGCGGTGCTGGGGGTGATGGAGAGCGATGCCATGGGGTTAGCGGACAGCAAAGGATGACGGTTGCTGGTCAAGCCGACGCCCCCCACCGTGGCGGTAGACGTTGTCATGGCAGCTGCCGGCTTCTTGACGCGCTTGTTCTTCCTGCACCCACCACCGACGGGGACGTTTCGGAGCGTACCGCCGCGCGTCCAGTAGCGCTTGCAGGCCTTGCAGAAGTGGCGAGGCTGCGTGAGACTGTAGTTATTGTAGTAGCAGAACTTGGTGTTGGAGGAGTCGCAGCGAGGGCATTTGAGGGCAGCCTGCTGCTCCGAAGCCGACGGCTTATCCGAAACCCTAGAAGCAACTGCCTGGATCATACTGTTCTTGCTGTTGGTGGCCTTGGCAGTAGAACTCGATGGCGCACTGCTCCTGTTCTTGTTGGTGTTGCTGCCGCAGGTGGTCGCGGTCGTTGTAGCGGTGGCGTAGTCGTTGGTTCCTGGGATCAGAAGCCGTTTACCCATCCTCTGCAGTGCGAAGCAAATGCAAACAGGAAAACTTTAGCCGGTGCGTGAGATCTAATTAAGGACAAGGGACACACCCAGTTTGGAGAGAGAGAGTGAGAGAGAAAGATAATAATGGAACCTAGAGAGTAAGGTTCCTCGACAAGAGCTAGGCAACAAAATGAGCATGCAGAATTATTGACTGTGCTGATAGAGATGGAGATAGCTTGAGAGGCAGGAGAGAGAAAGAGAGGGGGGTATGTGTATATAGTTGTCAGTGAGGCTTCAGCATGTGGATTGTGGCGAGGAAAATTGGGGCACCAATTTAAACTGACCTGTGACCATTCATTTTGGGCGCAGAGCATTCGCTCCCCCTACCAAACAGAAGTTTCCTTCGATGATTCTTGGCCCTCCGCGACGTGGTGCCAACACGAGAGAGAGAGGAGAGAGAATGAGACGAGAGAGAATTTTAAAGGGACCCAACGTAGCGTGTGACTGGAGTCACCTAATAGCTGGCTCACGAGGTGCACATATCAACCATGCATGCAGTAATTCTCTACTATACTACTGACGCCAAGTGTTATGCGAGGTGGTGGTGGGCAATGTGAGGCACATATGGATGTTGGGTTTATAAGTAGCAATGGACGTAGTAGAAGGGCACAGTGTGAGAGGAGAGAGAAATAGGGAATCCCAAGGGAGGGAAGGTGAGAGAAACGAGGCAGGAGAACAATCCTTCTGCTTTAGGTTGTACTCCCGAGGCTCGTGGTCGTAGTCTTAGTCTTAGTCTTCCTAATTCTACCAATATGTGTAAGATAATAGATCATTCTCTCTCTCTACCTTAAAAGGAGAGAGAAAGATGAAAAATTCTCATCGGAAAGAGACAACTACCATGTGGGCACCAGTGAGCTAGGGAGGACCGGGGAGCTGTGGGAGCGTGAACACCTTCAAAGTTCTTTAAGCCATTCTAATTCTTCTACTGCTTCCTTCCTCCTCCCACCAGCTACTTTGTAACCTTCTCTCTGGACACAGTCGAAGTTTTGGCTAGTTGGCATCTGGAAAGCAAAGAGAGGGTCTTAAGCCCCAAGGCGTGCTGCTGCTGCTGCTACTGCTGCTTTAAGAGGACAGCAGATGGGCTCACCATGTGAGCAGCCCCCCAATTTGTTCCTCTCTCCTGCTCCTCGCTGCCATTAAAAATATTTCCTCATATATACTTTTCTTAAACTATTTGATTGATCTTTGGGAGAGAGAAAGAGATGGCAAGCATCACCATTGTACCCTCTTCTCATCTTCTCTCCTGCTCAGTAATATACTTTTCTTTTCTGATCAAACAAGCATATATAGAGAGTACCCTGTGTGTGTGTGAGAGAGAGAGAGAGAGGCAAGTGGATTTTGTAGTGGTTCGAGGGATCTTCTCTAGTTACGGCAATTATTCCTTTGATGCAATAGATTAAGAAAGCAATGCTGCAAATCTCTGATCGCAATTCAGATGGGGTTAAGTGCTAGATATATATGCTATTGCATGTGGCATTTGCATCGAGAAAGAATGTTATGGAGTACCACAAGAACTTATTGTAACCGTTAGGAAAGAATGATTACATTATAAGAACAATTTGCAAGGCCATGCATGGGAGACGGCACCATTCAAAATTATTACCAATAGAATAACTACTTGATTATTAAAATAATAATGCATTTATGTATTATTGAATATGACAATATTGTTCAATGTCTTGTTATATATCTAAGAATGCACCTATTATATATTATCATAAAAAAAAGTTTATATATTAGTAGGAATTGAAGACTAAAATCTATTCACACTGTGTAGAGGTGCACTATATTCCTTTTTCACACACACACATATTATTACTGTAAAAAATTTTATACATTTAGTAAATATATATGAGATGAGTTTTATAAAACAAAAATGCTAAATCCTCCTAACTCATCCTCCTAATAATCCTCCTAACACTCACAAAATTAAAATATCTTAAAAAATTGATAAATTTACAATGTATGCCATTGTGTCTTGTTAGGAAGATTTTTAGGTTGATTTTTAGGAGGATATAGCAATACTCTTTATAAAATCAATGTCTATAACACGTAGGGCTCACACACCAACAAGAGGGACCCACTTCATCGTGGTCGGCTTAAATCGAATCTTTGTCATGGGACCCGCGGAGTCCCACTTTTGAGTCCAATCAGGTCCTGAGACACTTCTATTCGTACGCCGTGTAAATTGTTTTCTAGTGAATTAAAAAAAAAGTATGCTAACAAAATTTGAGCCATATATCAAAAAAAAAAAATTAATGGAGCAACTCAGTTTTTGACGTGTTCATTATCGTGGCATCATGTTGCCGAGTACAACGATAAATAGAATTTTGACACATCTGTCGTTTTTTTTTCTAGTTGCACTATATGTATATAATAGGATTAAAATAACAGTTGGTTTTGCGTGCAGCATATATACAGCAATGTCATTTTTATAAAACTAAAATTATGTGTACTATTATTAACTACGCTGTATATTTATATATATGGCTTTAATATTTATGTCAAATATATATATGCTTCGTAATGTATCAAGGTAGCTCTTCTCAATCATATGGTGCGTATGATGTGTTCATCGAAGCATATGCGGTTTGATACTTGATACAAACATTATATAGATATAAATATACAAATATATATATGTATATATATATACACACACATTATATTAGATGCATGCATGTATACACTTTGAGATAAAAGATGGCATGAACTTTTAAATTGTGCTGATAAAACATGTGTCGCAGAATTTGTTTGGACTACACTTTTAGTATTTAGAAATAATTCAGACAAAAAAAAAGGTAAATGTAAGTGTAACATTAGAGTTCGAACTTCAAATATATTATTTCATTTAGAAGTTTAATCCAGTAATATTTTTAGGAGGTGAAAAAAAAAACTTGAAAACAAATATATGATACAAAATTATGGAGAGGGGGTCAGGAGAGTGAGAGCATGGTGGAGACCCATTGGAGCACGCCCACCAGCACACCCAGTGGACGTTAGATTCCTCATGTTCATTGGTCAAGTCATGCTGGCCTGAAAAATATATGATAATTCAAAAGCATCAGAATAGGGAATACCTCATTGGCACGGTAAACGAAGAGAGGAGAGAGAAAGAGAGAGTGAGTGAGTAAGGGGGATTGCATGCATTGGCCAGCAAAGGGGCAGACACCAAACATATTCTAATAGGGACAGGGGCTCCATGACAAAAGATCTCAGTTCCACATTCCTTCGCCACCACTCCATTCCAATACTATTCCTTTCGGATCCGCATCAAATTTGAACTTATCGAGCATGCATCATATATGTCAATATAATTAATCTTATAGATATATATATATATAAATATCTATAAATGCAGCAATTATTCATGGTACTACTATATATCCAGAATACATGATGGGGTACACATTGCCATGCGCCACATAATAACAACAATAATTACGGGACATGGCCCTGTGATATGCATGCATGAGACAATTAATTCATGAGGCAGTGGGTGTGATGTAGGCATGATCATGGCAACATGCATTATGACACTGACATTTCCACATGATGAGCACTTATAAATCTCAATTTGACAAAGTTCGCTCAAACTTCCCATGTGTCTTGTGTGTGTGTGTGTGATCAAATAGTAACTCTGTGACGAGTGATACCTGCTGCAACTTCGGGTCAAGTTTTCAGAGTTGTGATGAGCAATTATTTTACCTTAATCAATCACTGCGTGCGAGCCTAATGATTAGGTTATCATGCATGGAGGAGTCCCTATAGTCTGAAACTACGAATAATTCAAAATTGCTCGGGTACGTACTATATTTTTGAAATTGGGAAGGCATGTGAGTTTATATTTCTGACGGCAGGTACATATATGTCATTTTGTTTTTATTTTTTTTTACATTGTGGAGTACATTGTCCTTTTTATTTGAAGATTTAATGCTCCACTATACAATTTTATGTGCCCAAGACGACTTATATTCTTTTCTTTTTATTATTTATATCTTATTATGTATATTTGCATTTCTGTAATTAATATTTGTGCAGCAAGGTATAATTTACGTTGTATACTATTCTCTCTCTCTCTCTCTCTCTATATATATATATATATATATATATATATGTTAACTATTACAAACAAAACAAAAACGAAACAATGCATTAATACAAAGAAACAGCTAGCTAGGTACTGATTGCCTTTCAATCTAGTTGGGTACAAGTACAATTATATTTTGATCGGAGTAGGTGCTGCAGCATTGTGTTGCTTCATGGAGCCCAAGGGTTAGGTTGATAGCTCTTTCTGGTATCCCACACGAATTCTAGCATCAAATGAAAAAAAAAATGTGGAGAGGGAACAAATTCTGATAGGTCTACTGCTGTTGATGGAAGTGGCTGAAGAGTTTTCATGTCACAAGTGGAACAGGAATATTTTGGATATGGATTGAAGTCCACAGCTATCACTAGTATATAATATCAGAGTGAATTTATAGGAATAGAGGATTTGGGGTTGTATATATGTAATAAAAGCTTTGCCATTTTGGAGCTAAATTTACATATGGAAGCACTTAAAAAGAGTGAGGTTCCTTAACAAATTATGAAACTAGCCTCACATTATGTTTTCATCTTCTTCAACCTTTCCGTTATTTTTTACTTACCAAAACCTGTTGAAATACAAAACTTTCTTGACAAATATAATTACGATAATATCAATTCTTGGGCATCATAGAACTTCTTAGGTTACAATTCGCAGAAGTGCTAGAGAAGATGAACAAATTATAAGAGAGGTATCCTTCACACAACTTCAGCAAATGTGCTTAACATAGTCATTAATTTATTAGTTTATTTATTTGCCTATCAAGTAAACATTTTAACATAGTTCTGATTTAACAAGTTAAAGTATACGTTAGGGGTTCACTAATAGTTCTTATATAGAACTCTCTTTCTGATTTTTATGATTTTTTATAGTTTAACCCATACTGACTGTGTCAAATGCAAAAGCAAATGAAGGATCAATGAAATGAAAGTTATTGATACAATAGATAAATGAATAATTCATGACAATGAATTACAACATTAATATTTTCCATGCATATCATAAATGTTTTTTTAATCATATGTTCTTCCATAAGTTAACTAAGAATCGCCATTTTTTTCATGGCTTTTATATTGTATTAAGAGTTTCGGACTAATATTGTTCAATACAAAAACATGATGAGTTCAATATTATTAGGAATCCGAATTTATTCTAACCAAAAGTTTTCAACAAGAAAATGACATTTTTGAAAAATTAATGGCTATCAAATCTTTTTTGTAAATATGTTTTTCATCATGAAGTTGATGTCTCCACCAATTTAATTAATGTTTCTGTAAAATCAACATTAATAGAATATGAATGAATCACCCGCCTAAGTTTTTCATTATGAAGTTATCACCATATTTTTTATAAACTAATATTAATGATACTACAATTTGATTACTTACCTAGTTTTTATAATGAAACTATAAATATTTATTAAATAATATTCCTATAAAATCAATATTTACAAAGTACAAATAGTTTGCCTATCTAGGTTTTTTATATAATGATCCTACAATAGGATTACCTACTTAATATTTTTTATATTTGGAAGTTTTCATCATGAAATCAATGCTTCTAAAAATATTCAGTAAATTAATATTAGTAAGAATATAAATGGATTGCTTGCCCAAGTTTTCTTCAATACAAAGTTATCATCATATTTTTTATATAATTAACATTGATGACATTGTAAATATTATAAAATAAATATTAATAAAAAATGCAAACGAATTACCTGTCTAAGTTTTCTATTATGAAGTTACCATCATATGTTTATATAAATAATAATACTATAACTGGATTACCAACCTAATCTTTCATATTCAAAAGTTTCCATAATGAAATCAATATTTATTAAATTAATTCTTCTGTAAAGTTAATATTGATTAGAATACAAACGAATTGCTTATCTTTGTTTTTGTTATGACATTATCATTGTTTTATAATTAATATCAATGACAATGCAATAAGATTACCTACTTAATCTATCATATTTGTAAGTTTTCATTATGAAATCAATGTTCTAGATAATATTAATAAATTAAAATGCTTATGTAAAATCAATATTAATAAAAATGCAAATGAATTAGCTATTTATGTTTTTCATTCTGAAGTCATCTCATCACAATTCTATATAATAAATATTAATGATACTATAATTGTATTATTCATCTAATCTTCTATATTTTGAAGTTCTCATCATAAAATCAATATTTATATAAATACTTCAATAAATTAATGTTTCTATAAAATTAATAAGAAATACAGATGGATTAACTGTCGAAGTTTTAATTAACAAGTTATCTTCTTAATATTGATTATTCTAGAAAATATCATGAAATCAATGTTTCTATAAAGTATCTATTAAATTGATGTTTCTATAAAATCAATATTAAAAGTAATACATATGAATTACTTACATAAATTTTCATTATGAAGTTATCATCATACTTCTCATCTAATTAATGTCATTACAACTGGATCACTAATCTAATTTTACATATTTGAAAGTTTCCATCATAGTACAAGAAATCTGCATAATATTTATAATGCATGAGATAAATATTTTGAGAAATATTTATTAAAAACATTATTTATGAGAATAAATGGATTGCTTGTATGCCTATATTTTCAACTATGAATATATAATCATATTTTATTAGATAACCAATATAAAAATGGCAATACAACATGATTAGTTAACTAATATTTTGTATTTGGAAGTTTACATCATGAAATTAATGTTTCAAAATATAGCCATTAAAGTAAAATTATTTAAAATCGATATTAATAAGGATACAAATGAATATGTGCCTAAAATTCTCATTATGAAGTTATCAATTTATCATCATAATTGTTTATATAACTAACATTAAGGATTCTAAACCCATTACCAATTTAATCTTGAGTATTTGGAAGATTTCATCATGTCCTCAATGTTCTAGAAGCAACCATTAAATTAAAGTTATTGTACATTCGATATATAGTAATTAATAATAATACAAGTGGATTGCTTGCCTAATCTTTTCATTATTAAGTTATCATCAAAGTTTTTATATAATTAGTATTGATTATAATACAAAATATCATGAAATCAATATTTTCATAAAATATACACTGAGTTTATGCCTCTATAAAATCATTATTAATAAGAATATAGATGAATTTCTTGCCTAAGTTTTTATTATGAAGTTATCATCATATTTCTTATATAATTGATATTAATTTTATTGCAACTTTACTTACCTAATTTTTCATATTTGGAAGATTCCATCATGAAATAAATATTTTTAAAAATATTTCTTAAATTAATTTTATTATAAAATTAATATTAATAAGAATAAACATATTGTGTACCTAGATTTTTCACTATGAAGTTATCATCATATTATTTTATATTAATCAATATTAATCATAATACGAGATGTTTAATCTTTCATATATGGAAGTTTACATCATGAAATCAATGTTTCTAAAACATATGTCCATTAAATTAAAACTTATTTGAAAATTATATTAATAAAAATACAAATGAATTACTTGTCTAAAATTTTCATTATGAAGTTGTCATATTATTCTTTGTACAATGAATATTAAAGAGTGTACATAGCCATTACCTACCTAATTTTGAGTATAGAAGGATTTCATAATGACCTCAATGTCTCTAGAAATATCCATTAAATTAATGTTTTTTGCGCAATTGATACATTAAGAATGTTACTGGATTGCTTACCTAAGTTTTTTTATTATGAAGTTATCTTTATAGTTCTTTGTATAATTAAATATCATTAAATCAATCTTTCCATAAAATATCCATTGAACTAATGTCTCTATAAAATCATTATTAATAAGAACACAAAAGAATATATTTCCAACCCAAACCAGATTACTTATCCAATTTCTGTATTTGTGAGTTTCCATCATGAACTCAATATTTCTAGAAATATTTATTAAATAAATTTTCTTATAAAACCAATATTGATAATACCTATATTTTTCAATATGAAGGTATCATCATATTTTGTATATAATCAATATTGATCATAATACAACAAGCTTAGTTGCCTAATCTTTCATATTTGGAAGTTTACATCAAGAAATCAATGTTTCTAAACAAATATATCCATTAAATTAATATTTATATAAAATAAATATTAATAATAATACAAATGAATTACTTATAAATTTTTCATTGTGAAGTTGTCATCATTTTTTTATAATCTTAAAGATTCTACAAACTCGTTACCTACCTAATCTTGAGTATTTGGAAGATTTCATAATGACCTCAATGTTTTTAGAAATGTCCACTAAATTAATGGTTTTTGTACAATTAATACTAATAAGAATATCACTGGATTGCTTGCTTAATTTTTTTTATTATGAATTTATTGTCATAGTTCTTTATATAATTAAATATCATGAAATCAATCTTTCCAAAAAAGTATCCATTGAATTAATTTCTCTATAAAATCATTATTAATAAGTACACAAACGAATTTCCAACTAAGTTTTCATTTAAAGTTTTCGTCATTATTTTTATATAATTAATATTAATTATACTACAACTCGATTACCTACCTAGTTTTTGTATTTGGAAGTTTTCATCATGAAAGCAATGTTTCTACAGATATTCACTAAATTTGTATATATTTTGAAATTGATACTAATAAAAGCATTACTTTCCTATGTTATTTATTATGAATTTATCATATTTATATTCATGATACGAGAATAAGATTACCCACTAAATCTTTTGCATAAGAAAGTTTTCATCTTGAAATCAATATTTCTAAAGACATCCATCAATGATATTTCTATAAAATTAATATTAATAATATAGTTAATTACCTTCCTAAGTTTTTAACTATGAAGTGAATTATCATATTTTTATATAATAAATATTACTTATATTACAACTAGATTACGTATCATTTTCTGTATTTGGAAGTTTCCATCATGAAAATCAATATTTCTAGAAATATTTATTAAATTAGTGTAAAATCAAGATTATTGAGAATACAAACGTATTTCTTGCCTATGTTTTTTTTTCATTATGAAGTTGTCATCATATTTTTATATAATTAATATTTGTGATAATACACCAAGATTTGTTACTTCATCTTTCATAATTGGAAATTTACATCACGAAGTCAAGTTTCTAAGAAATATATTCATTAAATTAATGTTTATTTAAAATCAATATGAATAAGAATACAAATAAATTACCTGCCTAATTTTCTTATTATGAAGTTATCATCTATTTTTTATAGAATCAATATTGATCATAATACAACAAGATTAGTTGCCTAATCTTTCATATTAATTTGGAAACTTACATAATGAAATCAGTGTTTCTAAAAAGTATATCCATTAAATTAAAATTAATTTAAAATCAATATTAATAAGAATACAAATTAACTACTTGCCTATATTAAAGTTTCTACTAAATTGTTTCCTACATAATCTTGAGTCTGTGGAGGATTTAATAATGACCTCAATGCTTCTCGAAATATCCATTAAATTAATGTTGTGTACAATTAATGCTAATAAAAATATCACTGCATTGCTTTCCTAAGTCGAAGTTATCATCATAGATCTTTATATAATTAAAGGGTTGGGGTGTGGTGGTAAGTGGTTCCTTCTCGTTTAAATAAGGTCTCGAGTTCAATTCCTTATGAATGCACAAGATTCCTGCTAGGAGTTTCATCTGCCACTGTCAAATACGTAACGCATGATAATCTTATCGAATTAGTTCAACTCAATGGTGGCAACCTTCAACTTGTGGACATTGCACATAAGCATTAGCGCCATGTGGGTTGGCCCGTGACACCAGGGCTGACGATACAAAAAAAATAAATATTAGGAAATCAATCATTCCACAAAACATAGATTGAATTAATTTCTCTATAAAATCATTATCCATAAGAACACAAAATGAATTTCCAACTAATTAAGTTTTTAGTTGAACTTTTCATCATTATTTTTTATAATTAATATTAATCATACTACAACTTGATTACATGCCTAGCTTTTTTTTGTATTGGAAGTTTTCATCATGAAATCAATGCTTCTAGAAATATTTACTAAATTTATATTTCTTTAAAATTTATATTATTAAAAGCATTGTTTGCCTAAGTTTTTCATTATGAAGTTATCATTATATTTATATTCATGATAATGGGATTACTCAATCTTTCACATTAGAAAGTTTTCATCCTGAAATAAATGTTTCTAAAACATCCATTAAACTGATATTTCTATAAAATTAACATTAATAAGAATTAAATTACTTTCCTAAGTTTTAAATTTTGAATTTATTATCATATTTTATATAAGTATTATTATGATATTATAACTGGAGTGCTTATCCATTTTTTTGTAGATGGAAGTTCCCATCATGAAATCAATATTTCTTAAATTAATGTTTCTATAAAATAAATATAAGAATAAAAATGTATTTCTTGCCTATGTTTTCACTATGAATTTATCATCATATTTTGTATATAATTAATATTGATGACAACACACACCAAGATTTGTTATGAAATATTTCGTATTTGGAAATTTACATCATGAAGTTAATGTTTCTATAAAAAATATAACTATTAAATTAATGCTTATTCAAAATCATTAATAATAATACAAAAAAAAATTACCTGCCTAATTTTTTTATTATGAAGTTATCATATGTTTTTTTATGCAATTGATGTTAAGGATTCTACAAATCAATTACTTACCTAATCTTGTGTACTTGTTAGATGGATCATCATGATCTTGATGTTTCTATAAATATCCATTAAATTAATGTTTCTATACAATTAATATTAATAAAACTACCAATGGATTGCTTGCCTACATTTTTCATTATGAAGTTATCATCATAGTTTTTTATATAATTGATACTGATTAGATGTACTACAAATATCATGAAATGGGATCTTTCCATAAAATATTCATTGAATTGTTGTTTCTATAAAATCATCATTAATAAGAACACAAATGAATTTCCTGTATAATTATGGAGTTGGCATCATAATTTTTATAAAATTAATATTAATGATACTACAACTGGATGACCTTCCTAATCTATTGTAGTTGTAAGTTTTCATCATGAAATCAATGTTTCTAGAAATATTAATTAAATTATTTTTTTATACAATTGATATTAATAAAAATACAAATGCATTGCTTGCCTAAGTTTTTCATTACAAAGTTATCATCATAGTTTATATCCATGATGGTATAATAAGATTACCTACTAAATCTTCTGTATTTGAAATTTTTATCATGAAATAAATGTGTCTAAAAACATCCAAGACTAATATTTATGTAAAGTCAATATTAATAAGAATATAAATGAATAGTCTTGCAATGAAATATTAATTCTAGGTCTAACTATTTTTTAATCATCATTTTACCTTTTGTGTTATCTATTTATTAAATCTCACTTCATTGGATTACATTTTATCCATTGATTTTTACCTACATTCGCTTTGAAAACACTTAAAGTTAAAGTAGTTAAATAGTCCTAATTTTCTATTTTGGTATTTTGAATTTACATTTTCATTTGTTCTTATTTCTTAGTTAATCTCAGTAGTTTAGTTCTAACATTATTTTTAATTCTCTGTTGATTTTATAACTTTTGCGTTACATTTGCATTTATAGTCGTGTATGTAGAGATACTAAAACTTAACATGTCTAATTATCTTGATTTCATTTTTACACCATTGAGCATTTGTTGTCAGTGACTTGAATATTTGTTGTCACACCTTGAAATTACACAGAACCTAGGTAGACAACCCATTGTAAGCTTTTATTAATGAAATTATTTTCTAGCAATCAACATCAGTTGTATTAATAATATGGTTTACTAGCTTGTCCAATTTATTGGATCAAACAAGAAATAAATTTATGTGATAGAAACATGTTAGAAAGAAGAATTTGTCAAACTAGATTTGAGACTCTCCTCCATCAAGTAAACAGATCATCATTCTTTTTCTGGAGCATCAAACTGTGTTAGCTGAAGGACTTAAACATCCACTTCTCAACATTCTCTCGTGTCTCACATAAAAAAAAACTCAATGCCAAATCTTAAGTTAATTGTTTTTATTTCCCGTATTGGATCATAATAATCTTTGACATGCATATTTTCTATGAAAATAATCTTTGTTGCTTAATAAAGTAAATTATCATTTATTTAATGGCTGTACATGCACCCTTGAGTATACCATTGGATGAAAATAAGCCTATTTCTAATCCACCGTAGAAAATGGATTTTCAACGTGTATCCCATTAAATAGGATGTAGACTAAATTAAATTTGATTATTATAATTGACTATCGGGACTATGTTTTAGTTGATGAGAATTAGTAATTTTAGATTTGATTCATGAAATTGTTCATTTGATTAGGAGAATATCATTTAATTCCTTTATCCTAACATCAAATTAGACAAATACTAGTAGTCCTTCATATTAGAATGATTATTCAAAAGAAAAAAAATAGGGTGAAAAATATGAAACTTGTCAAGTAGTTAGGTATTCTGTCCAACTCCAATCTTTTTTTTCTTACTGTTTCATTAATCAAGCCGTTGTATTCTCGTTGTTCTCCTATGTGTTCGTGTTGGATTCTGCTTGGACTGTCTGCGAGGAAAGTTCAATGCTGGGAACCCCCTTACAAACAATTCAAAAAACAATTTTATTACAGACATCAATCAATCAATCATTCTTTTTGGCACTAACTTAATCCATGAAGCTGTTGACTCGTCAGATGGATACAAAGAGAAGCTTGCCCAGGAGCTGTTGAGTAATTTGTTTCCATGTACCGGAATGCTATTATTATACAACACAAGAGTGGTGTCATGTAGAACAAAAATATTTCCTGTTCCAAGCAAGAAACTTCCAACATGTTGCTTGGTGCCTTGCTGCCCAGCCATTATGCGAGCACATTACCAGTCAATTTTCTACATGCACGGCCCCAATTCATGCTCCTCCTTATAGTACTAATGTCGCTCTGATTGATGCCACCCATGGATGACAGATTGTACCAGTGGACCACGGCATCATGCATGCACATTACCAGCCTCGATGCAATCACCAAGCAACGCCAGCTTGCCCTTGTTTAATGGAATCTAAACGTCTCCCTGTTTGCAATCTTAATTGATGTAATCACACTAGTCCAAATCAATTGCATCATGCATGGTCCCAAGGGAATATATGTCGGAGTTAAGTTGCCAAAAAAAAAGGTTGCCATTTGCTTATTGATCCAGAGTTAGTTCAGCTAATTGCATGCATGCCATGTTGATGAAGGGAATATATATGCATGGGGCCTCATCTTTCTTGCATATTTAAAAACCTTGCATTGCTTTGTCTATGTTTGACCACCTGTATGTTAGGTGAGGAGAACATGAGGTGGTCTTCCAATTTCTTTGGTAAGACTTGAAACAAAGAATAATTATAAAATGTTTACGTAAGCTGAAATATCTTCTTAATCTTTCTTTCTGCATACGCGTGTTTCGTCACGGCATTGGTCTGAAATAAAATCTTGGCATGTTGGAATATGTTTTTTTGCTGTATGCAAAATACTCATGGGGGATCACATGAATCATAATTTGGGTTAACTGCATGTTGTCATGCTATATATATGTTTATTAGCCTAGCTCGATCCATTCATGTTATTTGAGATTGACATCGATGAACACACAAACATATATATGAGGAATGGGGAAACTTCAAAATATTTGTGGATGAGGAAGCTGCTGACCAGCATGCAAGTCATTTGTGGGCCTCGTACTTAATTAATTAAGCTTAGTGGTGATAGTAAGAATTCCATGTTGATCAAGCGACGAGGAGGAGCTTGTGCAGTATTGTAGCTAAAAGCCTTAAAACATTGCAGATGAGAAAGTACAACCAATGACTAGAGTCTCACATGAACCCTCAAATCCACCACTACTACGTTTACAGACTATACAGAGACAACGCAGAGGGGTCTCTAAAAGTGTGAGTCCCAAATTGCAACTTTTAGCGGTCTTGGTAGACTTGCTCCATAGATCAAGCTAAATGTGAGGTCTATTGCTTCATGGAGAAGGATGCCTCTCTTGCTCCACTCTTCCTCCTCTTTATCAAGTCTTCCTTTTTTTTTTTTTTTTTTGAGGCTGATATATTCCTCTTCTTGACTTGGAGGAAGATATTAGATTAGGATCTCTGCAGCTTCCATATATTGAACACTAGTAATAGTATCAGTGATGCGTGTTTGAAATGGGAAAAGTTAAGAATGCAGCTACTGATGAACCTTGTCTATCAGTACCCCCAACACATTTCAATCATTAAAGTTTATCTGATTATTATTGCTATTATTTAAATCTAATCTCACATGTCGTTCCTTAATTCCTTACCTCTGTCATGTACAGTATGTGCATATGTAATCGATCAACTCAACTCCTTCGAAAACGTGTGCCTAAATTTCAGGGAAAGGTGGCGATGGAGATGTCTTTAGTTTAATAAATGTAAGAATGGACTTGTGAGTTGTTGTGCATGCCTCATGTTTTTCCCTAGTGGATTTCTGGTCCCTTGTGGTGTCACTTGATCTGATTTTGATGGCTTAGGAAAATGGCCCCTGAGAATGGACACTTTGTGATTGGTATACATGTACCTAGAGCATTTTTGTTAAGAGAAATACTATAGTCTCCTAAAATCTTCATCCTAATAATCCTCCTAACAACATAAAATTGACAAGTGGCTTCAAAAAGTTTCAAATATACTTTTATTTTACTTCCTAATATGCCCTTATCTTTCTCCCACGCGTCAATTCCATCTATCTTATCTCCCATCTTAAATATTATTTTTTATGCTGCCTCATTTACTATATCACTTTAAACATCTTTTCCCTTCAGTTATCATGCTTTATTTTATCCATTATATTGTTTTTAATATTTTTATTATGCACCTTTAATTTATTGTGGTTTTTCTTTTATGCGATGTATTAATTTGTTGCCTTTTTTATTTTTTTCATACTTGCCTTTTATTTATTGTGATTATCCTACAAATACAAAAATTACTAAATACCACAAAAAATAAAAATGAAGTTACAAATAATAATTAGCTAAATCGGTATATATATATTGTTGAAACAAAAAAAAAACTATACATTTGTTTCTGAAACATTAATTATATGTCCATCAAAAGTTAATAGAGTGCAGGGAAACCAACAATTTTCAATTCATATACCATTAGACCATACTTCATTAACTTGTATAGAATAACATCACAAAAATAAAATTAAAATGACATTATTGTCAATAAAACACTATATAAGAAGAAATATATCTAATTATTTATATCCATAATTAATGGCAAAACTCACCGAGCTAGGTATCTTATTCAGATCAAATTCAATGCCATCAGGCTTCGTCAGTAAAAATTTATTATCGTTAGGCTCATAAAAATAAAACCATTTTATTATTGAGCAAGCAAATTTGTCGGTACAAGTCAATTCAAAACCTTTATATTTTATTAAATGACATAAACGTAATAGTAACATAGTAAACTATTCAAATAACAACATACTGGTGCTTATAGAAATAAAAAATACAAAATACAAAATTTTACAGTAAATTATCTTAATTAAATGGAGTTATATTTCTTTAACTCATTCTAATGCCAGATGGTGCGGAAAAAAATAACGTCAGACGAAACGAAAGGAGAGAGATAAAAAAATGTGGGCGTGAGAAAAGAGAAATGCAGGTAGAATTGACGGGGAGAGTGATAAGGGCATATTTGGAAGTAAAATATAAGTATATTTTAATCTTTTAAAAGTAGGCATCAGTGCCACTTGTCAACTTTATATCCTTAGGCAGATTATTAGGCACATAAGTTTAGGAGGATATAGCATTTCTCTTTTGTTAATGCTTCATCTCTTAGTAAAGAAGTTATATTATGTAGCACTTCAACTCAATCAAAATATTATTCGTTTTAAATTTTTGACTCGTACGAATTTAAAATATGTCTTAATAGATAAAGAGATTAGCTTCGTATTTTATCCACGTGAGACTATTCAATGAGACTATATTGATCATTATATCTCCTATCATTTCATTTACTAGGTGTATTGCTAGGGCGTAGCACAAGAAAGTTGAGTAGTGGCAAAACTCCAACAAGTGATTGCATTTTGTTGAATGTATACTACATGGGGTTAGTAATTGTTGTGTTTTGGGTTGTTTGGCAAACCATAACATTTTATTTGGTATTGGATCTTCTCTTACTTTGTTAAACTATTGAGATTTACCCTAGTAACATACTTGAAATCATAGGAGTAATTTTTATTGTTGCTTTAGTTGTGCCTCGCATGTAGTCCACATGTGAGAGATAAGGATCAAATGATTTCGTTTTTATTTAATTTTCTATTGCATCTTGAGAATATAATATATGGAAGAAAAAAAAAGAAAGAAATGTGAAGCATTGCTACGCAGCTCAACAGACATACCTTAAATCGTTCGAGGATAAGAAAGAACATGTCACTTGAAAAGAAAAGTAAAGAATAGTATAAAGTAAAATTAATTAATTAAGAATACCTCATATCATTGTTACGCAGCATTATCCAAAAATTTGTTTTATCTGCAAAGTAAAATAAATAAACAAAATAATATAAAGGTCCAAATAATTTTTTTTATTTAGATTAGTAGTAATCTAAGAAGATATAAATATGGAGAATGGAAGATGAGAATACCACATGAAAAGTAAACTCTTCTTATTATTTTGTAATGTATATGAAGATCCAAATTAACCGTAATTTTTTATTGCAATCGGCGCCTAATGGGCTTATACATATTTGCGCTTATTACATGACATGTATTTGTTGTTTATTTCATTGTTTAGAATTTGATTTTTCAATTTCAATTTATTTAAAATGAAAATAATAACTTTTTAATGATCTTTTTGTTCAAACCCAAAAACTCTTATTTTTTTTTTATACGTAGGTTGTAGATTCATTGGATAGAAAGAGAAGACCAGGCACCATGCCCTCTTTCTAGTAAATGATTCAATATCATTAGAAGCACCATTTTCCCTTCTTGATATATCTTTTTTCTTTAAAATTTAATAATATTTTAGAATATTTACTCAGCAAAAAGTATATGCACATCTCTAGGTTATAAAGAAAGGAATGATGCAACAAAAGCATAGAAGGGAGACTATGTTTCACATGACATAAAAATATCTATTTTCTGAGAAATTTATATATTTCCTCTCTAAATTAGTTCCTGAGGAAGTAAAATAAATAATTGACGCGTTCTTTTGGTATGATCACAATATTAGGACCCATCCCGTTTGGTTGGGGAATAAGATCTTATTCCCCTTTTTTTTCTCTAATTAAATGTGGGAGGGATATTTTTGCACTCAAGAATACAGTGACTCGGTAGATTAAGCAACTTAAAACAACTCATGGATTACAAAATCTTAATCAAAGAATAACATCAGTGCAACCAAATGGGCATGGATGCCTGATAAAACTGTCATACAACAAAGTCATATAAGATAAAAAAAGATATCATGCTACATAAGCAATACAGTACCTGCAGACTAAATGCATTCAGACAATGGAAATATACGTGTACAGTATGTAAAATTGATTACTAAGAAAGAGAAGACAATCATGAATAAGCCTTCAAGATGCCTGACTTGCTTTGACAAAAAATAAAAAGATCCGCACTCAAATCATGCACCAAATCACTCATTATATGCATAATATGCAGCCAAGACAAGTAGGCAAAAAGGACATGAGATTTCTGGGATTGGTACAATACACCAGTGAATGGACTAACATTTGCTCTCCCTTCTCATCGATTTCATTATGATGCATTTTCCTCCATGGTCCATATGCCAGTAAAAGGCAATAACAATTCTGTCAGCGCTCCAATATCCAGGATGTGAGAATGTACATAAAATAAAATGGTGTTTTGGTCATGACAGAAAGGTCATCCAACTGTTAGCACTACAACTTGAAAAACCAAAAGGCAGCAACTGGAACATTCATACCATGTAAGTCATCCCCACCTGCATAAGATGTGTATGAGGAACACTAAGCGTAGCAATTCCCCTCCTGCAGTTCTTTCTCAAAAATGCATAGAAGTAGTTGATGACCAATTTCTTTATGAACCAAGAATCCTTCCTAGCCCTAATATCACCATGCCCAAGAAGGTAAACTACCCCTGATTCTTTTGCCTTGTGAATGAATGACAGCTCTCGCTCAAGGCTCTGACGTGCATCTGCGATCACCTCTTCTGATATCTCATCGTAAGAAGCACTTGCTTCTGAATTTGACTTTCCACCATGGTTATAATTAGACAGAAGAGGAACACCAAGAGAGTATACGCTTCCATTGGGAGCTACAAGAATGTTAGGCGTTTCCTCCTCAGAGTCTGTCTCACTGTCCCCATCACTCTCCAGTGATCGTTCTTGAGCCTCACGACGTATAAACTTTTCAAGGCTCTCAATCAGAAGTTGTTCAAAAGTCTGATGATTCTCCTTGCGCACATCCTTGTAGCCATACCTAAATTGAGCAATTGAAGGTGATTTTTTATTATGAAATGGCTACTTATTTTATATAACGAATGATGTAAAGATAACAACTGCCTTCACCACAGTCGCACTACAATAATATTAGTCAATTCAGTTGGTGAGGAAAATTGTACAAGTTAAGAATTGCAGTCATAGCTAAATATAAAATAAATGAATATCGAAGAAAACAAATCACCAAGATTGAAGGATGTCAAACGTCAATAAGAAAATATCAACAAGGGAATAAAGGCAATGTCACACTGTCACGAAGGACAACTTTTAAAAGTTAACATGGACCTTATTACTTCCAAGACCTATCACAAAGGCAATGTCACACTGTGCAATAGGTTACAAATATTACTGCATTGCAACCCATGCGAAAAGAATTATCTGAAAGTATTACGTATATGCAAAAAACATGGCCGACCCCACCTAGTGGGATAAGGCTTTGTTGTTGTTGTATTACGTATATGATTTGTTTTCCCCCAACTATTTTAAAATGCAAAAAACAAGGTGCAGTAGGAACAACTTTAACGTGTGTGAGGATGAATCGTACCTAGCTATACAACGGAACATGTGATAATTTTTGGGGCATACCCGCCTGAAAAGAAACCTTTCGTTCTGAGGTACCACGGGAACTGGTACATACTTTATGCACACAAATATTACCATCGAGTGAATAGCCGGCAAAGTTGTAAGGAAATGACCAAAGATTGCAGGAATTCCTTTAACTAATTCATTGTAAAGCAATCCAATTCCAGGTGCTCTAATAGTACCAAGGTTGCAGCCCAAATCAGTCATCAAATCCATCGAAAGCTTCTGTTTGACTTCGGTTTCATATTTGAGCTTGCTTCCATAATTCCATATGTACATGATCATGAATAATACTGCTGAAAAAACTAACAAGACCCAGCTTCCATCTCCCACACTGCCCAAAACTGAAGAGAAGAAAAGTAACTCCAAACCAATAAAGAAGAACAAGAAGCACGACACAACAATAATATTGATCTGCCATATGAGAAGCATAATGACTGTTACTAAGATTGTGGTCATCATCATCACTCCAAGCTCAGCTATACCTGCAAGATTCACCTTTCATGAAAGGCAGGGATAGTACTCACATGCACAAACAAATAAAAAACATGCTAGAACTTGTATGTACAAAACACATCATATGAGAAGAAAATCAATAGGAAAACAAGAACAATTCACATGGCAGAAGTAGAACACCTCATTTACACTTAAAAAGTTCAACACACACCCAAAAAAAAAGAAAAAAAAACATAGTGCAACTTTGAACGGAATGAACACATTGTCACATCTAATGGAGGAAACTAAAATCCAAGATGATATTGTTTGTTTCTTATTCGACCAACATAATTCCCCTCAATGAAAAAGAAAGAAACTCAGATAAAGAAAGAAACTCGGATAGAAATCTGTACCTCTTCTTTTAGAAGTTTGTCAATTCAATGTAGAGATTTTTAAATGTGAACCCAAACAGAGGAACCATATCAAAATATCCTGTTTGGTTGGGTCATTATGAGATTACGAGTAGGTTGAGGTGGAATCGAGAATCTCATGCCCCCACCTAAGACAAGTCAAATTCGTTCGTTCTTTCTTTTTCTTTTTTTTTCTTTTTGAGGAAAGGATGGCTATTACGTTTGGGTAGCCATCCGGTTTGTATTAAAGGTGAACTTCAAGAAAGGTGAGAAATCCAATATCCAACAAAAACCAAGGACCCAAGCAGTCATGGGTTCCATAAACAAACTACTCAACCACCAACTCCCTCAACAAAAAACAAAACATGGTGCACAATATCTCCCACGTAACACCCCCCCTCCAAAATTGGCATGGGTATGATGCAAGCCAATAGACCACATAACTGACTGCTACGGATGCCAACCAAGAGCACATAACTGACTTTCTCACTACTTCTGCACAGATCGGTCTTATCACTTATCTTCCTCTCATGAGAGAAAAGCAGCCTTGATGCTCCAGTGGATACCTAAAATATAATTACTTTGTGGAGTTAGAATCCCACTATCCCAATAAAGCTGCTCTATCATCATTTTTCGAGCCTCCTTGCTTTCTTTGTTCTCTACTATCCCCACCCCCCCCCCCCCCCAAAATGCCCCTTTATGTCCAAATTTAGTATGATACATTGGTTATGCTGCTGCTGCCAACTAAAATGCAGCATCTGTAGAGTTAGCTGCCTATTAAATGACAATGTTGAGTCAAGGGAACCCTATCAGCAGTGTCTATATTATAAAAAATGTTTTTTTTTCTTTTTTGAGGGGGAAGAAGAATGATTAACCAGGGTGTTAATCATCCAGATTCTACTTCAAAGAAACCTGAAGTCCCCCATCAAAAACAGAATCTTGAAATCAGTAGTAAATTTAATTAGCCTTCCTTTCATCATTCAAATTTATGTAAGAGGCTAGTAAACTGATTCAGCTTCATGACGAAGTAATTTATGAAGCAAAAATAGTGTGAGCTTTGATATACTTCAATCTTAGAGAGGTCTCATACTAAGTTTCCATTTTAAATAAGTTAATAATTTATGGAGCAACGAAATTAAATATATGAGTTTACCAGGTCACTGCATCCCTTAAATCTCATTTATGAAATGAACAGTATCCATGAAATAATATACTACAAGAAAAGATTAATAAAATATTTTATCATGCAAAATCTAAAATTTCCGCACCATATGCATTGCCGATCTCATTTATGCTCCCAAATGCTGCAACAAATGCCACGCAAGAAACCAGCAGAAACCAATTTATCACTGGAATATATATTTGACCCATGAACTTCCGAGAAGTGTGTATGATTTTAAGTCGAGGAAAACAACCAAGAGCTATTGATTGTTTTATGCAAGAAAAGGTGGCTGTTGTCATTGCCCGACTTGCAATCAGTGCAGCTATAGTGGCTATAATGAACACTGGCCAGAAAGCTTCACCTGTATACAAAACAACAGTGAAAATTTACCAAATCTTAATTGCCTAAGCTGTGTGCATAAGCCACTTATTTGAAACAATCTGCAAATTGACTGCCCAAGGAGCATCATAATACATCTCACATATTAATGGCATCATGCATCAGCTTGTGGAAGCAAAAGAATGAAGTGATAATGCGGAAAATGATTGAATAACTTACTCGGGATAGATGAAAAGAAGACCTGCTGATTTTGAGATAGATTTTCCATAAGGAATGCAGCCTGGCCAAGATAGCCCAATAGAAGGCAAGGCAACACCAGTAAGATAAATGTGAGCTGCAATTACAAGTTAGATAAGTGACATAGCAAAACAGGTAAATAAAGTTTCATAACAAATAGAATATGCAAATGAAAGAAAACTTTGATATCTAGTTGTCACTTGTCAGCGGTGTTTTACCTGAACAGACCGCACAGAGAAATAGCATAGGTCAGCAAACATTGCCTCCGAACCTGAAGTGAGCAACATACATAAGAATCATCCGTGATGCAACAGCATATACTTAATCTAATGGAGTATGGAGGGGATCCAAATAAAGTGAAACTCATGTATTAGAGGTACTTAGACATTTCAGCTGTGTTTGGAAGCAAGCTTTTTAGCATATTCCTTCTTAAAAGCAAAAATTTCTTAGTCAGAAAATAGCATTTGTGTTCTTACAAAAATAATTGTCTAAACAATTATTTGTCAGCTTTTCAAAAAGCTAGCACAAGTTTAATGGATGAAAACAAGCTCTTTTATAGCATGTTTTCTCACAGTTTTACCCATGCAGACGTATCTTGATGTTGTGCTTCTCAAAAGTTGGAAATTCAAGTAACTTGACAATCACTGAGCAGTTAGCTATCGTATTATGCATACAACTGTTTTTTTTTTGTGGGAACTTTGTATCTTGGTTCTCTAAAAATACCCTTATGCTGTATATTTAAAATTATGAAATGGAAAAGTTCTTTTCTTCCTCTTTTGAGAGGGATTGAATGGAAAAAATACCTCAGTTCTTCCACTGTATTATTCGAAGTATTTTCATCATGTTCGTGTAAAATGATGCATGGCATGCAAATTGGAAAGAAAAAAGTACAGATTTTAGGTTTTCTGAATTCTCAATTTTTGGAGAGAAATTTTGGTTATTTCTATACATAGCAGGCTTAGATGTTTGTTATCCTTAGCTTGAAAGAGAACAAGAAGTTAACCCCAATATGTAATGGTGATAGTCTGGCAACTATTAATTTGTATCTTACCTGTTGCGCATAAAAGACAACCCCCTAGAGACATCCATGCTTGAGCAGGATTTTTCTTAAAGAAATAATAGATGTAAACAGGGTTAAATGCCCTGAGAACTTCTGTTCCATACTTAACAAGGTTGTAGATTCCAATGCCACCAAGAGAACAAAACCATATGAATAAAGCTGGGCCCACTACAAGACCTACTTTGCTTGTTCCAAACCTCTGAATGCTGAACAAAACTATAAGTGATGCAACTGAAATCATCGCCACCTCATCTGCAAAATGGCACAGAGTTTAAATAAATAAGACAATCATAGAACATTAAGATAAATCACAGAAACAGGGGTGGACCTAGGTAGTGGGTGAGGGGGCCCTGGCCCCCCTCAAAATTTTAAATTTTTTAGCCATATATATTTTGTATAGATTTTAGCATAATCTAGACCACTCTTAAATAAATTTTAGTCTAATTGTGAACAGAACACTTGGTTTGGTGTATTGGTAAACTCTCCAGATAATTAATATAGAGGACATGGGATAGAATCCCGGCATTGTACTGGTCTTTTTGGCCCCCCTAATTTTTTTTAGCACAATACATTGTCTTTCTTGGCCCCCTTTGAAATTTGGTTCTGGGTCTGCCCCTGCGCAGAAAAGAAGCAAAATGTCTTGAAGTTTTAATAAAAAAGATCTACAACCATCACAAAAAAATTCAACACAAAAGTCCCTCTTAAGATCAAGATCTTCATGTGGCAGGTTAGAAGAGGCAGGGTTCTCACAGCGACTTATCTGTCTGGCCTTATTACTGGGGTTTCTCTGACATGTAGTACTTGTCGAAAGGCGGAAGAAAGTGTGCAGCATCTATTCTTTGGGTGTAAGACAGCACAGGAAGTATGGAATGGGCTCGATAACCAATTGATATAAAATGCGGCATGGATGATTAACAAGTTGTTAATCATCCTTTTTACCTCTCAAAAAAAAATTCAACACAAATACTTTGTTAACCATTAATCAATTGTTTTGTACATCGAACTAAAATTTGGAAGTATGAGTGTGATATACATCCCCAAATTGTAAAGGGAATAAATCTTGCTTCACAAACATGTTTTTGGCTCAATTCCATGTTTAAGAGGATAATGTTAATATGTCATAATTTTCAATCACCCACAGGTTTTAGTTTCCTGATACATAATGCATCTATTTCAATACCTTTCACTGAATAAGAGAATTTATTAAGACCTTTTGGCTGCAGAAGAACCGTACATTTTCTTTTGGGTTGGGGGGGAGTGGCGGAGAAGAGAGGGATGCTAGAAAACATTGTAAATCAAGCTTTCTATTTGGGCATGGGTGTTGGGATGCTAGATGACATTGTACATCAAGCATCTTTTTTCTACTTAGAGAGTAGGGTTTTGCATAGAATTTTCTTTATGTCTCTACATTTTCGGGGAACCTAAAACTTTTGTAGCTCTCCCTTACACACTCATTTTCATTTTAATACATAATGGATGACTAAACTTTGTAGTCATCATTTCCTCTTTCAAAAGAAAAATTACTAAAAAAACTGGATGCAATTTAGCAACATGTGTCAGGCATATTCGATTGTTCATAAGAGCAGTCTACCCTAAAAGGTCACAACATGGTAATTTGAACTACCCATGTGCATAATGTTAAATTGTTTCTATAGTTTATACGCAAGTTCTCAACATTCTGGTATACAAAAATGGTCAACAATATGAATGAATACACTACAGCTTCGGAGATCATTGCACGGTGTATGGAAGGTTGACTTTACAAAAAATACGACACGGTCTCATTGTCTTTTCTTTGATATTCATTGTAGGTCCAAGGCTTCCTAGGGACGTAGATCACCTGAATGAAGAGTTGCATCACTACTGCTTCATTCTCGGTCCTAATCAATGGAGCAAGATCGGACAGTTGGGTGCAGCCGCAAAGGGGGTTCAACAGAGTTTTCCATTGTCCCCTATGCTCTTCGTGCTAGCAATTGACGCTCTTGCTAAATGCACCCAATTATCTTGTGGGGCCGGCCTCTTCAGCGGCTTTGTCGGGATCCTTGTTCCTCTCTTGCAATAAGCGAACGACATGGTATTTTTTATTGAGGGCAAGGATCAAGAGGCTAGACATTGGCCATCCTCATGGAGCGTTTTGGTGCGGCATCCGGCCTTCAGATCAATCATGCCAAGTCCTCTTTCATTCCTTTTGGCATGGTAACTAAGGATAGAGCTTGATGTGCGGCTAAGTTTCACACCCTTATCGGCACCTTTTTATTTAAAGAAACTGATTATCTATTATAAGCTTAAGCAATGTCTGAATACATAATATTGAGGACCTCCGAAGGAGGGGACCTCGTCCAAAAAGTTTCCAAAAAAGCCATTCGTCCCCGATTTGCGAGGAAATTGGCGGCGGAATTACATTCTCTATAGCAATGTGTACATTTAAAGCTTTCAAAAGAGGAATTACATTCCCTTATCGGCACCTTGCCGATCACATATTTGGGTGTTCCCCTCTCGGCTCGCAACATCTAGTCTCAGGGGTGGACCTCGATTATTGAGCAACTAGAGGAGTAGATTTTTCTGACGGGTGCATTCCTGATTAGCAAGGAGTGCAGCTTGTCACATGCCACAGTGTTTAGCAGGGAGGACGAGCGTTCAGGATCTCTGTTGCACCAATTGGCTCTCCTAGCCCAGTGGGTGGAGCGGATCATGGTGCCCAAGGACAATTTATGGCATGAGGTTTTTGTCACCTCCTACAGGCACGAGTTATCTTGGGGAAAGAGTCTAGGTCCATTAGACCATGAGGGGCTTCATTATTTTGGCATGGAGTTGCAGCTTTAGTCCCACCGATACGCATGTTCATGGTCCCCTCGCTCATCTATAGGGAGGCATTCCCATTCTAGCAACAGGAGTGATTACCCAGGGGCTCGCTAGTGGCGGCATTCCCTCGGCTATGGGGCGTGGAAGCACACTCTGGCTATGGAGACTTGGTCTAAGATTGTTGGTCCAGGATCTGGCTCTTGGACCACTCTTTTCAACTCCCCACTCTGAAACTAGCGCATCACGAAGCTCTTTGACACTTCATCAAAGACTCGCCCCCTTCCGCCCAGACCCCTCCAGGTGGTCCGGTTGCTTGGTTTATGCATCGTGATAGGCTCCTCACATGGACACATATTGTGACGGAGGACATTGCTCACTTATTCTTCTGAGTGTTTGCTATCCCGAGAGGTTTGGCGGCCGGTGAGCACCTTTCTATCAGCCGTGGAGACATTCTGGCAGCCACCTTGAGCCTTTACCACGTTGGAGACCATTGTTGGCGACCTTTCTGGCCGGTACCCGGGCCATCTAACTCCAACGCAACCAAGTGTTCTTTTGTGGGGAGCGATGTTAGGTTGAGAGTGTTGTACCCACCTCATTTCTTCTTCGAGAGTGGGGCTTTGGTTAGGTGTTGTACCTCCCTTTTTCTGCCACTCTACTTGATAACCCACACTTGTACATGATAATATTTTCATAGATATATATATACATGGATGACAACCACAATCCTGGTGGTCATCCTTTTTCCCCTCAAAAAATCAATATGATGGATTTTACTTATTTGAACCAATATCAATGCTTGAGATAGTACTAAGTTGCTAAGAAAAATCTTTTGCTGGTTCAGACTAGACAACTTTCGTGTAAAATCTACAGAACTACTTTTTTAGAGAAAATTAACAACAGCATAAGAACTTTCTAATAGTTTCAATCGTTGAAGAAACAAATAAATATATAACTGACAAAACTGAGCTCTCAATATACATAATACCAAATGGTTTTTCAAGAAATATAACATACTGTATGATTAAACATAGGAAATATGTCTTTTTTTGTTAGCATATCTTAGTGCAAGCTTTATACTAAATGTTGAGTTCTTTAAGAGGGAAAAGTCTATTTTGCACAGTCAGTTCCTTTGAAAGTATACAAATGTGGTTTACTAACCAATCTTGTTTCTCCATTAGGTCCTCCGTAAACGGATCTAGAGTTCTTAGGAATTAGTTTTTTAAGGTAGGATAGGACATTGTTTAGGTTTCAAGTTTATATCTTTTATTTCTTTCCCTCATTATCCTATATCTTCATTGTGATTTTCACGACATCAATTTAATGCCTAGATAATCTTATACATTATTATCTACAGAATCATAAATCAAAACTAAAAAAAAGTTAAATCATCTCATACGTCAACATGAGCCATTTGATGGAATGAACTCGAGGAGAACATCAGTCAACTAACCAAAAAAGAAGCAGGCATTCTGCAGACCGAATTCAACTATTTTTTGCATGTTGTTGAAGATTTTTCAAAAATTAAGCTAGAGATATTCATCACCAATAATGAAGTTTATTTTGCATTTGATAATTCTATTAAATAAAAATAAAATCATAATAATAACAGCCAAGAGTCTGCCTTCACAACATAGAAAGGAAATAGTCTACCCAAATCAGTAAATTACCTTGTTCGACACTAGATATGCCGACTTTAAGTCCATTGAGAGCCGACATGACTGTTCTCAAAAAGAGAAAGAGAGGAATTACAGTGTGTTACTGCATGAAGTGGATAAATAAAATTCTAAATGCAGAGAAAAGTGTTTACTTGCTTAGTTTTGACCAGATACTCATATATTAGAAAAGATATAATTGGCTGTCTGGAATTACCAAAAAAAAGAAAAGACAGAACTCACCTGACATCGCTGGAGTCACAACACCATCAGCTATGACCATAGAAGTACCAAAAAGAACCAGCATTAGGAGCAACTTCTTCAGTGTTAATGAAGTTTCAAGATATTCTTTGATTTTTAGAGATCTCTCCAACTCTGCCGATGGAACCTTGAGCCTGAAGCTCGATATACGAGCATCTGAAGGCAACTGGTTTGGTAGAAGACTGGCCCTTGCATTTCTACATATCAAAGAATACAAAGCAAATGTACCCCCTGCAGAATGACCGTCCAGTTAGTAGATATCAAGTTAGCAACAACAATGGAATCATATTCTAGATTTTTAAAAAAAATCAATACATGCAACCTCATACATACCTTCACCATCATCATTACCATAAAGAACTACCAAAACATACTTCACAAGTGGGATTAGAATCAAAGTATATAACACAAGAGACAATGCTCCAAGAACGTCTTCCTTCTGTGTAACAGTATATTTATTGAACATAACATCAAATGTGTAAAGTGGGCTTGTTCCAACATCTCCAAAAACAACTCCGAGTGTCTGGAGAGCAAGCACAATGTTCCTGCCCAAATTAAAATCCTGCAATTAAGTGAAACTACTTCAGAAAGTGGTTATCAGCAAGCCAAGAGGTCATTGTCAGATCAAAGCTATTTAGAACTAAAATTCTTTTGACTTAATTTTCATTGACTTAAAATAGAAAAACCTTTGTTTAGATGAGAAGAGAAGACCATATTTTTACACATGATGTCAAAATATCTCCAACAATCTCTAAATAGGCAGGCATTGTGTAGTATATGTTAGTGTAAAAACCAGGCCAATTAATTTGATGTCTCCTGTTTCCCCTTAAAAGAAAATTGCTGTCACCTCACATCAAATAGCATGTACATCCATTGTCAATGTTAAGAATATTGCCAATGAACATATTACATAGACAAGAAGCAAATCTTAGTGCATATGTCGCTTGTTTCGTTCATTAACAAGATGGGGCTTTTATCTGAACGAATGCTGTTACTTTTGAAATCTGAACAGGAATTATCAACTAAACAAGCAAATGGTACGTCCCAATCTTCAAGTTAGTATCGACTTCTAAAAATGTACTCTGATAGACATCCTTTTTTGCCTCAAAAAACTTCGAGATATGTACTAACAAATTAGGTAAACCATATAGTAAATAGTAGTGCAACCATTATATTCCTTCTTTTTTTTTTTGAGAAGGGGCAACCATTATATTCCTCCCTTCCATTATCCACAATAGTTACCTTCTTTGAAGAAATAAAAGTTTTAACATATTCAAAAACCACAAATTTTAGCCAGTATGAACGACATGAACTAATATATATCAGGCAAACCATAAGAAACAAGATCAATATGACATGAAGAAGAGGAATAGTTAACTTCATATTCGTTGTCATATCCACCAGTCCCCGTGGGGGTAAAGAGAGCTAACATGATTTTTTGGAAGGACTAACAAGAGAAAGCACAAGATTTGCTTTGTTTCATCATCAGGCAAAGTTGGAATTTCTGTTTTTGAAACTGAGGTTCTTCAAAGTGAGCACAAAGCACCACCTGCTAGCATAAATTAAAGCTCCTTTTGAAGGGTATCAATAATATGCACATCGAGATATCAATCAAAACATATTTAAAACCCTCGTGCAAACCCCTTTTACCTCATTTAAACAAGGAAGAATATGACCTTGCTTGAGAAATCAAAACCAGTCCTACCTCGAAACGAGCAAAACCACACAATAGATGTGGAATCGTTTGTCTCGCTTTGATTTTCCATCAGGAAAAGGGAACAACAGGTCATTTGATTTCCGACGAAATGAGGACTCTACAAAGGCTTAAAAGCTTATTTGAACAGATAAAAGGAAAATAGTAGGATCCGATCTCTCCACCTCGTACTCGTTCCTCTGGGCGCCGGGGACCTCGAGCGCCTCGACGTCGAAGGAGTCCACCCGAGGACCCGTTCGGATGAGCCGCTGCTCAACATTATCGTCGTCGTCCTCCTCCTCCTCCTCCTCCTCGGAGTCGATGGCCGTCCGCGACCCCGCATCTGTCCCCTCCTCCGATTCGTCGTCATCCTCGTCGCGAGCGACCCAGCGGGACTCCGTCGAGTCCATCTTCGCCAGCTGCCCGTTCTCCGATCCCTCCGCCATCACCTCCCAAAACTCCTCGTTCCGCCGGAAAGACGAAGGCAAAGCTGACTAATCCATCAAAATTCGGCGAAAGATCGCCGGAAACGGATCGTAACTGATCAAGAATCCGGAGTGTCCGGTGCGAATTTATGGTTTTTCTTTTCTGTGGATCGGGAGAGAGAGATCGATGTGGGTTTTGTTTGGAGAAGGAAGAGGAGAAGATTAATTTAATTTTAATTAGTTAATGAAGCCAAAATTGGAGCGGTGTTGTTTGTACCCACGAGACGAAGAATGGGGAACCGAGAAATAAATAAAATAATATAAAATTGTTGTTATGCCGCATGTTTTAATTGCTCGCGCAGTTGCTCTCTCGGGTAACGGTTGGATAACGGCGTGTGTGGTAGCGGTTTCAATGTATTAGTGAATAATGATACGATCTCCATTTTATTTGCCAACTTTTTAAAAAAATTATAAGAAAAACAAATTGTCTTGATATATAGTGGATAATGATTTGATCTCCATTTTATTTGCCAACGTTTTCTTAAACATTGAGCAATACAAATTAGACAATTAAGATATTCTTAATTACAATCAAGTTATTAAGTGTACTAATAAATTAATTAATTAATTATAGCTATTATTAAACACTATGAACTCGTTTGGTGGAATTAGGTGGAACCTGTGCTTGGTTCCACCTAGTTCCACCAAACGTGAGTGGAATGCAGAGCTGCTCAAGCTTTGCAGGAATCGGCAGTCACTTTTTTTTTTATTTTTGACCTTTTTTTAGGATCAACGTTTTGCTTTTTTTTCAAACTTTTTTCCTTTATTATTTTCTTTTATAACCTTTCTTATATAAGTTAATTTATTTTATTATATATAAAATATTAATATAATATCATTTATTATTTTATTATAACTTTTAAATATTTTATTAAATATAAATTATTAAAAATGATTTTTTATATTTAAATAATATATTTTTGACAAAATTGTTGACATAAATTTTTTAATTTATATTATGTATTTTAATTTTTTAACAATATTATAATCTATATTTATAATGCATATTTTAATTCAATCACATACTAAAATTAATCTATCGCATTTACTTTTTCGTATCACATCAACTACTCTATTCATCATTCTCAAATTCCAATCCTCCAAATACAATCTAATTAATTTGTCAATTCAACTATTCACGGAACTTGATGAATGCATATAACTTAACGAAAGTCCATTATCTTCGATATAGTCAAGGATGGGGTGAAAGTGATCCGGACACGATGGTCTTTCAATTTAAGAAAATCATCAGTTATTTTTTTAGTTATTTTTTAAATTATAGAAAACACTTTAATTACTTAGAAAAAATAAAATTTATTTTCTAATGGGTCAATTTTTTTGGATAATTTTTAAATTTTATATTTTAGTAAAATAATATTTTAAAACATTATATTAATAATAACAGCTAATTACTTATGAATTCATTATATAAATAAAAATTAATAAATAGAAATAGATTCCATGAATTCTTAAGATTTTTCGAACGGTACCCTAGGCTCATTTGGATGAAGGATATATTTTGAAGAATAAAAAATTTTATTCATGAGAATATAATATTCTTCTCATATTTTTATTCTGTCTTTTGTTTGGTTCGACAAAAATACATTTTATTTTATAATAAAAATATTTTATTATAAATACTTGACATTTAATCATTATTATTATTATAAAAATAATAATATAATAATATATGATTAAATTATAAAAAATAAAAGAAATGGTAAAAAATGAAAATGATTAGAATATATGTATTATTTCATTTTGATGGATTACAAATTTCACTCTTTGGAAGAATATAATGGTGGTATCACGACTTTCAAAGTGGTTTCATCTAAAATACGTTTTCATCATTATATCATTATTCTCCTACTTGTTTGACGATATTCATCGGAATATGTATGTATTCCTTACTTTATCATGCAACCAAACGGCCCCTAATTTTAGCAGGTCGATTTCACTTTATTAAATGAAATTAACATAAATTGTATTGTATCCCTTTTTTATTGGATTTGAGCCTGTTGAATGTTGTTTTCCTTTCATATGGCTTTGAGCCAGACATAAGCCAGCCTTTATTTTAATGTCTACTGGCCACCCTTTGCATTTGTTATGTTTTTCCAAATAATGTATGGATACTTCTGTTGTCAACAATGAGTTTCATTGATGATATGTATGGCTTGTAGTCAGAACTTCAACAAAAGAAAATAAAAGATACAACTGTAGGACGGTCATACCCTCCTCGAGGCACCGAGCTATTCTCTCTAATCTATTCACAAATAGACGTTTTTGTTATGTTAATGGTGCAATAACATGTCTTTGGGTTAATGCGATGACATATTCTACCATCTTCTAGTCTCTGTTGTAACGAAACGAACTAATAAGTGAGCATGGGCTTGGAGAACCGGACAACAATCAGGATAGGTGTCCGTTTCAGGTCGAATCGGTCGAACCGGTCGGTCGAACAGGATAATAATAAAATATTATATTTAATATGATATACTAAATTAAGTTATTATATTTTGGTTATATACATATGTCAAAATGTAATTATACAAAAGAAAAATAGCAATCATAAATTTACATTTTAAGATTTGATGTTAAAATTATTACACACTTAATAAATTAAAATCTTATTTAATTCTATTATTATATATAAATTTTCTATTCTTTAAATTTTTGCATTTCATATTTTTTTATGTTAGAAGTAACGAACAAATATTTTTTCCCGAAAATATTATAACAAGATCATATATTCTATAAGTAAATATGTAGTATAATTAGTGGTTAATATTAAATTTGAACTTATTATGTAAATAAAATTCAAATTTATGATATACTATATTATATTAAGTCTATTATACATACAAGAAAGAAGTTTGCACTTTTCGGGCCCGTTTGGCTTAGCTGATACAAAATTATTGAAAAGTTGAAGTGCTGATAAGTATTTTATTGGTTGAAATTTATTTTTAAAAATAAGCAGTTATACGTTTGGATAAAACTACTTATATTAATAACAACTAGTTATAAAATAACTAATTGACTTATTTTTTAAAAAGAAAATAAGGTCCCCTCCCCCTGCTTATTTTTTTTTACTTATAAGTAGATTTGATATCTCCTTATCGATCGAATTTTTAAGTTATCAAACGTTGAGATTTTTTCAAACCAATTTATAAGTGACTTTATAAGCTTAGCCAAACAGCTCCTTCATCCCTAACTAATTTATTTAATATAATAATATTACATATAATATATTAAATATATAATTATATTATATTATAATATATATTTATGATATTAAAAATATTGAACAGAATTATAATCCATTATTAAATTTCAAAGTGTAACAAGCTCTAGATTAAATGAAGAGATAAAGAACAAGTAATGTATACAAACATAGTCCCACATTGCTAATAGAAGAAAGATAGGAGTAAAGTGACAAGTATTAATAAGGGAGGAGGATCATGGGCTAATATCATTATTATGGAAAAAGTCCATCTTTTGATATTTTCCAAATTTATGATAATAAAAAATATTTATTAACAAAAAAAATTTAAAAATTGGCTGGCCCATGAACTGCGGTTTAACTTGGTTTTGGCCGGTTCTTACTAGTTTTTGACCGGTCTGAATTGGTTCAATCTGGTTTGATCAAGGGTCCGGTTTTGGGACTTAGAATGGACCGTGTTAGTCGACGGTCGAACCGGTTTGACCGGCCGGTCTTAATAACACTGCTTGGATGACTCAGTCGGAGAATTCGTCCATTATGTCACGAATCAATTTGAATTTTCGAAAATTTATTCCAACTTAGTACATGATTAAGCTCGGACCAATCCTCAAATGTCGAGATCATATGAAGATTGGATTCAAATTATAAAAATTTAAATTATGTTTCATCCATATAGGATTATTTTTAAGAACTTTTCTGAAGTATAACAATTTCTTGTATCTAATCTTTATCATTAGGATATCCCTAAATTTTATCGCAATTTTTATTGAAGTCCTTTCATTTAATTGTGTAAATTTTTTATTATTTTTTAATTTTTTTACTTATGAAAAAGACTAAAATACCCTCCGACGAACTGAAACAAATAACTCTTATGTGCTTCTTTCCAAGTCACAAGCGTGCAAACGCCGATGGGATGGCATAGAATGTGGCAATAGAGGGACCGGGAGGATGTGAAGGCTTGCATGGAGGCCGCGACATTTGCTAACCCAGCTAAACACATGCTGAGGCTGTGACGATGACGGTTATCTCATTGGGGTACTCAAACAAAGGGAGGGTCACGAAGATGCTAAACGGAGAAAGAGGGCGAGTGTTGTGTGAGGTTGCTTTTGAGGGTGAGGCCCACTAGGAGAGCATTCCTAGAAGCGACCTCGCGGATAGGCATTTCCTATTTTTAGGTGCCACTGAAGGCAAAGGGATCCTCTATGTGCTTGGCGTAGCATTGAGGGCTGTGGCGAGGCAAACGTCGATGGCAACGCCTAGGCGGAAGAAGAGACCAGGAGCGGGGAAAGGTGGGCGGAGGAGCGAGCAGTGATTTTTGTAATATTATTAATGGGTGAACTATTATTTGGCAAAAAATAAAAAATAATAAATAATTCATATCATATAATATAATAATGTAAGCATAAATTAAATCGTCAATTGAATAGTTGTTAAATACTAAATCTTGAGGTAATTATAAATAAATAAATATTAAAATATCGACAAAATTTTATGTATGTGATAAAGAAGGGTGTTGAAACATAAATTTCGAGTAAAGATATGTATAAAAAATATTTTAAATAAATTTTTATTTTTAATTTTTAAATATATTTTACATTTTGACCTTGACTGAGTCAAAATGGGTCAACACCGTGATCAACTTTCGAACGACCTAAGAGCCATTGTAGTGTCCAAACATCAGACCGACCCGTCTGATGGATCGGACAAAGTCAGATCTTAAAAGGTTAGGCAGCAAGGGGGAGCATGTGACGGGCCATAAGCAAGAGAGGGCAGGATCGGGATTGGGAGCAAGGGAGTGAAGGGTAGAGTTCCAGTGTTGGTGGTGATGACTAAGGACATGGTTAAACGGAAGGCGGCGAGGGTGTGGTCCATATCACCTAATGGGGAAGAGGGTGAAGAGTCCACGAGTCCGTGCAAAGGGCACTGAGGGGTAAATTACATAATTGGTCTCCCAACTTTGAGTCGCTTTCAAATCGGTCTCACAACTTCAACTTATAACCAGAACGTCATTCATCTTTAATTTTCTTGCACGATCAGTCCTCTGACCGGTGATCATAGGTTTTCCGGTTGCCTTGCATACGTGGTCATCTTTCTCTCTCGTCCACGTCAGTTTAAGTCGTTCACGTCATTAAAAAAATAAAAAAAGAGGCGAGGTTGTCCACATCATTATAAAAACTTAAAAAAATAAAAAAAGGTGGGGTCGGCGGCCCCCCTCATCTTTCTCTGACGACGACGAGGGGGGCCGCCGCCCCCCTCATTCTCCCTCACCATGTGTGAGGGAGGAGGGGGCGGCGGCCCCCCTCATCTTCCTCGCTGTCGCATAGGGAGAAGGAGCTACGAAACGGCAAGGCCCGCATCCAATGCCGCGACAGTAGCAGCGCAACGCCACTATATCGCTAGTCGGTCGGTCTCTATTTCCGGCTGGATGAGTGGTCGATCCGATGCTTTCGTTCTAGTCTTCTCATTCCTGCCTTTCATTTTTTGACAATACCTCGAGCTGCCTGGCACAAGAGCAAGCGTTGTACTCTATCCGCACCCATCCCTACACCCGCCATAGAAAGAGCTACACAAGTATAGTCACCTTCGAGCGGAATACGCGAGCCCAGTGAGTTGAATAGGAAAGAAACTTATTCGTCTGGTTGACAAGAAATTTCCTAGGATAGGATTTTCTAAGGCTAAAAAGTACTCTACCGGCACAACCACCAGATGCGCCGGATAAAGCAAGCGGAGGCTCAAAAGCCGGAGCGCACTAGGGAACAAGCGAGAAAGCCTCCGCGCGCCGCTGCTTGGAGTTTTCTAAATGTGCGACAGAAGCTGCGATGTGGACTCCAACTCGGACGGCGGCAGTGGCGGCCCCCTCATCGTCGCCGGAGAAAGATGAGGGGGGTTGTTGCCGCCCCACTTTTTTGTTATTTTTAGGTTTTTATAATGATGTGGAAGAGCTCACCTTTTTTATTTTTTTAAATTTTTATAATGACGTGGATGACTTAAACTGACGTGGATGAGAGAGAAAGACGACCACGTATGTAAGACAACCGGAAAACCTACAGTGAGGGAGAAGGAGGGGGCCGCCGGCCCCACCTTTTTTTATTTATTTTTAGTTTTTATAATGATGTGGTAGGGCTAAGCAAACTCGGGACCGGGTCTGGGTCTGAGCGGACCCGGTCTCGACCTGAATTATGCTGGGTCAAAAAAATTTTGACCCAGTATCGGACTAGGACCCGGCCGGATCCGGTTTCGGGTCGGTCCCGACCATCCGGAATGCAACCTGGTTTGCGATCGGGAATCGGTCACGCACGATTGGCGGCCACGATCCGACACGGCCACCCAACGAGCCAATCCGCCGCCTGGCGAGCGGATCGGCCACCAGGCGAGCCGATTCGGCGCCTAGTGGCCGATCCGGCCGTCAGGCGTCGGATGGGCCTGCCAATGGCCGATCCGGCCCTTGGTGGCCACCAGGAGAGCCGATCTGGCCCGAATCTGGCTTCCAGTGGCGGATCCGGCGCCTGACGGCCAGATCTGCTCACCTGGTGGCTGATCCGGCATCAGACGACCGGAGTAAAGAAGGAGTCAGGAGAGGGGGAGGGCCGCCGGAGTCACAGTCGTCGGTGCCGTCGCCGTCATGAGAGAGAGGGAGAGGGTGAGAGAGAGAAAGATGGGAGAGAGAAAAAGAGAGATTGAAATGAGAGGAGAGAGTAGAGATGGGGTTTATATAGTAAGTAGTATCAGGTCGGGTCGGGTATCTGCGCTGCAGACCCGGTGCTGACCCAATATCCGGTGGGTTTTCCAGCCAAGAGACCCGGTCCCGACCCGGATCTAATCCGGGCCGAGTTATTTACCCGATTTCCCTGGTCGGGCCGGTCCGGTTCGACCCGGCCCGTGCTCAGCCCTATGATGTGGATGACCTCACCTTTTTATTTTTTTAAATTTTTATAATGACGTGGATGACTTAAACTGACGTGGATGAAAGAGAAAGACGACCACGTATGCAAGGAAACTGGAAAACCTATGATTACCGGTAAGGAGGACTAATCCTTCAAGAAAATCAAATATGGAGGACGTTCTAGTTACAAATTGAAGTTAAGGGACCGATTTAAAAGCGACTCAAAGTTGGGGGACCAATCGTGTAATTTACCCAGGAACTGAACAATGGAACACGCTCGACTTCAGTTGGATGGTGCACAATTACATGGTGTGGCTAAACTCAAACACTTGTGAAGCAATGTCTCCAAGCATTTCATCAGACTCCAAGAATTATTTTTTATTTTAATTCATGGGAAGCATTTTAGTCTTTTCATAAATAGAAAATAAATAAATAAATTTAATTGTATTCATTTCACCCTTTGAATGATTGATCAAATAAAAAATAAACAAAAAAACTAATAGAATTTTTCAAAGATTTAAATGAAAATTGTGATAAATTTTAGGAATGTTAGTTCATAGTTTATGGTTAAATAAAAAAAATCGTGATTCAAGAGATATCTATGTAAATAATCCTCTATAAAATTGAATATGTTGTATTTATATTTTATTAAGAATTTAATGGGGTCCTCCCCCTGTTAGGGAAAGGATCGCCCACCCCCCGTCCGTCAGATGGAGATCCAACGGGCGAGATTTTTTTCGTGATTCAAGGATACAACATTCGTTTTCTGATTTTTTTCCCCAAAATTTCCCCTAGCATTTCACTTTCCCCCTCCCTCACTAGTCCAGTCCTCACAGCCGCGCGTCCTCCCCCTCCCTCATAGCACGACCTGACGGCGATGGGCCCTAACTCGCAACGGCGGTGACAACAAGCGGCGGCGGCAAGTGGTAGCGACAGGCAACGGCAGCAAGTGGTGGCGGCAAGTGTTGGCAGCAAGTGGCAGTGTCCTAGCTTGCAGCCGGCTCACAGCGGCGACGACAGCAAGGCGACCTAGCTCGCAGCGGACTCGGAGCGCGGAGGCGGCGACAACCTCGCGGTGGCACCAAGGGAGGCCGATCGTTGCGGGGGAGGACACACGGCGGCGAGGGAGAACCCACGGCGTCGAGGGAGGCCGATCATCACGAGGGCGGACGCGCGTCGAAGGAGGAGGATGCACGGCGGAGGGAGAGGGAGGATGCACGACTGTGAGGACTGGACCGGCGAAGGAGGAGAAAGTGAAATGCTGGGAAAAAATCAAGAAAAAAAACCGAAAAATGAATATTTTATCCTTAAACCACGAAAAAAAATCACGCCCGTCGAAGCTCCATCCGATGGGTGTGGATGGATGGGGGGTGGGTGGGTGGATGGGTGGGGGGAGGACCCCATTAAATCCTTTTATTAATTAACATTTTATGTTTGTTATATATGTTAAGCATAATTATATTATAGTATCATATATGCATGTAATCAATAATTATTACATTTTTACCATATTATTAAACATGGTTATAATTATTCAAATTATTTTATTTTACAACTAGTATTGTCTCCAACCTTTTCTATAGCTACTTAGCCAAGTGATAGTATTTATTTTCATTACTTTCAAATTTATCTCATAATAGTGAAACTTATCAATTGCTTTTTTTTCTTTATGGACTGTAGATGCATGTATTGGCACAATAATTTTTTTTTATAATTAAAATCACTCTGAGAGTACAGGATATCATTTTATGAAATGAATTTAAGAGATAGAAAATGAGTCTACTGAATTTGACTCAAAATCTTTGATTGCAGTTGTCGTTGTCGAATATGTGAGAAGGTTCATTTTGTGTTACTCTGATATTTTTTTAGCAAATTCAAGTGATTATCATGCTCAACATGAACATGTCCAAAAAAAATTACTATATAATTAAAAGTCATCTAACTTTCTTACTTTTATATTCGTGATCATTTTAATTTTAATTAATGATAAATTGTATTCAATGATACAACATTTACGTCAGCATTTTATCTCTTTTCAATGTCAAATTAAAAAAAAATAAAAAAGAGCAATTCCTCACTTTTGTTCCAATTCTATGGACATGTTTGGCACCGGGAACTTGCCTTAGTTCCCAATTGTTCCGCCAAACACATGAAATGACGAAAAGTTGGAAAATTCCCGTCAGGCGTTTGAATTTGGGCTAGAACTACCGAACTTTAGCCAAATAACAAATGTGACAGAAACTTCAAAAGTTTTCGTCACGTGATCGAAGTTCTCACCAAACTTCTTTTTTTTCTTTTCTTTTGCCTTTCAACTCATTATTATATTTTAAATAGTAAAATATTGTTAATTACTATTCAATATTAACAATATTCATTAAAGTATTTTTATATTATCTTAAATAATAATCAATTAAATATTTTATTTATTAATATATTATCATTCAGCTTATAAAATTAATTCTTTAACTTAATATAAATATTATTTGTAAATTATTATATTATTAATAACATAGGAAAATAATAAAATATAATATTATTATTTTTCATAAATAATACTATATCTATTTTCATAAATTATAATATTATTATAAATATATTTTGTAAATTATTATTTTAACTAAATAAATACATAATATTCTAATTTATTAGAATTTTATACTTCATAAAATAGTAAATTATATGTTTAGTTCTTACTTATTATCCAAACACTCTCTAAAACTTATTTATTAAATCAACTTTTCAAATTCTCAACATTATACTTTTCATCCAAACACTACACCTAAACTTTTTTATCAAATCAATAGGTTTCCTTGGAACTAATGGGAACTTAAAATCCCCGACGCAAACAAAGCCATCATGTGACAACGAGGGAGAACTTTTAGTTCTCCCAAGTTCTCTTCCATTATTTTTCTTTCATTTCTTTATCATATTTTAATTAGTAATACTATTTGATGTTAATATTATTCATTAAACTATTTTTATATTGTTTTAATAACAAACATTTACAATATTCTATTTATTAATATATTATCATTTAGCTTATAAAATAAATTTTTTAACTTAATATAAATATTTTTCGTAAACTATAAAATTAATAACAAATGAAAATGATAAATTATAAAAATATTATTTTTCATAAATTATAAATTATAATATTAATATAATATTTTCATAAATATAATATTAATTTAAATATTTTTCAAAAATTATTTTAGCTAAATAAAACATAATATTTTAATTTACTATAATTTTACATCCGATAAAATAATAAATTATATTCTTAGTTCTTACTTTTTATTCAAACATCTACTAAAACTTATCTATCAAATCAACTTTTCAAATTCTCGTAATTACATTTTTCATCCAAATATCAAATTTAAACTTTTCTATCAAATTGATTACTTCTCATTAACTAAAAATTCACAAGGTAAATTACACCCAATGCCCTCCAACTTTGACATTTGCTCAGCGATGCCCTCCAACTTCACTTTGTAACACGAATGCCCTCCATCTTTTAACTTATTTCACATGATGTCCTCCTTACCTATAATCGACGGTTTCCCGGTCATAGCGCTGACGTCGCGTCTCTGCCTCTCCACGTTCACGTTACTGGCGCTATTAAAAAATAAAAAATGTCACGTGGAGTCACTGGCGCAACGAGCAAGGGGGAGTCGCCCCGACCTCTGGTGAGGCCTCAGCCCCTGCGTTCGCCGACGCGCGCTGGTGGAGGGGGGTCGCCCCCCTCCTTGCGAGGGGTGGGGGGGTCGCCCCCATCCCTGCGACCTCGCCGGAGGTCGTAGGCAAGGTTGTCAAGATCGGAATTTTATACAAGATCGGAGGGGGTCATAAGATCGAAGATCGTAAGATCGGATCGAGGATCGTAAGATCCTACTTATTCATAAAATAATATATTTTCAAAATAATAAATATATTTTTGAAAAATTTTTTGTATTGAAATATTATATTATACATCACTAAGACATTTTTTATGGATTCATGAGTCAAATTATATCAAAACATATTAAAAATGAACAAAAATATATTTATCTTCATATAAATTAATTCTTATTATCATAAATATATTTTTAATTAATATTTAAATGATTATATTAATCATATAAGATCGTATAGGATCGAATAAGATTGTAAGATCGTGTGGCCAAAATTAAGATCGTATTAAGATCTTATACATAAGATCCTCAAGATAAGATCGAGATCTGAAGGAGTATGTAAGATCGAGATTTGAAGGGGTATATAAGATCGTAAAATCGTAAGATCTTGACAATCTTGGTCGCAGGGAATTGGGGGACCCCCCAAGGTCGCCCCCTCCCTACAACCTCCGGCGAGGTTTCACCCCTGCGCTGCGCCACGCCGACGAGCGCAGGGGAAGGGGGGCAACCCTCCACCTTCACGCGCCGGCGAGCGCAGAGGCTGAGGTCTCGCCGAAGGTCAGGGCGACTCCCCCTTGCTCGCTGCGCCAGTGACTCCACGTGGCATTTTTTAGTTTTTTTTATTTTTTATAGCTCCACTAACGTGAACGTGGAGAGGTAGAGACGCGACGTCAGCGACACGTCAGCGTTGTGACCAAAAAATCGTGGATTATAAGTAAGGAGGGCATCGGGTGAAACAAGTTAAAAGATGAAGGGCATTCGTGTTACAAAGTGAAGTTGGAAGGCATCGCTGAGCAAACGTCAAAATTGGAGGGCATTGGGTGTAATTTACCTAAAATTCACATGACAAATATAGCCATAGGAGGGGTCCGTTTGGATGCATACGAGAACAAATGAAGAAAATCTAGTATATGATCCCAAGGTGAGAATATTCAATTTTAAGTGACACAAAAAATTTACATGTTTTCTTATTCTTATCAGCATTGCAGTGGGACCCATTATTGCTAAATAGAGTTGTTTGATGAAAAGAGTCATAACGAGACGCTTTGTTCCCGTGATAATCTCAATTCAAATATAAGGCTAAAGAGAGGAGGATGAAAAACACAAGAAAACATTGCACCAAATACTTCAATTTTGATGTTTTCTCAATGTTATCCTCCAACTTGACTTTGTAATCAGATTGTCCTCCATCCTTTAACTCATGGAATGCCCTTTTCACCATTATCGTTCTTGGATTGCCACGTGGCAATGTGTTTCTCTCCGCCATGCAAGCAATCGACATGATACGTCACATTTACTAACCCCTCGCATTTTAAATAATAATATAATATAAAATAAAATAAGTAATATAATAATATTTTTTTTTAAAAAAAAAGAGGAGAGGCGTCGCCCCTTCTCTCTCTCCGAACGCCAACGTCCTCGCCGATAAGGGAAGGCGTTGACAATAGGGGTGCCCGACGGAGAGGGTGGGGTCACAAACGAGGGGCTATCAGGCAGTCGTGAGCGAAGGGTGTTCACCAACGAGCGGGAGCAAGTAGGGAGGCCGGCGATGGTTGCAAAGGCTACTCGACGATAGAGGGGGTGGGGTGTTCGTGGGGGAGGGGATTGAGCAACCGGCAGAAGGACGTTGCTTGACATCATGCGACAGGATACCAAGCGGAGATGGCGACGGAGATCACGAAGGTTGCTGCCATGCGGAGGGACTGCGAGCGGGGGTGCCTTTGCTTGGCATTGTTGTCCCGAGCGTTGCAGCTGATGTCGGCCGCACTGTAGAAGGCCTGCGCCACCATGGGTTCCCGAGCACGGCCTCCGAGCTCGAGCGCTTGTCGGTGTGCCTGTCCAACCTCTCGAGCCACCCCTGCTTCTCCAAGAACTCTCTCTGCAAGGAGCTCCTCCAGTCCATGACAGCCATCCTTGCCAACGCCATCGACCTCGCCGACCGCTGCAGCTCGACCTGAACCTAAGCAATTGTACAATGCTAGTGAAGTCCGGTGTCCTCATCGACGTTGCCGTCGGCGCCTGCTGACGCCTCCAAAGAGTCGGAGGGAGGGCATGTCGAAGCCGAGCATCGTGCCGTGTACAAGCTTCTCGAAGCAATGAGGGAGGAAAGAGTGTGCTTGGTGCGCTTGGCAGAGCAACGTATCCGCTATCATCCAGCTGTTTAGCATGACGTCCTCAAAGACTCGTTGAGTATGGCAGCAGTGATAGCCTACTAATATCAGAAGGCGTGCTCCCTCCACGCATTGGACGCGCAGAGAAGGGAGGCCCTCGCCCCCTCTACAACCTCCGATGTAGGGGGTCCATCACCGGCACTGCCATAAGTGCCAATCCAGTGGCCCCATCGTCCCGTCCACCACTCTCCCTCCCGTCGAGCTACTCCCCAGCCCCTTGCCGCCTCCTTTGAGAGCTCACCTTGCTTTGCTTCCATCACTCTCCCTGCCTCGGTTCTCGGCGTCCTCGTGCTCCTCCTCCTCCGGCAGCGGACACTTCTCCAGCTCGCTCTCAACCGCCACTTGCATGCAAGTATTTTTTTTCATTTTTAAAATTATTTTATTATTATTTACTGTCGCCATGTTGGTAAAGATCTCGTTACTAAGTGAAGTTGGAAAATAACGTTAGAAAACGACCTGAGAGTATTTGGCGTGATTTATTAAAAATCACGACCATTTATTTCATAACTAAAGGGACATATTTTTATATTGTCAATGATTTATGGATAAATTATCTTTAAATTTTAGTAATAGCGTTGAGTCCAAAATTTATTTTTACTATAATTATAATTAAAACTAACTAAAACAATGGTATATGTTATATATATATATATATAATATAATCTTACCAAAAGGGACATATTTTTAGGACAAAAGACATATATCGAATAATTCTGGGAAGATTACAAATTAAAATTACATAATCTATTAAATCTTTCATATCAAAATGAATAATTTTTATTCGTTACCAATAGTTATACTGAAAATTACTCTTCCACTTTTTTTATTTAAGAAGGAAAAGTTTCTCCCTGAAACAATTTAGCAAACACATACGCGACGCTCCAATGAACGCCCTGCGCCATTTGCCCTTCATCTCCCCCATCCGCCGCCTCCTTCACAGCTGCAAACCCCACCACCTCTCTCTCGTCCATTACGTTCATTACGGGGAAGCCGGGACCGATGTCGAGGACTGCGGCAAGCGAGTGGACGAGCCGTGGGATCGCAGCTTCCAGCTCCACAAGGGCCGTGGCCAGCACCTCCTCGCCAACCCCCGTGTCCTCGACGCCATCGTCCGGAAGGCCGGCATCCGCCGCTCCGACACCGTCCTTGAGATCGGTCCCGGCACCGGCAACCTCACCGTCCGCCTGGTTGATGCCGCCGCCAAGATCGTCGCCGTCGAGATCGACGGGCGAATGGTCGAGTCCCTCCTTCGTCGTGCCTCCGCTCTCGGTCACAGTGACCGGCTCATTGTAATTATTTGGATGACCTCCACTCGTTCGTCGTAATTCCCAGGAGGGAAGGAAAAATGTTTAATATGCTAATTTGAGTTTCTTACTTCGATCCACATTGTGCAGGTGATCAAAGGAGATGCTGTGAAGGCTGAGTTTGGTGAGTTCGACATTTGCGTTGCCAACATACCGTACGGGATCTCATCGCCTCTCATCATGAAGCTTCTCTTTGGTTTGAGCAGGCCGTGCCGATTCAGAAGTGCAGTGCTCCTGCTCCAGAAGGAATATGCCAGGCGTCTCGTGACCAAGCCGGGCGACTCTGAGTTCAACCGGCTGGCAGCTAATGTGAGGTTGGTGGCAAATGTGGAGCTGCTGATGGATGTCAGCAAGAAGGACTTCATCCCATGCCCAAAAGTGGACTCGTCGTTGGTGCGAATCCAACCCAAGGCCGTGGTTCCTCCGGTTGATATGGACGAGTGGTTAGCTTTTACAAGAACATGCTTCAGCAAGAAGAATAAGACTCTTGGTGCCACTTTTAAGAAGAAGAAGAAGGTTGCTGAGTTGTTGTGGAGATCCAAGTCAGAGGGCACAACAAGCAGAAGTTTTGATGAAGAAGATGCTTACAGAATTTACGAGCGGAGTGACGATGACAGCGATGATGAGAATCTTCCGAAGCAGGATATTGATGCAGCTGAATTGAGTTTGTTCAAGGAGAAGATTGTGGGCATTTTGAGGTCGGGAGGATTCGAGGCAAAGAGGCCTTCTAAGTTGGCCACCGATGAATTCTTACATTTGCTTCAGCTTTTCAACCAAGATGGCATAAAATTCAGATAGCACAAGTCTTAAATGTTTGGACTGATTGAACAGTACCTATCAGTTGATGAATGTGAAAACAAAGACTTTTTTCAGCATAAATGAAGGAAAACACAGATGATATCCTTGCAAATGCGAGCTAAATCATTGTGAATGCAGATGAGAGTGAAGGCAATATCACATTGTCTTCATATTGATGCACTGTAAACCTTTACGAAAAATTTGCTTGCATATCTGAGGTATGGTGGATTTGAGGTGAAGAAGCATCGTAAGTTATCTTCGAATGAATTCTGACATTTGCATCAGCTTTTGAACAAGGATGGCATGATGTTTACATATCAACAAGTCTGAAGTACTTGGATAAAATCTGCAATGGCATCACTTTGTGGAATGCAAATGAAACCTTTCCTGATACAAATGAAAGCAAAGCTGACAGATTACAGGAAGTTATTGATGCAGGTGAATTGATTTTGTTCAAGGAAGATTGTAGGAATATTGGGATCCTATTTTGTCTTGCCAAACATTGATCCTTGGGAGGATCCAGCCATTAAACGTTTGTTGTAATAACCCGAAAGATGTTAATATATATGAGTGTCACTTTAGTTTATTAGGTTTGGTCTTATTTGATGGAAATGGTGGGTGTCGTATGTTGCATCATTCCGGATTAAAGTTCCGCGTGCCTATTTTAATTGACTGAAAAATTGGATCATCTCAAATTTATAAACGATCGTTCTGACAAGTTTTGGTTCTGTAAATTATAACTCAAATTTTTATAGAAACATTTATTAAAAATAATCTTAAAAGATGTACGGCATTTTTGTTTTACTCGTGTTCTAAATTTCTGTTTTGCTAAGTTGGAATCTTAAAATTCGTTATTTTAATTAGGATTTATCCATTTCGCTCCCTATATATGTCTTGACCGGAAAAAAAAACTCTTCCTTTCCAGGGATGTTATCTTCCAGCTTCCTTGGATGCAAATGGCTAATACAATTTATGATCTCGAGCGTGGACAAGTGGCCAAGATTATTCGACTAGGTGACACCGCAGGTTTGTGGTGTGATTGAGATTATATAAATAAATCCTATATAAAGTCAACCCCAAACTCATTACTTGGAAGCGTGTCAAACTCGAAGTTCTACAAATTTGTTCAGTCAACTCTCTCTTAGAACATCCAACAACAACAACAACAACAAAGCCTTATCCCACTAGGTGGGGTCGACTACATGGATCATACGACGCCATTCCGCTCTATTAGTAACCAAACCTTTCGGTATATTATTCACCAATAGATCACTGACAAAAAAGAATCACAAACTCACATGACATTAAAAGGAATTTGGAATCAAACGTAGATGAATATCTATAAAAAGGAAAGATAATATATTAACGACAAGGATCTAATACACGAAAAAAAGATACAATAACAATTTTTCCAAGTGTTTTTTGGGACATGCCTATGCCTTCTCGAGCTGCTTTTGCTTATATGTAGGCCGTAAGTTGCCTTGTATCATGAAAAGAGGGAAAATAGCGAGTTCCTACAAAATCAAGGAAGAATCCAGCTCAAATTGTCAATTGTTTCTCTATTCGTGCATGATCTCTCTTTGACCCTTTCTTCCATTTTGCTTTATCTTTTCCTCGAAACAAAGAAACCTTGACTTTATATGCCGATGGTTTCTTGCTTCATTAGAAGAGCAAATCTGCAGTGGAAAATTATGAACAAAAAATAAAAGGAAAGGAATTCTTCAAGATAAATAAGGATAAGGAAAAAGAAAAAAAAGGTACAACATATATGATGTAAGTTGTAGATACGCCAAAAAACAAGAACATGTAATAAAATGCAGTGAAGAACTTGTGACAGGGAACGATATGTTGAAGTCATCCGATTAAATTTAAACTTACTCGCATGTCATGTCAACCAAATGGTTGTGAGTTTGATTCGTGTCAATAATTTTACAACTATTCTAAACTTTTCATGTAAAATACAACATCTCGAGATTGCAAAAAGGAAGAACAAACTTATATCATTCTAACGTTGCAGAGAAGATTCTAAAGTAAGGCTAGAAAGATTAATGCAGAATCCTGCTCATCTCTCTACATATGAACGATGTAGTAGGAAGTTTATGGAAAGATAAAATATTCTTGAGGGTTGTTGCCTCCCAAATATTGCTCATGGTTTCAGACAATAAAATTCAGTGATGGAGATATGATAGACTTCATGAACGTATAATGGGGATAGCCGAAATGAAAATGTTGAGATGGATGTGTGGTCATACAAGATTAAATAAGATTAGGAATGACCATATACGTGAACGAGTCGGAGTGGCTCCTATTAGTGAGAAAATGGTAAAGAATTGTTTGAGATGGTTTGGTCATGTTCAGATAATCATTAGATGCACCAGTAAGAAGAGTAGATCAAATAATCTGGAGTCCGATTAAAAAAGGGAGAGGGAGGGCAAGGCGAACACTTGGCGAACTAATAGAGCAAGATCTATTGGTGAATAATATACCGAAAGATTTGGTTACTAATAGAGCGGAATGGCGTCGTATGATCCATGTAGCCGACCCCACCTAGTGGGATAAGGCTTTGTTGTTGTTGTTGGAGATATGATAGACTTCCATGTAAAAACAGCTATACTAGGAACAGGTCTGTCTACTCAAATGTTGATTCTCTCATAAATAAACTACTTCAAAGTTCTATAAACTATACTCCAAGTGCTGAAAGAAATAGACTAGAAGGTGTTGGTCTCATACGAGGACATTTATATACAAAGCAGAAAGAGTTTGTTCTTCAATGTTTACTTCCTAATTCATACTATTGCAACCAAATGGTTTTCTAGCATCAGCATAATTGAACTATTTTTCCTCGGCCCATGGTCTTTTCATCATTCCAAAACCCTTACTTCATCCATCCAATAGTTTGCTGTTCTAGCATCATAGGGGCATGATTAAGATCTCAATGACGAAAAGTGTATCCAGGAAAACCTGACAACAAAAGGGATAACACCTGAAGAATGAATCATAAAGGGGAACCTCTGGAGCAACCAAAGTGCATTTGGTCTTTGGCATGCTACTGCAAGAATAGGACTCTCAGCATCTAGGTTGTAGAAGATGGAAGAAAACTCTTGATTCCCTAATTAAGTAGGTTCAGAGACTGAAAGGCTGAGGAGAAGTGCATTCAGAAACGAGGAATCATATTAATGGATCTCAGTAGAGCTGAGATCTAGGGAATCTCGGCAAAAAAGAAATTTTTGAAATGAATTTTTTTTATTTTCTTTGAAACGAGGCAATAAGAAATTATGGGTCATCAAAGTTCAGGCATTTGCTTCAACGTTCAACCAAGATGAGAAGTTTAAAAGTTATCAACATAAAGCCCAAACTTTCAGTCTGTTACATAATTGTCAGTCCTTCAGAAGTGCAATTCAAGACATCATCCTAACCATCTGAGAAGGTTTAACACGAGCTTATCAATGGTAAGCTTTTGCTAGTCATCATTTTACTCAATTAGAAAAAAAAACAATCACTAGTGGTAAGTGGTAACAGAACTCTAAGCAAAAACATATTAATACAGTTCAAGTGCACCATCTATCCTGCAATGTCGTCTACCCACCAGATTGAATTGAACCTCAACACATGAAATAGTAGAACTTTCATGGTGACTTGTTGTAATGCAAAAGCAAAGGAACAGATTCATCTCTCAGCATCATTGAATAGCCAGGTTCAGCATTATTTTACTCCACATTCATAATGAAACTAAAAGCATAATAATGTACTGATGACAGCAACATTGGTCCTCCAGAACACGACAACTCTGAGTTAACAGGTTCAATTTGATTGCTCTTGTTCAAGGAGATAACAACATTAAATATGAACTTGGAGTATTGCAGTTGCTACAGCAAACCTTATGCCATCAGTACATGGATAAAGCAGTCTGCTCTTTTACTCGCCTAATGATACAATATGGCATATTAATCTACAAAACCATGAACCAATCAAAATTATACATGCTTTTGCGCAGAAGAAAAATAAAAAGAAAAAAGTAGAATCATAACCTGCCTATAACCTGTTTGTTATATTTCCTGTGGCGTACGCCGCTCGTGGGCTATCCGGACGAGTTGGACGGCGAGGACGGGAACGCATCCTTGACGGCGGACGCAGCGGTAAGGTAGTTCAGCGTATTGCGAAGCGTGTCCCGCTCCCGCCTGAGCCTGGCGCCGGTGTCCTCCAGCTCCAGCAGCGCCTGCTGCTCCCTCGGCGCGCCCTCGAACGTGCTCCCGACGAAGAAAGAGAAGGGCGTGGGGAAGAGGTTGCGTCGCAGGTCCACGGCGGCGTTCTCCTTCTCGGGCTTCCCGTTGAGCCGGTTGGATATCCTGATCACGTCCCTCATGTAGTTCTCGACCTCGGAGGCGAGCGCCTCGAGGTCCTCCCCGTCAGAGAGCGGCTCCGGCGGGGGCCGGTCCTCGAGCCAGGTGACCTCGGCGACGAGGTATGGCTTGGTGCGGCGGACGCGCCCCACGCGGAACCGCTCCTGGCCCTTGCAGATGAGGAAGAATCGGTCGTCGACGAGGCGCTCGTGCTTGACGACCTCCCCGACGCAGCCGACGTCGGCGATGGCGCCGCCGTCCGAGAAGACGACGCCGAAGCGGAGGTCGGTCTGCAGCAGGGTGTGCATCATGATGCGGTAGCGGAACTCGAAGATCTGGAGGGGGAGGATGGCGCCGGGGAAGAGGACGAGGGGGAGAGGGAAGAGGGGCAGCTCGACGACGTCGGAGAGCGGCGGCGCGGACGGGTCGGAGGAGGAGGAGGAGGCGGCGCAGCGGACGGCGGCGGAGGGCGTCCGGCGGGTTCTGGGGTGGAGGGAAGAGGAGGAGGTGGAGGCCTTTAGGTGGTGGTGGTGGTGGTGCAGAAGGGGGTGCTTGGGTGGCGGTAGGAGGTGATGGAGAGGATGAGGAGAGTGGAGGAGTTGAGGGAGGAAAGCCATCTTTTTTTCTCTCCTTGTCGAAACAAAACAAATAGATTGGTGTGTTAAGCAGAGAAGATGGAGAGGAGGGGGGAGAGAGAGAGTGTGTGTGTGGTAAGAGGAGAGAGAGAGAGTTTTATGGCTCCTTACTAAGTTGATGTTTGAAGAGGAAGATGGGGAGAGATGTCTAGAGCTTGTTGTTTTGATCTGTTTCTTGTTCTTCTTGTTCCCCGTAGAAGATCTTTCTCTCTCCTCTCTGTGGATGTGTGGTAGTGGTGGTGGTGAACTGAGCAGGGAGGAGAGGAGAGGAGAGGAGGGGAGAGAGAAATGGTAGGAGGAAAAAAAATTACAAGGCTGGGACCTACTTTGCTAATATGTGGCTAATCTTATGAAACAGTAGCGGCATTTTTTTCCCTATCATAAAGGATCTATCTATGGAATATAGTAGAAAAAAAAGTAAAAAATCATAACTAAATGACAAGTATATAAAGGAAAATTGTGGAAATAAGAAAAAAATTAATTTAACTCAAACCAAAATTTAGTAAGTGCACGATAGGATGCCATCAAACATTCACTCGATAACAGGAGTCATAATAAAATACGATATAGAGCGAAATTGACTATCTAATCTGTGCTGCGGAAACTTCACCGTTTAGCTCTTTATCAATTTAATTAATCGATAATTTAAATCATTCAAATAAATTATTATTATTATTATTATTATTATTATTATTATTATTATTATTATTATTATTATTATTATTATTATTATTATTATTATTATTATTATTATTATTATTATTATCATCATCATCATCATCATCGATAATATTATATTATAATATTTAGTAAGTATTGATAAATATAAATAATAATTAAAATGGATAGTGATAAAATTATCAAAATATTCTTAAAAATTATTTTAGATTTTAATAATATATTATTCTAAATAAACAACAAAAATAAAAAAAAGTGAATATATATATATAAGATGAAATTAGATGCGTTCACTACATTGTCATTCAACATTACTTAGCTATGTAAATCGCCTCTAAGAAATATTGCCACTTGTTAAATTATCAACAATGTACATTACTTTATTTAATATGCATAAGTAATCTATCTGACAGTTCATATTAGTTATTTATAATAAAATACATATTTATGAGTTAATATATCATTTTTACTAATATAACCCTATTCAAAAGAATTATGTCTAGATATATAAATTATTTTTAACTTCATAAACTTAAATCACAAATATATATTTTCACCCATAAAATTAAAATTTATAAAATAATTAATATTTTTTTTAAAATATGATAATAATATAGTCATAATAATTATAATATTTTATTTTATAATTTATTTAATTATTATTATAATTTATTCAATGTATTTTAGAATTTTTTTAAATAAAATTGTAAATGACAAATGCGGAAAGTAAAATTTAAAAAATTACAACTCAAGTGGTAACGTAGATTGTCCACCCTCCCATAGACAATCTGCATTGTCACTTCATAGGCAATGTGGATTGCCTGGGCAATGCAGATTACTTATTTTCTGTCACAAGTGAACAGGGTAATGTGGTGGACCCAAGTAATTTATTACAATATTACCCGATAATCTACAAAGATTACCTCTAGAGAAACGTCAAGATTCCAAAAAATAAAAGAGATAAAGTTAAATGATATTCATTTATTAATAATTTTTTAAAATAAAAAATATAATTGAATGAATATTTTCATCAAAATATATTTTCATCTGACAACTCCCCCTATCTAGATTACCGGTGAATTAATAATCAACATTACCATAGTAATTAAGAATATCGATAATTAATCGTAACCAAATGAGATAATATGGTTGACTTTAAAATTTTAAATAAAACAATCGACAATCTATTTACATTACTTTATACCAAGCTGCCCTTAAAGTTAATTAATTTGATGAGATCAACTTATATTGCGTAAATAACATTGACAATAAATAGACAAATGAAATTCTTAAGAAAAGTTTTGTTCATTTACGAGAAATCAATTCTAATACTTTTCTTAAGCTTATCACGCCATTCTAACACATTTTTTTACAGATTGAAACTTGATTTAAACAAATATCAATATTTGATATATATGTGGATTTAATTCATCCTCTATTTTAGAGAAATGTTGAGCGCATATATGTTGAGATTTTATCTAAATGATCAATGGATCAAGTATGCATATTGGGGATGTTCATGGATCGAATTTGTCTTAAGTTATTCAATCACCGTTTTTCTTTTTGTAATATCAAAAGTATTTATTATTTTATTTTTAATAAAAAATAAATTATTTTTTAATATCTACATTTTCTACATTGAAATATTTTTTATTTTAAATAATATAAAACTATCAAATTAACTAAAAAATCATTTAAAATTAAAAAAATATTCGAGTCGGATTGAATCAAGTCGGATTGAAAATTTTCAATCCGAATCTGACTCGATCCTAAGTCATGTCAAATCAAATTTTTGAGACTCGGTGAACATTCCTAATTGGGACGAGTTCAATATTTTTTTTTCTAAATTAATATTATAAATACCAATAATCTTGATGAAAAAATGTTCGGCCTCACGTGAACGAATTCACACACTCATTAAATCATTAATAAAAAAAAGTATATTACAATTATGTGTATATATAATATTTGCATCATTTTATAGTCCTTGGCGATCAGAAGGGTAATCGCATTGATCATAATCACAGTGGGATATTATTTTTTTATAACATCAACTATCATCTAAAATATTATATATAAATATATATATGCATGTATATATATAGGGGGATATATATATATATATATATATATATATATATATATATATATATATATGTATGTATATATATATATAGGGGGAGTTCATATAAGTCCAGAAAACAAATTGTAAATTGTATAATAACTGGTGGACAATTTTTTTTCTCTCTCCATGATTCACTGCACCATCATTACAATTCGAAAAAAAAAAAAGAATCGTGATATTTACTTGTTGTCGTATTATTTGCGATTCGTGTGCTTGTGAATATTGGAACATTTATTAAAGGGTTACTGTGTGTGATAGGGCAATTCCTGAACCACAAAAGGGCTCGTCTTTGTGTGTGAATTTGTGATATATGCCACCATGAAAGCTACTTTGATCTTTGTTTTTTTTTTATTCATTGTGTTCCTCAGTTTGCATGGCTCTTCCACAATCACATGATATTATATAAAACAAAATAGCTTAGAATTTGGCACCACATAAAGCCCCATATTATCATCATACAGTTAAAGTGACCAAGTTACAAAGCATATGAATGGCATTTCACACTTCCATCTTTTTGTTTTTTTTTTATCCTGACAGGAAGAAATTTTTCTTTTTCTTTTTCTGTTTCCTTATATGAAAAACACCTTTCTTTCTTTTTTTTTTCTTCTTTACACTGCTTAGAGGGTTTTATGGTGTAGAAAGCTTGGAGTTTGGATTTGAAAAGGAAAAGATGATTGTTTAGAATCAGTCAAAAGATAAAGTTATGATCAATATTTTTACATATTTTTGGCCTATGATACAGAAACTACAAATTCACCAGTATTTTCCAGTTAATGAATCCATTCCTTTCTACGTAATTGGAATAAAAAATAGGTTACATTTCGAGTTGATTAAATAATTCATTTTTTTATTATATTGAGAGATATCGAATTTATTTTTTTATTATATTTATATACAATTTTTTTTTTAGTATTTTCTTTGCAAAAGGAGCCTCCCTTGATGATCGAAAATAATTAAAAAGAAGATGACGATCGATTTAGCTTTTCTTTTTTCTTTTTTTTTTTTTTGTATGTACACTTTCATAGCACAAGGGAAAAAATTGCATTACATCTTTTATTGGAGCAAGCAATAATTTATAGTATTGACCAAGGTGACCATTTTTTATTACTGGAATCTAACGATAATACGAAGTTCTCTCTCATCCACGGATCCTGCTCCTTTCGGATGTCAAATACTTGACCATTTGCAAAATCAGAAGCTCTATCATCCACTGGATCCAACTCTCTCTCTCTCTCTCACCCACCCACCCACAAATTATTGTGCTTTGTAGTAACAGCGTTAATGAGATGGGAGAAAAATGAATAATGGAAGCAATTCGCATGCATTCACTTGACAGTTGACATGATCATTCTGAATATAATAATATAAGGTTGGGGACAATTTTTGCATCCATTGCTCTAATATTCTTGACCTAATTAAAATATTATTCGTTTTAGATTTTTCACTCGTATGAATTTAAAATACGTCTTGATAAGTGAAAGGATAATTACGTATAAGTACATGACCACTTTCGTATTTTATCCATGTGGAACTTTTTAAGAAGACCATTTTGATCCTTAAATCCCTTACAATCTTCCACATTGATCTTCCTCCATAAAAGACTCAATATCCTCGTTGAGCAGGGTTGTTGGCCTATGACCCGTTTTCTTACATGACTCAAGTGAGCACGTAAGGTTGGCTCTGATATCATTCTGTAATATCCCGATCCAATCAAGATATTATTCATTTTGAATTTTCGACCTACATAAATTTAAAATGTATCTTGACATATTAAAAAATTAACTACATATAAGCTCATGATCATCTTCATATTTTATCTAGATCTTAGGCAGTTACAATTGAATTCCAAATCGTACGCCGATACAAACTATAGAGGGCCTTGGAATCATCACTACCAAGAAACTGCGTTACAAAAGCTTCTTTAGACAAAAATCATTCATTATTGAAAAATGATGGTGAAGGAGGATATTAAGAATAATTTTGGTCACTTGTATTTTCATTTCGTCAAGAATACTCGTAATCATGGTGATGTGTTGCTAAGTTCGGACATGAACTGCAGCAAATGGAAGACTTGTCGATGTAGCTCAGGTGAGAAGGTCGATGGAGGAAAGAGTGGAGAGGGAAAGGTCATTTACCTGTTCATCCTTGGAGGACATTCTCCATAGTTCGAATGCTTAGAAATCCGCGAATAAATTTCACCAACGCTATTTATCCTTTTTTTTTCAATTTCTTCATCTAACTACATCTTCGTCCAAGTAATAACTTATTTCATCGACTATCGTTTCCATTCATTCTCTAAATACGTTATATGTTGACATGAGTACATGACATAACAAAAATGTAATAATTTAATTAAATAATTAAAAATAAGTAGCCCCATAATAAATAAATGGATTTAATGGTTGTGCGACGCCTTCAACATGTCGGATGGTGCGACGCATCGATGGACATCATTGGATCGTGCATCAATGCTTGTAGATAAAAGCGCTCCATAGACGCGCTGAATCGCTCACTCGCTCGCTGCATTGAACCAAGCGTTTGTTCGACGCCCGAGGATCCTAGACAGTTGATGAGCCACTGCTCTCTACCTTGAACTCTTTCCTCCTCCATTTCACTCTCTCTCTCCCACACACACAGGACTTATTACTCGATATCTCTTTCCGCCATGAACTCCCTGCTCCTCTCCATCTCCACCCCTCTTAAACTCTCTTTCTCGTCTATCGTCGCCACTGCCACCGAGACTCCCCTCAAATCTTGCTTCATTCGCCAAAGGTCCACCCCTCACACCTTCCAGTCCCTCGTCCCCGCCCCATCGTCACCTCTGACGAGGACCCTCTCCTCCCATGGTGGAGCGGTGGAGAAGGGCGGCGGCCAGACCCATGCTTCCATGCTCTGTCGTCGTCCTCTACTGCTTTCGAGCCCCTTCCATCGGCTTTCTTGGCTGCGCAGATGTCGGCGACAGCCATGAGGGGCGCAGAGTCATATGCCATGAGGGGCGCGGAGTCTAACAATCAGCATCTTCGCTCCTTGTTGCTCGTCGCTACGTTGAGGGTCGCTCATGGTCTAGGACGTCGCTTTTCGCTCGGTGGGATATTGCATTGGGGGGAGGATGGGGATCAAAGACTAGTTCTACACGTCAACTACTCAATTCTGCGTAGCGAGCGAGCGATTCAATGCGTCTATGGAGCACTTTTATTTGCGCGACCTAACAACACTAGTCGATGCATCGCACCATTGCCGAAGGCGTCACACAACCATTAAATCCTAAATAAATTATAGGCTCTTATTCAAGAAAAAAAGAGTTGTCACATGTCCCCTCTCCCTTTTCCCTTAGGGTCTGTTTGGTTGAAGATGAAAGGACGGTAAGGAGTGGAAAGGAAAATGAGGAGAATTCGTTCCCCTCGTTTGGTTGAATTTAAGTTGAAGGGGAAAGTCTCATCCTTTACCTTTTATTCCCCTCCAATGTTTCATTTTTCTTTCCCCTCCAAATCGGAGTGGAAAGGAAGGGAAAGACATATTTAGTATGTATTTCCAATTTTGACCAAATAAATTAAACATACAATTATTTATGTAAAGGATAATATCGTCTAAATAAATTAATCACTTAGTATTCATTTCATTCCCTTTCCTTTAATGATATTAACCAAACGAGGTAACTATTCACCTTCATTCTCCAACATTTTCTTCCCATCATTTCCCTTCTCACTTTTTACCTTTCCTTCCCCTTAATGAATTTTAAACCAAACAGACCCTTAATCATCCGAAAGGAGGGGAATTCACGAGAAAGAGATACGAGAGAGAGAGGGAGGGGGTGGTCCCCCTCATTTTCTTAAGGATGGGTTGCCCCTCCTTGATGCTTTCACCTCTTTGCCCGATGGCTGAAGGGAAGAGGAAGGGGGGAGAAGCGACGAACCTCCTTCATTGTCGGTGAGATAAAGGAATGATAGTAAGCAAGATTATTCACAAAATTTTTAATATTTAATTATTTGTATATTATTTTTACTAATTTTAATTGCCTTGTTAGCATTATATTGAAAATTTGGTTATCATACGTCAAAGGAAATGAACTATTAGTTGTTAGGAATTAGGACAGTGTAGTTATGAAAAAATTTGAAAGATGGAATTAATTAAAAAAAATAGAGTAAAGTTCAAATACCATTGTCAAAATTTATTCAAAATAGTTAGATGGGATGAACAACAAGACAGAGTTAAGAACAAGACGTATGTCCCTAATTCGGACGAATATTTATTCCAGTCCGATCAGATTGGTTAGCACTACTAGATTGAGTAATTTTACCCGATTTAGGTTAAAAATGTTTAAATTTTCTCTAATTTTATAACTTCTCCAATATCGGAAGAAATTTCATCATATTATTATCATTTTAATAATGCAACATTCGTAATTTGTTATAATTTTCTTTCAATTATCACAAAAAAAATTTTCAAATTATTAAGATGTTACATTTATATACGCAATTAAAATCAATATTAATAAAATAAATTATTATTTGTATTGTTATCATTTGAAAAATAAATTAATGCATTTGTAAATGAAAGTACGATGTCAAATTTTATCATATTATTAAAATAATAAATTTAATAAAAAATATTAAAATTCGTATTATAATTTTATGAAATAAGAGCATTCATTTATGAAATAATATTTGATTTAGATCATTGTTTAAGAGGATACAATTCGGGTATCAATCAAATGTGTTCCATCAAGAAGTTGGCTTCTGGACTGGTAAGAACATCCACAGCTTGTTATATAACATTCCGAACACATCAAACTCCATTAATTGAAACTGGTTGATTCATATGAGAAGTAATCTCGACATCAAGCGTCCACAAGGAACTCTCTCATGCCACAACCTCAAAACCTGACACTGTAAGGCAGGAGCACCATAAATTATGACAAAACTGGGAAACACCCAAAAAAATTACAGTGGGTGATAGATTTGGCAATAGATATTGCAGATATTATGATAGGAAGATAACCCACTCAAGTTCTTCCCCTACAATCACTTTCACACAACTAAATGAAAGTGAAACAAGAATGGGGGAACTCTGAGCAAGTTTCAGAACCGGAGCTACCAAAAACTCCCTTCATATGGTGTACAACATCCTACAACCAGAGCCAACTTCAAACATCACCTGAAGACAGCGATCATCGAAGAGCATTGACGAACGCAAGGAGCGACTCGACATCCCTCCTTTCCGAGGGATACTTGATCGGCTTGGATGTGTTCTTGGGGAAGAACAGAATCGTGGGGAAGCTCCCCAGCTGCAGCTCTTCCTGAGCAAATGGCTTCTGATCGCCATCCGCACGGAACTTTCCGACTTTCACGCCTGAACCGACGAGTTCGTCCGCCAACTCCACATATGATGATTCCATTCCCTGAATGATAATTGCGGAGTGCATAAGTAACTAGATCCCGCTGAATTCAACTGTCATATGAAGTGAGAATTTAGTGGTTTCCTACCTGACAGAATTGGCACCAAGGAGCATAGAGGACAACCAACCAGGATTCCCTGCGGTTGTCGAGCTTCAGCAAGTTCTCGATTCCAGGCCTGCTGAGGTTAACAATGGCCTGTGTTTCAAATATGTCCGCTTTGGCAACTGCAGCCCCATTTCCATTGGTGCCCATCTTTTCTGCATCTTGTGCTATGTTCCCCTTGTGGAGTCCGCATTCCTTGGCCTTCGCATCCTCCCACCACCATCTGCCTTCCCTCTCGTGCTGCCCCGGCAGCACCGGCCTGGTGCAGGGTTCACAACCAATCGATACATATCCCTGATCAGGAAGAGGAGATAAAAATGTTAGCGCCACAGATTGATGGCGATAGGATGATCGCAATAGCCCTGGAAGTTCCATTCGAAATTACCTGCGAATGCAAGGAGTTCACAGGAACATCCATAGTCCTGAGGAAAGTCCAGATGTCCTTCCCGTCGACGTTGGCTACGGGATTCCACTTTATCAAGCTACCAGCACCATCAACCCCTTCGAAAGAAGGATCAACCTGTATTTGACAGAGTTAAGCTCCCATTATATACTGTAACCAACCAATTTCTTCAAACTGAAACAACAGTTCTGTAATTTTCATGAACAAGCTACTGGATCAGAATTGGTTGAAATTTGAAATTACCTGAACCACGGGGATGCTGGCCCTGGTTCCCGGAGATTGATCTTTCCTCTGGCCGGTGATCCAAGCCCGAAGACCTTTGAGGGCCCTCCTCAAAGGCCTAACCTTCCTCACTCTGCAGCACTCTTGATGCCCATCCTCATAGAACGAGAACAGGCCCTTGCTTCTAACAAGGGCCTGCACTTCCCCGGCATCAGGGAACATGTACTCTATCCGGATATTATAATTCTTCTCCACAGCATCAAAAAACTGATATGTCTCAGGGTTCAACCTTCCTGTGTCAAGACTGAACACCCTAAACGGCCGGCCAGTCAGCTTAGCATACTCTATCAGCGCAACATCTTCAGCTCCACTGTAAGCAAGAGAAACAAACATATTAAATTACAGTCTCACGGTTTCAAAATATAAAAAAAAAGATTGGTATTCTTCTCTCAATTCAACTACTACATTTTTTTCTGGTATTCAGATTACAGCAATATTATTTTTGGATACTTGAGATCCAAGTGATGTGAGGAGCCTTAATATATAAATTTGATTAACATATCTTTATTCCGCCAAGTTCGCTATCCACCATAGATTAGAAACCCTCTCTATTGATATGACCATTGCCATCATGAATGATCCCCCAAACAAGTCCAAGTTCATTCTACCAGCTACTACATTAAAAAAACACTATAATGTCTGCTAATTGGTGGTAACCAAGACTCCACTTAATCATCTATTAAAAAAACATAAACTGTAATAGTGTTAACAAACTAAATTCCAAGATTAAAAAAAAGCAAAACGGGAGAAAAGACAGAAGGGAGAGCTGAATACCTGAAGGCAATGGCGATTTCGTTCCCGAACATCTGCAAGGCCTTATCCATAATCTCCAGCGGCGAGGCGTTCTCCAGCTGCGTTGCCAGCTTCTCGTAGTCGGCAACCTCCTCCCGTGACGACTGAGTCGTGGCGCTTGGACGGCTCAACTGCGCGCAGCGGCCGAGACATCAATCGCCTGGTCGACGCATTGTTCACCACCGTCGCCGTCTCCAGGTGCCTAAATGATCCGCTTAATGCCACTGCGCAAGGGAAAAAAATCAGATCTTTGAAAAAAAAAATACTCAGAACAGAAAAAAGATCCATTTGGAACCCAAAAGAGAACGCATATCCTGGACGCACACAACTAATCGACCTCGAATTCAACAAAAAAGGAACAATATTTCACATCAGAAACCTCAGTTTTTGAACCTGAAGAACTGACAAGGCATCAATACCTTTGGCATCGCGAGACAGGACGGACTGCGACGAAATCGAGCTCGAAATAGCCGCCATTACGATCCTGAATCAACACTCGAACTCCCTTTTTCTCGATCGAGAAAAGAGGGATTTTTTGTTTTTTTTTTTTAGTTGAGCTCTTCTCTCCAGAGCTCTGTTATGTTTTCTTTGCAGCTTTTCGAAAATTTCCCCAAGGCGCATAAATAAGAAACACCACCATCTCGGTTCATTGAACCTGGACGGGATGTCGACGCAGTCGCAAGATGCCACGTGTCCTTCTCTCATTGGTTAATCTCGATACGTGTAGTGTTATCACGTCCCTAAAGAGCACCTGGGAGCGCACCGAAGCAGCTAATGACCTCCCCTGGTCCCACCAGGGCGAAAGCCTCGGTGGCGCTCGGGTTCAAAAGTGGGGTTACGACTCACAACGTGCACAAAACACTTTTGACTTCACGGGAAGCAGCCAGGAATCTTGGCCCTGGCGGCTGTTAGTGAGCTCAAAGGGTCACTCAACGAATAATTAATATATATAATTATATCAGTTTTTTTCCGAAAAATAAATAGTTCCAAAAATGCTTTAATCATTCAAAAAAAAAATTTATTTAAACTTTTTGTGATGTGGATCTTGATGGAGCTTACATCCATGTTGTGGAAATAAATTATTCATGGCACCCCTTAGCCTCTCTTTTAGAATTTGTATATGAATTCTTTTTTTTTTAAAACTATTTAACGTTTTCTTTTATATTGTGTGATGGGAATCTCAAAAAATTTATGTTGTATTTGTTTCTTGCAATTATTGGAGATTTTATGTTTGGTGGTAGAGAGAAATAGATGGGGAGGGAATAAAGCAAAGAAAGATCCCTTTTAGATACGATGTTGGTACGCCACAAGATTGAGCGAACTCACCATATTCACATGAAAAATCTGTGGAGCCGATCGACCGAAGGCACATTGTCGCAATTTTCATGTCTCACGAAACATAGCTCATCTTCCGGTCACAAAAAATGTTTGCAACTCCCACATAATAATAATAATAATAATAATAATAATAATAATAATAATAATAATAATAATAATAATAATAAGTGTATCCTCCGTGTATGGTCATTGTGACTTCCAAATTGTATCATTGTGAACTTATCACAACTATTCCCAATTTACCAATCAAGCTAAAAAGATAATAATATAAAGGGCTGTTTCCTTTAACATCATCAACTATAACTTTTTTTCACATCTAATAAAAAATTATAAATTTATAAATTTTAATCCTCAAACTTACTTAAATTTAACACTTAGATCCTTATGTTAAATTTTAACTAATTTTTTTTAAAATAAATCATGAATTGTCCTTTTTACCCTTACATTCATATTATAATAGAAATATTTTTAAAATAAAAATAATCAATACAAGTAAAATTACTAATTGATAATAATATTTCTTATAGAATATTATGTTTATGTCAATGTTTTTTTATTTTTTAATAGTTTTTTCATGTTAAAAATAAGGAGTAAACATGACATTTCACAGACAACTTTAGATTAAATTTAACTGAAGGACTTATGTCACATTTAGATAAATTCAGAGATTAAATTTTGTAAATTTATAGTTTGATTATACGCGAAAAAGTTATACTTCAAGGAGCAAAATCAAAATCGAGAATCACTTCTTATTATCTCGATTTCATTAATTTTTTATATAAAAACATTTTAAATAAAATAAAAATTCATAAATATTAATTATAACTAATTTGGAGTCATCATTTTATTATTTATTATTGATAAGTTCATCTTATACATCATATATTCAGATAAAAAATATGATATAATATATAAATAATATACATTTATTATATTCATAATATATTTAAGTTCTATGATATTAAAATGATTGAAAAAAAAAATAAACTTCTTGAATCTGGATCCTATTATGACCGGGACTAGGCTAAGCTTTTGACAACTGAATTTTATCCCAACTCAAATATATTTCATATTGAGAATATTCTTAAAAAATTGAGTCAGATGGATCATCCGCTCATGATCACTCCCAAATGAAACATTCTTATGATATAAAATTGTTAAATGCAGTTTATATTATATTTTTTAATTAAATAACCATCCAGATATGCTGATGCAAAAGGAAAAAGACATACATATATTATTATTAGATCTAACCCGATGTTAAACTATAAAAGTTCGAAAGAAAACAAATTAACCAAAATTATATAAAAACACATATGTTATCTAATATATATGACTGATATATAAAAAATACATATTGACAAAACTACACTGGCTATAAAATAGTGATGATAAGCATATAAAACTTCATTTTTGTCCATAAGCACAATGTTATTTAATGTTATATCATAAACCTTAGAAAGTAAAAACATATTGGATCCCAAAAAGTGGAGATTAGTTGTTAACATTGGAGAAAACTACCCAACCCATGCACTCATGGTATTTCAATTTTATGACAAGGTTTTGATTTATGAGAATTCAACTAGTTATCTAACGGTTCGAGGTTCAAACACCAAGATAGTATCATTGAATAGTTTCATATGGACAAACACGAAGGTGGTCATAGACTTATATGTAGCTACATCCTTCATCTATCAAGACGCATTTTAAATTCGTGCGAATCGAAAACTCAAAGTGAAGAATATTTTGATTGGACAAAAGGGTTGTTAAATAATTATATTAATTTTTTTCTAATATCTCTTAATTAGATTAAAAGAGATTTAAATATTTTGCATAATATCTGATTCAATATATAATATATTATGTAAATAAAACATACTAAAACTAACTATTTTTTACTTTATCTCATATTTGACATTTGCAACATAGTAGAATAAGACTATAAAAGAGGGAGAATTTATAATTTTCATAGCCGCTTATGGAATGAAATCGATATTTAATCATTGAATTTAAAGCTCACAACTTTGATAAAAAAATGTGGCTCGTGCTAAAATAACTTTTTAATTTTTTTTTTGTATTTATGTTGAAAATGTAATATTAAATCTCATGTCTAATCATATTAGAAGGAAAATAATATTTTTGTGTTATTTTCTTATGAAGTCAAGTATATATTTAATCATAATAATGTTTATACCTCTCTATATAAGTAGATATTAAAAGTGCCATAGTAAAATAATAATCTATATATTAAAAGTATGATATCTACTAATATATAAAATAAAAATAGTCATATGTCCCATGGCATGCCCATAATAACAAATGTTCTAAGTAAAGAATATATACTAATGTTAATAGTTTTGCTAAAGATATCATATCTTATACTATAGCATATAAAATGTTAATAGTTTATCATATTGCAACTACCATACAAAAAAAAATGGATATAACATCTTGCTAGACTATGTGCAAAATGTGTGGGATGATTTTGATTGAATGATAGTTCAACGGAATCGTAGATCGAATGACTAGATCTTATGATGGTGATGAAATTAATCTAGATCATTGATAATTAAATTATTATAAAATAACAAAAAATAGGGGTCATAATTGTCTTGTCCCCCTAGTTGTACTTGGATGAAAAGAAAAATGAGGAAGATGAAGTTACAAATTCTTATTTGCTTATTATATAATAAAGAGTGGTTTAATTAATGACAATTGATGCAATGGTTATTTTCTCTCCCAGTACACTCTACATCTCATGATCTTGTTTCACAATGGTTGTGGTGTAAGAATGGTGTTTTTTTTCCTTCATACCTTAGAGTTGATACCATTAGAGAGTTGTGAATGCTGGCCTCTCAAACAATTTTTTTCTCATAGAATTGTGTTTATGTGGTCCAATCCTCATATTATTATAATCTTGATTACAAATTACATTCATGCATTTGACATGCATATATTACTTATGACATTCTCTTTACCTTTGGCAGGGAATGAATTCATGTCGGGATTCCACAATTGGCGAGGGTTATTACGAGACTCTTTAAATACTTTAAATGAAAAGAAACTCGATGGAGTAATTTAATATAATCTCCACCATTAAATTCGTCATTAATGTGGTGCATCAATAAAAAGATATAAAAGTATTGAAATGAATAAAAAAGGGATAAAATGCATTAAGAAAATAGAAGATCTATTTTGAGCCCTTGAATATCTAGGTTGTATCATGTTTATGTATAACAATTAAAGTAATTGAATTATCATTCTAAAATTTATTGTGACTCTTCATAATATATTAGTAAAATATGTCCAATAAAAGGCATTAAATTTAATTTGTTAACATAATCTTATCATTAATTTCATTGTGATTCTTCATGTTACATTAAATTATTTTACCACTAATTCCATCATTGATGTGGTGTGTCAAGAAAAGAAAGAAAATTGCATCATTCTCTGTATGGCACTTGCCCTTAGCGTATTAGGAACTTGTAATAGAAATCTTAAGCGATCTGAACATCTCACATGTTTTTCGTGAGGCCTCCGCCGACTTTTTGGTAAATTTTGGTCACCTCGGTGCTCGGCGGCACTCCACCTGGAGAGATACTTCGCCTATGTATTAGGATTTTTCAAATGAATTTAATAGATAATATCTTTCTTTTAAAAAACCCAATATTTTATTCCAATATAGATATAGGTTTAAAAATTCTAATATTTTAATTAATACTAGTAATTATCTTTCAATGACTATTTATTTCTTAATTAAAAACCAACATTTTAATTAATAATATTAATGACCTTTTAATGACCCCTATTTCTTAATATTTTTCAAATGTTGTTATTTAAATGTTTTAATGTCATTATGATGAATTGACTTCCATAATTACATTTCTATTAGTTAATATGATCCATTTAATAGATTAGCACTTAAAAAATTAAGAAATAATGAGTCATTAAAAGGTAATTAATATTATTGATTAAAGTAGCATCATTTAAAAATGGTAAGAAATAAGGAGTCATCCATAGGTAATTAATAATGTTAATTAAAATATTAGCATTATATATGTACATCTACAGACTTAAATGATTAAGTTGATATATATGAATTTGGAGCTTTCAACGGGTGGGCCCGTCGGAAGATCAAAAGGTGTGTTTCGGAGTTCGTCCTTCGGAGCTTGTGACGGGTGGTTCCCGTAAAAAACTCCGAAGGTTCGCCTCCTTTTGAAATTTTCGACGGGATTTGCTGTCAAAATTTTTGAAGGGAGACAATTGGAGGACCAATTGAGGGAATCTAGTATATAAGCTTTCAACGCCCTTCGAAAATTGAGGGAATCTAGTTTATAAGCTTTCAACGCCCTTCGAAAGTTTCGAAGGGCACCATTCCTTTGAAATTTTGGACGGGAACCCTCCGCCAAAAGTTTCCAAGGATGCTGATGGAAAAATTCTCGTAATGAGTTTGATGCCATCATAATGACATTAAAATAACTTAAATAGATGGTTATGAAGCAGAAAGTTAAATAATTCAAAAGGACATTACAAAAATAGATGGAATGGTATATACAATTCTGGACATATACAGAATATTGATATATATTTTCCAAATGCTAAATATTTTAATTAATAGCATTGATTACCATTCATTGATCTTTTTAAATGCTAGTTTTAATTAATAATATTGCTTTCCTTTTAACGACTCATTATTTCCTTTAAACCTTATCTAAATATTAATGCATTAAATGGGTATTGATGATATTAATTGATACTAATCAATGATAGATGAGTTGGTAGAATGATAAGAGTATAAAATATAATTTTATAAACGAATGGCCATATAAATTCAAAGAGGAGTGAGGGTGAGATCTTACAGTACATAGTTGTTGGGGAATCTCGAGAGCTAGTTATCATGGAGAGGAGGAGGATAGGGATAGTGGGAGCGGGCATCACCGGACTTGCAGCATGCAAGCACGCCGTGGAGAAGGGTTTCCGCCCGGACGTCTTCGAGTCCGACAACGGCGTCGGCGGCCTCTGGCGCCGCACTGCCTCCACCACCAAGCTCCAAACGGCGAAGGACGCCTACCGGTTCTCGGACTTCCCCTGGCCCGCGAGCGTCAAGGAGACGTTCCCGAGCCATCGTAAGGTGATGGAGTACTTGGAGTCCTATGCGCGCCACTTCGACCTGCTCCGTTACATCAAGTTCAACACCAGGGTGGTCGGCGTGGAGTTCATCGGGGCGTCGGAAGAGGAGATCATGTCGTGGGAGCAGTGGTCCGGAAACGGCGAGGCCTTCGGCGGTGGCGCTAAGGGCGAGTGGCACATCACGGTGCAACAGGGCGAGGATGGACCTACAGAGGTATCTATCCGTGTATCGTAAGTTTGAGACCAATGTTGTCTAAGATCTATATCTGACTAGTAAAACATTAAAAAAGATATTTCTAATCTTAACATAAAGATCTTAAACTCAAGATCTATATCAAAATTTGATCTTAAGATCAGTCGAATCGTGTTGATTCTATGATAATAATACACTGTTTTATTGTAAAAAAGAAAACAAAATACTAAAAGAAAATATAAAAAAAATCTTGATTAAATTTGGTTGGACTATTTCGTGTTATCTCTTATGTGTTATTCTCATTCACGTGAGTTCTAGTACCATTCAATAGTTTTATCTTTTATATTTTTCACGTAAACTATAAGGTAATATTGTGCCTTTTTGAAGTTCAATATTCTATAATTATTATTTAGCATCATGGACTTGATTTTGTCACTGCCACCACATTCGAATCTTTGTCCAATGGCAGACGCATCACGTGGATTTCTTGATCCTGTGCATCGGACGGTTCAGCGGTCTGCCGAACATCCCCACGTTCCCTGCGAACGAGGGTCCCGAGGTGTTCAAGGGAACTGTGATCCATGCCCAGGACTACTTCAGCATGGGACCCGAGAAAGCCCACGAACTGATCAAAGGGAAGCGAGTCACGGTCGTGGGATATCTGAAATCAGCAATAGATATTGCAGCGGAATGCGCACGAGCAAATGGTATGTCCACCTCCTTCCTTTATTAGTTCTGCTAAAGGGTTCTGTTCTCTAATGACTGCACTGCACTGCACTGTGCTTAACGTTCACGTTTCTTGAATCATTCGAAGGGACCGAGTTCCCGTGCACGATAATATGCAGGACGAAGCATTGGCTTTTACCTGGGTTTACTGCATGGAAAGTTCCTCTTGGCTTCCTTTATCTCAACCGGTTCGCTGAGCTCCTCATTCATAAGCCTGGAGAGGGCTTCTTGCAGAGTTCAGCTGTCACCTTCTTGGCTCCAGTGGTACTGAGATAACGAATGTGTATGTGAATTTTTAGGTCGTGTGTGCAATAATGTCTTCTAACTGAAACCGCGTTCTTGCAGAAATGGCTGATATCATCATTTGCAGAGAGCTATTTCAAGTGGGCAACCCCTCTGAGAAAGTATGACATGGTGCCAGAGCACAGCTTCCTCCAGGCGTTAGGCGATTCCATGTTTGCAATGCTTCCGGACAATTATTATGACCTGGTGGAAGCAGGAAGTCTCATTCTGAAGAAGTCCAAGACCTTCAGCTTCTCCCAGAGTGGAGTCATTGTCCAGGGTCAAGATGCACCGATAGAGTCGGACCTGGTGATCCTTGCCACTGGTTACAGTGGCGATCAGAAGCTCAGGAACATGTTTACTTCACCCTTCTTCCGGAGTATTGTTGCAGGCTCATCCAACACTAAAGTTCCTCTGTACAGGTAATATTTAGGGTACGGTACATCAGATTACAACTACTAAACAGAAAAGATAAAAAATCCTGCTTTTTACATGAACGTTACCCATAACATTGTGTCTTGACCTTTAACAGGGAGTGCATTCATCCCCGGATCCCGCAGTTGGCGATATTGGGATATGCTGAGAGCTTCTCCAATCTATTTACTTCTGAGCTGTTTTCGAAGTGGTTGGTGCAATTCCTCGATGGAGGTTTCAGGTTGCCGAGCATAAGTTCCATGGAGATGGATGTGAAGAAGTGGGAGAAATACTTGAAGAAATACGCTTCCAAACACTTCCGGAGATCAAGCATCACATCCGTGCACATTTGGTATGGAGATCAGCTATGCAGAGACATGGGGTTCAACCCAAAGAGGAAGAAGAGTTTTCTAGCTGAATGGTTCGTTCCCTATGGTGCTGAGGATTATGCTCACATTCCATAGACCTGAGTACCTGTGAACTCCTCATGGCACAGAGTTTTCTTGTCGCTTTCTTGTTTCCATCTGTTTGAACTTAGTTCCCAGTATTGCCAAAGATAAGCTCCTGGTTTGCAGCAGAATCATAAAGAAGGAGCTCAATAACAGGAGCATCATTCTGAATCCTGAATTCTGTACTACTGATTTGAATAAGCTGTCTCATGAAATAATGGGATGATAATGCTTCTTGTTTCTGCATATCATGTTTGAACTTTGAAGCTTTGTTTTTTCAGTATGACATTTGAATTTATTTATTGTATGAACGACTTACTATGCTGCATCTCATTTATACTAGTGATGTGATTTTGCTAATTGGGAATTGTTGGACGTACGCCCATATTCGGGCATGCATAACTGCATTGGTTAGATGAACTACATGAAAGTGTAGTTAATTGCAACTGAGTGCAATTAACACACATAAAATGGGATGTGGCCGGCACTTATAGCATGATGAAGTCCGACTAGGCTGCCACATTCTTGCCAGGATTTCGACAATGTTTGGGTTGTGAACATTAAATCCTTTCCTGTACGTGATTAGGGTTTCTATTATGAGTCCAAAACAAGGTCTTCGACGGTTCACACGGTGAGATATTCTTTAATACTTTATTTATTTGTATCAATTCTTTTAATTTGTATCAGAGTCCAAAAGACTTTTTGTGCGAATGTTTTTTTGCTTTCTCCGTTCAGCTTCTATGACATCACTTAGAAGACAAAGTGATAAATGAGAAATGGGTTTGCATTACTAAACTGCAACTTTTCTTTGTTTGAGTATGGAAAAGAAAGTGACGTTTTTTCTCCCCGTGAGTTTAATTGAATTTATATGAATGCCATATCTTACTTGTAAATAATAAAAAGAAATATTCAAAATAATTTGACGCGATTGATAAGAGATTTAAAATTGATCAAAAATAATAAGTCGCAAGAGGAGTATTGACTATAAAGAAATTATTAGTTTTATTGTCAAAAGTCTAGCTATTATTTTTTACATATGTATTAAATGAAAATTACATAAAGTTATTTAAATGCTTCAATGTAAAAATATTGAGTGCAATATCTAGTTTGCGATGATCGGATTATGGATTCAATATTCATCTAAAAAATTATATAAGTATCATTATGTGAATATCCATTTGTTATGAATAAATATTTCATCATGTGAAACAATATTATGTATAGATAGAGATAATAAGAGATTTCTTATATTAATGAAGAATTTAATGTCTTTACGTAGAAATGACATGAGTGAAACAATTATTCACATCAGTTGTGAAGTTTAAATAAAAATATTTCAAGTAAATTTATTACTTTATAACAAGAGTTATCTATCATGCATAAAGACGAATTGAACATTATAGGAAGAACTACAAATCCAATGGTACCCTTATTACAAGAGATGAATTTGAATCTCATGATATTTTCTAAGACTCTATAAATAACAAAAGGAAATGTCTTTTTATAAGCATGGCCAGTATTCATACATGCACAATAAATTGAGCAATATAATATTAGAGCTTTTGTGTCATTGATCAAATGAGAAGTTTACATACTAATGCAAGACGTTTATGCTGGATGATGATAAAAATAATAATGATACATATTATGGACATTGTTGACTTTCGTTTTGTGCTATGATGGAGATCAAATTATAGACTAGCTTAATAAATAAATGCCTATTGGGATGCCGATATTAATAAGAAAAAAGTCTATTTTCAGTTATGTCTTAATGTTATAGAATGACATTTGTTGCAAATATTAGCTAAAGAAAAATTGTTTGAAGTCGTCAATTTGAAAATTGAGTTTGTGTATGTTCAGTAACGACATAAAATCCTCTGGTTAAGTAAATTTTTTTATTCTTGTAATGACAATGGTCAAGTATGTTCTTTGTTGCAATAATTATGTCACTATTGTTTGATTAAAATATGGATCATTATAAGGAAAATACATTGATGTCTAGTATAACTTGACAATGTGAAGAAGATAAGGTTAATGAATACATATATAAAAATGAGATACTTATTAAGTCTCATTCAAATGATACATTTATATGTGCAAGGCTTATGTATAAATGTATTCTAAATCTCCTTACGATGATTAAAAATATATTAGCTACTTTTATTCTTGAGTTAGTTAATTATTTTTATTAGGCATGTAGAGTATGTCAATCAAACACGAGATTATTAGTCACACGGATAATCGTCTTCGGCGCTTAGTGTATAGCGAGTGGAGATAAAATGATTTAGTTCTACATATATGATTTAAAATCGTCTTGAAATGTTCGGATGGATAGACACAAGTTTATAGATAACTTTGCGTAGCCTGACAAGAGAAGTCAAATATAAAACTTTGTGGCGCCAATTTTTGGGCGACTAGTGGGACGACTCTGCTCAGATGTTATGGGTAGACGTCTAGATTTCAGTCTGTGTAGTATTCGGAGTTTATAACATACACTATTTTAGTGGGACTCCACCATAATACTTGATTATATACATGTATGCTAAGTCGACCCTTGGACTTGACGAATAACTTATAATATTCGTCAAAGTGTGAATTCATATGGATTGAACAAGTCCAAAAATTATCCTTAGACTTTTGACTATATTTCAAAGTAATGAATTAGTATTGCTACTTTAACGTGGTACTAAAAAATTAAAAGTGTTTGTGGCCCGTCGAGTTCCGATTAGGAATGAGACTTCAAACTAAGAAATATGAGGGCGAGAGAAAGATCCACTAGTGCTGCACAATATTTGCAATGAGATTGATACCAAATACGTAAGCGTACATATATGAAGAAATTGAAATCGTGCAGACGTGTCATCTGGATCATGCATGCAAGGTGTTTCTAGAAAAAAAGAGTAATATGGATGTTTGAGCTACTGTGTTTCAAAATTTTTGAAGGGAGACAATTCGAGGACCAATTGGCATCATTCCTTTGAAATTTTCGACGGGAACCCTCCGTCAAAAGTTTCAAAGGGTGCTGATGGTAAAATTCTTGTAGTGAGTAGGATGCCATCGTAATGACATTAAAATAATTTAAATAGATGGTTACACAGCAGAAAGTTAAATAATTCAAAAGGACATTACAAAAATAGATGGAATGGTATATAGAATTCTGGACATATGCAGAATATTGATATATTTTTCCAAATGCTAAATCTTTTAATTAATAGCATAGCTTCGCTTTTAATGACTCATTATTTCCTTTACACCCTATCTAAATATTAATGCATTAAATGGGTATTGATGATATTAATTCATACTAATCAATGATAGATGATGTTGCGAATAGAACACCGAGGATCGATGAATAATCAAAATAACGAAAGAAAGAGAAGATGAACACAAAGATTTAACGTGATAAAACTTTCTTGATCAATGTGAACAAAAGAAAAACATCAACGGACAAAAGAGGCCGCCGTCAGAAATTTTTACTATGAGCCAAAAGAGAATTGCACATCACATAAAACCCTAACCCTCATATATAAAAGTCCATACCGCGTGGGACGAAGCCCCCCGCACCCCCACGAGAATCAGTGGCGGGCTACGGGCAGATTCTCATTTTTTCTCATTTTTTATTTTTTCTTTCATAATTTTGAGTACAAGGTACATAATTCAAAGCACATCAATAGATGATTTGCTAAAATGATAAGAGTATCAAATATAATTTTATAAACTCATGGCTATATAAGTTCAAAGAGGAGTGAGGGTGAGATCTTACAGTACATAGTTGTTAGGGAATCTCGAGAGCTAGTTGTCATGGAGAGGAGGATAGGAATAGTGGGAGCGGGCGTCACCGGACTTGCAGCATGCAAGCACGCCGTGGAGAAGGGCTTCCGCCCGGTCGTCTTCGAGTCCGACGACGGCATCGGCGGCCTCTGGCGCCGCACCGCCGCCACCACCAAGCTCCAAACGGCGCGGGACGCATACCGGTTCTCGGACTTCCCCTGGTCCGCGAGCGTCAAGGAGGCATTCCCGAGCCATCGTCAGGTGATGGAGTACTTGGAGTCCTACGCACGCCACTTCGACCTGCTCCGCTACGTCAAGTTCAAGACCAGGGTGGTCGGCGTGGAGTTCGTCGGGGCATCTGAAGAGGAGATCATGTCGTGGGAGCAGTGGTCCGGGAACGGCGAGGCCTTCGGCGGTGGCGCTAAGGGCGAGTGGCACGTCACGGTACAACAGGGCGAGAATGGACCTACAGAGGTATCTATCCGTGTATCGTAAGTTTGAGACCAATGTTGTCTAAGATCTATATCTGACTAGTAAAACATTAAAAAAGATATTTCTAATCTTAACATAAAGATCTTAAACTCAAGATCTATATCAAAATTTGATCTTAAGATCAGTCGAATCGTGTTGATTCTATGATAATAATACACTGTTTTATTGTAAAAAAGAAAACAAAATACTAAAAGAAAATATAAAAAAAATCTTGATTAAATTTGGTTGGACTATTTCGTGTTATCTCTTATGTGTTATTCTCATTCACGTGAGTTCTAGTACCATTCAATAGTTTTATCTTTTATATTTTTCACGTAAACTATAAGGTAATATTGTGCCTTTTTGAAGTTCAATATTCTATAATTATTATTTAGCATCATGGACTTGATTTTGTCACTGCCACCACATTCGAATCTTTGTCCAATGGCAGACGCATCACGTGGATTTCTTGATCCTGTGCATCGGACGGTTCAGCGGTCTGCCGAACATCCCCACGTTCCCTGCGAACGAGGGTCCCGAGGTGTTCAAGGGAACTGTGATCCATGCCCAGGACTACTTCAGCATGGGACCCGAGAAAGCCCACGAACTGATCAAAGGGAAGCGAGTCACGGTCGTGGGATATCTGAAATCAGCAATAGATATTGCAGCGGAATGCGCACGAGCAAATGGTATGTCCACCTCCTTCCTTTATTAGTTCTGCTAAAGGGTTCTGTTCTCTAATGACTGCACTGCACTGCACTGTGCTTAACGTTCACGTTTCTTGAATCATTCGAAGGGACCGAGTTCCCGTGCACGATAATATGCAGGACGAAGCATTGGCTTTTACCTGGGTTTACTGCATGGAAAGTTCCTCTTGAATTCCTTTATCTCAACCGGTTCGCTGAGCTCCTCATTCATAAGCCTGGAAAGAGCTTCTTGCAGAGTTCAGCTGTCACCTTCTTGGCTCCAGTGGTACTGAGATAACGAATGTGTCTGTGAATTTTTAGGTCGTGTGTGCAATAATGTCTTCTAACTGAAACCGCGTTCTTGCAGAAATGGCTGATATCATCATTTGCAGAGAGCTATTTCAAGTGGGCAACCCCTCTGAGAAAGTATGACATGGTGCCAGAGCACAGATTCCTCCAGGCGTTAGGCGATTCCATGTTTGCAATACTTCCGGATAATTATTATGACCTGGTGGAAGCAAGAAGCCTCATTCTGAAGAAATCCAAGACCTTCAGCTTTTGCGAGAGTGGAGTTATTGTCCAGGGTCAAGATGAACCGATAGAGTCGGACCTGGTGATCCTTGCCACTGGTTACAGTGGCGATCAGAAGCTCAGGAACATGTTTACTTCACCCTTCTTCCGGAGTATTGTTACAGGCTCATCCAACACTAAAGTTCCTCTGTACAGGTAATATTTAGGGTACGGTATATCAGATTACAACTATTAAACAGAAAGGATCAAACATCCTGCTTTTTACATGCACGTTACCCATAACATTGTGTCTTCACCTTTGACAGGGAGTGCATTCATCCCCGGATCCCGCAATTGGCGATATTGGGATATGCTGAGAGCTTCTCCAATCTGTTTACTTCTGAGCTGTTTTCGAAGTGGCTGGTGCAATTCCTCGATGGAGGTTTCAGGTTGCCGAGCATAAGTTCCATGGAGATGGATGTGAAGAAGTGGGAGAAATACTTGAAGAAATACGCTCCCAAACACTTCCGGAGATCAAGCATCACATTTGTGCACATTTGGTATGGAGATCAGCTATGCAGAGACATGGGGTTCAACCCAAAGAGGAAGAAGAGTTTTCTAGCTGAATGGTTCGTTCCCTATGGTGCTGAGGATTATGCTCACATTCCATAGACCTGAGTACCTGTGAACTCCTCATGGCACAGAGTTTTCTTGTCGCTTTCTTGTTTCCATCTGTTTGAACTTAGTTCCCAGTATTGCCAAAGATAAGCTCCTGGTTTGCAGCAGAATCATAAAGGAGCTCAATAACAGGAGCATCATTCTGAATCCTGAATTCTGTACTACTGATTTGAATCAGCTGCCTCATGGAATAATGGGATGATAATGCTTCTTCCATTATATTTCTGCATATCATGTTTGAACTTTGAAGCTTTGTTTTTTTCAGAATGACATTTGAATTTATTTATTGTATGAATGACTTATTATGCTGCATCTCATTTATACTAGTGATGTGATTTTGCTAATTGGGAATTGTTGGACGTACGCCCATATTCGCGCATGCATAACTACATGAAAGTGTAGTTAATCGCAAGTGAGTGCAATTAACACACATAAAAAATGGGATGTGGCCGACACTTAACTGCATGATGAAGTCCGACTAGTGTCGCCGGGCTGCCTCACTCTTGCTAGGATTTCGACAATATCTCTAGGTATTTGGGTTGTGAACATTAGATTCTTTTCTGTACGTGATTAGGATTTGGATTTTGAGTCCAAAACTATGATTTGATATTTGATATCCCAAAACTAATCCCTATGATTTGATATTTGTTAATGTGGTTTTAAGTGATTGATATGCATTATGATATGAATGTTATGTTATAAGTTCCAACTATGATCGTCGGAACGTCTTAAGCGCTGAAAATTTCGCTTAAGGCATGAAAATGTGATATCGGAAAATAATAGAATTAAAAAAAATAAAGTGCCGGTAATTGTTCCTATATATGAATGTATGCTAGATATGATTTTTAATAATTTTTAGAAGATGTTCTAGTTAGGTAAAAATGATGTGTAAAAACGGAAAATCTGAAAAATCGTCGTTTTTGTTCTTCGGACCAAAATTTAGATTTTTATTCTCTTGAAATTTATGTTTGAAAATATTTTGTTTGCATCCAAATGGGGGGTACTTCCTTATTTACATGTAATGTCTTAAGTAAATGAAAAATAAAATAAATAAATAGAAAACCAAAGCCATTTACTTAAATGGCATGGAGTGTAAATAAGTACCAAAATCCAAGGGCAATTTTGTACCTTAGTTTGACCACCCTGAAGTCGGTTATTACAAGATCTTATCCACCTATTGTCGGCCCTTAGTTCATCCATCCGAAACTTGAACACAAAGAAAAGCAAAATTCAAGGAAGAAAGAAGAACTTGGAGAAGTAAACAAAAGTGGATTTTGGTCATTTTGTGGTAAGTATTACATAGATCTTGTAATTATGGTCATACTCTGATTTCACATAGTTCCTCTGGCTTTTTCTTTTTTTTTTTTTTTCCATTCCAAAATCTCAGTGTAGTTAAGGGGTATACTTAGCTTGATCTCTTTTGATCAAGAACAAGCCCTAGCTACAAGCAATTCTATGCCCGAGATTTGCTAGGTCATCTGGATGCCCTAGTGACCTCCTAAAATTATGAAATTAATTCTAAAACATCCCTTATGAGCTAGCTTTCGTGTGTCTTTGGAATTAGCTTAATTGGATTGGTGTACAAAAAGTTATGCCCTCATGTTTAAGGGTCTATCAGACTGTTGTGCAGAATTGCTCACTCGAATTGTAAATTATGTAGAAAATTCCATATTATATGATAATTCTTGATATTTAAGGTTCAGATATATGTTGAAGTTAGGATTCGTCTCCAATTCGAATCACCTTGAAATCAATTGTGTTCTGAGAGTTATGAATTTATTATTGCACCTTGCCCTGTCTGCCAGAACTAGGAACTATAATTGATATTATGCTAATTGTGGATTTTTCTGAGACCTAATTATGATGAAATAAAATCTGAAACTTTTATTAGTCATTCCTGAGGAACTCTAGGTTCATAACAAATTATAATATGAATTTTGGCCCTAAGTATTCGGAGTTATGAATTTTCTTGCATTAGGTTGTTAATCTGCCATGTGCAACATGAACACTTCTAAGGATTCAAGTAGTTGAATTATTTGAGTGAAGGGGGTAAATGATATGTATAGTTTATCTGATATGTTTTTCATGTATATTATGTTAGTTTTCAGATCATAGTATTTAAATGGACATATGTTATTATTTTAGGATTAAAGGAGTAAGTAAGGATAAGAGGAGGCGATTAAAATTTTCACATCACTTATATAAGGTAAGTTGGTTCCTCCTATTCTTTGTGTTTTCTACATTGACATTTGGATGGAAAGTATTTTGAACTATTCATTGTTCTCTAAAGAGTATTATTGAGTGAGACATTGATTTGTATGAATGATGTATTTGTGTGAATGACTGATTCGAACGATTTGTCAGAATATCTGAATGTGCAATTGTGTAAGGAATCATTCATTTGCATATGTGTGTGTCATGCATTCGCATGAGTGATGATTGGAGCGAAGTGCTACATCGTTGATAGCGATGGGAGCCACCTCTCGAATCCAACCATCAATATATTCTGATCCCAAAATGGGATGATGTAAGATGGAGCAAAGTGCTACATCGTGAGAAATCACGGTGGGAGCCACCTCTTGAATCCACTTACATTCTGATTCGTTCTGTTCCTCGGCAGGGATGAGGTAGAATGGAGCGAAGTGCTACATCGTGAGTAGTCACGGTGGGAGCCACCTCTCGAATCCATCTATCGACTATACAAACTGGCCAGTTGGTGATCCGTGCATTCATGTGTTTGCTGCATCATTGCATATGTTAAGTGATTTGTCTGATTGATCGAATTTGCAAATTGTATATGATTTTGCGCTTATGATACTAAAGGTAACTTATCATTTTGCTTCTTACTATTGTATGTATTTGATGTCCTTCTGAATTGAAAGGTGGTTAACACATTGAGTATGAGTTATCAACTTACTGAGCTGTTGGTTGCTCATTACGTTGTTTCAACATGTTTCAGATCATTAGAGCTTTTGAGATCGTGCACGTGGACTACCTTAGCAGAGTCGCAGACTCTTTCTGTTGCTAAGGTATTGGAGAGTTTTGGCATCTTCGTGGTGACATAGATAGAAGACTTGTACTTCTTGCATCCTTTGTTGGATGTCAAAGGAGTTGTGTTTGTAAAATACATAAACGAATATACTTTTGTATCCTAAAAGAATATGGTTTTGTGTGATGTAAACCTTAAGGTTTTCTGTTATGCTCTGATGATCAAATATATGAATTGCGTGGATTGTTATGTGTGTTATCCTCTAATGTTTTCTAGGGGAACTATTGCACGTTTCCGCAAAATTTTATTTGATCGTCCGTAATTATGTCGCGACTTACGGGTTAGGCCGAGACTTAATTCCGGGGTCGTGACACTTAGTGTATAACGAGAGGAGATGAAATGATTTAGATCTAGATATATGATCTAACATTGTCTTGATATGTTCGGGATGGATAGACATGATTTTATAAATAACCATGTGTAGCCTGATAAGAGAAGTCAAATGTGAGACTTCGTGACGCCAATTTTTGAGCGACTAATGTGAGGACTCTGGTCAGACGTTATGGGTGCTATATAGTATTATGAGTTTATGACATACACTTTTTTAGTGGGAGTCTTCACCATAGTACTTGGTTATATCTTGAATGCTAAGTAGACCCTTGGACTTGATGAATAACTTATAATATTCGTTGTGAGTTCATAAGGACTGAACAAGTCCGAAAATTATCCTTAGACTCTTGACTATATTTCAAAGTAATGAGTTAATGTTGCTACTTTAATGAGGTACTCAAAAGATAAAAGTGTTTGTGGCCCTTCGAGTCCCAACTAAGAAAGCGACTTAAAATTAAAAAATATAAGGGCGAGAGAAAGATACACTAGTGTTGCATAATATTTACAATGGGATTGATACCAAATACATAAGCATACATATATGAAGAAATTGAAATCATGCGGACGTGTGTGTGTCATCTGGAGCATGCATACAATGTGTTTTTAGGGCAAAACGAGTATTATGGATATTTGAGCAACCATGTAATCAAAGTATTAACTCACATGATAGTTGAGCAGTTATACAATGTTAATAAGTTATAGCATAAGTTCACACATTGATTGAGAAGTTATCTTATTATAATTTTTGGATCTTAAACTCATCGAGCAACTATATATTTCTAACAAGTCATAGTGTAGGTTTTCAAATGGTTGAGTGACTATGTATCCTTAATAAGTTATAATTCTCCCTTAGTTGTGGATGGACTTGTGGATTGCATGATCCATTTATCATAATAAATATTTATTGAAATCAAATATGGATAATGACCCATTATGACACGAGTGAGAGATTTTTGGACGTGTGCTCATATTGGACCATGCATTAACTGCATGCATGTGGTCATGAAAGTGTAGTTACGTTAACCGCAAGTGAGTGCAATTAATATATATAAAATGGGATGTGGCCGACACTTATTGCATGATGAAGTCGTCGACGGGCTGTGCACTCTCATCAGGATTTTGACAATGTCTTGTTGTGTTTCGACGACATGATTTCAACGAGGAGTTCAAAATAATGTAGAAAAATTTTCGACGATTCGTTCTTCTGCTGCGAGGTATTTCGTAATACTATGTTATTTATTTGTACGTGTTCCTATTTATTTATATCAATTCTTTCACGAATTATCACCATCTTCGATCAATTGTCATTTTAATGTACATTACACTACAAGAAAAACCGTCGGTAATTGCGAAAATAATAATTAATAATATAACCAATTATATAATTAATTTTATAATAACATTACACTACAAAAAATTATTAATAACATTACACTACAAAAAATAATAATATAACCAATTATATAATTAATTTTTTTATTTCCGACGGTCAAAACCGTCGGTAATTGCGACGGTTTGGATATCCGTCGGTAATTGCGACGGATTTACCGACGGTTACGTCCTTCGAAAATTGCGGCGGATTTTGCGACGGATGGATATCCGTCGAAAATATCGACGTTCCTAACCGTTGAAAAATTAAATAATAATATAACCAATTATATAATTAATTTTTTTATTTCCGACGGTCAAAACCGTCGGTAATTGCGACGGTTTGGATATCCGTTGGTAATTGCGACGGATTTACCGACGGTTACGACCTTCGAAAATTGCGGCGGATTTTGCGACGGATGGATATCCGTCGAAAATATCGACGTTTCTAACCGTCGAAAAATTAAATAATAATATAACCAATTATATAATTAATTTTTTTATTTCCGACGGTCAAAACCGTCGGAAAATCCGTCAAAAAAATTTAATAATAATATTAAAAATACATAATTTAATTTTTTTATTTCCGACGGTCATAACCGTCGGAAAAGTCGTCGAAAATTATGATGGATGGTTATCCGTCGAAAATATCGACGTTCCTAATCGTCGAAAAATTAAATAATAATATAAATTATTTCCGACGGTCATAACCGTCGAAAAATTCGTCGGAAACGGAACCGTCGAAAAATCCATCGCAAATAGCGACGGATTTAGAACCGTCGAAAATTATCCGTCGAAAAATCGCGATTTTCTTGTAGTGTTAGGTTCAATGTTAATATATATAATTAGAGGTCAACATTTATGTTTCATTCAAAACTATATAATCTTTTAAAATATTTAAAAATTGTTTTATTAAATTTGAGAAAAGAAAATTTTACATTTTAGGATATTTTCTCTTTTAGCACCTTAATAGTCAAACAGCTGTGCTTCTATAATATTTTAAAGATGGAATTATAAATAAAAAATTGTCAAACCAAACCTAATATTTTGGCTATTTTTTTAACATGGCAATTAATATCGCCAACTCATTTAATGAATCATTTAAAATATCTCTCCTTTTTAGTGACACATTTATTATGTCAGCATAAAAATAAAGATTCTTTTTTGTATAAATTTAATTGTAAATTCATTCTATTTTCGCTAAAACATTAAAATATGAACAGATATTGATCTTTAGAGCATGACAACTGTTGAATAATTGTTGCATCAAAACAAAGATAATTTCATTTTAAAATAATTCCATATATGATTTTATGGTTGGTTCATTAATCATCTAAAATTGATCTCACCACATAAATTATTTAGCCGGAGATAATTCTCTTTATTTCTTCTACATTTTAAGTAACTCTTTCAATTTGCTAAGTCTCTGCATCATCACTTGTCATATTTAATTTACTACAGCTTGTATTTCAATAATGATTCTTATAGACATGTGCTATTAAATTGATTCTTGAATTAAACATAAGTGGTTAGAAAACTGTCACGTAAATGCTATTCTTCATTTTCCCTAATAACGATGATAATTCTCTTTATATACCAGTGTTATAATAACCGGATCGTCCATCGAACCGGACGATCAATTGAGTCGTGATTGGATCGATTTGATCAGATTCAATCAGGTCAATCGGATTTTATTAAATTAATATTATTTATAATAACTTTTGTAGATATATGAATAATCAATATTTTATAATGCATAAAAAGATTGTTCTAACTTATAATTCATAATAGAATATAATAAATAAATTTTAATATACAAAAAAAAGATTTTGAATTATTATTGATATATTATATTAATTCTTTTATTTTATTGTTCAATAGTATTTTTATTTTGACATATATCACTCTCATGTTCATTTTTTTCTTTACTTTCAGTTTAATAATTTTATTTTTCTAATTCCACTAATTCCTTTCTCCCTATCAATTTCCATATTAATTTTCTTTTTATAATACACAGATATTTAAAAAATTTTGTTCATATAAAAGACTTTAAGTTATTAATTTTATGACTATTTTCTCTCCCCTACTCATAAAAAGGAAATAATATTAAATTTTCATTTTAAAAGTTATTATTATTTCCTTTTTTACTTTCATGATTTTCTCTCTCCAATTAATTTTTCACATTAGTTTCCCATTTTTTTTTACGTTCCTTTCTACTTTCTATTTCCTATTTAACTTTTATTTTCTAACTTTTTTCACTTTAAATACTGAACCAGAATTTGCTGATTCAATGGTTAAAGTGGTTTTTACCGGTTGAATTGATTTTTGTCCGATTCAACTTCATTTCCGATTTCACAATCAATTTGGACCGGACCGATTGTCGGTTCGTGGTTGAACCGATTGGTCCGATCCAGTTTAATAACCTTGTTATATACTTGAATGCCGTTTTTTATTTTTACTCAAAATTTTTACATTTAAATATTTTATTCCTGTTGTTATTGAACCTCTTTAATTATGATATAATATTAACTAAATCCATTAATCTTAATATAATTAATCTTATATATATAATTAATTAAATAACTCCATTAATCTTAATATGATTAATATTCTATATATAATGAATTTTAATATAGACTTAGCAATTTATTATCTGAATGTTAACTAACTACATTTTTTATTTTTTAAAATATTTTTATTATAATAAGGAAATAAGGAGAAAAAAATTATGTTTCATTTTTACTGAAAAAGTGAACTAACACAATTTTGTATAAACTTAATTAAAAAAATTTTAAGTGCCAAATTTGGATACATTTAAGAAACAAAATTTACAGCTTATGATTAAACATGAAAAAAAAAGTTATAGTTTAAAAATGGTTAAAGGAAACAGCGGCCCAAAAGAGAAAAAAAACATCCTATCTAGTTAGAGGGTTATCGGATCACGGACGACGTCGGAATCCGTTTTTTAAAGCTGACCACGTTATCGAAACCAATCAGAAGCATAAACCTCATCGGTCGGCCTCTTCTCAAGCTCCTCTCCCGTCGACGATGGCCGTGAGTGCGCGGGCGACAAGGTGCAGCTCGCTGTCGCTACCACTGCCACTGCGCCGCGCTTCTACGGAGGGCCTGTTCCTCGTTGGCCAACCACTTAAGATTTCATTTCCCCGCGACTCGGGTAAAGAACGATTTTTGGAATGGTTCTTTGGGGATTCGATATGTTGTAGCTGTGGATTTCTGTTGTTCTTGTCATCAAACGTTGAATGTTCCACAGTTGGTACATCTGCATTCACTTTGTATATAAAGTGGTAATTTTGTGATATGTTACACCTAAACCCTCGCTGAACCTCCGATGAAAACAACTAATATTGAATAGAAAAATGAATTTTGAATTGTAGGCGTCACATCTACTTGTTGGATTATTGATTCAGATCTCCCTCCCCATTTCCATTTTAACGCAACAGAACACGATTATAATTGTTAAGCTTCCCATCCTATGTAGGTAAAAACTTAAATCTTTGCATATTCATCCTGTGCCTAAGTCATTTTGCTTTTGTGACTGAAACTATCATGATAGCAAAATTGAGATGGATGCGTATTACAATTGTTGCAGAGGTATAGATCATGCTCGCTCTTTTTATCGTAACAAATTGGCCTGTCTTTTATTGCTGCGTTTAATATAGTTCCACCAATAATTCTTATAGGTGACATAATTGTTTCTCTTTCTTCCCATTTTGGGTAACATAAAAAAACAAATACTTTCCATGGTATAGATCTCTCTTTGCACCTGCTGTGTTCTCTGTTTTTATCTTATAGGCATTTTGTTTCTATGAAATAAGAGTTTTCTTTGTGAAGTGCACAAAAAAATCTGACTATAAAGAGACATGAATTTAAACATCCATGGTTGTCAATTATCTTTTAATAAACTGTAACTAAACATGATGAAATATTGTAATACCTCATATGCTAACTCTCATGTAATATGATGTGATTTTAGCAAAGTCTAAAGAACTAATTCTATTGCTTTCCATGAACTAGGAAAAGTTACTACTCTGAAACGATGTGTCATTGTATCTGCAAGATTATCAGGACTAGAAGAAGCTATGCGTATTAAGAGGTATGCATATCCCATGAAGGGCGAATGAAATGTTAACACTGTTGAATTGTTTTTCTATATTATTTATTTGAAACTTCCAGTTAATGGAACTAAAAGTAAATTGTTATTTAAAATGCTGCATTCTAAAGCGTTAAATAAAAAAGATATCCAACATCATCAAGAGTAAATCACAAAATATACGTTTTGACCTTGTTATGAATGTATAGATAAAGGTTGCAAAAAGGATCCATAAGTTACAAGAGTTGAAAAAACTGTATAGAACATCCTGACTGGAATGTTGACTCTCACTACTCAACTCACAAGGTGTACACTATGCGAAAATTTCATAAAATAAAAACTTGAATTTCATTAAGTGCGGAAGTCTAGACCAGTGCTTGGAATCCATCTAAAGCTGCATAGAAAAGCATGACTATGACAAAGGTCCAATTGGTTATTACAACTTGATAATGCTTGAAAAGAAAATGACATTACCTAATATGTAAGAGATCAACAGAGCGAAATGACGTTGACAATACGATCATCATATAATTAATTAAAGATAATTTGATATAAAGTCAATTCCAAAAGAGGAGTTTAATCATTTTTTTTTGAGAATTTAAAAGATGCCGAACAAGGATGTGATCATCCAATTTAATTCAAAATGGGAAGAAGTACAACTTATAGTGTGAGCCATAAAACAAGTTTTAAAGAAGGAAAGCTAAGAGTAACATATCATGAAACAAAATGGTAGTATGCCCAGCTAAATGTGTCCACCCCAAGTTTAATCATTGATAGTTGTATAAGATGACACAATGATATATCAAATCAGGAAGATGTCATAATCAATTTGATTGTGGATCAGTATAATGTTTTGATATCATCGATTCTTGTTTTAATGCTTTTTTCTTTATTTATTTTAATGCTGTATCACAATACTTTGTAAATGAAGATTGTTTTCAACTTATTCGTTGATCTTAATTTATAATGGATTTGAAAACATGTTTGTTGTAATGAGGTGCCATGTAATGACCAGTGGTTGTACTATCACCATGGTGACTGCCCTATCTTAAAGAAAGATGCACCATTATTGGGTGAGATCCCATTCATGATGAAGATCAATCATGCAACATGAACAATATCTTTGCTGTTTGAAAACAGTTGAGATTTTGCTCCTAACTATGCGATGAATAACTGTGCAACGCGATGACTCCCGTCAATCAGTTCAATGGTCATGGAGCTTTAAACTTTACTCACATCTTTGGTCATTTGTAATCTGAATAAGGACTATGCAATGTTGATCATGAAGTTAATGAGATTGATCTCTGATAACTTGAAGGTAAACTGATCAGTGGGTCGATCCAACCCTCCTCAACCAGTTGCAGTATATTTGGATGGTTGGGCTTCACCTCGTGTCTGGTTGAACTAGGTACTTTGCTGGTGTGAGTTTGCCACTCAGGCATTGGTCCAAATGTGTGGCTGATTGAGATGGCCGCCTGACTAGTCGTGTGGGAATTGTTCTGTTGATCGAACTAGGTCAATCCAACTGACAGAAAATGTGTTGCAGAAATTAGGGATTGACCTCTTTTCCCGTTTAGTTTATAAATGCAAACATTAAAATGGCATATATCATGCATTTGTTTATAATCACACAAAACATGTTGAATATTATTTAATAACTTGAATTATAACAATCATAGAGACACACATATACCTCATTCCTTCTGTATTCTTCTCTGACCGTCCGTGAGGGTTTTCTGATGTCACTGGTAGGTTGTCCTTTCCCTCCGCCCCTGTTTGTTCAACTTCATGTCTCGTGAGGAAAGAACAAGAAGAAATGAGAGGGAGAAAAAGGGAGATGCGAGGTAAAACTTGGGGCCGGTTCCAGGGTTTTTTTATGGAAGTAACATGGGCAGGTGACGAGGGTGTTAGAAATGGATCAGATATGTTTCTGTTTTCATAATTTCTTTCTTAATATATATTTGCCGCCACATTGAACTAGGTTGACTGATCATTGCTAATTTTTGAATTCTAATTATTAATTACAATAGTAAAAGTAATAATAATTTCTAGGTGGATTTGGGATTTTCAACAGTCTTACTTTTGCTCTACATATTCGTTTTACACTTATATATTCCTTGTACTGTACATATACCTGGTTTTGATACCCATACCCATGTAACATAGGTTTGCACTTTTTATACATGTTGAAGAAGGAAAAGTTTTCCATGCATTTACGTTGAATGTTTAGTTGGCACCTAATTTATTCATCTTCTGTCCAAATGTATTTTTTCACTGTTAGTATACAATTTCATTGACAACTGTTTGTTATAAATTTTATCCATTGAAAGAGCAAGGGAGCTTCAGAGTTCCACAAAGTCGAAAAAGAAACCACCACTGAGACGTGGAAGAGTAACCGGGAGGCTTCCTGTGCCAGATCACATAATCAAGCCTTCTTATGTGGGCTCAGAGCTGGTGCCTGAGCTCTCCACTGAACATCAAATTCATGATGATGAAGGGATTGCATGCATGCGAACTGCATGTGAACTAGCTGCACGTGTATTAGACTTTGCAGGGACATTAGTTAGAGTAAGAATCATCTTCTCATTCAGTTTCCTTTCAGCTTACATGCATTGTATTGAAATTCGTGAAGTTTCTTTGTGCAATCAAGTTCCTTCCTAGCATGCTTCTCCCATATGCTATTGATAGAACTTACTGTTGCCCGCTTGTTGAACTTGACGTTAATCTAATAGAAGATTCCAATGTATTTGTCTCTTATTTTGACGACGCTAATTGTTTGTATAAATCAACTTCATGGAGTATATTGATACTTAAAATTGGAAATCCCAAACAATTACCTTTGTAATTTTATGCTGGATAACAAAATTCCCGGTTGATGTGAATTTTCATTCTTTGCTTTTATGAGACGTAGAAAAATGTAGATTTGATCATTAGTTGATGAAGATTCCTCCCAAAAGAGAATCTTGGATGAAGAGTTTTTTGCCTGCTTCAGATGTTTTATTTTCTCTTTTACGTGTTCATGTTGTATGGTATTCATTCATTACTGATGTGCTTTCTCTTGTTACATAATATTAACATTTGGAAAGATGCTTATATCTATCAGCCATCTGTAACAACAAATGAAATTGATAAAGCAGTGCACGAGATGATAATCGATGCTGGTGCTTATCCCTCTCCACTTGGATATGGTGGATTTCCAAAGAGTATTTGTACATCAGTTAATGAATGCATGTGTCATGGCATCCCTGATACACGTCAGCTACAGGTTATGATACCAAGCATTTTTTTAATGTTTATACATTTGCCTCATATTATTTATTTATTTTTGGACTCTATGTTTTGTAGGATGGTGACATAGTCAACATTGATGTGACTGTTTATTTAAATGTACGATCATCATTTTTCTCCCAAATGCTTCTTACACTTGCATATGAAAAATTCAATTTTCTGTTGTCTTGATAATTCAGTAGTTTGATTCTGCCTTTTTTGGTCATCTTATCATGATCTTTTCGAAAAATATACTACAAAAAATATTATACCATGTCCTGTGGCTTTCTCTGTTGCTTGTAAAATAACTGGATTAGATATCTTTGTGCATTTTTTCTTTTATTACCAATAAGTACTTATTCAACAAAAAAAAGTTCACATGATGACATGGAAAAAGGTTCTTATTCAACAATTTATTTGGTTAGTATACTGCATAAACATATGACATGGAAAAAAAGTACAAATGTTTATCAACTGTGTGTGTTCCAATTTATATTAATGCTTTCCGATCTAGACCTGAAACTCTATACTATTTTGTACCATGTTTAATATCTCTCTAGTAGCTATGCTTATTTTTGGATGATTACACTTTTCTGTACTAGGGTTACCATGGAGACACATCAAAGCATGGTTGTTTGGACCGGACCGGACCGGCCGGTCCGACCGGTCCAACCGTCGACCGCCACTCTGGGCGGGTTTGGTTCGACCCCAAAACCGGATTAGGATTCAGACCGTTTCGAACCGGTCAAGACCGGTCAAAACCCGCCTAAAACCGGGTTGAACCGTTGAACCGGCGGTTTTGCAAGAACCGGCCAGTCCAAAAATTGAAAATATCTTGAAATAATGTGGACACTGAGTTTTGAACTCAAGACCTCCTGAAACCAACTTATGTGTATATACCACTATGCTATATTTATTTATCTGAATGCCAAGTTATTTTATATTATACAATGGTTATCATCAGTCATTTATATAATTATTTTATTTGATAAGAAATTTTATAATATTTTAAATGTCAAAAATTAAATATGAAAAGATTAGTTACCTAATTAAATTAAAAAATAGAAACTACAATAATCTTTCTAGTTTAAGTAAAGTTAAATTTGAGAAAATGAATTTGTAAATTGTAATTGAATATATTAAAATCACATAAAACTCATATCAATAGTTAAATATGTCACATTTGATTTTTTAATTTTAATTAAAATGATTTAATCATATGTACTTTGTTGTAGAAATATATTAATTATTGATAAGAATATATATAAGTATTATAATTTATCTTTTTATATTATTTTATTAATATCCGGTCCGACCGTCCGGGTTAACCGGTTCGACCGGTCCAACCTGACCCGGAGACTTATCCGGGTCGACGTCCGGTCCGGGTCTTACAACATTGCATCAAAGACATTCATCTGTGGAAATGTCAATGAACCAACAAAACGGCTTGTAAAGGTATGATATATGCGTCCACATTGCTTTGGTACTTTTGTTACTTCCACTGCTGTCTACTGGCTACCCTTTCCATTTGTTATGTCTTTCTAAATAATGTCTGGATACTTCTGTTGTCAACAATGAGTTTCATTGATGATATGGTATGTATGGTTTGCAGTCTAGAACTTCAACAAAAAAAAAAGCAACTGTGGGATTGACTATGGTCATACCCTCCTTGAGGCACCAAGCTATTCTACCTCTAATCTATTCACAAATAGACAGTTTTTGTTATGTTAATGGTGTAGTAACATATGCCTTTGGGTTAATGCAATGACATATTATGCAATCTTCTAGTTTCTGTTGTAATGAGACGAACTAATAAGTGGGCACCATTTGGTGATAAAAGGATTAAGAAGAAAAGAATAACAGTGGGTCTGACCGTCAGATGATAACCCTCTGATTCACTCTACTCTAGCATTGTTGTCTAATTTGGTTTAGATGAAAGTGTGGTCATATCATAACATATATCTGTGGGTTAACCCTTTAAGAAACGATGTTTTGGTTTAATATAACAACACCCTCCACCATGCTAAAATTCTTTTCATGTCATGGAGTGGACAATTTAATTTGAAATTCTAGTCCTCTCATCTATAGGCCTCAGGGGCTCAGCTCTGTCTTGAATCTATACCCCTTTCCAAAAGTAATGGAGCTGGGACCATTATTGTCTTGCTGGTCGTCTGTTTTCTCTCAAGAAAAAATGACTAGGTATTCTACAACCCTTGGACTCTTTTGTAAAAAGACACCATGTTTGGTGGTTCTCAACTCTGCCTATGTTTTATAGCCAGTCCCAAGCTCGGATAAAGGAGGAGGGTTGTGTTAGGCCCCGACAACCAACGTAAAACCCTATCGAATCTCATGAACATGGATCAACGAATATATTGTGTTAATGTTAGGTCGTTACTCGTAAGTAACACGCTGTACAGCTCGGGTACAGTGATAAAAGAGCAAAAGCCGCTGCATCCTCGCCTGAATGCATTGTCAAATGAGCAAGGGCTACCACACTCTAATGGACGGAGGCGGTTAAAGAAGCTAATTCATGCGTTAGTGTTGATCAAGAGTAGATGAGAATGGAGACTAGTATTTCTGAGAGACAATTTGGGTTCATGCCAGGAAGATCCACTACAGAGACGATTTATTTACTAAGGGGGATGATGGAGAAGTATCGAAGTAGGAGAAGAGACTTACATATGGCTTTCATTGACTTAGAGAAGGCGTATGATCGAGTACCAAAGGATGTACTTTGGAAAGCCTTGCAAAAGAAGAGGGTGAGTGTTGCCTACATTAAGATAATACAAGATATGTACGATGGGGCATTAACTAGGGTTAGGACACCCGGAGGTGAGACAAATGAATTTGAATTTCCTATAGGAATTGGCCTACATCAAAGATCAGCTTTAAGCCCGTATCTATTTGACTTAGTTATCGATGCTATAATCGAGAGTATCACAGAGGAGGTACCTAAGTGCATGATATTTGCGGATGATATAGTACTTTTAGCGGATTCAAGAGAAGAGATTAATACAAAATTGAAAATATGGAGAAATACGTTGGAGTCAAAGGGTTTTCATTTAAGTAGGAATAAAACAGAATATATGCATTGCAATTTCACAAATAAACAACTTAGAGACGATTTGGAAATTAGGCTAGGGGAGGATATAATTTCTCAAGTGACAAAGTTTAAATATTTAGGATCAATTGTAAGACAAGATGGTGAGATTGATGACGATGTTAATCATAGAATTCAAGCTGGTTGGTGTAAGTGGAGGAAAGTCATTGGAGTTCTTTGTGATAGAAAAGTACCCAATAAAGTTGAAGAGAAATTCTATCGTACTGCTATAAGACCGGCAGTGTTATATGGTAGTGAACGTTGGGCTATGAAGGGACAACATGAACATAAAGTGGGGGTAGCCGAAATGAGGATGTTGAGATGGATGTGTGGTCATACAAGATTAGATAAGATTAGGAATGACCATATACGTGAACGAGACGGAGTGGCTCCTATTAGTGAGAAAATGGTAGAAAATCATTTGAGATGGTTTGGTCATATTCAGAGAAGACCATTAGATGCGTCAGTAAGAAGAGTAGATCAAATAATCTGGAGTCCGATTAAAAGAGGGAAAGGGAGGCCAAGGCGGACACTTGGCGAACTAATAGAGCAAGATCTATTGGTGAATACTATACCGAAAGGTTTGGTTACTAATAGAGCGGAATGACGTCGTATGATCCATGTAGCCGACCCCACCTAGTGGGATAAGGCTTTGTTGTTGTTGTTGTTTGGTGGTTCTCACTAGCAACTTAATTTTTGGTAGTAAGATGCATGGCAATGAAAATCTAATGTAAATTATTTAATCATTATTCTCATATTATTATTGTTTTCTTTTCTGGAGAAATAGTCTCTAGTGCTGGGTTAATCCAAAAGAAGCTTTCCATTGTTTGCTCTGCTTTTATGTCTACCTTGTTTCCATTTACCAACACAAGGACAGAGCACAATAATTCAACATAAGTATTATCGTGACAGAAAAATTAGTTTGTATTAGTTACAGTAATGAATACAATGACCTTTTGATGAATATTCTCTCAATAAGTTCTTTTGGTAAAGTAAACTAGATAAAATTTGAACATTTCTCCTCAAAAAAATATATTTGAACATTTCTTTAACAAACTAAGTAGCATAGATGATTCACTAGTTCAAATATGCTCTGCATTCATAGGTGACCGAAGAATGTTTGGAAAAGGCAATATCAATCTGCAAGGATGGTGCCAGCTTTAAAAAGATTGGCAAGAGAATAAGGTATATCTTTGTTTTTATGTCTTCAAGAATGCAACATTCGAAATTAAGACGTTGCATCATTATTGGAGACTATTCTTTAGTTCATTATGAGTGGCCAAAGGAAATTATCAAAGTGATCCCATTCTTATATCTTATAAACATTTCTTTTGGAATTTAAAATTTGATTACTGAAGAGTCAGCAATGTAATTTGAGACCTCAGACCATTATTGCGTTACAACCTTGTTCTTACAGTTAAGAATTCTACAATATGTTTCATGTGCTTTTATACAGTGAGCATGCTGAAAAATATGGTTATGGTGTGGTTGAGCGTTTTGTTGGACATGGTGTTGGGACAGTATTCCACTCCGAGCCACTGATTTTTCATCATCGTGAGTATTCCTTACGCCTGAAATAAATATGGCTCATTTGGACTTTTCTATTTACACCTGAAATAAATATGACTCATTTGGACTTTTCACAAAATATGGCTTTTGAAGTTTGAAGAAATCTGAGAAATGTTCCTGAAAAGAAATATATGTGGACTGTTGAGTTACAATATTTTTTTTTTGAAGTTCACATATGGATGACAAAAGTCTTTAATAATATAAGGATCAAATTGGGGGAATGCCATAAGACAATTGCGCTCATGAGCATCTGTTCCAAGTTTTCTAATTGGATTTTCAGATAAGATGGTGGACAAGTTTATTATAGAATATTGCAATTCCCCGTTCCAATTTTTTTCATATATTTCATGTTGATAGCTTCTTTTTGCACACTTGTTCTTTAACTTCTATATGATAATCACTTTTGTAGTAAACTATTAATTATGACTATATTTTTGTACACTTTGCATGCGTTACATGGAAGAAAATATGCCCTCTCAGTCTCGGGTCTACACTTGTATTTGCTCTGGGTATAAACTAGGATGGTTAACTATTTGATGATAACAATTTGTGTTGTAGGTAACGAACAACCAGGACGAATGGTTGAAGGTCAAACCTTCACAATAGGTCAGTGCCTAGCCGTTCTGCATTTGATATTAGCTTCATGTGTTAGAGGATTTACACATCAACCAATTAGTATACTGCAGTGGACTTTAACACAACCATTTCTCTCTAAATGTAAGGCATAAAGATGTTAGAACTTCTCTGCCTTCCTCTGCCGTCAATTTATGATATCTTATATGAGGGGATTTTATGTTCTTATTAGCCACATGTTAATTGGAAGCTCTGAAGTTTGGGTATTGATATGGCAGAACCATGATGTCTATTCTATGATACCGTGTATGATGAAATTCATTGAATTTGCAGAGCCCATTCTAACCATGGGGAGCATTGAATGTGTTACCTGGGAGGACGGATGGACAACTCTGACAGCCGATGGCAGCCGCGCAGCACAGTTCGAGCACACTATTTTGATCACTCGAACTGGTGCAGAAATTTTGTCAAAGTGCTGAGATTACTATCAGTAAAAGATCTTTGGTTTGACGAGACTGAAAGCCACAAATCTTCACTTGTAAAAACTGCTGTTATCTCAGTGTAAAAGCCGGATTTTGGAGGAAGTTTTCACTTTGATGCAGTTGGATAGTGTCTTCCCCTGTCACAAGAATTGAATTGAATAGGAAAACCATTTGGTCCGATCCGATACTTGATCTCCATGGATCTCCGAAAGGAAAAAGCAAGAAGAAACTGAGCTCCTATTGATTAGGGTTTGGAGGGGCATGAGAACTTGAGACATTTGTGGTGACTTATCAATCCTATGTATTAGTACCCATTGCAGCACGACCTAAAAATATATTTTTGTGGAGAATGAAATTTTGGTGGAGGATTGTTTTCTCGAGTGAATCAAGTTTGAACATATAAATCAATGGGTTGAATTGAACTATATCATGAAATTAGTTTTTTTTTTCTTTAAAAAAATGTTAAACTGCTAAAGAATCTAGTTTAATATTTTTCATCTCGATTTGAATAAAATCAAAGCTAATGAAAATAATCAGATCCGGAAGTTTAAAATCGAAGAAATTTAAATCGAAGTCGCTAATAAGCGTGTCCTCGAAAGTTTAAAAAGAGCTGATTATCAAGATTTGAAATTATTATTATAGAAAAAAAAATACATCTCACTTGGCATGCGCTTGTCACGTGCGAGCGACAGCGTGTCCCGTCACTAGCAATTCGCCGAGCTGTTCACTTTTGGAGGGAGTCACACGTGAACCCCAACGTCATCGTACATCACACTTTTACCCAAGTCTTCATATTTAAACCTTTCATTTTTTTTATAAAGAAACTATAATTGTGAAAAAAATATCTTTTAAATTAAATTAAATCCAGTGTATTTTTATATTAGAGTTCGATCAGCATGTAAAGCACCACGTACTCATGCCAATTAATTCATCAGTCATTTTGGTTCAAGATGATCAACACAAATTTATTTACGGCTCAACATGTTTCTTTTGTCTGTTTGAAATTTGGGTTTAGTGTTTGGATGAATTTGAAAAGTTGATTTAAAAAATAAATTTTAGTAGGTATTTGAATAAAAAGTAAGAAATAAGAATATATATTTTATTATTTTATGATATATAAAATTATAATAAATAAAAATATTATGCATTTATTTATTTAAAACAATAATTACTAGTATATAAAAATATTATACTACAACAACAACAACAAAGCCTTATCCCACTAGGTGGGGTCGACTATATGGATCATACGACGCCATTCCGCTCTATTAGTAATCAAACCTTTCGGTATATTATTCATTAATAGATCTTGCTTTATTAGATGATCAAGTGTCCGCCTTGTCCTCCATCTTCCTCTTTTAATCGGACTCCAGATTATTTGATCTAGTCTTCTTACTGGCGCATTTAATGATCTTCTCTGAACATGATCAAACCATCTCAAACGATTCTCTACCATTTTCTCACTAATAGGAGCCACTCCGACTCGTTCACGTATATGATCATTCCTAATCTTATCTAACCATTTTCTCTACCATTTATTAAAATAAGTTGTCTTGTAATATGTTAATAGTAATTTTGATTAAAATTTTTATATGTGTTTAATATTATAATTTATGAAAAATATTTATATTGAATACATAATTTACTTTATAAGTTGAATGATAATATATTAATAAATAAATTTTTGTTATTTTTTAATATTTAAGATAATATAAAATATAGTTTAATGAATAACATTAATATTAAATAGTAATTAATAATATTTTACTACACTATAATACTAGTAAAGTATAATAAATAATTTAAAAATAATGATTTAATATTATAATAATTTAAAAACTATTCAATTATTTTTTAAAAAATATATTATATTTGGATTTTAAAATGTACGTAAATTATAATATTAATAATATTTAAACTATTTAATCAAAATAAATAAAAATAATATTAATAATATAACAATTTACGTAAATTATAATATTAATAATATATTCTTATTTACTATAATTTTATACCTTATAAAATAATAAATTATATTTTTATTTCTTACTTTTTATCCAAACACCCATTAAAACTTATCCATCACATCAACTTTTTAAATCCCCATCATTACACTTTTTCATCCAAACACCAACCAAACTTTTCTATCACATCAATTAATTTTCGAGAAGAAAAGTTCTCTCAATATTTCCGTACCAAATGCAGTAATATGTCATGTCAAAAAAAGTCATCCGTTCTTGCCCGTGGCAAGAACTTTGGTTCTTGATTTGAGGGTCACTTGGCAAGAACTTTAGTTAACGTTGAACTTTTTTTTAGTTGACTGTTTGTAGATGTTGGACTAGTTCTGCTCAAGTTTCGCCATTTAAACATAACTTTTAGATTCCTGCTGAGAAATTAAAACAACAATGATGTCGTTTGCATTAACCTAATCCAACCTCGTTTTTAGATTCTTTCTCTTCCTCCGACAAATGAATTCTCAAGAAACACAAATGGCTTACTAATTTAATTAATTAATAATTTAGATCACCACTTAGATTTTAAATTATCGATGATATTATATTATAATATTTGATAAATACTGGTAATATACATAATAATAATAAATAGGTAGTGAAAAAATTACCAAAATACCCTAAAAGGATTTCAGATTTAAACAACATATTATCATAAATAAACAAAGAAAAAAATGAAAATTAAATATATATATATATAATATGAGATAAAATTAAGAGTTATTTTTAAAAAATTTCAAATAATAAAGAAGATAAAGTTGAATGATATTTATTTATTAATAAAAAATTAATTGAATGTATATTTTCGTCAAAATATATTCTTATATGCTAATAATTTGGAAAGTCATTTTTCCTATCTTCATTGCTTGCTATCTAGAATGTTAATGAGGTGATAATTAAAATTATCAAAATAATTAAAATTATCGATAATTAATTATAGTTAAATAAAATAATATAATAAATCCTAAAAATTTTAAATAAAATAATTAATAATATATCTAAATTATCTCACGCCAAACTCCCAACGATCCGCTTAATAGCATTCAAAAAAGATCTAAAACGTTTCAGATATGGCCCCATCTCCTCCACTTTGGCCCTTTGGATGATGTGTATCTGAGCAAGATCTTGTCCCCGCCCGTGCACAATTCACTGGCGCTCGGATCCGTCGTTTCTCTATTCATATATCTACGACATCTTTCTCTCTCCATTATTTTACATTTTTACTCTTTCTCTCTCCCTCCATTATTTATCCGGTAATTTGTCATCTGTTAACCACTTTTATCTTATGACCACCACTCCCTCAATTTACCACTGTTCCACAAAGATTTGCAGTCTGTACCCACATTCTTCCAACTGTGAAGTGAAAAATCAGCAACTGTGAAGAAAAAAAAAAAAACTCACAAGCAAACAGGCCAACAGTAAATCTCTCTCTCTCTCCTCTCTCTTTCTCTCTCAGGAATGATGCCATCAATTCGTCTCCGTTTCCACCAGCTGACACCGAATCCATACACAAATCCTCCTTCAAATGCCGCCACCTCCACCTTCCATGGCAGCAGCAGCAGCTGCGGTTCCTCACACTTTTCGCTCACATTTTAGAACCGTAGTGCTCTCGTCGCTCGTCCTCCAGCTGCTGCTGCTTCTCTCTCCTCCCGCTTCCTGTAAATCCACATGCCCTCACTTGCAGCTGCTGCTGCTGCAGCTGAAGCAGTCAAATGGATCGCAGTCGCCGTACATCGGCGTGAACGTCGGCACGGAGGTTTCGTCCCTCCTCGCGCCGGCGGACCTGGCCGCCTTCCTCGTCTCGCAGCGCATCGCCCACGTCCGTCTCTTCGATGCCGACCTGCCCCTCGTGTCCGCCCTCGTCTCCGCCGGGCTTTCCGTCGTCGTCGGCGTCCCCAACTCGAACCTGCTCGCGCTCGGCTCCTCCCAGGATGCTGCCACCACCTGGGTCGCCCGTCACGTAATCCCCTTTGCCGCCGCCAACGCCACGGGCGGGGCAGCCGCGCGGGGTCGCGTCTCCGCCGTGGCCGTCGGCGACGAGGTCTCTTCCGTGCTCCCCTCTTCCCTCCCCCTTCTCCTTCCTGCCGTCAGCTACATCGCGGCCGCCCTCGCGGCCGCCAATCTCTCCTCGATTGCGGTCTCGACGCCGCTGCCTTTCTCCGTCATCGTCGACCCCTTCCCGCCGTCGCAGGCCTTCTTCAACCAGACCCTGGCCAACTCCTTCTTCCTCCCGCTCCTCCAATTCCTCTCGGCGACGCGGTCGCCGCTGATGCTGAACTTGTACCCCTATTACTCCTTCATGCAGTCCCGCGGCGTCGTCCCCATCGACAACGCCCTCTTCAAGCCCCTGCCGCCTTCCCTACAGGAGATCGACCCCAACACCCTCCTCCACTACACCAACGTCTTCGACGCCATGATCGACGCCGCCTACTTCTCCATGCGCAACCTCAACATCTCCGACGTCCCCGTCCTGGTCACCGAGACCGGTTGGCCCTCCGCCGGGAACCGCAAGGACGAACCCTACGCCACCAGGGACTACGCCAGCGCATACAACTCCAACCTCATTAAGCATATCCTGGACCGCTCCGGCACGCCCCTGCACCCGGAGGTCACGCCGAGCGTTTACATCTACGAGCTGTTCAACGAGGATCTCCGCCCGGGGCCGCTGTCTGAAGCCAACTGGGGCCTCTTCCAAGGCAATGGCACGCCGGCGTACTTGCTGCACGTAACTGGGAGTGGCGGGTTCTTGGCCAATGACACGACGAATAGGACATACTGCGTGGCTACCGAGGGGGCTGACCGGAAGGCCCTGCAGGCGGCTCTGGACTGGGCGTGCGGGCCAGGACGGGCAAATTGCTCCGAGATACAGCCCGGCCAGAGCTGCTATGATCCGAACGACATCACGAATCATGCATCCTATGCATTTGATAGCTACTACCAGATGGAAGGGAGGATGGCAGGGTCCTGCTACTTCAAGGGGGTAGCCATGATCACCACCACTGACCCAAGTGAGTGTTGCTTTTGTTCTCTCAACTCTTTGCAATTAATGCAGCAGCTTTAATTGGAAAGCTTATACCAATGGTTTTGTGTGTTATCTGCGTATGAATTATATTGAACTAGATGAGCAGATGACTTGCAGTTAAATATGGCTAGATTTGGATCTGGAAAGGGATCCATAGAGATGAATATGTTGGGGGTGGCTTTACTGGTCCGAGAGTGTGTAGATAGAGGAGCAGGACAATGGACTGTTCTGTACATTGAACTCAGAGCCTCATTGCTGGATTCCTCATGTGAATCTTGTTTGTGTGTGTATTTTATCTATACCTGGTTAGGAATGTAGAGGCTTATAATCTTATATGTTTCTGAATTATGTTGCATAATGTCACCAAAAATAAATAAAAAAAGAGAAAAAAAGGGAACAAAATTGAGAGACTTTGCAGGATGATTGCATGGCAGCCTGATTGATATTGTTTAGGAGCATAATGGGACTTATCAGGTATTGTGTAATGCCTCAAAACGACACCCTAAAACACTATCGAATTGTCTCTTGACATAGGTCAATGCATTCCCAGGACTTTAAGAAAGATTTGTCTTTTACTCTGTCTTTGACCAATACATTGATTAACCAACAGAAGAATATATAATTGTGGAAGTAATTGAACTAAAAACATATAAAGTCCTAAGAGAAATGAATTACAAATTTCATGACTCAAATAATTAAATTCAAATTAATACAACTTTATAAACATAGGTCACAAAATGATGACATCTTCTTATTACATTAAGGACATTAAAACTTCAATCAGGACATTTTTCTTGTGTAAACAGCCACGTCATAAGTAGTACTACACAGTAGATCACCGGTACTCAAATAATGAGACTTATCAGGTATCGTGTAATGCCACAAAAAGACACCCTAAAACACTATCGAATTGTCTCTCAACATAGGTCAATGCATTCCCAGGACTTTAAGAAAGATTTGTCTTTTACTTTGTCTTTGACCAATACATTGATTAGCCAACAGAAGAATATATAATTGTGGAAGTGATTGAACTAAAAACATATAAAGTCCCAAGAGAAATGAATTACAAATTTCATGACTCAAATAATTAAATTCAAATTACAACTTTATAAACATAGGTCACAAAATGATGACATCTTCTTATTACATTAAGGACATTTTTCTTGTGTGTAAACAGCCACGTCATAAGTAATACTACACAGTAGATCATCGGTTCATCTATTTTTGCATACCTGCAAAATCTGGTATAGGGGAGAATTTATTCCAATGAGTATAACTCCAGTATGTACCATCTGAATTAGATAAACAAGTATATACATTCACAAACATATAATCATAGTGCATAATATCATTTTCATCATAAGGCATACACGTGCTTCATAAAGCAGGAAAGTCATATTTATATGAACATAGAATTAATAGACATTTCATTGCATTTACTTTCCTTCCACCTTTACTTTCTTGAACTTGCGCAGTAGAAGTTATCTCTCTTGACTTTTTTCTTTAATCTTAATATCTTGAAGAGTTTTTTTTTTATCTTTTAAATTGTATTATGTGACTTCATGCATCAATGCATCGATGGATGTATACACCACAATAGACTCCCCTCATGGAGCAAGAATTTTACTCTAAAAAATTTTAATTCGTTGCATATTGGGTAGAGAGACCCATAAAATAGAAGTGGTGGTTAACGTTGTGTTGCCTTCAACAACTTATGGTTTCACCATGTTGCATTCAACTACTTACTCATCCCTATCTTTAGCTTTTGATCTTGATACATTTGTTCTCCCTTATCAATTCTTGAGCATGATAACCCATATCTTTTAGCTTTTATCTTAGTTCATCTAACATATCAATTTTCTCATTTATTTCTTAACTTGTCTCACATAATACAATGGATAAAGAGACTTAAGCATATTAATTAGTCACAATATTAAAAGATAGAGTACACTTGCATAATCTGACATTAGCTCTAGTTATAAACAAAGGATAAATATTAACCTCCTCAAAAAAAGTAAAGTTCGGAACCTGGGCCGGATCAGTTGTGACGGATTGTGTTCAAGGTCTTCATAGTCGCATGTGTGACTGCCATTGTTGCAATGACATATTTGTGATCCCATGACTATCGAGCACGCCGAGGCCATTCATGTTGCGATCACACAACGCGCAATCACACATGGTGCTCGAGATAGCAATGATGCTATGTCATGATCTCCAAGTCATGATTTCCTAATGGTGGCTGTGACTTGGATGTTATAGTTTTACAACTTGGGTTATTTACTATGGTCAACGAAGAAATAAAAACATGGAATAAATAGAATAAAATATTATTATGCTGTGAAGTAGCGGTTTCAACAATCCAGTCATATGATTGATCAGTCACACTGATCCGAGAAGTCATCACGACATATAAAAAGGTTTAATACATGAATGTATATATTTATATAGGATGTTACTCATGGTTGTTTTTGGCATTGGGAGGCATGAATTAAAAATCATTATAAATATATAAATCTTGGGCTGATTCATGTAAAAATATAAATTGATCTCAGCATTCATTGTGACAACTTTGTATTAATCATTATACTTCAACATGAATCATGAGCTTTGTTAATAATCCATTCGAAAACAAAAAGGTACAACAATGCTTTAATATATAATTTATCATGGCGATAAACTCATAAATTTAATATATAATTTATCATGGCGATAAATTTATAGCCGGTCCCAAGCCCGGATAAAGGAGGAGGGTTGTGTTAGGCCCCGACAGCCAACATAAAATCCTGTCGAATCTTATGAACATGAATCACTATAGCGGAACATCAAATCATGAGTTTGAATAATAGATCATCCAAAGCTATTAAATGAAACTGATATACAATATCATGCAAGGTATCTAAGATTGATATATCATATAATAGCCTTAAAGAAAACCAAATATAACAACATATAGTGCGAGGTTTGTGAGGGGTTTCATTGTAAAGAGGTGGTCGTGAGAAGGGTGTGTTTACATGAGGACCTCGTGAGTCATGACTTCTTTTCTGAAGTCTTGGGCGTTTTGTGTATTACATAATAGGACAAAATTAACTTTCTTTTTTGAGTAAGAATTGACTTTCTTGATTGGGGATTTGAGATTGTAGTCTGGCATAAGAACAAACTGAGTTGAATGATAGCAGAACCAGATAAAATTGGACTACATCAATTCTGGCTTCAGTAGTAGTAAATTTTGGGAGTCAACAATGTCACTGATTTTAGTCTGACATAAGAACAAATGAGCTGAATGGTAGTGGACCCAAATAAATATAAGTTGGACTACAACAATTTCTGGCTTCAGTGGAGTTTTGGGAGTTAAGAATGTCAACAACAACAACAACAACAAAGCCTTATCCCATTAGGTGGGGTTGGCTACATGGATCATACGACGCCATTCCGCTCTATTAGTAACCAATTCGTTGATCTATGTTCATAAGATTCGACATAATTTTACGCTGGCTGTCGGGGCCTAACACAACCCTCCTCCTTTATCCGGGCTTGGGACCGGCTATAAAATATAGGCGGAGTTGGAGTTAAGAATGTCAACAAACAACAACAACAACAAAGCCTTATCCCACTAGGTGGGGTCGGCTACATGGATCATACGATGCCAATTCGTTGATCCATGTTCATAAGATTCGACAGAATTTTACGCTGGCTGTCGGGGCCTAACACAACCCTCCTCCTTTATCCGGGCTTGGGACCGGTTATAAAACATAGGCGGAGTTGTGAGGAGTTAAGAATGTCATTGTGGAAAAATCTATTAGCACATAAAAAGTTCGTGCATTTTGTAGATCTGAACCTTTTTCCAGTGGCTGAGGTTTATATGTACTATAGTACATCAACTGTTATGGCATGTCATATCCAAACTCTCTGATGGTTATTGGTGCCTACGATAAGTTGACTTCAAAATTTTGAGCGTTATTTGACTTTGAACTGTTCAAATATCATTTATCGAGCCCCTAAAAAAATATCATTTATCGAGATGCAAGAATCTTTGTACGTGGTGATAAATGAAGAATTAGGTGATAACATGAGATACATGCCTCATTGCAGTTGGATGCCACTATTCCTCTAAAAGGAAAAAGAGAAAAGGGAAGGATATGTAACTTTAAATGCAACTCTATATGGATTATGATTCTTGATCTTTCCAATTTTGAGCAACGAGGGGTTACAATAAGATAACTGGGAATCATACAGTTCTGTCCATTTTAAGGAAAAAAAAATAGAGTATGCGAATTGAGAAGAAACAATGATTAAATTTGGAAGGTTTTTGTCCGTACAAATTTAATGATGATTATCCGTGGAGGAAGCTTTGATGAAACAACATTAATTAGTGTCTTCTGAACTAGAAAGATCCGACAAATTCATTCAGGTACAAAACCCTAATCGTATCTGTGCTGAAAACCCGACAAATTCAATTTGGTGTCAGAATATCAAGTTGTTTTCGGGTACAAAACCCTAATCTGTGGTTTTCTTTTCTTGTTTATTAAAGTCCACGTGTTTCGATGCAAGTCCTTGTGCTTGACGCAAATGATTTGGATTTTACGTTATCATGCATGTATGTGATATACGTGACAATATGAAGAGAATACACCAATATCTTGTGCCTAATAAATTATGATTCTACAACAACAACAACAACAAAGCTTTATCCCACTAGGTGGGGTCGGCTACATGGATCATACGACGCCATTCCACTCCATGTTCTAATAAATTATGATTCTACATGAATTGGAATTCATTGCATGCAAAAGAATAAGGGCCATCCACTTAGTGGCTTTTTCGTAGCTTTGTGAGTTCATAAAGATTTGTTCACCATGGCTGACAATGACAAAAGCTTGTGATGTGAGTGCCTCCTTTTAACACCACAAAAAAGACCTCTGAGAAAACAATTAAACTGCATGGTTCGCATTTCACAATTTCTTCCAAAAACATACTCCAGTTTTCAATATTTTTATTCTTTTCACTTGGCACTTAAGGTTAAAACCATATGGTAATATGGCTGTATTATAATCTACTCTTATCAGTGGCTTCCAGGACCAAATGTTCTCTTCTGGGTCCATTGCAGAATGGAGATCCCTTTTATCTACTTTGCTGTGTGGTAATGCCAATAATGCTGGGCCTGCTGCTAATGCCCGGGGATGAACTCCAATTTGTAGTGTTGCACTTTTCATTTCATTTTTGTTATCTTAAGGTGACTCTTATGAAGAGGCAAAATGGAATGGCTTCAGTTTTTTCCTTGCAAAATGTTTTATGGACAATGAATGAAGACATATCTCTATTAGAGTTATTTTGATACATAGAATGAATGCATTTTTGTATTCTCTTGCAGGTCATGGGAAATGTGCTTTCCCGGGGAGGTAAGCATAATTTTTTCGTTTGGTATCAAATGCCTTTAGTTTCTTCAATCTGCATCTTCATTGTGCTGTGTTTCTTGGTGATCTTAATTTTATGCAGTACGCAACCAAGTGATGAGTTGGCACCTGGCATGAATTCTACCCAAGTGAATAAAACAGATAGATCCATCAGACTGAGACTAGGCCTTCACATCATTCAGACACTGATCATAATTTTGGTGGCTTCAATATCTACATCTAACTTTTGGACTTAATTTTCAAGTTACAAAAAAGAAAACAGTCCAAAATCACTGATCATTTTCTCCATGAAAAATTTAAGTCCATTAATTCTTTTTCATTCCTTTTGTAAGTGATATGCAGTTCCATAGCAAAATCTTTATTATTCCTATGTTCTTGCTCAACATTGAAGTCTGTTGGAAAAAAAAACAGATGAATATCCTCACTCTGAGAGAGTTCATGAAGTCGATTTTCATTTTTCATTATGTCCTGCATGCAAAAGACATGCTGCTTAGTAATACAGTTGGGGTAGTAAAGAGTCAAGACTTGCAGGAATCACTAGGCACAAACTATCAATATTATAATTATTAGAGGAAATCACATTACGCTCTTTTTTTTCCCTAGTTTGAAAGCTTTTACAGCTTTTCTTCTCCAGTCTGGGAGTAAGACCCTTCGTCTTTCTTAGGAACATTCTCAGAAGGCCCGTCGTCTTTCATAGGAACATTCTCAGTCCCCACATTCTCAGAAGGCCCCTCATCTATCCTAGGAACATTCTCAGTTGCCGGTGACTTTTTCGACTTTTTCTTCGGATTCTTTATATTTGTACATTCAAACCTCCTATGGCCCAATTCTCCGCAACCGAAGCATGCCCCAGTTCTCACCCGACATTCCTCAGTCGAATGATTAGTCATGCGACAGATCTCGCAGTACTTCTTTGGGCGCCCTGGCGAGTGGTGCTTTGGGCGCCCCGGCGAGTAGTGCCTTGGGCGTCCAGGTGAGTAGTGCCTCGGGCGCCCCGGCGAGTACTGCCTTGGGCGTCCAGGTGAGTAGTGCCTCGGGCGCCCCGGCGAGTACTGCCTTGGCCGCCCCGGTGAGTACTGCCTTGACCGCCCCGGCGAGTACTGCCTTTGGCGCCCCGGAGAGTACTGCCTTTGGCGCCCTGACGAGTACTGCCTTTGCTGCTCCGATGGTGGCGGGGCCCATGACCTAGCAGACATGGCCGCGAACTTGTTCTTCTGAACTTGGCCTCCATAGCTGGAGACCTCTTCGTCCCTACTTCTCTTCTGGCTCCTGTAGTTGTCGTTGACGCCCCTGAGTTCATCGTATTGCATCCTCACCAACCGATTTGTTTCCGCCAGTTCCGCCCGGAGCGCTGCGTTGTTCGCGAGCGCGGCTTCATACTTAGCCTTGTACCAGTCCACCTTAAGGAGCAGGTTCTCCTCCACAGTCAGGTTTAGGTCGAGCTTAGGTGGCTTTTCTTCTTCTACCACCACCGTCTCTTCAGTACTTTCCACCTTGGCCATCTTTGCAGGATCTGGAAGTGGTGCAGAATCCTGGGAAATCTCTTGTTCCTCTTTAAGGGGGGCAGGGGCAGTTGATGTGGCCATGTTATCCTGCAAAGAGTTCAGAATTCAGAATCAACGCTCAGGCTCAGAATCTAGTGCAGATGTAAACGAAATCATTGTTCAGAACATATCGTGAGACAGACTCAGAATCTAGTGCAGATGTGAATGAAATCATTGTTCAGAACATATCGTGAGACGTAAATAGGGGAGACAGTACGCAAAAGGTTTCAGTTCTAGATTCCATCTTCTTCTTCGCAAAGAAGATATGCCTAGCATTCTGAAACTAAACATTACGTTGTTCTACAAAATCATGCATGAAAAAGATAAACTAACGCACGGAAGCAATCTCTGAATGCGCGAACTTAGATTCTCTGATAGACGAAGATCTTGCGAATGATTCGAAGAACGAGAGGGGGGTATATAAAGGAAAATACAGTAGAGACCAAAATCCTACGCATTAATTACGCTGATTCTGGAATCCAACTGGACAGTAATGAGTACTAAAGGATCATTATTAGCCTTGCAAAAAATGCATGCATAAATGCGAAAACGTTTCTTGCGTCAGATATTGATTGAAGCCGAATAAATAAGCCCTGAAACTGCCAAGTCAGGCCCGGCGAAGCACCAGTGCAACGGCACAGACGCACGGAAATTGTGATGGTTCCAAGTACTACCAAAAACTCAGACCTTTAAGTTTATCAGAAACATAGTTGTTGAAGAATCAGTGGACGAGTCAGTATTCAAGTGCTGACCAGCCTTTTTTTTTTTTTTTTTTATAGAGTAGACAATGAATTTTAAATCTTTATATGGGCGCCAATCCTCTTGTTATTCCGACGAGGCTCGTATATGATCTATGACTCCTAAACTATTTAGGATTCTTCATGTCATATTTGATATGAGTTCCTTATGAATCTAATTAGTACTCGTTCCATAAGTCCCTGATTGTTTAGAATTGAGAATTGCAGAAAATTAGAGTCCTTGAAACACATAATATTTGTCAAATTAAATCAAAAGAAATAAAGTGAAGGGAGATCTTTAAATTAAATTAATCCTTCCTCGGAAAAAAAAATGACAATGAATCATAGTTCAACTAGGACTGATGCTAAAGAACAAAAAGAATCTCTTTACAGAAAGCAAAGAAAAGAAAAAAAACAGAAGCTTGTGCACAAAACATGTGTAGTGTTTGCTGAGAGAGAAGTTTGAAAACATGAGGTGGAGAGTTTGTTCTTGCAAAAGGTACTATAATTGTTATTCCAACAGAAACAATTAATCCAAGAGGCTACTGTTCTTGAAAGGTTAAAATCTTTTAGCAACTACAAAAGTTCAACTCCTCCATTTCGTAGGTGTAACTAACGATCCCGACATCATGCAAGTCTGATAAATCGTACGCTCAATTCAATTCTTTCGAAGTAATTAATTTAATATGAATATTTATTCGTTTGTACACAACATAATTAATTGAATTCATTTTTATATACATTATATTATATATATAATTAAAAGCTTGAAATGAAGTATATTTTTGTCATTTTTTTTTGTTTTTTTTACTTTTTTTTGTATAATCTCTTCTCTCTTATTAATTTCATTAATTTATCATTCGTATTTATCATCCATTCCCTCTCATTTAACACCCATAATAATATTATTAATTTTTTAAAATTAATTTTATTTCCATAATAAAAAAACTCATTACTATATTTTTAGTGTAATTTCATCTCTCTTATTAATTGCAATAGTAATTAATAATTCTTACTTTTTATCTCTTCCCCCTCTTTTTGTAACGCTCATAACATTAAATTAATCAGTAACTAAAAGATGGTGTCATTGTTAAAATTTGCTTTCTGAAAACAATAACAATCAATGTTACTTTTTTTCTTTTAGTGTAACAATCATTACTTATTATCTCTTCCCCATTTTTTGTAACGCTCATAACATTAAATTAAACATTAATTAGAAAATATTAACTTGATTATTTTTTTCCTTAAAAGATATCATTACTAGTTTTAGTTTTCTGTAATTTATTCTCTCTTATTAATTGAATTATTATTAATAAGGCTGCTTATTATCTCTTCCCCTCTTTTGGTAACCTCATAACATTAAATTCAACAGTAAATAAAAAGATGATGTCTAGATTAAAATTACTTTAAAAATAAACAAAAATCATTATTACTTTTATTTTTTCACATAATTTATTATATCTCTTATGGATTCCATTAATTATGAATCCTTATTAACTATTCTATTTTTGTAAAATTTCTTTTTATAGGAACATTCTCAGTCCCCGCATTCTCAGAAGGCCCCTCATCTATCCTAGGAACATTCTCAGTCGCCGGCGACTTTTTCGACTTTTTCCTCATATTCTTTATATTTGTACATTCAAACCTTCTATGTCCCAATTCTTCGCAGCCGAAGCATGCCCCAGTTCTCAGCCAACACTCCTCGGTCGAATGATTAGTCATGCGGCAGATCTCGCAGTACTTCTTTGGGCGCCTTGGCGAGTGGTGCTTTGGGCACCCTGGCGAGTAGTGCCTTGGGCGTCTAGGTGAGCACTGCCTTGGATGCCCCAGTGAGTACTGCCTTGGCTGCCCTAGCGAGTAATGCCTTTGGCACCCCGGCGAGTAATGCCTTTGGTGCCCCGACGAGTACTGCCTTTGCTGCTGCTCCGATGGTGGTGGGGCCCATGACCTAGCAGACATGGCTGCCAACTTCTTCTTCTGAACTTGGCCTCCATAGTTGGAAACTTCTTCCTCCCTAATTATCTTTTTGCTCTTGTAGCCGTCGCTGACGCCCCTGAGTTCATCGTACTGCATCCTCACCAACCGATTGTCGTTGATGGCATCAGGAGCCAGAAGAGAATTAGGGAGGAAGAAGTTTCTAACTATGGAGGCCAAGTTCAGAAGAACAAGTTCCGCCACCATCGGAGCAGCAACAAAGGTAGTAATCGTCGGGGCGCCAAAGGCATTACTACGTTAGGGCGGCCAAGGCAGTACTCACGGAGGCGATCAAGGAAGTACTCACCTAGACACCCAAGGCACTACTCGCCAGGGCACCCAAAGCACCACTTGCCAGGGCGCCCAAAGAAGTACTGCAAGATCTGCCGCATGGCTAATCATTCTATCGAGGATGTCGGGTGACAACTGGGGCATGCTTCAGCTGCGGAGAATTGGAACATAGAAGGTTTGAATATACAAACATAAAGAATTTGAAGAAAAAGTCGAAAAAGTCACCGGCGACAGAGAATGTTCCTAGGATAGATGAGGGGCGTTATGAGAATGTGTGGACTGAGAATGTTCCTTGAATAAAATGTCTTTTACTAAAAAAGATAAAATCATATTATTTTTATTTTAACATAATTTATTTTCTCTCTTATTAATTGCATGAATTAATCTCTTATACTTATTATCTCGTCCCCTTTTTTTTGGTTACACTCATAACATTAAATTAAATGATGATAAAAAATTGTAACTTCATTAAAATTTGCTTTCATTAATAAATAATCCTTACATTTTTTTGTATTATTGTTGTATTTTCTTCTCTCTTATTAATTGCATTACAAATAATCCTTACTATTATCTCTTCCTTCTCTTTTTTTGGAACACTCATTAAATTAGAATTAACAATAATTTAAAAATATCTTATTTTCTTTCCAAGAATAAATAAAAGTTATTATTATTTTTTAATATAGCTTCCTCTCTTTTTTAGTTGCATTAATTAATTATCTTTACTTATTATCTCTTCCCCCTCTTTCTTATCACTAAAAATATTATATTAAACATTGAATGAAAAATAAAATCATGATTATATTTATTTCAAAATAAATAATACTATTTTTCTTTCTTTAGTGTAATTTCTCCTCTCTCTCTCTCTCATTAACTGCATTAATAGTTTGATAATCCTTATTAATTATCTCTCCCTCTATTTTTTAGCAGTAGTAAGATTAAATAAAAAGTAGTTAAAATGGTCTTGATTAAAATTTTCGTTCCAAATAAATAGCAGTCATTATTATTTAGTTTCCTTTTTAGTATAATTTCTTCTCTCTTATTACTTGCATCAAGTAATAATCTTTATTTATCTTCTCTTCCCTGTTTTTTGAACTCCCATAACATTAAATTAAACAGTAATTGAAAAATAATTCTGTAACGTTATTAAATTTTATTTCCAAAATAAATAAATAAATGATTAATTATTTTTCTCATGAAAATGGCCACTCAATAAAAAAAAATTTCACAACTTAATGCTCAGGCAAATCCTATCTTATTAGGAATGGCTTGCAATGAACAACTCTATAATTAAATTGCTACAAGTCATTAATGATGAACTTAAAGGTTAAGCTCACAAGTTGGAATATGTTTTCTTTAATATCATTGTCGACCCGCGAACCCGATGACCTGGGTCGGCGGCCCTACCCGACCTCAGGTCAGGTCAGGCACGGGTCGGAATTTTTCGACCCGACCCAAATACTCGATTTTTTTTAGTTTTTAGTTTGTATTTTATATAAAAAAATTAAAATATTAAATAAAATTTAAAATTGTAAAAATAATATTTAAATATTTTATGTTTTTAAATTAATATTATATAATATTTTATATTAAATAATAGAAAAAAGTAAGAAAAAATAAAAAAAATTTGGTGGTCGGGTCCGGTAGGTCAAACCCGACCCGTGAATACCCCTAGTCAAGAGTACAAACTCATTAAAGAATTTCAACATTTTCCAAGTTTTATTTTCTTTATTTATATAAAATGAGAATTTAACTCTTCATTAATACATCAAACAACTTAAAAATCTAAAAAATATATTCGAGACAAGGGAAGCTAATACAACGAAGCGAAACGGTTAAAGTTAGGGGTAAAATGGTTCAATAGGGGTAATAACGTAATTTATACCAAATTAATGAATAAAAGGGGAAATTGAAAAGAAAAAAAGGAAAAGAAAGAAAGATTACCTATTGGGAGTAGGAATCAGATTGAGATTAGGGATTTCAATTTGAATTGAGATCTAAAAGAATATTTAATGGACATGTGACTCCCAAATCGGATAGGATTGAGAGTTTTATGTCTTAAAAATATTTCATCCATTAAAATATTATTTTAATCCAAAAATTAAAATTAGATGATAAAATATTATGAAATTAAATAATTTTGAAAATTAGGTCATAAAATATTATCATATTAAATCATTACGAAAATTAGAGAAAAGAAGGAAATAAAAGGAAAAGGTGGAAGTAGAGTTTGATTGAAAGAAATTATGGAAGATATAAAAGGGAATTTGAATAGAGATAGATTTTGATAAGTATGGTTATGGAATAATTAGTGAAATTTGGATTTAATTAAATCTGAACATTTAAGAGATAATAACTAATGATGGATGGTCATGATTGATGGAGGAATAGTCCTTAATAGGAGTCTAAAACCTTACTTGAGAGCAATAAATATGACCTAAAGGGTGGTTAGAAAAGTATGATTTGCCTCCACAAAATTTTTGTACAAGAGCCGCTCTTTTTCCTTCGTCTTCTCACAAACCAAGGCATTCGAGAGCGCGGGCGATATATCATTTCAAAGCCCTGATAGAGGAGAACAAGATTCAAGTGGTAGTTGAATGTTTCTAAACGTCAATAGGGAGGAATTGTCGGCCAATGTCACGATGTACGTGCTGTCCATAGATGACATGAACATAGTTAGTTTTTCAACTAACTTAAGGTACGTATGAGGATTTCCATGGCGTCGATTTTTTGCGACATGGACCCTCAGGACCCTTGATCTAAGTATTGACTATTGTATGGATGAATTGTGAATTGAATTATATTGATAATCACATAGAAATAGGGTCGTCGAAAGTTGTGCTAAAAAGTGACTTCCCAACGGCGTCAGAACCCGACTCGAGTTCTGCTCTGCTCGTCCTGGATTTCTTGAAATTCAAGTGGCAATTGAATTGATCCGGACCGAGTTCGTACGAACCCGGCCCGTGTTGCAAGGTGCGCGGCCCAAGTTTTATAACCCGAGTGCGACACGAAGAGATTGTTAATAATCCGGATTGACTTCTGACTTGCTCGGCTCGAGCTCCTTTAATGTTAATGGATGAATGAAAGTTGAATATGATCTGGACCGGGTTTCGAATAGTCCGGTCCGGGTTCCGTGATGAAGTTGAGATCAGATCAAGGAATCAAATTGACTCAGCCCGAGTTACATCAAACCCGACCTGGGTTCTAAGGATGTGGAATTGGATTGAAAAATTAGAGGCCGATCCGGTCCGGGTTTCATCCCACTCGACCCGAATTCTATTGATCGAATTGAAATTGGTATGGGAATTGGACGTACCGATCCGAGTTCCACCCCACCTAGCCCAAGTTCTAAAGAAAGATGAGTACAATTGGTTATAGGGGAAACCGGCCCGGGTTCTATTCCACCCGACTCGAGTTCTGAAGTTCGAAAAAGGAGTTTTGAAGTTATTAAAGTATGTTTAATTGTGATGATTGTGTTATTATTTATATCTGACCATATTATTATGATATCGATCGCATTGTGATGATATTGATCCTACGCTTATGATTTATTTATTGATGCCTTGTGCATTAAAGATTGGAAAGAAAGTTTAAATAAAAGCAAAGATAGACGTCATAAGTTAATCAAGATAAAAAAGCAAGATACCTAAAATTGAGAGAGCTCTCAAAGCAGCTTATATGGTTGAAGCAGCCCTTATGATTAAAAGATAACTCCAAGGATAAGAATAAGAGATAAGCAGCCATTGTGGTTGAAGTTAATTACTAAAAGTTAAAGAATAAGCATTAAACAACCTTTATGGTTGAAGCAACTCTCGTGGTTGAAGTATTGAACAATCATTGCGATTGAAGTATTGGGCAGCCTTTATGGTTGAAGCTAAAGTAAAATTGATTGATAAGGATATTAAATTGCAACCTTTATGGTTGAAGTATAAGAAAGATTATTTGATTGTTGAAGATTAAAGATAATTGCAGCTTTTATGGTTGAAGAACAAGAATGGATGATTGATTGATATTGAATTGTTGATGGTAATATTAATTGAATGGAAATTGCAGCCTTTTTGGTTGAAGTATAGAGAGATAATTGATTGAAAAGAATAATTGAATTGTAGTCTTCGTGGTTGATGTATGATAAAAGATTATTAATTGGAGCCTCTATAGTTGAAGCAATGTAAAATAAAGATAGATTGATTGTTAAGATAATTGATTTCAGCCTATTTGGTTGATGCTATTATTAATGGAATTATTATTTCCAACCTTTATGGTTGATGATAAAGGATGATAGAATTATTTATTCTAGTCAATTGATCTTTATAGCTGATGGATAGTGCATATTGATAATTGAGATTGCATTGATAGGATAATATTGATATGATTCATATTGTTTATTGTTATGTGTGACCCTACGTATTGAGTTTATCTCTTTGGGCTTTGCCCATATACTTGGATCCATACAGATGATCGTGATGACGATGTTGAGAAGGTTGATGGCTCATCCGACGGTTGACATGCACGTGGATATAGAGTTCATTATTGTATAGATGTGGACCCTAGCCCATAGATTATTGGATATGATATAAATAGCTTTCGCATATTGTAATAGAATAGTCTTCCGCTTATATAAGACAGTTTGTTAACTGGTCAACGTCAAGGTATAGAATTGAGTGGTATCGCCGAGATAGCCTTCTGGGCAGGCAAAAGAAAAAAAATCTTCGGGCGTTACTAGATATTAGAGCATAACAAGAGACACTTCTTAGCTGTCTCTAATAGAATCGAGTGCATGTGCACACGTTATGAGCAATCACTGCGCTATCAAAAAAGGGTCAAGTAAGTTTTATGAACCATGATTAGCTTACGTGACTATTAAATGCAATATGAAATATGGAGCCTTTCAAGGCCATTGATAAAATAAGGGATAACATAAATCCTTAGACGATAACATAGATCCTTAGATGATAGAAATAGAATAATTTCATTGAAGGTATATGGCAATGCCTAAGGAGGTTATTCTGAAAGGAATAACCAAAGTTCTAAGGAGGTTATTCTAAGATAAAATAATTAAAACCCTAAGGAGGTTATCCTCATATTGTATATGAATAGAAGAATTGTAACTTGAAGGATTTGATCCTTAGGGCATCATAGATTGAGATAGAAATGATGTCAACACAATAAGTAAAGACATTTATTAAGAGAGACCTCAATGAATTCCTAATCATGAGATTAGGAAAGGTTATTGATTGAAATTGAAAAGTTGGTCTCTAGGTTTGTTGGGAATATCTCCTATGAGTGTTGGAGCAAAGTTTTTAACACCATATAAAATTACATTTTGATGAAATAAACCTAGAAAGATTAAAGTTAAAATGCTAAAATAAATTAAAGAAAAAAGTGATAACTTTAAGCATTAACATTGATTAAATAATTGACTATGATTTTATTAGATTATAGATGAATGATAAATATCAAATTTGTAGATAATCATGTTACTTATCTAATTTGGATAACTGTGCAAAAAGTTATGATTAAAATAGTGCAGGTTGGTCAACCTGCCGATCGTTAGAATGAAAGTCGGTCGAGACAACACTGGTCGACCGATCTGAGAAATCAGTCGACTGATCAATGCATGCACTGCCCAGGTTTAATGATTAGACTATACCGATTGACGCCGAGATGATACCGATCGATGTACTGGTCGATCGTCCAGCTGTGATCAGTGAAGAAAATAAGCGCAACGATCACATAGACCGGTCGACCAGTCCTTACGTGCGGTCGACCGGCCTCTGAGTCAAATGAACAGTAACGGTCAATTTTGAAGGAGAAATTTATGAAATAATTTCTAGATGAAATTTTCACATACTAGAGCTTATAAAAGGATTGCCAAAGCCAGAAGAAAGACATCTATCCAAGCATCGAAGAAAAACTTCAAGTTATCAAAAGAAGACCATTTCTCTTGAAGTTATCATTTTTAATTTTACTTTATTTCTCTCTTCTCTTTTTGTGAGCTTGTCATTGTAAAAGAAAGAAATATTAATCAGAAAAATTGAGTGGAATTGTCAATAGGGAGAAATATTGTTTCGAAGCCCTGATAGAGGAGAACAAGATTCAAGTGGTAGTCGAAGGTTTCTGAACGTCAATAGGGAGGAATTGTTGGCCAAAGTTACGACGTACGTGTTGTCCACAAATGACAGAAATATAGTTTATTTTTTAACTAACTTAAGGTACGTAGAGGCATTCCCATGACGTCAGTTTTTTGCGACATGGACCCTCAGAACCCTTGACCTAAGTATTGACTATTGTATGGATGAATTGTGAATTGAATTGCATTGATAATCACATAGAAAATAGGCTCGAAAGTTGTGCTGAAAAAGCAACTTCCCAATGGTGGTAGAATCCGACTCTAGTTCTGCTATGCTTGACTCGGATTCTTTGAAATTCGGGTGGCAATTGAATTGATCTGTGCCGAATTCGTACGAACCCGACCCGAGTTGCAAGGTGCGCGGCCCAGGTTCTGTAACCCGAGTGCGACACAAAGAGATTGTTAATAATTCGGACCGAGTTTCGACTTGCTCGGCTCGGGTTCCTTTAATGTTAATGGATGAACGAAAGTTGAATAGGATCAAGACCGAGTTTCGGATAGTCCGGCTCGGGTTTTGTGATGAAGATGAGATTAGATCAAGGAATCAAATTGACTCAGCCCGAGTTACATTAGACCCGACCTGGGTTCTAAGGACATGGAATTGAATTGAAAAATTAGAGACCGATCCCGTCCGAGTTTCGTCCCACCCGGCCCGGATTCTATTGATCGAATTGAAATTGGTATAAGAATTGGACGAACCAGCCGGGGTTCCACCCCACTTGGCAGGTTCTATAAAAAGACGAGTATAATTGATTGTAGGGGAACCAACTCAGGTTCTATCCCACCCGACCCGAGTTTTGAAGCTCAAAAAAGGAGTTTTTGAGTTATTAAAGTATGTTTAATTGTAATGATTGTGTTATTATTTATATCTGATCATATTATGATATAGATCGCATTGTGATGATATTGATCCTATGATTATGATTTATTGATTGATGTCTTATGCATTAAATATTGGAAAGAAAGTTTAAATAAAAGCAAAGATAGAAGTCATAAGTTAATTAAGATAAAAGATGCAAGGTACCTAAAATTGGGAGAGATCTCAAAGCAATCTATATGATTGAAGCAGACCTTGTGGTTGGAGTTAATTATTAAAAGTTAGATAATAAGCATTAAGCGACCTTTATAGTTGAAACAGCCTCTGTGGTTTAAGCAGCCCTCGTGGTTGAAGTATTGAAAAACCATTGCGATTGAAGCAACCCTCGTGGTTGAAGTATTGGGCAACCTTTATGGTTGAAGCTAAAGTAAAATTGATTGATAAAATATTAAATTACAACATTTATGGTTGAAGTATAAGAAAGATTATTTGATTGTTAAAGACTAAAGATAATTGCAACTTTTATGGTTGAAGAATAAGAATGGATGATTGATTGATATTGAATTATCGATGGTAATATTAATTGAATCGAAATTGTAGTCTTTTTGGTTGAAGTATAGAGAGATAATTCATAGAAAATAATAATTGAATTGCATCCTTTGTGGTTGATGTATGATAAAATATTATTGAATTGCAGCTTTTATAGTTGAAGTAATGTAAAATAAAGATAGATTGATTGTTAAGATAATTAATTTTGACCTATATGGTTGATGCTATTGTTAATGATATTATTATTGTCAGCCTTTATCGTTGATGATAAAGGATTATATGAATATTGATTCCAGTCAATTGATCTTTATGGCTGGTGGATAGTGCATATTGATAATTAAGATTGCATTGATAGGATAATATTGATATTTCTTATCATTATGCATATGATTATTGTTATTGACATGGTTCATGTTGTTTATTATTATAGGTGACCCTAGGATTGAGTTTATCATTGGGCTTTGCCCCTGTACTTAGATCCGTACAGATGATCATGATGACGATAGTGAGACGGTTGGTGGCTCATCTAACGATTGACATTGACATGGATATAGGGTTCATTATTTTATAGATGTGGGCCATAATCCATAAATTATTGGATATGGTATAAATAACTTTCATATATTATAATAAAATAGTCTTCCGTTTATGTAAGCCAATTTATTAACTGGTCAAAGTCAATGTATAAAATTGAGAGACGTCGACGTCGACGGTGCTGCAAGAGATGGCACAGGTGGGGGTGGTGAACAAGCTATGTCTGGTTGTCCAAATGTAGTGGGGTGCTCTGCACGAGGGCATTTTGATCATTTTATAAATTAAAATAATGAGAATTAATGAGAAAATTAACAAAGGTTGACTGATGGACCTAAGTGGAAAAAGTGATATAGTTTAAGAGAGGTCCGTAAAAAATTCGAAAGGTGTGAGTAGACGTAAAAAAATTTCATAATTCAGGAGGGAAAAACTCTTTTTCTTTTTTCACATAAAATATCTATTTGTACCATTGTAATTGTATACCGGATATGTTCATTTTTTGAGTTTCATAAGAGCAAAGTTTGAGTCTAGTTCTTATTTCTATATATTGTGTTCAATTTAAGACTATAGGTGCATCTTTATTATTTTTTTATATCTGATAAATAGTTGAAGAGATGAATTTTAATATTAACAAGACATTGTTTGACACATAAAAAAGTAGAGTATTTAACAGCGGATAATATTTTATTAGAATCAATCTATTATAAGCGTTTAGTAAATATTTTTTTCAATAGTATTTAGATGTTTGAACACGAAATGGTATAAGCTACTCATGTTAACTTATAGAGTATAGAGGCAGCATTTTTCATATTTTATTTCTATTGTACCCTTATTTTTAAAATAAAAAATTATTTAATTATTCATATATTACTTTTATTTTAACGTATCACATCTATAATTTTACTTACAACCAAAATAAGGTTTTCATTTTGAAGTAATCAATATTTTTATATTAAAATAATATTTTAAAAAAATATTACTATTCAAAATAAAACATTATAAATTAATTTTTATGAATATGATATGTATAAAAATGATAATAAATTATATCTTATGTCTATTTTTATCATTTTATATAATATGCTAATTTAACCACTATATTTACCAAATAATTTTTATTTAATTTATAAATAAATCATTATCCACCATCCGCTAATAGCTAACTGCTATTTCGAATCGCTATCCTATAGTGGAACCGTTATCCTTAGTATTTTTAAAATCAGACCGGACTGGCCGATTCGATCGCGAACCTGTCCGGTCCGGTTTGGTATAAAAAACCATTTTAACAAAAAAAACCAGATTGAACCAGGTCAGTTCAATTTGTTTTTTTTTTCAAAATAGTAGAGATATGGAATAGTTCATAGAAAAAAACCAAGATATGGAATGGTTTTTTTCAAGGTATATAGAAAAAAATGGAATGTATACTGGTAGGGAAAGTGAAAGATTAGGAAAGAGAGAAAAAAAGATTGATTAATTTTTATAGGATGAACTAAAAAAAGATATTAATAATAAGGAAAGTAAATTTGAATTTGGAAATAAAAGGGGAAGATTATTAAAAAGACAAATTGACACAAATAAAATATAATGACATTAATTAAGATAAAATTTAAATCGTTATAAATAATAGATATTAAAAATATAGCAATAGATATATATTATGGACTTTATAGTTAAAAAACAAATAAATAATATAGAAAGAAAATTTGTATTTGAAATATAAAATGTGAGAAGATAGTAATAAGAAAAAATAAAAAAATATTCATGAATATATTAAATAAGAAAATGATAAAACTTTTACAATTTAAAAATGAAAAAATATTAATAGTTGATAAATTTAAAATGATGATTAATATGATTTTTTTAAATTAGAAAGGACGACTAGCAAGAAGGTAATCATCTAAATGTTTCATTAATAACATTGTGAGTTACAAAAGAAGTTTGATAGAAAGGCCAACTGAAGGCCATGGAAAACAAAATGACAACATCACACTACACAATATGAAGATGGCATCATTATTCCGTGCACCGATAACCACCCATGCTCTTGCAACCCTGTTGACGTCGTTGGCAAGAGCAGCACGATCATCCCATAAAATGGAAACCCCTATTTCCCGAAGAGAGCGCAAATTCTCTATTCAAGGGTCACCGGCACCAGGCTGCCTACCCCACTTGGACAACACCCGACTTTTGAACAATCGGGTTGTAGACACACTTTCGCCTGGCACCACAGGCATGAGCCACCAAAGCAGCAATGTCCGGGGAGTTCAAAGTCACCAATTGTAGCTGAGTCGCCAGCCACATCCGGCTCGGCTGACACCTCAAAGCTTGAGATGTTATTCATCGCGCATGCCCCTAACCCTGGCGTGACCTCCGTGCATGATTAATATTATTTTATTTCATTATTTTTTATCTTTACTACTTTATTTATAATATAATTTTTAAAGTAATTAAAATAATATTATTTTAATTTAACTCGATTGAACCCGTTGAACCGAACCATGACCCAGTTGTCCGACCGGTTCGATTTTAAAAATATTGACTATTGCTAGCTTTGCCAAATAGGGCCAAGTCGAAGCAAATAATGTGTTTGCTTTGACTTAGCTTAAATAAATAATGAGCTCCCATTAATACAATAAATATTAGGACGAGTGAAGTTGAAAGCTACTCTAAATGGAAATATCATGTTTAAAATGAAAGTCAAAGCTAACTAAAAAACATATTTTTAATATTATTATTAATCCAAAATTTCGTGTTGTCCTAAACGTATGAAATTGATTAGTGATCTAAAGTTATGATATTAATTCTATTAAATTGATTATTGAATTTCGTTCATCGCATTAATTAATTTAAAATATACTGATTATTAATTTAAAATGTATTGATTATTGAACTAATTATTCAAATTGATTATTTGGCTCTGAAATTAGCATATTAATTTTATTGATGTTAATTACTAAGCATCATCATTCATAATCATCATTCTCATTAATGTATTGATTATTAATTTAAAATATATTGATTATTGAACTGATGATTCACATTGATTATTTGGCTCTGAAATTAGCATATTAGTTTTTATTGATGCTAATTATTAAACATCATCATCCATAATCATCATTCTCATTAATGTCGATATTGTTACATTGATCATTACTTATTATTTATATGTGATCTATTTTGTTATGAACTTTACATTCGTTATTATTATTATTGTCGTCAAGAGAAGTGAGAAGCTAGGTCCTTCTTTTTAAACTCAAATTAATAATAATGTTCAAATAGATTATTATTTTTTTTAAAAAAAATCACATAATACGTAGTCAATCAATGTGCTTCCTCGTGCGTGCTTGTGACATGAAAGTATTTACATGCAAAGCATGCCAAGATAGGGGCCATGCATCCATTCGGTGCTTCGCAGAAACGAATATCCAGACATATGAAGCTGCATGAGTAAAATTCCTTGACATGCAGTCACAGTGAGAGGACGATTGCAGAGCAGTGGATTGGCCTCCACTCCAAGAGACATGTACACAAAACAGAAGGCATTGGACACCTGCATGCGGCAGTAGTTCAAGAGTTCAGATGAGCAACGGACACAACCCTTATGCATCATCAATCACTTGGCAGAAGAAATGGCCAGCAGCAGACCAAAATGATCACTAGGCAAAAGGGGGACCTCCTTGCCTCTGTAGCTGCACGGCTCGTCATCGACTGCCTCCGTTCCGATGATCTTTACGTCTTCCAGCCTGAAATCTCGCAGTTTGCATATGAACCTGTCGAGCCTCTTCTGCACTTTGTTGTTGTTCGCGATCATCTTGTTCCGAACGGTGTCGTAGGTGTTGCCGACTTCTCCACCTCTCAGCACGGCCCAAGCATCAACCCAGGGCAAATCTGCGATGCCGTCCTCGATCCAGTTCATGTCACCGCCGACGACAGCATTCGGCCATCGAGCGAGCTCGCCGAGGAGCTCACCAGCTTGCCTCTTTCGCATCTCCGTGGATGGGTTCTTCGGCGCGGTGGGGCTCTTCAAGTGGCAGGTAGCTGTGACCAGACGCCTGCCCCTGATGCTGAGGGAAGCAACGCAGAACTTGCTCTCGTCTAGTGAATCCAACTCCATCTTCTTGGCTTTCATGGGGTATTTACTCATCTGCATTCATGTACAATACGACTGTAAAAGTTTACACAGAAACCAGAATGAATACTAAAGCTAACCTTGTAACGTAAAGATAGAATTATAATTATATGAACATATATAATACTAAATTCAAACTGGATGAGTCAAATTGCGTGTATATATATATATATATATATATATATATATATATATATATATATATATTTGTAATCCGGATAAAAGTGTGCACAAAACAGAATGGACATGTATGTATATTAACAGGAAACCTGCAAAGCAGATAAGAAGATTCAGTACATGATCCAAGAAGAACAATGGTAATTTAATTAGTAGTGAAGGAATACAAGGTTAAAAAAGGAAAAGAAACAACCCATGATCAAGAACAGATACCATGACGCAGAAGCTCGATTTGTCTGTTGGTGGCACTTGCGGAAGCATATACTTGTAGTCCATACGCCACTCAGAGTTCTGAAATTTTTTCCCCATGTTTGGTGTCACCTCCTGCAAAACAGGAAAAGAGAGAGCTTTTAAGTCATTTCAAATTAAGTAAAAACGTAAAAAAAAAGAGAGCTGGAGTGGAGTTCGTGCATACTTGGAACATTATAACTTCCGGTGAGTGATGATGTATCAGTTGGCCGAAGGCTTTGATCCTCCTGTCAATTGCAACGTCTTCATGAGTCCAGACGTTGTATGTCATCAACTTCACAGTTCGAGCGCCCTCTGCCATGCATGCACGTCAAGTCTGTCCTTTCCCTATCATTATCATCGCGCGGGGAGAGAGAGAGAGAGAAAGAGAGAGCATACCGGCGTTTGCACCGGAGCTCCGTGACACCTTCCGGCGGCTGCTCCTGGGCTCACGAGTAATCTTGCTGCTGAAATGGGCTGCACGCCGGAGAAGCCCAAATATAAACCGGCTGCGCACCATGGGAGCCCGCATGGAGAGGAAATGCGTCTGGCTCTGCACGATTATTAGTTATTACGTTCTCTTTTGCCTCATCATTTCAATCTTCTTCTTGTTATTACGAAGACGGACTTCATTTGGCAATCAAATTATTTGTTCTTCTAGTAGATATCGAAACAAAAAAAAACATATAATATTTATATTGTCCGATCTGTTATTTTGTCTCCGTGCCAAATGTCGGAAATTTTTCTGAAGCGATAGAGAGAGAAAAGGGAACGCATGCGTTTCTGCACACGTGGGCCTTGTCGTGGCCCATGAGGTCCTCACCACTTCACCAGGAGCGCCATCGAGGGCACGTGTTCCGCACCATCTAATCGCTGTATAGGGGGCCTAAAGAGGGCAGCGTAATAAGGGCCCTGGCCCAAACAATTGGACTGCTCACTAGCATAGGTTCCTCTGTTCGTTTCCCTTTAAAATTGGATACGATTTTTTTGAAAAAAAAAGAAAGAAAACGACAGGAATTATTTCCCAGTCATTTTTTATATTATTATTATTATTAATATTAATAATAATAATAATAATAATAATAATAATAATAATAATAATAATAATAATAATAATAATAATAATAATATTATTATTATTATTATTACATGAATAATTACGTTTCCAAATTGACATACGTTGGCTATCGTGCAAGTTCCATATTGGTATGTCTAACCTCATATTAGAGTGGCACCACACTTTGTGGTAACATTAAGAATAGTTCGATTTGAGATGGACGGATCAACTGTGTGTGCCGGTTCATGAGGGTTCATCTAGTTCGATAGTTGGTTCGCATGCCATTCGGTTCGTACCCATCTCTGCACCGAGGACTCGCAGCTCTACCCTCTTTACACCGAACGATGATGGCGGTGCCGGGCGACGATGACACTAGGCGACTTTGCTCTGAAGAGAAAGGGAGAAGACGCGCCTTGAGATCTTCGAACGCCGTTGTCGATCTGTGAATGCCATCGTCGATTTGTGAGCGCCGATTTGAGATGTGTGAACACCGTTTTGCAAACGTCGGTCTACGAACGTCGTCAATATGCGAACGTCGTCAATTTGAGATCTGCGTCGTAGATCTGAGATGCATCGCTACCCTCACTCGTAGATCATCACCCTTGCTCGCAGATCACCTCCCTCGCTCGCAAATCATCGCCCTCGTTCGCGGATCACCACCCTCACTCATAGATCGCCACCCATGCTCGCATATCCCCACCCTCGCTCGCAAATCACCATAAGATCGCCAATCTCCGTCGCCATCCACCCTCCAAGCAAGATCATCGTCCTTCGCCGACGAGATTGTCGCTCTTCGCCGATGCCTCCTTTTCGCTTGCATAGAGAAGTGCCGAACCTCAGATGTGTCCACATCTGATCCGAGCCGCACACAGGGTCGTCCACTCTAGATGTATCTTTGGATCACCAGACCTCGCACAATCGCGCCAGGGATCGCCGATCCCCGGACCTCGCGTAGTTGCATGAATCGTCGAACCTCCTACAGACAGGGGACAGAAGGAGGAATCACGGGGGACGCGAACTGGAGCTCTCGAATCGGATGAATTAAGTTGAACCGACGTGCACACATCTCATCCGTCCATCTCCGATCGAACGCTTCTCTCATTTGTCGATCTGTGTGGGTGCAGGGTGCTACCACAAATATGTGGTGCCATCCTAATATTATATATAAATATATATATATATATATATATATATATATATATATATATATATATATGCATTTGTTAATTTCACGCAATTTAAAGTTTTTGTGAAAACTTCGATTCACATGCATCATATTTGGGATAATAAATTTTGATTTTATCAATGGGACAATTTCAGAATTCTTCAATTAATTATAAATATAGTAAATATTTGATGCAAGACGCATACTTGAAATCGTAAGACACAAAAAAAATTGAATTCCTTCATGTAATTACAATAAGTAATTCTCCTGTCAAACTGATATGTGATTAAATGAATTGTGATAATATCGGGAAATCAAGGAACTCTTATAAGTTTTTAAAGCAAAATTACAGGATTGGATTCTACAGATGCAAAAGCAACGGAAAACATTCCAACTGAGCAGCTCAAATTATCCAACATCTGATCATGTGAACTGCACGATGTCATCTAGTAAGTGCAAAGCTTTTGCAACTGTTAACTAGAGTGATAATTTGTATCTTCATTGCATGGTAGGATAAATTTCACTAAATACTCTTTATTTTTTTTTTCACCTATCATCTAATTTCACTTGGAAACAATTACATTAAATGCCCTCCAACTTTAAGATTTGCTCAGCGATACCCTCCAACTTCACTTTGTAACACAAATGTCCTTCATCTTTTAACGCGTTTCCCCCGATGCCTTCTTTACATGAGATAGCTAATTTTTCGATTTTTCGTTGACGTGGCGTCCACGTGACCATCTTCTCTCTCATCCACGTAAACAGTCGTCCGACGTGGCATGCTCCGACGTGGCACATAAAATTACACAAATGCCCTCCAACTTTAAGATTTGCTCAGCGATACCATCCAACTTCACTTTGTAACACAAATGCCCTTCATCTTTTAATACATTTCACCCGATACCCTCTTTACCTGGGACAGTCGGTTTTCTGATTTTTTGTCGACATGACGTCCACATGGTTATCTCATCTCTCCTCCATGCAAATAGCCGTCCGACGTAGCATGCTCCGACGTGGCACCACATATTAAACCTCTTACTTACCATAAGTTGACACACTCACTGTTAAATTTTTCCTTATTTCCCTCTTTGCCGTCGTTCGCATGAAACCTCCTTCGCCATTCGCACTCCTTCGTTGTTCGTTCTCCTTCGTCGTTCGCCTCCTTCATCGTTCACTTTTCACGTTCGTCGACGCCGTCTTTGCCCAAATTGGTGTAATTTTATGTGCATTTGGTGAGCAAACTTTAAAGTTGAAGGACATTTGGTGTAATTTTAGTGTCACGTTGGAGCATGCCACGTCGGACGACTATTTGCGTGGAGAAGAGAGGAGATGGCCACGTGGATGCCACGTCGATAAAAAATTGAGAAACCAACTGTCCCAGGCAAAGAGGGCATCGGGTGAAATGTACTACAACTTTAAAGTTTGCTAACCACATACAGATAAAATTATACCAATTTGGGCAAAGACGATGCCGACGAATGCGAAAAGTGAACGATGAAGAAGGCGAACGACGAAGGAGAGCGAACGGCGAAGGAGTCCGAACGACGAAAGAGGTTTCATGCGAACGACGAAGGAGGTTTCATGCGAACGACGACAAAGAGGAAAATAAGGAAATAATTTAACAGTGAGTGGGTTAACTTACGGTAAGTAAGATGGTTTAATATATGGTGCCACGTCGGAGCATGCTACGTCGGACGACTATTTGCATGGAGGAGAGATGAGATGACACGTGGACGTCACGTCGACAAAAATTGGAAAACCGATTGTCTCATATAAAGAGGGCATCGGGTGAAATATATTAAAAGATGAAAGGCATTTGTGTTACAAAGTGAAGTTGGAGAGTATCGCTGAGCAAACCTTAAAGTTAAATGGCATTGGTGTAATTTTATGTGCCACGTCGGACGACTATTTGCGTGGTGGAGAAAATAGATGGCCACGTGGACGCCATGTCGATAAAAAACTGGAAAACTGGCTATCCTAGGTAAAGAGGGCATCGGGTGAAATACGTTAAAAGATGAAGGGAATTTGTGTTACAAAGTGAAGTTGAAGGTATCGCTGAGCAAACCATAAAGTTGGAGGGCATTTGGTGTAATTTTTTCAATTTCACTTTGTAATTAGACTACCCTCTCGGTGCGCTTCTTAATGCCGTGTGGGTTGGACGATCAGCACTGTTTTCGGACACTGAGGTGACAATTGAAAAAAATTATAGTACCCTCTAACTATTAACTTTTCTCATCAAATGCCATTTTTCTAGAATCGACCATTTTCCGATTCTCTCTCCTCCACACGAGCATCTGACGGACGTGACAACTTTGAAAAATAAAATAATAAAATGAGTAACATAATAATAAATAAAAAGATAAATAAAAAGGGTGACGTGTTGGAGTCAGAGGGAGGGGATGATGCCCCTTTCCCTGCGCGCACTAAAGCCGAGAAGGGGGCATCCCTACGACGGCGTGCATCTGTGACCTCCCCCCAAATCCGATCTCGCCCCCTCCATTGCTCTCCCCCTCCTCCGAATGGGGCGAGGGGCGACGATGACCTCCGACGTGCATCTGTGACTTTCGATCTCACCCCCTCCCCCACGACAACTGACGCGAGGTCTCAGAGGCCCTATGTCGGCAATTGTCTTCGACTCTTTCTTTGTGACCTCCCGACATCGAAAAGAGAGTGGGGAGGGGGGACAATGACACCTCCCAATGCCGACGTGACTTTCGAGCATGAGGTCTTAGAGGCCCTATGACGACAACCCCCCTTCCGACTTCTAGCGTGAAATCACAAGGTCGAAGAGGGGTGGGCGCCCCCCAACTCGCGCCGGCGCGCAACCGCCCCCTCCCTCCAGACGAGACTGTTGAAGGAAGTGGCCCCCTCTTTTTCATTTGTAATTATTATATTATTTATTTTTAATATTATATTTTCTTGTTCTTATTCTAATTAGATAATTACAAGATCGTGATTTGATCCGCATATGTTTGGTAAAAAGAATAATCTTCCCCTTTGATCATAAATGGAAAGTGTTCAATTGGAACACGAAAACGTGACAGAATTGGTTTTAGTTACTCTTCGGGACGGAGTGGAATAAGGGAGGAGATTCTCGAACGAAGAAAATGATCCAATTAATTACTTCGAAAGAATTGAACGAGGAGCCGTATGAGGTGAAAATCAAGAATAGCTAGGATTTCCAGAAGAAGATGCCATTCGTTTGATGAGAAATAAAAAGGAATATCGAAAATTCGCGTGGCTGAAGCTGAAGCAGCTACTTTCGAAGTAACAGAAAGAAAAGCAACGACTGGAGTGGGAGAGTCAGAGTCGAAAAGAGGATTCCTCACTTCTTTCTCTCATTCAAAACCGTGCATGAGACTTTCATAAGTGATAAAAGAGGATTCCTCACTCCTAAGTGATAAAAGAAAGAAGAACTCATCTTCTTTCTTTTTTGATTACCTTCCTTGCGTATGTATAAGACCGAATCCATATAGTAGATGCTATCACACATACAGTCATACTCAATTCGATGGAATTGTTTGATCTGAAAGGAGATCTTCTATAATTTCGCACGTAAGGGGTTATTTCTTGGTTTCGTCCAGTCATTAATAATTTGATTATTTTTAGATAATAGTATATAGAAACAACGCTCGTAAGGAGTCCTATTGAAACCAAGAAATATAGGCCTGCCTTTCCCATTATTTTACTATCCATAATAGTGCGAAAAGAAAGCCGGCTCAAAGTTGTTCAGGAATAGTGGCCTGAGGAGAAGTTTGGTTTCAAACTCCGATTCGAACAGGAGTACGCCATGAATTTTTTGATGATGTAACATGGGTCGATTGATTGCGTGGAAGAGAAAGAAATAAACTATGGGAACATCACGTCGACAACACAATCGAAAAATGAGTAATCATAAGTAAAAAGGACATTTAGTGAAATAAATTAATAGATAGAGGTCAATGTAATTACAAAGTGAAGTTGAAGAGTAGCATTATTCCCATCTAAATCTCGACTGGTGCAAGGTGCAAAGCTGCATTCAGCTTTCAAAGTCCAAGCATCAATCCAAAGGAAAGGCCGAACTGCAATGTTCCACTCTTTCCAGTTCATTTCACCGCCTACAACAGCATTCGGCCCGGGAGTGAGCTTGAGGAGGAGCTCAGCAGCCTGAATCTTTCACATTTCCTTGGATGAATTCTGAGGCACAGTGGGGCTCTTCAGGTGGCAGGTAGCTGAGGGCCAGAGTCCTGACCACGATATTGATAAAAGCAGCACAGAACTTGCTGTCGTCCGATGAATCCAACTCCATGCACTTGACTTCTTCCATCAACAGATTACTTCACAAAAGTTAAGGAAGTGTACCAAACAAATCAGACCACTCATAACCCAAGAGGATAATTTTACTGATGGACTGCAAAACTTTAGAGAAACATCAAGAACAAATACCATGATGCATCAACTTCCAGTCTATCACGAACTCGAGGAAAAGCATATACTTATAATCCATACGCCATTCAAGGTTTTGGATCTTTTGGATCATATTTGGTGTCACCTCCTGTAAAAACTTTTAATCACGATATTCAGAAATATAGAAAAAAAAGCCTACAGATAACTGAATGAATCTACCTGGAAACATGATTAACATCTGGCGAATTGGGACTAAATATGTTGGTTAAATGGTTTTCATCCCTCTCAAGTGCAACATCTTCATGAATCCAGACATTGTAGTTCATGTAAATTTTGTTCTTTCAGCATGATCACAAAATAGAAAGAGAGAGAAAGAGAAAGAACATACCCGGGCAATAGGAGAAAGAATTGAACTCTCCAGCTGAGGAATGGGCAGATGTTCAAAAGTTTCAACAGATACACTGGGCGTAACTTCTATACAGTGAAATGTAACTTATAAGTTTGGGTGCAGAAAGCATTGCATAAACCAAAATTCTAAATGACCAAATATATATTTTTCTTTTTCTCTAAAAAACCCTATAATTTGAAATTGTGAACTCCTTTTCAATTATTTAAATCCCTTATCAGTCAACTAGTGAATTCAACCTCTTGTTGGAACACAGTTTCACTAGTAGTTAGGGGAGCTAGAGTTTTATGTCGGATGACCCCAAGGAACTTTTGTATTCCAAAAATGGAGAAAGCCTCCAGCAGAGGAGTCAGGCAGGAGAAATGGAATAAAGCCTCCAGCAGAGGAGTCAGGCAGGAGAATTGTCTAAAGTAGAACTCCTGACCCCTCAAGGGGGGCAGCAGGTGGAGTATTGTTCCCTAACATCTACCCTAAGGTTGCTTGGGGAACCACCCATTTATGAACCTCACTCTCTTTTTTGCTTCTTCTTTCTTCAAAAAGTTTGGAAATATTACCTGAGCCCATGAATTGCATCCAACACACAAGATTCATGACCATTGAATGGGTCAGCAAGATTGGAAAATCTGAATGATAAATGAGAAAAAATATAGTTTGCATGAATGACTGTTTCTAAGATATAAGGGATAAGCACTAATGTGATATTATGGTTCTCACAGATACTTACCAGATCAGAATGAGTAGAAGTGGTAACTCGAAAGAATATGATAAAGTCTCTTATGGTAGACCTAAGCTGTTAGAATTTTAGTTTCAACACCTAATGGGGACATTAAATCACATGAACACCATGTAGGATAAGATAACTGCATCTTTAAGAAATTATATGAAGGAGATTAGCAAGAAGTGCTATCGCCTCCTTTCTGTTTATCTTCTTGATTTGCAGCACAAAATTTGTGTGGAATAATATCCTACGGCTAAATTGACAACATGCCTTCCATTGGAAAACTGAAAAATTAAAATATTGATCTTGGTGTTGATGTTATTACATAGCCATCTATATCATCCTGAATTGTCATGAGACATAACCTAAATCAGAATTATGAGAAAAGAAAATAGAAGAAATAAATTAATATGAAACATATGACATGTAGCAAATGGCAGTTAAAGATTTCGTTGTGCCACTTAGCAAATGGATTGGAATCACTAATCAGGTGCAGCACCTTTTGTAGCTCATGAGCTTTTGGGTGTAGGCCCATAACTTAATGATGACAACAATGCATTAACCGCTGGGGAAAACATACAGAAACAATAACATCAATGAAGGATAGACATCTAATTGAAGCTTTCATGTCTTTAAGTGTTTTGCCATCCGACAGAAGGAAAAGGAGTAATTAAACACAAAAATAGTAAAAGAGTGATTTTTTTATTGAGAGAGAAGGATGGCTACCAAGTTGTGGGTGCCGTCTAGGATGTATTATAAAAGTGTGGGTGTACAAGTGTGATAATGGAAACAAGGGAGTTCATATGACCCAAAAAGGTTGTGTTTGGCATGGGAGTTTTAAGTTACCGTTAGTTCTCGAGAACTAATTGATTTGATAGAAAAGTTAGATTTGGTGTTTGGACGAAAAAAGTAATGATGATAATTTGAAAAGTTGATTTGATAGATAAGTTTTAATAGGTATTTGAATAAAAAGTAAGAAATAAGGATATAATTTATTATTTTATAAGGTATAAAATTATAGTAAATTAAAATATTATGTATATTTAGTTAAAATAATACGTAATTATTAGTTTAACATTTCTTTAAAAATAAATTGTTTCGTAATATATTAATATTAATATTAATTTTGATTAATTTTTAAAAATGCTATTAATATTATAATTTATGAAAATATTTATATTAAGTTAAAAATTTATTTTATAAGAAAAATGATAATATATTAATAAATAAAATATTATAATTGATTATTATTTAAGATAATATAAAAATAGTTTATGAATAATGTTAACATTAAATAGTAATTAATAATATTCTACTAATTGAAAGCAAAAAGGGAAAAAGGCAAAAAAAAAAGTTCGGCCGCTTCGAGCGAGCGAGAACTCCCAAGTTGTCACGTGACTTGTGTGTGGCTGAACTTACCGAAACTTGGGCAAGTTCTTGCACAAGTTCCGGTAGGCAAACACTGCCAAAAGAAAACACCCACAGATGCATGGGTAGAGAACAAAACTCCTCAAATCCCCACTAACGAACAAAAAAAGAATCGTGATGCACAATGTTCCCAGCATACCCCCCACGCCCTCTCCCGAAAATAGTGTGGTTATGCTGCAGCCAAATGACCCAACTCACCATTGGTAAGCGACACTCATAGTAAAGGAATGATGGGGGATGTCCTCTGCTGCTCCGTACATGGCACAAGAGATCTCTATGTTGAGTGCCATCTAGCCTGGTATGCTTTGGTGAGAAGCCTCCAAGCCAAACCAACCAAAGATTTGGAGTTTGAGTCTTTGAGAGGCGTACAGGGTCTTCAGATGAGTCTGTCATCAGAGTTTATTTTTTTTTAAACGAGAAATGATGACTAGCAAGATGGCAGTCATCCAAAAGTTTCATTAATAATAATATGGCTAACAAGATGGTTACAAAAAGTTGAGTCTGCACTCTAGGAGTTGAGACTACTTTACACAGTGCACTCTAGGAGGAAACACAAGTAGAGACTGCAGGCGGAAAAACAGCTAAGGGTCCAGATCCAAACATTTCTCCTTGTTATTCCAGGTGAAAAAGGAGAATGCAATGCATTACCACAAGAGGGACCCGTAGAATTTCTTTCTCACAATTACGGCTACTCTTCATTTAAATGATTGAATAGGAGTTCAAATTTTTAAATCAGCGGCTTTCCACATCAAAATAGTTCTGATCTAAGTGAAATATGTTGAGTGCTGATGAGCATTCCTATTATGTGTGTTTTCAATATATCACAGCATGATTACCTTTGACACAAAATAATTGGTCATTTGGAATTTTCGAATATGCATGCTTTCTGCACACAAACTTAAAAGTTGTGTAAGTGTGTCACCGTAAATAAGTTATGCTAGTGTGTTTCTTGAAATGAAAAAAGGTGATTCATTACCACCAACAAATCAGAAGAGGCCATCCATCAAACGCAAAGTGCACTGAAGCAGAAAGGTTCTGAAAAAATAATGATATACAACAAATATTTTTTTCTGCAATTCCGTACACCTTTTTGAGTATCAAATTCCCTGCCAGACAGTCGAAATCCTGGACATAGTGCCGCCAAATGGACCTTGAACACTAAACTGAAGAATATATGGTGCCCTTTTGGCACCATACACATTGTTGCCTGTTTTGAAATCCCTAGCTCATGGTACCCTTGAAGTATCACCTTTAGGATTTCCTACATATGTGTAGGACGAACAAGATTGATGTAGTGCGAATTGCCTTTAGATTTTTATACCAAAGGAATGATGAGACATCATAACTCATAAGTCCCAATCAACGATACACTAGTCTTACATGAAATGGGTTGTGATTGGAAACACAATACTAATATTCATCTGATGAACATAGAAATTCATCTTTGAATGACAATAGCAATAAGGTTTAGGATATTAAAAAGAGGTAGCATGCATGAATTACATTTTTTTTAATCACATCTACAGTATATAGATTCACATAAGCCATGTAAACATGATGGTAGATGAAGAATTTTATCTCACCCCTCACTGTGATTCGGGAGGAGTGTTAACCCTTAATCAACCATCATTCTGATCTTACTACACCATCAATATAATGTCACACTATATCATTCTCCAATCTGTGTTTGTACCTGTATTGGCAGCATACAACTGTAAAAAGTAGATATGAAGACAAATGAATTATTGGTATTATAAAACCTGACAATAGTCAAGGGAGTGAACAATTTTCTCCCATTAAGGCAGAAGTTGTCTCATGTGATATTCTTTAAAAGTATTACTTTCAACTTCCAAGTGTGCTGCAAGAGAAGAAAATAGTGCATAAAAATAGGAAAAGAATAATGACACTTTTCTAAGCATACAACAAAATCTAGTAATCCATTCTGTAAAGCAATGAAATCACAAAATTTTAAATTAATTGCATTAAGGTTTGTGAAATATTTATTTTGAGGGAAAAATATTTAAATATTTTGGTACTGTCTATATGACCTTTGTTGTCAACTTGTCCAAGAGAAAGAAAGTATACTAACAATATTCTAAATCCTAAGGCCTGGTAAATAAAAATGTAAGCAATCTTGAGCTGGAATAGCTTACATATGTAGCAGCAAATCGGCAGTTTCCAATGTATGATCTGCACGGCCTCGGCGTCCCGGCGGCTGTGCACGCAGCCCGAGATCATTGAGCCCCAGGAGACGAGGTTCCGCTCCGGCATTGCGTCGAACAGGCTCCGGGCGTCGTCGAGAGATCCGCACTTGCCGTAGCAGTTGAGGATGTGGTTGCAGAGTATGACGTCCGGCGGGGAGCCGGAGGCGGAGAGGTGGCGGCGTAGGAGGCGGGCGTGGCGGAGGGACTTGAGACGGGAGCATGCCAGGAAGAGGTGAGCGTAAGTGGAGGGTTAGAGGTGGTGGTCGAGGAAGGAGTCGAGGGCATCGAGGGCTTCTCGGAAGCGCTTCTGCTTGCAGAGGCCACTGAGGAAATCATTGGCTTGCTGCCGGGACTTGACGCTTGCGACGACGGAGTCGGATGGAGGAAGAGGAGACGCCGAGAAATGGAACCATCGGCGCGGCCGGAAGGTTTTCAAACGCATGGTCGAATGGCGGCGTTATATGCTTCCATTTTGTTTGTAATGGATTCAGACACGTAAATTAACTTTTATTTTCCAAAAAAATATTTCAGTTAATTTATCTTAATTTTCTTTTTTTTAGAAAAAAAATGATGACTACCGGTTACGTTGTCATCCGGATATAGAGATCACTGAAAGAAAATGTCATGTACATATGTGTAAAGCTCTCAGTGGAGAGCGACAAAAAGAAGAGAAAGATGACTAAATAATACCCCACTTTTGAAGAAGACAAAAAATGTGGTGTACAATATTTCTCCCCATAAAAAATGACACAGTTGCGCTGAAGTCAAATAGTCCACGCACCGACCAAAAAGTCGCAAAAAGTACGTTCCAACTCTGTCTCTGTGTACCAAGTCTCCTCATAGCCTACTAGAACTCCTCCGTCGTCAGGGGGATATGACACGTAAAACTCGTCCAAGTCTACACCTCCCGGGATACTCGATAACTGAAGAAAAGGTGAATCACATCCTCCTCCATCTCCCCGCACAAGATGCAGGAGGTATCCGCATGGGGTGCCCATCGCTCTCTATAGACCCGAGTGAGGATCCACTCATGTCGCAAAAGCCAAACTAGGATCTTGAATTTCAGCGGCACCCGAGAGCGCTAGATGAGCCTGCAGTCAGCTCTGAAGTCCTCTGAAGCTGTGGGGTCTGGGAGAAAATGAAAATAGAGTATGCGCGCCGAGAAAGAATTAGATGCCCAAATCTAGCCGTCCGACCGCGCCGAGTTCGGACGAAAGGGGGCCAACCGCCGATGGAGCTTCGAGCTCCGATAGCTCGGAGAAATGCTAATCAGATAGTGGCAATCCGAAGAGGGGGCCCAAGAGTTGATGCCCGGACCACCACTCTCGGACCAACACTCAGCCACTGAAGCATCCGAATGTGCCGCCAAGGCCCATAGTCGGGGGAAGGAGTCGACAAGGGGGCCTCGGACGTCCAATCGTACTGCCAAAAAGAGAAAGCCGTCCCGCAACCGAGAGATGAAGTCATGAAGGGGCATACCAAAGGGAATAGCGACGCCAACCCCTTCCAGAAAGAAGAAGCTCCACGAGTGAGAGTGGGCTGGAGTCACATGAAAGATTCCAGCCATAGCATATGAAGAGGACCTCACGCCAAAGATTGTCCTCATGCCCATGATCCTGCCTACTCAACGAGCAAGGAGTGCCCGATTGATGATGCGAAGATCTCGGACGCCGAAACCGCCCTGAGAGGTGGGCCTGTAGATGTTGTGTCAAACAACAAGGTGTACCCGACGGGTAGAGCTGCATCCCTACCAAAAGAATCTACTCCGCAAGAAATCAATCATAGATAGAACCTGGGCAGACATCCGAAGCACTGACATAAAATAAGTCGGTAGCTAGGAGAGGACCGACCGAAGTAAAACGAGGTGATCCCCATTGGATAGAAGTTGGGAGATCCAGCCTTGAAGACGGTGCTCTAGACGCTCGATGACCGAGGACCACCTCTGAAAGCCAATATGACGATCCGAAAGCGGGGGGCCGAGATATGTGATCGACAATGCATCGATAGGAGTGTGCAACTAAGTTGCACAGCAAGAAGCCTCCTCCGTCAACATTCCAAAAGAAATGAATGATGATTTTGCATGGTTGACCAAAAGGCCGCATGTCGCGCCGAAAAAGCTCAACCAAGATGGCAACTCATTTGGCCTCGAGCACTAACCCCTCCACAAAAAAGATGGTATCATCCGCATACTATAGCAGAGGCATTAGTCGGTCGACGAAACTGCTGAAAAGGTCGGCCTCACAGACTGCCTGGGTGGACCTGACGAGGCAATCAACCGACAGCCTGGGTGGACCTGACGACTGCAAGGGGGCACCCCTGAAGTACGCCCCACTGAGGCTGCACCCAGCCACCTGCCATCGACCCGTTAACGAGGATTGAGAAAGAAGCGATAGTGATGCACCACTTCATCCAAGCAATGCAGGTCTTCGGGAAACCTCTGACCTGCAGAGAATATCAAAGGAAAGACCATGAGAGAGAGTCATAGGCTTTGGAGAAGTCGACCTTCCAGAGAAAAGCACGCTGACTGCTCCTCCTCCAGAAAGTGACAATCTCGGAGGCCATGGAGTAGCTATCGTGATGGATCGACCGTGGATGAAGGCTGACTGAACATGGTGGATGAGGTTTGGGAGCACCTCCCGGAGCCGATTGGCTAGTACCCGAACCACCAGAAGATAAATGGCGTTGGATAAGGCGATCGACCGGAAATCCTCTACACCCTTTGCCGTTGAACGCTTGGGAAGCATGAATAGTAGGAACCGGTTGAGACGCTCAAAGCCCTGGTTCCCACCCGAGAACTCCTGAATGACCGCCATGACATCCTCACGCACCACGGACCAAAACTCTCTGTAGAAGAAGACTGAGAAGCCATCGGGACCAGGAGACCCCTCGCCATTAAGGTCACGAAGCGCATCGATGACCTCCTCCTCAGTGATGGTCTACACTAATACAGAAGACAAGGAATACCCTGTGGGGACCACCTCTAGGAGGGAGCAAGCTGTCACCTAAAGAAGTCGTGATGGAAAAATGCGATGGCATCGTCGATGCGGTGATGGCCGGTGATCCTCTGTCCCCTCACCATCCGGTTTGCCCAGCTGGCATAAAGGTGGAAGAACTGGGTGTTGGCATTTTCCTCCTGAAGCCAGGTTTTTCGGGAGCACTGCCTCCACTCGATCTCCACCTTCCTGTCCTCTAGTTGGATGGTCGCCTGGGCCCGACCGCTCTGCACCACCTCGACCTCCGTGAGGTGACGAGAGTCCTCCTCCCGATCGAGCTGGGCGATGATCTCTAGAGCTTGGGTCATCTGTGCCTCTCGAGCCACCCGGACCTGTCTCTGGTGGTCCAAAAGGAAGTGCCTCAGGCTATGTAGCCTGGAGGCGAGGGTCCGCGCCGCCGAGTCTGAAGCCGTAACACTCTGCCAGTGCTCAAGCTGGACATTAGGGATGAACGTGATCTGACAATTTTTATGCTAAAAAAATCGACTTTCAAATTTTGGGTAGTTTTTTAAAATGTAAAAGGTCACCATAAAATTTTTTTCGTAGAAAAAAAATTGACGTAAGTGGTCTCCATTTTTTCGAGTCAAAGACCTAATTAAAATAATATTTTTTTTAAAAAATAATAGACATTAAATACATCATAAACTATATTTTAAAAAAATTAATAGTTAAACTTTTTTATGTAAATAAACTAAACTATCATATTATCACATTATAATTTAAGATATTATAGTCAATTTTATACAAACTTTATTAAAATAGATTAATAACTTGATGATATTCAAGTTTAACTAGAACATAATAGGTCAACAATATAATTAATCTAATAAATATGGGTAAAAAATGTAAACTTATGAAATATTATTTGAAAGTTGAGGCAATATTTTAATTATAATATTTTTTAAATATATTTTCTTCGGGTCGGGCCCCTCCAATTTTTTTTAATTAGGAGCCCTAATTTGAATAGGTGGTTTTAATTATTCTAAAAAATCAACCTAATTTTTAGTCGGAGTCCAAATTTACAGTTTTTTCGGGTTGGTTTTTTGGTTTGATTAGGTTTTTCGGGTGGTTAGGTTTTTACACTCCTATCTAATATTCATCTGAATTTTTTAAATTATGCTGAGATTTTTATTTTAATCTATCTGTATAATTCTCTTAATTTTTTTATTTAATAAAAATTAAACCATCTCTTATCCTCTCTTTTAATGCTTAAAAATAAGATTGTGAGGGTTGATTTCTGAAGTAGGATCATAAAGAAGGATTGAGCACTACAAGAAAAATAGTTAGTATTTAATTATTTTTTCAATTACCGACGGTCCAGACTGTCGAAACTATCGACGGTCTTAACTGTCGATAATTATAATAATAAAATACTACTTATATTATATATTATATAATATTTATTTATTTTTAAAATTATAGATGGTCCAAACCGTAGAAACTTCTGACTATAATAATAAAATACTACGTATATTATATAATATTTAATTTTCTTAGGTTATCCATGGTCCAGATCGCCGAACTGTAGCTAATTATATTAATAAAATACTACTTATATTATATTATTTTTCACTTACCGACGGTTAAGACCGTCAGAAGTTTCGAAGGATAAGTATCCATCGAAAGTTTTGACGGATACGTATCCGTCGAAACTTTCGACGTTCCTAGCCATCAAAAAATAAAATAATAATATAATAGATTTCATAATTTTTTATTTTTTATTTTTGAAGATTGTGATCATCGAAAATTCTGACGGATACGTATCCCATATCTGTCGCAAAATCCATCGCAAATTGCGACGGATTTCTTTCCGTCGGAAATTTTCCGTTAGAAAATCTCAATTTTCTTGTAGTGGAGGATGGTCAGATCAAGAATCGTAAATATCATACCTCATAAATAAAAAAAAAAATTCAATATAGAATAAGTAAAATAATATCTTCATTCACAAATGTTATGTTTACATATAAATTAGTTTAACATTAACCATTAATAGTGTATTCATATTTTCAAATCTAATATACATATTTTTATATAACATGAAATACAATATGAAATATTCTTAAAAATACTATAATACTAATATATAATATTTGATCTTAATGAAGTATAATATACAATATAGTTCTTAATAACATGCAATAATGGATTTTAATTTTAATAAAAGACAATATAGAATTATATTCATAGCATAACATTGAATTATTTGAAGATATTATTCATGAAAGAGAGAATAACATGTACAATATATAAAAATAAAATAGTTAAATTAAATTTTATCATGTCCTTTATGTTTACTTTTAATTTTTTTATTCGAATAAATAAATTGGTCATCTCCAAGCTATAAATTTAGTATAGATCCTCACAACCATGTTTAAAAATTTAAAATATATTGTTCATTAAATAAGGGATGCTGCCCTCTCCCTCGCCGACGCCGGAGGGAGGGGACAGCCTGAAAGGGGTGGGGGGGGGGGGGGGGGGTGGGGCGCAGCCCGTCGGCGAGAGGATGCCATCGCCGATGTAGGCACAGGGATTGTCTGGGGTGAGGGCTCGATGATGTAGTTGGGGGGGGGGGGGGGGGGGCACGGGGAATCCAACGACTGGGGGACACCATCGTCGATGCATGCATTTTTGAGGAATTTTGAACATATCATATTTTGCAATGTATAAGAAAGAGGGCATTTGGATCGGGGCGCCAGCACTTTCATGATGGAGGCTAGTGTAGAGAGAGAAGGGTCCATCGTCCCTCGATAGCCTACGCAAAGAGAAGGGACACCCCATATGAGGAGAGAGGGAGAGGGACTGACGACTACCTACACAAAGGAAGGATGAGGGGTTGGTGGCATCTTGTATGACGAAGGAGAGGGGTAGGCGGCCGCGTCCTCCAGTGAGGGAGAGAGAAAGAGAGATGGGTCAATGTGTCCTGCATAGAGAAAGGAGGAGCGGTTGGTAGCAACGCCTCGACCATCGACTCGGAGATTCCAACGGGTCGTCAAGTTGGACAGGGTCAGACTAAATGATGATAATATAAATTAATAAAACATTAAGTAAGTTAAAACAATTACTAAAATATTATTAATATGTAATATCTTATTTAGCAAAAACATAAAATAAAATAATTCAAATTAAATAATATAACAAAGTAAGTATGAGTTAAAAATTCTTGTGAGGTAATTATAAATAAATAAAATATCAATGAAAATTTTATGTACATGATAAAGGAGGATATTGGAACATAAATTTCAAGTAATATATATATATATATATATATATATCATATTTCTAAAATGTTTTAATAATATTTTCATGTTTTATTTATTTTTTATATTTGACAACTTGATCCGATCGGATCAGTTAAACCCATCAGGTCGATCGATTGAACCCAAGTTTTGAACGAGTTTGACCAGATTAAAACGGTTCAACCCCAAGATCAAGTTTGGACAACCTGCGGATCATTTTACTAGTGCCCAAACATCAATCCGATCGGCTGGGCCGAGCCTTAAAACACTGGTTGGTAGTATCTAGTGTAGCAAAGGAGAGAGATAGACCATGTTCGGCAAAGAAGGAGAGATCTCAATGGCGTTTTGCAGCACAACTAATGAGAGAGGGGAGGTGTGTGGCATCGAGTTCTTCTACTTCTTGGCAACGATGGGATGCGAACCGATTCAAGAGAATGGGAGGAAGAACACTCAATCGTTTTACTCTTAACCAGGTTTTACTTGTTGAACCAATAATTAGATCAATATTTTCATAGTTCTAATTTAATGACTCGGATGAAGAGATGAAGTGATTGCAGGTGGATCCACTCCCTAATAAAATATTCCTTGTAATTTTTGTGGTTTCAATGAATCATTAGAACTTTTTTAGAGAGCACCCCAGCATCTAAAAGATGTACATAAAATTAGTTTTGCATTTTTCATATCATGTAATAATTTACAAGTAACTGAACATATCTAAGAGATAATTTTTTTGTCGTAAAAAAAGTACGTAGTGAGATACTTATCAAACCGTAGTATCTTACAATTCTAAAAGAATCACAAAGGACCCGACCTAAATATTTTAAATCAATTATTGCTGACAAAATTAAATAAGAGCGATAAATAATGCTTAATGGTAATAATGTCAATTATTGCTAGGGCAAACAATATCTTCTAACTTCTTCAATCATATAGGCCCCCTAATTAGTTAATAAGATGTTTTTTAAATTCACAAGTTGAAGGATGTACTACTAAATAAGGCCTTTATTATCACCTTTTAAGTTAAATCAAGATATACACAACAAAAAAGAAATTTATGGAACGTTTCAAAATTCACATCTCTTGAAAATTTGAGTTGCATCCGTGGCTCACATATCACGTGTAGTGAGTTTGTTACTTTTTTTAGTAGTTAGCCCTAAATATTTGGAAAGTGGTACGGACACCAATGGAAAAGTAGAAGAAATCATTGAAACCAAGCATCTTAATTATCCAAGATACTGATTGATCTGATCATGCTCTTAGGGCGCGTTCACTGCATTATCATTCAATATTACCTAGCAATGTAGTTTGTCTCTCAGAAAGATTATCACTTGTTAAATTGTCAGCAATGTACATTACTTCGTTTAGTATGCATAAGTAATCTATCTGACAATCAATATTAGTTATTTATAAAAAAATACAAATTTATGAGTTAATATATGATTTTTATCAATATACTCCTAATCAAAAGAATTATGTTTATGGATATAAATTATTTTTAACTTCGTAAAATTAAATCACAAATATATATATTTTTATCCATAAAATTAAAGTTTATAAAATAACTAATATATTTTTAAAATATGATAATAATATAGTCACAATAATTATAATATTTATTTGATTAATTTTATAATTTATTTAATTATTATTTTAATTTATTCAATATGTTTTAGAATTTATTTAAATAAAATTGTAAAGGACAAATGCGAAAAGTAAAATTTAAAAGATTACAATTCAGGTGGTAATGTGGATTGCCTACATTCCCATAGGCAATCTGCATTATCACTTCATAGGCAATGTGAATTGTCTGGACAATGTAGATTACTCATTACCTATCGTAAGTGAACAAGATAATGTGATGGACCCAAATAATTTAATACAACATTACCTGATAATCCACAAAGATTATTTCTAAAGAAACGCCCCCTTAATTATCAAGTCGCAAACAAATAAGGGAAAATGACCATTTCAGGATGATTGCAGAGTGCAGGTGTGGCATCCAACACAAACATAATTAAGTCGCATGTTAACATAAGTACCATTGAAAGCATCAAAAATAGGAAACCACCTACATAAAATGATTTATTTCAGCGGGCATCTACGTACTTGCCGCAGTAGTTCAAGTGTTCGTCGTCATCATCATCATCATCATGCTTCATCATCGTCGTCGTCATCATTACTCAGTGAAATGGTTAGCACCAGACCAAAATGATCACTAGGATAGAGGGGAACCTTCTCGCCTTTGTAGGTGCATGGACCGCCGTGAACTGGCTCCGTTCCAATGAGCTTTATGTCTTCCAACTCGAAATCGTTCAGTTTGCATATAAACCTGTCGAGTCTCTTCTGGACTTTTTTGTTGCTTGCGATCATCTCGTTCCGACCATTGTCATAGGTATAACCATCTTCTCCAGGTTTCAGCTCGGTCCAAGCATCAACCCAGGGCCATTCTGCAACACTGTCGTCCTCTACCCAGTTCATGTCACCGCCAACAACAGCATTTGGCCATGAATCGAGCTGGCGGAAGAGCTCATCAGCTTGCCTCTTTCTCTTCTCCTTGAATAGATTCTTTGGATCAGTGTGGCTCTTCAGGTGGCAGGTAGCTGAGACCAGTTCATGACGCCTGCCCCCGATGCTGATGGAAGCTACGCAGAACTTTCTCTTGTCTAATGAATCCAACTCCATCATCTCCGCTTCCATTGGGTATTTACTCATCTGCATTCATGTACAATACGACTGTAAAAAAGTTTGCACAGACTGGTAAAATTGTGGAGCTAAACATATAAAGTATTAAAGTTTCAAACTGGATGAATCGAAGTATATATATTTGTCATTCCGATATCAGTGTAGTGTACACATTGCAGAATGGACACGTATGTCTTAACAGGAAACTTTCCGAGCAGATCAGAAGATTCAGTACATGATCCAAGAAGGGCATGCAATGTAAATTCAGTAGTGAAGGAATACAAGGTTAAAAAGGAAAAAAAAAGAAAAGAACGAATGATCAAGAACAGATACCATGACGCAAAAACTTGAACTTGCTTTGTCTGTTGGTTGCACTCGATATTTGTAGTGCAAAAACCACCCAGAGTTTTGAAAAATTTCCACCATGTTCCGTGTCACCTCCTGCGAAAAAAAAAAAGAAGCTTTTAAATCGTTACAACTCAGCGAGAAATGAAACAAAAAGAGAACTGGAGTGGACTGCACATATACTTGGAACATCATAACATCCGGCGAGTGATGCAGTATATTTTGGCCGATGGCTTCGATCCTCCTGTCGAGATCAACGTCTTCTCGAATCCAGATGTTCCAGGTCATGAACTTCAAAGTTTGAGTTTCCTCTGCTCGTCAAGTTAGTTCATCATTCATAACCATCACACACTCACACGAGAGAGAGAGAGAGAGAGAGAGAGAGAGAGAGAGAGAGAGAGAACAATATGCGACAAGTATACTCGGGCCATATGGGTAAGGATTGCTCCTTATGGCGCCTGCACCGTAGCTCTGCTGCTTCTGCTCGTCCGAAGCATTGGAAGAGGAGGTATCGAGCTTCAGCGCGCCGAAGGCAAATATAGCGACCCCCGCCGCGACTGCCGCACACGCGATTAGCTTTCGCTTCTTCTTCCGGAGCTCGCTTCTTCTTCCGCACCCGCCATTTCGCGAAACGGAGCTCGATTCGCCTTCTTTATTTCCTTCGGATTCCTTGGACTCGCTTCTTCTTCCGTAAGAGGAAGAGTACGCGTCCCTCCTTGACGAAGTCGGATTAAGTTCGGAAGAAGAGCTCTCTGCGTTTCCCATCACACCTCTCTCTCTCTCATTCGCTCCGTCTGTCCCTCCCTACGCTCAGTGATCGACCATATTAAGCGTTCGGCGTTGCTTAATGGAGAAGTAGTCTTTTTAAAAAAGCGATCAAAAGTGATGTGGAGAAAAAAAAGGCATAAAATGTGATGTGCACAAAGATAACTTTATAAAAAGAGCAGTCAAAATAGATAAAAAAAAAACAATTGATTCATTAAGAACAGTAAATCGAAAAAGCTATGACAAACGCGTTGGGTGGCCTTTCATAGTTTCATGTCACTCAACAGTCCGATAGAGGAGCACCGTTATTTTTTCATTTTTCATTTTCGTCCATTAATTGAAAATTTTCGAGCTGGAAGAGTTCAAGAAAGCGTTAATTGATAAAGGTCAGTTGTCCACATTTCTTTGCTCTTTCGCTGCTTTCCATTCAAAGAAGTCGTACGGACCTTGAAACAAAAATCCTACGCCAGGGATCGAATTGAGCTATGGATATATAATATATGGCAGATTGGAATCCTGCAAGGAAGATAGGGTAACTTGCAGTGTGCCTGTTGGACAAGCGTTTTTAACGAGCTTTTAAAGTGGACTACATTGTGGCGTTTGCAACAATCATGATTACAGGAATCGCCGGTGCGAAGGTTAATGGATTCGCCTATGAAGCCTTTTTGGTAGAAGAACAATGGCAGGAGAAGACCTTGTTCTGGACATTGCGTCCAAACACTCTTGAAATTAAGTTATCATCGATTTTTTTTTGTTCTCCTGAAAATGTGACCATTTATGTTCTAGCTAACAACAATAATATTGTTCTCTACATTTGTTCTTACAAAAGGAATATTTTAGTTCTTTAACCGAACACCCCAATGCATGTAGGGTATGTTTGGATCGAAGATTTTAAAGAAGCGAAGTGAAATATAAAGAAATGAAATTAAATGTACATTATTTGGTTATATTTATTTCATTTATATTAAGAGGAGTAGAGTGGAATAGTTAAGTCATTCAAATTATGAAATGAGAATGAATAAAAAAAATTAGGCCAAAATAATCTATATTTTATTACTAAATAAAATCATTTCTCTTCTTACTAAATTAATTCCCCTCTCTCAATTATCTTTTTTTCTTATATGAATTTATCTATAATTTTTTACTTTTAAAAATAGATGAATAAAATAGTTTTAAAAATAAACAATATAACAAAAATAGAAAAATACGCAAAACAAAAAGTAAAAGATAAAAATAGTAAGTGGTAAAATAATAAATATTTATTACTTATTAGATATTATAAATAATATATATATATAATAAAAGATAAGAATAATTTTTTAATAAATAAAACTCTCGTTCGTCGTACCATAATTTTTATAACTTACTATCAAACTATGAACTCTAATGACAGAATACGCTTCATGTAACATCCTAAAGAAAAAAAAAAGAACAATGCAAAGGCCCAGTCGCATCAAGCCCATCAAGTCCATACTCAAGTGTCTTAATGTAATACCCTAACTCACCTACTATCACTTACCTGCCGAAAGCAACGCTCCAAAGCCACCTTTTGCTACAGTAAATTCCATTCTCTCCTTCCACTCCACTGTAGCTACAGTGGTCATCCTTAGCTCCATTCGTCCGATAGCAAGAGGGAGAGAATGAAGTAGCTACAATAAGCACATCTTCTCCTCTTCATTTGGGTATTAGCAAAAGATTAGCTCATCGTACTCTTTCTCTCTATTTACTATAGCCGAACCAGGGAGATTAAGAAAATGGCAAAGTGCTAGAGCTAAGTTTAGGGACTTTTAATCAAGGTATGTTGAGAGGATCCAAAACCATCCTAATCATCTCTCTTAATGATGCTTGCATGTTTAGATTAGGACTTGAAGAACCTACTTTGTGTTCTTGAAATGGATGATTAGGGAAATGTGCATTTGATTGTTAATGTTACTTTGTTACTATTTCATTGCTAATAATTATTAGAATCTAATGTGCTTCATGTTTTGTTAAGGTTGACACTCTATTGCTAATCATGCCTAGAATTAGAATGTTTATGATAATTTAGGTTAGCTCATTATGAAATTGCTTAATACTCATGTGCTCATGAATGTGATTAGCATGTTAATTGTCTTTATGTGAAAACCCCAAATGCTTTGTTGTAAATATTCTAAGAATGTTGATTCATGTTCCATGTGATGTGTAGAGCAGGATCTGTACTCGATATGTTAAAGTATGCATGATTAGAAAGAAGAGAATGTAAAAAATGTAAGATCTATCGGCCCATAATGGGCAACCGTTTTCCTTAACGGTCGACCGTTCTGGGAATGAACGTAGTCATAACATGGTACAACGATCGTCTGAAACCCTTTCGGATGCCCGTTTGAAGTAGTGTTTACATTTTGTGATTAACGGTCGACCGATGCCCTCAAACGGTCGTCCATTTTGGATGAGTTGAAGCTTCTGTAATTAATGATCGACCAAATATTTAGTTTCGATCGTCCGACAGTCATGTAACGGTCGACCGATATACTAATTATCGTCCGATTTAGAAGTGTTGTAGCTATTGTAATTAGCGATCGAACTGAAGCTCAGTTTTGATCGTCTGTAAGACCTATAACAGTCGACCGATATCCCAGCGGTCGTTCGATTTAAAAGAGTGTTACATTATATGATTAGCGATCGAATCAAAGCTCAGTTTCGATCGTCCGAAAAGACCTTAACGATCGACCGATAACCTCATTGGTCGCCCGATATCCAGTCTAGCGGACGACCATTAGAGAAACGATCGTCCGTTTTGAAAACTGATTGGTTATGATTGAATGTCCACACCTAACATGATTTGAAGTATGTATGATCTTAAATAAGGTTAAAATATGCAACATGGGATGAATGATTGTATGTATTGATGAATGTAAGTGAAAGATGGATTGACATGAAGATGTCTTGTTGTAATCGTGGAGGGGAATAAAGTCTTCAAATGCTAGCTGATGTGTCATATTCCTAAGGAAGAATACTTTCAAAAGGGGGACAATCATCCCGACTTAGCTAGCCAAGGTCCCGCGAATCAACACGGTATTCTCAATCACTAAGATAATAAGTTATCTTATTCAAGATAAAAGATGATGTAAAGCGAAAAGTAAAGTCTTACACTTATGTAAAGTCTTACATGTGTGTATGTACTTTCCAAAGATGATTTGGGACATAAAGATGAAGATGATGATGAAGCACCAATAGATTGCTAATGTATGTCCCCATGTCAAAAGATGCTATGTAAGAAGATGTTAAAGTAAAGCAAAATAAATGATTATATGCTTTAGCATAAAGATAAGTCATGATATGCTTTGACATAATGATTATGATGTTATAAGTTATTTTATCTTGTCATGATGATATGTTTATATGCCATGTAGTATGCATAAGTAGTTCATAGCATGCATATGATTTATGTTTTAAGATGATGAAATGCATATGCCATGACATGTAGAGATTATGTCATAGAATCATAGTATGCATGGACATCAACATACTCTAACGGGAGAAATCCCCTGCACCTCATGGATCCGTGCAGGTATGGACGAGGCTTAGGTTCGACGGCGAGAGCCTTATGACGAAGACATTGCACATGGGACGGTCAGGCTATGGCCCAAGTTATCTTTTATACTTTTATATTATGATGATGGAGGAGTTGGCATATGGGCCTTGGAGTCATTTACTTTTATTTGGACTCATTTATTTTTTATGAACCCTATGTTGGGTCTTATGTAGAGCCTATGTGACCCATGGGCTAGTATTGTTATCTTGAGATTTTATTCACTTATGAAGTTTTTTGCTGTGTTTTATGTTATTGGATTTGATTATTATTATTATTACTTTTTCCGCTGCGATGTTTATGAAATTAGGTCAATGTCAAGTGACGTCGCCCAAGGTTCGACGATTTAAATTGTGGCCGAATTTTGGTTGCGTTGCAGTTGGTATCAAAGTCATAATTTGGCTCGTATATATAGGATTTTAGAATGTGTAAGTCATTGGTTAGCTAAAATATCTATGTAAAATGTCTAAGTGTAAAGTCCATGTGCAATCGTCATGAGGTGACACCGAACCTAAAGGTACATGTTCTTCTATATTTAATTCATGCTAATGATAATATTATGTTTATTTGATTATGAATGTAGATGCCACCAAGACGTGCCATTGTTGATGAAGAGTATGAAAGGAACACCTTTCTTGATGGATTGATCTAGGTGGCTCAAAATGCCCAAAAAAGTAATGAGCCGAATTATTCTATTGAGAGGTTTCTAAGACTCTAACCTCCCAAGTTTGACGGAGAAGGAGATCCTGATTTAGCCGAATCATGGGTTGAGAAAGTAGAGGACATCCTTAAAGTCATGGGGTGCTCCAAAAATTGAAAAGTGATGTATGCCACTCATCGCCTTTGCGGCCAAGCGAATGCATGATGGAAGGCACTCTTGAAGATTACCTTCCAGAATGAAGAAGAGGTGGATTGTGAGAGATTCGTGGAAGCATTCGAGGCTTGCTTTTTCCCTGATCACGTGAAGGAAAAGAAGATGGACAAATTCCTGAATCTCGTCCAAGGCAACATGGCGGTGGACTTATACTTGAACACTTTTCTAAGGTTGAAAAAGTATAGGGAGCTCAATGAAAGTGAACTGAGAAGGATCAAAAGGTTCATTAACGGTCTGAATCCCGAGTTACAACCTTGGGTGAGGAGTGGTGATGCATGCAAAATATAACATATTTTAGTTTATTATTTTAATTAATTTTTTATAATTTGATCATGGCATGCATCATTTTTAGTCACTTTTAGTCATAATTCCGGATTTATTGATTTTAATTATTAATTCTCTGAATATTTTAAGGATGGATTAATTAAAATTTGATAATTATTTTGCAGGAAAGGCCGAATACACAATTATTCAAGGGATTATATTAACCGAATTGTTAAACGTATCGACCGAAATTCGGATGAATGTAACGTATCGGTCGAGAACTCCAACGTATCAGCCGAGAACTCCAACGTATCGGCAGAGAATCGGCCCAGATCCACATAAAAGATGATTTTGGCTTTACCCTCAAGACATTTTGGCCGAGATGTGATTATCACCTTCGTTAGTTAAACTTCCTTGGGCGTAACGATCAAAGACTTCTATTTTTGGTCGAGATTACAACAAGAAGTCATTGTTTCGGCCGAGATTACAAAGAGAATTTAGATTTTGGCCGAGATTTGAAGAAGGGGTAAAGATAAAAAGAGTTTATCTTTTTGGGCGTAAGGATTAAAAGGACATATCATTTTGGTCGTAATCAACTCAAATTTTATCTCACAAGATTAAATTCGACCGTATGATATCACGACCGTGATCAAATTGAAGGCCGTTCGCACCCTATAAATAGAGGAGAGAGCCATGGTCCCAACTCATGCTCTGAAATTTGGTTTTCTTCTACGGTGAGTCGAGAGTCTGCAAGCTTCGACCAAGAGGAGAGAGGTGCGACGGCCGGAGGTCCGAAAGGTTGTCCGACTGTCTGCCCAGATTTGAGATATCTATTTTGGGTGTAATTCTTTCAATTATCAATTGTATTTTATTATCTCTCTGCAATTCTAGGATGAACTCCATGTTTTAATTATTTTATTTTTAGGAGATTATTAATTGAAGGGAAATGTTTGGACCCTATTTTATTTGTTTTAATCTTTTTTGATCAATTATTAATTATGCTTAATGCTTTTATGTTAGTTAATTGAATTTTTGGATTAGGCTATATCAGTTTGTGGAGTGTTTGATTTCAGAATTCATGATACTAATTTTAATCGATTTTATTTGAAATTAATAATTGACATAAATTTGATAACTAGTGTGTGGAGAATTAAATTTGTATGGTCTATTAATCTATACCAGTTTGTGGAGTGATTAATAGTCTAGAGTAGGGGTGTTCACCGAGTCGGGTCGGTGAACCCGAGTACCCGACCCGGCCCGAACCCTTTTAGGTCGGGTCGGGTCGGGTTCGGTTTGGATTTTTCCAACCCGATTTGACCCGACCCGACCCATCAACCCGATTTTTTATTTTTATTTTTTGAATTTTAAATATTTTTTATTCAATTTAAGTAGTGTATACCATCTAAATTTTAAAAAAATATATAAAATAATATATTTTAAATAGAGAATAATATGTAGATATTTAAAACAATATTTTTTATGCCTAAAAATACTTTATTTTATATTTAAAGTAAATTAGTAATTACTTTTTTATATTAAAAATTAAAAAGAAAAATTTAAAAAAAAAGAAAAGGGGTGGTCGGGTAACCCGACTACCCGACCCGACCCAACCCGGCCCGGGCGGGTCCTTTGATTAAAAAATTTAAAACCCGACCCAACTCGACCCGACCAAACTCGGTTGGGTTGGGTCGGGTTTGGTCACCGGTCGGGTCAAACCCGACCCGTGAACACCCCTAGTCTAGAGAATCTAAATTAATGCATCTTAATTTTAATATGATTTAAATGTATCAGTCGTGGAGACTTCAATTCTTATTAATTTAAGATAGTTCTACATGCTTAGATTGAGGAATGCCAGTCGTGGAGACTACAAGTTAATCATGTTAGATTACTTTAGGGTGACTCTAATCCATCTTTAAAGATTCAATTTATCTTTTATGGTTCAAATATTTATCCTGATCTATTTTCATTCTAAGACCAACTTCAACACCATGATCTTATCTTTATCTTATTTTCTTCATTTTATAATTACAAAATCTTTTTCCAAAATCCATGTTTTCTTCTCTTATTAATTTATAAAATTAGACATTGAATTAATAATATTCCTCGTGGGTTCGACACTCTTTACTCATATTTTCTATATTACTTGAGCGACTAGTGCACTTGCTAGCGTTTTATTTCTGCTACATCATTTTACGCTCAAGTGGTCGTTGTACCACCATGAAGGATGCGGTGGAACTTGCCGCTGAACATAAAGGAAAGTACAAAGAAAGGATGAATGCTAAAAGGAAGACAATCAATAAACACGAAGGAAAGAGCCCAAGAAAAGCTCTCTATCACTCTCTAAAGAAGGGGAAGCAAGGAAGAAGTGCATGTACTCATTGTGGTAGATATAATCTCGGTGAATGTCGCATGAGGGCCGGGACATGTTTGCAATGTGGCAAGGCGGGCCATTATATAAGGGACTGCCCGGAGAAGCGAGGGGACAATCGAGACAAAGGAAAAATAGTTACAAACCCACCAAGAGCTCCAGCAAAGGTGTTCGTAATGGAAGTTGACGAAGCCACCCAAGCTAATGATGTGATCCAAGGTAATATTTTAATTGCCAACACTATGCTAATGTCCTTTTTGATTCGGGAGTAACTCATTCCTTTATATCTCATGCATTTGTTAGCATGCTAAAAATAACACGTCTAGTTACTAATTGTCAACTAGAAGTAGTGACTCCTAGCGGAATGATAGCCACTAGAAGATATGTCCTCAATGTATCTATAGAAATAGATAGAAAGAATTTTCCATGTGACCTTATATTGCTTCCTATGATAGATTATGATGTAATTCTAGGAATGGATTGGTCATCCTATAATGATGCTCGCATGTATTACAAGGAAAAAGAAAATCTTTATAGGTGATTATCATGCAAAGCCCACATTGATTCGAGGAATTTCCTTCAAAGAAGTCAAGGTACTAATTTCAGCAACTAAGGTAAGCAAGATGATCAAAAAATGGACAAGAGAATTTTTGTCAAGTGTCATCAAGACGAACTCACAATCCAAGGCACTTGGTTCCTTGGATGTGGTGAGAGAATATCCCGATGTCTTTCCGGAAGACATTGCGGGATTGCCACCAAGAAGGGAAGTCGAGTTCAATATTGAACTACTTTCGGGTATCGCGCCCATCTCAAAGCCGCATTACCGAATGGCTTCGGCGGAGATGCACGAATTGAAGATTCAATTGCAAGAGTTTTTGGACAAATGATTTATTAGACCGAGCGTCTTACCATGGGGCACACCGGTATTTTTTGTCAAGAAGAAGGATGGTTCTTTAAGGTTGTGCATTGACTACCGAATGCTCCACAAGGTGACGGTAAAGAACAAATATCCCTTGCCAAGGATTGATGATCTCTTTGATCAATTATCGACAGCGTCGATTTTCTCAAAGATCGAACTAAGGAGTGGCTACTACCAATTAAGGGTAGTCGAACAAGATGTTTTCAAGATGGCATTTCGTTCAAGATATGGACACTATGAGTTTTTTGTTATGCCATTTGGACTAACGAATGCGTCCGCCGCATTCATGGATTTGATGAATAGGATTTTTCGTCCATACTTGGACAAATTTGTGATCGTATTTATAGATGACATCCTCATCTACTCATCAAGCTCGTAAGAGCAGCGAGAACATCTTCGCATTGTATTTCAGACTTTAAGAAGGAACAAACTTTACGCCAAATTCTCTAAGTGTGAATTTTGGCTTGAGAAAGTAATGTTCCTTGGACATATTGTGTCAAGGCATGGAGTGACCATAGATTTGGCTAAAGTTGAAGCAGTAAGTAATTGGAATAGGCCCAAGAATATGATTGAAATTATAAATTTCTTGGGACTTTCCGGATATTATAGAAGGTTTATCCAAAATTTCTCCAAGCTTGCCGAACCTATGATAAAGTTGACAAGGAAGGGCGAGAAGTTTATATGGTCACAAGCATGTGAAGCAAGCTTCCAAAAACTCAAGAGAAAACTCACCACGACACCAATCTTGGTCATTCCTTTGGGAAGTGGAGGCTATGTCATTTATAGTGATGCTTGTGATACCGAATTAGGATGTGTACTTATGCAACACGACAAAGTGGTTGCATATGCTTCACGGCAATTGAAGAAGCATGAAGTCAACTATCCTACTCATGACTTAGAGTTAGCGGCGATTATGTTTGCATTGAAGATATGACGCCATTATTTGTATAGTGAAAATTTTGAAGTATACACGGATCACAAGATGAGCTGAACATGAAACAAAGAAAATTGCTTGAATTTCTTAAGAACTATGAGTTTGCTATATTGTATCATCTCGGAAAAGCAAATGTAGTTGTCGATGCACTAAGTCGCAAGTGGGAAGGCTCACTTGGATGTTTAAGTGTACACAAGTGGAACATTGTGGAAAGTATAGTGCAGTGGGCCCCAAGCATTTGTGGCCGAAGGATTATATGTATGGCTCATCATGTGATCGAATCAAGCTTATTGAGAAGAATTGTTGAAGCTCAAAGAAGGAATTCAGAATATGCTAGAATGATCAATGTTTGCAAAAGAAAAAGAAATCATTTTAAGTATGGTGAAGATGGTGCAATTAGGTACAAGAATCGATTATGGGTTCCAAAAGACAAGACATTAAGAAGAGAGATTTTGGATGAGTATCACAAGTCCGAATTCTCAATTCATTCCGGAAATACCAAAATGTTCAAGAACTTGCAAAGGAATTTTTTGTGGGAAGACATGAAGAAGAAAGTGGCCAAGTATGTAGCCAAGTGCATAGTTTGCCAACAAGTCAAAATTGAACATCGAAGACCTTGTGGCAAGTTGCAACCCTTACTTATTTCGAAATGGAAATGACAAAATATCTCTATGGACTTTGTGGTAGGATTACCGTGAACCCGGAAGAGACATGATGCAATTTGGGTTGCAGTGGACAGTTTGACAAAGTCGGCTCACTTTATTCTTATGAAAGTGAGTCAATCCATGAAAAACATGGTGGGTGAATAAGATCATCCGTTTGTATGGATTTTTTCGGCTTGCATTGTGTCGGATAGAGATCCAAGATTCACTTCAAGATTTTGGAATGGACTCCAAAATACTTTTGGAACAAAGTTAAATTTTATCACGACATTTTATCCCCAAATCGACGGTCAAAATGAAAGAACAATTCAAACTCTTGAGGATATGCTTAGAGCTTGTGCCTTAGATTGGCATGAAAATTGGGATAACCACTTTCCTTTGGTGGAATTTGCTTATAATAATAATTATCACTTTAGTATCAAGATGGCACCATTTGAAGTCTTATATGGAAGGCCTTGTCGTTATCCAGCATGTTGGAGTGAGACCGGAGAAGAAAGATACCTTGGACCGGATTTGGTCCACATGTATGTTAGTAAAGTGGAGCTTATCCAGCAAAGGATGCTAGTGACGCAAAGTAGGCAAAAGAGCTATGCAGATCTGAGAAGGAGGGAACAACTTTATGAAGTTAGTGAGCATGTCATGCTCAAAGTCTCTCAAACTAAGGATGTGATGAGATTTAGCAAGAAAGGAAAGTTGACTCCAAAATATATAGGACATTTTGAGATTCTAAAGAAAGTTGGGGAAGCGACTTACAAGTTAGCATTGCCACCCTTATATGCAAGACTTTATAATGACTTTCATGTATCGATGCTCCGAAAGTATGTTCATAATGAAACAAATGTGATTTGAATTGAGGAACCAAATATCAAGGAAGATCTAACTTATGTGGAGCAACCTATAGATATCGCAGACTACCAAGTGAAGCATCTCAAGATTAAGATCATACCCACGGTCAAAGTAACATGAAAGCACCATAGAAGACAAAAAGCCACATGAGAATTAGAAGAGAATATGTGAAAGAAGTTTTCGAGACTTTTTGGTAAGCAATTTAAGATTTACTAAAATTCGAGGACGAATTTTTATTTAAGAGAGTAGGTTGTAACATCCTAAAAAAAAGACAATGTAAAGGCCCAGTCGCATGAAGCCCACCAAGCCCATACTCAAGTGTCTTAATGTAATGCCCTAACTCACCTACTACCACTTACCTACCGAAAGCAACACCCTAAAGCCACCTTTTGCTACAGTAAATCCCATTTGCCAAATCTCTTCTTCTCCTGCCACTCCACTGTAGCTACAGTGGTCATCCTCAGCTCCATTCGTCCGATAGTAAGAGGGAGAGAACAAAGTAGCTACAGTAACCACATCTTCTCCTCTTTATTTGGGTATTAGTAAAAGATTAGCTCATCATACTCTTTCTCTCTCTATTTACTTAAGTCGAACCAGGGAGATTAAGAGATGGGCAAAGTGCTAGAGCTAGGTTTAGAGACTCTTATTCAAGGTATGTTGAGGGGATTCAAAACCACTTTAATCACCTCCCCTAATGATGTTTGCATGTTTGGATTAGGGCTTGAAGAACCTACCTTGTGTTCTTGAAATGGATGATTAAAAAAATGTTCATTTGATTGTTAATGTTACTTTGTTACTATTTCATTGCTAATAATGATTAGAATCTAATGTGCTTCATGTTTTGTTAAGGTTGACACTCTATTACTAATCATGCCTAAAACTAGAATGTTTATGATGATTTAGGTTAGCTCATTATGAAATTGCTTAATACTCATGTGCTCATGAATGTGATTAGCATGTTAATTGTCTTTATGTGGAAACCCTAAATGCTTTGTTATAAATGTTTTAAGAATGTTAATTCATGTTCCAAGTGATGTGTAGAGCAGGATCTGTACTTGATATGTTAAAGTATGCATGATTAGAATGAAGAGAATGTAAAAAATGTAGAATTTGCCGGTCCATAACGGACGACCATTTTTCTTAACGGTCGATCGTTCTGGAAACGAACATAGTCATAACATGGTACAACGGTCGTCCGAAACCTTTTTGGACGCCGTATGAAGTAGTGTTTACATTCTGTGATTAACGGTCGACCGATGCCCCCAAATGGTCGTCCATTTTGGATGAGTTGAAGCTTCTGGAATTAACGGTCGACCAAATATTTAGTTTCGTTCATCCGACAGTCACGTAACAATCGAACGATATACTAACGGCCGTCCGATTTAAAAGTGATGTAGCTACTTTAATTAGCGGTCGAACCAAAGCTCAGTTTTGATAGTCCGAAAGATCTATAACGGTCGACCGATATTCCAGCGGTCGTCCGATTTAGAAGAGTATTACATTATGTGATTAGCGATCGAACCGAAGCTTAGTTTCGATCGTCGGAAAAGACCTTAATGTTCGACCGATAACCTCACCGGTCGCCCGATATACAATCCAGCGGACGACCGCTAGAGAAATAATCGTCCGTTCTGGAAGCTGATTGGTTATGATTGAATGTCTACACCTAACATGATTTGAAGTATGTATGACCTTAAATAAGGTTAAAACATGCAACACGTGATGAATGATTGTATGTATTGATGAATGTAAGTGAAAGTTGGATTGACATGAAGATGTCTTGTTGTAATCGTGGAGAGGAATAAAGTCTTCACATGCGAGCTGATGTGTCGTATTCTCGAGGAAGAATACTTCCAAAAGGGGGTCAATCGTCCCGGCTTAGCTAGTCATGGTCCCGCGAAACAACATGATCTTTCCAATCACTAAGATAATAAGCTATCTTAATCAAAATAAAAGACGAAAAAATGATGTAAAACGAAAAGTAAAGTCTTACACTTATGTAAAGTCTTACATGTGTGTATGTACTTTTCAAAGATGACTTGGAACATAAAGATGAAGATGATGATGAAGCATCAATAAGTTGCTAATGTATGTCCCCATGTCAAAAGATGCTATGTAATAAGATGTTAAAGTAAAGCAAAATAAATGATGATATGCTTTAGTATAAAGATAAGTCATGATATGCTTTGACATAATGATTATGATGTTATATGTTATCTTATCTTGTCATGATAATATGTTCATATGCCATGTAGTATGCATAAGTAGTTCATAGCATGCATATGATTTATGTTTTAAGATGATGAAATACATATGTCATGACATGTAGAGATTATGTTATAGAATCATAGCATGCATGAGCCTCAACATACTCTAACGGGAGAAATCTCTGCACCCCATGGATCCATGCAGGTATGGACGAGACTTAGGTTCGGCGACGAGAGCCTCATGACGTAAACATTGCACATGAGACAATCGGACTATGACCCAAGTTATCTTTTAGACTTTTATATTATGATAATGGATTCATAGGGAGTCAAGTATATATGGCATATGGGCCTTGGAGTCATTTACTTTTATTTGGAGTGATTTATGTTTTATGAACTCTATGTTGAATTTTACGTAGAGCCTATGTGGCCCATGAGCTAGTATTGTTATCTTGGAATTTTATTCACTTATGAAGTTTTTCGCTGTGTTTTATGTTATTGGATTTAATTATTATTATTACATTTTCCACTACAATGTTTATGAAATTAGGTCAATGTCAAGTGACGTCGTCCAAGATTCGACGATTCAAATTGAAGCCGAATTTTGAGGACGTTACACTACACCATCCCATCTCTCCTTGCATATTGAACGCGGTTTAAATCCCTATGAAAAATTCGAAATAACACGAAAAACTTTTCATCAATTCTTCTTCCTTTCCTATATCAATTCTCTCAGATATCTAAAATAATATATCGTATTTTATTTTTAGATTGTGCAACTTGTGCACGTTTAATTATAAGACCGTAACGGAAAAAAAATTAATTGTCATTTTTTATACAAAATTCACCAAGAATTATTGTATGCTCATTTAAAATTAATTTAGATATGTGCCTTCAAACATGCAAACGCTGCTTCAACTTATATATATATATATATATATATATATATATATATATATATATATATATATATATATATATATATATATATATATATACTTTCCAACTTCAATCACAGCATCGATAGCAGTATTCTCTGAAGCAACATTCCAAGGTATCTCATTTCTAAGACAAAAGTGTATAGCTGATAGAATCATGTCTCCTACTTTTGCCCATTTAGCACACATCAAGTACATGATAAAACTTTGGCTCAATTAATAGCGAAATTGAATTTTAAATATTTCATGTGTGCTAATAGTTTCATATTTAAATTTTTAAAAAAATATTTTTAATTAGTCGGACACTACTAATTTCGAACGCGGGAGGCCTTCATAGATCCCACCCTTAAAAAAGAGAGTACACCATCAAACTTTTCCTCAATGCTGAGATCTTTGTGCCTTCTTCATTTGATTAGATCACGGGTCATTAAATTTTCAGATCTCAATCTTTACAGTAGACATCAAATCAAGAAAGCACACATAATAACTAATAGAATTAGATAAATTAATTATCTGAAATAAGTTGATTGATCGATTTTATAAACATGATGACCCAAAAGAAGATGTGCACGGCGGCACAGTAGAAAAGTTTATAACAAAATTAGAAAACCTATCGCGGAGAATATTACACAAATGATGCATTTATCTCTCACGATAAAAACACATATATATCATATACAAAGATACATTCTAAGTTTAAAAATTGATAACCCCATGTGCATGGCAGGAAAAGATATAAGACAAAAAGTTTTTTATTTTAAAAATTGGTGAAATTCTATTGTTTCATACTAATATTCTTTAAATGATGAAAATATGATTTCACATATCATTTATCAAAAACAAAATACAACAAATATCAATCATCAAAATACAACAAAGAGAAATTAAGAAGTTATTGGATTAGAATTACAAACAACAACAACAACAAAGCCTTATCCCACTAGATGGGGTCGGCTACATGGATCATACGACGTCATTCCGCTCTATTAATAACCAAACCTTTCGGTATATTATTCACCAATAGATCTTGCTCTATTAGTTCGCCAAGTGTCCGCCTTAGCCTCCCTCTTCCTCTTTTAATCAGACTCCAGATTATTTGATCTACTCTTCTTATTGGCGCATCTAATGGTCTTCTCTGAACATGACTAAATCATCTCAAACGATTCTCTACCATTTTCTAACTAATAAGAGCTACTCCGACTCATTCACGTATATGGACATTCCTAATCTTATCTAATCTTGTATGACCACACATCCATCTCAACATTCTCATTTCGGCTACCCCTACTTTACGTTCATGTTGTCCCTTCATAGCCCAGCATTCACTACCATATAACACTGCCGGTCTTATTGGATTAGAATTAATTAATGTTAAATAATTAACTTTGATGAAGGGAATAGAACAAATGTTCTACGCTAAGATTAAAGATTATAATGATATTTAAGTGATAGTGGATTGCAATACTAGTTTTAAAGTTAGTTAATAGAAATAATATTTATGACATCGAATGGATTAAAGCAAGAAAATGTAACGTTGGAATGCTAAGAGATTATGAAATAATTAAATGATGGATCATGAATTTTAATTGTTAGTAGATGAATAAAAAAATCAAAAAAAAAAAAAAGAATGAAGAATATAATAAATTAGATAAGGAAAATTATAGAAGAAATAATAAATAAATAATATAATAAATAATCCGGCTAATGTCAATCGGCCACTCGGATCGCGCCGTCTTCAACCACAGTCGCGCCGCATACCTAATGTAGATGAAGCCCTTAGATCATGAGTCTATCGCGACCGAGTGCTCCCTACGACAAAGAAACCAACCAATAAAAAAAATGCAACAATAGATTTCAATCTAAAATTTCCTCACCATGTCTTGAGCGCAAATATATGCAAAAGCATGTGTCGGTCTTATAATGTCACACATATCAAGTTTCAAAACCATACCTTATATGTGCATTCCCCACTTTCTTCTACTAATAATTGTAATGTTGATATATATACAGAGAAGAAAGGATAAAAGGGGCTAAAAGGCTTAAACAGAAAGAAAACAATAAATTTGTCTATATGCATGGAGCATGGTCAAGATGAGACCATGTTTTGCTGTGGCCCTTATATCTCAGCCACGAGCTCTTCACAACCTGCACTTGCTCTGGTCTCACCTGTTTGCCAAAGAAGACATGGCAACCTTTTTCATCAGAAGTCTCCATGTCTTGGCTGCCTTATCCCCTGGGATCCTATATTTGAATTGCCTGCATGATGCATCAAACATGTGGTAATTAAATTATAAGAAATATAAAAGGAGGGACTTTAATCTTGTTAGAGGAGGAGTTTGATCTTACTTGCAGAGAGGGACCTTGTAGGTGTTAGCATGGTCACAGAGGAAAGAATGCAGGCGATCGAAAGAGTTGCGAGAGCCTCTTGCAGTGCATGCAGCCATGTGGCGTCTGCAGCTTCTTGTTGCATGTCGCAAATGGCCAATGAGGTGAAGCAGCCCGTCGCAGGTGCAAGAGTCGCCACCCTGATCACAAGGGCCGGTAGTTCTTCGGACTCCGCTCTATGAGACCGCTGCAAACTCTCTGCAACCAACGTCGGCGTCGAAGATTCGTTTCAGGCAACTCATTGCCCTCGCTCAGCTCTTGGTACACATTTTGCTCTTTCCCCTTCCACCTCTTCCGTTGATGTCGCAGTCATATGACAAATCATATTGAGATTTTTCATTCAACTTACCTGTGTGATTTATATTTTCTATAATTGAACAACTTATGTACCTATTCTCATGCTCCAACACGGGATCATGCTTTTGGACAAAGCTCCAGCCTTCCGACGCCTGGACGCCGGCCAGATCCTTAGCCATGAACCTCATGCAACACAGGTACAGCTTCGCCATCTTCAGCGCATCCACCAGGTTCTCCATCCTCAGCCGTGCGGCCAACCCGGATTCGCACACCTGCTTCAGCCACTTGATCCGGTATGGGTGTGCCAACGCCAGCAGCGACAGCCGGTGCTTCACCATCGACATGTCCACCTCCCTCGACAATATTACGATCCTGTCATGTCATCATATGCAGCACGCAGATGGTTTTAGAGAAATGAGTTCATATTTGGATTAAATTTTAATTGCTTGATCATTGTCGAAATCATTAGATCATTACGAACCCGGAGGAGTAGAGGAATCCGACGAATGTGAAGACCGCTTCGCTGGGGAAGCCGAGGATGAGATCGATGATGTCGGGGAAGAACGGGTGCAAGCAGCGTCGGGGACTTGATGGAGATGAGGCCCAGCTGCAAGGATGTAGGCAGAGGTGCGCAAATGTGATGGCGAAGAAGACCAGGTAGCCGACAGAAAAAAATGAAAATGAAAGAATGAAAGGCTTGTACCTCACCAAGTAGTAGAAGCACCACCATGGAGAATTGTAAGGGGTCAGATATGAAAGGTTGCACGTTAAAAAAGTGGTGCATTCATTTAGCAATAAATGAGATTTATTTGTGCAAAGTTGTGATGAGAAGAGTTGGAAATGGCTGCCTTCGGGAGATGAAGAAGTATGCCTAATGCCTGAGAGAGAGAGAGAGATCATGGGCTGATGGGCAGAGAGAGACTTTGAAACTATACTTGAAGTGCAAAATTTATTGTTAACTCCTCAAACGACTGCAGACAGAATTTGGCTTCTATTTTTCTGTCAAAAAATGACAAAAGAGATAAATAACAATCCTCAACTTTCATCACTTTGAAACTGACATTGAACCAAAGAATTGGAATGGGATAATGATAAGATATCGTAATTGAGCTAAATTCGAGATTGAATTTTTAATTCACAACTATATAATATGCTATACAATAGCATAAAAATATTTATTCTCCAACGGGACACTTTTTTTTTGAGAATTCACTTGGTTCTTCAACGGAGCTGAAGCGTGTATCAAAATCAAGCATCGGGCGTTTCGGAGTGCAAGGGGAACTTGGTTCTTCTCACTCCTTTTTTAAGATACGCACCGCTTTTGTATTGACTTCAAGTCTTCACTCAGAAAGTAGTTGGTTATATATTAATATTAGTTATAGTTCGTGGCTTGGCCGTCTACAATCAAACCCAGGAATGGCCGGAGCGGTTCTCACTTCCCTTCTAAAAAAATGTCTTCCTCGATTCAGGGAGCTTCTAATTCGTCATCAAAAGAGCTTCCATCATTAGCTGAGCAGGAGCTGCAAAAGCTAGAAGGGACCATGAAGAGGATCCATGCCGTACTCGACGATGCAGAGGAGAAACATATCAGTGACAAATCCCAACAATTAAGTGGTGTACGATGCCGAGGATGCAGTGGATGAGTCCGAACATGAAGTGCCGCATGCGAAAGTAGATGCTCGAAGGCAGGTAACGGCCAACCGCATGGTGTTGTATTTATAACATATATAAATTATAGAGGTTGTAAAATATTTCTTGCAACGGAAGTGAATCGTCAGAATTTTTTTACGAACACTGAATGGAAATCGAACTCCGGGATAATACTTCGTCACAGCACAAGTACCTCTGGATGAAGACCATTGGTATTGGTCCCTTATTATAGGCGGTTGAGACTTGAGTGAGGGGGCATATCACGCGTGATTACACATTACGCGATATGTGTGATTGCACATATCACACGTCATTAATATTGATTGTGCATCACGCGATGTACATCTTGCGGAACGGGCAAGCAGCGCACATGGCCCACCTATGTCCAACGTAGGCATTTTTCAACAATCTCTCACTTTCCTGCACTAGGCATTGCACTTTTGTTCGTCCAGAATTGATAAATGTGTCGTGCGACATACGAGTACAAGCACACTCATTTATATGAGCTAGAAAGATATATGTGAAGGTTCATAATCGTTCAACTATCTTTAGAGCGTATGTCATGCCCGTTTGAAATTCATGATAGCTCACATATGAGTCAACTATTGCTCAAATCATGTAACTCGTTATGCTCTACATCTGCCTTGCAATATAGCCAAGACAACATATGTCTTGCTTCGCCATAACTATCTTTCATATACATTATATTTTTTAACATAGGAAAAAAATAATTGACCAATTGTATGTGAAAGTTTAATGCGATTCATAATAGTTCTTTTCCTCACTCTCATGCCTTTTAGCAATGAACTATCTGCTTTCCCATATGTTGCTTGACAAGCTAATTTACTTTTTATCTTTGAGTACCCCGTTAAAATAGCAATACACTAATTTCTTTCCTTAAAACATAAGGGCATGTGTAGAATCATCTATCAGAGATTCACACCATGAAATTAATTAATTCATCATGTCTCTAGGTTGACTTAGTTTGTACTAAATATAAGTACTATGTGGAGAACCCCACTGCGTATGTCTGACTCTATTAAAATTATACATCGCACAGATTTAAATCCGATTGCTACCTTCTAGATCCTGACCAGAGTTTTCAAATTAGTCTCTATCTTATAACGCCAAATTTGAGTCTTGTATCTGACCTCTCTCTTTTAATCAGGTGATATTTAGTTACTAAAACTCATGTTTTAATATATTTTAAGAATTCACATATTTCATTCCTGCTCGCTATTTTCATAGGCGTAAGAAGCTTTTGTTTGTGCGAGAGAACAAACTCATGCATGATCGACATACATTTCACATGCATAATAAGATTTAAATAATGAATTTATATATATGAAAGGATAATCTTTTATTCATTTAAGATTTGAGTACTTCATTACATTTATAATCTATGCAGCCTTAAGGGTCTCAAGAATGTCTTTCGCGGCAATGGTTTGGTGAATGAACAACAACCATTTTGTACATTGATATATACTCAACTTAGATCTCCTCTTTGATTTTTTGATCTCATACAAATTTGTACTTTGCTTTCCTTTGCAATGATATTTTTTTATCCTTCATATAGGTAATAGCTACTTGATTGTCATAGCGAAGGTCCTTCATTGCATTATTAGAAATCCTCATATTTTGAAGACCATAAAGCTTCCTGTATTGTCACTGAACAAGCTATGAATTTTGCTTCCACAGTTGATAGTGCCACATAATTTTATTTCTTCCTACTCCAAGTAATAACACCGTTGTTGAGCAAAAAAGTGTATCCGGAAGTAAATTTTCGTTCATCAATGTTACCAGCTCAATCGACATTGGAGAATCTAGCAAGTCACTTCCGCCGTGATAGCATAGTGCATAATCTGTAATACATATTTCATTATTCTCTTCGCCGTCTTCTAGTATTGGCGTCTTGGATTAGCTTGTCAACTAACTACTCCCACATCAAAACATATGTATGGTCAAATACACATCACAATGTACATCGAGCTGCTGATCACACTTGCATAAGGAACATTGGATATTTCATTTTGTTCTCCTAAAGTTTTAAGACATGTCCAAACTTAAAATCTCACTTTTGCTAATCGGAGTGTCAATTAGTTTGCAGTCATCCATACAAAATCGTTCCAAAACTTTTTTTTATGTATGATTCCTGCAACAAATTAAGGAGTCATTAGGAACGGTCACATTGAATTTTCACACCTAGTAAGTAAGCTGCTTCACCCATGTCCTTCATCTCAAATATAAAGGATAACCATTGTTTAATGATAATGATAAAATTCATATTATTTTCAACTATCAGAATGTCATCCACATATAGGGGATAATAGTTACAAAAGTTCAACTCCTCCATTTCGTAGGTGTAACTATCGATTCCGACATCATGCAAGGCCGACAAATCGTACGCTTAGTTCAATTCTTTTGATGTAATTACTTTAATATGAATATTTATTCGTCTGTACGCAACATAATTAATTGAATTCCTTTTTATATACATTTATATTCTATATATAATTAAAAGGTTGAAATGAAGTATATTTTTGTCATTTTTTTGTTTTTTTTTTACTTTTTTTAGTATAATCTCTTCTCCCTTATTAATTTCATTAATTTATCATTTGTATTTATCATATATTCCTTCTCATTTAACACCCGTAATAATATAATTAAAATTTTAAATTAATTTTATTTCCATAATAAAAAAAAACTCATTACTATATTTTTAGTGAAATTTCATCTCTCTCTTATTAATTGCAATAGTAATTAATAATTCTTACTTTTTACCTCTTCCCCCTCTTTTTCTAACGCTCATATCATTAAATTAATCAGTAACTAAAAGGTGGTGTCATTGTTAAAATTTGTTTCCGAAAACAATAACAATCATTGTTACTTTTTTCTCTTTGCAGTGTAATTTATCATCTCTCATATTAATTGCATTAGTTAACAATCATTACTTATTATCTCTTCCCCATTTTTTCGCTCATAACTTTAAATTAAACATTAATTAGAAAATATTATCTTGATTAATTTTTCTTTCCTTAAAAGATATCATTACTAGTTTTAGTTTTATGTAATTTATTCTCTCTTATTAATAGAATTATTATTAATAAGCCTACTTATTATCTCTTCCCCTCTTTTGGTAACCTCATAACATTAAATTAAATTCATTATTACTTTTATTTTTTCTCTTCCCCTCTTTTCATTAAAAATAAACAAAAATAATTATTACTTTTATTTTTTCATATAATTTATTATATCTCTTATGGATTGCATTAATTATGAATCCTTATTAACTATTCTATTTTTGTAAAATTTCTTTTATAGAAACATTCTCAGCCCCCACATTCTCATAAGGCACCTCTTCTATCCTAGGAACATGCTCAGTCGCCGCCAATGACTTTTTCTACTTTTTCTTCGTATTCTTTATGTTTGTACATTCAAACCTTCTATGTCCCAATTCTCCACAGCCTAAGCATGCCCAGTTCTCACCCGACAGTCCTCCGTCGAATGATTAGTCATGCTGTAGATCGCGCAGTACTTCTTTGGGCGCCCTGACGAGTGGTGCTTTGGGCGTCCTGCCGTGTAGTGCCTTGGGCATCTAGGTGAGTACTTCCTTGGCCACCCTGGCGAGTAATGCCTTTGGCACTCCGGCGAGTAATGCCTTTGGCGCCCGACGAGTACTGCCTTTGCTGCTGCTCGGATGGTGGTGGGGCCCATGACCTAGCAGACATGGCTGCGAACTTGTTCTTCTGAACTTGCAAGTTCAGAAGAACAAGTTCGCAGCCATGTCTGCTAGGTCATGAGCCCCATAGCTGGAAACTTCTTCCTCCCTAATTCTCTTCTGGCTCTTGTAGCCGTCGTTGACATCCCTGAGTTCGTCGTACTGCATCCTCACCAAGTGATTATCATTGATGGCTACAGGAGCGAGAAGAGAATTAGGGAGGAAGAAGTTTCAGCTATGGAGGCCAAGTTCAGAATAGCAAGTTCTGCCACCATCGAAGCAGCAACAAAGGCAGTACTCGTTGGGGCGCCAAAGGCATTACTCGCCGGGACGCCAAAGGCATTACTCACCAAGGCGGCCAAGGCAATACCCACCTGGACGTCCAAGGCACTACTCGCCAGGGCGCCCAAAGAAGTACTACGAAATCTGTTGCATGGCTAATCATTCGACCGAGGAGTGTCGGTGAGAACTAGGGGATGCTTCGGCTGCGGAGAATTGGGACATAGAAGGTTTGAATGTACAAACATAAAGAATCCGAAGAAAATGTCAAAAAAGTCACCGGCGACTGAGAATGTTCCTAGGATAGATGAGGGGCGTTATGAGAATGTGGGGACTGAGAATGTTCCTTGAATAAAATTTCTTTTACTAAAAAAGATAAAATCATATTATTTTTTTAAACGTAATTTATTCTCTCTCTTATTAATTGCATGAATTAATATCTTTTACTTATTATCTGGTCCCTTTTTTTTTGTTACACTCATAACATTAAATTAAATGATGATAAAAAATTCGTAACTTCATTAAAATTTTCTTTCATTAATAAATAATCCTTAATTTTTTTTGTATTATTGTTGTATTTTCTTCTTTCTTATTAATTGCATTACAAATAATCCTTACTATTATCTCTTCCTTTTCTTTTTTTTGGAACACTCATTAAATTAGAATTAACATTAATTTAAAAATATCTTGGTTTATTTTTCTTTCCAAGAATATAAAATTATTATTATTATTTAATGTAATTTCCTCTCTTTTTTGGTTGCGTTAATTAATTATCCTTACTTATTATCTCTTCCCCCTCTTTCTTATCACTAAAAAATATTATATTAAACATTAAGTGAAAAATAAAATCATGATTATATTTATTTCCAAAATAATTAATACTATTTTTCTTTCTTGAGTGTAATTTCTCCTCTCTCTCTCCCATTAACTGCATTAATAGTTTGATAATCCTTATTAATTATTTCTCCCTCTATTTTTTAGCAATAGTAAGATTAAATAAAAAGTAGTTAAAATGGTATTGATTAAAATTTTCGTTCCGAATAAATAGCAGTTATTATTATTTAGTTTCCTTTTTAGTATAATTTCTTCTCTCTTATTACTTGCATCAATTAATAATCTGTATTTATCTTCTCTTCCCTGTTTTTTGAACTCCCATAACATTAAATTAAACAGTAATTGAAAAAAAATTCTATAACGTTATTAAATTTTCTTTCCAAAATAAATAAATAAATTATTAATTATTTTTATCATGGAAATGGCCACTCAATAAAAAAAATCACAAATTAATGCTCAGGCAAATGCTATCTTATTAGGAATGGCTTGCAATGAACAGCTCTATAATTAATTTGCTACAAGTCATTAATGATGAAATTAAAGGTTAAACCCACAAGCTGCAATCTGTTTTCTTTAATATCATTGTTGACCTGCGAACCTGATGATCCGCTCTATAATTTATTAATAGTTGATAAATTCAAAATGATGATTAATATGATTTTTTAAACGAGAAAGGATGACTAGCAAGAAGGTACTCATCGATAAGTTCTATTATTAATATTGTGAATTACAAAAGGATTTGATAGAAAGACTAACTGAAGGCCATGAAAAACAAAATGACAACATCACACTACTCAATATCAAGATGGCATCATTATTCCATGCACTGAGAACCACCCACGCTCTTGTAGCCCCGTTGACGTCGTTGGCAATAGCTACACGGTCATCCCATAAAACGAAACCCCTATTCCCCGAAGAGAGCACAAATCCTCCATTCAAGGGTCGCTGGCACCGGGCTGCCTACCCCACTAGGACAACACCCGACTTTTGAACAATCGGGTTGCGGTCACATTTTCGCCTACGCCACAGGCCTGAACCACCAAAGCAACAACGTCCGAGTCATGCAGGAGTTCAAAGTCATCAATTGCAACTGAGTAGCCAACCACATCCAGCTCAACTGATGCCTCAAAGCTCAAGATGTTATTCATCGTGCATGCCCTAACCCCGGTGTGTCCTCCATGCATGAATAATCTGATTTTATTTCATAATTTTTTATCTTTACTACTTTATTTCTAATATAATTTTTAAACTAATTAAAATAATATTATTTTAATAAAAATCTGATTTTACTCGGTTGAACCTGATTGAACCGATCCAATGACTTAGTTGTCCGATCGGTTCGATCTCCGGTTCGATTTTAAAAATATTGGCTATCCTCTATATTGCTAGCTTTGCCAAATAGGGCCAAGTAAAAGCAAATATTGTGTTTGCTTTGACTTAGCTTAAATAAATAATGAGCTCTCATTAACACAATAAATATTAGGACGAGTGAGGTTGAAAGCTACTCTAAATGGAAATATCATGTTTAAAATGAAAGTCAAAAGTAACTAAAAAACATATTTTTAATATTATTATTAATCCAAATTTTCTTGTTGTCCTAAACGTATGAAATTGATTAGTGATCTAAAGTTATCATATTAATTCATCAAAATTAATTATTGAATTTCGTTCATCGCATTAATTAATTTAAAATATACTGATTATTAATTTAAAATATATTGATTATTGACTAATTATTCAAATTCATTATTTGGCTCTGAAATTAGCATATTAATTTTATTGATGTTAATTACTAAGCATCATCATTCATAATCATCATTCTCATTAATGTTGATATTGTTACATTGATCATTATTCATTATTTATATATGATTTTTTTATTGTGAACTTTACATTCATTATTTACTATTGTCTTGAAGATGAAGCTAGGTCCTTACTTTTAAACTCAAATTAATAATAATGATCAAATTGATTATTTTTTTTTAAAATCACATAATGCGTAGTCAATCAATGTGCTTCCTTGTACGTGCTTGTGACATGAAAGTATTTACCAATATTTTGAAAACCGGACCGGACTAACCAGTTCAACCGATTCAACCACGAATCGACCTATGATCCGGTCCAATTAGAGTACAAATCCGATTTTAATGTTGAACTGGGAAAATCGGCCGGTTGGACCGGGCCGATTGAATCGTCCGGTTGGACTGGGCTAGTTGAATTGGTTCAACCCGATTCAATTTAATTTTTTAAAATTAAAAAATGACAAAAATAAGAAAGTTGAAAAAGGAAAAAAAAGAAAGGAATATAAGAAAGATAAAGAAAGAAGAAATATAACATGTATAAAATTAAATAGGAATGAAAATAAAAAAGATAAGTATTTGAAATCGCCTAATAGTAAAATAGAAAATTATTGAAGGGCATAAATAAAGGAAATAAAAAGGAAAGTGTTAAAGAAAAAAGAAATGAAAATCATTTAAGACAAACTTTATTAATATAGCATCTATAATCATTAAATAATAGATATAAAATTAATAATAATCTATTTATATTTAAATGTTAATCATTATTTATTTATTATTATTAAAACTTTTAACAAATTAAAATTATTTTATATTAATTTTAATATTATTAATAAGTTATTAGTACAATAATAACATATATTATATCTTTATAATTATTAAAAATAATATTATTTTGATAAAATTTGGTTCAATCCGATTGAATCGGATTCGGTCCAATCGTGACCTGATAAGAAATCCGGTCTGATCGCTAGTTCGATTATGAAAACATTGGTATTTACATGCAAAGCATGCCAAGATAGGGGACATGCATCCATTCCGTGCTTCGCAGACATCTCCAACATTACAAAATTCTAACACACAAGTAGGGAAGTCTGACCTATGTTGTACGTCCCAAAATCCCATTTCTCATCTTAATACCCACGCATGTTGTTAGACACCGGAGAGGGAGGCTTTGATCTTGACATGTGGCTCCGCTTTGCATCAAATGGAGGAAATGCATCGGCCCGAACAGGAAAATGTTCTCTCAATTCCTCCTCCTTTCTCAACCATTAACCCATCTCCCTCAAATCCCCGGAGCCGGCACCACCTGTTGTTGCTGCCCGGACGAGTTCTGCCCCCTCTAAATCAAAACAGGGACACGAGGAACCAGTGGCCCAGGCGATGGAGAGTTTCCAGTTCCCACGGAGAGACATAAATGACACATAGGATGACTCCAAGGTCATAGATGAGGAGATCATCGCAGACATAGGACCGGAACCAAGGCGCACCCGCAAGGCCACAGCTAGATTCTCTCCGCCATCCCCCACCTTTTCAAACAAGCAAGGCGGTAGAAAGAAGAAAGGTAAGACTAACTCTTCGAATACCCGCTCTAATTCGTTTACTCCTCCTGTGCAGGCTTCAGAGGACAACCCTCCTCTTCCTTTTTCAAGTTAATAATATGAAAGCTCTCGCGTGGAACTGCCGAGGGGTGCTTAGAAACCCATGCCATAAGTAAGTCCTCAGATCTCATTATCAAGAGACTAGGTAGTAATTGGACTGGTTACTATCAGGTAGGATCTTGAGCATCTGGCGGTATTATCATTGCTTGGCAAATTGGTATCGCCAAGGTTTCCTTTCTTAATTCCTCATCTCAGTATATGAATGTGATAGTCACCATTGATGATTTTTCTTTCCTTTTAATAGCTATATACATTAGTATCTTGCCTGCAATTAGAAATGACTTATGGTTGTGTTTAAAGAAATTAAACTTTGATGACATCCCATGGTTAATTATGGGAGACATGAACTCTATTAATTTACTCGAGAATGGGGGGGGGGGGGGCTCCTTTTACTCTAAAGAAATTAATAAGGAATTTCAAAAATTTCATACAGCAACAAGGTCTTATCGACATTCCTTTGACTGGGTCATAATTTATCTGGTGTAATAATAGAACTGACAATGCTAGAATACTATTCAAACTGGATCGTGCATTAATCAATTATCACTGGTTCATTCCTTATCGAAATCTTACTCTATTTGCCTTCACTAGGGGTACTTCTGATCACTCTCAAATCCTATTGGACACAAACAATAAATCTCATAGACTAAAATATTTCAAATATGAACATTTCTGGCTTGACTACAAGCAGCCAAAAGAAATTGTGAAAGACACATGGCTTAGGAGAAATGAACATACTAACATCCAGACTTACTTAGATGAGATAAGAAAGGAAACATTAAAATGGAACAAGACTAGCCTCGGGAGACTTGAAATTAGAGCCACCGTGGTCAGGCAGGAGATATCTAATCTGGAGCAAAAAGATGAAAGACAAGGACTAACAAATATGGAATTAAAATTATTAAGATCTAAATACAACCAACATGTTGCTTTCTTAAGGTAAATTAGTCTGAAATGGTGGGCAAAAACTAGGGTAAATTGGATCAAAGATGGAGACAAAAACACCAAAATTTTCCATCTCAGCACTATTATCAGACACAGGAAAAATAAAATTACCTCCATTAAAGATGAAAATGGTATCATGCAAACTGATGAAAATGCAATTAAGTCATGTTTTGTTAAATATTACTCCAAATTGTGGGCACTTTGACTCTACCTAATCCTGATCCAAATGATTGGCCTACTTTGTCATCTTTGGATGACTCTTGGGTATCAAATTTAATCTCTCCAGTCACCCTTGAAGAAATCAAAGATACCTTTTAGCATCTGGCTCTAGGGAGGCTCCTGGCCTAGATGGTTTTACGGTCAAATTTTTTCGACACTATTGGGATGCCATTGGTACTGATCTTTGCCTAGAAATCAAATCTTTCTTCCTTTATAACCAATTGCCAAAGGGTTCTGAATTTACTTCAATCAATTTCATTCCTAAAAAATCCAATCCAATGTCGATTGCTAATTATAGACCCATTTTCTTATGTAATATAATTTACAAGAAAATTGCAAAGACATTAGCCAATAGGCTTAAGCCTACTATGGGTAAGCTAATTGACATCAATCATTCTGTCTTTGTTAGAAGCAGATTCATTCAGATTCATTCAAGATAATCTTCTAATGGCTCAAGAAATTGCACACTCTATGATCAAGGGGTGGAACTAAATACCTACTACTCAAAGCTGATATGGAGAAAGCTTTTGACATGATATCTTGGCATGCTGTCTGCTAAGTGCTCACTCTCATAAACTTTCCCTCTGAATTCATTAATTGGATCATGACCTGCATAAAATCACCTATATATACCTGCAAAATCAATGGTTCATTCTCCCAAAAATTCATAAGTCATAAGGGATTGAGACAAGGTGATCCTTTATCACCCTATCTCTTCATATTAGTGTCACAAACTTTCTCTTCCCTCTTAAAGGATCATATCAATATGGGAGCTATTAAACCTTTTAGGGTGGGTACAACTGTGCAATCAGTCACATCCTTTATAATGATGATCTACTTGTCTGCATGGCTGCCACAACTCCTAATTGCTTTAAATCAAAGGAAATATTCTCTAAATATAAATGGTTAACCAACCAAAAAATAAACTTAGACAAATCTACAATCTACCTACCCCCTAAATTTCACTCAAGAAGAAAGCAGCTAATCCAAAATACTTTAAACATTAAAATTAGCTTCTTCCCTTTCACCTATCTTGGAGTTCCAATACCATATAAACACATTAACAGGGGCTCCCTACTGCACATTGAAGCTAAAGCCCAAAACAAATTAGCTGGCTGGAAGAAAAAAAAGCCTTTACTCAAACTAGAAAAATCATCCTAATCAAATCTACCTTATCATCCATGCCTAATTATTTCCTTAGCTCTATATGTCTCAGCAGGCCTTGCAAATTCACTTGAGAAAATTTTTGGATCCTTTCTTTGATCATCAACTGGCGAGAAACATGGTTTACATCTCATAAGCTGAGATGTCACTTTATTGCCAAAACATGATGAGGGCTTGGGTATTAAATACATTGCTAGCATGAAAATTGCACTTCTTGCAAAGAAAGTATTACCCATCTTAAACAAATCTCAAGATATGTACACTTCTCTTGTCACTAAAAAATACAGCTCTCCTCACCCACCCATGGCAGTACACTATTCAGCATGGGTCTACCTCCAGTCATCAAGCTTGGTGTTGGAAACAAATTGTACAAACTATGAATAATATTAAATTTAGGCTGAGAAAACATATTGGTAATAGTCATACAACTCATGCATACTATGACCCGTGGATATTTAATATTCCTTTAAATTGTTTGCCTACATATGTCAATGTTTACTCTCCTCTTGCTATTTGTATGACTGCTGATCTTAAGTTGCATGGTTCCTGGAATATTGATATGCTAATCAATTGCTTTGCACCTTGTTTACTGGATAAGATAACTGCTATTAGATTGCCTACTTTCTCCGGTGATGATACATGGATTTGGACCCAGATCAGTCTGGGATTCCATCTACCAAGTCAGAGTAGAATGTATGCCTCTTGTGCCACCAAGGCAGCCTGGATGACCTGGCTGGAAAAGAATTAGGAGCATCATTATCCCCCGCCCCCCAAAATACAAGTCTTTTTTTGGAAACTTGCCCACAACAAGTTGCCTACCAAACATATGCTTATTAGGTTCAACTCTTCCATAAATACTCTGTGTACTTTTTGTGGTGTTGAGATTGAGACAAATGCCCATTTATTCTTTGAATGTGTGGTGATATTTCGTGTGTGGAAAATCTTTCGGAGTAATACTGATTATACTTTTAAACATGGTACCAATTGGGGAGTCGGTGATTGGATTTTGGAAGGAAATGACCTTCCTGATCGTGCTTCTAAATCCAGCCTTCAAATTGTATTTGCCTTAACCTTGTGGGGTATTTGGAAAATTTGTCTTAACCTTATAGGGTATTTGGAAAATGACAAATGATGCTCACTTCAATTCCAGGCAACCGTTGTTGAGTTTCAATTCCAGGCAACCATTGTTGAGGTCTAGTCGTAGGTTTTGGCCTCGGCTTGCTGGGAGCCTCATCCTGTTCGCAACCGTTGTTGAGGTCTAGTCGTAGGTTTTGGCCTCGGCTTGCTGAGAGCCTCATCCTGTTCCTGGTTCAAACTGAACACGGATGGCTCTTTGAAAAGAGCAATGGAAAGGGGGGAGTAGGCTATTTGGTTAGAACTTCTAATATTGGCACCCGGACACTTTCACTGAGCTTTGCAAGCAGAAATTTGGGCTATCCTGTACGGCCTAAAACATTGTGTGCGATCTGGAATCGAGAATTTTATTCTCGAAACCGAGGAATTTTATTCTTTAAACCGATTTCTCAATTGCAATCTCAATCAAAACAGGAAAAACTCTATGCAGTGCGAACATGATTCGGGACATATGGACTCTAATTTTAAATGCAAATCGTTTATGTAACGCTGAGACTAATACATTAACAAATTTTGGTAGATGTTCCAATAACGATTTTTTTTGAGAGGGTGATCCACCTCCGGGTATCTTCATATTTTTGTATCCTTTCTCGGAAATTTAGGATACTTCCTTTAAAAAACAAGAAACGAAGATCCAGACAAAAAAAACTGCACGAGTAAAATTCCTTCACATGCAGTCACAGTGAGAGGACGATTGCAGAGCAGTGGATTGGCCTCCAAGAGACATGTACACAAAACAGAAGGCATTGGACACCTGCATGCGGCAGTAGTTCAAGAGTTCAGATGAGCAACAGACACAACCCTTATGCATCATCAATCACTTCGCAGAAGAAATGGCCAGCAGCAGACCAAAATGATCACTAGGCAAAACGGGGACCTCCTTGCCTCTGTAGCTGCACGGCTCGTCATCGACTGCCTCCGTTCCGATGATCTTTACGTCTTCGAGCCTCTTCTGCACTTTGTTGTTGTTCGCGATCATCTTGTTCCGAACGGTGTCGTAGGTGTTGTCGACTTCTCCACCTCTCAGCACGGCCAAAGCATCAACCCAGGGCAAATCTGCGATGCCGTCCTCGATCCAGTTCATGTCACCGCCGACGACAGCATTCGGCCATCGAGCTCGCTCGCCGAGGAGCTTACCAGGCCCAGCTTGCCTCTTTCGCATCTCCGAGGATGGGTTCTTCGGCGCGGTGGGGCTCTTCAGGTGGCAGGTAGCTGTGACCAGACGCCTGCCCCTGATGCTGAGGGAAGCAACGCAGAACTTGCTCTCGTCTAGTGAATCCAACTCCATCTTCTTGGCTTTCATGGGGTATTTACTCATCTGCATTCATGTACAATACGACTGTAAAAGTTTACACAGAAACCAGAATGAATACTAAAGCTAACCTTGTAACGTAAAGACAGAATTATAATTATATGAACATATATAATACTAAATTCAAACTGGATGAGTCAAATTGCGTGTATATATATATATATATATATATATATATATATATATATATATATATATATATATATATATATGTAATCCGGATAAAAGTGTGCACAAAACAGAATGGACATGTATGTATATTAACAGGAAACTTGCAAAGCATAATAGAAGATTCAGTACATGATCCAAGAAGAACAATGGTAATTTAGAAGTGAAACAATACAAGGTCAAAAAGGGAAAAGAAAGAACCCATGATCAATAAGAGATACCATGACACAGAAACTTGATTTGTCTTGTCGGTGGCACTTGCGGAAGCATATACTTGTAGTCCATACGCCACTCAGAGTTTTGAAAAATTTTCCCCATGTTTGGTGTCACCTCCTGCAAAACAGGAAGAGAGAGAGAGAGAGAGAGCTTTTAAGTCATTTCAAATTCAGTAAAAAATGAAAAAAAAAAGAGAGCTGGAGTGGAGTTCATGTTCATGCATACTTGGAACATTATAATATCCGGTGAGAGTCCTTTCCCTATCATTATCATCGCGCGTGTGTGTGTGAGTGAGAGTGAGAGAGAGAGAGAGAGAGAGAGAGAGAGCATACCGGCGCTTGCACCGGAGCTCCGAGGCACCTTCCGGCGGCTGCTCATGGGCTCACGAGTAATCTTACTGCTGAAATGGGCTGCACGCCGGAGAAGCCGAAATATAAACGGGCTGCACACCATGGGAGCCCGCATGGAGAGGAAACGCGTCTGGCTCTGCAAGATTAGTACGTTTTCCTTTGTCTCATCATTTCAGTCTTCTTCTTGTTGTTAGGGAGACGGACTTCGTTTGGAAATCAGATTATTTGTTCTTCTAGTAGATATCGAATAAAAAAACATATAATATTTATTTTTTCTCTCTTCCTATGATATGTTATTTTGTCTACGTGCCAAATGTTGGAAAATTTTCTCATCGTGTTCAAAAAAAGCGAGAGAGAGAGAGAAAAGGGAACGCATGCGCTTGTGCACACGTGGGCCTTATCGTGGCCCATGAGGCCGTCACCAGCAGCGCCATCGAGGGCACGTGTTCCGCACCATCTAATCGCTGTATAGGGGGGCCTAAAGAGGGCAGCGTAATAAGGGCCCTGGCCCAAACAATTGGGCTGCTCACTAGCACAGGTTCCCTCTGTTCGTTTCCCTAGAAAACTGGACACGATTTTTTGAAAAAAGAAAAAAAGAAAGAAAACGATAGGAATTATTTCCCAGTCATTTCGTTTATATTATTATTATTTTTTATATTACATGAATAATTACGATTCCTATCGTGCAAGTACCATATTCGTATGTCTAACTTCAATATATATATGCATTTGCTAATTTCATGCAATTTAAAGTTTGTGTGAAAACTTCAATTCACATGCATCATATTTGGGATAATAGAATTTATCAAGGGGACGATTTCAGAATTCTTCGATTAATTATAAATATAGTAAATATTTTATGCAAGATGCATACTTGAAATCGTAAGCCAAAGTTAGCCAAAGTTCAAAATGAATAATATTCTTAAAAAAAATGCAAAGATGTCATTAAGAAGATGTCGGGTATATATGTCAAGAAACTCAATGGGAGATACTCAACAGTCAACATAATCTATACCTTGAGTCGCTAAACTAAATTCTCCATATTGAGAATTTTTAAATTTGGCACCTGTACCTTTTTCTTCGATTTGGGACAAAAAACTTGAATTCCTTCATGTAATTGCAATAAGTAATTCTCCTGTCAAACTGATATGTGATTACATGAATTGTGATAATATCGGGTAATCAAGGAACTCTTATAATTTTTTAAAGCAAAATTACAGGATTGGGTTCTACAGATGCAAAACCGATATCAGGCGAAGCAGCGGAAAACATTCCAACTGAGCAGCTCAAATTATCGAACATCTGATCATGTGAACTGCACGATGTCATCTAGTAAGTGCAAAGTTTTTGCAACTGTTAACTAGAGTGATAATTCGTATCTTCATTGCATGCTATAAATCCCGACTGGTGCAAGGTGCAAAGCTGCATTCAGCTTTCAGAGTCCAAGCATCAATCCAAAGGAAAGGACGAACTGCAATGTTCCACTTTTTCCAGTTCATTTCACCGCCTACAACAACATTTGGCCAGGGAGTGAGCTTGAAGAGTTCAGCAGCCTGAATCTTTCACATTTCCTTGGATGAATTCTGAGGCACAGTGGGGCTCTTCAGGTGGCAGGCAGCACAGAACTTGCTGTTGTCCGATGAATCCAACTCTATGCAATTGACTTCTTCCATCAACAGATTACTTCACAAAAGTTAAGAAGGAAGTATACCAAACAAATCAGACCATTCATAACCCAAGAGGATAATTTTACTGATGGACTGCAAAGCTTTAGAGAAACATCAAGAACAAATACATGATGCATCAAATTCCAGTCGATCACGAACTCAAGGGGTTTTGGATCTTTTGGATCATGTTTGGTGTCACCTCCTGAAAAAAACTTTTAATCACGATATTCAGAAATATAGAAAAAGCCTACAGATAAACTGTATAATCTACCTAGAAACACGATTAACATCTGGCGAATGGGACTAAATATGTTGGTTAAATGGTTTTCATCCCTCTCAAGTGCAACATCTTCATGAATCCAGACATTGTATGTCAAGTAAATTTTGTTCTTTCAGCATGATCACAAAATAGAAAGAAGAGAGAAAGAACATACCCGGACAATAGGAGAAAGGATTGAAATCTCCAGCTAACGCAGGAATGGCCAGACATTCAAGAGTTTCAACAGATACTGGGCATAACTTCTTTACAGTGAAATGTGACTTATAAGTTTGGGTGCAGAAAGCATAGCATAAACTAAAATTCGAAATGACTAATTTTTTTTCTTTTTCTCTAAAGAAAACCTATAATTTGAACTCCTTTTCAATCATTTAAACAACCTATAATTTGAAAATTTGAACTCCTTTTCAATCATTTAAACAACCTATAATTTGAAATTTTGAACTCCTTTTCAATCATTTAAACTCTTTATCATCAGTCAACTAGTGAATTCAACCTCTTGTTGGAACAGAGTTTCCCTAGTAGTTAGGGGAGCTAGAGTTTTATGCCGGATGACCCCAAGAGACTTTTGTATTCCAAAAATGGAGAAAGCTTCCAGCAGAGGAGTCGGCAGGAGAATTGCCTAAAGTAGAACTCCTGATCCCGGGCTCTTTTTTGCTTCTTCTTTCTTTCAAAAGTTTGGAAATATTACCTGTGCAGGTTCCAAAAAAGCTGGAAGCATTGAAGAGTAGCCATAATTGGTACACGAGTTGTTGAATGAAAAAAAAAAGAAACATGGGTCCTTGTTGTATTGCAATGCATTACATTCCCATGCCCATGAATTACATTCAACAAACAAGATTCATGACCACTGAATGGGTCAGCAAGATTGGAAAATCTGAATGTTAAATGAGAAAAAAATAGTTTGTATGAGCAACTGGTTCTAAGATCTAAGGGATAAGCACTAATGTGATATTATGGTTTTCACAGACAAGTACCAGATAAGAATTAGTAGAATTGGTAACTCGAAAGAGTATGATAAAATCTTTTATGGTAGACCTAAACTGTTAGAATTTTAGTTCCAACACTTAACGGGAACATTAGATCACATGAACACCATGTAGGATAAGATAACTGCATCTTTAAGAAATGATATGAAGGAGAATAGCAAGAAGTCCTATTGCCTCCTTTCTGCTTATCTTCTTGATTTGCAGCACAAAATGTATATGAAATAATATCCTACGACTAAATTGAAAACCTTCCTTCCATTGGAAAAAATGAAAAATGAAAATATTGATCTTGGTGTTGATGTTATTACACAGCCATCTATATCAGCCTGAATTGTCATGAGACATAACCTAAATCAGAATTATGAGAAAAAAATAGAAGAAATAAATTACATATGAAACATATGACATGTAGCAAATGGCAGTTAAGGATTTCGTTGTGACACTTGGCAAATGGATTGGAATCAATAATCAGGTCCAACACCTTGTGTAGCTCATGAGCTTTGGGGTGTATGCCCATTTTAATGATGACAACAATGCATTAACCGCTGGGGAAAACATACAGAAACAATAACATCAATGAAGGATAGACATCTAATTGAAGCTTTCATGTCTTTAAGTGTTTTGCCATCCGACAGAAGGAAAAGGAGTAATACAACAACAACAAAGCCTTATCCCACTAGGTGGGGTCGGCTAGAAAAGGAGTAATAACACACAAAAATAGTAAAAGAGTGATTCTTTTTTTTTTGGGAGACAAGGATGGCTACCAAGTTGTGGGTGCCATCTAGGATGTATTATAACTAAAAGTGTGGGATGTACAAGTACAACAACAACAACAACAACAAAGCCTTATCCCACTAGGTGGGGTCGGCTACATAGATCATACGACGCTTCGTTGATCCATGTTCATGAGATTCGACAGAGTTTTACGCTGGCTGTCGGGGCCTAACACAACCCTCCTCCTTTATCCGGGAAGCTGCATCTAGCAAATGGCCTGATTTGCCTTGTGGGATGTACAAGTGTGATAATCAAAACAAGGGAGTTCATATGACCCAAAAAAATACCCACAGATGCGAGGGTAGAGAACAAAACTCCTCAAATCCCCACCAACGAATAAAAAAAGAATTGTGATGCACAATGTTCCCTACATACCCGCCACCTCCTCTCCCGAAAATAGTGTGGTTATTCTGCAGCCAAATGACCCAACTCGCCGTTGGTAAGCAACACTCATAGTAAAAGAATGATGGGGGATGTCTTCTGCTGCCCTGTACATGGCACAAGAGATCTCTATGTTGGGTGTCATCTAGCCTGGTAGTCTTTGATGAGAAGCTTCCAAGCCAAACCAACCAAAGATTTGGACTTTGAGAGGCGTAGAGGGTCTTCAGATGAGTCTGTCATCAGAGTTTATTATTATTTTTTTAAAACAAGAAAGGATGACTAGCAAGATGGTAGTCATCCAAAAGTTTCAATAATAATAGGGGTTACAAAAAGTTGAGTCTGCACTCTAGGAGTTGAGACTACTTTACATAGTGCGCCCTAGGAGGAAACACAAGTAGAGGCTGCAGGGGGAAAAACAGCTAAGGGTTCAGGTCCAAACATTTCTACTTGTTATTCCAGGTGAAACAGGAGAATGCAATGCATTACCACAATAGGGACCCGTAGATTTCTTTCTCACAATTACAGCTACTCTTCATTAAAATGATTGAATAGGAGTTCAATTTTTCAAATCCGCGGCTTTCCACATCAAAATAGTTCTGATCTAAGTGAAATATGTTGAGTGCTGATGAGCATTCCTACTTATGTGTGTTTTCAATATATCACAGCATGATTACCTTTGGCACAAAATATTTGGTCATTGGGAATTTTAGAATATGCATGCTTCTGCACCCAAACTTAAAAGTTATGTATTGTGTCACTATAAAGAAGTTATGTCAGTGTGTTCCTTGAAATGAAAAAAGGTGATTCATTACCACCAACAAATCAGAAGAGGCCATCCATCAAACGCAAAGTGCACTGAAGCAGAAAGGTTCCGTAAAAAATAATGATATACAACTATTATTTCTTTTCTGCAATTCCGTACACCCCTTTTGAGTATTAATTTCCCCAGCAGACAGTCGAAATCCTGGACATAGCGCCACCAAATGGACCTTGAACACTAAACTGAAGAATATATGGTGCCCTTTTGGCACCATACAGATTGTTGCCTGTTTTGAAACCCCAAGCTCATGGTACCCTTGAAGTATCACCTTTAGGATTTCCTACATATGTGTAGGACGAACAAGATTGATATAGTGCAAATTGCCTTTAGATTTTTATACCAAAAGAATGATGAGACATCATAAGTCCCAATCAACGATACATTGATCTCTCATGAAATGGGTTGTGATTGGAAACACAATACTAATATTCATCTGATGAACATAGAAATTCATCTTTGAATGACAATAGCAATAAGGTTCAGGATATTAAAAAAGGTAGCACACACGAATTACATTTTTGTTGAATCACATCTACAGTAGATAGATTCACATAAGCCATGTAAACATGATGGTAGATGAAGAATTTTATCTCACTCCTCACTGTGATTTGGGAGGAGTGTTAACCCCTATCAACCATCATTCTGATCTTAATACACCATCAATATAATGTGACATTATATCATTCTCCAATCTGTGTTTGTATCTGTATTAGCAGCATGCAACTGCAAAAAGTAGATATTAAGACAAAAATAATTTTTTGGTATTATAAAACCTGACAATAATTAAATGAAAAGAACCAATAGGCAAATTATTCATTAGTCAAGGGAGTGAATAATATTCTCCCATTAAGGCAGAAGTTGTCTCATGTGCTATTTTTTAAAAGTATTACTTTCAACTACGAAGTGTGCTGCAAGAGAAGAAAATAGTGCATAAAAATAGGAAAAGAATAATCTGACACTTTTCTATGCATACAACAAATCAAGCAATCATTCTGTAAAGCAATGAAATCACAAAATTTTAAATTAATTGCATTAGGGTTTGTGAAATGTTTATTTTGAGGGAAAAATATTTAAATATTTTGGTGCTGTCTATATAATGTTTGTTGTCAACTTGTCCAAAAGAAAGAAAGTATACTAACAATATTCTAAATCCTGTGCCCGGTAAATAAAAATGTAAGCTATCTTGAGCTGGAATAGCTTACATATGTAGCAGCAAATCGGTGGTTTCCAATGTATGATATGAGTCCTCAATCTAGTAAGTAGCATGATTCATGTCATTCATTCCAGTAATAACGAGTTGCTGCCGTTTCTAGTCCTAACAGCTCTAGCATCAGATAAATTTCTGTAGACTCAGAGTGTGACCAATCTTCTACTGTGAAGATATTGACCTCCCCCTTTATCTTGATCCAGCTTTTTCCAGGAGATTTCCTGATATAATTGGCTTTCATCATCTTCCGTAAATTTGCAAATTCATCCCAACAATGAGAAGAAGCATAAATATTACACAACAGTATGTAAGCTGCAGAATTTGTAGCATCCATTTTAAGGACAGCTTCCGCTGCTCTCCTACCAATCTCCAGATTATCATGTATCCTGCATGCAGAGAGTAAAGTCTTCCACATTACAATGTCAGGCTCAAATTTCATTTTGCCCATGAACTTTTCTGCCTCAGTTAATCTGCCAGCACGAGCTAGCAAATCAACTATACATGAGCAATGCTCTCTGGTGGGTGCAATGCCAAATTGAGTTTCCATCATGTGGTAGTAATGTAATCCTTCATCCACCAGCCCAACACGACTGCAAGCTGTAAGCACTCCAATGAAGGTAACATGGCTTGGCAGAATGTTCAAATTTTGCATGGTTGTGAACAGCTCAAGAGATTCTTTTGCGTACCCATATTGAGCATACCCAACAATCAAGCTACTTAAAGTGAACACATCAGGCTTACCGCTAATCAAGTCGAATAATTTTCTTGCATCATCTAAGGTTCCACATTTTGCATAAGTATCAATTAGTGCATTCCTGACCATGGAATCTGTTTCCAATCCAGCTTTCAAAGCATATGCATGAACCTGATTTGCCATCTCCAGATAGCCCAAGTCACCGCAAGCATTCAGCACAGCATTTAAAGTGATGTGATCCATTTTGTAATCCAAATCACGCATGAATCTCAGCAATTGAAAAACCTCTTCCGACTGCTGATGTCTTAGGCATGCATTAAGAACTGAATTCCATGAAACAAGATCCAAATAATTCATCTCTTTAAATACATCCAATGTAGTAGGGAGATCTGAACACCTTGCATACATTGCAAGTAGAGAATTGCACACAGCGACATCTGCATTGAAACCCATCTTTACTATATAGGAATGGACCTGCTGGGCTGGCAACAAAGAATCATGGCTTGTAAAAACACAAAGCAAACAACGTACAGTGATTTCATCTGGTACGTGACCCAAACCTCTCATCTCAGAGAACGAAGACAATGCTTCACCAACTAGACCTTCAGAAGCAAAAGCACTTATCATCGAGTTCCAAGAAACCAAATCAGGCATGTTTATCTCATCAAACGCTCTCTTAGCACAATTCAAATTTCCACACCTGGCATACATGTCACTCAGCGAACATCCAGAAAATTCATCTCTTTCCAGCCCAAACTTCACACAGAGGCCATGCAATTGTTCACCATTTTTTATTTGAGCCATACTTCGGCATGCACTAAACCCACTGCCAAAATGGAACTCATTCAACTGGTGTACACCAGAGCGAATCAGCTCCCTGAGAAGCTGCAAAGCTTCCAATTCCCGACCCTGCTGAGCAAAGGCCGTAATCATCGAACCCCAAGAGACCACATCCTTATCTGCAATCCCCTCAAAGACGGCCAATGCGTCATCAATCATGTCCAAGTTTGCATATACCGTAACAAGCGCGTTCTGCACAATCCGGTCAGACCCGCAATCCCACTTCACCGCGTGGCAGTGCATCTGCCTCCCGAGCTCCGCGTTCGCCAAGCCGGAGCAGGCCCTGACGACGCTTCCCAACGCGAACCCATCGGGGCTCAACCCTGACCGCAGCAATCCCAGGTACATCTGCACGGACTCGGCGTCCCGGCGGCTGTGCACGCAGCCCGAGATCATCGAGGCCCAGGAGACGAGGTTCCGCTCCGGCATTGCGTCGAACAGGCTCCGGGCGTCGTCGAGAGATCCGCACTTGCCGTAGCAGTTGAGGATGTGGTTGCAGAGTATGACGTCCGGCGGGGAGCCGAAGGCGGAGAGGTGGCGGTGTAGGAGGCGGGCGTGGCGGAGGGACTTGAGGCGGGAGCATGCCAGGAAGAGGTGAGCGTAGGTGGAGGGGTAGAGGTGGTGGTCGAGGAAGGAGTCGAGAGCATCGAGGGCTTCGCGGAAGCGCTTCTGCTTGCAGAGGCCACTGAGGAAGTCGTTGGCGTGCTGCCGGGACTTGACGCTTGCGACGACGGAGTCGGATGGAGGAAGAGGAGACGCCGATAAATGGAACCATCGGCGCGACCGGAAGATTTTCAAACGCATGGTCGAATGGCGGCGTTATTTGCTTCCATTTTGTTTGTAATGGATTGAGCCACGTAATTAATTTTTATTTTCTAAAAAATATTTCAGTTAATTTAGTTATGGGTTCCTTAATTCTTAATTTTCTGCATTTAGTATTCATCCGGCATTCTTAAATTATACCAAAATTTTTATTTTAATCTATCCGTCTAATTCTCTTAATTTTTTTTATTTTTTATTTATTAAAACACTAAACTATCCCTTGTCCTCTCTTTTAATGTTTAAAAAAAGGTTGTGAGGATTGATTTGGTAGGATCCTACCTCATAAGTAAAAGGATATTTTAATATATTACAATTAAAATAAGTTTCAAATCTAATATACATATTTTTATATCACGCGACATACAATATGATATATTTTTTTAAAAAAAATACTAAAATAATAATATGTAATATTTGATCTTAATGAAGTATAATATTTTATTAAAATATAATATAATTAGTAATAACATGCAATAATGAAATTTAATTTTAATGAATGACAATATAAAATTATATTCACAACATAGCATTGAATTATTTAAAGATATTATTCATGAAAGCCAGAATAACATACACAATATAAAAATTAAAATAGCTAAATTAAATTTTCTCAAGTCCTTTATATTTATTTTTAAGTTTTTATTCAAATAAATAAATTTGTACTAGAATCATTTTGATTCTATGGATGATCCAGCTTGAAATATAGTATAGATCCTGACAACTATGTTTAAAAGTTGAGAATAATATATTGTTCATAAAAAAGGGACAATGTCCTCTCCCCTCGGTGGGAGAATCCAAAGCCGGAGGGACACCATTGTCGATGCATGCATTTTTGAGGAATTTTGAACATGTCATAGTTTGCAATGTATTACATTGGCTATATTTATTACCATTATAACACAAAAATATTTTTGTAATAATATATAATTTTTTTGGGAATATTGAGATTGAGGGGTTGTTTGATTCAAGGATAAATGGTAGAATATCTCGATATTCTCGAGAATATGTTCAAACGTGATGTGAAATAAAATTAAGATGGTCAAACTTTGATTTCGGCGAAATCACTTAGGAGAACGCGAAATTATCATTTTTTTCACAAATAAAAAATATCTTTATTCTTTTAAAACAATAGAATAAAGATATTCTCTATCTTTTTTTATTTTTCATTTTTAACTAAAAACTATTATATTATAATAATAATAATAAATATAAACTATTTATAGTAAAATATTTTTATTATAAAAATATTAAATTTTGTTCTTTCAAATAAATAAGATGGAGAATAGGAATATAATTAGAATAAGATATTCTTTAAAATATTTTTTTTATTTCTGTTAAAAAATTCTTTAACCAAACGATCCTTAAGATGCATCTATGATCACTCCATCTCAATCGTTGGATTGAGATTAGAGAGTTTGTGATGGCGGTTGAGAGATGGGTCGATGTGTCCTGCGTAGAGAAATGAGGAGAGCTTGGTAACAGACCCGAATTGTTCAACGTCATGATGAACCGAGACTGAATTATCTGATTAAATAATATAAATTAATAAAACATACAATAAGTTAAAAGTGATTATTCTAATATTATTAATATGTAATATCTTATTTAGCAAAAATATAAAAAAACTAAAAATTCAAATGAAATAATATAATAAAATATGCATAAATTAAGTCATCAAACAAATATTTTACAAACAAAAAATCTTGTGAGGTAATTATAAATAAATAAAAATATCGATGAAAATTTTATGTACGCAATAAAAAAAGACATTGAAACATAAATTTCAAGTAAATATATATATAAATAAAACTTCTAAAAGATTTTAATAATATTTTTATGTTTCAATTTTTTTTACAGTCGGCCGATTGAATTCAATATTTTAAACGAGTTTAACCAAATCAAAATGGATCAACCCTACGATCAAATTTAAATAATCCTGAGTCATTTTAGTATCCAGACATTAGTCCGATCATGCGTCCGAGTCTTAAAACACTGGTTGCATGGTAGTCTCCAGTGTAGCAAAGGAGAGAGATCGACCATGTTCGGCAACGAAGGAGAGAGGTCAACGGCATTTTGCAGCACACCGAATGAGAGAGGGGATGCGTGTGGCGTCGAGTTCTTCTACTTCTTGGCAACGATGGAGATGCGAACCAATTCAAGAGAATGGGAGGAAGAATGCTCAATCGTTTTACTTTTAACCAGGTTTTACTTGTTGAACGATAATTAGATCAATGTATTAATAGATGACTAAATCTCATAGTTCTAATTTAATGACTCAGATGAAATGATTGCATGCAGTTGGATCCACTCCCTAATATTTCTTGTAATTTTTGTGGTTTTCATAAAGCATTAGAACTTTTTTAGAGAGTACCTCAGCATCTAAAAGATGTGCATAAAATCAGTTTTGCATTTTTCATATCATGTAATAATTTACAAGTAACCGAACATATCTAAGAGATCATTTTATGTCGTAAAAAAAACGTAGTAAGACGCTTATCAAACCGTAGCAATTTTAAAAGAATCTCAACACAAAGGACCCGACCTAAATATTTTAAATCAATTATTGCTGACAAAATAAGAGCGATAAATAATGCTCAATGGTAATCAATGTCAATTTTGGCATCAAAACTTTATCAACAAGTCATTAAACGTATATTATGCAGAGTCTAATAAAATTCATTAGGAAGTGCTCTAAAACTTTGGAATAAAAATCTTCATAATTCTCACATTCACTCGATTAATTTGGACATATCCTCCTAATTTTAGGAGGACATGATATTGCTTGGGCCAACAATATCTTCTACCTTCTGCAGTCATATAGGTCCCCTAATTAGTTAATAAGGTGTTTTTTTTAAATTCACAAGTTGAAGGATGTACTACTGAGGTCTTTATTATCAATTATTAAGTTAAATCAAGATATACACAACAAAAAAGAAATTTATGAAACGCTTCAAAGTTCACATCTCTTGAAAATTTGAGTTGCATGCATGGCTCACATATCATGTGTAGTGCGTAAAGAATATTGTTACTTTATATGCTGCAAAATCAGTGAGATTTTAGGAAAGCAAAAGTCAGATGAGGAAAAGTAGAGGAAATCACTGAAACAAAAAAATATTGTTAACTATCCAAGATACTGATTGATCTGATCATGAGCTGCTGCTGCTGCCGCCGCCGCCGCCGCGGAACATTAACTAGTACCGAGTTATCAGGTCGCAAACAGATAACAAAAGAGAAATATATGATAAATGACCATTGCAGGATGATTGCAGAGTGCAGGTGTAGCATCCAACACAAACATAATTAATTAAGTTGCATGTTACCATAAGTACTATTGAAAGCATCACAAACAGCAAGCCACCTACATAAAATGATTTATTTCAGCGGGCATCTACGTACTTGCCGCAGTAGTTCTAGTGTTCAGCTAGAAACAGACACAACCTTATGCTTCATCATCATTGTCGTCGTCGTCGTCTTCATCATTTCACAGAAGAATGGTCAGCAGCAGACCAAAATGATCACTAGGCAAAACGGGGACCTCCTTGCCTCTGTATCTGCACCGCTCGTCATCGACTGCCTCCGTTCCGATGATCTTTACGTCTTCCAGCCCGAAATCTTGCAGTTTGCATATGAACCTGTCGAGCCTCTTCTGCACTTTGTTGTTGTTTGCGATCATTGGGTTCCCAACGGTGTCATAGGTGTAACCATCTTCTCCACTTCTCAGCTCAGTCCAAGCATCAACCCAGGGCCGTCCTACAATAATGCCGTCCTCTACCCAGTTCATGTCACCGCCAACAACAACATTCGGCCATGGAGCGAGCTTCCGGAAGAACTCATCAGCTTGTCTCTTTCGCGTATCCTTGGATAGATTCTTTGGCGCAGTGGGGCTCTTCAGGTGGCAGGTAGCTGTGACCAGACGCCTGTCCCTAATGTTGATGGAAGCAACGCAGAACTTGTTCTCCTCTAGTGAATTGAACTCCATCATCTCCTCTTCCATTGGGTATTTACTCCTCTGCATTCATGTACAATACGACTGTAAAAGTTTACACAGACTGGTAAAATTGTGGAGCTGATTAAGCTTGTAACATGAAGATAGAATTATATGAACATATGAAGTATTAAAGTTTCAAACTGTATGAATCGAAGCATATATATTTGTCATCCCAATATCAGTGTACACATCAACAGAATGGACATGTATGTATTAACAGGAAACTTTCCGAGCAGATCAGAAGATTCAGTACAGGATCCAAGAAGGACATGCAATGTAAATTCAGAAGTGAGGGAATACAAGGTTAAAAAGGAAAAAATAAAAAGAACCCATGTTCAAGAACAGATACCATGATGCAGAGACTTGCATATGGTTGCACTTGCGGAACCATATACTTGTAGTCCACAAGCCACCCAGAGTTTTGAAAAATTTTCATCATGTTCCGTGTCACCTCCTGGGAAAAAAAACAAAAAGAATGAGCTTTTAAAAATCGTTACAAACTCAGCAAGAAATGAAAAAAAAAAAAAGAGAACTGGAGTGGAGTGCACATATACTTGGAACATTATAACATCCGGCGAGAGCTGCTGTATAATTTGGCCGAAGGCTTTGATCCTCCTGTCAAGAGCAACGCCTTCTTGAATCCAGACGTTGCAGGTCATGAACTTCAAAGTTTGAGTTCCCTCTGCGATTCCTGCTTATCAAGTTAGTTCTTCATTGATAACCGTCACACCACACACACACACAAAAGAGAGAGAAGGAAGAATTTGCGACAAGTATACTCGGGCCATATTGGTAAGGATTGAGCTTTCCGGCGCCTGCACCGTGGCTCTGCTGCTGCTTGCGATAGCTGCTCATGGCTCCGTGAGCAACCTCTCTGTCATCGGAGTCGTCAGAAGCATTGGAAGAGGAGGTAGCGAGCTTCAGCGCGCCGAGGGCAAATATAGCGGCCCCCGCCGCGACTGCCGCACCCGCCATTAGCGAAACGGAGGTAGCGAGCTTCAGCGCGCCGAGGGCAAATATAGCGGCCCCCGCCGCGACTGCCGCACCCGCCATTAGCGAAACGGAGCTCGATTCGCCTTCTTTATTTCGGATTCCTTGGACTCGCTTCTTCTTCCGTAAGAGGAAGAGTGCGCATCCCTCCTTGATGAAGTCGGATTAAGTTCGGAAGAAGAGCTCTCTGCGTTTCCCATGACGCCTCTCTCTCCCCCTCTGTCCCTCTCTACGCTCAGTGATCGACCATATTATCCTAACCACTCTATCCCCCCTCTTCTCCTTCAGACTGAGTTTAAGCCTAGACATAAATCGTTTAAATACGAGCAAGAGCCTCGTGCAATTGTTGAGAGGCATTGGACTTTCGACCAGCGGCATCTCACCTCGTCCAAAGCTCTCAACCTTATTAAGCGTAACACTCTTAAGTGGAATCGGAAATCTCTTGGGAGGCTTGAGATTCATGGTGAAACTGCCCTTCATGAAATTACCCACCTTGAGCACCTCGACCTTAGAGGGGCCTCTCCCCTCAGGAGTTTGAAATGCTGCATTCGGTGTATCATCGCCATGTGGCTTTCTTCGGACAGATTAGTCTTAAATGGTGGAGCAAGTCTCGCACCAATTGGCTTTGAAATGGAGATCGTAATACCAGATATTTCCACTTATCCATTGTGATTAGGCATAGTCAAAACACCATTACCTCAATCATTGATGACGATAATAATCACATCACCAACCCTGCCCACATCCAGAATAGAACACTACCGTGGCCTCTGGAAGCCCTCTCTCCAAACGGATATCCCTCATGACTGTTGGCTTGAACTCTCCTCCCTCGACCACAGCTGGCACCACTCCCTAATTGCCCCAGCACTCACGCCGAGGTCACCTCCGCGCTTTGGAACATGTCTCCGGGTAAGACTCCGGGGCCGAATGGATTCACCACCGATTTCTGGATATTGTTGGAAATCAAATCATTAATGAGATTTAGAAAGCTCTTAATGCCAACTTCTTCTCTAATGATTGGACTAAAACTTCTCTTATCTTTATCCAAAAATATGCACATCCTCGACGGGGTGCGGGATTTCCGCCCCATTTCCTTATGCAACGTGTTATACCGCCTCTTATCAAAAGTCCTTGTTAATCGGCTTCGGCCGGCCTTAACTACCTTCATCGACTTAAACCATTCCGCCTTCATTATGGGAAGATCAATTCATGATAATATCTTAATTACTCAGGAGCTAGCACACTCACTTAATTATGAGCGTCAGAAATATCTGCTACTTAAAGCAAATTTAGATAAAGCTTTCGACCGTGTTTCCTGGGATGCACTTCATTCCGTTCTCCTTCGTATGCGCTTCCGAGAAAAATTTATCAGGTGGATTCTACTATGCATTACTTCCCTGCGATTCTCATACCTTATCAACGGGGAACCCTCTCCACAATTTACTGGGCATCGTGGCCTCAGGCAAGGGGATCCGATTTCCCCTTACCTATTCATCATTACCTCCCAAGTGTTCTCCTCAATCATGACTCAGCATGTCTCGGCTAGCCTTATTTCGCCCTTTCGAGCAAACTCCTTTAGTCTTACCAACCTTTTGTTCGCAGATGATCTCCTCATTTGCTTAAAGGCAACAAAACGAAGCTGCGTCAATCTTAAGAAAACTCTCAACATCTTCCACTACCTCACCAACTAGCAGGTCAATTCGCAAAAGTCTAAGCTTTACCTACCCAACCTTAGCACTCGTCGTAGGCACCAGATTGGCTCAATTATGAATTTCATAATATGTTCATTCTCATTTCACTATATGGGGATCCTTATCTCACCAAAGCACATTCCCTGTCGCGAGCACATTTCAATCCTCAATAAGATCTCCTCCCGCCTCTGTGGTTGGAAACGTGGGGTTCTGAACTAGGCGGGGCGCTCCACTCTCATCAAAACTACGCTCACGTCCATTCCCATACATTCCCTCAGTGTCACAAATATCTCCAGCGGCACCATTGCCTCCGTCGAGCGCTTTTCGCGTTCCTTCCTCTGGGATCCTTGGGGGGGGGGGGGGGTCGTCAAGGTGCTCACTTGATTAACTGGTCCGCTGCCCAGCTTCTCCCCTACTGTGGCGGGTTCGGCATCCGTAGCATACTTAACATCCGTCACTCCCTGATTTCCAAGCGCATGCAAGACCTTTTGAATGAGCGCTCCACCCTTGGACTGCGCTCGTTCAGGCTCAGTACGGCCCTTTAAACCTCTGGGATGACATGCCGCGTACCCGTATCGCTGACTCTTGGAAATTAATCTTAAATTTCATTCCTATTCTTAGATCAGGTTTTATCAAAAGTATTGGCTCTGGCACCAGCACTTCTGTCCTTCTTGATCCTTGGATCTTTGCGTCACCACTGATTCGAATGCCTACTTACATTAATATGGACATATGCCTGGATGATCTCAGGGTTAACCATTTTATCTCGAATGACTCATGGAATTGCTCTATGCTATATGATGTTTTCGGCCCTGACCTGTGTTCTCAAATTAAGCGAATTTACGTTTCTTCGACTGCCAATGATAACGCATGGGTTTGGATGAATGATGCCTACGGGTATGCAAATGCGAAGTCAATTTATCGATATGTTAATCGCCCCCCTATGCCGCCGAGTTCCACTGGGGGGCCGCCGTGCACATGATTTGGAAGATTCCAGCTCCTCCTAAATTGCATATATTTCTTTGGAAGCTACTACACTCTAAGTTACCCACACTCGATACAATCCTCCTATTTGATAATACTATAAACCCTACTTGTTCCCTCTGTGGCCTCCACCTGGAAACCGTCCAGTACTTTCAATGCCCTATGGCTCATCAATTTGGAACTCCCTTGGGAGGAACTTAAACATTACTTTTCAAAATCAACCCTCCTGGCACCTCGAAACTTTGCTTCTTGAGGGTGTCGACCTTGATATGCAGTACAGAAACTCCTTTCTATCACTCTTCGTTTACTGTCTTTGGGAGTTATAGAATCTTCGAAATGAGGCTCAGTTTAGATCACGGCGTGCAACCGTGGACTAGGCATGGGTAAGGACTTTGGTTGAATTTCATGAATATGTTGGCGCCCACGCACCTGAGGCAACTAGCCCCTACGACCCGTATCGACGGTTCCGACGGGATCCCCCTCCACAGAACTATCCTTTTTTCGGATGGTTCATTTTTTGCTGAGGTTGGGGGTATTGGATTTCTAGCACTATCTCACGACAACTCTTTTATTTTTGCAGGATCATCTTTTGCGCAGGTTGGCTCGGTCCTGGAGATGGAGGCCCGTGCCTTGCTCGTTGGCATTCGCGCGTGTTGTCATGCTGCATTATCCCACATCCATATTTACTTGGACTTTAAGATCCTTGTGCGCGTCATTAATCGCAATCAGTGATGTCCGTGCCAGCTCAGAGGCATTCTCACTGATATTTGGAGCCTTCTTATTGAAATTAACCCTATTGTTGTGTCCCATTGTTTTCGTAGCAAAAATCGCGCGACAGATTACTTAGCAAAATTGGGGCAATAATAACTTAGTGACAATTTATAAATGGGTAGGCCTCCTCCGAGCCTAGCTCAATTTTTGTACTCAAACTTCATTTGAGCAGTTAATTTCAATACAATTAACTTTTTGAAAAAAAACGATCAAAAGTGACTGCTAAGACATAAATTGATTATCTATTTATGAAAATGCCTGCAGTGGATACATAAATTGGAGGATACCTGGACGGAACCCCTCCCAAAAAGAGTACCACCAAAATTTGCAAGGCTATTAGCACATTGATTAATTATCCAAATTAAATGATCTTGGAGTTTATAGAAAGGTAACAGAATTCTCTACAACTCTGGTGTTCTTCCAAAATTAATGAGATCAGTGATAATTATTTAATCAAAGTATAGTGTGCATAAAGTTACCTTTTTTCTTTAAACTTTTTAGCATTTTATCTTTAATCGTTCGAGGTTTGTATCATCAAAATATAATTTAATATGTCATTAAAACTTAGATCCAGCATAATTAACTTAAATCACTTTACTTTCTTAATGAACTGGATTAACTCCAAAGGCCCAACAATCTCCCCCTCCAGCCCATGAGAAGGAGATCATTCATCAAGAATCATCGCTTGATATTTGTGCCGGCCAATCCGACATCTCGTTCTGGCTTTTTTCTTGGATTTGTCTTTGGCTCTCCCTCTTCAGTAATCACTGAGTACTCAGAACTTGGATATCTAGTGGAAGCACGACGCTCTCTTGTAGATCTGTAAGATGGAGTAGCATCTTGCTCCTCCTGCACAAAATCCTCTACATCTACATATATATCCACATCTGGCTCATTATTTTCAAGTTCATCTTGTACATAATTATTGCTCTGCTTCTTTGATTTCTTGAAGTCTACCAAAGTTTCTAATTCATGAAAAATCGCATCTTTGCTTCTGATGATTTTCTTCTTCTCTGGATCCCACAACTTATATTCAAAATCTATATCTCCATAACCTAGAAATATGCACTCTTGAGTCTTCTCATTCAATTTCTGTCCATGTTCCTTTTTCACCTATGCAGAAACTCTACAACAAAAAACATTCAAGTGAGAGTAAGACACATTCTTATTAGTCCACACTTTCTCAAGAGTATCTGAATTCAAAGGAACTGATGGAGATCTATTAATCAAGTAACACGCAGTATTCGCAGCTTCACTCCAAAAAATCTTCGGTAGATTAGCCGTTCTCAGCATACACCTAACTCTATCCTTCATTCTTTCAGCAACACCATTGTGCTGAGGAGTCTTAGGTACTGACTTTTCATATCTGATGCTATGCTTTGCGCAATATTCTTTAAATTTCTGAGACATATATTCACCACCATTGTCTATTCGAAGACACTTCAGATGATTGTCTGTCTCCTTTTCCACCATGACATGAAACTTCTGAAAAATCTGAAATACTTGATCTTTTGTTTTCATAAAATAAATCCATAATTTTCTTGAAGTATCATCAATAAAAGTAACAAAATATCTATTGCCGCCTAAAGAATTTACCTCAATGGGACCACACACATCAGAATGCACCAAATCCAACTTATTTTCCTTCTTCTTAGAATTGGACACAAATGACACCCTGCATTTTTTACCAAATAGACAGTCATCACAAATATTCAGAAATTTACCTTTAGTAACAGTGATGTGAGAATTTCTCGTCAAAACCTGCATTTCTTTCTCATTCATGTGTCCTAATCTTTTGTGCCATAAATTTGGTGAAACTTCTTCCTCTATCGCATTAATCGACTGTCCAATCAAATTCACTTGAGTTTTGTAAAAGACACATAATAGCATTTCTTTAGCAACAATCATGTATCCTTTGATCAATTTCCACTTTTTATCACCCATGTGACTATAGTAGCCTTCCTTATCCAAAAGTCGAGGAGAAATTAGATTAAGACGTAAATCTGGTATATGTGTCTGACATCCTTCATAATTAACTAACAACTAGCATCTGTTCGAATACATACATTTTCAATTCCTATAATTTTAGACTCTGTCTTATTGCCCATCTTCATTGTGCCAAAATCACCAGTCATGTACACACTGAAGAATTCTTTTAATGGAGTTGCATGATGCGAAGCCCCTGAATCGATGATCCACTCAATTGAAGAGTCTGTGACATTGCATTCTTCATTTTCTTTTGAAAGGTAATATAGATCCTCATTTGATGCCACTGCAGATCATCTATATCTTTCTGATTCTTCTCATTCTATTGCTTCTTCCAGTCTCTATAATTTCTCTTGATTTGTCCTTCTTTGCCACAGTGATAACATGTAAATTTTCTTTTTGATTGTGACCTATTGTTGCCACGACCTTTTAATCATCTACTTCTATCTCTACATCTATTCTCTGTGATAAAAACTTGTGTAGTATCTGTTCCCATGCTCTTCCTCCTTGTTTCTTCATTGAACAAATAATTTTTTATCATAGTGAGTGATACCACACCATTATGAGCAGAATTACTAAGTGCTATCACCAAAGTTTTCCATGAATCTGGCAAAGAACTCAAGAGCATTAATCCTTGAATCTCATCATCAAGAACTATTTTCATTGCTCCCAACTGATTTACTATTTTCTGAAATTCACTCAAGTGTTCAGCAATAGAATTTTCATCTTTAAACTTTAAATTCACCAATTTTCTGATCATGAAAGCTTTATTCTGAGCAATATTCCTTTCATATAAATCTTGTAGTTTCTTCCACAAAACTTGTGCATCTGTCTCTTGAGCAACATGATGAAAAACACTGACATAAATAAATTGCCTAATCGTCCCAATAGCTTTTTTGTACATCTTTTTCTAATTTTCATCAGTTTTCCTGTCGGCTTTTTATCTCCTAATTCAACGGGATTAAACAAGTCCTTGCAATAAAGAAAGTCCTCCATCCCGACTTTTCAAACTGAATAATTATTCGATGTTAGTTTGATTGTCCCATTGAAATAGTTATCTTCCATTTAATTCACACAGAAGAAATCCCAATTAACATCGCTCTAATACCACTTGTTGGGAATTTAATCCCTCTTCTTATGTGTGAATTAAATAATATAAGTCAAGCACGATGCACAAGAAAATAATAATACGTAAAAGAGACATCAAATTTATGTGAAAAAACCCTTCAATGAGAATGAAAAAAACCACAGAACAATTACAGAGCAATATCACTAATCCAAGAATAGAGTACAATGTATTTCGGATTTTGCCCAAATATGAATAATAATAATTCACTGGAATAAATAATTCTTCTATGAAAAATATTAAAATAACAGTAAGAATAATATCACCTGATCACTATAATTTTCTGTAATTGTAGTATTAGCAAAACCTCATAGATCCTCCCAATCTGACTCTGTTCTTGATTCTTTGCTCTTCAAAAAAAAAAAAAAATCTTATGTTTTCTTTTTCAACCCTCTTCTCTTTCTTTTCTTTATCCATTGATCAAAGAAAAATTCTTTTTCTTTTTCAATCAACTCTAAATACAAGAAAACAAAAAAACTTTTTCTTTTCTTTCTCAAAGCTATCGACGGCTTGACAAGAGGAGAAGAAAATTCTTCTTCACGTACAACCACCCCCAATTGAAGAGACCTAAATTAATTAGGTTTAGATTTACTTTTTTAATGGGCTAAATTAACTCCGAAGGCCCAACATATGGCCATCCGATCCCTTGCTCCTGAGTATCTACTCCATTGGTGGTTGCTGCTTGTCAAGTTTTTCCCCATAAATAAGGAGTCAATCACTTACATTTTTTAAGTATTATAACTTCTCCCATCTAAAATAAAATAAAATAAGAAGACAACAACAATGAGAAAATTTTCTCTTTATCTCACCGTCAACCTTTCTGTTAACCATGCCTTTTCTATTTATCCAATTATTGTTTGTACCATTACTAATTTATCTATTGACATTTGAAAAGAAAAGAAAAAGACATATATGTTTTAAAAATAAAAAGTGGTCTTCTAAAAATATTCTTTATTTTTTGAAGTATCCAAGTTATTTATTTATTTATTTTCAAATGATAATAAAGAGTAAAATATAGGTAAATAATAGAAAAAAAGTTAAAAGTCAGTGGGATTATTTATGTCTGATTTTATTTATTTTCTTCTTTCTATCTCCTAGCAAATACTTTCTCTAGTCCTTTTTTTTCATATTTTCCTTCATTCTCTATCATTTATTGATTTCGAGCCTACTATGATACGAGTTAAATAAGATGAGACAAAAAACATTATTTTTTTAATTCTCGCTCTCTCCCCTTCTCCTGCATTTTTTTTTCTCCCTCCTCTTATTAGCTATTCCAGAGTGAAAGGGTAGATCTTGCAAAACCTACATTTACGCACAAAACTGTTGCTATGGGCTGAGAACCATCATCGGATGAAATTGGGATCGAAGTTAGGAGAGCGAAAACGAAAGAAAGAAAGGAATATATGATTTTTGCATCCATTAAAATTAACTACCCTGAAATATATAAATTTTAATTGTGAAATTTATATATCACATAAAATAAAAAGGATAACACATAAAATAAAAGAGTTTCAGCACGCATCTACATGCTCCATTGGTTCAAGAAATTGACACAATCATCATCCCTATTTCTGTTCCCAATTTGTTCTACCCCGCATAATTATGTTACAATTAAAATATTATGCGCACATACTATTTTTTTTTACATGAATTGTGATAATATCGATCGCGAAATCAAGGAACTCTTACCATTTTTCAAATCAAAACTACAGGATTGGATTCTACAGATGCAAAATCGATATCAGGCAAAGCGGCAGAAAACATTCCAACAGAGAGAGCAGCTGAAATTACTCAAGATCTGATCATGAACTACACGATGTCATCTAGTAAGTGCAACGTTTTTCCAACTGTTAACTTGAGAGATAATTTGTATCTTAATTGCATGTCATCTAAGTCCCGAATGCTGCAAGGTGCAAAGGCCGATCTGCAATGTTCCACTCTTTGCAGTTCATTTCACTGCCTAGAACAGCATTTGGCCAGGGGGTGAGCTTGAAGGGGAGCTCAGCAGCCTGAATCTTTCACATTTCCTTGGATGAATTCTAAGGCACAGTGGGGCTTTTCACGTGGCAGGCAGCTGGGACCAGACTCCTGGCCTCCATATCGATAAAAGCAGCACAGAACTTGCTCCCTCCCGTACAACGAATCCGACTCTATACACTTGGCTTCTTCCGTCGACAAATTACTTAAACAAAAGTTAGAAAGAAGTGTACCAAACAAATCAGACCACTCAAAGCTTTATATTATGTTTGGATTAAGGTGAAATGAGAGTAAAAAGGGGAAAGGAAAGGTAAAAAAAAAATTCCTCTGTTTGGATAAAATTTTAATAAAAGGAAATCTCCATTTTTTCATCCTTATTTCTTTTCATTTGTGCTATTTTATTTCAGATGTAAAAATTCTCCTTCCTTTCCTCTCTTTATCTTTTTCCTCTTAATGAATCTTCATCCAAATAGACCATAATAGTATAGAAAAATATCAAGAACAAATACCATGATGCATCAACTTCGATCACACACTCAGAAAAAGCATATACTTTTAATCCATATGCCATTGAGAGTTTTGGATTTTTTTACCACATTTGGTGTCACCTCCTGGAAAAAAACTTCTAATCATCATATTGGGAAATATAGAAAAAAAGGCCTACAGATAAACTGAAGGAGTCCACACTAGAAACATGATAACATCTTTGGAATGCAACTACACAATCATCTTGACCCTTGTAGTTACATGAAAGTGACATGATCTGATTCAAAATAAAAGAAGTATGAGTTCTCAGACAATACATGTAGAAGTCCCTAGGAATTAATTATTAAAAGTAAAAAAATATAGTACAACACACAAAACAAGAATCGATAAGAATACAAGAAATGGAAAAGAATTGTAAAGTACGGAAGAAATGAAAACAAAATTTGTTTCATGAATCACCTAATTAAAGCATGATTCTGTTTTCAAAATTAATTTGTTTCTATTGAGTTATTTCATTCATTTGTATTTTTTTTAATGTACTAAACGGCGTTGTTTATGAAAATTTCATTTACCTATAATTGAACTCTAAACATAACTGAAGTTAAGTTGGAGGTGTGGACGACAATAGGGTTCCAAGTGATATAGTTGGATATGAGATTTTGATTTAGAATTTTGTAATCATTCTTATTGCTATTCTGATGTTATAGATACATGATGGACTATTAGGAACAAATAACATGTTAGCTTCCACATTTTCATAAAAGAAATTATTATTATTTATCTTTATTTTATATTGAATTGTGAATGTTTATCTAAAATTATGACAAAAGGATAAATTTTGATGACGTTGCATGTCAATTTTGGGAAGCTACATGTCACACGATAGCATCTTTTGGAAAACTGGGCTTATGAGAAGGTGAGAGAGATATATGTCGATGCTTTTGACTGGTTCACAGTGGAATCCATATTTTTTTTAGATATTCTTGCTACCGGTAGCTTTTTTTTTAATCCTTATTGAGGGGGTGGATCCTTTAAATTTGATTTTAAAGTTGGGTCATTGGTAAATTAACGCTTGTTCATCCAACCAGTCAATGAAAAATGATGCGCAAATCAATCTAACGTTAAAATTAACACCACATTTTAAAGACCAAGGTTACATTTTGATTCATGATTCAAGTCTTAAAGAAGGGTCTCTGCCTTATTCGTAAGGATCCATGATCAAAGTACATGAAAAGACCACAACTATGAGATAAATAATCAGCTCATTCGACTGAGCAGAACGACAATAATTAACTCATTATACTAGTTATCCATTATCTGATAGACGTCAGAAGCCTTCCATGGTAAAATTAGTATCTCAAACAATACATAGCTAGTTATCCATTGCTACATTTTTATGCATCAGATTCTTTTGCTGCAAAATGACTTCAGTTTTTTGTATCCGAGCACTTCTCTGAAAATTTCTGCAAGAATGGAGCTGTGGCAATTCGTAATAGCAATGCAGGCTACAAAGTGTGAATTAGCAACTGAGCCACTCCACTTTAGCTGCTGAGGAGGAGAAACAGGAAAGCACAAGTGAATTATTTTTATCAAGTTCATAGTTAGCTAACCGAATTCAATGTGAAAACAAGTGAAGGGCATTGCATATTCCGCAACCCTTTTTTTCTAAATTTACCTAGTCGATGATAAATTTTAACACTGGAATTAAGTGGTAGTAACTAGTAAGAAGAGCAAATGCATGGCAAAAGAAGAGGCCTTTGGAAAACTCCAAACAGAATTAGGAACTACTAATTATGTCTCTGTTAGATTTCGAACAGTGCAGAAACTTATCTTATCTAGAAAAAAACAAAGACATCAGAACTCAGAGCACATTGATCATTTGAAAACTCTAAAAAGACAAATCAGATGAAAAAAATTCAAAAGAAAAAAACAACACAAAACACTTCAAAGTATCAGCCTCACGCTGCTATCGTTCAAATAGATTAGCTTGCCAAAACATTATAATGCTTAATACAACATGTTAGACCATTATAACGCTGGGTATCAGATTTTTTTTATCTAATTCTTTTTCACATTTCAAGTGAAAAACATGTTAGACCATCTGGATTACCGTATTATGCGGATTTTAAGTCTTGTTAGCAAGGATAAAAAAAAACAGATAATAGCAATCATGATATTCATGAAACACGTGCAATGAAAAGTTTCAAGATAAAAAGGAATCTCCATCTCCATCTCCAGTCTCCATCTCATCTCCTCGCCAAAAGAAGATCTACAATCAAAACCCAGGAATGGCCGTAGCGATCCTCACTTCCCTCCTGAAAAAATTGTCTTCCTCGATTCATGGAGCTTCCAATTCATGATCAACAGAGCTTCCATCATCAGCTGATCAGCAGGAGCTGCAAAATCTGGAAAGGACCATGAAGAGGATCCATGCCGCACTTGAAGATGCAGAGGAGAAAGACATCAGCGACAAATCCGAACAACTTCGCCTTCAGGAGCTGAAAGAAGTGGCATACGATGCTGAGGATGCAGTGGATGAGTACGAATATGAAGTGCTACATGCGAAAGTAGAGGCTCGAAGGCAGGCGATGGCCAACCACGTAAGCATGATGAGGTACCGCTCGACTTGAACTATTACCATCCAAAGGTTTCTATTTCAGACGAATTGGCCCGTAGAGTTAGGGACTATGATGCACGGGTACTCCAATTTTCTCAACGTGCTACGTATTCGATACCGATACTTCATGAGTACTTGTGGGTACTTGTGCTACGAATATGAAGTGCTACGTACCCGGTACTGATACTTCATGGATACTTGTGGGTACTCATACCCGTACGTACTCAATAATAAAATATTTTTTAAAAAATAGGTACTTCAGTGGGTACTCATACTTATGCTTCTGGGTACTCCATATCAAAATTTTGTCAAATAAAATTATAAAAAAGATAATTGATGATTGATGATCATGAAAACACTAATACTAGAGAACATGATACACATATATTTTGCTACGTTTTTATTAAATGTGAACAATAAACTTATAGATGAGAAGTCATAAGGAGAAAGAAAATTATTAATAACTCCTCGTTTAGACATAATAGTAAAGAGAATAACTAATTACTTGTTTTGAAAATTTAAACAATATGAAGATAATAGAAATCTTATGAAAATTTATTTTATATATATTATATATTTAATATATTACCGTACCCGTACTCTAATTTTTTAAAATTTGACGTATCCCGTATTCGTACTCGTACCCGGTACCAGTACCGTATCCGTACCCTTGCAACATAGGTTAGGGACATTAGGGAGAGATTCGAAGAGATAACAGATGATTGGGGTCGTATTATCTTGCCGGGGAAAGTTGGCAAGAGGCGACGCACAATAAAGTGGAAACCCATGGAGACCACTTCATGTTTTGACCAGGCCAAAACTTTTGGTAGGGAAGATGAGAAAAATAGGATAATCGAATGGTTGCTGCAAGAAGAAGAGTCCAGTGGTGATACGATTTCAGTCCTTGGTATTGTTGGCATGGGCGGCTTAGGCAAAACCACACTGGCACAAATGTCATATAATGATGAAAGGGTGCAGAACCATTTTAACTCAACAGGATGGGTATATGTATCTGAAGATTTTGATGTTGCCAGTGTCGCTAAAAAAATATGTGATGCTTTTTCCATGGATAAAGGCAATCTTATGAGTTTAAATGAACTTCATTGGAAACTCAAGGTGAACTTGAATGGGAAAAAGTTCTTTTTGGTGTTAGATGATGTTTGGAATCAAAGGGTTCAGCTTTGGAATTCACTGAAGACCCTCTTAATTGGTGTTGGAGTGGGTAAAATTTTGGTAACTACTCGGAATGAACGTGTTGCCCAAATCATGCAAACAACCTTTCCCATTATTTTAGAACATTTATCTTTTGAGAATTCTTGGTTGTTGTTTAAGAAGATTGTCTATGAAGATCGAGATCACAATTACTTAGAAGAAATTGGCAAGATGATTGTCAACAAGTGCAGAGGATTACCTCTGGCTATCAAGGTGCTGGCAGGTATCCTTCGTTGGGAAGATGAAGAAGAGGCATGGATTGGCCTATTCGAAAGTCAATTATGGGAGCTAGAAGAAGAAACGGATGAGATCTTGCCGGCTTTAAAACTGAGTTATGATAATTTGCCCACAGAATTGAAACAATGTTTTATGTACCTGTGTTTGTTTCCCAAAGGTTCCACACGTTGGAGATCAGAGATAGTTGGATAATGGATGTCTCATGGGTTCATTCAGCCCAAAGGGAAAAAGGTGGAGGAGGATGTTGGCAATGACTATTGCAATGAATTGTCGCACAGATCCCTTCTACAATATTCAGGACAATCAAAAGTCTTTTTCATAATGCATGATCTTATTCATGATTTAGCACAATCTGTTGCCAAGGATGAATATTTATTAATAACCACTCTCAAGGCACATTATACGGTGTCCAAAACAATCCGACACGTAAGCATGCATATCCAGGACGAGAATGATATCATAGACTTGGAGCCGCTGCGTGAAGCAAAGCAGTTAAGGACGCTCATATTAAGCCTTCGTAATGGTGGTGGAATCCAAAATATGGATGTGCTTCCTAATTTGACATGCCTCAGAACACTTGCGGTACTTGATGATGATAGTTGTATTGAAATTGAATTGCCGCACTACATTGGCTGCCTGAAACACTTGCGGTACTTGAAATGCCTAACTTTGAGATGGGCACCTTCGGAGAACACCATCCCTGCATCATTGTACAAGCTCCATTTTCTTCAAACTTTAGAGTTAAATTCCTCTTGAGGGTTATCTAGAGATGTTGGAGATCTAATTAACCTGCGGCATCTCAGTGGATACAACTACAATCATCTGCCTCGTGAGGTTGTAGGACTAATCGACCTTCAAACGTTGCGAGGAATCACACTAGGGGTTGAAAATGAAGGATCAGATGAGAGTGAGGGGTGGAAAATTAAGGATCTCAAGAGATTGCCCAACCTTAGAGGAGATCTGTGGATATGGGGACTTGAAAGAGTTGCATGGCCCGACGTCACTCCTCCGGAGGCTTATTTGAAGGACACGCCAGGAATTAAATCCTTGAGGTTGGTCTGGAAAGGGGAAGAAGAGGTGGATGAGAGGCTGGCGGCACAGGTGTTAGATTCTCTCCAACCACATCGCAACCTTGAATATATGAAGATTAAGAATTATCCAGGCGTCGAACTCCCTACGTGGTTGGGTCATGAGCTGCCCGCTCTTAAGGAACTCAAAATACAGGGAACGAGAAGAGTGAAGAGTTTTGTGGTACCAATTGAGAAGAAGAAGAAGATTGGTGGGTTTGAGTGGCGCTCTTCTTTCAAACCACGAGCTGCTGCTGCTGTTTCTTGTTCTACTAGTACAGAAAATGACGCCGGCCGCTGTTTCCCATCGCTGGAAGAATTGATTCTAAGGGGTATGTATGAATTGGAGGAGTGGAAGGGGGCAGAGGACCCTGACTTTCTTCCATGTCTTCGTCAGCTTACCATTGAATTTTGCCCAAAGCTGAGGACGCTCCCATCTCTTTTTTTCTCATCTTGATTATCTCTGGATTGAGAGTTGCCCAGAACTGAGGAGGCTCCCGTCACTCCCTTCGCTCACCCATTTATCCTTACGATATGAATTTAGTCCCGAGTTGCTCATTGGCCCCTGCTGCTGCCTCCCAATGCTTCGCACTCTGGATATTAGATATCACAGGGGTGACGCTCCGATTTTCCCCGACGACGGAAGCCTGGATTCACTTGAGAACTTGTCCATCTCGTCTTGCATGGAGTTGTGGTCCGTGGAGGGACTTGGCGGCCTCGCTTCTCTTCACCGTTCGGAGATCAAGAAGTGTCCACTTCTGCGGATATCGCCTGACGAGCGTCTTCCTCCAAATCTCCAGGGCGTCGAATTAGAAGAATCACCGGGTGCTGAAGAGTGGCATCAAAATTTCAAATTAAAAGGGTAATTTGTTGGCTTAGGTACAATAATACAAGTATGTCAATATTTTCCTAGAAAGCATGTAAAATATGTCTGTTTTAATGTTCAAACTCTCTCCAGAGATTCTGTACTGTGATATATTCCAAAATGAAGTTAAATGTGTGGATGTCTTTTATATGTTATAAAACTCTCTCTACAGATTTGAGTCGTTTCAGTGTGTGCCAAATCGACTTCGTAGAACAAAGAGACGATGAATATTTTGAAAATTTGAGGCCTTTCAGTGTGCCCGAGAGACTGGAACTTCATGTCGATAGAGACTTGGCATCAAGGACAGGCATTAATAACAAGTTACAGGCATCCATCTATCTACAAGACGTGCCAAGAAAAAGTAGCACACACCATCGATAATGCGAATACGTGTTGACTGAGTTCAACGCTGCAATTCACATAGTTAGATTTGGTATTTGGAGCAGATAAATCCATGATTTCGGAGTTGATAAATGAATGAAAGATAAATCCATGATTTCGGAGTTGATAAATGAATGAAAAACATTTATGTCGGCATATCCAAACTGTGTATAAGGAAGGAATTATGCATACAAGGAATTACATATATGAATAGTTTCAAATCATAGAACTTAACATATTTATACAAATGTATAGACGTCAAGGGTATATTTAAAAGGATCAAAAGAATGTTTTTGCATTGTATGCATTTGTAATTTATAGCTTGAACATAACGTATACATTTCTTTTTCCAAATGACGGAAGCCTGCATATGCGAACTGTCGGTATGGGCTGAGTACCACCATCCTCATGAAATTGGGATCGGGTTAGTAGGGCTGAGAAAAATCAGGTTCGGATCCGGATACATCGTGACCTGGTCCCGACCGATTTTGGTCGGGTCTAAATTTTTTAGACTCGGTATCAGTACCGGTCTCGTCGGTACTGGTACTGGTCCCGATCGAAATCGGACCTGGTAAATTGGGTTCGAATAATTATAAAAAATATATATAAAAAGTTTATACAATTAATAAAACTAAATCATAATTGATTAAATAAACATCAAATTAGTTTAAGATTATATCAATCTATCATATAATAAGTCAACAAAGTTATTTTTAAACATTTCAAAATGAAGAAATGCCCATAAAATTAATAAATAATTAGAATTAGTAGCATAATTATAATTTTATTATTGTTATAATCGGGTCGGCTTACGGGTCAGATTTTCATACATTGGACCCGGTCCCGACACCGATCTATCGAGATTTTTTATTTTTGTGACTCGATCCCGATCCGATTTATAATAGGACCGAAAATATTTCTCAAATAATTGGATCGATGCAGGCCGGGTCGACCGGCTCGACTCGATCCGTGATCTGCCCTACCAGTTAGCAGAGACGAAAACGAAACATACGAAGGACTATATAATTTCTGCATCCTTTAAAATTAACTACCCTGCAATATATTATTGTTTAATTGTGAAATTTCATTAGAGAATAAGGGTGTAGTGGCACACACCATCACTCTAAATTGAAAAGTCATGAGTTTGATTTTTATCGATGGGACATATATACTCCTTTATTTTAAATTTTCTTACATCAAATCTATAGATCTTCCTATGTACAAAAAAAAAAGAGTGCAATTGTTAAAACGTTTAACTAAATTTGAATATGTTGAAACAAAATTTTTATACCTACTTAATAATATTTTGATGATAAAAAGTTTGATTTACTAAAGTTATATTTAAAGTGTATAAAGATTAAACAAAAATAAGTTATTTTATGCACTTGAAGTTAATATGTGAATATATGTTATTTATATTTGGATTAACGTATGAGTATTAAAGTTGTAGATAATTTTATTAAATTGATAACGAATTAAAATCACCTACCTATGTAAAAAGTTATATACACGATTGATGAACCAATTTGATAGCGATTGATGAGCATACAAAATTAGGAGTGTTTATTAAATCATGTCAACTCGTGAACCCAATGATCTGACTTGATTCGAACCGATTTGGATCGGATCATCCAAATCGAATCTTTCATTTTTTTTATTTAAAATTTTTATAAAAATGAAATAAAATATTTTAAGTGAAAAAATAATATTAAACAATTAGAAACCTTAATTAATTTTAAAATAATATTAAATAATATTTTTATATTAAATAAAATATAAAAAAATAATAAGAAAAAATTAAAAAAATTGAGTCGGATCGAATCGGATTCGACCTCCCATTCCCCCTTAACCCGATTCGATCCGATCAAATTTGATCGAGTCGAATCAAATTAGTTCATGGATCGAGTCCAACTCGATCCGTGAACACCCCAATACAAAATACAACAATCCAACAATATCTCGAGACCGGTCGAGTGGTGGGATCAATATTGATGTCAGACAAAATTAAAAAGTGAACTGAACTCTTGTGCAAGCCAAACGCGAACTGAACTCTGCACGAAGGAAAAATGATTACGGACAAAAATCTAATCTTTGAAGTTCAATTGCCAAGAATCAAGGAGCCAGATAATATGCCAGTTGGGATAAGACATTAGAAAAATCTTTCGGATTTACTACTGGGATTAATGAACCAAAATAATCAATTGCATAGTAAAAAATATGAACGCATAAACCAATATAAAGCATTAAAGTCATAAAAAAATATAGAAGAAATTAGTAAAGTAACTAGGACAACGAAAATTCTAATATAAAAAGAAAACAAATTAAATAGGACTATAATCAAATTTTAAAATTAAAAGATAAAATTCTAGTCAAATTCTAAAAAGTAAACATTCAACACACATAAAATAAAAGGATAACACAGAAAATAAATGGGTTTCACATGCATCTACATGCTCCATCAGTTCAATAAATTGACACAATCATTATCCCTATTTCTGTTCCCAATTTGTTCTACCCCGCATAATTATGTTATAATTAAAATGTTATGCGCACATTTGGGGTAACAAAAAACTTGAATTCCTTCATGTAATTGCAAAAGTACTCCTGTCAAAACTGATATGTGATAAATTAGACCACATACTATTTTTCACACGAATTGTGATAATATAGGGAAATCAAGGAACTTTTAGAGTTTTTTAAAGTAAAATTACATGATTGGATTTTACAGATGCAAAACCGATATCAGGCAAAGCAGCGGAAACGCGTTTCAACTGAGCAGCTCAAATTATCCAAGATCTGATCATGAACTGCACGATGTCATCTAGTAAGTGCAAAGTTTTTGCAACTATTAACTAGATGCACGTCATCTGAATCCCGACTGCTGCAAGGTGCAAAGCTGCATCCAGCTTTCAGAGTCCAAGCATCAATACAAAGGAAAGGCCAATCTGCAATGTTACCCTCTTTCCAGTTCATTTCACCGCCTACAACAGCATTTGGTCAGGGAGTGAGCTTGAGGGGAGCTCAGCAGCCTGAATCTCACACTTCCTTGGATGAATTCTAAGGCACAGTGGGGCTTGTCAGGTAGCAGCTAGCTGGGACCAGAGTCCTGACCATGATATCCATAAAAGTAGCACAGAACTTGCTCCCGTCCAATGAATCCAACTCTATACACTTGGCTTCTTCTATCGACAAATTACTTCACAAAAGTTGGAGGTGTACCAAACAAATCAGGTCATTCATAACCCAAAAGGATAATTTTACTGATGGACAGCAAAGCTTTAGAAAAACATCAAGATCAAATACCATGATGCATCAACTTCCAGTCAATCACGCACTCAGGAAAAGCATATATTTGTAATCCATATGCCGTTAAGAGTTTTGGATCTTTTTGACCATCTTTGGTGTCATCTCCTGGGAAAGAAAAACTTCTAATCATCATATTCAGAAATATAGAAAAAAAGGCCTAGAGATAAACTGAAGGAATCCACACTAGAAACATGATAAAATCTGGTGAATGCGACTAAATATGTTGGTTAAATAGTTTTCATCCCTCTCAAGTGAAACATCTTCATGAATTCATACATTGTAGGTCACCTAAATTTTATTCTTTCAGCAAGATCACAAAATGGAGAGAGAGAGAGAGAGAGAGAGATAACATACCCGGACAATAAGAGAAAGGATGAACTCTGGAGCGAACACAGGAATGGCCAAGACATTCAAAAGTTTCAACGGATGCACTGGGTGTAACTTCTTTACAGTGAAACATAACTTTTAAGTTTGGGTGCAGAAAGTATGCATCAACTAAAATCCTAAATGACCAAATATTTTGCGCCAAAGCCTTTGCTGTGATGTATTAAAAACATACATAAATCAGAAGTATTTTGATGTAGAAAGCCTAAAATTTGAAAAGCTGAACTCCTTTTCAATCATTTAAACTCCTTATCAGTCAACCAGAGAAATCACATGAATAGTTTGTGTGGATGATTGTTTCTAAGATCTAAGACTTTGTTTGGTAATTTAAGTTAAGAGGGGTGAGTTAGGGTGGTGAAGTGATGTTTGGTGAGGTTGTGTGGTGAGGGTTTATATAAACCATGTTTGGATATGAGTTAATTGAATAGAGTGGGTTAATTTAGTTCATTAGTTGTTTGGATAAAAATTTTAATTCATGGGTTAGGAAATGTTAAAATAGGTAAATGTCTTTATTATCCTTAATAATAGTTTATTTCTTTTTAATTTGAATGAGAAGAAAAGGGTAGAATGAGAATAAAAATGTTTAACCCCTCAAAAACCATCAATTTGAACTCAGAGCACATTGATCATTTGAAAACTCTAAAAAGACAAATCAGATGAAAAAAATTCAAAAGAAAAAACAACACAAAACACTTCAAAGTATCAGCCTCACGCTGCTATCGTTCAAATAGATTAGCTTGCCAAAACATTATAATGCTTAATACAACATGTTAGACCATTATAACGCTGGGTATCAGATTTTTTTTATCTAATTCTTTTTCACATTTCAAGTGAAAAACATGTTAGACCATCTGGATTACCGTATTATGCGGATTTTAAGTCTTGTTAGCAAGGATAAAAAAAAACAGATAATAGCAATCATGATATTCATGAAACACGTGCAATGAAAAGTTTCAAGATAAAAAGGAATCTCCATCTCCATCTCCATCTCCAGTCTCCATCTCATCTCCTCGCCAAAAGAAGATCTACAATCAAAACCCAGGAATGGCCGTAGCGATCCTCACTTCCCTCCTGAAAAAATTGTCTTCCTCGATTCATGGAGCTTCCAATTCATGATCAACAGAGCTTCCATCATCAGCTGATCAGCAGGAGCTGCAAAATCTGGAAAGGACCATGAAGAGGATCCATGCCGCACTTGAAGATGCAGAAGAGAAAGACATCAGCGACAAATCCGAACAACTTCGCCTTCAGGAGCTGAAAGAAGTGGCATACGATGCTGAGGATGCAGTGGATGAGTACGAATATGAAGTGCTACATGCGAAAGTAGAGGCTCGAAGGCCAACCACGTAAGCATGATGAGGTACCGCTCGACTTGAACTATTACCATCCAAAGGTTTCTATTTCAGACGAATTGGCCCGTAGAGTTAGGGACTGTAATGCACGGGTACTCCAATTTCCTCAACTCGCTACGTATTCGGTACCGATATTTCATGAGTACTTGTGGGTACTTGTGCTACGAATATGAAGTGCTACGTACCCGGTACCGGTACTTCATGGATACTTGTGAGTAATCATACCCGTACGTACTCAATAATAAAATATTTTTTAAAAAATAGGTACTTCAATGGGTACTCATACTTATGCTTCTGGGTACTCCATATCAAAATTTTGTCAAATAAAATTATAAAAAAGATAATTGATGATTGATGATCATGAAAATACTAATACTAGAAAACATGATACACATATATTTTGCTACGTTTTTATTAAATGTGAACAATAAAACTTATAGATGAGAAGTCATAAGGAGAAAAAAATTATTAATAACTCCTCGTTTAGACATAATAGTAAAGAGAATAACTAATTACTTGTTTTGAAAATTTAAAGATAATAGAAATCTTATGAAAATTTATTTTATATATTTAATATATTACCGTACCCGTACTCTAATTTTTTAGAATTTGACGTATTCCGTACTCATACTCGTACTCGGTACCAGTACCGTATCCGTGCCCTTGCAACATAGGTTAGGGACATTAGGGAGAGATTCGAAGAGATAACAGATGATTGGGGTCGTATTATCTTGCCGGGGAAAGTTGGCAAGAGGCGACGCACAATAAAGTGGAAACCCATGGAGACCACTTCATGTTTTGACCAGGCCAAAACTTTTGGTAGGGAAGATGAGAAAAATAGGATAATCGAATGGTTGCTGCAAGAAGAAGAGTCCAGTGGTGATACGATTTCAGTCCTTGGTATTGTTGGCTTGGGCGGCTTAGGCAAAACCACACTGGCACAAATGTCATATAATGATGCAAGGGTGCAGAACCATTTTAACTCAAGAGGATGGGTATATGTATCTGAAGATTTTGATGTTGCCAGTGTCGCTAAAAAAATATGTGATGCTTTTTCCATGGATAAAGGCAATCTTATGAGTTTAAATGAACTTCATTGGAAACTCAAGGTGAACTTGAATGGGAAAAAGTTCTTTTTGGTGTTAGATGATGTTTGGAATCAAAGGGTTCAGCTTTGGAATTCACTGAAGACCCTCTTAATTGGTGTTGGAGTGGGTAAAATTTTGGTAACTACTCGGAATGGCTTTGTTGTTGTTGTTGTCGTTGTTGTACTCGGAATGAACGTGTTGCCCAAATCATGCAAACAACCCTTCCCATTATTTTAGAACATTTATCTTTTGAGAATTCTTGGTTGTTGTTTAAGAAGATTGTCTATGAAGGTCGAGATCACAATTACTTAGAAGAAATTGGCAAGATGATTGTCAACAAGTGCAGAGGATTACCTCTGGCTATCAAGGTGCTGGCAGGTATCCTTCGTTGGGAAGATGAAGAAGAGGCATGGATTGGCCTATTCGAAAGTCAATTATGGGAGCTAGAAGAAGAAACGGATGAGACCTTGCCGGCTTTAAAACTGAGTTATGATAATTTGCCCACAGAATTGAAACAATGTTTTATGTACTTGTGTTTGTTTCCCAAGGGTTCGAAACTTTACAGATCAGAGATAGTTGGACAATGGATGTCTCATGGGTTCATTCAGCCCAAAGGGAAAAAGATGGAGGAGGATGTTGGCAATGACTATTGCAATGAGTTCTTGCACAGATCCCTTCTACAATATTCAGGACAATCAAAAGTCTTTTTCATAATGCATGATCTTATTCATGATTTAGCACAATCTGTTGCCAAGGATGAATATTTATTAATAACCACTCTCAAGGCACGTTATACGGTGTCCAAGACAATCCGACACGTAAGCATGCATATCCAGGACGAGAATGATACCATAGACTTGGAGCCGCTGCGTGAAGCAAAGCAGACGCTCATATTAAGCGTTCGTAATGGTGGTGGAATCCAAAATATGGATGTGCTTCCTAATTTGACATGCCTCAGAACACTTGCGGTACTTGATGATAGTTGTATTGAAATTGAATTGCAACACTACATTGGCTGGAAGCCTGGATTTTCCCCGACGACGGAAGCCTGGATTCACTTGAGAACTTGTCCATCTCGTCTTGCATGGAGCTGAGGTCCGTGGAGGGACTTGGCGGCCTCGCTTCTCTTCACCGTTTGGAGATCAAGAAGTGTCCACTTCTGCGGATATCGCCTGACGAGCGTCTTCCTCCAAATCTCCAGGGCGTCGAATTGGAAGAATCACCGGGTGCTGAAGAGTGGCATCAAAATTTCAAATTAAAAGGGTAATTTGTTGGCTTAGGTACAATAATACAAGTATGTCAATATTTTCCTAGAAAGCATGTAAAATATGTCTGTTTTAATGTTCAAACTCTCTCCAGAGATTCTGTACTGTGACATATTCCAAAATGAAGTTAAATGTGTGAATGTCTTTTATATATTATAAAACTCTCTACAGATTTGAGTCGTTTCAGTGTGCCAAATCGACTTCATAGAACAAAGAGACGATGAATATTTTGAAAAATTGAGGCCTTTCAGTGTGCCCGAGAGACTGGAACTTCATGTCGATAGAGACTTGGCATCAAGGACAGGCATTAATAACAAGTTACAGGCATCCATCTATCTACAAGACGTGCCAAGAAAAAGTAGCACACACCATCGATAATGCGAATACGTGTTGACTGAGTTCAACGCTGCAATTCACATAGTTAGATTTGGTATTTGGAGCAGATAAATCCATGATTTCGGAGTTGATAAATGAATGAAAGATAAATCCATGATTTCGGAGTTGATAAATGAATGAAAAACATTTATGTCGGCATATCCAAACTGTGTATAAGGAAGGAATTATGCATACAAGGAATTACATATATGAATAGTTTCAAATCATAGAACTTAACATATTTATACAAATGTATAGACGTCAAGGGTATATTTAAAAGGATCAAAAGAATGTTTTTGCATTGTATGCATTTGTAATTTATAGCTTGAACATAACGTATACATTTCTTTTTCCAAATGATGGAAGCCTGCATATGCGAACTGTCGGTATGGGCTGAGTACCACCATCCGCATGAAATTGGGATCGGGTTAGTAGGCCGAGCAAAATCGAGTTCGGGTCCGGATACATCGTGACCTGGTCCCGATCCGATTTTGGCTGGGTCTAAATTTTTTAGACCCGATATCAGTACCGGTCTCTATCGGTACTGGTACTGGTCTCGATCGATATCGAAATCAAATCGGACCTGGTAAATTGGGTCCGAATAATTATTAAAAATATATAAAAAAGTTTATACAATTAATAAAACTAAATCATAATTGATTAAATAAACATCAAATTAGTTTAAGATTACATCAATCTATCGTATAATAAGTCAACAAAGTTATTTTTAAATATTTCAAAATGAAAAAATGCCCATAAAATTAATAAATAATTAGAATTAGTAGCATAATTATAATTTTATTATTGTTATAATCGGGTCGGCTTATGGGTCAGATTTCCATACATTGGACCCGGATCTATCGAGTTTTTTTATTTTTGTGACTCGATCCCGATCTAATTTATAATAGGGCCGAAAATATTTCTCAAATAATTGAGTCGGTGCAGGCCGGGTCGACCGGCTCGACCCGACCCGTGCTCTACCCTACCAGTTAGCAGAGACGAAAACGAAACATAAGAAGGACTATATAATTTCTGCATCCTTTAAAATTAACTACCCTGCAATATATGATTTTTTAATTGTGAAATTTTATTAGAGAATAAGGGTGCAGTGGCACATACCATCACTCTAAATTGAAAAGTCATGAGTTTGATTTTTATCGATGGGACATATATACTCCTTTATTTTTAATTTTCTTACATCAAATCTATAGATCTTCCTATGTACAAAAAAAAAAGAGTGCAATTGTTAAAACGTTTAACTAAATTTGAATATGTTGAAACAAAATTTTTATACCTACTTAATAATATTTTGAGATAAAAAGTTTGATTTACTAAAGTTATATTTAAAGTGTATAAAGATTAAACAAAAATAAGTTATTTTATGCACTTGAAGTTAATATGTGAATATATGTTATTTATATTTGGATTAACGTATGAGTATTAAAGTTGTAGATAATTTTATTAAATTGATAACGAATTAAAATCACCTACCTATGTAAAAAGTTATATACACGATTGATGAACCAATTTGATAGCGATTGATGAGCATGCAAAATTAGGAGTGTTTATTAGATCATGTCAACTCGTGAACCCAATGATCTGACTTGATTCGAACCGATTTGGATCGGATCATCCAAATCGAATCTTTCATTTTTTTTATTTAAAATTTTTATAAAAATGAAATAAAATATTTTAAGTGAAAAAATAATATTAAACAATTAGAAACCTTAATTAATTTTAAAATAATATTAAATAATATTTTTATATTAAATAAAATATAAAAAAATAATAAGAAAAAATTAAAAAAATTGAGTCGGATCGAATCGGATTCGACCTCCCATTCCCCCTTAACCCGATTCGATCCGATCAAATTTGATCGAGTCGAATCAAATTAGTTCATGGATCGAGTCCAACTCGATCCGTGAACACCCCAATACAAAATACAACAATCCAACAATATCTCGAGACCGGTCGAGTGGTGGGATCAATATTGATGTCAGACAAAATTAAAAAGTGAACTGAACTCTTGTGCAAGCCAAACGCGAACTGAACTCTGCACGAAGGAAAAATGATTACGGACAAAAATCTAATCTTTGAAGTTCAATTGCCAAGAATCAAGGAGCCAGATAATATGCCAGTTGGGATAAGACATTAGAAAAATCTTTCGGATTTACTACTGGGATTAATGAACCAAAATAATCAATTGCATAGTAAAAAATATGAACGCATAAACCAATATAAAGCATTAAAGTCATAAAAAAATATAGAAGAAATTAGTAAAGTAACTAGGACAACGAAAATTCTAATATAAAAAGAAAACAAATTAAATAGGACTATAATCAAATTTTAAAATTAAAAGATAAAATTCTAGTCAAATTCTAAAAAGTAAACATTCAACACACATAAAATAAAAGGATAACACAGAAAATAAATGGGTTTCACATGCATCTACATGCTCCATCAGTTCAATAAATTGACACAATCATTATCCCTATTTCTGTTCCCAATTTGTTCTACCCGCATAATTATGTTATAATTAAAATGTTATGCGCACATTTGGGGTAACAAAAAACTTGAATTCCTTCATGTAATTGCAAAAGTACTCCTGTCAAAACTGATATGTGATAAATTAGACCACATACTATTTTTCACACGAATTGTGATAATATAGGGAAATCAAGGAACTTTTAGAGTTTTTTAAAGTAAAATTACATGATTGGATTTTACAGATGCAAAACCGATATCAGGCAAAGCAGCGGAAACGCGTTTCAACTGAGCAGCTCAAATTATCCAAGATCTGATCATGAACTGCACGATGTCATCTAGTAAGTGCAAAGTTTTTGCAACTATTAACTAGATGCACGTCATCTGAATCCCGACTGCTGCAAGGTGCAAAGCTGCATCCAGCTTTCAGAGTCCAAGCATCAATACAAAGGAAAGGCTAATCTGCAATGTTACCCTCTTTCCAGTTCATTTCACCGCCTACAACAGCATTTGGTCAGGGAGTGAGCTTGAGGGGAGCTCAGCAGCCTGAATCTCACACTTCCTTGGATGAATTCTAAGGCACAGTGGGGCTTGTCAGGTAGCAGCTAGCTGGGACCAGAGTCCTGACCATGATATCCATAAAAGTAGCACAGAACTTGCTCCCGTCCAATGAATCCAACTCTATACACTTGGCTTCTTCTATCGACAAATTACTTCACAAAAGTTGGAGGTGTACCAAACAAATCAGGTCATTCATAACCCAAAAGGATAATTTTACTGATGGACAGCAAAGCTTTAGAAAAACATCAAGATCAAATACCATGATGCATCAACTTCCAGTCAATCACGCACTCAGGAAAAGCATATATTTGTAATCCATATGCCGTTAAGAGTTTTGGATCTTTTTGACCATCTTTGGTGTCATCTCCTGGGAAAGAAAAACTTCTAATCATCATATTCAGAAATATAGAAAAAAAGGCCTAGAGATAAACTGAAGGAATCCACACTAGAAACATGATAAAATCTGGTGAATGCGACTAAATATGTTGGTTAAATAGTTTTCATCCCTCTCAAGTGAAACATCTTCATGAATTCATACATTGTAGGTCACCTAAATTTTATTCTTTCAGCAAGATCACAAAATGGAGAGAGAGAGAGAGAGAGAGAGATAACATACCCGGACAATAAGAGAAATGATGAACTCTGGAGCGAACACAGGAATGGCCAAGACATTCAAAAGTTTCAACGGATGCACTGGGTGTAACTTCTTTACAGTGAAACATAACTTTTAAGTTTGGGTGCAGAAAGTATGCATCAACTAAAATCCTAAATGACCAAATATTTTGCGCCAAAGCCTTTGCTGTGATGTATTAAAAACATACATAAATCAGAAGTATTTTGATGTAGAAAGCCTAAAATTTGAAAAGCTGAACTCCTTTTCAATCATTTAAACTCCTTATCAGTCAACCAGAGAAATCACATGAATAGTTTGTGTGGATGATTGTTTCTAAGATCTAAGACTTTGTTTGGTAATTTAAGTTAAGAGGGGTGAGTTAGGGTGGTGAAGTGATGTTTGGTGAGGTTGTGTGGTGAGGGTTTATATAAACCATGTTTGGATATGAGTTAATTGAATAGAGTGGGTTAATTTAGTTCATTAGTTGTTTGGATAAAAATTTTAATTCATGGGTTAGGAAATGTTAAAATAGGTAAATGTCTTTATTATCCTTAATAATAGTTTATTTCTTTTTAATTTGAATGAGAAGAAAAGGGTAGAATGAGAATAAAAAAGTTTAACCCCTCAAAAACCATCAATTTGGTGGGTTTAGTTTTAAGTCATATGATGGTCTAATAAATACCAACCTAACCTTAGTTAAAATTTTAAAATCCTATCCAAACAAGGTTTAAGAATTTTAAACCCACCCCATCCCAACTAAACCCAACCTATCCCTACTTAACCCTCCATCCAAACACACCCTAAGGGATAGCGCACTAATGTGATATTATGGTTATCACAGACAAGTACCAGATAAGAATGAGTAGAAATTGATAACTCAAAAGAATATGATAAAACATCATATGGTAAACCTAAGCTGTTAGAATTTTAGTTTCAACACCAAAAGGGAACATTAGATCACATGAACATCGTGTAGGATAAGACAACTGCATTTTTAAGAAGTGATACTAAAGAGATTAGCTCTTGCCTCCTTTTTGTTTATCTTCTTGATTTGCAGCACAATTTTTTTATGAAATAATGTCCCACGGCTAAATTGACAGCATGCCTTCCATGGGAAAACTGAAAAAAATTAAAATATTGATCTTGGTGTTGATGTTATTACACAACCATCTATTTTGGCCTGAATTGTCATTAGACATAACCTAAATCAGAATTATGACAAAAGAAAATCCAAGAAATTTACATATGAAGCATATGACATCTAGCAAATGGAAATTAAGGATTTTTCTGTGCCACTTGGCAAATGGATTGGAATCATTAATCAGGTGCAGCACCTTTTGTGGTTCATGAGCTTTGGGGTGCATGCCTACAAGTCTATAACTTAATGATGACAACAATGCATTAACTGCGGGGGAAAACATAACAAAACAATAACATCAATGAAGGATAGACATCTAATTGAAGCTTTCATGTCTCAAAGTTTTCTTCCATCTGACAGAAGGAAAAGTAGTAAAAACACAAAAAAATATTGTGGTTACGTAGCAGCCAAATATCGCTTGGCAAGCAACACTACTAGTAAAGGAATGATGGCGGATGTGCTCTTCTGCTGCCCATACACGGCACAAGATATCTCTATGTTGATAGCCGGTATACTTTGGTGAGAAGCCTCCCAAGCCGCAGAAACCAACTGAAGATTTGGCATACAAGGTGGAGCTTCATTCTCGGTCTTGGTCAATGGGACGACTGCTGGTGCAGCCACAGAGAGGGGTCCGCCAGGGTGCCGACTTGCCCCCATGCTCTTCATCTTGGCTGTTGATGCCCTCGCCAGATGCACCCAGTCGGCCTGTGAAGTTGGCCTTTTTAACGGATTTGCAGGGAGTGTGATACCCATCCTGCAGGATGCTGATGACACTACCTTCTTCATTGAGGGTGCTCATCTGGAGGCTAGGCGGATTGCTATATTGGTTGAGCTCTTTGGGGCAGCATCGGGTCTTCACATCAACCATGCCAAATCCTCTTTTATCCCTTTTGACATGGTCAGAGCAGTGTGCGAGTGAGCTTCACACCCCTATTGGCACCTTACCGATCACTTATTTGGGGCTTCCACTATCAGACCGCCATATTGGTTCTCGAGACTGGACCCCGGTCATTCAGCGCCTTGAGCATAGACTTCATGGCTGGAATTCAAGATTATTATCGCGTGGAGGTCGGCTTATTCTGCTCCGATCTGTTCATCGAGGTGTTGGTGTTCGTGATCTCCGTGCTACTAATTGGGCTCTCCTGGCCCGGTGGGTGGGTCGGATCATGGGGCCTGAGGATACTTTTTGGAGGATGGTTTTCTTTACATGTTATGGGCGTGACCTTTCATGGGACTCTAGGCCCTCTCTTCCTCGTGGGGCCTCTTTTTCTGGCAGGGTGTGGCGGACACTTTCCGCGGGTGGTCCGCCCTTTTATGGTGTCTTCTCTTGGATCTGGGGAGGCTTTCCTCTTTTGGCAGCAGGAGTGGCTGCCGGGGGGAACTCTAGCGACTTCCTTCCCTCGTCTTCATGCCTTGGCAATGCATCCTCATGCGACAGTGGCGGAGACGTGGTCGGAGCTGGCAGCCTGGCCTCTGGCTCATGGACTCCCCTCTCCAGTTCCTCACTCTCTGATCAGCGCTTTTCAGAATTCTTGGATTTATTATAGCGGATCGCACCCTTCCGGCCGGACCCCTCTAGGTCCGACGGGTGGGTGTGGACCACGGAGGTCTTCTCAGCGCGCAGCCTTTATCTCCGTTTTCTGCCTACAGAAGAGAGTTTTGGACGCAGATGGGCATTTGGGCCACCTTGGGTGTTTCACCTTCAGCAGCTGACCCCTTTTGGCTTTCACTTCGTGTTTTCGCTAGACAACAGCGATTGAGGTGGAGAGCATTGCTGGCATCTTTTTTGGCCGGTACTTGGGCCATTTGGCTTCAACGTAATCGGATTATTTTTTGTGGGGAGCAGGGCACAGTTGTGAGCATTGTATTTCATGCTTCTTTTCTTCTTCGGGAGTGGGGCTTTGGTTAGGGACTATGCAGCCCTCCCTCTTTTGCTGCTCTCTTCTTGAGAGCTTTCACTTGTACATGTTATTCTTTGCCACAGCTATATATATATCTGGATGACAACTTCAACTTTTGGTTGTCATCCTTTCCTCTCTCAAAAAAAAAAAGAAACAGCTAGGAGTCCAGGTCCAAACATTTCTCCTTGTCATATCAAGGTGAAAAAAGAGAACGCATTGCCACAACAAGGACCCACAGAATTTCTGCGACAATTACCGCTACTCTTCATTTAAATGATTGAATAGGATTTCAAATTTTCAAATCAGAGGCTTTCCACGTCAGAATAATTCTGATTTAAGTGAAATATATTGAGTGCTGATGAGCATTCCTACTTCTGTGTGTTTTCAATATATCACAGCATGATTACTTTTGGCACAACATATTTGGTCATTTGGAATTTTAGAATATGCATGCTTTCTGCACCCAGACTTAAAAGTTAAGCAGTGTTTCACTTTAAAGAAGTTATGCTAGTGTGTTCGTTGAAATGATAAAAAGGTGATTCATTACCACTAACAAATCAGAAGAGGCCATCCATCAAACGCAAATTGCACAGAAGAAGGAATGTTCTGCAAAACATAATGATATACAACTAATATTTCTTTTTTGCAATCCCGTACACGGTACACCTATTTTGAGTATCATTTTCCCTGAGAGACAGTCAAAATCCTGGACATAGTGTCACCAAATGGATCTTGAACACTAAACTGAAGAATATACGGTGCCTGCCCTTTAGCATCATACAAATTGTTGCCTGTTTTGAAATTGCGAGCTCATGGTACCTTTCAAGTATCACCTTTAAGAGTTCCCACATAAGTGTAAGAAGAATAAGACTGATATAGTGTAAATTTCCTTTAGATTTTTATACCAAAAGAATGATAAGACATCATAAGTCCCAATCAACGATACACTAGTCTTACATGAAATGGGTTGTGATTGGAAACACAATACTAATATTCATCTGATGAACATAGAAATTCTTTGAATGACAATAGTAATAAGGTTTAGGGTATCAAAAAGAGATGGCATGCACGAATTACATTTTTTGTTGAATCACATCTACAACTTATAGATTCACATAAGCCATGTAAACATGATGGTAGGGGAAGAATTTTATCTCACTCCACACTGTGATTTGGGAGGAGTGTTAACCCCTAATCAACCATCATTCTGATCTTACTACAACATCAATATAATGTCACACTATATCGTTCTCCAATTTGTGATTGTATTTGTATTGGCAGCATGCAACTGTAAAGAGTAGATATAAGACAAAACATAAATAATTCGTATTATAAAACCTGACAAAAATTAAAGGAAAACTTCCATAGGCAAATTAATCATTAGTCAAGGGAGTGAAGAATTTTCTCACCTCAAGGCAGAAGTTGTCCCATGTGCTATTCATTAAAAGTATTACTTTCAACTTCCAAGTGTGCTGCAGGAGAAGAAAATAGTGCATACAAATAGGAAATGAATAATCTGACATCGGAGGATGGGTGGAAATGGAGATCTGATTCTTTCACGGTCCGAGAGGCGTACTCCTTACTGGGTGGGGAAGGTGAAGAGCAAGAAGAGGAGTTGCTATTAGCTTGCAGACTGATCTGGAAATCAAAGGCCCCTCTTAGGATCAAAATGTTCTCCTGGCTAGTGCGTCGCAAGAGAGTTCTAACAAAGTTGTACAGACCGCAGTGGGCAGGAAACTCTGGCACACATTGTGCCATATGTGGGAGGCGGATGAAGATACTGCCCACCAGTTCTTTGGATGCTCCATGGTTAGTCAGGTCTGGACCAAGGCAGGCATTGGATGGATTGACAACACCTCAGAAGCTGCATTCTGGAACTCCTTTTGTAGTGGCTGCAGGGACCCCAGGAACATGTTTATGTAGACAGGAGGCAGAGAGCTCACCCGTTGGCATACATCAGGACCATTTGGCTGCAGAGGAATGCTACTATCTTTCAAGGCGGCCGTGCTTATGCGGAGAATGTGGGGCATCGTGCAAAGGCAATCTATGGGGAGTGGAGGAAATATATGTGGTGTAACAAAAATTTTTACTGGTGGAACTACCAACTTATCTTTCGCTTTTTCATAATGTTCGGCTTTAATCGCAAATTACATCAATGAAACTTCTGGACGACTACCACCTTGCTAGATGTCCTCTTTCTTCTCAAAAAAAATAAAAATAAAAATAATAATAAATAATAATAATAATAACCAGCTGCTGTCGTTTCTAGTCCTAACAGCTCTAGCATCAGATATATTTCTGCAGACTCATGGTAGGACCCTCCCCCTTTATCTTGAATCTTGATCCAGCTTTTTCCAGGAAATTTCCTGATATGATTAGCTTTCGTCATCTTCCGTAAATTTGCAAATTCATCCCAACAATGAGAAGAGTATAAATATTAGAGAACAGTATGTACGCTGCAGAATTTGTAGCATCCATTTTAGGGACAGCTTCTGCTGCTCTCCTACCAATCTCCAGATTACCATGCATCCTGCATGCAGAGAGTAAAGTCTTCCACATTACAATGTCAGGCTCAAATTTCATTTTACCCATGAACTCTTCTGCCTCAGCTAATCTGCCAGCACGAGGTAGCAAATCAACTATACATGAGCACTGCTCTCTGGTAGGTGCGATGCCAAATTGAGCTTCCATCATGTGGTAGTAATGTAATCCTTCATCCACCATCCTGAATCAGCTCCCTGAGAAACTGCAAAGCTTCCAATTCCCGACCCGGCTGAGCAAAGCCCGTAATCATCGAACCCCAAGAGATCGCATCCTTATCCGCAATCCCCTGAAAGACGACCAACGCGTCATCAACCATGTCCAAGTTTGCATATACCGTAACAAGCGCGTTCTGCACAATCCGGTCAGACCCACAATCCCACTTCACCGCGTGACAGTGCATGTGGCCTCCCGAGCTCCCGCATGCGCCAAGCCCGAACAGGCCCTGACGACGCTTCCCGACGTGGACCCATCGCGTCTCAACCCTGACCGCAGCAATCCGAGGTACATTTGCACGGCCTCGACGTCCCGGCAGCTGTGCACACAGCCCGAGATCATCGAGACCCAGGAGACGAGGTTCTGCTCCGGCATTGTGTCGAACAGGCTCCGGGCGTCGTCGAGAGGTCCGCGCTTCCCGTAGCAGTTGAGGATGTGGTTGCAGAGTATGACGTCCGGCGGGGAGCCGGAGGCGGAGAGGTGGTGGGCGTGGCGGAGGAACTTGAGGATGGAGCATGCGAGGAAGAGGAGGGCGTAGGTGGAGGGGTAGAGGTGGTGGCCGAGGAAGGAGCCGAAGGCATCGAGTGATCGAGGGTTTCGCGGAAGCGCTTCTGCTTGCAGAGGCCACTGACAAAATCGTTGGCGTGCTGCCGGGATTTGAATCGTTGGCATGCTGCATGATCGAGTGGCGATGGCGGCGTTATATGCTTCCATTTCGTTCACATGAAATTAAATTGATTGACTGGGAGTCTGAGACACGTAATTAATTTTTATTTTTTAAAAAATACAGCAACAACAGGAAAATCTTATTCCACTAGGTGGATCGACTACATGGATCATACGACGTCATTCCGCTTTATTAGTAACCAAACCTTTCGGTATATTAATCACAAATAGATCTTGCTCTATTAGTTCGTCAAATGTTCGCCTTGGCCTCCTTCTCCCTCTTTTAATCGAATTCCAAATTATTTGATCTATTTTTCTTACTATATCATCCGCAAATAGCATGCACTATATTTAAAAGTACTATATCATCCGCAAATAACATGCACTTAGGTACCTCCTCTGTCTCGGTTACAGCATCGATAACTAAATTAAATAGATACGGATTTAAAGTTGATCATTGATGTAGGTCAATTCCTATAGGAAATTATTTGTCTCACCTCCGGGCGTCCTAACCCTAATCGATGTCCCATCGTACATATCTTGTATTACCTTAATGTAGGCAACATTCACCCTCTTCTTTTGCAAGACTTTCCAAAGTACATCCCTTGGTATCCGATCCTACGCCTTCTCTAAGTCAATAAAAATCATATGTAAGTCTCTTCTTCTACTTCGATACTTCTCCATCATCCCCCTTAATAAATAAATCGTCTCTGTAGTGGATCTTCATGTCATAAACCCAAATTGTCTCTCAGAAATACTAGTCTTCATTCTCAATCTATGCAATCACTTTTTTCCATAATTTTATTATGTGACTCATAAGTTTAATCCCTCTATAATTTATACAATTTTAAATATCCCTTTTATTTTTATAAATAAGAACTAATGTACTTAATCTACAATCATCATGCATCTTTTTGGATCGTAAAATCTCATTAAATAATTTACATAATCACAACACATATTTTTCTTCTAAATATTTCCAAACTTCAATCGGTATACCATCCGGTCCAACGGCTTTACTATTCTTCATTTTCTTAAGAGCTTCGCTAACCTCCGAGACTCTAATTCTACGATAAAATGACCTATTAAGCTCACATTCGCTAACTGTCAAATCCTTCAAATCACCACGGAAACCTTCACATTCATCATTAAATAATTTATAAAAATACTCTTCACATCTGTTTTTAATATCTCCCTCATTAATTAAAACCTTGTTAACTTTATTTTTTATACATCTTACTTGATCCAAATTTCTCGACTCCTCTTTATTCCTTGAAAAATAATTCAGTTTAATTTTATGATAATCGTATTAATCGTTTACTCATTACTAACTATTATCGTATTAGTACTTTATCACAATTATTTTCACAGTAATATTTTCTGATCATGTTTTTTTTTTTCAGTTGCAGCGTAAAGTGATACAAGAAAATATTGACCTTTTGGTGCAGTAAATAGTGAAGTGTCCACAGCTGAATGAGGAGAAATAATTGAGTGAGAGATAGATAGAGAGAGAGAAGTGGCATGAACGAAATTACTCATTAGATGAGAAGCAGATTACGTGGGTACGATGACTCGGCTGACGCATGTCGTGGATTGACAGATTAAAAAACGAAAATAGTCAATGATAATAGATGCTGAATTCCTAGAATAAAGTGAAAAAAAATTAATACAAAGTTGTTCTTCCACTGGCTAATTTCCTCAATTGACCACAATCTGGAAGCAATACTAGGATTCTGATGGGAGGATGTCTTGGAAGAAGGCACTTATATCACCTTTATAAGCGTCGAATGCCAACATCTTTGTCACTGCATCCTGAGATCACGAAAAAAATTTCAACCAACAATCATTCTCAGTACAAGTGCCGGCTGAAATTCTCATGGAAATGATCAAAGGAATTTGGTTTCGACACGACAAGTGCAGCGCCATCAACTATAGAGGAAAAATTATGTATGTACAGATTGTTATATAAGTAACTACTTTTTATTTTAATGTCGATGTTCATTCGAACAGAAGAAAAAGGTGAATGTTTATAATATGATCAACCATTGAAATAGTTAAATTAATCAGAATGAAGTTTTTGGATAGAGAAAATAGTCATTTGTTTGATTCGATGTGTATTAACCTTGTATATTTGGTCCTTATCTGATAATATCTGGTTCACAAAGCGCTGGATTGGCCTTCCAGACTTTACCATCTCCAAAACTTCAGCTGTTCTTTCTAGAACTCCCTCGGGGACTCCTGAAACAAATAACAATACCACATATGAACATGAAAAACTAAGGGCTCGCAAATGCCTTCTAGTGAAGTCTAGCGGCAGGCACAAAATAGTATGAACTTCATTAACCACCGCTATTGCAGAATGAAATTCCAATATTATCAAAGAGAATATTCTAGGACTTCGCATTCTAATAGTTAAAACACATGGTAACATGATTTATATAAAATGCATGCATATGCCTAGAGCCAGTGTATGGTATTGATCCAAGCACATTTAATTAGGAAAATCAAAAGCAGGTACACATCGGTTTATAAATGTGACTCCACATCTCTCATTGTCTGGAGACGCTTCTCTTATCTTTGCAATTAGGATGCTAAACATGCATAAACATAAGTATTGTTGTTAAAACACTGATAGAAGCCTGAAACTCTGAATCAAATGCAGTCCATCTAATTCAAACCACTTAATCATAAATGCTAACAGTTCTACAGGGTGATCATAGCTAGTGTGCTATGCATGACAAAAGAAAAAAGAATGTGTTGCATAAATCATTAATCATTTTATAATCCTCATTTTTGTCTCTTTATACCATGATATTCCCTGTTTCTTTACTTTTGCAAATAAAACCTCATGTATAAAACAAACAACCAGATTGGTAACGGTGCATTTATGAAATGATTTCTTGCATTCCAATAGACTAATACCAACAAGTAAGCACATGCTTTAAAATGCTTCATATGCCACATTCCATGTCAATCAGATATTGCATCAGATGCTCAATGTAAAACACTTTTTAGCCTCTTTTCTATAGGCAAATAGGGTGGAGCTAAATTTTCTTCACTTAAATATTAAATTACACATCACTAAGTCATTTTTTTATCAATTGTTAAGTTAAATTACATAAAAAACATAATTAAAATGAAGAAAATATATTAAATTTAACCTAAAGTAATTATTATTATGATAAATATATTTTTATTAATATTTAAATACTTATATGAACAATATGAGATCGTATAAGACCAGAAAAGATCGTGTAATTAAAATCAAGATTGTATTAAAATCTTACACAACATTCTCAAGATAAGATCGAGTTCGGTAAAGGGTAGGAAGATTGTAAAATCATAAGATCTTAAGATCTAAATCGAGATCTTGACAACATTGGTTGAGCTCAATGTAAAAGCCACATTTTAGTCTCTTTTCTATAGGTAGATAGGGTTGAACTATCTGGCTGCAACTCTCTCAACATATCACTGGTAGCTAGACCCCAACAGAATTCTTGGAATTTTCCTAGGCTTCTTTGAAATATATTTACCTTGTGAAGTGCCAAGGACTGTTCTTACCATAATAGGTTGATTAAAACCCTTCATTATTTGAAACACCTTATTGGCATATACCTGAAAATTTAGCAGGAAATTCTATGGCAGATAGAAAGGAGTTTGGATAATGATAGATAACCCAACTCCAGCAAAAATCATCCAATATTTCAATAAAATCTTAATTGGAATAAATTTCAAGTGAATCTCAAGAAGATTTTATGAACTCTAAATCCACAAACTATTTTGTTAGAACTTATGGTTCTTCAAGCCAGCTTAAAGCTGACCAGAATGGTGGCTTAAAATAAGTTGCATATGAACCTTGCTGCAACTCTTTTCTCAATTTCAAAGCCAATTTCTATTCCAAAGGGATCAAGCAAGGTTAATTTAAATGCACTACAATTTGGTATGGAATCTACACTTTCATTTTCACCATTCTCTTGTCACCATAAAGAGAAACATGTCAAGGATACTTAATTTGCAGCTAGAATGAAGTCATCTTTACAGTACCAGCGAGACGGGCGCAATGAAGTCCTGCAACATGAGATAAATTACTTCATGTTGGGAGTAAGAAATTTGTTTTTGGAGACGTTTTACATGAGTAAATAATATTCTCACAAAAATGAAGAGAAAGAATGTTATGGCTCCTCCATACCATAGCTCAGAGATGCATGCCCAGGTACAAGCCTACAACAAAAGGAGATTCAAGTTAACAATATGAACCAAATAAAAAAAACCAAAAAAATTCAAGAAACAACAAAATGGTACCTATATAGGAAAACAATGTCTTCAGTATTCGTGCATTCTGTTTCAGGTCTCAAAACACTCATAGTATAAAATTTGATATTTTCAGACTGTAATAGCTCTTGACAAGTTATAGACAGAAATAATTTGAGGGGATCCATATCACATAAACAAAGATTAATTATTTATTATTTATACCTTGGGTAAGCAGTTCTCACTAAATATTTCTGTCAGATGTGTACACAACAGAACCTATATATATGATATAAAAATCAAAATACATTACATCAGAATGACAAACCATAAAATTGGTAAAATTTATAACATTATTATTGGATAACCAAAATCCATATGTCAACATACTTATTAATAATCTTTACCATGGAATGATCAGCATTCATGAAAAACCGATACTAAATTAACTGAATCGTGATTATATGTTAACTGGAATATACTTAAATATAGTAATGAAATGTGGATAGTAAGCGTCATGACTATTTGTTAATATATTGCAAAACTGATTGCGGTGAAGAAGAAGACATGATTGAGTCATACAATGACTTTCTAGGAGGGTAACAACTATTTAGGTAACTTTGGAGATTTCAGATCCTTTTATATTTTCAACCTAGAAACAGACTCAAGGGACTGGTAGTAAAAAATTTAAATATTTTCCAAGCCCAAGGTTAAAGTTATATTCTTAATAATATGGACTTCTGATCTCAAAATGAAATGAGAATTTACTAGAATGCAGCACTATTCATAGATAACTTACCGTTCATATTTAGGGCCTACACCTTATGACTGCAAAGATAGTAAAATAATCTACCAGCATCAGATTATATAAATTCAACTATTCATATCAGCTAAGCATCTTGGGAAAGTGATATGACATCTAAAGATTTCAGATTAGTGCAAAGCTATGAACTTTTCAAAACTAAAACTAATGACATTCATATCGATGTTTTGTCACTGCTTCCAATAGATGTATAATACTTACAAATGACATTTGCAAATGAGAACAAAGTGAGAGAAAAGTGAAGTTCAATTAAACTTGCAAGTGATTACTTCACGACCACTGTTAATTTTGCATCAATATTACGCTCAGAAAAATTTCCATGTAGCTAGTTTGATAAAAAAAAAGCACTGCAGGATAGTCAAAGAAACTTGTGCCTACTCCATGATAAAATAATAGCCAGTAACTGTATTGATCATCTAAATGAATTAAACTTTAAATCTCATGCAAAGATATCAATAAATTTATGTTTAATAGATAAATGTTTTACACAGAACCTCTGCCAGTTGGCATGAACCAAAACTCTTAACCATTCGTAGGGACATAGGGAATTTAGTCAATTCCTTTCCCTGTGAAATTAGCCAGATATTATGTTGATTGATTGCATCCGAGATGTTTTTAAAGTTAGGGCAGAGATGTGTAGGATTTAGTGAAAACTCAAGTACACTACCAGTTAGCTCATGAAATATTGGACAGGAAGGAAGTATAAAGATATTACAACACATGCATTGTTACCCCAGTAATTGAAGAAAATAGTGTTCAATCTAAATTATGTCATATCAAAATGAGGACTTGAAACCCCTCAAAAAATATGACGTCTAAAAATTTCAACTACAAGATGGAAAGTTAAATTCTTAAATGACACCTCTACACGTGAGGTGTATGGTATACCACACTGTAAACTAGCATAAAATCAACAAGGTAAAAGATTCTCTAACCTTCGGAGGGCACTCATATTTTGAGAAATATTCTATAGTACCTCCAAGCAGACCAACACCATCTGTACAATTATTTTAGTAAATGCAAGCAAAAGATCAAACTTAAAATTTTCGTATGTATAATGACTTCTCGAATCATGCATAAGAGTGATTTGTTTGAGGGGCCTAACCTTCTGTCAGAGTACCCTTGCCAAACTCATCTACCAAGCACAAGGAACGAGAGGTTGCCTGCCTATAAAGATCCGTAACTTATTAAGTAGTTATTAATCCAGTGGTATCAATCTTAGACTATGGTAAATACCTAAGCATCAGTCCTACTTGATGAAGGTCCATCATGAATGTAGATTGCTCAGCAGTCATAGGTTTGCTTCCCATAGCACAGAATATCCTGTTCTGAAAGGATTAATTATATCATTTTTTTAATTAAGATGCTATAATTATCTCAAAGCAGACCTATCACTGATGCCGATAGTTGCAGAATCAGCCGGTACAAAACTTCCAATATGAGAAAGGAATACTATCAAAGCCACCTGAAACAAAAGTTTTCTTAAAGCTAATAAGACATGCAAATTGTTTCTTTTTTTCTTGAGGAGAGACATTCAGATTGTTGCAGAATACGGGTGATCAATTTATAAGTCGCATCAGACAGCAAAATCTATACAGCCAAAAACACAATAAACAAAGATAATAAATATTTGGCACAAAATACTGCAGCTTACTGAATGAATATGAAGAAGCTTACAAGCGCTATACATACAAAAGTTACAGCAAACAAAAGGAAATTAATTTATGATATATTATGCTTAATACGCAAATTTCGAATGGAGAATCAATGTGCTTCATTAATTGATCATGCTTTGAGTAAATAGATTACTGAGAAAATCCTGAAGTGAACCCTTTTAGTTTCTTTCATATTTTTGTGGACAAACTATTACTTTCATGTTAGTTCAACTTAAAATGGATTATCTACAACAACAACAACAACAACAAAGCCTTATCCCACTAGGTGGGGTCGGCTATTAAAATGGATTATCTAAGTGAAAAAAATACTTTCTCCTCTCAAAATTCCTTTTAATTAAGCTGGGATTAAGTAGATCTTGGCTCATTCCTCCCTACTGGATTCCAACATAGATCCAGAGCTTACCCTTTCTCCATGCAAGCACAATAACACTACTGGTATATCTTCACTCTATTAAATTTTATTATCTCCCATGTTTGATTTTTCATCTACCTCTAGGATCCACATAGAGCCATGTTGATAATGAGTGTGCATTGATAAGAGTGAAATCAATGGGCACTTTCATTTTTTTTAGATGATAAAAGATGGCAACCGAGTTATGGTTTCATCAGTAATACTATTATTACTGGAAGGTTACTGATGTACAAGTGTGTATTCTGTAAAGAAAACACCAAAAAGAGGGATATACAATGGATAATGCAACTACCCGAGCCCTCACTCTCCAACCATAAAAGAAATATAGTGAACAATATTCTCAACACAAAAGACAACTCAGTTACATCGTAACCATATGACCCAGGTGACTGTCAAAATTTTTCACCAACGGCTCGCTCCACCTTTTTATTTTAGGGGGAAAAGGAAGATTAAACAGAATGTTAACCATCCAAAACCTTTTTTGATGCAAGAGTGGTTCAAAGGTTACAAATTACAAATTACAAAAGTTGCATAAGAACTTCACAAGGCACACCTGACGCAGGAGCTTTTTTTAAAATTAGTTATTTTAATTAAAACTGATGTTTTAGTTTATTAGTCATCAATGTGACCTTTTAATTAGTTATAAGGGTCATGATTAGTTATAACGGTCTTGATTAAAAGTGGATTAATCAAGGATGGAGATTGATTAGTAGTTTATAACCTCTTGTAACCTTAGTATTTAAGGCTGCCAATAGGATTTTCAGCCGTCATAATCTCTCCTTTTATCAAAATTACAGATTTTTGTGGTTTTCTCGTAAACCTTAATTGTTCCTCTATCAATCTTTCTCATCTTCTAGCTTGATTTCTCATTATTCTTGCTGATTTTCTCTCCTTACCGCATCAAATTGGTATCAGAGCAAAAGATCCTACAAAATATTAGGGTTTTCTTTGTTTTTGAACCATGGTTGGACGTGGTAGAGGCCAAGGACGTGGCAACCCTGGATAGCAAGCAGAGATGGCAGAGATTCAACAAATGATTGAAGATTTGTCGTGAAGTGTTCAAGCCTTATAGCGACAGGAACGTGTGGCAGCCCATATGAAGATTCCGGAAGGTGGCCACGATCTAACAGACATACTGGAAGATAGTCTGGAAGATGATACTGATCACGGGTATTTTGATAATCCCTTTCATGAAGCTGAAGCCGATACAAATCTGGAGCGAGGTCGATTGGAGGATAGGTTGATTCATGCCCTAGATCTGAACAGTGGTGGAATTAGGATTGAAATTGCTAATTTTCATGGAAAGATGCATGCTGAAGATTATTTAGATTGGGAAACAAGTTTGGAAAATTATTTTGAGTGGAAACCTATGGCAAAAAATAGAAAAGTGTTATTTGTGAAACTGAAATTAAAGGGGATAGCACTTCAATGGTGGAAGAGAATTGAAGAGCAATGTGAACGACAAGGTAAATAGAAAATTGGCACCTGGAAGCATATGAAGACGAAGCTGCGAAAACAATTCTTACCCGCTGATTATACAATGGATTTATATGAAAAGTTTCATTCTTTGAAACAGCGAGGTATGAATGTTGAAGAGTATACTTCAGAGTTTTACAACTTATCAATTCGTGTTGGGTTGAATGAAACAAATGAGCAAGTAGCTGGTCGTTATCTGGGCTTAACCAATCTATTAGAGATGAGATGCCTATTGCTCGTGTGTGTACTCTTGAAGATGCCCGACAGCAAGCTTTATTGGCTGAAAAACGAGTATGGCGAAGCGCGTAGACCTTTAATAGGGCGCTCAGGAGGCATTATGCAAAAGGGTACTGGTGCTGTTGGAAATACAAAAAATAACACATCTGCACAAGGAACCCATCAAGGAACTCATGCAAATAAAAATGATGATAAGGGGAAGTTGTAATGCGTTACGGTGGACAAAATAATTCTACACCTACGACTTTTAAAAGAAACAACACACAAATTCGTTGTTTCACTTGTGGTGAAAAGGATCATGGTTCTTATGCTTGTCCACAGCGAAGAGTTAATCTAGTGGAGCTGCAAGATGAAGAATATGAGGAGTCAGAGCCTATTTATGATCAGTATGTGGATGAAAGTGAAGAAATAGATGTTCTCCCTGTTCAAGGAGAATCACTGGTGGTTCGAAGTGCCTTAACTACCACAACTAAAGAAAAAGAAGATTGGAGAAGGCATAGTATCTTCAGAACACGTGTTCTTTGTGGCGGGAAGGTGTGTGATCTAGTTATAGACGGTGGTAGCATGAAAAATGTCATTTCTAAAGATGCGGTAGAGAAGTTAGGATTGGTTATTGAAAAACATCCACATCCTTACAAAATTCGTTGGCTTAAGAAAGGTAATGAAATTCCTGTCACTACTCGATGTTTGGTACAATTTACTATGGGAGGTAATCTTCAAGATGAAGCTTTATGTGATGTTGTGCCTATGGATGTTGGACATATTCTTGTGGGAAGACCGTGATTATATGATCATGACATGGAGCATCACACTAAACGAAACGCATATTCTTTTCATAGGAGTAACATAAAGTACACCTTGTATCCAATGAAAGAGGAAACACAAGATGCTAGTTCATCTAAAAATAATAGGATTAATGGTTGTTTGTGTGCTGAGAAGTTTGAATTAGTATGCAAGTTGGGATTGTTTATGTGTTAGCAAACAAGATAGTTGGAGGCGAACCACTTGGAGGAATATCCCACCAACCACCTGAAGTTGAGCAAATTTTGAAGAATTTTTCAGATCTGATTGCTGGAGACTTACCGCAAGGTTTGCCACCGATGAGAAGTATTCAACATGCAATTGATTTGGTTCCAGGAGCTTCTTTACCAAATCTGCCGGCTTATAGAATGCCACCTAAACAACGTGCTGAGGTGCAAAGACAAGTTGAAGAATTGATATCTAAGGGTCTGATACGTGAAGGCAAAAGTTCGTGTGCCTGTCCAGTTTTGCTTGCACCAAAGAAGGATGGTTCGTGAAGGATGTGCGTGGATAGTCGTGCTATTAATAAAATTACTGTGAAATACAAATTTTCAATACCCCGTTTGAGTGATATGCTTGATCAACTAATTGGCTCTAAGTTGTACACGAAGATTGATTTGAAAAGTGGATATCATCAAATCAGACTACAAGATGGAGATGAATGGAAAACAACGTTCAAAACACCGGATGGGTTATTTGAGTGGTGGTCTTGCCTTTTGGCCTTTCTAATGCACCAAGTACATTCATGTGAGTAATGACTGAGGTATTGAAACCTTTTCTAAACAAATTTGTTGTCGTTTATTTCGATGATATTCTAATTTACAGCAAAGATGTGAACGAGCACTTAGTGCATCTACGACAAGTTCTCGAAGTATTGCAGCGAGAGAAACTTTTTATCAACTTGAAAAAGTGCTCTTTTATGTCCCGCGAAGTGAAGTTTTTGGGTTTTGTTGTTTCAGCTAAAGGTATTAAACCATATCCAGGGAAGGTTCGTGCAATTTTGGAATGGCCTATTCCGCAAAACATGAAGGATGTTCGAAGTTTTCATGGCTTGGCGTCATTTTACAGGAGGTTTATCAAGAATTTCAGTTCTATTACGAGTCCTATTACAGATTGCTTGAAGCAAGATAGTTTTAAATGGTCAAATGCAGCACAAAAAGCCTTTGAACTCATAAAAAAACTAATGACGGAAGCCCCTATTCTTGCTCTACCTGATTTTGAGAAGTTATTTGTTGTGAAATGTGATGCATCTCATATTGAAATTGGTGCAGTTCTCAACCAGGAGGGTAAACCTGTGGAGTTTTTCAGTGAAAAATTATCTGATGCGAAGAGGCGATACTCTACTTATGATTTGGAATTTTATGCCTTAGTTAGAACTATTCAACATTGGGAGCATTATTTGGCTTACCGAGAGTTTGTTGTTTATTCTGATCATCAAGCTTTGAAGTCCCTAAACTCTAAAAAGAAGTTGAATGAAAAACATGCTGCCTGAAGTGCTTATCTTGAGCAATTCAATTTTTCCGTGAAATATAAAACTGGGCAGTCTAATGTTGTGGCAGATGCCCTTAGTAGGCGATCCACATTATTGTTGGTGATGAATACTCAAGTTACTGGTTTTGAAGAGATAAAAAATCAATACAAAACTGATCCATATTTCAGCAAAATATTTGTTGACCTGGAAGGGTCTAGAAGGACTGAATTGTTGCCTTATCGCTTACACGAGGGATATCTTTTTAAGGGCAATCAACTTTGCATTCCTCAAGGTTCTTTGCGGGAGCAAATTGTTGGGGAACTTCATGGAAATGGACTAGGAGGTCATTTTGGAAGAGATAAGACGATGGCGATGGTGGCAGATCGTTGTTCTTGGCTAAAAATGTTTCAAGATGTGAATAACATAGTAAGAAGATGTTCAGCTTGCCAACTGGGTAAAGACAACTCACAAAATACAGGGTTATACACTCCTTTGCCAATACCAGAGACGCCCTGGATACATTTAAGCATGGACTTCGTCTTGGGTTTACCAAAAACAGCGAAGGGATATGATTCGATTTTTGTTTTGTGGATCGATTCTCAAAGATGGCACATTTCATTCCTTGTTCGAAGACTTCAGATGCTTCACACATTGTTGAGTTGTTCTTTAAAGAGATTGTGAGATTGTATGGAGTTCCATCTTCTATTGTTTCAGATCGAGATGTCAAGTTTGTAGGACACTTCTGGAGAACTTTGTGGAGAAAAATGGGTACCAAATTGCAATTTTCTAGCACATGTCACCCCCTGACAGATGGGCAAACTGAAGTTGTTAATAGGAGTTTGGGAAATCTATTACGATGTCTTGTTGGAAATCATGTGAAAAGTTGGGATGTGATTCTTCCGCAAGTAGAATTTGCTTATAATAATTCTGTCAATAGAACAATCAAGAAGACACCTTTTGAAGCTGCTTATGGATTGAAATCACAACATGTGCTTGATCCAGTTCCTTTGCCACCAAATGCGAGAATCAGTAATGATGGAGAGGCCTTTGCTGAACACATTAAAAGAGTGCATGAGAAGGTAAAAGCTGCCCTGGAATCAAGTAATGAAACTTATGCCAATGCAGCCAATCAACATCGGCGTCTTAAAGATTTTGAGGAAGGCGACTTGGTCCTTGTACACTTGAAGTAAGAGAGGTTTCCTAAGGGCACTTATCACAAACTCAAGTCAAGGAAGTTTGGACCATACAAGATACTAAAGAAAATAAGTTCGGATGCTTATTTCATTGAGCTTCCATCAAATTTGCAAATCAGTCCTATCTTCAATGTCTCGATTTGTATGCTTTCGAGGGATTTGATATGGAAACAACTGAAGTTTCAAATCAATTGGAACAACATCCCAAAGTTTCTATTGATGTTATTGAAGATGTGTTGGATGTCAAAGAGGTCAGTTCTCGTAGAGGTAACATATATAGAAGATTTTTGGTTAAATGGTTGGGTAAACCTGCTACTGAAAGCACTTGAATTAATGAAGATGAGCTCAAGAAGATCGATGCCGAAATGTATGCTGATGTGGAGCAAGTTTTCTTCAAGGAGCCAAAAATTTCAAGCTGAGGAGATTGACGCAAGAGCTTTTTTTAAAAATTAGTTATTTTAATTAAAACTGGTGTTTTAGTTTATTAGTCATCAATGTGACCTTTTAATTAGTTATAAGGGTCATGATTAATTATAACGGTCTTGATTAAAAGTGGATTAATCAAGGGTGAAGATTGATTAGTAGTTTATAACCTCTTGTAACCCTAGTATTTAAGGCTGCCAATAGGGTTTTTAGCCGTCATAATCTCTCTTTTATCAAAATTACAGATTTTTGTGGTTTTCTCATAAACCCTAATTGTTCCTCTATCAATCTTTCTCATTATTCTTGCTGATTTTCTCTCCTTACTGCATCAACACCACTCATCATACATAAATATAGCACGATTAAGGATATTCTCTACATAGCAGCGGTCATTCAGGAAGATCAGCTTGTTCCATTGTAGCCATATAGCCCAGATTACAGCAAAGAGGAGAGCTCTGTTCCTACGAGATCGATATGTAATGAAAGGGCCCATCGCATTACCATTTCGAAAAGAGTTCCAGAAATCTTGTTCCTAATGGAAATCCAGTCGATCCAAGTGCTCATCCAAACCTCTCTAGGGACATCACATCTGAAGAAAAGATGATCTGAGTCCTCCAAGGAGTTAGCATTGCACATCCGAAAGATGGACACAATCCTAGAAAGCCAGCGAACACAGTAAGAGGCTGTTGGTAGGCGTCTTCTATGCTGGAGCCGGATGAAGATTTTAATTTTGAGTGGAGCCTTAGTCTTCCAAATCAGCCGACAATCAGTGAGCATGTTATTGTCTTCAGGATGGACAGGGGCCCACAGAATATCCATAAGCTTGTTTGACACAAATTTCCCCTAGACCAAGACCAACCATCGTTTATATGAATGTTCAGCTTGTAAGGACTGATGAGGTTCAGTAATTCCAGATGCTCAGAGAAACGCTGATCAGAGAGTGAGTAACTGAAAGTTGGGGACCAAGAACCATTACCCAAGTCCAGAGCTTCTATCCACATTTCAGCAAGAGTGCCAGTCTTATTTTGGGCGAGGGCAAAGAGCAGCCTTGGAAGACGGACAGCCAAGGGTCCAGAAGGATGCTAATCATCATGCCAGAAAGAAAACGATTAACGGAGCCTAGGATAGGGTTAAAGAAAGTTTTCCAAAGAGGAAGCATCTGAGAGATACCATTCCAAAAAGAAGAAGCTCCCTGCCGCTGATTAATTCTGGACTCCCAGGATAATGATGTATCACCATAACATGCTGAAAAGGTCTGGCTAAAGAGGTCTTTAGCAGGTCCAAAGATTCGGAGACACCACTTGGATAGGAGGGCATTATTGAAAGCACGAAGAGCTAAAACACCAAGTCCACCTTCAGACTTAGGTTTACAGGCACGAGACCAGTCAACCAAATGAAGGCCACGTCCACCAGATTTAGAACCACTCCAAAAGAAGGATCGGCAAAGCTTGTCAATGCACAGTTCAATTTGCTTTGGAAGGCGGAGAACCGACATGTAGTAAACTGGAAGCGTCATGAGAACAAACTTCAAAAGAATTACTCTGCCACCACGAGAAAGTGCCCTAGCCTTCCAGCCATCAAGGTGTCGTTCAAGTTTGGAAATTAAAGGAGACCAATCATGTGACCGAGTCCTCCTGGCAGACAGTGGTAATCCCAGATAGGTAATAGGCAGCCTGCTTGCAGCCGTCCTCAGTTCAGTGGCACAACCAGCGATCTCGTCATTATCCAAGTCGAAAGGAATGAAAATAGTTGATTTTCAGTCCCAAAATTTTGCCGAATAGCTCAACCATACAACAACAACAACAACAAAGCCTTATCCCACTAGGTGGGGCCGGCTATTCGTTGATCCATGTTCATGAAATTCGACAGGGTTTTACGCTGGCTGTCGGGGCCTAACACAACCCTTCTCCTTTATCCGGGCTTGGGACCGGCTATAAAACATAGGCGGAGTTACCTAGAGATTCAAATAAAGAAATATTAACACAAATGAGATAAACTGGAAACTATCAATGACATCCTTGCTCGCTAACAAGTTATCAAAATAATTTTTTTTAGCGCTCGACATGTTTATGTTACCTTGCCATCCAGTTCAGAAATAGCAGACTCCGCTTCCTCCTTTGTGGCAAAAGAAACAAACCCATATCCACAAGATCTTCCTTTCGGGTTTTGGAAAACTATCCTTGTGGAGACTGGGTAATACTTTTCAGAGAACTCTCTGAGATGCACGGACCTCACTTTCCAAGCAAGATTCGATACGTAAATCTGGCATCTTTTGTCTACAGCAATGGAACCTGACCGAGGTGGTGGTGGCGGTTTCCTAAAGATTTTTGAAAATTCAACCCTGATTATTCTTCCGTTCAATTCATACGAATCGAACTCAACCATAATGGAAGTTTTTTGGGCCTCCACCATAGGTAGAACCCTCAACGAAGAAGATGGTGTCATCCGCATATTGGAGAGGGGGGTGTCAGCAGTGGGCCATTGTCCGGGGCACAAAAACCAGAGATCAGTCCAGATTCACAGAGTGAGAAAGCAGCCACAGCCAGTGAGTCAACAGCCAAATCAAAAAGTAATGGGGCCAGAGGGCAGCCTTGACGCAACCCGCGTTGAGGCTGAATCCAGCTGCCATGTGGTGATCCATTGATTCGAACAGAAAAGGAAGAGGTCGTGACACAGCTCTTCGTCCAAGAAATCCAAAGGTCAGGAAATCCACGGCAATGCAAGGAGTGCCATAAAAATTTCCATGCTATAGAATCAAAGTCCTGGGAGAAATCCACTTTCCAGAAGAAACCTTTCTTGTTGCTACAATTCCAGGAGGAGACGAATTCCGAGGCCATCACATGGCTGTCCGACATAGACCTGCCCTGGGTAAAAGCAGATTGAACAAACGTGATCGGATCAGGGATCACCACTGTTCGCCAGCACCTTAGAGATCAGCAAGTATATCGCGTTAGACAACGCAATGGGTCGGAAATCAGAAAGCTCCTCCGGGGCAGAACTTTTTCGAATGAGGAATAAAAGGAAGTGGTTAATCTTGTTGAAACCGAAATTGCCTGCGAAGAATTCCTTAAAAACACCCAGGATGTCTTCCTTGAGAAGTGGCCAGAATTCTTCGTAGAATAAGACAGGAAAGCCATCCAGTCCAGGCGAGCCGTCACTTCTAATTCCTCCAATGCCGAGGAGATTTCCAGCTCAGACAATGAGGCAGACAGGAGATTGGCCTGCTCAGTGCTGATGGAAGGAACCCCACCATGTCCAGTCCACTGCCAGTCACTTAGAGGATCGCGACTCATGATCCTGCAGAAGAAGTCTGCAGCAGCCCTACCAATCTGATCAAAGTCACTGATGTCTTCATTATTAACTTTCAACTGATCAATACGATTTGTTCTCCTGCGACTGCTGGCAAAAAGGTGAAAAAATTGGTATTTGCATCACCCTCCTTGAGTCAACGCTGCCTAGAGTGCCGTTTCCAACGAGTATGTAGCTTGAGATCCTCAGCCTGAGTAATCTTATGAAGCACGGATCTCTCCACCAATTCAGATCCATCAAGGGCAAGGCTGTCCTCAATACGGTCAAGAGAGCTAATTTCCAGGAGGGCATCAGATCTGCGTCTGTGAATCTCCTCCTGAAAGCTATGTTGATAAGATCTGAGACGATTCTTGAGAACTTCAAGGCGAAGAAAGAGTGTGCGAGTCACTGAGATAGCTGGAGGGACACTCTGCCAGCAGGTTGTGACCAGCTCCTTGAAGCCAAGATCAAGCATCCAAGCCTTCTCAAACTTAAAATATGTCCGATTATGAGTTTCCGAGTTTGAATGCCAAAGAATAGGTGTGTGATCAAAGAAAGGACGCTTGAGAGCAGTGACATCAGCAAGTTGAAAATTTGTAAACATTTCAATGGAACAGAGAAAACGGTCAAGCCAAGATTTGGCTGAGGGAGAAGAACAACGCCAGGTGAATCGACAGCCAGTAATCGGAAAATCCATTAAGCCATGCTGGGTGATGAAGTCTTGGAAGAGGCCTGAAGCATTATTGCTACTATGTGAAGGGATGGGCCGATCCTCAGGATTTAAGGTGACATTAAAATCACCGCAATCAGCCAAGGGATATCCACATATTGGTTCCTGATCACAGTTAATTCCTCCCAAAGAATAGAACAATCAGCATTCTGAGTGGGTCCATAAACACAGGTGACCAAAAACCAATAATTATCATTCCGATTGACCAATATAGTCGATAAGCAATATCAAGAGGAAAAGGAGGCTTCCAAGGTAAAGATGTTTTCATGTCAGCCAATTATAGGTAAAGATGTTTTCACGTCAGCCAATTATGGAGCCTCCAGATCTGCCTTGGGCGCCCAAGGAAATAAAACTACTCATCCATGATCCACCGATTTGCTGCCACTCAAAGCCGTGAGGTCCACAATATTTGATTCTTATAGGAGAGCAATATCCACCTTCCAGTGTTGAATGTAGGATCCAAGAGTACAATGGCGATGAGGATCCCCAAGGCCACGAACATTCCAAGAAAGGACCTCCATCTAGAAGACGATGACACACCACAACTTCTGGACCTCGATGTCCTCCTAGGTCCATTGGTGAGGAGAGAGCGGACCTCTCTCAACCCAATTTGTCTCCGCCTAGGTTCAGCGTCTAGATTTTCAGTCTATTCCTCCATAGGTTGAATTTCCCAGCGTCGCCATGAGGAATGTCTTATGCAATAGCACACGGAGAGAGACAGCATGGGAAGTCAGGTGAGATGAACTTAAATATGGGGGCCAACCCCATGACAGTAATGGAATCAAAAGAAGCAAGAAGAGAGGAGGTCTTGGTGGTCCATCCTAATGAGATGGCGCAGCAATAGTGGAAGTGAGGGCAGAAGACAAAATCAAGACAGAGGAGACTATACGAAGAGAACAAGAGGAGGTGGAGCTGGTGGCAACAGCTATGCCAGAAAGGAAGGAATACAATTGCCAGACAGGAAATACGAGATCCATGACGTTGAGATCACAATCGCTGCCAAGATGAGAGTCCTTACCTAGAACGTTAGGGGACCTTGTGATCCAAGCCGGAGGCGAATACTACAATGATATATTAGGAAATGGAGGGTGGATGTTGTTTTTTTTATAGGAAACTAAATTGGAATCATGTGATATGCAAATATAGAGTCGATAGGAGGCTCAATGTTGAACAGTCATGTGATTCGAAATGCTACAGGACGCTCTGGGGACTGCTTACTAGGTTAGAAAGGAAAGATGTTTGACTTGATCAACACCATTCAATCAAGAAATTGCTTGAGCGTAGTACTATCTGGATGCTCTGATAATAATTTTTTTGTTAACCTACATATATGGCCTAGGGACAGCAGTTGGCTGCACAGAATTGTGGGCAGAGCTGAGGCACCTAAGAACGAGTCATGCTTCGCTTGGTTACTAGAGAGGTGGACCAACTGGATCCTGAACATTTTATTGCATTGACAATCGATTTTTCTGAAGAGGAGGTGTTGTGCGCATTGCGGGGTTTAAAAGCTGAAGGCACTCTTGGTACTGATGAGTTTCCAGTCTTGTCCATGAATTTTGGTCGGTGGTTGGATCTGATATCATGGCCATCTTAAGAGAATTTATCTCGGGGAACCATGGATTTAACTCCGCCTATGTTTTATAGCCGGTCCCAAGCCCGGATAAAGGAGGAGGGTTGTGTTAGGCCCCGACAGCCAGCGTAAAACCCTGTCGAATCTCATGAACATGGATCAACGAATGGCGTCGTATGATCTATGTAGCCGACCCCACCTAGTGGGATAAGGCTTTGTTGTTGTTGTCGTTGAACCATGGATTTGAGAAAATCAACCTTTTCTTCCTATTCTTAATTCCTAAATGTTCCTTCGCTGAACGTCTTGAGGAATATAGGCCCATTTGATGTAGATCCTGTTGACAAGAAAAGAGAGAATTCTGCTGCTGTACAGAATTCTAGTAGTCAACAACTTAGTTTGATTCATATTTGAAGAATTTATTAGGAGTCCTAATGCTGTTAGGATTGTTATTTCATTTTTAGTTTTTTTTTAGGAGTCCTAATTCTATTAGCATTGTTATTTCCTATTAGTTTATTTTTGTTAGGTTATAAGAGTCCTAATATTGGTGGGATTGTGTTTTCCTTTTGCTATAGGAGTCCTAGTGCTAATAGTATTGCTAGTTGTAAATCCCTATATATTGGTCTGAATTGTAAGAGTTAAAAACATTATGATCTCTTTAACTAAAGTTCCAATTCAGAGTTTTCTGAATTTCTGAGTTCGTGTGCGCACGATCTTGACCTTGGATTTTTTCTAAGGTGCTGGTGAATTCCTACTAGTTTATTTGACAAGAAAATTTTAGTTAGAGACTAGACAACAGTAGTGGAAAAGATGGAAAAAGGTTGGATGTCTGGAAGTCTAAACTTCTTTCTCGTGGTGATCATCTTGTTCTTGTTAAATTAGTTAATATGGCAATGCGTCCATATTTTGGATGCCAGAACAGGTGTTGAAGAGAATTGGCCGACTCATGAGAAATTTCTCAAGGAAACACTCTGGGTCTGAAGGCAGAGGAATTGCAGTCTGGGTCATAAAGGATGTATGTCACCCGATGAAAGAGGGGGGACTTGGCATTCTATCAGTTAGGGAGATGAATATTTAATTCTTGTCAAACTGGACGTGTCGCATTATGGGGACTGAAGAGGATCTCTGGTGTTCAGCCTTCTTTGCATGTCATGGTAGAGTCCTGTCCTGGGAAGCAAGAGTAATAATTGGTCATGGAAGTTCTTTCTTTTGGAAGGGTGTGGCTGGAATTATCCACAGGCGTCAGTGGCTGATTGCTAGCAAGGGGCAGGGGATAGAAGGAATCGAACATGATGCCCAATTTTTATTCCAATCTTTTAGACCGTCTTGGTAGAGGAACTGATGCTATTGATTGAAAGATTGAGACGTTTTGCTCTCGAACAATCAAGAAGGGATGGATGGCGATGGTCTGCGGGTCAATTTAGGGTTTGACGAGTATACTCATTATTAACAATGCCTCAGCAAGATAAATGGTGGACTGCTCGCTAATATGGCAAATAAAAATCCCGCTGAGAATGAGTATTTGCTTGGCTTTTGAGAAGAAAACGCCTACTAGAGCATATCGAGCAACATGGGCCCCAGAAGTTGACAGTAGTTGTGCAATGTGCAGGGCTGGAATGGAAGATGAATCATCTATTTTTTTAATGTCATATCGCGAGAAGAGCGTGAACTGGCATACTTAATGATAGCCTGATTAGTAGATCATAAGTAGAGTTCTTGGAAGCCTTTAGAGGAGTTGGACAAGATGCGGTGAGTCGTGTGTATGTAATGCCCGGTTTGTTGGAAAAAAAAAAGATAAAATAAAATATTGAAACCATGTAGCCGAATGGCGTCGTATGATCCATGTAGCCGACCCCACCTAGTGGGATAAGGCTTTGTTGTTGTTGTAAAAGATTGAAACCGTATAGAAGAGAGAGAAAAGAAAGAAAAAGGGAATAAAGATAAAATCAAATTAAGGAAGATAAGTTGGAAACAAATCTGAAAGAAATTTAAATCCAACAACAAATCTTATTCCTCTCCTATAAATATGAGGCCAAATCAAACAAACCAGCCCCTTATTTTCCCCACAAGTCGGCCCTAATTTCCTCTCATTTTTGTGCATCTCTCTCCCCCTCTCTCGCGCCGGGCTGCTGCCACCAATAGGAGGGCAATTGGGAGACGTGATCATCGACGACAACGTACCTGGACAGAGAGGAACGTCTGGAGAAAGAGGAAGAAGAAGAGGAGGAAGAAGAAGAAGAATAGAGTAAACAATTTCTTAGGCAAAAACTTGCAAGGTATGGAATTAGTAACTAGGATAGATTCTTCCTAGAATCATGATTTTAGACTCGAAGCATGTCCTAGTTTATGCCTATATTAATTCCTTGATTTATGATGATTCTGGATGCCGGCCGTCGTCGGAAAGGATGAACGGAACGCACACCGCGCGCCTGTGCCATTCTGCGTAAGAGGAACCCGGCCCGGGTTTCCTAGAACCCGGCCCGGGCAAGTCCATACTCGGACCGAGTTCGATGGAACTCGGTCGGGTCCGCCATTGTCGCGAGCGGGAAGCTCTGCAATGAAGAAGAACCCGGCCTGAGTTGATGACGACCCGGCCCGAGCAGTTCCACGATGAAGTCACGCTCGGCCGTGACTTCTGTCAAGTGGTCGACCGATTCGTCGAATCGACCAACCGAACTGTTAAGTACGAACCCAGCCCGGGTATGACCTACACCCGGCCCGGGCCATCTCTTGATTTCCTCTGATGATGCCCTTACGAACTCGGCCCGGGTTCCGAAGCAAGTAAGTTGATTTTTATAATCCTTTGATTCCAGATTACGTACTTAATTCATATCTTGATAATGATGATAATTATGCTATTAGTGCTCTTGATTCATGTACTTAATCATGATCTAAGTCATGATGATGATTATATCTATTATGATCTTATGATGATATAATTTAGATCCAATCATATCTATGACGACACTGATCCATATCCATCGATCTTGATCTATCTTATGACGATGATGATTATGATGTTCATATATTTTTTATTTTTCTCTTCATGATCCTATCTTGTAGCTCTGATTAAGTCATATATATGATGATGATTAGGACCCGTGATCAGTACGATTCGTTGATCCTTTCTTATGATGACCAAACCTTAATCATGATCCTTATTGTTCTAATGAAAGATAAATTAAAAGCTGCAAGATAAAAGATGAAAAATATTAAATGGAGAGTTTTTTTTATGATGGACTGGTGATGATCAGTTATGGACTGACTTCGATCAGTTATGGGCTGACTACTGTCAGTTATGGGCTGGCTTTGCCAGTTATGATAATGATGATGGACGGGTTGAGGCAGGTCTCCCCGTGGATTGAAATATACCCCACTATAAGTCAAAGATGAATAATTAGATGATGAAGAAGATGAAGCATATTAATAATGAAATCTCTTCATGATGATTAGTGGCTCTTGTCACACTTATGATGATCTTTTCATGATCTCTTGATCTATTATTAATATGATCTAAAGAAGATGATACAATTCATGATTTTCTCTTCATACTATTATCTCTCATGAATCTTTATATGATGATGACCTCATAATCATGATGATCGACTTTTGCTTCATTTATGATGATTTATTATGATCTATCCTGATCCTTGATCTTATGATCTCAAAAAGATGACATCTTGATCTATGAATTTCTTATGATCTTAGTGATCTCCTATCCATATGACACGTTACAAGAATCTTTTTATTTATATCATGATGATGCTTATTTTGTTTTTATATATCCTTATGATTCTTGTCTAGTATCATGATCTTATGATTATTTCTATCTTACTTTCATACTGAGTTGTAAATCATAGGGACGTTTCTCCCCTGCATATTCTTAACTGCAGAATCAGATCTTAATGATGAAGGTGGCCAACGGTGACAGATCGAGCTCGTAGGTGACTGCACATGGGTATCTTGAATCTTTTAGTTTGATGTACTAGCTTCCCTTTGGACTCATATGAACTTCTTTATCAGTCTTCCGCATATTAAGATGTCATACTTTTTTAATTATTTAATTATACGCTTTTATATGATGTTGAGATGACCAATCAAAGTCTTCCTTTTGGTCAATATGATGTACACGTAAGGATGATCCGTAGCGTTCCCAAAGCGTATTCTGCCACCTGGCAGGGTGCGATTTGGAGGCGTTACAATGTACCTTCCAGACGAAGGATAGCAGCAATTGGTGTACTATGGGTCATATGGAGACATAGGAATGCATATATCTTTCGAAGTGAGAGAATTTATATAGAAAATATAGCGGGGACGGCGAGTGGTTTGACTAAGGAATGGGGTAATAATCAGTGACTTGCATTGTAGAGATATATACATGTACATTCTTGTAATGTAAAGTTCTTATCAATAAAATGGATGGCTGACAAAATGTCTGCTACCCTCTTTACCCTTAAAAAACATTGTATCTAGATTTCACTAACAATCAAATCAATCTTCTAAAATCCATGGACCTCAGTTAGTCATATTTATTGGGCAAATGTAGAACCGCTTAAATCTGAAAGCTGAAAAAACCATGTAAATCTCAGGGTTCAAGCTGGTGATGCAAACTTTTTTTTTGAGAAGAAAGAGGGCAATTAGCAAGGTGGTAGTTGACCAAATGCATTTGATGTTGACCAAATGCATTCTTAATTGAAACAAAAATGAGAACATAATTTAACCTGCTTGACATAAATGCTTTTTCCAGAGTAGTTAGGGCCAGTAATGACGTTTATTCTCCCTGAGAAAGAGAAAAACATAATGGCATAAGTGTAACTATAACATGGAAGAGATGAAATTTATGTTACTATTATTACCATCAGTTAGTATCCTTGTATCATTAGGCACAAAGGTGTCAACAGTCATTTCCTGCAAAGCATGTCTGATATGCAGACAGAATCAGAGGGTAGTAACATATTAAACTTCCATGAACACAACCCCAATCTAGAACATGAAAAAATGATAATAAATATGAACACATTCAATTTCTCATATTTTCTTTTAAGAAAATATGTACCTTCCATTTTGAATCTCTAGAAATGCATCGTCAGTCAGGATAGGTCGTACATATTTGTTCTGCCCAGCAACCAATGCCAATGACAAAAAGCTAGCAAGAACATGAGACATAAAACAGTCAATTAATCTTGGAGACTTGGCCCATGATGAAGAATTGCAAGTCAATAGTCTAATAATATTTTATATTTTATAGTAAAGCATTGCAAACCAACGGAATGATAAAAGACTATTTACAGATAAGAAACTTTATCCATGGAGAATACCAGTCAAGTTCTGCTGCAAAATTCACTGCTTTGATTAGATGAGGCAAGAAATGAAGAACACGAGATACCAAGTCTCTGATTATCGCTCTCTCCATGTCTGCACTAGATCCATAGATAAGTTGTTTCTTAGAACGTTGATTCTGGCACAGTGATTCATCTTAGTTAACTAAAAGCAGACGATTCTGGATGATTTGGGGCTGATACAATTATGTGAAATTTAACATTTCAATTATGCAAGTGAACAATGTCAAAGTTGCCAATAGCACACAGATCCACATTGTCTTTTTTCTAGAAATTGTGGCAGTAAGTCACTGACCAATGAAAACAATGAAGTCTTCCCTAAGTATAATATTGATATGGAATACTGAAGCACGGATTTGTGCAAGAAAGGAAATAAGATCATACCAAGAATTTTGTGATAAATATCTCCAAGGAGGTCGTCCAATTCCCTAGTCTTTGGAGTGTGATAAAAGAATTTACTCTCTTCCCCATCTTCTGAGAACTAATGTGGCATTACTCCATAGGTATTTAGGAAATTTCCAAAAATCATAGTACTTACTGCAAGCTCAAAATCTTGAAGTGTTCCTAACATATCCTCACCAAGTTTCTCATCAAAGATGCACATCAAGTATCCTAATGTGTAGCGAACAAATAGATTGAAATTAGTGATACTTGGACTTCATTACTTTTAGTACTTCTGAAAGAAAAATATATATATTCATAGTCAAGTTGTATCAGTGATTAGCTTAAAAAATAAGATAGAAAAAAATCAGGATACATTGATTAAGCTAATCAAAGCTAAGAATTCACTTTGTTTTAGAGAACTATGGAATACACATCAGAAGTATTCTATTACTCCATTACTTGGGTGACATGGGGTCATCACAATATAAAGGCCAATTTGTTGAAAGACCATGGAAAATTTTCCTGAATGTCTAACATCAATATTTTGAGCAAACATAATGTTTTTCCCAAAAACTTTCTATTATTAATGCAATTAATGTGCAAATTAGAGCACTGTTCCTTTAAAAAATAAATAGCATATTCGGAACTATTCTGCAATAATTTAAGTTGTAAAAGGTTTCACAGAGACTTTTTGTAACGGAGGATGGGAAAACTGTGAATTTGTAAGTAGTATAAGATGCTAATGTGCTTTAAGATTTTAGGAGTCCTAATTTGCATGAACAAACAAAGAAATCAAATGTTAGTGGTAATTGAAAAGATATATTACAAACAAAACCTTCATAACAATGCCCATTGGTTTATCCACATTTTTCATCTGACAACCTTTCAGAGGTTAGCTCTGCTTCTGAAGTAGCATCTAATGAAACCAGATATTTTCCTGCTTTGTAAGCAGTCTTATATCTCAAATTTGCATTAGCTCTTCACACTTATTAAGCTACAATTCTAGGCTCTAAGTTCAAAACTCAGTAAATTGATGTAGGCTAATTATTTCTTGCTGGAGAATGTTACTAACATGTCATATCATAGTAGATGGGTCAGATGACCATTAACTTACAGAGAAGTTAATTAATTTCATTTTCTTGCCCATTGTAGAATACAACAACAACAACAACAAAGCCTTATCCCACTAGGTGGGGTCGGCTACATGGATCATACGACGCCATTCCGCTCTTCGTTGATCCATGTTCATAAGATTCGACAGGATTTTATGCTGGCTGTCGGGGCCTAACACAACCCTCCTCCTTTATCCGGGCTTGGGACCGGCTATAAAATATAGGCCCATTGTAGAATAAATGAGTTTTTTTTTAATTGACTGTATGTTTATACCATTTTCACCATTAATATAAAAGTAAATAAATATCAATCCTTAAAATGATCAAATATTCAAAATAGTTTAAATATTTTGATCATGACCATTCAAGTATCTGACGATCTTGATCATGATCAAAATAATTATCCAACTAATCCTTTTAAAAACTATCTAACTAATAATATAAATTAATCAATAATATTGGATCAATAATATGTGCAGGTTCTATGCATAATGTTCTACATATTCATTTTCCTCTATTTGAAAACTCTTGTAAGCATGCCTACCATTTGGTTTCATAAGACCAATTAATGAAGACAGAATCTTCTATATATGAATCCATTGCATTGGCCTTACGAGGAAATAACTAAGAAAGGCCTGACTAAGATATCAAGACACGCATCCAATTTTATTTATTGCATTTACATGTTCCAAAAACTGGTTTGTTCAAATAGGAAAAGTTTATACATTCATGAATCATGTACGCAAACAAACAGCCTTCTCCAATTTGACTTCTTGGGATCTAAAACCAGAACATACACCAAGTTCATCATGAAATGAACAATTTCTAAACAGCTCCAAGTAGTCACAAAACAAAATAGAAAGGCTAACACCACATCCAAAATAATTCATTATTCAAGTATTGGTCACAAGAAAGAAAGGCTAACCAATTTGATGTACATAGACCATGCAAGGAGCTCTTTTACATGCTTGTAGAGCTGGAAGAGAAGCGATTTCATAAGCAGATACCTATGAATCATACATAAGCACACATATATATAAACAACATCGATGAGAAAAATCAATAGTTTCATATCAGTTGTACATTATTTATATTAAAAAGGATGAGCTCATTACCTGCTCTAGAAAATCTGGCAACCCTTCATAAACTGTTCTAAGTTCATCCAACTAGAGTAGGGAAGCCATTAATTAATACAACATATGTATTATGAACCATTAACTAATGGACAACACTAAAATTGTACCAGAGAGTTTTTCAATTGAAACTAGAAACACATCAGTGTTGGTTATGGTAAAATTTTGTTAAATATGTATAGGAAAAAGTACAAAGGAAATTATGGCACTGGGACAGGGTTAAGATGAATTTTTCCTCTCATTATTGACTCGATTAACAGGGTACATCAGTGAACTCCTTCATATGAATTAGGAATTGAATTAATAAAGACAAGATTTAAAAGAAACTGGAGAACAAAAAGAAAGAGGATTATACAGAAGAATAAGATTTTATACAGGAAGAAAGAGGATTATACAGAAGAATAAGATTTTATACAGGACACTATCGGTTACTAAGATTGCCATATGGCAAAAGTGACCTTGTCCTGTTGTCCATATGACAAAAGTGTCCTCGTCCCAAGATGTAGTTTTTCTTTCTTTCTTCCTAGGACCTATATGGGTGTAAAAGACATAGGATGGTGCAACGTGACATGACACTCAGTTCAAGAAAACTGACTCAAGGCTTGTGTCATTTGAATGTATTTCTGTGTTTCTATTTTCTTAGTTTTGTTCTACTTGTCAGAGGACAAAATCCTCAATGTTACCGGCAGATTAAAAAAAGTGTTTATACGAATTAAATATTCTTTGACAAATATAAATAGATAAGTAGGTCAAGAAAGAGCCTTGGGATGTTTTTTTAAGGGTAGTCTTGGGTTGATTTAAAATTTTACATAATTCATAGATTGTTAATCAGATTTAAGTGCAGCTTTGATATAAAATGAACTGGAAAACACTAACCTCATCACAGAGTCCTTCTTTGACTACGGTCTCATAACCCTTTTCTTTACATCGCTGAACATCAATAACACCTGTTATCTGCCAAGTCATAGTTATCCAACACAAAACACACCTTTATTATTTTATCTCTCTAAAAGCATTGATACAAAAGACATGCCTGTAATTTAAAAGAGGAAACTGGAAAGAGTTCACTATGTACTTTGTAACATAACACTATAAGCAAACTGAAGAAGAATCTATAAACTTAGATTATACGAGGCATTTATAGTAGTAAAGCTCTCATGAGAGAAATATAACAAGAAAAATGTGGTGATTATGGATGAATATTGTAGATGAAAAATCAATGACTAAGTCAACTACATAAGGATATTGTGTCCAACAATGACTTTAAGCTAATATTTTTTAGGACTTTAAGCTAATATTATTTTGCTCGGGCCAAAGGATCAGGAATTAAGAAAATGAGAATAATTGATGAAAATGTTTTAATTAAATAACGTTACGAAAAAGTGTACGAGAGAAAAAGAAACTTGGATGCAATAGATGACAGCAAGTATTCATGAAAAAATAATACAAAAAGAGAAGATTTGCTGACCAGATCATACACATAGGCCAACTCCAGTGTAATGCACGACCTTGCCTGGAAGAAAGTAAAAATCAAGAGGTGAACCATACATTAGCTAGCAACGGTGCACAATTTCAGAATCATCTTTTGCTTACTTTTTGTTCTTAGTTTGATCAAGGAATTTTGTTTACATCAAACTCTAAACCTTCTTTAGCATTTTATTACCTTTCTAGTTAAATCTAAGTTCAAGATTTCCAATTTTTCCTGAAGGTATTCAGAAACTCCAACCTCAAAGATCTTGTTTATGTGCAGCAGAGAACAAATGCACTGCAAAAATTTGACCAATAAATGTAGGCAATCAGATCTAGAATCGAATAAGTTAATGCATAAAATTATTGAGGCTTTAGAACGGTAGGGGACTTTGAGTAGTAGAACCAAGACTGAAACATGAATTCTCAAACACTGAGCATGTGCTACCATTCTGTTCAAAAGGATGGAACAATACTACCCTTTCTTTTTTGGGTTGAAGAGCTTATGTGTTGTTACCAAGCAAAACACAACCCTTTTAGAAATGTTTCAGGGGGACACAACCCTATCCCAGTTGTACACTGATATATGACACAAAGGCTCCTTTGCATAAGAATATGCATACTGTTTGAAGCCTGATAACAAATATATTAGTATAAATGTATAAGGATGGCCAAAAGACCTCTCCTTTTCAACTAATCATATCATTCTGGTCTTAGACCCTTTTACATTTGGAGACATTTCTTAAGCAGACAACCAAGCATGTATGACGTTCTTGGTGCATATAGTTCATGCATATTATCTTCCTAAGGCTTTATCGCAATCTCCTGAAACGCAATATTAGCTGCTACATTGCAGGGGTTCCAGGAGATGCCCTAAGAACTAGCATTTTATTTAAAGTTGGTTCAAAACTAAAAAATAAAAAAAAAAGTGAGTGCAACTATGAAGTAAGGAACTGTATGGGAAATAACATAAAAGGAGAACTTAGAAAGCTCGTATTACCTTCAAAAGTGCATTCCAATCACTGCTTGTGCATAAAGAGCTAGGGGAATTGAATTTCTTGAAGAAAATAGTGAGCATTAGTATTTTTTTGCATAAAAAGTTTATAAATAGAATGCTGGAATCTAATATCAGCTAGTTTCTTACCTTGAAATACAGTATGAAGAAAGGTTCACTTAAATGGAACATAGAGAGAGATAACAAACATAACTAAGTGTCCAATATAAGGGAAAAAGAATATGATAATATTGATGCACAAAGAGTTAAAAGGGAAATGGATGTGATGGCAGCTCTCAAAGCATTGAAACAAAGGTGAAAATGATTATGCATTGCTCTGGTCTTGATGTTACATCTTATAGAAAAAAAGGGAAATATCTCGATGAGATGCATCACATTAACATGCATTTAGATAGGAGAAATTAAGTTTAACAAAAAAATTCAGGAGGACCTACCTTGAGCATGTGAGGAGCATCTCTTATAGATTTCAATGTCTCTCGGAAAGCTGACACTACTTCTTCGCAGCAAAGGAAGAATGATATCTTATTTGCCTTGTAAGAAATACTGCTTTCCTTAAGTATCTAAAAGCCTAATCCCTATTTTCTGAAAATTTTCACAAGTATGTTGAATACTGGATACTGTGTTGAGCCGATTATTCAATATATCCAGGTCAAGTATGGGTCTCAAGAACCATGTCCTGATGCAAATGCAGAAGAACTCTGACAGATCTTTGGAAGTAATAGCATATTCGTAGAAGACTCGATAGGTTAATGAACATACCTTAATAGACGCCTTCCCATTGGTGTAACACACTAAATGACAGAACAAAGGTTAGCCAAAAGATTTTGCAACAGAAAGACTACAACTTTCCCATACCTTATTAAACATTCCAAATACAGAGAACCTGCACTAGGAAGTACAATGATCAAATTTTGTGACAACTATAACCAACAGAATAGGTTGATAGCTGTAGTACCCTTCCTTAGCTCTTCCTATCCCCATATGACTCGGGTGCTTATCAATTTGAAATATCTGCAAAGCTTCATAAGCAGCCGCATCGAGTTTGAGAAACCTATCACTGCACCTAGAGGTAAAGAATACATCACAATTTCTTCTCAATTAATTACATGAGTTGAAAAAGAAAAGAGGATAATAAACACCATCTAACACACTACAAGTCACACAAAAAGGATACATAGAGATTTGTGTCACACAGTCGATTGTTATGGATGAGTATCCAAATTCCTTTTGCTCAAAGGCGTCTACTAGCCTCTCATTCTCTAGTATGGCAAGTAGACCCCCACCAGCCCGAACTTGGACCTCGCTTCCAAGATCCATCATGGAGTTTAGCTGCATTTAAAGCAGATACTCTGAGGAAAAAGACCAAAATCACAAAGTAAAGATGAATATGTGAGATTTCAACTATACAAGGAACCATGTGTTTGGTGAAAGAAACTGAACTATATTGGTTTATTGTAAAAAAAAAGTCCTGAAAATAATAGTAGAAAACAAGATAAGATAATCGCTCACACTGTGTAGGACATTTTGTAATACATGAGACTATGAAGTGAATGATAAATCATTAGCTAACCATGAAAATTGGATTATAACCATGTAGACTTGAATAAAGATGGTACAAAAAACTTACATAGCAAACTCTCTCTTTGAGATTAAGGCCGTCATCCATTCCTGCAACTCTTAGGTAAATCAATCTACCGGTACAGGAATAGATAAAATTGTTACATCATGTCTGATAAATGATATCAATGATCCCAAGTTACAAAAGGTGAAGCCCAAAATCTAATAGAGAAAATTATATTTTATCCCATGCAGTTAGAAAGTATTTGATAATTGGTCAATCTTTATATTCCAAGTTCAACATGGAAAGAAATGTTTTGAAGCACAGGAATGTTTCACTTGATACTGATGGCTGGCCAATTTGCATTGCACATAAGAGTTGTCAATGGAACATAGCATATGCCAGTAGGCCCAGTACACAAAGGTTTCTCTAGTTTTGCTCTGCACTAATTCTTTCACTAATACAAGGACATTATAATACCTCCATTCATACAATATTGATGATTGAAAAAGGATTTTCTTTTCTTGAAGGGTGGTTGGAAAAGGAATGTCAACGTTTTAGGTCACTTTTCATGTGACAATTCATATAAAGGGAAGTTTAACCATTTAGAATGTACTTATGTAGATTCTACGACCTTGCGACTAAGTGTTGCATTCCTCGTACGTTAGTCACTTAGAGATTTTCTAGTTTGGGAAATGCATGCAGGTGGACTTGCTGGTCATTTTGGAAGGGAGTTTACTATCGCTCTAGTTTCAGATATGTTTTATTGGCCATCTCTAAAGAGGGATCCTTCTAGGATTCTTTCACAGTGTCACACCGGCTAAGGACAAGAAAAACAACACTGGATTGTACACTCTTCTGCCTATTCCACACACACTCTGGAGAGATATTTCGACAGAGGAGAGCTAAAACTAAGGGCAGATATTGGCTGTTCATGAGCATTTTAAGGCCGGTTGACAACATCCGTTCTAAAAAACTTTAACCTTCTAGATATCATTGAATGCAATTCTCTAAGATAAAAGCAAAAGATTTTCTTTTAATGAATATGAATAAAAGTGAAGAGTTAACATACTAGGATTCAAGAAGTTATTATTCTGCCTGAATCAGAAATAACAACGTTAATGAACACTCCAACTAAAATAGTTCAATAAAACATGAAAATAGATAGCAATAAAGGAGATAACACTTCATCCTCAAACAGAGATGTTTATAACCACAAACCACAATAGCATTTCTCAAGCAAATCAACAAATCGAAGAAAAATCATCAAATTATCAAACTCACTTTAACAATTGAAGGTATATCTCAAATTAGGTCGAAATTCCCAAGATCTAAGATAGACAGACATAGACAATGAACTGCTGTCAATTTCTCCTAGATTAATCTCTCAAATAGGAGGAATCAAAGACGAGAAAGCTTTTGCACATTTGAAGTTAATGAACTCTCTAATTATAACAAGTGAAGCTCCAAGAAAATAACACATTTACTGACAGCATCATGCATACCTGTGCCAAGCTTGTTCATAACTGAAGATTGAACTACGTATGAGCTTCACCTCAAAAGTTTCATTCGCACCTTCTTAATTTTACAAGTTTAGAAGAGAAAATGGTAAGAAATGTGATGTACTGACGCAGTCAACGTGCTGGGGAGCGAACCTCTTCTCTGGAGAGCAGATATGAGGGACTCTTCTGTCTTAGTACTGGCATAGATTATCAATGGTTTTGCTTGATACTTCACTGATACAGCATTCAAGTAGCGAAGCTGTTAGCTACAACCTTCAAAATAGGTAATCAAAGCTGGAAATTTTCATCAGAAATGCATGGTAAGATAGTTAACATCTACCGAGATTAATAAGTGGAAAGTCTCCACTTCCATCCTCCCAAATTTCAGCCACAAAAAGCTGGCGCGTACTTGAATCATAGTAAGATACTCCCACTCTGGAAACCGAAAGATACATATCAGCTAAAGGGGACTGTATAAATGTCACATCTTAATAAAGGAACGTACACCATAAACACTGACTTATATATGTAATTAAATTATTCTAGAACACTTAAAGAAATTATCATGGCAGATCAAAGAATACTGTTTCCAGAAGGTGAACCATAAAGAAATTATGGTTCCATCTTAATAAAGGAACGTACACCATAAACACTGACTTATATATGTAATTAAATTATTCTAGAACACTTAAAGAAATTATCATGGCGGGTCAAAGCATACTGTTTCCAGAAGGTGAACCAGAGGAGTCCAGGCAATACTATAAAGATTATTTCTATTACAAGTACCTACATGTATACATATATTAACCTGGACCCATAGCATATTCATTCTAAGTGTTCTCTTTCTTGTGAGCAAATCTTACCGATGACCATGCATAACACATGACATGTACACCTGCATCGAATATCAAATGATAAGAACATTATGCAAGAAATAGGGATAACTTTTGAATGCAGTTAATAGTGCATGAGAATGCAGTAGTAATGTGTCCAATGATAACCGAATATGCATTACTACTTCGCTTATGAAACTAAAACCATTTAAACCCGGCATTGCCCAAATTTATGCTGCATAAAATGTCACTCTCCCAAGCAATTGATACAGAATATGTAGAAATCCTTCTGAAAGGTCGGGTGGTACTGCAAAATGCTTCTTCATGACGCGTTGAGTATTTTTTGCTAAAATCCTTTTCGGTATTGAAATCCACGTTTATTAGAAACATAGATGCAAGAATAGTGTGGCTATAATAAGATTCCAAATCGGAACTTGTTCCGTAAAACCTAGAAGGCAGTATCATATCGATCGGGCGGAAAGCAAACATCTTAGGAATAGAGAAATCTTCGTATGGACGATCAATACAACTCCGCAAACGAGAAAGGGAGACGAAATCGGAAGAGATCGTCGCGGAATCGACCTGCGGTTCTTCGACCTCCTCCATCGTCTCGTCGACTTCTTCCTCCATCTCCGACGAGAAAACGAGCGAACAGGGCGCGGGAGAAGTATGAGAAGCAAATGCGCACGTCGAAGGAGGGGTTTGAAATTTTATAGCGTATTTATTTCGTCTGTACACGATACGGTCATCCACACAAGAATACGAGATTTGACAATTGCTTTAAGATGCGAGATTTGACAAAGTGTGGGCTTGTCCGGGCCTTTTTGCGAGTAACTTCGCCCATTTTATTCTTTTCTTATTCTATTTCTTTGGTTTTAAATTTTTTTCATTGTTGGTTTATCTTTTACGGAAAATATATAATAATAGTCTTGATTTAATTTTTAAATTATTTCTTTAGAGCTCCTCTAAACTATCATGATTTTTCATATCTAATCTTAATATATGAACTCACCATCTCCCTAAATTATTATATCATTTTCACTTTAGTTCATCCATCTAGTTCTATTAATTTTTTTCATGTTTTTATTTTTTTTACTTATTAAATGACTAAATTACATTTTCTAGGCCATATCAATATTTAAAATTTTAAAATAATGTATAATAAATATTTTATAAAAGATGGGGTAGCGCCCCCCTCCTCATCGACATTGAAGGGAGCCATCCCTCGCAATCTCAATGACGTTGGCGACACATAGTAAAATGAAGGGGGAACAAAACGAAGGGGGGGCGCCCCCTTGCCAAAGACGCAGAGGAGGGGGGCGACGCGCAGCAAAAGGAGAACCCAACACCCCCACCCCCAACCCTTATTTTGGTGCCGGAGGGAGGCGCCACCCCCCTTGCCAAAGACACAGAGGGGTGCTTCAATGAGACATGACAGAATGATAGGTTAGTCAAATAATAAATAAAAATAATGAAAAAGTTAACAGAACATGGATGGGCTAAAGTGGAAATCACAGAATAATTTAGGAAGGTGCTTCGGTGAGTTCATACATTAGGATTAAATGCGAAAAATCGTAATAGTTTAAGGGAGGTCTAAGGAAATTACTCTTAAATTATTTTACATTATCAATAACAATATTTCTTTGTTATGGAAATTCACTATATTTTCCCCCGGCTCTCGAGTTTAAAGCTAAATGCGTGTGAAAAAAGATATATGCTTTTCATATTCACAATGTTTTAAAATTGGAAAAAGGGAAGCTACTTATTTAGTCCCGATCATGTTGTCTTTCATCGTGCTCGTCTCCGGTGGGATTTGGAAGACCCAACTGTCAGTCGCTGCTCCAAAGGCTGTGGGCGAGGGACGTTGACAAGGGGATGGCGGTTGTCGAGTTCCTCCGAGCTCAAGGCCTCCTCCGTGTGCGGTTCAGCCAGTTGGACGTGGTCGACGCGTCGTCCATCACAGCCTTCACCTCTGGGCATCCTCGTGAGTTGACAATTGCATTTTTGTTTGTCTCTGTAGCAGGGTGTAAGATAATGCATGGCATGTTCGATTGCGTACAGGTTAATAATGCAAGGTCTCGTTCAGAAAGATCGGCATAAACTTAGGTGAACATGCAGAGGAGGTGATCGGGACCAACTTCTACGGATCCAAGCAGTTGACAAAGGCCCTCCTACCTCTTTTCAAACAATCCGCCCATTCCAGCAGGATTCTGAACATGAGCTCTCAGCTTGGCCTTCGTAGTGTCAATGTTGACTATGACTTTTTGTTAGTTTTTTTAGTCTAGCTTCTTTTATGTTCTAACCATTCTCTCCTTCGAAACAACAATATTTAGATTAAAAGCATAATTTTCTCATCTTCTGTCCACACCTCGAATCGCCGCTAGTCCAAAGGTCGTTGCTCTGCCACACATACAATTTCCCTACATTCACCACTGCTCCTCCACGCCTCAAATTGTTGGCCTCTGCTTCGTCGGTCAAGTCTCGAACTGTCACCCTAGACACTATCGAGGAGGACACTGTCAATGACGGATGACATCCGATCTAGGCACCGCTAACCCGAATGACGTGGTCATTTTTCCCTCTTGAGCAACGTCGTCCCCAAACTCGCCCCTAAACTTTGTTGCCGATAGTCTTTACTGCCTCAAACACTGTCGTCCAGCAATGGATAACATGAATATGGTCGGAATCTCTCTGGACGCTATCGGTGATAGACTCTGCCACCACAATGATCGATCTACTAATAGAATAATATTAGTAGTAGCAATAGTTAATTAGAATAATATTAATAGTAGGAATAGTTCATTTTCATTTGATTAGTATTAATTTTTTCTTCCTAATTTGATTAGAACTCTTTTTTCTTTTATTTCTAATTCTACTATGACTTATTTGATTTTACCCTATAAATAGGAACTCTTGTATACGAGAATACAATCTTCTTTAGATAATTGCTTAAAGCAACTATCTCGAAGTCTTGATCGCCTCGAAGCGATCAACATTGGCTCCTAATTGGGTTAAGAACCTATCAATTGGTATCATAGCAGTTCGATCTTCATCGGACAGTTATGATAATCCATATTTTTGGTTGGACCAATAATGTAATTATCCTTGTTTTTCGCTGTGATCTATCATTTTCGTTCATATGAAAAGATTTATTCCCTTAACTCAACATTAAAAGTCCAAGCTTGGCATAGTAAACTTACAAGAATATTTCATGGTCTTTCAAGGATCATCCAACTCAAAGAATGTATCACTACTCGAACGTATGACTCAATTTGAGGAGCACATCAGACGGTTAGAACTACAACAAAGCAATGGGAATAGAGACAATACTCTAGGTTCTTCACAAGGCAAAGAATATGAAGACGATGAACATATTGACTGGTCTGTTCAAATCCTTCGTATGAGAGTAGAATTTTCAAGGTGCAATGAAAATGAACCTTTTGGATGGATTTCTCGGGCAAAAAAATATTTTAGATATCATCGCACCCCTGAAATATCCAAGGCGGAGCTTGCTTTCATCTCTTAATGATGATGTTATTCCATAGTCCAATTTGCTAGAAATGAGACGTGAAAAATTATCATGAAAAACCTTTTTTATAGAGTTGTTAGCACGGTTCGAACCCAGAGTTCGAAAATGTACATGGGAGTCAGCAAAAATTTATCAAACCACTTCGATATTAGAGTATCAAACTCGATTTGAGTGATTGTCAAATCGCACAACAGATTGGAGTGAACATCAATTAGTTGGAACCTTTATTGAAAACCTCTTTCGAAATGTTTGGCGTGAAGTAAAAGCTCAACGATCAGCCACTATGGTCGTCACTATTTCTTGTGCTCGAGCGAAAGAAGAACGTCTGAATGACGAGAGGCCCCAATCAAATAGAAATTTTAGCAAGCCACTGAGAAATAGTAGCAGGACAATATACCCACCCAAAGTTGGAGGGTCTAATTCTTCATCATCTTCTAAATTTTTTACAAAAAAAATTATCTCAACAAGATATAAAGAAACGTGCAATTAAAGGCCTATGCTTCCATTGTGACGAAAAATGATAAAGAGGACACACATGTAAAAAAGAAGTGCTAATAAAATTGGAAAGTAAATAACTAATCCTAATAAAAGAAAATTAACTAATCATACTACTAATATTATTTTAATTAACTATTATTACTATATTCTTCCTTCCCTGAGCGACATCGTCCCTGAAGGTTGTCGCCCCTTAACTTCGTCGCTTTGGTCTTTGCCACCTCGGACACTGCCTATAACACCCGGGATTAGTAAGAAAAAGAAGAAAATAAAATAAAAGGAAAAGATAAAAAGGGAAATAGAAGTAAAGATAAAATCTGAGTTTGATTTGATTTGATCCTTTGGCTATCACACGAACTCGGATCTCTCCCCTATATATATGAGGTTAAATCCAACAAATCAGCCCCTTTTCTCCTGTGCAAGCCGGCCCTAAATCTCCACCCTATTTTGTGTGTCCTTCGTTATTTTCGTCCTTGATCCACCGCCGCCAATAGGAGACATGCAAGAGGACGTGGACATCGATGAACGTGCACTTGAACCAGGAGGGACCGACAGAGGAAGATGAAGAAGAGGGAGAGGAAGAGGAAGACAGTGATAACAGTTTCTTGGACAGAAATTAAAAGGTATGGAACTAGGATAGATTCGTGATAGAATCTTGATTTTAGACTTGAAGCATGCTCTAGACAGTTTCTGGTTAATACCTGATGTTCTATGATGTTAAATTGTGCCGGCCATCACCAAAAAAGATGAACGGAACACCTGAACCCGGCCCGGGTGGGTCCTTCGTCGAACAGAGTTCGAAGGAACTCGGCCCGGATTCGCCATTGTCGACGCTCACCGAGCTCTGCAAACGGACGAACCCAACCCGGGTTGAAGACAATCCGGACCGAGTTCTGTGTACGAAAAATAATCGGGCGCGATGAGCGCCCCGACTCGATGATGACCCGACCCGGCACAGGTGTGACCCGAACCTGGCCCGGGCTTATTCTCTGATTTGTTTATCGATGATGACCATGTCTGACCCGACTCGGGTTTCTCCCTACTCGGCTCGGATTCCGACCAGATTAGCCATATGTTATGATCTTTTAATCCATGTTCCATGTAATTAATCCTAATCTATGTATGATGATAAATTATGTCGATCTTATCCCTGATTTGTTCTTCAAAATCTTGTCTTTTATCCTGATTTAAAGTTCTTATCAAGATGTGATTTTGATTAATTAAAAGATGCAAGATAAAAGATGTAAATCATTAAATGGAGAGCTCTTTTTATGATGGACTGGTGACGATCATTTATGGGCTGGCTCTGTTAGTTATGATGATGATGATGGACGGGTTGAGGCATGCCTCCCCGTGGGTTGAAATACATCCCAAATAAGTCAAAGATGAAAATATAAAATGAAGAAGAAGATGAACACATATGAATGAAGAACCTTTCTCATGATGTTGGCTTTTGCCTTTTTCTTATTGATGACTTTATATGGTCTCTTATTCATATGTTCTTTTATGTGCTTTCACTTCCATATTATGATCATTATTCACTTTCCTATCAGATGATTATGTTATATGATGATGTTATATTTATAATTCATGTCTAATATCATGATCTTATTATGATATTTATCTTACTTTCATATTGAGTTGTAAAACTCATAGGAAAATTCTCCCCCGCATGTTCTTAAATGCAGGCCAAGGTCTCAATGATGATGGTGGCTAATGGTGACAAATCGAGCTCGTAGGTGTGCACATGGTTATCGAGTTCTTTAAATGATGGATAACTTTTTTCCTTCCTTTATTTATTTAATGTATTAACTTTCATTTGGACTCCTATGAAGTCATTTATCAGACTTCCACATATCATGATGTTACTATCTTTTATTCTTAATGATGATCTAGTTATTCCGCATTTATCGATATTCTGTTGACTAGCCAAAGTCTCCTTTTGGTCAATATGATGTACACGTAAGGATGACCCGTAGCGTTCCCGAATCGTATTCTGTCACATGGTGGGGTGCGATTTGTGGGCGTTACAGTTAGGTATCAGACCCTAAAGTTAGGTCATTCTCATGTCCTAAGGTATGATGTCAAGTCCATGTGCAAGTGCCACGAGCAGTCACCGCGCCACCTGTAGTCAAGTAAGTTTATCTTGTCTCATAAGAAGTAGGATATTTTTCTAAGATGATGATGTAGATGCCTTCACGCGCGCACCTACTACTAGAGCTTGGGGTCAGAGACGACCTCAAAATAGCGACGAGATTGAAAATCCACTACAAGAGGGGACGAATCAGAATGAGATCCAGATGAGTCAGGCTCGTGCTGTGGAGCCGACAATTCAGTTCCCACTGGTGCAGCCCCCACCATCACGGGCACCAACGATTCCACTCGTACTGACACCATCCGGGCAGGTCGCACCAATCGTGACGCCATCAGTGTAGCTTCTTTCTGTACAGTCTACACCACCAGTGTCCTCTAAAGATACTATTGATGCATGCAAAATATAACATATTTTAGTTAATTATTTTAATTAGATTTTCTGTAATTTGATCATGGCATGCATAATTTTTAGTCACTTTTAATTGTAATTCCGGATTTATCAATTTTTATTATTAAATTTTCTGAATATTTTAATTGTGGATGGATTAACTATATTTTGATAATTATTTTACAGGAAAATCGAGATTAAAATGGATTGTGCTGTATCGGCCAAAATTTCAAAGAATTCATCATTACGGCCGAGATTAGGATGAAGAATTCATCATTACGACCGAAATTTGGCTTTACACCCAAGTCGTTTTGGGCAAGATTCAAAAGGGGTAACAATTAAATGATTTTATCTTTTTGGCGTAACAAGATTAATTTCTTTCCTTACGACCGAAATTCGAAGGGAGTAAAAGGGTTTATCTCTTTGGGAGTAAAGATAAAATAATTTCTTACGGCCGAGATTTGGAGGGGGTAATGGCAATGAAATCATCCGTTTGGCCGATATATGAAGGTGTAAAGATAAAATTATTTGGGCGTAACAAGATTTGATTCTCTGTTTTGGCCGAGTTTATCTTTGGGCGTAACAAGATATATGAAGGTGTAAAGATAAGAAATATTTATCTTTGGGCGTAATGATAAAAGGATTTATCTTTGGCCGAGTTTATCTCATAGTTTTAAAGTCAACCGTACGATGTTACGGCCGAGATCAAATTGAAGGCTGTCCGCACCCTATAAATACGTGAAGAATTCATCGTTTCAATGTGTGCTCTGAAGTTCAGGTTTCTTCCACGGAGAATCGTGAGCTCTGCAGGCTACGACCAAGAGGAGAGAGGTGCGACGGTTGGAGGTTGATCGCGACCCTGATCAAGTCCGAGAGGCTGCCCGATTGTTTGCCAGATTCATATCTCTATTTTGGGTGTAATTCTTTCAATTTTTATGATTTATATTTTATTATCTCTCCAGAATTTCTAGGATGAACTCCATATTTTTAGGATTATTATTTTAGGAGATTATTAATTGAAGAGAAATGTTTGGACCCTTAATCTTTTCTGATCAATTATTAATTGTGCTTAATGCTTTTATATTAGTTAATTAAATTTCTAAATTAGGCTATACCAGTTTGTGGAGTGTTTAATTTCAGAATTTATTATACTAATTATAATTGATTTTATTTGGAATTAATAATTGATATAAATTTGATAACTAGTGTGTGGAGAATCAAGTTTGTGTGGTCTATTAATCTATACTAGTTTGTGGAGTGATTAATAGCCTAGAGAATTCAATTTAATGCATCTTAATTTTAATATGATTTTGGGGGTACCAGTCGTGGAGACTTTAATTCTTATTAAATTAAGATAGTTCTATATGATTAGATTGAGGGATGTCAGTCGTGAAGACCACAAGTTAATCATGTTAGATTACTTTAGGGAGACTCTAATCCATCTTTAAAGATTAAATTTATCTTTCATGGTTCAAATATTTATCCTGATCTATTTTCATCCTAAGGCCTAACTTCAACACCACTATCTTATCTTTATCTTATTTTCTTTATTTTATCTTTTAAAACTCATTTTCAAATTCCATATTTTTTCTCTCTTATTAATTTATAAATTCAGATATTGAATTAATAATATTCCTCGTGGGTTCGACACTCTTACTCCTATTTACTATATTACTTGAGCGACTAGTGCACTTGCTAGCAAATTTTATTGTTACAAATATAACGCATCAAGTTTTTGACGCCGTTGCCGAGGAATATTTTATTAATTAATTTCTGATTTTTATGAATTATTAGGAGATGTAAATAAAGTGTAAATAATCCTTTATAAATATGTATTAATTGTTTTAATTTTTTTTTTGTGAATAACCTGTCATCTTTTCTTTTGCAGATAAAGGTCGCGACATTTTAGATTAAAATTATTGACTTTGGCTAATGCTTTACGGAATTTCGGATTACTGTTGACTTATGGTTTTACGACCGAGATTGATTTTTATCGGCTTTACTGGTTTTACTACTCGCAATATCGATTGAAATTTAATCTTCTGTTTTACGGCCGTAATTTTATCCGAACGTTGTTTTACGCCATGGATTTGATTTCGTTTTGGCCAAAGTAGTTTGTTATATTTGATTTAATTTCGTTGTTTTACGGCCGTAAAAAAAATCGACTCAATTCAATTTCGGCCGTAATGATTCAATTTTCGACATTTGAGTGGGGTAATATTATCAAGTTTCATTCGAAATTATTTCGGCCGAAACCCTATTTTTCTTTACGGCCTCGTGTTGACTTCATCTCGGCCGATGTGACCTCGTCTTAATTGACAATTTAATCTTCTTTACGGCCGAGAATGATCTCATGTTTTTACGACCGTAAAATTTCTGAACATTTGTTTTTACGTCATATTACGACCTTTTCGGCCAATTTATTTGTGATTTTTTCTTTCTCGGCCATCAACGATCATGTTCGACTTAATTCTCATTGTTTTACGGCCGATATGAATTATCCTCTTCCTCGACCGTAATGAGTCATTTTGTCGACGTTTCGTTCGATTTTTATTTCGGCCGAAACCCTGTTCTGTTTTACGATCAAAGGTTGTCAACTTCAGTTCTTTACGCCTAGGATTTTATATGTGAGGAGTTGATTGCCGAAATGATTCGTCGCTGTGTTAATTTTTACGACGTTGTTTCGACCATAAGCCAACAAGTTTTACGCCTTCACGTTGAATCCCTTTCAACACTGTTTTATGATTTTTACGGACGAACGAGCCTCGCATTACTAATTTAATTTCGGCCATAAATCTATTTTTGTATTACGGCCAATCAATCTTATTTCTTCTCTGAAAATAATTTTTTATTATGTTTGATTATTAACTTTACGGCCGCAAATTAGTTCAGACTTATTTTGTGTCGTTTGTTACATCATCATAAATTCTTTCGGTCGATATTAATATTTGGTATTTGTAGTGGTTTGAAGAACCTCCGTTTGCGGCCGTAATTAGGTTTCTAAAAAGTTCCTCTCGAAAATTAATTTTAATGACGAATTTTCAAATTCTATCAGGCCGAAAGACTTTATTTGTTAAAATCTCATTTCTCGTGACCTATTATCTGTATTTCTTCCTTCTTATATATATATTTTATTTTATTATTTTATCTTACTGAAAATTGGCTGTTGCAGGTACTAATTGAAAATTAAATCACAACCAATCCTGGAATTTTCTGATAAGTGCACTAGGAGTTCAAATCCACTGTTGGAATTTGATCCTGAAATTGAAAGAACCTATCATCGATTACGAAGAAATATAAGAAAAATTGCGGAACAATCACGTGACAATCAGAGACTGGAGCAACAGAATGAACTGGTTCCACCACATAATAATCGGCGAGAAGATGAAGCAGAGCTTTCTATGAGAGAATATGTCTCGGCCAGATACAGTGACCGAGAATCATGCATCGTGCTGCCTGATATTAACGCAAATAATTTTGAGATAAATCCCGCAATCGTGAGGATGATACAAGCATCCCAATTTGGAGGAGGATTTCATGAAGACCCCCATAATCACCTTGACAAATTTCTTGCTACTCTGAGCACCTTTAGAAATAATAATGTTTCTTCTGAAGTTATTCGTTTATTACTATTTCCTCAATCTTTACGTGACAAAGCTTCCACTTGGTTTAAAACTTTGCCTACAGGATCGATTCATTCTTGATTGGAGCTGGTAGAAAAGTTTGTTGGAAAATATTGCCCACCACAAAAAGCAGGCAAATATCGAAGGGAGCTGAGGGCATTTGTTCAAGATGATAACGAGACGTTATATGAAGCCTGGGAACGATATAAGGAACTGTTGGTCAGAGTTCTTGATAATAGAATTCCAAAGTGGCAAGTGATGGAAGATTTCTATCATGGATTACGACCTGCAGATCAAGACAAACTCGACCAATCAGCAGGAGGGACAGTGCTAGGATCTAAACGTCCTAGTGAAATACAAGATATTATTGAAGCTGTAGCCCTCAAATCAAGTCAAGAAAGGAGACCACCTCGTCGAACTCATGATGTACATGCTACACAAGGAATACAATCTTCAGAAATAGTGGCTCAGCTGGAGTCACTTAATCAAAAATTCGAGCAGATGATGTCACTAATGGGAAATTCTAGCAATTATAGCCCTACAGGTAACACTTCAGATTCAAATCAAATTGAAAATGCTAACTTTATTTCCAATCCATTTTACAGGAACAATGATTATGGTTGGAGACACAATCCAAAGTTTGCCTATAATCAGAATCAAGGCCAATCTTCTGGTCCATCAAAAGATTATATACTGAAAAGGCAACCTGATACTTCCCAATATCAATCATCAAATCATATGCAGGAGATGATGTCACAGATCATAGACACAATTCAAGCGTTGCAAAAGAATATGGAATCTAGAGCCACGAGTCAGGATGCATCCATTCGAAATCTGGAAAGACAACTGGGCCAGATGGCGGCACAACTAACTGGACGTACACCGGGCTCTCTCCCAAGCAACACAGAGAAAAATCCAAGGGGGGAAGAGCAAAACATGCCTTGATTTTCATTAGCACTAAGTCAAGCTGACGACTATAAATCAGAACTATTTCTATCTTTTTTATTTATTTACTTTTATTTTTTAGGTTAGTCTAATTAATTGTTAATTAATATCTTAGTTTCGGTGATAGTTTTATTTTTAATTTTAATTAGACATTTTATTTTTTATTTTATATCGAGTCATCTAATCGATATTTCCTTCTGTACACTGAGCGGAATTCGGATAATCATACGTCGACCGAGGAATGCGCCATGCATGGGAAACACAAGGCGAAACGACAAGATTACATCATGTTCCTCATTACGGCCGAGAATCACCTCGATGACCACGCCGTAAAGATTCCAATGGACATGGGCAGCTATTACGCCCTGCCACCCTCATTACGCCCTGCCACCTGTTCTCATTATGGCCGAAGCTCAACATGACCGGACAAGGGCAGCTATTATGCCCTGCCACCATCATTACGCCCTGCCACCTGTCTCATTACGGCCGAAGCTCAACATGACCGGACAAGGGCAGCTATTACGCCCTGCCACCCTCATTACGCCCTGCCACTTGTTCTCATTACGGCCAAAGCTCGGACATGACAAGACAACCTACCACACATTACGTGTGCATTATGGCCGAGTTGTCACACTGACATGCATCAAGCTCAGACATGACAGGGCGAAACAGATGACTCACGTGGAAATTGGCCGATCACATCGCCCCAGCTGACCACGGACGTGCCTTGAAAATCGGGCATGCTTTTGCTTTTAAGCCCGGACATGACCTTTCACTGCACCATCACGTGGGAACAGGTCAGATTACGCCCGAAGTTTTATCTATAAAATCTTACATCTCGCATTTTGCAGATCAAGCACCGCCTCCATTTCATCAGCATTCCTTACGGTCGAGGTGCTTCTGCTATCCTTATGCCCTTTCTTCTCTACGGCCGAAGTCTCAACGCCGTCACCGCAACTCCTTACGGCCGAAGTTCCAGCGCCTCCCGAGTGCGTTACGGCCGAGCCACCGCGCACCTACCATCTGCGTTACGGCCGAGCCTTAACACCGCACATCGAGACTTCTTTACGGCCGAAATCACACCGCCGTTCCATTACGGCCAAACTCCGGCCGAGATTCCTCATCGACTTTCCTCTTTACAGCCGACACTTATTACGACCGAGTTTCCTCCGGAGCTGACTCCTTACGGCCGAGCCTCTACGGCCGAACATCAGCGCCACATCGCCATTCCTTACGGCCGAAATCTACAAAATCATCACCTCGGCCGAGGTTCCTCATCCTCTCTACCTTACGGCCGAGCTTCCACGGAGCCAGCACCTTTTTCTTTGTTGATTTTTGTCCAGATCAAGATGAGGCGATTTGCTAATATATGGAGGGGACGTCACGAACGGCGACATCCAAATGCTCAGCCAGCCCCACAACCCTCACAATTAATCTCCTACCTCGGAGATTATTATTGGACTAAGCCGGAGTATCAAGCTCGATATGAATGGATGTGTGAGATTCGACGTCCCCACTGTTGCTAGGGTACTGTTGCCACGGATGTGTGAGATTCGACTCAGCAGCTCCAACGTCAGCAACTTCAGCAGCAAGCACATGGTACTGTTGCCAGTCCCCACTGTAGGAGATTCCATACTGGGGAATGTAGGATGAAGGCTGGGGTATGCTTGCACTGTGGTCAACAAGGACATTTCATTCGTGACTATCCTACTAAGAAGGATGATCCTGCACCAGCTCAGCGTGACGCAAGAGGTGGACAAAATATGGTGCGTGGAAGAGTCTTCCACTTGGAGGAAGATGCAGTACTGGCAGATGACACCAAAGTCATTAGAGGTACACTATCCATAGTCAGTCTTCCTACTACGGTTCTATTTGATTCGGGTGCATTGCACTCTTTTATATCTAAAGACTGTGCTACTGCTTTAAGTTTACCTCTATATGATATAAGTCACCATATGGAGACAATTACTCTTATAGGAATGCTCTACGCCACCAAGTACCTTCCTGAGGTACCAGTAGAAATATAATGCAAGAACTTTTCTACAGATCTGATAATCATCCCAATGACGGACTACGATGTCATTTTTGGTATAAATTGGATATCCTACCATGATGTAGTCGTACTATGGAAACAGAAGAAGGTGATCATTAGTACCCAAGGTGAATGCAAGGCCATTGTCAGATGTATCACAGGAAAAGATGAAAAGATTATCATATATGCCATGAAAGCACAAAGGATGATACAAAAGGGATGCATATGTTTTCTTGCATATGTTATGAAGACGGACAACCCATGGACCCAACTACTTAACATAGTTCGGGAATTTTCGGATGTCTTTCCTGATGACATCTCTGGATTATCACCTCCACGAGAGATCAATTTTCGGATCGATCTCCTTTCAGGTACTGCCCCGATCTTGAAAGCCCCCTATAGGATGGCATCGGTCGAGATGCATGAACTGAAGAAGCAAATTCAGAAACTTTTAGACGAGAGATTTATCAGGCCGAGTGTATCTTTTTGGGGAGCTCTAGTGCTATTTGTCAAGAAGAAGGACGGCTCTTTAAGACTGTGCATTGACTATAGGATGCTGAATAAAGCCACAGTCAAGAATAAGTACCCCTTACCACGGATCGACGACCTCTTCGACCAACTTTTAAATGTCACGATATTTTCTAAGATCGGCCTACGAAGCGGAGACCACTAGCTTAGAGTAGCCGATGAAGATGTACATAAGACGACCTTCCGATCAAGGTATGGTCACTATGAATTTCTAGTGATACCTTTTGGACTAACGAATGCCTCTGCAGCTTTCATGGATCTCATGAGTTGGGTGTTCAGATCATACCTGGACCAGTTTGTCATCGTCTTTGCAGATGGCATCCTGATCTATTCAAAAAATAAAGAACAACACAAGGAACACTTGAAGATAGTTTTGAAAAAGTTAAAGCAACACAAGTTATATGGAAAACTATCAAAGTGTGAATTCTGATTTGATCGGATTATGTTTCTTGGACACATAATCTCGAAGAAGGGTATTTCTGTGAATCCTTCCAAGGTAGAAGCAGTATCCCACTGGCCAAGGTCAAAACATGCCACAGAAATCCGCAGCTTTCTCGGATTGGCAGGTTACTACCGTCGATTCATCAAGGATTTTTCAAAGATTGCATCTCCCTTGACGAACTTAATGAAGAAAGGAGTGAAGTACATATGGACACAAAGATGCGAAGACAGTTTCTAAGAACTGAAGGCCAGACTAATAACTACACTCATACTCACCATTCCGAAAGGTATAGATGGGTATGTGGTGTACAACGATGCTTGCGGCACAGGTCTGGGATGCGTGCTCATGCAACATGAAAAAGTGGTCGCATATGCATCTAGGCAGCTGAAGAAGGATGAGGTGAACTACCCGACTCATGATTTGAAATTGGCAGCGGTAGTCTTCGCATTGAAGATTTGGCGACACTACCTTTATGGAGTACAATTCGAAGTGTTCACCGATCATAAGAGCCTCAAGTACGTCTTCTCTCAGCGAGACCTTAATATGTGACAACGAAGATGGATGAAATATTTGAAGGACTATGAGTTCTTCATTAATTACTATCCTAGTAAGGCGAACTCAGTTGCAGATGCACTCAGTCGCAAGTGAAAAGGCTCACTAGCTCACATGATGATAAGTATGTATAAGATGATGAAGGAGCTAAGCCTATGGAAGCCAAGACCTGGAAAGAATGGAGCAGTACTGATGATGCACCAGATACAATTGAATCTGGTGGATAGGATCATTAAGGCTCAGGCTTAAGATCCTGAGTATACCAAGATGTTAGGAAGATGTCAAAAAGAAGAAGAAGATTTCAAGCTCTCAACAGATGGTGGAATTCGATACAGAGATCGTCTATGGGTCCCAAGTGATGAAGCTCTTAAAAGGGAAGTAATGGATGGATGCCATAAGTCTGAGTTTGCGATCCATCTAGGCAGCATAAGATGTACAAGGATGTGCAAAGAACCTTCTGGTGGAATGACATTAAGCGATAGATTGCCGAATATATTTCTAAATACCTGGTCTGCCAACAGATAAAAGTGGAACATCAGAAGCCTTATGGAAAGATCACATCTCTCACTATTCCACAGTGAAAGTGGGAGGACATCTTTATGGATTTTATAACTTATTTACCCTGCACCCAGAAGGGACATGATGTCATATGAGTAGTAGTGGATCGGTTAATGAAGTTCGCACACTTCCTATCCATAAAGTCAAAACAATCAGTGCGGAGCCTTATGGATCTATATGTACACGAGATAATCAGACTGCATGGGATCTCCACTTTCATTGTATCAGATAGGGATCCAAAGTTCACAGCCAGATTCTGAAGAGGCTTACAAGACTTTTTTGAAATGAGGCTGAATTACAGTACGACATTCCATCCACAAACGGACGGTTAGACTGAAAGGACTATCCAAATAGTTGAAGATATGTTAAGAGCTTGTGTCATTGACTGGAAGGATAACTGGGATGATCACCTACCACTCATCGAGTTTGCTTATAATAATAGCTACCATTCCAATATTCGTATGGCTCCCTTTTCAGCCTTGTATGGGAGACCATGTCATTCACCTGCATGCTGGAATGAGGTAGGTGAGAGAAAGATTTTGGATGCAAAAGAGCTGAAACAGACATGAATATTCAGCAAGAGTCAAGTTGATACAAGAAAGGGTGAAGGCAGCTCAAGCTCGACAAAAAATTTTATGCTGACAGAGGACGACGTGAACAAAATTTTCAGACAGGTGATCAAGTACTCCTGAAGGTTTCTCCAACCAATGGAGTGATGATGTTCAGTAAAAGAGGAAAGCTCAGCTCAAGATATGTTGGTCCATTTGAGGTACTTGAGCTGGTCAGAGAGGATGCTTGCAGACTAGCCTTACCTTAATCCTATGGGTGAGTTCATAACATGTTCCATGTCTCTATGGTCTGGAAGTATAAACATGATAATGCAAATGTTATACGGTATGAAGAACTCTCACATTCAGCTAGAGAGGAAATCAGGAAAACTATAAACCCTATGGGCTGACGCCACAGATTCCACCCACCCAAACCTTTGGATCTGTCAATTATGTTATGGTCGGAGTCCCACTCACGGTGACCTGGTTGAATTGGGGGAAGCCGTGGGTATTATTGTGGGCCAATCCATTGGAGAACCGGGGACGCAATTAACATTAAGAACTTTCCTACTCCTAACGGTCAAAGCGAGTAATTATCTAAAAGTTCAAGTACAATTGACACCTCAAAGATGACCTGACCTATGAAGAGGAAACCATCCAGATTCTGGAGACCAAGGTCCAACGTCACAACAACAAAAATGTACCGCTGGTCAAGGTGGCTTGGAGTCATCACCGAGGTGACGAGGCAACATGGGAGCTCGAGTCTGAGATGCGAAGAGAATTTACTGCACTATTTAGTAAGTCCTGACTTCTAACTGAATTCGAGAAAATTTTATTTTAAGAGGTTTATGATGTAATGCTCGGGATTAATAGGAAAAAGAAGAAAAGAAAATAAAATGAAAAGATAAAAAAAGGAATAGAAGTAAAGATAAAATCTAAGTTTGATTTGATTTGATTCTTTGGCTACCACACGAACTCAGATCTCTCCCCTATATATATGGGGTTAAATCCAACAAATCAACCTCTTTTCCCATGTGTAAGTCGGCCCTAAATCTCCACCCTATTTTGTGTGCCCTTCGTTATTTTCGTTCCTGATCCACCACCGCCAACAGGAGACGTGCAGGAGGACGTGGACACCAACGAATGCGCACCTGAACTAGGAGGGACCGGCAAAGGAAGAGGAAGAAGAGGGAGAAGAAGACAGCAATAACAGTTTCTTGGTATGGAATTATGATAGATTCTTGATAGAATCTTGATTTTAGACTTGAAGCATGCTCTAGACAGTTCCTGGTTAATACCTGATGTTCTATGATGTTAATTGTGTCGGCCATCGTCGGAAAAGATGAACGGAATGCGAACTACGCGTCCGCGCAGTTTTTGCGCAAGATTAACCCAGCCCGAATTCACCTGAACCCGGCCCGGGTGGGTCCTTCGCCGGACCGAGTTCGGAGGAACTCGGCCCGGATCCGTCATTGTCGATGCTCACCGAGCTCTGCAAACGGACAAACCTGACCCGGGTTGAATTCGACCCGGACCGAGTTCTGTGTACGGAAAATAATCGGACGCGACGGGCGCCCCGACTCGATGATGACCTGACCCGGGTGTGACCCGAACCGGCCCGAGCTTATTCTCTGATTTATTTACCGATGATGATCATGTCTGACCCAACTCAAATTTCTCCCTACTCGGCCCGAGTTTCGACCATATTAGGCATATGTTATGTTCTTTTAATCCATGTTCCACGTAATTAATCATAACCTATGTATGATGATAAATTATGTCGATCTTATCCTTGTTTGTTCTTTAAAATCTTGTCTTTTATCCCGATTTAAAGTTCTTATCAAAATGTGATTTTGATTAATTAAAATATGCAAGATAAAAGACATAAATCGTTGAATGGAGAGCTCTTTTTATGATGGATTTGTGACGATCAGTTATGGGCTGGTTTTGGTCAGTTATGGGCTGGCTCTGTCAGTTATGATAATGATGATGGACGAGTTGAGGCAAGCCTCCCCGTGGGTTGAAATACATTCCACATAAGTCAGATGAAAATATAAGATGAAGAAGAAGATGAACACATATGAATAAAAAACCTTTCTCATGTATGTTGGATTTTGCCTTTTTCTTATGATGACTTTATATGGTCTCTTATTCATGTCCTTTTATGTACTTTCACTTTCATATTATGATCATGATTCACTTTCCTATCAGATGATGATGTTATCTTTATGATTCATGTCTAGTATCATGATCTTATTACGATATTTATTTTACTTTCATACTGAGTTGTAAAACTCATAGGGAGGTTCTCTCCTGTATGTTCTTAAATACAGGTCAAGGTCTCAATGATGATGGTAGCTAACGGTGACAGATCGAACTTGTAGGTGGTTGTACATGGTTATCAAGTTTTTTAGATGATGAATAACTTTTTTTCTTTCTTTTATTTATTTAATGTATTAGCTTTCCTTTGGACTCCTATGAAGTCATTTATCAGTCTTCCGCATATCATGATATTACTATCTTTTATTCTTAATGATGATCTTGTTATTTCGCATTTATCAATATTCTGTTGACCAGTCAAAGTCTTCTTTTGATTAATATGATGTACACGTAAAGATAACCCGTGACGTTCTCTCACGTGGCAGGGTGCGATTTGGAGGCGTTACGCTGTCAGTTGGCGATGAATGTCGTGGTTTCGGATGACGCCGCTCTAGACATGCCCCAGACACCACCTACGGGCAACGAATGCCATGGATTTGGATGGTTCCGTTCCAAACACCGACGGGATGAACTCTGCAGCTACAACGAACTATCACCGCACGGGGAAAAGAGATCATTCATGCCCTAGATTGATGATGAAAAAAATTGGGAGAAACACGAATCGGATCTCGCCGAACCGACCGTAGTTCTCTTTAACTCAGCTGAATCATATTACACTTTCTTTCACCTTAAAGACTGCCATCGACCTTGCAATGGACGGCCGTCCACAACTATGCCCTTTTCCCTTTAAAATTTTCAACTTTTATTTCGTTTGGTATTTCTCCGATCAATTTCTACCAATCGTGTAGTTCCTTTCGTACATACAATATGCCAATTAATTAAACATTTTTTTCAGTACTAATGACCAACGACTTATGAATTTACTAATAACTTGGCCAATAATTGGGCATTACATAAGTATTAAGAGGCAAAAGGGGAAAAAATGGTATTACCATGAGAGAGAGAGAGAGAGAGAACGCAATGTCGGTAGTTTTTTTTGTATAGATTTTTTTTCTTGGGTCAAACTATTTCTCTCTCAAAGAGATCGAGTAGCATGAGAGTTGATGCCTCCCCGAATCAAGGAGAAGGTTTAGATTCAAGGTAGATTTGACGACACCGTTTAATATGATTTGAGTTGACATTAATCATGTGAAACAATGGAGGATTTCTCTCTTACTTCAAATAAAAAAATTATATAAAATGCTAAAAGAAAACAAGTACCGTCCCCCCTTGTGTCCATATATAATATATTGCAATGGATGGTGCATTATTGCAGAATAAATATATGAATATGAACATATTCTTCTAGCTAATACATGAAGACTAGATAATAGTTTGATATCGCGAGTGAATCATATTTGTCTATGGTAAAAAGATTTTTTTTGCAATTTGAATAACAATAAAAAAAAGTTAGTCTTAAGGGCCTCTCCCGGATCCCATGGCCATGTGAGTCATGGGCGGGTGCGAGCGCTAGCTGTAATGAAATCTGACAGGAAGAAAGTGTTGACATTGCATTGCATGCATGACGGCAAGCTCCAGTGAGAGAGAGAGAGAGAGAGAGAGAGAGAGAGAGAGAGAGAGAGAGAGAGAGAGAGAGAGAGAGAGAGAGAGAGAGAGAGAGAGAGAGAGAGAGAGAGAGAGAGAGAGAGAGAGAGAGAGAGAGAGAGAGAGAGAGAGAGAGAGAGAGAGAGAGAGAGAGAGAGAGACTAATAATTGATAATGAAGGATGTATGGTCCGGACTGTATCGTATAGGGGAGAAGACCGTATTCAAAAAATGGAATAAAACGCTTAATCTTTGACCTCATACAACTTCTTCCGTGGGGGAAGAGAGAGAGATGTAAGACGATAGTTCTGAAATGTCTGATTCCATGTAATTATTCCACAAAACAATTCGTATACTATATACATTATATTATGACATGTATTATATTAAAGGCACCGACATGATATATAGTGCATAATACTAACTAATTAAAGGCAGTCGACATGATATATAGTGCATAATACTAACTAATTAAAGGCAGTTTGCTTGTAGGACAAGAAGATGAAGGAGACCGGCCAGCTGCATGCAACATCTGTTCTTCACATGCAAAGTTTCATTGCAGCTTTTTGTTCGCACCCTGAACAGATTAATTGGACCCCCCCTCTCTCTCAAAAGCTTCGCCATTTTGAATGGATGATGTAACATTTGATCTCAGCTCCCACATGGATTGCCTCCGATCCCTAGTTTGTTCAAGTTACAGGGAAAATCAGTGTAAATGGATACTTGATCATGTTGGTAGATGAAAAATGCATGCAACATAAAATTAATATCCTGATAACTTCTTCATAATACTTTTCTGGGAGTCTAATTTTAGTTTCATGTTGTTGTGATGGGTTTGCTTTTAACACTTGAAGAGATTTGCAGGAACAATTTTTTTTATGTATTTCAGAATTAAAAAAAAAACTATACCAAAACAATATAATATATTAAATTTTATAAAGATAAAAGAAAAAATTATGTACATTATTTTTCTAGATTTGGGTGTATTGCTAGATAGAAAGTAATTCAATGCTCTAACAAGAGTAGAAAAATAAATTGTGACCAAATTGATAATTTCAAAACTTAAATTCAGGAAACTACTGCCCATTCATTTGAAGGTATGTCAGTCAACTTGATTAATTTAACTTATGCATGATGCTTTGATGTCAGGCATCTATATGTATAGGAAGAATAAGTAGGATGAATATTAAATTTTTTATATGTATCATGGAGATGATCAGCTCATGACTGCGTCTTACATTTAGAATCGCATGTTTCTCATGCAAGGTGAAACTCATCATCGTAGATTAATATTACTTTGATTTGGGAAAAAATATGGCATTATTCTCACTTTTTTTTTTAAAACGAATGTCCTTTTTATTTTAATCCGAGCACCCAAATGGTCACTTATTTTACCATTATATTACACTTCTTTGAAAAAATTTTATGTCACAAAAATATTTCCCAAAAAAAGAATAAACTAATTTATAATAGAGTAATGACAAAATTGAAGAATGATAATAAGAAAATCCCATTAAATTTTACAGGAGTTGAATAGTCAACGCAGGTGCACACGGAAATTGATGAACACAAGATAAACACCATTTAAGTTTATCCAAGATAGTTATAAATTTCAGAGCCTCAACAGTAAATTATACAGAAAACATCATATGCTTCATCAGATTGCACAGTCATAACATTCAAAGTTAATAAAACTCAGAAACTATTAACTCTTTCATCAATTGATCAGTATTCAAACTCGGAGTCAATGGTTCACTCAGCTCTCCAGTGGTGCTGCATGCAGCAGTGTCTCTCTCATGTATCTGCGCGCAGAGCCATGCGATTTCCTTCTGAAAACACGCCATGGGAGGACTTAGCAAGTGCTCAGTCTTTAGCAAGGTGTAAGCAAACAAGTTGCATGCCCCCATCAGTGCTTCCAAGTGAAGCGCTCAATTGTACTACTACGTGACAGCTCAATCTGCCATTTTTTTTTCTCTCTCTCTCTCTCCTGTGCTCTCTTTCTCTCTCCATTTGTGCGTGTGGGGGAGCCTTTACGAAAGAGAGTGGCCAGTTATGTAAAAGGCATCATATCCAACAACCACTTCACAGTTCATAAACAGACCCCCCAATCCACCTTAAGTAGTTCTCACACTCTGCTGCGATACTTCCATAATGTGGCCATAGATCTAAAAAGTGCTGCCTTCCTGTTAGCCATTTCTGATTTCCCTTCTCTCTCTTTCTCTCTCCTCTCATTGTATTGGAACATTCTCAGTGGAGAGAAGTTTTTAAGCATGGGGAGGACCAGCAGCTTGCTGGCCACTTTTCTGTGCCTCCTTCTTGCCTCCAGTGTCCTTGGCGACGACCCTTACAGGTTCTTCACCTGGAACATCACCTATGGTGATATCTGGCCCCTTGGTATGAAGCAACAGGTGTGATTGACTTCTCACTCCTTTCTGTATGGTTCATTTTTTAGTTGCTGTCGGGAATTTTAAGATTTTCTCGTTCTTGAAGAAGCTCTCATGTTGTTCATGTTCTTTCTCTGTGCACTGAAACAATGACAGGGGATACTGATCAATGGGCAGTTCCCAGGGCCACAGATTGAGGCAGTCACCAATGATAATGTTATCATCAATGTCTTCAACAGCTTGACAGAGCCATTCCTCATCTCATGGTGAGATGCTTCTCTCTCTCTCTCTCTCTCTCTCTCTCTCTCTCTCTCTCTCTCTCTCTCTCTCGTACACACAAAATACATACAACTTTACTTCATTTCCGCCTCTTTTCTTTTTGTTTCTTAATTATGCTTCCAACAATGGGTCAAGATTCGTATATTCTCTTTTATTATAAAGATCTGTATATGACTGATGTAATGCAGATATACTTTTACTATATTTTGAAGCGATTTTTGTTTCTTTTTTGCACTGTGCGTGATGTTGGTAATAACATGAAGGGAACTTCATTCGTTCTCTTCTACTTTATGAAGTCTCAAAATTCAGATCTGCAACAAAGTCGAAGTTCTCACAAACCTGTTATTTAAGAATTATCATCCACGAAATGCAATTGCAGAATTGCTTTTTCAGGATAATATCGAAATGCTAGATCAAAATTTGTTGTCCCTGTGGATCATTTACAACTTTTAGGTCCCAGATAAGAAGGCATAAATGCCACCTTTGTCATTTCTTGTTGTCGGTCGGTTGCATAATTTTCTGATGTCTTTTGTCAGATCCACAGGAACAGTGCATCATTGGTTTGTGATAATTAAAAAAACTATTTTACTTCTATTGCTTCTATTGGTTTGTGATTTGCTATTGACTTTTTGAAGGGCGAGTGGGCTGTGGGGATTGGTGAATCAACTGCCTGCAGCATGGTTTCAGTGGGTTGTTCTTTACAAAAAACAATAGTTTTTAAATAGTACTTTTTTCTTCAATTGGTGTGGGTTAATTAAGGGGTTAGTTTTGGGATCTTATCTTTTGGCCCTTAGATCGACATCTAAGGATCTTGCAAGGAAAGCAATTTATGGGGAGCACTGTATTGATGTTGTATCTTGTTGTCAGTTCGCAGTAGAAAAAGTGTTTGAACCATGTTTTTCTACTTTACAGTGTAATGATGACTTGTGACTTATATCAAAGCACAGCTATATTTTACTGCAAAGGGGTGAAGATCTAATACAAGGAAACTAGAAAAGTTGGATAATGTAGTATTAATTTGAATTCTAATGACTTAAATAAGAAACATGATATTTAATCACAAGGGATAATTGGTCATAATCAGATTGCATGAATAAGCATCAAACATTAGTTTTATCCTGAGAATGCTACTTATGAGATTATGAACTCTTTTACGTGTAAAAGAAACTGGCTGGATGATCCTAATGATGACATTTTGCACTCTAAGAAAAGTTCATTATATGCAAGGTGAAAAATATATTTGCTTTCTTGCGATGCATTTTTTCATTTTTTATTATCAATATCAGAATCTAAGCAGAGAATTTCATGAAACTAGTCTATATTTTGTTCGGGAAATTGGTTAGACTAAGAATGTTGTCTATGATTCATGGCTTAATAATTAGAATATTTTGGCAGGAATGGGATACAGCAGAGGAGGAGCTCATGGCAGGATGGTGTTTATGGCACCAACTGCCCAATCCCTCCTGGGGGGAACTTCACCTATGTCATGCAATTTAAGGATCAGATTGGAAGCTACTTCTACTTCCCTTCTCTCGGCCTCCACAAGGCTGCTGGTGCATTTGGCGGCATCAGAGTCCTCAGCCGGCCAATGATTCCTGTACCTTTCGATCCTCCAGCCGGAGATTTCACTCTTCTGATAGGTGACTGGTTCAAGGCTAACCACACTGTAAGCTATCCTGCATTGATGTCAGCTAAAATTAACAAATCTTGAACAAGCTTGTGATATAAGTTTAAGCTGTCAGCATTGTTTATAGTTCCAATACTGTTTTATTAGGACCTGAGATATACATTAGATAGTGGCCGGGATCTTCCATTCCCTGATGGGCTCTTGATCAATGGCCGTGGATGGAATGGCAACACTTTCACAGTGGACCAAGGTATACGGATGAAATTTAGTTACACATATCTTTCACTTCAATCTCATAATTTAAGATGCCGGGAAACATAAACTTCATTGTTGCTTATGATCATAACTGGCAACCTTTCAGGTAAAACATACAGATTCCGGATTTCTAACGTGGGTTTGACAACATCTTTGAACATAAGATTCCAAGGACACACAATGAAGCTTGTGGAGGTTGAAGGCTCCCACACTCTCCAGACCACCTACACTTCACTGGATGTCCATCTTGGCCAATCTTACTCCGTCCTGGTCACGGCTGATCAACCGCCAATGGACTACGCAATCGTCGTCTCCACCCGATTTACCAGCACTGTGCTTAGCACCAGTTCCATCCTCCATTACAGCAATTCTCCCGGAAGAGATGCTGGTCCGCCACCAGGAGGACCGACAATTGAGATTGATTGGTCTCTCAATCAGGCGCGATCGATTAGGTATCATGCTGAACATTATCATTACAATTTGCTTGTCAATTTGGAATTTTATCCAATTCACAGAATGTTTGATCACTTTGCAAATTACAGTGCGAATACTGATCACTTTTTGTTTATATGTGAAATGATAGATGGAATCTGACAGCTAGCGGACCAAGGCCTAATCCACAGGGTTCATATCACTATGGGCTTGTTAACACAACCAGGACAATTAGGCTTGCAAACTCTGCACCTGTGATCGACGGAAAGCAGAGATATGCCGTCAACAGTATCTCCTTTATTCCAGCTGATACACCGCTGAAAGTAGCAGACTTCTACAACATCCAGGGAGTCTTTACGCTCGGTAGCATGCCTGACAACCCGACGTACGGAGGTGCTTATCTCCAGACCTCTGTCATGGCGGCTAACATGAGGGAGTATGTCGAGGTTGTATTCGAGAACTCTGAAGACACTTTGCAGTCATGGCACATTGATGGATACTCCTTCTGGGTTGTCGGGTAAGCACAATTCGCAGTTTATGTATCCATGTGTAATCTCCCATTTCTTTGATCAATCTGGTCTGAACAAAGTCTTCATGTGGCAGAATGGATGGAGGACAGTGGTCACCTGCTAGCAGGGACAGCTACAATTTGAGAGACGCCGTTGCTCGTTGCACTGTTCAGGTACTTACACAACCATTGGGCAACTGCCTCTAGATTGTAAGACATAACAAAGTATATCAGTGTCATGGAATCATATACCATCATCATTGTATCTGTCTATAATCCATCAAACGCTAAAGTGTCAACAGTTTTTGTTTCATGAGAGACAAGTACCATAAACTTCAGATAAATTGTTGTTGACATGATATTGTTTGTTCAGGTGTATCCAAAGTCATGGTCTGCAATCTACATGCCACTGGACAATGTAGGAATGTGGAACGTAAGGTCGGAGAACTGGGCTCGCCAGTACCTCGGACAGCAGTTCTATCTCCGTGTATATTCTCCGGCTAATTCATGGAGGGACGAGAATCCGATACCGAGGAACGCCCTGCTGTGCGGCCGCGCGTCCGGCCGCCGAACAAGGCCTCTCTGATCATGCACAAGCTGGTGAATTATTGTCACGAGGGGGTGACAAGTTCCTGTTTGGCTACTAAAAATATAGATCATGAAGGCTTTTGATAAAAGCTCAATTCGAGCCTTCTTCCAGTTACTTTTTTTTATTTAATGTCACATTCATATCTTCATTGGTATATCATTATCATTATCTCTATAACATTATTCTTTGTTATCCAATTAAGGGCCTGTATGAATTGTACTGCTCTTATTTAGGAGTTGGTCACCAAAAAAAAAAAAAATTAAATCCAGATGACGTCGACCTGATTCATATCATGCACAATTTATGAATGAGTTATCCGTGTCATAAACTTGATTTGCAGATAGTTTCATAAAAGGCGGCCATCTTTTGAGCAATGTTGAAGATGCTAATCATTTGATCGAGTCCTCCAGATCGAGGGCACAATCTTGAAAAATTCATGTTACTTTACAGAATTTGGGAATCAATCAACTGCCAAACAATCTTGACCCAATCAAACAGATACCTGCACAAAAAGTAGTGGTGATGAAAAAGAAAATGTCAGCGTACGGATGATACTTTTTACCATAATAATAATAATAATAATAATAACGTAAATATTATATATGTTGAAATATACTTCTGTATAACACAAATTACCTCAAGAACAATTGTGCCTACATAGAAATAATTACCTCAGATTTAGAGCCCTGAATTTTGCACATTCCTTTTTTCACTGTTCATATACTAATCGCATATTTTGCCTGCCAAATATGATATATTTTATTTTTTAAAGCGACCTAATTTTAATCTTTATATTTTTAGAGTTTTTTGGTATAATATTGATTAGCTCAAATAGTAAGTTCAATTCCCGTAAAAGAGAGAGTATAAATTGGAATAAGTGCAATAAGTAGAAATAGGTCGTCATTATCTTCACTTTCTTCCTTTTGGTAACATCCTTTGGCTATTTATGGACTACATTGGATATTCATACCCTTTTGGCAACAAATTTGAATAATAAATTTTAATACAATGTCCATAATTTATGCCTTTTGTTTTCATATGCCTATTGGAAATTTTCTTAAAAAAAAGTGTAACGAACTATATTAAGTTTCAACGTTTCTTAATATATCCAACTTTTGGAACGATACATAAGGAGGACGGGAACTTAACCTTTTCATCCAGATAACGTATTAATAAAAAAAATATAAAGTTTTTTTCTTTTTAAAAACAATAACGAAATAAATTTATATTTTAATTATTTATTTTTCTGGCCTTATTAACCTGCCGCGGTCGTTATCGAAAGTTCGAAACGTTACCATTTGTTTTTTCCTTTTTTTATATTTATATTTATTATTATTGTTATTCGAGTTCTTCTTCTTCTTCTATAACTATTGCCACAATTTGCTTCTTCTTCTTCGCCAAATCCCTTTAATGGATTCGTCATCTTCGTCCTCGTCGTCGTCTTCTCCGTCTCTCTCGCTGGTCTCGAGGGCGAAGACCGCGATCCACTCCGCAGCGGCGAAGGCCGAGAAGGTGCTCACCGACATCAAGGCAGATCTCAAGACCGATCGAGGAGGTACGCGCTCCGTTCCTCCCCAACTCCTTCTACTCTTCCCGTTGATCTCGATCCGGTTCCGGACAAGAATACTGTGGAATTGCTCTTGAATCTGGCTCCTTTCGGGTTGCAGACGGCGAGAAGGGTCCGAGGAGGTCCACGGATCAGGAAATCGATGCGTCCAGCACTTCTCAAGAGGTAGCTTCGGGTCGATCCCGAAAGATTGCTTTTTGCATATCCGTTTCAATTATATGAAGGAGCGAATGAAAGAAAGACCCCATCTCTGTTCTCGGGGCTAAGAATGTAGCAAGTGTAAATTTCAAGTGACTCTGGTGTAGCTTTTAGTTGCAATTGTAATGTATTCAAAATCTCAGTATCAGCATTTTGACATTTTCTGAACTTACTAGAGCAACGAAGTGCTTAGGAAGCTAACTAATGTAATTTATAGTTTGAGTTATTGCTGAATCAGATTTCAGTTCGGGGTCTTTTTTTTTCTTTTTGAAATCACTGAATTGAATGCTTTCTCACAGATTGAGATTTTTCATATTAGGTTTTGGAAAAGAACTCCTCTGTGAATCAAGATTGCTCGAGTTCATCAATAACTCTGATTGTTCCTCCTGCCACTGTTATTAGACAGCTTGCTTTGGCCATTGAGTATGTGGAATCTTATCTTTCTCTTTTTCCTTTTATTTGAATTCACTAAACTATAAACTTCCACGTTAGTGTACATGTGGTTGATGCAGATGTTATCTCGTACATGAGTTCCAATGATCCCTAGTACCTTGGCGCACCTTGAGCCATTTCTTTTCGACTTTGCTACTAACCAAGCATGCAAGTCTCACCTTACAATTGCTGAGAAATATAACATGTGTTACCTTTAGCAGTAGTACAAGACTACACATTATCATGTTGTTATTTTGATCCAGAACCAGAGTATGATAGGATATAATGTGTTGAATTTAAATGGCTAAAATGTTGGTTACCTTAGTCTTTGCAGCTAGTAACTGCACTTAAAGTAAGTTCTTAACTAAAATCTTTTACCTCTAGGGTACAATCACAACTTGAAAGCAGGGCTGATGCAATTCAAAGGCTTTTCCAGCTAAAACCAGCTCAAGCTTGGAAAAATAAAACAAACACGGAATGGAAATGAAATATAACAAAGTAATGAAAAGACAGAAATTTTGAATATCAAGTAGAAACTGATTGAATAAGTCATCCACGTTTTAAACTGTGCATGGGAGAAGTTTGATTGCTGAAATTTTTGTTCCACTGTTAGATGGTTTTATGCACGAGAAAGAACTTCTAATGATCAACCTTACTTCGGACGTTCATGCCTGTTCATACTTCAACTAAAACTACTTGCCTAACATATTCATTCCTGTAGTTATTTCGCTTCCTAAAGTCACCTCTTGTTTTGTCTGCTTTCATTTCTCCTTTGTTCATATAGGAGTGGGAAGAATTTTAAATCTATAAATGATCTCTTGACGTCTAATGGAGATACTTCAATAAAAGAGAAGACCAGTTTGAGTTTCTCTGCTATGAAGTCACTAGTTCTTCGTGACAAAGAGGAGAAGTCCTTTGATGGAGAACTGCATTCTTTGGTTCATGCCCTTTTTAAATCAGGTAAAATAATGGAAATTTGTTCTAAATTTACTTATTATGGCTTTATCTGCCCTTTTTTTATGAGAGAACTTTATTTTCCCTTTTGTTTTAGATCATGCCCTTTTGTTTCAGATCATGAAGTTTTTTTCACTTTCATTGTGTTATATGCAAGATATTTGCAGAGGATGACTTATCACTATGTACAACTGGAGCTGGATTAGAATCTTTATCTACAGTCAATTTAATTAAGGATCTTCGTGGTGCACCTCCAGAAAGCTTCATTGTTCAAGTCTCTCAAGTTATTGGGGGATTTAAATCGTTTAAGAGGATGGCATCATTTTGGCATTATGTTATTGTTAAAGTACGTATATTTCTTCCACATATTCTGAATAAGAGATGATCTTACCAAGTTAAAATGTTCTTCAGACTAGCATCATCTAGACCCTTATTTTTTCTATTAACTCTCTCTCAAAAAAAAATTTCTATTAACTGATGCTCATTGTATTGGTCTTGTGCGACTTAATGGAGGTGTGAAATCCATTAAAATTGAATTCAACACTGCCACTTGATTCATTGCTGATGTTTGTGCTTTTTTGTCATTTGAGCAATTTTAATATCCAGTGTAATTTTCCCCTCAAAAAATATCCAGTGTAATTTGCACCATCATTACTGTGCTTTATTGGAGAAAAAATTATAATGCACAATAAGTAAATTTGTTATTGATTATCATTGATAACTTAGATCTTATAGAAGAAGAGCTTCTCGGACGTGTTAGCTACTGTTCATGTGGTTAACATGCAATTATTTTTTTGCAATTATGCATCTGATACTATCATTCAAAGGTTCAAATATATTAGTTACATATTGGTTGTAAAAAATTTAGTTGCATATTACATATAAAAAATTACTATGCATCTCATCTGCTGGCTACTAGTAATCTGTGGTTGTAGACTCTAATATAAAAATACTTTTGGTATCAAAGAAAAGGGTACTCTTGAATAATTAACTGGACATGCAATTTCATTTGTTTAGTAACGGAAATAATTAGTTTTAAATCCTAGACTTCCTATTTCTGTTACTTGTCTGTAAGACTCCAAGTTTTGCAGTCAAAATGTTGCCACTTTGGCTAATTGATTCTTCCTGGTAGAGGTTGAAATGAAATTAGAGTTCACATTACTTCAATTAAAACTTTCATTGCTGTATATCTCAGATATATATTTTTTCTAATCTTCTTTTACATGTAGCTGAGGAAATTATGGTCAGATGGCCTACCAATACCTCGCATGCCACTAGATGCAGATCCCGACTTGAGTTGCTGTCTTCTGCATCAGCAGTTTCAAGTAATTAATTGCTCTATTGCTAGGAAGCAGCGGCGAAACATTGCTAAAGAATCACTGGATTCAGTTATCAAAGAAGCTAGTCTTGACAGTGCTGTTACATTTAATTCTCTGGAAAAGTCTTCAAATTCTAATATTTATGCTAAAACCAAGTCTGGAGATTATGCGTTAAGGCTTGGTGCTGCTAGCCCATCTGAAAACCTAATAATGCTGGAAACTGGTGAACCGATATACTCTCCAGTTACACAGGTACTCATTGTTCTTTTATCTTTGATGTTACACTGTGAAACCTGCAGCATTTTGGATTCAGAAGTTTTTTTTTTTTTTGAGAGGAGGAATCAGAAGTTTTAACTGAATATGATTATTCATATACAGGAAGGCCCTGTTCTAACAGAAGAATTGATTAAAGAAACAGAGGAGTTGGTGTTACGAACTGGGAGGTGTGACACCACATTTATTCTTTTTCTAGAAATCTAGCTTATGACCAGTTTGTGTTACTGTCACTGTCATTGTCCACAAAGAACTTAGACGTTTTCTACAAATGCAGTGTTGTCATTTGATATTTTGCAGTTGGTAAGATGCATGTACCATTGGGCTCCAATTAAGGGTAATATCTTTCTGCTTTTCATGGTAATAAGTACAACCATGAGATTGAGCAGAAAAATAAATGAACAAACTTGGTTAAAGATATTTGAAGCGACCAGCCTTTAAATGTTTAGAATAAGCACCGAATTTGCAAACAGTAGGATGTGAAGCTTGTACACTATACAACAAAATAAAATTTCTACTAAATTAAGTGTATGCCTGATGCCATATCATGAGAAGATTTTTAAACTTGATTTTCATTTAAATCTCTCTTTTCCTTGAAACTAACCCAAACAACAACAACAACAACAAAACCTTATCCCACTAGGTGGGATCGGCTACATACGACGTCATTCCGCTCTATATTCGTTGATCCATGTTCATAAGATTCGACAGAATTTTATGCTGGCTGTCGGGGCCTAACACAACCCTCCTCCTTTATCCGGGCTTGGGACCGACTATAAAATATAGGCGGAGTTCCTTGAAACTAACCCAACGATCAGAAATTTTACGATATCCTTTTCTTTTTGTTTTATGATATCATATTGTCTCATTAGCTGCTATATACAAACTTAAGTTATTTTCTAACTTTTAGTTCCATCTAATTTTAAAAGAAAACTATTAAGCTCTATTAGCAAAAGATCCAGTGTACTTATAGGAGGCAATCTGCCTAATTTTGATCTGTGCATAATACTATGTATCAGCCATACTGGTCGGTTCTGCTCATTATTCCCAGGACTTCCATTATGCAAACTATCTGACATTGCATTTTGATCAAACCTATTGGTTACCCGCCGTAGAAAGAACAGTTCCTCTGTTCTTTTAATCCTTGCACATGTTTGTACTGCAAACTAGAACCACATTCCCCTTTTTGTTGTTGGGAAGCACCAAACTCCAGTTACAACTAATGGAAAGGATGAGAATGAAAGAGCAGAGTAATTGTGTAATATATACTCAATTGTTCTGGTATATTTTGAGGACCCATTATGTATATTTTAGCATTTAGCACATCACAACATAATAAAACTTTCCTAAAAACATAATAAGAAAACCACAGAAGCATGAAGGAATTTTCATGAGGTATATGCTCGAATGTTTTTAACGTAGGTTCCACCCAGTGGACAAAAAATGCGGATGGAATGTGCATAATGCACATGCCATAATGGAATTTGATTGAGAATGAAGTTCTATATATACTGTGCTTTAAAAAAATATTTACCATATTGCATAGGTTCCAAAGAAAAAACGAATGAGAAAACTAACAAAAAATAGGACTGTTACCCTTGGCCTTCATAAGAATGGTGTCTACTTATCTTGCTTGATTATGGAATTTCAGGAACTTATTTAGTGTCTCTTGATGCATAGGTTTCAAAGGCCTGGAATACTTTGCTATTTATTTCCAAATTTGTGATGCAACGTATTATAAAGTGCTTAATAATTTTTTTTTGAGGGGAGTGCTTAATAAATTATGAGTTATTTAAAATGTCATCCTGCTATTAACCATAAATTTAAATTGAAATATTTTTCAGTTTTAGACTACATGTGTTTGATATCTGTTAAATATATCTAGGGTGGACTGTTATAAATAATCCTTGCCCATATCATGTGCGTAGCTTATTACATAAGTTAGGCAACATGATTTCTACATTACTCCTGAAAGAGATAATGGAACATACTCCTGAATTGAAGAGTACAATGTGGTGAACATGGTGGAATAAATCGGCATTATTGTTCTGTTTCGGCAAATTATACATATATCTTTTGCCATAACTGAGTTTTTTTTCTTATTTAGTAAGTATGACCATTGTTGATAGAACATTTTTATTTCCAAATCTCAGTATGGGTGCTGGATGTTCTCAACTGCTATCTGATATGCAAGCGTTTAAGGCAAGTACTAACCTGCCTATTAGCAGTTGTAATTCCAATATTATTTTGCTTGTTTTTCTATAATTTTTTCTCTTGATAAATTTTTAGACGTTCTTTAGCTACATATTACTGAAAAAATTTTCCAGGCTGCAAATCCTGGGTGTATCTTGGAGGACTTCATAAGATGGCATTCTCCTCCAGATTGGATGGAGACCGAATTGGATGGTCAACCAGATCCACTGGATGGAGAAGGGTCATCTAGACGAGGTCAATTAAGTAGAAGAATGCAGAAAGAAGGTAGACTCTTCCTTAAAAAATAAAAAATCTAAAAAAGAAGACAGCATAGAGATTAGACTTTCCTCAAAAAAAAGACACTTTGTGAATTTAGACTTCAATATCACAGTGGAAAAAGATAATACATTATATACATTTAATAATACCTTGGTTTATAGAGTTAAGGTAGTCATCATATGGCTTAAGCTTAATTTAACTGTGCCTTCCTAGATGTGGTAAGGAAAGATGTTTGGTGTTATAGAGATTGACGTTAAGGCTTAAACTCTAATGATACTGCAAAGTCGGAATCAAATGTTTTTTTAGTGGATTTTTCAATATGCTCTCTTTATCAATTACTTGGATGTCTATGGTCCCAAGTAGCTGAGGAAGATAGTTTTTTTTTAGAGCAAGCTGAGGAAGAGAGTTAGTGACTTGAGTTGATGTCGTAAGTTAAATTTAGGTCATTTATCGGAAAGTTCGCGTTCTAATTGACCTTTTTGTGATGTCTTGGTTACATAATTGATAATCAAATCTAGTCGCTTGTATTTATTATGTAGCATTTTGGGCTAATTATGGATATATTATTCAAACCTCAAGGTAATTTATGGCGTGAACTGTGGGAAGCTGCAAAGCCATTGCCTGCAGTAAATCAGACACCACTATTTGATGAGGATTTAGCAGTGTAAGTAGTTAAATATTTCTAACAAGTTTAAATTGAACAAAAATAAATGACTTCTTTTTTGTTTTCAAGTGAAAGCATCCTAACAACATTGGAGGAGATCCAACCATCTGAACTCTTCGAGCAACTTTTTGCCTGTCTTGTAAGTAACAAACTATTTAGCTATCTTTGCAATGTTCCTTGCATCATGCAGAATAAATCCTCACATATTTGAATATTGATATTTATTGGTTTTTAATCATAGTGCATTTTTTTCCTTCTACTGTTTCTGGTGAAGAGGAGCTCACATTGTATGTGTATAACTGTGTTACACAATTAAAAAGTGAACTTGATCACCTCAAGATGCATGACGATACAGTGGCCAAATGATTTTCAATATCTAACAGCAGTTTTTTATTCTTTCAAATAACGAGTTTTAATCTCCTATTTGTCAATGGAAGTATGGATGATCAGCAATTTCCTCATTCTTTAGATAATGAAAATCTGACTATTTGAGGATGAAGTGTGCAACTAGTAGTCCTATTTTCTTTTTTTCTGTTGTCTTTTTTTTTTCTGGTTTCCTCCTTAAACTTTCATTGGAGTGTCCATTGGATAACAGCTTTAAAGCTTTGTGCAAGCTCCTTACTTTTCATCGGTCAACCTTAGTCTTTTTTGTTAACTTTTCCTGAAATTATGGTGCACATAACAGAATCATACATACACATGAAGCATAAGAGATTGTGAATTGCAAATATTATTTATTAATCAAAGTTTATACATAATTATAATCTGAAATATGCATTTATGTTCCGACAATGAATCCTGGTTGACAAACAACAACAACAACAACAAAGCCTTATCCCACTAGGTGGGATCGGCTAAATGGATCATACGACGCCATTCCCTGGTTGACAAAAAGGAAATTATATACTATTTCTTGCTTCTTAGCATTCTGGAGATCATCTTACAAGAACGTTCTATAATATACTTGGATGACTGGTTAAGTATATAATCATTCTTTTCTCCCTCAAAATAAGTAGTTTAGAACTTTGTAAATATTGGATAAGAGGAAAAAATATACTTGAAGGCAAGATTTTACCCCCAGCAATATACTTATTTGGTTGGGCGTGAAACACAGTTTATCATGACTGAAAATTCCGTTGTTGTCTATGTTAATTTCGCTATGAATTAAACTGTTTGAATATGAGGTAAACAAATTTTCATTCTAAATACTACATAAAATAGTGCATCATTTGCATTTGTGCACATCCGAAATTAGTGAGTAATATTAATTTATAAATAGTTGATAGAAACCAGACATTTTCTTGCCTTTCTGCGTCTATTATTTTTATCGGTCTCAATTAGCCTGGATGAATCCTAATGCTATTTGCATCTTTTGTGAAACAGCTTTGCGCTAGCTTCCTAAAGGCTGAAGCGGCACTTCCAGCGGATAGTAACTTGACCAAGTTATTCTATGACTGCAAAGATTACGTATTGGCTGCTTATCGAAATGGCCAGTCAAATGAAAAACTGAATGATATATGCAAGGTAATGGGTGTACATTCAGCATCACCAAGGATAATTGCAGTTTTCTGTGTCTACATATGATTTTGTTGAATAATGAGCTCTTATTTTAGGTTTACGAAACAGTAGAGGCAATAGTGGCCCATCCCGAAGACGCCATCAATACTATGGAGCAATCTGAGGGAACAACATCAACAGAACTCAAGAGCCGCTTCAAGAAATTAACCACAAACTTTATGAGCAAAGACCGGCAACCATTATGGAAAAGGTCGTCGAAAGACGAGAAGAAACCAGATGAGAAGCATGATGCACAAAAACGAGGCTTGTCTCAAATTTTTGACAGAAAGGCATCACTATTTTCTAAAAAACCTCCAAAATCAAGTGAACCACTTTCAGTTTCATTATCTGTAGATGATGGCGGTTGGACACTTGTAGAAAATTAGACTCAAGTAGTTTGTTATTTGTCAGTTCAAAGCGCAAAAAGCGGGGTAACTTGTAAATAGTTTGCTATTTTTTCTGCGTATATGTTGATCTTACTCGAAGAGCAAAAAGCGAAGAGGACCATGGATGTTGTTAACCATTCATGATTGCAGGGTCTGGTGTATTCTACCCACATTCGATTTTTCAAATATATATAAAGCAAACTGTTCAGTTCAGATTTCTCATGAAACCTATGAGATTCTCAGTTTGTGCTTTCAATCATCAAGAATCCAGTCTTGCATGTTGGAAATTAAAGTTTCACTCAAATTCTTTATGTTTAATTGTCTCATTCTGGCAGGATATATGTAAATGTTTTTATCACCAGCCCTGTGATGCAGAGCCAAACAAATGCTCGATAAACCTTGATGCGCAGGTTCAGGGAAGAACACAGAGTTACACCCAACCTAAATCTGCATATATTGTATTCATGGTAGCAGTGTCAAATGTTACAGAGCTTCATGGGCTACTGCTGGTGGCCCTCGTTATTTTGCCATTCTTGACCTTGAGGATTGGCTTCCTGGGTCTGCTGCTGGCTTCTTCCTCGTCTGAAATTTCTGCTCCTGCTATCGGCGTTCCCTCATCAACTGAATCATTCTTCTCCAAATCCTTGACTATGATTCCTGGCATGAAGAAGTTAGCAAACCAGTAGACGGACAACAGCAGGGCACTGCAAGGTACAACATTTTTATCAGTGAAACAGGTCCTTAGTTACCGACGCAACTTTGTTTCCTGGTCAGCAGAACAGTAGCTGTACCTGATGGGAATCAGGACTGAGGCATCCCTGGGTGCGACATCTGGAGACGTGGCAACTGCGATGAAGAGGCTGTTCAGAGCTCGAGTTCGGTGCCGAGGTTGGATTTGGTTGCATGACCTGCTGGCCAGGTACAGCTCTGGGCATCTTGATCTTGGTAGGGTCTGCTGGTGGCGGTGGTAATGGTGGCTGAACTGCCATGACTGAGATGGAAGGGACGGAGATGGACAGCCAACTGCATCCATGATTTTGTCAATGAGGAGTGCCTGCCTCCTCTTAATTGGAGGCATTTGACTCGTATCAGCTGCAGGGATGAACGAGTGGATAATGTACGTGACCTTTGTTTTGAGTGGCTGTGAAGGTTGCTCGGCTTAGAGGAACAGTGGCCAGCATGTAACTGTTAGCATTAACATTATTTTTATGCAATATCTCAGTTCCAAATTTCTGAAAGCAAATAAAATTACTAGAATAATTTGTTTTTGGATATTACAATAAAGTAGGAGCTAGCTTTCTAGTTTCCTAGAAGATAGTAAAGTCAGAATAAGGCTCTAAAAAATAAGAATAAATACAGAAATATTCTATTCTTATACTTTTGTGTTTTTTTTAAATAAAGTTCTTTTTTAAAAAAATTCTTCAATGAGGCTTTAGGAAAAATAATCAGTTCATCGCATTTTATTTTAAAAATGTTGGCAATAGTACTTGTTGATATGCTTAATTCACATTATTTATTTGCTCTGTCATCCATTAATAACGACGAAAATCTCTCTACTTCTAAGTATTCAATACTCGCTTTGGAATTATTAGTTTGTGACAAAAGGAAAACGAGACTTGATCAGATATTCGAACGAATGGCTAGAAAGTGATCAAATCGTGTCGGCAATAGAAAATAAATACTTGGGCCATGGAGTAGAAACTTTAGCGTCATCTATGAATACATTTCTCTTCCAATTTCCAAACTTCCACTTTAGTTCTCTTTTTAGGTGTTGCAAGTTGCAACCAACCTAGAAATTATTACATCCTCAAGCAAACACATATCGGGACTTTCATTTCATGCATTCGGATCCTGAATTATGTTCGATATGAAATTGTCAAATTCTCAACTATTAATAAAATACATTAGTTCAGCAAGCCACTGTATACGTTTTTTTTTTAATGATTGATCAACATTTATCAATCTTAATTAGTGATCCTACGATCATTAGCATATGTTTAATAATAAATATTGCTTATTGTTTTGCTGTACGTGTCCCGGAACTTCTCCCCGGGGCACGTCGAGTTATCTTATCATGTATTTTTATTTTCAACCCACTTTTGTACTTAGTTTATTTTCTAAGTGTGGTGGTGGCAGTTTTGTAATTTGCACTTCAAAAAAGTGCACTCCCGGAGATGGTCCTCCACACCACACATCACAAACCTACCACTCGAAATGGTGGTATAGTAGGGGATACCTGCTAGTGCTCTACCGAAGTGTTGTAATCATTCCTATTTACTCAACAAAGATTTCAAGCGTCCCTAAATCTAGTATCGTGCCTCAAGCGTGAGGTGACAACCCACAAAAGAGCGTTCCAAAGATATTGAGCATCCCGTCAAGGCGCCCGTTCGTTTACGAACGCCTCCACCGAAGAAGCGACCGCTTGAGACCGAGCGTCCCAAAAACTGTGACAATCGAAAAGTGGCAAAAGCAAGCTTCTGCAAAGCATTCAAAAGAGCTTGCTTAGACGTTGGGCACGTTTAAGTGTCGTACGGGTCATCGAGCGAAAAATGACTCCGTGATAAGTTGGTATCAGAGCAGCGTTTCTGGGACCGCTCAAGTTGGCGTTCGACGATCAAAGAGAAATGACATCGAATTCGGAAGTGACGAATGAACCCGTTGCACCGGAGAAGGAGTCATTATGTTAATTACTTTGTAAAGTTTATCGGTAATTAAGTAGTCATTATGCACTAATCGAAATATCAATTACTATATACAAATATCACTAAATGGACATCCAAACTAACTTAGTATGTTAATTAAATGCAGGATTATGCACAAATAATGTTTCTAGGGCACGTCCGTGATAATTCTCCCCTTCTTAAAAAAATTTCGTTCCCGAAATTTGATTACCTGTTTCAGGGAATAAGTATGGATACTTTTCTCTTATTTGATCATCTCGCTTCCAAGTTGTCTCTTCTCTTGAATGGTTTCTCCAAATTACAAAAACTAATGGAATCTTTCGATTCCGTATTTCTTTTTCCTTTCTTCCGATAATTTGCACTGGATTCTCTTCATATGACAAATCCTCTCGTACTTGAATAGATTGGGGTTCCAATACATGAGAAGGATCTGATCGATATCATCGAAGCATAGAGACATGAAAGACATCATGAATATATGATAACTCTGGCGGTAGCGCTAATCGATATGCAACTGATCCAATACGTTCTAAAATTTCATACGGTCCTACATATCTTGGACTTAACTTTCCTTTCTTTCCAAATCGTATAACACCTTTTCAAGGTGAAACTTTTAAGAAGACTTTACTTCCCACTTCATACTCCATTTCTCGACGACGTTGATCTGCATAACTCTTTTGTTGATCTTGTGTTGCCTTTAACTTTTGTTTAATGATTTTTATGTTGTCGATTGTCTCTTGTACTTTCTGTGATCCCAAAAGGACTCTCGCACCTTCTTCATCCCAACATATTGGTGTCCTATATTTTCTACCATATAATGCTTCAAAAGGAGCCATCTCGATACTTGAATGAAAGCTATTATTATAGGCAAACTCTGCTAATGGCAAGTGTTCATCCCAAGATTCCTTAAATTCTAGAATACAAGCTCTGAGCATTTCTTCAAGTGTTTGAATGGTTCTCTCTGATTGACCATCTGTTTGAGGATGAAATGAAGTACCAAATTTTAATTTTGTACCTAAGGCATTTTGTAAACTATGCCAGAATCGAGAGGTAAACCGAGGATCCCTATCAGAAATGACAGATGTGGGAATACCATGTAGTCTCACAATTTCATCAATGTACAACTTGACTAATGTATTAAGAGAATCATCCTTTCGAACTGGTATAAAATGTGCTGACTTGGTAAGACGATCAACTATTATCCAGATAGTGTCATGATTTCATTTCGTTCTTGGCAAATTCGTTACAAAATCCATAGTGATTTCATCCCACTTGTACTCTGGTATCGGAATTGATTGAAGAGTTTCAGCTGGAGATTTGTGTTCTGCTTTTACCTGCTGACATATTAAACATCGAGAGATATATTCTGCTATGTCCTTCTTCATACCGTGCCACCAAAAGTTTCTCCTCAAATCTCTATACATCTTAGTACTTCCTGGATGTATAGTATAAGGTGAACAATGAGCTTCCTCCATTATTTTTTGCCTAAGATTTCCAACATTGGGAACACAACCTGCTGCCAAATATTAAAGTCCCACCATCCTTTAATGAGAACTGTGTTTGCTCTCCGTTCTTTACTTGATTGATGATTTTCACTAACTCTTCATCTTGATCTTGTACTTCACGTATCCTCTCGGCTAGAATGGGTCTAATTCTAAAGTGTGCCAAGAGTGCTCCTTTCTCACTTGTCTTCAACTCAACTCCTAAGGATTTCAGTTCAAGTAGCAGTGGTAACTGATAAACTTTTATATGTGCTAGAAGACTCGATGATTTCCGGCTAAGTGCATCTGCAACTACATTAGCTTTACCTGGATGATAATCAATGATGCAATCATAGTCCTTTAGTAACTCCATCCACCTTCTTTGACGTAAATTTAACTCTTTTTGTGTAAGAAGATATTTCAAACTCTCGTGATCCGTAAAAATGTGACATGTCTCTCCATAAAGATAATGCCTCCATATCTTAAGAGCAAAAATAAATGTCGCCAACTCTAAATCATGTGTTGGGTAGTTTAAATCATGTGGTTTGAATTGTCGAGAAGCGTATGCAATAACTTTTCCATGTTGCATTAGAACGCAACCCAACCCTTGTCTAGAAGCATCACTATATACCACATAATCTTCATTTTCTGTTGAAAGTGTTAACACTGGAGCAGATGTTAAAAATCTCTTTAACTTTTCGAAGCTATCTTGGCATTGCTCTGTCCATTCAAACTTTACATTCTTTCGAAGAAGTCTAGTTAATGGAACTGCATTCATAGAGAAACCTTCAATAAAATGTCGATAATATCCCGCTAGGCCAAGAAAACTTCTCACTTCCGTTACACTTTTTGGAGGCTCCCACTTCAATATTGCATCAACCTTTGTTGGGTCTACACAAATGCCCTCTGTTGAGATTACATGTCCCAGAAATACTATTGAGTTGAGCCAAAATTCACATTTGCTAAACTTTGCAAATAATTGTTTCTCTCGAAATATTTGCAAAATAATTTTTAAATGTTCTTCATGCTCTTCTTCACTTCGAGAATAGACGAGTATATCATTGATAAAAACAATCACAAACTTATCCAAATAAGGTTTGAAAACGCGGTTCATGAGATTCATAAAAGCTGCAGGTGCATTTGTTAAACCAAATGGCATCACCAGAAATTCATAATGTCCATATCGAGTTCTGAATGCAGTTTTAGCAATATCAGCATCTTTAATTCTCAACTGATGATATCCTGATCTCAAGTCTATTTTTGAAAATACCTTTGCTCCTTGCAGTTGATAAAAAAGAATATCAATCCGCGGCAAAGGATATCTTTATAGTAACTCTATTTAATTGTCTATAATCGATGCACAACCGCAATGTTCCATCTTTCTTTTTCACGAATAATACTGGTGCACCCCAAGGAGAAACACTCGGTCGGATGAAATTCTTCTCTAATAATTTTTGTAATTGTAGCTTTAACTCTTTCAGTTCTGTTGGTGTCATTCGATAAGGAGCAATAGATATGGGTGTTGTTCCTGGAATAAGGTCAATACTGAACTCAATCTCTCTTTGCGGTGGTAATCCAGGAAGATTCTCTAGAAAAACATCTACAAATTCATATACGATTGGAATATTTTCCAATCGTGGTCCTTCTACCTTAGTGTCAATCACAGAAGTAAGGTAAGCTTCACATCCCTTTTTGATTAATTTTTGTGCCACCATTGCAGAAATAATATAAGAGGGAAGAATTTGACATTTACCACAGAAGATAACTCTCTCTTTTTCGGGTGACTCAAAGTAAACTTTTTTCTTAAAACAATTTATAGTGGCATGATGATGAGCTAACCAATCTATTTCAAGAATGACATCAAAGTCTTGAATATTTAAAGGAATGAGATCTGCCATCATATCTTGCTCAGCAACTTTGACTCTACAATCCTTATATGATTGTGCGACAATAATAGAATCTTCCACGAGTGTATGTACTAACATGGAACATTCTAAAGGACTAAATTTTCTATCGACATGCATGAAAAAGTTTTTTGATATGAATGAATGAGTAGATCCAGGATCAATAAGAACATGTGCGCTTTTATCAAAGATAGACAACGTACCTATCACTACGTCAGGAGCAGCCAAAGCATCGGGTTCAGTCATTGCAAAGACACGTGCTTGAGTTTGTGGTCTCCCTGGTGGATTTGTCGGTTTCGATGTACTTGGGACATTTTGATTACTTGCTTTCACGCTTGCACCAGGAGTAGCTTTGATTTGAGACCTTATAGAAGGATATGCTACTATTTCAGAAATGCTTTTACCCTTTTCCATGAATCGACAATCTTTCATCTTGTGTCCCCTTTGACCACATTTAAAGCAAGCTCCTGTGAATACTGAGCATTTTCCAAAATGATATCTTCCACAAGTTGTGCAATATGTATTTGTGCGGTATTATTCTTGTCTTGGTCCAACTCTACTTTGATTTTCTGAAAATGTTCTTTTCACTGCACCTGCTTGTGTACTTATATTTTTCTGGTTGGCATGATATTTTTGTGCACCTTGTGGTCCATTTCCATGCCTTCTATTATTGTAAAAGTTACCATGAGACTGAAATACACCATCACCATATCTTGCCATTTTGTTACTTGGCCCAGACTGCGTAAAGTTGAAGTTTGGTCTTTTCAAATGTTAGCTAACTTGATTCCTTTTCTCTATAAGCTTTTCAGCTCTTAGTGCTGCTGCCACCAACTTGGAGTAGTCAGTGAACTTCAACACTTCAACTTTCTCTCTAATGTTCAAGTGAAGTCCTCCTTCGAATCGCCTAGACTTGTCACTTTCATCTGACACCAAGCTCGGTGCATATTTTGATAGTTGTGTGAACTTTAATTCATACTCAGCAACTGATAAAGCTCCTTGTATCAGATTTAGAAATTCCTTCTGCTTCCTATCAGTATATACTTTGGGCAAATACTTCTTTCGAAATTCTCAAAGAAAGTCCGCCCATCCAAGAGTAGCTGGAAAATTTTGACTTCCAGGAATTGTCTCCCACCAATCCAAAGCATCTTTTTGCAACAAAGAAATAATATAATCAAACTTTTCTTCATTGGAGCACCGCATCTGATTAAATATTCTATCCATACGCTTTAACCATGCCTCTGTCTTTGATGGGTCAACTATACCTTCAAAATCAACTGCACCTTATTTTCTAATTTTGTCGTAGAATCTATTTCTTTGCATAACTTGGGAGGTCGGGTTTATTCCACTCATAATAGCCCTTAAAGTTTGTGCAAGAACTTGTGCAGCACTTTGATTCTCAATAGGATTGACTTGCTCAACAACATGAGGAAGTCTTGATGGATCCGCTGGGATCTCATCGTCACGTAAGGGAGGGTTATCATTCACATCTCGTGCCACACCTTGTATCGATGCATGAGATGAAACCGATGGACTCCTATTAGGTCGATCGTCTGGTGGGCAGAATGACTTGGGCCAATAATAGCAAATTGGCCATCGCCACGACGCCTACGCGGTGACATTTTTACCCCTTCAAAATGAAAATAAAAAAAAAGTCAAAAGCATGCACTATCAATCTAATACGAATAATGTCACCTAGCCTTAACTTAGGTTATACTGTCTACAAAATCTTATAACCTAAGCTCTGATACTAAAAACTATCACACCCAACTCCGTGACTAAGTTCTAATCCCAATTATTATACTCTTAGCTATGTTTAGCAATTCCAAAAATAAAATCGGCAAAACCTCCTCCCTTACTTATCTTATGTTATTTGTCAATACATACAAAGACACATATATAATCATCAAAGTTTAATAAAAAGCTATAAGATAGGACATTCGCATATTGTCATCATATTTTTTTTTCACAAACCATCTCATATATAACCCCACAGGATCAAGTCTTATACAACCTTACAAAAAGTTCCTCACAGACTTAATTACAACATATCTAAGACTATCTATTACACATGCATGCTTTCAAAAACAAAAGTGAAGGGGGATTAAAGCGCTCCAGCAGCTCGACCTCTTCTCTGTATGCAGCAAAAATAAGCTCCGAGTCGACTCAACTCGAGAACTTACGAGTATCTGAAAAAAAATATTTAAAATGGGTTTTATGATCAACAATCATTAGCTCAGTGAGTGGAATAAAAGTACAACATAGGGAACAATACGAGTGCATATAGCATATAATATTTAAATAACCACATTTATTTCATATGAGAAAACATTTAAAGCATAGAATATATAACATAACTTGTCAAATCATATGAACTTTCACATAACTAAAAGTAACTTAAGATATCATAATTTTCATATTTAAACTCCACACATGTGTCATTGCACATACTCATCATGGGTCAATACGTATCCCTCTATGATCATGTGTCTTACAGTTAAGCAGAGCTTCATAATAAAGAGTCACGAATACGCAGAGAAATCATAGGTCAATACGTATCCCTCGATGATTGTGTGTCATACAGTTAAGCAGAGCTTCACAATCAAGAGTCTCAGATACGCAGAGCAAATGATGGGTCAATACGTATCCCAATCATGATTGTGTGCCACCCAATCATGATTTTCAGATACGCAGAGCGATCATGGGTCAATACGTGGACGCAGAGCAGCCCCCAAAGGGCAAAGACACCCGATATACGCCCCAAAGGCTTCATGTATCTCGAATGCGGTCTCAAAGACATTTTTCAAATAACATGACTAATGAACACATGAAGTTTAACAATATCAAAATACACACGTCATAATCTCATATCATTATCAAATAAAACTTATTTTCACTTCACAAACATTGTTCCCTAAAAATATTTTTGTATAAGATGTTACTCCATCTCATATGAAATTCTTGAAACATATCATAAATACTTTTCATATCTCAAGATATATTTCAATAATAACAATAATAAGCTTTGCTTAAGGTAATACCATAAATAAAAGAATTAACATATAACATTTTGCTATATTGTAAATTTAATCACTCACCTTTTACTTTATCACTTTAAGGAGGTTTATTAGATTTCCTCCCTTTCACTTACAACTTGATGTTTTCCTATAAGCAATAACGCCTTTTTACTTTTCAATCACTAATAATGTAATATGCAATGCATGCTCATGATGCATGAATGATTATGCATCCTAAAATGCATGTAATCATCTCTAATACCAATTTCTAGCTTCAGGTATTCATATTCATTAGCTATTTCATACTTGAAACTTTTCAATTTCCCCAAAGCTTAACTAGGTGTTGTTTCAAGATTTCAGACAGAGTGTCTGTCAATAAATAATTCATAACTTCTTAATCACATGAGCAAATCTTACGATTCTAGATTAATTAGAAACTAGACATACTAAAGTTTTCAACCCCCAAATATCAAATTCCAAGTAAGTTAGGACATCCCAAGCAATCTGACCTAGAGTTTGTGCCCTGACAGACTGTATATCACTGAAATATTGATTTATATGTTTCTTCATACTTGTCCATTTAACTACGGAATAATTTTCCTGAAATCTAGACTTCATTAGTAGTTTTTCATAAAAATTAGAGAATTTAACTCGCTATACAGACTTATAACAAAAATAGTTAATTCGGATCACAATATGTAAATGTCCTGGAATCTGACAGAAGTATCAATATGAAAAATTCATTTCTCCCCAAATAAAAGTTCAAATAGTATGATTCCACCTCTCACCGAACCCATGAAATGTCTATTTAAACATATACAAATTTCAAATCATAATTCACTCTATTCGAATCGTGCCCTAATTTACAATCAAGACTTATATCAGACTCGGGACAGGATGAGTGACATGCGAAGTTAAGTTCATAACTTCCTCTACAGAACTCCTTTTTAGGTGATTCCAGAGGCCATGGAAAGCTAACTTCGAATGGATGAACTATAAAAAATTTCACAATTTATGGTTTGTTTACCATCATGTAATGATTCTCTCAATCAAAAGAAAAATTTCCGGATCAAAACTCACCTGGAACAGCCGACGTTCCCGATTTTCCCCAGGTCAGTTCGCTCGAGTTCTTACTCTGGTAATTTTTCTACGGTGAAAATATAATGTTAAGTGTCTTATATATTTTTCTCAGAATTTTCTGAGGTTTATGACGGTTTGGAAAAATATCCCTTTGAGCAGCTCTCACATGTCTGCTTCAGCTGCTTGGAACTTAAGTGATGATCAATCACATTTTTTTTGTCATAACTAAGTGTTTTAACCCTAATTAAGCTTACTTAATCCTATTTGAACATATATATTATAATATTTAGAAATTTTATGATTTATTCTTAATAATCCTATATAATTACTTTGTAAAATTTATCGGTAATTAAATAGTCATTATGCACTAATCGAAATATCAATTACTATATATAAATATCACTAAATGGACATCCAAACTAACTTAGTATGTTAATTAAATGCAGGATTATGCACAAATGATATTTCTAGGGCACGTCTGTGACACGGCGAGTCTATGGTGGCGGTGCCATTGCGACAACGTGGTAACGTCGAGCCCATTGAGAGGTGGGATGACTTCAAGTGGCAGCTGACGAATTACTTCTGCCCAGCCAAATCGGGATTGGAGGCCAAGATTGCGTTGTTCAACATTTGCCTGAAGGGCACGTTGAAGGAGTACGTGAAAGAGTTCACCGAGCTCCGCCTACAGAACTTCCAGATGGACGAAGACACGTTGTTGGCGGTCTTCGTGAAGGGTTTGAAGCCATGAGGTAGGACGGAGTTGGAGCGACGAGATTGTCCCAACCTCCACTCGCTAGTCGCTACTGTTGAGTCGCTCGTGGAGTATGCCAAAACGAGCGCTCCACCACCAAAGCTCTCGGGTAAGGACTATAGTGGGGGAGAGAAGCCAAAGTCGCAAGGAGCTAAGCCGCACTATCAGGACAAAGGAAAGGGATACCAAGACATGAGGCCCAACAATGACCATTTCAAGAGGGACGAAAAGCCGCCGAAGCCTTGCTACATTTGCAAGGGTCCACATTATTGTCCGCAAAAGGCGACGGTCAACGCCATGTATTGCCCCGACGAGAAGGAGAAGGAGAAGGAGAAGGAGGAGGCGTGTCTCAGTTCGATGCACGTCCTCAGTGCCATCAACGTCTCGAAGGGTCTTTCATCGGCCTCTCGACTTTATGCGGACATCGAGTTGAACGGGCAAGTCTTCAATGCCCTCATCGACGCGGGAGCATCGGAGTTGTTCGTGTCAGAAGTGGCCGCCAAGAAGCTGAAGCTGCCACTACAGAAGACTAATGCCACGTTCAAGACGGTGAACGCGGAATCTATCTCGACCACAGGGATTTCTCCTGGAGTGAAGGTTCGCATCAGCAAGTGGTCGAGAAACTTCGACGTGACGGTGGCACCGGTGGACGACTATGAAGTGGTGGCAGACATCTCTTTTCTGTGACACATTGTTGCATGTGTCATCCCGCTCACCAACTCAATGATCATCTTCGACCCCAAGAGACCCTACAACGTTCCCGTGAGGTCGGGAGGTGATTTTAAACAGAAGACCCTCTCCGCCATGCAAGTGGCGAAGGAGTTGCGCAGACAGGAGCACACCTTCCTGGCGACCGCCATATTGGAAGATCCTCACCAACTCAATGATCATCTTCGACCCCAAGGGACCCTACAACGTTCCCGTGAGATCGGGAGGTGATCTTAAACAGAAGACCCTCTCCGCCATGCAAGTGGCGAAGGGGTTGCACAGAAAGGAGTACACCTTCCTGGCGACCGCCATATTGGAAGATTCGGGGACCTCCACTCCAACACCTCCCAAAGTCTTTGAAACTCTTGAGGATTTTGCGGATGTCATGCCCCCAGAACTCCCAAAGTGGTTGCCTCCGAAGTGTGAAGTGGACCATGTCATCGACTTAGTCCCAGGATCGAAGCCCCCTCATGGAGTCCCTTATCGGCTAGCCCCTCCGGAACTCGCAAAACTCCGTAAGCAACTCATCGAACTATTGGATGCAGGATACGTTCGGCCTTCGAAGTCTCCATATGGCACCCTGATACTTTTTCAGAAGAAGCATGATGGTTCCCTCCGGATGTGTATCGACTATCGGGAGTTCAACAAGCTTACGGTGAATAACAAGTACCCCATCCACCTGGTGGCGGACTTATTCGACCAACTTGGCGGTGCAAGATGGTTTACCAAGTTGGATCTTCGTTCGGACTATTGACAAGTTTGAATCGCGGAGGAAGATGTGCAGAAAATGGTGTGCGTCACAAGATATGGCTCCTACGAGTTCCTCGTGATGTCCTTCGGCCTCACCAATGCCCCAGCGACCTTCTGCACTCTTATGAACAAGGTATTGCAACCATTCCTTGACAAGTTCGTGATTGTATACATCGACGATATCATGATCTACAGCCGCACCTTGGAGGAGCATATCGAGCACATTCGGCAAATGTTCGAAATTTTGCGACAGAACGAGCTTTACGTCAAGCGGGAGAAGTGTGCCTTCGCCCAACCGAAAGTACACTTCTTGGGACATGTCGTCGGATGTGGCAAGCTAAAGATGGATGGCGCGAAGATTCGGGCCATCATGGAGTGGGAGCCGCCTCGGCGGATTCCCAACATGCATTCGTTCCTCGGCCTGACGAACTACTATAGGCGGTTCGTCAAGGGGTATTCACATGTGACGACCCCTTTGACGAATCTCCTCCGGAAGAATGTGAAGTTGGAGTGGACGCTGGCATGCCAGGAAGCATTCGACACCCTCAAGAGGGCCATGACGGAGGAACCGGTGCTCGTCCTGCCAGACCACACCAAGCCCTACGTGGTACAGATAGATGCTTCTGACTATGCCATTGGAGGGTTCTTATGTAGGAGGGGCATCCCGTGGCGTTCGAGAGTCGCAAACTCAACGACACGGAGCGACGCTACGCCGTTCAGGAGAAGGAGATGACCGCGGTGATCCATTGCCTTAGAATATGGCAGCACTATCTCCTTGGGTCGTGATTTCACATCAAGACAGATAACGTCGCGACTAGCTACTTCGAGACGTAGAAGAAGCTCTCGCTGAAGCAAGCAAGATGGCAAGACTTTACGGTGGAGTTTGACTACGTCCTGGAGTATAAGTCTGGCAAGACGAATGTCGTTGCTGACGCCCTCAGCCGTCGCGCGGAATTGGCGGTCATGAGCTCATCTCAGGCCGACATGATCGAGAGGATCAAGAAGGGGCTGGAGTCGGATCCCACGGCAAAGAACCTATTTGAGCAATTAAAGGAGGGAAATACACACCGCTTTTGGGTGGAAGATGGGCTGATCTTCACCAAGGAACGTCGCATCTACTTTCCTTTGTTCGACAACTTGCGGCGCACTATCATGCAGGAGTGCCATGACTCCAAGTGGGCGAGACATCCGGCCATCCGCCGCACTTTGGCACTCATCGAAGACAACTATTTCTGGCCAAGGATGGAGGATGATATTGAAGCTTTCGTGAAGACATGTCTTGTTTGCCAGCAAGACAAGAATCTCAACCAAGCGCCCGGCGGACTTCTGGAACCCCTGCCTATTCCAGAGCGTCCATGGAAGGATGTTTCCATGGACTTCGTCATAGGCCTGTCCAAATCTGAAGGGGCAGGTACCATCATGGTGGTCGTCGATCGATTCTCGAAGTATGCCATCTTCGCCGCCGGCTCCGCAAGTTGCCCTGCTACCGAAGCTGTGGATTTATTCATGAAGCATGTAGTAAAGTATTGGGGCTTACCACAAAGTATCGTCAGCGATCGGGATGGTCGATTCGTTGGCAACTTCTAGAAGGAACTGTTCAAGATGATGGGCTCCAACCTGCATTTCTCGACATCACTTCATCCTCAAATCTACGGCCAAACTGAGAGGGTGAATTGTATCTTGGAAATCTACTTGCGGCACTATGTGAGTGTCAGTCATAAGGACTGGGCGAAGCTACTCGACATCGCACAATTTTCTTACAACTTGCAGCGGAGCGAGTCGACCAACCGGAGTCCCTTCGAGGTAGTGACAAGATAGCAACCTCTGACGCCCCAGATCGTCGACACTTCTTATGGTGGCAAAGTCCCCACCGCTCACCGCATGACGAGGGAATGACATGAGCAGAACGACATGGCGAGAGTATGTTTACACAAGGCATCGAAGCGCATGAAAAAGTGGGCGGATACCGCTCGACGGGACGTCAACTTCAAAGTTGGAGACTTGGTCCTTGTGAAGTTGGTCCAACATCTTCAACTAAGTGGGAAGAATCTGCACAAGGGTCTCGTTAGGCGTTACGATGGCCCCTTCATGATCCTGAAGAAGGTAGGCAAGGTGGCCTACAAGTTGGAGCTCCCGCCCCAGATGCAACAATACTCCATCTTTCATGTCAGCCTGCTCAAGCCTTTCATCGAAGACACTGAAGAATCCGGGAGTGGGGTTTCAGATTGCGCCCCGCGGGCCATCCGTCAGTAGTTTGCTGATCAAGTTGAAGAAGTACTCGCCGTCCGCACGAAGAATCGAAAGAAGGAGTATCTTATTCGATGGAGCGGAAGACCGGACGCCGACACAAGTTGGGAGACAGCCGAAGACCTGTGGCAGTTCAAGTAGAAGATTGAATAATTTCAAACTGCAACTCCAGGGACGTCGCTGACTTGAGTGAGGGAGAATGTCCCGGGGGCTTCTCCCCGGGACACGTCGAGTTATCTTATCATATATTTTCCTTTTCAACCCACTTTTGTACTTAGTTTATTTTCTAAGTGTGGTGGTGACAGTTTTATAATTTGCACTCTAGAAAAGTGCACCCCCGAAGATGGTCCTCCACACCACACGTCGCAAACCTACCACCCGAAATGGTGGTATAGTAGGGGATACCCGCTATTGCTCCCCCGAAGCGTTGTAATCATTCTTATTTACTCAACAAAGATTTCAAGCTTCCTTAAATCTAGCATCGTGCCTCAAGCGTGGGGTGGCAACCCACAAAAGAGCATCCCAAAGTGTCCCAAAGAGATCGAGCGTCCCGCCGAGGTGCCCGTTCATTTATGAACGCCTCCACCGAAAAAGCGGCCGCTCGGGACCGAGTGTCCCAAAAACTATGGCAATCGAAAAGTGGCAAAAGCAAGCTTCCGCAAAGCATTCGAAGGAGCTTGCCTAGTCGTTGGGCACGTCTAGGCGCCGCACGGGTCATCGAGCAAAAAATGATCCCGTGACATACGTACGTTTAATATGTGGTCCATATATCGACATTTAATTGACAAGTGATGCAGCTATTCAGTCAAAGCCACATATAATCTTTTCCCTATCACACTCTCTATTTCTTCCCCTCTCCTCTCTCTCCCTCTCCCTCTCCTTGTCGGCGAGCCTCTCCAAGCCTCTCCCATCGGCGACCCTCCCTCTTTCTCTCCAGCCCGAACTTTCGTCGAAACTTCTGACGTTGTCTTTCCAATCGTCGAAAATTGATTTGCGACGACCATTTTTTCGACAAATCGATTTCGTCGAAAAACCTGTCGGAAATCGTTATTTCCGACGGTTTTCGGAAATTATAGATGATCGAAACCGTCTGTAATCGTCATCTTTCTTGTAGCGACTATTTTGATGGTTAAAGAATCTCTTAATAAATTTCCTAAATATCTAAGCTGTAAAAAAGAAATATTTATTAATTTTCGAAATACATTGTGGTAATAGAATCTATCAAATGGGCCATTCAAAATGGAGGAAAGAAAGGCCGCCTTTAGGGGTGTTCACCGGGTCGGGTCGACCCGGTGAACCTGACAATCCGACCCGACCTAGTTTGGGTCGGGTCGGGTCTTGGTTGGGTCGAACCCGACCCGACCCGAACCCAACCCGATGAGGGTACGGGTCGGGTACGGGTTGGGAAATCCCAACCCGAGTCGACCCGACCCAACCCGATGACCCGACTTTTATTATTATTTTTACTTTTTTTGCTTATTTTTAGTCCTATAGTTGATTTAAAATAGAAAAAATATTAAAATAAAATATTTTAATTATGAAAATAATATTCAAATATTCAAAAAACATATTTTATATTTTATAATAATTATTATTATTTTATATTAAAATAAATATAAAAAAGTAAGATAAAAAATAAAAAAAAAGGGTGGTCGAGTGACCCGACCACCCGACCCGACCCGACTCGGATTTTCTGCCCCAAGGGGTTTGACCCGACCTGACCCGATCAAATTCAGGTCGGATTTGTTCACGGGTCGAGTCCAACCCGACCCGTGAACACCCGTAGCCGCCTTCTTAAAGGACATAAACTTATATGAAAAGGCTGCTCAACATTGCAATTATATTTTCAGTATTAGAGCGAGTCATCAAACGCATGTATAGATATGTGTATATTTATAGGGATTAATATACTTACAAAGCACCTTCCATTTTGTAACATTAATGTACTTACAAAGCATCTTCCATTTTGTAGAGATGTTGAGCGCATCTCAACCGTTGATCCACTCCTCAATGAATCTGATCAAAAGTGATTAAACACCATGATTTAAAAATATTAATTATTTCAATATCAATGAATCAACGGTTGAGATGCGCTCAATATTCCTACAAAGCGGAAGATACTTTGTAGGTACATTAATCATATATATATATATATGACTTTAGATAATGGATAGTTATATAGTAAATGTGTAACATTTTTATGATCAGAAGTATCTAACAAGGGAACAAATTAATGACTTTAGTTGGGCTACAAGTCCTTGCATGTCATCATCAGTACAGATAAAACTCATTTAACTCTACATATTATATCCATCACGGAGACAAACAGGGATTATTAATTAGAAGACATTAAGACGTATGTGCACCCAATTATTCATGCCATCTTCCCAACTGCCACCATCCCCATGCATTACGCGTATATGCATGCAGCTGAACCCCCCTATATAAACTCCCCATGCATCCCCCAATTGCTCCACACCACAACCGAACCAAAGTTCTTAAGCAAATTGAAGCAATGGCGAAGGTCCTCCTTGTCTTGATCCTTGCTGTCCTTGTTTGCGCTTCCAGCGCTCGAGACCTCGTCGAGAAGGAGCCGGAAAAGGGGGCATCCGAGTTGCCGTACGTTGAGGACCAGAAGTGGTCCGGCCATGGCGGCGGCTTCGGAGGCGGCTATGGAGGTGGTTATGGTGCCGGCTACGGCGGCGGAGCTGGTTACGGAGGCGGGGCAGGATATGGAGGCGGCGCCGGCTACGGTGGTGGATATGGCAGAGGTGGCGGATATGGTGGTGGCGCTGGCTACGGAGGAGGATATGGAGGTGGCTCCGGTTACGGTGGCGGCTACGGTGCAGGGGGTGGCGCCGGCTACGGTGGCGGATATGGCGGAGGAGGTGGCGCCGGCTATGGAGGAGGTTATGGCGGAGGTAGTGGCTACGGTGGTGGCTACGGGCACCCTTAAAGATGTGTAATCATATAAATTAAGTTGGTCAGCTCGTACGTGCATGCATATGAGCATGGAGCAGCTTATATATCCGGTAGCCACTTTGATCAAATATTGGTTGGCCTTACTGTTTTCGAAAAGAACATAAATGAATAAATAAATAAATAAACTATATTTTCAAGAGACTATCATTTTTTTAATTATTTCATAACGATATATAGAAGATTCATTTCCTTTGCTGACCATTTAATTAACGTCGAAACAAATAAATAATTTCGATTCAGACATTTAATCGGCATGTGATAGATCTATGAGGAGATAGTGATTTTGTTCCCGCCATTTCTTTGACATTTATTTCCATGACTTTTACTTCCCTTAGAAAAATTAGAAATATATGTTCAAACGAATGTTTAAGAACATAAAAAAGGCACTGTATGTAGGGTGTTATATTCAATTATTCTTCATACACATTGTATGTAGGATATTTATACAGTTGAGTAGGGCAAGGGTCCACAAAATGTATTTGGCTTTTATAATGTTGTTTTCTTTCTAATGAATGAACACGTTAATTAAGGGGTACGCATCGGTAATAAACTTTGGAATTGAAGAAGATAATATACACCTATAGTAGCATAATTAAAGATGGGCTAGCTTTAGGTATTAGCTTAATTAGTGCGTGCATCTATGCTTCACAACTTGCTTTTTTCTTCTTCTTTTTAACTAATCGAACTTGCCAACGTTTAAGGTTATTTTTCATTTAATTGACTTTCGAATTACAAGCTAGCTTAATGTTGATTAGTTGAAGTGGCAGTTGATGATGATGATGATGATGATGATGATGATGATGATGATGATGATGATGATGATGATGATGATGATGATGATGATGATGATGATGATGATAATAATAATAATAATAATAATAATAATAATAATAATAATAATAATAATAATAATAATAATAATAATAATAATATGTTATACATATATATGTGAGTGTTTTGCATGTTCGACTAATTCAATCCACATTGAAGTGCCGTAGTAATCGCATGGCAAGTCCGTCAACTTTGATGGCCGTTTACGAAGAAAATGGTAATATAATTATAAAGATATTTATCCTATATATATATAATTATAAAGATATTATCGAAATATTTAATCGCGGAAGAAGAGACGTCAGACACTTTTATAATGTTATTTCATGCACGTAGTTAACTCTAATTGCGCGTACCAAGAAGATTTTCAAACTTGAAGCTAAAGTCAAGCCATATATATCATGCTAAACAATTTCTGAAAATATATAAAAATATCAAAATACTTGACATGTTTGAGATTTGATTGATAGTAGACTCTCTTACTTCACGCAATTATAAAGTTTGCATTAGAAATATCCTTTTGACAAATAAAAAAACATGAATATAATATAAGAGAGATTAATAAAATGAAATATATAAAAGATTCAAATATTAATAACAAAATACATTATTATGATAACAATTATATATTAAGTAAAGAATAAAAAATAAATGTGATTAAGTGTCATTTTATACTTCTCAACCACTTGTAAGATGCATAATACTAAATAATAAAACGATAAATGAAAAAATGTCACGAAAATAACAACAAGCGTAAAAGAAGGGCAAAAAATGATTTGTTGTAGGCCTTCTCCTTTGTTTGTTCTCTAGTTTCATCTTTTTCTTGCCAATTGTTCTCTTCCTCTAATACTTCTTTATTGCATAAAGCAACATTAGACATATTCACGAAACATGCATATATTAAACAATAAGAACAATTTGATGCTACAAAAGTTCAGAGTTAATCATAGAAGTTTACATGCTACAATAGATTTGGGAAAATTCAGAAGTTGATGATAAAATTGAAAAAATCTATAAAAAATATACATTCATATGTTGGAATGAGAAATGATATCTATCATATTTACAAAACTAAGACGCCTTGAAATTATATCTATTTATTTATTTATCTCAATTAATACAATTCTTTCATTTTTTATCTTTATTTTATTAGCAATCATTTCATATGAATAACAACTATTTTGATGTGTGGAGATAAGAAGTTAAAGAAGAGTGAGAAGGGAGTAATAAATTTGATAAAAATAATCAGAAACTGATGAGAAAATAAAAAAAATAGAAATATGAGGACGGGGATGAGAGGGGTCTGTCTTATATTTTAAGGATTCGGCCGAGATAAGATTTGAATTGTGAACATTTAAATGGTGTTCCGATCCGATTATATATTAAATTTTTTATACCATATATAAATATTATCATATATTGTATAATTATATGTAATATAGTCAAGAAGTATTATATCATATTATTAAATATTTTATAAAATATTGTATTTTGTTACCATTGAATTGAGATAATTGAGGCCATATTTGCTTGGAATTGATATATAAGCCAATAAGATGCGTTATTTTATTTAATAGAATTAGTCAAATTAATGTAGTTGCGAATATATAATGACAACTTAATACATTATCCAGTACTGTACTAGTGATTTATTTTGATGTCACCTCTACAGCTGGGAGCAGCTGCATGTTGAATTGATCAAAAAGTGTCCCCCTCTCATTTGACCAATATGTAGGTCGGAATGCTACATCTGGGAAGTGAAGTGATCTTAATTAACTCTGAGTCTAATAATAATAATAATAATAATAATAATAATAATAATAATAATAATAATAATAATAATAATAATAATAATAATAACAAAAATAATAATAAAATCTAGTAACAATAACAATTTAAGAAGAATCTTGGTTTTTCATTATTAATTAATCTCATATTAAAAAGACTATAGTTTTTCGCTAATTTAATTCGAGAGAAAAAAAGTATTTAAGCCTACATTTATGTATGTATATAAGTAGATATACATATGTGCTTATTTATACATTTTCCGAAAAGAACAGACGCGCGTCTCATATTCGTATTACGTAATACAAAGAAAATTAATTAGAAAGGAATTAATTATTTCTGGAAATAAAATTCACAGATGCTGCCTACTTCTTAATTGTTGATCATTTACAAACCTAACTGATCGTTAACGACCCACGCGTCTTTGATAGGTGATAATTAAACTTCTTAATTTGATGAGTTAATCAATCCACTCAACTCTGAACAATTAAGACATAAAACAATATTTAAAGTAAAAAAAACAATATTCTCTCCACTGTGTTTAATTCTTCCATAAACGTCATAATTTCTAAATATGTAAACTTGTTCCAAATACTCATGATGGGTCATCAAACTTTAGGTCGACATATTTGACTTATATACAACTGATAATTAATGCATGGATTACAAATGCAAGTCAAGAGTAACAGACAAAGAAGCATATATATATACATGCAGCTGTGATCAGGATCAGCATGATTTAATTGGGAGCCTGTGAGAGTCCACCTTTGAATTCTTAATTCACAATTTCTCGATCGTCATCATCAGTACAGTTGACTCATTTAACTCTCTATAACATATCAATCACGGCCAAGTACTCGACCGGATCAATAAATCAGAAGACACGAAGAAGTCCTTCCATGCAATTAATGTCATCATCTCCCCAACTGCATGCCACCTTTCCTCATGCGTATGCATGCAGCAAAACCCTCTTATATAAACTCCCCGTGCATCTCCCAATTCCTCCACACCACACCACAACCAAGCTATTAAGCAAATTAAAGCAATGGCGAAGGTGTTCCTTGTCTTGCTCCTCGCTGCCCTTGTTTGCGCTTCCAACGCTCGAGACCTCGTCGAGAAGGAGCCGGAAAAGGGGGCATCCGAGTTGCCGTACGTTGAGGACCAGAAGTGGTTCGGCCATGGCGGCGGCTTCGGAGGTGGTTATGGAGGCGGATATGGAGGTGGTTATGGTGCCGGCTACGGCAGAGGAGCAGGCAACGGTGGCGGGGCTGGCTACGGAGGCGGCGCTGGCTATGGTGGTGGATATGGCGGTGGCGCCGGTTACGGAGGAGGATATGGCGGTGGCGCTGGGTACGCTGGCGGCTACGGTGCAGGAGGTGGCGCTGGCTACGGTGGTGGTTATGGCGGAGGAGGTGGCGCCGGCTATGGCGGTGGCTACGGGCACCCTTAATGACGTGTGTGTGCATGTATTGTGTAATTATAAAATGCTGGTCAGCTCCTACGTACGTGCATGCATGCACGAGCATGGAGCAAGGTATCTCGTTGCCGACTTGATCTACTGTTTGTTGGCCTTAATATTCGTATTAATGTTTGTTTAAAAAGAATAAATGAATAAATAAAGTATATGTTTTTCACTAATATTCATTTCGTTTCTCTCTTTGATGGTGATGGAAAAATTTGTTCTTTCTGGTCTTTTTAACGATGAAATAAATTATTTGGTTGCATGCATTCAAGCGATATTTCATAGATTGCTAGCGAGGGGAGGGTCTTCTTATCTATATTCGCCATTTCTTTGAAAATTAAGGACTATGCACATTGAAGATTTGAAGATGTCAATATATATTAACCATATCAAACAATTCTTCCAAGTCTGCTACTGTAGCGCCCATGAGTGGAGAATATATACGAGTACTGATCAACAACACACTGCATAAAAGTGCTGCAATGTCGAAATGTAAATTTGAGACATACAAAACAAATAAGAGGCAAACAAATCCTGCTTTAGAAAATATGTTTTTGAACAAAAAGTAACTAATTAAAGTGCAACATGAAGTTGAAGGTGCACTCTCTATTCTGACAATTGATATATCTATACTCCATTTATGCAAAAAAGAAGAAGAAGAAGAATCCTTATCGATCATCTAACTTATGTCAAATCTTACAGGCCGAAAAAGCTGCTCAACATAAATGTTGGGTGTTATATCCATCATATCTATTAATGTAATATATGACAGGCGCTAAATCCTCCGAAAATTTTAGCTTAACACTAATGGTAGGAGATTTCTTGAACTTTTGAGGATGATTTATAAATTGTAAGTCGACGAAATGTAAGTAATTCGCTACAAAACATTTATGTAGTATGTATAATGGTGACCTTATTAACGGGTACGAATTGGTAATCAACTTTGAAAAAGGATAAAAAAAGTATGACATATTATCGTAATTTTTAATATATATATATATAGGTATCTCGTATTTCGTATATATTTTTCACGTTAATTATATCGGTAATTTCTTAAATAAGTGCATTGCACAACGAGGTTTTTTTTTAATTTTTTCTGGGGTGGGGGTACAAATCTCGCTTCTTCTTTTAAACTAATTCGAGCCTGTAAATTAACTCTTTAAGGTTAATTAGTCTTTAATTAACCTCCAAGTTACTAGCTTAATGTTCAGTAATTGAAGTAGCAGCTTTGGTATGTGTATATATGCATATATAATATTCCATTAATCAAGTGCACGTCAAATTGCAAATAGCAGTCGCATAGGAAGTGCTTCCACTTGCAGACCCAAGTTGATTCCAACCTGACTGATCCAAACTTGAAGTTGCTCAAGTCAAGCTATAAGCAACTCAAGTTTGAGTTTTGATTTCATGTTAACAACTTGTGAACACGATTATATATAACTATATATAATTAAAAATATCAAAAAACACCAACGGACCTGTTTGAGTTTTGATTGGGATTGAGAAGTTAATAATATAATCATTATTTTCTTAAAACGAATCTTGATGTGCTGATCAGTTTTCCTAAAAGCTTAAGTCGTTAGGAAGAGTAACATCATTAATTTTATATTTTTAAAATAACACTTTCTCTTACGTGTGGACTACTGACAACTTTTGGTCTAACTCAAGCCCAATACGTGGACAACTAAGAGAGAAAATTATTTTTTAATAAGAGCTTAACGACCTCTGGCTTTGATACTATGTTAAATTTCATGTGCTGACCAATTTTACTAAAAGCTTAAGTCGATAGAAAGGGTAACATCTATGATTTTATATTCTTAACATCATCAAATTTAACATGATATCAGAATCAGAGGTCAAAGTTTCGAATCTCATTAAGCTCTTATTAAAAAATAATTTTCTTCCTTAGTTGTTCACGTGTTGGACTTGGGCTAGACCAAAAGTTGTCAGCAATCTACACGTGAAGGGGAGTGTTATGAATATAAAATCCTAAATGTTGTTCTTCCTAACGACTTAAACTTTTAAAAAATTTGGTTAGCATATCAATTTTAACAAGAAATTAAGTAATACGTTAGCCACAATATATTAATGATTTAATTTAATGTCATCCCTTCAACTAGGAGCAGCTGCATTTTGAATTGATCAAACAAGACATCCTCGGTCCGAATGCTACGTAAATATCAATTAAATCTGAGTCTAACATGATAATATTTCAATAATAATTAAAGAGGAATTGGACATTTTTAATTAATTAATCTTAATGTTCGAAATACTATTTATTGTTACTAATTTAATTTAAAAAAACAATAAGCTTGAACAATGATTATATCGAATTTTTAATATATATATATATATATATATATATATATATAGATCCGCACAATTTGACTTGCATGAAAATTAATGCGTGGATTACATGTATGTCAAAGGTAACAAAATAACAAAGAAGAATATATTCAGATCTGGTCAGGATCAACATGACTTGACTTGGGATCCATCCAAGATGTCATCATCTGTACAGTTAACTCAAATCAATTAACCAGAAGACATTAAAACGTCTGCGCGTCCAATTAATATTCTCGTCATCTCCCCAACTGCCACCTTCCCCATGCACCCCCCTATATAAACTCCCCATGCATGATCCTACTTCCTCCACACAACAACAACACCAAGTTACTAAGCAAAGCAACTCGACAATGGCGAAGGCCCTCCTCGTCTTGCTCCTTGCTGCCCTGGTCTGCTCTTCCAGCGCTCGAGACCTCGTCGAGAAGGAGCCGGAGAAGGCGGTATCGGAGAAGCCCCATGTCGAGGACCAGAAGTGGTTCGGCCGTGGCGGCGGCTATGGAGGTGGATTCGGTGGTGGCTATGGCGGCGGCGCGGGATATGGCGGCGGAGCTGGATACGGTAGTGGCGGCGGTTATGGTGGCGGCGCCGGTTACGGAGGAGGATATGGTGGCGGATACGGTGGAGGATATGGAGGTGGCGCAGGTTATGGCGGCGGCTATGGCGCGGGAGGTGGTGCTGGTTACGGCGGCGGCTACGGCGCCGGAGGTGGTGCTGGTTATGGCGGCGGCTACGGCGGGGGCTACGGTCGGGGAGGTGGCTACGGCGGTGGCTACGGGCACCCTTAAAGATGTGTAATTACAACCAACGCATGGTGCCCATCTCATAACGTGTGCGAGTGCATGCATGCATGAGCATGGACAGAGCTGCATGGTTAAATTATGATGATAGACTTGTTCAAGTGTGACTGCGTGTCTTACCGATTTGATCTCTTGCATTTAAAAGGAATAATAAATAAATCAATAAACTATATTTTCACGAGTCTTTTTCTATTTAGTGGTTTCGGAATACATAATGTAAAAAACTTATTTGCTTAATTTGTCAATCTTTCATCGATGAAAATAATATGTTTTCCAAGCGTTGTTTACTCGGAGAGAGTCTTCAAAATTTTCCAAATTAAAAAAAAACTTATTTGCAATATAACCATTATTATCATTATTTTTTTCTTAAAGAAAAGAACCATATGTACTATTGGAATTTTGATGGCCGACTATATATATCAAGCACAAGCAGCTTGTTCCAAGTAGTCCCACAATCTTTTTCCAATTTTTTAATATTAAAATTATTTATTTAAATGAGTGAACATTATATGAGGAGTGGCATGAAGGAGATAGTGTTTTGTTTATTAATCAGTATAAAGGAAAGATTTAAAAAATCGGGTACAGTCAATTACGACGACCATAAAAGAAAATTATGGAAGTTTAAGAATAGTAGTTCGAAGATCAATAAAACATCCAAATTTATTGTAATTTACCTCAATTAATATCTATAATGCCTTAAATCTTAATTCGAATGTATTTTTTTTTCTTCTATATAATCTAGATTCATTAACAATCGAGATGACAAAAATCATCTCATATGAAGGGTCTGAAAGAGAAATCTACCGAGGGATATCTACTGCTGAAGCTTAAATAAAAATATAAGATTTATTTATTACTTTGATTTAGAGATAATATATAAACTCCATAAAGATTGTGTTATTCTTCATATTTGTACTCATCGTTAATGTGTCGATTCCCCTCCTCCCTTCGTAATAAAAATGTAGTAAAATATAAACTTGACATAAGAACACAACTTAAGAGGAAAAATTAGTTTATGTTTAAAAAAGTTGAATCAAAGATATATTTCTTATATATAAATACTATAGCATATTATACTATTATATATGTAATTTAATCAAGAAGTATTATATCATATTTATTAATTATCTTATAAATTATTTTATTTTATCAGTATTGAATTGAGATAATATGGCCCATCCAGGTTTTGTTTTTGTTCAAATGGGAAGCTTCTTGAAGTGGACTATTCGATCCTCGTTCTTATCTGACCAATATATAAGGTCCGAATATTAGATAATGATGAAATTTGTAGATTTCAAATTTCAAATAAATTATGTGTTCATACTCAAAAGGGTGCTTAATGAAAGAGTGTATATTTGATTGAAATAATATATATTTGAATGAAAAGACTTAAGCTTGTAAAGGTGCATTTTTTAATGAAAGATTGCAACCTACGACAAGGGACATGTTCATACACAAAGAGTTGTGTCCTTACATGAAGAGTTGTGTCCTTACATGTAGGGTTGTGTCTTTTCATCATCTATAAATACTAGTCCCCTCTTGAGTTGAGAAAATTAAGTTCTTCCCTTGCTTTGCGCATTCATTGAGTAAGAGATTGTGAGTTCTTCGATATTGCTAGTCGACGAACTCTAAGGTTTCGTTGTATCCTGGGAGTGTTGTTGCCATAAACCGATAGCAAACTTTGTGTGTGCGCAAATAACTCTCTAAAGATAGCGATAGTCTAATTTTTGTTCCATCTTTCCCACTTGTTTCCAACAATTTTAGAGAGTTATTGCGAAGATGGCAATGGAAGTCAATGCTGCGTTCAAAGTGATGAATCAAGAGTTCATGAAATTGGATCATTTCGATGGCACCAATTTCAACCGTTGGAAGGATAAAATGATGTTCCTACTTACGGTGCTCAATGTCGCATACATCTTGGATCCAAAATAGAAACCAATAGAAGAACCGACTGATGATGCTAGCGAAGAACAACGAGCAAAAGTTGCAGAGCAAAAGAAGAAAAGAGAAGATGATGAGTTCGTATGCAGAGAACACATCCTAAACACCTTGTCCGATCGCCTCTACGATCTTTACATGTCAATCAAGTCTCCCCTTGAAATCTGAAAAGCATTGGAGGACAAGTACAACACGAGCGACAAGGTACTGATAAATTTCTTATGATGAAGTATTTCGAATTCAAAATGGCTGATAACATTTTCATCTTGGATCAAGTCCTAGTAAACAGGCTTCGTGACCTAAAAATTACGATTCCCGAGTCACTTCAAGTTGGAGCAATAATTTCAAAATTGCCCACAACTTGGAATGATTATAGGAAGAAACTCTTGCATATGGCAGATGACTTCACAATAGAAAAGATACTCAGGCATTTGCGCATCGAGGAGGAAAATAGAAAGCGTGATACAGTGTATCTTCCACATAATTCTAAAGTGAATTATGTTGGTGAAGTTGAGAAGAATAATACTAAAAAAGGCAAGTGAAAATTTTCTTCGAATACTGGTGACAAGTAAGATTTGAAGAAAAAGCGAACTTGTTACAACTGTAACAAAAGGGGGCATTATGCCAACCAATGCAGACTACCAAAGAAGGGCAATCATTCTAGAGAGGTTCCTACTTTCAATGCCAATGTTATTGAAGAAAAGGATTTAGTTGCAATGATCACTCAAGGGATTGAAGAAATTCAAATTGGTGTGATCAGTGAAGTAAATATGGTATCATTTGTCAAACATTGTGATCAGTGGCTTGATTCATGTGCTACCGTACATGTTTGTAATAATAAAGAGCAATTCAAAAGCTATGAAGATGTTGCCATTAAAGAAGTCCTTATGGGAAATAACAATTCGGCTAAAGTGCTCGGGCAAGGAATGGTGGAACTAAATTTCAATTCTTGAAAGAAGTTGACATTAGTGAATGTTCTTTATGTTCTAGAGTTGAGGAAAAGTTTGGTGTCTGCTAGTTTGCTTTGTAAGAAAGGATTCAAAGTTATTCTTGAATCTGATAAATTTATCTTGCTTAAGAATTATGTATTTGTGGGAAAAGGATATTGTAATGAGGGTGTGTTCAAACTCAGTATCAATAATATGAATGATTTTTCTATTTATATTGTTGATTCTTGTTCCTTGTGGCATGCTAGATTAGTACATTTAAATTATCAATCTCTTCAAAATATGCACGCAAATAATTACATATCTCTTAGTGATAAATATTTTAAGGATAAATGCAAAATTTGTATGCAATCAAATACTACGAAAAAGCCTTTTCATGCAATTGAAAGAAAAACACAAGTATTAGAATTAATACATTCTGATATTTGTGAATTAAATGGCATCCTTACTAGAGAGGGGAAAAGATATTTTATAACATTTGTTGAGAAACAAATGCGAATCATTTGAAATGTTTAAACGTTATAAATCTGAAGTTGAGGATCTGCATGAAAAGAAAATTAAATTTCTTCGTAGTGATAGAGGTGGAGAATATTTTCTACTGAATTTGATATGTTTTATAAAAACAATGGTATTGTACATCAATGTACAGCACCATATTCTCCACAACAGAATGGACTAGCTGAAAGAAAAAATCGTACATTAGTAGATATGATTAACTCCATGATTTTAAATTCAAAATCACCTTATAATTTATAGGGTGAAGTATTATTGACTGCATGCCATATTCATAATAGGATTCCCTTTAGGAAAATAAATATATCCTCATATGAAATATGGAAAGGAAGAAAACCAAATATAAGTTATTTCAAAGTGTAGGGGTGCTTAGCATTTTATAGAATTCATGATCATAAAAGGACTAAGTTAGGACCAAGGGCTTTGAAAGGAACTTTTGTGGACTATGCTCAAAATTTCAAAGCCTATAGAATATTAGATTTGACATCTAATACAATAGTTGAAACTAGAGATGTAGAAATTTATTGAAGATAAATTCTCTAATGTTTTAAATTCTCAAGATCTATTGGTGAATAATATACCGAAAGGTTTGGTTACTAATAGAGCGGAATGGTGTCGTATGATCCATGTAGCCGACCCCACCTAGTGGGATAAGGCTTTGTTATTGTTGTTGTTGTTGTTGTTGTTTCAAATTCTAGTTTTGAGAACTCACAAATAGATCCACACATCTTTGGTGATAAGAGTCATAAGCGTCTTAGTCACAATGATTCTATAGAACCAAGGAAAGGTCAACGATTAAGAAAAGAAAAAGATTTAGGTCCTGATTTTATTTCATCACAATCAATAGTATTTCTTGTCGAAGGAAATAGAAGTAGTGTGATTAATAAAATTCCTATAATGTTGAATGTGGAAGAAGATCCACATACCTATAAAGAAGCAATGACTTCAAGGGACTCAATATTTTGAAAAGAAGCTATTGATGATGAAAAGCATTCAATATTATCAAATAATACATGGGTACTTGTAGATTTACCATCAGGTTCAAAACCAATTGGGTGCAAGTGGGTATTTAAAAGAAAATATAATACTAATGGCACCATACAAACTTTTAAGGCCAGATTAGTTGCTAAAGGATATAGACAACAAGAAGGCCTAGATTATTTTGATACCTATGCACAAGTTGCTAGGATGACTTCTATTCGATTTCTTTTAGCATTAGCATCCATCTACAAGTTGTATGTACATCAGATGGATGTTAAAACTGCATTTTTAAATGGTGAGCTCAACGAAGAAGTTTATATGGAACAACCAGAGGGCTATGTGCTTTCTGTAAATGAAAGGAAAGTTTGTAAATTGGTTAAGTCATTGTATGACTTAAAGCAAGCGCCTAAACAATGGCATGAAAAATTTGATTCGATAATATTATCGGATGGCTTTATCCATAATGATGCAGATAAGTGTATTTACTCTAAATTTATTGAAAATTATGGAGTGATTATCTGCTTGTATGTGGATGACTTATTAATATTTGGTACGAACTTAGATGGTGTTCGTGAAACCAAGAAGTATCTATCTTCAAAATTTAAAATGAAAGATTTAAATGAAGTAGATACAATTTTGGGCATTAAAGTGCAAAAATATGATAAAGATTTTGCACTAAGCCAATCTCATTATATTGAGAAAGTATTGAAGAAATTCAATCATCTTAATATTAAGGAAGCTAATACTCCTTATGATCTCAATTCCAAATTAGATATGAATTTTGGAAGGGGAATAACACAATTAGAATATGCGAGTGCTATAGGGAGTTTAATGTATGCAATGAATTGCATTAGACCCGATATCGCATTTGCTGTGTGCAAATTATCAAGATTTACAAATAATCCTAGTGTGGATCATTGGAAAGGTATTTGTAGAATCTTGAGTTATTTAAAGAAAATCATTAATCTAGGTCTATGTTATAATTATTATCCAATTGCACTGGAAGGATATACAGATGCAAGTTGGATGTCAAGTCTTAGTGACACCAATTCTACTACAGGTTGGATTTTTAGTATTGGAGGAGGAGCTATTTGTTGGGCTTCTAAGAAACAAACTTGTATTACTCATTCAACGATGGAGGCTGAATTTGTCGCTTTGATAGCTGCAAGTAAAGAAGCGGAATGGTTAAGGAACATGTTCTATGATATTAAGTTGTGGCTACAACTTGTGTCAGCCATTTCCGTGTTCTGTGACAGTCAGTCTACCATGTCTCAAGTTTATAGTAAAATTTATAATGAAAAGTCTAGACATATTAACTTGAGACATAAATATATAAGAACGTTGATAGAGGGTGGTATGATTACTATCACCTATGTTAAATCAACTAATAATTTGGTAGACTCGTTGACAAAAGGTATGTCAAGAGAAAAAGTCAATGACTTCTCTGTCAAAATGGGTTTAAAACCTATAGTTATTAGTAATGGCAACCCTTCCTTATTATAGTAAATATCTGATCTCAAGGTTGAAAGGGTAACAACAAGTTACTTAATAACTAGTGCACTAAGAATGTGGATTTAGTGCAAGTATTATTGAGGATGAGTTAAAAACTCTTAATGGATGAATATATATTATCCAAAATCGATATGTGTTATAGAAGTACTCCACCTATATGAATATAGAAGTGGTGCCGCTTCAGCTCAGAGTGCACGTGGCCATAATAGTGCTACAATGTTAATCTCTTATTCAAAATATTAAACACAATTGTGTGTGTGAACTTTCTGGTTCAGACTTAAGGGTGATGGTTCAAATCTAATAGATATCAATTACATGTTTGAACTTTGAAAGGTCTACACTAAGGGAAGGTTCAAATCTAACGATACCTTTCACTATGCATGATTGTATAATTTAATATTTTTAAAATTTGCAATCTAGTGGGGGATTGATGGAATTTGTAGATTTCAAATTTCAAATGAATTATGTGTTCATACTCAAAATGGTGCTTAATGAAAGAGTGTATTATTTGAATGAAATAATACATATTTGAATGAAAAGACTTAAGCTTGTAAATGTGCATTTTTGAATGAAAGATTGCAACATATGACAAGGGACATGTTCATACACAAAGAGTTGTGTCCTTACATGAAGAGTTGTGTCCTTACATGTAGGGTTGTGTCTTTTCATCACCTATAAATACTAGTCCCATCTTGAGTTGAGAAAATTAACTTCTTTCCTTGCTTTGCACATTCATTGAGTAAGAGATTGTGAGTTCTTCGATATTGCAAGTCGACGGACTCTAAGACTTCGTTGTATCCTGGGAGTGTTATTGCTTGAGGGCAAATAACTCTCTAAAGATAGTGATACATCGTGCCTTGAAATCTAATTTTTATTCCATCTTCCCCACTTGTTTTCAACACATAATCTGCGGAAGTGAAGTAATCTTAATTAATTATGAGTCTAATAACAACAATAATAATATACTAACAATAACAATTTAAGAAGAACCATGGACTTATAGTATTAATCGTGTGTGTGTACATATACATTTTCCGAAAACTCACATATTACATGCAGTCGAAACTACACAAGGTCTATTAACTATTTTTGAAAATGAGATTCTCAGATTTTGCCTACTTCTATTAACTAATAACTGACCCCTCTTTGATAGTTGATAATCAAATTCTTAGTTTTAGCTAATTAATCAACTCAATTGTGAAAAATGGAGATATAAAAAGCGGATTGTCCTTAATAATACTAGCATCTCTGATCAATTCGGCCATTTAAAATGAAAAAAAAAACATTATTCATCTCTACTGTGCTAAAATGTGTCATATAACAACTTATATGTCATGTTTTTTAAAGATATAAACTTGTTCCAATACTCATCATGAGTCATCAATCTTACATCGACATATTTGACTTAAAAACGCACAATTAATGCATGGATTACGCGTATGCAACTATATATGCAAGTCAAAAGTAACATCCAAAGAAACATACATGCAGCTGTGGTGAGGATCAGGATGACTTAATTGGGAGGCCTATGAGAGTCCACCCTTGAATTATAATTCAATCCTTGATATCATCATCAGTACAGTTGACCCATTTAACTCTCTATAACACGTCAGTCACGGCCACGACACGAATTCGATCAGATTAATTAATTAGAAGACACTAAGAAGTCCTTCCTTTCAATTAATCCCATCATCTCCCCAACTTCCACCTTCCCCATGCATATATGCATGCAGCAAAATCCCCCTATATAAACTCCCCATGCATCTCCCAATTCCTCCACACCACAACACAACCAAGTTCTTAAGCAAAGTAACCGACGATGGCGAAGGTCTTCCTTGTCTTGCTCCTCGCTGCACTCGTTTGCGCTTCCAGCGCTCGAGAACTCGTGGAGAAGGAGCCGGAAAAGGCGGCTTCGGGGAAGCCATACGTTGAGGACCAGAAGTGGTTCAGCCGTGGCGGCAGCTTCGGAGGTGGCTATGGAGGCGGATATGGAGGTGGTTATGGAGCCGGCTACGGCCGCGGAGCAGGCTACGGTGGCGGGGCTGGCTACGGTGGAGGTTATGGCGGTGGCGCGGGCTACGGTGGTGGATATGGAAGCGGTGGCGGATATGGCGGTGGCGCGGGCTACGGTGGTGGATATGGAAGCGGTGGCGGATATGGCGGTGGCGCTGGGTACGGTGGCGGCTACGGTGCAGGAGGTGGCGCTGGCTACGGTGGCGGCTATGGCGGAGGAGGTGGCGCTGGTTATGGCGGTGGCTACGGGCACCCGTAATGCATGAGATGTTCTGTAATTATGTAACATAATGCTGGTCAGCTCCTACGTACATGCATGCATGCATGCATGCACGAGCATGGAGCAACGTATCTGGTTTGGATCTTATATCTTGTTGGCGTTGTTGTTCAAAAAGAATAAATGAATAAATAAAGTATATATTTTCAAGAGTCCATATAGTTATAGAAAATATTATTTTTCTTTCTAACGATGAAATAAATTATTTCGTTTCATGCATTCATATCTTAATTTCATCGACGTTTCTTATAAATTTACTCCCAATATTTATATAAAATAAAAAAATATTCCCAATATAACTTTTATTTTCATAAGAATATTAAGAACTATGGGTATTGAAGATTTGGACATGTCGACATATGTTAAACTATATCGAGCTGTGGGTGGAGAATGCGAATGACGCACAACACTTCATAAAAATGCTGCAATTTCAAAATGCAAACTTGAGAAAGATGAAACAAAGAAGACTAGAAGAGGCAAAAAAAAGTACTACTTTATGGGAACCGAAAAAAATCCTAGTTTTAAAAAATATTTTTTAAAACATAAGATTTATTGGAAGTACACGGCTGTTTCCTTATTATCTAATGTAAGTCAAATCTTAATTAGTGACTGAAAAACTTGGTATAACATATACTTTCAAGTTACAAGCTTGGTGTTAACTACTTATAATAGTAGGTTATATACACGCGCGCAATTGATTCCATGCGAGTCAAAGTGATCGTAAGTGCGTCAACTTGTCAGATCCAATTAAGTTGATTATAATATCCATGATGCAAGCGTGAAGTTACTCAAGTTATACATATTATCAAAATCGTACAACCGATCGATCATTTGATTCGGTTGGTATTAAAATTATTTTTTATGTTGAAACAGCCAAAATCGGACGAATCGGTCAGTTGAACCGGTTCAAATTAAATTTTGAAAAATAAAATTTTAAAAATAATAAAAATAGGAAAGATAAGAAAGAAAAAAGGAAAAAATATGAGAAAGGTAAAAAATGAGGGAGTATGATATATATAAAATTAAATAGGAATTGAAATAGAAAAAGTAATTATTCAAAATTGATTAACATTAAAATGAAAAATTATTAAAGGGCATAAATAAAGGAAAGTGTTAAAGAAAAAAGAAATAAGAATAATTTAGGATAAAATTTATTAATATAGCATTTAGCATTAATAAATAATAGATACTAAATTAACAATAATCTATTTATATTTATATGTTAATCATTTTTATTTATCATTATTAATTTTTTTGATAAATAAAATTATGTTATATTAGGTTTTAATATTTTTAATAGGTTATTAGTACAATATTCATATATTATATCGTATAACTTATATTATATTCTTATAATTATTATAAATAATATTATTTTAATAAAATTTGGTTCAATCCGGACGAACCCGGTTGGACCGGTCCAATCGCGATCCAATAAAGAGTCCGGTCCGACCGCCGATCCGGTTTTAAAAATATTGATACATATCATGTTAACTCGTGGACACAGAAGATAACTGTAAAAAATATCAAACTACCAATGGATTTTTTTTTATTGGGATTGAGATTTGAGAAGTTAATACATTTTTTCTTAAAACGAATTAGTTACATACTTAATATATTAACCAGTATATATTGTTTGCCTGGGGGTTTGACTTCATGCTACCCCTGCAACTGGGAGCAGCTGCATGTTGAATTGATCAAAGAGTGGCAAGCTTAAGCTAGTTGAAGTGGTCAAGATATCGCTCTCATTTGACCAATAGGTCGGAATATGCTACGAGAATATCTGTCATTTATGACTTATCCACATATCATTGAAATATAGTACTAAATTTTCTGAACAATTGGGCCATTTTAAAACGAAAACATCTATCATGTGTTAAAATTTTCCACGTATTGAGTTATACATTAATCATCATACTTCCTAAAGATATAAACTTGTTCCATTTTACTCATCATTTGTCATTATATATGTATTTCTGGATATCAGGTTTGCGTACGAGTCATAAAACTTACATCTGCATACATATATAATTTGGCTAAGATAACGGCTAATTAATGCATGGATTACTTGTATGTCAAAGGTAACAAATAAAGGAGAATACATGCAACTCTGGTCAGGATCAACATGACTTGAGTTGTGATCCCTAAGAGTCCACTCTTCAATTAAAATTCACGAGTCCTGGAGGTCATCATCAGGACAGTTAACTCATCTAACTCTCTATATCATTATATATTCATCAGTCATCACGTCTACGCGCTAAAATCAATTAATTAGAAGACATTAAACGTCTGTGCTGTGCATCGAATTAATCTCATCATCTCCCCAACTGCCACCTTCCCCATGCATTTGCATGCAGCAAACCTCCTATATAAACTCCCCATGCATCTCCCAGTTCATCCACACCACAACACAACCAAGTTATCAAGCAAATCGAACCGACAATGGGGAAGGTCTTCTTCGTCTTGCTCCTTGCTACCCTGGTTTGCGCTTCCAGCGCTCGGGACCTCGTCGAGAAGGAGCCGGAGAAGGCGGTATCCGAGAAGCCTCATGTGGAGGACCAGAAGTGGTTCGGCCATGGCGGCGGGGCGGGATATGGCGGTGGAGCTGGCTACGGTAGTGGCGGCGGTTACGGTGGTGGCGCTGGCTACGGAGGAGGATATGGTGGTGGCGCCGGCTACAGTGGAGGATATGGAGGTGGCGCTGGTTATGGTGGCGGCTACGGCACGGGAGGTGGCGCTGGTTACGGAGGCGGCTATGGTGCGGGAGGTGGTGCTGGTTACGGTGGCGGCTACGGCGTCGGAGGTGGCGCGGGATACGGTGGGGGAGGTGGCTTTGGCGGTGGTTACGGGCACCCTTAAAGATGTGTAATTATAGGAAATGCATGGTGGCAATCTCCTACGTACATGCATGAGCATGGACGAAGCTGCATGATTAAATTATGACGAGGGTTCGTCAAAGTGTCTGCGCGTGTATTAAAATGATGGAACTAAGATTTGATCTCCTGCATTTACAAAAATAATAATACTGTAATCAATAAATTATATTTTCAAGGGTCTACACTCCTTAATTTTATTATTTGCAATATACCTCTAATTATCATTATTATGTTTCTAAACGAAAATAACTATATTTAGTTATCAACATATATATCAAGCAGATTGTTTCGAATTGCTCCACATTCTTTTTTTTCATTTTTTTAACCTTAAAATTATTTATCTAAATGACTGAACATCATAGAATGAGTGATATGAAGGGAGAGATAGTGATGTTTAATCAACAAAAAAAAAATTAATATGTTACAGTCAATTACGTAATTTACCTCAAAAATGTTATAAAGTATACGATGAGTGTAGAAGGAAAATATGAAAGTTCAAGAATCGTAGTTCAAAGATCCATAACACATCCATGCTGAGTGTAATTTACCTCAAAAATGTTATAAAGTGTAAACTTGAGAACACAAAACACAATTCAAGAGGGAAAATTGATTTAGTGTTTTAAAATGTTGAATAAAAGATATCTTAAGTGATTATTTTATTCAAATAAAGTAAGCCAAGACATTAAGGGGTCATTTAATATGAGCTAATCTAGATCAATTATTGATTATTACATTTAAAATTTTTAAGACGCATCACATTATTTCGTTTGGTCGTGATGAATTATCCATAATTTTAATTGCTTCGATAATTTTAATTCCATCATTATTATAAAGAAATAAATATCATTTAACTGCATCTTCTTTATCATTTGAAATCTTTTACAAATAACACATAGTTTTTCCTTATGTTGAATTTTCTTTTTTTTGCTTTAATTATTTTACGATACAATGTGATAAAAATGTAAAATATTTTTTAGCATTTTGATAATTTTCTCTCTAACTATTTTAGCAATTATTTATATTATCAATACTTGTTAAATACTATAATATAATATTATCAATAATTTAAATAATTATAATTTATTTAAATGATGATTTAAATTATCAATTAATTAAATTGATAATACACCAAACGATGCATGAGGGCACACTGCAAGGTCCATCTTCACAAATCAAATTGTGGTTTCATTATGAGCCGGCCCAGATAAGCGTCCCGGTCTCATTGTTCGATGGGCTGACCAAAAGCAGGAAGCCCGGCCTTGTCGTCGTATGCCTGGATCGGCCCTTGTCCTGGGCCGCGGCTCAAGGGCGTTAAGCCTCCTAGTGATTATTCTGAAATTAATCACTATTTTTCATGATTCTTTGCAATTTCAATATTTTTCTGATCCATTAATTACTAAAGGTTTAAGAGAATCCTTATAACGTATTTATATTTTCCATTAAAATGAGTCTCATCAACCTAATAAAAAAAACATGACAATAAGTTTCACTGACAATTTGCATTGTTCTTGGCATATAAGTTCCAAACAAGTCCAAATTGGCTACCCAAAACTTCAACGCAAAAGAAAGATAAAGAAAAGTTGCAATGCCAATTTTGAATTTTCAAGAACCCTCGGTGATAGAGTTTGATCCATCGCTATGAGTCTCCCTGATCAATCTTATATTCCATCCGCAAAATGGGATTTCACATACGCACGTTTTTTATCCGTCCGATTAGATCGGACGGATGGCGTTCGTGCGCGGACTCTCTCTTCTCTACCCCCTCTCTCTGCTCTCTTCCCCATCCGCGCTCTCTTCTCTCTTCCCCCTCCGCTCTCTCTTCTCTCCTCCAACCATCGCTCGTCTCCGATCTGCGCCCCACTGTCCTTGCTTCCTCCCATCGCCGCCCCGCAACAGATCTGCGAGCTCAACGTCGACCACCGCCCATCCCCGATCTGCGAACTCGACGTCGACCGCTCGTCCCCGATCTGCGCTGCCGCCGTCCTTGCTTCCCCATCGCCGCCGTCACAGATCTGCGAGCTCCGCCGATGCCGTTCCCGCTTTTCTGCGCGTTGCCGTCCCCGATCCGCCGATTCACTACGCCATCGTCGTCCTATGCATCCCCGACGGACGATTTGTCATCGATCGCCTCGTCCTCCTCTCCGAGCGCCACCGACGCATTCGATTTGCGACCCTTGCGTCCTCTCTCACTCTCTTTCTTCCCCTTCCTTTGCCCCTGTCCTCGATCCGCCGCTCGTTGTGTCGTCGTCCGCGATCTGCGCCGCCTCGTCTTCGGAGCGGTTAGTGGCGCCGGTGATGACTCGCGATTTGATCTCATCACCGGCGAGGATGGAATCCGCGCACGAACTCCATCCGTCCGATCTAATCGGACGGATAAAAAATGTGTGTATATAAACATTAAATCCTTTCAATTATTATAATAATATAAAGATTGCTTTTTATTATTGTTATTATTTGAGGCCCGTCAATTTAAGTTACAAGGGATACAGCTCGTAAAACGTATAAGTAGAAATTCATATGATATTATAATTTTCATAATATTAATCGATCTTTTTTTTAATTAATAAACTAGGAAGTATATCTAACTAGCTTATTGGTCACGAATTTGGATAGTATCCCGTAATCGTGTATTGACAACATTTTTTGAAAGAAAATTTTGCTTATGTATGCATGTATTTGTATCTATATGATGTCACGTATGTGTACATTTTTTTTCCTTACATTTGCAAAATGCGCGGATTACTTGTAGGACATGCATAATTTTATTTACACCTAAAACAATTTTAACGTTTTGTTTTTCCTACGTACGTATTCGGTCTAAAAATATACGCTTATATAATTATGCTCGTATCAAATCAAATGTCGGATTATGATCCAATAGAATGTAGACGCTCAATATGTTTCTTATATCAAAAGTTTATTCATGATATATATATGTATTACATTATGTCGGATTTGAAGCATGGGCGCTAATTAATTAATTAATAAGTCAGTAGTAGTTTAATTTAATGCTACCTCTCCAACTGGGAACAGCTGGCTGAAGTGGTAAAGTCCAAAATATTTGACAACGAGGGGCGGAACGGATATTAATTGCGGCAGCTTAACTGATCAAAGTTTACAGTATTCATTATATAACATAATATATATGTTTATATTGTTATAAGTTTGAATATTTATATAATTTTCTTTGATATTATGTGTCGTCAAAATTTTATGTATTAGTTGAGTAGTTTTATGTATTTTAATAGCCAGGCACTCGCGACGAAAATTGTAAGCAAAATATGACATTTATAATTTAATGTAACCAATATTCATAAGCATATATTATTATTATTATTATTATTATTATTATTATTATTATTATTATTATTATTATTATTATTATTATTATTATTATTATTATTATTATTATTATCACCATAATTTTTTCGAATATTTAAAATACAATTTATTTGATCCGATTGGGTTAGTTTTCTATATTTTCATTTTTTTTACTTTCACTTACACCTTGTATATATACATCTTGATTTTTTACTTACACCAAACGAACTTGATAATAATTAACGTCTTCTACCATTTTAGATTTTGATCGATAAAATTCATCTCCCTAGGTCCACTTTATGAACGAGTGTGTCCTCAGATCTTAAACATTAACTTTTGACATATGTTAAATTCATTGGCTCATAATATATAGTAATCTATCATTCATGCATTCAGCAAAACAATGTCACTACTTACGGGTTACGACCGCCCTTCAATTCACTTATAAATTTAGAATCTCTCAACCACATATGTCATCATCTACGCGGTTAACTATCATTTTAATTAATTACTCTCTCTCTCTCTCTCTCTCTCTCTCTCTCTCTCTCTCTCTCTCTCTCTCTCTCTCTCTCTCTCTCTCTCTCTCTATCTATCTATCTATCTATCTATCTATCTATCTATCTATCTATGTCTCTCACCTCTCCAATATATATGTATGATTCACGTACGGTTTAGGAACTCAATGTTTTAAGTACAAGATTATGACACGTTATATAATTAGCGTCCCATTAAGCTATCTGCCCAACTGCCATCGTTCCCTCCGCCACCTCCTCATCCATGCACGCATGTATGCATGCATGGTGCAGCAAAGCAAAAACCTCTCTCTATATAAACTCCAATGCGTCACCCAAATCCTCCACACCACCACAGTCAAAGGCAACCAACCAAGCAAAGCTACAACAATGGCGAAGGTTTTCCTTGCCTTCCTCTTAGCTGCCCTCTTTTGCACCTCCAGCGCTCGGGAGCTCGTCGAGAAGGCGACGCCGGAGAAGGTGGAACCGGAGAAGGCCAACGTGGAGGATGAGAAGTGGTCGTTTGGCTTCAGCGGCTTTGGCGGCGGCTACGGCGGTGGCAAAGGATTTGGGGGCGGCTACGGCGGCGGCAAAGGATTTGGATTTGGCGGCGGCTCCGGCGGTGGCAAAGGGTCTGGCGGCGGCTCCGGCAGTGGCAAAGGATCTGGCGGCGGCTCCGGCGGTGGCAAAGGATCTGGCAGCGGCTCCGGCAGTGGAAAAGGATCTGGCGGCGGCTCCGGCAGTGGCAAAGGATCTGGCGGCGGCTCCGGCGGCGGCAGCGGATACGGAGGCGGCTACGGCGGCGGCAGTGGATACGGTGGAGGATATGGCGGCGGGTACGGAGGAGGATATGGAGGTGGCTCCGGTTACGGTGGTGGCTATGGAGGTGGCTACGGCGGTGGCTATGGCGGCGGCGGTGGCCGCGGATACCCTTAAAATGATGATGTATGATGCGTAGTGGTCTCTTGCATGCGTGCACTTACGTTACTTGTGAGCATATATAAATTATATATGAGAATACGCTATTATTATTAATTTTAATTAAATATATATTACGATACGTCGAGTGCTGCTATCTCTTGTATTGTTTTTTTTCAACGAAATAAAATTACATTTTAGCGTAATATAATTAGTGTGTTGATGTCTTTATAAAATAATGTTTATTTTATTTTATTTCTTTGCGCAATGTTTTTTTAGTCTTTGACTCATTAATTGATCATATCCATGTCTAGTTGAAAGAGAGATAAAGTTGTCCAATCAACAAAAAAAGGATATAATGCCTTTATCAATAATTATTTCTGGTCACGAGAAATAATTCTGGCACCATGATGCTTTTATGAAAACTTTTGAAAACAAAAATTGTATTTTATATTCTATGTAACGTCCCAAAATTTGACCTCACGGGGTAACGAAATCTTCTCTCCGTCACTACGTTCTTCGGTTTTTTTACTCTTTAGTTGATCCAATCGGTCAAGAAAAATAACACATAAGCGAAAAACTTAATAATTAAAATCATAGTTATTAAAATCGGACCGGTCGGTTCAATCACGAATCGACGGCTGGTCCGGTCCGAATTAACTTGGAAAACGAAATTGAAGTTGAACCGGCCAAAATTTGGTTCAATTGGCAAAAATTGGTTCAACCATTAAACTGGAAAAACCCGATTCAATATTTAAAGTGAAGAAAATAGGAAATAAAAGTAAAAATAGGAAATAAAAAGTTAGAAAGGAAGGTAAAAAATGAGAAAATATTTGAATGACTAATTGGTAAAAAATAAAAAGGAAATAAATGTGAAAAATCAATATGGGAGAGGAGTTAATGGAAATAAAAAAAGAAAAGTATTAAAATGAAAATAAAGAAGAAAATAAAAGAAAGTAAGTGTGATGTATGAAAAATTAAATTAATTATCATCACAAAATAGTATACAATAATTAATATAGTATATCAATAATAATAACTTAAAGTTTTTATGAATATTAAAAATTTTCATATCTTTTTATTATACAAAATAAATAAATATGGGAATTAATGGGGAGAGAGGAATTAATGGAAATAGAAAAATAAAAATATTAAAATGAAAGTAAAGAAAAAATAAACATGAGAGTGATATATGTCAAAATTAATTAATATATTATCACCTTAAAATAGTATTGCAGAATAAAATAAAAGAATTAATGTATTATATTAATAATAAAAAATTCAAACCCTTTTTATGAATATTAATATTTAATTAAATATTTTTTATTACATTTTATTATGAATTATAAGCATTATATAATATTTATTATATATATTTATTTTAAATAATATTAATTTAATAAAATCTAGTTGAATCCGATCAAATCAGTCTAATCACAACCCAGTTGGTCGTCCAATCGGGTGGCCGATTCGATTTTAATAACATTGATTAAAATAATACGATACTAAAGAGAAATGCGGAAACAAAAGAGATAAAATTTGTTCAACTACCTCGATACGAAGCAAGGTGTGGAAGAAAAAGGTACGTCCCAAAAGTCTCACTGTGAGGTAATAAAAGTAAAAGCATGAAATATAAAAACGCCTATGATCAGCTATGACCTTATACGTCCCATCCAAGTAGATATACCATCTAATATAATGTATAAACATACGATCAATACTAGACTCGACTATAACCATATGCACATGCCATCCGAACTGTAATCTTCGCGCACACATCAACACGTCACGAGTCATCATCATGTACATGTGTGGATCACACAAAAAAGCAAGCTCAAGAGTAAGCTAAAGTAAGCTTAAGAGTAAGCTAAGTGTGAGTTCATATAAATCATAGATCAATTCTGTGAAAATAAGCATGAAGTGATAATAAAATCAAATGTAAGGGTGGATAATAAAAGAGAAAATGATTCATGCATTTTCACTTCCTTTATTTTCCATATTCAATTTTGTGTTCATCATTCGCGTTCATCATTCATATTCTTATGTCTTATTCGTATTCAGAAGGACAAAGTCCTTCCTTTCATCATTTGGTCATTCATTCTTTCATATTTTTATTCTTTGAAAGAGTTCTTCATTTTTTTAAGGAATACCATTGTCAGCATACAAGGTGTAACTATGTAGACCATCATGGGCAGCCAGCCCCGTCGGACGGGATGACCTCGCGTAAGGTGGAAATATTCGTAAAGGAAGAGACTCCCATCTAAATAGGATAAATGAAAACCCGTGAGGAAGTGCCTCATACAAGGATATCATAAACTTCTCCTCATCATAGTGGATTTCTCTTTCGATCCGTAGATTGATCATGACTGTAATGAGCATAGCTCCAAATCATCATGAACCTCTCTTTCAATTCGTAGATTGATCAAAGTCGTATGGAGCATAGATCCAAATCATCGTGGACCTCTCTTTTAATCCGTAGATTGATCTAAGTTGTATGAAGTATAGCTCTGAATCATCTTTAAGTTCATTTCATTCGACAATAAATCAAGTGGACATATGCTTAATAAATCAAAGGGTTCGATTAGGGTTGAATTCCTTCTGTCCACATACCAGATGCTCGGAAGTAAAGCGGTTGTCCGTCTTTAAATCCTTTCAGTGATCATTCGAAGAGGGAGCGAATGCCCATTTATTGTTTCATAGAAATTCATAATGGCTCATCATTATTCTTCATGTAGTTCATAAGAGTCATCATTATTCATCATTCATAAAGGATCATAATCAAGTTGGCATCACATTCTATCAGTTCAGTTTAATCATAAAAAGGGTAAATATGATTCGATTGAGCATAATTAACATCACAGACAGATCAGATATCAAATACAAAAATTAGGGTTCGTAAATCATAAAGTCACATTCCTATGTTCAAAACCCGGGCCGAGTATAGGTGGAATTCGGATCGAGTTCCAACAAAATCAAACTCGAAAAAACCTGAGCAAGAACTCAGGATGGGTCGGGACACAATCGGGTCGAGAGGATCGATCCGCCTGATCGTCTTCTTCGGTCAATACCCCGACCGAGTCAGGTAGAGCCCGGTTTGGGCAGAGCTCGGAGCTCTGTGTTAATGACGGATCCGGGTCGAGTTCGACAAAATGCGATCCGAGTTGATTTGATCCGAGCCGGGTTATGGGCATCCCAGGTCGGATTCATATTACGCAGAAAATTGCGTGAGTTGATCATTTTGTTTCTTCAGTTGTTACAGGCATCATACATAAACATTACAAGTTTATCAATGAAAAATGAAGTAGTATATGATCATCTAACTATCACTACTAGAAAAACGCTGATTATCGACGGTCCGGACCGTCGGTAATCAGACCAAAAACTGTCGGTAACATAATTATCGACGGGTTTTCAGTCGGATTCGATCCGTCGGAAAAACGCTCGTCGCAAATCGATTTGCGACGGTCGAAAAAAATTCGTCAGAAATATCGACGGTCAGAACCGTCGAAAAAGTCCCGGCGGTTCGAACCGTCGAAGGTTTCTGACGGTTGCAACCGTCGAAGGTTTCTGACGGTTGCAACCGTCGGAAAAGGGCGGCGGTTCGAACCGTCGAAAGTTTCCGACAGTTGCAACTGCCGGAAAAGTCCGACAATTCGAACCGTCGAAAGTTTTTGACGGTCGCAACTGTCGAAATTTTTTACGATCGTCGCAACCGTCGATCTTTCGGCGGTCGCAACCGTCGTAAAGAATTTTTTAAATATAAAAAAATTAGCAACCGGATCGGGCTGCGGCCAAATCCGGCCGATTCAGCCGCCAGCCGATCGATCCAGTCCCCAGCGGCCGGATCCGCCGCCGGGCGCCAGATCCGGCCGCCGACGCCCGATTTGAGCCGTCGGCGCCCGATCCGAGCCGCCGACGCCCAATCCAAGCCGCCGGTGCCCGATCCGAGCCGCTGGGGTAGGATCCAGCTGCCAGGTGGTCGATCCGGGACGCTGGCGCCCGATCCGGGCTGTCGACTCCCGATCCGGGCCGCTGGGGCCGGATCCGGCCGCCAGGCGGTCGATCCGGGCCGCCAGGCGATCGCTCCGGGCCGCTGGGGCCGGATCCGGCCGTTGGAGGCCGGATCCGGCGGCCGATCCTGCCGCGAGAGGCCGGATCCGGCCATCCGGTGGTGGCCGATCCTGTCGCGAGAGGTCGAATCCGAATGCTCGGCGGCCGATCCGGCCGCCAGGCGGTCGATTCGAACGCCCTGCGGCCAGATCCGAATGCCCACGGTCGGCCGCTAGCGACAAGATCCGGCCGGAGAGAGAGACGTCGGCGCGGGAGAGGGTCGCCGGCGTGGGCCAGGAGAAGGAGAGGGAGAGAGAGGGAGGAGAGGAGGAGGAATTATATATAAGGGGAAAAGATGAAAGAAAGCGGGAAAAGAAAAAAATAGGGATAACGAAATTTTAATTATCGACGGTTCCGACCATCGAAAACGTAAATATTAACTATTTTTAAAATTACCGACGGTTATGACCGTCGGTAATTGCGACGGTTTGGGGCGTCGCTAGTTATATTAATAAAATACTTCTCATATGATATTATTATACATTTATCGACGGTTACGACCGTCAGAAATTACGACGGATTTTGCGACGGAAGGATATCCGTCAAAAATATCGACGTTCCTAATCGTCAAAAAAATTAAATCATAATATAAAAAATACAAAATTTAATTTTTTTCATTTCTGACGATCGTAACTATCGGAAAATCCATCGAAAAAATTAAATAATAATATAACAAATTACATAATTTATTTTTTTCATTTTCGACGGTCGTGACCGTCAGAAAATCCATCAAAAATTGCGACGGATGAATATCTGTCAAAAATATCGACGTTCCTAATCGTCGAAAAATTAAATAATAATATAAATCATTTTCGACGGTCATAACCGTCGAAAAATCCGTCGGAAATGAAATCGTCGAAAAATCTGTCGCAAATTGCGACGGATTTCGAACCGTCAGAAATTGCCCGTCGAAAAATCGCGATTTTCTTGTAGTGTATACGGGGATCGATCTAACCACGCAACATCAGAACAAATTGGAACACAAGATGCACACCATTCGAAAACAAGTTCTTAAAATTCACATAAGGAGAATCATAACTTTAAAGGTTCGTGTATTACGATTTCTAGGCATACCAGCAGAGTTTTCTCTAGCAAAAATCTTAGGAGCATGCTTCGTTTGGTCCAGAAATTAATATATGAAGAAGATTCTGAACTACACACCTTAAAGTTTAAGCTTTTCCGATTTGTCGCGCAGGTTCGTCCTCACAATGGTTTGCGCCTCACGTCCACTGCTCTCCAACGTCGCCTCCAATGCTGCTCCTTCGCTTGCCCACTGCACATGTTGACAAGGAAGAGAAGGAGTGAGAGAGAGAGACAGGACATCTTGTCCCTTGCTCTTCCACTCTGTAACTGGTAGAGGACTTGAAGAGGGGAGAGGAAAGGTTCGGCGGGTGCATCGAAGGGAAAGAGGGGTTCGGTTCTGGTTCGTTCCATTTTTTTTAAACACCTGTGTGTTACACTCTCTCTTTGTTCTCATAAAAGGAACATGAGCGAGATGTTCTTATGACATTCTTAATGATAATAATTTAAAAGTGTTCGAATGGTCCATACGAAAATGTCAAATGTAAATAAAGTAAAAATAATAAATTCAATTGACGTTTTTCGATGCACTTACATAATTTCTTAAATGATAAGCGTGTTAAAAAAATTAATAATATTTTAAGTGAGAAATAAATATTATACTAATTCTTGAGTGACATAAGATGAAATATTTTCAAATAATGGTAATGATTATCTATGATAAAATAATTTTAATTATAAACAAAAATATGTAATAAATGTACTTTGTTTTATTATAATCGATATATGTATTTACGATACAATTAACAAATGAATTCACTAAATAATAATTGTTGGCATCCAAAGAAACAAAATAATAAATTAAAAAGGTAAGAAAAGGCTTACGAGCAACATATTTGTTCCTGTCATTAGCAGCCAGCCAATGTTTTTTCAGGTCTAGGGAACAATAATTAATAATGATTTTGTAAATTTCGAAATAGATTTCAATTTTTAATGAAGTTAATCAAACAATTTGCTTTAGGAATATTTTGATGCAATAAAAATTTTGAAAAACAGAACATTTTGTTACTTTTCTTATTCTTGTACCAAACAATCATTTATCTTGCCATCCAGTTCTCATAATCATGTAATCCTTCTAAGATCTTTTTTTAGAAAAAATTTGTGATCTCAATCCTTAAGCATTTTGACACCTTCATGATAACAAATAATAAAAGAGAAGAATAAAATCATGATACAAATCAGAACACTTCGGCGGCGTTTGATTAGGGATTAACTATGAAAATATATGGATATTTCTCGTATTATAGCCAAAGCATGTTCGATTCTAAAAAATACAAAGGATAAATTTATCATTTTTCAAAAATTAATAAAATATGTGAGTTGATGAATTTTCTTATAGAAGGTAGAATATACAAACTTTTAAAAAAAATTAACTAATCCGATGGAATATACACGTACCTTAACTCCACACTATTTTAACCATCAAGAAAAAGCTTCTTATTTGTAACATTTCTAATGGAGCAAGTTGATATAATTAATTGGAATTTTGTGTATGAGATAAAAAAAATTAACTTGATAAAATAAGATGGTATTTTTCCACATACTGATTCCAATTAGGTCTCACTACAAGAAATGTTTTTTGCTAGCGAGTAAAAGAAGTTTATTTTTCACGACACAAAATGTCCAACTAATCATATTATATACCTTAATGCAATGCCATCCATTTCTATGTGAACATCTTATAATTTTGTTTCCCATTAAAATCTCCAAAAACTAGAGTTTTGGCTTAAAGGAATTTCAGAAAAGAAAACTGAAAAAAGAGATACCCTTACCTTTATAGTTTTCTAGTGGGAGGAGGATTATTTTTAATACATCGTAATTAAGAATAAAAACATAACAATAAGGCATTAATTTGGAGTTCAATATAACGTAGCCGAATTAGAATAACAATAAGGAAATTAACAATGTTGGAGTTGGCGAATATTTTAGGAGAACTTGAGTATTACCCAATTACCTGTGCTGCTGGTGTACTGACAAAAGAGGAGGTTCGGGGGAACCGCCCCCCGACGATGGGTTTGAAATTTTATTTAACTGGTCCGTGTGGTGCGGATTAGATTTTTTCTCTATTTTGTTCGGATTTTGAATCCGTTAGGAAGAGATATATTTATAGTTTATTTTTATATGTAATCCGTATTGCGGCTGTAAATGTAAAAGATATAGTGGAACTTCTTCACAGGACGTAGCACTAATCTCAAGGGTGAACCTGGGTATATCGTTCGTCTCCTCTATTTTTTCTGTGATTTCTTCGCGATCTTCTACTCTTAGTTCTCGAATTTTTCCATCAAACAACGTGTAAAAATGGCCACATTATAATATATATATATGATTATGTTATCATCTTTTATGATTAATCACACAATTAGTCGTCAGTTCTTATTAAAAATTTCAAAATTTGGACTTGTCAATTATTCATATTAATACATGAACTAAAATAAATAAAGTACTAATGTAACACCCCACGATTTTATCAAGGGTAATATAGTAATTTTATAATTCAATTAGAGTGTTTGATGGATTGAAGAAAAATTTAAATCCCATTTAGAGTGGAAATCATAATTAGATTGAGATTAGGAATTTTAATTTGATTTGAGATCTAAAAGATATATTAATGGATATAGGATTTCCACGTAGGATAGGATTGAGAATTTTATGGCTTAAAATATTTTAGTCATTAAAATAATATTTATTATTATTTTAATTTGAAAATTAGATGATAAAATATTATAAAATTAAATAATTCCGAAAATAAAGGAAAATTGGAAGGATAATACTATTTAATGAATTTCGGAATTTATTTAATGAAAATAAATCTGAATTAGTTAAATGGATTAATTAAGAGATTAAATTGAAGTTGGATTACAAAAGATAGTTAGAGTTTAATGGAGAATTATAAATCTTATAAATAAAGAGATAGGGCCGGCTAAACTCGAAAAAAAGGAAGCGAGAGAAATTATTTCGGTGCGCGGCGTTCTTCGGTGACGGACGCAACTTTTCCAACGGCGAAGGCAGGGATTCACATAGGTACGTATTGTGACGTCGTTCTACGGTGTAATCTGGTTTGTATAGTTTTATTACCGTCGCAAAAATTATTTTGCTTTACTGCCGTAAGGGATTAGGAGAAGGTTAAAGCCGCAAAAAAATAAAAGAAAATTGAGAGAGAATTAAGGGAGTAAAAATCAAAAGAGAGAGAAAAGGGGAGGAAGTCAAGGGACGTAAGATGAAGGAGAAATTCAAAGTTGTTGGCCAAAAACAAATTGGCCGTAACATGATTGGAGAGGGAGAAGAAGTGAGGGCGTAAGAGATTGAGAGAAGAAATAGAAAAAAAAAAGAAAGAAGGAGGTTACATTAGTGGAACTTCTTCACAGGACGTAGCACTAATCTCAAGGGTGAACCTGGGTATATCGTTCGTCTCCTCTATTTTTTCTGTGATTTCTTCGCGATCTTCTACTCTTAGTTCTCGAATTTTTCCATCAAACAACGTGTAAAAATGGCCACATTATAATATATATATATGATTATGTTATCATCTTTTATGATTAATCACACAATTAGTCGTCAGTTCTTATTAAAAATTTCAAAATTTGGACTTGTCAATTATTCATATTAATACATGAACTAAAATAAATAAAGTACTAATGTAACACCCCACGATTTTATCAAGGGTAATATAGTAATTTTATAATTCAATTAGAGTGTTTGATGGATTGAAGAAAAATTTAAATCCCATTTAGAGTGGAAATCATAATTAGATTGAGATTAGGAATTTTAATTTGATTTGAGATCTAAAAGATATATTAATGGATATAGGATTTCCACGTAGGATAGGATTGAGAATTTTATGGCTTAAAATATTTTAGTCATTAAAATAATATTTATTATTATTTTAATTTGAAAATTAGATGATAAAATATTATAAAATTAAATAATTCCGAAAATAAAGGAAAATTGGAAGGATAATACTATTTAATGAATTTCGGAATTTATTTAATGAAAATAAATCTGAATTAGTTAAATGGATTAATTAAGAGATTAAATTGAAGTTGGATTACAAAAGATAGTTAGAGTTTAATGGAGAATTATAAATCTTATAAATAAAGAGATAGGGCCGGCTAAACTCGAAAAAAAGGAAGCGAGAGAAATTATTTCGGTGCGCGGCGTTCTTCGGTGACGGACGCAACTTTTCCAACGGCGAAGGCAGGGATTCACATAGGTACGTATTGTGACGTCGTTCTACGGTGTAATCTGGTTTGTATAGTTTTATTACCGTCGCAAAAATTATTTTGCTTTACTGCCGTAAGGGATTAGGAGAAGGTTAAAGCCGCAAAAAAATAAAAGAAAATTGAGAGAGAATTAAGGGAGTAAAAATCAAAAGAGAGAGAAAAGGGGAGGAAGTCAAGGGACGTAAGATGAAGGAGAAATTCAAAGTTGTTGGCCAAAAACAAATTGGCCGTAACATGATTGGAGAGGGAGAAGAAGTGAGGGCGTAAGAGATTGAGAGAAGAAATAGAAAAAAAAAAGAAAGAAGGAGGTTACATTAGTGGAACTTCTTCACAGGACGTAGCACTAATCTCAAGGGTGAACCTGGGTATATCGTTCGTCTCCTCTATTTTTTCTGTGATTTCTTCGCGATCTTCTACTCTTAGTTCTCGAATTTTTCCATCAAACAACGTGTAAAAATGGCCACATTATAATATATATATATGATTATGTTATCATCTTTTATGATTAATCACACAATTAGTCGTCAGTTCTTATTAAAAATTTCAAAATTTGGACTTGTCAATTATTCATATTAATACATGAACTAAAATAAATAAAGTACTAATGTAACACCCCACGATTTTATCAAGGGTAATATAGTAATTTTATAATTCAATTAGAGTGTTTGATGGATTGAAGAAAAATTTAAATCCCATTTAGAGTGGAAATCATAATTAGATTGAGATTAGGAATTTTAATTTGATTTGAGATCTAAAAGATATATTAATGGATATAGGATTTCCACGTAGGATAGGATTGAGAATTTTATGGCTTAAAATATTTTAGTCATTAAAATAATATTTATTATTATTTTAATTTGAAAATTAGATGATAAAATATTATAAAATTAAATAATTCCGAAAATAAAGGAAAATTGGAAGGATAATACTATTTAATGAATTTCGGAATTTATTTAATGAAAATAAATCTGAATTAGTTAAATGGATTAATTAAGAGATTAAATTGAAGTTGGATTACAAAAGATAGTTAGAGTTTAATGGAGAATTATAAATCTTATAAATAAAGAGATAGGGCCGGCTAAACTCGAAAAAAAGGAAGCGAGAGAAATTATTTCGGTGCGCGGCGTTCTTCGGTGACGGACGCAACTTTTCCAACGGCGAAGGCAGGGATTCACATAGGTACGTATTGTGACGTCGTTCTACGGTGTAATCTGGTTTGTATAGTTTTATTACCGTCGCAAAAATTATTTTGCTTTACTGCCGTAAGGGATTAGGAGAAGGTTAAAGCCGCAAAAAAATAAAAGAAAATTGAGAGAGAATTAAGGGAGTAAAAATCAAAAGAGAGAGAAAAGGGGAGGAAGTCAAGGGACGTAAGATGAAGGAGAAATTCAAAGTTGTTGGCCAAAAACAAATTGGCCGTAACATGATTGGAGAGGGAGAAGAAGTGAGGGCGTAAGAGATTGAGAGAAGAAATAGAAAAAAAAAGAAAGAAGGAGGTTACGCCCGCAAAGAGGTAGAGAGAGAAAAGAGTAAAAATAAAAAAAAAAGATTGAGAGGGATGATAGAGAGAGGTGGAAAAGAGGGCGTAACAAAGTTGGATAGAAAAAAAAGGGGGCCGTAATAGATATGCAGAGAGGCAAAAACAATCTCAGTCGTAATAGGAGAGAGAAATAGGAAAAACAAATAAGAGAAAAAAAGGGGATGTGATGTTTGGCGGCCAAAATAGCCGACTGTGAATGAAAAAAAAAGAAAGAGATGAGGCCAAGAAAGAAAACGTGAGGTCAAGCAGAATGTAAACATTTACTAGATATTTTATTTTTCTTTCATTTATGACTTTTTATTTTATATAATTCATTTATTAAAATTTTCGGACAAGAAAAAATATAATATATAGAAGAAAAGAAAATATTAGTCAAAATTCGATATTGGTGCAACCAATTGATGATCGGAAATAGAGTTAATTTTTCAACCAACTTGAGGTACGTAGGGGGATCCCCATGGCGTCGGTTTTCCGCGACATGGACCCCAAAACTTTTTTCGTTATACATAAATTATATATTATTTTGCATCGATTGAATATTGAATGACATAGATATGACCTTCGAAAATTATGTTGAAAACACAATTCTTGATGGTGACAGAATTTGGTAGGGGTTCTGTCTGACACGATTTGGATTCCATTTAGCACGATCCGGGTAATGATCAACGCGGATTGTGTTCTGGAATAGAAAACATGTTTTTATGAATTGATTTATAGTTTATTGGATTGTTAAGATCGTTATTCATTGTCGATCATTTGATTAACATCTCTGATTTTATTATGCTCATATCAGATCATATTATCATCATATTGATTATTGTTGACATTACACACCAATCATGATATTGATTATGATATTGATCCATTGACCTCATTATTGATTAATCCTGATCAAATTGTCATCGTATCCAATTTACCGTCATCCTATCTAATCATATCATTGATTAATAGTGATTTTCTGATTAGGTCATGTTTAACCTAAGATAATTATTAAAGATAGACATCTTAGGTAATTGAGATAAAAGTTGAAAATGTATTGGGCCCATGTCTACTGATTGCCACTGGGACTGATTGGGCCTTCGGGCTAATATTGCACCTTCGGGTTGATAGGGCCTTCGGGCTAATATTGCACATTCGGGTTGATAGGGCCTTCGGGCTAATATTGCGCCTTCGGGCTGATAGGGCCTTCGGGCTAACTACGCCTTCGGGTTGATAGGGCCTTCGGGCTAATATTGCGCCTTCGGGCTGATAGGGCCTTCGGGCTAACTACGCCTTCGGGTTGATAGGGCCTTCGGGCTAACTATTTCGGTGTGATCCTTCGTCCCCCATCATACCCAAACTTATTGATTGAAGTGGCACGGTGTCCCCTAATAATAATATAAAGCTCTCTTATTGCGCCCGAAAGGGTTGATCATAACTCCAAAGATGGAATTGATAATTGAATTGATGATCGAATTGTTAATTGAATTGCACCTTAGTGGCTGATGGACAATTGATTTCGTCCTAGTGGTTGATAGACTATCGATTTCACACTTATGACTGGTGAAAAAATTAAATTACGCCTTTAAGACTGATGGATAGTAAATTATGGTCTTTGTGCCTGATAGATGAATTGATAAATTATTAATAGAATTGAATTAATAATTGTTATTGTGGCCTTCATCGACTTTTGGCCAATTGAACATTGATCAATTGTTAATTATTAATTGAATTATTTATTGTTGAATTGTAGTCTTCATTGACCTCTGATCAATTATATATTGTTATGAATAATTATTTATTGATAGTATTGATATTGATATTGACCATGGTTCATATAAATATTATGGGTGACCCTACGTACTGAGTTATCTCATTGGGCTTTGCCCCTGTATTTGGATCCATACAGGTGATGGTGATGGCGATTGTGAGATGGTTGGTGACTCCTCTGACGGGTGACATGCACATGGATATAGGGTCCATTACTGTATAGACGTGGGCCCTAATCCGCAAGTTATTAGATATGGTATAATAGCTTCCGCATATTGTAATAGAATGTTGTAAATTAGTCTTCCGCTTATGTAAGTCAGTTCGTTGACTGGTCAAAGTCAATGTATAGAATTGAGTGACGTTGTCGAGATAGCCTTCTGGGCAGACAAAAGAAAAAAAAAATCTCGGGGCGTTACAACTAACATGTTTCCGATCGTATTTAAATTACATGAAAGAGAGAAATTAGGTTTATGTATCATAGGGAGATTTTTCCTCGTTATTGGACTCCTCGATCGAATTCATCTTGGAGAGGAAAATGAGAAAGTGATTTCAGTTATTAATTAACGTAACATATACAATATGATATTATATTGAATGTCTGTACATTGATGTGCATGTACATAGTTGCTATATTGAGCTAAATTAAGAGTTAGTTGGTCACGTCGTCCATTGAATTAATTATGTCAGTAGATCCTGACTGATCCAATCAAACGGGTTGTGGAACACACAAGATTAGGTCACTGTCGCTTCTACATATATATAAATGTTGCTACTATTCTGTATATTATCACCAATTTCTTTTTGCAATTTTATGTTGCAACAATTTTTGGATGGAAATATTGTTCGTTGTTCTTGAAAATTTGATGATTATCAAGAGCGCCAATTTAATATTCATATTCAAATGAACTACAATTCAAATTCCTAGCTCGGCAAGATATTTAATTACGTTTGAACTTGAAAAATGTAATGTCCCAAAAATTTGACTTCGCTATGTGACTATATTTTCTCTCAGTGCACCACTATATTCGGCACTTCTCTAATCGTTGATCCGAATGATCAATAAGGGCGACACGTAGACGAAGACTTTAAAATAAATTATTATAACAATTAAATTATAAAATGTGAAAGCTAATAAGATAAGATAAAATGAGTGCTTCACATCAACCAAACAAACATACTAGGTATATACATGTCCATACCATAATGCATCATATTTATAGTCCAAAATACAACTCGATAAGATAAAATAAACTCAACATGACTTTAGATAACTATGTGCGCACGCCATGAACTAAAGTCGTTGCACACACGTCAATCAAACACGTAGATAACTCATATACACCCATGAATCACACAAGAAAATAAAATCAACTGTTAGCACAAAGCTAAGTGTGATAAATAGGTCATAGAGATTATTCATAAGAATAAGCATAAAAACATATATCTTTATTTCATATAGGTCATAGGAACTTTATTTCATGAGCCATGAAGCCTGCAGTGAAATTTTCATGTCACGAAGAACTAATTAACTAAGATAGAAGAACAAGGAAGGTAGGTGAAAGGTGGTTTGGGCAGGTCCGCTTTTTGGTTTTAAAAAAAAAATAATCAACATATTTTGGGTCGATTTAGAAAAACTAGAAACCATCTTAAAATAAAGAAAAAGAAAAGGAAACACCCTTTAGCGTGTCAATTTTAATTTCTAATAATTTCTTTACCACTTTATTAATGGCATAATGCTTTTAAAATTTAAATAATTAAATTAAATATAATTAAATAATATTGTGAGTAAAATATGAAACTTAACATAAAACTTTGAAATATATCAACTAAGTGTTTAAATTGTAACCGAAAAATATTAAGTTATATAAAACTATTATATAAAATGATGACTCACGAATGCAAACAAAATATTTATCAAATAAGAAATGAATCACTGATGCCCTTGTCATCTTTTTAAATGGACATTAATTTAAGGGGATCTGAATGATTTGTTCAAAATATATTTTTAAAATTTATTGAGCTCTTAATTTATTTTACCTTTTTTTTATAGATTTTTTTAATATTTTCTCAGTTTTTCTTGCACCCACCCTTATAGAAAGTAAACGAGGAAGTCAAAAGGATCACGATATCGAATGATATTGTGGGTAGAACCGGAGAACCCTAATTAATATTTTTATAATCACTCGAATTCATGCCGCGGATGTTATCATCATCACAGCTAACCTCATTTGATTCAGTCCATCATCATTTGGACCTCACAGTATTAAGACATCTTCCCAATCCACATTATTAATTACTAGATGTAAAATGCTAAGAGCCAAGGGGTTCAAATAAATAAATAAATAAATGCTTTGTAGGCAAATAAATAGAGCCTTTTTTTTTTTTTTGCTCTTTCTGTCTCAATTGGCTGAGTTTGCAACCTTCTTTGAACAATTCCTTTTCCATATGATGTTATTACTTTTTGGTTGCACTTTTTTTTTTCCAAAGGAATAGGAGACCAACGAATATGATGTTAAATGTTTCGGGAATTCATAACCTTCATCAATTGAATCAGGAATCTCAGTCGTCCAATTTTGAATTCTGTGTTTTCATTGTCCCTGGTAATTTGTGGCGTGGTTGAGTTATGCAGATAAATAGGAAATAAAAATCATAGTTATATATATATATATATATATATATATATATATATATATATATATATATATAGAGAGAGAGAGAGAGAGATTAATGTAGTAGACAAATTTACTTGCAAGTTACAACGCAAAGCTGCATCAAAGTGTTGGACCCATTGTTTCTCACACCGAGTTCGCCCACGTGAGCTTAGGGAAATTTGAATATTATTCAATTAACAGTATTATTGGCGTACGAATGAAAGAGGGGTTCAGGGGGCCTCGCCCCCCGATGACGGTAGCTTATTTTCATATGTAATCGATATGGCGGCTGAAAACCTAAACGATATAGTGGAACTTCTTTGCAGGACGTAATCCTCATCTCAAGGGTGAACCTGAGTAAATTCGTATGTCTACTTTATTTTTCTGTAATTTCTCTACGATCTTCTCTCTTTATTCTCAAATTTTTTCATCACAAAGCACCAAACGCAAATACAACGAAGAAGACGTTTCAAACAAATCAGACATCGTGACCGGAAGCCAAGTGACAAAATCACCACAGAGATAGAGAGGACAACAAACTTGTCGTCTGATTACTTACTTGCAGAAAATTAAGAAAGCAAAAGAAGAAACTTTAAAGCATCCAGACAGCCTCCGCTTGGCCACGCCATGATCGATCAGGCAATATCACTTTTTCTTATCAACCTGCAGCGGGCACGCATATGTTCTTAATGGCAGTTGTAAATGGTGCTGCAGCCACGGGTGTAAGGTGTTAAGAATTATACAAGTTACGAGCTAAATACAGCGGCTTTATTACACGTCATACATATGTCCAAATATGATAGTTATAATTGTCTACAGGACATTTTTTCTGTATTTTTTTCACTTCTTCTTCCTGCCATTGTATAAATGACTTTGTCTTCTGGATTCTCCTCTCAATCTTCAGTATTTTCTTCTTTCAAGAACCGAAATTTGTATCTACATTTCTGCATTCAACATTTGAATATGGTATCAGAGCCAAATATCAATAATTCAAATCTCGTTAAACTCTTATTAAAAAATAATTTTCTCTCTTAATTGTCCACGTGTTGAACTTGGACTAGACCAAAATTGTCAGCAATTCACACATATTATTCTTCCTAATGACTTAAGCTTTTAAAAAAATTAGATAGCACATTAAATTTAACATAAAGCTGCCCGGATTTGCCGGACCCTCCCGCAGGCCGATCACCTGCTCTAACTACAGGGTAAGTTATGGAGCCTTGACTGGACGCGAGCACCCTCCTCCCCGTCTCCGATGCCATCGCGCACTCGACATCCGTGCCCCATGCATCATCAGCGCTTGTACTGCCACCGTCGGTGACGCTCCGGCATCAACCGCCTCCACTGCCCCACTACTATTAATGACGAGGGCAGCAGCAGCAACGGTTGCACTGACAGTAACACGAGCAGCCACGGAGGCATAGAAGAGTGCTACCTGAGTTACAGAGGAAAACGCATGAATCTAAACCCTCCCGTTTGTTTATGCTCCTTATGAGTTATGAGCATATATGTATATATAACTTAATGATGGTGTCCTTTTTAAAGGAGGGGATATTTCTTATCTATTTATTCATTACATAAAAAATATATGTATATATTATGGTGCATACAAGGCATCACGATCATCGAATAGCATCGTCGGATAAAAGATGCCGATTGCCTTTGAACTGAACCAAATGCTTGTGCGGATCTCCCTCTTGGCATTCGTCGGCGTGGCAACAAAAGAGGGGAGGGGGGTGTCGGCCACCTGCTCGCCGATGCGGCAGCAAAAAAGGGGATGTCAGCCCCCTCTACGACGGCGTCAGCTCCTTTTTTTTATTTTTGCGCCGACACAGATCAAGAACGTGGACCCGGGAAAATTGGCGCCCCGGCAGCTAGGATAGGGCTGTTCAGGCCGGAGCTAGGATTAAGTTGCCTTTATTGGTTCATTTATGATTTATGTGGCTTTCCAGAGAGAGAGAGTTTGGGTGGTGTTATTGTCACTCCAAGTTATCATGCTACTCTTTTTTTAATATTATTCATCTTTCTTTTTTTTCTCATTCATTCCATAAAAAAAAAGAGCATTTCTCTTTTCTTATTTCCATTTTGTCTATAGTAGTTTATTCCATTTTATAACAATTTTTATTTTAGTTAATGTATTTTCAAATATTTTATATGTTTAATCTAATTGCAGTTTCTCATATTAATTAAATTTATATGTATGTCTCATATCCCATATTGTGTAATATTAATATTATATTTTTTGTTAAAAATAGGAAGCACTAACCACGATAAGAGAAAGAGGATAAAAGAAAAACAGGGAGTAAGGAATAATAAAAGAGGAAAGTAATGTAAAATTCAGAGGAGAAAAAAAATTTGGAGAAAGTGAAGGGGATTGGGCAAAGAAATAATGAGAAAAGGAAGGAAGAAGACTTAATAATAGTCTAAAAGAAATGAGAATTAATTGAAAACACGAATATATGAAAAAGAAAGCTACGTAAAAGGATTTTAAAAAAATCAGAGTTATTTAAGAGAAAACTAAGTTAATGCTTTACATAAAATATGAATAACGATTTTATATCAAAATTTGATATCAATATGGTTTTTTTTATATTTTTACAATAGTTATTTATATTTTTTCTTTCATATTTTAAATAATAATTTAATAAATTCTGATTTAATTTATTCCAATCATCATCCTGTTGCCCTATCAGATTTTATTTAACTTTAAACAATATTATTGGAATGATATTGGGCTATTATTACCATCCCTTGCAGGCCCAAGACCCTGTATAACCAACTCCGTGCGTAGTTCTGACGCAATCGTGGGCTTCAAAAGTTGAGCCCATATCCAATGCTATGCTTACCGACATCTCCCTTGGGCTGGAGGTTGATAAAAGGTCCAAAACACAAATGTTTGAAATGTTTAATCTACCTATATACACAATACCGATATGTTTTCTAAATAATTACCTCCCTTTCTTGGCTTCCTTTTATCCCTTTTCCTATTTTTTTTCCAAAATTGATATAATTCATACCCATCACTTATCAAATTATATTTTCCCATCCCTCCTTATTTTTTTTATGCAATCACTTCTCTAACTGGCCAAACTTATAAAGCAAGTCAGTGAATTTATAAGTTATTTAAAAATCATCTACAAGTTTAGGAAATAATATTTAAAAACATAATGAATTATTCTGTCAACTTATAAATAAAAAAATCATGAAACTTCAACTTATTTTTTTACTTATAAATTATTTTGTCAGAATAGCTAACAATCAAAATTTCAATTTTTTTTACTACATAATTATTTTTTAAATCCTTCTACCATCATCCATATTTATAAATTTGAAAGCATTTATTGTCTTTTGATTATAAAAATAGTTTATCAATCATTTTATTATGCACACGCATATATATATATATATATATATATATATATATGAAATCTTGTGTAACGCCTCGATCCGAGCCGTTGGATCTAGCCAATTGTCCAAATTAAATTGTGATTTTCTGGTCTATGGCATCAAGAACGGCGACTGTTAGCGGTGGGGGTCGACAGTCGGCGGCACAAGCGAGAACAAAGATTACATAATTACTTTTCAGGTGTATCTCACATGCAAAGCAAAAGACAAGTTGTGAAGGCACAAAAGTTATAGTATCACTTACTTTTTTATTTCACCCAAAAATTTCAAAACTACTATTTCTTTAACAGAAAAGAGAAATATATAAAAGATTGGTCACAGTGATAGGGGGAGCATGATTAAATATTATTTTTACATATCATGAATATCACATTGTTTTATCAAAATTTTTATGTCATATTTTTAATATATGATCGTTTTGACTTTCATAAATTGATTTTTATTATAAAATAGCCATAAATTTAGGGGAAGTTATATTTCAAAACTTGCAACTAGTCTACATATTTATTATATGACAAAAAGGGGGAAGAATAATTTTTTTTTGAAAATCGATCAAGGGGGAGTTCCATATGGTTTCTTATATGCTTCATTTACAAACTATTTTTTTATGAAACAAAAGAGGGAGAAATATATGAGAAATATGACATGAATACAATTTATATGCAGATTACCTTACAATTAATATTTATATGAATATATCCCAATGTAAGGAAAGTTAAGAGTTAGGGAGAGTAAAATTATTTTTTACAACTTTTTCGCCAACTTATATATTTTTCATATTTTTCGATTTGTCTTCATAAAAAAAGGGGAAGATTATTGGGTCAAAGTTTAATGACATATAAAATTATATTTTGATGAAACAAACCTCAAAAGATTAAAATTAAAATGCTAAAAAAATTAAGAAAAAGAGATAATTTTATACACGAACTTTGATTACATAATTGACTATCATATAATTATATTTTAGATGGATGATACACATCAAAGTTGTAGAGAATTCTATTAGCTTTCCATAGACTATAAGATCATCTAATTTGGATATCTGTGCAGAAAGTTATGATCAAAATAGTGCAGTTGTACGGTTGACCGGCCTCACAGTCAAATGAACAGTAACGATCAAATTTGAAGGATGAATTTGTGGAGTAAATTTTGAATGAATTTCACACACACTGAAGACTATAAAAGGAGTGTCAAAGCTAAAAGAAAATGTACACATTCACTCATTGAAGAAAAACTTCAAGTTATCAAAAAAAGATTATTTTTTAAAGTTTTTATTTCATAGCTTTCTCTTCTTTCTTTCTTCTCTTCTTATGATCATAGAATTGTAAAAGGGAGAAACATTTTTGTTCAAAAAATTGAGAAAACTCCTGTGTAAAAGAGATTCAAAATCTTACCTTTTGAGTGAGAGAAATAGATTAGCTTCATTGAATGAGAGGTGTGTCTTACCTCTCAAAGCGGAGAAAATGCAGTGGTGTAAAGAGCTTTCTTCTTTGCTCCATTTGGAACAAAGAAAGGAATTAGTGGAATCTCCGACAGTCTCGAAGTCGAGAAGTCGGAGCGAGAATGTAGACTAAGATGTGGCCGAATCTCGTCAACAATCACCGTGTCTTTGCGTTTGATTCTCTCTCTCCCCCCTTTTCATATTGAGTTTGATATGATCTGAATTACTTTGTTTTAAAAGTTTTAAAGAATTAGTTTTGTGCTTCCGCAACGTATTTTTGTGAAATCGATATTTTCGATTGAATACCAATTCATCACCCCTCCTCTTGGTGCCCTTTGGGATCCTACAAAGTATAGTCTTTTTTGTAATTTCATCCTTCTATCACTTATTATGTTCTCTCACTCTTTATTTTTTTTATTGACATTAATCATTTTTTCAACTTACTATTATTTGTAATCCACAAACTCACTAATTTTAACTGAAAAAAATAAAATATATTTCTAGTATATTTTAAAGATATTGTAAGGGATGACAAAGAATTAAACTTATTCCAATAATATGAAATTGAGTTCCAGGGACTCCAAGTCAATCTTAAAAGGATTCAAAGAAAAACTTCCCTGCCTCCAAATTCATTAATTGCTGTATCTCATCTCAAATAATTCAGCTAAAACGTCTATGTATCCTTTGTCCCAGGTGCCGGAGATTAGAGATAAAATTCAAAAAGAAAAATCAGCATAAAACAAAGTCATGCAATCAGAAATAATTGGATAATAAAAGCAAGTGATCGTAACATACAAAATTATAGGCCGGAGGGTTCTGAAACCTCTTCAGCTTCTTTCACCTTAAAACCCCATAAACATCGAATGACAAATATTTATAAATAAATAAAGGAGAAAAAAAGGAATGGTGGCTATCATAACTTCCTCACGACTTATAGATTTAGAAATTTGTAAGGGATGTTTGGCTAAATTTGTAAGTCAATTAAAATGATTTATAAGTAATTTTAAAGTTATTTTCTCATTTGATGATTGAAAAAATATTATAAGCAGTTATTTTACTTGCTTATAAGTAAAAGAATAAATTAAGAATCCCAACTTATTTTGTGAAAAAAAATTTGATCAATTTGATCAAGGAATATACTATTTTGCCTTTAGAATATATATAACTTTTCTTCATGTATTTTATCTATTATAATATTAAGAACTTTGTTAACATTTGGCTGAAATAGTAACTTATAATTTCTTTTATTATCAAACACATAATTACTTATTTTTAAAATCAACTTTAACTATGAAATTACTTAGTCGCACTTCAACTTATGAATTATTTTGTATGACCCTAAAACCTCTTAAGCTTCTTCCACAGTAAAAAACATCAATTTCAAATGAAAATCCATTGCAGATATTAATGGGAGAAAAAAATGTAGAAAAAAAAAGATAAATCCAAAATGATGATGGGAGAATGCATTACAATCTATTTTACTAAACTAATCAATGTATGATGATTATATATATACGATTATTCATGCAATTAATCGTTAATCATTATTGAAAATTGTAAAAGTTTGACAAGTCAATTTCTCATATTAATACATGAACTGAGAAAAAGCATTTGGACGTCAATTTTTGTATCCGAAAGTATAACAGAGGGCTTAAGTTTGTACATCATAATTATTGTGTTAATTAACGAAGTCCGTGACAGAGATTTTTCCTCGTTATCAAACTCAGTCGTCGAGCTCAATTTGGACAGGGAAAGTGATCGATCTTACTTATTAATAATTAACGTGAAATATATATCTGGCTCATTAATTATTAGCTTATATATATATATATATATATATATATATATATATATATATATTCATTGCGTATTTGCTGCTTATTTGGGACCCCCGTATATTTAGTTGACATGTGATACAACCATGATATATATGTTCTATCAAAATCAAACATATGATAGTCTGATTTCCACGGTTTTTAATTAATTTTTTATAAGAACTATACACACACCTTGTTGCTGTCATGATAGAAATTTTCATGTGAAGTGCTTTAATTTTCTCTAACTTATTTAATTAAAGTACGACTCACTAAGTGTCCAGCAATATGCCAATTAAGTTCATTATTGGTTTGAATAATAAAACGTTCATAATAATAGGTGGTGAAATTGTAAGCATAAAGCAGCTACAGAAGTGTATACATAATAAAATCATCTCCTCTTAGACAAATAATTATTATGTTGAGTTCTCCAGTGGAATTATATGTTTCCGGTGAATTTTGATTTAACTTTTCAAGAAATTAATGTTGATTAGTTGACGTGTAGAAATTGCATTTTACATCTATAAAACAAATAATGCCTGTACGTTGATGCGCATGTATATAGTTGCTTTATTGAGCTAAATTAAGAGTTAGTTGGCCACGTCCATGGAATTAAATTCGTCAGTGGACCATGATCCAATCAAAGAGCTGTGGAACACAGAAGAAAAAATTGTTATCATGAAAATATATAATTGAAAGGAATCACAAGATCAGTTCTCACTGTCGGTATTACGTACATATAAATAACATTGTCATTTCTCTATTATCACAATTTTTCTGCATTTCTCCATTTTTCCGGATGGCAAAATGTGTGGCTGTTCTTGAAAATTTGATGAGGAAAATATTGTCTATTATATATATATATATATATATATATATATATATATATATATATATATATTTGCTATTTTCTCTGTTATTTACCATGCACGTCAATTAATTGTTTGCCACTATATAGTTCGCAAGAACATATGAACATCAGTTTAATATTCAGATATATATTGATTCTAATTTGGATCTTCCAAATATTCCTTCAAATTAATTGCTAGCTCGACAATATAAATAACGTTTTAACTGCACTCATTAATATACATTATATATTATATTATATTATATGTACATAAGAATCTTGTGAACATAATGAATATAACTTATATTGTAATCGGAATTTACTTATTTATTATTATCTTTTGGATAAACCAACTAACTAAAATTAATTGTGCCAGCTCCACATGTGGAAATAGTCCACACATTGACGAATAGGTCCAAACGAGTACACAATATTTTAGATCCTTGTTTCCTGCACAAGAAAAAGAAAAAAGAAGAAGAAGAAAGGGGACATCAATTGCCTCTTGAAATAAATTAGTTACTTGTGAATTACAAGCAACTACACCAATAAAGTATCAGTATGCATAAAAAAACTTGGAAAAAATATAACAGTTTTAAAAGGAGCTTACTGATTCATAGTTGTAATTTACTTGTATAATAATCTTATAGGAACTTGATTTCCTATGAGCCACGAAGAAGGTTGCAGTGAAATTTTCATGTCAGGAAGAACTAATTAATTAAGATAGAAAAACAAGGAATGAAGGAAGGAAATGAGGAAGTCACGGATCATGAGCTTGAGTGACACCACTTGTGGGGGGAGAAGTGGAGAACCCTAATTAATATACAGCGAGGCCAACTCCTTTAATATTATTATAATCACACAAGTCCTGTCATAGATGTCATCATCATCACAGTTAACCTCATTTAACTCTGTCCATCATCATTTGGACCTCACGATATTAAGAGATTAAGACGTCTTCCCAATTCCTATTAAATGCATCCACCTCCCCAACTGCCACTGCCCCTTTGTGTGCCCCTGCCCCTCGGCCAGCTCCCTCATCCCTTCATGCATGCACGCAATGCAGAGCACCAAGAAACCCTATAAAACCCCCCACGCATCTCCCCGGATCCTCCACACCACCAGCAACACGTCACAGGCATTGAGCAACCATGGCGAAGACATTACTTGTCTTGCTCTTAGCTGCCATGGTCTGCGTGGCCGCCGCTCGGGAACTCGTCGAGAAGGCCCCCGAGAAAGAGGCGCCGGAGAAGGAGGAGCCTGAGAAGGCCAACGTTGAGGACGAGAAGTGGTTGTGGGGTCATAAGTGGTTCGGCGCCGGCGGTGGCTATGGAAGCGGCTACGGCGGTGGCTACGGCAAGGGATACGGGGGAGGATACGGCGGTGGCTACGGCAAGGGATACGGGGGAGGATACGGAGGTGGCTACGGTAAGGGATACGGGGGAGGATACGGAGGTGGCTACGGGAAGGGATACGGAGGAGGCTATGGAGGGGGCGCCGGTACCGGTGGAGGCTACGGCGCCGGTGGCGGCTACGGGAAGGGTTACGGAGGAGGATACGGGAAGGGATATGGAGGAGGGTATGGAGGCGGCGCCGGTACTGGTGGTGGCTACGGCGCCGGCGGAGGCTACGGGAAGGGATATGGAGGCGGCGCCGGTACCGGTGGCGGCTACGGCGGAGGAGCTGGCTATGGTGGTGGTGGCGGCTACGGCGGAGGTGCCGGTGGCGGCTACGGTGGTGGATCTGGCGCCGGTGGCGGCTACGGTGGTGGAGCCGGCGGAGGTGGTGGCTATGGCGGCGGCGGCTACGGGCACCCTTGAGATGTAGTGTGCTGCGTGAAATGGTGGCGGGTGTCCTACGTGCATGCATGCATGCATGAAAAGATAAAGTTACGACGAGGGTTTCCTAATTTGAATGTAATATGATGGAATAATCTTTATTTAATTTGGTGGTCTTGTCGTTAAAAATAAGTTGTGCGACTTCGCATAACAATGTTGGAATCTTATTTGTATCAAGTTTTTTTTGTGTGTGTAAAAAAAAGTTAGCATTTTCAAACACCCTTGCAGCTTATTTTCTTAGCTCGTAACTTTTATTCATTTACATATATTTCCATTCACTATTAATTATCTAGTAGATAAAATTATCATCATCGTATAGACGATATCCATGCATGGTGCTATAGGAACACATACTCCTTTTCACTATTCGTAATAATTAATTATGGTATGTTCTATCTTTTCCATTGGATATAGGTTTTTTTTTGTGCGGTAATTAATGATTTATTCATTGACAAATAAAGTTATGTTATATTTGACTATGCATGTGCTAAGATCGTAGATATATACGAGATAAATGTGGAAAAAGACAAATAAGTGATTTATTAATTATATCTGACATGAATTTTCACTTAGTTTATAAGAAAAGCTGATAATCTATTCACTAAACGATCATTTAACTAGAAGCGAATTATATTTTCACGGAAAATCCCGGTCATTTGGGATTGTAAATTAGAACTCCTTGGCAAATTAAACTGAGTTAAATAGCATGTTATGAAAAATAAAATAAGACAAAATCCAAATACCGAAAGAGGTTTGTTTACTTCTAATATTCCACTTCAAATATATAAATACTTGACATTTTTTGTTCAAACAAACTGCGAGCGAAACCACCAAATTCGCTTCGAATTAATTTGCAGTCCACGTGTTGGTCCTCATACGTGTGGTGGTGGCGTGGCGTGGGATCTCGAATGGTACGTATATGGCACGTCAAAATATTTTACGAGGTCAATTATAAATATGTGTTCTTTGTGGCCTATAAGTCGACTTGTCACGTTTATTTTTTCGTTTTCAATGTTTTCGATAAGAAAGGTCTCTGTCGTGTCGTGTGCCAATTCTGCACCGACACTTTACTTGGAACGCTGAGTTAATTTGACGCGTATTTGTATGTAATGTATGTAGTCAAATTTTTTTCGACTCGATTTAATTATCAAATGTGAAAAGAAACTGAAGATTTATTGTTCCCAAAGAGGGATTTTAAATTTGTACTCTTAATTATTCTAGTTTTAAGTTTTTAACAACATGAACAGGTTCTCAAACTCCTGTCTCGGTAGTTGAACTCGAATGAGTTGTGGATTTAGGTCGAAAAACCGGAATCTAGACTAAACTCGTTTTAATTATGATTTTAACCGTTAAAATCATTAAACTCGTGCGATTAAGTACTACAATCGTGTACTATATGCATGACAAATGAACCATATTAGCACGGTGGCTTACCGGCTTAGGTGATGGAAGCAAAGCCAACCAATGACTTTTTTTTTCTCGTTCTTTGTTATTTTCTTTTCAATTAGTTTTTCACTAGTCCCAATGTTAAGGAAAATATAAAGATGAAAATTATGACATATTTTGTTACTTCAAAAATAGATATTATATGATATAATTTTAGTGTGAATAGTCATATTAATATTAGATTTTCAGTAGATTTATTTTCTTTGTTATTTAATTTGAAAAATAAATAATATGACAAAAAATATATTAGAGCAATGCAATATGTAATATGAAAATGACTTGGTCATGACATCGTTTTGATATATATATGATAATTGTTCAGTATATATATTTCATATAGTTTTTCGGACTTCACTTGAATTTATATAAATTTTCTAGTTGGAAAAGATAGATGTGTTATGCATGATTGAATGTTTTAATTGTTAAAATCATGAATAATATTTGATTTGTGAGATGTTTTATTTATGAGATATATTTTATATTTGTAATAATTATATATTTGAGCTCGCGAATTGTCTTCACCTTGCACCCCCAACCATAAGGACATTAAAAGTTCTACGCGACCGAACGTAGAAAAATTCAGTTTTGCTGAAAATGATTTTCTGCGTGGTTTCTCTATTTTTTCGCAACTATAAGCTAGGGGGAGTTCTTGAATTATTGCTATCATACTCCCCAAATCATAAAGACGCTAAAAGCTCTATGCGATCGAAACGTAGACGCATACTACAGTACTCTTTACAGTTCCAAGTTATACATGATTGAACAAAAGCACGGATGAGGAGGGGCAACTCCCCCCACTCCTTCCTTTTTTTAAGTAATTTAATATTTATTATATATTATTTTAAGTATTTAAATATTAAAAGAAATGAGAAAATGATAATTTAGTCATTTAATAAATCAAAAAAATAACGAAAAAGTTAAAGAGAACTAGATGAATACACTAAAGTGTGAATTATAAAATAATATATGGGGTGCTATGATGAATTTGTAGATTATGATTAGATATGAAAAATTATGATAATTTATGAGAGATCTAAGTAAATAATAGAATGATTTAATAATCAACCGCGAGAGTGTCCCGGGGGCTTCTCCCCGGAGCACGTCGAGTTATCTTACCATGTATTTTCTTTTTCAACTCACTTTTGTACTTAGTTTATTTTCTAAGTGTGATGGTGATAGTTTTATAATTTGCACTCCAGAAAAGTGCACCCCCGGAGATGGTCCTCCACATCACACGTCGTAAATCTACCACCCGAAACGGTGGTATAGTAGGGCAGACCCGCTAGTCCTCCCCCGAAGCGTTGTAATCATTCTTATTTACTCAACAAAGATTTCAAGCTTCCCTAAATCTAGCATCGTGCCTCAAGCGTGGGGTGGCAACCCACAAAAGAGCATCCCAAAGCGTCCCAAGAGATCGAGCATTACGCCGAGGTGCCCGTTTGTTCACAAACGCCTCCACCGAAGAAGCGTCCGCTCGGGACGGTGCGTCCCAAAAGTTGTGGCATACAAAAAGTGGCATAAGCAAGCTTCCGCAAAGCGCTCAAAAGAGCTTGCCTAGACGTTGGGCATGTCTAGGCGCCGCACGAGTCGGTCGAGCGAAAAATGACCCCGTGACAAGTTGGTATCAGAGCAGCGTTTCTGAAGAATGTCTTCATGGACTTCATCACGGGCCTGCCCAAGTCTGAAGGGGCAGGTACCATCATGGTGGTCGTCGATCGGTTCTCCAAGTATGCTATCTTTGCCGCCGGCTCCGTAAGTTGTCCTGCTACTGAAGCTGCGGAGTTATTCATGAAGCATGTAGTGAAGTATTGGGGCCTACCACAAAGCATCGTCAGCGATTGGGATGGGCGATTCGTTGGCAACTTCTGGAAGGAATTGTTCAAGATGATGGGCTCCAACCTGTATTTCTCGACATCACTTCATCCTCAAACCGACGGCCAAACCGAGAGGGTGAATTGTATTCTGAAGATCTACTTGCGGCACTATGTGAGTGCCAATCAGAAGGACTGGGCGAAGCTACTCGACATCCCGCAATTCTCCTACAACCTACAACGAAACGAGTCGACCAATCGGAGTCCCTTCGAGATAGTGACGGGGCAACAACCTCTGACGCCCCAGGCCGTCGCCACTTCTTATGGTGGCAAAGTTATCGTCGCTCACCGCATGACGAGGGAATGGCATGAGCAGAACGACATGGCGAGAGCATGTTTGCACAAGGCATCGAAGCGCATGAAGAAGTGGGCGGACACCGCCCGACGGAACGTCAATTTTGAAGTCGGAGACTTGATCCTGGTGAAGCTGGTCCAACATCTTCGGCTAAGTGGGAAGAATCTGCATAAGGGCCTCGTTAGGCGTTATGAGGGCCCTTCAAGATCCTGAAGAAGGTAGGCAAAGTGGCCTACAAGTTGGAACTCCCGCTTCAGATGCAATAACACCCCGTCTTCCATGTCAGCCTGCTCAAGCCTTTCGTTGAATACACTGAAAATCCCGGGCATGGGGTTTTAGATCGTGCCCCGCCGGCCATCCGTCAGCAGTTTACTGATCAAGTTGAAGAAGTACTCGCCGTCCGCACAAAGAATCGAAAGAAAGAGTATCTTGTTCGATGGAGCGGAAGACCGGACGCCGACACAAGTTGGGAGACAGCCGAAGATTTGTGGCAGTTCAAGCAGAAGATTGAAGAATTCCAAGCCGCAGCTCCAGGGACGTCGCTGACTTGAGTGGGGGAGAATGTCCCGGGGGCTTCTTGATGCGTTATGTTTGTAACAATAAAATTTGCTAACAAGTGCACTAGTCGCTCAAGTAATATAGTAAATAGGAGTAAGAGTGTCGAACCCACGAGGAATATTATTAATTCAATATCTGGATTTATAAATTAATAAGAGAGGAAAAACATGGATTTCTGGAAAGAGGTTTTATGAAATAAAATAAAGAAAATAAGATAAAGATAAGATAGTGGTGTTGAAGTTAGGCCTTAGGATGAAAATAGATCAAGATAAATATTTAAACTATAAAAGATAAATTTAATCCTTAAGGATGGATTAGAGTCTCCCTAAAGTAATCTAACATGATTAACTTGTGGTCTCCACGACTGGCATCCCTCAATCTAATCATATAGAACTATCTTAATTTAATAAGAATTGAAGTCTCCACGACTGGTACCCCCAAAATCATATTAAAATTAAGATGCATTAAATTGAATTCTCTAAACTATTAATCACTCCACAAACTGGTATAGATTAATAGACCACACAAACTTGATTCTCCACACACTAGTTATCAAATTTATGTCAATTATTAATTCCAAATAAAATCAATTATAATTAGTATAATGAATTCTGAAATTAAACACTCCACAAACTGGTATAGCCTAATTCAGAAATCTAATTAACTAATATAAAAGCATTAAGCACAATTAATAATTGATCAGAAAAGATTAAAGCAAATAAAATAGGGTCCAAACATTTCCCTTCAATTAATAATCTCCTAAAATAATAATCCTAAAAACATGGAGTTCATCCTAAAAATTCTGGAGAGATAATAACAAAATAACAATAATAATCGAAAGAATTACACCCAAAATAGAAGTAGAGCTCTCAAATTAGGCAAACAATCGGGCAGCCTCTCGGACTTGATCAGTGTCGCGATCAACCTCCAACCGTCGCACCTCTCTCCTCTTGGTCGTAGCCTGCAGAGCTCACGACTCGTCGTGGAAGAAACCTGAACTTCAGAGCACACGTTGAAACGATGGATTCTTCACGTATTTATAGAGTGCGGACGGCCTTCAATTTGATCTCGGCCGTAACATCGTACGGTTGACTTTAAAATTATAAGATAAACTCGGCCAAAGATAAATCCTTTTATCATTACGCCCAAAGATAAATCTTTCTTATCTTTACACCTTCATATATCTTGTTACGCCCAACAATTTTATCTTTACACCATCATATATCGGCCAAAACGGATGATTTCAATTGCCATTACCCCCTCCAAATCTCGGCCGTAAGAAATTATTTTATCTTTACTCCCAAAGAGATAAAATTCCTTTTACTCCCTCCTAATCTCGGCCGTAAGGAAGGAATTTAAATCTTGTTACGCCCAAACAATTTTATCTTTACACCTTCATATATCGGTCAAACGGATGATTTCATTGCCATTACCCCCTCCAAATCTCGGCCGTAAGAAATTATTTTAACTTTACTCCCAAAGAGATAAACCCTTTTACTCCCTTCGAATTTTTGCCATAAGGAAATAATTTAAACTTGTTACGTCCAAAAGATAAAATCATTTAATTGTTACTCCTTTTGAATCTCGGCCGTAACGACTTGGGTGTAAAGCCAAATCTCGATCGTAATGATGAATTCTTCATCCTAATCTCGGCCGTAATGATAAATTCTTTGAAATTTTGGCCGATATAGCACAATCCATTTTAATCTCGATTTTTCCTGCAAAATAATTATCAAAATTTAGTTAATCCATCCATAATTAAAATATTCAGAGAATTTAATAATTAAAATTGATAAATCCGGAATTATGATTAAAATTGACTAAAAATGATGCATGCCATGATCAAATTACAGAAAATTTAATTAAAATAATTAACTAAAATATGTTGTATTTTGCATGCATCAAACTCCCCCAAGCTTAAAGTCTTGCTTGTCCTCAAGCAAAAATTCAAAGCAAGGCTCAAGAAAGTTCCATCGTAGCCGCCACATTGTCAACTGACTAATTTTCTCACAAAATTCTTTTGCACACCTACTACTCAGCATCTTATCATTTTTCATGCACTTAGCTTCATAGAGGTTCTGAATGTTGTACAAATTTAAACAATCTCAAATTCAGCCTTGTAGAAAAATAAATTGTCTGTCAAATAATAGCATTAATATTGAACACATAAGTACTAATTGAGCTTAAAACTTTTTTCTTTTTCTTTTCATTTTTCAACTTTATTTTCAATCATTTAAAAGTTCTAATCTTCAAGCAGGATTGCACAAGGAAGTTCATGTAGCGGGCTTTGGACTGATGACTTCCAGACCAGATGGCTTAGGGCAACAGGTGATAAAGCACCCCTCGAGTTTACTTGCCCGAACAACCAAGGTTCTGAATGAAGAGTTCGAACTTAGCCATGATTCAGTACTCCTGTGCTTCTCCATATTCCACAAGATGATCCATGTAGCAGGTTTTCGATCGACGGATCCCAGAGCAGTTGCCCTTAGGTCGCCAGGCATGAACCCCTACGTATCTAATTACCCGAACACATCTTGGTTCCGGATAACACTTTTGTACCTACACATAACTTTATTCAACTTTTTTACTTATTTTTTTTATTTTTTTATTATTATTTGTTGGGGTTTAACTAACCCTTCTTTTTTTTATAAGCTCAAAAAGTACTTGATATGGTCAATAAGAAGGCTACTACTATCAAGACTTAAAAGAAATAAAAAGGCATGATTATGATTTTGTCGTCTAGTCATTCATAATTCTACTTAGCATAGGCACATAGTCCATAAGTTTGATACTAAAATAGCAAGTGATAAGAAAGAAAAGCATTCAAATTTCATCAGTTAACGACATGTCTTTGAACTTTTACTAAAATATAATTAAAATAGTAAGACAATAGTTTGTTAGATGGTAGCAAAAATAAATGCATGCAATGGTATTTTTTGGAAAATTTTCAAATTTTTCAATTTTTTGGATTTTTTTTACAAATAGATGCAAACATAAGCAAAAAAAAAGAAAGAAACATGCAATGAATAAAATACAAACTCCCCCAAGCTTGAACTAGACACTGTCCTCAGTGTTAAGCCAGCAAGGGAAAGAGTAAAGATAATACGGAACAGCTAAAGAAATGAAAATAAAGAAAAGGGAAAAGATACAACCAGATTTATTGTCGGTGGAGAGATGCTCGGCCTCAATATATATATCGATGAAGGTGTCGGCCGCAAAAGCTGAAGAGACTCGGCCGTAAGGAACTGGTTGATGAAGAACCTCGGCCGTAGTTGATGAAGAACTTCGGCCGTAAGAGTAAGAGCTTTGGAACTTCGGCCGTAAGGGCTTTTAGTCGTGGAGACTTCGGCCGTAAAGAGTTGGTTCGGCCGTAACGAATAGGTGGTGGCGCTGGTGTTCGGGCGTAAAGAGTCAGCTGTGGTGGAAGCTTGGCCGTAACGCACAGGGCGTAATGGTGAGAGGGGCGGCATGAAAGCTTGGCCGTAAAAAAATAGGAGGCGTGGCACTTTGGGCGTAAGGATCAGCGGTGACGGCGTTGAGACTTCGGCCGTAAGGAACAGAATGGAACAGAGGTTCGGTCGTAATGCACAGGGGGCGTAAGGATTGGCGGTGAGACTCGAAACTTCGGCCGTAAGAGCCACTTCGGCCATAAGGAGTTTTTGGGCGAGAGGATTGAAACTTCGGCGTAAGGAAGAAGGCTTGGCCGTAACGAAGAGCTTTGGAGCTTCGGCCATAAGGCAGTGGTGCTTGATCTGCAAGGATGTGGAAGGGGTAAAAAATTTATGGATGAAACTTCGGGCGTAAACTTACCTTTCCCACATGATGCGCGCAGTGAAGGGTCACATCAAATTCAAGGAGCGCAGAGATCGGCCGATTCCAAGGTGATTTTTCCTCTCACCTTGTCATGTCCGAGATGAACCCGACGTGTTAATTCATGCATCGCTTGGTCTACGTATCCGAAGAATTGATTAGTCGAGTTCCTCTCCGCGCACAAAAAGAAATATCGATTAGATGACTCCTTAAACTATTAATTAAAATGCCAAACAACTAACTAATTAAATAAAAATAAAAAAAATTAACTTAATAAAAAAATAGAGAGAATTGGTTGTGATTAAATATTCAATTCGTCACTGCAACAACCAAGTGTCAGAAAAAAAAATTAAATAAAATAAAAAAAATTAATATCTGATCAGAATGTGTGACATATAAATTTATCCAAAGGATTAACTTAGTTGTGATTAGATTTTCACTCAAGTCCTGCAACAACTAATTTTCAGTAAGAGAGATAAAAGAATAAAATACAAATATATACAAGAAAAAAGAAATACAGATAATAGGTCACGAAGAAATAAGATTTAAATTGATAAACATAAAAAGTCTTTCGGCTATTATAAAAAATTCATTAGGTCGTCAAAATTAATGTCCGAGAGAAATTAACCTAATTACTACCACCAAAATTCACAGAAAAATTATCAAATAAGGGAAAAAAATCAAAACTAGAAAACCAATTCAAATGTCGAACATTAATATCGATCGAAAGTAAATCACATGGATGGTCGTAAAAATCAAGCACTCGTTCGGCCGTAAAACTTGGAAGAATTAACGATGATGTAACAAACGACACAAAACGAATCAGAACTAATTTGCGGCCGTAAAGTTAATAATCAGACATTAGCAAAAATTATTTTCAGAGAGGAAATAAGATTGATCGGCCGTAATACAGAAATAGATTTACGGCTGAAATTAGATTAGTAATCCGAGGCTCGTTCGGTTGCAAAAAACCATAGAATAGTGTCGAAAGTGATTAATCAACGTGAAGGCGTAAAACTCGTTAAATTACGGTCGAAACAAAATCATAAGATGGTGTAAAAATTAATTGAATTATGTCGGTCGAAAGAGGATTAAATTGACTCTGGGCGTAAAGAACCGAAGTCAACAACATTTTGGCCGTAAAACAGAACATGTTTTCGGCCGAAATAAAAATTGAACGAAACGTCGCCAAATGAATCATTACGGCCGAAAAACAGAATTAAGAGATCAATTCTCGGCCGAGATGAAAATTCAAGCGGTAAAAGGAAGAATAATACGAAAGAGATTTAACCAACGTTCGCAAAGAAAATTTTAGAAAATTATCGGTTGCAAAATCATGCGCTAATGGATTATCAGAGATTAAATTATCGGTCGCAAGCTTAATCAATCATAGCGCATGAGAGAGATTTAATTTGATCTGGATGAAATGAAATACCGACCGTAAAATTTGGATAAGAGTTTGTCAGATAAAAGCTTATGGGCGTAAAAAAATCATAATCATTAAAGCTGAAAAAGATCAAATCAATATAGAAAAGAGTTCTACGGCCGCAAAAATAGGATTCATTCTCGGCCGTAAAAAAAAATGAGATATATTCTCGGCCGTAAAAAAGATGAGATAAATTCTCGCCCGTAACAAACAATATAAAGCCACTGAAATCAATGTTGCGACAGCAAAATTGAAAGTTTAAAGGTCAGAAACGAAGTCGTAAAACCAGTAAAGCTGACAAACTAGATCTCGGTCGTAAAACCATAAGTTCACGTAATCTGAAAAATCCAGTCGGCGTCAGAATTTAAGCCGAAAGTCAACAAATTTAAAGTTGTCGCGACCTTTATCTACAAAAGAAAAAAAATGTTAGTTTATACACAAAAAATAAAAATAATTAAAACAAATAGTAGATATTTACAAAGAATTATTTACAATTTATTTACATCTCCTAATAATTCATAAAAATCAGAAATTAATTAATAAAATATGCCCCGACAACGGCGCCAAAAATTTGATGCGTTGTATTTGTAACAATAAAATTTGCTAGCAAGTGCACTAGTCGCTCAAGTAATATAGTAAATAGGAGTAAGAGTGTCGAACCCACGAGGAATATTATTAATTCAATATCTGGATTTATAAATTAATAAGAGAGGAAAAACATGAATTTCTGGAAAGAGGTTTTATGAAATAAAATAAAGAAAATAAGATAAAGATAAGATAGTGGTGTTGAAGTTAAGCCTTAGGATGAAAATAGATCAAGATAAATATTTAAACCATAAAAGATAAATTTAATCCTTAAGGATGGATTAAAGTCTCCCTAAAGTAATCTAACATGATTAACTTGTGGTCTCCACGACTGGCATCCCTCAATCTAATCATATAGAACTATCTTAATTTAATAGGAATTGAAGTCTCCACGACTGGTACCCCCAAAATCATATTAAAATTAAGATGCATTAAATTGAATTCTCTAAAATATTAATCACTTCACAAACTGGTATAGATTAATAGACCACACAAACTTGATTCTTCACACACTAGTTATCAAATTTATGTCAATTATTAATTCCAAATAAAATCAATTATAATTAGTATAATGAATTCTGAAATTAAACACTCCACAAACTGGTATAGCCTAATTCAGAAATCTAATTAACTAATATAAAAGCATTAAGCACAATTAATAATTGATCAGAAAAGATTAAAGCAAATAAAATAGGGTCCAAACATTTCCCTTCAATTAATAATCTCCTAAAATAATAATCCTAAAAACATGGAGTTCATCCTAGAAATTCTGGAGAGATAATAACAATAATAATCGAAAGAATTACACCCAAAATAGAAGTAGAGCTCTCGAATTAGGCAAACAATCGGGCAGCCTCTTGGACTTGATCAGGGTCGCGATCAACCTCCAACCGTCGCACATCTCTCCTCTTGGTCGTAGCCTGCAGAGCTCACGACTCGTCGTGGAAGAAACCTGAACTTCAGAGCACACGTTGAAACGATGGATTCTTCACGTATTTATAGAGTGCGGATGGCCTTCAATTTGATCTCGGCCGTAACATCGTACGGTTGACTTTAAAATTATAAGATAAACTCGGGCAAAGATAAATCCTTTTATCATTACGCCCAAAGATAAATCTTTCTTATCTTTACACCTTCATATATCTTGTTACGCCCAACAATTTTATCTTTACACCTTCATATATCGGCCAAAATGGATGATTTCAATTGCCATTACCCCCTCCAAATCTCGGCCGTAAGAAATTATTTTATCTTTACTCCCAAAGAGATAAAATTCCTTTTACTCCCTCCAAATCTCGGCCGTAAGGAAGGAATTTAAATCTTCCAAACAATTTTATCTTTACACCTTCATATATCGGTCAAACAGATGATTTCATTGCCATTACCCCCTCCAAATCTCGGCCGTAAGAAATTATTTTATCTTTACTCCTAAAGAGATAAACCCTTTTACTCCCTTCGAATTTCGACCGTAAGGAAAGAATTTAAACTTGTTACGTCCAAAAGATAAAATCATTTAATTGTTACTCCTTTTGAATCTCGGCCGTAACGACTTGGGTGTAAAGCCAAATCTCGGTCGTAATGATGAATTCTTCATCCTAATCTCGGCCGTAATGATAAATTCTTTAAAATTTTGGCCGATATAGCACAATCCATTTTAATCTCGATTTTTCCTGCAAAATAATTGTCAAAATTTAGTTAATCCATCCACAATTAAAATATTCAGAGAATTTAATAATTAAAATTGATAAATCCGGAATTATGATTAAAAGTGACTAAAAATGATGCATGCCATGATCAAATTACAGAAAATTTAATTAAAATAATTAACTAAAATATGTTGTATTTTGCATGCATTAATTCTCCCCGGGGCACGTCGAGTTATCTTACCATCTATTTTCCTTTTCAACTCACTTTTGTACTTAATTTATTTTTTAAGTGTGATGGTGGTAGTTTTATAATTTGCACTCCAGAAAAGTGCACCCCCGAGATGGCCCTTCACATCACACGTCATAATTCTACCACCCGAAACGGTGGTATAGTAGGGGAGACCCGCTAGTCCTCCCCCGAAGCGTTGTAATCATTCTTATTTACTCAACAAAGATTTCAAGCTTCCCTAAATCTAACATCGTGCCTCAAGCGTGGGGTGGCAACCCACAAAAGAACGTCCCAAAGCGTCACAAGCGATCGAGCGTTACGCCGAGGTGCCCGTATGTTCACAAACGCCTCCATCGAAGAAGCGTCCGCTCGGGACCGTGCGTCCCAAAAGTTGTGGCATACAAAAAGTGGCATAAGCAAGCTTCCGCAAAATGCTCAAAAGAGCTTGCCTAGACATTGGGCACGTCTAAACGCCGCACGGGTCGGTCGAGCGAAAAATGACCCCGTGACAGGAGCACGGCGATATGTTAAAGATGTGCACAACTCATGGCCCATAGGGTCTGGCTGGAAACCAAACACGTGTTTTAGCTAAAAACAAAGAATTAAAAAAAAACAGAGAGAATAGAGGGGGAATGTTTATTATTTTTTTTCATTTTTATAAATACCGAGTGATTTTATGTACGACACAAACTTGCGCATTTTGTATGATATCTTTTATTTGCATATGAGATGTCTACGTTGTGTATTTTATATGAAATGACATGGTTTCATATGATTTTTTTAAAACTTATATTAGGAAAAAAAGACATTTTCAAATGACTAATTATTTTCGGTCTGTAGGTGTAGTGGCTACTATTTGTTTCTTTTCCTCAGCTGGGGATCTAAATCTAAGTGGCTAACCAAATAACCCTCGGTGGTGTGGTTAAATGCGCATTAATTTAAATCTCTTTAGTTATGAGTCAAGTCATGCCACTGTCTAATTGCATTAATTCATCATTTCATTGAACAAAGCCGAAGACCATTGATTAATTAATTACAATGAAGACCGTTCGTCTCAAATTCGATTTATTAACTTCAACTGTAAGAATTATTATCTCAACCGCACTAATAAAGACTAATTGATCGACATACGAGTTATATAAATGTAAATCTTTTACGGTAGTTTACAATCTTGTCCTGAATTCCTTCTAATGTTACGATCTGAACAATATGACCGATCTTTCATCTTATAAATTGTTGCATGATCTTAATTAAATTCTCGACTAATAGTTTGATAAATTATTTTGCGCTTAAAATAAGTGAGCACTATAATTTTGGATAAATTATACACTATCATTAAAAATTTTGATTTCTTGCATTGTACCATACATACGAGGAGCTCCTAGGAGAGGAAGCGGATTGTAACACTCTCAAAATCGTCCCTCCTGCCACGTAGACGGTCAGGTTGATCCCGGGAGCGCTACACTGTCTGCTACACTATTGACCATACTATGACCTTGATCATTCAATAATTTGTATATATGATAATAAATATAATAATAAAATAAGTACGGACTTTATTGCGAAAGATGGAAACATACTTTATTACGGAAGAGTGAGAATATCAAAGGGCACTAAGCACTTAATGCAGTACACAAGGAAGTGGGCAATGATAATAATATTCAATAAAATCTTGACAATGGTAACACATATGATTACAACGGAAAAAGATCATAATAACCTTTTGATGTACAGATTAATTATTCAAATAATGCAATTACAAACGAAAGACATTATTGAGTGCAATGATTCATGTGCAGCAACCCTTGGGCACTGCGTTCTCCATCACTCCTCTCTAGGCAAGATTCTTACCTGCAAAATCTCAATTGCAAGGGCATTGAATACCCGTGAACGAAAACGTCCAGTACAATAGAATCATAGGCTATATATTTAATAATCAAAACATGTTTGAATCAATAACAGATAAGCAATAACATACTTTGCTATGGACAGATAATCTATTCTTTTCTCATTATAATCAATACTTTGGTTGCACAAGGCAATGAATAACTATATTTCATTCTTTACTATGTCCATGATCTACCCTCTTCTGTAACTTTGCTTTGTCTTTACTATGTCAAACTCTGTACTTTGCTATATATTACTTTGACATACTTTGCTATAATTTCCATGCAATACTTTGCTATGCTTTACTTCATCATGCTATGTTGTACTTTACTTTTCCATACTTTACTGTACTATACTTTACTTTACCATACTTTGCCATGCTTTACTTTACCATACTGAACTATACTTTGCTTTACCATACTATACTTTACTTTGTCAAGCTTTTCTTTATCATATTGTATTATACTTTGCTTTACTATACTTTACTATATCATACTTCACTGTAGTATACATTACTTTACCATGCTTTACTTGACTACGCTTTACTGTACTTTACTTTACTTTACCATGAGTTGTACTACATCTTTTATATTACTATGCAGTCCTTGAAGTTCGTTGTCCTATGCGAGCTCGTCTTTATTAGGTTGGGATGTCAGAGGTGCCTCTCTGAATCTCTGAAACCAGTAAGCCCATAAAGGGAAAAGGGGTGGGTGTTAAGACCTCACCCAGTTCGGAAGGTAGGAAAAGAATTCCTACAATACAGGAACAGTGATCAATTAAGAAACATGTAAGTTCACTGTCTCCTCAGCTAGCTACATGTCCCTCTGGCACAATATAATAATCTTTGGGGAAGGAGTGTGACATTTGCATCATCCTTCATTAGAAATACAAGTGGGAGAAGATATGAAATCTCAGGAATAGTGATCATTGAAGACAGTAGCTTCGATGTCCCCTCAGCTAACTACATATCCCTCCTCTACTTTAACTTTGTAATACCGTCACAGTGGGGCTATTAATACCCACCTCATGATGTTGGCCATGGTGGGGCTATTAACACTCACCTGTTGGCCTTTATAATATGTACTTTGGGGCGGCACATGACAATCCCGTAGTTTCATATTTACTTTATTTCTCTTGTTACTCATCTGTAGATTTAGAAATCATGGATCAGAGAAAAGGGGTAAAGTCAGATCCATTTTCCTGAATGAGGAAGACTCATTACGTTCTGTACTATATTAGACATGACCTCAAATGAACCTAATAAAAGTGAGGTCCAACTATGGGGTTCGGGCCCAAAAAGGACATTTACGTTTTTTGCAACAAAGCATGGACCGGGTAAGTGAAACCCGGTCGGGTCTTCTATTTAGTATCCATGTACGTGACTCAAGCCGGATCGGGATTCAACTCGGGTCGGATCATTGTTCGTACTTTGAAATTGATTTGAAATTCTCTCTGTCCCTGGACCGGTCGACCGTTCTTATTAAACCGGACGACCGCTCCTGACAGTCACGCATGTGTCTTGTCTAGCCGGTCAACCGATCTTCTTGGACCGGTCGACCGCTCTTAGCGGCATACCTGTCCTTCATCATCGGTCGACCGTCCTTGTCGGACCGGTCGACCGCTCCAGACAAGCACACTTGTGTGTCCTCTGATCGGTCGATCGATCATATAGAATCGGTCGACCGATTCTATGGTCAGAACAGAGCCGCTGGGCAATTTCTCCTTTTTCGGCCGACTTCCGATCATCGGATCGTGATGGTTACAATATAAAAAGTGTAGTCTATAATCTCTAGGTCACTATAGAATCATTAAACAATAATATGATCAATAATTTATCGCCTATGGGGGTTAAACGTCTAAGGTACCTTTTTCAATCATTTTTCGTTCGCCGACGATCTTTGCGTCGTCCTCTCTGGCGCCGATCAGTCTTGACCGGCGATGGGGTGCGGCTGATCTTCGAGCATGTCGAGGAAGGGACGTTGTGCATCGGATCTCCATTGGATCGCCTCTGTTTGTCGCTCTTGTCGCTCGGTGCGCGCGCCTCGTCAAAGCAGGGGAAGAGGAACGGAGGAGGCGGTGGTGGTAGCCGTACAGGAGGAGTCCAGAAGGGCACGAAAGCTTCTCCTCATGCTCCTTTTATAGCTTCAGGCTGGCCTGATTCGGGGTGTAATTGGAGAGTGAATCGGGGAGGAAATCACTCACTCTCCAGAATTATTATTCATCTATTCCTTCTTCCTTTTTATTTCAAATATCTTTCCTTTCTTGCTCCTCCCATGATCTGGATTTCATTTAGCATTTAAATTCTTTCCGTATTTGTGTTGATTCTTGACAGACGTTACACAATGTGTGTTCGAATTCAAATCCCTTTCTTATTTGGATCCCTCAATGCTTTAATTCTATTTATTTGATTTGAATTAAATTCTAAATTCCCTTCCTCTTCTGATCTTTCCTTCTCCTGAATTTAATTTTGCATTTGAATTCTTTCCATATCCGTGTTGATGAAATTTGCCAGCTATTATACGTTTCAAATTTTAAATCCTTTCCCCTTTCGTATTCTTCCATGTTTTGATTCTTTTGAACTCCTTCCTTAATTACAATTTACGTTTGATTCCAGATTTCCTCTCATTAATTGCAATTGATTTGCAATTTGAATGTTTCCTTATTTTTGAATTCGTTTTCTTCTTTAAGAATTGAACTCAATCAATTTTTCAATTGAATTCCCATATTAATGGTATTGATTTGAATTTGATTTCCTTCATTGATTGCCATTGATTCCGATTTTTTTTGAAACGTTTCGAATTCTTGCCTTGATTGCTAATTAGATTTTGATTTCTTTCATTAATTGCATTAAATTTCAATTTTGAATCATTTTTCCTTATATGAAATTTTTGCATACGTTACACGGATGGCCGCCCTTTTTACCCTCTCCTCTGTGGCGTGTAGAGGAGAAAGACGTCCCACCCATTCCCCTCTCCTCTCTGGTGTGCACAGAAGAGAAGCATGCAACTGCTTTCCCTCTCCTCTTCGGCTCACAGAGGAGTGAAGTGCCCCACCCATTTCTCCTCTTCTCTTCGGTGCGTAGAGGTGAGGGGCATGCTATAGGGAATAGGGGCAATCGTCTCCTTTCCCTCTCCTCTCAAGCATGCAAAGAAGAGGGGAAGGGGCGACTGCTCTCCAAGTCTAACGAGAGGTGACAACCATAAGACTATAGGATAAATTACGTCAAATACTCTTCAACTTTGATAATTTTTTAGTGTTATCCTCAAACTTTATTTTATAACTAAACTATTATCTATTTTATAATTTCACGGAATGCCCTTTCGAGATGGAATACTTAATTTTCTGGTCATTCGAATGACGTGATTTTTTTAAAAAATATATAAAATATTAAAAAAGAAAAATCCCTCTCCCTCCAGCCGTCGACGACCAATCCTCTCCGACGAGACGGCCCCTCCCCTTGCGCGATCTACGCGTGGAGGGGGAGGGCTGCCTCCCCCCTCTACGTTCGTTGGTGCACGAAGGTCTCAGACCCCCACCCCACTCCCCCACCCACCGCCTTTCATGCATCGACGGTCGAATGGGGGGTGAACTTGCCCCCCGTGCGACCTTCGCTGGCACGCAAAGGTCGCAGGGGTTTGCCCCCTGTGCGACCTTCTCGGTGTGCCCCCTCCCGACTGTGCACGTCGTCACATTGAAGGAAAGGGTGCCGGCGCAGCGAAGGACGACAAACACGGAGAAGAGAAAATATTATTTTATTTTTTAATGATGTCACATCAATTAAATGCACGCGTGGAGGAGAGAGAATGTGGCATGTGGGCGCCACATCTTTCCAGCGATCAGAAAACGAATGATCAGCGATGAAAATGATATTCGGTGCAACGAATTAAAAGATGGACATTCGTATTATAAACTAAAGTTAGAAAATATATCTAAGCAAATTGGAGCTCATTTGATATAATTTACTCGTTATCATCTTTCTTATTAATTTATTAAATTTTTTATTTATATTAATTTATTATTTTGCATCACCACAATCGAGAAATACGTGTGCAAAACTTTAAATATAGTTTGGTTATAAATTTAAATTAGAGAACTGAATGTATAGAAAATTAGAGGACTATTTGTACAATTTATCCCTAAAATTTGAAGTCATCTCGTTGTTTGACTTCGTACAGCAATTTGCATTAGTAAGGTTTAATGCTGCATGCTCCACTTGTGGGAATAATTGAATAAATATATATGTAGATGCTTGTTCAGCTAGTCAACAGGTCAAGTCAACTGTGACGAATCAACCCAAACGAGTACAAGCCAATCTTTTACCCACTTGAGCACAAGGAAAATGAAAATGACAAAACATAATTTGCCTAACGAAATAATATAATTATTTAGTTATAATAGAAGAAAAATGTTGCACTAGTGTCAAGGCACACCCAAAAATTTTTAGTGAAACCAATTTTTTATTATAAAAATAATATCATCAAATAAATAATAAAAACATTAACGAATTTAATAATATTTAACTTAATTCAGGAGGAATCAAGCTCTTATTTAATCTATAAAATATTAATATTATACACATTAGATAAACATAAGTAGATAGTAGAAAATGTAGTGAAAAAATAAGTAGCCTTTCCCACTTCGTCCCTTATTAATGTTAGCATGAATTTTTTTGGTAATTAACCTTATTGAAGGAAGGTAAAAATTTAAATTAAAGCGTCACGAGTCAGTGAATTTTTTAAAATATGCCTGTATATAAGCTCATCAACATTACCATGATAACATTACTTCTATAACTTTGAAAAATCATTAAATTAAATCTTAACCCTTCTCATAATTATTTTTTAAAATATTATTAAATAGGCCATGTTCTCTGATTTATTGAAACAAGTAATGGGGACTTGATTTATAATATATATTTAATCTCATCTTTCTCACATATCATAAGTGAAGTCTATAGATTTGAGTATATATATACATCAAACAGCGTACACGGTAAATTAACTGTCAATGCAGAATTGACATGTAGTCCTTTTTTTGAATAGTCCATTCTGAAAAGGGGTGCGGACTATTCATTATAGGACTGATCACATATTAAAAGGTCGGCCGATTATCGAGTCCAACTAATTCGATAAGATCACTCTGAGTTACATGCCTGACAGACAAGTGAGACTTCCAATAATTTTTTTTACATTCATAGAAATTCGAACTCGATACATCTACTTAAGCAGGAGGAGCCGCTATTACTCCAACTCAACCCTTATTGGTAGCACACCATATCCTTATATATATAACATATAAAGCATAAAGTTAATTATGCATTAAGTCAAGTCAATAGAAATCCCTTAGAAATTATTTTATAAAAAAGTTGAGTTCAGTTATAATTAAGATGGTTAATATGCACGCTAAGCCTAAGATATAACGCATAAATAATCTATATGCAAAGAACTTATGAGGACCCTAATAGCATACAAAGGATGCATCGTAATATCGCACACTTGACCCATTTTGACTCTGTCCACCACTCACATTATTAAGAGATTAGGACGTCTTTCCAATCCAATTTTGTAGCACACCGGTAAAAATAAAAAAAGGAAGTTGACGAGTCTCGACCGAACTCCCCTTTCTCGTCTTTTTGTCTTTTCCTATTGTTCCTTCTCCATTTCTTCTCTCCACTTGTTTTTTTTTCTATTGTTCCTTTTTCCCTTCATTTTTCTCTCTCCCTACCAATTGACTCTTGTTGGAAGAAACTTCAAGGCAGAGATTTTGTTCCACCTTCGAGAGGGAAGGCCAAGGGTCAGCCCCTCTGTATATGAAGCCCGACCTCTTCCTCCCCCTCTTCCATTTTCCTTTTTGTTCTCCCTCTCGTCGACTTCTCTGGGTGTTTTCGTTGCTGGTTGCAAACAAAGGACGAGAGGAGGTTGCTGACGGCTTCGTTCGACGCAAGGAACGATGGCGATGGAGCTGAGGGGGAACACCGCAAGGATGAATCGAGAGCTTAGGCGTTGATGTGTGTTGTTCAGAATCTTCTTCATAGATTAGTTCTAGACGAATAGATGCATGTTCTAAGGATTTAGTTAGGTGATTACTCTGTTGATATACATCAAAATCATAGCACTCGAACTCTTGAAATCATAGTTGTGTTTCCTGCAAAATTGTAGAATCTTATCCGAAAAACTGCCGTGTTAGGTTCAAACTTGTTTGAACGATGTGTAACTAGATATGTGTTCGTATTGCTTAGATGTGTAGTGATTACTTTATTCTCATATTTATGAATTAAAACATCGATGCATGATGCTTGTAAACGCCAAGGAATCGAAATGACCAAACATGTAACTCACGCAGTTTTCTACGTAAGTAAGAACCTAGCCCGGGTTGTCCAAAATTGGCCCAGGCAGATTGACTCGGTCCGACTTCGTCCGCGACTCAGCCCAGATTCGCCATTAACGTAGAGCTCGAGCTCTGCGCATACCAGTCACCCAACTTAGTCCGGGTTTTCTACGTCTCGACTCGATCGCACTTCAACTCGGCCCGAGTGTGATCCTAACCCGGCCCGAATTTCAACTCAGATTTTTTCGAGATTGATTTCGTCAAAATTTGGCCCGGGTCCCACCTATAGTCGGCCTGGATTCTGACTAGAATGATTACTCTATGATTATGCTTCTCCATGAATAAAAAATGATCATGACTCTTATGAAGTACCACGAAGAACGATGACAAACTATTATTATTTCCTATGCAACGAACAAAGAATGAATCCAGAACGGTCGACCGCTTCCCTTTTCGACTGAAGAATAATGATAAATGGGTGTCCGCTTCTTTTTTCGGACGACCACTGGATGTACTTAAGATGGACGACCACTCGACTTTCGAGGCGTCCCTTATGTGGACGGAAGAATACGACTTTAATTTAAGCCCTTATTTGATAAGTTTCCGTCCACCTGATTGAAATCAAATTATATGAACTAAAAGATGATTCGGAGCTATATTTCATACAAACTTGATCAATTTACGGATTGAAAGAGAGGTCCACTTATGATGGGAGGAAGTTATGACAGCCTTGTGCGATACACTTACTCATGGGTTATCATTTGCCTTATCTAGATGAGAGTCTCTCTCTTACGGAGGTTTCCGTCTTGTGCGAGGTCATCTCCCCCAATGGAGCTGACCGTAGCACCGATCACCTACTGGTTTATGATGGTATAGATACTTGTACCTTGTTGTGCCTGCAATGGTACTCCCTAAAAGAAAGAAAGAGCTCCTCTAAAATATGAAAGTATGAATGATCAAAAGATGAAAGAAAGGACTTTGTCCTTATGAATATGAATATGAATATGAATATGAATCACGAATACGAATATGAAATAAGAATATGAATGATGAACACGAATAATGAACATGAAAAAGAATATAGAAAAGAAAGAAAACTGAAAGGCATGAATAATGTTTCTCTTCATCGACTTCACTATATATATGTGATCCACGTTTTCATTTGATTATATGATTATTTCACACTTATTCTGATAGAGCTGATTTATGATTTATGCGAACTCATATTTAACCTTATATTAACAGTTGAGCTTGCTCTCCTATGTGATTCCTACTGATACTTGATTTGATGCGGGCCGGGATGATGTGCGTGAGGCGACTATGGTTCGTATGGCATGTGAACATGATTACTTTAAAGATACGACGCAGTCTTACGCTTTTGCGTCTTGTTGAGTTGTACTTTTATTTAGATGACACTCATGCAATCGTGTTAGACCGTGGGCTTTTGTATTCACCATTTTGAGACATCGATATACCATCTCTCGAACCACCTGGTGATCTCGCACGTCGCGGGTGATCACATATTAATGATTATTTACTGTCGCACGTCGCAGGATAAGTCGTGGGGCGCTATGTACAGTCACTGAATTTGATACAACAAAATCACGATTTACTGATGGATATGCTGCAGAATATAGTTGCACTAATAAGCATATACTACGGCGGTTATCTGCAGCATTGTATTATTGTATAACATTCATGTGAGGCATGAAGGAGGGTGCAGCGAAATTTTCATGTCAGAAAGAACTAATTAATTAAGATAGAACGAAGACGAGGAAGACCAGAAGAACTGAAAAAGAGCACACGTCAATGCCCATCTCCATTCTTATTCTTATAATCACACAAGTCAAGTCATGGATAACATCATCGTATCACAATCAAACCACATTTTGACTCAGTCGATCCTCTGACACGCACATTATTAGGAGACTAGGACATCATTCCAATCATGTTAATCCTTAATCCATCTGCCCAACTTCCACTACGCGGTGTGCCCCGGTCTTATGAAAGCTTCCTCATGCATGCAATCACCAAGAGAACCCCCATATAACACCCCCTCCATGCAAATCCTCCACACACCACCAGTTAATTAATTAATTTAACGCAAGGCGAGCGATTGCAATGGCGAAGACCTTCCTCCTCTTGCTCCTAGCTGCCTTGGTTTGTGTCGCCACCGCCAGGGAACTCGGCGAAGGCGCGGGATACAGCGACGTCAGGCACAGTTTGGGCTTCCCATTTCTAGGAAGCATCGGGAAGGGAGCCGCATAGGACATTGGCCATGAAGGCGCCGGCTCCAGTAAGGACCCTTTTGTAGAGGCGGCGAAAAAAGTACCATCTCATGCGCCATCCCCCAGACCGACCCCCTTCTCCTACATGGCTATCTCATATTTTTTAACTGCGATATATCTACTGCGTGGTCTTAAGATACAGTTTGCTGCGTGAAAGGGCGTCTGGGTGTCGTGCGTGTGTCACAGAGTCATTTTTCGCTCGATGATTCGTGCGGCGCTTAAACATGCCCAACGTCTAGGCAAGCTCTTTTGAATGCTTTGCTGAAGCTTGCTTTTGCCACTTTTCGATTGTCACAGTTTTTGGGACACTCGATCCCGAGCGGCCGCTTCTTCGGTGGAGGCGTTCGTAAATGAACGAGCACCTCGACGGGACGCTCGATCTCTTTGGGACGCTCTTTTGTGGGTTGCCATCCCACGCTCGAGGCACGTTGCTAAATTTAGGGAAGCTTGAAATCTTTGTTGAGAAAATAAGGATGATTACAAAGCTTGAGGGGAGCACTAGCGGATCTCCCCTTACTATAACCCAGGCTCGTAAGGTCCATATGAGACGTGTGATGTGGAGGACAAGCCAAGGGGGTGCACTTTTCAGGAGTGCGAAATTATAAAACTGTCACTATCACACTTGAAAATAAAACTAAGTACAAAAGTGGGTTGAAAAGGGAAAATTACATGAAGTAAGATAACTCGGTGTGCCCCGGGGAAAGCCCTCGGGACATTCTCCCCCACTCAAGTCAGCGACATCCCAGGAGCTGTAGCTTAGAATTCTTCGATCTTCTGCTTGAACTGCCATAGGTCTTCGGCTGTCTCACAACTTGTGTCGACGTTCGGTCTTCCGCTCCATCGAACAAGATATTCCTTCTTCCGATTCTTCGTGCGGACAGCGAGTACTTCTTCAACTTGATCAGTAAACTACTGACGGATAGCCGGCGGGGCGCGGTCTGAAACCCCACGCCCGGAATCTTCAGGGCCTTCTACGAAAGGCTTGAGCAGGTGAAGACGGGGTGTTGCTGCATCTGAGGCGGGAGCTCTAACTTGTAGGCCACCTTGCCTACCTTCTTTAGGATCTTGAACGGTCCCTCGTAACGCCTAACGAGGCTTCTGTGCAGATTCTTCCCACTGAGTCGCAGATGTTGGACCAGCTTCATAAGGACCAAGTCTCCGACTTCAAAGTTGACGTCCCGTCGGGCGGTGTCCGCCCACTTCTTCATGCGCTTCGATGCCTTATATAAACATTCTCTCGCCATGTCATTCTGCTCATGCCATTCCCTCGTCATGCGATGAGCGGCGGAGACTTTGTCACCATAAGATGTGGCGACGGCCTGGGGCGTCAGAGGTTGCTGCCCCATCACTATCTCGAAAGGACTCCGATTGGTCGACTCGCTCCGCTACAAGTTGTAGGAAAATTGTGCGATGTCGAGTAGCTTCGCCTAGTTCTTCTGATTGACACTCACATAGTGCCGCAAGTAGATTTCCAAAATACAATTCACCCTCTCAGTTTGGCCGTCGGTTTGAGGATGAAGTGATGTCGAGAAATGCAGGTTGGAGTTCATCATTTTGAACAGTTCCTTCCAGAAGTTGCCAACGAATCGACCATCCCGATCGCTGACGATGCTTTATGGTATGCCCCAATACTTCACTACATGCTTCATGAATAACTCCGCAGCTTCAGTAGCAGGACAACTTGCGGAGCCGACGGCGAAGATGACATACTTGGAGAACCGATCGACGACTACCATGATGGTACTTGCCCCTTCAGACTTGGGCAGGCCTGTGATGAAGTCCATGGAAACATCTTTCCATGGATGCTCCGGAATAGGCAGGGGTTCCAGAAGTCCGTCGGGCGCTTGGTTGAGATTCTTGTCTTGCTGGCAAACAAGGCATGTCTTCACGAAAGCTTCAACATCATCCTCCATCCTTGGCCAGAAGTAGTTGTCTTCGATGAGTGCCAAAGTGCGGCGGATGCCCGGATGTCCTATCCACTTGGAGTCATGGCACTCCTGCATGATAGTGCTTCGCAAGTTGTCGAACAGAGGAACGTAGATGCGACGTTTCTTGGTGAAGATCTGTCCATCTTCCACCCAAAAGCGGCGTGTCTTTTCCCTCATTTGCTTGCTCAAACAGGTTCTTTGCCGTGGGATCTGACTCCAGTTCCTTTTTTATCCTCTCGATCATGTCTGCCTGAGAGGAGCACATGGCCGTCAATTTCGCGCGTCGGCTGAGGGCGTCGGCAACGACATTCGTCTTGCCGGGCTTATACTCCAGAACGTAGTCGAACTCCGTCATAAAATTTTGCCACCTTGCTTGCTTCGACGAGAGCTTCTTCTGCGTCTCGAAGTAATTTGTCGCGACGTTGTCCGTCTTGATGTGAAATTGTGACCTGAGGAGGTAGTGCCGCTATGTCCTAAGGCAGTGGATCATCGTGGTCATCTCCTTCTCCTGAACGGCATAGCGTCGCTCCGTGTCGTTGAGTTTGCGACTCTCGAACGCCACATGATGCCCTTCCTGCATAAGAACTCCTCCGATAGCATAGTCAGAAGCATCTGTCTGTACCTCGTATGGTTTCGTGTGGTCTGGCAAGACGAGCACCAGTTCCTCCGTCATGGCCCTCTTGAGGGTATCGAACGCTTCCTGGCATGTCGGCGTCCACTCCCACTTCACGTTCTTCCGGAGGAGATTCGTCAAATGGGTCGTCACATGTGAATATCCTTTGACGAACCGCCTGTAGTAGTTCGTCAGGCCAAGGAACGAATGCATGTCGGGAACCCGCCTAGGCGGTTCCCACTCCATGATGGCCCGAATCTTCGAGTCGTCCATCTTCAGCTTGCCACATCCGATGACATGTCACAAGAAGTGCACTTCCGGTTGAGCGAATGCACACTTCTCCCGCTTGATGTATAGCTCATTCTGTCGCAATACCTCGAACACTTGCCGAATGTGCTCGATATGCTCCTCCAAGGTGCGGTTGTAGATCATGATGTCGTCGAGGTATACAACCACGAACCTGTCAAGGAATGGTTGCAATACCTTGTTCATTAGAGTACAGAAGGTCGTTGGGGCGTTGTGAGGTCGAAGGGCATCACGGGGAACTCGTATGAGTCGTATCTTGTGACACACGCCGTCTTCTGCACATCCTCCTCCATGATTCGGACTTGCCAATAGCCCGAACGAAGATCCAACTTTGTAAACCATCTTGCACCGCCAAGTTGGTCGAACAAGTTCGCCACCAAGGGGATGGGGTACTTGTTCTTCACCGTAAGCTTGTTGAGCGCCCGGTAATCGATGCACATCCGGAGGGAATCATCATGCTTCTTCTGAAAGAGTACCGGGGCGCCATATGGAGACTTCGAGGGCTGAACGTATCCTGCATCCAATAGTTCGGTGAGTTGCTTACGGAGTTTTGTGAGTTCCAGAGGGGCTAGCCGATAGGGGACTCCATGAGGGGGCTTCGATCCTGGGACCAAGTCGATGACATGGTCCACTTCATGCTTCGGAGTCAATCGCTTTGGGAGCTCCGGGGGCATGACGTCCGCAAAGTCCTCAAAGGTTTCAAGGACTTTGGGAGGTGTTGGAGTGGAGGGGCCCGGATCTTCCAATATGACAATCGCCAGGAAGGTGTGCTTCTGTTTGCGCAACCCCTTCGCCACTTGCATGGCGGAGAGGGTCTTCTGCTTGAGATCACCTCACGGGAATGTTGTAGGGTCCCTTGGGGTCAAAGATGAACATTAAGTTGGTGAGCGGGATGACACATGCAGCAATGTGTCGCAGAAAAGAGATGCCCACCTTCACTCCTGGAGAAATTCCTGTGGTCGAGATAGACTTCGTGTTCACCGTCTTGAACGTGTCATTAGTCTTCTGTAATGACAACTTCAGCTTCTTGGCGGCCACTTCTGACACGAACAACTCTGATGCTCCCGTGTCAATGAGGGCGTTGAAGACTTGCCCGTTCAACTCGATGCCCGCATAAAGTCGAGCGGCCGATGAAAGACCTTCGAGGCGTTGATGGCGCTGAGAACGTGCATCGAACTGAGACACGCCTCCCCCTTCTCCTTCTCGTCAGGGCAATACATGGCGTTGACCGTCGCCTTTTGCGGACAATCGCTTGTCCAATGCGAACCTTTGCAAATGTAGCATGGTTTCGGTGGCTTTCCGTCCCTCTTGAAATGGTCATTGTTGGGCCTCCTGTCTTTGTGTCCTTTGTCTTTGTCCTGATAGTGCGGCTTACCTCCTTGCGACTTTGGCTTCTCTCCCCCACCATAGTCCTTGCCCGAGGGCTTTGGTGGTGGAGCGCTCGTTTCAACATACTCCACGAGCGACTAGCGAGCGGAGGTTGGGGCAATCTCGTCGCTCCAACTCCGTCTTAGCCCATGGCTTCAAACCCTTCACGAAGACTGCCAACAACATGTCTTCGTCCACCTAGGAGATCTGTAAGCGGAGCTCAGTGAACTCTTTCACGTACTCCTTCAATGTGCCCTTCTGGCAAATGTTGAACAACACAATCTTGACCTCCAATCCCGATTTGGCGGGGCAGAAGTAATTCGTCAGCTACCTCTTGAAGTCGTCCCACCTCTCAATGGGCTCGACGTTGCCACATTCCATATCGTCGCAATGGCACCGCCACCATAGACTCGCCGCATCTTGCAAGTAGAAGGATGCGGTCTTCACCATCCTCGCTTCGGACGTCACGTCTAAGGCCTCCATGTACCTTCGGACGTTCCACAGGAAGTCAGTGATCTCCTTCGCCGATCACTCGCCTTTGTAGGGCCGCAGTTTCGGCACATCAATCCTTATCTCATGCGGGGCGGGCGTCTCGAGACGCCGCCCATCTCCATAGCGTCGCTTTAGTTCTTCCCGCATGGTCTTGAACTCTTGCTCCATCTCGAACTGCATGTTGGAGAGACCATTGTCCAAGGTCTTCCGCATGTCCATGATCGTCGCCTCCATGGACTCCAACCCCGTATACAACGGCGCCATCTCGTCCCGCACCGTTGCGAGATCCACGATCTTCTCCAACTCCCGCTCGTGCGTTGCGAGTTGGTCTTGCATCTCGCCCTTGTCCAATTGGAATTGGCCGAGGCGTTGCTCGAAGGCGGACAAGGCGTCCTTCGAGCGGGCGCGTGCTCGCTCGGGGCGGCCCTTCTCCGGTGCGACGGGTTCATTCGTCATCTCCAAATTCGACGTCATTTCTCCTTGATCGTCGAACGTCAACTTGAGCGGTCCCAGAAACGCTGCTCAGATACCAACTTGTCACGGGGTCATTTTTCGCTCAATGACCCGTGCGGCGCCTAGACGTGTCCAACATTTAGGCAAGCTCTTTTGAATGCTTTGCAGAAGCTTGCTTTTGCCACTTTTCAATTGTCACAGTTTTTGGGACGCTCGGTCCTGAGCGGCCGCTTCTTCGGTGGAGACGTTCGTAAACGAACAGGTACCTCGGCGGGACGCTCGATCTCTTTGGGACACTCTTTTGTGGGTTGCCACCCCACGCTCGAGGCACGGTGCTAGATTTAGGGAAGCTTGAAATCTTTGTTGAGAAAATAGGGATGATTACAAAGCTTGGGGGGAGCACTAGCTGGTCTCCCCTTATTATACCACAGGCTCGTGAGGCCCAAATGCGACGTGTGATGTGGAGGACAAGCCAAGTGGGTGCACTTTTCAGGAGTGCAGAATTATAAAACTGCCACTATCGCACTTGGAAATAAAACTAAGTACAAAAGTGGATCGAAAATGGAAAATTGCATAAAGTAAGATAACTCGGCGTGCCCCGGGGAAAGCCCTCGGGACATTCTCCCCCACTCAAGTCAGCGACGTCCCTGGAGTTGCAGCTTGGAATTCTTCGATCTTCTGCTTGAACTGCCACAGGTCTTCGGCTATCTTTCAACTTGTGTCGGCGTCCGGTCTTCCGCTCCATCGAACAAGATACTCCTTCTTCCGATTCTTCGTGCGGACGGCGAGTACTTCTTCAACTTAATCAGTAACGGAAAGCCCCCGGGACACGTGCATGCATGCATCCACGACTAGCATTTCTTAGTGTGACGCAATTAATATATATTTTAATTTGTTGTTGTTCTTGTCATTAAAAATAAGTTGTGCAGTGAGACTACGGGGTAAATTACACGAATGATCTCTCAACTTTGAGTCGATTTTCAATTGGTCCCCCAACTTCATTTTATAATCAGAACATCCTTCATCTTTCATTTTCTTGCACGCTTAGTCCTCCTGACCGATGATAGTGAGTTTCTCGATTGCCTTGCTTACGTGACGGATTTTCTCTCTCCTCCAGGTCATTTTATGTCTGCCACGTCATTATAAAATAAAAATGAATGAAGTTTCCACGTCATTAAAAAATTTTAAAAATAAAAAAATCAGGAGCGAGAGTGACCGCCCCCTCTTTCTCCTACACGAGAGCTCGAGCTCGCCGGAGCTCGAGCAAGGGGGGCTCTCCTTCTCTCTCCCGCAGCGAGAGAGAGAGAGAGGGAGGGGGGCGGTCGCCCCCTCTCTCTCTCCAGCCGTGCTGGACAGAGCTGGAGAGAGGGAGGGAGGGAGGGGGGGGGGGGGGGGGGCGACCTCCCGCCCTGCGGGAGAGACAAAGAGGGGGGCGGTCACCCCCCTCTTCTCTCTCCAGTCGTGCTAGAGAGTCGACGAGTTCGAGCAAAGGGGGGCGGTCGCCCCCCTCCTCTCTCCAACCGTGCTGGAGATTGGAGAGAGAGAGGGAGGGGGGCGATTGCCCCCCTTTGCTCGAGCTCGCCAGAGCTCGAGCTCGAGCTCTCTCTCCAGCCGTGCTGGAGAGAGGGAGGGGGGCGACCGCCCCTCTCTGCTCGAGCTTGTCGGAGCTTGAGCTCTGTGTTGGAAAGAGAGAGGGAGGCGGTCGCCTCCCTCCTCTCTTTCCTCTCGCTCCTGATTTTTTTTATTTTTAAAATTTTTTTAATGACGTGAAAACTTCATCCATTTTTATTAGTTTTTTAATTTTTATAATGACGTGGCGGACATAAAATGACGTGGAGGAGAGAGAAAATCCGCCACGTAAGTAAGATAACCGGAAAACCCACTATCACCGGTCAGGAGGACTAAGCGTGCAAGAAAATAAAAGATGGAGGACGTTCTGATTATAAAATGAAGTTGGGGGACCAATTAAAAATCGACTCAAAGTTGGAGGAACATTCGTGTAATTTAACTTGAGACTGCGCATAACATACATGGTGCATGGAAATGTTATTTGTATCTTTCCTCTTTATTTAAGTTTTATATTAATTAAATTTATAAATAATTAATTTAAAGTTCTTGTTGCATTATTAATTTTTAATAAAATCATGTTATATATCATATATTTAAAGAAAAAGTTATAATATAATGCATACTCAATATTATATATATAATATTTATATACAATATATAGTATGAACTCATTTGATCGAGAATGAATTCAAATTTTAAGATGGAATAGGTCCACATTTTTACAATAAGACCCATTTCCGAGTTGTTTTAAAAGGTCATTTTTTGAAACCTCCTCTTAACTATATCGACTTTTTCGTGTCTAACTCCTAAATTTTTTTCGCATTTTTTCCTTCAGTCTTTCTATATAATTTTGTTAACTTTTTTGTTATTTTTTATTCTTTTCATTTATAAAAAGATTAAAATTTCCTTCCACTAATTGTTCTCGCTTTTAATGTTTAAAATAAAATAAAATATTTAAACAAATAAACAATGTCAAAATCCTCTTTTTATTTTTTATATTATTTATCATTATATTATTATTATAAATATTAAAATAAAGGACAATATGTTGAAGGACATTTTAGACTTCTCATAAATAAAACATAAAAATATCATAAAAAGTTAACAAAATGAGACGACTAAAATAAAAATCACGATAAAATTTAAGAGCGTTATATAATATGTTTATAATTTAAAAATAGACGTAAAAAATTTATTATAATTTAGAGAAGTGTAAAGAAATAACCCTATTTTAAATTAGAAAAATTCTCAAAAGGAATTGGGTTCAGTCCGGCTGGAGGGTCAGGTAATCCTGACCTGCTCGCCTCTATCAGGCGCGATTGCGGGCCCTCTTAAAAAGGCATTTTCTAACAATGTAAAATTAGTTTTATAAATGAATAATATTTTCCCTTCAATATCGTGTTAAGTCGTCTGATCTTATCGTTATATAATTGGTTATGGCCTTGCAACTTGAGCCAGTCCGATGGTAGGCCCAATTAGAACGACTCATGTAGCACTAAAAGGCCCATCACGCCCTTTATAATCATTGTTTGATTTTCCTAACATTGTAGTAGTTAAAGGTGCACTTATCAGGTCATACACACACATTATTTATACAATAATTGCAAGTTATTGTCTGCCAGGTGAAGGAGTGTTTTTAATCATAAAATCTGTAAAAAACGTTAAAAAAATCCAACAATGTTTTAGCCTCCAAAAACGCCATAAAGGATTGAAAATTTTTAGGTCATTGCCACTGTGCATCTAATTGCATAACTATTAATTAAATAAGTAAACGATGACAATTTGAAAAGTAAAAAAAAGAAACAAAAAAGAAGAAAAAGCTAAAAACACGCTATTGAGAGGTAAATAGTGTCTCCTCATTGGTACGCAACGTCGACATCATCAATGCGCTAGTGACGTCTACGTAGCGTCACTACTATATGCGACACTATTAATCGTCCGTTTTTAAGGTTCCAGTGGGGAGGAGGAAGTACTCTAACAATTTCTTTCATGTATATATGCATGGGATCAGCATGACTGCAACATTTAGTACGTAGTCCCCTTCTTCTCCTCCTACTTTTCCATTAGCTCTTTGCAGCAAGACTCCAACCTTTTTTACATATATAATATGGACAGTTAGGACGTCGTCCATGGACATTGTGAAAAGTTGCATTATAACTCCTCTTTTTTGGTTGTCACCTCGCCGTTTAATTAAATTTAACGCCCTCCTCCCCATCCGCTACTGCCCTCCATTTATATAGTTCCCACATGCAAAAGCCTGTATAAAAGCCACCATGCACCATGGGCGCCAATGCCATGCGAATCGAATCAAGAAGCACCTATTTCTATGCGTGTATGCACACATAGCTACGAGGATGGCCAAGCTCTGCCTTCTCTTGCTCTTAGGCGCTGCTCTCTTTTGCTGCTCTGCCGCTGCTAGAAAGCTCGCAGGCGGCGACGGCGCCACCTTCGAGGAGCAGAAGTGGCACCACCATGGCGGGGGCTTCGGCGGCGGCGGAGGATACGGCGGAGGCGGCAGCCTAGGCGGTGGAGCCGGCTACGGCGGGGGTGCGGGATTCGGCGGCGGCGCAGGAGGACTCGGCGGAGGAGGTGGCTTCGGAGGTGGAGCTGGAGGAGGGTTCGGCGGAGGCGCCGGCGCCGGCGGAGGCTTCGGAGGTGGTGCGGGTGCTGGAGGAGGGTTCGGTGGTGGTGCAGGTGGCGGAGGAGGATTCGGAAGCGGCGCCGGAGGAGGAGGTGGCTTCGGAGGGGGTGCGGGAGCCGGCGGTGGCATTGGCGGAGGCGGTGGCTTCGGAGGTGGCGCAGGTGGCGGTGGAGGTCTCGGCGGGGGAGCGGGAGGTGGCTTTGGAGGAGGAGCAGGTGGCGGCCTTGGCGTTGGAGGTGGATTCCATTGAAGCATCTGCAGCTTTAATTACTTTAAATGTCATCTACGTAATTGAAGAAATCGTCGTATAATAATAATAATAATAATAATAATAATAATAATAATAATAATAATAATAATAATAATAATAATAATAATAATAATAATAATAATAATAATAATAATAATAATAATAATAATAATAATAATAATAATAATAATGTAACCTGAATTCTTGTTGTGGTTGCGTTGTGTGTGTCAATGATCTTATAATCCAAGTAATGGATGGATGTCTTTGCGTCCAGTATGTCTGAGAATAAATTGTAGGATTACAAGTTGTTTCAACTGAGTTATTCTTTCTGTAATGCTACTCGTGATTAACACTTAATTTCTAGTATTTTTTTGTGTTATTTTCTTTTTTCCTTTTAATTAGCTTGTTTCCAATCATGAAGTCAACCGTTTATTAATTGAGAAATTAGTAAGTTTCCCCTTCCTTTTAAATTATTGTTTACATTTCACTTTACTCGGCCGTCAGTTCTTCTTTTTATTCATATTGTAAGTTACATTTGTACCCTTCATGATTATTTTGAAATTAAATTAAATTAAATTATGTATAAAAAAATGAAATGTTAGAAAACGAAGGTCAATGGGAAAACTTTGAGAAGGTAAATGTCTAACTCCTTATAATTAAGAGCTAAAATAAAAAAAGGTTATGGTTTTAATATTTTGCATAATATACGTGTGTAAGTAGTAATGCACAACTCAAGTTACTCAATAATGAGCATGCAACGTGCAAGCAATTTTGCAAATCGACTATTTATCTATTTATATATTTCTTTGCTCTTATGAAATTTTAATAGTTTTAAATATCGATGTGCATGTCTAGAAAGAGCTCATTTTATTTGCATGGATTATGAATTTCCAAATATTTTGGTCTTTATTTTAGCTGACATGTTTTTATTCCATTAAAAGGTTATATATAATTGAAAATAAGTCCCCGACCGGAATGAAATTTGAGAAATATATAGTTTATAATTTGTCAGTCATTACTTATAAAAATATTTAAATAGAGCATGACAAAAATTACATATTAACTTACATAGTTACATAATTATGGAATATGTTATGTATAATATCAATTATAAAGAAATAATATATTAAAAGGTGGCCGAATTAATAGGGTGCCGTTAGAAAGGTGGCGAGAATGGCCACTGGCTAATTTATAATTTTAATTTTTCACGTCAAACCATGCAACAAACGTATTCGTCTGGGCAATCGAAGACCATTTAGTCAACTACTCCGATAGCGTTGACATCGTATTACGAGAAAAATGATGCATTTTAATATTAATTACTTTTACAATAAATGCTTCAACAACCTAAAGTTACATATATTTTCGATACTACTAGTCTTATTATGAAAACTAAGAAATTATTAGCGTACAATTAATTTAATGTTAAAAAACTAACAAAAATAATACTTATGATCAAATTAATAATGTTAAAGATTCTATTCGAAAATAAATTATTTTCTTTTAAAATTGGGGGCTTAGATCCATCAGCCAATTAAGCATAAGTCAAATTCTTGAGAATAATTTGAAACTTCTTCTGAGGAAGAGGAAGTAATGGTACTTCTTCAACCAATCAAATAAACGAGTCCATATGTATATCCAATTATCCATCTTCTCAACTGTGAAAACGCCTCAACTCCAAACTCATCACGACGCCATTAAAATGATTGCTTTCGACTTCTTTCTTCTGACATGAGACCTGCTATATCCTCCTAAATTTTAGCCTAAAAATCAGCTTAATGACTTTTGATGGTAATTTTATCAACTTTCAGAGGTACTTTATTCATGTGAGTATTAGGAGGAAATTTAGCAGATGTTTTAGGAGGATTTAAAATTTTTCTTTTGACATATATATATATATATATATATATTAATTTACTTTACTGCTGCATTAATTCTTTTTTTTTCGTGATAGCTGCTGTTACAATATTTAATGATACTACTACGAATTGTCAAACTGATACCTAGTTATACACTTGAGAGACTTTGTCATAGATGTCGAATGGGAGGATTATATGTATTAGTAAGATGAAGATATAATATTCTTTTTTTATTCAGGCCATATGCCATATGGTATATTAGTAAGTTGAAGATATAATATTCTTTTTTTTTCAGAAAGGAAAATAATTCTTCGTTGTTAACTCCGCCTATATTTTATAGCCGGTCCCAAGCCCGGATAAAGGAGGAGGGTTGTGTTAGGCCCCGACAGCCAACATAAAATCATGTCGAATCTTATGAACATGGATCAACGAATGAATGGCGTCGTATGATCCATGTAGTCGACTCCACCTAGTGGGATAAGACTTTGTTGTTGTTGTTGTTTGTTGTTGTTGTTCCTGCTATTTTCAAAGGCGATCTTGTTTCGTTTCTTCGACACCGGATCTGTTCCTTGGATTTTTGTGTTGTGTTGATATAAAGGTTATTATTGATTTTAATATCAGTTTTACCAGTAAGATAATTGAAAACGGATCTGATGAGAAAAAAAATATTTGAATTATTATTATTATTATTATTATTATTATTATTATTATTATTATTATTATTATTATTATTATTATTATTATTATTATTATTATTATTATTATTATTATTATTATTATTATTATTAATCATGAACCCATTTATTTATTTATTTTGCTATATCTATTTTAATTACAATGGAACTAATTAAAAGGTTGACATATTATGAAGAATGGCAGGAAGAGACCAATTCTCAATCTTCTTCCCTGACAAGAATTTGGTGATACGGTTGGTCTACTTTAATTCTCCAATCAAGTCAACTATATGTGCAAAAGAAGAAGTGGCCGCCTATTTATCGTCCACCATCTCACCATCCATATTGCATTCTTTATGTATAATAAACTAAATATATTTATATACAACATTATTATGTAGGAATTTGAATAGAATCATATTCTCGATTTTTTAAGCTTTCAGTTTGGCCATAGCCTTTTTAATTTTTTTCTATTAGTATTAGGATTCTAATTTTCCTCTGCTATTTAACATAGAACTTGATTGTCCTAATTAATTACTTTAATAATTTTTTTCTCTTTTTTTTTAATTTCATGAGACCTTAATGTTCTAATTCGTGTAGGAGTTTAAACTTTTGAAGTTTATACATATATGACTATGGGTTCATGTTATGCAGTATCAAATTGATTATTTTGGATCATTGATCCTGCTATCGAAACTCTAAGCTCTCTTCCATACATCTTGTCCTAATAATTTATATGGCTGAATTTGGTATCAGTCCCTTTGTTCTGTCAAAAGCTTATGTGACAGGAACTTCAAACAGTCTTTGTGGCTAGAAATTTTTGTCAAGACAAGAACGTTTATTTTTTTTCCTCTCCTTTATGTCTTTTCAGTCATATATTTTGACTTTGTTTTTTCTTTCATCTATTTTTTTAATTATTTTGTAATATAAGTATATATTATTTAGTTATTTATTAATACATTATTACTCATATTAAAAAAATTTCTTAAATTCTATTAATTAAAAATTATAAAATATTTAGTTCTTCTAATTAATAAATATTTTATTAATTAAACTATTAAATTATTTTTTTAAAAAATATATTATATTTGGATCTTAAGATGTATGTAAATTATAATATTAATAATATTTAAAAGATTTAATCAAAATAAATAAAAATAATATAACGATTTACGTAAATTATAATATAAATAATATATTCTTATTTACTATAATTTTATACCACGTAAAATAATAAATTATATTCTTAATTCTTATGTTTTATCCAAACACCCACTAAAACTTATCTATCAAATCAATTTTTTAAATCCTCGTCATTGCATTTTTTCATCCAATCACCAACACAAACTTTTCTATCAAATCGATTAATTATCAAGAACTAATTTTTTCTTAAAATTTCCATACCAAACACAGCCTATATGAATATATTGTCTGGTTCCTTGAATTCTTAACATATTGTACGTATACAATCTTAATTAAACATTGCTGACCGGAGATGTAGATAAGGCAAATGTATAATATCTTAATTAAACTTTCATTTAATAGACAGATACTAAAGTATACATTCACAAAGATCCTGTCTTGAGTATTCACAAGGGAGATGGGACCTCTCCTTCCATTATCTCAACCTGCAGTGTGCATGTTTTCCTCTTGTAAGTTACTTGTTCCGATCTGGATTTGTAATGTATAATGCACGGATCATGTTCTTCTTGATCAATTGCTTAATTATGTCGTCATCAACAGTTAATTTAAGACGAAGAAGGGCTCGACAACTTAGTCAATGCTGAAAGCGATGTCCAACGCTACGTAGAAAATGCATCGACAGTTTAGTTTTGGTTTACGTAAACAATAATTATGATATATGTAATATTATAATATATTATGTCCCTTAGGTTCACACGTAAAACATAATTATTATTATATATGTAATAGGCAAATAAATTTGGTACTAATTCCGTACAAGAGCAGGTAATAAAATAAATTAACAAAAAAAAAAATACAATGTGCATATATAGCACCAAAAGAAAAGGATCTATGAGTATATATTACTATTTACATATTTATTATAAACCGAAGCATATTCTTTAAGCCGTTTGTTCCTTTAATCCTTCCAAATTAATCTCATTATGCACTATGCATACTTGTCGGCGCACATGTGAACCTCTAGTACCTCTAATTTCATGAACAAAAAAAAAAATCTAATTTGGATAATGCATGTTCTTCTATAATACTTAACTTATATCATATCAATTAGATTTAAGATGAAAAGGGGTTACATCACTAAATTAATTGCTGACAACAATGTCCAACCGTACTTAAAAATATACGTACATCGGTAGTTTAATTTTGAGCAACGTAAAAATACGTAATCAACACATGACAGACTAAATAAGTTATTTATTTATTTATTTCCTCGTTATTTTATAAATGGAAATTAACTCTCTCGTTGTTTTATTTCAATATGTTAAATAATGCGTTGAATCCTATTTTAACTGAAAATCTGTTTGGATTCAAAGAAGTAATAAGAAGACTTCGAGAGATGCTTGGACGAAAAGTGCAGGGTCGGAAGGATTCCTACTCCTAGTAGGAATAGGAGTCGGTCGATTTTCGATGTCGAGAAGGACATGACGGATTCTTGGAGGGCCGAACTTCCTTCTTGGACCGATGAGCACTTGAAGTCGAAGATCTACTCCTAGAAGGATTAAAGATGTGAAGGGGCCATCCAAGACTTGTCTTAGTCCGAGTAGGACTAGGACTGCCCTGGCGGGCACGTCCCGGGCGCGTCCGGGCTTGGCAGGATGCTAGGCAGGAAGCCTGGTCGAATTGAACTTCAAGATGGACTTTGAAGGGGGCTGGATTCTTCAGAGACTTCAGGAAGTCAGATTTATACTCCTACTCCAAGGAGGTTTTTCTAGAGAAGGGGCTTGCATGCATAGTAAGATTATGTCCTTAAATTAGAGTAGGAGTTGTTTCTCCAAGACCCTATAAATGGACATGTAATTAAGGCTTGTAAGACCATCCTTGATAATCCTGGATCAATCTGATCTTGTAATCTTCTTTTGTTTCTTCTATCTAATAAAATTCTGCGTCGTCTTAAATTTTTCGGGTTTTCTCGCGATGCATAATTTCTCTCGTGCAGAAATTCTAACAAACTGGTATCAGAGCGAGGTTTCATCATCGATCCTCCGTCAGGCATAGAGATGACATCGCACAACGTCAACGTCGAGAAATTTATAGGACGAAATAGTTTTCAATCTCTGACAGATCAAGATGCGGACACTTTTGAAACAATAGGGAGTATGGGCGCCGCTCGCGAACGTGTCGAAGAACAAACCGAAGGAGGAAGACTCAAAGGGAAAACAAAAGGAGTCCGACTTCGTAAGTTTGGTGGCACATGAAGAGAATGCACACTCTATGATCCTATTGTGTCTGACGGACGAGGTGATTATCGAAGTCGCCGATCAAGAGACAGCGGCCGGTCTGTGATTGAAACTTGAGAGTTTCTACATGACTAAGTCTCTGATCAACAAGTTGTTGTTGAAGCAACGTTTGTTCGCCCTCCGCATGCAAGAAAATACCCCTCTGAAAGATCATCTTGATCAGATAGATGTGAAGATTGAAGATGAAGATGCTGCCCTACTTCTGTTAGTGTCTCTTCCTCTGTCGTATGAAAATTTCGTACAATCTGTTATCATCGAAAGAGACACAATTACTCTGGAAGAAATAAGATCGAGTATACATACTCATGAACTTCGTCATAGGGCGTCTGGAAAGGCTGTGGAGACTTAGGCCGTAGGGTTGGTAATAATCACAAAAAAGACAAACCCTAAAAAGGGTAAGTCGAAGAAGAAGAACATCTGCAACTACTGTAAAGAATCGTGTCATTGTAAGAAGAATTGCCCCAAGAAGAAGAAAAAGAAAGATACGGTTGCTGCAGTAGCTCACCAGAATAGCGAATCTGATGATGATTTGGCTCTTATGGTATCTGATCAGAGATGTTCGGAAGATAATTGGATTCTCGACTCAGGATGTTCTTATCATATGACTCCGCACAGAGAATGATTCTCAACTTATCAGAATATTGATGATGAAAACATCATCATGAGCAATGGTGCAGTCTGTAAAATAGTTGGAATCGGTTCAATTCAAATCACAACTCATGACAATCGGGTGAGAACATTGACAGAGGTCCATCATGTTCCGCAACTGAAGAAAAATCTAATATCATTAGGAGTTCTGGACTCCAAAGAATGTCGGATGGATGCCACAGAAGATGTTCTCACGATCACCAAGGGTGATGTTGAAGTCATGAGAGGAGTTAGGAAAAAGTCCTTATATATACTACAAGGCACAGTAATTTCTGGCGTGACTGCAGTAGGTAGTTCGTCCAAATTAGAATCAGAAACATCCAAGTTGTGGCACATGCGACTTGGTCATATGATCAGAAAGGGATGAACATTCTCAGCAAGCGCAATCTTCTGAATGGTCAGAAGATATCTGAAATCGAATTATGCAAGCACTGTGTTTTTGGCAAGCAAAAATAACAGCAATTCGGCAAAATCGTGTACAAGACGAAGACAACACTCGATTACATCCACACTGATTGTTGGGGCCTCTCTCATATTTCATCTCTAGGAGTTCTAGATACTTTCTATCTGTGATAGATGATTACTCAAGGATGATATGAGTATTCATGATGAAGCACAAGAGTGATGCATTCGAAGCTTTCAAGAAATGGAAGACTCTTGTGGAGAATCAGACATCGAGAAAAGTGAAACGACTTCGTACCGATAATGGCTTAGAGTTCTGTTCATCTGAATTTGATCGATTCTGCAAGGATGAAGGCATTGCCAGACATCGCACCGTCAGAGATACACCACAGTAGAATGGTGTAGCAGAACGCATGAACAGAACTCTTCTGGAGAGGGCACGGTGCATGCTCTCTAATTCTGGACTGAACAAGTCATTCTGGGCTGAGGCTATTAGCACAACATGCTACCTTGTCAATCAGAGTCCTGCAACCGCGATCGATTTGAAGACTCCCATTGAGGTATGATCAGAAAATCCCGTGATTATACTAATATGAAAGTGTTTGGTTGTCCAGCATATTATCACGTCAGCGATGGAAAACTGGAAGTAAAGGCCAAAGAAGGAGTCTTTGTGGGATATGGAGCAGGTGTAAAAGGCTTCAGAATTTGATCTCCCTCAGAGCAGAATGTTATTCACAGTAGAAATATATCCTTTGATGAGATGGCCATGCTCAAGCAGAAATAAGATGTTAACTCAGCAGAGGAGGGTGTCAACAAACAAGTGGAGTTTGGATTAACTCCAGTTCAAAATGGGCCAGAAGAATCTCATCAGGTTGAACAACCAAAGTCTGAGGAGCAAGCAGAAGAAGTAACGACAAGTCTAGCTGCAGGACGTGCTCGCATACAAGTAGGTCCTCCTAAGCATTATGACTTTGAGGACATGATTGGATATGCATTCAAAGTAGTTGAAGAGGTGGAATCGTCAGATCAAGCTACAAGGATGCTATCACATGTGCAAAATTAGAACAGGAATTGGCGGAGGCAGAGAGTGTTAGATATCTGATTGTAGGATTCAATTCAAGGTGGAGATTTGTTAAATAATGCCTGGAATCATACTTTAACTGGAAATCTGTTTGGATCCAAAGAAGTAATAGAGAGACTTCGAGAGATGCTTGGACGAGAAGTGCAGGGTCGGAAGGATTCTTACTCCTAGTAGGAATAGGAGTCGGCCGGTTTCCGATGTCGAGAAGGACATGGCGGATTCTTGGAGGGCCGAGTTTCCTTCTTAGACCGAGGGACACTTGGAGTCGAAGATCTACTCCTAAAAGGGCTGAAGATGTGAAGGGGCCATCCAGGACTTGTCCTAGTCCGAGTGGGACTAGGACTGCCCTGGCGGGCACACCCCGGGCACGTTCGAGCTTGGCAGGGTGCCAGGCAGGAGGTCTGGCCGAATTGAACTTCAAGATGGACTTTGAAGGGGGCTGGATTCTTCAGGGACTTCAGGAAGTCAGATTTCTACTTTTACTCCAAGGAGGTTTTTCTAGAGAAGGGACTTGCATGTCTAGTAGGATTATGTCCTTAAATTAGAGTAGGAGTTGTTTCTCCAATGTCCTATAAAAAGACATGTAATCAAGGCTTGTAAGACCATCCTGGACAATCCTGGATCAATCTGATCTTATAATCCTCTTTTGTTTCTTCCATCTAATAAAATTTTGCATCGCCTTAAATTTCTCGAATTTTTTCGCAGTGTATAATTTCTTTCGTGCAGAAATCCTAACAAATATATGCTTACCCTGACTCTATTTTGATACTACTTTCTTTATCCCTCCTGGGAAATTAATAAAACAGTAATACTAAGTTGATTATTTAATCTGATCTTGTGATCACAAGTAAACGTATATAGTTAGTCATGGGTCCAGTTCGCAGTTTAAGTGTGCCAATTCTATACTCATTAATTAGCTAACTACAAATTGATTAATTATAAATTATTGAGGATCAAGTCTAGAAGCGAGAATATGTACCGAAAAAATAGCCAGGAATAAGATACATATTCATTAAGACTAATTAATGTTCAGAGCTATTAGCACTCAACTAATTCGATATTCGAACGGGATGATATCGATAAACTCCGAACAAAATTATGATTCTAAGAATCGAAATTGACACTACTAACATTCAACAACCTTATAACACAATCTCATTATCTGATCGTGTCAATCCTGCTTTCATATTAATGCGTGCCACCGTGCAAATGTTGTGTGCGTATTTTCACACTAGATATCATTTAGACGAAGAAAAACTTACGTGCACCCTGCATATAATATTTCCATCACCTGATATATATTTTTTACATGGAGATTTATCATGCTACGAATAAATTCTAATCAAAATGATTATTTTAAAAAATTGAACATAAAAAACATCTCGTTGTCATATGATATAATTGATTAAGAAGATTATAACTAAAAAAAACTATATCAACGCGATACCTCTATACATAAAACTCTGATGATGTAACGTTCTAGAACATTGAATTAACACGGTGCTAATTGATGGGAAAATCCGAGAACAAGAAGAGAAGATCGCAGAGAGATTGCAGAAAAATAAAGGAGACACACGAAATTACCCAGGTTCACCCTTGAGATGAGGGCTACGTCCTGCAAAGAGGTTCCACTATATCGTTTAGGTTTACAGCCGCCACACAAAATTACATCAGAAATTAGGCTATTAATAGCCTCTCCAAACCGGGTTTAAAACCCAAACAAACAGAGAAAAAACCTAATCCGAACCACACGGGCCGGCTAAACAAAAACCCAAAACCCGTCTAGGTTTCGGGGGCGCTGCCCCCGAACCCCCGCCCGCTCACCGGCGAGCGGGACCGCCGTCGGGGGGCGGGGCCCCCCGAACCCCCCCTTTCGTTCGTACGCCAGCAATACTGTTAATTGGGTAATACTCAGATTCCCCTAAGCTCACGTGGGCGAACCCGGTGTGAGAAACAAGGGGCCCTGAAGTATTCACCAACTCTAACACTAATAACTGTGGTCGAGATCATGGAAGAAAAATATTCTGATGGCGTAATAATTTGACAGCAGAATAAATCTCTGGCAAATTAAATAAGATCCAGAACGAAAATTGATAGATGTCGGCATGTCAGCGGCTTTGACCGGGGGGAGTTTTTTCTTCTTCTTCTTCTTCTAATTCTTTCGCCGTCGAAATCAATGTGCCTGTCACTCTGCCATCGTCCCAACCGCCCACACGCGGCAACGGGCTCGCGCCATTAAATGCATGCTTCATCTCCTCCTCCTCTTCACTCTCTCATGCACAGTACGTCTCCAGCTGATCTCTCTTCTTACTTCACGTAACAAATGCGAGTTATTGTAGTGCATTGCGTGCTTTCTTAGCTGCTCATCTTCATCTTTGGCCACTATAAAAGGAGGAGCATTGCCATCCATCCAAGGCATCAGTCTTGTGACAAGCAATTAGCAAGCGAGCGATCTCGAGCTATGGGTTTCTCCAAGAAATGGCTCCCTGTCTTGGTACTTCTTGCTCTGGGAGTCGTCGGCGAGCTGAGTTCAACTGTTCTCGCAGACTTCGGCGGCCCTGGAAGGTTCGGCCGCGGTCCCTTCGGCCGTGAGTGCCGCTTTGGCCAGTGCCGTGGCGGCTTCGGCGGCGGCCGTGGCGGAGGCTTCGGTGGAGGAAGAGGTGGCGGCTTTGGAGGAGGAGGAGGAGGTGGTGCAGGTGGAGGAGCTGGCGGCGGCGGCGGCTTTGGCGCAGGAGGTGGTGTAGGTGGTGGCGCAGGAGGGGGAGTTGGCGGAGGCGGAGGGTTCGGAGGCGGCGGGGGAGGCGGTGCCGGTGGTGGAAGCGGGCATGGAGGAGGCTTTGGAGCAGGTGGTGGCGTTGGAGGTGGTGCTGGTGGCGGCGTAGGTGGCGGCGGTGGCTTCGGAGGAGGAGGTGGAGGCGGTGTTGGTGGTGGAAGCGGCCACGGCGGAGGATTTGGAGCCGGGGGTGGTGTTGGGGGCGGAGCTGGCGGCGGCGTAGGTGGTGGCGGTGGATTTGGGGGAGGCGGCGGCGGCGGCACCGGTGGTGGAAGTGGACATGGAGGGGGCTTCGGAGCTGGAGGTGGTGTAGGTGGTGGAAATGGCGGAGGTGTAGGTGGTGGAGGAGGATTTGGTGGCGGCGGTGGAGGTGGAAACGGAGGTGGAAGCGGCAGTGGCGGAGGGTTCGGAGTTGGAGGCGGTGTAGGCGGAGGCGCCGGAGGTGGAGTTGGCGGCGGCGGCGGCTTTGGCGGCGGCGGTGGCGGGGGAACCGGCGGGGGTTCCGGTCACGGTGGAGGGTTCGGTGCCGGAGGTGGCGTGGGAGGTGGTGCTGGTGGTGCAGGTGGCGGCGGAGGCTTCGGAGGAGGAGGTGGCGGCGGTGCAGGCGGAGGTTCTGGCAGCGGCGGCGGGTTTGGTGCCGGCGGTGGAGCGGGCGGCGGTGCAGGCAGAGGTATTGGAGGTGGCAGCGGCGGAGGCGTAGGAGGAGGCCACGGTGCTGGCGGCGGCTTTGGAGTAGGCATCGGGATCGGGGTAGGCGTCGGAGTTGGCGGAGGAGCTGGCGGTGGTGCCGGAGGTGGCGCCGGTTCTGGCGGCGGTCACTAAGCAATGTTATCTTCCAGTACAATTTGAAGTGTTGCATGCAACGCTGGATGTATTATTTTCTGCACTCTATAGTTGCTGAGCTTGTTGTGTTGAACTACCATAAAGGAGTCTTCTGTGTCGATCATATTACAAACATATAAAAGTTGTTCTCTTCTTCTTTGATCAAACTCTATTTGCAGAATTCTTTAAAGGTTTTACGAGTGCTCAGCCACTAGTTAAGGAAGGCACTGCATCATCACTGCAAGTACCACCTGAAAATTTCAGGGATCTAAAAAATATTCTTCTTATTGGTTTCACATTTCTGCATCTGATTCGTCATCTGAGAATTTCAGAAGCTTACTGCACCAATTCCTTGCGTTGCTTGAATGGAAGATGCCATTGGGGCAGTGTTTCTTCGTTTTAAATTCTGATGTGTTAAAAAAAAAGTGATGTAAAGGATATTTCCTCGCATATTGAGTTTCTAAATATTCTCAAAGATCACAAAGTTGAAGCAGGTAATAAATAACGCATGTGATGGAACCTTGTCAATAAAAATATGCATTTCATTGTGTTTGTTTTCTTTTATCCTTTTTTTTTTTGCTATAGATATTGTTTGATATTTATATTGTGCTCATCTGCATTGCTTGTTGTGCTTAATTGTGTTATCTTTATCATCCACAATTATATTATGTTTTTATTATTGCTTTCGTATTTTAACAATTGGATTGCCTGTGTATGATGACGGAATTTTTTTTGAAATACGAATGATGCAGGTTATCATATCATATTCAAGAACAGAAAAACATGTTTCATTCAATCTATAAGAACCAAAATGTGACTGACTTACATTTTTTTCTTTCGTCAAGATTTATCGGTGTTGAGAGCTATTAATATCCGACTAATTCAGTATTTGGATAGAAGCTGTATAAAAAAACTCCGACCACTCTGAAAATCAAACGCTATTAGCACCCAACTATGTCGCAAGACACATTCCCTTTGATTTACTGACGTATATTTTAATAAGCAAAATATTGATGACCAAAACAATATTCACTTTGATTTAATATATCGTTCAATCATGGATGATGTAATTAAGAATTAATACTGCAGGGTAACAAGTAACAAAACAAAAATTAAAATAAGAGCTAGAGGAACTCCGGAAGTAATGAACAAGGTGGGGGATTGGAGTCATGTGACGTTGCCTATGATAAATAAATCTTTCGTGCTGGAAAAAGAGGCACGACTTGGAAATGGGAGACCGAGTTGATGGAGAAGTCGATTAAAAGGAATCGAGTCAGACGTTTGTAGTTTCCTTTTTTTTCATATTAAAAACAAATAAATAACCACGATGATAATAATAAGAATACATTAAATCAAACAACCGTATGCATTTATATATTATAACTAGTCAACCCCTACTTTTAATGTTTCCGTATGAGAGAGAGAGAGAGAGAGAGAGAGAGAGAGAGAGGGGCAATTGGCTGAGCTTGAAATCTAAACTCAGTGCACAAGTCAAACCGTCGGCGCGAAGGCTATTGAGTGACTCTGATCACGTTGACATGCATCTTCAACTACCTGTCCGTGTAGGCAATTTAATCGACTCATCTGATCACGTAGTTGACCTCTTCGACTACTTGTACGCGTTTGTATTATACGTGTACTTCAGAGGTTTTAAATTAAGTTTAATCTCCAATGAAATCGCATCTAGAAAAAGAAAAGTATATTAATTCAATCAACTACCTTAATTGCTTATAAACAGATATAACTTCCTCCCAATGGATAAGATTATTATTTTAATTTTTGTTTTTTGGAAAGAAATAAATCCATAGGTGTTAATATTTTTTCGAAAGAATTAATTGTTCTTTTGGTGTGAACTTTGACCATTTGAATGATCAGTCCCACCGGCAAGTAAGTAAATATCCATCAGTGCAATCAAAGCAATTAGTCCATATTGTATTCATCTTCCTCAACTGTTCAAACGTGGCCACTTCAACTCTGTGACGCCATTAAATGCTTGTTCTCAGAAACCTTCAATACATAGCAAATATATAGTTTGCTGAATAAACAAGAAAAGCAAATTATACATATAGTTACTGTAACATAAATTGAATGATACACGTACAATACATAATTCAGACTATACGAGTGTTAGACCTATTCCAGTCTCTCCCTGACGAAGCGCTCCACATCCCGTTAAGAAATGCTCCATGACTAACTGCTCAGTTCCATAACCTTCGTCATGTTTTATAATTACACTAGCACTATAAAATCATGTACTCTGCAGCATTGTAAATCATCAAAGCATAATATAGAAACTTATTATCAATCACAATGAGTTGAAGATATTTTTATCTTGCCGAAGAAGATAAAAAACTCTAGTTCTTTCTAGGGAATCAAATCTGTGTTGTTTGATTCTTGTATCAATTGCATTGATATAAAAGTTTCCATCATTGATTATTGATACTAGCTGTATCCATATGATTGCTAGCTAGCTGTCTGACTAAATAGTATTTGTCTCTGATCCATCAGAGAGAAAAAAAAAATAAGACACTGAATATATATCCATCAATAATTATGAAATCAGCTATTTATTTATTAGATAAAGAAGTATACATTGTACTATTACCACAATTAATGCTGGTGAAAAAAAAATTGTTATGCAATAAAACAATATGATAAACTTATTGTAATCATTCATCTTGCAACAGATGAAGAATTAATGAAATGAAGAGACGGGTTCTACAATCTTTTGACTTTTGAGAGGTTTCCCATTGACGAAAGTTGCTTATACAGTTGGCCTCCTTTAATTGTACATAGGATTCTCCAATCAAGTCAACTGTGTATATGAAAAAGGAGTAGCCTATTTATTGTTCGATCACCATCTCATCATCCTTATTGGATTCTGATATATAACAGGTTAATTAATAAGTATATATATATTAAGCAATCGTATGAATGACAATGCAAATATTGTTTTAATTAAACACTTATTTTAAGTAAATTAATATATAGGCTGATGGAGCTAAGTAGACATTCACAAAGATCCAGTCACTATATATTCACACTGGCCATGTACTCTTTCAGAAATTAATCTCATCATGCACTGTGCACGTTCGTCTTTAACAAAATAGTTGCTTGAATCTGGACTGGTAAAGAAACAACAACAACAAAGCCTTATCCCACTAGGTGGGGTCGGCTACATAGATCATACGACGCCATTCCGTTCTATTAGTAACCAAACCTTGGCCACGTTTTATTTGTAATTAATTTCATAGGCAAAGAAAAAGTTAATTTGGATCATGTTATTCTCATTAGCTTGTATCATTATCAATTTAACTAATTTAGGATTAAAAAGAGTCGGACAACCCTATACGTAAAAATACATCGACCCTGATTAAGTTTACAGTGTTCCACCGGTTTGTAAACTCTCTTAGTATTATTTATGGGATTAATGCGGTCTAATACCTCTTAGGTGAAATTTGATGCAACGTCTTAATTTGGACTCTTCATTATGCATCAACGGTTGAATTATTTCATATTTTTTCTCTCTGCTTTCTTGCTCTCTCTCTCTCCCCTCCGATCGTTATCACCATCGCTAGTCGACGATGACTCACCCCCGACCACGATCCCCTACGACCTCCCCATCTGGCGACCACTGGCATCAATCCCTTGCGACCTTCCCATCCGGTTACAATCGACCATTGCAGCCACTGTCGAGGATGAAGATGGAGAGAAGAGGAGGTCGATGGGGGCAGTGGTAGCAGGAGAGAGAGAGAAGAGAGCGTGTGCGCTTTAGCCCAAGTTCAACACGTGGACAAAAAAGAGAGGAAGTTATTTTTTTTAATAAGAACTTAATGAAGTTTGAACTCAGGACCTCTATCTTTAATATCATGTTAAATTTGATATTCTAACAAATTTTTCTAAAATCTTAAACTATTAAGAAGAGCAACATCATTAATTTTATATTCTTAACACAATCCATTTCCCATTATCTTTATATCCATGCAAATAAATTATTATATTTTTTATCATATTGTATATAAGTAGATGATACCGCAATTTGGCTAAAGAACATGGAGTGATAACAAGGAGAAAAAGATCAAGAAACTAATTAATGTGTAAGACATGATCTCAGAACTATACGTGAGAGAAAATTTGTCGTCACACAAAAATTCGAGACCATATGTAATGTGAGTTGTAAGCTACAAGGTTTTCTTGTTTTGAAAACCTTCTTGTTCTTCTTTTTTTTTCCCTGCATCTAGTTTAATTTTAATATCTTTATTTAAGGAGGGGTGTGTTTGAGTTTGATCTATAATTTTGTCCCGAATTTTCCATTATTTAAGGAAAGAAATATAAACAGACCAAATTGGTGAATACTAGAACGGCGAGAAAACATTTATCCACCAGAAAAACTTATCAATTCCTAAAAGGTTTATCTGAAATAGTTAAACATTTGGGTCTCAACTAAAAATTATATTATCTTTTTCGGAGACAATATTTAAATTATGGACCCTGAGAAAAAAATCCAAGAGGCTCAACCCAAATCAAATATTTTTTTAATAAAATAGTATAATTAAAATCTTACTTTTATTTTCAAATAATAGTTCATAATTTTACCCTTCTTCTTACACATACCCATTAGATTAATAACTTATATTATTGTGGTGTGTTGAATGTTAATGTTATCAACTTATTAGCTTATTTTAGTGAAGCTAAATATGAAATTAATTCTAATATTTTTAACTGTGTTACTTTGAATAAGATCTTAAAGTATATTCTTATTTTTTAAAAAGGAAATATTTAATCTTATCAATGTAATATTTATATATTTTTGAAAAAAATAATTTTATTTTAAATTGATTCGAGACCATCTAGGTTAGTTTTTTTTCTTTCTTAAAGAATTTTGGGTTAATTTCTTTATACTTTAAAATGTCACTCAAAATTTATAATTAAGTTAATTTTTCACGGTGAAAAAATTGTTATGGGTGTAAGAAAAATCCGACCAATATGAAAAACTCATCCAATATGAAAAAACCAAACCGGCAGAACTAAAAATTAGATATCCAAATATGATTTAGGATTATTTTTAATAAATTAAAATCCATCAGCTAAAATTATGACTCCACCTGAAAATTGTAGAGCTCGTGGAGCCCGTTTTTTATTTATATAATTAATACATATGCTATTAATTCTTTTATTATAGATATAATATCTTTTGTATTTCATACTTTTTTATCACATTATCAAACTCTAGTTTAATAACTTTAAAATTTTATTAGTATATTGTATATTTAATATACAATTAAATGTTTTTATATTAAATTTAAGTTATTAAATATATTTTTAAAATATAATTATATAAATATAGGACCCCGAAGAAATCATCCGAAAAAATCGACCTGGTAGAGGGTGATTTTTATTCAAAATGGTTTTATGATAATTTTTTTAATTTTAAAATATTGACCCAAAGAATACTGATTAATTTTTTATACCAAAAATCTGATTTGACCCGAACTACTTTCCTCCCTAACTACTTTGCATAGTGGATACAATGATAAACCGGTCACTGTTCACAAATTAAGAACATGGGACCTGATGTCCTTGCCCATATTCGTTTCATAAATGAATCTCAGAATTGAATGTTGCATGTTTGTCCTCACACACACATATACATAGTTTGGATCTGAACGGGTAATTAATGTAGTTTTTACCTCTAATTAATTCTTTGGAAAAAATTGTTAATTTGGGTCATGTTCTTTCTCACTAGTTGATTTAGCTAAAGATAGAAAAAGGATTAGACCACTTAATATTAATGCCGAAAGCAATGACCAAAATCTTAAAGAATTTTGGGTTAATTTCTTTATACTTTAAAATGTCACTCAAAATTTATAATTAAGTTAATTTTTCACGGTGAAAAATCGTTATGGGTGTAAGAAAAATCCGACCAATCCGAAAAACTCATCTAATATGAAAAAACCAAACAGGCAGAACTAAAAATTAAAGATCCAAATATGATTTAGGATGATTTTTAATAAATTAAAATTCATCAGCTAAAATTATGACTCCACCTGAAAATTGTAGAGCCCGTGGAGCCCATTTTTTATTTATATAATTAATACATATGCTATTAATTCTTATATTATATATAATATCTTTTGTATAAAATTTCATACTTTTTTTTATCACATTATCAAACTCTAGTTTAATAACTTTAAAATTTTATTAGTATATTGTATATTTAATATACAATTAAATGTTTTTATATTAAATTTAAGTTATTAAATATATTTTTAAAATATAATTATATAAATGTAGGACCCTGAAAAAATCATCCGAAAAAATCGACCTTGTAGAGGGTGATTTTTATTCAAAATGGTTTTAGGATAATTTTTTTAATTTTAAAATTTGACCCAAAAAATAGTGATTAATTTTTTATACCAAAAATCCGATTTGATCCGAACTACTTTCATCCCTAACTACTTTGCATAGTGGATACAATGATAAACCGGTCACTGTTCACAAATTAAGAACATGGGACCTGATGTCCTTGCCCATATTCGTTTCATAAATGAATCTCAGCATTGAATGTTGCATGTTTGTCCTCACACACACATATACATAGTTTGGATCTGAACGGGTAATTAATGTAGTTTTTACCTCTAATTAATTCTTTGGAAAAAATTGTTAATTTGGGTCATGTTCTTTCTCACTAGTTGATTTAGCTAAAGATAGAAAAAGGATTAGACCACTTAATATTAATGCTGAAAGCAATGACCAAAATCTAGGCACGTCAAATTAATTAATTTGTTTATTTATCGAGCAACGTAACGTAAAAATACGTAATATATACATATAAACATCCAGCGGTCCACACGAATACATATTCTAAATTTGAAAAGTAGTTATTCTTCTACGATTTATTCCCTAGCGATCATATAATTAATTCAGTGTGTTAATGTTGGGGATGAAGAGGAGAATGATATAATAGCGCAATTTTAACATGTTATCAAAATCAGTTTTGAAGAGTTAACATAGCTAAGCTCTTATTTTAAAAAGATATTATACTATCTATTATTCTATCTACTCTTTTACTCCAACTTTAAATTACTCAAGAGCTGGTAGTAATAACACCAAGGCCGGTAGGAGCATAAAAAAAATATTATTTTTCTCCATTATACACTAATGTTACGTCACTGCGATACATAAATCTAGTTCCATGCAAAATTTTCATGCATGACAATTCTACGTGAAAGTTGAAACCCTATTACACGTAAATATCCGGGGGGGGGGGGGGGGGGGGGGGGGGGGGGGAGATAGAGAGAACTCCGGTGGATTAAATAAGATCCAGAACAAAAAATGGTAATAATGTCGGCATGTCATCCGCGTTGACCGTGGAGACTTTTTTCTTCGTCTTCTTCTTCCAATTCCATTGTGGTCGCACCCCGTCGAAATCAATGTGCCTCACTCACTATGCCATCGTCCCAACTGCCCACACGCGGCAATGCGCTCGCGCGATTAAATGCATGCTTCAATCTCCTCTTCACAGATCTCTTTACTTCACGTACGAAATGCGACTACTTGTAGTGCGTTGCATGCTTCCTTAGCTACTCTTGTCTTCCTCTTTCGCTACTACAAAAGGAGGAGCATTGCCAATTGCCATCCATCCAAAGCATCAGTGTTAGTACTACTCTTGTGGCAAGAAATGGTTTTCTCCAAGAAATGGCTCTCTGTATTGGTTCTCCTCGCCCTGGGAGTCGTCGGCGAGCTCGGTTCAACTGTTCTCGCGGACTTCGATGGCCCTGGAAGGTTCGGCCGCGGCCCCTTCGGCCGTGAGTGCCGCTTTGGCCCGTGCCGTGGCGGCTTCGGCCGCGGCCCTGGCGGAGGATTCGGTGGGGGTCCCGGCGGAGGCTTCGGTGGAGGCCCTGGCGGTGGCGGCTTCGGCCGGGGCCCCGGCGGAGGCTTCGGTGGAGGCCCTGGCGATGGCGGCTTCGGTCGGGGCCCCGGTGGAGGCCCTGGCGGTGGCGGCTTCGGCCGGGGCCCGGGCGGAGGCTTTGGTGGAGGCCCTGGCGGCGGCGGCGGCTTCGGCCGAGGCCCGGGCGGAGGCTTCGGTGGAGGCCCTGGCGGTGGCTTCGGCGGAGGCGGTGGCTTAGGTGGCGGTGCTGGCCATGGTGGAGGCTTCGGTGCTGGTGGAGGCGCCGGTGGTGGCGTCGGAGGGGGTGGTGGCTTTGGAGGTGGCGGTGGAGGTGGCGCAGGTGGAGGAGCTGGAAGCGGTGGTGGCTTTGGCGCCGGAGGTGGTGTAGGTGGTGGTGCAGGAGGGGGAGCTGGCGGTGGCGGAGGGTTCGGAGGCGGCGGGGGAGGCGGTGTCGGTGGTGGAAGCGGCCACGGTGGAGGATTTGGAGCCGGAGGTGGTGTAGGCGGCGGAGCTGGCGGTGGAGTAGGTGGTGGCGGAGGATTTGGTGGCGGCGGCGGCGGCGGTACCGGTGGTGGGAGTGGCCAGGGAGGGGGCTTCGGAGCTGGAGGAGGTGTAGGTGGTGGTAATGGCGGAGGTGTCGGTGGTGGTGGAGGATTTGGTGGCGGCGGAGGAGGTGGAAACGGAGGTGGAAGCGGCAGTGGTGGCGGGTTCGGAGCTGGAGGTGGTGTAGGCGGTGGCGCCGGAGGTGGAGTGGGAGGCGGCGGCGGCTTTGGCGGCGGTGGTGGCGGGGGAACCGGCGGCGGTTCTGGGCATGGTGGAGGTTTCGGTGCCGGAGGTGGCGTGGGAGGTGGTGCAGGTGGCGGCGGAGGCTTCGGGGGAGGAGGTGGTGGCGGTGCGGGCGGAGGTTCCGGCAGCGGCGGCGGGTTCGGTGCCGGCGGTGGAACGGGCGGCGGTGCAGGTGGAGGTATCGGAGGTGGCAGCGGCGGAGGCGTAGGAGGGGGCCACGGCGCTGGCGGCGGCTTTGGAGTAGGCATCGGAATCGGGATAGGCGTCGGAGTCGGAGGAGGAGCTGGTGGAGGTTCTGGAAGTGGCGGCGGTTCTGGCGGCGGTCACTAAGCAATTGATCTTTCAATACAAGTTGGAAGTGTTGCATGGAAACTCGAAACGTGTCGCTAAATTTTCTGCGCTTCGTAGTTTCTGAGCTCTGTATTGAACTACAAAGGAGTCTGAATCGATCATATTACAAAAATATGAAATTTCTGCTCGTTATCTTTAATCAAACTCCCGTGCACTGAATAATCAAAGTTTAATGAGTGCTAATGACAAATGCGAAAGAAAAAAAAGTAGTGCCAGTGTTTAGACACTGTTTAAGGCACTGAATCATCACTGCAAGTACCACCTGAAAATTTCAGACTTCTAGAACTTTTCTTCTGGTTGGTTCACATTTCTGCATCTGATCTATCGTCTGAAAATTTCAGGTGCTGACTGCACCTATTCCTTGCGTTGCTTGAGTGGATGTTGACATTGGGCAGTGTTTCTTTGGTGTATCTTGATTGGTGAGTCTGAAAAGTAAGGGTTGCAGAGGCACACATTGGTGTTTCATGACCTTTGCTGGAATCGGAGACAAAGAACTCCGGAATATGCTGGAGTAGAAAACCATTTGTGATGAATTCATATCCCAATAAATGAGCAGTAATGTCCTCCCTCAGTAATAAAATGAATAATTGAGCTCAGAACCATTTGCTTTTAATGCACACTATTACAAGGGTGGAAGAAAAAGTTGATAACTATTTGCACTATGCATGTCATCAATCATCATGCTAGTAGCAACAAATATAAAGTATGTATCTTCAAAGATAAGTAGGCAAAATTAGGATCTCAGTCCATAATTCCCAACAAACATGTTCCAGGAGTAAGAATTAATTCGATTTGTAGTGTGCTTTGATTAGAATCGCAAATTCCTTGATTAACTATACCGTATTTCTTATTATATAGGTAAAATTAAAATGTATCGTTTTTAAATCGACATAAAAAATAGTTGTCATCTTGTGTACCTGCACCAAACACAAACAAAAGAATATAACAAACAGCTAAAACAAATCAATGTCTTCAACTGCGGCATAAGAAATACACCTTGGCTGAATACAAGCGACCAGAATCTCATCGCTAGGTATTATATAATGTGTGCTTTCAGAAAGAATTATCAATGGGGTTTGAAGTAAAAAAAAAACAACATGCTAATAGATTATCAAGAGGTTACCAAATAAATTAATCAATCTTTTAATCAAGAAACCAAAACTGTTACTCATACGCCATCAAAAAATGATAGCTACAACTCGGTGGGAATTGATAATGCAATATTGTCGTTCAGAACCTTCCGGGCACGTGAGTAGACACCATTTGCTGTTTCAGTAGTCCCAACCTGCCAAAGATGCGTAAACAAAACTCGAGCATGTCAAAGGAATGGAAACACAGAACAATCGTAATGATGTTTTTTTACTGCAGCATTACCTTCATTTCCATCAAGTAGTAATCTTTCCACAGTTCCCTATTTTGTTTATAGATGGCCAGAGCTGATTCATACAACTTGCGAGCATTAGCAATTCCAGAATTATCTCCAATCAAACCAAGGTTTGATTCTAGATCTATGCAATGCTTGAAGATCTTAAGGCTCGGGCGAGGTAAAGCTAGAAACCTGAAGAGGAAAAAAGAAAGTTATAGAGTACGGAAAATATTATCTCAAATTGCATCCAAGAACTTAACCACAATAGGACAAAAATAGATTGTCACGTACTGTTTATATGTCTCTCTTGCTCGTTTTATGCCGTCTCTTTCGAGAATCCAGTTCACAACAGCAGAAGATATCAAACCCCCAGACTCACTTCCACCATCTCTTCCCAATGCAAAAATTAGAGCATTCACTAGTTTATCATTGTATTCCCTGTCATTTGAAAAAAGTTTCATTGCCTGCAAAAAAAGGAAAACAGAATGTGAAGTAGAAATATATCATGAGATAACATAGAAGTCCTGGCTTTGTTCAAAGTCAGATAAATATGAAACGAAAAGAGCACTCCTGCGTAAATCTAGCTATCTCAATTAGAATACAAGTGGAAAATAAACTCAAGCTCTCAACTGCAACTGCACACAAATGCAAATGTCAATTCACACCAATGTTTTGGGTCATTATACCTGCACACGTAGACACTCCACAAGAACCACAACTTTTTCTTATCACACAAGATAAATACAAAAGGAGCTTTCAAAACCTACTGCAACTTTAACTTCTTTTAGTAGTTCTCCTCACCCTGAAAACCTAGATAATCAGACCTACTTTCCAAATCCCATATTTTCAAAATACACCTGATTCTTCTTTTGAAAGAAAAATCAACCTGATTCAATAACATAAATCTAAAACACAAAAGACTAATACGAAAGAAGGTATGACAGATTGAAGTGAGACACATTCCAGACCAGAGCTAATGATGCTTGTGAATTGCAGCTCCATTCCCAGAGCTCTATGACAGTATAAAAATGATTCAGTATAATAGATGTTATTACATGGACATATGCAAGGAATAGGAACAAGATGTCCAAAAGCCATGTCTCAGAGGGAGAATTTCAACAGCTGTTAGCTTTAAAGGATATATTAAAGGACATGAAAATTGACAACACTAGCGAGTGAAATTTTCAGAAAATAAGCTCAACCTAAACCCGAAATCAAAGTTTTATAGCACAGATACTTACTCGAAATAAAACATTAGTTCACAATTATCTCACTTTCGGCTATGTTACAATTAGAAATATGATAAAAGGGAGGTTGGTGCATGATAGGGGATGCTATATTTAATAAATCATATAGTTCAGCCTTTATTCGGGTTCACAAAAAAGTTCAAGTTAGATTCCAAAACCAAGTTTACCTTTTTTTTAATTACAATAATAACAGTGTTTTTATATTATTAGGTACAGTTGCTACAACTACATCATCCTCCATCTTAGACTCTCTTGTCTGCATGAAATAGTTGTAAGTGGAAAGGAAAAAGGAAAAGATCTGCCATGGGGTCAACATTCATATTCACATTAATTAACTGTTTATTTTAATTCAAATCACTCTTTCAGAGAGAAAAAAAAGCTCAAATTAAGGATAACTTATGCCAATCGCATAATACTAGATGCAAAGATAGCCAATTATGAAAGAAAAGAACAACAACAACAATAACAAAGCCTTATCCCACTAGGTGGGGTCGGCTACATGGATCATACGACTAACCAAACCTTTCGGTATATTATATTCGTTGATCCATGTTCACAAGATTCGACAGGATTTTATGCTGGCTGTCGGGGCCTAACACAACCCTCCTCCTTTATCCGGGCTTGGGACCGGCTATAAAATATAGGCGGAGTTTATGAAAGAAAAGAACATTCTAAATAATACTATGAAAGAAATCATCAATGTGATGATAGATACCATAAGCCACAAAAATGATTTAAATATGAAAATTGGTTGGGGTGATAAGAAAAAGTAAGACACATACCATAAGCCACAAATTCTCAACTTTGGCAATTGATAATTTAGTCAACGGGTTTCTTAGAAGATTGAAAGCAGAACCCAAATCATCTTTGTTCAATGAAGCAGATTTAGTAGTCAAACATCCAACCTCCATTGAAGCTCTAAGGGTCCACAAATTAGCAGCTTCTGAAAGTTTTCCATTGCATATTTCCTTGGCAAGATTCCGAGCTGCTTCTATTTCTCCAGTTTGCATGAGAAAAGAAACATATTTGCAAGCAAGTTCCTCATTAAGGCACCCACTGTGTTCTGCTTTTTTGTATACATTGAGTACATATGAACTGATATCTAAAACATCACTATCAACCTTATTCTGAAAAGATGTGAGTCCTTCCTCAGAAGCCACCAATTCCAACAAAAATTGTGCATATAGAGAGAACATCTTGGCTGTTGGTACAACTTTTAAAGCCTCTTCATAAACCTGAAGTACAGATTCCACAAGAAAATCATTTATACAAATAAATATTAGTTTTATGCTTCAAGAAATGGTTTTTTTAGAGAAATCTTTGAGTAATGGCTAGCTAGCTCCAATATATGGAGAGATTATCAAAGGCAATTCAATAGATTTTGCTGGAAAACAGGAAGAAGAGCCATTGAGGAAACACAAAAATGGTGAGCATACAAAGAAAAGGATATCATACTTTTAAAGCAAAATTGTTTACTGAAGGAATTCATGATAAGCTACAAGACAACATTTAACACGAAGCTTATAATGAGAAATAAAATAGTTGTCTAGGAATCTTGCATGAAATTAACACACAGATGTTCTTTAATTACAACATCATGGTTACATGCAGACATACAACGAAAAGGCAAATAAAAGCACTAAAATTTACTCACTTGAACAACTTTGTCAACCTTGGATAAGACTTCACCTTGGTCTGAATAATTTTTTCCAGCAATCTCAGTGATCTGCAGCCTTGCCATCCAATCCCAATAGTTCTCATCATGTGAGAAATCCTTCTTAAGATCATTTAGGATGTCCAGTTTAAGTTCATCAGAATGTGCTAAATCCACCGAATTCAATATTTCCAAGAAACGCTGCCGCAAGTTCATACTTGATGGGAGAGCCTTTATAGCACCTTCATATACAATTTGAAGGACCAATGCACCTTGTTGCCAGATAATATCCTCAGTTTCCTTCAAAGATCCTTCCTGTGATTCTGATTTTTCTGTTTCCTCGTCTTCTTCATTCAGAGACATAAACAAATCCTTGTTTTCTTTTTTCCATTGCTCATCATCTTTATTATCTCGTTGCAGTGTCTTAACATCTTCTCCCAGTGCTACTTTTCGAGCCTTCAGCTTGTTCAGGTATGTAAGCTCCATCCTCAAATACTCGATCCAGAGATCTTCTGAGTCTGGACAAGCCCTAAGACCACTCTGCATGAGTGCTCGTGCAGCTGCAACATTTAAATTCTCATCAAACTCCCAAGCAGCAGCATATATCCAAAGTCCAGGAACTCTTGGGTGATAACGGATTGCCTGAGCTAGAACCTAAACCAACAGAGGGGCACTACCCAAAATTAAAGCAGAGAAATTTGATGAACAGTAAAATAACAAGATTACAATTTTAACTTTAAATACAAATGATCTCACAATAGCAATTAAGAATCAAATTTGACACAAAACCCATGGTAACAAGCAAAAGAACCTAAACCAAAGTCCAGGAACATGCGGGTGACAACGGATTGCCTGAACTAGAACCTAAACCAACAGAGGGACACTACCCAAGATTAAAGCAGAGATTTTTCCTGAACAGCACAATAAAAAATAACAATTTTAACTTTAAATACGAATGATTACTCACAATAGCAATTAAGGAAAGAAATGCATCAAATTTGACACAAAAGCCATGGTAGCAAGCAAAAGAAAAACAATTCAAGCTTAAAATGAAGGCATCTAGTCTGACCTTCTTCATGACCCCATTTCGCCTCTGACGACAAAACTCGAGATACTGAAACCAGAGGCCCAAATCCCCTTTGTACCGTGTCGTCGCCAACCGATAGATATCCAGAATCCTCAGAACGCCGGTGACGTCAGATCTCCACTTGGTTCCCTTCTTGCCCTTCTTATTCTTCTTACCATCCCCGTCCTCTCCTTCTTCTTCTCGCTTCTTGCGGAGCTTCCCAATAATGGCCTTCTTGCGGAGGCCGCGGAGGGCGTCGAGATGCTTCTCGTAGTCGATGTAGTCCAGAAAGTCCCGCTTGATAGGGCAAGGGCGCTTGAGGCGGTGCTCGAAGTCGCCGCGGCGGCGGACGATCTCAGAAATCTCGGCGGGGGAGAAGAGGCCACGTTGTTCGAGGTCGTCAAGCTCCTCTGTCATCCGCTCCATCCGGTACCTCACGTAGTCGGCCATCTTGGAGAGCCTCTATTCCCGTTCACCGCAGGTGGTGGTGGTCGTCGGATTCCGGCGAGCGGCGGCGTGCAGGGTTGAGGACGGAGTGGCGAGTGGAAAAGCTCGAAGGGTTTTGGGACAAGGTAAAGGGGTTTATTTTTCTATTTCGGGGATTGAGATAAAAGGGTTTGTGTTGGATTAAAGTAAAAAAAAAAGGATTATTTCCTTTAACTCTACTATAAATTTGCAATGTTTAATCTCTGAATTTGTTGACATTTTAAATTCTAAAATTTTATTATTTTTTAATAATTCCGAAATATCGCTTTAGTCGATGTTTTTAAAATCGGACCTATGATCGACCGCCAACTGAATCATGATCGAACCTATAAATTTTATTATATTATTCATGTTTCAAAATTTAATATAAATTATTTATAATGATTTAAATTTTATCAAGTTCATAATAATTTTCTCTTTTATTTAAATTTTACTTTATTATTATCATCTTATTTTTTATTTTCAAATTAAAATTTAATTTTCTTATTACTAATATCTTTTTTTACATTCATTCTATAAACTTTAATCCCTTAATTTTCGCCTCTATCAAATTCAAATCTAATATCTTATTTTTCTATTCTTTCACCGTTAATATTATAATATACTTTCCTTTTTCTATTTATTTTTTATTATTTCATCTCTTTTACTTTCTTTTGAAAAAAAAAGATTTGAACTAATTTTTTAATTCAATTCAATTTTGGCCAGATAGCCCTGCTTCTATCTGTTTTTTTACAAAATAACTTTTAATACCAAATCGGACTGGACAAATTGTTTGAACCGGTCGAACAGTCAGGCTGGTCCGACTTTAAAAATATTACTTTTACTCTTACTTCCTTGTCAAAATACAAAAATAAAAAATTAATCAATATCGCTAAAAAAAATATTTATAATCATATTTATATGGCAACGTTTTTTTATTTTTTACAAATTTTCTTGTATTAAAAATAAGGATAAAATTGATATCCCAGAATCGAAGGCCAGTGCCAGCTAATGATACATGCCATCCATCCGGCTAAAGATCGAGATTAGTATTTCTTAAATAAAAAAACAACTTAATAGAATTTTGGATGATACTTAACGAAAAGAATTGAGTATTAAGTTATTAAAATTTATAAATTTAGGAATACGAAAAATGTTATAATGAAAAGAATGCTAAAAAAGAATCAAAATCTTCCTCCCAATATATTTATATAGAAATTCAATTATATATACACATATAAGAATATTGGTATATCTATATTTTTAGTAAATAGTTTGTGTTAGTGTAGTTATGTATTCATCGAGTTATCTTATACATGTTATAAACATTGAAAAATAGCAGATTTTTATCTAATTTTAATTAGGTAATGTTTCATCGAAGTTTTAATTAAATTTGACGATTTTAAAAATAGTTAACAGAAAATTAGATTGATAATAATTATATATATTTGAGAAAAAGGTTATGTTTCATCATCATACTTATCTACATTTTTTTAAGGATGTAGCTTTTAAAAATTATCAGCGATTTATAAAAGAATCACAATTCACAAGTTTTAGGGTACAAAAAAAAAGATGAGTCTTCTCGTAAAAGAGCTGACTGGATTAATAATTTTCCTGGGCGTTGAATAATATGAGCGTGTCAAGCGCTTTTTGGGTGAAATTTTATTTTTTTCATATCTCTCTTTATTAATATTTTAGAGAATTATTGATAATAATAATAATATAATTCAAATCATCAACCTCAATTACATTCATCATTTAAATATTTTTACAAACTTTTGCATATTATTAAATATAACGATTTTATATAACTTTTTATCCTATAAAAACATTTTTTTATTATAATAATTTATCTTCTAAATTATTAATAAAAAAGATATAAAAAATAATAAAAAAATGCGTAAAATTGTTTGACACAAATATGTGAAAAGCGCATTTCACACGCTCATTTTTTTTCAATATATATATAGCTTCATGGAATGTGTGCCTATTTTTTTTCAGGTTACACTTGTCAATCAGTATATTTTGTTTTGAAAAAAATAGATCTAATTTAAATGATTGGATGTTTAATTTATACCTAAGTTGATTCGCTCCTCCATTAGATTATATAAACTTATATCCACAACCATCTTCTTAGGTAATACTTTCTAAATAAACCAAAACGCAGTTAAAAATAATTAAAAGGTAGATGCCTTCCATTGAAATACTCATTTTTTCATCTCCTTACCAAATAAGCGCAGTTAAAAATAAGGAAGGCCATATAATTTTTATTGAAGTATAAATTAATAAAATATTAAGAAGCAAAAAATTCGAAGAGGATAAGAAAGGCCACAAGGTGCGAAGTTTATGCTGAAACCTTCTTAAAGCCCACGTTGGCGGCAAATCTTAGAATCTCAAAAGCATTGAAACCCACAAACTGATTTATGAAAAATATTTTTTTTCTTATTATTTACCATTTCTTACTTATAAAAAAGAGACCTGACTTATGATCTTGATCTCAAGTTTTATTATTGTTTTTTAGTGGGTTTTTTTTTCTTTTTGCCTCTGATTCCAGGGACACAGTAAACATGTCAAAGTTACTGTTCTGACATTTCTTGAATTACTTATGTGCAGCAGTAAAATGAATACCCAAAATGCTGCATGAGTTCTGGCTCAATTCCACACCACAATTTTAGAGTGAAACATATGTACAAGCATCAGTTTCTGTTTTCTTTGTTTTTTTTTTTTTTTTGTTAGAGATGTGATTCACACAAGCATCACTTTTTGTTTTCTTTGGGTTTCATGCGTTTGATTCAAATTTACCCAGAAATTTTTTTACAAGGGAAACAAATCTTACTTCCACAGGAATGACTATTGCTGATTGGCATCTTTGTTGAAATTGTGGACCAACCAATTGACTTATCATGTATAATTCAGAAGCACGAATCCTTTGATGAAAAATCTGTTTCTGAGAGAATTATTTTCTGCTCACTTTGCCTTGGTATGAAAAGAATATATCTCAAAGTCTAGCTAGCTGTTACAACTTGCAGGAAATTCTCAGCATCTTTTTAATTGATTGGACTCATCACTTTCATTGATGCAAATTGCAAAACATACAATATATATATATTCAGACATTTCCTATGCTTTCTTCTTTTTTTTGTGTGTAACTGTGTATGCAGATCCTGTATATACAAAAGGGACCAAGATCACTGATTGGATCAACCTTTTACATTCCTTCTTCTCCAATCACAAGTCGGTGATAGTGCATGTGACATATACATACATTAATGTGAACTCTGGAACACATAAAGGGCGATGATAAAGTTTTTGCCACTCAAATTGTCAAAACATTACTTTTTTTTCAGATCAGGTGGTGGCAAGCAATTATCTACCATCTTTGACAGTGGATCTTGCCTAATTCAACGTGCCAATTTACTCCGCACAATTAACACTCACAATTTGCTACGCATTTGACCAGGTTTTCTATTTGTCACTAATCCTGCAATGTGCCTAACTTTGTCAAAAGAACTAGAGCAATGACTGCCACAGCCACACCTGACATCTTTCTATGCCATTACTTTGACGCATTTCTTCTTGATGACTAGCTCTAGGACTTAATTTGCACACAATTTACTTCCCACTGTCAGCAGTGTTTTAGCATTTGTTTTATATTCATCAGTGACCAGTAAGTAACAACATGCTGCAAATCCATGGGATGCATTTGTCTTACTACTTACCACATGCACTAGTCAAAAGCGGTCTTTGTAGTGAACTTGGACTTGCTGATCAATATCCAACATATATAAATAACCACATCTACTTCCCTCACATGTCAGAAAACAAGTATACATTTATCATATGTATATACTATATATATATATATATATATATATATATTTCTTCAATATCTTGCACAAAGTGCCAATTAATATTAATTAAATTGTAGAATTCCGTTTGCAGAACCCTTGTGTGATTAAGGTCATATATATAATTAACTACGTTATCACTGCTCGATCTGGTCTGAATCCAGTGGAAAAGCGTAAAAAAATTACTGAAACCTATGGGTCAAAATTATGTAAAAGTACACTTATATAGATCTCATATCAACTCTAAGTCGACTTTACAGCTATAAAAGATTCATTGTTGACACACACACGCAGAGAGAGAGAGAGAAAGAGAGAGAATAAAAAGGCAGCTTGATATGAACAAGCTGACAATTGGCACAAAAACGAATGTAGGGGGTGAAGCCTTTCAATCCCAAATCTAAAGGCTTCTTCCTCTCCAATCCAAATCCTAATTCAAATTATTGTCACTGAGAAAAAAAAAGTTATTATCACTTAAACTAACCAATTATAGTAACGATAATTCTTATATTTTCATTGTTAACTAATTAATATACAACTTTTTAGCTTCATCCTGTTATCTTCCTTTTCCTATTTACGAGTGTGGAAGCACCTGCCCAAACCTTCTCTCGAGGTCACCATCTATCCACAGAGACCACGCTGCATGCATGGACACCACCTTACAGCTATAAAGGTGCAAACTTGACCTCATCATCTCTCCTTCTCTCTCTATATAATAGCTCATGCATCATCTCCCTTAGTACTCACACCATTAATTATAACACAATGACGAGTAGTGGTACTAGTCCTACTACGTGCATGGCCACGTCCTGCTCCATAGTTTTGGCACTGATACTTCATGCGCTCTTCTTCGCCGCTTTCGCGCCCACGTTGGGCCATGCAAGAGCCCTGCTGTCGCCGGAGAAGACCGCTCTGAACGAGAGCAAGATCTTCGGCCTCAAGATCGGCGGCGGAAGCGGGGGAGGCGGGGGAGGCGGTAAGGGGGTAAGCGTGAGCCACAACGGCTCCGGCACTGACATCTCCGTCGGGGTAGGAGTCGGGGGAGGCGCCGGCACCAGCCGCGGGGGAGGCGCCAGCGCTGGCGGAGGTCTCGGCGCCGGGGTCGGCATCCACGTCGGGAAGGGCGGGGTGAGCGTCGCGGTGGGCGGCGGCGGAGGCGGCGCCGTCAGCGCGAGGAACGGCAGCGTCAACGCCGGGGGCGGTGCAGGGGGCGGAGTCGGCGTTACTATTGGCCGCGGTGGCGTGAGCGTGAGCACCGGAGGCGGCGGGGGAGCCGGCGGGGGGAGCGGCGGCAGCGGAGGCGGAGCGTCGGGCGGCGGGAGCGGAGAAGGGAGCGCCGGAGGGGTGGTCGCCGGCGGCGGAGGCTTCGGGAGCGCCAGCGGAAGCAGTGGAAGTGGGGGAGGAGGAGGAGATGGAGCGGCCGGAGGATCCAGCGCAGGTGGCAGCGGCGGAGGCGGCGGCCATGGGCGATGAAGTGAGCATGTGTGCGGGAGTACTGCAGCGTAATGGTTACGTACTCTAGGGACTAATAATATGTGAGCGAAATTTGTGGAAATAATAAAGTACTATATATACTGGATAAAACATGAAGAAAAAGAATAATAAAGGTTCCAAAAGGTTCCGTATATAATTTATACAATGACTTCGTATAATCTTTGTTAATCTTGTTTCTAAATCTTTAGCCGTCTTTAATCATCTTTATTTGACATTATGTTGCATTCAATGGGAAAGTTAAGGGAAGTCGGGTTATACATTTTAAGTCGATTAAAAAAACCCAAAACCCTCCGACCGCTTCACCTTCGTCCCCGGCAGCAGGAGCCATCGACATCGTCGGCGACGATGACTCGCAGCCCCCGTGATAGAACCACTCCATCGGGTGCTTCTCCACGAATCCCCACACGAAAGCACCAAACTTATCCGAATCTTGTGTCTTCATTGTCCCTTCTTGATTTGCTGCGGTTATGCCTTCGCAGCTGGAGCGTCGAAGACGAGGAATCGAGATGTACACGGCGATGGCAGCGAAAGAGTCGATTCTCGAGTCTCGTCCTTGCCCGTCGATGATCCCGACTTCGTTCTCGCCGAGGAGGTGCCGGAGGGCTGGCACTGGAACGGGAGAAACTCCAATCAGTTGCCGGTGGCGCAAACCACGGAACCATCGCCTGATGTCGTTCTGCCCCTCCTGCGGCATCAGAAGGAGTGGCTCTCTTGGGCGTTGAATCAGGAGGCCTCCCAGACCAGAGGCGGGATTCTTGCGGACGAAATGGGGATGGGCAAGACGATATCGCGCTCGTCCTCACTGCACGCTCCCGCCGCAGAAAAAGTCGTGACCCAAGCGTCGATGACTTTGGGTCTTGTTCTTCATCTTCTGTGCCTCCAAGAACAGGATGCACGCTTGTTATTTGCCCCGTACTCGCAGTGGACCAGTGGAAAGTCGAAATAAAGAAATGCACGGAGAAAGGAAGCACCAGAGTTTTAGTGCACCGCGGGCAGACGAGAGCAAGAACTAAAGATGATTTTGACAATCATGATATCATAATCACCACATACTCGACGCTACAACATGAGTTTCGCAAGCATACGGGGAAGAGGTGCGATTATTGTGGCAAGGGGTTGCGAGAACACCAAGACAACGACTATCGCAGTCCTGCCAAGAATCAAGCTAAACAAGGTACAAAGAATGAGAAGCACAGTTCAATGTCAAGTCACAGTGACAATGCAGAGGGAGCAAAACGATATATTCCTGATATCAATTTGTTGTTGAAGGTGTCTCAGACAATGAGGTTGTTGAAGGCAAGGGGGAGAAAGGTGTTGGTGAATCATTAAAAGAACGGTCCATTTTGCATACGGTGAGATGGGAAAGGATTATTTTAGATGAGGTAAATCTTTTTAATTTTTTATCTGATTCAGCTTGCGTCCAAGTTCAACTTATTAAAATTTCATGAAGAATGATCTATTGCACCACTAATGTGTTTCCCAACTGAGTTGCCAGGTCGGCTAAGAAGTATATTTAAATCTGAAAAGAATGAAACATGTTTAAGGCACAATGTGTACAATTCATACTTCATTTAATGCTATCCATTGTTACGTGAACGTAAAGTGGGGGTAGTCGAAATGAGGATGTTGAGATGGATGTGTGGTCATACAAGATTAGATAAGATTAGGAATGACCATATACGTGAACGAGTCGGAGTGGCTCCTATTAGTGAGAAAATGGTAGAGAATCGCTTGAGATGATTTGGTCATGTTCAGAGAAGACCATTAGATGTGTCAGTAAGAAGAGTAGATCAAATAATCTAGAGTCCGATTAAAAGAGGGAGAGCGGACACTTGACGAACTAATAGAGCAAGATCTATTGGTGAATAATATACCGAAAGGTTTGATTACTAATAGAGCGGAATGACGTCGTATGATTAGCCGACCCCACCTAGTGGGATAAGACTTTATTGTTGTTGTTGTATTGTTACATGATTTATAATGAAACAGGCTCATTCTATCAAAGAGATAAAGAGCCAAAGAGCCCAGGCTGTATTTGCTTTAGAGTCACTATACAAGTGGGCTTTAAGTGCAACTCCTTTTCAGAATGGGGTTAAAGATATATTCTCATTGGTTTGTGCTTCTCTGCTCTATCTGATGGCTATTTATATTGCTGGCTAATATGTTATGTCTTTGCTCATCAGGTTCGATTTTTGCAAATCCATCCCTTCTCATATTACTTTTGCAACCAATGCGATTGCAAAGTACATGAACTTTGGTATGCAACGTTTTGACGGAAATACATTTTCTGTGGTTTTGAATCTGAATCTTATGTTGGTTATTTGTAAGAACTCATGGAAATATCTAATGATCTATGAATTAGACGTTCTGATATATGAAGAAAGGCGCAAAGAAATTTGTATTGCTAATATTCAGATGGAAAGTCCACTGACATATTAGAATTAGGTTAAATTCTGCCTTTGTAGTCCAATTATTAGGTACAGTGGTAGTGCTAAATGCAATTCTGAATCCATTGCAATTGCAGATTCCTTCCCTATTGGGGAAAAAAACTGACACTAACAGAAGTCCAAGCATCATACACTTTAATTTGCATTTTAACAATTTTGTACACCTGTTACATCTATGAAAGAAACAAATGGAAAGATAACAGTATGACTTCTTTCACATCTTCCTTTTGAGCTTTTGGTTCACTGGTTTGTTCGTTGAGACTGGCAAATATTCTTAACCAAGTTTCCTGTCCCTCTTCTTTGGCCATGATTATATTCACTGTTATTGCAGTGCCTTTGGAGGGTGCAGTGCTTGTCCTCATTCTCTCTCTCAACACATTCAGTGGTGGTATGAGGTGGGTCAACTACCTTTTCTGATGCTTCTTGACCGTAATGGTGCCATATCTGAGTGTTATCATTAGCAATATAAATGATTAATTCCCCTAAAAAAATATTTATGATTAATAGATATTTTGAACTTCAGAATATTACCTTGCCGATGAGTAAACCAGATTCTCATGGACGCAAACAAACTATGACTCTGTTGAAGGAAAGCGTTCTGAAACATATAATGCTAAGGAGAACCAAGGAAGGCAGCGTTGCAGATCTTGTTCTTCCACAAAAACTTGTGTCGATCCAACCTTCCTACCTTCTGTCTGTTAACTTGCTTATATAGTCAATTGATGAATGAAAATGTGGCGATGCAAATTGACATTGTTTGTGTTATAGGTTTACGTGAGGCGGGATTCCCTGGACAAAAATGAAAATTCAATTTATAGATCACTGCATGACAAAACTCCTGTAAAATTTGACAAGTGAGTCATCTCTGCTCCTATTATTGTGCTATATTATCTTCCTAAGAGGAATTGTATGTTCTTATGTGGTACTTCTTGATGCTGACCTTCAGTCATTTCTCAGTCAAGGTTTTCTAATGATTTTCTTTTTGGTTTAAGCTAATTATGCATTAATGATAACACTTTCTAAATTACTCATCCATCCCTTCTCAGAAATAAAAAGAAAATACCAGCTATTTTCAGGGAAAAAAGCTTACCCAATTCTTGACGACAATATGTAGAATATAACTGGTGATACTTAAATCTGGAAAGAAATTTAGAAATTAGTTTCTACTTGTTCTTTTTTGTTTCATTCGTCTTGCATGAGGCAATTTCTTGTTGATATTACTTTCTTTGCATAGACAACTTAAACTTGGGCACCTGAAGAGCTGTTAAACTTTGAAATGTTGATTTGAAAGATGCTACATAGATTGGTAGTGGTTGTTGAGTTGTTTGCTGTTAATTATTTCCTGCATGGTTTGATGTACATAATTGTTTCTCAATCATCCTTTTATTTAAACTTAACTGTCGATACACATTTCTTTTTGTTTCTTTTTTGCATTTCTCTTCACAATATGCTTCAAAGGCATATAAGTTTCTTTCATGTTTTCAGATATGTTGAGGCTGGAACCATACTGGAGGATTGCGGGAATATGTTTGAACGTTTTCATCGAATGCGTCAGGTAGAAAAACTCATATTTCTTAGTAGATGTTTTAAGCCTTGTTAGATTAATTTATGAACGGGACAAGTAAGTGAACTTTATAGTGTCCTTATCTCTAATAACAAATAGTAATTCTTAATCTTTTTGGTGAATTCATTAATAGTGGATTAGTCATTAGATTTTGGATTGAAGGAGCATGCAACTTATGCTTGAACATCACAACCCTTCTCCTGTGCTGTTTTTGCTGGAAGAAATGAGCAATGGGTAATGTTTGTCCACTTGCTTTGGGTTTCTAAACAGGGTTATTTTTTAGATATTTATCTCTACATTAGACATGGCAACTTGTTTTATGTAACATGCTATGTTCCTTTGTTGTTTTTCATGCCATCATAGTTGGAACTGTTCATGATTCTTTATCATGACTGAAATTCAACTAGAGCTGATACCTCATTCTTTCCTTCCTTTTATGTCATGTGTCAGGTGGGGCTGGGAGGAGTGGGGGTAGGTTTGTGTCCTGATTTATTACAACAAACAACAACAAAGCCTTATCCCACTAGGTGGGGTCGGCTACATGGATCATACGACGCCATTTCGCTCTATTAGTAACCAAACCTTTCGGTATATTATTCACCAATAGATCCTGCTCTATTAGTTCGCCAAGTGTCCGCCTTGGCCTCTCTCTCCCTCTTTTAATCGGACTCCTTATTAAATCGGACTCCAAATATATTCGTTGATCCATGTTCATAAGATTCGACAGGATTTTATGCTGGCTGTCGGGGCCTAACACAACCCTCCTCCTTTATCCGGACTTGGGACCGGCTATAAAATATAGGCGGAGTTTGTGTCCTGATTTATTATTTATCTTTTTTGGCATAGATGTCTAATTTCTCTTGGTGCTTCACATGGCTAGATGTTTAATGTCCAATTAACATCTTGGAGTCCACAAAAGAAAGAAACAAAATCTTGTTTCAAATTTTTTACTCTTGCACCATCACATATCATCTTGATTAAACATTTTGTGATTATTTGCAGGTACTTGACCATCCATATCTTTTACTACCCTCAGAATCTACATGTGTACCAAATGTAAGTGAAGATGGTGGTATTCGCCGTGAACTACCAGAGGTAAAAAAGATGCAGGGGTAGTCTGCTATTTTCTTCTCGAATATGAATCCTTAAATGCATGGATTTTGATCTTATCTGTTAGTTTTATATGTCTGAGGTTATTGTTGATCTGATCTAGGCCACGAGGAATACATGCCCAACTGGTTCCAATCCTCTTACTGTTGATTTAATGACAAATAATTCTGGTAAAAAAAAGTCAGAACTGGTTGTGAAGTTGTTGGAGAGGTTTGGTAAGGAAGGCATCCAGACAAGTACGAAAATAGATGCACTGGTATGCATTCTCTTGTCTTCCTCTCTTTGATTCTTATATTTTTGTTGTATAATTTCTTGTTCTGTTCTGTTTGATCTCATCTTCTTTCTAGAAAGTAGCATATAATTCATTATGTATCCCTTCTGAGAATGAAAAGAATGTCCCAGAGAGAGTCAGTAGTCACCCCAGCTTTAGTGATAATTGTAATATAGGAAGTAAAATTCTTACAAGATGCTGAAAGAACTAAAGCCAGTTGAAGCTCATAAGTTCCTCCCCTCATGCCATAAACATTGGTCGTGTACAATGTGCATTATTATTGATATAACATCTGGCATCCTAAAGGACAATACAGCTGGGTAGTTTGTTTGGAAAATAATTTTGTAAGCACTTTATTGAAATAGTTCAGCAACATGTTGACTAAGGATTTTTTGCTTTATGCCAAAGATTATACTTGGAATTACATACTTGATGCATGCATAATTTAACATGTTTTTAGTATTTCATTTTTGTTAATTTTTATCATTTTTGATATTGCGCGCATCTTTTATATTTAATTTGTTCAATTTATTTGAGTCGGTGTTCTACCCAATGTTTGGTTATGTCACACAAGATTAATATTACTGGAAGCACCAAAATTATTAAAAGGATTTTTGGAGATGTTAAAAATATATAAGTAAATAAAATGGAAGTGTCAACAGATCCGTAAGTCACGACAGCATATATCCTATGGCCAAAAATCAATCAGATGGTGACTTAAATTAAGTTATGCCATGACTTCATGATCGAACCAATAACTAGTCGACATGTGAGAGTATTGGCGCAACTTTGATTCAGATTTGTATTATTCCCATGTGGCAACTTTCGAACTCTATCAGAATAGAACATCATCATTTGAACTTCAAATAAGTTGCGACTCCAAGTTCCCTCCTTGCTTGTTGCAAGGTTCACTTCATCGTGATAAAATGAAATTTACTGTGTTAATGAATTTTTATTGCGAGTTGTAGTTAGAGTTGTTGTGACTTAAGGCATATCATGAAGAGTAGGAGCTAATCACGAGTTGGAATTCTAGGATGTCGTGACTTGAGCCGCTGATTGTCGTGACAAGGGCTTTGTCACCGTGGCTCGCAGATAATCTTGTTGTAATTTGCTGATAAAGTCGAGACTTCCATTATATATATATATATATATATATATATATATATATATATATATATATATATATAACAATCTCCAAAAATTCTTTTAATATTTTGCTGCCTCCAATAATATCAATCTTGCATAATAAAACCAAACATGGAGTAGATCACCGACCCAAATAAACTAAACAAGTTAAATATAAAAATGATGCATGTGATGTATAAAATTATAACAATTAACTAAAATTAAGTACTGAAAATATGTTACATTATACATGCATTGGTTTACATTGATTCATGGACCAGGACTAGGTTAGTATGTAGTCAATGCTAGAAATTGTCCATTATTTTAATCACTTCACCAGAAAATATTACTCTTGTTTGTTAAGTGTAGTCTTCAACTGCAAGTTTGTGCATGTTGTTTCGTACTCTATGTAATTCAGTTGATTAAGTCCACTTAGTTTCCTGATCTCAACTTTTCTCGATATCAAAGATGAGTAATTAAGCTTCTTTAATCTCCAATATATAACCCAGCCAATTTCATGCAAGCTTTACTCTTTTGTGCTACTGGACTTGTTGTTCTGCCAATGGAGAGAGTATGATTTTCCATATGGATCACCTCATGTAAAATGATTCCTACTTGTCTCTGACCTATATTTGCGACATGCTTTACAATTTTAGCCTGGGTAGTGACATTTTTCAGATAGTTGTTGGTCACGGGTTTTTTTTTTTCCAACAAAGAAAGAATATGCATTGATATAATAGCCAGTTCTGTCCTGGTACAAAGATGATAAGAGGCCATGAGGAGGCCTGTTGTTGGTCACTGTAGAACTACATCATTTCACTTTCTGATGACCCTTCTGCTTTTGTCTCTATTATGATATCATGGTCTCTTATGCTTTTTCATTAAGAGACTTTGATAATCTGTATTGCTGATCCTTTTACCTACACGATTTTCCTAACAAAGTACATTGATGTTGGATAGTGCCATTTCAACAGCATAGTCTGTATGTTATTACGGTTTGAATGAATTGATAACAGTCCTTTGTTTACATGACAGAACAAGATGACATATAAGTGGATCATCCCTTTACAAAAAGAGAAAAAATATAGAGGTGGCAAACTGAAATTTCGCTACAAATTCTTAGAAGAACAACTTTTTTGTTGCATGTATAGCTATAGAACATTGAAATCAATTATGGATCCCTTTGTTTTGATAAAAATAAATTGTTTTAACAAAATAAACTCTTAGGAAAATGAATTCTAGTTTATTTATGTGTCTCATATAAAAGAACAAATTATTCTGGTAATATGAAAGAGAGATAGTTAGTGAGAGGAACACGAGTTCCCATTTGAGAAAGTGTAATCCATTTACTGCTCATGGAACATTTCCTTATAGATTTACCAATTCTGAAGGTATCATCAACAACAACAACAACAAAGCCTTATCTCACTAGGTGAGGTCGGTTACATGGATCATACGCGTCATTCCGCTCTATTAGTAACCAAACTTTTCGGTATATTATTCACCAATAGATCTTGCTCTATTAATTCGCCAAGTGTCCGCCTTGGCCTCCCTCTCCCTCTTTTAATCGGACTCCAGATTATTTGATCTACTCTTCTTATTGGCACATCTAATGGTCTTCTCTGAACATGACCAAACCATCTCAAACGATTCTTTACCATTTTCTCACTAATAGGAGCCACTCCGACTCGTTCACGTATATGGTAATTCCTAATATTATCTAATCTTGTATGACCACACATCCATCTCAACATCTTCATTTCGGCTACCCCCACTTTACGTTCATGTTGTCCCTTCATAGCCCAACATTCACTACCATATAACACTGCCGGTCTTATAGCAGTACGATAGAATTTTCCTTTAACTTTATTGGGTACTTTTCTATCACAAAGAACTCCAGTGACTTTCCTCCACTTACACCAACCAGCTTGAATTCTATGATTAACATCATCATCAATCTTCCCATCTTGTCTTACAATTGATCATAAATATTTAAACTTTGTCACTTGAGGAATTATATCCTCCCCTAACCTAACTTCCAAATCGTCTCTAAGTTGTTTATTTGTGAAATTGCTATGCATATATTCTGTTTTATTCCTACTTAAACGAAAACCCTTTGACTCCAACGTATTTCTCCATATTTCCAATTTTGTATTAATCTCTTCTCTTGAATCCGCTAAAAGTACTATATCATCCGCAAATAGCATGCACTTAGGTACCTCCTCTGTGATACTCTCAATTATAGCATCGATAACTAAGTTAAATAGATACGGGCTTAAAGCTGATCCTTGATGTAGACCAATTCCTATAGGAAATTCATTTATCTCACCTCCGGGTGTCCTAACCCTAGTCAATGACCCATCGTACATATCTTGTATTACCTTAATGTAGGCAACACTCACCCTCTTTTTTTGCAAGGCTTTCCAAAGTACATCCCTTGATACCCGATCATACGCCTTCTCTAAGTCAATGAAAGCCATATATAAGTCTCTTCTCCTACTTCGATACTTCTTCATCATCCCCCTTAGTAAATAAATCGCCTCTGTAGTGGATCTTCCTGGCATGAACCCAAATTGTTTCTCAGAAATACTAGTCTCCATTCTCAATCTATGTTCAATCACTTTTTCCCATAATTTCATTCTCATAAGAGAAGAGATTAATACAAAATTGGAAATATGGAGAAATACGTTGGAGTCAAAGGGTTTTCGTTTAAGTAGAAATAAAACAGAATATATGCATAGCAATTTCACAAATAAACAACTTAGAGACGATTTGGAAGTTAGGTTAGGGGAGGATATAATTCCTCAAGTGACAAAGTTTAAATATTTAGGATCAATTGTAAGACAAGATGGGGAGATTGATGACGATGTTAATCATAATCATCAGATGTTTTAAATGATCCTGACCTTCCTTTTCTGATCACGGAACATTACTTCTTTAAACTTTAGTTGACCATACATAATTTTCAGTAATATCCGATAATCTGACTTTCGTAGAAGGAAGAAGTAAGAAACATGCTTGAAGATGATGCTTCGGCAAAAGGAGTTGTTTTTAGCCAGTTTGTGCCATTTTTAGGGTTAATTCAGCACTTCCTTGAGGATGTAAGCCTACTATTAAATTGATCACATATTAGCTCATGATTGAAATGCTTCAAACTTACTTTCAACTTGTCAGTGCGGTGTTAAGTGTGTTAAATTAGATGGAGGCACGACCCGTGATGTAAAGAAGAAAGCAATAAACTCCTTCACTGAAGATGGTGATTGCAAGATTATGCTGATGAGCTTAAAATCTGGAGAGTGTCTAAACCTTACAGTGGCATCACATGTAAGTAAAGTGAAACATTGGTGACTTAAATTGGTTCTTGCAGAAATAACCTTACAACTTTTTTTCAGTTGCTATCCAAAGTGGTCGGATAAATATCCAAATCCATTATCATCCGACTAACCTTACTCATAACTTTAAGTATATATCGACTGCTTTACATCATTATGCCGAGGATATCTGTTCAATTTCTCTGGTGGCAACTAGTTTAGAGTTTTCTTGACCTTGAATATACATTTACTAACCTCTTGCAGAGTCATGTACTAATCCTGTCTGTCATCTCTGGAATGAGTTAATCATAAAAAGAAAAGAAGCAGTTTGTTTATGCCATTAATCCTACGTTAACGGAAACACATAAATGCCTCTAGGATAAACTCAATTTATGCATGTCCTGCATGCCTCTATTGATAAGAAAATTCGAGAATAAGAATAGAAGATCGCAAATAAATCACAGAAAAATTAGAGGAGACACACAAGATTTACCCAGGTTCACCCTTGAGATTAGGAATACGTCCAACAAAGAAGTTCCACTATATCTTTTGTTTAGTTACAACCCCCCGATTACATCTGAAAAATGAGCAATAAATATTCCTCTCCCAAACGGGTTCAAAACCCGAACAAAACAAAGAAATCCTTAATTCGCACCACACGGGCCGGCTAAACAAAAGCTCAAACCCGCTGTCGGAGGGCGGTGCCCCCCGAGCCTCCCCTTTTGTCAGTACACTAATAGCATAGGTAATTGGATAATACTCAAATTCTCCTAAGTTCACGTGGTGATGTAAGAAACAAGGAGTTCTGAAATATTCACCGACTCCAACATCTATAATAAGCAAGTAGACAGTGAAGCATGACATGACTTCTCAAAATGTTACTTATATTCCTGCTTTGATTGATGCTTGCAAGTGTTCTTGTCATATTTCTCCTGGTCATTTATCTATGTTAGGAAGCAACCACTTTGGCTAACGGCACGTGACGCTCCTTTGTTCCTGCTTCATTACTCAATAGATTCTCGTCATTAACCAGTAAGAGTACAATTTGTCCTAGTCACCAGTAGGAAAGTTTCTCTAATGTAATTCTTATAGGTTTTCATGATGGACCCATGGTGGAATCCTGCAGTTGAACGACAGGCCCAAGATCGGATTCATCGCCCTGGACAATTCAAGCCTATCAGGTTTCATATGATGTTAAGATTTTCCCAGTCACCTATAACTGCTCCATTTTGCTTCTAAATTTCCTTTCTGCTCGTGGTGAATTTAAGGTTTTGCTAAATTTCTTTTTTGATCGTGATTGTAGAATTGTCCGATTCATTATCAGGGACACCATTGAGGAGCGTATACTGAAAATGCACGAGAAAAGGGAACTTGCTTTTCAAGGGTATGCAATTTTTTCTCCAATCCACAGATGTTTTCCGGATGACTTGCTCTTGGCAATGGAACTCAAACATCTTGATGTTATCATGTAGGACGCTTGGAGATTCCACAGAGGATATGATAAAAAATTTGGAGGAAGACTTCAAGTTTCTGTTCCAGTAATGAAGAAGATCCTTTTCGTGTGTTGGATACTAGCAGCAGATAATTTTAGGCTTGGCCAACTCCTCCATGTTTCCTTGATCTTTCTCCAAAGCGCAAATATATCAACATAAAAGTAACCTCAGTGTGACACCTCCATTGATGCTTCTCTTAAAACCACACACCCCTTTGGAAATCATCACTTTTGTAATTTTTCACCTTTCGATACCATTTATGTGTGCAAAGCAATTCACCAAATTGATGCAGGCAGGCAGAAAGAGAGTTCAGAATATAATAAATAGCTGTTGCAAGTAAAATGTACCATTCCAGATTTAGTAAAGTATCCCATGAGGAATTGAAGCGTTTCTTGGTGCGTGTAAGCTTACAGAATTCGTCATCAATCATCCAACAAAGACTTTTGATTCAGCTTCAAATCCTCACATTACTAAAAAAACATAACGCTATGTTCTGTACGATGCACGAATATTACAAAAAAAAAAATATCATTATATAATTATGATATTGTAATTTTAAGAATTATGGAAATAATTTTTTAACATGTAAAAGTATTAAATAAATTAGACTACTTTGCTAAAAAAAATGTTGACACATGAAAAATAAATTGAAGGAAATTTTAAAATACGATAGTGCAATTATAATCCTTCTCTACTTATATACCTAGATAATAATTTTTTTATTCTTAAATTATATTTAAAAGATTATGAATTATAAATAAGTTATTTTGTGTCAGTATATTATCATTTTTAAGAATTGTTAATGGATTTTTTTATTTCATAAAACATTTGAAACTTTTTTATTTAAAGTTAGTTATGATTATGATTTTTAATGTATTTTGTCAACTAATCTTAATAGATGTTCACGACTTCATTCATTTATCTTTACTTTCATATAATAATAATAATAATAATAATAATAATAATAATAATAATAATAATAATAATAATAATAATAATAATAATAATAATAATAATAATAATAATAATAATAATAGACAATGACAATGATAACAAAATTTAGTTAGCGTCCACCATATTTTCCCTTCCTAAGCGTAAGTCGTATGATGCGCAATGGACGGCTAGATGAAAGAGGCACGGTTCATGTGGTCTAAGAAGAATGAGGCTGGCTTTGGACTAATAAGGTCGGTTCAAGAATAATAAGGCTGGTTCAAGTGGTGTTCGAGGGCATTCTCCTCGTCGTGTTCAAGGTGCATGGTCTGCGGTTCATGTGGGCTCCTGAAAATTTTCAGGCAGTTTGGTGAGGGCGATGATGTGTAGAATTTGTAATAAATAAATTTATTAATAAGTGCACTACTCATAAAGTAGGGAGTAGAATGTTGAACCTACGATGAACTATTTAAATATAATTTATCTCAATAATCTACTAAAAAAAAGAAATATTTTGTTGTGAAAATAGAAATTAAAGGTGCAAAAAATAAATGATTAACAAATAAAATAAATTGGTGTTGAGCCTTTAGAATTATGTATGATTGATGTAAAGATAAACGTGTATGATCCTTTATAATAGTTGAGTTATAATAGAAAATAATAGTTTTGATTTTTATGACGAATTAAGAGTACATAAAGTATTGTTCTCTCAAGACGAGTAAACAAAACTACCTTAACTTCTAATAAAACTAATAACTACAAACGACGAGTCAATTTTTAATTTTACAAAAAATTAAGATGCATGAATGTGTATCCCACAAATCTGGATAGAATAATAGATCGACGAAATTCGGCACAAACAACGTGTTACCGAACACGTGTTATGTATACTTCAACTTAAAAATAAAAAAATAAATTATCAAAGCAATAATAATTCCTGAAACTAATAATTTCTCATGCATGTTTGTAATCTAATCTCAGAAATAAAATTACTTATAAAAAGGAAATGAACTCAAAATGTATAATCAAGAGAAACTGAAAAGTTTAATCAATTCAATTAATAACAAAGTTCAAACAGGTTTCCTTCTTGAAAAGAATATAGAATATCTATTAGAGAAATAATAAACTATATGAACTAGGTAAAAGAGCACCCAAATAAAAGATAGAAGAAGAATTCTCAGCCTTCAAGACCTCTGGATGTTGCACAATCGACAAGTTACTGCGCAATTTTCTCCTTCGGTTGGTCTTCACGCTTCGAAATTCGTCCTTTGTAATATGGCATGGCTTCTTGGTCTCAAGCACACATTCTTTCTGTTTTCTAGAGCCTCTATTTATAGCCTCTAGGTGTCCCAAGAGTTTTTGTACAATTTTGTTTCGATTCAAAGTCTTTTCATGTTAAAATAAGTAAATTCGAAATATTTTTTGTATGTCTTTAAAATCATCCAAAACTCTTTCAAATCTGAGTAAATATGTTTCCTAATCATCCCTGAGGCTTAGGATAAAGTTTGGGTTCGATCTGGATTTAAAATTTCTAAGAAAAGTCAAAGAAATATCGAAAACAGCCTTCGTAACGCCTCACAACAGCTCTGTAACGATCCTAACAGTGTCCAAATTACAGTAAAAGTTTAAATTTTATGGCCCGTAACTTCTGGTCATGATACATTATATTCATTTCAGCACTGACAACCTTTACTAATATGCACTTTTTGGCTCTGTTTTAACTTCAATTTGAGTGTCATTTGTTTCTGTGGCATTATAATTCAATTCTCTTGCTTTTTCTTTAATAAAATATAGAATAAAGCAAATTAAGCCATAAATTGATGCATGTTATATAAAAATTATTCGAAATATGATTAAATGCATGACTAATTATACGTTGTATTTTGCATGCATTAAGCGACGACAATGTTGGACCATCACTGACGCTCCTCGCCACCACCGACGATTGCACTCTCTGTAAAACCCACAAAATTTGAATGGACAAAAATGCCCGTATGATGAGAGGCAAGTTGGGTCTTTTGGTAAAAGACAAAGGAAAATATAAGGACAAAAATCAAGATTTAATTAATCAAAAAAAAACATCCTCAAAATAAAGCATCTTATGGTTATAATTGTCCTTTAGCAAAAAGATAAAATGTTAGACCGTAATACTCTTAAAAGTGAGGGTGGTTGGAGGACAATCTTGTCATTCAAAATAAGACAAGAAGCCTATCTTTTTTTAATCCCAACAACCATCTTCCCTCTCATCTTCTCCCCCCAACATCACCGGCCAAGCGCCCCAAGAGCAACCCACTCTCTTCCTTTTCCTTCACTCACTCATCTCACCTCCACTCCCAAGGAAATTGCCGACCAAGTAAGAAGAAGAAGGGGAGGCGGCCGGTGAAGGGAGAGCTCCATTAAAAGAAGAGGAGATCAAGAGAAGAAGAATGATTGGATTACAAAGGTTTTTGGACAAAAACTTGGTATGTAACGGTGAACCCCTTTTAATCTATCTAACCCATGGATTAGAAGTCTTGAATCATGGATTTGATTAATATTGTAAAAATAGTCTGGTTATTAGACTCATAGCTCTCACGAACATTTCTGCCCTAAACGTCTTTGAACATGTGGCTTCTTAGTGTTAAGTTGATCTATGACGATAGTTATGCATTCTAAGAGTTAAAAGCATGTTCATTCATAATCTGTCCAGATTTGATGTGGCTTATTCCTTCCAATGCATTTTCAAATAAGTTATTATTATCCCCCATGTATATAGTTAGAAAGGTTTCAGAGTCTAGTTTCTGGAAGTTTGGTTTTCATCTCATATGGAGCTGTGTACTGAGAGTTATGACCAAAAGAGTGGCTCACTGTAAAACTGCCTCGGGTAGTAGTGCGATAGATTTTGAAAATTCACCAAAATTAGTGTTTACCTAATATGAGAACGACACTTATGGAGTAGATATGTGATTGGGTCATCTTTCTAAATAATTTGAATTCACCTCAAAAGGAGATGTCTGTAGGGAGATATTAATCGTTTAGTGCTCAATTATCAAATTGATTAATATGGTAACCACATAATCATTGGGTAAAAGATAAAAGAATAAAATATGAGAAAATTATATGTTGTTGACCTAGGGGTCTAATGTGAATATAAATTAGAACTAGTCAATTTAATGACTTGAGTGAGTTATGGACTTTGAACCGACAATGTGTCGAATCTTTCCACCTTGGAAAATCGTAGTTCTCTTTTTTGATTTTATTGTTGTTTATGGATGTTTAACGCATGAAACATATTAAGTAAAGTTTAGAGTGCTTGTATGTGTGAATACATTTGTGGACGATGGATTAAACAATCATTTTTTGTGATTTTCGGGCGTCAATCAATCGACCGGACGCACCGAGTGATCGACCGATTCATATGTGTTGTTCTGTGTAAACACAACTATTCTGATAGGACAAAGTATCAATCGATCAGCAAAGTGACCGTAGAGTCGGATGCCACTGTTTAGATCGGACGTGGCATCGATCAACCGGACGAGCAACCGACCTTGAGGTCGGAATCTCCTATTTACTTTGGTCGAGATATGCCTCATGCACCCTTCCCCCTCAGGGGACTCAACGACATTGTTGAGTGATCGCACCCCATCATGCACATAGGTCCACGCAGAGTGGCTCTGACACCATATGTAATACTCTTGCACTTGCGTAGGATATTGTCCACTTTGGGCCTAAGGTCGCAAGGTTTTACCAAAACGCATTCTAACATGCCAAGGTCATGTTCCCATATATACCCAACATCTCTCCCGTGACTTGTGCATGTGGGACTAATCTAAGTCATGCCTCATGCACCCTTCCTCCACCATGCACAAGTCAAAGGAGAGATATTGAGTATATATGAAAACACGACCTCGGTCTGCTAGGACGTGTTTTGGTAAAATCGTGCAGGCTTAGGCCCAAAGTGGACAATATCCTATGCAAGTGCAAGAGTGTTACATATGATATCAGAGCTACTCTGCGTGAACCTTTATTCATGGTGAGGTGCGATCACTCAACGAGGACGTTGAGTTACCTGAGAGGGGAATGGCGCATGGGGCATGCCTTGGATTAGTCCCACATACATAAGTCATGAAAGAGATGTTTGGTATTAGTTTCTAACGACGGATTAGAGTTTACTCAAATTGTTGATTTCCATCTAAGATCAATCAACCTATCTTAAATCAAATTAGATTAAGACTATTTCGTCAAAGATCATAATCTAATCAAATCTAAGATTAAAATGCATTAAAATGTAGTCTATAAACTATTATCACCCATATCATGGTAATGATTAATAGACCGCACAACTAATATTCCGGCAATGATCTTACGAGTTGTGACATGCAATACTTGAACTTAATAGTCAAGAACCTATTGGATCCTATGTTTTGATGCTAACAAATTAAATTGAACATAAAAGTTACTAATCTATGCTCAAATGATGATAATGCAGGTGTAGGATTGAGATGACCTCATTCGTAGAAGAAATCGTCAAATTAAATCTTAAAAATGAAGATTCAACACACGACCAATTGACAGGTCGACCGATCGATCGGTCAATTGACATCAAGCAGAAGAAATGACGATACTATACCAGTCGACTTTGAGACTATACCGATCAATGTACCGATCGATCAAGATGTACTGGTCGACGTCGAGACGTTATCGGTTGAAGGACCGGTCGATCAGATAACGGATAAAATCGCAGTTATGCCGCAACGATCATATTGACCGGTCGACCCCCACTAATGCGGTCGATCGATCACAGTGTCAGATAAATAGTAACGGCTATTTTTTAAGGAAAAAATTGTGAAAGAATTTTTGAACGAAATTTGTACATGTAGAAGCCTATAAAAAAAGTGCTAAAGCATGAAGAAAACTTATCCAAGTAAGCAAGAATATTCTAAAGCTCCTTTCTAGTTCATAAGGCCAAAATTGTAATTTCTTCCATTTCTTTTCTAAAACTCTGTGTGTGAGAAAATCTTTGTAAAAGAATAGAGTTAGAGGGAAACATTTTTCTTTCTAATCTAGTGAGAATTGAGAGCTCATTGTAAAAGAAGTGTGTCTTGCCTTTTGAGCGGAGAAGAAGATGTGTGGTGTAAAGAGGGTTGTTCTCTCCTTACAAGAAAAAAAAAGATAGTGGATCTCCGGCAGTCTCGTGGTCGAGAAATTGGAGCGGAAACGTAGGCCAAAGATTTGAGGCCGAAGCTCTTCAACATATCGTGTCTCTTTGTGTTTGCTCTCTTACTCACTCTTTATCATTATTTGCTTGTGATCAGTTTTATTGATTTTTCGAAAGTGATTTTGCGAAAATATTTTTATACACCAATTCACTCCCCTCTTGATGCTTTCGATCCTACAGAATCAATTTCATAGAAATCGTACAATCAAAAGTAATTACTCCTATAAGGATAATAGCTAACTATAGAAGTCAATTAATCTAAAAAAACATTAATAATAGTATGCATATTCGAAAGAAAACTGAACTATAATCGATTATGAAATAAGATTTAACAATTTGCCTTTAACGATTAAAACTATTACAATTGTCTCAAATAGAAAATAAAACTAAAGAATCCAAATTACTAAAGCTAGAAAGATATATCAAGTAAGCATGAGATCATTCCAACATGAAATAGAATATAGAATACTTTCAAGAACGCCGATGACTGTTGCCCGATCCTCTTCTAGAATCAATCATGCAAAATTCTTCTCGCTGAGCCTTCTGAATTCTCTCACGTTCCTGGCTTTAAAACTATGATTGCACACCTTAGCATACTCTCTTCTGGCTGTACAAGACCTCTATTTATAGGGGTTTGAATTTCCATGTGATTGGAGAAGAAATGATTCTATGTGAAATAAGGAAAATTTGGATCTGCATTAGTTCTGAAATTTTGGCATTGTCAAACTCCATAATTTGGGTCATAATATGTTTCCAAATCATACTAGGATCATATAATATGAGTATGATCCTTATGCAATCGAAATACTTCCAAAAATCCATTCAAATCTCAATTCTAGGCTCCGTCACGACCTGTTACGATGATTTAACAACCTAAACAGGGTTCAAATCGAATTAAAAATGGATTTTCACGGCCTATGATAGAATTTTAACAGCCCTCACAGTGCATAAATCATGGATTTCACGACTCGTGAAGGCTTGGTCACGACTGTGACTCAGATAACTTTTTGGTGTAAAAAAATGTATTTTAACGACTGAAATCGAGTTTCACAGCGCTATTTCACGGCCCGTGAAATGCTCTTCACGGCCCGTGACAACAAAATTTGAACATTGCATAGGTTCCTTATTTTTCACTTTCTAACTCCGTTTAAACTCCGATTTGAGCGCGGTTTTCTCTGTTAACTTCGTAATTCAATTTTCTTGCTTTCTAAACAATTAGATAAACATTTAGGTAGATTTTCATTTTTTTTAAAATTAATATAAATAAGCTCATAAAATGATGTATGCTATTAAAAAATAATTTGAAATGAGATTAACTGTATTACTAAATATATGTTATATTTTGCATGCATCAGCCGACCACTGCGTAAAGACAATCAAGTACCTCAACGTGTTCGTAAAGGTTCACTAGTACTTGATCGATAACCTAATCACAAAGATAGGTTAAGTAGCATGAACACATGGTTAATGGGATATTTCATGAAGTGAATGCAATGGATGTTCTTAACCACTATAGATATTATGAATAATTGGACATTAAATGATGATAATGCAATTGGTATATGGAACTGAAATATGAAATGGATAATTGGCTTTCATGATCTATTTTGTTATCTTTATTATTATCGATGATTGTTTTAATTTAAATATTTTATTAATTATTAAATTATTTATTTTTATGACCCTTACTTATAGTTAATGGGAGATGGGCCTCCCTGCATTCGAATTCGTGCAAGTATGAAAGAATAGGTTGAAATTGGTGGTGAACTCATGACGATGGTTAGCACATGGTGTCGGCCTTATATTAGCATTAGTATGTTATGACGCTTTATGGTAATGTATTAGTCGGCCCATGGGATTTATTATGAATTATGTTGTATGTTCTCATGTGAGGAACATTACAGAGTCATTATATTGTGGACTTCGAGTCTTTTATGTATTTGAGCTATCCGTTATTGTGTACTTTGATGTCATTGGGATTAGTGCCATATGGTTCATTATGTTTTATCACTTTCGCTATATCTTCAAGTAGAATTGTTTTAAAATTTTTATTGTCTTTCGCTATTTTAATATTGTCATGTTTCGTTGTCCGGATGTCAACTATTGCATTGTCCACCGTGTAATGCGCTTTGGGACTCGCTCGCGACACGTGTCATGGAACTGATTTCGGGAGTGTTACACTCTCGCTATCGACATCGCTCGCCATCGTCGTTATCACTATTGTCGTCTCTCTCGCTCGTCACCCTTGATCTCGTCCGCCATCGTCATTGTTGCTTTCGTCGTCTTCCTCACTCGTTGTCCTCGACATCGACTTCAACTTTGCCTGTTGTCTCCACCCTCAATCTTGCCTGCCATAGCTGCCCTCAACAAAGCTCTTGCTTCCCTCCCTTGACCACGCCGCCGGTGAAAGTCATCGCCATTGTTGTTTGAACCGTCCCTACCCATATGTTGAACTAATCGACTTAAGCACAACAAACCTTCGCCTACAACATTCTAAACCTAGCAAAACACATCCATCGGCATCGGATGCCCGTGCGGCTAGGTAGGAGCGTCCACGCCCATTCCAATGGGACGTACGCCCATTAAACACATGACAAAATATTTTAATTAAAAAAATAATACATTATATAGGGTTCGAGCTATTACGACCTATTTACACATTACCTTTTATAAAATAATACCTTTACTTAAACTTTTTCTTTTAATTTATTCCTTATAAATAAATCAATAAATTATTTTTATTAAATGTTGATACATTATTTCTTCAGGTATTTATTTAAATTAAAATAATACATTATCTTTTTTAAAAAATATTAGAATCTATTAATTAAATTCTTTTTAATAAATCATCCATCATCAATCGAATGATGATGGATTTTAGGATCTATTAATTAAATATTTTTAATCAATCATTCTCGAGCCTCCTTATACGAGCCTAACCTAAATTGGACCCTGATTTTAATTTTATATAATACCATTTTCATAATTTATAATGAAAACCCCCCATACCCTTTCAAGTTTAATATCTCATACTCTGGAAAAATTACAACAAATGCCTTCAACTTTGGCATTTGCTCAGCGATACCCTCCAACTTCACTTTGTAATAAGAATGCCCTTTCGATTGGGAATACTCGATTTTTCAATCTGTTCACTGACATGGTGATGCTCTCTCTCCGCCTCGCAGGAGAGCATCCGACGTAACACCATCACGCAGACTCCACATAAGCAAATTAATAAAAAAATAAAATAAGAATATAATAATATTTTTTTTAAAAAAAAAAGAGGAGGACCCTCTCCGATCACCGACATGAAGGCGAAAGGAGGGGGCCACCTGTGACCTCGCTGACGAGCATGGGGGGGGAGGGGAGGGGGCGAGCTCCCCCCCCCCCCCCCCCCCTTCTCCTCGTCGGTCACCGAGCGAGGTTGCAGAGGGGAGCCCCTCCTTTTTCCTCTGCGGCGCGCGGGATGGGGGGCCTCGCCCCCTCTATGACGCTCGCCAACAAAGTCATAGGGGGAGGCCTCCCTCCTTTCGCCTTAACGCTTGATCGAAGAGGGAGGAGGGGCCTCACACTCCTCCTCCTCTTTTTTTATTATTATTTTATTATTTTATTAATTTAGTGATGTGGAGTTTGCGTGTTGGTGACTCGTCGGATGCTTTCTGATGTGGTGGAGAGAGAGCATTGTCACATCATCGGACAGATCAGGAAATCAGGTATTTTTGATCGGGCATTCGGTGAAATAAATTATAAGATGAAGAGCATTTGCGTTACAAAGTGAAGTTGGAGGATATCACTACGTAAACGTCAAAGCTGAAGCGCATTTGGTGTAATTTTCCGTCGTACTCCTCAAAAAGTGGCGACATAGTTTTTTTTTCTTTTTAATTTCTTTCAACCATAACCCTCCAAATTTCTTTTCTCGTGTATCACATTTATAAATTTTTTGCATTCCTAATTTATTTATTTCTATAGCAAGTAGTATATTATCCCGCGCAACATGCAAAGAGTGTAAAAATACTTATGTTTAACTTTATAATTAATTAATTTGAAAAATATTAAAACTTTATAATTCTATATAATACTTATGTTTAACTTTCAATTATCTTCTTGATAATCATATGGGATATAAATATTTAAGTTCTCAATATTATTATTATTGTAATTATTATTATAATTATTACTAGTTAAAATTCTCGCATTTTGCGTGACTAAGAGTAATATAATGTTTTATAATAAAATATCTTTAAACTTACGTAATTATTTTAATTTATAAATTTGTGGTTGATAATTTTTTTTATAATTACTATTTATTCAAACATGGCTGGAGAGAATCTCTTTTGTTACCCTCTACCTTGATCAAATCTCAATGATATCTTTCACTTCGAAGCACAAGGAATATTAGATCTCATGATTTTTATTCAATTTAAATTGACATAATGATCAATCATCTACTTGCCAGATAATAAAATAAACTTATTTAATAAAAAGAAAGAAAAGTAGACAATCATATCAATAAGTGCAACGAAGAAAAGCTCAAATATTATTTTTAGTCAAGAATCTGTTAAAGATATCAGCTTTGGAATGTGTTGAACATGTGGTAAGGGCTTCCATTGCATACCATGGCTCCTGAGTTTGTGTATATGAAACAATAAATAATAACAAGATTTCACCAAATAAACCAATATGAGAGGAAGAGATAAGTTGGAGGAAGCCACCGACAACACTTTTTGATAGCTTCATAATGGACAGAAAGAAGAGGCAGCACTCAGTATTAATAGTAGTGATAATAATAATATTTTTAGCTTATTATGATTTTGATTAGAGGGCAAGGCCTCACCGTCTTCACCGAATGATCCAACGACACTGGTGAATGCTCAACAAATGTGAATGCTCAACAAATGTGATTATTGTCGACATCTCGCTCTATACCAACGTCCACAATGTGTCGTCCTTGAATGGGTGTTAGTCCATGCCATGATCTTGACGCGGGCGGAGAGCAAGCATCATCTCCATGTCAAACAGCCAAAGTAGTGGCATTCCTCCCTATATGCATAAAGCAACACGCAGGATTGATGACGAACTTTACCATGGAGCTCAGGCTGTGATAGGTGAACTACGTCTCACCCATGACGATGGCCAAACCATTCCTCCTTGAGCTATTTGGGGATAGAGGTAAGGAATCTCATCAAGGCAGTTGTGAGTCACGGCAATCCTCATGGGTGTGATGTTGAATGAGGCAACACCTCTTGAGAATCTCAACAGTTTTTTTAGGGGAAAAGGACCATGTGGGGGAGAACTTCACCCCATATTTATGGGGCTCTGTCCAATTTCCATCGGACGGATGAAAAAGAGGCGCGATTCAATTACAAAAAACCGGCCATGTTGCAAAGAGTTAGACCGAGCCGTCAATGCGAAATAACGAACCGCCCAACTCGTCGAAATCCCTCATTTCCCGCTAACCAAAAAAATTCGGCCCTCAAATCCCTTCCTGAAATCGCAAACAACGAAATGTGCCCGCCCTTCCTCCTTGGACAGCTTCTCCCTGGTCTGTCATTCCTCCTCAAATCTCAAATGTCGCGGCCCTTCTTTTGATCATCGTCGCGACGTTCCTCCCCAGATCTCCCTAGTCCACATTCCTCCTCGCTGCTACCATCGCATCGAGCCCTCATCGCCACTGCCGCCGCCTCACGAAATCCTCGCATCCCATCCCTCCTCGACGCCGACCCCTGTCCCTCCTCGGATCTCCCTAGTCGCCGCACGAAACCCTCTAACCGGAGCCCCCCGCCGTCGCCTCTCAACTCATCGGAACGCCCTGGTCACGACTGTCGCCGCCTTACAAAACCCTCGCACCGGAGCCCTCTTCAGCCCCCCGCACCTCATCGGAACAGGTTAACCAAGCCTTCTCGCACTATGATGTACATTTCTGCCTATGTAATCAAAGTCAAACGCCTAGACTTGCACAACTTATTATGTGAATCTTTCATGTAGTTTGTGATAATGTTAGAAAAGTGTTATCTTGTATGATGTAAACTTGGGCCTGTGCAGCTATACTTATTCTGTTAATTGGGAAAAAAAATGTTTATGTACCTCTAAACAAAACTTTGTTTGGTTGAAAGATGTGATTGTCAAAGCTTTTCTTTGGAGGAGAAAGCTAATTTTAGTTCTGTTTGTGGTAAATATGACGATGATTGTTGCATAATAGTTTCATATGATAAATTTGAATGCTAGCCTTGTATTGGTTCCCTTTATCCTTCTAATATAGATATTTGATGTTATTTTATGCTTTTTAGATAATTTCTTGTCCTTATGATATTGCTTGGATTACATTTTTTCCTTTAAGTAGATGTCATCTTCGGCTTCTTTTCCCTATCCTTCATACGGCTTGGATTCTCCATTTTGCGCATGTGGAGACAAGGCAAGAGTAATGACATCATGGACAACAAAAAATCCAATGCGATGTTTCTGGCGTTGTCCTCATTTTCGGGTACATAAGGCTACAAAATCTCAATTTATGTTAATTCATCTTAATCCTATTTATCATTAATGTCTATGTTGTAGGATCAATATCGAGACTATGGTTTTTTTTCAATGGATGGATCCTGCCGTCGAAGATCGACAGAAGATTATCCTAATTGAATTGCTTGTTGTTAACGAAATGCGCGAAAATCAAAGAGACAATGTGAACAAGCATCGAGTCATCCTATTAGGGCTGCTTAATAAGGTTTTGGCATGTGAAGATTGTATTCGAAGGCTCAAGAGAGGGAGAGAAGATGTTATGTTTAATAATAGGAGCCATATTATGTTATATATTTAGTAGATTTATGTGATCAAATCTGTAACTCTTCAAATGTTAGCTATGTTGGCATGTATTATTGAACGAATTTGTAAAACGCGAATTTTAGTTGCTTTGACATGTTTTGTATTTGATGTGGATTAGTATATTTTGATTGTTCTAAATGTGGGTATCTTGTGCTAACTTTGCATATAAGTGGCTTTGGATTAGTAAAGGTATGATTGATAAAAGTATGATAAGAAATCATTGTGCTGGCAAACAAAGTGAAAATAAGTTTAGATATCTACAATTTGAAGTGTCAACTGAAAAAATTGAGCCACTTCCCATAGATATGTACAATGAAAAGAACTTGTTTTCCTCTGTTAATCCATGCAATCGTGAGCCACTTCGAAATACATAGATATTTATAATGAAAAAAACTTGTTTCCCTCTGTTAATCCATGCAATCGTGAGCCACTTCGAAATACATAGATATTTACAATGAAAGGAACTTGTTTCCCTCTGTTTATCCATGCAATCCTGAGCCCACTTCGAAATACATAAATATTTACAATGAAAAGAACTTGTTTCTCTCTGTTAATCCATAGATATTTACAATGAAAAGAACTTGTTTCCCAAGGAAATTGATGCGTATAAATTTGTAACAATAAAATTTGCTAGCAAGTGCACTAGTCGCTCAAGTAATATAGTAATAGGAGTAAGAGTGTCGAACCCACGAGGAATATTATTAATTCAATATCTGAATTTATAAATTCATAAGAGAGGAAAAACATGGATTTTTGGAAAGAGGTTTTATGAAATAAAATAAAGAAAATAAGATAAAGATAAGATAATGGTGTTGAAGTTAGGTCTTAGGATGAAAATAGATCATGAGAAATATTTGAACCGTAAAAGATAAATTTAATCTTTAAAGATGGATTAGGAATTTTTCCAAGTTATTAATTTACAAGATTAACATCACAGAGTCCACAAACTGGTAATTCTGTTATTTAATCCGGTAAATCAAACTATCTTAAATTTAATCAAACCTAAAGTCCCACAAACTGGTATTCGTTAGATAAGATTAAAATTAAGATGCATTAATATGAAAATCCTAGACTATTAATCACTCCACAAACTGGTTAGATTAACAGACCACATAAACTTGATTCTCCACACACTAGTTATCAAATTTATGTCAATTATTAATTTTACATAAAATCAATTAATTTAATTAATGAATTCTGAAATCAAATAATCCACAAACTGGTAAGTACTCAATTCAGAAATCTAAGTAATTAAATTAAAAGCATTAAGCACAATTAACTAACTGATCAGAAAAGATTAAAACAAATAATATAGGGTCCAAATAGTTTCCCTTCAATAATAATCTCCTAACATGAAATAAATAAAAATATGGAGTTCATCCTAGAAATTCTGGAGAGATAATAACAAAATAATAATAATTGGAAGAATTACACCCAAATAGATAAAAGTCGAAGCTTCGGATCACGGGCAGACAGTCGGGCAGCCTCTCGGACTTGATCAGGGTCGCGATCAACTTCCAGCCGTCGCACCTCTCTCCTCTTGGTCGTAGCCTGCAGACTCACGACTCGTCGTGGAAGAAAACCTGAACTTCAGAGCACGAATTGAAACGATGGATTCTTCACGTATTTATAGGGTGCGGACGACCTTCAATTTGATCTCGGTCGTAACATCGTACGGATGAATTTAAATTTACGAGATAAACTCGGCCAAAGATAAATCCTTTTTATCTTTACTCTCTTAGAATCTCGGCCGTAATAAAGAATTAAATCTTTACTCCCAAAGAGATAAAATTCCTTTTACTCCCTCCAAATCTCGGCCGTAAGGAAGGAATTTAATCTTGTTACGCCCAAAAGATAAAATCATTCAATTGTTACTCCTTTTGAATCTCGGCCAAATTCATCTTCATGCCATTACGCTCTTCAAATCTCGGCCAAAACGAAAAGTCTTCATGCCATTACGCCCAAAAAGATAAAATCTTTTTATCTTTACCCCTTCATATCTCGGCCAAAACAAAGAAGATTCCATATTATTACCCCTGGAAATCTCGGCCGTAAGGAACTCTTTTATCTTTACCCCTTTCGAATCTCGCCCAAAACGACTTGGGTGTAAAGCCAAATCTCGGCCAAAATGACTTGGGTGTAAAGCCAAATCTCGGCCGTAAGGAATAATTTCTTTGAATTTCGGCCGTGTTTTGTATTTTCCTGCAAAATAATTATTCAAATTTAATTAATCCATCCACAATTAAAATATTCAGAGAATTAATAATTAAAATTAATAAATCCGGAATTATGATTAAAAGTGACTAAAAATGATGCATGCCATGAACAAATTACAGAAAAATTAACTAAAATAATAATCTAAAATATGTTATATTTTGCATGCATCAGAAATAACATGCAATATCAGGATTAGTTCATGCATTAACAGAGCTTAAAAAAGTTGGATATATAGCTTGTTTCAAATCTGGCCGTGATGACCATTCCTTCAGTTATAGTCTACATTATCTTCAAACTGATCTATTTAGGCATACAAGAAGTTGACGTTAACACAGACATGACAAAAGAGGAAGTCCAAAAGCTGCGATATCTTCGAGTCTTTAACAAACACCAAAACCAAGTCCAAAAACACCAAAGCTGAGATATCTTCAAGTCTTTAACATAAACATCATCTATCCTCTTTTGATCATTATCTTGCTGAATCCTACAGTTCATACAAAAAAAGCACACAAATCAATGGATAGAAATAACTTGAGATATAGTGTTGATAGGTTCGTCGTTACATTAATGAAAAGAACTTGTTTCCCAAGGAAATAACAGACAATATCAGGATTAGTTCATGCATTAACAGAGCTTACATTAATTTACTTGAGTTACTCGAGTTCCTTCAGTTATAGTCTCCATAGGTTCTTGGCTACATTGTTGTACCTGTATCAAAGAAGATAAAATACTAAATCAGAGTTGTAGGTACAAATAATTGATAGAATTTTTAAATAGAACTTACCAATGACGATGGATCAATAATCGTGTACTTCTTTTTCTTCTCCACCTTACGTCATGTTCTCTTTTTCTTCTCCTTTTGTGATAATGAAATTTCAACACAAGATATTATCCTAGTAAGTTTGGTCTCCCTTTTGATTTAACTCGGGGTGGATCACGTATAATAAGATAATTCAATTCTTGGGAGTTGGTTATCGGGATTGTTGACACATCAGTTGGACTATGCTCATGAACTAAAGATAATTTTTCAATGAACTCATCAACTAGCAAAGCCGCAACATCTAAATGATAGGGTGATTGCAAGCCCATGTCAGTGACAATCCTCATTTTATGCCTAAAATTTCAATCTAAAATAGGAGTTATGATGCGTTGCCCATTATGAAACATGGATGACTGTCATGAAGTTTGCATTTCGTGGAATACCTAGCTTCCATTTTCCATCGTCGCAAAATGTATTTCTCAGGTAATCTTGTGACATTTTCTATTTTAAGGATATACAATGCATGAGAACAAAAGATGCTATCCCTCTCATACCTTTTGCACGAGCATATGATGGAAATACTTGGTTGATGCTCCAACTCCACAACATGATTTCTTTTCTCACCATCCATGAATACATGAAAGACAATTTTGCAAGAATCTTGTTCAATGCTTTTCTTCAAACTTTCTCACCTCCCATTTTCCATCACCTCTCATAACCACTAGTAAATGAGCATCACAATCAGCTCTTACTTCTCTTTTTCTTCTTTTAATATGATTCCCCAATTCTTCATCACGAGTGTTCTTATGTCCTTGTTTCGAACGTACAAGCAGCCTACTAACGATTTTGCTGGTTTTCTTACACTTTGTGGTATAAGATTTCGCACTGAAAAACCAATAGTTCTAGCATATAAATTGTAGGAGTCATATGCCTCATTTTTCGTATCGAAGACCATACCTAAAGTTGGCTTGCCAACAAGATGCCGAAGATCATATTTTTCGGTTATATGTTGTCCCTCTTCAATATACGTCATCTCTTCATTATTCTTTACTTCGTCCTTTTCATGATTGAGATAAAATATGAAAATTAGGTTTCTAAAAAAAAACAAGTACTACGCATAAAATTTACCTCTAACTTAATGAGATGGCAATTGCATCATCATTAGGTTGTATATCATTTGCATCCATGGTAGCAGAAGACATAATAATAAGCTACATAATTTGAACAGTAATCAACATGAGAAAGGGCACACAACATGTTCGAACACATAACAAAAAAAATATTTAAGTGCTTCTTGGCCTATAGACTTAATTTTAAAAAAAATATTTAACTGGTAAGTCATGATTAGAACTTAGTGACAAGGAAATTAGTAATAAACATCATCTAATACCTGCAAGATCGACGGTAGTCGCGCAGGTTAATGACGGAGGCAGTCAGGCGACGAGGAGGCAGTAGCGATAGATGGATGACAAGGGGGCGGCGACGGTCGACGACCTAGCATATCGAACCTAGCAGCGCGGCAGTGGTCGACGACCTACCGAACCTAGCAGCGCGAACGATGCGAGCGTGGCAGCGGAGGCAATCAGGCATCAGCAGCAGCAGTCGGGCAACCAAGGAGACAGCAGCAACAATCGGGTGACAGAGGCAGTTGCTTAGATAGTCGGGCGATTAGGAGGCAACGACGGTGAACGATGAGGGAATTAAGGGATTTGTTTGGACTTTTTTTTGTTGAATGCACAAAGCAGGAAATGAGGGATTTTGGCGAGTCGGGCCATCAGGCGGTTCATTTTTTCGCATTGACGGCTCGGTCTAACTCTTTGCAACATGTGTTTTTTTGTAATTGAACCGCGCCTCTTTTTCATCTGTCCGATGGAAATCGGACGGAGCTCCATAAATATGGGGTGAAGTTCTCCCCACACGGTCCTTTCCTCCTTTTTTTTATTAATGCCTCTGTTTGTCTATATTCCATTTGTAACTATTTAGAGGTTGTCAGCTATTTTTCTCTTCTATATATAAAGAATGCAAATGATTGATTTTGTAACCATAAAAAAGAAGATAACAGAAAGATAGTGGATATTAAAATGAAGATAGTGACAAGGACATGATGGGGTAAGTTGATATTACAGATTAAATGTTTTAATTGATTAATTAAATGTTTTAATTATTGATTAATTAATAGTATTGTGGCATCAAATAGGACGTTAAATAGGCTACACATTTAGTAGTTTGTCGGTTCATGCAAAAAAAATGAAAAAAAGGAGGAAAAAGATAAACATGTATAGAGGCATTAGAATGATTCTAATGCCTCAGCTTTATATAGATATATAGATATAGATTATGTCACGTGACACAAACTAATCCTCCTTGGATATATATCGCATTAAAACTTCTTTCACTATAATATCACATTAATTCTTATCCATAAATAAAGTCCAATATCTTTAGAATAAACTGACGATGAAATTATTATAGCATACAACCCGAATGACAATTAATTTGAAAAAAGATTTTAACATTCAACTTTTTAAAAAGATAAAAGAGTTCGACTATGCAGAAAATTATTACCATAACACTAATCTTATTGAGAACTTTTTAACATTCTTTTAATTGATTGTAAATAGTTTTAACATAAAAAGCTTTCTAAAATTAATCTTATTGTAGAAAAAAAATCAAGAATATTGAGAGCATGCCATTACACCATTGTTACTTTTAAAATTTCTTATTAAATTAAAAATTTTAAAATAATATTGTATTAGTTATATAGTTGATACTTAAAATTTGTTTATATATATATATATATATATATATATATAATTGTCCATGGCCAAACCAAAATAATTCATGTTGATGATATTAGGTAAGTATATAAATTAGCTATTGATTGTTTTTAATGGATTTTATGAATTTTTTAATATATTTTATAAGTGAAATGTAATGCCTCAAGATTTTTTTTCTTTGATTGTTAGAAAAATTATGTTAGTGGCATTACTCTAGTCTATATCTTAATTTTTTTTATCAATCAACATATTGACTTGCATTAGCGGAAGATTTAAATATAATAAACTTTTTACCATGCATAAGCTCTTTATATAATAATTCAGTATGAACCTACAACTATACAATATAAGACCATATATCATGTATGTCATCCGTGAGTTACCAATCGTCTCACCATTGTCATCATCTCATCCTGTACGAACCCAAATACATAGACAAAGTTCAATGAGATAACTCAATACGTAGGGTTACTCATAACAATAACGATATGAAACATGTAATGACATCAATACTAATATTGTCAATAAGCAATTATGGATAACAATATATGATCAATTGATCAACTAAATAATTATCTATATCGATTACTGATGACTAATATCCATTCAACTCAATTATCTTAAATTAATTATTAATCGATCATAGGAGGCCACAATCAATAATTATAAATTTTATTAATAATTATCAATTTATCAGTCAATCATAAAGGCCACAATCTATCCATCAACCCTAGGGGAGCAATTCAATTATCTATTAGTCACTATGGCGCAATACAATAAACAATTCAATTATGAAAACATTCATCTACCACAATAGTATTTATCGATCACAATGGGCCTCCATTGATCACAAGGATCCTATTGACCACGAGAACATCCATTGATCATAAAGGTGCCAATCGACCATAGCCCATCGACCATAAAAATTTCAATCGATCAATAACAATCGACTCCATGAGCCTCCACCGATCACAATGAGCATTCATTGATCACAAGAATTTCCATCGACCGCGAGGTTCTCCATCGATTATAATGGTTTCCATCGACCATAAAGACTTCAATCAATCATGAAGGTATCAATTATCAATTTAACAATTCAATAGTAAATAATTTTTCACACATCGATTAGATGATCTATAATCAATCTCAATAATTCAATCTATAAAATTTATGTCAATTAAATAATAGGTCAATAATACATAATCAATTTTTATCAATTAGCAAATTATGATTCTCAAATATCAATTAGCATTAATCATTATAACTATCACAATCAATATCCGAACTTATACATATCAATGCATAGTCAAGAATAATCAATCATAGCAGAAAAAATAGATTTTCTGCTCTCAAAAAATGGCATACGTCGGTGGGAACACGAATCATGTTCCCAATTTCACTTTTTGACCTCCACCGGTCCGGGATGGATATGATGTGAACACGGACCAGATTGGCTCGATTCACTACCAAAGTCAGAACCCGAGCCATGTCTCCCTATAATCTGAGTCAAGTCGGCAACACAAATCATGTTCGTCAAACATGATTCATTTCCTAATCTAATCTGGTCCGAGTTCTATGAAACTCGGGTTGTGTCTATCAATATCCGGATCGTATCAAACAGAATTCAGGCCACGTCAAACAAAACTCAGACTAGACTCTATCATCGTTAGAGAAATCATGTTCCGAAATGATTTTTCGATCATCCTATTGATGCAATAATAATTCCAATTGACAAAAAAATTTTATCAAATTAATTTTCATATAAATGCCAAGAGTCCCAGAGTTTATGCTGATGAAAATCATCGATATAGAGATTCTCTACATACCTTAAGTTGATTGAAAAACTAACTATAATCATGTTGCCTAAAAACTGCACAAATGTCGAACTTTGGCCAACGATTTCTACGCGGTGTGACCTTGAAACTCACGTTTGTCACCTCGAGGATGCTCTCCTATGTCAGACTTCGAAAGGAACTACTAGTTGCTTTCTGGAATATCTTCATCCACATGCAAACATAGAAGAAAGAGGAGCTCATGGTACAAAATTTTCTACGGAGTCTAATAAGGCTTTCTAGTCGGCTTTTAGGCTTTATTTATAGTTTTTAACTAAAATTTTTTACTCATGCCTTGGCCTAATTTTCAACTAATCCATCCATCCATCATTAATTAATTTTTATTAAATATTCAGATTTAATTAAATTCAAATTAAATAAATTATTTCATAACCATACTTATCAAAATTTATCTATACTCAAATTTCTTTTTATCTTCTTCATAACTTCTCCCAATCAAACTTTACTTTTATTTTGTCCTTTTTATTTCTTCTTTTTATCTAATTATCAAAATTATTTAATATAATAATATTTATCATCTAATTTTTGAATAATAATAATAAATATTAGTTTAATGGTTAAAATATTTTTAAACCATAAAACTCTCGTTTCTTTCTTAATTGAAAGTCCTATGTCCATTAAATATTCTTTTAAATTTCAAATCAAATTAAAATCTTAATTTCAATCTAATCATAATTTCTACTCCCAATAAAATTTAATCTTTCTTCAGTTTTTTTCCTTTTTAATCATACTTTTAATCCTATTTAAATTTTAATTCATTTTCTAATTATATTCTTATTCCTTTTTCAAATTCTTCCTCAATTCCTTTCTAATTCATCACCATATCCAATTCAATTAACAAATTATTTTATTGCCCTTATTGGAACCATGGGATGTTACATGAAAAACTAAAATGGACAATTTATAAATTATCTATACGACATTAGATAATTGGGCATGCTATGTATGTTTGAATAGCAATTTAAAAAGAAGTTCTTGCCTATTTTACTTTTTTTTAGTGATATCTGATGGTTCTTGCATTTAGCAAACGTATTATTTTGCTTCTAACATTGTATAGATGTTTTTGTCATAGATATAATTTGTTGCATTATTTTTTTTTCTCTTTAACTCATCGGCACCATTCATAGGAGATCCTGCGTTTTCAACAGTTTCAAAATATTTTGATTTATTTATGCAGTTTTATAAATTTTTCATGCATTTTTTAACTTTTGAAGGATTAATCTAAATATTATTATCTATAATCTACATTATTCATTTTTTTAAAACCAAATTCAAGTAAAAAAACAAGTTATAAGAAATTTGCCATTTAAATGACTCGACTTTAAACCCAATTTAGAAATCAAGAATACTAAAAAAACAAAATCCATGTTTCACATTTTCTTTTATTGACTCAACTTTCAATCCAGATTTTCCAGGTCATTGCGAAAAAAAAAATCCAAGTTATACGAACTTTGCTTTTTTTTTAAAAAAAGGTTTAAATTTTAATTGCTAAAATATCAAAATCGCATTGCATAATTTTTTTAATCTACCTGCTGTCAAAATGAAAGCTGCAAAATGTTATTAGCAGCTGAAGCGAAGGGACTGTTCGAAACTGCTGAATTCTGAGCCAGCTGTTGGATCGATCTGCTCGGTGACAGAAATATCAGATATGAGTATGACTGTGAAGTGGGAAACAATTTGCAGCAGTCAAAATAAGCAACCTTTGGATTATGATACTGAATGAATCATAATCTCAAGTCTTTCAGGGAGAGAAGTTGCATTCATGAAATCTGATCATACACATCACATGATGTCTTTCAGCTTGAAAAGAACAGTGTTTCAGAGATCTTGTTCCATTTCAGTTCAGACAGATTTAGCATTGCTTTGAACAGTGGATTTAGAATAAATCTTAACTGTGATGTTATCCTTCCTTGCCAATTGCCAATTTTTTTTGTTTGCTTGTTTGTGGTGACTTAAAACACTTAGTTAGATATGATAGATACCCACCATTAGAAGATTACTGGAAAATAATGAGGAAGATGCTCCAAGTCAACAAGCACTTCCTTGTGAAGGAAATTTTTAGTCAATTAACAAAGCACTTCTATTGGTCTGTCAACAAAATTATGGCCGTGATGATTACTACTGGAAATTATTTGGAATATGATTTTCTTTTGCATGTTATCTTATATGACGTCATTGTTTTATTGCTTGAAGGTATTTTCTTTGATATTATAGCAAATTCTTATTCAAATTCTGAGGTAATAAATTTTTTTTCTAATATAACTTTGATATCAGTGATGGGTTTACCTTTATTTATATTGATGGATGCATACGTCTACTATTAAAAAACAAGCTGTTTACTTGGTGATTGACATCAGTCTTCATAATCAAAAGATCATGATTCATTAACTTAGGACGATTAAATGAATTAATATTTCAATTCAACATCTCATGCAGCATTCTGAAACGACCCTTTTTTATTTTCGGTCCAACAAAATTTTACAGTATGCAGATTTCAGACAAGAATTATGCTAATGGTTTTACCGTTTGGTTTAAGTCTCACTCTGTCATTCCCTCTCTCTCTCTCCGATTAGTAATATCATTGTCAACACTGAAAAGATCCATTTCCAAACTGGATGCATCCCCAGGACAGAGACAAATCTTTGCCAGCCCTTCGACCTCCATCTTGCGTGCTGTGTCTACACTTCAAATGCATCTACTTTGCTTCCATTTTTCACAAGAAATCAAATCTGGAAACATCACAATGGAAATTGAAGGCATGCCCCACTTCTCCATTCGCCCACAATAGTTGCCCCGACCCTCCCTTTTCATTTACATTGTGGTGCTGTGGAAGTTCATAGTTCATACTTCTGTCAGGCTTAAACATCACAATCAGTTCATATAGTGGTTCTGAATTGCTTAAATGGCAAGAAGGAAACATGTAGTCTGATATTATTTGTCTGTAACATGGTGGCACACCCTTCTAATGGCTGTCCTTCTTGAAAATAAATATATCAAGTGTCATTCCTTTTTCTCCTACCAAAATAAATCAAAAAGAACACGGAGAAAGAAAGTTGCAAGCTTTTTCTACGTAAGAATCTGAACATGAAAGTGGTGTCTACTCTGATCCAGGAGTCATTCCCATTACAATCAGTACACACAATGGCATAATCTTTAGAGATTCCAAAGACTCCAAATCATAAAAAAAATAATATTGGAGCATCTCTTGCTTTTGAGCTAATTAATCCTAAAGTAAAAGTTGGTTTATGTATGTCGCACACGCAGAGAGGGGGAGGGGAGAAAGAGAGAGTCAAGATTGGAGTCAGCTCAAGCGACTTGTTTTTCTGATCCTAAGCCTCTGCACAGACACCACAATGATTTGATTCCAAAGCTTCCATTCCTTTCTCTCACTCCCGTCTTTTTCAAGTGTGAAACGCAAGTGACAAATATTGGAAGGAGAAAGCTGCTGTCCCCACAGTTTGCCGCGTTTGATGTTCCACTCGACCACTGGTCACATAACATGTACGTGACGCGCGCATGCACCTCCATTTGATCTCTCCGACTCTCCCATCTCCAATGCCTTTAAAAGGCCAACTCCACCACGACACCTTTCTCAACTCAATCCAGTCTTCCAGCAGCAGTGCTTGCAGTTGCACTTTCTCTTTCTCTCTCTTTCGCCCCACTACCTCTATCTTGAAACTCTAATGGCTTCTTCTTCCTACGTCTTGGTGTGCACTGCTTTCGTCCTGTGCAGCTGGCTGCAGCTGCTGAGCTTCAACGCCTGCCACGCTCAGTCCACTGTTCCGGCACTGTACGTGTTCGGCGACTCCCTCGCTGATGTTGGCAACAACAACCATCTGGACCTGTCCCTGCTGAAGGCCAATTTCCCGCATAGTGGCGTCGACTTCCCCGGTCGCAAGGCCACCGGCAGGTTCAGCAACGGCAAAAACTCCGCCGATTTCCTCGGTAAGTGTAATCATGTGTTTCCATTCGATCCATTTCTGAACGCAGCAAGTAGGATGCAGAGTTTCTCGTCTTGTTATTCTTGTGCAATATTTGGAGCTGGAGAGCCCTGTGATTGATGGAGCCTACTGAGATACCATCCGGATATTAATGTTGGTTGCACTTGCACCTAACTATTGTCAAAATAGCAGGAACTGAGAAATGAAAAGATCAAACGAAAAGACACATCTAAATGTTTACAGAATTCAAAGATAAATCTCTTTATGTTCATGATTGCCATAGAGGTTATTTTTTCCTGTTTTTTAATGTAAAAATCATGAACTGCAACAATTTGACCTTCGACCATAAAAATATTCAGACAATTTAGACTCTGCTTAGAGGGGTCAACATGGGACAAGTTCATGCATTCTCAGTCACGTTTACGTCCTGAGTTATAAATGTATTCTTTCTTATTCTAGGGGAAAAATAGATTGTTATAAATAATGAATTAATATATTAGACTTGATAATTCTTAAATTACATGACGTGCAAGACGCAGTCATCATGATATATTCATTTTCTTTGATATCTTTGATATAAACATATATATATGTTTGATTATTGTGAATCCGATGTGCCTTCAATTAATCTAATTAACGAATAGAACTAAGTAATTCTCTAGAGTTATCATTACAATCCTCTTTCTTTTGTCCTCTGTTTGGCAAACAAGCTCACATGCTGCTGAACGTTTTCTCCATTTGTTTTGGTCGTGTCCTCTGTTCTGCATGTAAAAATACTCAGAAGCCAATTCACATGCATTTGGACATGTTCTGCTCCTGATTACGGGAATATTTTCACAAGCAGAACCGAGACCCCAAAAAATTCTTGCGTAGTCTAATTTGTACGTGTTGCTTCTTTCTGTGTCAGCTAGCAAACTGGGGGTGCCATCTCCCATGCCTTACCTCGCGCTATCGGACAGCACGAACAAGACCGCTGCATTCATTAGCGGCGCCAACTTCGCATCTGGAGGTGCAGGAATTCTCGATTCAACGAACTCTGTAAGCATCAGACCGCTCGAATCCATCTGTACGACGTTGTTGTGTCCGGAAACTTGCTGATCAGAATGCTTCATGCTACAGGGCCAATGCATCTCACTGAACAAACAGATAGACTACTTCTCCACAGTTTATGGAGCTCTGGTGCAGCAGCTGGGGAGTGCTCAAGCGCAGGCGCACCTGTCCAAGTCCATCTTTGCACTCATCATCGGAAGTAACGACATATTCAACTATGGGAGATCGAGCTCCTCCAACAAGCTGCAAACTTCTCCTCAGCAGTTTGCGGATTCCATGGTTGCCTCACTGCGAGGCCAACTAAACGTAAGCTAGATTCAAAGTTTAACAGATGATTGAGAGACTACAGAAGAATTCGTTTGAAGTGTGCAATTGATTTATGTTGCTGTTTTCCCTTTCAGAGGCTCTACAATCTCGGAGCACGTAGGTATGTGTTAATTGGGACTGGACCAGTAGGCTGCTGCCCGTCACAGAGGCTGCAGAACAAGACAGGAGACTGCAACGTGGGGGCAAACTACCTCTCGGTTCAGTATAACAAAGGTGCCCTTTCTCTGCTGGAGAGATTGGAATCAGAACTGGGTGATATGAGATTCGTATTCTTCGATGCGTACGGCGCATTGTCGGAGTACATCAGCAACCCTGCAGCCTTTGGTATGATATCTGGGATTCTCTTTTCCTGTGTGAGCGTTTCATGTTTAACTTAGGCTGATCGTTCTGATTTCTTGGAACAGGATTTGTGGAAGTCAAGGCTGCATGCTGCGGTCTGGGGAACCTTAATGCAAAAATTGCCTGTCTTCCAGTCTCCACCTTCTGTTCCAACAGGAGGGATCACATATTCTGGGATTTATATCATCCAACTGAAGCCACTGCAGAGTTGCTCACGACCACTGTCTTTGATGGATCATCTCCTTATGTGTATCCTATGAGCATAAAACAGATGATTTCTGTCCCAGAATAAGTTTATTTTTCAGATGTTAGATATAACGAGTAACATATGAAGGAAAATTGAAAAAAAGAATCACTGTAATATGTACGTGTAAGAAAATGATGAGCAACAGAATGAAGGATTCATACTCAGGGAGATTCAACAGATTTTAGAGCTTATAAGTTTTTTTCATAATACATTGTATACATGTATAAGAAGATGCTGATTAAAATTTCAGAGACTGTAGTCCTAGAAATGTTAGAGTGAACAAATATTTATGTCAAGGGAATGATACAGACACAATGAAGTGGGCTCATGATTTGGCACAAGTAAAAATCTGTGAGAAAAACTTTGGTGTGTGTATGAACAAGTGGGATCATAACTTGGCATGCATAATCTACGAATCAAAGATATGAACGAAAAGATAAAACTTACCCGGTCTGAACATATTTTCCTATCTATATTGTTCTTTTCCCTTGTGCAAATTAATTAATCCATGCATGTCAGTGCAAAGAAAAAATTCTTATAGTTCAAGGCTTCAAGCAAAGGTGAAGAACGTCGAGAATGAAAGAACACAATGAAGTCATCATGTCTACTGATAATTACCTCGAGGGTTGGAAGTTGAAGTCAATAAAGAATTTGAACACTTCCAGTTAAAATGAAAATTGCTGAAACTAGTGGAGTTATGAACTCCTAAGACATAAATCAACAACTATAAAGAATTTTTATGGACATATATTTTTCTCCTTAGGCCAAATGCGATGAATTTATAGAGAAATACGAAAATCTACAAAGCTGTACAGGAACGGAAGTGGGAGCACATTCATCGTCCTCTCTAAAGTTATGGTTGCACCAGCTGCAATATTTCAGGGACAACAAAATTAGTGCTAACTGAACCTTTTATCAGTATTTCAATGACCAAAAAGTACGAAAATAACGGAGAAAAGAAATATTAGCTCTGCAGAAATAATGAAAGGAAAGAGATGTTAGAAATTTTCATCAGCTATCTGCCCACAGAATTAATTCCTCCAACCAAACATGATGAGCCAAGTGCCATTAGCATACAGATTCCTGATCAAGTTGAGTAGTTGTCCATATTTGTTCTTCATTTAACTATCGGTCTATGAACTGGATATACAGTACACATCATTGCCTTGTAATGCATTGATTCACCAACACACATTCGATCAAAATATCTGTACTCATATTCACTGGTGAATCTGTGTCTAACTGCACATAGTTAAGTGCATCAGCTTGGCAGTTTCAGTACGGCCGAGTGGTCAGTTGCAGATGTGACCCTCAGTCCATTTAAAGGTTAATAACTGCATTCCATATATAGGGAGCTTCGGAAAGTATTTGTGTGAGCATCTTAGAAACTTATAACTCTCCCTCTAAGCTCTTTCTATGATCATGGCTAGATCTTATATGTCTTGCATTCTCATTTCATATTGCTGGTTTTATCTGTTGATGATCAGGAATATTTGTAATGGTGAAAATCCCTCGGTTCCAGCTATGTATGTATTTGGTGACTCATTTTCAGATGTTGGAAACAACAATTATTTGAATAGCACAACTCTGAAATATAACCATGTCCCTTATGGTGTGGATTACACCACTCATAAGCCGACAGGTAGATGTACGAATGGCAAGAACATCATCGACTTTACTGGTACGTAGTTTTGGCTTTCATCGTTCCTTACTAATTTCTTTTTTTTTTCCCTCTCTTTGGAGGAAATATCTTGCTTATATTGACATGTTCACTTTTATGATTGAAGTAGCATACAGTGGAATTGTGTCAGCTTAGTTATTGCAGTTATATAAGTTTCGGAATTTTCAAGATAAGAGACTATTTAGCTACCAACGTAGATAGATACCAGAATTGTCTTGATCAACAAGATTCAGGAAAAACCTCTTGCCATAGGAGCATCACTAGGTGATGATCAAACAAAATATGCCAAAAAGTTGGTTTGATTAGCTTTGCAAAAAACATGACCATTAGTCCAGAGAACATTAATTTATGATTTAGCAATCAAAGGAATAAAGTTAAACCTTTTCAGATGTATCCTCTCACCTCTGACAAAACTTTCAACAATCTTCTTGTGTCTCAGCTGATGCACTAAACATAACATATCCCAGTCCCTACCTTGCGGTATGCAACAGCTCTAACCAAAGTCGTGCATTCTCCACGGGTGTCAACTTCGCTTCTGCAGGTGCTGGAATCCTCGATCAGACAAATCAAGTAAGGATTGAATCATCATTAAATTAGATCACTTGCTTTTTCATGGATAGATCTAACTGCAGGACGCCTTTGCTTTCCAGGGTCTGACCATTCCCTTCAACAGGCAAATATTCTACTTCTCTACGGTTTATGCAGGTTTAGTGGAACAACTAGGACAAGAAAAAGCATTGGCTCACCTGAATAAGTCCCTTGTTGTCATCACAATTGGAGACAATGATATCATATCTTACCAACAACAAGATCCAGAGGACAAGCAAAAAGACACACCAGAAAAGCTCATCGATTCATTGATTACATCACTGCGAAACCAGCTGAAGGTACTTTTACATGTATATTGCAGCAAGGTGGCTTGATAGTTTCAGAAAATTGTGGCACGTTGGTCACGATCATCCATTTTTTTCTCTGTCAGCTGATCTACGGATATGGTGCACGAAAACTAGTCTTCGTCGGGGCTGTGCCGGTAGGCTGCACTCCCCGTCTTCGTCTCGACAGCGTCACAGACGGCTGCGACACAGAATCGAATGAAGTCGCACTCATGTACAACAATGGTGCCATCGCATTGCTGCAGGAACTGAAAGTGGCGTTGCATGGCATGACTTACGCCTTCCTCAATGACTACACTGCACTGCTTGACTACATCAACAAACCAGCATCTTACGGTGAAAATGCTAGAGCTAAACATTAGTACGATCTTTAAAGGTTGGATGCACAGAGATTTTATTTAAGTTTCTTTTTCTTTGCGACAGGATTTAGAGAAGTGAAGGTTGCATGCTGCGGCTCCGGCCGTCTGAATGCGCAGGGCGACTGCGACAGCAAATCTATGTACTGTTCCAACAGGACCAACCATGTCTTCTGGGATAAGTGGCATCCGACAAGTGCTGCTTACGAACTGTTAACGAAACTTGCACTTGATGGAAACTGGACCTATGTGTTCCCCATGACTGTAAGGGAGTTGGCCTCCATCTGAACCCAGGTGGCTCTGAATCATCAAAGACCATGCAGAACACAGAGGCCACTCTGCAATAAGCCTCCTCCTTTCAGAGGAAATGATTATCCTATAATTACCAACCAATAATTCACCAAGCAGTAGATCCTGAATCGAAGCTTTGATTTTATTTCTTTCATTTGCTATTTGAGTGTTCTGTGAAATCTGTGGGGAGTGAACATGGCACAGCTACGCAGAAAAAGAAAGATCCTGAAAAGCATGACTACAGAGAGCAAAAAGAAGCCTTAGATTTCAATGTCTTTGCAGAAACATCATTATCTTCTACCGCATATGTAATGTCCACTGTGATCGCAATGAGTCAACATGTCCTAATCTGATTTGAAAGCGGCACCTGGAAACAGCTACACATGATGGTGAAGGTTCGTAAGATTCAGACGAGATTTATGAAATCGACGATGTCTTGGTCAGTTCACTTACTACGTTGTGCATTCAGACAGGAACTTGGGTCCATGTGTAATACTGAATTTTCTTTTGATATGCAGCATGATGCAACTTCTAATGCATAGTATACTCAATTTTGTTCCTACGAGAAAAAAAATAACTATAGTATGCTGTCATATACTACATAAAATAGTAGGGTATAAACGCGTTTTTTTATGAACGCTAAACAGTTGATAGATCCATCTACGAGAGTCCGCGTGTCATATTCAGCGCCCCTAATTAAATAAATCGAATAATTATATTCATTTCTGGTTAAGTTTGATTTTAGAATGACCTCTTTTTGTGATTTCTCCCAAGTCAAGGTCAAATTCGTGCCACGATTAAGAGTTGGCATAGTTCATAAATTGAAGATCAATAAATCATCGAACTCAACTAATTCGATAAAATTGCTTAAGCGTGTTTAGCAGGGAGATATAAGACTCAATTCTTATATGCATTCATAAGGATTGAGATTCAACTCTAGACCTTATTTAAACGACAGAGTCACTTAGTACTTCATCTTTTGGTTAGAATGATTTGTTTTGTTTCTCTTTTTTACAAGTGGGCAGTGCATTATTAAGACAAACAAGTGATTTTTTCCCAAATATTTGGCCATATCACCTTAACTTTTTTTAGCCGTGGGTTCTGTTACCTCTGTTATGTCCTTTTACATAAGATCTAAGATTTGGAACTTCGATAGAGATACATATAAATGAGTTAAACATTTAAAATTGATGTACTAGCTGACAATTTTTTTAAAAAAACTTAAAAAAGTTGTTATAAAAATTATGTGAGACAAAACGTAATCCTCGAAACCACGACGATACATAAATAAGCACACTCAAAATCTCTACAAAGAATTACTTATTCGTGAGTTATCTATATATATATATATATGTATGTATAATTTTTATTTTCTATTTTATATTCTTAATACTTTTAGTCAACTTACGAGTCTGATACCGTATTTATGCTGACTTTGAGACGTTAGTAAGAATAATATTAATAATTAGAATAACTTTTCATACATCCCTAAGTTTTCTAAATATCAAACTTTGTGTTATTTCTTCCTCCCAACGTATAGCATTTAAACAGTTTTTTTTTCCTATAAAGAAGAAACAAATATATGAAAATGAGAAATTAGGAACAAGGATGATGATAAGCTATGCTAAGCAAATTAAGGTCATTATCATCAGGGGTTCACTGCAGTACTATTAATTATGTCATGGTGCTAGAGACAGGCTAGATCTTGTTGGTGGCATGTCATCCATCTAGCTTGTCTTTATAATACAAGTTGGCTTTATAAATAAATAAATAAATATATATATATAATATAATTTTTTATCATCATATTTTACTTTATAAGATTCATATGTTTGTTACTCACTCTATTTCTAACTATAATTTTTTGGATAATGCCACACCACCTCTTTGTGGGAGACTTGTCAATGCTTCTTGTTAATCATTGCAAATTAAGATACAATATGTCATATGAAATAACAAATAAGATTTCAATTCAGTCCACATAGAGCATGAATATAATATTTCCCTTGTCTTATTCTTTTTCATATCATAAAGAATTAAATATATAGAAGGTGAAATAAAACTTTCCTAACTCAATTCACGAAATAAAGATTTCAAATGAGACATTCTGAGCAATTTATTACACATTATGATTGGTGATGTGTTGGTCCCAGTTGTCATGAAATAAAAAAAATTGCCATAAATGTAACCTCCACCTGCTATCATATTAAAATTACACATCTCCTTTTTAGATTCCTCTTGACAGGAAAAAAAACTTGATATACAATTATTATTATTATTTATAGCGTAATATTTTGATATTAATTATATGAAATTATAACTCCACTTTTTTTCTTTCAAATATATGTTGAAAAATTTATGATATCTAAGATTACTTTAGATCAACTTGGATAATAACTTAGCACTTTAATGTTATGCAAATAATAGATACTTTGATATTTTTTTATTATACAGTTTGATAGTTAGTTGACTTGAGGAGATTCAAATTTGAAATTCAAATCATTTTCATATTCCTTCCCCATAATATTTTTATTATTATGAATCGAGTGCTAACTAATGACTAATTATATTATCATTCGACTAATTTGATATTTTTTATAATTAGCATCTTAATTTTATTTGAGAGAAGAATCTTTTTTCATAAATATGTAAAAATTAAAATTTAAAGCTACTAATTCTTATATATTAATATGCAATTTAAATCATTTGTAAATGCTCAAAGGCAGAACACTTTGATAGTCTGATAAAATCCCCTGCAATTAACAGTGACACCCTTCTGTATCACACCAGGACCAGCCAAACATCTCTTTCTCTCTCCTCCCCCCCCCCCCCCCCCCCATCCATCATCATCTCTTTTGTCTCAGCCCTAAAATTCCCCCCACCCACCCACCCCCTTCTCTTCCCACGCACTCTTTCTCTCTCCACTCCTTTTCTATCTTTTGAACCTCCTCAACCACTACCCCTTTTTTTTCCTCTCCTTTACTTTCTCTCTCCTCCTCCCTTTCCTCCTTTGTCCCGCTTCCCCTTTCACTTTCCCAACAGTAGAGTTCTGAGTCCACAATATAATGATATAATTGGGGTGTGCTAATTAATTAATGGATCTATAAATTAAACAAGGGGGTGTAATATAAGCGAATTAGAGTGAGAGTTGAAGTGTTGAATAAATAACTAATATATATACATCTATATATGAAAATAAAAAAATAAGCAAAAGAGAGAGAGAGAGAGTTAGAGTTAGAGATAGAGATAGAGAGAGAGCAAGGAAAAGTAGACGGAGCAATGATGGCGGCGGCTGCGGCGACCAAGAGGGGCCGGCGAGGGAGGAAGCGGAGCGCCCGCCCCCCTCCTCCTCCTCCGCCTGCTTCTCCTCCTGCGGCCGCGGAGGAGGAGCCCCGCCGGACCCTGCGACCCCGGCGGCACCGACCGCTCCTCCTCGGCGACTTCGCCAACTTCGACGATTACCTGGTCGATGACGAGGAGTTGCTGGAGGGAAACAGCCGGGGAGACGAGGAGCAAGAGAGGAAGAGGCGGAATCTCAAGCTCGTGCTGCGGCTTCCCCGTTCCCCGGTCGGGAAGAGGAGAGATGAGGCGGCGGGAAGGGCTCCGATATCTGGTTCACCTCCGGTCGTCAGGGAGTCTTGGCATCGGAGGCCGGCGTCGCCTTCTCCGGCTGAGGCGTCATCGTCGTCGGCGGCTTCGTCCTCTTCGTATGAGGATGCGGAAGTGGACGAGGATGAGGAGGTGAAGCCGCCGAAGAAGAGGCGGTTCGATGGCTCGGACGATGCCGGAGATTCGGAAGAGGAGGTATTGAAAGGTTTTTTTTTTCCTTCAGTTTCTTACTTCGTACTCTTCGACTGTGTCACTATATTGTAGTTGGTCCCCTCTTCGTCTCCTTAACGAAGGTCCGTGTGCAAAAGGGGGAACGATTTAATTGCTCATCTTGTTCCCTGAGCAAGCTGCAAAACCTCCCCTTCAGCTATCCCTTTTTCCAAGTTTATCTTCAATATATGATTTTCATCTTTAGTTCTTGATAATTTTGATTGCTTGGTGCAGAATGAAAGAGAAAATGCGGTGCGAAGAAGAATAGGTTTGTTTCTGTGTAATTGCGTAATGTTTTCTGCTGTTAGTAATCTAAAGCATCATCTTGGGCATTTGAAGTTTAATCTTTTGCTGTTCAGGAGTGTCTACCGGCTCCAAGAAGGGGACACCTTTGCCAGAGAGGAAGATCCTAGAGGCCATCCTTGACAAGCTTCAGAAGTGAGAAGCCGTTTTTCTTTGTTGCTTAATTGTTTTTTTTTTCCATTTCTTGCAGTAGATTGGACGTTGTTTTCATGTTGCATAATCATATTTTTCGGTGGCAGGAAGGACATATATGAAGCCTTTGCGCAGCCAGTGGACCCTGAAGAGGTTCGTTCTGACTGTATACAAGAGTAGCAGGGAAGTACTTGTTGCTTCGTCACATTACAATTGTGTTAGCTTTCTTGCAGCTCCCTGATTATCATGAGGTAATTGAGCATCCAATGGACTATGGGACGGTCAGAAAGAAACTCACTCGAAATGCCTACCAGACTCTTGAGCAGTTTGAGGTAAGAAAAATGGTTACAGTTATTATGATTTGACAAAGATGAAGCTTTTTTAATCAGTGTAGTTGGTTTTACCGACATCATTTCAGTCGAGAAAGTAGCACGTCAAGTTCTTCAGAAATTTGTAATTGTTTATTTTAATGTACTTTGTGTTGTTTCTCTTTTCCCTACTTTTTTAATTCAGTGCCTCAGAGAAGTACTACTATTTCAAATGTTATATGGATATTTGACATTATGAACTTTTCAAGAATCTTCAAGGATGAGGATTGATTAGCCTTGCCATGGAAATACATCTCTTCTTTTTTTGAGGAGAACATCTCATCTATTATATTCTGACGTACTATCCAAGGAGCTTTTACTGTTTCTCCTTCAAATGTATGCCTATTTTGCTTTCCTGGATTAACAAGAAGATGTAGTTCTTATAAAAAAAATTCCTTTACTATACATACACACATGCGTACAATGTAACCTGCCATCTTTGGTTCAAATTATTGCCAATAATGTTCCATTAACGTACCAGTTTTAGGTTTAACACGTGTAAACGCTGGGACGTCTTGTTAGTGATTCTTGGTTTTGTTTTGTGCTGGCTATTTTCCTTGCTAGTGACTTGACAATGCATATACCTTGCAGTGTCATCCTTTTGTCGAAGAACTAAAAAGATCAAAGTGGAGAATAAGAAAGGGCCTCTTTCGCGTTTCAAAAAAAAAAAAGAAGAAAGGCCCTCTTTCATGACATGATAACCTATGTTGCTTCTTAAGATACAGTTTATATAGTATGCAGATAATAAGGGCAAATCTTTCTTTTTCGTTTAAGAAAATATAAATTAGTCTTCCCCGAAGAAGTTTATTTCCATAACTTTACAAGAGCAGCAACCTATTGGCTATGCATATTATTATTGGTAATAATGGCTTTTCAAATGCTGCTATATAGAGTAAAGGAATGTTATTGAATGACAACTCTAATTGGATTCGTTTAAAAAAAACTGTAATTGGATTCCATATTATACCTCTCATTGTGAAACGACTGAGAAAACATGTAATGAATTTAAATACATATTTAATTGACTGCAATGAAATGACACAACTTTTGTGGTGGGAGCGATGCCACATAGAAAACATTTTACATCATACATTCTTTTTGCTTAGAGAGTCAGGTTCTGGATAACATTGTGTTTCGTTTGTTTTAGGCAACTACGGTCTCACAGCACGTCCTTGCACACTTGTACATTTCCATTTTCATTTTAATATATAGTTGGCTGACTACGAAAGTGTAGTAAGCCGACTCAAAATAAAATAAAAAAATAACAAATGTGTGCAATTAAGCACATGAAATTATGGCTTTTCCAGTATTTAATCTCCTTATATTTTTTTCCACACTGTTAAATCATTTTGCAGTTTACTTTTACAAATCAACTATCAAAATAATTCTTAGTATAGAACACAAGGAACAAGATAAAGACTAGTGTTGTGGGCCCATGAAAGGATATGGTTAAAAAGCCAAAGGAGAGCCAGAAAGCTGAAAGTCAGATTTAAAATTTCTCTCTTTTATAAGTCATTGTGCATAGAGAGGGAGCACCGTTGAACTATGTCGTGTTGTCTCTTTGGTGATATTAGTTTAACAAGAAGTATAACATATATTTTCTCATGGAACTCTTGGATGACTACCTTCTTGCTAGTCGTCCTTTCTCGTTTGAAAAAAAACATATATTTTCTCAAAAAAGGAAGTAATTCATTATGAATGAATGGTTGCGCGTCTTTATTTGGATGGTATCAATGCCTCAATGCCAGTGCCACATTCCTAAAGGGTGACTGTATATACGTTGCTATTGTCAGGATCTAGAACTAAGGTTGTTAAGATCTCGTACACATGTGTGCTGAGACCCACACATGTGCAATACATGACTAATTTAGGGGTAAAAAATCTTTTCCACAAGTATCCCCAAAATTTCTTCATTATCTTTGTCCAACATATTTCTGCTTTAATATTTCTCTTCTAGGAGGCGAAACCTAGTTAGCTTTCCATCATGCTACTAATATTTTCTCATTGATTATGTGAGAGTTAGTGTTCATCACCTTAATCAATTAATTTGTTAAGATGAGCAACCCCTCTGTTATTTCTGGCATAATCCACGATGAATTTGTTTGAGCCTCAAAGTGTAACTATAGAAGTTGCACCAGCATCGACGTTGACTTGGTTAAAGTTTGTCGCCACTCAAAGTATTGATCACGATAAAACTAATTTGGTGGATAACACATATCTTTATTTTATAAATTCTGATGACATGATTTTGGTTGCCAAATTAGATTGTCTTATCTTCCATTTTCTATCAAGCCTAATTATTATTATCATCAAAGTTCTTTTTGTTAATAATGCTATAAAGTTAATGCTTGGATATATTATATCTTTCTGAGGATATATTTTTTAAGGGTCCCGATGATAATTGCGAAAGACACTCTTTTTTTTTTTTTTGTAGCTGAAATACCTCTATGCAAAAGATTAGCCTGTGATATGGGAATATTGAACACAGTTTTTTTTAGAAGGAAAAAAACTTTGACATCTGATAAATGCAGTAAAGGACTCCACTAGTAGATCTATCCTTTGTGTCAAGTATGCAACTTCTTGTCCACCCTGTGGATTTCACCTGTTTATTCTACTTTATTACTTGAACCTTAGCTGATATATACCTCTAATAATCTGGTATCTGGTTCTGGGATTTTAATCTTGTGCAAATGTCTATTATCAGCAGAAATGGATCAGTTTTCATCATCAGTTACCATCTAGAATGTGAAGATAAAGATGAATTTTGAACTTATAATGCTTTCGGTGTCCTTTGTTGTCCATTTCATAGCTGTGTCAGTAATTTTGGCAACATCATTCAAGCAATAGTTTGTTATTACATTCCGCATAAACAAAGTTTTCCATGTAATTGTCTCGTTTAATGCATACCGAGTTTGTTTTTTCTTGAAAATGCCACCAATCACTTAAAGAAAGGTTTCCAACTCTTACATGCACTGACGTTATGGACTCTAGTTAATAAAGGATAAAAGTGAGATTATTATCCCCTGTTGAAAGAAATCAAATCTGCCCCTAGCATTAGTTGCTCAGACTAGGTAATCCAAATCTTGTGCCTGCAGACTTATGATCAAAGGCCAAGAGAAGAGGATGATAGGATAAACAATTGGGAGGTGTTCTATGCAGGCCATTTATATAAAGTTCATTGCCTAAACTTCAAATTTCAGCAATTAAGTTTTCCCATTGTTATATTATGTTTTTCTAGGGCCATTAAGGTCTAAATTGTTCAAATGACCTACCGACTCATGGGATAGGCAAGATGCAAATGAGCAAAATATTTTGATCTTTAATTTCATGTTTTATGTTAAATATAAAATTATTTTATTTACAGAAATAATATGAGGGGTTTTATAAGGAGTTAGGGACAAAGGCCGGTGAACAAAGGATTTACAAGATTGCAAGGAATAAAGAGGAGTCGAGAGATTTGGATCAAGTAAGATGCATAAAAAATGAAGTTGGCAATGTTTTAGTTACTGAGGGAGATATTAAGAATAGATGAGAAGAGTATTTCTATAAGCTATTTAATGATGGATGTGAAGGTTCCCGTTGTGATTTGGAAGACTTGACAGATAGCGAATGTGAGCTTAATAGGTCATTTTATCGTAGAATTAGAGTCTTGGAGGTTAGCAAAGCTCTTAAGAAAATGGAGAATGGTAAAGCCGTTGGACCGGATGGTATACCGATTGAAGTTTGGAAATGTTTGGGAGAAAAATGTGTGTTGTGGTTATGTAAACTATTTAATGTGATTTTACGATCGAAAAAAATGCCTGATGATTGGAGATTAAGTACATTAGTTCCTATTTATAAGAATAAAGGGGATATTCAGAATTGTGCAAATTATAGAGGGATTAAACTTATGAGTCACACAATGAAATTATGGGAAAAAGTGATTGAGCATAGATTGAGAATGGAGACTAGTATTTCTGAGAGACAATTTGGGTTCATGCCAGGAAGATCCACTACAGAGGCGATTTATTTACTAAGGGGGATGATTGAGAAGTATCGAAGTAGGAGAATAGACTTACATATGGCTTTCATTGACTTAGAGAAGGCGTATGATCAGGTACCAAGGGATGTACTTTGGAAAGCCTTGCAAAAGAAGAGGGTGAGTGTTGCCTACATTAAGGTAATACAAGATATGTACGATGAGGCATTGACTAGGGTTAGGACATCCGGAGGTCAGACAAATGAATTTCCTATAGGAATTGACCTACATCAAGGATCAGCTTTAAGCCCATATCTATTTAACTTAGTTATCGATGCTATAACCGAGAGTATCACAGAGGAGGTACCTAAGTGCATGCTATTTGCGGATGATATAATACTTTTAGCGGATTCAAGAGGAGAGATTAATACAAAATTGGAAATATGGAGAAATACGTTGGAGTCAAAGGGTTTTCGTTTAAGTAGGAATAAAACAGAATATATGCATTGCAATTTCACAAATAAACAACTTAAAGACGATTTGGAAGTTAGGCTACGGGAGGATATAATTCCTCAAGTGACAAAGTTTAAATATTTAGGATCAATTGTAAGACAAGATGGGGAGATTGATGACGATGTTAATCATAGAATTCAAGCTGGTTGGTGTAAGTGGAGGAAAGCCACTGGAGTTCTTTGTGATAGAAAAATATTCAATAAAGTTAAAGGAAAATTCTATCTTACTGCTATAAGACCGGCAGTGTTATATGGTAGTGAATGTTGGGCTATGAAGGGACAACATGAACGTAAAGTGGGGGTAGCCGAAATGAGGATGTTGAGATGGATGTGTGGTCATACAAAATTAGATAAGATTAGGAATGACCATATACGTGAACGAGTCGGAGTGGCTCCTATTAGTGAGAAAATAGTAGAGAATCGTTTGAGATGGTTTGATCATGTTCAGAGAAGACCATTAGATGCGTCAGTAAGAAGAGTAGATCAAATAATCTGGAGTCCAATTAAAAGAGGGAGAGGGAGGCCAAGGCGGACACCTGGCGAACTAATAGAGCAAGATCTATTGGTGAATAATATACCGAAAGGTTTGGTTACTAATAGAGCGGAATGGCGTTGTATGATCCATGTAACCGACCCCACCTAGTGGGATAAGGCTTTGTTGTTGTTGTTGTTGTTACAAAAATAATAATTATGATCTTTGGCACAAATGTAACCTGTGTGGGCTTTCATTTTGTGGCTCTCATGATTCACTAATTTAGATTGTCCTAAATGCTGTCTATTGTTTGAAATTTTGTGACTTATAATGCCATAAAACTTATTCGTACTTCCTCTCTATATGTTCTCTCATGGAAAGAAAATATATGTGATGCAGGATGATGTCTTTTTGATTTGCAATAACGCCATGCAATATAATGCACCAGACACTGTGTACTTTAGACAGGTATGACTAGCACTAAAGTTATTCATGTGTAGAGAGTGTAGCTTTCCACAATATTGTATGCGATCATTATTATAATTTTATGCTTTTTCCAAAGGCACGTTCCATGCAAGATATCGGAAGAAAAGAGTTCCAAAAGCTAAGATCTGAGTTTAAATCTATCGAATTTGATAGTAAAACTGAAGAAAAAGTCAGATCCAAATCTGTCGAGAGAAAGCCAGAACAAAAGGTGCTGCCAAAAATTGTCCAAGAGCCTCTTGGATCTGAGATGTCCTCTGCTGCTACTCTTGCCTCAGTGGGAGATGCCTGTACTCTGTTGAGTGCACCACCAGTTATTAGTGCTGGTCCAGATCCCCCTGCAGCTATTAGTGGGCTTGCCGATGGCAGTTCTTCACTCGGCGAGAGTAAATCAGAGAAATTGGATGATCTTTCAGGTATGTTCCTTCAGACATTTTAAGCACTTGCTTTTGGTTTCTATGCGTATGGGGTTTGTTGCTATAGTGCTACCAGATTTAGATCTGTAAATCATAAGTGATATCATATTAAAGAAGATTTAAGAAGAGTCTCCCAGGGAAAAGAACTCTTTATGAAGGTTATAATTTAAATTGTTTTACATAATTTGTTGTTCTCAGCCGTCATTAATAATTGTGTTCCTTTCTGGATTTAAAGAAAATAAGAGACCCATCCCTTTCTCTTTTTGAGTATTTTTTTCTTTTTCTTTTTTATTTTATTTTTTGTTTGTTCTTTTGGTTGTGTTGATAATTGTTGAGAGAACAGAGGGGCTGAGACCATGTATTCAGATTTTCTTTTTTCTGAGATACAAAGAAAGTTAAGTTAATCACTGGGAATAGAAGATAGAACCATAGAAGAATGCTTTCAAGAATTCGAGTTCAACAAATCAATGGAAAAGTCAGAAATGTTTTTTTGAGGGGAAAAGTCAGAAATATTGACCCTGAGAAAGGTCAGTCACAAATAGAATATTATCAAATCATTGCAGTATGAACAACACAACAACAACAACAACAAAGCCTTATCCCACTAGGTGGGTCGGCTACATGGATGAAACGACGTCATTTCGTATTCGTTGATCCATGTTCATGAGATTCGACAGGGTTTTACGCTGGCTGTCGGGGCCTAACACAACTCTCCTCCTTTATCCGGGCTTGGGACCGGCTATAACACATACGCGGAGTTCATTGCAGTATGAACATCCATACAAAAACAAAAGATTATATATTCCCTTATCTTACTCAACATATCTTTATTGTTGTGTTTGCATGAAAGAGAATGAGAGGGAGATAAAAAAAAAGATAGAGAGAATAGAAAAGGAGAAGGGAAGAGTGGGGATGCGATCTGGATAAAGCAGGGGAATGAGTATAAAAAAATAAATCAGCAAGTGTAAAGATTGAAAAACTCGGGTCTAATGTTCTTATACTTATTTTTCCTTTCTTTCTTTATCTTGAATAAATATTAATATATTGTTGAGTTCATCTGTTTCAAATGAGTCTGAATGTTATACCAATTTCTTCCTGGGGCTGATTCCATATCCAATGTTGTCTCTAAAGACCACTCTTTGCCACTATACAGACTCAAATAAATCTTTTCATGTGTTCTATTTATTTTCTTCATCAAAGTTCCATTTAGAGTTGATTGTGCTTTTCTCGTATTGCTCTCATTTTCATGTTTCATGCACTGCTGTTATCACAGTAAGGTGGGTTGTGGGATGAGGACATTTCTATTACTGGACCTCTAACTAAAATGTTCTAACTCGTGTTCCAGTAAAAGATTCCCCCAGTAAGTCTGGGAGAAAATCATCCATGGTTGATGAAAATAGGCGTGCCACTTATAATATGTGTGAAGAAGAACAGCCTGTCGTAGAATCTGAAATGGTACTTGACATTCTCGATGGCGAGCCAAGGCAATTGGTTGCAGTATGTAACAAGTGATATTTCATACCAGTTTTTCATTCCGTGTTTGTATTATGTTTTTTTAATCTGATTTTGTTTTAATTGATCTAGGCTGAACTGGAAGTAGAGTACCCATACGCAAGGAGTCTGGCTCGTTTTGCCGCTTCCCTTGGGCCTATTGGCTGGAAAATTGCCTCCCAAATAATTGAGAATGTATTACCTACTGGGGTTAAATTTGGTCCTGGTTGGGTCGGGGAATATGAACCTCTTCCAACTCCAATTCTCTCTCTGGAAAAGCATCACCAACAGCAGCCAGAAGCTGAATCTTCTATGCAGTTAAAGATGGGTCTAAGAAAGTGCCACGAGGATTTAGGAGATAGAAACAACAGTTTGAATTATTCCAATGACAAAAGGCCAAATGATCAGAGTCAGGTACATATGAGAAGTTCTCACAGAGATTCTGATATCGTGAAACAAGGAAATGGACAAAGTAGGGTTGCTGAGCCCATGCAACGATTGTCTAGTGATGCTCCTAAAACACAGTTAAGAGTAACTTCTACTAAGTTGCAGCACCAGAGGGAACAAGTCACAATGAATTTCGCACAGGTCAACTCTCAGGCATTGCCGCAAGTTGGATTTTGCCACCCATCATCATTAGATGGTCCAGTGGTTAACAAACCTGCACAGAGATCTGATACCATATTATTCAATAAGAGATCTCTGCCGCCTGAGCCTCAAAAGCAAGCAGTGGCACTGAAAGTAAAATCTGAAGCATCAAGACCATGTACTACAGGTGATGGATTGGCAAGAAACGGTAGTGAAGCAAGTGACTTGAGAGTCTCTGGGACTTCTAGCAGTGATAGTATGAGCAATACTGCAGGATTTATTTCTAAGCAGCAACCTGGAACACTAGGAAAATGGCACACCCCTGGTACTCATGAACAGGGCATCATTGGCAATTCCAAATTAATGGGTTTCCCAAGCAAGGAGATTAACCAATCAAATAATTTGAATAAGGCGATTGAATCTCCAAGACCTTTCCCATTATCTGTTCCACCAACAGGTCGAGAAAGTCCAAGCAGTGCTGCCTCTGTTGCAGCTCGGGCATGGATGTCTGTTGGAGCTTCATCACAGTGCAATCCGTCAGCTGATTATGTGAACAGGCAAACTGGATTAACTTCTTTGTATGGTTCTGCTTGGACAACTCTAAACTCGTCACCAAGGAATGTTGAGGTTTCCAAAATGTTACCTTCTTCACAAGCCTTCAGGCCACCTGTTCAAATGGTTGGTTTTGAACCCCCAGTTCAGAACAAGGGGCTGGTTATCTTTCCACAGTTAGTAACAACTAGATTGCACTCCCCAACACCATGGCAAGGTTTGGTGCCACAAATGCAGAAACATAATAAGATCTGTCCTCCAGACTTGAATATTAGTTTTCAGCCACCTGAATCCCCTGTTCCACAATCTTCGAACATTATGAAGGATTCTCAGCAACCAGACTTGGCTTTACAACTCTGATTGTGGATCATTTAGCTTTGTGGCACGCTTTAATACAGACCAGATGATGAATATGCAACGAGTCAGTAAATTTGCATGTTTCCATGAGATGATTGCATTACAGATGAGGTGGGTTGACAGGGTAAAGCTTATCCTCGAACTTTCTTGTAAGGTTGGTGTTTAAATGCTGTAGAGTCAGAATTCTGACGTGACAGCTAATTGTATACACCAAAATGGTTGGTTGTTTTGGACTTACCAGCTCGCCCTAGAAGTTCCATTTTCAGAATGAATTTCTGTTGGTGTTAGAATGATTATAGAGGCAGTGCTAATTGCTACAAAATGCTCTTTGGTTAGGCACAGCAGTCTTGGTTAGTGGAAAGTTTTGTACATGAAATGTGGATATCTAGTCCTATTTTTATTGTTTAGGCTTCCCTTTCATTTCTTTCGTAGGCATGTAATTGCCCTACATGTTTAAATTCCCCTTTTATCCTCTGTTGTAAGTTCTTAATCATAGACTTCAGAGTTCAGAGTGCAGATACCTATCTGAGAATTGGTTGACCTGTATTTCCAGTCTAGATTACAAAATATGAATGCTGGCGATTCGATGTACTGTCACAGTTAACAAGTTTCGGATGCCATTGCTCATTGCTCCATGACAAGCATTTTTTGAGCCTAAACATAAGAGTCTTGTCTGTCTAACCTTGGGGAACTACCTTCTTGTCTATCACAGTTGAATAGTCCAGTTTAAACGTTGGTATCATTCTGAAAAAATGTAATTGAAGCCAAGTGATGGTTTAGGATCTTGTGGAATTGGATATTAATTATGTTGTTCATCATGCAAGTTAATAGTTAGTCCAGGAAATGTCTATTAAATTTGTCTCATTTATCAATTCTCATGTCACGATCTGGACATTCTCATATCTTTCTCACCTCAACTCCATTTGCTCCTCTGATACTAAATAAGATCTTTCAGATATATTATTGCTTAAGCACTGCTAAAAACAAGAATCAATATATCATTTATCTAGCCAAATGGGTCTCTGAATTCTGTCATTTCACTTGCTGAAATGCAAAAGATGAAAAAAAAAAAAAGAATCCAATTTGTAGAAGGTTCTGATAGCGTTCAACGCAATGAATATGAATCCAAATTATGTACACTAATATTAACAAGAAAACAATTTAAGAGATAAATAAAAAATTACAGCTCCAATGTTTTTGGAATTCTTAGTTCATAGCGCCTGACATTAAAGTTCTAAGCATGAATATGTCTACAATATTTCAGTACAAGTGTGCTTTGGAACATCCTCTTCGAAGCCAATACATCATGAATGGCTGACTTTCAAATCATGTGCATTGTAGCTCTAAAGAGCATCATGTGCATTGTGCCGTCGATGAATACATTCTCAGCAGATTCCTGGCATGTTGTTCCATGGGCAAGAACCGATGTTCCATTCCTGATCATGATCCAATGAGAGGGAGGAAGCCAACTGATCCATTTCAAGGCCGAGATAGTCGGCATTCATGACCGACGACGACTGGCCATTAGAAATGTGTTCAGCATCATTGACATTGGAGCACTCTGTGATCTCCGGCATCGTCAGAGCTGGGATGCTATACAATGTGGACAAGTCATCCTGCGCCGGATTCTGAATGTCGACCTGTTGGCACTTGGTGTTGACACCTGAGAGAAATATCAATTATCATGGTCAGTCAATCAATTACTGATGAAGTCTGATTAATTAGTTGTACACCAGAGAAGCACATTGAGAAACATCTGAAGAACATTGTGGAAGTGGATATGGAGAGAAGCAAATGAGGATGGCAGTAATGAGTGACAAAACTGTCAGAATTGATTCCAAGAATAACGAAAATGGGAATAGAAGTGGTATAAGCTTTTATGAAGGAAGAAGGGGAGTAAGCTTTGTAGTGCAAGGCAATCATCAATCTCTGGAATTCTGATTCCTAGCTGTCTTGTAAGAGCATAAATTTAAAGCCGAGAGAGGAGTAAGGAATCTGAGATGGATACAAATGGGGCCCAAAAAAGGTAGAATCAGATTCTCTGACAAAGGAATCAAATTTTGTACAGCATATAATCTTACCAAAACTTGATTCCTGCTCCATATCTGTGATAGGAATATAAAAAACAACAACAAATCTTATTCATGGAGATCATGCAGGGAAAAAAGAACTCACCCTCATCGAAACTGCTGTCCAGGAACTCAGACTTGAAAGCGGATTCCAGAACAGAATTCAGCAAGGAAGCCTCTATTCCGCCGCCGTATTCCTCTCCATGGTAGAGGCCATCTGCACCTTTGCCGCCAATGCAACTCCAGTCAATATCCTTCTCGGATATTGTGGGCACCGTATCAGAGAAGAGGTCGCAGAATTTGAACTCCTCAGTGACGGCGGCGCCACTCGCATCCTGCAGCAACATATCTCCGGGACCGCCGCCTGCAGTTGTCCCTCCGAGCAGCGCGTCCGAGTACAGGAATTGGGATGAAGGGAGCTCTATCTTCGCCGGCAATGGTGAAGAGAGAGGCGGCAGGGAAGCGTCATAGCTCCCCAGACCGAACGGAGTCATCTGCGCCGATTGCGGCGACGGCTGCGGCTGGAACAGCGAGGTCGGGGTGGGCGGCGGCGCGATAGGCGAGAACGGGAAGCTCAGCTGCCCAACGTACGGGCCCCGCCCAAGCGGAGACACGGCAGCCAACCCCTGGCCCAGCGGAGCTCCAAAGTTTATGGAGTTCAGCAATGGTGGCGGCCGGCGAGCGGTAAACTTTGGTTTGCCAGGGAAGAAGCCGAGCGGAGGCGCCGAGGAGAGGATCGATGGCTTGTGAACCTCCGGCGGGTAAAGCGGCAGGCCGGCGCGCTGTCGGCGTTTGATTCGGGTGTTCCAGTAGTTCTTTATCTCGTTATCTGTGCGCCCGGGGAGCTGCAACATTTGTACACAAGCGCATGAAAAATTATGGCATGTCGGAGCTCGACAAGATGAAGGCGTGCATATCATATGCATGCATGCAAATATGCAATGGCGGCGGATGAGATGACGCACTTGGGATGCCATGCGCGCCCACTTGTTGCCGAGCTGCGCGTGGAGGCGGAGGATGAGTAGCTCCTCCTCCGGGGTGAAGGAGCCCTTCTTGAGGTTGGGGCGGAGGTGGTTGGCCCAGCGCAGGCGGCAGCTCTTGCCGCAGCGCGCGAGGCCCGTGCTGCGCTGCACCCTGTTCCAGTTCCCCTCCCCATGCTTCCTCACGTACTCCACCAGTATGTCGTCCTCCGCCGCCGTCCAGGGGCCCTTCTTCAGCCCTCCGGCGTCCGCCGACGCCTTCTTCGCGCTGCCCCCTTCCTGCTCGTCCGCCTTCTTCTCCGCCGCCGCAGCCGCCACCGGAGTGTCCTCCTTGTCGCTGTCGTTGACCATCTGCCTCAGCTCGTACGTTGCCGTACGAGATGTAATAATCTGAGGAAGAAGAAGAAGGTGGCCGAGGGTTCCGAGCTTCTTCCTTTCCACCACCTTTCTCTGTCTGATTGGAAGAAGGAGAAGACGGAGATGGATGATTTTAAAGAATGCTGAACAAAAAATGAATTGAACTGGAGAAACTAAAGAAAGGAAGCGGAGGTGTACACAGATATTTTTTAAAAGAACTCCATCATTTTTGGAATTTTACAGCGAGATAGAAAAAGATATATATGATATAAAAGAAAGAAAAAAAATGGGAGGTGAGCATAAAATATCGGTGAGCTTACAACCAACATTCAACACACTTTTACTTTTTTTTTTCAATTTGTTATATATATATATATATATTTCTCCCTGTTTCACCTAATAGAAAAAGCTATTCTTTCAGAATTTATATTAGTTATATAAAATAAAATATTATCTTTGGAGGTCAATCTTAATTAAAAACTTAAGAGTAATTTAATAAAGCTTTAATAATTTTAAAATGTTATGATCCTCGATACATTTTTTTATTATCCCCCCCAGTACCCTGCATCTAATCCATGATTATATGACTCTACACTATAATTATTAATATTTTAACTCAATTTTATCTATTTATTTTTTTGGTAAGCTTCAAATTCCAACTTTGGGAATTATATATGTGCATATGCTTTGACACGATTTATGTGTGAAATACAAGAAATTTGATTATTGTTAGTGGACTTAGTATGATAATAATGTCAATATGTTATGAGGAGAAAATTCACATATTCATTTTTTTTAACATTCTTCAAGGCTAGAATTTTATGGCTTAAGAAACAAACTTGGTTATTAGTAAATGGTTATAACAATTCGAGTCAAGTGTTCTTAAATAAAATTTTAAAATAATTGAATATAAATAGAAAATAGTTGCCACAACTTTTTTTTCTCAATTTTCATTTTTCTTAGAAAATTTCTCATTATGGTTTACATTTTTTGAAGAAAATAATGACTGAACTATTGATAATTAAGGACTATGCCTCATTTCATTTTTTTCATGCAATTGAATTGTTATATAGTTACTATTAACTGAGCTCTTTACTTTTTTTATATACTTTTTTTTGCGTTTCTTTGTAATTATTTCCTTTCCCAATAAAAATTTGTTATTTTCAGATTAATCTCAATTATACTAATATATTATATTCTGAAAATCAAATTTTCTTATTTTTCAAGGTAGGACATTTATGTTTTTAAACATTTACTTTGAAAGACACACAGTTAATATACAAATAACTCCCGCCACCAATTAATAATAATGTTACCTATTAATTATAAACATTACTAAAAAATAACCATATTTTTACAAGAATTAAAATTTAAAAATTTAATAAGAGATTGCAAAACAAAACTTGTCCACCTCATGATGAGTGGTTAATAACAATTCATCCAATTTTCAAATTATAAAATCACATTTTATGTTGTCTCTTTTCACATTTTATATTACATCTCTTCGTTCATGAGTCAGTTAACCTCTTGTTAACTCCTTCCTATTCATGACTTCATATAATTTCCTTTCCAAATCAACTCTGTATAATTACTCTTAACATAATTTTATAGGAAGCTAAATAACTTATTTCACACCAATCTCTTCCTTCTCTTCAAATTTGTCGTGTGCCTTTTTTTATATTAATATGGATTATTCATTTATTAGTGATATTAGCAATGTTGAAGATGACTGGTCAATTAAAAAAAATAAGAAGCATTTTAAAAAAATGATGGATAACTAAAAGGATGAGATATGATTTTAGTTGACACACTTGTTCCTCTATTCTTATCTTTCAAGATTTTTGTTATTTGTTTATTATTAATGTTGTATTCTAATATTAACACTAATATATATACAAGTGAATGTAAAAAATATAAAAAATTAATATTTGAATTAATAAGAATAATAATATCATCATCATCACCACCACCCATCATCATCTAATGTAGATGATATGGATTAGGATAATGGAGTAAAGGATTGATGAGATTGATTGTGATGAGTGTTTACCGATGCGATAATTATATGTGCAAAATATTAGCAGGTATATTAGATCGAATCAAATAATAAAGAGTAAGTAAGTGTTACGAAAAAAGGGAGAGAGGGATTGTACGAAACACAGAAGAACGCGAAGAGGAAAAATAGCGGCGGCTCTTTGTTATGGAATAACGATGATTACAATGATGAGTCTTTGTCTAGCCCCCTAGGAAGTTTATATAAGCACTCTCTTTGACAGATTATAGGAATTACATACAGACTGGAACTCTAAATAAATCTTCTGAAAATATGACACCTATCTCGTGATAAGAAAATAAATCAAATATACAGAATACCCCAAAAAATTTAGCGAGACCCTCCGTAGGGAAATTCTGCTGAAGCGTCTGACTATGTAGGGGGATCAATTGAGTTCAGATTCAAGGCATTATTAACAGTAAGAGTGTCGATCCCACGAGAACTAATGACTTAAACTTTTCTGATCTAACAAGTTATAGTGAGGAATTTAAATTCACGTGGTGTTGCAAAGAGAAAATAACAGACAAAAAATAATTAGAAATAGAGAAGGAAAGATGTGCCTTAATTCATAGAAGAATTTAATATGCGATGAAGTTAGGGTTCGGACCTTGTATCCCTTTGGTTTACTTTTTAATTAACAATTAAAACATAATTAGATTTTTGTGATGGAAAGACATCTAATAATATAGGCTTCGGTTAAGACAACCTAACTGTCACGATTATCAATAAATAAAAGATGTTAAACAATTCAACTTTTAATCTACGATAATCATGATGCTTTCAGATGCATATCTATGTTATTAAATACCGAAACTAGTTAGATAATAATCCACAATTCATGGCCTTAAACAGATCACCGAAATTTGTCCTCAAAATAGCCGAACTTGGCCCGGGTTCAGGGACCCGGGTTGAGTTTGGAAAATCAACGCACATAGTACTCGGCTCGGGTTGCAAGACGCGACCCGAGTTGTGTAGGTGCTCGGTCCGGGTTGATCAAGCCTGGCCCGGGTTCAGTATAAAATAGATTTTGAAAAAATTAAAATCGATTATCATGCACAAAATTCACACACAATTATTGCAAAACAACTAATAATAAATATATAAATCTATCCAGCTATGATAAAAGCATTAAGCAAATGCTAAATTTTGGTTCACAAAAGTATAAAATCTAAAATCATTCAAGAGCAAAACCAAGATTCAACTTTAGTCTTCTCCTAACGATAAAACTACTCTATAGGCAATCAGTTGGACATCAATACAAGAAAGATAATCATGAAAGTTGTACTAAAAATTATAGAGGACTCCTAGGAGTTGATTGATGCTTCTTCTCCGCTCCTCAGTCGAGTGGACGTCGGAGAAGACCGCCGAAAAGTATGGAGAAAATCTCTAGAACGCACAGCAGGGCGAACAATCCTCTTCTCAGCGGCTAGGGCACAAAAATTCACGAACATGAGATACGGCCAAAGTCTCTAAACAACAGTATTTATAGGGGAGAGCATTCCCTAGGGTTACACGATGTTTTAGGATGTTAATTTCGTGTTAAACAAGGCAAAAGTTCAAGCCGTCTAATAAAACATTGTCTGATAAGCAAACTCTGCTCGGGTTTCCAATGTACCCGACTCGAGTTCAGGTGTCGCGCACAACCCTTGTTGGATTCGGTCTCACGATCAGCCCGACCCAAGTGTGACAATGACCTGGCTCAGGTTCATGTACAAAATAGTGTAACATCATGTTTAAGCTCCAATTTTCGCGCTCTTTCGGTCCAATTGTTCGCACCTCCTAATTGAAAATCTTGAAATCATAATAAACCAAACGTGGGTAGCTTTTGACTCTAACAAATTTTAGAAAATTAAATAAAAAAAAGAGATGCATTCCATGATAAAATTATGAAAAATAACTTAAATTATGTATGTAAAATATGTATAAAATTGCATGCATCATTTACATGTCTTGATATAAATATATAGGATGTGTTAGATTAGTTTAATTCACTTTTTCTTTATATATAGATTATAATATATGCGTTAATTATGTAAGGTTAATGTAGAAAAGTTTTTATTACCCTTAGTAAACTTATAAAATTTTAATTTGATTGAAAAGAATTGAAGGGTACACACATATATATATATATATATATATATATATATATATATATATATATATTTCTAACTCTAAACGAAATTGTGGGTTTAATTTTAAGTTATGTAGTGGACTTAGTGCCCGTTTGGCTTAGCTGATATAGAATAACTGATAAGTTGAAGTGCTGATAAGTATTTTATTGGTTGAAATTTATTTTTAAAAATAAGCAATTACACGTTTGGATAAAACTACTTATATTAATAACAACTAGTTAGTTGTGAGACAACTAATTGACTTATTTTTTAAAAAAAATAAACACCTCTCCCCCTGCTTATTTTTTTTACTTATAAGTAGATTTGATATCTCCTTATCAGTCAAATTTTTAAGTTACCAAATGCTGAAATTTTTTAAACTAACTTATAAGTGACTTATAAGCTTAGCCAAATAGCCCCTTATTATAACCAAAATAAGCACACTTAAATTTTTAAAAATAATAGTCATAGATTTTTTAGACTCGTCCCATCCCAATTAAGTTTAATTCATCCTACTGATTCTTTATTCAAACAAAGCCATAGAATCGAATCAAGAACAATATAACAAAAAATCTTAAAAAATAAGTTAAATTAAATATGAAAAAAGTAAATTAGAAATAAAATCTTGTATTAAGTCAAGAAAAAAGTTTTAATAAATAACTAAAAATTAAATGAGAACAATTAAGAATTTAAAAAGTAAATTTAATTTAAAAAGGAAGCAGGAGTTTTGTTAGTATTAAATAAAGAAAATATCCTTAAATATTGAATTAGATTAAATATTAACATAATCTTAGCTTAGGAGTTTTGTTATGATTAAATTAAGAAAAAAGGAAATATAAAAGAAAAAAGACTAATAACTTATGGCATGCCCATAATTTTTTCAAAACATTTTGAGTTTTTTTAAAAACTATCTTATATTATAATAAATAAATATCCAGTATTATATTATCTAATAATATATGTATAACTTAAAATAAAATGAGATTAAATAGAATTCTTTTAAAGTTGAGGTGTAATAGGAAAGTCAATTCCATTGAAAATTAACTCATATAATGTTATTATCTATTTTTTTTCTCCCACATGTTATAATAACAACAATAATAAAATAATAATAATTTTTAATTGACATTATTTGATTTTTAAAAAAAATGGAAATTAATTTATGCATAATTGAGATTATATTAAATCAAGAAAATAGCATTTACAAAAAAGAATATAAAAGGAAACAACACAATTTCACATAACACTCCCATACTTTATTTTACAAAAAAAAAATATCTTTTACAAAAAGCATACACACAATCGTCCAAAATTTCTGTTTTAATATTCTCGGGTAATTTATATTATATTAGGACAATTTTAAAAAATATAATTTATAATTAAATAAAATTAAACAATTTTTTTGTCTATATTGTAAGTTATAATTAAATTCAAAAGTCAATTTTATGTATTTTGTTAAATCATCCATTTACGAAGCTGATACAAATTTAAACTACCAAATTATATATTTTCTTGTCAGTAAAATAGTATTTAATGTAAAAAGTGAATTTAATTAGTAGAATTATATATTTTTATTTATTTAAACAAAGAAAATAATTTTACCGTGATACTAAAAATAAAAATTAATTTAACTAGAAGTATGCGTGTTGTCTAATTAAATAAACAAATATTTTCCTTTTTATAAAAAAAATTAATAATAGGAAAATATGGTATATGTAATGAGGACACTTTTGTACTATATTGGACTGTATTTTTTATAAGATTGAAGTTAAATTTATGACTAAATTCAAATTAAATATATTTTCCTAGAAATTGAAATTTCAAATTAAAAATAAAATCATATTTAAACTACTACTACTACTACTACTACTACTAATAATAATAATAATAATAATAATAATAATAATAATAATAATGGGAACTGTGACTGGGAACTGTTAAGTTCTCGTCACGCGACCTCTTTAAATTTTTTGCTACGGGCTACTTTTTTTTTAATTTTTTTAATAGGTATAAAAGTAGGTGGAGCTACTTTTAGACCTATTACTTATTCTTTAATAATAATATATGCATATATTATCATAAATTTATAATTTATTTATGTGTAATAACAAAAAAGTGCATTTATTATTTATTACAATTTATTTAGTGTTATAATAATAAAATATTCATTATTATTTATTATGAAAAATATACTTTCTATTTTAAATGTTGACGTACATATTTTTATTTATTTTACTTATCATAAATCATAATAAAAATTAACTAGTATGATATTACAATAATTATTAATAATATTAGTGTAACATAATTAATTTGTTAATTATGATATTCTAAACAAGTTATAAGTATATAATTATTTTATATAAATATGATGTTAATTTTTTTATATTTCATTTTTACTTATTAATTAGTTCATCTTAATTTTTTTTCTTCTATCTAATTTTCTTATTATAAAAATATTGTATAATTAATAATATAAACATAATCTTCATAAAAATAATAAAATATATCTTTACTTCTTACTTTTTATCCAAACACCTACTAAAATTTATTTATCAAATTAACTTTTTAAATTCTCATCATTATATTTTTTTTCATCCAAACATCAAACTAAATTTTTTTATAGAACTAACTTTTTCTCAAAATTCTCATACCATAGGCAATGTAAAAGTTTGAAAGGCTAAATCTGAAAAACAACTTGAGACATGAAAGCTATTAATTATATGCAACGTGATTCATCATAGTGCACTTGAGGAATTATGATTTGCTAGAACTTAATAGTCAATATCTTATTGCCAGTCAATTGAATCATGGGAGAATCCTAAGATGACGCAAAGATGCTTCATAACAAATGTAATGTGCTAATAGTTTTACGGCATCCAATGTCATCGATCTGTTCCTTTTGTTTGATGATTAATATTCTTCCACTTTTGAGTGCATATCTTCATAACAGTAACAAAAGAAAATAATGCATGCTCATAATTGCAGATGGAATACTAGACAGAAGAAACACCCATATACAAATAGTTTTGGTCACCACTTGTCACAAGACCACAATCCATTGCTCTTCTGTTGCATTCAGATTCAAGATGGATGAAGAATTATTTCATCATACCATCAGTGTCGATGGCCATAGGAGAACTGTCCATGTTGCTCAGAGGCATGAAATGCAAGCTCGAGAGAAGTTGCCGAGCTTTCTCGACGGCGAGTTCCGTCGCCACAGTTCTGATTCAGGCACCAATTCATGCTCCATGCAGAAGGTCAATTCAGCATCATATGCATAATAAAACATTTAAACTTGTGAATTCCTTCTGCTCATTATAGTTGCACTATGATAATTCTGAACAGATGCCTGAAACCAATCACAATGAGTTGAAGAAGGAGACCAAGATGCATGTTAAACCTTACAACATTATCCCTCTTGATCCTGATAGTGCTTCGAACCAAGCTATAGCACAAATTCCCGAGGTTTTTGTGATTGAATTGCTTTAATGTTGATTCCGAACTACATGTGTTTTGGCCAACATTATTAAGATCCTCAAACATATCTGTGATACTTAAACAGCTTTCTGCTTCATTGTGTGCAGATTCAGGCTGTCATTCATGCACTTGGTGATACAAGAGGACTCCCATGGCCAGAAGATCATGAAGAGAAGCCTGATGAGGATATTCTGGACTGGCTCAAGGTTACATTTGGGTTCCAGGTGATGAAGGAATTCAGAGATCTCCTCTTGTCAATTTCCTACAGAAAAAAAAAATTGATGAGTTATCTTTCTGCAGGAGGATAGTGTGGCTAATCAAAGGGAACATTTGATTTTGCTGCTTGCAAATGTACACATACGTCAGAGTTAAAAAAATCCTGCTGAGGGATCTGATCAGGTACATATTTTTTTTCCTTGAACTTCTTTTTTCTGTCCTGTGTACAATAATTAACAAGTTCCAAGCGAGTCATCTTGATACTTCATTGTTCTCTGATTTCTGTCCTTTTTGATCCTATGATGAGCAGTTGGATGAACGTGCAGTGGATGAGATCACGAAGAAACTGTTCGACAATTATACAAAGTGGTGCAAATTCTTGAACAGGGAGAGCAACATACGGTGAGGCTGCTTCGGCCATTTCTTTTTTTTTTGCTGATTAATTCTGTAAATTTTGATTGAGTTGAAGACTTTTATCTTTTGAGTCTGAAACATATTTTTGCTTTGCGTCAACTGGTATTCAATACCTTAATTCTGTTTTTTTAGATTAAAAAGAGATAAAGATAAGTGTTATTTTCTTATTCACTATTTTTCACATCTAATCATAATATACAAACTCATTTCGACAATTTCCAACTTTCTCATAATTTTCTATTTTTCATTTATTAAATTATTAATCTACCCTCGGTCATCTCTTCTAATATTTAAAAGTTTAAAATAAAATAATATAATAAATATAAAAAAATGCCAGCGCTCAAACACAGCGGATGCGTCGAAAACAGAGAGCAGTTTTTTCCCCTGCTAATGGCGAACGCATGGTGACCGACGAGACCCGGAAGAGATGGTGCTGAGTAGAGGGTTTCGTTTTGGGTTGCCTTCATTCAACTGTTCGATTTAATGTGACAAAGGGAGCTTCACTCGAGAAATCAAGTTGCTGACATCCAGTAATCAGTAGGGCTACTTTTGTTTCGATTTTCTTTTCGAAGATTGCATCAACGTGGCATTCATTGGCGTTCCTCGGCACACTAACCAGTATGATTCGTTTCATCCTTGTTGTGAATTATCCTCTATTTATGTTTTTTGGAAAATTCAGGTTACCGACTGTCAAAGAGGAAGTTCAGCAGCGCAAACTGCTGTACGTTGGGCTCTATCTACTCATATGGGGTGAAGCTGCAAACTTGAGATTTATGCCAGAGTGTCTTTGCTACATATTTCATCACGTACGTTTTCTTCTAATATTTTACAATATATTGTTTACACCTGAATATGTGATGAAATAGGAGTGATAGTGCATAAGATTAATGAGTTAAAGATCATTTTAAGCTTTTTTTTTTTTTTTTTTTGACATATCGCCTGTATCCTATGTTAGTATCCATGTTTCCACGCTCATAGTTTTTTATGCATTTTTCATGTCAAGAATGAAGAATGGAGTTACTATTAAGGATCTTTCGCACATTTTCTAATTGCTAAACATGAAAGATTCATTTAATTAATATTGTGCTATTTCTGATTTCAAGTCTTCCTATTTCTATCCTTATGTTGTATCTGAAAATTTCAGATGGCATTTGAAATTTCTACTATGCTGCTGGGCAATGTAGTGGGCAAAATAACCAAACCCGGATAAAGGAGGAGGGTTGTATTAGGCCCCGACAGTCAGCGTAAAACCCTGTCGAATCTCATGAACATGGATCAACGAAAGCGGAATGGCGTCGTATGATCCATGTAGCCGACCCCACCTAGTGAGATAAGGCTTTGTTGTTGTTGTTGTTGCTGCTGGGCAATGTAGTGGGCAAAATAACCAAACCGGCATATGGAGGCAAGAAAGAAGCATTCTTAACAGAAGTTATAACTCCGATATATCATGTTATAGCACAGGTAGTTCACGTTAGGGCTTGTGTATTTTGGACTTCAGCTACTCCATGATTGCACCAAATACAGCTTTCATAATACAGGAAGCTGAAAGGAGCAAAATAGAAAAATCAAAACATTTTCGATGGAGGAATTATGATGATCTAAATGAATACTTTTGGTAACACAATTCTCTACTATCTCAAGATGTTCTCTTCTTTTTACATTTTCCTTCTTTTTAAGAACTTCATGCAGTTTACAACTTTACACAATGTAGGGCAGGCAGAGAAGTGCTTCCTTTTAGGTTGGCCTATGAGAGCAGATGCTGATTTCTTTTGTCATATTCTTGAACACCAGACAAATGATATTGTAAAATTTCTATCTTTTATCTTTGTACTTTTTTATTCTATGAAATGTTCAGGTTGTCTTTGTTAGTCATGTCTCTTTTTGTTCCTTGCAATGTATTTCTTGATGACCAGTAAGTACTATGTTTAATCCCATTGAGGGAATATCCAAGTAAACTGTTACAATTGTTACCAAAAAAAGTAACCTGTTACAAATTCATGATAAATTATTAGTGTTTTCTTTAAGCACAACAATTGGAAACCTTAGAGTAAAATAATTCATTGATATTAGGTTATCTTTTTTGTGTGATCATAGGCAAACATGTAACCGACCATCACATTTTACATCTATATGTGATCTTTGTTCCAAGATTTTGCATTTCTCTTTTATAACATAATAGTATACTAAGAAACTAAATAAATATCACACGTGCCAAAATATAAATCTAAAGGAGTGAAGAGAGTCTAGAAGAACCTGTAGATGGTATCAAGTACAAATGTGTAATGCTTCAGGATTCCAGTACCATAAATCATGGGATATGGTAAATTAAGTGTAGCTTTTCTGCTTCTGTTAAAGTGTAGTTACCATTGGAAATGTTTTCGTTTGAAAATTAAAGTGAGCTATAAGCTACAAACTGAGTTTGTTATTCAGGAAAAGAATTGTGAATTTTCAAGGAGAATCAACTGAACAATGAAGCTGGTGATACTTACAGTATTAATGCAATAATCTTAAATCATACGAGTAACAATATTGCATTATCCAAGGGGGTCCTTCTCAGACAATTTTGATATGTTCTGTGTTACATGCATTGAAATCATGCTAAAAATCTTAAATGAAAATTTTCTATATTTGAGGCACTTGTGCATGGGAGGACATTTAATATGGATACTGTTGTTAGTGCTACATAGTCATCAAGATAAAATCCTCTGAGAATATGTTGCATAACATCAAAGTTAAAAAAATAAAGTACTTAATTTTGACTTTTTAGCATCATTCTCCTGATTCGTTTAAGTTGTTTCTATCAATAACCATATATATGCATTGAACTGGATATTATTTAACAAAGAAACTTTCTTTGGTGATTTAGGGTAATAAAAAATGTTCTAGTGATCGATGGACCGGAAAGATCAATTTCGTTGAAGTACGATCATTTTGGAATATTTTTAGGAGCTTTTCCAGGATGTGGATCTTTTTTATTTTATGCTTACAGGTGATTGTATCTTATTGTTTTGCATTCTTAGTATTGTCTACTAGTCTACAATTTTTCTGACTGGCATTTTCCTTATTATCAGGCCATGATCATAATTGCGTGGAATGATGACTTACCAGGTCATGCCTTTGATATTAAAGTAGTTGAAAAGTTTTCGGCCGTCTTTATAAGTGCTTCAGTATTACATATGTGGCAAGGTTGGGCAATCTCTTTTGGAAACTTTAAAATGCATCATTTTTAGCAAAAAAAAAAAAAACAAATGTTAAGTGCATTTTTAAGTTATTCTCAATCATGACTATCATTGGATTTTGCGATAATATTATGTTTCATATTCTATTTATGGTGATATTTATTGGGTGTGTGCTTTAACTGATTGTGATCCTCTCTTGTCAATGTACCATCTACATTTTACTTGTTACATTCGCTAACACAATTAAGTTGGCTACACCAAATTATCTTGATGAATCATCTGCTTTGCTCAAATGTATGTTAACTTTTTTTCTATAATAATAAAATTCTTCAAAAGTTCTAATTTGAAGTTGTTCTAATAAAATCCTTATAACTTGTTTTATTCAAAGTTATTTATCATGTCTGGGTTGGTTATATTTATAGACTGTTGGTAGTAGCTGCTTGTGGAGAAAAGAATTGAAATTGGGTTTTTTTGTCTTTACCAATTGCTAGAATAACTAGCAATTAGACAAAATTCCAGGTAGCAATCTAAACTTCCATTAGTGGTCCTGGTTATCCAGTAACCAAGGATTATGTCAGATTCTGAGTAAATTTACCATCGTCCATCCCCACCAACGCATGTGGCGACATGTTAGTACATAGTAGCTATTTTTATCCTCAAGATGCTTTTCAATCATCTGAAACTTCTATTATGTCATCTGGTGGAATACTGGATTACTTAACACAGTAGTATGGATGTGACTTTCTGAATTTTATAAATTAAGGTGATTTTGAGACCATAGAAAATTAATTTAACTCTGTAATTAAACTGTTTGACTACCGATGATGACTCAGCCTATTTTCTTTTTTTTCTCTTAGTGATCATCCCAAATTAACTATAGCATGGTCAAATTCTAGTTTATTGTTTGGAACATCTTCCCACAGTTTGGCACACTAAGATTGGAACCCTTAAACCGACATCTGAATGTTCTATAGGATTCTTAAAATGTTCTATAGCATTCTATAAGGCCATGATTTCAGTTAATGAGAATTGTAATAAATGTAATAAAAACATGCGGGAAAAAAATGACTGCTTCCATTGCTAACTTTAGCTAGAACCATATTCAACCAAAGATTCATGTACCTGACAATCTTCAAAACTTGCATCTTTTGTGCAATGTGCCTTCCACTGCAGTTTCTGATTTTTTTTTTGTTTATTTTTGCAGCTCTTCTTGACATAATATTTGGATGGAAAGCAAGGAGGAGTATGTCCTTTCGTGTCAAGCTAAGATATGCTTTAAAGTTCATGTCAGCAACCACTTGGATGTTTGTATTACTTATAACATATTCCTATACTTGGAGAAATCCTACTGGAATAGGAATAACAATGATGGATAGCGTTGGTGATGAGCAGAGTCAATCTTTGATTTACATCTTTGGTGTTATCATATATATGTCACCTAATATACTTTATACATTGCTATTCTTGTTCCCATGCCTGAGGCACTTTCTTGAGAGGTCAAACTACAAGATAATTAAACTTATGTTCTGGTGGTCGCAGGTAATACTACTCCTTGTTATCTTGTATAAAAAATTGTAACTTCTATTTTATCTCAATCATATTTTTCATATTTGTAGCCTTGCCTTTATGTGGGAAGGGAGATTCATGAGAGTTCATTCTCTCTGTTCAAGTAAGAGCAGTAAGTTTTTTTTTTCTCACTGTCATTGGTAGCTTATATAATGAGGTATTGAAAATAAATTCTCACTTTTTGACACTGCTGGATCATGGATGTTCAGATACACAACATTCTGGGTTCTTCTTATAGCTACAAAGTTAGCTTTTAGTTACCATGTTGAGGTAATCAGTAATATTTTCATCCTGTATTTCATTGATTATTGTTAGTGCTTATTTCGGGGAGATCATTGTTAGTATTTTTTGCACAAAACCATCCATATATAGAATTGAGTTTAAATTTAAACCAATAAGCACAATATAGTCAACTTGCAATAACATAATGTTGATCAATTAAATTCATACTGCAGATTGAGCCTCTTGTAAGACTAACTAAAGATATCATGAAAGAGGAAACTAAAACATTTCAATGGCATGAGCTTTCTCTACGAGGTATGTTTTCAATGAAGAACTGCAATTCTGGGATGTTAAATTATGAATCCATATCTTCTTGTTTTGCAGCCAATAATAATATTGGTGTGGTGATTGCACTTTGGATTCCAAATATTTTGGTACATTCTTTCTCATTCCGGATACCTGATTGATTTATCGTTGTTCAATATACTTGCTAATTTCTTGTTGTCATTGTCCTTTAAGGTTTATTTTGTAGATACTCAGATCTGGTATGCAATTTTCTCCACGTTTTTTGGTGGCATAAATGGGGCCTGCTATCGTCTTGGAGAGGTTTGTGATAAATCCATGAAATATTAATCTTTTATCCACTTTTATAGATCCATGATGAATTGCAATTTTCTCCAAGTAGGGCATTTGTGTGCACAGTATTATGTTCCATAGTTCCTGGAGTGATGAACTGCTATCGACATATATTCTCAATATAATTCCATTCTTTTAGTCAGATGTGAAAGAAAAATTGACAAGTAACATATTATGTTCTTGGTTTGCATTACATTTTCAGCCACTTCATGTCTTTGTATACGATCAGAAAAACAAATTTGGAGTCATTTGAAAATGCTCAAGTCTTTCTTTGGTGGACTAGTTGCCTCTTTGGTTTCATGCGGCAAGACTTTGCTCTTCAAATAAATGCATTGTAAACTCCCAATAATATTAAAACCAGTGTGTACTAGAAAATTCTTTATGTAACAGAATTTTTCTAGAAATTTGAAAACAATATATTAAGAATATAAAATTAGTGATGTTGCTCTTCCTAACGGCTTAAGCTTTTAGAAAAACTAGTCAGCACATCAAATTTAACATGGTATCAGAGCCAGAGGTCAAGGGTTCGAACCTTATTAAGCTCTTATTAAAAAGTAATTTTCTCCGTTAGTTGTCCACATGTTGGACTTGGGCTAGACCAAAAAATTATCAGCAACCCACACGTGAGGGGGAGTATTAAGAATATAAAATTAGTGATATTGCTCTTCCTAACGACTTAAGCTTTTAGGAAAACTAGTCAACACATCAAATTTAACACAATATAAACAGTGTACGATGTATCCATGATTTATAGATTCTCATGTTTAACTTCAAACAGGTATTATGTGCAGTTCAGTTTTTGTTATGTTCTTTGCAATATTTTCAAGGACATGCTTTTGTATTTCCAATCTTTACATCATTGTTCATTTTCTGAAATATTTGTGGCAAATTTAGACTGTATCATCCAATATGACTTTTTGAACTGTGACATTGAATTATATCATCCAAGATGTAGACTGCTGCTATCTATGAGGAAGTTTCATGCAGTCATTCAAAGAATTTCATGGTTTTCTTGTTCATCTCTTCTGCATCACTTTTAAACTATTTCCTATTATATTCTAGATTCGTTCTCTAGGGATGTTAAGGTCCAGGTTCCAATCGCTACCTGATTATTTCAACGCCCGCTTGGTTCCACTGGAAAAAGGAAAAACGAAGGTTTTACCAGCATGTTTATCAAAAGAAATCCAAGAGGTTTGCCTGCTTATAATCTGGCTGAAATTTGAAGTATAAGCCATATTTTTTATGTCTTACTCTGATAAATGAATGGGTATACCATGTCCTTTAGGATTTTTTTACGACTGCATTCTGGTTCAAAACTAATCTCTTTTTCCTATTGATAATAAGGTTTTCATTGTACCCTAAAAAAAAGGTTTACATTGGCTGTCTAATTGCAACAATAATTATGAGGCAAATTTTTGCCAGTTTGATTAATCATGTCGAACTTATTGCTGATCTTGACCTTCTCCCATTCCTTGCACTTAAAATTCCTCTTTTCCTTCCTCTTTCCCTTAAACCTTATCGTTAAAGGATTATAAGATTGGAACAAAGATTGCAATCTTTACATCTCAAGGCTGAAGACTTCGAGTTTTTTCCTTTTTCTATCCCATTTAAAGATCAAACATAAAGATGAGAAAATGATACATGAAGGAAATGAGTAAAAGGTATTTTGATCTAGTCACGTATGCTAACCCAAGAACTCAATATCTTGTTCATTCATTTTTCATAGTAAATAGGCTAGTTGTCAGACGTAGAAAATGGTGTGATGGAATTTTTAAGAAACAAAGAGGAGACAATAGGTCAAAGAGGAATCTGATTATATTTGTTTATAAAAGGACGACGACAACAACAACAACAACAACAAAGCCTTATCCCACTAGGTGGGGTCGGCTACATGGATCATACGACGCCATTCCGAGTAACCAATTCGTTGATCCATGTTCATAAGATTCGACAGGATTTTATGCTGGCTGTCGGGGCCTAACACAACTCTCCTCCTTTATCCGGGCTTGGGACCGGCTATAAAATATAGGCGGAGTTGTTTATAAAAGGACAATGGGAAAAAATATGAGGCATAAAAAACCGAAGAAGGCATTACTAATTCTGGAAAAGGAGGTCAGAAAATGTAAAAAACTGAAGGAAAAAGTTGATGGGGTAGAAATGAAATAACATAAGCAATATATATGCAATACCAGCATAAGTTGCTGTGTACTTGATGCCACATATGCATCCTTTTGGTACTAAAAAGGATATATAATTGGGGATATAATCATATAGCTTTTGACAAGAATGTGTGTTCTGTGAAGACACGATACAATTGCAAATTTGATTAATAGTCAGGATATCACTCATTCATACATATTGTCACGCCCCCGGGGCAGCACCTCCCGCACCGTCGAATCACAATTCGACGTGCGGTGGGGCCGGCCCGACGGCGGCGTCACAAGACTTCCAATCCATACAATAAACAATGATGTAATTGCAGCGGAATTCATGACAGCAACATAGTGGACAAACAACCACTAAACGATAAACATAATTTCGATAAAATCCATCACATGTTCTAGGACAACAACATACATAATATGAATGGAACTTAAACCTTCAAGTTACATTCATAAGTCACATTAAGATGCATACCCAGCATGAACAGTATGATACAACTCTCTAAACATAGTTCTAAACATTAACATAAGGTCTACTAATTGGCCATAAACAAAATAAACTTAATCCTAGATATGCCATGCCATGTGCAACCTCTTTTTAGTCATGAGCAGCAGCGCCTTGGCCTTGATTTCCTGCAAGATCCGGTGCAGGGAAAATATATTCCATTAGAGTATGTAAGGCCCAAGCCATAATAGGAGCATTTATCATAATATGATATAAAACACTAAAATGGACAGCAATAACAATAAGAAATAACTATACAATTCAATTCAATGTCTAGGTGTTTCTTTAACCTAGATTTTATCAATTTAATCAATATTTAGGCTCACCAATATTAAGCATGAACAATGCAATCAATATGGTATTGTCATGCCCAATATGACCCATGGTCCAATAGTGTTCATGATTAATCAATTAGAGTTATTAACTTAATTGTTATCATTTGATGAGTGAAAGTTTGTACCAAAAACTTTTGTTGTTCGGTCCTCGTATAGCCATCCCTTATTTCTCATACGTCATTTTTCCATACAATCAATTAGAAATCAATAGTGCGAGCCTTTAACAATTGGTCGGAGGACTAAATTTCACCTTAGTCAAATAATAGGATGGCTAGATAGGCCACGGGAAATCTGTTCGTTCCCCATACAATAGGTGCCCCGAAGGGCCGATCGATCGATATGGAGCCATCTACCTCCCAATAGAACAGGCTCATTAGTTACATTCCTCCGACGGGTTCATTCAATCAATCAATATATCAATACATTAACTGATTTTATTTACGGTTGAGCATGCATATCTATACCAGCTATGTTATCAATCAAATACCAGGAAAATAATCATAAAAATTTTGTTGTTGTGCTGGAACGGTCGATCGGTCTCTATGAGCGGTCGACCGGTAGTCAGCGGACATGGTCTCGTCTTTTTCACAGACCACTGATCGACCGATCTATTGATCGACTGACATGGTCTCGTCATGGCACATATTTAGCGGTCGACCGATCACTTGTAACGGTTGATCGGTCCATATCGTAATTTCAATTACGATACGATTCCACTACAATACCGGTCGATCGGTCTTGTCCGACGGTCGATCGGTCCATATCGGCAGAATTCATTCCTAAGGTTTTCACTACGTTTTCGATTTCCAAATCATCAAACAGGGTGCCACTCATCACAGAAACATGTTGGGCATTCAATCAAATATCATACATTGTTCAATAGCCAATTTCTAGCATGCAAAAACCTATGTTTTCATGAACCTATATATGCATTTAGGTTTTATTGTCAAATCTGATTTTCTAACAATAAGAATACCTAGGGCCGACTTACAAACTATCATTTTTAAGTTTATTAGGCTTAGATCTACCTTGGTCTATGACCAAGATAGGGATCCACCATTACATACCTCTGTTTTGCTCAAAAGACCTTTCTTTCAAAGCTGCCCTCTTGCACTTCCTCCTCTTGTGCTTCTTCTCCTTCTCCTCTCCCAGCTAGATCCAGCAACACCTTCTTCTTGCTCCAAATCGTTTGCTCCCTGTTGCTGATCTGCTGCAGAGAAGGGTGTAGACCTCAGCTCAAACTCGGAATGGAGCTGCTAGGGCAAGAAGATTTGCTGGATTTTTCACAAAATGGGGAAAAGAGATGAAGAAAGTTCTGTGGGAGGGTTTATATAGGCAGTGGGCAGAAGTTTGAGTGGATTTTGGGGTGGAATAGAGGACTGCCAAGTGTCAATGCCCCTCTTTTTATTTTCTATTTTCTTTTCCTTTTTCTCTCAGCTGGACAGGTGTTATATTCTACTCCCCTTTAAAAAAATTCGTCCACGAATTTAATGGAAGGTAACACTTACCGAAAAGATTCGGGAATTTCTCTCGCATTTCATTCTCGAGTTCCTAAGTAGCTTATCGGCCTCGATGATGCTGTCATGCAATCTTTACTATGGGCACAACTTTGTTGCGCAAATGCTTCTCACTGAATTTCAATATTTCAATTGGGTACTCTTCATGTGTCAAATCCTCTTTAAGGTTGGGTTCTTCCACAATCAGCACATTAGAATCATCATGATTGTATTTCCATAACATAGATACGTGAAATACATTGTTGCCGCATAAGATGGCGGCAACGCCAATCTATATGCGTCTTCACCAATTCTATCCAATATTTCGAAAGGTCCAATGTACCTCGGACTTAGCTTTCCTTTCCGGCTAAAACACATCACTCCTTTTGTGGGTGACATCGTTCAAAAGCACATGATCCCCAATCTGAAATTTCAGCTATCTTCTTTTTAAGTCGGCATAGCTCTTTTGTCAACTTTGGGTAGCTTGCATTCTTTCTTTAACTAACTTCACTTTTTCAGCATATTGCTCCACAATATCCGGGTCCTAGAGGTGGTCCTTCTCCCACCTCCGACCAACATATGGGGGACCTACACGGACGACCATATAAGGTCTCAAACGGTGCCATCTTAATTGTCGAATGATAGCTATTGTTGTATGCAAATTCGACCAATGCTATACGTTCACCCCATGAACCTTCCAATCCAAAGCACATGCCCTCAACATGTCTTCCATAGTTTGGATTGTCCTTTAACCTTGGCCATCAAATTGTGGATGGAATGCGGTACTATAATTGTGCTTTGTTCCAAACGCATTTTGGATCCTTTCCAAAATCTACTAGTGAATCTTGGATCCCTATCTGATACAATAGAAAATAGAATTCCATGGAATCGGATAACTTCTTTCACATAAAGTGCCACAAGGCTGTCCAAGGACTGCCTTATCCTTACAGGCAAGAAGTTAGCTGATTTAGTGAACCTATCCACTATCATCCACACCGAGTCATTTCCATTTTTCGTTTTTGGCAAGCCAACAACGAAATCTATAGTGATCTCTTTCCATTTCCATTCCGGCAAATTCAAAGGATGGAGTAAACCAGGTAGTCTTTGGTGCTCAAACTTCACTTGTTGACACACTAAGCATTTAAAGACAAACTCGGCTATTTCCTTTTTCATATTGTTCCACCGAAAGCTTCTTTGCACATTCGTGTACATCTTTGTGTTTCCAGGGTGGATTGCAAATTCTGACTTGTGACATTCACTTGGCACTTCTTGTTTGAGCTCTTCATCACTTGGAAATGAAAGCATATTTCGAAATCGAATAGCGCCATCACTTCCCAATCTAAAACCCGTGTGCTCTTTATGACATAGGGTTGCCATGTGCTGAAATTTAGGGTCCTCTCTTTGTGCTTGAATGATTCGGTCAAAAAGATTAACCCGAATCCCATATTGTGCCATTAGCATGGCTTGGCCACCAATTGGAGTGGGGCTCCATTGTATGATGCTCTCTATCATATTCCATTTATGCACTCTCAAACATGCCATTTTTTCATCCCATTTCCGGCTTAAGGCATCCGCCATCACGTTTGCCTTTCCCGGATGATATGTGATGCTGAATTCATAATCTTTCAAGAATTTCAGCCACCCTCTTTTCCTCATATTCAGCTCTCTTTGTGAAAAAATGTACTTCAAACTTTTATAGTCCGAGTACACTTCGAATTCCTCTTCATATAAGTAGTGTCTCCATGTTTTTAATGCAAACACTATCGCTGCTAACTCTAAATCATGGGTGGGGTAGTTCTTTTTGTGCTTCTTTAGTTGCCTAAATGCATAGGCAACTACTTTCTCATGTTGTATAAGAACACATTCTAATCCGGATTCACATGCATCACTATAAACCACAAATCCACCGCTGTCCGATGGAATTGTGAGTATCGGTGCAGATGTAAGTTTTCTCTTCAACTCAAGAAAACTTTCTTCACATTGTTGGGTCCACACAAACTTTTTTCTCCTTTCTTTGTGAGCCTAGTTAATGGTGTTGAAATCTTTGAAAAATCTTGTATGAACCTCTTATAATATCCGGCTAAGCCAAGAAAGCTTCAAATTTTGTTTACCGTACTTGATTGTTCTCAATTGATTACCACTTCTACCTTTGTCAGGTCCACAGAAATCTCCTGAAAGAATATGGCCTAGGAAGACAACTTGATCCAGCCAAAACTCACTTTGAAAACTTGGCAAACAATTGGTGTTGTCTAAGAATTTTCAGCACTATTTGCAAGTATTGTCATTATTCCTCGGGACTCGATGAGTACACTAATATGTAATCCACAAATACGATGATAAATCTGTCCAAGAATGGTTTGAAAACTCTATTCATCAAGTCCATGAAGGTTGCAGGAGCATTCGTTAGTTTGAAAGGCATAACCAAAAATTCCTCGTGACCAGATCTCGACCTCAAGGCTGTTTTTGGCACGTCGTCCTCAGCTGTACGTAGCTGATGGTAGCCGCTTTTTAAATCTATCTTTGAGAACACCGTTGCCGACGATAATTGATCAAACAAATCGTCGATACGAGGCAATGATTACTTGTTCTTGATTGTGGCCTTGTTAAGCATCCTATAATCGATGCACAACCTAAGAGAACCATCTTTCTTCTTTACGAACAACACCGGTGCGCCCCATGGAGACACACTCGGTCGGATAAAATTTTTGTCCAACAACTCTTGCAATTGTGTCTTCAATTCATACATTTCAACCTGCGCCATTTAATATGGAGGCTTCATAATAGGTGTTGTCCCTGATGCTACTTCTATGCGAAATTCAATTTCTCTTTCAGGTGACAATTTGGGCAGCTCTTCGAGAAACACATCCTGGTAGTTTCGGACTACGTCAATCCATTCCAAAGCTTGAGGTTGCGGGTCATTCATTGTAACACTTGCAAGAAATCCCCGGCAGTCCCCTTTTAGCAATTTGTTTGCTTTTATTGTAGAAATCAGCACCTTCTTTTCACCGGATGGTGTCTCTCGAATCACAATTTGCTGTCCATCTATGGTGGTAACCACTAACTTCTTTTCTCTACAAAAGACATGCACATCATAATAGGAAAGCCAATCCATACCTAATATGTTGTCATATTCTACCATTGGGATCACCAACAAGTCAACCGACAAATTGTAGCCTTCAACTTGCACGGGCACGTTAGGAATATATCTCCTTGTAGATATATCCCCAACTAGAGTCAGTATCTCCATTTCCCAATTCATCTTTCTCATTCTAACATTTAGTAACTTAGCAAAATCATATGAAATGAACGAGTGTGTGGCACTCTTGTCAAACATTATGTTAGCTTGATGATTTGCTATGAGCAAGTTACCTTAGATGACATCATTTGAGGGTTGGGCCTCCTTGCCTTGTATGGTGTAGACCCTACCATGGGTCCTTGGTGGAGCTTCTTCCATCCTCCCCTTGCCTTTACATTGGGTGCTCTCCTTTATTGGACAATCTTTATCCAATGTCCATGCTGTCCACAGTTCAAACAAGCTCCCGATTCGCGATAACACTTGCCGGGATGCCTCTTCCCACATGTAGGGCAAGTATTAGGTCTGCCCCTTCCGCTGTCCTCTTTCTTTGGTGGGTAGCTTGGCTTCCTTGGAGGCTTGTTCTTGCGATGCCCTTCATCTTTGATAGGGCCCTTCCCCTTGGAGACATTCTTTTGCTCTTCATATTCTCTTTGGAAGGTAAAGGCGTGCTCAATTGCCTTGTCTAGATTTTTGGGTGCTTCCCCATACTTGACTTGCCTTCTTAACGCCGGATTCAGCCCATCAACAAATTTATTTGTCCTTATCCTTTCATCCGGAGTGAAAGGACTATACTTTTCCAAACCAAGAAACTTGTTGATGTACTCGGTTAAGGACATGTCTCCTTGTTGCAAAAGTATAAACTCTTTTTGCTTTTGTACCTTGACATGGAGTGGAAGATATTGCTCTTCAAAAGTCTCCACAAATTCTTGCCAAGTTATGTCCTCTCTTCCGGCGTACTTAGTCCTCAAGACGGACTTCCACCAAAATCTCCCTTGCTCTACTAGTTGATGTGTGACCAGCTCTATTTTATATTTGTCTTTGCAATGAACCACATTCAATTTATCCGAGATAATGTCCAGCCATGATGCTGCCCTATCCGGATCTCGATCACCATCAAATGTGGGTGGGTCTTCATGAATTTCTCATATGTGGACTGCCCGGAATCACTAGACCTACTCAAAGATTTTGCCAACCTGCCCAAACTTGCCATTAGCTTCCATTGATCTACCGGGCCTTCCTCTCGGCTGGACTCTTTCCTTCTATCTCCCAATTGATGCTCGTGACTTCTTTCACGGCTAGCTCGATGAGAGGAACTACCCGTTCGGCTCCTCTCACGGCTTCTCTCTTGATTTGACCAGTGAGATGGGTTGTCTTGTTCCATACTTCTGAAAATCAAAACCATAATCCATCATTAGATCATTAGCAATGAATATGCATATGAAGGATATCTTACCAATATGCATTTCCTAATCTTTGACGGCTGCTCTTGACAATTGCACATGGACTTAACCTCTAGGACGATCTAGACTTACACTATGAGATAGAGCACTTCTTGGCTCTTCTATGCTTAGACTCTTTCCTTCTATCTCCCAATTGATGCTCGTGACTTCTTTCACGGCTAGCTCGATGAGAGGAACTACCCGTTCGGCTCCTCTCACGGCTTCTCTCTTGATTTGACCGGTGAGATGGGTTGTCTTGTTCCATACTTCTGAAAATCAAAACCATAATCCATCATTAGATCATTAGCAATGAATATGCATATGAAGGATATCTTACCAATATGCATTTCCTAATCTTTGACGGCTGCTCTTGACAATTGCACATGGACTTAACCTCTAGGACGATCTAGACTTACACTATGAGATAGAGCACTTCTTGGCTCTTCTATGCTTAGGCTCTGATACCTAAGCTGTCATGCCCTCGGGGCAGCAACTCCCGCGCCGTCAAATTACAATTCGCCGTGCGGCGGGGCCGGCCCGACGGCGGCATCACAAGGTTTCCAATCGATACAATAAATAATGACGTAATCGCAACAGAATTCATGACAGCAACATAGTGGAAAAATAACCACTAAACGATAAACATAATTTCGATAAAATCCGTCACATGTTCTAGGACAGCAACATACATAATAAGAATGAAACTTAAACCTTCAAGTTACATTCATAAGTCACAACTCTCTAAACATAGTTCTAAACATAAACATAAGGCCTACTAATTGGCCATAAACAAAATAAACTTAATCCTAGACATGCCATGCCATGTGCAACATCTTTTTAGTCATGAGCAGCAACGCCTTGGCCTTGATTTCCTGCAGGATCCGATGCAGGAAAAATATATTCCATTAGAGTATGTAAGGCCCAAGCCATAATAGGAGCATTTATCATAATATGATATAAAACACTAAAATGGACAGCAATAACAATAAGAAATAATTATACAATTCAATTGAATGTCTAGGAGTTTTTTTAATTTAGATTTTATCAATTTAATCAATATATAGGCTCACCAATATTGAGCATGAACAATACAATCAATATGGCATTGTCATGCCCAATATGACGCATGGTCCAATAGTGTTCATGCTTAATCAATTAGAGTCATTATCTTAATTGTTATCATTTGATGAGTGAAAGTTTGCACTAAGACTTCCTTTGTTCGGTCCCCCTCATCAAATGACAACGCCATTTTTCAATACAATCAATTAGCAATCAATAGTGTGAGCCTTTAACAATTGGTCGGAGGACTGAATCTCGTCTTAGTCAAACAATAGGGTGGCTAGCTAGGCCACGGGGAATTTGTTCGTTCCCCATACAATAGGTGCCCCGAAGGGCCGATCGATCGATATGGAGGCATCTACCTCCCAATAGGACAGACTCATTAGTTATATTCCTCATATGAGTTCATTCAATCAATCAATATATCAATATATTAACTGATTCTATTTACGGCTGAGCATGCATATCCTACCAGCTGTGTTATCAATCAAATTCTAGGAAAATAATCATAAAAATTCGGTTGATGTGCTGGACTGGTCGACCGGTCTCTATGAGCGGTCGACCGGTAGTCAGCAGTTGACCGGTCGATAGAGCGGACGGTCGATCGATCGACATGGTCTCGTCATGGCACATATTTACCGGTCAACTGACCGCTTGTAACGATCGATTGGGCCATATCGTTACGATACGATTCCACTACAATACCTGTCGACCGGTCCTGTCCAGTGGTCGACAAACCTTCTCTTATCCATTCGACACGTACAGGCCATATCGGCAGAATGCATTCCTGAGGTTTTCACTACGTTTTTTATTTTCAAATCATCAAAGTCATCACAAAAACATGCTGGACATTCAATCAATACCATACATTGTTCAATAGCCAATTTCTAGCATGCAAAAACCTAGGTTTTCATGAACCTATATGTGCATCTAGGTTTTATTGTCAAATCTGATTTTCTAACAATAAGAATACCTAGGGCTGAACTTACAAACTATCATTTTTAAGTTTATTAGGGTTAGAGGTAGAGATCCACCATTACATACTTCTTTCTTAGCTCAAAAGACCTTTCTTTCAAAGCTGTCCTCTTGCACTTCCTCCTCTTGTGCTTCTTCTCCTTCTCCTCTCCCAACTAGGTCCAGCAACACCTTCTTCTTGCTCCAAATCCTTTGCTCCTTGTTGCTGATCTGCTGCAGAGAAGGGTGTAGACCTCAGCTCAAACTCGGAATGCAGCTGCTAGGGCAAGAAGACTGATTGGATTTTTCACAAAATGGGGAAAAGAGATGAAGAAAGGCTGTGGGAGGGTTTATATAGGCAGTGGGCAGAAGTTTGAGTGGATTTTGGGGTGGAATAGAGGGCTGCCAAGTGTCAATGCCCCTCTTTTTATTTTTTATTTTCTTTTCCTTTTTCTCTCAGCTGGACAGGTGTTACACATATTGCACATGTTTAAGAACTGAATATTGTTTGTTGTGATGGTTGTTCCAGACAAATCCTAATACTGACAAGATGGCAGCAGCAAGATTTGTTCAAACATGGAATATAATTATCGCCAGCTTCCGTTCAGAAGACCTAATAAGCAACAGGTGTGATGCTAATATTCTGAGACCACTGGAATGACTGGATACTGAAAATGTCTGTTTATTGGTCTAGGGAAAGAGATTTGTTGCTTGTACCATATTATGCTGATCCAGATTTGAACCTTATCCAGTGGCCTCCATTCTTGATTGCTAACAAGGTAACGGAACCCTTGCCAGTATGCCACCACTCTGCCCCTCTGCTACACATACACACAACAAAACCATCACGATTGCACAAAACAGGACACTTCCAAATAACTGAACAGAAGAATTGACAAAGAATGTTCTATTTCAAGTTTCTAGTCAAGATTTACCAAAAATTACTGATTTTCATAGATTCCAGCAGCAATTGACATGGTAAAGGATGGGAACAAAAGTTATTGCCAACTGAAGAAGAAAATTCAAGCAGACTATTATATGCTGTGTGCTATTCAAGAATGCTATGCGCTATCCAAAAATATCATTGAAAAGTTGGTTATTGGTCATCTTGAAAGATGGTAAGCTTCAATACCTGCTCAAATTCATAAAGACAGATCCCTCTCAAAATAGGAAAAAAAAACTCATGCAGACAGATTCTCCTGTTCATTCATATTACTTGTGGTCGAGCTTTCAAAAAACCTCCAACTCATATTGCTTCTTATTCCTAGCAGGGTAATAAAGGATAAATTGTCCAAGATTGGTGACCATGTAGCAAAGGGTACATTGATAAATGAAGTAAATATAAACTGTGTCCCTGTCCTCTATAGCAAATTCATTGACCTGATTCAAATACTGGTAAGCACCTCTGTTTTGGATGTATCTTCATGTTCTTGTATATGCATTAGCTATATGCATAATTTCAAATCCAGATGCACAATAAGCAAGAAGAGAGAGATCAACTCGTGACAATTATTCAAGAGATACTTAAGGTAGCGACGATGAGTTTATTGGAACCAGAGCAACCTAGGTAAGGTGATTAAGTAACGTGAACCATTAGCATAAAACTTTCTCTTGCATTGCTAGATTTACACGATTTCCCATCAACTGATTCATCCAGCTATGGTCTAAACATGTAGTTTTGCTAGAAAATGTTACTACTCATGAGGACATTAAAGGTAAAAAAAGGCAAATTATTTAATTTTAAGATTTGAGACTTGAAAATTGGTGTTCCAATTAGGATTGGGCTGATATTAGATATCCAAAGCTGCTGTTACAGTCATAAACTGGCTATCCTTTCATACGCTGATAGTCCTTACTGCAGATATGAAGTTGCTCCAGGTGATAATATAACTTGATTTCCAGGATGGTACCTGCTTCCAGATATTCCGAGCTGTGTTACAATTGTGTAAAATCATGGATATTTGGTTCAACAACAACAACAAAGCCTTATCCCACTAGGTGGGGTCGGCTACATGGATCATACGACGCTTCGTTGATCCATGTTCATGAGATTCGACAGGGTTTTACGCTGGCTGTCGGGGCCTAACACAACCCTCCTCCTTTATCCGGGCTTGGGACCGGCTATAAAACATAGGTGGAGTTAATATGAAGTAAACACAAAAGAATCAAATCTTTCTGACAGTTAAAAAAAAATCTTTCTGACAGACAGAGAAATGAAATACAGGTGAAATTTGCACTGCAAAATAAAAGGAGAAAATTGCACTGCAAGAATATAATCAAATTGTTGCACGATAATGACCATAAGTTGACACAGGTGAAATTTGTGGTACAAAAGGGAAATTCATGCAGAGGATACCTATGAAATACAAAATTCTATGCAACACATTTGTCATGTATTTGGATCAATAGCCTCTCACGGACAATGAATCATAAAACAGAAAGGGGACCAAATTTGTTGTAGTCCTAAAAAATATAAATGGTAAGGTCTATAAATATAAACAAAAACCTTACTTTCTTCCCTCCAGTAATTTAAACAATTTTCTAGACATCAATTTTACAGATTTAACAGAAAAGTAATTTGCAAGTCTGAATGCTTCAAACATACACCAAGTACAGGAAAAAATATACACACGACCACTTGAGTTTTGATAAGGTTCTTGGACAGACCAATCCAGGTCTGATGGTTGGGTTTGGCTATCGGAGTCCTTCTCGGTGCGCAGCCTCTATATTCGCTTTCTTCCCTCATCTACACTACCAGAGGATTTCAGGACGGATTGCAGACTCATTTGGCGTACTCGGGTGCCGCTTAAAGTCAAGATCTCTGCTTGACTTTTACGGCGTGGACGGCTTCTTACCAGGACCTACAGGGCGTGTTGGGCTCCGCACAGCGATATTTCTTGTGTCCTTTGCAGCGAGTCGGCCGAGGACATCATTCACCTCTTTTTCGACTGCCCCACATCTCGGGGCATATGGCAGCAGACTTCCATTGCGACATTTTCTCTGTCAGATCCAGAGTCCATATGGCGGACCTTCCGGAGCATGTTACATCAGGGACAGAGTTGGCGAGCGCCATTGATGACCTTCTTGGCCAGTGCCTGGGCCATTTGGCTTCAGCGCAACCGGATTATCTTTTGTGGGGAGCGATGTCAGCCTGAGAGTTCGCCCCCTCACCTGCTGTTCGTACTGGTCGTCTTCAACCCCCTTGCCCGCCGCTTGTTCGCCGCCCCCTCACCTGCCACTCGTTCTCCTCCTGTCTGCCCCCTCACCTGCTGCGTGTTCGCCCAATCGAGGCCTCGCCTGTGGGCAGAGGCGACGAGAAGATCAAGGAGGAGGCGCTGCAGATCCTGGGGTTCTTCCAGGTGCTGCCCAAGCTGATCGTCTTCAATCTCAAGATTCTCAACTACACCAGGTTCTGGCCCTTTTACTGGTGTCACGATCCACACAAGTTTGTTTTAGGAGAATGCTAATTTCTGCTTGAGGGGATCCAATAGTCACTCTTTTCATGGATTATTGGTCAGTTTCCAACTCAAATAAAAACGTTTGTTTCAAATGCAGTTAGATGTGATGCTGTGGTAGATCATGTTTAAGCATAGGAAGAATGTTTTTTTTTTACAGAATGGTTAGTTTATTGTGGGACTGATTTGTTCTTTAATTTGAGTACCGAATCAAAGTAGAATCCTTAAAAAGACTTTCTAGTGTCCCTTTCTCTTTTATTGTACTCTTCCGTATGGCTGTGGTCTTATATATATCATATGAAAATTTCATGTTTTCAATACTAAATCTCAATACAGTGGATGGAAAAAATAGATTTTTTTTAAAGAAAATAAGGAATTTGATAACTGTGGTGACAAGGAGTTCAAGATACCTGAACTTCTGAATATTTGCCATCTATATACTACCATTTATGCAATTGCCTCCTCGGCTGGAGTTTATGATTTTTGACAACTTAAGCGACGAGCTAATGACTCCATATATGAAGTTTGGACTTTGGAGTAATTTGAAAGCTCATGACTGTGAACTCTTTTTTGTTGTGTCATGTACTCATGTAATGTGAGACTCTTTTGACAATGTATGGATTTGTTAACTTTTGATTATGTTATATGTCTTTTGTGTTTGAACTTATGGTGTCTTAGATTTCAATGACAACTATTCTTTAGTTTTTAGATTTCATATGGATGAAAACTTATGCTTCATGTTAAGTCCTTTCAAATTGCTTTCAAATTGATATTAGTAGCTTTTATAGTCATATATATATGTTATAATTATTTATTTTATTTGGGACGTAGACTGTGATTTTACAGTTTGACTTTACAATACGAGTTTACAGGAGGCTAAACAAGTTTACTTGAACTCTCCATATTGACAACCTTGCCTTGGACTGACCTGATTGTGGAGAAAATATCAGAATTAACATATTGATTATGTTCCAAACATCCTTAGTGTATTGCACGATGTTGAGGTTGATCAAACGAAAAATTATTTTACACCATAATGAAGAGTTAACTTTTGCTTCTGTCCTGATAAAATGCCACCAAGAATACTATTACATGTCATGATCAACCGTTGGATGATGTTTGATGATTGCCACACTGCTGTCAAAGCTGTTCAATTGTTGCAAGCAAAAAAATACTTGTTAGACATGCCAGCGGCTTCCATTGTTTTGAAGCTGGTGTCTGCATTTATGATGATTACTGGTATAATTTGAACTAGTTAGAAAGAGAAGAGAAAATGCTTTGTTGCTGTATATTGATCTTTCACATTTGTGCCTGTGTCTTCTAGTTTTGCACTCTTTCTTGCAGGAACCATCAATAAAAGTAGACGCAATATAAGAATAGATAGGTCAGCACTATAAAACAATCAGGACTCTCCAATTCCTTGCCCCTCCTGAGGACTCTCCAATTCGCAGCAATTTTACTTCCTCCCTGTGTCAAGTCTTCTTCAATCCAATCTTCCACCTAAACATATGCTTCTGTCCAAGAACCTCATCAAAATTCAAGTGTCCAATGAATATTGGTTCCTATAATTAGGTGCCCTTTGGAGAAGCTAGCTTTTCCTTTTGTCCTGATAAAAATGCCACCAAGAACACCATTGTATGTCATGAAGAACCACCGGATGTGTGATATTTGCCACAGTGCTGTCAAACTTCTTTCAATTTGTCAGACGCAGACAAATAATTGTTAGAAATGCCAACCGTTGCCTTTGTTTTGAAGCTGGGTTCTGCACTTAATGATTATTACTGGTAATAATTTATACCAATTAAAAAGATAAGAGAGAAGGCTGGTGCTGTAAATTGATCTTTCGCATTGTGCATGCACCTTATCCTAATTTTGCACTCAAGCAAATTTTAAACACAATGTTTTCATGCAAGAACCACCAATAACATACGCAGACAAGTAACATAAGAATATATAGGGCAGCAATAATAAACCTTCTCTTCCCCCCAAAATATAAACCTTCTCTTCCACACTTTGCATTCCTTGTCCCTCCTGAAGAGTCACCAATTCACAGCCATTTTGCTGCCTCCTCTCAAGTCTCATTCACCCAAATATGTTTCTGTCCAAGAACCTTTTTTTTTTTTGAGCAGAAAAAGGATGACCACCAAAGTTGTGGTTGTCATCCAGCAATGTATATATATGAAAGTATGAGAAGATGTACAGGTGAGAGCTCTCGGAGAGAGCGGCAAAAGGTGACCAAGGTCACAATAGGAAAACTAGCCAAAACCCCACTCTCTGATAAGAAATGAGATGTGGTGTACAACACGCTCAGGATATTTGGTTCACGCTAGATTTTTTCCAGATTTTCAGATTCTGGACATCCAGAGTCACTTAGAAGGCATGAGAATATAACACCATCAGTTGTGAAGGTTCAGCTACTTGCTCGATCTGGAGTGGTTAGATTTCCTTTACCAGAATCAGATGTTTGGTCAAAAATGGTAGAGTTTTCTTCATTATAGTAGACATGTTTATATGACACACTTTACCCCACTCATATATTTGTGGTTTCTAGTTCGAATCCTGATAATTGTTACATTTGATGGCTTTTGAGTTCTCAGATGAAAAGGCTTAAACTGTTGCTGACAGTTCAGGAATCAACTGTTAACGTGCCATCCAATCTTGAAGCAAGAAGACATCTTTCTTTCTTCTCTAACTCTTTGTTTATGAATATTCCCAATGCACCACAAACACAAGATGTCTTATCTTTCTCGTAAGTGTTGAAGGAACCAATTATGTTGCCATTGTGGTTTTAGTTTCGTTATTCAAGCATGTTTTAGTTCTTCTATAAGCATGTGCATCTAGCATCCATGAGGAAGTAACGAAATGAAAACTTAACTTTGTAGTGTCTTGACCCCCTACTATAAGGAAGACGTTATTTACTCTTTACAAGGTCTTGAATTTCTAAACGAAAAAGGAGTTTCTATCCTTTCGTACCTTCAAAGAATTTATCCAGGTTATCTTTCAATTCTATGTATATCCACCTTTGTGAAATGTTTATTGTCTTCTACTTTCACATACTATGTCCTTGTAATTTGAATTTTCTTGTTTAACGTATCAGATGAGTGGACCAATTTTCTTTAGCGTATTGGTTGTGAAATAGATGAACTCTATGGCAACAAAATACTGGAAGAGGAGCTTTGTCATTGGGCATCTTATAGGGGCCAGACGTTGATAAGAACTGGTAATATGATTGATGATGGTATGAGATATGCTTGGACTTGCTTTTCAGCTAACTCAGTGAAAAGACCCTCATAATAATTCATCTAGATTAGATGTTTTGGCATTCAAATCAAATGGAAAATTTTGTTCTTCACTCTGAATTTCTTGGATTGCAGTTAAAGGTATGATGTGCTACCAGAAAGCTTTGGAATTTCAAGCGTTCCTGGACATGGCTGACAATGAAGGTACTCTAGCTATTAGTGGATGAACTGTTTCTGTTGTATTTCATAAAAAAATGATCACATATGACTCCTCTGTAGATCTTATGGAAGGTTGTGGAATGATTGAACTATCATCTAAGGACAAAAGATCAATGTCGGCAAAATGTCAAGCTATAGCTGATATGAAGTTTACATATGTTATATCCTGTCAGCAATATGGGTCTCAGAAACGCTCTTCGGATCCTCGTGCTCAAGATATATTAAGACTCATAAAAAGGTAGTTACGACTCTTACACGTTCCGGAAAAGGAAGATACATCCGCACATGAGGGATGATCTAATATTATCAAAATCAATAACTGTGAAACATCGTGTAACTTGTCATTTTAACTACATCTATTTTGACATCCACCTTCCCCAAATATGAGCAAAACAAGGTTACCAATCCAATCAGGGATGCATCTTCATTTCTTGATGCTTAAGCACTCCTCCCCACTCGTGAAGTGTGCTTCTCTGTGTTTTTAAACATCCTAATCTATGCATACCTGGAAACTTTTAACTGGCAGTTATCCATCCCTGCGTGTTGCTTATATTGATGAGGTTGAAGAGCCAAACAACAGTACAGATGCAAAGATGAAAAAGGTTTACTACTCCACATTAGTGAAGGCTGCTAGTGCTGAGGATTCTGCCGACCCTATGCAAGATCTTGACCAGGTAAAAGGATCCGTGTTACCCTGCCTAGAAATTTTGAGAAGCCATGTGATGCTATGAGAAATTGTTTTGATGAAATTCTGCACAAGTTATCCAAGATCTTTCTTGGGCTAGCTACATGATATAATGACATCATAAACATACACCAGCAATCATAACACTCAAGAAAATGAACAACGTATATTTGAATATTTAAACAATAAGGTTTTTTCCATAGAGAACATTTAAACAATAAGGTTGAACTTTAAATTTTCCTTGACAGGTGATATATCGCATAAAACTTCCAGGTCCAGCCATTTTGGGTGAAGGCAAGCCAGAAAATCAAAACCACGCCATTATTTTTACACGTGGTGAAGGTTTGCAGGCTATAGATATGAACCAGGTGAACAGATTTGTGTGCCCACAGTTAGTTCTTTTAATGTTTCCCTTAATTCATTGATCTTTTATAGGAACACTACATGGAGGAAGCCTTGAAAATGAGAAATTTGCTGCAAGAATTTGTGGAAAAACATGACGATGATAAATATCCATCTATACTCGGAGTAAGGGAACATATATTTACTGGCAGGTTGGTATCTGCATTTAACTCTTAACTGCTGGAATTATACAAGAAATTTCAAACTTCAAATCCCATCACACTGTTCATTGTTTGTGCAGTGTTTCTTCTCTTGCATGGTTTATGTCAAATCAGGAGAACAGTTTTGTGACTATTGGACAGCGGATACTTGCTGACCCCTTAAAGTGAGTTACATGTTTTATTATAAGCTATCATTACCCTGTTGAGAGTGTCTTAGATGAAGTGTTGAAGAACAGCTCATCAACTATAGGTTACAGGTTGAACATCCATAAGCCTGGTCATCCCACATCACATAGATGTGCCATCAATACTCATTTTCATCTTGATTCTCACACCTTTTTTATTTGGGAGAGGGAGATGGGATTTTCAAATTTTGTGATCCTCATTTTCACACTCCGTATCCTACTTTTTCTCCATACACATACAGAAAGTGAGCAACTACCACAACTTTGTAGTCATCATATCTTCTCCCAAAAAACATCCTATCGACCCTCTGCTTCCTTTATCAAAGCTTCGTCATTAATGGGTGCCACATGTTTTTCATTCAACTTAGGTGAACTCCCAAAAAGTAATAACTTGAATTTTGCCAATGCATGCATTGGCTTGTTCTTCTATACCAAATGTGGCCCATAGCGTTAGCGCGACATTAATCATGACCTGTGTCACGCTGAATAATTTAAGATTGCATCACTAAATTGATTCATCATGCAAGGTTTTGATGTCATTAGGCAGAGGATAAAACAAACAACCAATTGTCTTTGCAAGACTATCTTGCATGATGCCAATTAATCACTGAAATACTCTTTATTTTGTAGCCTTATATGCATTAGGCACAGGAAAGAACAAACTACCAATTGTCTTTGCAAAAACTGAGACTCTGTTCTTGGAACTAAATATGAATGTCTGTTGTATGTATTTTATCTAATCACATACAACCGATTGTTATGCTTGCTTGAATTAATATGTAGAGATTCATTAGCTGAATCTTTATTGCTTACAAACAATATTTTTTAACATATTTCTTCTCAGGGTCCGCTTTCATTATGGCCATCCAGACATCTTTGATAAAATTTTCCACCTAACAAGAGGTGGTATAAGCAAAGCATCTAAGGTTATCAACTTGAGCGAGGACATATTTGCAGGCATGTAAAGAGAGTTTGAAAGCTTCTTCAACGTCTTGTCGGTATTTAGTTTTATTGAGTGGTTAGCTTATGTTTGGCAGGCTTCAACTCCACACTCCGGGGAGGAAATATTACTCATCATGAGTACATGCAGGTTGGCAAAGGAAGAGATGTGGGTCTTAACCAGATATCACTTTTTGAAGCTAAAATAGCAAATGGCAATGGAGAACAGACATTAAGTCGTGATGTATACAGGCTTGGACAGCAATTTGATTTCTTCAGAATGTTATCATTCTACTTTACGACTGTTGGTTTCTACTTCAATACCTTGGTATGTCCGCTTGCTCAGAGAACTTTCAGGATGTTAGCTAATAAAAAAATTGATGTCTACCTTTACTATGGACAGATTACAGTGCTGACAATGTATGCATTTCTATTTGGGCATCTGTATCTCTTTTCTCGCGGACTTGCTGAAGCATCAGCCTTTGGAAGAGAGCTTATACATTCTCAACCTCTTCAAGTTGCTCTTACTTCACAGTCTTTTATGCAACTTGGATTCCTGACGGCATTGCCTATGATGATGGAAATTGGTCTTGAAAGAGGGTTTCGCGCTGCACTAATGGAATTCGTGCTGATGCAAATGCAATTGTCTTCAGTGTTTTTTACCTTTTCAGTAGGGACCAAGAGCCACCACTATGGAAGAATATTGCTGCATGGAGGCGCAGAGTATAGAGCCACAGGGCGTGGGTTTGGGGTTTTCCATGCAAAGTTTGCTGAGAACTACAGGCTGTACTCACGTAGTCATTTTGTCAAGGCTATTGAATTAATGGCTTTGCTCATGATATATGAGATATCTGCATATACATACAGAAAGCCTGTAGCAAGCCTCTTTCTCATTTTATCCATGTGGTTTATGGTTGGAACTTGGCTTTTTGCTCCCTTCCTATTCAATCCTTCTGGATTTGAGTGGGACAAGATCGTTGATGATTGGATTGATTGGAAATTGTGGATCAGTAATCATGGAGGAATCGGCGTGCCACCAGAAAAAAGTTGGGAATCGTGGTGGGAAAAGGAGCAAGAACATCTTAGGTACACCGGGAAGTATGGAATAATTGCTGAAGTGTTGCTTGCCTTACGCTTCCTGATGTACCATTATGCTCTCATATGTCATACAACGAAGCATACAAAAAGCACGCTGGTACAAAATTGCACATTTTTCTAGTTGGAAGTGGCTCTCATCTTAGATTAAAAATAAAGTAATTTTCTTTTCAGGTTTATGGCACAACATGGTTATCACTCTTCGGGATATTGCTCTTTGCAAAGGTAGTTTTCCCATTTTCACTATCTGCTTCCTTGCAGCACATGGACTCGATGGAACTGATTATTTGCATCTTTATTATTTAATATTTGTTACCTCAAAATTTAAACTTTTGTGATATTTTGTGTTTCTTTTAGCTTTTTGTTAATGAATGTTCTGTCAGGTGAACAATTGCACATTAGGGGCATTTTCCATTTAAAACTTGGAGAATATTCAAAATTATCTGAATATTGTTTGAGGCTCATCTCTGAATATGTCAGGCAGTTCTTAGCAATTCTTTTACACCTGATAGTATCTGATATTTTTACTGCCTCATGGGACGAGCTCATTGTTTATATCATTTATGATTTTACAGGTGATGTCAGTTGGAAAGCAGAGATTGAAATCAAAGCCACAGTTTGTTCTCCGGGTCATAAAGGGCCTAATGTTTGTCATAGTAGTGTTCATCCTGGTCATATTAACCAGAATTCTGAGCACTACAGCACTGGACATTTTCCTCTGTTTCCTTGCTTTGATACCAACTGGATGGGGATTACTTCTGGTATGTAAATCAAATCGATTTTCCTGTCATTATTCTCTCTGCTAAAATTGATTCCATTGTCAGATTGCACAGGTCTGTAGACCACTTGTTGATGCTGGACTCTGGGGATCAGTCAAGGAAATTGCACGAGTCTACGAAATTTCGATGGGTCTCTTCTTGTTTGCCCCCGTGGCCTTCTTGGCGCGGTTTCCATTTGTTTCTAAGCTTCAGACCAGGATGTTATTTGATCAGGCCTTCAGCAGAGGTCTACAGATTTCTCATGTTATTGGTGGGCAGATGAAATAGAACTTGTCCATCCAACTCAGTTCTATCTGAACAGTGCATCTTTTTAGCTGCAAAAAAAAAAAAAATACTATTTATCAACTGTTGATTGTGCAAGTTGTGATATCCATGGTCCATGTAATGTTTGGATCATCAGCTCGTGCGGCCATAACCTTGTTCTAAGTCTGCTGTATAAAAAAAAAGTGTACATTCTTCTTGGTTGAAATATGAAGTCTATCAGATGTTTGTTTTCCCTTTGGTCTATAATTGTTTTATCTTTTCGTTAGTGGGGTTAAATGGGGTCAGAAATGAGGTATTAGGCACAGATGGAAGAATGGAACCGGATCATCTCATGTTGAATTTACAGATTCCGACCTCAATTGCAAGCCATTTTTTGTTTTGTTATTTATTTTTTTTCCTCCGACGTCAAGCTGTCATTTGATCATCCTCTCAAATTTTACTCCTATATTGCAATACTTGTATTATTTCCTTTCACGTTTTCTTTCTTAGCTTCTTGAAGGTTCTTTATGATTCAAGGTTTTGCCGCTCTCCTCGTCTTGTTCAATTGATAATAAAAGTTTGAGGATGTTATATACCCAAATAAGTCAATCAATGAACGGTCTTTGTTGATTCGGGTACAAATTCGTTTGAATGCCTGATGGAACAAGAACTTAACACAAGTTACGGGTAAATTATATGAATCATCCTTAACTTTGATTCAATATCTCAATGATCTCCTAATTTTAATTTTTAACTAATCCTAATTTTAATTTTTAACTAAAATGTCTCTCAACTTTAATTTTCTTACACGCTTTCATTCGCTTGATCGATTGTAATATTAAATATAATAAAAATAAAAACAGCAGGGGGTCGCCCCCTTGTGTCTCTCAGCCGATGCACAAGGTCGACGCCCCCTCTTTTCTCCTTCGCGTGCAACGCCGACAAGGGAAAAAAAAGAACCCACCCACCCACCCCACACTCACAGACTGACACACACCCTTCGCGAGAGGAGAGAGGAGCGCGCCCCCTACTGTTTTTTCTTTTTATTATTATATTTAATATTAATTTATATTGTGCCATATCAACATTACAATTGGAACCAGTTAAGTGATCAAAACGTGCAAAAAAAAATTAAAATTTAGAGACATTTGAGTTACAAATTAAAATTAAAAGACCGTTCAAATATTGAGAAACAATCCGCAAGTTAGTGAAGCATCTCCGGCCCTCATTATGAAATAACTTGCAGGTTGTAAAGAGATCCTAAGTACTTGGATAAAATCCAACAGAATAATTTAACTCGAACGAGCAACAAAAGGGTACCAAGTTGTAACATCAAAAGGTGGCACACTTGATTGATGTATTATTACAAAAATGCACCTGCGTGCATGGATACTATTTCTTCTAGCAGCAAAAGTGTTGTTTGAAATCGCATGAAAAGACCAACCCTCTTAAGGTGGAGCATACAAATAAACAAAATAATCAGATGAAGTTTCTGATATCCAAGGATTTCACTTCAACCATCTCTTCGTCCTTGAATTCCTCCCTGCAAATTACAGAAACAGATACAAGGTTTGGAGCATACGATGGACACACAATAAGATACCATGGAACAACAATTTTTGTTCACAAAATAAGATGTGGCATGTGTGCCTCCAGAAAATTCAATGATGTACCATTCATGTCAATCCACAAAGGGGGCATATGTGCAGAAAGATGGTTATCTGCATGGAAAATATTCCCTAGAAGATGTAATTGAAAGGCCTACTCCTTTTTTTTCTTTTTTGAAACGGACTACTTTTTTGCAGGAAAATGTATTGTTTTTCAAGGATACAACATATAATGACCAAGGATCGATAGGTTGTCCTTGGAACAAGTGATTGCATCTGAATGAAGCAAATAAGAATATGCTAATTTGACGTTTTTTATTTGTCAACCATGAATTGAATTCATGTCAGTAAAAATATTTAACCTAGATGAAACCTAAAAGCAAAATAAATTACATGGTTACATCATCTGGTGCATGAACCACCAGCTAGATATTTTTTTAAGATGGATAACCAACTGAAGTTGTAAGGCCGTTGTTGAGGAATGTGATAAAAAGGAGACCCAAGATCAAAAAATGTAGTTTGATCTAAAAATGCACATAGAAATGTGTACATAAAGTCGTCAATAAAAGATAATTTATTCAGAGGGAAGATTAGTTTGTCAAAAGAAGAAAAAAACTCTGGTTTTCAAGTGCCTTGGGATCAAAAGTTTTAATCCTTCACTTATCACTAAAGGAAATCATACAAACCTCTTCAGTTGGGTCTCCATTGCCTCCAAAGCATCCTTCTTCAGGCCTTGCAAATCCTCCTTGGCAATTTTAAGTTCCAGCTCTTCTTCATACTTGGGAAGATCCTCCTTCCTAATTCCCAGCCTGATCAAAAGTTTCAAAACAAGACCCAAAAGTTAAATTCTATAGATTTACATTCTTACCATAAGTGTCAGAATTAAAACCTTGATCCTTCTAAAAAATTGATGTGGGAAATGTTTTTTGACATTGACTACATAGAAGGAAAGCATCTAAATCCAAAAATCATAAAACTTTGCCAGTTAAATCAAGTCCATTATCCAAATGTGGGGGCATAACAATAACAAATGCATTATGCAATGCAAGTGTAATCACAAGAAATGAAGCTGTGAATCATGCAAGCCAGTAAAAGCTTACAGATTACTGTTGATGTTTTGAGAGATATAAAGAGAACTTAGAGAATTACAACCATAAAAAATACGAAATGACACTCTTGCAAAGGGACATGAGGTACGTACATTAAGCACTGAAATTTGAACATTGTACTTACTTTTTGTTGATCTTTTCGAACTCAGCTGTGAGAAGGGCCATATTCTTTTTGTCAGACCTTAAAAGTGGCTTCTTTATATCCTTCTCAACCTTTTCTAGAGCTTCCATCATCAATGCTTCAGCACCAAGATCATCAGTCAAACCACTCCTGATAACATGATATAAAGATTTCCGATCAATATTAGCTCGGACAAAAATGACTTTCTTTAGAGGACTAATATTTTCTAGTTAACTCATGCAAACCACTCAATCTTTCCAGAATTCTAATATATGTATATACATATATGGGAAAAAAGTAGTGTGTCATTCACTTTTCATGCCAATGCATATCAAGCAGCCTTACACATTCTTTTCATAATTTTCTTCGAGATGCTTCATTATTATAACTTAGAAGATTATAGATGATGCTAAAAATGATTCAAACCATCAATAAACAATTATATGTCATTTTTAAATTATCAAGAACTTATGAACATTATTAACATTCATAGCGGATGCAATCATATTTTATAATTTACTATGTTGTAGAACTATTTTGGAGCATCGTCAATGACCTTCTAAGCTATAATTAATGAAAGATATCGAGAAAATGAAAATATACATAAGGCCAGTTGACAGGCACATGATATGAAAAATATGTGATACATTCATTAGACCCATAAAATCCTTTTTTAAGGGAGAAAAAGGATGAAAAGGATGAATAATAAAAAGCCATTATATATATATATTTTTGAGCGACTCGAGAATGCTGAGAAAGAATTAAAGAAATTAAGGGGTGACATTTCCACGGATCCAGTGCAGAATGATCAGAAGGAAACTCGGAAACGTCGCCCTGGACTTCTTAGGTATCTGTTCTCTGTTTAGTACTTATGTTTCATCATATGCATGGGAAAGTGTTAATTCCATTTCGTTGATGGATGTGTTCCAAATTATATCAGTCACCAGGTAAATCGCCCCACTGAAGAATTTCTCTGCCATATTTTCTTTGGAAGATGAAGCTCTATTTCACCTAAAATATAATTATTTTAATAGTTTTTTGAAACGAGAAAGGACGACTAGCAAGATGGTAGTCATCCAAAAGTTCCATTAATAGTAGTAGATATTACAAAAAGTTTGATAGAAAGGTCAATAGACTTCCAGGCCATGAACAAAAAGACAGCAAAACACCACTCTGAAACACCACTCTATATGAAAGATGGCCTCTGTATTCCATGCATTGTTGTTGATAAGCTAACCTGTGAAAAAATCCTGATATTTTTCATTGCAACTAAGTCAAAGGACCTTAGCTTTTATCAAAAGGAGTGTTCTCTTAGATGTTACCAAAAGATGAAGTTGTACGGAAGTTCGAATATAACGTTAATATGCTTGAGTTATCCAACATTGAAGAAATTATGAATTTCATTCACTTCATTGTCAAATGGCATACAAAAGATAGTTTTGCTTGGCACACTATATTTACTAATTTCAGTTGGCATTGTCGTAGGTCTGCGAAATAGTGTTTGATATTTTCACATTCCTATGTTTTATAAACTCCGCCTATGTTTTATAGTCGGTCCTAAGCCCGGATAAAGGAGGAGGGTTGTGTTAGGCCCCGACAGCCAGCGTAAAACCCTGTCGAATCTCATGAACATGGATCAACGAATATGAGCGGACGCGGAATAACGTCGTATGATCCATGTAGCCGACCCCACCTAGTGGGATAAGGCTTTGTTGTTGTTGTTGTGTATTGGGAAGCGCCTCGAGGTGGCACAAGTAATGGACCAGCGTAAGATTAGTATCTTATGCTTTCAAGAAACTAGATGGGTAGGAGAGGGAAGTAAAGAGATTAGGTTAAATGGTTCCAAACTTTGGTACACAGGTAAGGTAAATGGAAGGAATGGTGTTGGTATTATCGCGGATGCAGAATGGAGGAAGAATGTTGTGGAAGTAAAAAGGATTGAGGATCGAATCATATCCGTGAAAGTAATTGTTGGAAAGGAGACTATAAACATTATTAGTGCATATGCACCCCAAGTAGGAGCAGAATCACATCTCAAGGAGAAGTTTTGGGCAGATATGGAGGGTTTGATTAAAAGTATACCAACAACCGAGAAAGTTTATATTGGGGGAGACCTTAATGGACATGTTGGTAAAGAGGCAGGACCACATGCAAGGGTTCATGGTGGTTTTGGTTTTGGAGAGTTGAATGACGAAGGACAAACTATTATTGATTTTTCTTTAACATACGACCTTAAGATTATCAACACTTGTTTTAGGAAGAGAGAGGAACATTTAATCACATACAAAAGTGGAACTCACAAGTCTCAAATCGATTTTTTCTTAACAAGAAATACTGATAAAAGACGTACTAATTGCAAAATAATTCCTGGGCATGAGGTGACTACACAACATAGATTGTTAGTTCTTGATATGCAAATGAAATGTATAAAACCAAAATCTCGAACAGTTTTTGATCGAAAGATCAAGTGGTGGCAGTTAAAGGGGGAGAAGCGAAAGACTTTTAGAAGTTATTAGAGGAAAGTGTGTGGGAGTTAGAAGGAGATGCTAGTATCATGTGGGAGAATGTGGCAAAAAAGGTTAAAATGGTTGCTAAAGCTATTTTAGGAGAATCAAAAGGTTTTGGACCACGAGATAAGGAGACTTGGTGGTGGAATGAGGAGGTTCAAGAAAAGGTGCGTAATAAGAAGAATTGTTTCAAGGCGATACACTTGGACAATAGTTCTGACAATTGGGAAAAGTATCGTTTGGCGAAAAGGGAGGCTAAGAAGGCAGTTAGTGATGCTCGTGCTAAAGCATATGAGGGGTTTTATAAGGAGTTAGGGACAAAGGCTGGTGAACAAAGGATTTACAAGATTGCAAGGAATAAAGAGAAAGAATCGAGAGATTTGGATCAAGTAAGATGCATAAAAAATGAAGTTGGCAAGGTTTTAGTTACTGAAGGAGATATTAAGAACAGATGGGAAGAGTATTTCTATAAGCTATTTAATGATGGATGTGAAGGTTCCCGTTGTGATTTGGAGGACTTGACAGTTAGCGAATGTGAGCTTAATAGGTCATTTTATCGTAGAATTAGAGTCTCGGAGGTTAGCGAAGCTCTTAAGAAAATGGAGAATGGTAAAGCCGTTGGACCGGATGGTATACCAATTGAAGTTTGAAAATGTTTAGGAGAAAAAGGTGTTGTGGTTATGTAAACTATTTAATGAGATTTTACGGTCGAAAAAGATGCCTGATGATTGGAGATTAAGTACATTAGTTCCTATTTACAAAAATAAAGGGGATATTCAGAATTGTGCAAATTATAGAGGGATTAAACTTATGAGTCACACAATGAAATTATGGGAAAAAGTGATTGAACATAGATTGAGAATGGAGACTAGTATTTCTGAAAGACAATTTGGGTTCATGCTAGGAAGATCCACTACAGAGGCAATTTATTTACTAAGGGGAATGATAGAGAAGTATCGAAGTAGGAGAAGAGACTTACATATGGCTTTCATTGACTTAGAGAAGGCGTATGATCGGGTACCAATGGATGTATTTTGGAAAGCCTTGCAAAAGAAGAGGGTGAGTGTTGCCTACATTAAGGTAATACAAGATATGTACGATGGGGCATTGACTAGGGTTAGGACATCCGGAGGTGAGACAAATGAATTTCCTATAGGAATTGGCTTACATCAAGGATCAGTTTTAAGCCCGTATCTATTTAACTTAGTTATCGATGCTATAACCGAGAGTATCACAGAGGAGGTACCTAAGTGCATGTTATTTGCGGATGATATAATACTTTTAGTGGATTCAAGAGAAGAGATTAATACAAAATTGAAAATATGGAGAAATACGTTGGAGTCAAAGGGTTTTCGTTTAAGTAGGAATAAAACAGAATATATGCATAGCAATTTCACAAATAAACAACTTAGAGATGATTTGAAAGTTAGGCTAGGGGAGGATATAATTCCTCAAGTGACAAAGTTTAAATATTTAGGATCAATTGTAAGACAAGATGGTGAGATTGATGACGATGTTAATCATAGAATTCAAGCTGGTTGGTGTAAGTGGAGGAAAGTCACTGGAGTTCTTTGTGATAGAAAAGTACCCAATAAAGTTAAAGGAAAATTCTATCGTACTGCTATAAGGCCAGCAGTGTTATATGCTAGTGAATGTTGGGCTATGAAGGGACAACATGAACGTAAAGTGGGGGTAGCCGAAATGAGGATGTTGAGATGGATGTGTAGTCATACAAGATTAGATAAGATTAGGAATGACCATATACGTGAACGAGTCGGAGTGGCTCTTATTAGTGAGAAAATGGTAGAGAATCGTTTGAGATGGCTTGGTCATGTTCAGAGAAGACCATTAGATGCGCCAGTAAGAAGAGTAGATCAAATAATCTGGAGTCCGATTAAAAGAGGGAGAGGGAGGCCAAGGCGGACACTTGGCGAACTAATAGAGCAAGATCTATTGGTGAATAATATACCGAAAGGTTTGGTTACTAATAGAGCGGAATGGCGTCGTATGATCCATGTAGCCGACCCCACCTAGTGGGATAAGGCTTTGTTGTTGTTGTATATATATATATATATGTATGTGGGTTTAATTTACTTCCAGAGGACCCTCTGCTCTGGAGGGGTGCTGAGTGCACCTGGATGTTGATCCAGATAAATAACATATGTAAATGATGTAAATGATGAGATTAATCATCTGTCATCTAAATCGTTGATTCACTGATCAACGCTCAGCATCACCTCCAATGTAGAAGGGTGCTCTGGAGGTGAATTAAATCCTATATATAAATATATATATATATATATCTCAGGTTTCTGTTATTTAATCTTAGAACAAAAAAGTCAATGGCAAGCAGGGTCACAGGTTTCTAGCAAAAGTTATTACAAGAAAAACACATACTGAATGATATCCAAGAGAATATACACATGCCACAGTAGTATCAGCTTTATTCCTTGATTTGAATTGATTATTCATTGAAAAATAAATTTAAAAAAGCTAAGATGTCCATGAACTTTTCTCCTCTCACGTAACTAAAATTATACTACGTTGCACCAGATTATGAGGAATTTAAGTCCCAATCAGATGAGATGTTCATTCATATTCTCTGCCTATTCATTTGAGTGAGAACAAAAGAAAATAGATGTTCAAACATTTAATCCTTTTAGGTGATTTAATTCAGAGCTAGGCTCACTAGTGTGACACATAATGAGCTGTTCTAAAGCTTATAATATTGACCTACTTTACTCACAGTCAATGGATTATTGTCAACCGAGGACTGTTGCGAAACATAGACCTTTTACAACTAATAATGAGGCTTGTGTCAAACTTTGTGCATTGTAATCCACCGAGCAATGTTATTAGGGCTGGACCGGTCCGACCGGCCACTAACACGGCCTGGTATGAGCCCTAAAACCGGACCCATAGTTGAACCGGGTTGAACCGGTCAAGCGGTCAAAACTAGGTTGAACCCCAGTTCTTGGGCCAACTATTTTTTTATTATTTCTTTTGTTAATAAATAATTTTACAAAGTTTATTATAATAAATATGGAAAATATCCAAAAATGGACTTTCTCCATAAAGCATCACATTAGCCCACTAGTGTCCTTTATTTATAGTTGTCCCCTTGCTCGTATGTTGCGAGTATTATGAATGTGGGACTATGTTTGTACACCTTACTTGCTCTTTTTTCCTTCATTTAGTCTAGAATTTACTAAGCTTTGAACTTTAACTTATGGATTATTATTTTATTCAAAATTTTAATATCATAAATGTATATTATAATATAAGTTAATTATATATTTATTATACTATATATAATATTTGTTATATTAGATAAATTAGTTAGAAATGAATGGTGCAAACTATAACATACTTAATATAGTATAGTATTATATATAAAAATATATATACACAAATTTAAAAAGTCTTTAATTTAATATTTAATAAGTTCAAATTTAATAAATCACTAATTATACTATATCTTTATCTATAGAATATATAATCTTTTCATAATATATTGGAAAATATTTATAAAAAATTTAAAGAATAGAAAATTTATATATAATAATGAGATTCAATAAGATTTTCATTTATTAAGTGTGTAATAATTTTAACATCAAATCTTCAATTTAAAATTTATGATTTATGATTGTTATTTTTATATAATTACATTTTGTTATAGATATATATTCAAAATATAATACAACAACAACAATAAAGCCTTATCCCACTAGGTGGGGTTGGCTACATGGATCATACAAAATATAATAGCTTAATTTAATATACCTATTAAATATAATATTTTATTACTATCTGGTCTACCGACCGGTTCGACCTGAAACGGACACCTATCCGGGTCGTTGTCCGGTCCGGTCCTCACAATATTGCCACCAAGTAATCAAATCAATACGAAAGTAAATCATCTCCGGAACTGCCTTCCAACAAGATTTCCAGGGTTTAAATATTCCTAATGTCCAATATGAAACTAAGGAATAAAAAGCCAAAGACCCCAGAAAAAGCCTAGAGACAGAAAACCCCAACAATCAAATAGAAATATAGTCCAGTGATGCCTCATAGCAAATACGTGGAGGTCATCACAAGACAAAAAAAAACTTCAAAAAAGTACAGAAAGTCCTTGCTTCAAACTTCTGTTATAAAAATCTGTAATGGCGAGACTCTTCTTTTGTGGAAGATCTGCATTTTGAAGTTGATTCATGATTATTGTTACTTTTTTTTCTCTCTCTGTATTGCTTTTATATTTCCTGGATGATAGAAAAAGAAGCTAATGGCCGAAAAGACTCTTCATTAATCTCATAATGAGTGAAAGCATGGCATATGTGTGTGTCCAAGATTAAAGCAGGCAAATGTATCTGTGCCACTGAACAAAGACCATAACATCAGCAAAAGGACATGCCAACAGAATAAACAGCGTGTACATCTCAATTTACACCATTTCCATTAACTTTCACCTCTAAACCTAATATATGAGAATAATTCATTTGGTCAATGATAAGCTTTTCTCTAAAAGTCATAATTGTAAAAGAATGCTACTTAGATATTAACCTTGCATGAAAAGATTTCCTAATTTAAAAAACACATATTATACCTAAGCATGTGTAAATGAAGAGGATTATACAGGATCTGGAGTAAATAAAGCAGACATCACACAGAGATTTGGAGTGACAGTTAATATACTTGATCCGTATTTCTTGCAATGTTAATAAGTATGTCCTCGCATCAGGAATGCCTTGTGTCTGTTGCTCGATGGTGTGTTTGATGCGTTGAGATTCAGACAACAGATCTGCCCTGCATAAATAATGAAGAGAAACATTAAAGGGTGAAGTTATCTTGACACGCATATTTGATGCCACATTATCTGAAATGGCAGTAGTATTTTGATAACCGCCGTTTCACTTTCAGTTCACCATACTGACAAACATAAGTAATAATGTCAAATCATTAAGTGTGCTAGATAGCAAAGAACCTTAAAGACTTCACTGGATCCTTACTTTTGTCTAATTGATTTGATAACCTTCGCATATTGAGAGACAGCAGCTGGATCCTCAGGGTCAATAGTTATCTTTTCCTTGCGAAGCACATCAAGGGCCGTATCAAACTTCTTCTTCACATCATAAAATATGTTCTTCAACATCTCTTCGGTAGAGAAACAAGAGAAAAAGATTAGTTTTATGAATTGGAGATAAAGTTGTAGCCATTGAAATTATTCAGAACAGGTTGTGTTGAACACAAACGTGATCATACATATGGCTAGAAGAACTCTAGTAATCCCTTTACCCATAAAAAGAATTGATCAAAGAAGCAGGTTCCTACTTAACTCCAAACATGACATGATATTCTAACTCATAGAAAATGTATAATGAAATTCACATGTTGACAATTTCAAAAGCAATAACCAGAGTTCTCAAAGTGGATCCTGAATGTGGTTTGAAATACAAGTCTAAATAGAGAACTTGAGCTGTCACAGCGCTCGTTGAATGTGAATCTCATACCAAGTGTTCCAAATATGAATCTTGCAGGATAAGTTCCAATGCAACATCAGTGTTACAAAGAACTTGGTGTTTAATGACATCAGCTAAACTGTGCAAATACACATTCTACAGCAATCTTTTAGTTAAATTCCACTATAGCCCATGACCTTAGATCATAGTCATACTCAATTTTCATCTACCATTAAGGTTATGTTCCTACCTATGAACTTCAACTTACAATTTACAAGTTTAAATATTGACAACTATGGTGATATTAACAATTGAAGATAAAGTTGTAGCCATTGAAACTGCTCAAAAGAAGTCTCACTTTTGAATAGATGTTGTGCAAAGCCCATTCTAAATAACGACAATCATTCTAATGAATTAAGGAAAATGAAGCACCAGATAAGATCAAACTTACAATGCAAAGGAAAATATAACGACAAGCTGTAATCCACAATGCAATTACGCAACTGCAGACATGTTAAACTCAGATTACATACCATCTCCCTTGAGGGGAGGCAAATTGGATGGAGCAGCTTCCTTTGCATAGGAACGGTGCAAAAGGACTTGCCCGGCATACAACTGCAGAAAAGTCACAAATCTCAATCATATCAATACCACAATGTCCGCGCTTTCAATAAAATAAAGGAAAAAGAAAATTAAAAGAAAAATGACTTCTTTACACTTCCCAGCAAAACATTAAAGAAAATTTCAACATTTGACGGACACGATCCGTGCAAGATGATGCCCGTGGAAAAGAAGAGCAAAAAGGTTATTTTTTTCTCAACCGGAAAGAAGACAGGTAAACCAAACAAACGGGGGAAAGATCCGACCGCGCTGTTTACAACAAACAAGGGCATCCGATAAATCGACGGAAGGAGAACGGTGATCGACGCCGATCACCACATCAATCGGATCTGACCAAACGAAACTGCACGCCCACCAACTGTTTGCGAAAACAATACTTAGTTACCTGTCTCAATGATCGCGAGATTAGGCGAGAAACCAACGCCATTACGCCGCCGCCGCCGCCGCCGCCGCCGAGGGGGTCTCTCGCTTGCTCGCGTCGCTTCTTCGCTGCTCGACTCGATTAGATCGCGTGCTCTTTCGAGGGAGTCCCAGGAATTGGATTGGCTGCTGCTCGCCGTCGGCGTTGCTGTGGGAATATAATAAAAAAAAAAAAAAAGGAGTGGTGCGCGATCGCTTGGAGATCCGTAGACTCGTTCGATCCGACGGCGTAGGAACTCGAAATGCTCTAATGTTTGGTTGGGCCGGGCTACGTAGTTATTTAACTAAAGTCTTGGGCTTAAAGCTTATAAGGGCCCAGATCCGACATTGAATCCCTGGCTTTGTTTGCAGGAGGACGGGGACGAGAATTACAAATGGATAAAAGAAAATAGTTTACAGAGTTACTCTGTGTTATGTTTGAATAAAAAATTAAAAATTGGGATGGGAAAGATTTTTTTTTCTCTAAAAAGGTATTTTAGGATGGGGAGCTAAAGAAAATATAGTGGAGGCATACGAGTGTACGATCAATCACAAGTTTTGAACCATTAAATTGATATTCTTTTATTTAATTCAATAATACAGATTGATATTTAAGAGGTTGGCACGGAAAGAAAAGGTACCCGGATGAGATATGTTGTGGTGAGAGGAGACAGCAATAATGAAGGGTCCAAAAAAAGTTTAAATCTTATTAATAAAATTGTTGTTTCTTAAATTGAAAAATTGGAGAATTTTTTCTCTCCGTTTGAGAGGGTTCCAATATACATGATGACTTTATCTTTTTTTTTTCAATTGCAAAGGATTATGTCCACGTTGTGTGCCTTAGCACAAGAAGTTTATTAAAACGACTATTAATATTGCATAGCAAATAAAAATAAATATTCAAAAATGTCAAATAATTTGAAATGTAATCGGTAAAAAATAAGATGAGGTAAGGAACATCAAAATTGAACTCATATATATATATATATATTCCACAAAAAAAGTTAACAATTATTTATGTGAAACTTAAAATTTTAGTTTTCAAGATTAAAATGTATACTTTCCCTCAAGAAATCCTTAATATTCAACTTCTAGATTTCCATACCTCTTTAAATTTATGTTCCTTTTTCTAGGCGAAAAACACGCTTACGATGAATTCGTAAATTATTTTCTTGTGTTTAGAAAAAAAACTAGAGAAAAATTTATTTTAGGCAAAAAAATTTAAAAAATTATATTATTGGGGAAAAATTAATTTTCTTGTTTTTATCCCTGGATAAAAACAAGAGAAAGTAATGTCTAAAATTAGTGGTATATTAAGTACCCAAAATTTTAAAGTCATAAAAATATACATTAAGATAAGAATCATATTCGTAATCGTCTATGTATAATAAGTAAAACCTGAGTCACTTTAGTTAAGTGAAATTAAAGTCTAATATTTTCAGAGGAATTAACTGAATACTAATAATTTAATTTGGAAAGTAAACTTTTAATCAAAATAGTTGTGCAAATAAATACTTACAACATTCTACAATTCTTTCTCTCTCCTCGTCCAAGGAAGGTGCAGCACAGCACCAGCCCAAATCTCTCTGCACTCTTGTCCCCGTTCCTCCTCCCACCAGACCAAACCCCTCCGCCAGTCTCTTTCTCTCTCCATAAAAAAAACCCAGAGCCTAAATTCACGCAACTAATGCAGCCTAAAATGAAATAATTACTTTGTTTAATTGCCTCGTTAATTAAAATTTAGAAGTATACCATATAGAGAATTTTAAATCTTATCGAACTAATTTAATTAGAAGTTATTATCAATTAAGACCGGAATCTAAATTTATTAATACAGAAAATAAATTGAGAAAAAAAAAAGCAAAGGCTTTTTGGGGGAGAGAGAGAGAGCAAAATTCTCATGACCATGCTCCAAAACCCAATAAAGCCAGAACCTGCACTGCAAAAGCACCGGAGGGGGAGGGAGAGAGAGAGGAGATGGAGGTGAGAGAAAGTAAGAGAAGAGGAGAGAGAAAGATGAACATTTAGCAGAAACAGAATACACACGACACCCCGCCAAATTAAAACGAAAAGAAAAGGTAGCAAAGTACATTACAAACACCACCATTTTCTCTTGTTCTTCTTCCTGCTTCTTCTTGTTGGACCTCGTCGTCGTCGTCTTCTTCTTTCTTTCTTTCTTCTTGAAACAAAACAAGAAAGAGAGAGAGAGAGAGAGAGAGAGAGGAATGGAGGAAGAGACGGTGCACATTGACGAGTACACCCACAGCGCCGTCCACCACGCCGTCGCCGTGGGCGACCTCGGCCGCCTCACCCGCATCCTCGCGGGGCTTCCTAGCCTCGCCCACCCCTCCCAAGTCCGCACCACCGCCGACGCCGCCCGCCAGGAGCGCCTCGCCGACGCCGTTGCCGCCGTCGTCGACCGCCGCGACGGCATCCCTGGCCGCGACACCCCACTCCACCTCGCCGTCCGACTACGCCGACCCCTGGCCTTCGCCGACGCCCTCGTCTCCGCCGGAGCCGATCCTTCCCTCCACAACTCCGCCGGCTGGTCGCCCCTCCAGCTCGCCCTCTGCCTCCGCCGCCGCGGGCGCCGGCAGCGGCGGTCCCCGGAGGACGACGTCGCCGTCTTGCTGCTCCGCCATCACCGATTCGCCACGTGGGCCCAGTTCCGCCGCCGGCTCCCCCTCCTCCTCGCGGCCTTTCGCCGCCTGCCGGACTTTTACCTGGAGCTCGGATTTCACTTCGAGACCCCCCTGCTCCCGTCCTTCCTCCCCAGCGCCGTTCGCAGTGCCTTTCCTTCAGACACCTACCGCATCTGGAAGCGTGGCGACGACCTCCGCGCAGACACCACTCTCGCCGGCTTCGAGGGCTTCCGCGTCCGCCGCTCCCCGCGATCGTTCCTTTTCCTCGGCTCTGGCGGAAATGCATCCGGCGTCGAGGTTCCGATGGGTTCCCTACTTATTCTCCATCGAAAGAGGAAGGAGGTGTGGGACGCGTTCGAGGGCGCGGACGACGCGCGCGCGCCTACAGCCGACGAGGACGAGGTGATGGCGGACCCGAGCGCCTACCGCCCCGGGATGGACGTCACAAAGGCAGAGCTCGTGGCACGCACCACCTGGCGGCGGAAGGAAAAGACAGAGATGGTTGGCGAGTGGAAGGCCAGAGTTTATGACATGCACAACGTCTTCTTCAGTTTCAAGACGCTGAGAGCGGCTGACGAACTGAGCGACGGCGATGAGGATGACGAGATTGTGCCGCTTGAGCTCCACGAAGATAACGAGGAAGGCTTTCTTGTGGCCGAAATTCCCGTAATGCCGGCGCGACACAGCTGCTACGAGCGCGGGGGGCGATTCGGACACACGAGGAAAGATTTAGAATTGGTACCTGGGGAATCCGAGAGGCGGAGAAGGAGCGTGGACGTGCCTATGCCTGTTCCTCCGAAGGAGGAGGACAAGAAGTGGGTGAAACTGGGGAAAGTGGGAGATGTTAAGAGTAAGGAGAAGGAGACGGTGAAGAGCTTACGGCCTGCTGTGTGGCTCACGGAGGACTTTCCTTTGAAGCTCGAGGAACTGATGCCGCTGCTAGATATACTTGCTAACAAGGTCAAGGCGGTTCGTCGACTCCGGGAGTTACTCGCCACAAAGTTCCCGCCTGGAACTTTTCCTGTGAAGGTAAGAAAGCACACTTCATTGGAGAATTGATGTTCTTGATGGCTGACATGGATATTTATCTTGCTCCTAGACCGAATCTTTCCTGGTTAATGTGCATCTAACAAATTTATCTTATTGTTCTTTATTCCACCTTTTATATCTTACAATAAAAAGTTTGTAGAATTATGATGGGCATAAAGATAGTTTGTTACCCCTCAAAAAATAAAATAAAATAAAGATAGTTTGTTGTGGCTTTAGATAGTGATGAAATTGCTTGTGGCTTGTATGTAATTCTAAATGGATGCAAATGCTAATTTTGTCTTGGAAGGGTTGTTTGAATATTAGTTAATAATTCATATGTCATAAGGCAAAGTGCAGACTGCAGAGGTTGCACTTAATGCTTCAGGGAAAAGAGTTATTAAAAATTGACAGTTGCCATGTTGAAGGAGTAACAGCTCTCATGAGTTATCACTTATCAGCTTTGAGTTGAACAACTAAGTGACAATATTCAAATTGGAAGTATTATTTGATAAACAGTCACTTTCAAAGACAAAATAATGACCTTTGAAAATAATTAGTATTTTCTCTGTTGATACATTTATTTAGTTCTGGAACATTATTGGAAGATGAGTGGGTTAAAGGGTGTCCTGAAGAGCTTGTGGAAGATGTGTGAACTAAAGCATAGTGACATTGGTCCATCACATCTTTTTTGCGGGGTTTAAGAACGTAGGATATTTGGTTATAGCGAGTTTGAAAACGATGTAAATGGAGGAGAATGATATGAATTTCCTAATTCTCTTTTCACGTTTGTGTAGGATTGACCAAATAAGTCTATGGGCAATACTTCTGATCAGCCTATTTTTGTATTCCAGCTATGTACTTCTTGTTTGATTTGCAATTTGCTCCTAAGCTATTGCTACCGTGAAACATCCGAATTGAAGCAAAATAGGAAAACAAAAAACAGTAAGATTCATAAGGAACCTTATGCACATGATATATGATTATTTTTTCATATTTTGGTAATTGGTAAAAAAATATCTTTTGGTTGTTAACATATTGAATTATGTTGAAAAGTGCTAAGAATTTAATATTTGCTCGATGGTAGCAAAAAATTGTCAATGTTTACAATTGTATAAACTTTTTTGGAGTGATTTAATCTTTCTTAGTCTTGGGTAGCTATTAAGCTTACTTGAGGGCTTGAAATAATTTTGCAACTCAAAGCTAGTTGTGGTGTTTTATGAAGGCTATGTTTTCATGTCTTCTAGCAGTTAGTTGCAATTTATCTCTTAAGTTCAAATGTTGTTAGATTACCCTGGATTGCTCTTGTAATTTTGGTTTCAGTCATATTAACTCTGATGGTGCATTCTGTTGCTAGAAACGACTAAATTTGAAGCAACTACTGTTATCTAGAGGCCATTGTGAAAGCATGTCAGCCAATAGGTCATTCTTGATCAACATTTTGCGATCTGTAGGGACTCACAATCTATCTGGAATGTATGAACCATGTTAATCATGTTTATATTGTCTTCAACCCAAAATGTCGAAGCATAACCCCTAAAACAATATGGTAGCTTAGTTGCCCAAAATGTGTTTATTTGGCCTGTACATGAATGGTCCCTAAACTATGATATATCTTGTTAACTGTTAAATTATTTTTATACCATTTCGTATTATCTTATTATATGCTATTTAGTTTTTTTTCTGGATAACGTGACACTACTTTTAATTTCTTTTAATGATGTGAATGAGCGACAAGATTAAAGAGTCCAAGAAAACCTTCTACAGGTTAGGGACTATGTGATGACTAAAGTTAGGGGATCATAAATGCAAAAGAAGAGTTAGGAAACCACAGAGGTATAATAGATATAGTTAGAGGACCATTTGTATAGTTTACCTAATTACAATTGCAGAATGGTCCCCAAGTCAATATTGTCATAGGTTATTTTGCATCTTTCTGTAGTAAACTGGGGTATTGACATCTTGTGTGGTTTTGTCTGAAAATGTCATCTATTAACCCGCAACAAATTCATAAAATATTAAAGTTTTTGTTTCTTGTGCTTCTTTCTTGTAACAGAAAATTGGACAATAATGAAGTTAATCAGAGTTGAACAATTCTTGTTTTCTTTTTTCACTACAGGTTACTCTTCCGATTATCCCAGCTTTAAGAGTTGTAGCCACCTTTAGCAAGTTTGTATATCTCCAGCAACCTGAACAGTTCTTCACACCAGTTTCAAGCCCTAGGCTCTTGTCGGTTACAGAAGACGACGAAGATCAGAAAACAGATAACCATAAGAGCTCTTGGTTGAAATGGAACATATCAACCCCTAGATCCAAAACTGTAAGTCCTCAAGATGATGATATTGACCCTTTCTTGATCCCTCCAGATTACACATGGGTCAGTGTGTATTCACACCAAAAAATAAAGAAATCAAAGTCCAGAAAGGGGAAGTAAACATGGGGGGTGGGGGGTTCCTGACAAAGAGATTAGGTTGCTGAGAGCTCCAGTGCAAAACTGCAGGAGAATTGTAGTTAGCATATCATTTTCAGATTTTTTTTTCCCTGACTCTAGTGCTAACTAGTGCTAACAGAAGAAGGCATTATGGAAGAGATCACATCACCCTGGGGAACTGGTGCACCATCGTAAATTGGGGTTTTGGCCATTTAGCTGTTGTTGATGTGAAGCACAAAGCATTGTTGCAGTCTTTTAATCGCTTTGATTCAAGGAGCTCTGTGTCTGAAGAATCTTCAACCAGTTCCCAACAGGTTTGCTAACTATGGGCCCAGAAACTGAAACCTCATCTGACCGTTGAGCCCCATGGTATAATGGGCCAGCCCATGTGCACTCTGCTATGTATATGGGCCCCGGAGTGCTGTTAAAATGTTCGCTCTGTTCCTTTTCTTCATCATCTTTTTCTTTTTGTCTTTCATAGAAACGCCAAAGCCAATGGCTTATGTGCTGCAGTATCATCTTTGGCTATGCTGTTTGGAACGTGATTTGCTTGACATTTAAAAATTTACCCTAACGGACGGACAATAATATATTTGTGGGAATTCAGTTTTCACTTCCGAGTCCAAGGTACATATTGTACCTGAGAATGATATTATGAAACCATGAGTTAGTTATCCTTCCACATCTTTGGTTATGTTTTCTGACGCGCCAAACGAACGCAGTTTTGAATTCTACTGCAAAGAGGCCATGTTTGGATAAATTTATCCACCTATTAATTTTTTTCACCAATTATTCTTTTCACCTTTCACAATTCACCGGTTATACCATCATCTTGTTTAGGTGACAAGCCATTAAAAATATAAAACAATATTAAAAATTAATATAATAATTAATAATCAAAAATTAAAAAAATATGCGCCTCCCTCCGGCGTCGGCGAGGGGAGTAGCGGCACACACACCCCCCCCCCCCCCCCCCCTCCACCCCACCCCTTCTTTTTTATTTTTTTAGTTTTTAATTATTATGTGTTTTAATATTATTTTATATTTTAATGATTTATCATGTAACTAAAATGATAGGTAAATATTCTATATTTAGTGAAAACTGAAAATGATAGTTAGTAAAAGAAGTTAATATTTGAAAAGTTGGAAGATAAAGTTAAAAAATGAATAAAATTGGATGACATTTAGGAAAATTGATCTAACCATGTTTTGATTTAGCATATCTCAATTTTGCTAATGCAGGTTGAAGTAGCATTTTGTTAAAATAATAATTTATCCCAGTATTGATCTTATTGGCACACACCAATTTAAATTAATCGAAGCATTAATCCAGTAACAGCAAAAAAAAAAAAGAAAGATGAATGTTTTTTATTCCTTTTCTCCTCTTATTTTTTACCTCAGAAAAATGCACAACCATCTTTCTTTATTTTTGTTGATACGGGATTAATGCTTACCATGTCATTGTGAAGCTATGAAGCGTCATTCGATACATTAGTACTTGTTCTCTACAGTGTTCTTTTTTTTCTTCTTTCTATACATTATTATTTATTGTTCTCTACTGTGTTCTTTTTTTTTCCTCTTTCATTTTTCTGTAAAATCTACTGTGGCTGAATGAATCTTTTTAAATATTGTCCCAACATATATTTTAAAATTTTAATGTTTCTAAGCGTGGGAGGAGTCCACTTTCGAATTAGTGCGTATATACATACTATATCAAATACGTCATTCTTTTTTCTTTCTTTCATTTGATGTTAGAAGATTGGACTAAAAAAATATATCAATGGTTTGTCTGACATTTACATTTTGGGAAGCACTAATGCCACTCCAAAGAAAAACTAAGTGACCCATTTGCCCTTTTCATTTGACGTGTGTCAAAGTAGTCACGTTTAAAAAAGTGACAACATTTTATTATTAAAATAATAAAGGTACCTATTACTCCCACTAATATAGTTAAAAATTGATAAATAATAGGTTTTCGTATAAAAATTTATGAGCACACCAGTATTTATGTAGAGCAGAATTTTTTACTAATTTGAAATTACTAATTCATTAATGTAAGTCTTAAACCCTTTATTTATATAAGCCCAAAACTTTATCTACTATTTTTTATAGTAAAAAAAATCTCATTTATTTGTATAGTCCGTAGAATTTAAAAGCAAACTCATAATATATTTTAAAAATAAAAAAATTATTCACTGTAATATATTATATGTTATCTTTCTATACATTTCATATTTATATGTTCCAATTGAATACATTATTTTTTGTTGAAATCTACTCATAAATCAAGAAGTATACTATGTGCTATTTTATTTTTAAAAAGTAGAAGATAAAGTTTTGGGCTTATTTAAATAAAGGTTTTGAGACTTATATTGATGACAAATTTCAATTTTGAAATTTCAATTTAGTCAAAAAAAATCTTCTCTGAATAAACACTGGTGCTCGTAAATTTTTAAATGAAGCATATTATTTATTAATTTTATAACTATATTAATAGAAGTAATGGGCATCTTTATTGTTTTAATAATAAAATGTTGTCACTTTTTTAAACAAGGAGAGTACTGTGACACATATCACATGAAAAGGGCAAAGTCACATAATTTTTTTCTTGGAGTGGCAGTAAGCTTTTTGAAGTGGCATTAGTGCTTTCCAACCTATGATTTAGTGAGAATATAATATATTGTACTCTTGATTATGTCAAAAGAAAATGAAAAAAGAAAACTACACCATCAAATATCATAATCAAATCAACATGTCAAGCATCAAAACCTTGTGGTTGGGGAAGAGTTGCAAGATCTAGTGAAAAAAAAAAAGGAAAGTAAAAGAAAATGGCACACTGTCAACGTCGGTCATGGACGTGATGTTGCTCAGAAAAGTTTGGCTTTGTGTTTTGTCTTTCACCACTTTGACTTGACTTGTCAAGATCTCTATTTTTAAATTTTCAAGAAAACCGGGTTACAAAAAATTCAAGTAAAATTAAAGGGAGCGAGCAAACTTTTACAATTTCAAAATAGGTGAAGAAATTAGTTACTCATTTGGGTTGAAATAATTTCAGTAATCAATAAATGGAGACATTCATGGAATCACTCATCACTTGACTAGTTGAAACCTTCATTAATTTAATTAGTCGATAGACAAATTTAAGGCTGGAATCAAACATTATCGGCTTTATCTGCAAGGCATTTGAGATTCCTAATTATTTTCGAATATCTCAATTATTGTCTAATCTTTTTTCCGTATTAGTCAAAATGTCTCTCAAATGCATGTCCTAACCATGTGTTTTAGAGGCAGCTTATAGAGGTTACCGAATAAGATAAATTGTATATTTTTTTCTTATACTTGACTGATCAACATCAAAGCACAAGATATGCCAAAGACGTAAAAAAGGTAAAATATCATAATCTTAATAATCAAAGTAATTCATTCATGAGTTTTCAATTTAAAGAAAATCAAATATCAATCATGGAATCAAAGATTATGTCATATGAAATTATTTATCACCAAACCACCGGATAAATTTCACTTAATACACTTCAACTTTATCTATTTTTTAATACTCTCCTTTAACTTTACTTTATAATCAGACTATCTTATAATTATTAACTTCTTTCATCAATTATTTTTTCACTGAGTATAAGCAATTTACTGATCATTTCACTGAGATGAACATGTTCGTTAAAAATAAATAAATATAAAGTAATAAAATAATGTTAAAACGATTATAAACTTCTTTTTAAAATAAAATGATCAGGATGTGCCCCTCTCCCCTTTCGCTCAAATGGTCGGAGGGAAAGGAGGAGCCCTTTCTCTCTCCTTTTTAGTGTCGGGGAAGAAAGGATGCGGCAGCATATCCTCTTTTCATTTGATGAAACATCACCCAAGTACAGCTTCGTCAGAATCCGTATGCAATAGTGTCCAAGTGCAGCTTCACCATAGCAAGATCTCCCTCTTGGCAGCACATGTTGATCATAGTGTTGAATGTGAAAAGTTCGGCACATTGTAGCATCAAAGACCAACCACGAATTGCTCGCTCCCGACAAATCCCACGCCCTCACCACGGCCATCGATCATGGAGCAAGACATGTGAAGTGCATATGGGGAACATAGTTAGAGGATGAAAGGAGGGGGCGGGTGCCCCCTCCCTTCCATCCCCTTCTCTTCACTAGCATCGGAGAAGAGAAGAGGAAGGAGGCAGTGTCCCTCCTTTTATGCACGATTCAATTTAATATTATTTAATATTTATTTTATTTTTAAATAATATGCCACGTCAGTAAAATGATTTGAAATCATCTTGATAAAAAGGACAATTGGTGAAAAAAAATAATAATTGAAGGACAATCTAGTTACAAAGTAAAATTGGATTATAGAGTTAGTAAAACAAATAACATTTGAAGGAATTTAGTGAAATTTAATCATATATGATACATGTTTCTCTTGCACTTATTCATATATTGGAGAAAACTCATGAATATAAAAATATTTAGCATGTAGAGTTAAAAAGACAATCATGCTCAATTGTAAATTAAGTAAATATAAACAATAATTAACTTATTTATAATTTACAATTATAAATTAGGTAATAATTAATTTATTAAGCAATGTCAATTAACAAGTATCAATCACTTCGTCAATTAATAATTAATAATATTCATAATCAATTGTCAATGAAAATGTCAATTATCAATTTGATGTCAATATCAACTCCATTCAATGCCAATTATAAGTTCAACATCAATGGAGAAGATATATCTTATCAATTCAATAGAGAACTCTCAATCATTTATTAAAGAAAAATAATGTTACTTTCATATAACATTGATTGATCTAAGATATACATATAAGATGAATGGTTTAAATTAATATGAAGTTCATGGAGGATGAAGGATCATACAATAGGATAATCATGATTTTTCACAAGAAATTGATGTATTATCCCCCTAATTTGCTACTTATATAATTTAATTAGCCTTGGAGCAATAAGTAGACATGGTAATTCACAATTTTTAATTTTATCTTATTTATGTACGATGTTTAACTTTGTCCTTTTTAAGAAAACTCAATTTGAATTTCAATGATAATACAATCAATATCGTAATATAGCAATATGATTAGTATAAAAATTAAATAATAATTTATAAATTTTAATAATATATTATCATCCATAAAGAATATATAATAAATTATAATAGTAAATGAAACTTATAATTTAATACCACATTAAAAATAATTGAAAATTTCTAGCCTTGTCATGACCTCACATCGTGATAGGTTCCCCTGTCTTATTGTGACTTCATGTTGGCACATAGCTTTTAGCATAGTCATGATGGGTAAAGTAAGTAGTTGTGACCTAGGTCACAATACTCCGTCCTTTAAGTCGTTGCGATTGGGCTCTCGACTTGACACGACGAACCTCTAAAGTCACGACCAGTCATATTTGTGTTTCTAACCACTCAAAATTGCATCATACAAGAAAATTCTCCTTACATGCCTATGGCATATGTAAGTTTGTCACGACTAGTGAAGATGAAAGTGACATCGCGATGGAGAGAAAGAGGAAGGCCGATCCAAAATATGGGAGCACTAGAGGTTTTTATGCGATTTTAGAGATAATTAAGTTCAAGTACAACTTTTAATAATTTTTTATCCAAAGTATTAAATTTTAATTTCTTGATTTATTCAAACTTTAAAAGGCACATGTAATATCACAAAAAAGATAAATAAAAAAGAAGAACAAAAATTTCACTATCCATTTTTTTACGATAAAAAACATTAACTACAATACATAGCTCGATCTTTAGTCCAAATCACCACCCTACTAATATTCAAATTTCTCACCAAACATTCCACTAACTCAATAATGTTGGAGCAAAGTTTTTATGTCCTATATAATTATGTTTTAATGATACAAACCTTGAAAGATTAGAGTTATATTTAAAATGCCGAAATAGTATAAATAAAAATGAGTTGCTTCATGCATTAATCTTTTGATTAATATTTATTTATGTTCTCACGAGATTTACATTAATGGATGAATTTATAGGTTATAGATAATTCTCTTATCTTTATGGAGAACCAAATATCATCTCATTTGGAAACTGGTATGAAAAGTTACGTATAAAAGAGTAAAGATATAAAATGTTTTTATTTGAATTGGACAATTTTATATACTGAATTTTGAATCAATATTTTACTATGATATTATTAGATTCTGGATGAATGATGAATATCAAAATTGTAGATAATTCTGATAGCTTTTCATAAAATCAAAGATCATATCATTTGGATAACTGTGCAAAAAATTATGCTTAAAATAGTGCAGGACGGTCGACCAGTCAGCGTGCAGAATGCACTATAACGGTCATATTTTGACCTCAAAATTAGGAAACAAGCCCCAACGATTAAATGGAGTTAAGAAGGCTATAAAAGAGGACCCAAAGGTGTAGGAATGATCAAGACTTCTAAGGAAAAGTGGGAAGAACATTTGAGAAGTCCATTTGAGCTTCAAGTTGTCAATCTTTCAATTATTTCTCTCTTACTCTTGTGTGAGGTTCCAAATTGTAAAATAGAGATTATCAAGTGTTCTTGTGATATTGTAATAGTTGTTTAGCTCCTGAGTGAAAAGAGGTTGTGTCTTACTTCTTGAGCGAAGAAAAGATGAGTGAAAGCCTACAAGTGAAAGAGGTGTGTCTTACCTCTTGAAAAGGATAAAAGGCAAGAGTTGTAAATGGTTTCTTCCTTGCCCCATTTGGAACGAAGGAAGAGAATTAGTCGAATCTCTGACGATCTCGATGTCGAGAAGTCGGAGCAGGGACGTAGATCAAGGTGTGGCCGAACATCGTCAACAAACCACCGTGCATCTTATGTTTGTCTTTCTCTCTCTCCTTCATACCTTATTATGCATGTGATATAATCGCTTTTGTGTTGGTTTAAATATTAACGAATCGATTTTAAGCTTCCGCGATAATTTTTGTAAAATCGATATTTTCGATTAAGCACCAATTCACCTCCCCTCCTCTTGGTGTCTTGTGATCTTACAAATAAAAACTTCCTCTACCAAAACACGCAAATACAACAAGACCTCTTAATAGCTTCTACAATATTCCATTCCCTTTGTTCACATGAATTGCTTCTTAAATTTTATAATATAAAGGAGAATTTGGGAAAAAGATGTAAGTATAAAAAGGAGTATGACTTCTATTAAAGAAAATTGGAATTTGATTATGGATAAGAATATTGATTAGACCAAGATTATGAATTATAATTTGAGAATTACTAGAAAAGATATAGGGACATAAGGAAAAGTTAAATTCTATTGGAAGCAAAAAATTGTAATTAAATTGAAAATAGGGATTTCAATGTGAGTTGAGATCCAAAGACCTGTTTAATAAATAAAGGACTCTTGATGCAAATATGATTGAGAGTTTATAACTTAAAAGTATTTTAATCCCTAAATTTATTATTTTAATCTAAAAATTACATGATAAAATATTATTATATTAATTAATTTTGGAAATGGAAGAAAATAAAAAAAAATAAAAGTATAGTTTGATTGGGATAAGTTATGAATTGAAGATAATAGATGAAAAAAGAATTTGTGTGTGATATAATTAAGATATAATTTGGAATTAATTAGAAAAAAATTATGAGAGGCTACTTAAGCCAAATAAATGAAGAATAAATCAAAATTGATGCGGATCCAATTAGAAACAAAGTCTATAAAAAAAGTTATAAATATGACCCAAAGGAAATTAGATTTTTTTATCACACAAGAACCTTATTTTTGTACAAAGTTCTCTCTTTCTCTCCTCATTTTTCACGCTAATCTTGGTCTATCCGAGAGCAATTAATCATGTCATTAGAGATTATAATCTAAGTGATTCATATGAGTTTCAAGATGATATTGTGAAGAAATAGTCAAGAGAAAAATTTGTCATTCATGTAGAAAGTTAAAGAGGATTTGTAAATAATTATTTAACCAACTTGAGGTATGTAGAACGATCCCTACATTGACAATTATGTTGGCATAAATCCTTGAACTCTTGTCCTAAGTATAAATTGTTATATGGATGAATTGTAATAGAGTTGCATTCTTAATCTTTCATTAAATGTGGTAAAAAATAGTATTGCAAGCGCCATGAAGGACTATAGAACCCAACCCCGATTCTATGATACCCGACTTGAATTCAATGAAATCCAATGGGGCTCGAAATTGTTCGGATTGAGTTGAAGAACTTGGTTGAGTTTGAAGGCTCACGGCCCAAGTTCGATAACCTGACTATAACATTGTAAAATGTGAGGAATTCAGACAAGGTTCTGGCTATGTTTGGGCTGAGCTTCATTGATTATGATGGATAAACGAAAATTGGATTGACTTGGTTCATATTTCAAAGCAATTCCACTCGTACTCCGATAAAGTGAATTGAAATAAGAAAAATTCAGATTGAATTTCAATAAGTCCGACTCGAATTTCATTAGTGAAGAAAGAATTGGATGGTTGGATTGAATCAAATCGGCTTGGCTTGGGTTCCACCCCACCGACTCGAGTTTAATAGAATAGAATTGGATTGCAGAAATGCCATATTAACACATGTTCCCTAAACATGAGCTGGACTTTGAATATAGAAATGCCATATTTAGGTTATTAAAGAATATTAATTGTGATGATTATGTTATTAAATATAACTAATCAGATATAATTGATCGATTGATGTGTTGTGTATCCTAGATTATAAAGCAAGTTAAAATGTGAATAAAGATAGAGATCATAAGTTAGATAAGAAAATAAGTAAGAGCTCTTAACACAATCTTTATGAGTGAAGGAGATCTTGTGGTTAAATAATAACTCCAAAAATAAAAAAACAAGTAAAACAACCATTGGAGTTGAAGCAATTTTTATAATCGAAGTTAATTGCTAAAAGTTAATGATAAAGAATAAGTTAAAACAACTCTTGTAATTAAAATAACTTTTATGATTGATGTTGTTTGTTTAAAATTTAAAACTACAAGTTAAAAATAAAAATTAATTAAATTACATTTTTTGTAATTGAAGAATAAGTAAAAAAATAATCGATTACAGTGATTGATATTAAAATTAATTTAGTTATTAATTGAAGCCAATTGATATTTATGAATGATGGATAAAGCATAATTGATATTGGAAGTTGATTTATACATGTTGATATCATAAATTAAATTATTGATTTATCATTGATATTATTATTGATTGGTGACTATGTTTAGTGAGTTATGTTCAAAGAATTTTTTATGTACTTGAATCCGTAAGACAAGTAAAGATGCTAATAATGAGACGATTGATAATTTTTCTATGGTTAATATAACATAATGGCTATGGATATTGATAGAGACATATTGTTATATAGTATACTCATAAGTCATAACTTAAGTGTCATTGGATATGTATTAAATTATTTCTAATATTATAGAGTTCATCATAATTAAAGTGTTCCGCTGCTATAAGTCAATAAGTTGATTAGTTGAAATTAAATAAAAATTACAATCATGAAATTGGGTCAAATATATGGACGTTTTAGTTTCACCGCGGATAATTATAATTTGCTTGTATTAGATGTAATAAAAAAACACAAAAAAGTTATGCCAATATGAATTTGGTTCAATTTACAGTAATTAACATACACCATTAAAGATCAAGTAGTCACGAGTTCAAAGAATTTTACTAGCGAGATATATGTATTATTTTATTTTCAATCTTGCATTAAGTCTCATGACTTCCTCCAAAGAAAAAAAAGTTATGCAATCCAATTTTATTTGTGTTCAATGCTTCCAACCCCAAATTTGCTGATTCACTGAACCAAAACTCTTTAATCACTCAATTCCCTCTTCCTTCCTGACCAAAAATTTACCAAGACGCACGCTCAGCATCCTTAGAACCACCCTGTCACACAAAACGCACCTAATAAAGTTGCCACCTTTACCTCTTTTTCCGTAGTACAAAGTTGCAATCTTTTATACAAGAAAAAAAGTTTAGGATTTTAATTGTATACATACAAGACAAGATTACTGCGCTCATGCGTTACGTTACGCCGAAATGTTTTTGGAAGGTAGCAGCGGCGGCAGCAGCATCGGCAGCGGCAGCGGCGGCAGCAGAAGAAAAGGGGATGAATGGTTGAATGCTCCGCCCATGGCTGCACGTTTTGCTCGCGGCCTTCGCCAAATTTGCGAACTGCCTTACGTTGCCTCGTCGTCCAATCCAATCCGCACGCCAATTCCCTGCTACTATTTACTCATTACATTTATCGTCTCCGTCCCCTCGCTTTCCGCAAGTAGAAGTCTTCCTTTAAAGACTCCATTTTTACCAACTTGTTGCTATCCTCCTCCTCCTCCCCCTTCGTCTCTCTCCCTGTCCTGATAAGTACGTGCTGCCCGCCCCACCAAGATCGAATCTTGATCCGAGTTCCGTGATCCCCATTGCTCGATTTGGCCTCATAGGTGCCCGGAATCGAGGGGATGACATCGAGGGCGGTCCCTGCGCAGATTCGCAGCGCGCGGCTCGGACGGACGGGCGGCTGGAGCGGGCGGAAACCTGCGGCCGTCGTGGTCGTGCCGTCCAGGGCGTGGCTCTGGGGGAGGGACGGGAATGGGCGAATGCAGTGCAGCGGGGTCTGCGTCAATCCCGTCGAGGACGAGAGTGCGCGGGCGCCGCCGCAATCCCCGACCGAACCGCCCCCTCCGGCGGTCGGTGGACTTGGTCAGGATCCCAGGAAGAGGATGAGGGATTCTGGCACACTTCCGAGTAGGTCCTTGGTCGATTTTATTTTTAAAAAATACGTCTCCTTTGTTTCTATTGTTGAAATTACTATTTGCATGTTGATAGCATTTGCATTTGGTTTACCTGTTTAATTGTTGACTGAAATTACTCGCTGCCTTTCCCTTTCACTTATTTTTGTTCGTCTTCTAGTAAGAATGCTTATGAAATGTATGATGACTGAATACAAAGCTTTGACTGTTATCTGACAATACTAGAATGTAGCTTACTTCCATGACAAAAATTGTAATATCTCTGGTCTGCATGCGTTCCAGTGGATATTGATCCCATTTTGCTGCATATTTTGTAAAGTATCTTGAGTAAGAATGTTGAAGTTATATTACAATGTGTCATTTCTAGTAGAATGCAGTAAACTGAGACCAGTACGGATACCTGCAGGATCGTCTGATACACTTTGTTTTCTTTTAGGTCGTGTACATTTCTGGTGTTGTTTCCTGTAAATTTGGTCTCCATCCTGATCTATCAAATACAGGAAAAATAATAAAAGTGGTGTTTGCTTCTTTTTTGAGAAACACAAGCAGTGTATTTTTAAGAAAAAAACACGAGCAGCATAATAAACCAGTGCACTAAGTTCCTGAAGATAGACTTTTGAACTTATTATGACTTGAATTGATCAAGACAGCAAGATTTATCTTTCTGTCTTTCTGAGATCATGGGCACAGATACAAAACTTCTATAACTTCTTCTATCTGTTTGTCACATCCAATGTATTAAAATGAGTATTCATACATATATGTAGCAAAGCTTAATATTCATACAGCAATTTCAACAATTGAAACAAAGGAGATATTTTTGTGTTGTTGAACAAGAGCTTACTAAACCAGTGTGCTGGATCTCTCTTTCTCTTCTTTTCTTCTCGCCCATACCACCAGCTTCGAGACTTGGTGGGAGTGGCTCGGTCGGGGATTGTGATGGCGCACACGCATTCTCTGCGGTTCGTCCATCTGTGATTACTGCTGCCAAGGGCCTGAATCTATTCCAGCATTTTCTTTTGTCGTGGCAGCATTTTGTACAACCTTTTGGCCATTATATCTACATACATATGGGTGTCTAGCTTTCTAAGTCAGCTTTTAGCTTTCACAATATTGATCTAATATAAGAAAACAACAACAACAACAAAGCCTTATCCCACTAGGTGGGGTCAGCTACATGGATCATACGACGCCATTCCGCATTCGTTGATCCATGTTCATGCGATTCGACAAGGTTTTACGCTGGCTGTCGGGGCCTAACACAATCCTCCTCCTTTATCCGGGCTTGGGACCGGCTATAAAACATAGGCGGAGTTATCTAATATAAGAAAACAATTTGAGATAATTTTCTTCCTTTGTTTTCTCTCATATGTTTTGTATTTTGTATTTCTCGATGTTCTTCTGCATGTACTTTGTAATAAATGTTCAGTACTCTTCAACTTTCTTTCTGTAAAAGGCGTTTTAACTGTAACAAAAAATAGCCATTTTTGTTTATACTAATCTTCTTTGTGTTATCTTTCTATACATGACTTCTTTATTTGTACAGCCATCATTAAACCTCCAGGATTTTCTTAGTACTACCTACTTTTATTATAGGGAATTATCTAACGTGATTAAATACTGTGTGAGAAGTTTATAAAATGCATTAAGCAAATTGCCAAACCTCAATACATCAGTGAACTACATTGATGATGCTTTCGCAGTCTAACTAAAAACACAAGGTTAAAACTCTCAAATTCAAATGCAATGTTAATGCATTATTCAACCAAATCATACTTCAACAACAACAACAACAACAACAACAAAGCCTTATCCCACTAGGTGGGGTCGGCTACATGGATCATACGATATTCGTTGATCCATGTTCATAAGATTCGACAGGGTTTTACGCTGGCTGTCGGGGCCTAACACAACCCTCCTCCTTTATCCGGGCTTGGGACCGGCTATACTTCAAAAGGTAGCAATTTATAAAAGCTGCTGAAGATGGGGAGTCCCTTCCGCGAATAAGCCAGGCTAATATGTATCAAGAACATCATTACATTTCCCAACAGAAGAAATCTAAGGATATTAACATTATTTGAGCTTGTTTCATACGTTGATTCATCTGGTGGCATGCTTTAAAAAACTTCAAGATGGAAACAAAATAAATCACAGAAGGTGTAATGCACTTTTTAGATTTATAGAACCACTTTTGTAGGTTATAATGATATCGTCTTTCCAATAAAAAGTTAAACTAGAATTGACTTTTAAATGATGCAAAAGGTAGGTTCTTGGGCCACATATAGTTTGAATTGGAAGATCCTGGGGCATATTGGTATTGACATCCTTGACTAGCTTTACTTTAATGTTTATGTTGTTCCAATAGTCAAGAAGCACCATTGACTCCAAAACATTACCTAGCCTAGAATCTACAGGAAGATTACACTACATGGTACGAGTGATGGAGAAAGAAAAAATAATCAGCACATTAGGTCATTATTGATTTAAATGAGAACAAATTGATTCCTTATTTGAGCTACGCCTTTTGCTTTCTTATAATTTCGACAAGGATGAACAAGTGTTATATCTCGATGGGGTACATCTTCCTAAAGAAGAAAGGCCAGTGATTGTGAGAGTTAGTACCTGTGCATAGGAACCAAATCCTGCCAATTTGGTCGAGGAAATGGCCTCCTTTCAAGAAGGTTCTTCTAAGGTTTCTGTTCAACAAATTACCTTTTCAGTGGGTGACTGGTCTTACCTGATGGGGAATTGGCAAGTTATTTCCTTACAAGGAGAATAATGCAAGTTGTTTTCTTAAGCAATATATCGAAAGACAACTGAGAGAGAGAGAGAGAGATGTAGATATTTTTTTTTCAGTATTTTAGTCATTTTATCATATTATAATGACATTTATAATCTCTCACATAATGGTTCCTACTTCGATTGCAATACTTTAATTCGAGCAAAAGATTTAAGAAGAGTCTGTTCTTTGTTTCATAGCCTCGAATGTGCTGTCAGATTCTCTGTCATGCTGCCTTTTTCTTGAGGGCATGTAATTGCTGCCTTCGCCAAGTGCATACTTAAACATACCTTTTGTGGCATTCAGCAAGTTTGCTAAAAGAGACTCAGGTTTACGAAAGGACTATTTGAGATGCTGCATGGGTAGATATGTAAGTCTGAAAACCACTATAGTATGAATGGTTAACTTGTACCGACAGAGCGAGCAACAAACATGATACCTTCAACCTGAAATCTCTTTAAAAAAATTAGATATTAATATGTGACTCACCATTTTAATGAACTTTATAGGCTATCACCTCAGGTTTCCCACTGTCTTTAACATTGCTCTTTTCCTTTTGGAGGGAGGAAAGGATGACTACAGATTACGGTAAGCATCCTTCTTTGTTGTGAACTGTACAAATGCATATGAAAAGGTACAAACAAATCAAATACTCATGGGATGCAGATACCCACCCCAAAGAATACTATCCAAAACCCCAGTTACTAATAGAAAAAAAAAACATTCTTGAGTTGGAATAGAAGACAAGCATTTTAAGCACATTCGAGTTTTTTTTTCATTCATAGCCATAAGCATGACCATGGCATGTCACAGCATGCTACTGTTCTCTTCTGGGGTGCAACCTTCGGTATTTTACACATTTCCAATCCAAACTTCGCTACTTGCCTTCAAGAGCAATTCCACTCAAATATGATTGTATTGATGGCACAAGTATGAAGATGCTGCATAAATTAAAACAGAAAGCTTGAAAATATTTCTACAATATGAAAAGTTAGCTTGTAGTGGTAGAGAGCAAGCAACGAGTCTGACATGATACGTTCAACAAGAAAATTCTTGACAAATATACTGATGATGAGACAAAATTTTAAACTTATATGTTTGATTCTCGGGTTGTATACTACTGTTGACATTTTAATTCTTTGAGTGGTTTAAATGACAAACACTTAAGCGGTTTTCGAGTCTTGAGCTCAAACCATTGGTATGCCTCATCACACTTCTTTTCTCCATAATTACGCAAGCCCTTGGCAAGTTGCATATTTTTGCCCGAATTCGCTCTATGTATTGTCAGATGTCAGGGTTATTTACAAAACCAAGCTTGCGATAACTTTTATTAAATAAAATGCTAGCGTGTTAGAAACAAGCATGACATGGTGCATTCAACATGACAAATCTTTATAAGTGTATGATATTAATATGCGCACATTACTATTACATATTACTCATCAACAACAACAACAACAACAAAGCCTTATCCCACTAGGTGGGGTCGGCTACATGAATCATACGACGTCATTCCGCATATTCGTTGATCCATGTTCATAAGATTCGACAGGATTTTATGCTGGCTGTCGGGGCCTAACACAACCCTCCTCCTTTATCCGGGCTTGGGACCGGCTATAAAATATAGGCATATTACTCATCATTTGGAAATATTGGATTTTACATATTACTCATCATTTGGAAATATTACTTGGATTTTACATATTACTCATCTTGCCTTTTTAGCCACTAATTCTTCTAGTCCATTCACTTGCTCAGCTACTAGCTCTTCCAGTCCAGATAGCTTCCCATGTATCTTTTTCTTCCCACAGTAGGTAGATTCCCATCAGACACACATGCTAATGATTTCAGATGAAGAAATTACTAGAAATTATGACTTATTTCATTTTAGATAATTTATTTTGAAGGGCTAAAGGATGACTAGATTGGACTGTTAGAAGTCTAGTGGTACGTATAGTCCTATGACGCTTAAAAGAACATGGTACCAGAGCCATCTGGCTCAATTGCTAAGTCAACTTTCCAATGTTAGCATCTCTTCCTATCATCATGAGTCAAGAGGTCTCTTCTTCTATTGTTAATAAGTTGCCCACTACACCCCATTTGATGAAACGGGGCTCTATATTGTGAGAAATCATGTAGGATCTTTTTTATTTTAGGAAGTTTTCCTTTTGACAATATATTGTATTTATTAGAAATAGGAGCACATAGGTAGCTTTCCTATTCCTAGCAGGCTGCCCCATAATTATTAAAAATTAATTTCCTCCCTTAGTTGTCCACGTGTTGGGTTTGGGCTAGACCAAAAGTTGTCAGCAGCTCACACGTGAAAGAGAGTGCTAAGAATATAAAATCAAAGATGTTGCTATTCTCAATGGCTTAAGCTTTTAGGAAAATTGATTAGCACATCAAATTTAACATGGTATGGTCAAGAGTTCGAACCTCGTTAAGCTCTTATTAAAAAAAGTAATTTCCTCAGTTATCCACGTGTTGGACTTGGGCTAGACCAAAATTGTCAGCAGTCCACACGTGAGGAGGAGTGTTAAGAATATAAAATCAATGATGTTGCTCTTCCTAATGGCCTAAGCTTTTAGGAAAAATTGAGCAGCACATCAAATTTAACATATATCGCCATCCTCAGATTCTAAAGGCTGCAGTCTCTTCGTTCTGTATGTACATGTATTGGGTTATTTCTTTGTTCGTGGAAAAAGGAAGCTGGTTGACTGATTTAAATGAGTGTTATGCCACATATTGTCAATTAGGTGTAACTGATTCTTTCTAAGTATTCAATCAATTCCATTTATACACAAATATCACCATATGATATACTATAGACATGCATCATGTGCGGTAATGTGTTTCTATAAATGCTAGGAAAATGTTAATTGTACTTGCACCATCACAGAAGTAGCTCCAAATCACTCTCCCTCAGCATTCTTTCTGTTGTTGTATCTGTAAATTCTTCCTTTGTAGTTCTGAAGCTAATTGGATTGTGTAGATTTGTTGATCTTATCGGTCATGGTTTTGATAATCTATGTTACTCATGGCTACTCCTAGAATTTGTGTTATGGTGGGGCGACATTTAGACCTTTATTCATGTTCCATATATTGAATAAACATAAAACTCCTTAATCATCTCAGCCTACACACTGATCTGGAAATGTTCTATATAGAAACTGAGATACTGTGGATTGTCATGTTAAAACATTTTTTTTTGGGTTGCCAGTCATGTTAAATATTTATCTTTCAATGCATTAAACATCGTTGGATGTATACTAGGCTTCTTATTGTGCTTTTTTTTTCATTTTTTTAGAATTTATTTGTATCTTTGTCAACTCCGCCTATATTTTATAACCGGTCCCAAGCCCGGATAAAGGAGGAAGGTTGTGTTAGGCCCCGACAGCCAGCATAAAATCCTGTCGAATCTTATGAACATGGATCAACGAATATATTGTGTTAATGCTAGGTCGTTACCCGTAAGTAACGCGCTGTACAGCTCGGGTATAGTGATAAAAGAGCAAGAGCCGTTGCATCCTCGCCTGAATGCAGTGTTAAATGAGCAAGGGCTACCGCACTCTAATGGACGGAGGCGGTTAAAGAAGCTAGTTCATGAGACTAAGGTCAGATTAGGTTCTTGGAACATTGGGACGTTGAATGGGAAGCGCCTCGAGGTGGAACAAGTAATGGACCAGTGTAAGATTAGTATCTTATGCTTGCAAGAAACTAGATGGGTAGGAGAGGGAAGTAAAGAGATTAGGTTAAATGGTTCCAAACTTTGGTACACAGGTAAGGTAAATGGAAGGAATGGTGTTGGTATTATCACGGATGCAGAATGGAGGAAGAATGTTGTAGAAGTAAAAAGGATTGAGGATCGAATCATATCCGTGAAAGTAATTGTTGGAAATGAGACTATGAACATTATTAGTGCATATGCACCCCAAGTAGGAGCAGAATCACATCTCAAGGAGAAGTTTTGGGCAGATATGGAGGGTTTGATTGAAAGTATACCAACAACCAAGAAAGTTTATATTGGGGGAGACCTTAATGGACATGTTGGTAAAGAGGCAGGACCACATGCAAGGGTTCATGGTGGTTTTGGTTTTGGGGAGTTGAATGAGGAAGGACAAATTATTATTGATTTTTCTTTAGCATACGACCTTAAGATTATCAACACTTGTTTTAGGAAGAGAGAGGAACATTTAATCACATACAAAAGTGGAACTCATAGGTCTCAAATTGATTTTTCTTGACAAGAAATACTGATAAAAGACGCTGTACTAATTGCAAAGTAATTTCTGGGCATGGGGTGACTACACAACATAGATTGTTAGTTTTTTATATGCAAATGAAATGTATAAAACCAAAATCTCAAACAATTTTTGATCGAAAGATCAAGTGGTGGCAGTTAAAGGGAGAGAAGCGAGAGACTTTTAGAAGTAAGTTATTAGAGGAAAGTGTGTGGGAGTTAGAAGGAGATGCTAATATCATGTGGGAGAATGTGGCAAAAAGGTTGAAATGGTTGCTAAAGCCATTTTAGGAGAATCAAAAGGTTTTGGACCACGAGATAAGGAGACTTGGTGGTGGAATGAGGATGTCCAAGAAAAGGTGCGTAATAAAAAGAATTGTTTCAAGACGATACACTTGGACAATAGTTCTGACAATTGGGAAAAGTATCGTTTGGCGAAAAGGGAGGCTAAGAAGGCAGTTAGTGATGCTCGTGCTAAAGCATATGAGGGATTTTATAAGGAGTTAGGGACAAAGGCTGGTGAACAAAGGATTTACAAGATTGCAAGGAGTGCGTAATAAGAAGAATTGTTTCAAGACGATACACTTGGACAATAGTTCTGACAATTGGGAAAAGTATCGTTTGGCGAAAAGGGAGGCTAAGAAGGCAGTTAGTGATGCTCGTGCTAAAGCATATGAGGGGTTTTATAAGGAGTTAGGGACAAAGGCTGGTGAACAAAGGATTTACAAGATTGCAAGGAATAAAAAGAAGGAGTCGAGAGATTTGGATCAAGTAAGATGCATAAAAAATGAAGTTGGCAAGGTTTTAGTTACTGAAGGAGATATTAAGAACAGATTAGAAGAGTATTTTTATAAGCTATTTAATGATGGATGTGAAGGTTCACGTTGTGATTTGGAAGACTTGACAGTTAGCGAATGTGAGCTTAATAGGTCATTTTATCGTAGAATTAGAGTCTCGGAGATTAGCGAAGCTCTTAAGAAAATGGAGAATGATAAAGCCGTTGGACCGGATGGTATACCGATTGAAGTTTGGAAATGTTTAGGAGAAAAAGGTGTGTTGTGGTTATGTAAACTATTTAATGAGATTTTACGGTCGAAAAAGATGCCTGATGATTGGAGATTAAGTACATTAGTTCCTATTTACAAAAATAAATGGGATATTCAGAATTGTGCAAATTATAGAGGGATTAAACTTATGAGTCATACAATGAAATTATGGGAAAAAGTGATTGAGCATAGATTGAGAATGGAGACTAGTATTTCTGAGAGACAATTTGGGTTCATGCCAGGAAGATCCACTACAGAGGCGATTTATTTACTAAGGGGGATGATGGAGAAGTATCGAAGTAGGAGAAGAGACTTACATATGGCTTTCATTGACTTAGAGAAGGCGTATGATCGGGTACCAAGGGATGTACTTTGGAAAGCCTTGCAAAAGAAGAGGGTGAGTGTTGTCTACATTAAGGTAATACAAGATATGTACGATGGGGCATTGACTAAGGTTAGGACACCCGGAGGTGAGACAAATGAATTTCCTATAGGAATTGGTCTAAATCAAGGATCAGCTTTAAGTCCGTATCTATTTAACTTAGTTATCGATGCTATAACCGAGAGTATCACAGAGGAGGTACCTAAGTGCATGCTATTTGCGGATGATATAGTACTTTTAGCGGATTCAAGAGAAGAGATTAATACAAAATTGGAAATATGGAGAAATACGTTGGAGTCAAAGGGTTTTCGTTTAAGTAGGAATAAAACAGAATATATGCATAGCAATTTCATAAATAAACAACTTAGAGACGATTTGAAAGTTAGGCTAGGGGAGGATATAATTCCTCAAGTGACAAAGTTTAAATATTTAAGATCAATTGTAAGACAAGATGGGAAGATTGATGATGATGTTAATCATAGAATTCAAGCTGGTTGGTGTAAGTGGAGGAAAGCCACTGGAGTTCTTTGTGATAGAAAAGTACCTAATAAAGTTAAAGAAAAATTCTATCGTACTGCTATAAGACCGGCAGTGTTATATGGTAGTGAATGTTGGGCTATGAAGGGACAACATGAACGTAAAGTGGGGGTAGCCGAAATGAGGATGTTGAGATGGATGTGTGGTCATACAAGATTAGATAAGATTAGGAATGACCATATACGTGAACGAGTCGGAGTGGCTCCTATTAGTGAGAAAATGGTAGAGAATCGTTTGAGATGGTTTGATCATGTTCAGAGAAAACCATTAGATGCGCCAGTAAGAAAAGTAGATCAAATAATCTGGAGTTCGATTAAAAGAGGGAGAGGGAGGCCAAGGCGGACACTTGGCGAACTAATAGAGCAAGATCTATTGGTGAATAATATACCGAAAGGTTTGGTTACTAATAGAGCGGAATGACGTCGTATGATCCATGTAGCCGACCCCACCTAGTGGGATAAGGCTTTGTTGTTGTTGTTATTTGTATCTTTATCATGGCAGAAAAAGTACGTTGTATTATATTGATTCAACAACTTGCCAAATTTTGAACTGTTTTAACTTTTGGTGCATGAAATAATCGTGAACATGAAACAAATTTTGTACTTGTTTTACCATGTAGCTTCGTAGAAGCACTTTTGCAATCTTAATTTGACTATCAACCATGTGTAAATTATGCTTTATATCTGATTTTTAGAGGTAAAGGGATGAGTAGGAGGAGCTACCCACCCAAATGTATATTATAACATCCAAAAGATGTTTAAACATGTATGTGTGAAAATTTGGAAAGAATGGAACTAGAGCTGAATGGCAATTGTTGTTGTTTTGAAAGATTAAAAAGTTGAGTTGTGACTGAAAAAAAGAGAGGAATTAAATTCCTTGATGTTCAGATCTTTGTTACCTATAAATTATATATTGACTTGTTTCAACAATAGCTGTTGGAAATCTAGCATGAGCTCGCTACTATTTATGCTTCAGCATTCAGTTTCCTTATGTTCTCATCATGCAAAAGATATATGTGAACTCAGTAATGTCCTATTTGTTATAATATCTCTCATTGACATGCAGGACCATTAACAATGTCTGATCTCTTGGCTTCTGACAATGGATCAAATATCCGTGTAGCATATCAGGTGTTAGTCTTGACTGCTTCCTTAAGGAATGTAATGTGATTTTCTTGTTTTTGACAGCCATCACAAACCTAGCAAGAAAACCATCTTTTCTTAATATATAGGGTTGCCGAGGTGCATATAGTGAGGCTGCTGCTCTTAAAGCATATCCACAATGTGAAGCGGTGCCATGCGAACAGTTTGAAGTTGCATTCCAGGTATTATTGCCATAATCTTGGTGGCACTAAATTTGCGATATTATATTAGACCTTTCAAAAGTACTTCTCATATGCAGGCTGTTGAACTCTGGCTGGCTGACAAAGCTGTTCTGCCTATTGAAAATTCAGTAGATGGAAGCATTCATCGGAATTATGACTTGCTTCTATGCCATCGGTTGCATATTGTCGGTGAGGTGCAGTTGGCTGTTAGTCACTGCCTTATGGCTTTGCCAGGAGTTGAAAAGGAGGACCTAAAACGTGTTCTAAGCCACCCACAGGTTACAATCGATTATCTTTTGATATTCTGATCCATTTTTTTACTTCATGTATTAGCTTTTGCAGGCACTTGGTCATTGTGAGACGGCATTGAACATGTTGGGTGTCATCAGAGGAAACTTTGATGATACTGCTGGTGCTGCCCAGGTACCTCATGATGTGCCTGATTCATGTACCTCCATCAATGATTATAAGGCTGGATGATGCCAACATCTTGTTAATCTTTTGAACTTTTCTCCAGTTTGTAGCTTCCAATGGTTTAAGAGACACTGGAGCGATTGCAAGTGCACGTGCTGCAGAAATATATGGACTTAACATACTTGAGCATGAGATACAGGTAAGATGCTTCTCTTTTGATATCATACTAGCTAGGCTTTTTCTACAACTTTTGTGCATCTTATATAAGTACATTTTCCTAAATATTCGGTAATGCATTATATGCAGATTACGAGCCTCTATGCTCTAAATTTTATTTTCTTTGAATGAGATTAGATCTTAATATATTGCTTTACTTTTGTTCGGAAGCCATATGACGTTACCCTTTAGCAGTCTTGTGAACTTTTTCCGATTGTTTTGTTCATGTTAACCAAGCTTTAGAAATGCAATAGCATTTGATATTCTTCAATTTCAATTTTTTTTATTCTCCTCCATATGTTGTGAAGAAGTATCAAAAGAGTGTCATTTTAGTTTGAAGCATTGCTACGATTGCATTCACATTGATTATGCACTCATGTGTTATGTGAAATTACTCATATTAATTAGATTAATTAGAGTGTAATATTTTATTCTAACTTAAACAGCACTCTATTATTTATGAATAGAGTGGGGACTAGGTCTCTCATTTTTCTCCCCTGCTACATTCAGTTAGATCCTGGTGTGCGAAGGATTGAGTACTAGAGGTTAAACATGTGTATATGGAGGGAAATTGTTGTGCTGACTTTAGACATCTTCTCCTTGGAGACGGTTGGGAGTTCTTTACCATGTTTTTGTGTACCTTAATTTTCCTACTTTGCATTGAGCTTTAGCTACCCTGTTATTTAATTAATTAATTTTTTTGCCAACCCATTCCTCTTTTTCTGACACTCTTCTATATGCAATGGTATGTTTCTTTGCTGTTAGGGGGGGGGGGGGGGGGGGGGGGGGTATTTTCGTATAATTACCTCTCGTGTCTCTTATCATTTTCATGCATTTAATGCAGATAACAGGTTTCCCTGATAGTTTTCATACACTCTTGTACTTTTTATGGATTTCATTTTTAATACAAACAAACGACTACCAACCTCAGTATACTTTTAATTTTTTCTCTGATTTGATTTTGGAAATTCTTGTTTTGGAACTTAATTCCTATGCAACAAACTTTTGTGAGATGTCATGATTAACTTTAATATGGTCATTTAATCAAATTTCAAGTTTCGTCACTTCAGTTACCCAGATCCCATATAAAGATTAACATGATGACATACTTACAACAGGATGTCCCGGATAACATTACTCGGTTTCTAATACTTGCTCGTGAGCCAATAATGCCAAAGATTGACAGGCCTTTTAGGGTATTTCATTGATATCACCTTTTGATTTCCAAGATCAATTATTTTCATGCATTGCTGAAACAAACCTTCATCAACTGTTGCAGACCAGCATCGTGTTCACTCTCGTTGAAGGTCCTGGGGTGTTATTTAAAGCATTAGGGGTGTTTGCTTTACGTAAGATCAATCTGTCAAAGGTAAATATCATGGATTTGAATTCAGTTGGACTCTCCATTTATTAAAAGCCTTTTTGAAAAGACTGTTCTTTTCTTTTGCAAATATAGATTGAAAGTAGGCCACAAAGGAAGCGGCCTCTGAGGGTGGTTGATGACTTGAACTATGGTACTGCTAAGTAAGTTCTTTAAGCTACTAACAGCTCCAAACTACACAATATTGACGTACCTTGTTCATTTGCTCTTATTATGGTTTGACATTCAAGAATTGATGCCCGCTTTTAAATTGCACGAGTTCACTGGCTTGGCATATCTTGATCACAGATTCTTCGATTATCTTTTCTACATTGATTTTGAAGCGTCCATGGCTGAGCCTCGTGCACAAAATGCCTTGTCCAATCTACAGGTCAGAATTCTATTCTATATGATGCCGTTAGCTGTATATCTTCCGATTCTAATCTCCTTGGAAGTTCAAAAATATTTTCTCGAACTCTATAAACTTCTGTATGAAGGGTTCTGATAAATGGAGATTAAAAAAAAAACAAGACTGGACTGTGTTTGTGCATCCTAGAAACATTTTGTTTAGCATGTGTTTAAGGTTTTGAATGAAGAATATGTAAAGGAGCTAATCTCATATAATGTAATACTAACATAATAGTACATTTCTAGCTACGGAACACAGATAGCACTTTCAGAAGCAGAAATAGCATAAAAACCAAAATGTCCCATTTCTTGTAGTCAAGTGCATTGTGGCATTCCTCATATGAAAGTCTAACCATCTTGAAAATGGGTAAATTTTCGTAACTACCCTCAAATTAGTCCTCAAACTATACTTTGTAGTGGGATGGTCCTTCAACTTGTAATTTATTTCATTAAATGTTCTTTTGACCTACCACAGCTAGTTTCCTGGTTGCACTAATGACGTGCCGGGTCTCTGTCTTGCTCACACTTGATTAGTTCTTCTGAAAGTACACGAGCATTTGTAGCTCATGGAACCATGGCTTTCGGGACTCTGCACACGATGCATAAGAGAGAATGGTTTATGTGCCATCGTCACCGTGGAAAACTCCCTCTGTCGAGCTTTGTGATGACAGACTTCATAGCTGAGGCATACCACTTGATGTGGGATGAAAAGGCATTGGGTATCTCAGATTTGGTGGTGTTGGAGGCCGCGGAGAAGGTTGATAACCTAGGGAGTCCTTTGTCTGTCTTGCTCGTCAATGGCTTCCATCCATGCCTGTTTTCCCTTCTGAAACTACAGAGTCACAGTTCTTGGTTCGAAGTTCTCTTTTCTTTTGTTGTGTGGGCAGCAGCTGAGGCGGCCTCCTCAGGAACAGCGGTTTTCTCAATTCAGCTTGTTCGATCTGACCCCTTCCTCGTCCTTACAGACGCGGAGCTCGTCCCTAAGCTTGCCGAAGTGCTTGTCCCTTGCCAGTGTCTTATCAGTATTGAGCCTTTCCTCGACTCTTTTAGACTTCTGAATCCACCTGGAAATATCGCCACAGAAAATTGCGGCACATATGGACGAGGGAGGTGCTGGGGCAGCTTAAGCCACATCGGGTGACATGACAGCCAGTTGTTCCGCTGCTGGTGGTGCAGATCAGCAGTGTTCGTCATCGTGGCGCTCTGCCTCATCGTCGGTGAGAGGGGAACCATTCAACATAAACATTTTGCCATTCATATCAACCCTGTCGGGGGACCCGACACCGCCATTTGCCTCGACATGTATGCGTCGCCATCGCCCTCCATCGGTCTCCTGGACATCAATGGGCCATCGGACGACCCTGCGCTGCTTTTTGCTGCATTCAGACCTTGAAGATCCAATCCGTCTGTAGAACTCCATTGTGCCGTCGTCCTTTTTTGGTATCCACCGCCGGAGGGAAGAGCCTCCCTCTCGCCTCACAAGAAAAATGATATGGCATCCACGTATGCTGGACAATAGGGAAATGGGCTATTGCAGATCAAAAAGGCATTTGGTGAAATAAATTACAAGTTGTCGGACAGTCTTGTTACAAAGTAAACTTTGAGAATAGAATGCTGTCAGTGAAGATAACCATAAAATATATGGCCTTTATTGGACTATCCACTGAAACAAAGATATTTAAGCATAGTTTATTTCACCTTTTTGATATATCTCTTCTTTTTTATATATCTCATCTCACATCGTCATCATTATGTAAACTTGTTATATGACTAGGAATACTCCTAAAAAAATATGACTAGGAATTCACTATCAACTATATACCATGTAAATTGTTCTTCATCAGTCATTTCATTCTTGTTGAATTTATGTATCTTGTTAACGTTCCATTGTATTTAACATGGGCTCAAATGTTACTGGGTACATAACCCAAATGTACACACGAAGTAGCATTGAAATGTCTGATATAGTACGTATGCACTAATTCGCACAGAAAACGTACATTTAACTTAATGTATTTATATGGAATTGGGTGCCAACAGCATGATGTCTTAAATGGAAGGTATTGAAGCCTTTGAGAATTTTAAGCCATTGAAGTTAGGTCTTTGAAACTGGACAAGATGGCAGAAAACAAATATTTGCATGATCTATTATCAATCAGATTTTTGTCCTATCATCTTTAATTCACATCAAGTTAATGTTATCTGAATTTGTTGACATTACAATTATTTACATGATAGATAAGTCAGGTATCCTCTAGGAATCCAAAGAAATATTTGCTGTTTGCTTCATTAAAACCGTATTTGAAGTGTTCTATCTTGCTCTTATCATATGCATGGATATAGGTGCTAATTACAATGCTCATGCAACTAAATATTCAACGCATGGTTCTTTGCAGGAATTTGCAACATTTCTTCGAATCCTTGGCTCATATGCAGTGGACACGACTGTCTAGCCTGCATTATCAAGAATTTATGAGAAAGTTTCTTAGTCAATGTATAGAAGCTTGAAAAAAAATTTAAGGAAAGTTACAAAGCCCCACAAGGGCAGTGAACTCACATTAGTGATCCTCCCTAAAGGGGTTCAAATTTTTACATCCTATCATCAGAACTCCAGTTTATTTTACAAAATTTCCTGTACCTATTTTTTTGTCACTGCATTTAAGAAAATAGAACAAGAACAGTCCGGTGATAAAGAGCTGATGCTTAAACTGTTAAACATCAATGCACAGATTGCAATTGTAATCATGAATCTTGTCTTGTGGGACAAAATTTTATTTAAAAATTTCCTTCCTGTTATCCACTTCAAGCCTTTTTTTTAGCATTTCATGTTTTGGATCACGATGAAACTTCAATGAAGTATTGCTTAAACACCATCATTGTCTAACTACCACTTATCATGATTAACATCATCATTGTTTAACAAGCTGAGTATATATATGCTGACATTTTCTTTCCTTTCAGTTATAGTATCTATGGTTAGCCCAATTTTGCTATCAAGATCGAGTTAAATCCTTTTTCCAGGGTTGGCATTGCAATGCAGCTCAAAACTGGAATTTTTATAATATTGCAAACATGCAAAATAACAGCTATGAGCATTTCTATTGCTCGAGTACAAGTACAGTTATTTGTCAACATCTCTCTCGAAATCATGAACCTGTTCCATATAGAAATTGTTGAAGTTTCTCTTGCTGAATGCTCTCTTACTGAAGGATCAATGTGTTTGACTTCAGCCAGTCCCAAGGGTTCATCTCATTATCTGAAAGATTGCATCTTTGGACTAGCCTGCCTTATAGCAGTTTGCATGGATCCTGCCGCGTTTGATCGTGAGCACAAGTGATCAAAGTTGGTCTGAATCACATGTTGCGAGTCTGTGAATGCTCCGAACTGGCAAACCGATGCAAGATGCTGTGCGTATAGCTGAGCAATACCAAGGCCACCTGCTCCTCCTCCACTGTAGAAGTGTGCGTCATGTCCCCTTTCTTTCACATGTACTCTTTTGGGCAACATTAGTTCTCGACATCATTTATATGGATACAAACTAAATGAAGGGCAACATGCACATTCGTTGGACGTGCCGTGAGGTCATATCTGTCTACTCAGACCACAAATTCCTGCCTAAAGTTACAATGCACCATGATAGCACAAGTATAGATAGATAGATAGATAGATGATCTTATTTGACCAATTAGCACAAGTATAGATAGATAGATGATCTTATTTGGCCAATTAGCACAAGTATATATATATATATATATATATATATATATATATATATAGAGAGAGAGAGAGAGAGAGAGGATCTTATTTAGCCAATTAGCACAAGTATAGATAGATAGATAGATAGATAGATAGATAGATAGAGAGAGAGAGAGAGAGAGAGAGAGAGATGATCTTATTTGGCCAATTAGCACATTAATGTTATTATTCACTTATGAATAATAATGTCGCAACAAGTATAGGGCGCAAAACCTATATTATTTGGTAATGCTATTAAACATAAATAGATAGCAGTTAATTTATGTGCATAAGTAGAAGCATTAATATCTATGAAGTGTAACCTACAGATTACACTTTATAGATATAGCCCAATACCTTCATGTGCATATATAAGCAATTAAACACAAATAAGTTATTAGTGCATGCTTCATTTTTTACTAACACTTTTTCAAAGTGTGTATAGAAATATATAAAACAAAACTAGGTTATAGTGCATGCAAGCGTTAGCCTTCTCTTTGTTTATTTCAATGCTTTTAGATAATGAGTAAATAATGTAACCTATAGACGTACACTAGTAATCGAAGTTTCAATAGTTGACATTTGCTCTAGAATCGAAGTTTTAAACTAAAGAGTAGGATCCAAATGCAGATAAATTGTTGACATTTGCTCTCCAAAATATAGCCCATAGACGTCGTTTCAAAATTTTGTTTATTCAATACTACTAGTTGGATCACACTCTTTACCTTCTTCTTGTTTACATCTTAATTAATCATTAATATACAAATCTCTCTCTCTCTCTCTCTCTCTCTCTCTCTCTCTCTCTCTCTCTCTCTCTCTCTCTCTCTCTCTCCCCTGACCTCTCCTGTCCTCTCTGAAAGGTGTTAACATTCAAGATCCTTTCATTTAGCCACAATAGAAAATAACTACAAGAAGAAGAAGCCGGGCAACTCTCTCTCTCTCTCTCTCTCTCTCTCTCTCTCTCTCTCTATCTATCTATCTATCTATCTCTCTATCTCTCTCTATCTCTCTACATATACATACATACATACATATATATATATATATATATATGTAGAGAGAGAGAGAGAAAATTTAAATGAATATTGGTTAATATTTAGCTGATGCATCTCACTAGTTATCCAGTAGATAGAAGCAAAATGAACAACATATAGGACACACGTCTTAAAAATACATATATAAAATGAGGAGACATCAATTTCTTTGGTATATCCCCAGATACTAATCGAGCAATTGATCAAAACAACGAAGTACTTCACTATCAGAAAGAATATCGATTCTCTCTCTCTCTCTCTCTCTCTCTCTCTCTCTCTCTCTCTCTCTCTCTCTCTCTCTCTCTCTCTCTCTCTCTCTCTCTCTCTCTCTACAAATCATACAAAAACATTCATGGAAAGTCCAAATATTATAACTTAGCACCAAATTTCATGCGCTTAACTTGTCCAAGTCAAGGTAGTAGTGTGACATTCAAATTGGAGGAAGAACAAATTATTAGATAAAATAAAAACATTTTTCAACATTCACGCACACAGATGCATACTTACATATTGTGTGCCAAAATGAAGTGCCAACTTGATCCGCAGATGTTACAATTCGAGAAAGAAGAATCTCTTCATAACTTCAAAAGAGTTTTGTTGTTTCAGATCTCTTTCCCTCTACCCATGAATCCGAATGATTCAAGAACTTATTCTAATGATATCACTAATATTGATCAGGTTTGCAAAGTTGATACAAACAACTAAGAACTCCTCGGAAACAAGTAGTTCACTACACACCTCGTCTCTGAGCTGCATTCAAACTACTTAGCACCAATCAAGAACGAGAATCTACTTCTCCCAGAGTCATTTTGAAGACTTATGTTAGTCTTTTTCTTTTCTTATCATGTAAATATAGATGATCTGGAAGAAAGAACCATTGGTTGTTCACAGTGCTGCTATCAGCCATGAATTACAACTGAAACATGTATAGCATATCTACCATGCAAGAAGATCAGAAATAGAAGAACAAAAGAAAGAAAAAAGGAACGAAAGATATATTACCTTTTCTGCAAAGAGTGTTTAATTACAAGAGAATTATAGGAGAGATATTGACGCGGCTCAACCTAAAGACATGGCCGTTTTCAGCATCCCAACCATATGTTCAGATTGAGGCACGTCAATACCTCCTCTATACATGATCAACACTCAGCTCCTTCATCCCTCCGGTAGCATCTATTCCTTGGCGATGACGAAAACTCCGGCCAGGCAACCGGAAGCGAACTATATACCCAACACATAAGGTGTACGCAAGAGAAAGAGATCAGATGCAGCTGGCTTTCAGGTCTCCAGTTTGGATTTAGCACAGCAACATGTACATATATATGTTCAAAAGTAGGTATGGTATAGAAGGAAGGAGAGAGAGTAGGTATGGTATAGAAGGAAGGGGGAGAGAGAGAGAGAGAGAGGTAGGTCAAGGAGAAATGGAGAGGAAGGGAGGGTAATAAACATATAGTTACAGAGACATGACATATATATGGAGGATGCGGATGAAGGAATATTATTATTACTATTTTATATGGAACCTTTTCTCTTCTTTCTTTTCTTTTTCGTTGTTGTTGCTGCCTCACATATTGAAGGGGAGGGGCATCTAAATTCCTTTGTATTGGCTTTCTCACTACAGAAAGCTTTGAGGATGTTCTCCCACTTGAGTCTTGCCTCTTTTACATGGCTGTAGATTGCTGCCTAAAGTGAAGCAGAAAAGGAGAGAAAGAGAGGGAGAGAGAAAGCTGAATGTGGAAGGGGCAGGCCACATCATCCATGAATGACTCAAGGTAAACCACGTTTTATAATGGTCACAGACAGTGAACTTGTCTGCTACTCTTTTACTTTCTTTTTTTCTTTTTCTTTTATATCCTAGTTATATATGACTCACGCAAGGTAGACAAAAGTTGTATTTATTTCAGAGAAAATATCTTTTTCAGAAAATGTTTCCTTGTGTTTAACAATTTGAAATAATTTCTCAAGAATATATATATATATATATATATATATATATATATATATATTACAGAAACCAGCAAAACGTTTGTTTTTGTAGTTTCCGTGGAATTACATTATTTTTTCAAATAATGTGCCTTGATATATGCTTTCCTAGGATGGAAAATATGTTTAATTATTAACACTTGACTAGTTTGATCTAGAACATAGAATATTAAAGATAATCCATCGTATTTGATTTTTTATTATTAACATGTGATGGTATTTTAATTTTACATATATTTTCGTTCAATTTATATTCGAATAGCAAGAGAAATATAAATTATAAATAAATTAATGACTAAAACTATCAGCTCTGATCGATTCCATTGCGGCAAAGGAACCTGATTAATTTTACATAACCTTTAAATATGATAATAAATAGTCGTTCTTGTTTTTCGTTTTGAATTTTTTTTTGGAAAAAAAATACTTGTTGGTTGTGCATATTATTGCAGTGCCAAACAAGCACTGTTAAGAGGAATTAATTCCCCCCTTGAGATGGCATCTATGTATGTTCCTAGACATACTGACATGTTGGCACTGGAATCAAGTGTTTCAAAAGGAGAAAAAAGGAGGGACAGCAACACAAAGAGTTAATAGTGCTTGCTTTGCATGCGTAATTAGGTCTCATTGGGTTCATTAGCTAGGGGAGAGAGCAGGCAGGAAGTCATGCATGATTAGATGCAACATGACTTCAAAGTAAGCATGCCTTGGTTAAGCACACCATTATTAATTAAAACTTATTAGTTCATGCCACTTGTATGGTATTTCCCCCAACATCCCTCCTTATGGAGATGATGTGGTTGATACATTACTATATTCACTATATGCTCATTGGAATTTTCACTAATTCTTCATCCTTTTACCTGTAGGTTGTACTTGTATTATCAAACTAATCACAGATCCCTATAGCACTTGCTCAAATTGCTCATGGCAATTAAAGCTTTACTTCTTTTTTTTCTAGTTTAGTTGTTTGATATTTGAATATTTGCTATACAATTTGAACCTCACAGGAATAAAGGGACGAATATAAAAAAAGATAAAAAAAAGTATTGGAAGAGAAATAAATCTTTCGTACTTGGAAAGAAAAAATATGATGCAATAGCACTCCACTTAAGACTCTTGATCCAAGAAGTTAATCATGGAACTTTATGCACGTTCATTTTTTTTTCCACCTATTGATATTTCCATGAGTTCTCTCCTCCGTAACCAACATTTCACTTGCTGGCGGACCACCAAAAAATTTCGTTGCAACTTGTGTTGTACATCTTTCGTGTCAAAATTTAATTCCATTAATTTGCTGACATGACAGGTGCATCAAAACTGGTTAGGGTTAATGAAATCTTACCATCCCATACAAGGAAAAAAAAAGATGAGTAATAAAACCTGAGAACAATAAACTACAACTTGGAGATTATATATATATATATAATAAATTATGCAAAGGAATTGGAAGGACTTGGTATCTGAGAAAGCTAAAAACTGAAGGACATTGACCTAATAATATGTGCTGAGGTAAATGGATGCATGCATGCATTATGGCTATTGGTTTGGAATCTGGTGGTGGATGGATGGAGTCAGAGTGCTCTGAGTACTCTTGGTGGGTGCGTGCATTAACTTCCCAGGGGACCATTGTCCCTCTCTCTCTTTCTCTCTCTCTCTCCCTCCCTCTCTCTTTCTCTCTCTCTCTCTCTCAAAAGCAGGTCACAAATGGATTCAACCATTCCATATGCATCCAAGTTTAAGAGCATTCAATTCTCACAGGCAGTAGCTGGTGGTGCAGCCTCCTGTCAAGCTCTAAAAGGAGTCGGTGTATGCCAGGGAAGCTTTTCCATTTTTTTTTGTTTTTTTTTTACAGCAGATTGATGTTCCTGTAAAACTGAAGAAGTAAATTATAAACACCAGAAAAGAAAGGGAGGATGAGTGGGTTAGCCGTTGTACTCCATGCAGCTTACTATGTAGGCTTACCCTTTCCTTTTCATGCAGATTTACTTCAGGTAGAGAGCTCCAACATTTTCTGATCGAAAAAAAGAGAGCTCCAACATTTTTTAATAAAGAAAAAAAAGAGAGCTCCAACTTTACTGACTGGAATCTCTTTGATCAGAAATAGATAGTATTCCACGTATTATTAGTCGACCTCTGATGTCCTGAATTGTTAATGAGAAGGTTTTACTGAAATTTGGGTTGGGAAATTAACTGTCCATATCAGTCCTCATGACCTGAAAGTATATTCTTCAAATCATTTATACGTTTGAATTCAGCCATTTTGTGCATCAAAAGGGAAAAACTGTGTCAGAAGAAAATAAAGGATTTGACTTACATTGGAAATGTCGTCTTCTCCCTCATATTAAGTATTGATGACCGAGTACTGTTTCCATCTAATTACAGACATCAATGGAACTCACATTTGTCTCATTAGCACAAAATTACAACTCAGATATCATGAAATTTACAATTTGAAATCTGAAGCTCTTCAGATTTTACTCATTTTGACTTTTAGCCAGCACAAGTCAGCTTTTACTCCAGCTTTGTACCAGACATTTCAGCTCTATACGAGCACAAAACTGGCTGAATTTATTTCAAAAAGAAAGGGAAACAGAGTTGAAATCTTACATACATGACCTTCAAACAAAGTGATGACTATTCTTTTGGCACATGTGATTTATGAAGTAAAACAGATCAAATGTTACTTGTAACTCAACCATTGAACTTACGTGAATTATATTTTCATGTTACATGCAAAAGGGAACCAATTTTTTTTTTATATATGTAGGGAGCCAAATATTCAATGAGCCACACAACATAATAACGAATATAACCAACTGAGACAATAACAAGTTAACAACAGAGACTGCACGAATTAAAAGAAAAAAAAAGACGAGAGCTTACAGAAACAAGACGACGTAAAAGTTGGCTTTTGCTCCCTGCAAAGTTAATTTTGGACTGCATGATGGTTGGACTTAATGAATGCAATGTGATTTCATTGTGCAGAGCTCTGGGTATAAAGGAAGGGCCGCATTAAATGCCATCACGCTAGGTGTTATCTCCTCTAGCACTGACATCTCTCTCTCCCCGGCCACATTACCGCCATGTCCTGTACCAGAAGGGCATTGAATAGTGGGGAGGGGGGCACGGCCTCAAGGAGAGGGCTATTTGGTGGTGGTGGTGGGGAGGTTATCTTTACGAGTTGGTTGGTTAGGAGGGCTAAGATTCTTGTGTCAGCTTCCTCCATATCTTTTGTCCTCATTTGCTGAGGCAATTAATGCCTGAATTTGATGCAGGATGCAACTAAAGAGAGGTGAACGGAATGTAACTGATTGAACATGTTGGACAAAGAAAGGAGTATCTCTAGGAAGAAAAAGCATTGGTTGCATCTTTTGTGTATTCAAATTGATGTGTCTCTATGAAGAATTCATAATAGTTCATATAATGTCCCTTATCGTATGTTTTGATGTGGCATACTATGATACAAATATATGCCAAGAATGAGAGAAAATTAATAGTGTGCTTGTCAAACCTCTCGGGAATGATGAAAGAATGCTGGTTTATGTGACAGGATATATGGAAAAGTTCATAAAAGATGCCGGAGACATCTACTCCTCTTCTTTCCTTTGGGGACTTAATCCTGCCATGTATCCGATTAGTTTTATGTTACCTGCACCAGCCATTACCTTGCATTCTAAAACAGCATGAATAATAATAACAATAGTAATAATGGGAGAAACAAAAAGAAAGTGCAGCACTAGAACAGAGCTTGGGAGGACACTGGCAGACTTCATCTACCTTGGATTTTGAGTTATATACAGTTCCACATTCTCAACTGAATTGATCCATGTAGCCTAAGAAACTTGTATCTTACATTCTGTTGTTAAATGTTAGTGGCAATATGTCTAAACAGTAAACACCAGCGGGATTATTGTGGTAGCCTAGAAAATGATTTATGTTAGAGGCAAGGGTTTTCAGGGTTGTATGAAGAGATGGAATTTTTCTGGTATGCCTGCATCACATGGTGCATCGTTATCACATCGAAGTGGCGGTTCAACTGGTCAAAGAGATGCCCCTGGAAAGGTATGTGTTTAGTACCACGAATAGACACACACTTCCATAATAAGACAGTATCATTACTTCAAAAAAGATAAAACTGTCATGTGTTCTCTCATTTGTTTGCTAATGTGTTTTGGGTGCTTTGATAACAAACACTATTACTTTATTCTCAAGAAAATCCAAATATTTTGTGCAAGTTGTGGCAATTAATCATTGTGTGTACCACGCCTATGTTTTATAGCCGGTCCCAAGCCCGGATAAAGGAGGAGGGTTGTGTTAGGCCCCGACAGTCAGCGTAAAACCCTGTCGAATCTCATGAACATGGATAAACGAATGGCGTCGTATGATCCATGTAGCCGACCCCACCTAGTGGGATAAGGCTTTGTTGTTGTTGTAATGAAAGAAAATTATTAGTTACATATACTATCGGTAGATGCACCAACATTATTATAGTACGATGACGAATAAAGGTATCACATAAATGGTGTCATAAATGTGATAAACATGCTTCATTTGTCAACATAGAAAGTAGAACCAAAAGACAAGGAGATGATACAGAGCATAGTCCTGAAATTTGATCCAGAAAACATAAATAGCCTGTCCAACTATATGTAAGAGCACATTGTGTCAAAGCTTTGAGCAGGACAGAAGATATTATCATTATCCCCCGACTTTATATTTCGACATTAAGATTTGTTTTATCTTCAGCTTAAACATTTTTTCTGAGCTGGTCTTCAATGACATGATTTGATATGAAGAACAGAGAACCAGAAATTCTGCATCGCAAAGGGTCCTCAGAATAAGAGGATCACGATCATAATCCTGCTCAAAAGATAACTAGTTAGCCTGAGACTGAAGAACAGTTTAACTATTGTGTCATCTCAAATATATCCAAAGTTCTTCAAGATGAATAATCACAAACTGTTTATCATATAGAAATAAATTGCTAAGAATACCTTTTCTGTCATCACAGCAATAGCTTTTTGACTGAATCTACTCTCAAGTTCTCCAAGTCTTTCCTTTATTACATGGATATCCTGCAATATCAAGATCCAATAACTTTTGAGTCAAGTAAATATTTGTAATATCAAGTAAGCAATAGAAATTACTCATTCTCACTGGCCCTATTCAACAAGAACTAAGGATATAAAACAAAGGGTTCGAGTTTCAATCTGACTAATTAGCATGTGTATCCCATTTCTGCAATGTATTTGAATTCCTTTTTTCTATTTTTTTTTCTGAATGAAACATTGGTGTAATCAATTACCTCAAGATTCATCTCCTGTTCCACCCTAAGTGTATATGTTTAGGTCATGTTTCACATGTTAGGGCATATACATCCAAAAAAAATGATAACACAGCGTGTATTGGATGCTTCTCTTTCAATTTTTTGAATGAAAAAATGGGTGTAATCAATTACGCATCGTAATCGCCAGTCCACCTCAAATGTTTATGTCTAGGATAGGATACAAATAACTTTTGAAACTGGTTCCAGAGCTCAAGAATCATCACGAGACTGACAGAACTCTTTTGCAGCTTGAAACATGCTAAATCTACAATGATTTTTTTTTTTGAGAGGAATCTACAACGGGTTTTACAAGAAACAAAAGGGGAGAAGAATTACAATCATGCCTAACACTAGTAGGCCACAAGAATCAGTTTTCAGTTATGCATTCTTTTAGAGCAAATCCATAGTTAAGCATTAATCTAACTGTTCAAACATGGCTAAATGCAAAGCATCACCACATTATATTATGCTTCATGATATGAATAAACTCTCAGGTTTAGGAAGAAAGCTAGCCTTATTATTTCATTATCTACTATTATGCTTGTTGATTCATTGGATGCATTCTCTTTGACCAAGACATTTGAGATGAAGATGAAAAAAATTTAGGAAATAATTGGCTGCAGCTAGCCGATTTAACAAGCATGGAGCTAAGAGAACCTACTAGTGCAACCTTGTTTCAACCCTTCTTCTGCTTTGGGGCCGCTTTTTCCTTCTATCGACATAAGTGGGCACAGGGCAGCACACTTGTTGAGGCATTTCCTAGGATGGCAACCTTATCTGCACTTCCGTCGACAATTGTGTCATAATTTTGGATGCCAGGAGTGCGGGCACCTAGATTCCTCTGTTAAGGTCACGGCTTCTGGGTTTTCTTATCAGCGGATTGTGGATTTGTTAGCATTACATGACAGGATTTCCTGATATCCCCCTGAGAAGTCCACAAAGGACAGATGGGTCATGATCGACAGGCCACTTTGCGTGGAGGGTTTACATTCACCTGCTAGTAGGGAGTCCCATGTCAAGCACATTGCCGTCAGCCCATCGAAACATAAGAGATCTCATATCTCTCTCAAGATCAAGATCAAGATCTTCGATTGACTTTTGAGGAGAGGGTGGATCCTCACTGGAGATTATAAGGTGACGTAGGCACTGAGCTCAAACACATCATGCAAACTTTGTGGGTCTACAAAGGAGCATCTCTTCTTCCAATGTCCGACAGCCATGGAGATTTGAATGAGCTACGCAAATATCGACAACCCGATGTTGAATAGATTTTGGTCCTCACTACAGGCTTTGGTAGCCGAGGGGGATAGGATTGATGACATCCATGGCTCGGGACTTTTGTTATTATTTGGCACTCTAATAGCAGCTTAACCTTATGATTTTTTAGGGAGATTAATGTTACATCGAGAATTTTGTACTATCACATTTTTTATGTTTTTATGAGTGGGGAGAGTTTTTTTTATGGTACACTCTTGTTTTTTGTTTTGTCATCATCTTTTTGCACCATATACACACGTAAATTCCCTGTTTCTTACATCATTAATACAAATTGGATAACTACCTCGAAGTTGGAGTCATTTTCCTTTCTAAAAGAGAACCTACTAGTACTATCTGGGCATTGCATGATGGTGGTTACAGTTACAGGATATAATTTGCAGCCTTAGAAAGTTCACTAAAATCAGGAAACAAGATAAAAATAAAGTGATCCATTCACTCAACAAGCAGATATTGAAGTGTTTGCTTCCTGATGTGTAAACAAAGTTGTCCCTTAGCAAAGAGAGTAGAATTTCCCATGGTGTGCCAGTAAGATATGTGCTTAACTTATTTATCTTGTTCTCACAAAACATATCTATGACAAGTCTATCATGCCAAAGCATAAAACTCTGAATATTATGATGATATAATCAAGTTAAAAACGAACAACGTTGGATATTTTTACTGTTACAAGTTATGTTCACACTCCACAGAGAAAAAAAAAAGTTACGAATACAGTTCCAACTTAGAAAAAAAAATCTTGCATGAGATTTACCATCAATTATAATCATCAAATAAAGGTTCTCAATTTTCAAAGCCTAATAAGAGTCAATCTTTCCTTTGAAAGGAGAAAGTAGGCACTCATGTCTAACAACACTCCAAAGGAAGAAAAATTCTGATATGTGACTCTTGTGATATGCATAATAAAACATAAAAGGACCAAAACTTACACCGGTTTGAATAAAATGATGATCACTAAAATCTAGCCGATCAACATGCAGTGGTCCTATCTGCAAGAAACATGAAGAAACAAATTGTCAATTTGTCAACAGAAAAAAAAAAAGAGAACAAACTATATGGGTTGTGCTTTCTTTATTGCTTAGTCAATTAATTCATTTAATGCTATTGAACTTTTTTTCTTTGGACACTGGAAAAAAATACCAATGGTTTGTTTGTCAAACTAAATAACATGGTGGAAGATCATAGTATTAGTCCGATAATTATGTTAAGAAAAAGTAATGAGCTTCAACCATTGTAATTTTTTTTCTTGCATGGTGTGCTTGGTAGTGAATGTTATATGGTAGTGAATGTTGGGCTATGAAGGGACAACATGAACGTAAAGTGGAGGTAACCGAAATGAGGATGTTGAGATGGATGTGTGGTCATACAAGATTAGATAAGATTAGGAATGACCATATACGTGAACGAGTCGGAGTGGCTCCTATTAGTGAGAAAATGGTAGAGAATCGTTTGAGATGGTTTGGTCATGTTCAGAGAAGACCATTAGATGCGCCAGTAAGAAGAGTAGATCAAATAATCTGGAGTCCGATTAAAAGAGGGAGAGGGAGGCCAAGGCGGACACTTGGCGAACTAATAGAGCAAGTTCTATTGGTGAATAATATATCGAAAGGTTTGGTTACTAATAGAGCGGAATGACGTCGTATGATCATGTAGCCGACCCCACCTAGTGGGATAAGGCTTTGTTGTTATTGTTGTTGCATGGTGTGCTTGGATAGCTTATCTCCTCCAGTTTGAAAAACCTCTCCTATCATCTCCATGAAGGGAATGTTTCACACACCTCTTTCTTGTCTTCACTACCTACTCTTTCTATCTTCCCCTCTTTCTCTTTCACTCTCACTGTCTCACGAGTTCCCTGATCCGTCTCTACTTTTAGTTTGACTCCTATGAAGTCCAAGCTCATGATATCTTATTTCTAAAATCTATGGAAAGTAGCATTCACAAAAATCAAATCCCCACACAGAAATTAGACTCAAAGGCATTTGTCGAAGCATGCCATCTTCATGGGAAGCATGATAGCATAAAATTTCTTGGACCTTTGATGGTACTCCAATCATATATGTAAATGAAGAAACTTAATGTATGAGACTATTCTGAAAACTATTCTCTTTTTTTTTTTTTGGGTACTCCAAGCAGAGCAATTAATTTAATATATTTCTGAAAACTATTCTCTTTTTTTTTAGAAAGTTCTGGAAACTATTCTTCACACTTCATTGATGCATCTGACTCTTAAATCAAACAATTTGCAGAGATGTCTGATAGAAAGGAAATATGAGACAAAAAGGAAATGAAGAATAATCATATGTTAATTGCCTAGTTTGATTTGTTGGTGAATTAGTTATCTTTTAAGCAATTGATTTGTTATCAAAATAATTTGATACAAACTGAAAATACAAATACAAATATGACCGAAAACAAAAACAAGATAACTATTACTAGTAGTAAAAATGCAAGAATCTTAAACACAATTACTACTAATAACTTGTCAATTCGAGATGACAAATCTCCATAAGTCCATATGGAGTGGACCAAACTCCAATTACATAACTGATCAACACATTTTCCAAGGCTATCCTAAATTTAACACCCATGCATGTATTTATAACATGCAAATGTAGTTACAATAAATATAACAAAACTACAAATATAACTAACCACCCGCTACTTTCTTAATCAGCCACTAACTAATACAAGGTGGTATCATCTAACTACCCACTACTTAAATAACCACCTACTAACTACGAAGTGGTATCTTATCATAGTTCCTGTAAATGCTTTGTTTCCTTATAAGATTGTGAAGCATGGGCAGTGAGATGGCAAAAAGTTCATCATTCATGTGCCTTCGTCACTAATGTCCCCCTGGTGGTCTTAGGCATCATTTATTACATGGAGATTTTCTACTTCAATGATGTCATTGGCAAAAGTACTATTAGCAAATGGAAGCATCAACTAAGTGGACATCGAACAAAACTTATGAGAGTATTTTTTTTCTTTTCAAATACCCTGATTTTTTTTTCAAAGTTGTCAAACAGGCCTAGTTATCAATTCAAAGTCCAGAATGATCACATACAAAAACTTATGGGAGGATTTTTTTAAAAAAATCAAAACAGATTTGTGAAAAAATATTCATAAAAGGAATATATACCACAGAAAGATCCTACTTGAAAGTAATTACATGTAAAAGTAATACCTCACGAATCGCTTGAACAAAAGCATCTGGAGAACCTATTGCAGAGATACACAAGACAATGCGGTTAAGCATCACTGTCAAAGGCAATCTCAAGTGCTCTTTGTCGACTTCAAAAAAATGTGATGGAGCTAATCTACTGTAGCATACACGAGCATTTGGGTTGATATTTTGCATCTCTGATTCTATCATATGAATGGCGTTGTATGATCCATGTAGCCGACCCCACCTAGTGAGATAAGACTTTGTTGTTGTTGTTGATTCTATCATATGAAGTTGTGCATCAGGTACCTGAAAGGTAGTACCCAAAAAGATAAAAGTTTTTGTTCGTCCAAGTAAATCATCAGTTATCAAATGTTCCAATAAGAGAGCATAACCAGTTATCAAAGGTCGTACCTGAGGCAAATGAAACACTACAAATATATTAATGTGAGTTACCTTCATGGAAAATTATTTTCCATATATCAAATCCAACATCGTCGTTTGATCCATGTAGCCGACTCCACCTAGTGGGATAAGGCTTTGTTGTTGTTGTTGTATATCAAATCCAACATCGTGTACAATTGAAAATTTTATATATCCAGAATTCTAAACAGAAGCAAACCAGGAGTCATTTGGTTATAGAATTGTTATTTCAGGAATGAGAGAGGGAATGACATAGCATCTAAGAATACATTTGGCTGAAGAATAAGGTGTAGATTAAGATCTCACTCTTTTTTATTCTGCCAAACACCCATCACTATAATGTTGGGACCACAAGACTAAGTAATCTAGTCAAAGGGTAATTTAGAGATATAAATTGTTATAGAGATAAATTAGTATCAAGTAATAAAACAAAAAATAATCCAGGTAAGATTTACATAGGAACTAAAGGCCACAAATTCAAGAAAGCATCTCTGTTCGATAGGAAAATGAGAGTCAATTAAGTTATCATGGCTATTGCAACATAAAAATAGTATGTCAAATAGAATATTACAAACCATATTTGCATGATGAATCATAACTATGTCTGCTCGACTAACTGCAACCAATGGTTCCCTCAGAGGTCCACGTGGAAACAAGTGACCATTTCCCCAAGGCATTAAGGCATTTAACATTACAAGTTCCACATCACGCAACAAACTCCAATGCTGCCTACCAGAGAACAAAGGAAAAAAATTAGGAAAAAGAATAGTCTCTGAAAGAATAGAATTGATATAATAGATTGAAGATGATTCAAATATGTAATATGGACAAAAAGTACTATATTTACTTATCTGCTAGCAGTGATCTCAACTATGATACTAGATTTTATTCCCTATGCATAAGCTAAAAAAAGGTAACAACAACAACAACAAAGCCTTATCCCACTAGGTGGGGTCATACGACGTTTCGTTGATCCATGTTCATGAGATTCGACAGGGTTTTACGCTGGCTGTCGGAACCTAACACAACCCTCCTCCTTTATCCGGGCTTGGGACCGGCTATAAAACATAGGCGGAGTTAGCTAAAAAAAGGTAAATAGCTAATAAGTAACATGGATTCTGCGAGCACTAACAGCACTAAAGCAAACAAAAAGGTTGTGTTACGACTGATATAAACCTAATACCTGCATCCCATCATCTAGAATTGCAATGCCAACTCTTTGTTTATCTGATTTCAGGGCAAAGCTGTCGGAAGTTTTTGATTTCTTGAAAAAAGATGTGGCTACAAATTCTGTGCAGCCATATTTTCTAAACACAGAAGCAGCAGTTTCTCTTCTGTTAGCACCTACACCAATTCTTGTTGAAATCAATGACAGGTGTCTCTCAAGCATTTTAACTTCATCTCCACCTGCATAACCCTTGTGAAAATAAGTAGAAAGACCAAATGAGCCAGGTTATATATTGCATATTAGTAATCTAAGGCACCATCAGCAGAATGAACTCATCAACAACATGATAGAAAGAAAACAGAAGATGAAGTAGTTGGTAAATTAATATAGATAGAAGCATTGATACTGAACGACTCAGGAACTACCTAAAGAAGATGTATCATATTATAAAAAAATGTATTGAACTCAAGTTCTTTTAGAGACTATTAAACTCGAATTATAGATTAGGAAATCAATAAAACAAAAGATATTTTAGTCATAAGTCTGGCAACAAAACAGAACCAATTATCACTAAACAAAGATCAAACATTGTATAAAACGTTTTGTAAGCAAAAGATACTCAATTGTCAAACCTATCTATCTAAATAATAGTATTAATGCGCATGGAATCTATGATTAGATTCTAATCTTGTTGGATAGTCAGCATCACTACAGATGGAAGAACTGAATTTAGCCGCCAATAAACTTGTTCTGTCCACAGAAATTGCTTGTATTGTTACGACATTTACTCCAACAACGTGAACTTAAATGCATCAAAGTATCCAATTTAAAGCACAAAATTTTAGTTTGATGTCTTTGCTTGCATAAAAAAAGCTCGGCTCTCTTTGTGCACTACTTCATTGCTTTTTCTGCACATCAAAGATAATCTTTGATCCCTCTTGCCGACCAGAACTCTCACGTTTGTATGACCCATTGGAATGGTAGCACTAGTAACCGTTAAATCGAGACTATTACCCTGGTGAGTATGAGGGGAGCTATTCCTGCCTCGTCGAACCACCTTGCTAGGAACTCCACCATCGGAGTCTTCCCGCTACCACCCCAGGTGAGGTTGCCGACGCTGATCACCGGCACCGGAAGCCTGCAAAAAGGAGAAAAGAAAAACAAGGATCTATGAGACGACGATAGGAGGGAGGGCTCCAGTTGGGGGCGCGATTCAGGTGTTCGTGGAAATGCCTGTGCTTGGGAAGGAGGCCCAAGAGGTAGAAGCGGAGGCGGAGGGCGAGGGCGACGCGGTAGACAACGGAGGCGGAGGAGAGCAGCGGGAGGAGCAAGCGGTGGCCGCGAGGGAGCCTCGTGAGTTGGGCGTCAGGCGTGGCGGCGATGTCGACCACCATTCGCTTCAAGCGCCCCATGATTTCGATTTTGGGAGACGACGCGTGTCGCGCCAAAACCGAGAGTTTGTGAAAACAAGTCACGACGGGGATCCAATTATTCAGGCAATTTTTATAGCATTTATTTCATGAAACATAATTACGGTTAATTAAAATTTTACATATTAAAATGCTTTTTATCTGGATGATGGAATAAATATTTATATTCATTATCACGATTCTTTATTTTAATATATTACGATTTTTTTCATATACGAAAATAAAAATAGCGAACTAAAATGATAAAAAAGAAAAAGTTCCAAATTTGTAACCCTGATTTGTTCCCATCCTTGTCACAAATTCTGCTTGTGGCAACCTCTTTAATTGGTCTCCCAAATGTTCGTTAATTCATTACCCAACTTCAAATATGTCTGTGTGGCTCTGATATTACAATATGCATTGTCCGCGACCAGGTGTTGGATGCACAGAGGACTTGGTACGAAACGTTATGTTGCCCTAATCAAACATGTAGTTAGTCACAGTAGTTCAAATTCAAGCATAATATGTCGATAAATCAGCTCCATAGTTATCCTTGCATGGCACACACATCAAGTGCTCATGTAAGAACAGCTTGCAGAATACAGAGCAGAAAAATGATGGCAGAAGTAGGGAGAAAAAGTCTGTTATGCTATGATACACTCCTTTCATTCAGCTCTATGCACACAAGCAACGACTGTTTACAGAAAATTGAGTGTCCAATGATTAAACCCCATAAAAACTAAGGTTACGGGAAAATTCGAGAATAGAAGGAGAAGATCGTAAAGAGATTGCAGAAAAATAGAGGAGGCACACGATTTATCCAGGTTCACCCTTGAGATTAGGGCTACGTCCTGCAAATAAGTTCCACTATATCATTTTGATTACCGCCGCCACACATATTGCATTTAAAAATAAGTTATAAATAAGTCTCTTCTAACGGTTCAAAATCCGAATAAAAACAGAGAAAAAAAATCTAATCCGAACCACATGGATTGTCGGGGGCACCGCCCCCGAACCTTCCTTTTGTTCGCACGTCAACATCACAGGCAATTGGGTAATACTCAAATTCCCCTAAACTCACGTGGACGAACCCGGTATGAGAAACAAGGGGCTCACCAACTTCAATATTCTTCCACTTGGTGGATACTTCACACCAATAAGAACCTTGCCAGCAACATTCTTCTTCAATCCGACAGCAGTAGAGGACCACTCAAAACTTTGCACCTATAACAGCTTTAGTCAGAAAGTCAAAACTATTCTCTGTTGTATTAATCTTTTCAAGCTGAACTTCTTTCTTTTCCACATTTTCTCGGATGAAATGATATTGGATGTTAATATACTTTGTGCGTGAGTGAAATGCAAGAATCTTAGCTAACTAAATAGCATCTTGATTATCACATCTCACCTCCATGGCACCTTGCACAAATTCGAGCTCCAAGCACAACCGTCGTAGCTATATGGCATCTTTTGCAGCATGAGTAAGAACCATATATTCAACTTCTGTAGAAGAAAGTGCTACCACGCTCTGTCTCTTACTCATCCAACTTAGTGCAGCTTCAAATAATGTAAAAATATATCCGCTAGTAGACTGTCTATTATCAATGTCTCCACCCCAATCAGCATCTATATGGCCTACAATATCAAGCCTCTTTCCTTTTCCTGTACCTTCAAAATACAAAGAAAAATATGAAGTTTCACGAAGATATCTAAAAACTCTCTTTATAGTATTCCAGTGTTCCTTGCCTGGGTTAGACATATACTGACTTAAGACTCCTACTGTTTGGGCTATATCTGGATGCGTGCACACCATGTCATACATCAAGTCGCCAACTGCACTTGCATATGGCACACGGTCCATCTCTTCGGCTTCTTCATCCGTCTTCGGGCATTGCTCTACAGAAAGTTTGGTTCCTAGAGACATAGGAGTACCCAGTGGCTTGCAGTCCGATATGTTAAATTTTTTCAACACTTCTTTTTATGTACTTCTCCTGTCCTAGCCACAATTTTCGCTTCTGACGATCCCTTCTAATCTGCATACCCAAAATAAAATTCGTCGGCCCCAAGTCTTTCATCTCAAATTTCTTGGCCAGCAAACACTTCACTGAATTCACCATCTTCATGCTATTTTCAATCAGTAACATGTCATCCACGTACAGTGTAAGAATGACAAACTGATCTCCAACTCTCTTCACATAAACACAATGATATGAATCTGAACGTACAAACTTGAGTTCGAACATGTACGTATTAAACTTCTGATATCACATCATTGGCAACTGCTTCAATCCATACAAAGACTTCTTCAATTTGTACACCAGCTTCTCTTTACCTTGAACTTCAAAGCCTTCTGATTGCCTCATATATATCTCTTCCTCCAAGTCCCCATGAAGGAATGCCGTCTTCACATCCATCTGCTCTACCTCAAAATTATATGTTGCTGCCATATATAGAACAAAATCTGATTAAAATCATTTTCGTCACGGGAGAAAAAATTTCATCATAGTCGATTCTCTCAATCTGAGAGTACCCTTTAGCTACCAGCCTTGCTTTGTACTTTTCTACAGACCCATCCGGTTTCAATTTTCGTTTGAACACCCATTTGCAACCAATTGCCTTTCTATCTTTAAGTAATTTACACAAGCTCCATGTTTGCCATAACAAGCTCCATGTTTGCCATATCAATTGTCTTTCTTATTCAGTGACTGCATCTCATTTGTCATAACAAGCTCTCGTTTATTTGCATCATCCATAGACCTTACATCTTTTACAGAACTAGGTTCTTTTCTGATGATGCTCAAAGCATGAAACGAACTCAGAGCACTAAGAGAGTATATAAGAGGTGCTCTTCTTACTCGTGTCGATCTCTTGAGAACTGGTATGGTACCAACATCTGGGTCTTCATCTGAATCTGCATCTTCAACTTCATTAACCGAGTCCTCTTGATCAGATTCTGGAATAGACTCAACTGAAATATCTTGAGCAACCACTTCTACAGCTTCAGAATCAGAATCTTCTTTCGAATCAGAATATTCTTTAAGCACTGCAACTTTCTTGAATTCATCATTTTTCTGAGCCTTAACTTGGGATTGTGATTCACGGAAGACAACATCCCTACTGTATACAATAGTCATTATCCTTGGATTCCACAGTTTATAGTCCTTGACCCCTTTCTTGTATCCGACAAATATGTTCTTTTCAGACTTACTGTCAAGTTTATCCTACTTTTCCTCGGGTATATGAACATACATGTCACATCCGAACATCCGAACATGAGACAGATTCGGCTTCTTCCTAAACATTGCCTCATAAGGCGTCCGATCATTCACTGACGAGGTCGGTGAGCGATTCTTCAAATAGTTTGTTGTGGCTACAGCTTCTGCCCAGAATTCTTGTCCCAATCCAGCCCAACTTAGCATACATCTGGCATTCTCTATGAGTGACCGACTTTAACCTTTCGGCTACTCCATTCTGCTCAGTGTATATGGAGTTGTCTTCTGCATTGCAATACCATTGTCTACGCAGAACTGCTCAAACTTCTCTGAATAAAATTCGCCTCCGTTATCTGTATGAAGGGTCTTGATCTTGCTGCTCAATTGGTTTTCCACAAAAACTATAAATTCTCGAAACTTATCGAATACATCAAATTTATTTTTAATAAAATAAATCCAATTGTATCTTAAAAAATCATCTATAAAAGAGACATAGTACATTGACCCTCCAATAGATGGAGTCGGAGTTGGTCCAAAGACATCATTATGGATCAGTTCGAGAATCTTCGTTGCCCTTGAACCTGTGTGTTGAAAATTGACTTGGTTCTATTTTCCATAGAGGCAATGTTCACAGAATCCGAAGCTCACAGAACAATCTGGAACTCCTTTTACTATCTGACTTGATGCTATGGTAGAGAGTCTTTTTTTTACTGATATGGCCTAATCTTTGATGCCACAACATAGATGTGTTGTCTTCATCTTCTTTGGTCTCTTCAGAAATAAATCCGCAACCCACAGATATAATCTTTCCGAGCAACTTGTACAATGTGTCATAGCGAACCTCTCGTTCAATCATAATAGACCATCTGATCATCTTGCACGAATCCTTGTCGCAACTGAATATAACACCCGAATCAGCCATTGTACCAACAGATAATAAACTCCTGCTCATAAATGGTATATGCATCACCTCTGGTAGAGTATTCACCGTGCCATCATTCATCCTCAACTTCATCATGCCACGTCCAACAATCTTAACTGTAGTGTCATCTCCGAGCATGACATCCCCATCATTATACTTCTCATATTCACAAAATCAGTATCTATGAGATGTCATATGGTATGAAGCACCGGTATCGATGAGCCAGACATCCTTATCTGACTGTGCCATACATGCAGAAGCCATATACATATCCCCTGCTTCAGTGTCCTTTTTGTCCGAGGTTGACTCAGCTTCTTTATTATGAATCGACTTATTTTTGCAATCTCGCTTCAGATGGACCAACTTTTGACATCTCTAGTATTGCACCTTCTTATTTCTATTCTTCAAACGTCCACGAGATTTAGATCTGGACCCTCTCTGATTCTGAGTCCTTTCTGGTTGCATTCCTTTAGTCGCTAGCGTCTCTTTACCAGAACTTGACGATCCTTTTTTTCGTGTTTCCTCTGATAACAAGGCAGTACATACACTTTCATACGAAAATTCTTTATCCTCATCATCAATCACAACAATCAAATTATCCCATGAATTTGACAGTGAACAGAACAATGTTATTACCTTATCATCATCTTGAAATTTAACACCGACTGATACAAGTTTATTGATCACCATGTTAAAGTTATAAAGATGAGTAGAGAACGAGTCACCCTCATGCATCCGAAGATTGTACAATTTTTTCCTCAGAAATAACTTGTTAACCAGTGACTTACTTTGATATAGGAATTCCAACTTTCTCCACAGATCTCTGGCTGTAGGTTCGCTCATCACATTCGTAAGAATTGAATCCGCGAGACAAAGTCGAATCAAACCCTTCGCATTTCTATCAATCTGATCACACTCTTCAATCGCCTTTGGATCTGCCTGACTAGAGGAAGCCCCGTCTGTGACCTTTGCTGCTTCTCTCCTTCTCAATTGCCGTCCAAAGATCTCGATCATAGAGGAGATCCTCCATCTTCATCTTCTAGAGATCAAATCGCGTTTCATCAAATTTTTCTATCTCAATCCGCGATTCTCCTGACATCTCGAATAAATCCTAATTCCTCGAACCTGAGCTCTAATACCAATTGATGGAAAAATTCGAGAACAGAAAGAGAAGATCGTAAAGATATTGCAGAAAAATAGAGGAGACACACGATTTACCTAGGTTCACCCTTGAGATTAGGGCTACGTCTTGTAAAGATGTTCCACTATATCGTTTTGATTATAGTCGTCACACAGATTACATCTGAAAATAAGCTATAAATAAGTCTCTCCTAAACGATTCAAAACCCGAACAAAACAGAGAAAAAAATCTAATCCGAACCACACGGGCCGTCGGGGGCGGTGCCCCCGAACCCCCTTTTGTTCGCACACCAGCATCACAAATAATTGTGTAATATTCAGATTCTCCTAAGCTCACGTAGACGAATCCGATGTGAGAAACAAAGGGCCATGAAGTATTAACCGCATGCACACCTAACCTTAAAACATATCCCTGCCTCTTACAATTCATCGCCTGTTGTTAGCTTGAACAGCATCATTGGTGCACAGTAAAAGGAGAGAGCAGCAACATACGAGCACAGTAATGCTCATTCCATTCAGTAATAAACTGGAACTTGTTGCAGCTATTGGATTTCTCTAACAAACAGTGTAATAAGAACAGCATCACTTACTAATTACAAGGTTCTTTTTTTTTCGTGTAATTTATAAAGCACACTGATGATTGATCAATCTGATTCTAGAAGAAGGAGCGCTTGGAGGGGGCTCTGCCTACGGCTCTCATGAAGTGCGCCAGCTCGAGCACCTTCCCCACCTTGGTGCCCCTCTTCGCCTCCGCTGACGCCCTCTTCTCCTCCGCCTTGCGGCGCGCCCGCGCCACGTCGTTCTGCATCTTCTCCATGGCCCTCGCCCGCTGCTCGTCCAGCTTCCTCTGTCAGAAGCCAAAGAATTGTTATAGTCCAGTGGCCTGCGAGCGTACATGGAGTTTTAAAATATAAACTACGAAAACGGAGCCTGTTACGTACCTCTACTTTCTTCAGCCACGCAGCGGCTTTCTCCACCTGCTCGCCCTCCCACCCGTTGATGATCACCTCCTCCCGCTTGAACCGGTTGTTGATCTTGGCGATCTCCGCGGTCTGCCACGCCGATATCTTCGACTCGACCTCCTCCTTCTTCAGGACGTGGAGCGGCACCTCCTCCGCAGACGACGGGTTCGCCGCGGCGGCGGGGTCAGCAGGGAGGGCGCGACGAGGGGAAGGCATGGGGTTGTTGTCGGGGACGATCGCCAGGGGATTCGTCTCCTCCAGCTCGTCTTCTCCGATCCTCGCCAGGTTCGGTTCGTCGTGGAAGTTACCGCCGTTGGCGCCGGTGCCGTGGCCGCTTCCTGCGCCGTTGACGGCAGGGCTGTTGCTGTTGTTGTTCTGCATGGTGGAGCCTGCGACGACCATGGCGCTGAACTCCCTGCTCATAGTAGTGAAGGCCTCCCCGATGGCTTCGGCGCTCCCCACGGAGAGCGACGACGACCGGTGGCTGCCGGCCTCCCACAGCTCCCGCCTCCGGCCTCGGCTGGACGACGGATGAGAGGGCGGCGCAGGGATCAGTGCATGGATGTCCCGGAACTCGATCTCTTCCCGGGCATCGTCCTCCACAGCGCTGTGACCAGGGCGTTGCCCATGCAACATGAGAGATGTTAAACCACGACAAGAGCAGCCAGCACTACGAGTGGTGCGTCGTGGAGTGGTGAGGCTAGGAACCAAACGCTCAAAGCCTTCGAATGATTAATTAGTGCAAGACGTCTCTCTCTCTCTCTCTCTCTCTCTCTCTCTCTCCCCTATTATTATTGGTGATTGGAGCAAGGTTTACGTGCCACAAGCGAGTGCTTAAATAAAAGAACGGTCAGCTCTGTGGATGTGAATTGCGTGGAAGCACCACTCAGATGATAACAACTCCGAGCACTTAAATTTTTGATGTGCCACTTTTATCTACGTTTCTGTAATTTTCTCCCTAGAGCAGAACTTCTGCAGGTGTAAATTTTAACCAATGATACAAAAAAGAGCAACATTTCATAGCATGCAATTAAGCAATAAATGTATACCTTTTTAACATTTTATCTCTGATTCTCTTCGGCTGTTGAAAAGTAAAAGTTGCAGGCAAATAAATGATGATGATGTTTTCTGCAAGTGATGCATTGGAATATATGTATCTTATCCTTCATCACTTTCACATCTGTTGTACCAACCAAATGAGGACACCTCGTGCAGATTCCTTTCGTTTCCATATATTAATCTTTACAGAGTTCTAACATTTACTGAACTCATTGGTGACCTTGTTAATTGTTATCAATTATCATAATCTCTTGGCATCATTCTGGAATAGATTCCAATCCTAATCCACCACACAGGGGATCAAACAAACCGCATGGGACACTCCAGTGGTCACCTCTGTCCATCTTACGTGAAATTGGAAGAACAGGTCAGTCAGTGTCAGTAATCTGTAAGAACAAGAACTGTGCAGCACATTCACGCATGTTCTCCAACTGTGTGCCCTTGTAGCCGTCAAGGCTCTTTTCACTACGTTGAAGTAAGATGTTGTACAACGACACATCTAAGCATCAGACAAGAACTGGAAAAGGGGGAGCATCCAGAACTGCATGAATTACAAATCTAAAAGATCTTATCTTTTCTTTTACTTTTCAACAAAATAATTACATCGGCCAGTGCTGTAAGATATATGTAGGTGTTTAATTGTTTATCATGGTTGTAATTTGTTTTTGAAGCGCAGGTCCTTTTACTGTCGAATTCTTGTGGCAGCTTCGCATGCAGCTTTTTATCAAGCATGATTCTGATTCAGAGTGAAAGTTCATAGCTTTGCAAAAGTATGAAACAGACATCAATTTGAACATTTTTACTTTTGTTTAGAAATGTTTAGAGGGAAGAGAGAAAGAGACAAACAATCTGAGTAGTAGGAATGTAACATCTGGCACAAATGATTTCATAGTATATGAAGTAGTCAATTCCATGTGGGTTTCTATCTTTTCCATATTTAATCAAGTGTTTGACTGGTTAACTTTCATGCGTTTGATTTAACTACAAGGATAATATATGTTTAGGTATGAATAATTGCTAAGTACTTTTGTCATTAATTTCTCATATTTATATTTATAGATTGATAGTTGAGAATTCATATGGTCAGAGAGGAAAACAGAGCAGAGACATGTCACATTTTCCCTCCCCTGAGTGACAATAAAAGATGGCCATGCAGGTAGATCAGTTAAGGTAGGGTCTCATATCCTTTGAGTTGGTGGTTGATGGAAGATGCATAAGATGCAGGAACAGAACAGCAGGAGATATGGATAGGAGGCAAGTAGATTGCAGAGCACATGAGATGTTTGATTTGGTTCTCTCACATGTCTAACAATGCAGTATGTATATGGTGCCCCTCTCCTTTGTTAGGGAATGCAAGGACTTGTTGGACCAATTTTTTTTTTCACCTTTTCTTACATTTGATCATTAACTTCAATAAATATACTTGCATTTTTTTTGAAAAAAAAATAGTACTCCTAAGTTTAGGACAATAAACAAGGAGCATTGTGATCCATTATATTTACAGTTTAGGACAATGCTATTAAAATCGAATTGGACTGACTAGTTCCACTAGATCAATGATGAACCGGCAACTGAGATCTTGTTTTTTTGCCAAAATCAATCTTGACATTGAAATGGATAAAAACCGATTCAACCTAAAAATATTGAACAACCGATTGGGCTCAATTCAAATTTTGGGAAAATAAATAAAAATAGAAAAGTTAAAAAAGAAATAAAAGGAAGGTTAAAAGGAGGAAAATGATATGTAAAAAATTAAATAGAAATAGAAATAAGAAAGGCAAGTATTTAAAATCAAATAATGCTAAAAAGAAAAAAAAACTATCAAATGGTATAAAAAAAGGAAATAAAAAGAAAAATGTTAAAGAAAAATATAAAAAAGAAATAAGACTAACTTTAAGATAAAATCTATTAATATAACATCTATCATCATAAATTATTAATAATCTATTTATATTTACAATAATAATAATTATTCATTATTAAAACTTCGAAAAAAATAAAAGAATTTATCTATTATTAATAGATTATTAGTATAATATTTATATATTGTATTATAACTTATACTATATCATTAGAATTATTATAAATAATATTTTTTAATAAATTTGATTCAAAAACTGATCCAACAACGAACTAATAATGACTCCAGTCCAGTCGTCCGTCTTCTTATGAAAATATAAGATTTAGCAAAAGCGGAATGATGTAGTTATGAATGCATGTCTTGATGAATTGTGCCTTCGAAAACATTGATCCCCTCAATGGTGAAGGTATGGAGATGAGGATTTCAATCCGGGTAGTTGTAATGATCTTAGCTACCATATCAATGTTATGATAATAATTCACCGACCGTATTTATATCCCGAAATTGAATTCTTTTTTTTTTTTCAAATGTATGCATGTTTGCATTAAATGTTCTCAAATAACATATATGTGATCTATGATGTGTCATTCTCAACAATTAATAAAGTGAGATTCCTTTACCTCCAAGGCAAATGTTTCCATCCTCCACAAAAAGAAACAGATCTTAAATTTCTTGTATCCCTAATAATTGAAATTGTATGCATGATCAATTGGGGTAATTTGCTAATAGTTAACTTGTAAGATTTATTATTGACATATTATTTTAATGTATACAAATTAGACTAATCTACCATCATCAGTCTTTTATATTGAAGTAAACTGTTTTTTCTTCAATTTTGATCTTGCAGTTCACTCTATTCAATCCGTCTGAATTTAATCCGTATGCATTGTTGATTTTTTTATTTAATTAAGTACTATTGTTCTTATTGTTATAAATAAGTCATCCTTATTTTTAGTGTGATTGTGTATTAAAACAAAAGTGAATACCATTCCAAAAAACTTGGGATATTTATGAATGGGTGAAATCTAATTCATATCCAACATTTTGATCGAGTCAAGCCACATCCCTTTTGAAAGTTGGACCTTATCCAATTTGATTCGAATACGATCATTATTTTTATTATTTAATATAAATATTTATTAATAAATATTTTAATATATCAAATAATTTATCAAATTTTTAAATATTACTCCCACATTTAGAACAATTTTATTTTAATATTTTAAAATTTTAAATAAAATATAAACTTTAAATAAAAATAATAATATTCAAATTGAATCGAATGAACCCAATCACCGACCCAAATTATGTCCGACCGTGTCCAACAACCTGATCATTCCATGTCACATTGTATTCACTCCTAACTCCTTACCCATCTTATCATACTTTTATGTTATTAGAAAATGATAGTTGTAATATCATAAAATGACAAAATGAATAGGACTTCTAAATTCTACCTCAATAATTTTCTTAATTACTAATTTTAATTTATAATATATAAATTAATTTTTTATGAGTTTGTGATTATCACTATATCTAACATATCTTTAAATATTTGTTCAAATTTAACGAGCAAATGAAGATAATCAATATTTTAAAAGTCAAAGATATAGAAGTAATTTAAAATTTTAAAAGTAAATTTAGATTGGGATTATATTTTGATTAACATAACTGATAAAGATAAACAATATTACATATATCATACACAAGTAGAAGATTAAAATAAATATAAAAATGTTAAGTATGCTGAATAAGATACATGCAGTGTAATAGAACAACTGTAGTAAAAAAATTAAAACTATAATGTTAAGTTTTTTAAGTTGACTATCATAAAATTAATGATAATATTGTCGTTGAGAAAAAAAGGACACTCTTGATCTTCTAATATTATAAAAAATAAAGTCGTTTGATTATAATGTTTCAATTTTATTTTGCTTCAAATTGGGACAACGAAATGGATGTAGTTCGAAAAATCGATATTCATATTTAAGTATGTAGTATTATGTACTAGGACAAATAATGTTGCCTATTGCTTTTTTTGGATGGCCAGCGTTGGGAGTTTTGGAAAGTGGGCTGATGATTTAATTCGCTCAATGTTAAAAAAAATATTATTAATAAGTTGGAGGAGCAATTAATCTGATTAGATTCATTTTTTTTTTGTCGTCTACAGAGAGAGATGATAAATGATGCTTCAAACAAAAATAGTCTACATATATAAAAATTCAAACTTGATATCTTAAAAAAAAACGCTTACCGCTCGACTGAACTCTTTTTGATAATATTACTTATTACTTTATCCACAATTTTAATAATAATAATAATAATAATAATAATAATAATAATAATAATAATAATAATAATAATAATAATTAGTGATGGTGATTTAAAGTTAAAGGGTCATAATTTGTTTGTTTGTATATGCCTTGATTTGACGGACGCCACGTTGCTAGCAGGAGGCACGTCCAGGTGTTCCTTGCCGCGTGGAATCGACCACTACGCCCGGTCGCCAACGCAAGCACACCCAAACACAAAAAAAAACTCCACCCGAGTGCGCGTCCATCGTTTTCTCTTCTTTTAACATTTCGATGTATTATCCAAACGTTAATTAACTTGCCCTTTTGTTAGCAACTGGAGACATCATCATCATCATAATTAATTAATAATTAATGGTTTGCGCATTTAACCTTTTTTTGTGTGTGTGTGTGTACGTACTACATTTTGGTTCATTCCATATTCTCTTACTAAATAAAATAATAATTGTGCCGTGCCGTGTCATTTCTACTTGTATCCCAAGTATTTTGATATGTATATATATACATGATATATATATTGTGATTAATTAAATTATCCATTAATTAAAGGGGGGGGGGGGGGGGGGGTCTATATTCATGGTGACATGACATGCATGACAAGCAGCTCATAAACATCTAATTGATTAATTAATGGGATTAATAAGAAGGATTCTTTGTCCCATGGGGCCATGACAATGCATCATTTTCCTTTTTTTTTGTTTGCAAGATGAAGAAGGTCGGTGGAATGGACCATGCATGCATGCAACGGAATGGACAAATGGGGGCCTTTAAGATGGGGGGACGCGTGGGCGGCGGGAGATGTTGATGACGACGACGTGCCGGCCATATGGAGGTGCTCCGTCCGTCCACGTGGAAGATGACGCACGGCCCTCTTCCAACACCTTCGTTATTATCGAATTGCTATCTTATTATCTTATTACTAATAATAATAATCACCACACCACTCCGTCTCATTAAATTCAAATTCAGTTTTAATTTTCTTCTTTCAAGATGCTAAATATGTGAATAGGACATAAATTTTCTCTTCCTATTTAGGATTCCAATTTCCTCGAGTAGCACCAACGTGTCCTTGCGCTGCTGGTTAGCGTGTAACGCAAGTAATCGTGAAGGTTGAGAGTTCGAACCTGTGTCTCGTATTGCATTATTGACAGCGATGAAGAAAATTGCACCAAAGGTGATGGTGGGTCCATCACAGTGCCATCTTATATAATAAGATGATGAATATGGTGCTTCTGAGCTATTTTTTTTTTAAATTTCACATTTTTACTAAACCATAAAAATCTTAATTTAAATCACCATGAATGAAGATACCATAAGATTAAATGCCGAAAATATAATATGGGCTAATTTCTTTACGACACTAAAGAGATCTTACTTATATTTTTACAACATTAAAGTGCTAATAAGAAATCAACTTTCTCCCATACCATAGAATGATGTTTGCCAGTCAAAAAATAAAAAAAAAGGGATAAAATACCAAGAATCTAAGGTGGGGCCCAATCATGCAAATACCCAGCTTGTTAAAAAAAAAAGGCTTCAAGAATTCATCATGTCTTCAATTTGAACTATATCTTAAAACTTAAAAATGGGTTAAATTTTGGTAAAGAATAATAAATAATATTAAATCTTAAAAGTTCTGAATCGATAATTAATCATGATACATATGTCATATTATTGGCAACTGGAACGATGCTCAGTAATCATTGCCATCACAAGAACATCTTGTAACAAAAAAAATTGACAATGGTGCTTCTGTGCTAATGTTTTATTCTTCATAGACTTTCACTAAATCTCAAATCAAAATGTATAATTAAATTTTGATAATTGTGAATTTAATTATGATTTTGTAATTTAGGACTCGTGAGTGCTTCCGTTCATAGGGATCTAATTTTCTAATTCGATTTGTGAATATCCCTACTTATTATCGAGATTTAATTATATTTTAATTTATGGTTTGGCATTGATGAACGCTTTTCCTTTCTGGCATTTGATGTTTGTACAAAAAAAAAAAAAACCTAACTCACAATATTAGTTGACATGAACCTCAAGATCGAATCAAATAGAATCGACATCGATCCAATTAAAATTTGAGGGCCAACAAATTTTAATTTTTAGAACGCGACCTACCTCAACCCAATTCGATGATCCAATAAAATATGTTATTTTATTATTAAAATAATGTCATCTTGCAATATCTTAGTTTTTTCCTCTAGATTTTTTTTTCCTGAGTGATTTGTTTATTTGGTGTTTTCAAATGGTCCATTTCCCTCAATTTGTAAGTATAATTAACACGTTTTTGCACTGTTTCTAAGTAGTTCCTAATTAGGTTTGGAGTCTTCAAGTGCCTCTTCTTTGGCCATGCATTTCTTCTTCTCTACTGCGGCTCGATTCAGTGATAAAATTCATCACAAACTAAAGTTAGCTAAAACTGAAGGAATCATCAAAATACCCGAAATTATTGGAAAAATAAAGGATTTTGGTCTGCTGAATATACAATGCCCTTGGAAGCTGCCACTTGCAGTCTAATTGAGTTTTCAGTCAGCTAACAATTTCTGGTTTGATCTGTTGATGGAAGCTCATGAACCTGGGGAAGAGGAATCCTTCTTCTTTTCTGGTGCTCCTTGTTCTGAGTAGCCAAAACTGGAGTGTCTCATTAACCTGCACTTCCGTCTTCCATCCTTGTCCCACTCTGGTCAAAGGAGCAAATTTCAGAAAAGTGCTTGGATACAGAAAGCTTCATATGCGTTTGCAGAAGTCATTTTGCAGCGAAAAAGAATTTTAATCATCAAGAATCTAGTGATGGACAACCGGCTATGTTCTGTTGGAGATATTAATTTTATCCATGCAGACTTATAGCTTCCATCCGATGCAAATGTATAATGAACTGGCTTCTTAGTATTTTGTCCAGTCAAAATGTTAGATCATAGTTCTGGGTTCCTTCTTCTTTCGGCCGTGTTCATCATGTCCTCAAGTCCATTGGAAAGAAAAATGGTTTGGATGCCAGGAAGAACATTAATAATTATGTACCATTTCGATTCATTTGGCCAGAGGATGCAGATGTAGGTTATTTGGGAAGAACAATGGATATACTGTTCATAGCAGAGTCTCACTCAGCTGAATACTTGTGGAGGATGTTGTCAGATTAAAATTCCATCTTACGATAAAGGATTTGTCCTTTCTCTTTTTCTTGTCATATAAATAAAAATGATGAATGAGATTAAAACTTTTTAAATACAAATAGATAAATTATTATCGATAAACTTTAAATTTGATAAATAAAATGGTACAGAATTTTCATTTATTTGTGTTTTACAGAAGTCATTTTTGGCTGCAGCAATAGAATCTGAAAAATTAAAATTCCACTGATGGATAACTAAGTAGCTATTGTTTGAACTACTATTATTATTATTATTATTATTATTATTATTATTATTATTATTATTATTATTATTATTATTATTATTATTATTATTATTATTATTATTATTATTATTAAATCAAACGGACCCTTGACTGATTGTTTATTTCAGCTCGTAGTTTTGGGCTTTTTATCTACTAATAATTTAATTTATAAAAATGTTTGTTAATAAATTTGTAATTACAATTTTTCTCCTATTGAAGTTGAAAAAATAAAATTTAAGAGGTCGATTTTTCGAAGCTCCGATCATTAAGTAGCAAAATATGATGGAGCCTGAATAATGAATATTGATGAGTGGGTCCATCACAATTCATCCCAAGATAATATTGGGGCTTTCGAGCTAATTCTTTTCATTTTTAACTGCATGATTGAAAAAATTATTATCGTTTCTTCTTCTAAATATTATTATTGTAACCAGTGAATTAATCATTAGGAATTAAGCATTGCATGAAAATATTATGAAGATTAAGTAATTAATTAATAGGAATCATAGTGGCATTATGGTCCCTCCCTTCACTCAGCACTCTTAATAGTTACTAATATATTCTCGTAAGAAGATTCATCCCATAAATAGGGGCGGTGGAGCCAGATTAACAACGCTAAGGTAAGAGCTTACCCACTTGCTAAATTGACTTCAAATTTTAATGAATTAAGGAAGAAAAAAATAATATTTTCAGAACTGGAGTTATCGGATCGACGATAGGACTGGACTTATTATCGGATCGTGGTTGGACCGATCCGATCGTGTTCGATCGAACTGAAATATAAATAGATTATTATAATCATTATAAAGATATAATGTAAGTTATAAGATATAGTACATGAATATTGTACTAACAATCTATTAATAATATTAAAAATTAATATAACATATTTTTATTTATTAAAAGTTTTAATAATGATAATTAATAATGATTAACATATAAATATAAATAGATTATTATTAATTTAATATATATTATTTAATGACGATAGATGCTATATTAATAAATTTTATCTTAAATTATTCTTATTTATTTTTTCTTTAACACTTTTCTTTTTATTTCCTTTATTTACGCTCTTTGATAATTTTCCATTTTAATATTATTTAATTTTAAATACTTACCTTTTTATTTCAATTTCTATTTAATTATATACATATCATATCCCATTGCACAATGGTATTGGCTTATAATTCGTGATAGTTTTAAGGTTGGACTTCTTTGGTATAAATGTAAGGGATGTTAGTTCAGATCCAGGTGACAGACTGTATGAATTAAAAAAAAAATATTGGAGTTCCTTTGTAATATCTTACCCAATTATATTCCAATAATTTCTACAGAACTCATTCGTAAACCCATCTGGCCTTGGAGCTTTCTCCGCAGCCATAGTTCAAAATGCATTTTTAATTTCTCGATCAGTAACTGGAGTAATTAGTTGGGAATGCCAGGAATGGTGTAGATTTGGCAATGGAGGCCACTCTCATCCAGTGGGGGGGGGGGGGCAGCCTCCATATGATCCTAGAGTTTTGAGTAACGATTGACAAAACACTCCTTGATCTGTTTCTCATTTGTTAGCACATTTTTAGTTGAGTCTTCAATTTTAGTTATAGTATTTCTCTTGTGTCTGATAATTGTACTAATTTAATATTCTTATCTCCATCCTTAATCCAATTAACTCTTGACTTAGACCATCATTTAATACTTGTCTGTCTTAGATATGCAGTATGTTGGTTGTACTTTATCTTCAAGTTTAAAGTCTCTACCTCAAATAGACTCACAAAACCATCCTTGAGTTCTAAATTAGTAATCTCATGCTTAACTTGATAAGCCCTATTTTCAAGTCTACCTAATTCCTCTTTGTTCCATTTTATCGTATGCTTTTTAACCTTATTTAAAGACTCCATAATGGACATCTGATTCCCTCTATTGTACCACACCTCTTGCACAATGTCCCTGGGTTTAGCATACTCAAACAAAAATTGTTCATATATAAAATGCCTTGATTTTTGAGGTTGAGAATTAGTATCGAACAAAAGAGGTGCATGATCAGAAGTACCCCTGTGCAGTGTGTATAGTTTAAGATTTGGATATTTAGTTAACTAAGGCTCTATCCAATCTACACAGGATCCTAGCATGTTGCACATGATTATTGCACCATGTAAATTGTGCCCCTTAAAGGAATATCAAAAAGACCTTGCGCATGAACAAAATGTACGAATAGATTTTTTATTAGTAAAACCCTTACCACCTTTTTTATCTTCAGGATACAAGATAGAATTCATATCCCCGAAAATTAATCGGGGTATATCGTCAAGACTCAAGGACTCAAGTTGTTGCCGCAGAACATTTCTTAGTAATGGAATATTACTAGCATAAATAGCAATTAACAAAAAAGAGAACTCATCTATCATAACAATTACATGCATATATTGATCCGACGAAGACAGGAAGGAAACAATAGCATTACCCTTCCTCCACGCAATAATTATACCCCCATATGCAAACAGTAGCAAACCCTTATGATAAAGGCCTATCCAATTACTACATAATCTTTTAATAACAAGTTCAGAGAACTTACTGATAGTATATGTCTCCAAGAGAATGATAATATCTGGATGGTATTGTTGAATGAGGTTCCGCAACCGATCACGAACCTTACTTCTGTGTGCCTCCTGACAGTGAACATAACTTACATATGGTCATACATAATAATAACAATTTGAACCATATATCAAAAACAATATCCAATATGCGATAAGAAAATATCAATACTTATCATATCAGTGAATTTTAATTATCAATTATACAATATTCATTATCCATAAGGATTAATTGACTGCAATCAAATATTCAATTAACTTTTTGGGCTATTTTTCTAAACCTCTCTTAAACTACCATGATTTTTTGCATCTAACCCTATTATATGAACTTGCCGTAGGACATCCATATATTATACCACAATTTCCACTTTAGTTCATCCGTTTAATTATGTTAACTTTTTTTCTTTTTTCATTTTTTCATATTTATTAAAAAACTAAATTACCCTTTTCATTTGAAAGTCTAAAATAATATATAAAACATAATAATAAATTAAAAAAGCGGGTGATACACCCTCTCCCTCCCTGACGTCGAAAGGAGGGGGGACAGAGAGTTCGAGGATGGATATCACATTGGTGAGGTTGCGGATGACGATGGTGTGGACGTAGACAATGGAGAAGGAGAGGACCACAAGCAGCACCAGGTAGGTTATGATGTCCTCAGGATATCTGAGAAGGAGATGGCATTGCATACGAGAAAAAGAAGGGCGAGGAAGTGGGCCACGGAGAGTGTGACGATGGCACATGTGCTTAGGTAGGTGGAAAGGAGTCAATGAAAGGCAGGAAGGATCGAGGTTGCCTAGAACGTTGAGTTGGAGTGTAGGCGCAAGCCACAGAGTACATGACAAATGCACATGCAGCGAGGAGAATGGTGAGGAGGAGTGGGAAGGAGGCAACAGTGGAGACGACAGAGCCGACGAGGTGGTGGGAGAGCTGGAGGAGGGGCGGGAGATGGGGAGACCGCAGACGGAGGCAAGCACGGTGACGCGGCGGGCGAATGGGGCGGCGAGGGGCACATCGAGGAAGGCAGATGAGAGGAGGGTGATGGAGACATGGCAGAGGAGGAAGCCGATGATGAAGAGGAAGGCGGATGGATCGGAGCCAAGGACTCGCACGAACTCTCGCAGGATCTCAAGAGCGCTCATCGGCCACTATAGCAGGGGGTGTCGGCCCCCTTTCCGTGAGCTACAGAGGGTTGTAGGGGCAGTGCCCCTTTTTAATTTTTAATTATTTTTAATATATTATTTTAAACTTTTAAAAATTCAATGAGAAGGAGAATAGTAGTTTAGTCTTTTAATAAATAGAACAAATTGAAAAAAATGGAAAATTTAACAAAATTAGACAAATGGCATTAAAGTGAAAATTGTGATATAATTTAGGGATGTACGACGAGTTCATATATTAGAGTTAGATGTGAAAAATTATAATAATTTAGGAGAGGTTTAGAAAATAACCCTAACTTTTTTTATCATCATTTTTAAGGGCTACAATTTAGCGTGCTCTGACTTTCGAGCCTCCGCTTGTTCTTTTCCCTTTGCCTCTTTTCCTCTATCTTTGTCCTTCCCCCTTCGAAACTTATCTTTTCAGTCAATTATCTTGTCAAGTTATGTTTTTGGAACAACTTTTTGACCATATTTTGATTCTTTAATGATGCAATTCTATCCACTATTTTTATCCATACAATATCAATACTTAAGATAATAATCCTAAGAGTTGATATAAGGATCCTGTACGTACCTCAAGTTGACTAAAGATCAACTATAAATTCTCTTCAATTTTTCTACACGATCATTGAACCTTGACTAACAATTATTCCATGATGTTTTCTTGAAACGCATGTGAACCACCTTGATAATAATCTTTAATGTTGGGGCTTCGAGTTGGTCTAATCGTGATCCATTGGTGCATCTCGATTTGTGTGCAAATGAGGATAGAAGGAGAAGTTGCAAGGCAAAAATTTGGCCTTGATACGTGGGAAGAAAGTTAACATCTTTGAGTCCTATTTATAGCTTTTTGAGTGAAGTTTGATTCGATTCATGTCCTTCTAAGCTTAATTATCCTTTCATAAAATTTCATCATTAATTAATTCTGAATTTAATATTTAATCCTCCTCAGCCTCAATCTCAATCAAATTATCTCTTTATCTCTTATCTCCAATTCATAACTACTCTCATTAAACTATACTTTCATCACATCCTTTTATTTCTTTTTGTTCTTTAATTTTCAGAATGATTTAATATAATAATATTTTATCAATTAATTTTAAATTACAATAATAATTAACATTATCTTAATGTTTGTAATATTTATAAGTCTTAAAAATATCAATCTTATCCTATTTGGAAGTTCTTTATGGCCATTAAAGTTATCCTTGGATCTCAATTCAAATTAAAATCTCTAATTTCATTCTAATTATAATTCCTACTCCCAATAGTATTTAACTTTCTTTCATTTTTGTTAACTTTTCTAACCATACTTTTATCCTTCTCAAACTCAAATTGGTAATCTTGATTCAATTAATATTCCTATTCATATTCCTACGCAAATTCAAATTCCTTTTTATTAGACCTTCTTTCCATTTATATTCCTTTTTTTAATTGTACTTCTATTCTCTTTCAAGTTCTTCTTTTTTCTCAATGATATCAAAACCGGACCAGATTGATTGGTTCAACTAGTTCAATCGCGAAACGACCGATGATCCGATCCGGTTACATATCAAAACTATTTTGATATTTGACCAGGAAAATCGATTGAACTAATTCAACCCGATTCAATTTAATTTAAAAAAAACATTAAAAATGACAAAAGTAGGAAAGTTAAAAAATAAAAAAAGAAATATAAGGAAAGTTAAAGGGTTATTGCAAAGATTTTTGCAAATGGATTAAAACCTACACTTCAGTTGCTGGTTGATCATTCTAAAGCAGCTTTCAGGTCTATACAAGATAATCTGTTGGTGGCCCAAGAGGTTGCCCATTCTATGACAAGGGGTAGTAGGAAATACTTTATGCTTAAAGCTCATATGAAAAAAAATTATGATAGAGTATCTTGACATACTATAGGGAGGGTATTGTCTATTATGGACTTTCCTTCTACCTTTATCATGTCCGGTCTCCTCTTTTCTCATGTAATATTAATGGCTCCTTTTTTTCGTACTTTAAAAGTCACATTGGGATAAGACAAGGGGACCCATTGTCTCCTTCTGCCTTAATTAATTCTTCTGTGTATAGGGGTACTATCAGTCCTTTTAAGGTGAAAAATCTCTCTATGAGTCACTTAGCCTATGCTGATGATGGTGTGCCCGGCTGCTAATGTCTCTATTTGTAAGGCATTAATGGAAGTTTTCAAACAATATAAAAGGTTGACTAATCAGAAGATCAATGTCACTAGATCGGCTATCTACTTTTCCCCTAAATTTAATATCAGTAGGAGAAATTATAGAAGATTCTACATATGACATTTGGCTCCTTCCCATTTATGCATCTAGGGGCACCAATATCGTATAAGACCCTTACTAATGCTTCATTGCAATATATTCATATTAGGGCACAAGACAGATTAGCAGGTTGGAAAATGAAATCCCTAATACAGACGGGTAGAATTACTTTGATTAAAGCTACATTATCTCCGATTCCTAATTATGCTTTAGGTACTATTCATATGTCTTCTGATTTCATTGCATCAATTGAAAAGTTATCTAGATCTTTCCTCTTGTCAATCTCAGGGGATAAGCATGGTCTACATTTGATAAATTGGAATATTGTTCAAATGTCTAAACAAGAAGGGGTCTAGGGATTACAGATTTATCTTTCGTGCAACACTCCTCACTTGCTAAAAGAATTGTGACAATTTTAAATCACTCTACTGATCTATATTATCTATCTTCTATGTTAGTTACTGAAAAATATGATATTCCTTACCCTTGACATAACATGGCTTCTAATGTTGGGAGTGGACGGCGACCTTCTAGATGTTGGAAGCTTTTGTTACAGGTTTTGGATAGTATTAGATTAGAGCTCAGGAAGCAGACTGGGAACTGTTGGAGAAAAGTTTTAATGCTATATAAAATTATATTTTGATGACATAAATTTCGAAAGATTAAAGTGAAATAGTGAAAAAGTTTAAAGAAAAAAGAATATTTTTATGCACTACACTTTGATTAAATAATTAACTATGATTTGATTTGATTTGTCTTGAGTTAAAGATTTATGAATGATTTTAAACTTTCGCGATGATTTTCGTAAAATCGATACTTTTGTTTTGAACACCAATTCACCCCTCTTTTGGTGCTCTTTGAAATTCAACAATTGATATTAGAGTGGGTTGCTCTTGCTGTAAGATCAAATCATTTTAAGATTTAATCGTTTTAAGATTTGAACACCTTATTTTAAGATTTAATAATATTTAGAGTTATGGCATCAAGTGGATTTAATTTTGTCGAATGACAATCAATTAGTCGTCCTCCCCTTTTAAATGCATCAAATTTTACATATTGAAAAATTAGAATTCAAGCATACATTTGTTTTATTGATATTGACATGTGGGACTTCGTTGAAAAATGTTATTATCTTTATGAAAAACTACATACAGATTTTGCCGAAAGAGAAATTTTTTTTGAAAAACTTCACTGGAAAGGCAAAAATATTTTTTTATTGTGCTTTGGATTCAATAGAGTTTAATCGAATTTCTAGTTGTGAAAGTGCAACTGAGATTTGCGAGAAACTCATTACTACTTATGAAGGAACAGATAAAGTTAAAAAGTATAGACTAAATATTTTAAATCATCAATATGATTTTTTCAAAATGCATAACAATGAATTTATAAATGATATGGGTGCACAATTTAATAATATTTTGAATGACAGCTTCCTTGGGTGAGTCAAGAACTAGTCCCCTAAAAGTGAAAAAGTTTATCATGTCTCTTTCCTCCAAATGACATACGAAGAGGACCGTGATTGAAGAAAAAACTTGAACAAATTGAATTTTGATGATCTTATTGGTTCACTTCTAACCTATGAGATCTCATGATCAAGAAGAGAAAACCCTCAAGAAGAAAACATTGACATTGAAAGAAAATACAAAAGAAAAAGACTCAAGTGAAGAGGAAGTGGACGAAAAGAAACTTGCACTCTACACAAGAAAACTAGATAAGTATCTCAAGTTAGTAAAAAAGAAAGACAAGAGTAAGAAGCCAACAAGAAGATCATACAAACATCACAAAGAAGAAAAATATTAGAAATGTAAAAAGAAAAAAATATGATGAGTCTAGTGAAATAAGTGGCTCATCAAGCTCTTCTAGTGACGAAGCATACATATGCTTAATGGCACACGGCGATGATGTAATTTCTAATCCTTCAAATTTAAATTATGATTCATCGAACTCTTCTGAAAATTTTTTTTCTTTAGACGTGAACAAAGAACTCTCATCTCTTATTAAAAAATATTTTTCAATTAAGGAAAAAAATGAAAAATTAATACATGAGATTGAAAAATTAAAAGAAGAAAAGAATATATGTTTTATGAAAAATGAAAAACTAAAAAATAAAATTGATACTTTGAAAATTACACATGCTTGTGAAATTGTAAAATTAGCATGTTCTTTGAAAAAAGTAAAGAAGGAAAATAATTTTTTAAAAAATTCACAAAATAAGATTATTTCTCATGTAAGGAAAATCATTTTAGGAAATACTTTGAAAATGAAAACTCTTATCGATAGAAAAATAAGATTAATAGAAAATCACATTTTAAATATTTTACATGTGGCTTTTATGATGATTATGCATATCAATGCAAAATAAGAAAATCAACACAACATGACATGATTTAGGTTTCAAAAAGAACATTGTCTAACAAAATAGGACCAAAAAAAATTTGGGTACAAAAAATTACATAATTATTTTTCAGGTGTGCCTCACATGTAAGGCAAATGATAAATGAAATTGAAAATGTAAAAGCATGAATGTTATGATAAAAGTATCACTTACTTTTCTCATTTCACTCAAAATTTTCAAAATCATTATTTCTACGAAAGAAAAGAGAAACATATAAAACAGAAAAAAATGATCATAGTGATAGGAGGAGCATGTTAATATTCTAACTTTTAAATTATTGTATTAAAGTTTTATGTAATATTTTAATTTTTGATTCTTTTGTGGATTTCATAAACCTATAGATCAATTTGATTTCATTTTTAAGTAGTCATAAATTTAAAACATAAACATTGTTTCAATTCTACGGGCAAATGATCATAACTCAATTTTAAAGCTGGAAAGATCTCATCTCTTTCTTCTTCTAGCTCCCATAATTCACTTTCCAATATGTCAACCCATGCCGCCTCTTCATCTTCCCAATGAAGAATACCTGCCAGCGCCTTGATAGCCAAAGGTAATCCTCTGCACTTCTTCACCATCTTCTTGCCATTTTCTTCTAAGTAATTGTGATCTCGACCTTCAAAGGCAATCTTCTTAAAGAACAACCAAGAGTCCTCAAAAGATAAATACTCTAAAATAATGGGAGGGGTTGTTTGCATGATTTGGGCAACACGTTCATTCCGAGTAGTTACCAAAATTTTACCCACTCCAACACCAACTAAGAGGGCCTTCAGTGAACTCCAAAGATGAACCCTTTGATTCCAAACATCATCTAACACCAAAAAGAACTTTTTTCCATTCAAGATCACCTTGAGTTTCCAATGAAGTTCATTTAAACTCATAGGATTAGTACTCTTATGATCATCCATGTTAAAAGCATCACATATTTTTCTAGCGACACTTGCAACATCAAATTCTTCAGATACATATACCCATCCTCTTGAGTCAAAATGTTGGCGTACACTTGCGTCATTATATGACATTTGTGCGAGCGTGGTTTTGCCTAAGCCGCCCATGCCAACAATACCAAGCACTGAAATCGTATCACCAGTACAGGACTCCTCTTCTTGTAACAACCATTTGATTATCCTATTTTTCTCATCTTCTCTACCAATAATTTTGGCCTGTTCAAAACTGGAAGTGGTCTCCATGGGTTTCCACTTTCTAATGCATCGCCTCTTGCCAACTTTCTCCGGCAAGGCAATGCGTTCCCATCCATGTGTTATCTCTTTGAATCTCTCCCTAACGTCCTTAACTCTACCTGCCAATTCATTAGAAATACCAACCTTTGGATGGTAATATTCCAAGTTGAGTATTACCTTATCATTATTATTGCCCATGTGGTTGGCCATTGCTCGTCTTCGAGCCTCTACTTTCGCATGTATCACTTCGTATTCGTACTCATCCACTGCATCCTCAGCATCGTATGCCACCTCCTTCAGCTCCTGAAGGCGAAGTTGTTCGGAATTGTCATTGATATCTTTCTCCTCTGCATCTTCAAGTTCGGCATGGATCATCTCCATGGTCCTTTCCAGATCTTGCAGCTCCTGCTCAGCTGTTGATGGAAGCTCTGTTGAAGACCAACTTGAAGCTCTTTGAGCCAAGGAAGACAATCCTTTTGCGAGGGAAGTGATTATCACTCCGGCCATTCCTGAGTTTGATCGTTGATTCACCTTCTGGTGAGGAGATGAGGTGGAGAGACTCTGGTCTCAAAACTTCAAGTCAACACCTAAAGCCGAAAACTGGGAACGTGTCGGATAAGGATACAAATACAACAATAGGATAGAAAAATCTAACACGTTTAAAAGTAAAGGATAGAAAAAAAATAAGTTGAAGAAATAATTTCTATTCCCACGAGTACGATCTGTAAACATTAAGTCAATTGATGAGAATAATTAGTTTAATTAATAAAAAAGGAACCACAGATGTGCTAATCATACATATAATCCAAAAAGAACAAGAAAAATATGTAATTCTTGGTTTTGAGAACTAATAAGCTAATTGATATTACTGCACCAACCAGTCTTCTACTTATTACACACAAATATATACACTTATTATTCTACTTGGCAAATTCTGTAAATTCTAATTGTTATGTAAAAAGATCGACAGAAGCATGCAATCGCACAAAAAAAATATGAAAAATTTATGAGTTCGTTCTAAATTGACTTATATCTTCGAGTGGCTGCAATTTTTTTTATCTGAAAATAAGAATGATTACAAAGATATGAAATTAATATTTTAGATTCTATTGAGTTTAAATATAAATACTTTAATATAAAATATGAAATAAAAATTCTAACCTTACAAAGTTTTTGAGTGCTATGCATCCAAACCCATGCTATAAAACTGAGTTCAACCCATCCATCCGACGAGTTTAGATGAACCGGCCGGGTCAAAATAAAAAAAATAAATATGAATAAACTAAAATAAATTACGACAATTTGATAGTGTGCATCGGTCGATTCGGTTAATTAACCGATGGGATAAGTCGGTTAATTAACCGAATCGACAAAAAAATTTTTAGTCGTTATCCGGATCGAACAAATCGGTTAACCAAAAATTTCAGTTCGGTTCGGTGAATTAACCGACCGAAATTAAATATATTATAATTTTTTTATTAATGCATAAATTTTGAAATTATATTAAAGTATAAATTAAATATGTATTCAAAATAAAAGGTAAATATTAAATTTGAACTTGGTAATAATATAAAAAATATATTAAATAATTGGAATATCAAATTAAGTTAAACAAAAAAATTATAAACTATAATAAGTTTTTACCAAAAACTAATATAATAATATAAAAATATTATTTTTTGGTTAATTCGATTTTTAACCAAAATTTTGGTTAATTATCCGTAACCATTCAAATTATTTCTGTTAGCAAACTTTTTATCCGTTAACTGAACCGAATTTGAATTGGATAATTCGGTTCGATTAATCGGTCAAAAATTTGGTCGGCTAACCGTCGTATATGGTGAAATGGTTAACCGTGCTCACCCCTACAATTTGACATATATTCATTATATGTGATTTTTAATACACTTGTGCAATATTATTTTATTAATACGTACTATAATTAAATTATTTTTTACTACTTGAGATCTTTTTATTTTCAAGTATTAAAATATTTTTAAATAATTTCATTAAATTGATTATATCATACACAAACATTTAAGACAATTAATCAAGTTATTATTTTAAAACATATATATATATATATATTAAAAGTTATAAAAAATAAAGAATCGGATTGTATAATTATTATATATGATTCTTAACAATTGTGCAATATTATTTTATTAATGCTTACTTTAATTAAATATTTATTTTTACTACTTGAGATCTTTTTATTGTCAAGTATTAATTTCTTTTAAATAAATTTATTAAATTGATTATATCATAAGACAAACATTTAAGACAAATAAATCAATTTATTATTTTAATATATATATATATATATATATATATATATTCGTGAATCTGTCTTATTGTCAACTCACTCAAAATATTTCTGGCTCTGCCATTGTCTATGACTTTGCCTGCTATCCCCTATGACGATAAATGGATTTGGGCTCCAAATATCTTGTCCCACTGCAAAATCAATTTATAACTTCATTAGCTTGCCCCTGGAGCCATCGCCACCGTGTGCTGGATGATCTGGTTGGAATGTTATTTGGAGCCCCCTAAAGTTCAAATCTTTTTATGGAAACTTGTCCACAACTGCCTTCCTACAAACCTCATGTTATCTAGTTTTAATTCGCCGATCCCCCCACTGTGCCCCTATGAATCTTGTGCTCACTTATTTTTTGAATGTTATTTTGCTCTTCATCTATGACATCTTTTTGAATCTGAAACCACATGTTCTTTTACTCATTTCTGCTCTGGTCTAATGGTGATTGTATTTATGAAGGGACTTCCTCCATAACCTTGATTTCTGTGCTAGTTTTCATAAACTTTTTACTTTTATTTTATGGGGATCTATCGTTGTCGAAATGACGCTCAATTTGACTCCATGATAACAATAGTCTCTATGGTGTGATTCCAAATTGTGATGAGCTATCACGAGTTAGAATCCTATCTAAGGGGACTTCCCTAGCACCTCAACTCTTGGGGTGTTGGGAGCCCCACCTTTTTTCTGTTTCTCCTTGAGAACAGATGACTCCTTCAAGAGGCATACGTAGGGGGAAGGCGGTTTGCTAACAAGAAATTTGTTTGTGCGGGTGCTCTATATAGATTTTTTGATTTAATACTGAAAGCTGAATGCGGGGTGGTATACCAAGGGATCACTTGTTGTCAAGGGCATCCTCAACCTTATTCTGGAAACTCACAGCCAGATGTGGGTAAACTTTACAATGAATATGCTCTCTCACATTGGCAGCTACAAAGTCTTATGAGAAACATTAGACAGATTATTCCCTCTTTAACATACTTTCAATGTAATCATATTAGACGAAAAATAAATTCTGAAGCAAATAACTTGACATTTTTTTATCGAAGATCGCTAGTTAATTTTTTACGGATCTTTTCCTCTGGGAATCTCTACTTTTTTGTCTTGTAAGATGACAGCAATTTTACTCTTTAATACATAGTCATCTTTCTCTTAAAAAAAATAACAACAACAACAATAAAGCCTTATCTCACTAGATGGAGTCGGCTACATGGATCATACGACGCAATTCCGATTTGTTGATCCATGTTCATAAGATTCGACATGATTTTATGCTGGCTGTCGGGGCCTAACACAACCCTTCTCCTTTATCCGGGCTTAGGACCGGCTATAAAATATAGGCGGAGTTTTTCTCTTAAAAAAAAAGCAACTAAATTTTTATATAGCACTCTTTTCAAGCTCCCCATCCGAGCTTAATAACTATAATAAATCAATCATCTTCAATATTATTAATATACTAAGAAGTGAATAATTCATATTATCGCCATGGATCCACAAAAAAGATGCGAAGAAATGTCCTTTTTGTATCAAAAATTATTTTTCTCATTTATACAATTCTCATGTTGTAGATCATAATGGAATTGCCCCGAACTGGAATTGCAATGGCACACAAAACTGCCCATGCAAGGCCAAATTTCAGAGAGGGGCTTGGATACATAAAACTTTCACAGGAGTAATTTTGCAGCAAAAGAATCCGAAACATCAAAATCAAATGTGCATGTTTAACATCCTTAATTTCTGTCTTAATTAAGGAGTAATTTTGCATAAAAGTACTTGCTAATGACATGGTGTGCTTGTGTATGTATACACATCAATACTGTTCATACATCAGTACTGCTCCTTAAACTTTCGTGTAAATGAGAAATAGAAAAAAAAACAAGCACAAAGTGACATTCAGAGTAAATCTTGACATCAAGTGGTCATTTGGACGAAGGTTATCTCATAATAATAAGGCTGAAGATTGCCAAATATCAACGGAATAAGTTGGTTAAACATCGTTTTTATCAAAATCATCTTGAAATTCTAAATACCGTAACCCATGAGAACACAACATTTGGATTCCATCAAAATGATCTTATTCTTTCCTTTTTCATCATTTTAATTATTTGTTTTATTTTTTTATAATTTAACCATATATCATTATATTATTATATTTATCATTATTATAATAACAAATGTTAAGTATTTATAATAAAATATTTTAATTATAAAATATTATATATTTAAAACTTATCCCTCTTAAACCAAACGAACGAAATAATAAGAATACAACAAGAATATTTATATTCTTTTGAATAAAATTTATTATTTCCAAAAAGATATTCTCCATCCAAATGACATCCAAAAGCATATGGATCTTCCTCCGTAAATTACACCAAAATTCCACATAGTCTAGGGGTGAAAATGGTGCAGGTCGGATGGATTTTTTCGTTAAAAAAGACCACCCTATATATTTTGATTGGATTTTTAAAATTAAAAAAACCTTATCAGTTTTTTCGGGGCCTTTATTTTATACATTTTATATTTATATAAAAATTATTAATGATATGAAGAGATATTTTGTTTCATAAATTAACAACATTCACATGTTATATATTGTAATAGTGCTATTTATGGCTTATATTAATTTCCTATACATGTTATAGGATAAATAATATATTTAGTGAGTAATTATATATATTATAAATATTTATAATATAATATTAATATATATTTTATAAAATATTTTAATTATGTAGGTCTTCATTGAGATCCTCGGGTCGTTTATTTAATTTTAAAAATCACCTAGATTTTTTTAATCGAAAAAATCTAAAATTTTCGTGTCGGGTCAAGTCGGTTTTTTAAGTTTTTGGATTTTTTGGTTTTTTGCCATGAAACCCAAAGATGGGACTTATCTTTCCAAGAAAAAGAAAGTCGTCGGCTTTATCTTTTTTTTTCCCACTTTTCTTTTCTTTCTTTCTTTCATTCTCCTGCTGCAGAATTGTTCTTCTCTATCTCCCACTCTCCACACGCTGAATTATTCTTCTCTTTCTCAACTAAATTAATGGAATTTAATTTGTTATACCAAGAGGCAAGGAAACAGGCACAACGGAGGAAACATTGAATACCATCTCTTTCACTACTCAAGAATAGTGTCTTCGCTTTCAAATGAAGCTTTGATGCAAAAGTTCGTGCTCTGCGCTAGAATGATTTGCATCTGAATCACTTGCATTGCACGATCTACATTGTCAGCTTACGAGGAATCCTCTGCACGCGTTCGAGGAGGATCTATGGTTAGGGGTGTTTACGGGTCGGGTTTGACCCGACCCGTGAACAAACCCGACCCGGCCAACCTTGGCCGGGTCGGGTCGCGTCCCCTGGATTTTGGGGCTGTGACCTGAACCGACCCGACTCGGGCCGGGCCGGGCCGGGTCGGTTCGGGTACCCGACCACCCTTTTTCTTTTTTTTTAAAAAAAATTCATTTATTTTTTAATATAAAAAGTATTTATTATTTTATTTTTAATACAAAATAAAGTATTTTTAAATACAAAAAATATTGTTTTAAATATCTGTATACTTTTCTACATTTAAAATAATTTATTTCATATTTTTTTTAGATTTAAATGATATAAAACTATACATTTAACTAAAAAATTAAAAAATTAAAAAAAAGAAAAAATCAGGTCTATCGGGTCGGGTCAACTCGGGTTGAAAAATCTCAACCCGAATCCGACCCGACCCTTGGTCGGGTCATGGTCAGGTCGGATCGACCCGACCCGACCACCGACCCGCCCCAACTCAAAAGGGGTTGGGTCAGGTCGGATTTCCGGGTTCACCGGGTCGACCCGACCCGGTGAACACCCCTATCTATGGTCACTTTGTTAGTTTGATATCCCTTAGCAATTTCACAATGAAAGCTAGGCGAACTCATCAGACACGAGGATGACAATGCTTGAGCTCGTCGTGACGGTGTCAAATAAAGCTTTCCAAGTGACCCACATATGAGAAATATTTTATGCAGCGCTTAAGGGATTTTTACTAGAGAACATGAGAAATCTTCAACTACTATCATCCATTGATATAAGTTTTCCTACACATCATAAGATGTACATTTCATAGCCTTAACAAGTAAAAGAATTTTGGAAAAAGAATTCACAATTGACATACATCTCAACATTACTCATGTTTTAAACACAGCATGATAACAAAAAAATTATAGGTGAGTAACTACTAGCCTTAAAGGAAAAAAAAAGTTCGCTCTTCCAAGGTTTTCAAACTCAAGAGTTTATGCTAACTCGTTTTACGTTCCAAGAAAATAGCTTATTACAGACGATTGGCCAGAACCGGCGGAAATGATGTTTTCGACGGTTTTTTTGACGAATAGCGTTCATGCGAAAACGACGTGTTGCAAATGATTTGCGACGGTTATTTTTGAACCGCCGACATCTTCGACAGTCCAACTGGCGGGCGCGGCCGTCGAACGTTGAAGATTTAAGATGATTTGAGCCGTCGATATGTATTGACGGTTTGAACTGTCGATAATATCGACGGTTCAAACCGTTGAAAACTCATATCGAAGGTTTGAGCCGTCGACTCAACAGTTGATTTTCGATGGCTCAAACCGTTTATCGACGGTTCAAACCGTTGAAAACTCATATCGAAGGTTTGAGCTGTCGACTCAACAATTGATTTTCGATGGCTCAAACCATCGTTTATTTTAGATGGTTAAAACCATCGAAGCTTAGCGATGGTTGAGACCCTCTATAAGCTTGCACGGACGGTTAAAACCATCGATAAGTATCAAAAAATTTATTTGTCGATAATTAATTTTCAGTTGTTTTCGATGGTTCTAACCGTCGAAAACCAAAAACAAATAAAAAAATTGCTGAAATTAATTTTCTGAACAAATAATACAACAAAGGATCCATTTGGATCATAATATCTAACAAAGACCGATGTCCATCACATAATTATAAGTCAACACAACACATAATATCCAATCATAAGAAATGCAACACAACACATAATATACAAACATAACAATTGTCCAACACCATTCTAAACATTATAATGTTTTAGAAACATAAAGATGGTAAGCAAAGCAAGCCGAACAAAGAGATGTGGTCTTGGTCCCGAAGAAGATGGACACATGGGCCAAGCAAAGAGATGTCTCACCTTTCCTGTCGGATCTCAAGAACTTAATGTGTAACCTCGATCATCACTACACATCACAAAGAGTCGGGAGAGAGTGAGTTAAGAGAATAAATATGCAAAATGTGTACAAAACTAGGGGAAGAAAGTTAGCACCTTGTTGGAGCGTAACACAACACACAAAAAACTATAAAACTAAATCATCCTCATCGTCCTGGTTGTCGACTTCGCCACGCATGATGTCACGCATCATTTTTTTCATTTCTTTCTTGGTACGACATTCACGTTCTTCGAACTCCTTTCTGAACTCCTGCGTAACCTCTTGCCTGATCTCTTGCGTGCTCTTGTCTCATCTGATCAAGAATTTGTTGCATACCTTGACCAGAAGAACCTGAACCCGAAGTAGATTTACGATCATATCCAATATCTGTTGTACTGACACAAGATCCGAGGTCGTAAATGCGACCCTTCTTCACCCCGACGTGGTCCACCCAAAGTTGTCCTGGGGTCAGCAGTGTGGTCCCCCTGCGTTGCTTGCGTAATGTGCTCGACTTCTCTTATTTTGTAAGACTCCTGAAATTAGAAAAAAGATAAATCAACGATATTAAAAAATAAGATAAATCAATGACGATTTCACTATCTTATAGATTTACTTGAAATTTTTAAAAAAATAAGAGGCACTTAGATTTACATTCATATGTCTCCCGAGCAAATGATGAAACCTATTCTTTATTCTTCTTCTGATGAGTTCGGAGAAATACTTCGTCCTGAGTAGGTGGTCTACCCGCCTCTTTCTCCTGCAGTTAAAAATATCAAATAAAGTATAATATTTTGTCGACACAATATTAAAAAACTTTACCATTTTCTTGGCAATCGTGATCGTGGATACACATCCATCCGAATGCAAGCATGCTCGCTGGTCGGACTCTCGACTTGTTTTCACTTTTTCACACTGATTTGTACTCATTAGTGGACCACTTTCGTAGCAATTCGATCCAAACGGCCTCGAGGATCTAATTGGGCCATTCTCCAGCACCTCGAGCTTTCGAAAGCATCACGGACAATCTCTTTGAGCACCGAGAATTAAAAGACTTCCACATTTGTTCCATATTCTCGGGCTCCCACCACACATAAGCTTGCATGTATATAAAAATAATTAAAGTAGTACGAAAATAAATTTTAATGATCAAGTTGGCTTCTAAGGATACTTGAAATTCATTAAATAGCATATGTCTCGTGGCATAAGGAACTTCCCTCCATGTAAGCCACGCATCCATATACCTATGTCGCAACACTTTAGTAGCTGCGGCAGCCACGGGTTTCGACGATAACAACTTGGAAGAATATGAAATTATAAAATGCAATGGGTGAATCACAAAATGAATAAGGATTCAAAATACATAAAATAATACTTACCCTAAATTACCATGTGCACATGTGATGAAGCCTGATCTGAGCCTTCCACGAAATCAGGAGTTCTAATGGGTTCTTCCGGCAGTTGTGTCTCCAGGTCCGCAATATCAACATGAGAGGAAGGACCAGACAGATGAGACTATCGTTCTATTATGCGAATGCCCATGACTAATCTAGGAGTTGGCGGAGTAGAATTATCTGTAGGGATGACCTTCTCCTTTCCCTTATTTTTTTCTTTTGCCTAAACGATACATCTGCATAATACAAAATTTAATGCAAGTCAAATTTAAAATCGATACAAAACTCTAATTTGACAACGTCTCGACCTGACTATGTTCGGCTACGTCTTGTGTCATATCTTCGGGAACAGAATTATACGTCTAACTCGAGAACCAATTCCTAATATCCGGAGGTGCTTATAAAAAATAAACAAATTAATTCGATTAAGTTTATGCATAAAATTGTCATCATTATTTCAAACATTCACGAGATGGAAGCGAATATGGAAATGCACCGTCCTCGTCAGGCATCCGTCGATCTGAATGATCATCAACATGCATCGCTAACGCATCAAACAATACGACGAGAGATGATAATTTGAATAAACCATTATGATACAACATCAATATTAGTCGTAAGCGAATAATTCGTAAGATAACATCAGTCGTAATACAAGATCCTGATAGTTGTAAGATAAAAATATTACATGAGCGTGACATTAGGTAATACTAACATTAGTCATCATCTGAGTTACCACATACTCATCATCATCATCATATGATGATGATGTAGTTTCAAATTCATCTTCGTCCGAAGCATTCTCGTTATTTTGTAAGTCGGCATTATCGAAGTCTTCAAATACTTGTTCTGAATCTTGTAGATCGTCGACTAATTCGGTATCTACAATAGAAGCTACAGAAGTATGTGAGTCATCTTGATATGCACATTGCAATGCACCATCAATTTATATCCTGCTTCTTGCCTTCGTCTTTATTACAACCCATTATTGTGCTTTGTCCCTGGTCTTCTCTGGATATGGCATATAACGTGTCTGTTTTGTAGAAGACAAAATAATGAAAGGATCAAAACGATCATAACACCTATTGTGACGTACTTCAACTATTTTGAAATCTTTGTTATCTCGCATCCATCTCCTTTCTTTTGGATCAAACCAATTACACTCAAACAATGTGACTCAATTACCCCCAGTGTATTCCAGCTGAATGATGTCTTTGAGAATACCGTAGTAGTCACGATCTCCGTCCGTGGATCCTTTGACACAAACTCCACTATTCACGGTTGTCTTCCCGATCGACCAAGTTTCCGTGCGAAACTTATAACTATTCACAAAATACACCGGCCAACTTTTCACCTCTCGAGCCGGTCCCCATGCCAAATTATGGAGACTAGACATGCCGGTACTGAGAAGCTAAAAAGAAAATGAAAGTCAAGACCAGATCATGAAGACTTCAAATTGACCAACATCGTAAGAGTTACCTGATCCTTAAACCATGGTGCGAAGTCATTCTCGATTCCATCTTGAACCTGTTCTTCAGGGACATTATAGTACTGTAAGAAAGCACTACACACAAAGTGATGGCTAAATCAAAATATTGTTTGAGAAGAAAAAAAATATTACGCATGGAGAATAAACTTACTTAATGTACCCTTGCATTTTCTGCGTGTTTAGAAGGACATGATTCGTGGCAGACTTAAATTCCGCATTACTCAATCATCTACTTCTTGGCTTTCCAAAATATCATCCTAACTGATTGAAGATCGACAAGAATGCCACAATAGTCTGTTCTTCTAAAACTTCATCATTTAGATGAACTTTGGTTTTCGCACACTTAACATGTGACTCAAAGTAGTAAGAACAAAAATACGAAATCTCTTGAATCATATAGGCTTCACATATGGATCCTTTGGCACGTGCTTTATTCTTAAACGTCCTTTTAATTCGATTAAGACATCTTTTAAAAGGATATATCCACTTATATTGTACTGGTCCACCTACCCTTGTCCCATATGGTAAATAATTAGGTAAGTGCTCCATGGAATCAAAGAATCTCGATAGAAATATTCGTTCCAACTTACATAATATTATCAGAATATTATGTTATTCAATTTTCCACCGTTAATGTTGTCAAACACAACTCCTTGAAGAATTGACTCAATTTCGATATCGGCTTCCAAATCTTGTCCGACTTCAATTTTTCACGGTAGGAAGCAAAGTTTCCATGAATACGTGACAGTCGTGATTTTTCATGTCAAACAAATGCAAGTTATTCATGTCCACACATCGGGTCAAATTTAATGCATAACCATATGACATTCTCAGCTCTTGGATCCATCAACACACTTGAGTCTTCTGCTCTTTAGTGAGAGCATAACTTGCCTTTGGCTTAGATAATCTACCGTTAGGTAAAGTAGCTAAGTGCAACTCTGGCCTTCGATAGTACTACTTCAAATCTAGTCTCTCCTTTAGGTTGTCCTTTGTTTTGCTCTTAATGTCCATTACAGTGTTGAATACATTTTCAAACACATTTTTTTCAATGTGCATGACATTCAAATTGTGATGTATCAAACAATCAAACCAATAAGGTAAATCCCAGAATATACTTCGTTTGGTCCAGTTATGAGAAACACCATACTCATTGTATGTGACATTTGGGTCGTCGATAATTCTGCATAAAGCATCGACAATGCGACGTAATTGAGCTCCTGAGTGTCTGACTGGAGCAATGTCTTGTGCAACTCTATTCCGTCGAAATGCATTTCGGTTATTTCTGTACGGATGATCAGTTGGAAGAAACTGTCTATGACAATCAAATAAGCTATTTTTACCCTCATTTCTTAAAGTGAACGCATGAGTGTTCCATGCAACATGGATAAGCTAGTTTCCCTGCGGTCAACAAACCAGATAACATCCCATATGCAGAAAAATCATTAATGATCCACAATAAGCCAGCTTTCAAGGTGAAGTTTTGTTTGGTCACACATCATAAGCGACGCCGCCATCCCATAGTTCTTTTAACTTGTCAATTAGATGTTGTAAATACACATCTATCCTCTATTTAGGACTATGAGGACCGAGAATAATGCATATAAAAAACTTATAAGGTGTGGACATACAAATCTCAGATGGCAAATTATATGGTGTTATCGGCCAACAATAATAAGGAACTAAAGTCTGACCATACGGTGTAAAATCATCCGCGCATAATTCGAGCCTTATGTTCCTTTCGTCCCTTACAAAATCAGGATGCTTACGATCAAAATGTTTTCACGCTTCACCATCCGATGGGTGAAGCATGACACCTTCAGAAGTATTATGCTGTGCATGCCACTTCATTTGCGACGCTGATCCTATAGACGAGTATAGTCTTTTAAGTCTTGGAATAAGAGGTAAATAATGCATTCTTTTCACACCCACTTGAGTCTTGTTAGTCACTCTATATCGTTCGGCCCCACAAAATTTGCATTCATTTAGATTGATGTCGTTGTCATAATATAACATACAACCATCACGACAATAATATATTTTAGTTGAGCCAATACCAAATTTACTAACCAATTTTTTTATCCTAAAATTTTTTTTAGGAATGCGAGCCTCAGTTGGTGTGACTCTTTTAAAATATCTAGAAATGCATCAAAATATGCTTGTGAAATATTGTGCTCGGCTTTCAGATTCAAGAATCTAATAGCAAGTGATAGTTCCGAATGTCTTTCATACCCGGACCATAAGGGTTGGCTCGATGCATTTAGCAAGTCATAAAATCCTTCTTGAGGATTGACAAAATGGAGATCTGGATTTGGTACGCTTGTCGAATGTGCTCCTTCACCTAAATCATCCCATTGTCAATAATTGGGTTTGAAATCCTTTCTATATAAGTGAACCTTAATTGTCTCTAGCGTTTGTAACGTTGTGCTTACACATTTCAAGCAAGGACACCTAATTATTCCTTCCCACTGATATTGCAAAGACTGACAAGCCACACTAACATAATAGTCAACGCCATCTATGAATTCTTGTGTCAAACCTCTACGACCTGGATTATTTCTATTGTACATCTATCGACGATAGTTCAAATGTGACATAATGTCTGCATTATTTGCAAGTTATAGTAATTAAAAATTTTGTAATAAATCGGTAAAAAATTGACAATCAATCCAAAGGTTTACATATTCTGTCTTTTAAATAAAACATCGAAGAAACATCGTAAACACTAATTACAACTAATCAGGAACAAATCATAAACACTCTTATGAACTAAAACTAAATACTAATTAGAAATAATCAAGAACATCATAAACACTAATTAGAAATAATTAGGAATATCATAAACACTAATTAAAAGTAATCATATTTGCACTACAAAATAACCAATAAGAACTAATAAATAAAATCTAAAGGAACAAACTTAAAAAATTTACGTCATTTTGGAGTGACAGAATTAAAGTAATTATTGCCAACACATGTAAATAGTAATGACTTAAACACTTACGTCATTTAGAATGACAGCGACAACAATGTTATATTCCAAAATCTTCATGTAAATCAAACATGGTGATCAAGCTAGCAGCAAATAAAAATAAAGATGATATTTTGAAACATATCATTGAAATAACATATTTTGAATGACAGTTAGGTTCTCTGCACTGAAAAGGGGAAAATCTGGTCATTGAACAAAACTTCACTATACTGTTCCAACTGATAACAACAACATTCGGTCAGCAACCAAAGACTAGCTTTGATTATCGACCACTATGTCATTAAAAAGAAAAATTATGGACTCATATGACATCAATTATCATTTATCGAAGCCAAGCTGCTATCTAAAGAAGCCAAAGAAAAATGTAACTGGAGATGTTCCCAGGATGGATTTGCTGGATCATAGAATCAAGATTTTAGACATCACCATTCAAGTGAATCCCCAAGATAAACAACACTCAAATTTGTAATAAGAGAACTATATTATAGCATCTCACAGAATCATGAAACAAGCAATAAAAAAACAAAACTATTTCTGAAGCCATAATGCATTGAATTAGAATATACATTCCAATATCCAGATATTCTTTTGTCAGACATCTTCCTCTGAATAAGTTTGCATAATTGATGCTAGAAATGAATTGGTTATCCATTCAAATATTAGTATTTTTTCCTGTAATAGGTCGAAATGAAAGTTTCCAACAAGTAATCCTTCTTATTGGAATCGATAAGAACTTTTTTTCCATGAACGCTCATAATGTGTGCAAGTGTGAACGTGAGAGAGGGGGAGAGAGGACCTGGTGTTTGGTGAGCCGGCGGCGGATGGCGTGCGTCTTCTTAGGGCGGAGCTCAAGGGGAATGTACTTGTTTTTCTTGTAGACCTCACGGAGCGCAGCCTTCTGCTTCTGCGAGATCACTGTCAGCACCCGAGCAATTGACAGCCTCACGACCTTGCTATGATTTTCCTGTTCAACCGTTTAAAAGATGAATCTTTTCACTGCAAAAAAAAACAACGAATGGGAAGAAAAAAGCAGAATGCCGCATGGCCTTACATCTTGGAGAGTTTGTAGGATCCGGCCTCCGCGGCAGCCAGATCTGCCCGCCTCTGCTCGTCGCGCGCGGAGGGCGGCCAGGTTTGCAGGCCGTGCGCGGAGGGCGGCTGGATCTGGCCGCCGTGGTGTCCAGATCTGCCGGCCAGATTTGCCCGCCACGCGCGGAGGGCGGCCGGATCTGGCTGCACGTGGAAGGCGGCCGGATCTGGGAGGGCGGAAGAGCACGGAGTGCGGAGGCTAGGAGAGAGGCCGGGGAGCCTACTTGCGCTGGAGACGGAGGTTGCAAATGTGACGGCAAGTCGACTTGCTGGTGGCTTCAGGCGGCGAGCGAACGCAATGCAGGTGGCGGACACAAGCGCCGGTGGCCGACGGTCCAGCTGGCAGGCGTTTGGCGCAGCGCAGATGCCAGGAAGGTCGCCGCCGGATGTCTCTTGCGCAGGCGCTCGAGTGTAGAAGAGCGGAAAACAGAGGAAGTGACAGTGGAGTCGGATATTTATATAGCCAGTTTCCGACGGTCGGAACTGTCGAAAAGTAGGTAAATATAATAAAATATTAATCGAATTAAGACGGTCAAATCCGCTGGACGAACCGTCAAAACATTCGACGGTTCTCCAAACCGTCCAAACTTTCGACGATTTCAACCGTCGAAATATATAATTATATATTTCAAGTGAAAGAGAATTATATAAATTATAAATCTTCATTTTTTACGATCAAAACGTCGAAAATATTTAAAGTACAATTACATAATTATATACAATTAGTTAACATTCCGACGAGTCTGACTGCCGAAATATCGACGGTTCCGTGAAACGTCGCAACTTTCGACGATCATAACCGTCGAAAAATAAAATATAGCTACCCCACCAACGTTAAATTTTTTGACGGCTAAGACTGCTGGAAGTTTCGACGGATAGTTGAACCATCAAAACTTTCGAGGATCTAAACCGTCGAAAAACTAGCATGGAAACAGATCAGCCGGCTTCAACATCTTCGATGGTTACGATCATCGAAATTTTTTGACGAATTTTGAATCATCGTAAGTTCAGATGGCTAAAACCGTCGAAAACATATCTGACGATAATTTCGACGGATTATTCGATCCGCCGAAAATTCCGTCGGTATTTCAGACGGATGTTTGCCTGTCGAAAATGAACCGTCAAGAGTTTAAACTCGTAGTTATTTACGAAAAATAATTTCTATATTTAGTTTCAAATGTAATAAGTTTATTTGTCATGTTTTAACTTACTCGTATTGAATTGCATAACCATTCATTAATTTTAACAATTCATTGCACTCTACAAGTACAATATATAATTCGATGCAACATATGTTGAAAGTTCAAAGTTTATACATTAAATCACCAAAGTAGTCCATAAGTCATACAAATTAAAACATAAAATATTCTTTGTTGTTAAATCATGAATGTTTAATGCTATTTTTATTTTAATTTTGATCTCAAATCTTAGTTAAATGCCTAATTTTTGCATCTGACGATTCTACGACTCTACCAAGTTCACTCGAGTTTATTCGAGTGTACCTGAGTCTACCAGAGTCAACCGGAGTTTACCACCAAATCTGACTCCACTCTGAATTCATTCAATTTCATGACTATACTCGTGAACTCGTAAGAGTTTAAGTCTCAAACTCGAGAGTTTAAATAACATGAAGCCTCGAATTCGTACAGAACATACTCATCTAAATGTGCGGGTCGTGTCCTGAGTCTCTTATTGTCAATTATACTTGTGAGTTTTATGGGTCCACCCACTTCTTTCAAAGGATTTACATCTTGTATAGAATCCTCCTCCACAATTGGTACGTCAGAGTCGATTTCATTATCACATCGGATAATTAGAGGGCCATTGTCCTCTTCTTCATGCATTACTTTCTTTTCATTTTCAAGGAATGTTGAATCACGACTCTCAGTTAACTATTTTCTATGTGAAAGAATCGATACCCTTTGGATTGTTGACTATATCCAATGAACCTGCATGTCAACGTCCTGAAATCAAGTTTGTCCCTCAACTGATTAGGAATTAGAACATGTGCTTTACATCCCCATTTTCGGAGATGACCTATATCTTCCTGCCATTCCACAATTCATATGACGTGATTTCTATGGACTTTGTGGGAATTCTGTTTTGAATGTAATTTACAGTTAACACTGCATATCCCCAAAAACTTTTAGAGAGGCCTTTGTATTCATGAATATTTTATTCTTTCTTTCTGTCATGACTGTTGTGGCGCATATGACATTGTAGTTTGCCTACTAATGCCTTTTTGAATGCAATAATCATTAAATTTTTGGGAGGTGTATTCTCCTCAAAATAATGTTAAGAAACCTCGATGATAAATTATTTTGAGAAAATTAATTTATCAATTATTTTATATAAGCTAAATCAAACAAACCAAAGTAGGATTAGTCATCCCACGCTTCAATTTATATGCTAATTAAAGAGCACACAAAAAAAAAGGAGAAAGAAAGGTTGTTCAAGATTTGCAATACGAATTGCGTAACGAGGCAAACAGAAACCTCGATGAATCCTCCCAAATGTCTCTGCTGATTTTATTTTATTTTCTTTGCTTTTTTCGTCGCATTATTTGTGGAAATTTGATATTTGTGCTATTTCTTGTGCGTGTGTGAAGGATAGCAATTTGTTCATGAGAATTTGCAATTTTTGGTGTATGCGGATTCCAAGAAAACAAAATAAGGTCCCTGAGTTAATTTTGTGAATCGCCTATTGGTTAAGCACAAAACAAAAGTGGGTTTTAAACCAAAATTCAATCTGAAGCAGACAAAATTATAAGCGAGGAAAGTAAATGCTCGCAACTGAATCCCCTAAAATTCTCCAAAAGAAATAAAGGTAAATTCGTAAAGAAATAGAGATTAGGTGGACTAAAAGCAGGTTCACACTTATATAAACCATTATTGATTTATAAGTGGATTGATAAATAATAAATTTATGATAAATTCATTCTTAAAAAGTGTTAATCGAGATCATTCTAAAATTTATAAACGCACGATACTTGATTTTGATACCACTCTTCAGCTCCCGGCGATTCTATTAATTTGACGCTCTTGAGCAGGTGGATTGAAAGAAGAGCGCCACTCAAACGCATCATTCTTCTTCTTCTTCTTCTTCTCAAATGGTTCCAAAAAGTTCATTCCTCTCATTCCATCTATGAATAGACGCTTAGGAGCGGGCAGCTCATGACCCAACCACGTAGGGAGTACGACGCCCGGATACTTAAAAATCGACACATATTTAAGGTTGCGATGTGGTTGGAGAGAATCCAACACCTGTGCTGCCAGCCTCTCCTCCGCCTCTTCTTGCCGTTCCCAGAACAACCACAAGGCTTTAATTCCTCGTGTGTCCTTCAAATAAGCCTCCGGAGGAGTGACGTCGGGCCATGCAACTCTTTCAAGTCCACTCACCCACAGATGTCCTCTGAGGTTGGACAATCCCTTCAGGTCCTTAATTTTCCACCCCTCACTGTCATCTGATCCGGCTCATAGTCTAATATCTTGCAACGGCAGATGATCCTTTTCGTATCCACTGAGATGCCGCAGGTTAATTAGATCTCCAACATCTCTAGATAATTTGCAAGAATAATTGACCTCTAAAGTTTGAAGAAAATGGAGCTTGTACAATGATGAAGGGATGGCCTCCAAATGATCGCATTTAAAGTACCGCAACTGTTTCAGGCAGCCAATGGAGTCCGGCAATTCAATTTTAATATGAGACTTGTGAAGTACCCTAAGTGTTCCGAGGCATGTCAAATTAGGAAGCACATCCATATTTTGGATTCCACCACGAAAACCAATACTTAATATGAGTGTCCTTAACTGCTTTGCTTCACGCAGAGGCTCCAAGCTTATGATATCATCCCAGACGTGCATGCTTACGTGTCGGATTGTTTTGGACACCGTATAATGTGGCTTGAGAGTGGTTATTAATAAATATTCATCCTTGGCAACAGATTGTGCTAAATCATGAATAAGATCATGCATTATGAAATAGACTTTTAATCCACTATCATATCGTAGAAGGTTTGCAACGTGTTCTTATTTTAATTCTTTTTGAATTAGTGTTCTTATTTGATCTCTGAGATTTGATCTTCAAAATTTAAGTTGGCAGATTTTGGTAGACTGAATCACAGAAATCTGCACTTCACTCGGTTATGAATCCTTTCTGATATTTCTGATTTTGGTAGATTTTTGTTCTTATTTGATTGTTAAATGACCTCGCATTGAATGCATTCAGTGGTACGAGACAAAACTTCACATTGCGAGTGTTGCAGGGTTATATTTGTTCTTCTTTATCCATCCACTGATTCCTGTGGATTCTTTCTTTTAATTTAATAATTAGATCAAATATAATAATTAAAATAGATGGAGATTTTTTTCCTATTTGTGCTTTAAAGAAGTCATTTTTGCAGCAAGAAAATCTCAAACATTAAAATTCCCCTGATGGATAACTAAGTAGCTACTTGTTTGAAATATTATTATTTTTTAATCAAGGCGGATTGCTGGTTTTTATTTATTTAAGCTCATAGTTCTGTGCTTTTCATCTACTAATAATTTATTTAATTTGTAAAAATGATTGTTGATAAATTTATAATTATAGTTTTTTTTCTATTCAAGTTGGAAAAAAAATGGCTAGCACGGAATTGGGAGGTCGATTGTTCGACGAGGATAATTGCAATTATTAAATAGCAAATCTCAAACATTAAATGTTGATAATCACAATTCATCCCATGTTTACAGACTTCTTGCAGATTCCTTTCGTTTCCATAGATTAGTCTTTACAGAGTTTAATTTACTGAGCTCATTGGTGACCGTGTTATCATAATCTCTTGGCATCATTGGTGACCTTATTATCCTAATCAATCACACGGCCACGGAGGATCAAACAAGATTGTTTTTCAATGCCTATTGTAATATATATATATATATATATATATATATATATATATATATATATATATATATATATATATATATATATATATATATATATATATATATATATAGAGAGAGAGAGAGAGAGAGAACGAACTGATGCATGAGAATCATCCTCCATTCATATTTTCTCTATATCTTTTTCCTTATTTTTTTATGAATCTTTTTTTATTTAATTCTTACGTAAACTCTTTAGTTAAAATATTAAATGACAAACTCACGGACCAGCTAATAATACAACAGTTTCATCCGTTTCATGTTTTACTGGTATTAACTAATCGAATGGCCAATTATTACTTTTTTATATTATATAACCGCTTTATATCTTTTATTTATTAAATTAATGCAACCAAAATCATTTATATATCCATATAGTTTCTGTATTCAGGATTCAAACTCTTACTATTACTCATAAAATATATTACTTCAATGAGTTCTCATTTATAATATAAAAAAGTCATTATTGATATCTAAACGTATCTTTTTTTTATTCTATTTGGTCTTTTCATCTCCTGGAGTGCTGGTGTTATAAAGTAATGATACTTAAAACGTATCTTTTGGCTTCTTCATCTCCTTTTGGAGTGCCCATTAATTATTATTAATTATATTTACATTCTATTTTGATTTAGAAGTATTGGTGTCATAAAGTAATTAAAATTGTTAGTATTAACTTTTCGGTTGCTAAATGTTTGAAGAAACTCCTAGATGAACTTTTCGTGGATTGTAATTGTAATAAAATAAATAAAATTGATTTACAAGAATCATGAACATTTTTTTTCTCTTTTCTTTTTTGCATTTCTGGATACATATACAGTTGATACCCGGCAATGGTGACTTAATTGTAATTTTATTTTATTTTTTTTGGTAGCCTACCGACGGTATTTGGAATGTGGTGCCGACTATCCAACCCACACGGCGCTACTGAGCGCACTGACCACAATTTGAAAGGTTGACCCACCATCGAGCTCAACTAATCCGGTATGATCGTCCCGGGTGCGTGCTTGAGAGGCTCCCAACAAGAATTTTTTGCATTCATAAGGGCTCAAATTCGAGACCTCTGCTTAAGCGAGGAGGAGCCGCTACCACTTCATCCCAACTCTTGTTGGTTGTAATTTTATTTTATTTGTGGGAAGATGAAAAGACTCATTTTATATATAATCCACACTGGCCGCACCAGTGCGTCCTTGTCCTTTCGTCAGTTCAACACCTTCATCATCATTGTCGTGCTACTGCCGCCTTCCCTCCCCTTGCCGGCGTCGCTGTGGACTCCCCTGACCTCGGAGGTGACATCAGCATCCTGCTCTCCTTCGCCTACATCGTCAACAATGTGTTGGCCGAGGACAAGGAGGGCATCACATCTTTTTTTTTAAAAAAAGGAAAAGCATATGCTATTGCCTTTGAAAAATATAATTATCTTGATACAACAAGTTTTGAAGGCCCGGAGGAGGCTCATTCATCCAAAAGACATCCTCGTTGATGGTGTGAGTCTAAAAAGTTAGCAATGGAATCCGCCACGCTATTGTAGTGTCTAGAAATATGTCGGACTACAAAAGACTCAAAGGTATCAGCGACGTGCAAGATATCATACATGACATTCTTGATCCTCCATGGACATAATGTAGGGTTGTTGAAGTATTGGACCAGAAGCAAAGAATCAGTCTGGCACACCACTCTTCTGTGTCCCAATGCCACACATCTGAAGGCACCCAACCTCATCGCCCATGCCTCAGCAACCAGAGCAGCGTAAAAATTTTCGGAAGAAGCACATACACATAAGAAAGTACCATTAGATCATCTGAGCAGATAGCCTGCTCCTCTCACCTCCCCGGGTCCAATAAATGAACCATCGGTGTTGAGTAAAATCCAATCAGGAGGTGGGGGTTCCCACCTGATCCGGATAGGATCACAAGGAGGTGGGCCCTCAGGGTAGTGGTTTTGTAAAAATTCCTCAGTATTTGCTTGCACCCAAGACTACACGACAGATATAGTGGATGAGGTGGAGTTGAAGAGGATGTTGTTTCTAAGTTTTCAGATGTCCCAAAAGCAATGAGAGATGTAAGAGAGTAGTTTAAGTCTAGCAACCTTTTGAAGATGGGCACCTTCAAGAATATAATTTCCTGAGGACCAAGTAGATAGGTGGGTGAAGGTTGTTGGAAGATTTTATTGGGCAAGAATCCATAGCCGGAGGCTAACAAGGCAGTAGAAGAATAAATGGGCAGAAGTTTCCAAAGCTTGATTACAAAATGGGCAATTAGTATCATGAGTGGAGTTAAACCTCAGAATTCTATCCTTTGTGGGCAAACGACAATGAGAAAGCTTCCAAAGAAATATATGAATTTTTTCAGGAATAGGATCTTTCAAATCATCTTCCACCCCACCCAGTCATTACCACCAGGTGCAGCTGGCACAGGCCTATGTAAGAATTGATACACTGATTTAGCACTTGGGAAACCCAAAGGGTCAGGTTCCCAAATCCACTGGTCGTTCTTGGGATAAGCAGGCAAATGAATAGAAAGAATTAAAGCAGGTAATTCCAAGCCAAAAGAATCCAAAATTAAATTGTATTTCCATGCATTATTCACAATCAGGTCAGATACATTCATGTCATACAGAGGAGAGTAAATGTTAACATAAGTAGGTTTAAGTGCCAGGGGAGTGCAGAAAATCCATGGGTCATGCATAACAACAGTATTGTTACCAGTACCAATATGTTTTTTTGAGACCCAACTTAATGATACTCATAGTAGATAAGATCATCTTCCAGGAATCTGTCATAGGCAGATGATGTGTGGTAAATGACCAGGGGTGGGTAAAAGGGTACTTGTGTCTGACTAATTGACACCAATGTTGTCATGATTATTAAGAAGATTCAAAATTCTGTGAACAGAGATGATTTCATGTATGCAATTTTTCTAATGCTCAGGCCACCTTCACTTTTTGGATTCTGAACCATTTTCCAATTAATAGATGAGAGACCCTCTTACTATCATCATTGGACCATAAGAAGGTTCTAAACATTTTCTCAAGAGAGGAGATGATGCTAGGGGATGCATTGATAGAGCCCAAGGAGTAGTTTGGCAAAGAGGCAATGACAGATTTAATGAGTGTAGTACGACCAGCCTGGTTTAAGACCTTCATCTTCCAACCAGAAAGTCTAGATGAAGCCTTATTAGTGATATATGATTGCTCATGAATACTAAGATTTTTGTTTGATATGGGGACCCCAAGGTAAGTAAAGGGGTAAGATCCCATATTCATATGCAAGATAGATTTCAGTTTCTCTTTTCTTCTATGGTCAAATTTTTCTGGCAGATAAAATTCAGACTTGGCATAGTTAACTTTTTGGTTTGTGAGGGACCCATAATGATTGAGGATGTGTAAAAATCTCTTACAGTTAGAGGATGTGTCAGCCATGGATATGAGCACATCATCAGCAAAAAGTAAGTGGCTGAATGAGAAGTTGTTAATTGTGAAGGGGAAAATTTTGCCCAAAGAGACCTCCTGGTCAATCATAGCAGTTAGGAGTTGTGTGGTAACAATAAACAGGTAAGGTGAAAGAGGGTCCCCCTGCCTAATGCCTTTGTAATTTTTGAAAGGTGGGGACATCTGACCATTTATGGAGCAAGAGAAAGTAGGGAAAGTGATGCACATCTTGATCCACTTCCTAAATCTTGGTGGGAAATTCATCCTGTGCATAGTCTCTAGGATAGAATCCAAGGGTATTCTATCAAAGGCCTTCTTAAGGTCAATCTTAATGAGCATGTGTTTTCTCCTACCCCTTCTCATACTGTGTATCAGCTCTTGGGCAATTAGAATATTATCTTGTATGGATCTGTTAGTCACGTAGGTAGCCTGGGCAGAGTGAATAAGGGAGGGGAGAGTAGGTTTCAATTTATTAGCAAGAATTTTAGCAATGAGTCTATATAGAACATTACATAGGGCAATTGGTCTATAGTCAATAACTCTCTTTGGGGTGTTCTTTTTAAGTATAAAGATAAGAGATGTATGTGCTAGGTCTGCAGGTATGTGTGAGTCATGAAAAATGGATTGGATGTGCTTAGTTATATCAGGTCCGATGATATGCCAATAATTCTTATAGAACTCAGTAGTAAAACCATCAGGTCCATGAGCTTTGCAGATAGGCATAGCCCAAAGACAGTTCTTGATTTCAATATCAGTGATAGGAGCAGATAAGGAGTCTAGCCAAGAGTCATTTAATATAGGAAGATTCGGCCAATTGATGCTATTTTGAGGAGGTGGCAAGTCATCAGACCATAGCCTGGTATAGTGCTCAGTGAATAATCTTAGGATATCACCTTCAATGGTGAAGGGAGTACCTGATTGTCTTCAATAGAATTAATAAGGTTCTTTCTTTGTCTAACCAATGTGGTTAGGTGAAAAAATTTAGAATTATTATCACCATCCTTAAGCCATGTTATTCTAGATTTACTCCACCATTTTAAGGTGATTTATCTTAAGTATGCAGCATGCTGATTGTATAAAGACCTGAGCTTAAGAGACTCATCCTGAGTTAATCCACTATTTGCATCTTTCAGTTCAAGTTGTGTAATCTTCTACTGTGTTGTGTCTGCCTTAATTTCAAGACTACCCAAGTCATGCTTATTCCAGTGGAGAGCTTTACGTTTAATTTCCTTTAAAGCTTTTGGGATAGTAGTATAAAGGTTAGAGTTGTGGCATTACTCCCAAGCCTCCTGGACAATATTCTTGGCCTGAGGGTACTCAAACCAAAAGTGTTCATATTTGAAAGTCCTACACATCGAACTCCCTTTCGCCTACATCGTCTACAGCATGCTGGGCAGGGGACAAAGAGGGCATCAAGGCTGCCACAACACACACATTCCTCCTCACCTTGTAGGTGTTCCTGGAGGGCATCACCTTCACCTACCCACGTGGTTCTTTACCATGGACGACTGCATCAAGAACAAGGTGGGCAAGGCAAAGGGTGAAGGGCGAGCATGGGGCGGCCAATGGGGTTCGACCCAGCTTCCTGCTCCCAGTCAACCTCCCGGTAGTTTTGAAGAAAGCAAGTACAAGGTCATGCCTCCTAAATAATTTAAATGAACGACCTGGTAAACAAGATTAATAACCGAGGGGTAATGGAGTATAGTTTAACATGCATTATCTTGGTAGTTGGTGTGAATTTTAAATATTTTCATATACAACATTCCTTACTAATAACATGCTTTTTTCAACATAAAATATAGTTATAAAAAATTGATTAAGCTTAAACTGAATTATTTTTAATCTTAGATGATATCGTCACTTTTGTATTTTTTGTATATCTTTTCTTATAAAATTATTTTAATTGTGGTATGTGCAAGAAATTTACCAATATTTAATTTTTTTCAACATTTGAAATTCTAAATTCATCGCATTGAGATTTTACATTAGAAAAATATTTTATTATGAGATGAGGATTTTTTTTCTTTCAAAAATCATAATTATGCCATAAGCTTTTTCTACTAAACATGATGGTTTGGTTACTTATATAATTTTGAGTCGATTACAATGGTTTTCTGGATCTAAAACTTATATGTATATAATTTGATTACACTTTTTATTTATATTTTGTGAATCAATCTTGACAATAAAATTGCTCAATTAATAATCAATGATGAACCGGCAACTGAGATCTTGTTTTTTTGCCAAAATCAATCTTGACATTGAAATGGATAAAAACCGATTCAACCTAAAAATATTGAACAACCGATTGGGCTCAATTCAAATTTTGGGAAAATAAATAAAAATAGAAAAGTTAAAAAAGAAATAAAAGGAAGGTTAAAAGGAGGAAAATGATATGTAAAAAATTAAATAGAAATAGAAATAAGAAAGGCAAGTATTTAAAATCAAATAATGCTAAAAAGAAAAAAAAACTATCAAATGGTATAAAAAAAGGAAATAAAAAGAAAAATGTTAAAGAAAAATATAAAAAAGAAATAAGACTAACTTTAAGATAAAATCTATTAATATAACATCTATCATCATAAATTATTAATAATCTATTTATATTTACAATAATAATAATTATTCATTATTAAAACTTCGAAAAAAATAAAAGAATTTATCTATTATTAATAGATTATTAGTATAATATTTATATATTGTATTATAACTTATACTATATCATTAGAATTATTATAAATAATATTTTTTAATAAATTTGATTCAAAAACTGATCCAACAACGAACTAATAATGACTCCAGTCCAGTCGTCCGTCTTCTTATGAAAATATAAGATTTAGCAAAAGCGGAATGATGTAGTTATGAATGCATGTCTTGATGAATTGTGCCTTCGAAAACATTGATCCCCTCAATGGTGAAGGTATGGAGATGAGGATTTCAATCCGGGTAGTTGTAATGATCTTAGCTACCATATCAATGTTATGATAATAATTCACCGACCGTATTTATATCCCGAAATTGAATTCTTTTTTTTTTTTCAAATGTATGCATGTTTGCATTAAATGTTCTCAAATAACATATATGTGATCTATGATGTGTCATTCTCAACAATTAATAAAGTGAGATTCCTTTACCTCCAAGGCAAATGTTTCCATCCTCCACAAAAAGAAACAGATCTTAAATTTCTTGTATCCCTAATAATTGAAATTGTATGCATGATCAATTGGGGTAATTTGCTAATAGTTAACTTGTAAGATTTATTATTGACATATTATTTTAATGTATACAAATTAGACTAATCTACCATCATCAGTCTTTTATATTGAAGTAAACTGTTTTTTCTTCAATTTTGATCTTGCAGTTCACTCTATTCAATCCGTCTGAATTTAATCCGTATGCATTGTTGATTTTTTTATTTAATTAAGTACTATTGTTCTTATTGTTATAAATAAGTCATCCTTATTTTTAGTGTGATTGTGTATTAAAACAAAAGTGAATACCATTCCAAAAAACTTGGGATATTTATGAATGGGTGAAATCTAATTCATATCCAACATTTTGATCGAGTCAAGCCACATCCCTTTTGAAAGTTGGACCTTATCCAATTTGATTCGAATACGATCATTATTTTTATTATTTAATATAAATATTTATTAATAAATATTTTAATATATCAAATAATTTATCAAATTTTTAAATATTACTCCCACATTTAGAACAATTTTATTTTAATATTTTAAAATTTTAAATAAAATATAAACTTTAAATAAAAATAATAATATTCAAATTGAATCGAATGAACCCAATCACCGACCCAAATTATGTCCGACCGTGTCCAACAACCTGATCATTCCATGTCACATTGTATTCACTCCTAACTCCTTACCCATCTTATCATACTTTTATGTTATTAGAAAATGATAGTTGTAATATCATAAAATGACAAAATGAATAGGACTTCTAAATTCTACCTCAATAATTTTCTTAATTACTAATTTTAATTTATAATATATAAATTAATTTTTTATGAGTTTGTGATTATCACTATATCTAACATATCTTTAAATATTTGTTCAAATTTAACGAGCAAATGAAGATAATCAATATTTTAAAAGTCAAAGATATAGAAGTAATTTAAAATTTTAAAAGTAAATTTAGATTGGGATTATATTTTGATTAACATAACTGATAAAGATAAACAATATTACATATATCATACACAAGTAGAAGATTAAAATAAATATAAAAATGTTAAGTATGCTGAATAAGATACATGCAGTGTAATAGAACAACTGTAGTAAAAAAATTAAAACTATAATGTTAAGTTTTTTAAGTTGACTATCATAAAATTAATGATAATATTGTCGTTGAGAAAAAAAGGACACTCTTGATCTTCTAATATTATAAAAAATAAAGTCGTTTGATTATAATGTTTCAATTTTATTTTGCTTCAAATTGGGACAACGAAATGGATGTAGTTCGAAAAATCGATATTCATATTTAAGTATGTAGTATTATGTACTAGGACAAATAATGTTGCCTATTGCTTTTTTTGGATGGCCAGCGTTGGGAGTTTTGGAAAGTGGGCTGATGATTTAATTCGCTCAATGTTAAAAAAAATATTATTAATAAGTTGGAGGAGCAATTAATCTGATTAGATTCATTTTTTTTTTTGTCGTCTACAGAGAGAGATGATAAATGATGCTTCAAACAAAAATAGTCTACATATATAAAAATTCAAACTTGATATCTTAAAAAAAAACGCTTACCGCTCGACTGAACTCTTTTTGATAATATTACTTATTACTTTATCCACAATTTTAATAATAATAATAATAATAATAATAATAATAATAATAATAATAATAATAATAATAATAATAATTAGTGATGGTGATTTAAAGTTAAAGGGTCATAATTTGTTTGTTTGTATATGCCTTGATTTGACGGACGCCACGTTGCTAGCAGGAGGCACGTCCAGGTGTTCCTTGCCGCGTGGAATCGACCACTACGCCCGGTCGCCAACGCAAGCACACCCAAACACAAAAAAAAACTCCACCCGAGTGCGCGTCCATCGTTTTCTCTTCTTTTAACATTTCGATGTATTATCCAAACGTTAATTAACTTGCCCTTTTGTTAGCAACTGGAGACATCATCATCATCATAATTAATTAATAATTAATGGTTTGCGCATTTAACCTTTTTTTGTGTGTGTGTGTGTACGTACTACATTTTGGTTCATTCCATATTCTCTTACTAAATAAAATAATAATTGTGCCGTGCCGTGTCATTTCTACTTGTATCCCAAGTATTTTGATATGTATATATATACATGATATATATATTGTGATTAATTAAATTATCCATTAATTAAAGGGGGGGGGGGGGGTCTATATTCATGGTGACATGACATGCATGACAAGCAGCTCATAAACATCTAATTGATTAATTAATGGGATTAATAAGAAGGATTCTTTGTCCCATGGGGCCATGACAATGCATCATTTTCCTTTTTTTTTGTTTGCAAGATGAAGAAGGTCGGTGGAATGGACCATGCATGCATGCAACGGAATGGACAAATGGGGGCCTTTAAGATGGGGGGACGCGTGGGCGGCGGGAGATGTTGATGACGACGACGTGCCGGCCATATGGAGGTGCTCCGTCCGTCCACGTGGAAGATGACGCACGGCCCTCTTCCAACACCTTCGTTATTATCGAATTGCTATCTTATTATCTTATTACTAATAATAATAATCACCACACCACTCCGTCTCATTAAATTCAAATTCAGTTTTAATTTTCTTCTTTCAAGATGCTAAATATGTGAATAGGACATAAATTTTCTCTTCCTATTTAGGATTCCAATTTCCTCGAGTAGCACCAACGTGTCCTTGCGCTGCTGGTTAGCGTGTAACGCAAGTAATCGTGAAGGTTGAGAGTTCGAACCTGTGTCTCGTATTGCATTATTGACAGCGATGAAGAAAATTGCACCAAAGGTGATGGTGGGTCCATCACAGTGCCATCTTATATAATAAGATGATGAATATGGTGCTTCTGAGCTATTTTTTTTTTAAATTTCACATTTTTACTAAACCATAAAAATCTTAATTTAAATCACCATGAATGAAGATACCATAAGATTAAATGCCGAAAATATAATATGGGCTAATTTCTTTACGACACTAAAGAGATCTTACTTATATTTTTACAACATTAAAGTGCTAATAAGAAATCAACTTTCTCCCATACCATAGAATGATGTTTGCCAGTCAAAAAATAAAAAAAAAGGGATAAAATACCAAGAATCTAAGGTGGGGCCCAATCATGCAAATACCCAGCTTGTTAAAAAAAAAAGGCTTCAAGAATTCATCATGTCTTCAATTTGAACTATATCTTAAAACTTAAAAATGGGTTAAATTTTGGTAAAGAATAATAAATAATATTAAATCTTAAAAGTTCTGAATCGATAATTAATCATGATACATATGTCATATTATTGGCAACTGGAACGATGCTCAGTAATCATTGCCATCACAAGAACATCTTGTAACAAAAAAAATTGACAATGGTGCTTCTGTGCTAATGTTTTATTCTTCATAGACTTTCACTAAATCTCAAATCAAAATGTATAATTAAATTTTGATAATTGTGAATTTAATTATGATTTTGTAATTTAGGACTCGTGAGTGCTTCCGTTCATAGGGATCTAATTTTCTAATTCGATTTGTGAATATCCCTACTTATTATCGAGATTTAATTATATTTTAATTTATGGTTTGGCATTGATGAACGCTTTTCCTTTCTGGCATTTGATGTTTGTACAAAAAAAAAAAAAACCTAACTCACAATATTAGTTGACATGAACCTCAAGATCGAATCAAATAGAATCGACATCGATCCAATTAAAATTTGAGGGCCAACAAATTTTAATTTTTAGAACGCGACCTACCTCAACCCAATTCGATGATCCAATAAAATATGTTATTTTATTATTAAAATAATGTCATCTTGCAATATCTTAGTTTTTTCCTCTAGATTTTTTTTTCCTGAGTGATTTGTTTATTTGGTGTTTTCAAATGGTCCATTTCCCTCAATTTGTAAGTATAATTAACACGTTTTTGCACTGTTTCTAAGTAGTTCCTAATTAGGTTTGGAGTCTTCAAGTGCCTCTTCTTTGGCCATGCATTTCTTCTTCTCTACTGCGGCTCGATTCAGTGATAAAATTCATCACAAACTAAAGTTAGCTAAAACTGAAGGAATCATCAAAATACCCGAAATTATTGGAAAAATAAAGGATTTTGGTCTGCTGAATATACAATGCCCTTGGAAGCTGCCACTTGCAGTCTAATTGAGTTTTCAGTCAGCTAACAATTTCTGGTTTGATCTGTTGATGGAAGCTCATGAACCTGGGGAAGAGGAATCCTTCTTCTTTTCTGGTGCTCCTTGTTCTGAGTAGCCAAAACTGGAGTGTCTCATTAACCTGCACTTCCGTCTTCCATCCTTGTCCCACTCTGGTCAAAGGAGCAAATTTCAGAAAAGTGCTTGGATACAGAAAGCTTCATATGCGTTTGCAGAAGTCATTTTGCAGCGAAAAAGAATTTTAATCATCAAGAATCTAGTGATGGACAACCGGCTATGTTCTGTTGGAGATATTAATTTTATCCATGCAGACTTATAGCTTCCATCCGATGCAAATGTATAATGAACTGGCTTCTTAGTATTTTGTCCAGTCAAAATGTTAGATCATAGTTCTGGGTTCCTTCTTCTTTCGGCCGTGTTCATCATGTCCTCAAGTCCATTGGAAAGAAAAATGGTTTGGATGCCAGGAAGAACATTAATAATTATGTACCATTTCGATTCATTTGGCCAGAGGATGCAGATGTAGGTTATTTGGGAAGAACAATGGATATACTGTTCATAGCAGAGTCTCACTCAGCTGAATACTTGTGGAGGATGTTGTCAGATTAAAATTCCATCTTACGATAAAGGATTTGTCCTTTCTCTTTTTCTTGTCATATAAATAAAAATGATGAATGAGATTAAAACTTTTTAAATACAAATAGATAAATTATTATCGATAAACTTTAAATTTGATAAATAAAATGGTACAGAATTTTCATTTATTTGTGTTTTACAGAAGTCATTTTTGGCTGCAGCAATAGAATCTGAAAAATTAAAATTCCACTGATGGATAACTAAGTAGCTATTGTTTGAACTATTATTATTATTATTATTATTATTATTATTATTATTATTATTATTATTATTATTATTATTATTATTATTATTATTATTATTATTATTATTATTATTAAATCAAACGGACCCTTGACTGATTGTTTATTTCAGCTCGTAGTTTTGGGCTTTTTATCTACTAATAATTTAATTTATAAAAATGTTTGTTAATAAATTTGTAATTACAATTTTTCTCCTATTGAAGTTGAAAAAATAAAATTTAAGAGGTCGATTTTTCGAAGCTCCGATCATTAAGTAGCAAAATATGATGGAGCCTGAATAATGAATATTGATGAGTGGGTCCATCACAATTCATCCCAAGATAATATTGGGGCTTTCGAGCTAATTCTTTTCATTTTTAACTGCATGATTGAAAAAATTATTATCGTTTCTTCTTCTAAATATTATTATTGTAACCAGTGAATTAATCATTAGGAATTAAGCATTGCATGAAAATATTATGAAGATTAAGTAATTAATTAATAGGAATCATAGTGGCATTATGGTCCCTCCCTTCACTCAGCACTCTTAATAGTTACTAATATATTCTCGTAAGAAGATTCATCCCATAAATAGGGGCGGTGGAGCCAGATTAACAACGCTAAGGTAAGAGCTTACCCACTTGCTAAATTGACTTCAAATTTTAATGAATTAAGGAAGAAAAAAATAATATTTTCAGAACTGGAGTTATCGGATCGACGATAGGACTGGACTTATTATCGGATCGTGGTTGGACCGATCCGATCGTGTTCGATCGAACTGAAATATAAATAGATTATTATAATCATTATAAAGATATAATGTAAGTTATAAGATATAGTACATGAATATTGTACTAACAATCTATTAATAATATTAAAAATTAATATAACATATTTTTATTTATTAAAAGTTTTAATAATGATAATTAATAATGATTAACATATAAATATAAATAGATTATTATTAATTTAATATATATTATTTAATGACGATAGATGCTATATTAATAAATTTTATCTTAAATTATTCTTATTTATTTTTTCTTTAACACTTTTCTTTTTATTTCCTTTATTTACGCTCTTTGATAATTTTCCATTTTAATATTATTTAATTTTAAATACTTACCTTTTTATTTCAATTTCTATTTAATTATATACATATCATATCCCATTGCACAATGGTATTGGCTTATAATTCGTGATAGTTTTAAGGTTGGACTTCTTTGGTATAAATGTAAGGGATGTTAGTTCAGATCCAGGTGACAGACTGTATGAATTAAAAAAAAAATATTGGAGTTCCTTTGTAATATCTTACCCAATTATATTCCAATAATTTCTACAGAACTCATTCGTAAACCCATCTGGCCTTGGAGCTTTCTCCGCAGCCATAGTTCAAAATGCATTTTTAATTTCTCGATCAGTAACTGGAGTAATTAGTTGGGAATGCCAGGAATGGTGTAGATTTGGCAATGGAGGCCACTCTCATCCAGTGGGGGGGGGGGGGCAGCCTCCATATGATCCTAGAGTTTTGAGTAACGATTGACAAAACACTCCTTGATCTGTTTCTCATTTGTTAGCACATTTTTAGTTGAGTCTTCAATTTTAGTTATAGTATTTCTCTTGTGTCTGATAATTGTACTAATTTAATATTCTTATCTCCATCCTTAATCCAATTAACTCTTGACTTAGACCATCATTTAATACTTGTCTGTCTTAGATATGCAGTATGTTGGTTGTACTTTATCTTCAAGTTTAAAGTCTCTACCTCAAATAGACTCACAAAACCATCCTTGAGTTCTAAATTAGTAATCTCATGCTTAACTTGATAAGCCCTATTTTCAAGTCTACCTAATTCCTCTTTGTTCCATTTTATCGTATGCTTTTTAACCTTATTTAAAGACTCCATAATGGACATCTGATTCCCTCTATTGTACCACACCTCTTGCACAATGTCCCTGGGTTTAGCATACTCAAACAAAAATTGTTCATATATAAAATGCCTTGATTTTTGAGGTTGAGAATTAGTATCGAACAAAAGAGGTGCATGATCAGAAGTACCCCTGTGCAGTGTGTATAGTTTAAGATTTGGATATTTAGTTAACTAAGGCTCTATCCAATCTACACAGGATCCTAGCATGTTGCACATGATTATTGCACCATGTAAATTGTGCCCCTTAAAGGAATATCAAAAAGACCTTGCGCATGAACAAAATGTACGAATAGATTTTTTATTAGTAAAACCCTTACCACCTTTTTTATCTTCAGGATACAAGATAGAATTCATATCCCCGAAAATTAATCGGGGTATATCGTCAAGACTCAAGGACTCAAGTTGTTGCCGCAGAACATTTCTTAGTAATGGAATATTACTAGCATAAATAGCAATTAACAAAAAAGAGAACTCATCTATCATAACAATTACATGCATATATTGATCCGACGAAGACAGGAAGGAAACAATAGCATTACCCTTCCTCCACGCAATAATTATACCCCCATATGCAAACAGTAGCAAACCCTTATGATAAAGGCCTATCCAATTACTACATAATCTTTTAATAACAAGTTCAGAGAACTTACTGATAGTATATGTCTCCAAGAGAATGATAATATCTGGATGGTATTGTTGAATGAGGTTCCGCAACCGATCACGAACCTTACTTCTGTGTGCCTCCTGACAGTGAACATAACTTACATATGGTCATACATAATAATAACAATTTGAACCATATATCAAAAACAATATCCAATATGCGATAAGAAAATATCAATACTTATCATATCAGTGAATTTTAATTATCAATTATACAATATTCATTATCCATAAGGATTAATTGACTGCAATCAAATATTCAATTAACTTTTTGGGCTATTTTTCTAAACCTCTCTTAAACTACCATGATTTTTTGCATCTAACCCTATTATATGAACTTGCCGTAGGACATCCATATATTATACCACAATTTCCACTTTAGTTCATCCGTTTAATTATGTTAACTTTTTTTCTTTTTTCATTTTTTCATATTTATTAAAAAACTAAATTACCCTTTTCATTTGAAAGTCTAAAATAATATATAAAACATAATAATAAATTAAAAAAGCGGGTGATACACCCTCTCCCTCCCTGACGTCGAAAGGAGGGGGGACAGAGAGTTCGAGGATGGATATCACATTGGTGAGGTTGCGGATGACGATGGTGTGGACGTAGACAATGGAGAAGGAGAGGACCACAAGCAGCACCAGGTAGGTTATGATGTCCTCAGGATATCTGAGAAGGAGATGGCATTGCATACGAGAAAAAGAAGGGCGAGGAAGTGGGCCACGGAGAGTGTGACGATGGCACATGTGCTTAGGTAGGTGGAAAGGAGTCAATGAAAGGCAGGAAGGATCGAGGTTGCCTAGAACGTTGAGTTGGAGTGTAGGCGCAAGCCACAGAGTACATGACAAATGCACATGCAGCGAGGAGAATGGTGAGGAGGAGTGGGAAGGAGGCAACAGTGGAGACGACAGAGCCGACGAGGTGGTGGGAGAGCTGGAGGAGGGGCGGGAGATGGGGAGACCGCAGACGGAGGCAAGCACGGTGACGCGGCGGGCGAATGGGGCGGCGAGGGGCACATCGAGGAAGGCAGATGAGAGGAGGGTGATGGAGACATGGCAGAGGAGGAAGCCGATGATGAAGAGGAAGGCGGATGGATCGGAGCCAAGGACTCGCACGAACTCTCGCAGGATCTCAAGAGCGCTCATCGGCCACTATAGCAGGGGGTGTCGGCCCCCTTTCCGTGAGCTACAGAGGGTTGTAGGGGCAGTGCCCCTTTTTAATTTTTAATTATTTTTAATATATTATTTTAAACTTTTAAAAATTCAATGAGAAGGAGAATAGTAGTTTAGTCTTTTAATAAATAGAACAAATTGAAAAAAATGGAAAATTTAACAAAATTAGACAAATGGCATTAAAGTGAAAATTGTGATATAATTTAGGGATGTACGACGAGTTCATATATTAGAGTTAGATGTGAAAAATTATAATAATTTAGGAGAGGTTTAGAAAATAACCCTAACTTTTTTTATCATCATTTTTAAGGGCTACAATTTAGCGTGCTCTGACTTTCGAGCCTCCGCTTGTTCTTTTCCCTTTGCCTCTTTTCCTCTATCTTTGTCCTTCCCCCTTCGAAACTTATCTTTTCAGTCAATTATCTTGTCAAGTTATGTTTTTGGAACAACTTTTTGACCATATTTTGATTCTTTAATGATGCAATTCTATCCACTATTTTTATCCATACAATATCAATACTTAAGATAATAATCCTAAGAGTTGATATAAGGATCCTGTACGTACCTCAAGTTGACTAAAGATCAACTATAAATTCTCTTCAATTTTTCTACACGATCATTGAACCTTGACTAACAATTATTCCATGATGTTTTCTTGAAACGCATGTGAACCACCTTGATAATAATCTTTAATGTTGGGGCTTCGAGTTGGTCTAATCGTGATCCATTGGTGCATCTCGATTTGTGTGCAAATGAGGATAGAAGGAGAAGTTGCAAGGCAAAAATTTGGCCTTGATACGTGGGAAGAAAGTTAACATCTTTGAGTCCTATTTATAGCTTTTTGAGTGAAGTTTGATTCGATTCATGTCCTTCTAAGCTTAATTATCCTTTCATAAAATTTCATCATTAATTAATTCTGAATTTAATATTTAATCCTCCTCAGCCTCAATCTCAATCAAATTATCTCTTTATCTCTTATCTCCAATTCATAACTACTCTCATTAAACTATACTTTCATCACATCCTTTTATTTCTTTTTGTTCTTTAATTTTCAGAATGATTTAATATAATAATATTTTATCAATTAATTTTAAATTACAATAATAATTAACATTATCTTAATGTTTGTAATATTTATAAGTCTTAAAAATATCAATCTTATCCTATTTGGAAGTTCTTTATGGCCATTAAAGTTATCCTTGGATCTCAATTCAAATTAAAATCTCTAATTTCATTCTAATTATAATTCCTACTCCCAATAGTATTTAACTTTCTTTCATTTTTGTTAACTTTTCTAACCATACTTTTATCCTTCTCAAACTCAAATTGGTAATCTTGATTCAATTAATATTCCTATTCATATTCCTACGCAAATTCAAATTCCTTTTTATTAGACCTTCTTTCCATTTATATTCCTTTTTTTAATTGTACTTCTATTCTCTTTCAAGTTCTTCTTTTTTCTCAATGATATCAAAACCGGACCAGATTGATTGGTTCAACTAGTTCAATCGCGAAACGACCGATGATCCGATCCGGTTACATATCAAAACTATTTTGATATTTGACCAGGAAAATCGATTGAACTAATTCAACCCGATTCAATTTAATTTAAAAAAAAACATTAAAAATGACAAAAGTAGGAAAGTTAAAAAATAAAAAAAGAAATATAAGGAAAGTTAAAGGGTTATTGCAAAGATTTTTGCAAATGGATTAAAACCTACACTTCAGTTGCTGGTTGATCATTCTAAAGCAGCTTTCAGGTCTATACAAGATAATCTGTTGGTGGCCCAAGAGGTTGCCCATTCTATGACAAGGGGTAGTAGGAAATACTTTATGCTTAAAGCTCATATGAAAAAAAATTATGATAGAGTATCTTGACATACTATAGGGAGGGTATTGTCTATTATGGACTTTCCTTCTACCTTTATCATGTCCGGTCTCCTCTTTTCTCATGTAATATTAATGGCTCCTTTTTTTCGTACTTTAAAAGTCACATTGGGATAAGACAAGGGGACCCATTGTCTCCTTCTGCCTTAATTAATTCTTCTGTGTATAGGGGTACTATCAGTCCTTTTAAGGTGAAAAATCTCTCTATGAGTCACTTAGCCTATGCTGATGATGGTGTGCCCGGCTGCTAATGTCTCTATTTGTAAGGCATTAATGGAAGTTTTCAAACAATATAAAAGGTTGACTAATCAGAAGATCAATGTCACTAGATCGGCTATCTACTTTTCCCCTAAATTTAATATCAGTAGGAGAAATTATAGAAGATTCTACATATGACATTTGGCTCCTTCCCATTTATGCATCTAGGGGCACCAATATCGTATAAGACCCTTACTAATGCTTCATTGCAATATATTCATATTAGGGCACAAGACAGATTAGCAGGTTGGAAAATGAAATCCCTAATACAGACGGGTAGAATTACTTTGATTAAAGCTACATTATCTCCGATTCCTAATTATGCTTTAGGTACTATTCATATGTCTTCTGATTTCATTGCATCAATTGAAAAGTTATCTAGATCTTTCCTCTTGTCAATCTCAGGGGATAAGCATGGTCTACATTTGATAAATTGGAATATTGTTCAAATGTCTAAACAAGAAGGGGTCTAGGGATTACAGATTTATCTTTCGTGCAACACTCCTCACTTGCTAAAAGAATTGTGACAATTTTAAATCACTCTACTGATCTATATTATCTATCTTCTATGTTAGTTACTGAAAAATATGATATTCCTTACCCTTGACATAACATGGCTTCTAATGTTGGGAGTGGACGGCGACCTTCTAGATGTTGGAAGCTTTTGTTACAGGTTTTGGATAGTATTAGATTAGAGCTCAGGAAGCAGACTGGGAACTGTTGGAGAAAAGTTTTAATGCTATATAAAATTATATTTTGATGACATAAATTTCGAAAGATTAAAGTGAAATAGTGAAAAAGTTTAAAGAAAAAAGAATATTTTTATGCACTACACTTTGATTAAATAATTAACTATGATTTGATTTGATTTGTCTTGAGTTAAAGATTTATGAATGATTTTAAACTTTCGCGATGATTTTCGTAAAATCGATACTTTTGTTTTGAACACCAATTCACCCCTCTTTTGGTGCTCTTTGAAATTCAACAATTGATATTAGAGTGGGTTGCTCTTGCTGTAAGATCAAATCATTTTAAGATTTAATCGTTTTAAGATTTGAACACCTTATTTTAAGATTTAATAATATTTAGAGTTATGGCATCAAGTGGATTTAATTTTGTCGAATGACAATCAATTAGTCGTCCTCCCCTTTTAAATGCATCAAATTTTACATATTGAAAAATTAGAATTCAAGCATACATTTGTTTTATTGATATTGACATGTGGGACTTCGTTGAAAAATGTTATTATCTTTATGAAAAACTACATACAGATTTTGCCGAAAGAGAAATTTTTTTTGAAAAACTTCACTGGAAAGGCAAAAATATTTTTTTATTGTGCTTTGGATTCAATAGAGTTTAATCGAATTTCTAGTTGTGAAAGTGCAACTGAGATTTGCGAGAAACTCATTACTACTTATGAAGGAACAGATAAAGTTAAAAAGTATAGACTAAATATTTTAAATCATCAATATGATTTTTTCAAAATGCATAACAATGAATTTATAAATGATATGGGTGCACAATTTAATAATATTTTGAATGACAGCTTCCTTGGGTGAGTCAAGAACTAGTCCCCTAAAAGTGAAAAAGTTTATCATGTCTCTTTCCTCCAAATGACATACGAAGAGGACCGTGATTGAAGAAAAAACTTGAACAAATTGAATTTTGATGATCTTATTGGTTCACTTCTAACCTATGAGATTTCATGATCAAGAAGAGAAAACCCTCAAGAAGAAAACATTGACATTGAAAGAAAATACAAAAGAAAAAGACTCAAGTGAAGAGGAAGTGGACGAAAAGAAACTTGCACTCTACACAAGAAAACTAGATAAGTATCTCAAGTTAGTAAAAAAGAAAGACAAGAGTAAGAAGCCAACAAGAAGATCATACAAACATCACAAAGAAGAAAAATATTAGAAATGTAAAAAGAAAAAAATATGATGAGTCTAGTGAAATAAGTGGCTCATCAAGCTCTTCTAGTGACGAAGCATACATATGCTTAATGGCACACGGCGATGATGTAATTTCTAATCCTTCAAATTTAAATTATGATTCATCGAACTCTTCTGAAAATTTTTTTTCTTTAGACGTGAACAAAGAACTCTCATCTCTTATTAAAAAATATTTTTCAATTAAGGAAAAAAATGAAAAATTAATACATGAGATTGAAAAATTAAAAGAAGAAAAGAATATATGTTTTATGAAAAATGAAAAACTAAAAAATAAAATTGATACTTTGAAAATTACACATGCTTGTGAAATTGTAAAATTAGCATGTTCTTTGAAAAAAGTAAAGAAGGAAAATAATTTTTTAAAAAATTCACAAAATAAGATTATTTCTCATGTAAGGAAAATCATTTTAGGAAATACTTTGAAAATGAAAACTCTTATCGATAGAAAAATAAGATTAATAGAAAATCACATTTTAAATATTTTACATGTGGCTTTTATGATGATTATGCATATCAATGCAAAATAAGAAAATCAACACAACATGACATGATTTAGGTTTCAAAAAGAACATTGTCTAACAAAATAGGACCAAAAAAAATTTGGGTACAAAAAATTACATAATTATTTTTCAGGTGTGCCTCACATGTAAGGCAAATGATAAATGAAATTGAAAATGTAAAAGCATGAATGTTATGATAAAAGTATCACTTACTTTTCTCATTTCACTCAAAATTTTCAAAATCATTATTTCTACGAAAGAAAAGAGAAACATATAAAACAGAAAAAAATGATCATAGTGATAGGAGGAGCATGTTAATATTCTAACTTTTAAATTATTGTATTAAAGTTTTATGTAATATTTTAATTTTTGATTCTTTTGTGGATTTCATAAACCTATAGATCAATTTGATTTCATTTTTAAGTAGTCATAAATTTAAAACATAAACATTGTTTCAATTCTACGGGCAAATGATCATAACTCAATTTTAAAGCTGGAAAGATCTCATCTCTTTCTTCTTCTAGCTCCCATAATTCACTTTCCAATATGTCAACCCATGCCGCCTCTTCATCTTCCCAATGAAGAATACCTGCCAGCGCCTTGATAGCCAAAGGTAATCCTCTGCACTTCTTCACCATCTTCTTGCCATTTTCTTCTAAGTAATTGTGATCTCGACCTTCAAAGGCAATCTTCTTAAAGAACAACCAAGAGTCCTCAAAAGATAAATACTCTAAAATAATGGGAGGGGTTGTTTGCATGATTTGGGCAACACGTTCATTCCGAGTAGTTACCAAAATTTTACCCACTCCAACACCAACTAAGAGGGCCTTCAGTGAACTCCAAAGATGAACCCTTTGATTCCAAACATCATCTAACACCAAAAAGAACTTTTTTCCATTCAAGATCACCTTGAGTTTCCAATGAAGTTCATTTAAACTCATAGGATTAGTACTCTTATGATCATCCATGTTAAAAGCATCACATATTTTTCTAGCGACACTTGCAACATCAAATTCTTCAGATACATATACCCATCCTCTTGAGTCAAAATGTTGGCGTACACTTGCGTCATTATATGACATTTGTGCGAGCGTGGTTTTGCCTAAGCCGCCCATGCCAACAATACCAAGCACTGAAATCGTATCACCAGTACAGGACTCCTCTTCTTGTAACAACCATTTGATTATCCTATTTTTCTCATCTTCTCTACCAATAATTTTGGCCTGTTCAAAACTGGAAGTGGTCTCCATGGGTTTCCACTTTCTAATGCATCGCCTCTTGCCAACTTTCTCCGGCAAGGCAATGCGTTCCCATCCATGTGTTATCTCTTTGAATCTCTCCCTAACGTCCTTAACTCTACCTGCCAATTCATTAGAAATACCAACCTTTGGATGGTAATATTCCAAGTTGAGTATTACCTTATCATTATTATTGCCCATGTGGTTGGCCATTGCTCGTCTTCGAGCCTCTACTTTCGCATGTATCACTTCGTATTCGTACTCATCCACTGCATCCTCAGCATCGTATGCCACCTCCTTCAGCTCCTGAAGGCGAAGTTGTTCGGAATTGTCATTGATATCTTTCTCCTCTGCATCTTCAAGTTCGGCATGGATCATCTCCATGGTCCTTTCCAGATCTTGCAGCTCCTGCTCAGCTGTTGATGGAAGCTCTGTTGAAGACCAACTTGAAGCTCTTTGAGCCAAGGAAGACAATCCTTTTGCGAGGGAAGTGATTATCACTCCGGCCATTCCTGAGTTTGATCGTTGATTCACCTTCTGGTGAGGAGATGAGGTGGAGAGACTCTGGTCTCAAAACTTCAAGTCAACACCTAAAGCCGAAAACTGGGAACGTGTCGGATAAGGATACAAATACAACAATAGGATAGAAAAATCTAACACGTTTAAAAGTAAAGGATAGAAAAAAAATAAGTTGAAGAAATAATTTCTATTCCCACGAGTACGATCTGTAAACATTAAGTCAATTGATGAGAATAATTAGTTTAATTAATAAAAAAGGAACCACAGATGTGCTAATCATACATATAATCCAAAAAGAACAAGAAAAATATGTAATTATTGGTTTTGAGAACTAATAAGCTAATTGATATTACTGCACCAACCAGTCTTCTACTTATTACACACAAATATATACACTTATTATTCTACTTGGCAAATTCTGTAAATTCTAATTGTTATGTAAAAAATCGACAGAAGCATGCAATCGCACAAAAAAAATATGAAAAATTTATGAGTTCATTCTAAATTGACTTATATCTTCGAGTGGCAGCAATTTTTTTATCTGAAAATAAGAATGATTACAAAGATATGAAATTAATATTTTAGATTCTATTGAGTTTAAATATAAATACTTTAATATAAAATATGAAATAAAAATTCTAACCTTACAAAGTTTTTGAGTGCTATGCATCCAAACCCATGCTATAAAATCAAGTTCAACCCATCCATCCGACGAGTTTAGATGAACCGGCCGGGTCAAAATAAAAAAAAAAGAATAAACTAAAATAAATTACGACAATTTGATAGTGTGCATCGGTCGATTCGGTTAATTAACCGATTGGATAAGTCGGTTAATTAACCGAATCGACAAAAAAATTTTTAACCGTTATCCGGATCGAACAAATCGGTTAACCAAAAATTTCGGTTCAGTTCGGTGAATTAACCGACCGAAATTAAATATATTATAATTTTTTTATTAAATTCATAAATTTTGAAATTATATTAAAGTATAAATTAAATATGTATTCAAAATAAAAGGTAAATATTAAATTTGAACTTGGTAATAATATAAAAAAATATTAAATAATTGGAATACTAAATTAAGTTAAATAAAAAAATTATAAACTATAATAAGTTTTTACCAAAAAACTAATATAATAATATAAAAATATTATTTTTTGGTTAATTTGATTTTCAACCAAAATTTCGGTTAATTATCCGTAACCATTAAAATTATTTCTGTTAGCAAACTTTTTATCCGTTAACCGAACCGAATTTGAATTGGATAATTCGGTTCGGTTAATCAGTAAAAAATTTGGTCGGTTAACCGTTGGATATGGTGAAATGGTTAACCGTGCTCACCCCTACAATTTGACATATATTCATTATATGTGATTTTTAATACACTTGTGCAATATTATTTTATTAATACGTACTATAATTAAATTATTTTTTACTACTTGAGATATTTTTATTTTCAAGTATTAAAATATTTTTAAATAATTTCATTAAATTGATTATATCATACACAAACATTTAAGACAATTAATCAAGTTATTATTTTAAAACAAATATATATATATATATATATATATTAAAAGTTATAAAAAATAAAGAATCGGATTGTATAATTATTATATATGATTCTTAACAATTGTGCAATATTATTTTATTAATGCTTACTTTAATTAAATATTTATTTTTACTACTTGAGATCTTTTTATTGTCAAGTATTAATTTCTTTTAAATAAATTTATTAAATTGATTATATCATAAGACAAACATTTAAGACAAATAAATCAATTTATTATTTTAATATATATATATATTCGTGAATCTGTCTTATTGTTAACTCACTCAAAATATTTCTGGCTCTGTCATTGTCTATGACTTTGCCTGCTACCCCCTATGACGATAAATGGATTTGGGCTCCAAATATCTTGTCCCACTGCAAAATCAATTTATAACTTCATTAGCTTGCCCCTGGAGCCATCGCCACCTTGTGCTGGATCTGGTTGGAATGTTATTTGGAGCCCCCCTAAAGTTCAAATCTTCTTATGGAAACTTGTCCACAACTGCCTTCCTACAAACCTCATGTTATCCAGTTTTAATTCGCCGATCCCCCCACTGTGCCCCTATGAATCTTGTGCTCACTTATTTTTTGAATGTTATTTTGCTCTTCATCTTTTTGAATCTGAAACCACCTGTTCTTTTACTCATTTCTGCTATGGTCTAATAGTGATTGGATTTATGAAGGGACTTCCTCCAAAACCTTGATTTCTGTGCTAGTTTCCATAAACTTTTTGCTTTTATTTTATGGGATCTATCGCTGTCGAAATGACGCTCAATTTAACTCCATGATAATAATAGTCTCTATGGTGTGGTTCCAAATTGTGACGAGCTATCACGAGTTAGAATTCATCCTATTTAAGGGGACTTCCTTAGCACCTCAACTCTTGGGGTGTTGGGAGCCCCCACCTTTTTTCTGTTTCTCTTTGAGAACAGATGACTCCTTCAAGAGGCGTACGTAGGGGGGAGGCTATATTATTCGGTTTGCTAACAAGAAATTTGTATGTGCGGATGCTCTATATAGATTTTTTGACTTAATACTGAAAGCTGAATGCGGGGTGGTATACCAAGGGATCACTTGTTGTCAAGGGCATCCTCAACCTTATTCTGGAAACTGACAGCCAGATGTCGGTAAACTTTACAATGAATATGCTCTCTCACATTGGCAGCTACAAAGTCTTATGAGAAACATTAGACAGATTATTCCCTCTTTAACATACTTTCAATGTAATCATATTAGACAAAAAATAAATTCTGAAGCAAATAACTTGACATTTTTTGATCGAAGATCGCTAGTTAATTTTTTACGGATCTTTTCCTCTGGGAATCTCTACTTGTTTGTCTTGTAAGATGACAGTAATTTTACTCTTTAATACATAGTCATCTTTCTCTTAAAAAAAGCAACTAAATTTTTATATAGCACTCTTTTCAAGCTCCCCATCCGAGCTTAATAACTATAATAAATCAATCATCTTCAATATTATTAATATACTAAGAAGTGAATAATTCATATTATCGCCATGGATCCACAAAAAAGATGCGAAGAAATGTCCTTTTTGTATCAAAAATTATTTTTCTCATTTATACAATTCTCATGTTGTAGATCATAATGGAATTGCCCCGAACTGGAATTGCAATGGCACACAAAACTGCCCATCCAAGGCCAAATTTCAGAGAGGGGCTTGGATACATAAAACTTTCACAGGAGTAATTTTGCAGCAAAAGAATCCGAAACATCAAAATCAAATGTGCATGTTTAACATCCTTAATTTCTGTCTTAATTAAGAGTAATTTTGCCTAAAAGTACTTGCTAATGACATGGTGTGCTTGTGTATGTATACACATCAATACTGTTCATACATCAGTACTGATCCTTAAACTTTCGTGTAAATGAGAAATAGAAAAAAAAAACAAGCGCAAAGTGACATTCAGAGTAAATCTTGACATCAAGTGGTCATTTGGACGAAGGTTATCTCATAATAATAAGGCTGAAGATTGCCAAATATCAACGGAATAAGTTGGTTAAACATCATTTTTATCAAAATCACCTTGAAATTTTAAATACCGTCATTATAACCCACGATAACACAACATTTGGATTCCATAAAAATGATCTTATTCTTTCCTTTTTCATCATTTTAATTATTTGTTTTATTTTTTATAATTTAACCATATATCGTTATATTATTATATTTATCATTATTATAATAACAAATGTTATGTATTTATAATAAAATATTTTAATTATAAAATATTATATATTTAAAACTTATCCCTTTTAAACCAAATGAACGAAATAATAAGAATACAACAAAAATATTTATATTCTTTTGAATAAAATTTATTATTTCCAAAAAGATATTCTCCATCCAAATGACATCCAAAAGCATATGGATCTTCCTCCGTGAATTACACCAAAATTCCACATAGTCTAGGGGTGAAAATGGTGCAGGTCGGATGGATTTTTTTCGTTAAAAAAGATCACCCTATATATTTTGATTGGGTTTTTAAAATTAAAAAAACCTTATCAGTTTTTTCGGGGCTTTTATTTTATACATTTTATATTTATATAAAAATTATTAATGATATGAAGAGATATTTTGTTTCATAAATTAACAACATTCACATGTTATATATTGTAATAGTGCTATTTATGGCTTATATTAATTTCATATCACGTGTTATAGGATAAATAATATATTTAGTGAGTAATTATATATATTATAAATATTTATAATATAATATTAATATATATTTTATAAAATATTTTAATTATGTAGGTCTCCATCGAGATTCTCGGGTGGTTTATTTAATTTTAAAAATCACCTAGATTTTTTTAATCGAAAAAATCTAAAAATTTAGTGTCGCGTCAAGTCGGTTTTTTAAGTTTTTGGATTTTTTGGTTTTTTGCCATGAAACCCAAAGATGGGACTTATCTTTCCAAGAAAAAGAAAGTCATCGGCTTTATCTGTTTCTCTTATCTTTCATTCTCCTGCTGCAGAATTGTTCTTCTCTATCTCCCACTGTCCACACGCTGAATTATTCTTCTCTTTATCAACTAAATTAATGGAATTTAATTTGTTATACCAAGAGGCAAGGAAACAGGCACAACGGAGGAAACATTGAATACCATCTCTCTCACTACTCAAGAATAGTGTCTTCGCTTTCAAATGAAGCTTTGATGCAAAAGTTCGTGCTCTGCGCTATAATGATTTGCATCTGAATCACTTGCATTGCACGATCTACATTGTCAGCTTACGAGGAATCCTCTGCACGCGTTCGAGGAGGATCTATGCTTAGGGGTGTTCACGGGTCGGGTTTGACCCGACCCGTGAACAAACCCGACCCGACCCGGCCAACCTTGGCCGGGTCGGGTCGCGTCCCTTGGATTTTGGGGCTGCGACCCGAACCGACCCGACTCGGGCCCGGCAAGGTCGGTTCGGGTACCCGACCACCCTTTTTCTTTTTTTAAAAAAATTTCATTTATTTTTAATATAAAAAGTATTTATTATTTTTTAATACAAAATAAAGTATTTTTAAATACAAAAAATATTGTTTTAAATATATGTATACTTTTCTACATTTAAAATAATTTATTTCATATTTTTTAGATTTTAAATGATATAAAACTATACATTTAACTAAAAAAATTTGAAAAATTAAAAAAAGAAAAAAACCAGGTCTATCGGGTCGGGTCGGGTCAACTCGGGTTGGAAAATCCCAACCCGAACCCGACCCGACCCTTGGTCGAGTCATGGTCAGGTCGGGTCGACTCGACCCGACCACCGACCCGCCCCGACTCAAAAGGGGTCGGGTCAGGTCGGATTTCCGGGTTCACGAGTCGACCCGACCCGGTGAACACCCCTATCTATGGTCACTTTGTTAGTTTGATATCCCCTAGCAATTTCACAATGAAAGCTAGGCGAACTCATCAGACACGAGGATGACAATGCTTGAGCTCGTCGTGACGGTGTCAAATAAAGCTTTCCAAGTGACCCACATATGAGAAATATTTTATGCAGCGCTTAAGGGATTTTTACTAGAGAACATGAGAAATCTTCAACTACTATCATCCATTGATATAAGTTTTCCTACACATCATAAGATGTACATTTCACAGCCTTAACAAGTAAAAGAATTTTGGAAAAAGAATTCACAATTGACATACATCTCAACATTACTCATGTTTTAAACACATAGCATGATAACAAAAAAATTATAGGTGAGTAACTACTAGCCTTAAAGGAAAAAAAAGTTCGCTCTTCCAAGGTTTTCAAACTCAAGAGTTTATGCTAACTCGTTTTACGTTAAAAAAAATAGCTTATTACAGACGGTTGGCCAGAACCGGCGGAAATGACATTTTCGACGGTTTTTCGATGAATAGCGTCCATGCGAAAATGACGTGTCGCCAATGATTTGCGACGATTATTTTTGAACCGTAGACATCTTCGACAGTCCAACTGGCGGGCGTGACCATCGAATGGCGGGCGCGGCCATCGAACGTTGAAGATTTAAGATGATTTGAGCCGTCGATATGTATTGACGGTTTGAACTGTCGATAATATCGACGGTTCAAACCGTTGAAAACTCATATCGAAGGTTTGAGCCGTCGACTCAACAGTTGATTTTCGATGGCTCAAACCATCGTTAATTTTAGATGGTTAAAACCGTCAAAGCTTAGCGATGGTTGAGACCCTCTATAAGCTTGCACGGACGGTTAAAACCATCGATAAGTATCAAAAAAATTTATTTGTCGATAATTAATTTTTAGTTGTTTTCGACGGTTCCAAAAACAAATAAAAAAATTGCTGAAATTAATTTTCTGAACAGATAATACAACAAAGGATCCATTTGGATCATAATATCTAACAAAGACCGATATCCATCACATAATTATAAGTCAACACAACACATAATATCCAAACATAATATCCAATCATAAGAAATGCAACACAACACATAATATCCAAACATAACAATTGTCCAACACCATTCTAAACATTATAATGTTTTAGAAACATAAAAATGGTAAGCAAAGCAAGCCGAACAAAGAAATGTGGTCTTGGTCCCGAAGAAGATGGACACATGGGCCAAGCAAAGAGATGTCTCGCCTTTCCCGTCGGATCTCAAGAACTTAATGTGTAACCTCGATCATCACTGCACATCACAAAGAGTCGGAAGAGAGTGAGTTAAGAGAACAAATATGCAAAATGTGTACAAAACTAGGGGAAAAAAGTTAGCACCTTGTTGGAGCGCAATACAACACACAAAAAAAACTATAAAGCTAAATCATCCTCGTCGTCCTAGTCGTCGACTTTGCCACGCATGATGTCACACATCATTTTCTTCATTTCTTTCTTGGTATGACATTCACGTTCTTCGAACTTCTTTCTGAGCTCCTGCGTAACCTCTTGCCTGATCTCTTGCATGATCTCTTGTCTCATCTGATCAAGAATTTGTTGCATACCTTGACCAGAGGAACCTGAACCTGAAGTAGATTTACGATCATATCCAATATCTATTATACTGACACAAGATCCGAGGCCGTAAATGCGACCCTTCTTCACCCCGATGTGGTCCATCCAAAGTTGTCCTGGGGTCAGCAGTGTGGTCCCCCTGCGTTGCTTGCGTAATGTGCTGGACTTCTCTTATTTTGTAAAACTCCTGAAATTAGAAAAAAGATAAATCAACGAAATTAAAAAATAAGATAAAGCAATGACGATTTCACTATCTTATAGATTTACTTGAAATTTTTTAAAAAATAAGAGGCACTTAGATTTACATACATATGTCTCTCGAGCAAATGATGAAACCTATTCTTTGTTCTCCTTCTGATGAGTTCGGAGAAATACTTCGTCCTGAGTAGGTAGTCTACCCGTCTCTTTCTCCTGCAGTTAAAAATATCAAATAAAGTATAATATTTTGTCGACACAATATTGAAAGACTTTACCATTTTCTTGGCAATCGTGATCGTGGATACACATCCGCCTGAATGCAAGCATGCTCGCTGGTCGGACTCTCGACTTATTTTCGCTTTTTCGCACTTTGATTTGTACTCATTAGTGGACCACTTTCGTAGCAATTCGATCCAAACGACCTCGAGGATCCAAATGGGCCGTTCTCCAGCACCTCGAGCTTCCGAAAGCATCACAGACATTCTCTTTGAGCACCGAGAATTAAAAGACTTTCACATTTGTTTCATATTCTCGGGCTCCCACCACACATAAGCTTACATGTATATAAAAATAATTAAAGTAGTACGAAGATAAATTTTAATGACCAAGTTGGCTTCTAAGGATACTTGAAATTCATTAAATAGCATATGTCTCGTGGCATAAGGAACTTCCCTCTATGTAAGCCACGCATCAGTATACCTATGTCGCAACACTTTAGTAACTGCGACAGTCACATGTTTCGATGGTAAAAACCTGGAAGAATATGAAATTATAAAATGTGATGGGTGAATCACAAAATGAATAAGGATTCGAAATACATAAAATAACACTTACCCTAAATTACCATGTGCACATGTGATGAAGCCTGATCTGAGCCTTCCACGGAATCAGGAGTTCTAACGGGTTCTTCCAGCAGTTGTGTCTCCAGGTCCGCAATATCAACGTGAGAGGAAGGACCAAGCAGAGGAGACTATCGTTCTATTATGCGAATGCCCGTGACTAATCTAGGAGTTGGCGGAGTAGAATTATCTCTAGGGACGACCTTCTCCTTTCCCTTATTTTTTTCTTTTGCCAAAACGATACATCTGCATAATACAAAATTTAATGCAAGTCAAATTTACAATTGATACAAAACTCTAATTTGACAACGTCTCGACCTGACTATATTCGGCTACATCTTGTGTCACATCTTCGGGAACGGAATTGTACGTATAACTCGAGAACCAATTCCTAATATCCGGAGGTGCTTATAAAAAATAAACAAATTAATTCGATTAAATTTATGCATAAAATTGTCATCATTATTTCAAACACTTACGAGATGGAAGCGAATATGGAAATGCACCGTCCTCGTTAGGCATCCATCGATCTGAATGATCATCAACATGCATCGCTAACGCATCAAACAATACAGCGAGAGATGATAATTTGAATAAACCATTATGATACAACATCAATATTAGTCGTAAGTGAATAATTTGTAAGATAACATCAGTCGTAATACAAGATCCCGATAGTCGTAAGATAAAAATATTACATGAGCATGACATTAGGTAATACTAACATTAGTCATAGTTACCATATACTCATCATCATCATATGATGATGATGTACTTTCAAATTCATCTTCGTTCGAAGCATTCTCGTTATTTTGTAAGTCAGCATTATCGAAGTCTTCAAATACTTGTTCTGAATCTTGTAGATCGTCGACTAATTCGGTATCTACAATAGGGACTACAGAAGTATGTGAGTCATCTTGATATGCACATTGCAATGCACCATCAATTTCTATCCTGCTTCTTGCCTTCGTCTTTATTACAACCCATCACTGTGCTTTGTCCCTGGTCTTCTATGGATATAGCATATAATATATCTGTCTTGTAGAAGACAGAATAATGAAAGGATCAAAACGATCATAACACATATTGTGATGTACTTCAACTATTTTGAAATCTTTGTTATCTCGCATCCCTCTCCTTGCATTTGGATCAAACCAATTACACTCAAACAATATAACTCTATTACCCCCAGTGTATTCCAGCTGAATGATGTTTTTGAGAATACCGTAGTAGTCACGATCATTTTCTCCGTCCGTGGATCCTTTGACACAAACTTCACTATTCACGGTTGTCTTCCCGATCGACCAAGTTTCCGTGCGAAACTTATAACTATTCACAAAATACACCGACCAACTTTTCACCTCTCGAGCCGGTCCCCATGCCAAATTATGGAGACCAGACATGCCGGTACTGAGAAGCTAAAAAGAAAATGAATGTCAAGACCAGATCGTGAAGACTTCAAATTGACCAACATCGTAAGAGTTACCTGATCCTTAAACCACGGTGCGAAGTCATTCTCGATTTCATCTTGAGCATGTTCTTCAGGGACATTGTAGTACTGTAAGAAAGTACTACATACAAAGTGATGGCTAAATCAAAATATTGTTTGAGAAGAAAAAAAATATTACGCATGGAGAATAAACTTATTTAATGTACCCTTGCATTTTCTGCGTGTTTAGAAGGACATGATTCGTAGCAGACTTAAATTCCGCATTACTCAATCATCTACTTCTTAGCTTTCCAAAATATCATCATAACTGATTGAAGATCGACAAGAATGCCACAATAGACTGTTCTTCTAAAACTTCATCATTTAGATGAACTTTGGTTCTCGCACACTTAACATGTGACTCAAAGTAGTAAGAACAAAAATACGAAATCTCTTGAATCATATAGGCTTCACATATGGATCCTTTGGCACGTGCTTTGTTCTTAATCGTCCTTTTAATTCGATTAAGACATCTTTCAAAAGGATATATCCACATATATTGTACTGGTCCACCTACCCTTATCTCATATGGCAAATAATTAGGTAAGTGCTCCATGGAATCAAAGAATCTCGATAGAAATATTCGTTCCAACTTACATAATATTATCGGAATATTATGTTATTCAATTTTCCACCGTTAATGTTGTCGAATATAATTCCTTGAAGAATTGACTCAATTCCGTTATCGGCTTCCAAATCTTGTCCGACTTCAATTTTCCACGGTAGGAAGCAAAGTTTCCATGAATACGTGACAGTCGTGATTTTTCATGCTAAACAAATGCAAGTTATTCATGTCCACACATCGGGTCAGATTTGATGCATAACCATTCGGCATTCTCAGCTCTTGGATCCATCAACACACTTGAGTCTTCTGCTCTTTAGTGAGAGTATAACTTGCCTTTGGCTTAGATAATCTACCGTTAGGTAAAGTAGCTAAGTGCAACTCTGGCCTTCGATAGTACTACTTCAAATCTAGTCTCTCCTTTAGGTTGTCCTTTGTTTTGTCCTTAATGTCTATTACAGTGTTGAATACATTTTCAAACACATTTTTTTTCAATATGCATGACATCCAAATTGTGATGTATCAAACAATCAAACCAATAAGGTAAATCCCAGAATATACTTCATTTGGTCCAGTTATGAGAAACACCATACTCATTGTATGTGACATTTGGGTCATCGACAATTCTGTATAAAGCATTGACAATGCGACGTAATTGAGCTCTTGAGTGTCTGACTGGAGCAATGTCTTGTACAACTCTATTCCATCGAAATGCATTTCGGTTATTTCTGTACGGATGATCAGTTGTAAGAAACTGTCTATGACAGTCAAATAAGCTATTTTTACCCTCATTTCTTAAAGTGAACGCATCTGAGTGTTCCATGCAACATGGACAAGCTAGTTTTCCTGCGGTCATCCAACCAGACAACATTCCATATGCAGAAAAATCATTAATGATCCACAACAAGCCAACTTTCAAGGTGAAGTTTTATTTGGTCGACATATCATAAGCGACGATGTCATCCCATAGTTCTTTTAACTCGTCAATTAGAGGCTGTAAATACACAGCTATCCTTTGTTTAGGACTGTGAGGATCGAGAATAATGCATATAAAAAACTTATAAGGTGTGGACATACAAATCTCAGATGGCATATTATATAGTGTTATCGGCCAACAATAATAAGGAACTAAAGTCTGACCATACGGTGTAAAATCATCCGCGCATAATTCGAGCCTTATGTTCCTTTCGTCCCTAGCAAAATCAGGATGCTTACAATCAAAATGCTTTCACGCTTCACCATCCGATGGGTGAAGCATGACACCTTCAGAAGTATTATGGTGTGCATGCCACTTCATTTGCGACGCTGACTCTATAGACGAGTATAGTCTTTTAAGTCTTGGAGTAAGAGGTAAATAATGCATTCTTTTCACACCCATTTGAGTCTTGTTAGTCACTCTATATCGTTCGGCCCCACAAAATTTGCATTCATTTAGATTGATGTCATTGCCATAATATAACATACAACCATCACGACAATAATATATTTTAGTTAAGACAATACCAAGTTTACTAACCAATTTTTTTGTCCTATAAATTTTTTTAAGAATGCGAGCCCCAGTTGGTGTGACTCTTTTAAAATATCTAGAAATGCATCAAAATATGCTTGTGAAATATTGTGCTCGGCTTTCAGATTCAAGAATCTAATAGCAAGTGATAGTTCCGAATGTCTTTCACACCCGGACCATAAGGGTTGGCTCGATACATTTAGCAAGTCATAAAATCCTTCTTGAGGATCGACAAAATGGAGACCTGGATTTGGTATGCTTGTCGAAGGTGCTCCTTCACCTAAATCATCCCATTGCCAATAATTGAGTTTGAAACCCTTTCTATATAAGTGAACCTTAATTGTCTCTAGCGTTGGTAACTTTGTGCTAACACATTTCAAGCAAGGACACCTAATTATTTCCTCCCACTGATATTGCAAAGACCGACAAGCCACACTAACATAATAGTCAATGCCATCTATGAATTCTTGTGTCAAATCTCTACGACCCAAATTATTTCTATTGTACATCCATCGGCGATAGTTTAAATGTGACATAATGTCTGCATTATTTGCAAATTATAGTAATTAAAAATTTTGTAATAAAATCGGTAAAAAATTGACAATCAATCCAAAGGTTCACATATTCTGTCTTTTAAATAAAACATCGAAGAAACATCGTAAACATTAATTACAACTAATCAGGAACAAATCATAAGCACTCTTATGAACTAAAACTAAATACTAATTAGAAATAATAAGGAACATCATAAACACTAATTAGAAATAATTAGGAATATCGTAAACACTAATTAAAAGTAATCATATTTGCACTACAAAATAACAAATAAGAACTAATGAAAATCTAAAGGAACAAACTTAAAAAATTTACGTCGTTTTGTAGTGACAGAATTAAAGTAATCATTGCCAACACATGTAAATAGTAATGATTTAAACACTTACGTCATTTAGAATGACAGCGACAACAATGTTATATTCCAAAATCTGCATGTAAATCAAACATGGTGATCAAGCTAGCAGCAAATCAAAATAAAGATGATGTTCTGAAATATATCATTGAAATAACATCTTTTGAATGACAATTAGGTTCTCTGCACTGAAAAGGGGAAAATCTGGTCATTGAACAAAACTTCACTATATTGTTCCAACTTATAACAACAACATTCGGTCAGCAACCAAAGACTAGCTTTGATTATCGACCACTATGTCTTTAAAAATAAAAATTATGGACTCATATGACATCAATTATCATTTATCGAAGCCAAGCTGGCCAAAGAAAAATGTAACTGAAGATGTTCCCAGTATGGATTTGCTGGATCATAGAATCAAGATTTTAGACATCACCATTCAAGTGAATCCCCAAGATAAACAACACTCAAATTTGTAATAAGAGAACTATATTATAGCATCTCACAGAATCATGAAACAAGCAATAAAAAAACAAAACTATTTCTGAAGCCATAATACATTGAATTAGAATATACATTCCAATATCCAGATATTCTTTTGTCAGACACCTTCCTCTGAATAAGTTTGCATAATTGATGCTAGAAATGAGTTGGTTATCCATTCAAATATTAGTATTTTTTTCCTGTAATAGGTCGAAATGAAAGTTTCCAACAAGTAATCCTTCTTATTGGAATCGATAAGAAGAACTTTTTTTCCATGAACGCTCATAATGTGTGCAAGTGTGAACGTGAGAGAGGGGGAGAGAGGACCTGGTGTTTGGTGAGCCGGCGGCAGATGGCGTGGGTCTTCTTAGGGCGGAGCTCAAGGGGAATGTACTTGTTTTTCTTGTAGACCTCACGGAGCGCAGCCTTCTCCTTCTGCGAGATCACTGTCAGCACCCGAGCAATTGACAGCCTCACGACCTTGCTATGATTTTCCAGTTCAACCGTTTAAAAGATGAATCTTTTCACTGCAAAAAAAAAAAAAAAACAACGAATGGGAAGAAAAAAGCAGAATGCCGCATGGCCTTACATCTTGGAGAGTTTGTTGGATCCGGCCGCCGCGGCAGCCAGATCTGCCCGCCTCTGCTCGTCGCGCGCGGAGGGCGGCCAGGTTTGCCGGCCGCGTGTGGAGGGCGGCTGGATCTGACCGCCGTGGTGTCCAGATCTGCCGACCAGATTTGCTCGCCGCATACAGAGGGCGGCCGGATCTGGCCGCACGTGGAGGGCGGCCGGATCTGGGAGGGCGGAGAGAGCACGGAGTGTGGAGGCTAGGAGAGAGGCCGGGGAGCCTACCTGCGCTGGAGACGGAGGTTGTAGACGTGACGACGAGTCGACTTGCTGGTGGCTTCAGGCGGCGAGCGAGCGCAATGCAGGTGGCGGACATAGGCGCCGGTGGTCCAGCTGGCAGGCGTTTGGCGCAGCGCGGATGCCAGGAAGGTCGCCGCCGGATGTCTCTTGCGCAGGCGCTCGAGTGTAGAAGAGAGGAAAACAGAGGAAGTGACAGTGGGTTCGGATATTTATATAGTCAGTTTCTGACGGTCGGAACCGTCGAAAAGTAGGTAAATATAATAAAATATTAATCGAATTAAGACGGTCAAATCCGCTGGACGAACCGTCAAAACATTCGACGGTTCTCCAAACCGTCCAAACTTTCGACGATTTCAACCGTCGAAATATATAATTATATATTTCAAGTGAAAGAGAATTATATAAATTATAAATCTTCATTTTTTACGGTCAAAACCGTCGAAAATATTTAAAGTACAATTACATAATTATATACAATCAATTAACATTTCGACGAGTCTGACTGACGAAATATCGACGGTTCCGTGAAATGTCGCAACTTTCGACGGTCAGAACCATCGAAAAATAAAATATAGAAACCCCACCAACGTTAAAATATTTTGACGGCTAAGACTGCTAGAAGTTTCGACGGATAGTTGAACCATCGAAACTTTCGAGGGTCTAAACCGTCGAAAAACTAGCATGAAAACAAATCAGCCGGTTTCAACATCTTCGACGGTTACGATCATCGAAATTTTTGACAAGAAGTTTTGACGAATTTTGAATCATCGTAAGTTCAGATGGCTAAAACCGTCGAAAACATATCCGACGATAATTTCGACGGATTATTCGATCCGTCGAAAATTTCGTCGGTATTTCAGACGGATGTTTGCCTGTCGAAAACGAACCGTCAAGAGTTTAAACTCGTAGTTATTTACGAAAAATAATTTCTATAGTTAGTTTCAAATGTAATAAGTTTATTTGTCATGTTTTAACTTACTCGTATTGAATTGCATAACCATTCATTAATTTTAACAATTCATTGCACTCTACAAGTACAATATATAATTCGATGCAACATATGTTGAAAGTTCAAAGTTTATACATTAAATCACCAAAGTAGTCCATAAGTCATACAAATTAAAACATAAAATATTCTTTGTTGTTAAATCATTAATGTTTAATGCTATTTTTATTTTAATTTTGATCTCAAATCTTAGTTAAATGCCTAATTTTTGCATCTGACGATTCTACGACTCTACCAAGTTTACTCGAGTTTATTCGAGTGTACCTGAGTCTACCAGAGTCAACCGGAGTTTACCACCAAATCTGACTCCACTATGAATTTATTCAATTTCATGACTATACTCGTGAACTCGTAAGAGTTTAAGTCTCAAACTCGAGAGTTTAAATAACATGAAGCCTCGAATTCGTACAGAACATACTCATCTAAATGTGCGGGTCGTGTCCTGAGTCTCTTATTGTCAATTATACTCGTGAGTTTTATGGGTCCATCCACTTCTTTCAAAGGATTTACATCTTGTATAGAATCCTCCTCCACAATTGGTACATCAGAGTCGATTTCATTATCACATCGGATAATTAGAGGGCCATTGTCCTCTTCTTCATGCATTACTTTCTTTTCATTTTCAAGGAATGTTGAATCACGACTCTCAGTTAACTATTTTCTATGTGAAAGAATCGATACCCTTTGGATTGTTGACTATATCCAATGAACCTGCATGTCAACGTCCTGAAATCAAGTTTGTCCCTCAACTGATTAGGAATTAGAACATGTGCTTTACATCCCCATTTTCGGAGATGACCTATATCTTCCTGCCATTCCACAATTCATATGACGTGATTTCTATGGACTTTGTGGGAATTCTGTTTTGAATGTAATTTACAGTTAACACTGCATATCCCCAAAAACTTTTAGAGAGGCCTTTGTATTCATGAATATTTTATTCTTTCTTTCTGTCATGACTGTTGTGGCGTATATGACATTGTAGTTTGCCTACTAATGCCTTTTTGAATACAATAATCATTAAATTTTTGGGAGGTGTATTCTCCTCAAAATAATGTTAAGAAACCTCGATGATAAATTATTTTGAGAAAATTAATTTATCAATTATTTTATATAAGCTAAATCAAACAAACCAAAGTAGGATTAGTCATCCCACGCTTCAATTTATATGCTAATTAAAGAGCACACAAAAAAAAAGGAGAAAGAAAGGTTGTTCAAGATTTGCAATACGAATTGCGTAACGAGGAAACAGAAACCTCGATGAATCCTCACAAATGTCTCTGCTGATTTTATTTTATTTTCTTTGCTTTTTTCGTCGCATTATTTGTGGAAATTTGATATTTGTGCTATTTCTTGTGCGTGTGTGTGAAGGATAGCAATTTATTCATGAGAATTTGCAATTTTTGGTGTATGAGGATTCCAAGAAAACAAAATAAGGTCCCTGAGTTAATTTTGTGAATCGTCTATTGGTTAAGCACAAAACAAAAGTGGGTTTTAAACCAAAATTCAATCTGAAGCAGACAAAATTATAAGTGAGGAAAGTAAATGCTCGCAACTGAATCCCCTAAAATTCTCCAAAAGAAAGAAAGGTAAATTCGTAAAGAAATAGAGATTAGGTGGACTAAAAGCAGGTTCACACCTATATAAACCATTATTGATTTATAAATGGATTGATAAATAATAAATTTATGATAAATTCATTCTAAAAAGTGTTAATCAAGATCATTCTAAAATTTATAAACGCACGAGACTTGATTTTGATACCACTCTTCAGCTCCCGGCGATTCTATTAATTTGACGCTCTTGAGCAGGTGGATTGAAAGAAGAGCGCCACTCAAACGCATCATTCTTCTTCTTCTTCTTCTTCTTCTCAAATGGTTCCAAAAAGTTCATTCCTCTCATTCCATCTATGAATAGACGCTTAGGAGCGGGCAGCTCATGACCCAACCACGTAGGGAGTACGACGCCCGGATACTTAAAAATCGACACATATTTAAGGTTGCGATGTGGTTGGAGAGAATCCAACACCTGTGCTGCCAGCCTCTCCTCCGCCTCTTCTTCCCCTTTCCAGACCAACCTCAAGGATTTAATTCCTGGCGTGTCCTTCAAATAAGCCTCCGGAGGAGTGACGTCGGGCCATGCAACTCTTTCAAGTCCACTCACCCACAGATGTCCTCTGAGGTTGGACAATCCCTTCAGGTCCTTAATTTTCCACCCCTCACTGTCATCTGATCCGGCTCCTAGTCTAATATCTTGCAACGGCAGATGATCCTTTTCGTATCCACTGAGATGCCGCAGGTTAATTAGATCTCCAACATCTCTAGATCATTTGCAAGAATAATTGACCTCTAAAGTTTGAAGAAAATGGAGCTTGTACAATGATGAAGGGATGGCCTCCAAATGATCGCATTTAAAGTACCGCAAGAGTTTCAGGCAGCCAATGGAGTCCGGCAATTCAATTTTAATATGAGACTTGTGAAGTACCTTACGTGTTCTGAGGCATGTCAAATTAGGAAGCACATCCATATTTTGGATTCCACCACGAAAACCAATACTTAATGAGTGTCCTTAAATGCTTTGCTTCACGCAGAGGCTCCAAGCTTATGATATCATCCCAGACGTGCATGCTTACGTGTCGGATTGTTTTGGACACCGTATAATGTGGCTGGAGAGTGGTTATTAATAAATATTCATCCTTGGCAACAGACTGTGCTAAATCATGAATAAGATCATGCATTATGAAATAGACTTTTAATCCACTATCATATCGTAGAAGGTTTGCAACGTGTTCTTATTTTAATTCTTTTTGAATTAGTGTTCTTATTTGATCTCTGAGATTTGATCTTCAAAATTTAAGTTGGCAGATTTTGGTAGACTGAATCACAGAAATCTGCACTTCACTCGGTTATGAATCCTTTCTGATATTTCTGATTTTGGTAGATTTTTGTTCTTATTTGATTGTTAAATGACCTCGCATTGAATACATTCAGTGGTACGAGACAAAACTTCACATTGCGAGTGTTGCAGGGTTATATTTGTTCTTCTTTATCCATGCACTGATTCCTGTGGATTCTTTCTTTTAATTTAATAATTAGATCAAATATAATAATTAAAATAGATGGAGATTTTTTTCCTATTTGTGCTTTAAAGAAGTCATTTTTGCAGCAAGAAAATCTCAAACATTAAAATTCCCCTGATGGATAACTAAGTAGCTACTTGTTTGAAATATTATTATTTTTTAATCAAGGCGGATTGCTGGTTTTTATTTATTTAAGCTCATAGTTCTGTGCTTTTCATCTACTAATAATTTATTTAATTTGTAAAAATGATTGTTGATATTCACCTAGTGGGATAAGGTTTTGTTGTTGTTGTTGTTGTAAAAAAGATTGTTGATAAATTTATAATTATAGTTTTTTTTTTCTATTCAAGTTGAAAAAAATGGCTAGCACGGAATTGGGAGGTCGATTGTTCGACGAGGATAATTGAGATTATTAAATAGCAAATCTCAAACATTAAATGTTGATAATCACAATTCATCCCATGTTTACAGACTTCATGCAGATTCCTTTCGTTTCCATAGATTAGTCTTTACAGAGTATAATTTACTGAGCTCATTGGTGACCGTGTTATCATAATCTCTTGGCATCATTGGTGACCTTATTATCCTAATCAATCACACGGCCACGGAGGATCAAACAAGATTGTTTTTCAATGCCTATTGTTATATATATATATATATATATATATATATATATATATATATATATATATATATATATATAGAGAGAGAGAGAGAGAGAGAGAGAGAGAGAACGAACTGATGCATGAGAATCATCCTCCATTCATATTTTCTCTATATCTTTTTCCTTATTTTTTTATGAATCTTTTAATTTAATTCTTACGTAAACTCTTTAGTTAAAATATTAAATGACAAACTCACGGACCCGCTAATAATAGAACAGTTTCATCCGTTTCATGTTTTACTGGTATTAACTAATCGAATGGCCAATTATTACTTTTTTATATTATATAACCGCTTTATATCTTTTATTTATTAAATTAATGCAACCAAAATCATTTATATATCCATATAGTTTCTGTATTCAGGATTCAAACTCTTACTATTACTCATAAAATATATTACTTCAATGAGTTCTCATTTATAATATAAAAAAAGTCATTTTTGATATCTAAACGTATCTTTTTTTTATTCTATTTGGTCTTTTCATCTCCTGGAGTGCTGGTGTTATAAAGTAATGATACTTAAAACGTATCTTTTGGCTTCTTCATCTCCTTTTGGAGTGCCCATTAATTACTATTAATTATATTTACATTCTATTTTGATTTAGAAGTATTGGTGTCATAAAGTAATTAAAATTGTTAGTATTAACATTTCGGTTGCTAAATGTTTGAAGAAACTCCTAGATGAACTTTTCGTGGATTGTAATTGTAATAAAATAAATAAAATTGATTTACAAGAATCATGAACATTTTTTTTTCTCTTTTCTTTTTTGCATTTCTGGATACATATACAGTTGATACCCGACAATGGTGACTTAATTGTAATTTTATTTTATTTTTTTCGGTAGCCTACCGACGGTATTTGGAATGTGGTGCTGACTATCCAACCCACACGGCGCTACTGAGCGCACTGACCACAATTTGAAAGGTTGGCCCACCATCGAGCTCAACTAATCCGGTATGATCGTCCCGGGTGCGTGCTTGAGAGGCTCCCAACAAGAATTTTTTGCATTCACAAGGGCTCAAATTCGAGACCTCTGCTTAAGCGAGGAGGAGCCGCTACCACTTCATCCCAACTCTTGTTGGTTGTAATTTTATTTTATTTGTGGGAAGATGAAAAGACTCATTTTATATATAATCCACACTGGCCGCACCAGTGCGTCCTTGTCCTTTCATCAGTTCAACACCTTCATCATCATTGTCGTGCTACTGCCGCCTTCCCTCCCCTTGCCGGCGTCGCTGTGGACTCCCCTGACCTCGGAGGTGACATCAGCATCCTGCTCTCCTTCGCCTACATCGTCAACAATGTGTTGGCCGAGGACAAGGAGGGCATCACATTTTTTTTTTAAAAAGGAAAAGCATATGCTATTGCCTTTGAAAAATATAATTATCTTGATACAACAAGTTTTGAAGGCCCGGAGGAGGCTCATTCATCCAAAAGACATCCTCATTGATGGTGTGAGTCTAAAAAGTTAGCAATGGAATCCGCCACGCTATTGTAGTGTCTAGAAATATGTCGGACTACAAAAGCCTCAAAGGTATCAGCGACGTGCAAGATATCATACATGACATTCTTGATCCTCCATGGACATAATGTAGGGTTGTTGAAGTACTGGACCAGAAGCAAAGAATCAGTCTGGCACACCACTCTTCTGTGTCCCAATGCCACACATCTGAAGGCACCCAACCTCATCGCCCATGCCTCAGCAACCAGAGCAGCATAAAAATTTTCGGAAGAAGCACATACACATAAGAAAGTACCATTAGATCATCTGAGCAGATAGCCTGCTCCTCTCACCTCCCCGGGTCCAATAAATGAACCATCGGTGTTGAGTAAAATCCAATCAGGAGGTGGGGGTTCCCACCTGATCCGGATAGGATCACAAGGAGGTGGGCCCTCAGGGTAGTGGTTTTGTAAAAATTCCTCAGTATTTGCTTGCACCCAAGACTACACGACAGATATAGTGGATGAGGTGGAGTTGAAGAGGATGTTGTTTCTAAGTTTTCAGATGTCCCAAAAGCAATGAGAGATGTAAGAGAGTAGTTTAAGTCTAGCAACCTTTTGAAGATGGGCATCTTCAAGAATATAATTTCCTGAGGATCAAGTAGATAGGTGGGTGAAGGTTGTTGGAAGATTTTGTTGGGCAAGAATCCATAGCCGGAGGCTAACAGGGCAGTAGAAGAATAAATGGGCAAAAGTTTCCAAAGCTTGATTACAAAGTGGGCAATTAGTATCATGAGTGGAGTTAAACCTCAGAATTCTATCCTTTGTGGGCAAACGACAATGAGAAAGCTTCCAAAGAAATATATGAATTTTTTCAGGAATAGGATCTTTCAAATCATCTTCCACCCCACCCAGTCATTACCACCAGGTGCAGCTGACACATGCCTATGTAGGAATTGATACACTGATATAGCACTTGGGAAACCCAAAGGGTCAGGTTCCCAAATCCACTGGTCGTTCTTGGGATAAGCAGGCAAATGAATAGAAAGAATTAAAGCAGGTAATTCCAAGCCAAAAGAATCCAAAATTAAATTGTATTTCCATGCATTATTCACAATCAGGTCAGATACATTATGTCATACAGAGGAGAGTAAATGTTAACATAAGTAGGTTTAAGTGCCAGGGGAGTGCAAAAAATCCATGGGTCATGCATAACAGCAGTATTGTTACCAGTACCAATATGTTTTTTTGAGACCCAACTTAATGATACTCATAGTAGATAAGATCATCTTCTAGGAATCTGTCATAGGCAGATGATGTGTGGTAAATGACCAGGGGTGGGTAAAAGGGTACTTGTGTCTGACTAATTGACACCAAATGTTGTCATGATTATTAAGAAGATTCAAAATTCTGCGAACAGAGATGATTTCATGTATGCAATTTTTCTAATGCTCAGGCCACCTTCACTTTTTGGATTCTGAACCATTTTCCAATTAATAGATGAGAGACCCTCTTACTATCATCATTGGACCATAAGAAGGTTCTAAACATTTTCTCAAGAGAGGAGATGATGCTAGGGGATGCATTGATAGAGCCCAAGGAGTAGTTTGGCAAAGAGGCAATGACAAATTTAATGAGTGTAGTACGACCAGCCTGGTTTAAGACCTTCATCTTCCAACCAGAAAGTTTAGATGAAGCCTTATTAGTGATATATGATTGCTCATGAATACTAAGATTTTTGTTTGATATGGGGACCCCAAGGTAAGTAAAGGGGTAAGATCCCATATTCATATGCAAGATAGATTTCAGTTTCTCTTTTCTTCTATGGTTAAATTTTTCTGGCAGATAAAATTCAGACTTGGCATAGTTAACTTTTTGGTTTGTGAGGGACCCATAATGATTGAGGATGTGTAAAAATCTCTTACAGTTAGAGGATGTGTCAGCCATGGATATGAGCACATCATCAGCAAAAAGTAAGTGGCTGAATGAGAAGTTGTTCCAAAGAGACCTCCTGGTCAATCATAGCAGTTAGGAGTTGTGTGGTAACAATAAACAAGTAAGGTGAAAGAGGGTCCCCCTGCCTAATGCCTTTGTAATTTTTGAAAGGTGGGGACATCTGACCATTTATGGAGCAAGAGAAAGTAGGGAAAGTGATGCACATCTTGATCCACTTCCTAAATCTTGGTGGGAAATTCATCCTGTGCATAGTCTCTAGGATAGAATCCAAGGGTATTCTATCAAAGGCCTTCTTAAGGTCAATCTTAATGAGCATGTGTTTTCTCCTACCCCTTCTCATACTGTGTACCAGCTCTTGGGCAATTAGAATATTATCTTGTATGGATATGTTAGTCACGTAGGTAGCCTGGGCAGAATGAATAAGGGAGGGGAGAGTAGGTTTCAATTTATTAGCAAGAATTTTAGCAATGAGTCTATATAGAACATTACATAGGGCAATTGGTCTATAGTCAGTAACTCTCTTTGGGGTGTTCTTTTTAAGTATAAAGATAAGAGATGTATGTGCTAGGTCTGCAGGTATGTGTGAGTCATGAAAAATGGATTGGATGTGCTTAGTTATATCAGGTCCGATGATATGCCAATAATTCTTATAGAACTCAGTAGTAAAACCATCAGGTCCATGAGCTTTGCAGATAGGCATAGCCCAAAGACATTTCTTGATTTCAATATCAGTGATAGGAGCAGATAAGGAGTTTAGCCAAGAGTCATTTAATCTAGGAAGATTCGGCCAATTGATGCTATTTTGAGGAGGTGGCAAGTCATCAGACCATAGCCTGGTATAGTGCTCAGTGAATAATCTTAGGATATCACCTTCAATGGTGAAGGGAGTACCTGATTGTCTTCAATAGAATTAATAAGGTTCTTTCTTTGTCTAACCAATGTGGTTAGGTGAAAAAATTTAGAATTATTATCACCATCCTTAAGCCATGTTATTCTAGATTTACTCCACCATTTTAAGGTGATTTATCTTAAGTATGCAGCATGCTGATTGTATAAAGACCTGAGCTTAAGAGACTCATCCTGAGTTAATCCACTATTTGCATCTTTCAGTTCAAGTTGTGTAATCTTCTACTGTGTTGTGTCTGCCTTAATTTCAAGACTACCCAAGTCATGCTTATTCCAGTGGAGAGTTTTACGTTTAATTTCCTTTAAAGCTTTTGGGATAGTAGTATAAAGGTTAGAGTTGTGGCATTACTCCCAAGCCTCCTGGACAATATTCTTGGCCTGAGGGTACTCAAACCAAAAGTGTTCATATTTGAAAGTCCTACACATCGAACTCCCTTTCACCTACATCGTCTACAGCATGCTGGGCAGGGGACAAAGAGGGCATCAAGGCTGCCACAACACACACATTCCTCCTCACCTGGTAGGTGTTCCTGGAGGGCATCACCTTCACCTACCCATGTGGTTCTTTACCATGGACGACTGCATCAAGAACAAGGTGGGCAAGGCAAAGGGTGAAGGGCGAGCATGGGGCGGCCAATGGGGTTCGACCCAGCTTCCTGCTCCCAGTCAACCTCCCGGTAGTTTTGAAGAAAGCAAGTACAAGGTCATGCCTCCTAAATAATTTAAATGAACGACCTGGTAAACAAGATTAATAACCGAGGGGTAATGGAGTATAGTTTAACATGCATTATCTTGGTAGTTGGTGTGAATTTTAAATATTTTCATATACAACATTCCTTACTAATAACATGCTTTTTTCAACATAAAATATAGTTATAAAAAATTGATTCAGCTTAAACTGAATTATTTTTAATCTTAGATGATATCATCACTTTTGTATTTTTTGTATATCTTTTCTTATAAAATTATTTTAATTGTGGTATGTGCAAGAAATTTCCCAATATTTAATTTTTTTCAACATTTGAAATTCTAAATTCATCGCATTGAAATTTTACATTAGAAAAATATTTTATTATGAGATGAGGATTTTTTTCTTTCAAAAATCATAATTATGCCATAAGCTTTTTCTACTAAACATGATGGTTTGGTTACTTATATAATTTTGAGTCGATTACAATGGTTTTCTGGATCTAAAACTTATATGTATATAATTTGATTACACTTTTTATTTATATTTTGTGAATCAATCTTGACAATAAAATTGCTCAATTAATAATCAAGTGTCGCTTATTATTATATCAAATATAGTATTAATTGAACAATAATTAAATTTTAATTTCTAAAAATTATTATTGATTATTAGGCAATATTCAAATGTTATGCATTCAATTGCACTATAATTTTGAATCACATATTGTGATATATTTTATCTTTTATTAATGTCATTTAAAAAATTCAAAAGGAGCAATAAGATTCACTACATATATAGTAGGTCGCGCAAGGCACGAGGGTTTTACTAGTTTGTTTATACGATGGATGCATAACAAAACCCGGCCCGGATTCACTGAAACTCGGCCCGGATCGGGTTCTACCGAACTCGGCCCGGATTTGCCATTGTTGAGAGATCGGAAGCACTGCGACTGGCATGATCTGGTCCGGATTTCTAATGACCCAGCTCGAGTTTGTCCCGAGAAAGACGATTAGGCGAAACGATCATCTCAACTTGATCTCATCCCAACTCGGCCTGGGTATGAGCCGCACCTGGTCCCAGGTTCTACTTAGATTTTTTTGAGATGAATTCCGTCGGAGCTCGGCCCGAATTACACATACACTCGACCCAGGTACATAATGATAATTTTCATGATTCTGATTCTTGATTTATGTACTTATATTAGATATTTTTATGATGATAATTTGTGTCTATTATGTCTCTAATTTATCCCATGAACACTTATGTATTACTAGTTTTTATGTTATTAAAATGGTAATGTGAGATTAAATGAATGTTTGAATCTCTTTTCGGATGACTATCGATTAACTTTCAACTGATGACTCAACACTTCAAGCTTCCGATTTATGGACAGAGGACATATGATCGTGACGATTATATAAGTCCTATCCACCTGATTAATGACTTATTTATATGAATATGAAAAGATAATTCAGAGCTAGCCCCGCTTTCTACGATCTTGATTGATCCGAGTGATCAAAAGATAGGTCCATCACTTATAAGATAATAGAGGGTTATTATTTGTCTATCTAGATGGAAGTTTCTTTCCTACAAATGTTTTCATTTTACGTGAGGTCATCTTGCCCGATGCGGCACTAGCCATCCCCCACTAGTCTATCATGATCTAGATAGCTACACACTTCTGTGCTTGTAATGGTATTCCTTAAAGGTGAAGAGCCCTTCCTAGTATGAATAAGATGAAAGAATAAGGATGATTAAAGATGAATGAAAGGATTTTGTTCTTAAGAATAAGAACATGAACATGAACGTAGAAAAGAAATAAAATAAAAAGGCATGAAATATGATCATGATTTTCTTATTATTCTCATTATGACTCTCTCATATTTGATTTAAATTTTTACCTCATACTTATTCTAATGGAACTAATCTATGATATATACGAACTCACATTTAGCTTTATGCTAACGACTGAGCTTGCTCCCAGATCCCACCTTGTACTTGATGATGATTGAGGGTCATTGATGTGTGTGCGGCGACTATAGCTTGGTAACGTGTGCATATGGTTATCTTAGAGTTTAGACGGAGACTTTCGCTTTCATCATCTCGAGTTGTATTTTCATTGAGATGAGACCTATAGAGTTTATATGCCTTATGTTGAGACATTAGATGCACTTTTATCTATTTAGCTTCCACTTTATTTTTCTTCGTATGTTGTATTATTTTATTTATTAAGTCTTTCACTTACATGTCACTTTTTTTTATGAGTTGGGTCAACGAAAGAGTCAAAGAAAGATGAAAAAAAGTAGCACATGAAAAAAGATTTCACCACGTGACGGAATTAAATTTCGGGACATTACAATAAGTGATTGTTCTCATTCGAGAAGATATGAGTTTGAAATATGCATGATACTGAATTTATATTTTTATCGATCACTCTGAATACTACGATAACAAGAAAATTGCTCAATCACATTAAAATTTAACTACTAAAACTAAGTTTCACAATCACAAATGGATAAAAAAAATAGATTTTTATAAATAACAAGATTGTATATTTTTGTGTATGAAATTTGGAGGGCAGATTGTACCTAAGTGAGTTGATTAAAAATTTTGATAAATATATTGACATATTATCTTAATATGACACAAACATATATAGTTGGCAAAAAAGTAACATGAATGGTTTTTAATTTACAAAAGGTATCTTACATAATTTAGCACATAGTCAAATCTAGGGGTGTTCATCAGGTAACCTGATGATTTGACCCGAATCGATCCGACTCGACCCAAATCGACTCGACCCAACTCAACTCGATTATTTATTTATTTATTTATATTTAAGCTTAAGTTTATATTTGATTTAAAAAATTAAAAATTCAAATAAAATATTTGAAGTAAATAAATAATATTAAATAATTAAAAAAATTATTTTATGCTTCAAAAAAATATTAAATAAATATAAAATAATAAGAAAAAAATTAATTAACAAATAATATTAAATAATCCGAAAGATCACTCGACCCGACCCGAACTGGGTCGGGTTGGATCAGATTTGGTCCCCAAATTCTATTTGATCCGACTCGACCAAATTTGGTCAAGTCGGATTTGTTTACAAGTCGGGTCAAATGGGATTTAGACGATTATTATATATGGAAAAGTTAACTTCGAACTATTTTCATGCACATATAATTTCCCAAAAATAAAGTGCACAACATTGGCGGAAAACATTTTGCAACTGAAAAGGAACACAAAATAATGATACAGAAACCACGATAAATTATTGGAGAAAATTTTTGCCTTTTTTTGTTCTTTTTTTGTGTGAAAATTATGCATATCCAAATTTCGTTAAACGCTTTAATACTTGCATTCTAACAGTCATGGCAAATTTCATAATTAATAGTTAATTTCAAAGGAAGCAAAAATTGCATACTCCTTTCTTTCTTTGGTTTTCTGCTCTCCTTTTAATTTGGATCCCAATTTCATCCGATGGTGGTACTCGGTCCATACCAAACAATTTTGTGTTTAAACCAATGTTATAAGACCACCCGGATTGTCTAGCGAGTCAAGTCGGACCGGTTGGACCGGATCGAAGCGAATGATCGGATTGGATAATATAAATTAATAAAAAAATAAAATAAGTTCAAGTGACTATTATAATATTATTAATATGTAACACATTATTTAGCAAAAATATAATGTAATATAATAAAATAATTCAAATAAAATAATGTAATAAAGTAAGCACAAATTAAATTATCAATTGAATATTTTCTAAATTAAAGATCTTGTGAGTAATTATAAAAAAATAAAGATATCAATGAAATTTTATATATGTGATAAAGAAGAATATTGAAACATAAATTTAAGTGTATATATATATATATATGTATGATATTCTAAAAAAATTAATAATTTTTGTACATTTTATTTTTTTTACATTTTACAACTTGACTCGGCTGGGTCGGCCAAACTCGTCGGGTCGGCAGGTTGAACTCAGATTTTGACCGAATTTGATCATATCAAAGCGGGTCAACTCCATGGCTGGGTTTTGAATGACCCGTGGGCCGTTTTGGTGTTCGGACACCGGTTCGACCGGTTTGACCGGACGGGCCGTGTCGGGCCGGGTCTTACAAGTTACAACCCTGGTTTAAACCCTTGGAGGTACTGAATTTTATTTATATATACATTTTAATACTTAAAAAAATGTAAGTGATTAATTCCTTAATCATGGGGAAAACTTGTCAAGGATTAGCCAGGAAAGGAGGAGATACTCCGGAGCAAGGGATCGGATTGATAACCAGATGACTAAGTGAAGATGAATACGAAGATAAATATGTTAATCCGAAAAAATGTAGAGAGAAGTAGACTTCATACTGTCAATTAATTTCTCATATGAGGAATTTTGGACATGATACTCGCCAGATTCAAATATTTAGTTTTAGTTTCATTATATGGGCCAATTATTTTTTCATTTCAATTATAACTCCTAAATGCCTATTGCATGCATGTGTTACCAAATTCAACATAATTTTGGATTTATATCATCCAAGTATTCTATTTATCTTATGAACTTAAGAAACGTTGTTCAAGATTTGCAATACGAATTGCATAACGAGGCAAACAGAAACCTTAGAAGGTGAAGTAGGATTAGTCATTACATGCAGTTCTATTTATAGATTTAAAGCAATGTTGTCAGACTCGGCCCGGTCCGGCCGGTCGGACCGGTGTCCGGATGCTAAAAGGCTAAAACGGGGTCGGTTGAAATCTGGAGAAGAGTTTGACCCAGTCAAAATCCGGGTTCAACCGGCCAATCCGATGGATTTAACCGATCCGGCAGGGTCAATTAATTGTTGAAATAAAAAAATTAAACATAAAATAATATTAAAACATCTACACATATATATTTATTGAAATTTATATTTTAATATCCTCTTATCACATATATAAAATTTTTTCACTATTTTTTATTTATAACTACATCACAAGAATTTTTTATTTCTGTTGATGACTTAATTTATGTTATTTTATTATATTATTTAATCTGAATTATTTTATTTTACTTTATTATACCATATTTTATATTTTTATTAAATAAAATATTATATATTAACAAGATTATAACAAACTCTTTAACTTATTTTATTTTTTTATTAATTTATATTATCTGATCCAACCATCCGATTCGATGCGGTCCAACCTGACCCGTTGATCAATTCGGTTCGACGGCCGAGTCGAATCTTATAACATTGATTTATATCAATTAAATGACATGCTAATTAAAGAGCACACAGAAAAAAGGAGAAAGAAAATTTGTTCAAGATTTGCGATACGAATTGCATAACGAGGCAAGCTGTTGAATCCTCACAACATGAGCTGAGCTTGATGCGCGCAGAGGTGGACAGAGTGGAATTTGAATTGATGGTCAAATCAAATGTCATTTTCTGTACTAATAGAAGAAGAAGCAGCAGCAGCAGGAGGTGGATTGAAAGAAGAGGGCCTGTTTTCCAAATGGTACCCATCACTCTTCTTTTCAAATGGTACCACAAAACTCTCCCCTCTCATTCCATCTATGTGTAGGTGCTCGAGAGCGGGCAACTCATGACCCAACCACGTTGGGAGTACGATTCCTGGATACCAATAAATCTTCAGAGTTTTAAGGTTGCGATGTGGTTGGAGAGAATCCGACACCTGTTCCGCCAGCCTCTCGTCCACCTCTTCTTTCTTACCATATTTCCAAGCCAGTCTCAATTCTTCAATTCCCGTCGTGTCCTTCAAATAAGACCCCTGAGGAGTGACGTCGGGCCATGCAACTGATAGGAGCAGCGAAACACAATCACATAGACGGCGGTTGTATACTTTCGATCTGAGAAGTATAATTGAGATTAAAAATTTAAAATTTCTTTAAAAGGAAATCTGACCTTCACATGCCTGTATTTAGCGTGTAAACATTGGTCATCCCATATCTGTATTATATTGTGCAACAGGGAGTAAAGAAGCTGAAGATTGAAGAAGGAAGTGGTGAAAGCTGGTGCAGAGAAGCTGTTAGGTGAAGAAGAAGGTGACAGGCAAATTGGGAGAGGGCGTGTTTTTCAAATGGATGTTATTTTCTTGTTAATACTGTAGCATATCCGTCAAGTATGTAACACTGTTTTATATACAAATCTCGAGTTTAAAAGGGTGCGAGTAGATTTTTTTGTTGGTTGCTGATTCTTTTTTTAAGAATAAGAGATCTGCTCCATTCCCCAATTGCTTGTTAGCTCTGCAATGGCGTTCAAGGCTATCTCATCTTCAGTTGTCTCGGGGATCTTCGTCTATGTAGTCGCCTGGCGCTTCTGAACGCCCAATACTTGATTAAATTTTGAGAACGCCCAATACTTGATTTTGATACCACTCTTCAGCTCCCGGCGATTCTTTTAATTCGACGCCCATGAGATTGGGTGGCAGACGCTGTTCAGGCGACATCTGCAGGAGAGGACAATACTCGATCTCCAAATGCTGAAGAGAAGTGAGGCCGCCAAGTCCTTCCACGGTCCTCAGCTCCCAGCAACAGTAGATGGCCAACTCTTCAAGTGAATCCAGACTTCCGTCGTTGGGAAAAATCAGAGACTCGCCCGGGTATGATTTAACATTCAGCCTGCGAAGCATCGGGAGGCGGCAGCAGCAGCCAATGAGCAACTCCGGACTAAACTCACGTTTTAAGATTAATTTGGTGAGCGAAGGGAGGGATGGGAGCCTCCTTAGTTCTGGGCAATCATAGATCCTGAGATAATCAAGATGAGAGAGAGATGGGAGCGTCCTCAGTTTTGGACACTCACGAATCTCAAGATGATGAAGACATGGAAAAATGTCAGGGTCCTCTGCCCCCTGCCACTCCTCCAATTCATCCATACTATCTATCAACAAGCATTCCAGCGATGGGAACCAGTCCATACTATCTATCAACAAGCATTCCAGCGATGGGAACCAGAGCCCGACCCCATTTTCTGTACTAGTAGAAGAAGCAGCAGCAGCAGCAGGTGGAATGAAAGAAGAGCGCCACTCAAACCCATGACTCTTCTTCTTTTCAATTGGTACCACAAAACTCTTCACTCCTCTCGCTCCAAATATGCGTAGACGCTTAAGAGTGGGCAGCTCATGACCCAACCACGTAGGAAGTACGACGCCTGGATAATTAACAATATCCATTACTTCGAGGTTGCGATGTGGTTGGAGAGAATCCAATACCTGTGCTGCCAGCCTCTCCTCCACCTCTTCTTGCCGTTCCCAGGACAACCACAAGGCATCAATTCCTCGTGTGTCCTTCAAATAAGCCTCCGAAGGAGTGACATCGGGCCATGCAACTCTTTCAAGTCCCCTTATACACAGACGTCCTCTGAGGTTGGAAAGTCTCTTCAGATCGTTCATTTTCCACCCTTCACTGTCAGTGTGATCTGATCCAGCTCCTATTCTGATATATTCCAGCGTTTGAAGGTTGGCTAGTCCTGAAACCTCGCGAGGCAGATCATACTTCAGGTCATATGCGCCGAGATGCCGCAAATTAATAAGATCTTCGACATCTCTAGATACTTTGACAGAAATAGAATAATTTGCCTCGAAAGTTTGAAGAAAATGGAGCTTATACAATGATGCAGGGATGACCTCCAAATGTTGGCATTTCAAGTACCGCAAGTGTTTCAGGCAGCCAATGGATTCCGGCAATTCAGTTCTAAAATCAGGCATTCCACGTACGTTAACTGTTCTGAGGCATGTCATGTTAGGAACCACATCCATATTTTGGATTCCAACACCAAAACCAACTCCTAATATGAGTGTCCTTAACTGCTTTGCTTCACGCAGAGGCTCCAAGTCTATGATATCATTCTCGCCCTGGATATGAATGCTTACGTGTCGGATTGTTTTGGACACCGTATAATGTGGCTTGAGAGTGGTTATTAATAAATATTCATCCTTGCCAACAGATTGTGCTAAATCATGAATAAGATCATGCATCATGAACCCGTCTTTTGAACTTGTCCAATCATCATATTATAGAAGGGATCTGTGCAAGAACTCATTGCAATAGTCATTGCCAACATCCTCCTCCATCCTTTTCCCTTTGGGCTGAATGAACCCATGAGACATCCATTGTCCAACTATCTCTGATCTCTTTACTCTCGAACCCTTGGGAAACAAACACAAGTACATAAAACATTGTTTCATTTCTATGGGCAAATGATCATAACTCAATTTTAAAGCCGGAAAGATCTCATCGCTTTCTTCTTCTAGCTCCCATAATTCACTTTCCAATATGTCAACCCATGCCTCTTCTTCATCTTCCCAACGAAGAATACCTGCCAGCACCTTGATAGCCAAAGGTAATCCGCTGCACTTCTTGATTATCTTCTTGCCAATTTCTTCTAAGTAATTGTGATCACGATCTTCATAGACAATCTTCTTAAACAACAACCACGAGTCGTCAAAAGATAAATGTTCTAAAATAATGGGAGGAGTTGTTTGCATGATTTGGGCAACATGTTGATTCCGAGTAGTTACTAAAATTTTACCCACTCCAACACCAATTAAGAGGGTCTTCAGTGAACTCCAAAGCTGAACCCTTTGATTCCAAACATCATCTAACACCAAAAAGAACTTTTTCCCATTCAAGATCACCTTGAGTTTCCAATGAAGTTCATTTAAACTCATAGGATTAGTACTCTTATGATCATCCATGTTAAAAGCATCACATATTTTTTTAGCGACACTTGCAACATCAAATTCTTCAGATACATATACCCATCCTGTTAAGTTAAAATGTTGGCGTACCCTTGCGTCATTATATGACATTTGTGCAAGCGTGGTTTTGCCTAAGCCACCCATGCCAACAATACCAAGCACTGAAATCGTATCACCATTACAGGACTCCTCTTCTTGTAACAACCATTTGATTATCCTGGTTTTTTCATCTACTCGACCAAAAGTTTTGGCTTGGTCAAAACAGGAAGTGGTCTCGATGGGTTTCCACTTTCATGTGCATCGCCTCTTGCCAACTTTCCCCGGCAAGATAATGCGACCCCAATCATCTGTTATCTCTTCGAATCTCTCCCTAATGTCCCTAACTCTACGGGCCAATTCCTTTGAAATAGAAACCTTTGGATCGTAATAGGTCAAGTAGAGCGTTACCTCATCATGCTTATTGCCCATGCGGTTGGCCAATGCCTGCCTTCGAGCCTCTACTTTCGCATGTAGCACTTCATATTCGTACTCATCCACTGCATCCTCAGCATCATATGCCACTTCCTTTAGCTCCTGAAGACGAAGTTGTTCTGATTTGTCACTGATGTCTTTCTCCTCTGTCTGCATCATCGAGTAGGGCATGGATCCTCTTCATGGTCCTCTCCAGCTTTTGCAGCTCCTGCTGATCAGATGATGATGGAAGCTCTGTTGATGACGAATCAGAAGCTCCCTGAATCGAGGAAGATAACCTTTTTAGGAGGGAAGTGAGGATCGCTACGGCCATTCCAGGGTTTGGTTGTAGATCTTCTTTTGGCGAGGAGATGAGAAGGAGATGGAGATTCTTCTTATCTTATAAACTTTTTCTTGCTGATAAATATTAATATATATATAGTTGGTTATCAACTTTAAATTATAGTAAATATTAATATATATTGATGTATAGTTAATTTGAACTGATAGTGTTTACAAAAATCTTTTCATTTGAAACATTAATTTTTTATCAGTGCAGAACGCTGTCCTCTATCATATCCATATGTTTATAATGAACTTATTATTAATTTTAACTCAAAGTTATGAGCTTTTCATGCAATAATTTAAATAAAGAAAATGGATGGGAATAATTAGGAGAAGTTATACTTAATTGAGATGTTATTAAAAAAAAATGTTGCCTCTGCATCAATGAGGCCTTGGCGCAGTTGGCTTAGGTCAAGAATTATGTAAATATATGCATATGGTAGTAATTTTCTTAGTGACATGGTGTTGCCTGTATATACATCACTAGTGTTTATACACATTGCTTAATAAATTTCTCCCGAATGAGTACCTTGCTCTTGGATGGTTGCAGATCAATCTGAAGAAATTTCAATGAAGATAAAAAAAAAATTGTGGATGTCTAGGATTATCAACACCTACTTAGAGTCAATTTTTTTTTTCAATTGGTAGTATGTCTTCTCACTTTCAAATTGTTTTGATAAGATTCAAGAATTCAAGAGTAAAGAAATTTAGTTTTTTTTTGTCTCCCAAATGAATATTTGAATATCCAACTAGTCGATTTTAATAATTTTGAGAAAGAGGTAATAAAAAAGTGGTACTTGTTGCCCGTTATTCTTGAGGAACATATGCATCTTAGCCTTCATATGTGAAAATAAAAATATTTTTTCAATGGGGAACATCAATGCATATGGTAGAAGCCCCATGCAAAAGTGAGCTACATATTTGTTTCTCTTTTCTTTTTCCAATTTTTTTTCCTTAGAAGAAGATTGTGTTCAAAGCCCGAGATGAATTCTTGAGCATTTCATATCCAACACTTTAGTGCAAATGAAAAAAAATGAATTAATGTGTTATTCAGAGTGAATCCTCCATGAATTACGCCGAAATTCCAAAAAAAAAATATTCTAAAAAAAAAAACAGGAGCCTCCCTCGCCGTTTATGTTCATCATCACCGTATCAAACTCAGAATTACTTCATTGAGATTTTTCATCTACTAATCATTTAATTTAAGAAAATGGTTGTTAATAATTTTATAATTACGTTAGAAGAAAAAAAAATTATCTGTTCAGAAAATTAATTTTTCTATTGAAATTAAAATAAACTCAAATCGGAGCGGAGCCAACACCATCTGATGTAACGGATCAAATATTATTGTAAAAGAATTAGTTCTTCACACAGTGCAAAAATACTCCTTAGATTTCTAAATATACAATTATTATTCGTGATTAAAAAGTAATTACATAAAAAAAAATTACACCGCCTTACATATATATTATTCAATCTCAGATTTAAAATTTAGCTGCTAAAATTAAGTTTCATAATCACAACCAATCACAAAAAAAAATATTAATTTTTTTATAAATAAAAGATTGCATATCTTTGTGTTTTAAAGTTGGAGGGCACAATGTATCTAAGAAAAAATCACAATCATTCATTCAATTAGTTTCTTTTCACCTTCAACACCAGAGTTATTACCACCTTAATTACGAATTCAATGTTTGGGACAAAAACAGAATGATTAATTCCGACCAATCTGAAAACTTTAAATATTAAATTTGAAACTATTAGCTCTGCAGATATCAGTCATCTTAATCTGTTCTTCAAATGTTTACTTTGAATTTTGAATTCTTTTACTGTTAGAGAGTGGACCTGGTCAAAAGGCATTCATTGGATTTCTCTCCCAAATTCCGATCCGTTTGATACGCTCCAAAGTGAGGAACAGCTTTGCTTCATTGCACAGTTGGCATTTGCTAATGCTACTAATTTGCTTCATTACCCTCATCACCTCTATAAATAACAGGTTCCCAAACCCCTGTAATTGCATTCTTCTTCAGGCAATCTTAACTCCCACAAGCAACATTTTATGTTTGGCTCAATATTGGTATCAGAACATTTGGATCTGATTATGCTGTCCTATATTTTCAGTTCTTCAACATATTTTCACTTCAAATGTGGAAATTTTTAGATCAAGAAGAAACACTGAAAATATATGTGCAGGGTATCAGATTATACATATGACGAGTGCTCTGATACCAATGTTGGATCGAACATTATAATGCTATTTTTAGTTAAACCATTTGATCTAATAGCATGCGGCTTTTTATTCAACTGTTTTATTTTTTTTCTTTTGATTTGTTTTCTCTAAGTCGTCGTTTGATAGTTTTCAAATGCTCCATTTCCTCAATTTGTAAGTATCATATATTCATGTGTTTATTCACTGTTTGAAATTTGACTGATATCTAATCAGTGGTTGAATTCTGTTTGAGGTTTTCGGATGGCTGTTCTCTTTCCATCATTTGATCTTCTTACTACCACTGGATTCAGTGGTAAAATTTATCTCCAACTAGGTGAATTATCAAAACGTCCGAAATCATTTAAAATGAAAAAGATTGCTGAGTATACAATGCCTTTATCAGAAGATGCCACTGTTGTAAAATTGAGTTTTCAGTCAACTAACAACAATTTCTGGTTTCATTGTAGATGGAAACTTATGAGATAGAAAAATTCTTTGTTTTCCCAGTATTCCTGTTGCTCCTCCTCCTCAGTAGCCAAACTGGAGTGGATCAGTTGCTAATTCACACTTTGTAGCTTGCATTTCCGTTTTGAATTGCGACGGCTCCATCCTTGCAGCAAAATTCAGAAAAAAAAAATGCTCAGATACAATAAACTTCATTTGCGTTTACTGTAAGTCACTTTGATGAACAAAGATGTAATTCAGAGACAGTTCTTTTAAGACTCGATTCATCGATTAATGTACCATTGGATTATTTTGTTAATTTTAACGTTAGTATGATTTGCGCATACTTTTCCATCGAGTGATTGGATGAACAAACGTTACTAATGACCCAGTTTCAAATTCAAATTTAAAGCATTCACTTTCCAGGCGGCTAACGATTTTCGGTTTTATTTTGTAGATCGAATGTTCATGAACTTGATGAAATCCTTTTGCTGTTCCAGTGCTCTTTCATCCTCAGTAGCCAACTGGAGCTGCAGTGGCTTATTATTCGCTGATTTGCACTCGTAGTTCCCTATTTCCATCCTCTCCGTAATGACCAAAGTTTGGACGCGAGCTTTGTTAAAATTTCTGCACGAGAGAAATTATGCATCGAAAGAAAACTCGAGAAATTTAAGATGAGTTAGTGTCTTGGAGTCTAAACGAGTTTTTAATTGGAATAATATTCAAGACATTATTAGCATGCTTATTAGATATTTATGAAAATATTTTCATTAACAGGTCAGACAGACTTTGATAACAAATAAGCCAGCCAGTAACAACAATCAGGATTGGACGCAGTGGCCTACTGTGAAGTCCGGAGGTCGAGAGTTCGAAACCTCTCTTTAGCGATGAAGATAGCAGCGCTTTAATGGTGATGGTGGGTCCATCACATATCTTCTAATTTGCGAAGAAAATGGTGCTTCTGAGCTATTTTTTTTATTCTTTTTAATAAATTTTTTAACCGCCTCATTGAACATTGTTTTTTTTATTATTTTAGAAAAATGTTTCTATCTATTCTCGCGTAGCCCACAGTGTCCATAATAATATATAATGTGGAAAATGCATGCCTAGCACATTATCTGCATATATGAGTTTGATATCTAATGTGGAAAGTCATATTTGTTTTCTTTTTTCCATTTTTTTCTTAGAACAAGGTTGTGTTAGTTTGTAAGGTTTACTAACTTGATTTGATTTCTGAATCATCTTTATTTCGTTCCAAATATTAAACAAGGTTGTGTTAGTCATATTTGTTTTTTTTTCATTTTTTTTTCTTAGAACAAGGTTATGTTAGTTTGTAAAGGTCACTAACTTGATTTCATTTCTGAATCATCTTTATTTCGTTCAAAATATTAACTGCCTCGAGATGTTAGTAATCCGATGGATGTACTAAAAATCAATTCTTGTGCTATTCTTTGAGGCATCTCTCCATTTAATTTCATATATAAAATTCCTTGTAAACGAAAAATAACAATATCAAATTACGCCGAAATTCGAAAGAAAATAAAAATATTGCTGCTGGCTGATACGCTCCAAGTTCTGTTGCAACAGGAGCCTCCATTCATACTGAAAACCATCTTTATAGATTTGTTCCAAAGTGACTTCAATTTCAAAATCAGATTTCAATCAGCGAGAACAACCGAGTGCTTGTTCTTACATGGTATCACAGCAATCGGATCTGATGCACTCCCCTACATTTTTGTTTTTGTGTTTTTTTTTATTTTCAACATAGTTCGGAGGAAGATTTCGATTTTCTTTCTACCTTTGTATGTCCATCATCCCCCTCTCAAACTCAGAAATGATCCGTGGTTTCGTTGAGAAATTTGTTTTTGATGTATATGATTAACATGTCCAAAGAATGGCAGATCATCCACTTTTCATGTTTGAATTATTTGATTCTTGGAGAAATTGATTGGTTTTGCTGAAAGGAGTATATCAGATCTATAATAATAACGGCTGCTCTGGTACCACGAAGAAACTAATACTTAAATGTTGATACTTGTCTCAATTTTCATGTTGATGACTATATATTAAGTAGTAGTTAGTGTCCTCATACAAAAGAGTGAGGATTCCTGGAGGGGGAAGATCCGTCCAAAAATAATTGATCTACTATCCGAAAAAGCCAGGCTATGAACCTCAAAATTTACCGTCCGAGAAATGTGATTACATTTAATGTAAGTAAAAGAGTGAATTTGCTCATGAGATTTTGGAGCCGCCAATGTTAAGGAGTGAAATCCATGATGAAGTTAACTGCCATCTATCTGACTGTGGTTTTCGGGATGAGGTTGTAGATGCCCAAAAATGAATTTAGAATTTACACTTGTTAAATTTAACTGTTGGGAATTTAATTCCTCTTCTTATGTGTGAATTAAATAATATAAGTTAAGCACGATGCACAAGAAAATAATAATAGACAAAAGAGACACTAAATTTATGTGAAAAAATCCTCCAATGAGAAGAGAAAAAACCACAGAGCAATCACAGAGCAATATCACTAATCCAAGAATAGAGTACAATGTCTTTCGAGTTTTGTCCAAATCCGAATAATAATTCACTGGGATAAATAATTCTTCTCTGAAAAATATTAAAATAACAGTATGAATAATATCACCCGATTATTACAATTCTCTGTGATTGTAGTATCAGCAAAACCTCAGATATCCTCTTAATCTGACTTTGTTCTTGATTCTTTGTTCTTCAAGAAGAAATCTTCTGTCTTCTTTTTCAGTCCTCTTTTTCTCTCTGACTCTTCTTTTCTTTATCCGTTGAACAAAGAATTTTTTTTTCTTTTTCAATCAACTCTAAAACACAAAAAAAGAAAAACCTTTTCTTTTCTCTTTCAAGTGCTCTCGGCCGCTTGACAAAGAGAAGAAGACAATTCTTCTTCACGTACGGCCACACCAATTTAAAAGAGAGAAGAAAACTATCACAAGTTAATTAAGTTTAATTAACTTAAATAGGTTTACTTTTTTAATGGACTGAATTAACTTCAAAGGCCCAACAATCTCCTCCTCAAGCCCATGAGAAGGAGATCCTTCATCAAGAATCATCGCTTGATCTTCATGTCGGTCAATCCGGCACCTCGTTCTGACTTTCTTCTTGGATTTGTCTTTGGCTCCCCCTCTTCAGTAATCACTGAGTATTCAGAACTTGGATATCTAGTGGAGGCACGACGCTCTCTTGTAGATCTGCGAGATGGAGTAGCATCTTGCTCCCCCTGCACAAAGTCATCTACATCTGCATCATCTGTATCCACATCTGGCTCATTGTTTCCAAGTTCATCTTGTACATTATCACTGTTCTGTTTCTTTGATTTTCTGAAGCCTGTCAAAGTTTCTAATTCATGAAAAATCACATCTTTGCTTCTGATGATTTTCTTCTTTTCTGGATCCCACAACTTATATTCAGAATTTGTATCTCCATAATCCAGAAATATGCACTCTTGAATTTTCTCATTCAATTTCTGTCCATGTTCCTTTTCCACCTGTGTAGAAACTCTACAGCAAAAAACTTTCAAGTGAGAGTAAGACACATTCTTACCAGTCCACACTTTCTTAGGAGTATCTGAATTCAAAGGAACTGATGGAGATCTGTTAATCAGATAACATGCAGTATTCACAGCTTCACTCCAAAAGATCTTCGGTAGGTTAGCCGTCCTCAGCATACACCTAACTCTATCCAAAATGGTTCTGTTCATTCTTTCAGCAACATCATTATGCTGTGGAGTCTTAGGTACTGACTTTTCATGTCTGATGCCATGTTTTGCGCAATATTCTTTGAATTTTTTAGACGTATATTCACCACCATTGTCTATGCGAAGACACTTCAGATGATTGCATGTCTCATTTTCCATCATGACATGAAACTTTTGAAAAATTTGAAATACTTGATCTTTTGTCTTCATAAAATAAATCCATAACTTCCATGAAGCGTTATCAATAAAAATAACAAAATATCTATTGCCACCTAAAGAATTTACCTCAATGGGACCACACACATCAGAATGCACCAAATCCAAATTACTTTTCTTCTTCTTAGAATTTGACACAAATGACATCCTGCACTGTTTACCAAATAGACAATCATCACAAATATTCAAAAATTTACCTTTGGTAATAGTAATGTGAGAATTCTTCGCCAGAACTTGCATTCCTTTTTCACTCATGTGTCCTAATCTTTTGTGCCATAAATCTGATGAAACTTCTTCCTCTATTGCATTTATTGACTGTCCAATTAAATTCACTTGAATTTTGTAGAAGACTCATGATAGCTTTCCTTTAGCAACAACCATGGATCATTTGATCAATTTTCACTTGTTATCACCCACGTGACTATAGTAGCCTTCCTGATCCAAAAGTCGAGGAGAAATCTGATTGAGACGTAAATCTGGTATGTGTTTGACATCCTTCAGAATCAACTCACAATCAACATCTGTTCGAATACATACATCTTCAATTCCTGGAATTTTAGACTCTGTCTTTTTGCCCATCTTCATTGTGTCAAAATCACCAGTCATGTACACATTGAAGCATTCTTTTAATGGAGTTGCATGATGCGAATCCCTTGAATCGATGATCCACTCAACTGAAGAGTCGGTGACATTGCATTCTTCATTTTCTTCTGAAAAGTAATATAGATCCTCATCTAATGTCACTACTACAGTACTCTGATCATCTATATCTTTCTGATTTTTCTCATTATGTTGCTTCTTCCAGTCTTACAATTTCTCTTGATATGTCCTTCTTTGCCACAGTGATAACATGTAAATTTTTCTCTTGACTGTGACCTATTGTTGTCACGGCCTTTTGGTCCTCTGCTTCTATCTCTACCTCTATTCTTTGTGATAAGAACCTGACACACCATTATGAGCAGAATTACTAAGTGCTATCACTAAAGTTTTTCATGAATCTGAAAAGAACTCAGGAGCATTAATCCTTGCATCTCATCATCAAGAACTATTTTCATTGCTCCCAACTGATTTACTATTTCCTGAAATTCACTCAAGTGTTCAGCAATAGAATTTCCATCTTTAAACTTCAAATTCACCAGTTTTCTAATCATGAAAGCTTTATTTTGAGTAGTATTCCTTTCATATAAATCTTGTAGCTTCTTCCACAAAACTTGTGCATCTGTCTCTTGAGCAACATGATGAAAAACACTGACATCAATAAATTGCCTAATCATCCCAACAACTTTTCTGTGCATCTTTTTTCAACTTTCATCAATTTTTCCTGTCGACTTTTTATCTCCTAATTCAACGGGATCAAACAAATCCTTGCAGTAAAGAAAGTCCTCCATCTTGGCTTTCCAAACTGAATAATTATTCGATATTAGTTTGATCATCCTGTTGAAATAGTTATCCTCCATTTAATTCACACAAAAGAAATCTCAATTAATCTTGCTTTGATACCACTTGTTGGGAATTTAATCACTCTTCTTATGTGTGAATTAAATAATATAAGCCAAGCACGATGCATAAGAAAATAATAATAGGCAAAAGAGACACCAAATTTATGTGAAAAAACCTCCAATGAGAAGGAAAAAAATCACAGGGCAATCACAGAGCAATATCACTAATCCAATAATAAAGTACAATGTCTTTCGGATTTTGCCCAAATCCGAATAATAATTCATTGAAATAAATAATTCTTCTCTGAAAAATACTGAAATAACAGTAGGAATAATATCACCTGATTACTACAATTCTCTGTGATTGTAGTATCAATAAAACCTCAGAGATCCTCCCAATCTGGCTCTGTTCTTGATTCTCTGTTCTTCAAAAAGAAATCTTCTATTTTCTTTTTTAGTTCTCTTTTTCTCTCTGACTCTTCTTTTCTTTATCCGTTGAACAAAGAAATTTTTTTTTCTTTTTCAATCAACTCTAAAACACAAGAAAAGAAAAACATTTTCTTTTCTCTTCTTCTTCACGTACGGCCACACCAAGTTAAGAGAGAAGAAAACTATCTCAAGTTAATTAGGTTTAATTAACTTAAATAGATTTACTTTTTTAATGGGCTGATTAACTCCAAAGGCCCAACATTAATTAAATGTTTTTTTTCTATCCAATAACAAATTCTGGCTGTGCTGGTAAGATGCGAGGCTCCCCTCTGCTATGTCTCTAAATTCTAAACTCTAATTCCTAAACCCTAATTTTAAGAAATTTGATAAAAAGATGTTTTATTATTTTTATTTTAGGAAATATGGCCATTAATATTATTATAATTAATAATTTCGAAAATAAAGGAAAATTGGGGAGGAGTTAAATTGAGGATTAGATTTTTTATGGGATTATTTAATTAAATTCAGAATTTTTTGTAATTATTAGAATAAATCATAATTTATTAAAAGTGATTAATTAAAAAATTAAAGTTGATTACGATTGGAAAATTTGATAACCAGATAACTTGAACATGAATACGAAGATAAAGAAGAGAAGACGTTCATCAAACAAATTTTAGAGAGAAGTTTTTTTTTTAACCCTCTGTCAAGACGAGCAATTAAGTCAGCCTCAGAGTTGGCACATCTGTTAGCGTGAGAAAGGTACTCCACCACTTGTACTCTGCATGCACAGAGATTATTACATGATTCTATGGACGGACATGGCTGTAGAACGATATATTTCTACGTGGTCGCCTGGCACTCCGAAACGCCCGATTCTTGATTTTGGTACCACTCTTCAGCTCCCGGCGATTCTTCGAATCTGACGCTCTTGAGATTGGGAGGCAGACGCTGATCAGGCGAGATCTGCAGGAGTGGACAGTAGATGATCTCCAAATGGTGAAGAGAAGCGAGGCCGCCAAGTCCCTCCACGGACCTCACCTCCCTGCAATTCCAGATGGACAACTTCTCAAGTGAATGCAGGCTTCCGTCGTCGGGGAATATTAGAGACTCGCCTGCGTACCTTCCAATCTCGAGACTGCGAAGCATTGGGATGCAGCAGCAGCTGCCAATGAGCAACTCGGGACTAAATTCATATCCTAAGCATAATTGGGTGAGCGAAGGGAGGGACGGGAGCCTCCTTAGTTCAGGGCAACCACCGATCATAAGTTGATCAAGATGAGAGAGAGATGGTAGCGTCCTCAGATTTGGGCAACCAAAAATTAAAAGATCACGAAGACATGGAAGAAAGTCAGGGTCCTCTGCCCCCTGCCACTCCAATTCATCCATACTATCTATCCACAACCATTCCAGAGATGGAAAGCAGCCCCCGAGGTTATTTTCTGTACTAGTAGAAGAAGAACGAACTGGTACCAAAAAATTCACTCCTCTCATTCCATCTATGTGTAGACGCCTAAGAGCGGGCAGCTCATGACCCAACCACGTAGGGAGTACGACGCCTGGATAATTATTAATCTTCATAATTTTAAGGTTGCGATGTGGTTGGAGAGTGTCCAACACCTGTACCGCCAGCCTCGCATCGAGTTCTTGCGCATCATAACTCCAATCCAGTGTCAATTTTTCAATTCCTCGCGTGTCCTTCAAATAAGCCTCCGGAGGAGTGACGTCCGGCCATGCAACTCTTTCAAGTCCTCTTACCTTCAGACGTCCTCTAAGGTTGGGCAATCCCTTCAGATCCTTCATTTTCCACCACTCACGGTCATCTGATCCGGCTCCTAGTGTGATTTTTGGCAATGTCTGAAGGTCGGTTAGTCCTGCAACCTCGCGAGGCACCGTCAAGTATCCTATGAGATGCCGCAAGTTAATTAGATCTCCAACATCTCTATATAATTTGCAAGAGGAATTTATCTCTAAAGTTTGAAGAAAATGGAGCTTGTACAACGATGCAGGGATAGACTTCAAAGGTTCGCATTTCAAGTACCGCAATTGTTTCAGGCAGCCTATGGAGTCCGGCAATTCAATTTTAATACTATGATGCATGCCATTGATGCCAAGTACCGCAAGCGTTCTGAGGCATGTCAAATTAGGAAGCACATCCATATTTTGGATTCCACCACGAACACCAACACTTAATATGAGTGTCCTTAAATGCTTTGCTTTACGCAGAGGCTCCAAGTCTATGATATCAGTTTCGTCCTGTGTATGCAAGCATACATGTCGGATTGTTTTGGACACCTTATAATGTGACTTGAGAGGGGTTATTGATAAATATTCATCCTTGGCAACAGACTGTGCTAAATCATGAATAAGATCATGCATGATGAGCCAGTCTTCTTCTGATTGTAGAATTGATCTGTTCAAGAATTCATTGCAATAGTCCATCCTCTTCCATCTTTTTCCCTTGAGGCTGAATGAGCCCATGAGACATCCATTGTCCAACTATCTCTGATCTCTTAACTCTCGAACCCTTGGGAAACAAACATAAATAAATAAAACATTGTTTCAATTCTATGGGCAAATGATGGTAACTTAATTTTAAAGCCGGAAAGGTCTCATCCCTTCCATCGTCTAGCTTCCATAATTCACTTTCCAATAGCTCAACCCATGCCTCTTCTTCATCTTCGCTACGAAGGATACCTGCAAGCACCTTGATAGCCAAAGGTAATCCTCCGCACTTGTTGACAATCTTCTTCCCTATCTCTAAGAAATTGTGATCTCGACCTTCATAGACAATCCTCTTAAATAACAACCAAGAGTCATCGAAAGATAAATGTCCTAAATTAATGAGAGGAGCTGCTTGCATGATTTGAGCAACATGTTCACTCCGAGTAGTTACCAAAATTTTACCAGCTCCAACACCAATTAAGAGGGTCTTCAATGAACTCCAAAGCTCAATTTTTTTCATTCCAGACATCATCTAGCACCAAGAGGAACTTTTTCCCATCCAAGATCACTTTCAGTTTCTGATGAAGTTCATTTAAACTCATAAAATAAAATTCATCTGTGTTATCTATATTGCAAAGAGACTTACAAATTTTTTTCGTGAGGCTTGGAACATCAAGATCTTCAGATGCATATACCCATCCTCTTGAGTTAAAATGGTTCTGCACCCTTGCATCATTATATGACATTTGTGCCAGTGTTGTTTTGCCTAAGCCGCCCATGCCAACAATACCAAGGACTGAAATCGTATCACCACTGGACTCTTCTTCTTGTAACAACCATTTGACTATCTTATTTTTCTCATCTTCCCTACCCAAAGTTTTGGCCTGGTCAAAACAAGAAGTTGTCTTCATGGGTTTCCAATTTCTTGTGCATCTCCTCTTGCCAACTTTCCCGGGCAAGATAATGCGATTCCAATCATCTGCTATCTCTTCGAATCTCTCCCTAATGTCCCTAACTCTACGGGCCAATTCGTCTGAAACAGAAACCTTTGGATGGTAATAGTTCAAGTCGAGCAGTACCTCATCATGCTTATTGCCCATGCGGTTGGCCGTTGCCTGCTTTCGAGCCTCTACTTTCGCATGTAGCACTTCTTATTCGTACTCATCCATTGCATCTTCAGCATCGTACGCCACTTCTTTTAGCTCCTGAAGGCGAAGTTGTTGGGATATGTCACTGATGTCTTTCTCCTCTGCATCATCGAGTAGGGCATGGATCCTCTTCATGGTCCTCTCCAGCTTTTGCAGCTCCTGCTCAGCTGATGATGGAAGCTCTTTTGATGACGAATTAGAAGCTCCCTGAATCGTGGAAGACAATCTTTTTAGGAGGGACGTGAGAGTCGCTACGGCCATTCTGGGTTTGATTGTAGATCTTCTTTTGGCAAGCAGCTGAGATGTAGATGATTTGTTGACTTTAAACTATAATAAATATATATATATATAATATATATATATATATATATATATATATATATATATAGTTCTGAGCCAACTACTTTTGATTCTTGTTGTCCGAGTGAAGGCTTGAAGTCAATAGCTTACCTAAAGTTAAAACTTAAAAACTAGGGAAGTGTCCGATATGGAGCATGTGGTGCATATTTAAAGAAAGTAATGTGGTATAGCTACCCTATTATATGACACCAATGACAAATTGCACTTGATATGATCAGATCGGAAAGAGAAAAAAAAAAACAGCATAAAGTTTCCTGAGTTGGGGTGCAAGCACAAATGACTTTGTTGGCAGGTCGTGGAGATTCTTTTCCAGATTTAGACCACAGGAACTTCCTGGTAGTTTTTTCCAATGATTCAATGAAATCCGCAGAAATATTGACTGAGCCAAGGGAGAAAATTGGGAGTGTGTTTAAAGTAGACTTTATTGGAATCCCCAAGTACATAAATGGATAAGAGTCGATACTAATTCCTAAGATGTTCATAATTGAGGAATCCCCAAGTAAATAAATTGCTGATTTGTGCAGATTAATTTTTTGATTTGTTAGTATTTTATATATGTTAAACACATCCTCAAGGGTTTTACAATTTGTTTTAGTGGCTGCAATACATACTAAAAGATCATCCGCATATAACATGATTTCTAGAAAAATCCTTAAATTTAAATGATATCCTAGAGTTACTTCTTGATTGAGTAAGAATGAGAAAATTTGTGAAACTAAAATGAAAAAGGGAGATGTAACGCTTGGCTCGGTAAAAGAAAAAGAAGATAAAGTTGGAACTGAAGAGAGAAAGAGAGAAAGAAAAAGATAAAAGTCTTGAACAACATGAAATACTGTCTTGAGTAATAACGTTTCTGTCTCTCGTTTGCTCTCTTTTTCTCCACCAAGAATTTGACGGTTGCTGACCTACAAGAGAACAAACAAAGGGTAGGGATGCCGACTACCGAGCTCTAGGACTGAGGCAATGATCAGAGGAAGAAGAAGAAGAAGAAGAAGAAGAAGAGAAAGAGGAAGAGTAACATGAGGTTTCGACGGGAATTTCAAAAAGGTAATTGAATTGGGTAGATTCATCGTAGAATCTTAATTTTACGCTTGAAGTATGTTGTAGCGATACTGGATGACCCTAGTCCTAAATAAATGATATATGATGATGCTTGCCATCGGCAATCACCGAAAAGAAGAAGAAGAGAAAGAGGAAGAGCAACATGAAGTTTCGACGGGAACTTCAAAAAGGTAACTGAATAGAGTAGATTCATCATAAAATCTTGATTTTAGGCTTAGAATATGTTGTAGCAATATTGGATGAGCCCTAGTCATAAATAAATGCTATATGATGATGATTGCCCCCGACAATTGTCGAAAAGATGACCGGAGAAGCAACACCGATCGCGCAATTTTTCCACATGAAGGAACCCGACCCAACTTTATTGTAACTTGACCTGGGTAAGACCTTGCAAGACTGACAAACTTGGCCTGAATCCATGGCCGGAGCCCCGAGCTCTGTGACATGATGGACCTGGCCTGAGTTGATGATGACCCGGCTTGGGTGCCACCCCTATGAACGTGATCAGGCGCGACATCGCCCAACCAATCAATGCCTCGAACCCATCCTTGGTATAACCCGAACTCGGCTCGGGTTGCTCTTGATTATTTCCTAAAGATGCCACTTCAACTTGGCTCAGGTATGACTCCAACCCGGCCTAGGTTCCCATTGATTTTACCAAGAAGATGAACTTTCGCACTCGGCTCGAGTTCTGCCTATAATCAATTTGAGTTCTGACTCTATTATGATGATTTGTAATCCTATTAGCTCCTCATTTATGTCCTTAAGTTTGATCTATTCTATGATGATATTTACAATTATTATATGCCCTATGATTATAATGATAATGTCCATCACGACCCTATGATCTTATGACTCTCCTTATGATGACTTAATCTAATCCAATCTGATTCATATCCATTAATTCTGATATATTTTATGATGATGATGATTATGATGTTCATGCAATTCAAATTACTCTCCATGATCATATCTTGTAGTCCTAAATTGATTTCATTATATAATGATGATGATGTTAAATCATGACTCTTGATTATTATGATCTAATGATCTTTTTGTTCTTTTCATCTTATGGCTTAACTCGAATTCTTTATGTCCTAAAAAATATTATTTAAAGGTTGTAATATAAAAGATAAAAAATGATGATGGATTGACAATGGCCAATTATGGGCTGACTCTAGTCCCGTTATAGGCTAATTGGCTAACTACTGTGAGATGTGTTGGCTCTACTAGTTATGATGATGATGATGATGTTAGGTTGAGGCATTCCTCCATTGGGGAATCCATATATTGATGGTATAGACTGGACCCTTGTCTTATAACTTAAGTATAGTATGGATTAATTATTTATATAATTATATAGATTATGACATTGGAAATAGGGTTGGAAGTCGCGTCAAAAATGCATCTTCCCGATGACAGTAGAACTTGGCCCGGGTTTTGCACTACCTGACTCGGGTTCCCATGAATCGATGCGAATAGTACTAAAACCGAATCGAGTTCATAGAACCCGGTCTAGGTTTGATAGAGCGTGGTCCGAAATTAACAATGCATAGATTGGGTTGCAGCACAAAGATTGAATAGATTTGAATCGGGTGGACCCAGCCTAAGTTCTCCCTTTGTCGAGGTTTGGATGTCGAACGATACTAAAGCCAATCCTGATTTCACCCCACCCCACCCAATTTTAGTTCAGATTGATGGATTGTTTATTATAGTTAATTATGATAATTATTATATTGATGGTTTTTTATGCGGTAAATTTGTAACAAATAAATTTCTAGCAAGTACATTAGTCGTATCAAGCAATAAAGTAGAGAGTAGAGTATCAAACCCACGAGGAACTAGTTCAATCTAATATATCCTTATAATCTACTAAGGGAAGAAAAAGGTGTTGTGATATAAAAATAGAAAATAAATGTGCCTAAAAATTCTGGATGATTAACTAAAATAAATAACGATGATGATTGAATTATAATGATCATGAATAGATTTAGTTCTTGAGACGAATTAGGATTACTTCAATTATTGACCTCTACGCTGAGTAAATCAAACTATCTTAAGTCTTTCAAAACTAGGAATCACAAACACTGAGTTAACCTTCAGTTAAGAAAGATATTAAGATGCATTAAATTATAATTCCTAAACTAACAGTTATCCTCGTTGCGTAAAAACTGATAGACCGCACAAAATGTAGCATAAACGATGAGTTACTAGTTTCGTGTTATGATTGCTTCAACTTTAAGTTAAGAATCGATTCGTTGAAAATTATTAAATCCTAAAACTAACCATCCCAATTCTGATTTGTAGACTTATCTCAAGATATAATCATCTTACTAAAAAGCATTAAGCATAACAATCATAATCAAAAGAATCTGAAATAACTATATTAATTCAAATCTAACAACCGAGTTCATACAATTTTCTCGTAAAGAATAATCTCTATTACATAATTAATTAAGCATAAAAAGTATGAGTAAAGAACATCCAAACAATAGGTAGGAGACAAAATTCTTCATCTCCAATGATCTCTAGATCGTTGTAGAGTACACGCGCTGAGTTGCTCTACAGATTCTCTCGAACAAACAACGAAAATTTTGAAATTCTTCTTCTGCAATGTAGCACAGCTCCCAAGTCTCAAGCACACGTTTTTGTATCTTCTAAGGTCTTTATTTATAGCCTCCAGGGGTTCCAAAAGTTCTGGTAGAGTTTCAGTTTGATTCGAAGTCTTTTCATGTTAAAATAAAATAAATTTAGAATAGACTTTGATAGGTCTTTAAAACTATCCAAAACTCCTTTAAATCTAAGCAAAATATATTTCCTAATCATCCTTGAGGCTTAGGATAAAGTTTGGATTTGATCTAGACTTAAAATTTTTAAGAAAAGTTGAAGAAATCTCGAAAACAACATTCGTACGGCCTGTAATATGAATTTAACGGCATGTAACACTGATTTTACAACCCTAACAGTGTCCAAATCGTAGTAGAAGTGTGATTTTAACGCTCCGTAACTTAAAATTCACGGCACGCAACTCGGGCAAATCTTTTGAGCAAAACTGAGTATTTAACGGGCCGTTTCTCATGGTCCGTTATATTCAATTTTCAACATTTGGGCGAAATTGGGCATTTAACGGGCCGTTACATAACTCTCACGGCCCGTTATATTCAACTCAGCACTAGCAGTCGTTTGTTTTCACTTTTTGACTCCATTTTAATTCCGATTTGAGTGTCATTTGTTCTATGGATTCATGACTCAATTCTCTTACTTGTTTTTGCAATAAAATATAAAATTTGGGTAGATTTTCATTTTTATAAAATTAAAGAAAATAAGGTCAGAAAATAATGTATGCTACATGAAAAGATATCGAAATGTGATTAAATGCATGACTAATTATATGTTATATTTTGTATGCATCAATTTTTTAACATACTAGACTAATAATTGATCATTTGTTTTGATTATAGATAATTGATTGATTGAATTATTAATATGATAATAAATTATCATGAATTGTTATATATAATAATTGTTAAATTGACTATTGATAATTGGCTTATGGATAAAATTGAATTATGATCGTGATGATACTTTATCATAAATTGTTGATTGTTAATTGATAATGAAGAATTGAAATCAATAAAAAATCGATTGTTGAGAATAGGTGTATTGACTTATTGATTGACACCTAATTGATGTAACATGGTTAATATGATTTCATAATTATAATCCAAACTGAAAAGGCACCTAATGTATTACAATCGATATGATTGATGTATAATTGAATTACGCCTTTGTGACTGATTGAAATTGACTTACTCATTTGTGATTGATGGATAATAGATTGCGATAAATTATTGATAATTATTAAATAAGGCATTCAATGACCTTGGCCAATTGAATTGTTGATTAACGATAATTGATAATAGAAACGATAGATATTGATTGATGATATGAATAATTGTTATAATTAATCAATCGCTTATTGATCTGAGCTATTATTGGTTATAATTAATTGGAATTGATGGGTCATCAGCAATTGACTATTTGGATATTATATGATTAATCAATTGATATTGTTTATTGATTATTCTAATTGTTATTTGTCCTCCGCAATTATATATTGATGTATTCTTATTGGTCTTTGCATTTGTACTTGAATATGTAGAGGATGAGTATGATGACAATAGTGAGACAACTAATGACTTTTTTTAATGGGTGACGATCATATAATGTATAATTATAGGCTCGTTATTGAATATTACTTTCACATATTATAAAATTTATTATAATTAAGTTTAGAAATTACAATTTTACGATTCGACTTTTAATTATGATATGAGTTTATGATGCATTAAATGAGTTTATTTGAACTCAAGATATTGACTACCTTACATATAACTGCAAATAATGTAGGGAAGTAAAATGATTGGTGGTCCTATCTGAGTCCACGAATCATTCACTTCCCTACCGTGAATGAACACTACGTGCCGTTCAAGTTAATGCAATGCTAAGTTTTTTTTTTTTACCTCTCAAAAAAAAAGTTTTTTTTTTTTAAAAAATGATTGGTGGTCTGTAATACCGACCATTCATGATGACATGAATTACTGTTATAAATTGAAGAAAATAATCATATATCTACTGCATATAATCTTATATATATATATATAGAAAATTACTGTTGAATCATAATATCATACCCGTTGAAAGTGGGCATTCAAGATCTCCAATAAAAATAATAATTAATGCTACATACAAGTTTACTTAGTATTAAATGAACTTACGATATTTTCAAAATATAAGAAAATTACACAAGAACCCAGGTCAATGCGGTAAAATAAAAGAATATAATCCTCCCCTCCACGGGACTGTCGGATGCGATCCCACAGCCGCTGCGGTTGAAGAGAAAAACCGGACGAAAAATGCAGACAGCCCAAAAAAAGCCCGGTGTCTATCTCCAGATTGAATGAATGGATCCTTGAATGAATGAATCCACCATGATTCAGATTCCATCGTATGATGAAGCTTCCTCAGAACAGAAGCTGAGCGCCGAGCTGGACAGAGTGGAATTTGAATTGATGGTCAAATATCTCTGCTGATCAGAGGCGATTGGAAGGTAGACGCTGGTCAGGCGAGATCTGCAGGAGTGGACAGTCGTCGATCTCCAGATTCTGAAGAGACGCGAGTCCGCCAAATCCCTCTACGACAACTTCTCGCAAAATAGGATGGACAACTTCTCAAGTGGATCCAGGCTTCCGTCGTCGGGGAAAATAAGATGTGAGGAGTCCCATTTAAGAGCACCCTACAATGCCCTCGGAAGCTGTCAGTTGCAGTCGAATTGATTTTTCAGTCAACTGACAATTTCTGTTTTGGTCTGTAGATGGAAGCTTATGAACCTGGTAAAATTTCCCAAAATAAACGAAGGTAAATTTTTATACCCTAGAAAGTAACAAAAAAAAGATTTACATGAATTAGGAAGGGGGCGTTTACATGATGGTAAAACAAGTTGCAGAGCAAAGGCAAATTAATTCTCTCGGACATGGCTGTAGAAGGATTTCTATGCAGTCGGCTAGCAGTCCGAAACGCCTGATACCTGATTTTGATACCACTCTTCAGCGCCCGGCGATTTTTTTAGTTCGACGTCCTCGAGATTGGAAGGTAGACGCTGGCCAGGCGAGATCTGCAACAGTGGACAGTTGTTGATCACCAAACGCTGAAGAGAAGCGAGGCCGCCAAATCCCTCCACGGATCGCAAATTCCTGCATTCATTGATCTCCAAACGCTGGAGGGAAGCGAGGCCTCCAAGTTCCTCCACGGACCTCAGGTCCCTGCATTCCTCGATCTTCAAATCCTGAAGAGAAGCGAGGCCGCCAAGTCCCTCCACGGACCTCAGCGTCCTGCAATCCGTAATCCACAGATTGCGAAGAGTTGGGAGGCAGCAGCAGCAGGCAATGAGCAACTCGGGACTAAATTCATGTTGTAAGGATAATATGGTGAGCGAAGGGAGGGACGGGAGCCTTCTTAGTCGAGGGCACCTACTAATAATAAGTTGGTGAAGATGAGAGAGAGACGGGAGCATCCTCAGCTTTGGGCAAGAACGAATATCAAGTTGATGAAGACATGGAAGAAAGTCAGGGTCCTCTGCCCCCTGCCACTCCTCCAATTCCTTCATTTCAAAAAGCATCAATTCTTCCAGCGATGGGAACCAGCGCCCGACGCCATTTTCTGTACTAGTAGAAGAAGAAGAAGCAGCAGCAGCAGCAGCAGGTGGACTGCAAGAAGAGCGCCGCTCAAAGTCAAACCCATCACTCTTCTTCTTCTTCTTCTCTTCAAATGAAGGTACCACAAAACTCTTCACTCCTCTCGTTCTCATTATGTATAGACGCTTAAGGGCGGGCAGCTCATGACCCAACCACGTAGGGAGTACGACGCCTGGATAATTATGTATTGACATACTTGCAAGGTCGCAATGTGGTTGGAGAGAATCCAACACCTGTGCCGCCAGCCTCTCCTCCACCTCTTCTTGCGCATCATAGCTCCATCGAAGTCTCAATATTTTAATTCCCCTCTTGTCCTTCAAATAAGCCTCCGGAGGAGTGACGTCGGGCCATGCAACTCTTTCAAGTCCCGTTACCTCCAGCTCTCCTCTAAGGTTGGACAATACCTTCAGATCCTTCATTTTCCATCCTTCATTGTCTTCTGATCCGGCTCCTAGTCTGATTTCTGGCACTGTTTGAAGGTTGGTTAGTCCTAGAACCTCTCGAGGCACATGATCCTCGAAACATCCACTGAGATGCCGCAAGTTAATTAGATCTCCAATATCTCTAGATAATTTGCAAGAATGATGGAACTCTAAAGTTTGAAGAAAATGGAGCTTGTACAATGATGCAGGGATGGTCTTCGAATCTTCGTGTTTCAAGTAACGCAAGTGTTTCAGGCAGCCAATGGAGTCCGGCAATTCAATTTTAATATGAGGTATGCCACGCACCCTAAGTGATCTGAGGCATGTCAAATTAGGAAACACATCCATAGTTTGGATTCCACCACGAATACTTAATATGAGTGTTCTTAAATTCTTCGCTTCACGCAGATGCTCCAAGTTAATGATATCAGTCTCGTCCTGGATATGCATGCCTACATGTCGGATTGTTTTGGGCACGGTATAATGTGACTTGAGATGGGTTATCAATAAATATTCATCCTTGGCAACAGATTGTGCTAAATCATGAATAAGATCATGCATCATGAAATTGTCTTTTAAACCTGTCCTATTATCATATTGTAGAAGGGATCTGCGCAAGAATTCATTGCAATAGTCATTGCCAGCATCCTCCTCCATCTTTTTCCCTTTGGGCTGAATGAACCCATGAGACATCCATTGTCCAACCATCTCTGATCTCTTAAGCTCCGAACCCTTGGGAAACAAACACAAGTACATAAAACATTGTTTCAGTTCTATGGGCAAATGATCATAACTCAATTTTAAAGCCGGGAAGATGTCATCTTTTTCTTTATCTAGCTCCCATAATTCACTTTCCAACAGGTCAAGCCATGCCTCTTCTTCATCTTCGCAACGAAGGATACCTGCAAGCACCTTGATAGCCAAAGGTAATCCTCCGCACTTGTTGACAATCTTCTTCCCTGTTTCCAAGAAATTGTGATCTCGACCTTCATAGACAATCTTCTTAAATAACAACCAAGAGTCGTCGAAAGATAAATGTCCTAAATTAATGAGTGGAGCTGCTTGCATGATTTGAGCAACATGTTCACTCCGAGTAGTTACCAAAATTTTACCAGCTCCAGCATCAATTAAGAGGGTCTTCAATGAACTCCAAAGCTCAATTTTTTCGTTCCAGACATCATCTAGCACCAAAAGGATCTTTTTCCCAACCAACATCACTTTGAGTCTCTGATGAAGTTCATTCAAACTCATAAAATCAATACTCTTACGTTCATCTGTATCTCCTATATTGCAAAAAGACTTGCAAATTTTATTCATTAGGCTTGGAACATCAAAATCTTCAGATACATATATCCATCCTGTTGAGTTAAAATGGTTCTGCACCCTTGCATCATAATATGACATCTGTGCGAGCGTGCTTTTGCCTAAGCCGCCCATGCCAACAATACCAAGGACAGAAATCTTATTACCACTGGACTCTTCTTGTAGCAACCATTTGATTATCCTATTTTTCTCATCTTCCCTACCAAAAGTTTTGGCCTGGTCAAAACAAGTAGTAGTCTCCATGGGTTTCCACTTTCTTGTGCGTCGCCTCTTGCCAACTTTCCCCCGCAAGATAATGCGATTCCAATCATCTGTTATCTCTTTGAATCTCTCCCTAATGTCCCTAACTCTGAGGGCCAATTCATCTGAAATAGAAACCTTTGGGTGGTAATAGTTCAAGTGGAGAAGTACCTCATCATGCTTATTGCCAATGCGGTTGGCCAATGCCTGCCTTCGAGCCTCTATTTTCGCATGCAGCACTTCATATTCGTACTCATCCACTGCATCCTCAGCATCGTACGCCACTTCTTTTAACTCCTGAAGGCGAAGTTGTTGGGATTTGTCACTGATGTCTTTCTCCTCTGCATCATCGAGTAGGGCATGGATCCTCTTCATGGTCCTCTCCAGCTTTTGCAGCTCCTGCTGATCAGATGATGATGGAAGCTTTGTTGATGACGAATTAGAAGCTCCCTGAATGGAGGAAGACAATCTTTTTAGGAGGGAAGTGAGAATCGCTACGGCCATTCCTGGGTTTGATTGTAGATCTTCTTCCGGCGAGGAGATGTGATGGAGATTTTTATCTTGAACATTTCTTGCTGATAAGAACGGAAAAAAGTGAATGACTTTGTTGAGCATAAAGTTTCTTATCTTGATATGAGAAAAATTGCACTTGAGCTGATATGAACGGAAAAAAAAAAGAACAGCATAAAGTTTCCCGAGTTGAGCTGGAAGCACAAATGACTTTATTGGCAGGTAATGTGACCACAAATGGTGCAGGGAAGTGAACGAGAATGACTGGGGCTCTCTTGCATGTAAAATAAAGTTAAGAAGAATAAAGTAGAAGAATATTATATTCTAAAAAAAATAAAAATATTCTTATTTCACATATTATTTAATTTACAGAGAATAAAATTTTAAAGTATAATTTTTATATTTAAAATATTTTAAAATACATATGTGGTGTTCAATATCATAATAATAAAAAATATTTATATAATAATATATGATTGAATTTTTTAAAAAATAAAATATCGTCGAATATTTAAAAAAAAGTGTATTCTTCTATTTTATAAGAATACATTTATTTTGTTTCACGAAAATAAAATGGCGGTTTTACATTTTTTCAACGTGATTTCGTGCTTTTCGAGATTTGACCGAGATAGTTTTATTCTGCGTCGCGTTTGATTATATTCTCAGGATACTCTGTCATTTATTCTGCCAAACGGCCCCTAATACTCATCTCATGGCCAGGCCTATAGAATGGAAATAATCAAAAGTTATGGTCTCTAATACCATAACATGAATTATGGTGCAAAATCAAAAGTTACGACCCATTCGAAAGGGAAAATTTAACATTATGGCATACGATTAGTGTGTTTTGAAATTTAATATTGGGAATTACTAAAACATATCATAAAAATGGAAAATGAAAATCAGCATCTTTTTCAATCAAGATTAAAAGGGTTCATTAATATGCAAATCAAATTTAATGCAGGCTTACCATTGTCAAATTCAGTTGAGTTTTTCTTTCTTTCATTCTCACCTCTTAATGACGAAAATCTTTGTTTTCTATTTTTGATACCACTATGTTTATCAATTTTCGTTGAATTGTGGTCTGATCGAACTTAGACTTCTCTATATACTGTTCATTGTTTTCCTGTCCAGATTTATCTGATGGACTTCATATTTTCTAGATTGAAGTCAGTGTTGACATGACGCAGCGGGGGATCGCAAAGTGAAGAAGATTATAACTTTTGGACAAATTTCGAAAGAGGTTGACAGTTCAAAGCGTCACGACCCCGATTTAAACTACGATTTAAATCGGAGTTCCCGACTTATTATGGACATTACGAATAAATGCGAAAACACGATGATTTTTTTTATAACATAAGAATAGAAGTATCATTAAACAAATTACACAACTTATGATGATCATTTCAGAGGAGACCAATATAATTTAAGTTTGACATTATAAGTTATTCATCCTTCTTTACAAGGTACAAGATTTCGTATACAGAATACACATAATTAATTCTCTTGATATTCTAACAAAAGAATATGAGACACAATTCTTCTCGATATCTTACCACCAAGGTTGTTAAGACTATCACCTTCCACGATCCCAAACAGCTATATTAATCTGAAAAATATTAAAAATAATAGAGTGAGCTAAAATAACTTAGTAAGTTGATAACTCATAAACTATGTATTACCGTTTAATTAATTCGGGGAGATATAAAATACATGTATTAATCATAATATCAAAATCAATATTTTCACATATTTAATAAATACATATATAATATTTCGATCGATATCATCACACTCAATTTACAATCATTGTCATTAAGTATATCAAACATATGTATGCAATGCAACACTCTCATATAAATACACGGATCACCAACTAGTCAGTGGTCAGTAGGTAGACTCTAGAGGTGACTCTCATCGTGATCAGTGATGTAGCACTTAACTCCATTCTACATCATCCTTTTCGGAGAACGTATCATATAGCGATAGGTGAACTCTAGAGGTGACCCCTATGGATTCTAGAGGTGGCTCCCATCGCGACTCCACAGGATGTAGCACTTAGCTCCAGCCTATCTCATTTCGTTACTGGAGAACAAAATTATGGATTGAACTATAGAGATGGCTTTCATCGTGATCAACGATGTAGCACTTAGCTCCAACCATCATACAGATCAAAAAACGATATATGACTTTCAGAGGTGGCCCATACGAATTCTAGATGTGGCTCCCACTCTCACGGTGTAGCACTTAGGTCCGCACGGCACTTAACTCCAACTTATCTCATTCCATTTATGGGGAACAGAATAATGTATTAGATTCTAGATGTGGCTCCCATTGTTATCAGCGATGTAACACTTAGCTCTAACCATCATATATGCAGATGTAGACAGATGTAGATGCATGATTCATCACATAACAACTATATTTCGAATATCAGAAGATGAATCATATCAAATATCATTTAAAATGGGACAAGATTGCACTCCTCAAAATCAATCCATATCATATGATATATGCTTTCTAAATGTACAATCATACAATCATTTATATGTACTTTTCATAAAGGCATTTTTCAAAATCAATTCATACAATCATTTCAAATATACAATTCACAAGGACTTATCCAAAGGCATATTCAATATATATTACAATCAATGTCACATCGAATTCAAAAGAGGTGAATACATAGAGTAAGAGAAATCAACATACTTGGCATAAGCGATCACACAAAGAGTTTCCTCATTTCTTTTTTCTTATCATTGATTTAACCCTATAAAAATAATATAAGTCCATATTACTCTTATAATCATACCAACGTAGAGATTTTACATCATTGACACAATCCATAGTTCAAGCAATTCTTAATATAAATAATAAAATGGAATTATTTCAAATTTTACTTAGCTCTAGATTAATGAAATATTTGTTTGTAAAAGTTACGGTTCATATTTCATTATGGTTTGTATTAGTAAAATCAATATTCAGCCTAACTTTCATATTATTTCCATACTTTAGCAAATTGAGTGACCCTTCTTTTATTATTTATATAAAATAGAAAGCATCACATGTTCTGCTACTTTTAATTTTCTCTAAACAAGACTTCCTAAGGTGCAAGCCATAAAATTTCTTGCATTTATATCCCTCCGGACTAAGCACAATAAATTTAACAAGTACTAATATAATCTGCCCTAGATTTCATTCTAACCAATTGAATGAGGTTTGGTAAAACATTTATAACTTTCACTATACATATTATTTTCGAGGTATTAAAATTGTAAATTGAAACTAACACATCTGGTTCTTTATCCTCCTAAATTATAAAATAATTCCATGACATATTTAATTCAATTTAACACTTAATTTACAAAATTGACTAATAGTTTTGGAAGAGAGGATGATAACACCATAAAAATGAACACTTTTCTTTCTCTAGGGATATCCAATAAATCTAATTCCAAAGCCCAATAAACCTAGATTCTATAAGATACAACATATTTTAATTCTATTTTTACTCATTATATAATTTATCCACAAATATTCGTGAACACAAACAGTTATTTCGTTCATACTTCTAAAAGCTGAGAGATGTCACTTAAACTCCTCATAACTTACTTTACACATGCTTTTGGGGTAATTCAAATTGTATTAGTACCTTAATTCAGGGAAGTCTTTGGACCTATAAAAATCATAATTTATTTCAAGGTACAAAATTTACAGCATAATTTTTAGTTAGGCCTACTTATTCTTATCGAAGAGTGAGACATGCTAACTAATTACCTCATAGCCTTTTATATATATGTAATTCCAAAACAAATTCTTTCTCCTATGAACAGCAGACTTTTGAAGGATCAATTTATACAGGTTTCATAATTTTATAATCGTTATAATATATTTAACGGCAAGCTAAACATTTGCCTATTAAACTTTGGACAAGAAAACGGTTTCCTTAATTTGGTTCATCATATTTCTAACAACTAATTTAATATCCCTATTAATCCAATCGGACATGGCGCCGATATCCTTCTGCCTAAAACTTTCCTAATCAAATTAATAAAAGAAACTCAGTGAATCCATCTACGTACCTCTTGTATCTACTTTGTTAAGCTTCACTTGGCACTCGTTTTCCACCATAAATGCCCTAACTTTTCATGCGCACCCGGTCGATAGCAGCTAACCCTATTAAATATATCTTCCAGGAAGGAGTCACCATATACAATGTTAACTCTATTATACTCTCTCTCTCTCTCTCTCTATATATATATAGTATTATCGTGAGAGAAAATAATAATGGGTCCCTATGTCGGCTAAATTAAATAGTGAAGGTAACTCGGTTGGTTACGTATGTAAGAAAATATTGCATCTTGACATACCTATATTATAAAATTAGATAGTGATGCAATGAACTTTATATACAATAGTTATTAAGTGCATGGTGGTGGCTCAGACCATGTTGTGCGGTGGCTAACCCTTCCATGCATGTATATATGAACTCTTGGCACTATCCATGTAGCATAAGTAAAGTAGAGTAATACTATAAATTAGAATACAATTATTTACATCCTATTATATAGAAGTTAGTTAATTAATTACTTAAAAGTACATCGTAAAGGTTTTGAAGATTTATTACTGCTGCACTCATATACAAGCTAACCAATTGCAATAATTATCCCCTATATAATATGATAATTACTCGAGCTTAAATAAGAGATATTAACTTTTTATTAAATTCTTAATTAAGCTAATCAACTTTTTTTCTAATTAAATTAATAAACTGAAAGGCAAATAGGATATTTTTATAAGATAAGATGAGATAAAAAGAGAGCAATTAATTTAATTAATGTCTATTTTAGTTAATTAATTATGAGGTAAAATTTAGGATCTTACATAAAACATCATCAATAGCTTGATAAACTCAAAATTCACCGAGGATCGAAATTCATCGAGAAATAAAACCACACGAGCTTAATGAATAATTAGATAATAATTGAATTGTCAATAACAAAATAGTTCATGCCTATTTATAACCATTTTACAATTAAATCTAAACTAATTTAAAAGATAATCATACTAACTATCAAAATCTAACTAATATAAAAAGATAAATATAACAACAATAACTAATAGAATATATTTTTATCTCTCCTACATCAGTCTCCCTTTCTTAAAAAGAGTTCGACCTCGAACTCTAAAAATTGAATATGGAGGATCATGCTTCACATCTTGTTGTGGTCTTGTCTTCTTTCTCAACTTATCATATAAATAATTTAAACCATTCACTACCAAATAACAACATATTGTCTTCAAATCTTAACTTGAAAATGCAATCCGCATAAGATATTTGGTGTTGACAAAAACTTTCATGCATATTAGATCAACTTGAAGCATTTGAAATGGATCTTTTTTATTAGTTGACGAATTTAGTTCTAAGATTTTATCCACCTCTTGAATAAATTTATCTTATTTTGTCTCAGAAGAAAAATTCAAAATAACCAACTCTTCAGTATTTAAATGGATCTTGATATCTTCAATAGCATCTGACAATTCTTCAATTGGATTGTAACAACTTCTAAAAGCAATTGATCTTCACAAGATTTTATAGATTCTGGAGTTTCGGGCATTTTATTGATTATATTCTTCGATCATTGTTGAACTTTCTCAATCGAATTATTGATGTTCTTCAAATGAACTTACACTTCTTGCAATAAATTTTGCTTTTCTTGTTGATATTTTCTTGATTGCTGAAAAACAAGATAATAATATGATGAAGGCAAAAAATATTCGATGAGTATTTTTTTCAACTTTCTCCATGTCCGAATAAGTTGTTTGTGATAACAAACTCGTAATTGTTTATTGTCTTTCCACCAAGAATGAATTTGTTGGAAACTAATTCGGCTTGTTGAGATTCTGGAACATCTCATTAATCAAAGAAATAATCAACCTTAGAAATCCAATATAAAAATTCATTGATATCGAAAATACTCATTAAATGAAGGTGGATCTATCATCATCTTATTAGTTAAATAAAATTAAATGAAAGAAAGAAAAAGAAAACAAGATAAAAATAATGTAATTAACAAATGGTGAGAGACAAAAGAAATAGAAAGAAAAAGGATAAAGAGGTAGTTAAATAAGAAAATAAAGAAAACAAAAATAATGGAGACATTTCGATTAGGAAGGAAAATAAAATAAAATAATAAATAGATAATGAAAAAGAAGAAGAGCACCGGGACTAAATCTTCTCGAAGGCTCTGATACCACTTGACGCAGCAGGGGATCGCAAAGTGGAGGAGATTATAACTTTCGGACGAATTCCGAGGTTGATGGTTCAATCTTGATAAACTCAAAATTTATCGAGACTCGGAATCCATCGAAAAATAAAACCACACAAATTTAATGAATAATTGGATAATAAATTGAACTGTCAATAAAACCACACAAGTTCATACTTATTTATAGACATTTTACAATTAAATTTAAACTAATTTAAAAGATAATCATACTAACTATGAGAATCTAACTAATCTAAAAAGATAAATATAACAAAACAACTAATAAAATATATTTTTATCACTCCTACATCATGACATCATATACATTAATTTATTTAATAGAAGAGTAGTAGTTAATTTAAACGGCATGCTCATCAGAGCACAAAAAACTTGAGGTTCAAGTTTGAACTTTAATTTTTATAACTTTTTTCATTGCACGTGTTACATGAATATTCATCCATTATCTTTCTTCTGTGTCCTTGCTAACAATATTCAAGATTTATATGGACAATACGGTAATCCAAATGGTCCAAAATGTTATTCACTTGAAATGTGAAAAGGAGTTAGATAAAAAGGATGTGATACTAATGTTGTATTACACATTACAATGTTCTCACCAATTCAACTATCTGATATGATAGTCAAGTGAGGATGTTACTTTGAATTTTTTTTATATTTTTCTTTTCTTTTGATTTTTTTTTATGATTTGCCTATTGGGAGTTTTCAAATGGTCAATTTCCTCAATTTTCTAGGTACGATATGTTTTTCAAAATCTAACAAAAATATAATTAGAAATTCCTAATTCTATTTTCAATCACATTTATTTTTTTTATCACATCAACTATTTTATTTTTCATCATCAAATTTCACTCAAATCAAACATAATCTAAATTAATTTGTCAATTCAACTATGCACCAAAAATTTAAAAGGAACTGCGATTCAATTACAAAATTGAATAACAACCGTTCATGAAATTTACTCCTTTACTTTTCCTATTGCTCTTTCGTTTTCGGTAACAAACTGGAGTTGCAGTGGCTTATTATTTGCCGCTTCGCACGCGTAGTTCCAAATTTGGGCAAGTGCTTATTGGATATTTACGAAAATCTTTTCATTATGGATTATTAATTTTATTTGGAATATTAATTTTATTAGGTCAGACTGCTATCGATAACAAGTAGAAATATTAAATATATCAGTCTCAATAGAAACAACAAGGACTTGGTGCAGTGGCCTACTGTGAAATCCCGAGGTCGAGGGTTCGAAGTTACACTCTCCCTCTCCTCCCTCGAGTGTGAAAAGCAAAATTAGCGATGACTATTCGTTCATCTTTTTGTTTTAGAAATTACTATTAAAACAAGTTAATGTGAATGAATAATTAGGAATTTTGTATTATATATAAATATATTCATGAGTTTGGTTGAATCTTGTCTCACTCGGAATTTTGTGCTTGTCGAGTTGGATCGAATTGAGTTTGACTTTTTGTGCTTGTCGAGTTGGATCGAATTGAGTTTGACCTGCCATTTGATCATACTTTTTTTGTCTTTTGCATTCTCTTTCACATTATTCAATATATAATTTTCAAAACAGAATATAATTATGTACTTAAACAAAAAAATATAAAATAAAGTAAAAACGGAAATCAGTCCTTGAGCCGTACCTGATTGGCTGAGAAAATGAAAATTGTATAAATGAGAAAAGAATCCAACCAATATTTTATTACCTTTAATATGATTCCCTCGATTAATCAAAGATAGCATGACTATGTGACTCGTGCATTACACTAAACTAGCTGATAGAAGATTATCTCTTGGTTGACTTCTAATAATGTTAGAGTTTAACAATTTTATGTTACACATAATCAGATTTTAAGTTCTTCCGGATTCTGTTGGGTGAAAATGATAATGAATACTGTAGGTGGCAAATAAGAATCTCTGTACTACAGGATTTTGGGAAGAGCTGATTCTGCAAATAAAATAAACACTGAATTTTCAGCCAGCTAAAGCAATTCCTGGATTGAACTGTCTGTTCTCAGTTGCCAACTGGAGTTGCAATGACACATAAAAAATGCCAGTGCAAGGCCAAATTTCAGGAAAGGACTTGGATGCAGAAAATTTCTGCAGGAGACATTTTGCAGCAAAAGAATCTGAAACATCAAAATCAGATATGCATGTTCACCATTCCTTTTTCTTTCTCTTGGTGGTGCTGGTGCATATATACACATTGCTTAATTTGAAAGAATTATGTAAGTTTCTCCGAATTCAGTTGCTTGCTTTTGGATGCTTGAGGATCAATCTGCAGAAAAATGTTCGTAGAAGAATATACATGGAATATGAAATGGAAACATGTTTCTATCTTTTCTGACGAAGCCCAAAGTTTTTAGAATTTTATTCTTACAGGTGATTTAGGTGTGTCCATAATAATATTGATGTGGAAAATGCATGCCTAGCACACTATCTGCATATATGAGTTTGATATCTAATTAATACCAACCAAGTGATCTAATTTATATAGTAGGACTCGATCTGTAAGTACATTTGCAAGTCAACTCATGTGGCATATGACTTTATATTCATATATTTTTTATTTTTTATTGAGGTCAAGAACCATATTTAGAATTAGTCCCGGGAGGTAGACCCGTTATTGCTCTGTTTTTTTATAAAAAAAAATTGTAGTATTACTTCTTGCTTTCAAATTCTTTGATGAAATTCAAGGATTCAAAAGTAACAAAATTTACTATTTTTTCGCTCCCTGTTGAATATTTGAATATCCAACTATTCAGATTTTAATAATTTCAAAAAAGAGAAAATACAAAATGGTACTTAGAAGTGCTTACCGGATCGGACGGATCACTAACAAATTCATCGAACGTTGACCGAATATTGAACGGACCTAATCAATGTCATCTTATCGGACGGACATCGAATTGTCCAATAAGTTTCTAACCTCGTCCGTCCCATTAAGATCTATCAGACCTTAATGGTCGGGCCGGCAATTAGATGGGTCGAGTTAGTCCATTAGAGTTTTCTATTTTTTATAATATCTTGAGCAAATTATCTATCCTATAAAAAAGTCATAATATGTTATTCCTTAACTTATTATTATATTTTCTTGCTACATTGTCAAATATAAATAAGTGAGATAAAATATTTATGTGATTCGGCTTATAACCTACGTTCACGACTGAGACAAATTTACATTTGTCAGTAATTTCGAAGGCTAGGCCCATCATTAATTTATCGATAGAAATGTGTCATCCGTAATAGCGAAGAACTTTTTGGCTTTTTGTATTTGGAAAAATTCTTTCTATCCGTCGTAAATATCGTCGAAAAATGCAAATGATTCTTGTTTGTCGAAAATTATTCATCGCAAATAAGCAATTTTCTTGTAACGTCAATTAAGTAGTTTGAATTTTTATTGTGTTGAAACATATTAAGTAAATTAATAAACTATTGGTATTTTAGTAAAAATTAATGAACTAATAAATTAAATTAATAAAATAAAAACCACTATTTTTAGTAAGTTCCATTTGTTAACACTTAACGGACGAATGGTTAATAGATTATAGGACGAATATCGGACTATCAATATGAGTAATCTTTTCCAGCCTGATATAAGCCCGAGCCCGTTAAGAACCTGGACAGATCTGAGCCTGAACTCGGACGAACTAGTGTTATCGGACTGCCCGATTCAATAAACACTTTTAATGGTACTTGAGAAAGTAATAATATTTTTTTCACAGGGATTAGGGAACATCAATGCTTAGTATAGAAGCCCCATCAGAAAATGTGCTATATATTTGTTCTTTTTTCCAAATTTTTTCTTAGGACAACATTGTGTTAGTTGATAAAGGTTAGTAACTTCATTTCTGAATCATCTTTATGTCAGTCCAAATATTAAATTATGTTAGTAATCTGATGGATCTACGAAAATCAATTCTTGTGCGATTTTTTTAGACATCTCTTCATTTATTTTCATATCCAAAATTTCATGTGTTCCTTTATTTTCAATTTTTAATTTTCTTACATTAGAGAAAAAAGACGGATCTCCCTGCTTAAATTACGCCGAAATTCAAAAGAAAATACTGTTGCCGGCTGATACGCTCCAAGTTCTGTTGCAGTAGGAGACTCCCTAACTAAAACCATCTTTATAAATTTGTTCCAAAGTAATGGCCAATTTCATAATCATATTTCAATCAGCAAGCAACATCGAGTATTTGTTCTTACATGGTATCACAGCAATCGGATCTCATGCACTCCCTTCAATTTTTGCTTTTTGCTTTTTTTTAAAAATTTTTCAACATAGTTCGGGGCATGATTTCGATTTTCCTTCTACCTTTGTTTATGTTCATCATACCCCTCTCAAACTCAGAAACGATCCCCAGCTTCATTGAGAAATTTATTTCTGATATATTTTATATGATGGACATGTCCAAAGAATGGCAGATCATCCACTTTGATTATAAGAAAAGGGAGACGATGTCTGAAATATTTGATTCTTGGAGAAATTGTCTGATTTTTTTCTGAAAGGAGTATATCAGATCTATAATAACGGCTGCTCTGATACCATGAAGGAACTAACACTCAAGTGTTGATACTTGTCTCACTTTTCATGTCGGATCACTTGTTAGATTTAACTAGTTAATATGCTTTTTTTATCCAATAGAAAATTCTGGCTTTGCTACTCAGATGCAACCACTGATTCTTTCTTTGTTCCTTAGTAGCTATTACTTCTGGCTCCTTCTGATTCTTTCTTTCTTTCTTTCTTTCTCTTTTTTTGGAATTAGTGTTCATTTCGAGTTTTGGTTGTTTAGCCAATGTTATCAGAACCCTGATCACCTAGTTGGTTGTCCAAAAACATTGTGTTTAGCAATTCAAAATACAATTTGCCAGGTAGATTAAATCACAGAAATCTGCACATGTTACATATCCTTTCTGACATTTATTTAGCCCTTGATTTCCTTCAGCTGCCTTCATCGCACCAAGTCTATTTTTGTTAAAGTTTGTAAATAGTACTTCTATAGATTTTGTAGTGTGATTGTTAAATGACCCTTGCATTGAAGCTTAGGAAGGTTCCAAAGTTGTTTGAAACTTGGGGTTGGGTCTTCGATCCACCACCTTTATCCCACTCCTCCAAAACTCCTACCCTCTCATTACCAAATAAAAAAGGAGGAAGGTCCATTGCTGCCCCCAATGAACTGTCATTCCACTGAAGGGATCAAAAAAGAATTGCTGATGAAAAAGTTTGAAAGTTTTTTGTCGACCTGACTTGCATTCTTTGCAGTGAAGAGAGGAGGAAAAATACATGCAGTGGTATGAGACAAAACTTCACATTGGCAGTGGTGCAGGGCTATATTTGTTCTTCTTTATCCATGCACTGATTCCTGTGGATTTTTTTTTTAATCTGGGATAAGTACAGATAGCAGCATGCATTGCCTTTGGCTCCATTATGACATGTGTCGGCCAGGAGGTAATTAGTTGCAATGTTGCCAGCCCAAAGAGCTCGTCACTCTGATAGCTCAGTGACATCTAATTAATGTTCACTACTTGTCCATTTTAAATCATTTCCTTTATTATTAATGATGATATGCGGCAATGGTTGCACTGCACTGCAACATGACTTAACATGGCTTAGGCCCAGTTGTGTACTACACCATGATTTAGCGCACTGTGAAATAAATCTGATTTTATTTTGCGTTATCGATGAATAATTAGAATAACGAAAGAAAGAGAAAGTGAATACAGATATTTAACGTGGTAAAATTTTCTTGATCAATGTGAACAAAAATAAATATTTATGAGCAAAAAAAATCATCGTAAAAAAATTCACTATAGGCAAAAAAGAACACGTGATGATAAAATATTAAACTTCATATATAAAGGTCCATTGCCGCGAGAACCTCGCATCCTCTACGAGAATCGGTGACGGGCTTAGGCTTAATAGATCCTCATTTTTCTTTTTTCTCAACTTTTTTTTTCATAATTTTAGGTAGAGAGTACATAATCAAGCATTTGCAATCTTACATTTTTGCTGAATGAAAGCATCGGATCAAAAAAGAAGACAGAGAAATGAAGTTATCTTTTTTTCTTTTGCAGTCCCTGGAAGAAATAACTTTTGACGGAAGAAAAGAACCGAAATCATTTATTTCATTTTCAGAATTGGAACATGGAACCTGCTTTTCAGAAAGTAGGAATCTGAAGCTGATTCCATGTTCTGTTCTAAACAATAAATACAGAAAGAAATGGAGATGGGGGGTGTGGATGATACCAAAAGCATGTTGTAAGCTTCACGGTACTGCTTGCGAAATAATTTATAAACAGTTTAAAATACCAATCATGCTTATCAGCTGTTGTTTAGGCCAAATAATGCTCCAAACTATCTGGATCACCAGTTAATACTCATTCTTAACAAAAGAATATGAGTTTGGATTATTCAGATGCAAGTTATTCGTAGGATGTGAAAACATTGCTCTGCCACAGATCTCAACACAAGCATCAAGATGACCACATCCCAAATTTAATCATGCAGGTGAAGCAGACGGGAAGTAAAGGGGAAAGCATTTCATTTTTCACATTCACGTCCCATGTGGTCTGCCTCCCCTCCCCATCCGCCATGCACGTGGAACTGCAGGCCTTCCTGCATTCTCTTTCTTGTGCTGAATCATGAAACTGAGTGGTCTCCAAGGGCAGCAGCATATAAATCTTCTGAAACAAGCACTTTTGTTTAATGAATTCAGCACCCTGCCAGTGCTCGTAACAAGAAATCCTCATAAAAAGAAGAGGAACCATGCAGTATTCTATAACCATTCTTTTTTTTTCTTGGTCAAAAGTATTATTTAAACTTTGAACTCATTGAGATCTACTCCTAACTTTGATTCATTGCATCTAACCTTTTACTTGAGATCAGCATGGTTCAGCTTTGGTTTGTGTTCCTTATCTTCTGTTAGCTGATCCATGTGTATATATATAAAAACAAAGATGTTAGCCATTGCATTGATCTTTATCAGCAAGCTTTTCTGTTAATTAACTGATGCCAGTATTGTGTTGTTGGATATGAAAAATCATGACACTGATCTTAAGGAAACAAGAACTTTCTGCAAATTAACTACTGATAAATTGCACTTTAATATCTGAAATGTTCATGGGACTTATCTTAACTGAACTCAAAAGGCTCATCTGTTTCCTTGTGCTGGTCATTGAGTGATGAGCAATGCAGAGCAAGATGCCCTCCTGCATCTAGAAAAAAGAAAAGCTGATACATGACCGAGATGTATGAGCTTTTGAATCTCCCTGACCACGTGAAGTAGAAGGAATGGGGTCGTTGGAAGGTTGCTGTTTAAAGCAATAAGACCTTTTTACCATTTCCTAGCTTTAGGCTTTTTTTTTTTTTGCCCTTCATAACAAACTGCACAACTTGCCATGTGTCTTCCTAATTAATTTTGCAAATTGGCATTGTAGACCTCCTTTTCAGTTCTCTCTCCATTAATTAAATATGCCATAGTTTAATTAGATGGACCTGTACCATTAACAAAGTCAAATAACAATTTATGCAATTTTAGATGGAGCTGATTAGTGATTACAGCTTATCAGAGGAAATTAAGAACAGTGATAACAAGAGGCTTAAGTTATTTCATTTATGGCTGACATCAACATGCCATCATGAATTACTAAGGTACTAATAATTAATTGCCTACAGGATCCAGTCATAGAATAAGTCAACATGCAGATGGTAAACCCTCCAATATTTTATGGTAATGCTTCAAAGCTTCTGAAGCTAAAGTTTATTTATGATTCTTTGAAAACTTAAGCTGCATTGATGCACTTAGGCTTAATAACCACGCAAGGAAGATTGCAAGCATACAAGTTGTCAACAACATGCTATGTTCCTAGTAAATGGCCAGTGATTACCATGGGAGAAAGGCAAGCAAGCATGAGTATTCAGGTCAAGTAGACATTGTCATGGAAATAATAATAATCTGATAAATAGTGATGTGGGTGTACGCATTGATGAATATTGCAACTTGCAAGCTGAGGGAGACTCCAACAAACACAATCACAGACACATTTAAGTCCCATGATTTGTTTGAGCTCTAAACTTCCATATCCAATTAATTTATCATCCAATAACCGCATCCTAATTAAGAGGTGTCCTAACGAAGAACAGAACATCAGAGCCAGCACAATTTCTGAAGCAAAATGCATAAACATTTTCATATTCTTTTTATATACAAATCCTACTATCACATGTTCACACAGGATTAACATAAGTAATTATGGGCCTCCAATATGTGAAAAATATATGCAATATGACTTGGTTGTCTTTGCAATGCAAACTTCTCGCTTTTGGACAAGGAATTCTGAAAGTTTCCTCATCACAGAGAAAGAAAGCTGTGGAGTAATCATTATTACTTTTCACAAGAGAAGACAGGGAACATCATGGTGTGAATGGCTTTAGAATATATAATTACAATGCCAAGCTTGAAATCGATGATAATGAGCATACTAAGAATAGCCTTGCAATAATTATAGTGCCATGCAATAATAAAACCCTATGATAGTGAACAAGACTTCACAGTAGATCTAAGAACAAGTCAAGCAAATCAATCATATACTAAATGATTGACTCCTCCCCAAAGCCAACCTACACCAACTAGGGCCATATGATCTCCATTCGTAGGAGAGAGAGGGAGGGAGGATGGACTTCTTGCTCCACCCTGTAATCCCTCCTCGTCCACATGATCATCTTCTTCCTGTGCAGGAAGAGGACACACACACAGAGAACGAGTGTGTGCTTTCTCTCAGCAGTCACCAATGGCCCCCACAGGAAAGGGCACCCATGTCCATTTGGATCACACTTCCTGCCATAAACGAAAGAGAAGAAACCCACATTATTAAACAAAGGAGAGAAATGGAATAAGAAAAGAAGATGGAAGAGAAGAATCCACCCACGAGAAAGTTAAAGTTAGTTGGCAGGGCAGTCTCATGGCATTTGGTAAACTTCTCAAGAAGCCTTTCAGCTCTTCTTTTTTATTGTTCTTGCTTCCCCCTTTCGCACAGTTGGTACTTGGTGGGTCTTCTTCTTTCTCTATACCCTCAATTCAACAAATAGACAGAGGAGGAGAGTGAGTCGAAAGACTGAAGGAGAGAAGACCCCAGCGGCAGAGGCCTCTCTGCTGCCAAAGATCCGTTTTTTATCTAGCCTTTCAATTCCCTTGGCTCCTCCGGTGCTGAATCTATGCTTCTAGTGCTAAATTTGGGCATCGGCGGTTGTTAACTTCCCGATTACTAGCTCTGTTTCATTGTTTTTTTTTTCTTTTCTGAACCAGAAAAGATTAGGATTGAACTGTTATTAAGAACTTGAGATGGGGAGTGGTGTTTGGCGGGTGCCGGAGGCTGTTCCTAAGCTGTAAGAGAAGAGGGAGGAAGGGAGAAGGCGCGATGAGTTTGAAAAGAGCAGTTGGAGCTGGGGGAGGGGGAATGGAGGTGTCGGCTAGGGGTACGGTGTCGAAAAGATGGACCTTTTGGCTATGTCTGGGAAGTTTTTGCCTAGGTCTCCTCTTCACGAACAGGTGCAAACTTTGACACTGTTATTTGATCAGTCTCCTGATTCTTCCACAGTTGATTCTTTCTCGTTAAAGGTCACGATTTTTAAGCTGAATTCGGACTAAATGAAGCGCATTAAGCGGTTGACGAATCGCGTTTTGTCAGTTGTTATAATTCTCTGTTTCTAGTGCTTTGATTTCATCCATTCTCTTTTTTGGGTTTCAAGTGGGAGCAGATCTTGATTGTGTTCTTTAATTCCTGATTCATGCGAATGACTGACAACTGGAGTTTCTTAAATTGGCGGTTGCGTGACTGTGATGATGGTCAAGTTAGCAATTTGAATTGTTCCTCTTATTAAGATCCCATGTCTTCCAGAGAAATGGTGATTTATTTGTTCTTGGTATGCCAAGAAGCCTCTGGTATTTGTGGTTTTTCGGTTCATGATTGAGAGTCAAACTTTAACAGGAAACTTTCAAATCTAAAGATATATGTTTTAGAGAAATATTGATTGGAACGAGATATCAAGTATGTCTTTTACATTGATCTTGTTTGTTCTCCTAAAGCTTTATGTTTTCTCGTATACTTCCACATGTCAGCTCTAGTTTCAATGCGAGAGCATGTACATTCTTCAAAAAAACTAGTTTGTGCTCATAAAGAGGAATCTTTGTGTCATCAAATCTCTGACTGGACTTTTACAATCGCTTCGGAGTGTTTGCTGTGGTTTAGTTTTCTTTCCTACTTGTGCGTTGGCTAATTCAGGTTCAGATAAATTAGCCTTCGACATGATGTATTTGTTTCTCCAATAGTGTTGCGCCCAAACTGCGACAAAATGTTTTTTTTCTTCCCTTGTGAGGGAGGTATGCCAGCAATTCCTATTTGAAATCAGCATTGACTTTTAAAAAAAAAGGTTTTACGTGTAACTGTGATTTGTCACTAACGTTGTATATTTTTGCAGTATGTGGGTGTTGCCTGAACCAAAGGATATTATCAGGACAACTGGAACAGAACCCAATAAGATGAATCTACTTGCTGGGGACTGTAATCCAACAGTAGTGAGTACCTCAACTTGCATTATGTTTTTTCAGCCAATCAAAACATGTGTGATCTGTGAACAAACCATTGCGCCTTGTGTTTCCTGCCTTTAAACTCCAATTACTTGTGATCCAAATGCTCATTATTTTTGTCACTTTGATTTTCGTCTCTGTTTAAGCTTGTGAGTCATATCAGCTTTTTTATGTGCTTGTTAGGAAATTAGCTCAATATTCTCTCTTCATTTTTCTATTTCAGCTTAGTGAAAGGCCAGAGGCTAAAGATACATTAGGAGAAACTTCAAGGACACATCACGCCATACAGTAAATCTTCCTTGATCATTTTATCAATCCGCTTGATTGGCAGATTTCACATTCTGTAAATGTATGGAAACTAGTTGTATGTACTTAAATAACTTGCATGGCTTCCAACAGGACCCTTGATAAAACAATATCCAATTTAGAAATGGAGTTAGCTGCTGCAAAAGCCGCACAGGATTCTATACTTAATGGTTCTCCATTATCAGATGGTGCAAAGGCTGCTGAACCTACCACTCGCAGGAAGTACCTTATGGTTGTAGGAATTAATACTGCATTTAGTAGCCGTAAACGTAGGGACTCAGTTCGTGCTACTTGGATGCCACAAGGTACATGTTTTCTCTTGTGTTTCTCTCTGTTGTTCTGTACTTGGATGTGGTATGTATTCCTGGCTCGATTGGTATGTTACTAAAATGAACAGGTGAGAAAAGAAAAAAGTTGGAAGAGGAGAAGGGCATAATTATCCGTTTTGTCATTGGCCACAGGTTGGTAGTAGTAGTAGTAAATTTCAATGCATTTTAATCCACTATAGATTATGATAGAGAAATCAAAATTTTTCTTTGCCAATTTTCTCCCAACGTGATATTTGTCTATGTTATATACTTAATACTAAATATCAAGCTGAAATCCTGATTTCAATGATGTTGCTTTAATCTAATGTTTAATTCTCTATCATATTGACAAAACTTTTTTAAGGCTCTTCACTGAAATCAAAATCATATTTCAAACAGCAAGCTACCAATTTTATCGGTCATGTCATTGAAATATGTGAACTCGTTACCCTTTTACATTGGTGAATCATGTCTTCATCAAATCCAGTTTCCAGTATGAATGAACTTTCTTATATGGTGGGCTTGTACTCAAAATTTTTTAGCCTAAGTTATAAATCACATAGGGCTCTCCGCTGGACTACATTATGTCTTCCACGGCCTTTCCACAGAAATGGACCACTTTTTTGAGTTAATGATTATTAGTTATGAATATGAAAAGGATAATGAAAACCTATTCCTATCAGATTTAGATTGAAGAAAAAACATATTTTTGTCAAAAATTATTATAAATTAACATTCTTTCTTTCCTCTTTTGCTGTGTACTCTGGCTCTGATGTCATTCCTTATTTCTTGTGCCCGTTTATCTTTGCTGCTTCATTTTTCTGCAGTTCCGCATCAGGAGGGATTTTGGACAAAGCAATCGAAGCTGAGGATCAGAAACATGGGGACTTCATGAGACTGGTATATTTTGTTTTGTTTTTTTCCTGTATAAATTGGAGTGTTGTATTAATGTGTGTTTTAATTGGCTAATCAAGTTCATAGTTGTCCACTAAGAGGTATCAGTGTTTCATGTTTGATTATAAACTTATTCCAATACATTGTAGGATCATGTGGAAGGCTACCTCGAATTATCTGCCAAGACCAAGGCATATTTTGCAACTGCCGTCTCTACATGGGATGCAGAGTTTTATATAAAAGTTGATGATGATGTACATGTGAATATAGGTAGGAATTGTCTGATTTGCTTCTAAATAGCAATATTGATTTATGTACATGTATCATGCTTCCAATTTAAATAGGATGCTTAATTACTGTCTTCCAAAGGCCAATTCCTTGATGTGTGTTCTCATATATGCTTGAACTCATTCACAAATCTGCAAAAAATTACATGATGCCTTTTGTTTGTCATTTTAATTATAATAACATGATAATGATCTTTCAAGCTGCACGATCTTCACTATTCTCTTATCCTTGTATTATGGTTGGCACGTCCAGCACTGTCATAGCCTCCTACAACCTACATAATAAAGCAGTGGAACTCTAGACCTGCTTTTTGAGTTGATGTAAATATTAGTTGTCTAATTAAGCAATGATGAAAATTATTCAGTTAGGAAGCTGGAATTTTCATTGCTAAAAATAGATAAACAGACATTTTAGAATATAACTCAAATGGTATTTCAAACTATAATGAAATCAATGTGCCCTAAATTCTTCCCACATGCTTATGCTCAACTTTCTGTTTTCAATTAATGCAGCAACTCTTGGGGCTACTTTGGCTAGGCATCGGACGAAACCTCGTGTATATATTGGATGCATGAAATCTGGTCCTGTCCTTGCTCAGAAGTAAGCTTTGTTACAGTATGAAAACTTGATATGATCAAAGCCATTATCTAGTATTAACATCGCCTTTTGTGATTGGAAAGAGGAGTGCGGTATCATGAACCTGAGTACTGGAAATTCGGAGAGGAGGGCAACAAGTATTTTCGCCATGCTACTGGCCAGCTATATGCCATTTCCAGAGATTTGGCTACTTATATCTCCAACAACCAGTGAGTCAATTTGGACACCAATTGTCTTTCTACCTAGCATCCGTGAACTTACCTTTCTTGGAATCATTTTCTTAATATAAAGGACATATTTTACACACTTCAAGTTAGAGTAGTTATTGACAGCTTAGGTTCTGTTCCGCTGCAGGCACTTGCTTCACAAGTACGCAAATGAGGATGTCTCGTTAGGAGCTTGGTTTATTGGACTTGATGTTGAACATATTGACGATCGTAGATTATGTTGTGGAACACCACCTGGTAAGATGCAAATCTATTATTTCCTTCAAGATTGTACATTTTAACTTTTTAGCTATTATGATTAATCGATATTTCATCAATGGCCATATTATATAGTCCTGCTTATGCTGAACTAATTTTAACTGGTTGATCAAATCTCTGTTTCTAGTTATTGAGTTAAATGAGAAATTATTGAGTCCATGATGATAGCTGTGTAGTTTCCTCCACTATATTTAAGGACTTTTCGAAAATAAAAACTTATGTTATCGTATTATTAATTAAATATCTTATATTTCATATATGCTTCTTCCATGCTGCCTCCTTGTGGCCGCCATTGCACAGTACATGAAAGATAACAGAAGGATGTGAAATTATAAAATTCAACTTTTTTACTACACAACATATCATATTTTAACAATGTCATATTTCTTGAACTGATTGCTTACTTTCACATTTTCTGGATGCTTTTATTGCTTTCTTAAAAGAGTTTTTTATATGCAGATTGTGAGTGGAAAGCACAAGCAGGTAACGTTTGTGTTGCCTCATTCGACTGGACCTGTAACGGTATTTGTAAATCAGTCGAACGAATTAGGGATGTTCATCAGCGATGTGGTGAAGGTGAAAATGCTCTGTGGAAGGCAGTCTTCTGAAGGACAGTCCTGCAAATCAACAGAGGGAGCAATCATCTGTTGTATGAATTTCTTCAGTATGTGATATAAGTGATGTATGTAGCCTGCATGTCTTTGAAAGGGGATTCAGCAAGGGAACTTTTCGATTTTCCATAGAAAAGATTCCCAAAGGATCCATAAGGGAGAGACTGAGAAAAAGGCAAGTTATAGAAATAGGAGAGGGAGAGGTGGATTTCCCCCCACATTCTTTAAAATGTTGAATGGATGGCCATGTTGTAAGTTTATGCTCAGGTTAGTGGCTATCTTTTTGTAATAAGTTCTAACTGTCCTTGGTATCTAAATGAAAAGGAAAAAAAAAAAAAGAGAATGGTGATCTAATTATGACTTGCTTGAGTCATTCTTCCAAGTCTTCGAAAGTTTGTCTTTGGGTCCATGCAATTCACTTGCAAAGAGAAAGAGCCATAATTTCTTGTCCTGCGTTTCTTATGTGTTAATGACTTTCTGGTGGGCTAAATGAAGTCTACTTTTCACTTTACATATTTATCTTTTTGAATCTTGAATTGAACAAGATTTAGTTGATGTTGAGTCTATACACTATCATATTTTTTTTTTTAGCCCACAAATTGAACAGCACGTTTTCCTACTCTGATTAAGACACTGGCATAACAAAAAAATTATAATTAAGCTCATCAGCTAAAACCTCCTCAACCAACATTTAGTTGATTCAATGAAAAACTTCAGAATCATCTCATGGTTGATCTGAAGAAGTCAAGACTACACATCAAGATCTTCTTATCTGTACTGTGCTGCTGTTGTGAATAGATTTAACTCTGTACCAGGGAGCATAGATAACATCAGAAGCTGTCAATCAGTGCTCAACCAAGTCATCCATGGTCCATGCTTCTGAAAATTAAAAATGTCTTTTCCACAGACTGCCAAAATAGGGTGATGCATCTACCAGAGGGGGTCATAAGCCTTCCTTTTCATCTAGACGCCCACTCATTAAGCCGCCTTCATTCCCCCACAAGTGCCCTTTTCTTGCTTAAACTCTTTGATCTCTCACCAGACATCTAACTGCTTGAAAGAGTACTTTTAACTTTCCTTTCCTAGGGGCCTCCCCTTCAGCTATTTCTTCTTCTTCCTCCCCCTCAGCAGTCACAGCTGATCAGCCTCACCTTCCAAGATGAAGGCTGAAGATGACAACAGGGCCACCAGCTCAGACAATCACGAGTCCTTCAGACTCCCAAACCTCTCCCTCAGGTTCCTCGTCCTGCCGCTGAGCGCGGCCTCCTTGTGGGCGTTGGCCAGCGACAAGCAATCCAGTGATGCTTATGGGAAGGTGGCCTTCAGTGATCTCTCCGGACTCAAGTAAGAAAGTGTGTCCTCTATTTTGCTCGTCCCTCCCCTCCCCTCCGGTACTGATGACTGATGACCTTGTCTCATAGGTACCTGGTCTGCGTAAGTGCCATTTCTCTCGTGTATGCTATGGCTTCCCTTCTCCTGTCGAGCTTTAGGCAGCTGAAGAACGACTGGATTCCTTTCATCGCGGACCAGGTCACCTTTCGAACTGCTTACAGGATTTTTATCTGCTCTAGAAGAAGTGTTGGTTTTTAGAATTGTTCGTGTTTGCAGGTGATGACCTATCTGATGGTAACAGCTGGAGCAGCAGTCGCCGAGCTGCTCTACCTGGCAAAGGAGGGCGACAGAGAGGTCTCATGGAGTGAGGTGTGCAGCTACTATGACAAATTCTGCAGTCGGATCAAGGTGTCACTGGGGTTACACTTCGCGGCCACAGTTTGCTTTATCGCCTTGTCTCTCATCTCAGCTCACAGGGTCTTCAGCAAGTTTGAAGCTCCTATTGTTCCTTCCAAGGAAGTGGTGGAACAGGGGCAGGAACAGTGAGATGTGAAGCTGCACACCTCTCTCTCTCTCTCTCTCTCTCTCTCTCTCTCTCTCTCTCTCTCTCTCTCTCCTGTACTGGCTTTGTAATGCTATTTGCTATTCTGGAATTAGTGTCTTTAGCAGCATTCACCCACCAGTTGTTGAACAAAAAAATGCACTCTTGCTCTTTTGACTCACTGTAGAAATTTTACAATCTTAAATTACATAGATTGACACTGGATTAATAGTTTCTGACAGGAAGTAAATATTGACCCCCATTGTTTGGTACAAATTCTTGCCATCTTGCAGGAGAATGAAAAATGACACACACACACATTACATATATAAATTGATTACCCTCAATAATACATAGCTGATCTAATGATTCTGTTTGCTCAATTAAGCTGAACATATGTCATTGTATCAGATCAACATCTTTCTGCTAAATATGTAATTGTAGAAATTGTTTTGGTTTGTGTTGTTCTATGTTTCTCTTTTTGTTCAGATTAAGGGAGCATACAGTGTATGTGTGTAACCTTAAATGCTTGTGATGTGACTCACATCAGTTTGATATAAACTTGTGTCAAATATTTTGGATTAGTTGAACCAAAATGGAGGAATGAATGCATCAAAGTGGGGGTTGGTTGGAGTTATAAATAGACTCCTCTGCTCATTGAATGCATGTTCTTCCAATGTGGAATGCTGGAATTAGATTGCCCAACTAGTTAGGAGCTAAGAGTTAATATTATGGGTACAAGATCCTAAATTAAAATCTAGGAGTGGTAGGTACTGTGGGGACAATTCTCTCAACATAAATGCAGAGAGATGGACTCGGCCAAAAAAATTTATTAAGATATAAGATGACAAAAAAAATTAAAAATATGGAAGGGAACTTGTATCATGTTTGAATAATGTAGTTTTATGTTCAAGATGACAAAAAAAAAGGGGCACAAAATGATATTCTTTTTATAGGACCAAAGAGTGTAGATGTTAGGATAGAAACCATGGAATAAGTTTGAGAAAGACAACTCAATGCTTACCTAACAAAATGAATATTGTATTTATATAATTATTAAATATCTGATAATGGCCAAATGTGATCAACAAAATATAGTTACTATTTTTACTCAATATAATTTCAAAGGACATATAGAAACCACTGCCACATAAAAGTATAATATCATATCCTTCATTCTATAATATAAACATTATATTATGTTCGAACTAATTAAAAAATTTGGACTTCCTGCTCATTTCAGCAGTTTTTATTGTTTTCTTGGTTGTTTGGAGAAATTAACAATCCGTAGGATTTTTAGGTAGCTCGAATGAAATGCCCCAACTAATGCCAAACTCAATAACAGCTCATGCAATGATTCATTTATACTAAAAAAGGTTATTTTCATAAACCTCTAAATTATTTTAATTTTCCATATTTAACCTTAAATTAGAATTCTTTTTTATCCTTAAACTATCGCATGTAGACTTCTCTCAACTTTTCTGTCATATTTTATTTTTCTCATTTATGAAAAGTCAAAAATACCCCTCCTTTCGCAATCGGAGATGTAGAGGTCAAAACAAAAATGTAAAGTCGATGGGAGGGTATATTGGACTTTTCATAAATGAGAAAAGTCGAAGTCGACGGAATGATCAAATTAAAAAAATCGCGATAGTTTAGAGATAAAAAAAATGAGTTTGTAATTTGAATAGTTTAGGAATGGTTTATAAAAATAATCTTATTAAAAAAAGTATAATAGTAATCATCAATAATCTTCAAAAGTATTCATCAGAATCGAAAAAAAATCGATTTATTTATATTAAAAGTCATATTCATAAATTTGGAAATAGCATGATATCGGACGATACAAATTAATCGAATGATAGTGAATTTAAAAAAATGCAATTAATATATAATTATAAATAATGTATTTATTTATGTTCCACTGAGTTTTTAATTTTTATCATGTGGTCAAGGCTGATAGAAAATTGTCCAACTCGTTTGTCAATGTTCAAAGATAGCTGCATGATATTTTTACTTTTCCTATTCGATATTCTCTCCTTTTTTTTTCTCAATAGCACTTGCCGCCGGATTAACCGAAGGATTTATCCTTTTAATCGAATCGAAATAATCAATTTAATTTTGATTCGGTTAACAAATAAAACGACTTTATTAACTGAATACAAATGGTTCAGTTTAGTGAATTAATCAAAGTTTCAGATTAAATCAAAGTTAACTGATAAGTAAAATAATATTTTCATTTTGATTATTATTGTCGTAGAAATAAATATTATTTGGGATATTCATATTCTTCTCTCTTTAATATACGTTTTGATTTTTTTTTACATGGCCTATGTTTTTTTTAAAAAAAAAAACTTTATATGCGTCCATATGCTAAATGTGATAATTGATTTATGTTCAAAGTTTGATATCAAACTCCTAATTTGACATATACTTTCCTTTATTTATGTGTTTTAAATATAAAATAATAAAAACTTTATTTTTTAAAAAAAATATATATCATTATTTTCTTCACATAATTTGATGACTGTTAATCGAATCTAGCTGAATGTTTAATGAATTAATCGAACCGAATCAAATAATGGATAATATTTTTTACCAAAAATCAGATAATTGATGATGGGTTAATTATTGATTTTGAAGTGTGGTGAAAAAAAAAATAGTTGGCCAAAACAAAAACAAAGAGCCTGGTCCTACACTGAATCAGAGATGAACCAAGCAAAGAAGTGGATTCAGCACAATGCTTTGTCTGAAATCTAAAAATCAAAACTTCTGCAAATAATAATAATAATAATAATAATAATAATAATAAGTGGTTTGTTTTTTAAAAAAAATCAGAAGTGCTTAGCCACAAAGACAGCATCATCTTCCCTTCCAAGTGACTGCTGTGTTTGTGTTGTATTATGCAGAAACAAATATCCCCAAATCATTATTCCATTAAATGCAATGCAAAAATGTTAACCCAGCAGTAATTGACTCAGCTGCCATTAACTTCTGCAAGCATAATAAGCTGCTTTGACTGGCTAATGGAATATTTAAGGCAACTAGCCATTTCTTTTTTTTTCAAAAAAAAGGGGCATGACAGGCTCTGTGTACCAAAAATAAAATAAAATAAGATCACAGCAATATGTACAAGCCAATGGCATCTTTTCCTCTCCTCTCTCTCTCCTCCACTACACCACCAAGAAGATGACCCAAAGGCCAAGCAACATAACCAAGTAGGACAAGGTGACACACTTTCAAAGGGGGGAAACTATGATGCAAATTTTACAGGTGCATTTAGAATGATGGCCCCCACTGCCTCTGCTCTGTATAGAAGAGAAAAAAAAGGGACATTTTGCTCTTTCTCTCTCTCCCCCTCTCTTCTCCCTTCTCTCCTCTCCCCCCTGAAAGTGGTTAGACATAGAGGTGGCTGACCCCCCCCCCCCCCCCCCCCCTGCTCCATTCACATCTTATCACAAACCAGGAACATCTTTTGTCTCCTTTCCTCAAGGATCAGCCTGTCGAAGAGGTGCAGGTTTCTTCCATTTTCCTGTGCTTGTACAGTTTGAAGTTCTCTGCTTGTTGGATCTTGTTTAGTATTGTTTTTCTTATCTCAAGTTTACCAGATGGTTAATCTCCTGAAAACGATGTTTGATCTTTTCGTTTCTGATGTATTCTTTTGGGTCTTTTTCTGGAAAGAGTGTAAGTGTGGAGGGAAATGATTACGAAAGGTATTGATTCATTAAAAACATTGAAAAATCTCAGCTTTTAGCATGAAATCAATCGGCTTTTAGAAAAGCAAGTAAATTTTTTTTAAGCCAGATGAAGTTGCAGGACGGTGCGATACTTGCCTTGCAAGACGGTTCCTTTTATTCGCAAACCTGATCTGGTCTTTGAACAGTCCATTGGGCGTTGCGACTATCCAGCCAATCAGAGTTCCTTTATGGATTTTATCTGGTTTCGGTATTAGGAATTGTTCTTTTTTTTTTTCTTTTGACTTGCTGTGAAAGAACGGATCTTGCGAATTCAAAGTTCAAGTAAAGGACAGGTGCAGAAATGCTTCTTTTGTTTTCTTATTGAGATATTTCGTCTGAGTAACACCAGTTTCAAATGCATAAGAAGTGTTATCATAAATTTTGAATGCTTTTAAAATGTTTGAAACAGATGTCGACTATAAACAAGGTTACCTTCAATTCTATTGGTTTCGTGTTCGTAGTCCATGAACAGATAACGTTTAATATAATCATTGCACTCATTGCCACACCACAAGAAAGAAGAGGAAAGAGTCCATGAACAGATAGCGTTTAATATAATCCTTGCACTCATTGCCACGCACACAACAAGAAAGAAGAGGAGAGTTGTTCAAATGGTTGATGCCATGTCAGGAACGATTACCCCTGTTGCTAATTCGGTAGTTCTCTTATTGCAGAAATGGGTTCCAGGAGCGACGCACCGAGCTGGGCGGATCAATGGGGCAGCGGCGGTCTGGGGGCGAACGATGACGACTACGATAGAGATGGGTCCAAGGAGGAGAAGAAGAAGAAGATGGATAATGTGAAGGCAATGGCTTCTGCGAGCTTTGACAAGACCAAGGCAGCTGCATCTGTTGGAGCACAGAAGGTGAAGAGCGGCACCAGCACTGGAATCAAATGGATCAAGGCTCAGTACCAGAAGAGGACTTCCAAGTGAACAACAACATCTTTTTCTGATATATAAATGCCTCAACAATTTGCGTTTTGAAACTTTCACTGTAACTAGAAGATTTGGTTGTCTGATACTTTTTTTCTACTGTTTCATCAAGATATCATCATCATATTTGGGTTGTCAAGCCAAATTTACAGACAGTCTAACATATTTTCTCTTTTCAGAAAACATCTGTCCCAGATCATTTGGCTATCTGAAAAAATTTGTGGTTGTGGATGCCACAGGTTACTGATTGAAAGAATGGTGTCTCTGTATCATGTGCTATCACACACATCTTGCAAATATGTGATGAAGTGGTATAGTACAGGGTTATCAAAAATTAATTTTAATACTTAAGAAATTACCATTTTAAGTCTCAAAAACGAGTTGACTCAGTTTGAAATTGGAATTAGGGGTAAATTCGGATTCTAATACGTTTTAAATTGGTAAAAACTTTTTATCATAAAAATTTGTTTTGTGGTTAGTCTGGTAGGTCCATATGTCAAGATAATATAATTTTTTTATTGTTCCTTTTATTGTTCCTTATATCATAAAAAAATATTTTCCTATTTATTTTTTATTGTTTCATATACTTTATTTCTTTTATATCTTTATTGTTTTTCCCCCAATTTTCTTCTAATCATACTGTTTTTTTTTAAATAATCATATTATAATAAATTTAAAAATATATCCAAAATAGTTTTAGTATAACTTATAGTTAATGATATTCTGTATTATTTAATTATTTTTATCATAATACTCAAATTAAAATGATGAGCAAATATGACATAAAATGATGAAACAAAATAATAACACCTAAAAGATAAAAGCATGGCATATACTAATTATTTTATAATAGTATACATTGAGTTTATTATGTTAACTTAGGGCACTGGATGTACAGCTCCTTAAATGAGCTGTAAATTACAGCTATGGACGTCATCCATTGGATCTAAGGAATGGTGAGATTTTATTCTTACTATCAATGATTGACATTTTTTGCTTCCATTTTTTTTTCTCCTTTCCACTCCTCTCTGCCATGGTCCTCCCCTATTGCACCTCTTTCTCTCCCTCCTCTCTCCTCATCCTCCTCTTCTTCTTTCTCTCCCTTCTTCCTTGTTTGGTGACAACAAGATGGTACTCTATTTCCACTTCTCCTCGTCTAATCTTAGGATTACTTGCTGCAATTATATGATGATAACAGTGGAGGGTGAAATGCAGTGTTATCACGATCGGACCGGACAATAAATTGGAAAAGTCTTCGTTCCAGGTCGAACCGATCGGACCAATCGGTCGGATCAGTTAGTAATAAAATATTATTATTTAATATAATACATCAAACTATCAAATTATTTAAATAACAAATATGTACCCCATAAAAATTTAGACTTAAAAATATTATAATGATAAAAGGAACGTTAACATAAACATAAGAGTTGATAAAATAATGTGATTTATCTATCTATTATTTTGTATATATGAGGCTGATAAATTTAAAGATATACACAATATCTTTAAAATAAAGGTAACATTGTATCTCTTCTTCTATTCTTCTTTCGTTTCATGCGTCGACATTGTCAAGGTTCTTGAAGACGGTCTTCATCCTCGGCTCCTCGCCTCTCGCTCTGCCTCCGTGCACGAGAGCCCAATGTGGAACAAGTATCTCCTTTCGGGCATGCGCAGTGCATCGTTCGCCATAATGCCACAGCGGCCTCACCTCATGGAAGATTCGAAGTCTCGAACAATCGAACCGATCACCAAGTGGGCACCTGCTCCACTGACATCGATGGGGAGGCGAAGAGGCAGGCTCGGAATGAAGAAGAGACAGGCTTAGGTTTCTCAGTTTCGACTTTTTGAGTTTTTTTTTTCTTTTACTTTTTTTACTGTTGTTTTATTTTTCTAAGTAGACCAGTTTGATTGAAACGCGGTCTGATCCGAGTTTTTCCGACTTTATTCGATTTTTTACCAGGTTTGACCAGTTCAACCCGGTCCAATAGCTTTCCCGGTTTTAGCCCATGAAGTGGACCGCGTTGTCGACCAGTCGACGGTCCGGCCGGTCCGGTCCGGTCATGACAACATTGGTGAAATGAATGGTGGCGCATTTAGGCAAACGACAATGTTCAAGAACCGGACGAGGTAACGGCACCACACGACGGAGGTGTTCTAGGACTAGCACCGATGGAGGAATTTCCAAGTGGGTTGATGCCGTGGAGAGGTGGCCGCACTTGGAGGAGTTGCACGCGGAGAAAAAAAAACTTAGAGATGAAGAAGCTAAAAAAACATGAAAAAGATTGTCCAAAGAAAGAGCAAGTGGGTTGAAGTGAAATGGGGAGCATTCTAGCACACAAGAATCTTGAGTACCTTTTATTGTTATCAATCGTAGTAATCAAATGAAAGCATGATGTAGTGATTTCACAAACTAAAAACTTAAGAAGACAACGAAGTCAATGGGGCTAATGAACTAATAGTTAAAAAATTCTCTCTTTAAATGATTGTGTTATCATCCTTGAAATAATTTCACACAAAGACACCACCACAAAAAGGATTCTTATTCATACTGTTGCGCACAAATTGGCGATGCTCTCCGGTCAGCTTCAAAGAGAAGTAAATATGCAATCGATCAAACTTAGCGAGACGTATAGAAGAGCCGCCGGCAGAAAGAAGAAAGAGGAACTTGTCACCCAAGAGGGGAGAGGCGCCCTTTTCCCCTCTCTTCATAGCAAAGAGGAAAGAGGAGTTTTCTTTTTCCCTCTTTTTTACTCATGGAGGAGAAAGATGGCTAGATTGGGCTGCCATGAACGGTGTGGATACGAGCTGTGGATTACGACAAAAAAGTGCGCCACATATTCCTTTTATCATATATATATATATATATATATATATATAGAGAGAGAGAGAGAGAGAAAGAGAAAGAGAGATTTTAAGTAATATCAACAACACGTTATATAACCAATATGCATCCAATGAATTTTAATAGGAATTGAATTAAACCAAATAATATTATATTCAATAGGGATTGAATCTCAACTATATAATAATCATCTAATGATCTTTATATTTATGTCGGTTGCATATTAATTATACAAAAGTTGTTTATATATATATATATATATATATATATATATATATATATATATATATAGGGATAAATGCACCTAGTAGCAGATCACGACCGCACATTTTTAAACCAATGAAGGTAATCCATATCTGCTCTTCCCCTCACTCCCGATTGACATTGCCTCGCTCCAGCCTTCCCCTACAATCGGAAGATTGTCCGACGAATGACAGGAAAGCACGATCCGAAGCTACGCTCCGTCCATTGTTCCAACCTAAGCAGCGAAGATCTATCCGACGACGAATGCATCTCCAGTGAACCATGAATGACAAGGAACAATGGAGGACGAGTGAAGAACTGATGCCGATTCGTGTCAAATTTCGAGCTCCATGGGGTCATTAGCACATCGCCGGAATATAAGACAAAATGGAAAGAGAAAACGCAGAGGAGAGAAGCAAGAGGAATGGACGAAGAAGCTAAGAAAGTTTTTTACTTTTTTATTCAAAACCAAAAGACTGACCACCAACCTATATTTATACTAGCCACTAGATGTTACAAAAGTTAATAAACCGGTAGATATGACATGTACACCACATTACATGACATCTTCATTCAACATATAATGCATAGCAGCTGGTCGGATGACTCGTGCTACAGCTCAAGTTGACGACGCTGGAGGTGATGACGAGGATGGCGACGTGGTGACTTCCAACAATTCGTGAAGAATCTCTGTCCGGCAAACCATGATGATGGTTGGCGAACAATAGAGAAGCGGGAAGAGCAAATGTCGATTCGCGAGGGGAGCTTTTGGGGGAAGAGTGGATTGCAAATTTGATTTCCGCGAGCCACGAACAACGGGGAAGAGCAGAATCGACACGGATCGAGCGGGCGGACTTTGATCGACAAAAAATCTATCGACGGGGAAGAGCGGAATTGACACAGATCCAGCGGGCGGACTTTGATCGACAAAAAATCTATCGACGGGGAAGAGCGGAATCGACACAGATCCAGCGGGCGGACTTTGATCGACAAAAAATCTATCGATGGAGAAGAGCTTCGTGAAGAATCTCTCAATGGGGAAGAGCTTCATTAGTGGAGGCGCTCGCTCGCATTAGCTGACGGCAAATCGGGTGAGCGACCATGGAGATCGTAGGGATCTAAGATTAACGGTCTCCTGTCATGAAACAAAAATATTGAATTAACGCAGACACATCACACGCACGCACGTAAGCGGACCTACACACGCACACACATCACACGCACGCACGTAAGCGGACCTACACACGCACACACAATTAATATATAGGTTTAAGAGTAAGTGGACCTATGTCGTAAAATATAAACAAAAGTGGGATGGTTTTTACTTATAGCAAGAAGGGTTTAATGATCATGCTATCCACTCAACTAGATAGTGCATCCACACACACACACATGTCGTAAAATATAAAAAGAAGTGAGTTGATTCTTGCTTATAGCAAGAAGGGTTTAATGACCATGCTATCCACTCAAGTGGGTAGAGCGAGCACAGATGCTATAAATAAAATAAAAAGTGAAATGGTTCTTGCTTAGAGCAAGAAGGGTTTAATGGTCATGCCATCCACTCAAGTGAATAGCATGATGTTGCCTACATTCACGGATGCTCGATTCTCCATGATGCGGGAGTTCAAGTGTCGATATATCAAATTAGAATAAGGCATCACTCTCTCTCTCTCTCTCTCTCTCTCTCTCATCCCATGATGTCTCTCGATCAAATTCTACCCTAGCCTAAAGTCGGCAAGCGTTGAACGATGCTGACAACCACCATCACATGACGTCCTCTCGCTCGTCACACCATCTCTCCCTTCAAATCCCCTCTCCATCAAGCGATCATAGCCAAGCACCTTCGCTGCTTGCAAGCACGACATCATTGACGCACTAAAACTTCCGGCAACGCAGGCGAGGAGGTTGGGCAATGTAGGAGTTGTAGGCAAGATGTAGCTCATGATGCGCAGGGGATGATAGGCAGCAGTTGCAAGATGTCAAGAAGCACAGGTGAGGAGGGGGTCGTTGTCTTAGGTGAGGAGGTTGGTTGTAAGCGGTGCAAAGAAATGTGTTCAGTCAGCTAGGGCATACATAGTTCATGAGAGGAAAAGGCTCGTGTGTTAGAGGAAGAGTCAAAAATATAAAATAAAATAAAAAGTCTTGAACCAGGGGCAAAACTATTGAACCGAAAGCAAACGACCCTTGGGTCGCGCGTCATTTGATTTGCCATCCATGGAAAATTGAACGTCCCTATTTGATTTGTCAGAGGATTGAACGTCTTTACCCACTGCCCAACGGCATGCCCATTAAGCTCTTGCTAGAATTAGCTTAGAAATAGGAAAAATTACCCTATTCGAGTTTTAGTAACTTCGACAGTATTTAGACCAATTGGTGAGAATTAAGATTGGTTCATGCTTTAGTTCTCATTGTCAAACATACAAAATTGTTCTCGCTGTCAAACACTATCAAAACAATAAAATGCATTGAATTGTATGTGCTTCATTGGATAAGGGGAATAAGGAGATATTGTTCATCAAAACTAGAGAACATGATAGGGAAAGGATGAAACAACTGCTACAATGAGGGGAGTAATCCAATCCTCCTAATATTATTCTAAAGTTGTCGAGTTCGAATTTTTACCTAAATTCATTTTTTGAGGAGAAGATTGATAGACTCATGTCGTAAACTCAATACTTTTTTATACAATGTTAAATTAATAGTAATAATTTTAAATGCATCAAATATATTTTAAAATAATATAAATAGATGGGATATCAAAATCACAAACTTATAACAAGTTCAACTTCAACTTCAATTTATTTTAAAGGTTGTCAAGTTATATATATTCACTTGATAAATAAGGTTAATTTGATAGTATTTATTAAATCATGCTAAATATATTTTTAAACTAGTAAATTATGATTTTTAGTACCAGAAAATAATAAATTATCTTTTTAGTTCTACATATTTACTCAAGCATCATAATCAACTTTTCAATTCAAAATTTTTGTTAATGTATATTATGTTGTAATTATTTTAGGGTTTAATAATTGTGCTACGATAAAATCAAAAATTGAATTTATAATGAACTTACTACCAATCGTCTATCTAGCAATTATATACATCATTAAAAAAACGTGTATGAATGTAGTTAACATTATTTCAAAATCATTTTTGCTAGTTGAGAACATTCAACAGGATAAGGGTAAGTCAACAAGAAAATTTATTACAAAGAATGTAATGGAGGATCCACGAATCAAAGCTAAACTTTCGCTTTAAAAATCATGTCCACAGAAGACATTTGTTTTGCGTTTGACCTCAAGTTTTAAAGAATGAAATATAAAGGAAAAATGCTTGTTTTATGGTTTTTCCCCCCTCGAAAGTGGGGCATTTCAACTTTGTTGGAATTTATTTAAACACAAGATGCCCAGACCCATGGGTTGGGTTTTGCGTCCATCATCAAAAGGATCATGTTCTTGCGTTCTGATGTAAGAAAAATAACAAGCAAGAATACTTCACAAATCTATTAAAATTAAGATCGAAGGTAGTTATGATCGAAGGTCAAATGACTCAAATCCACAGCAGAAATGAAACTTGTGGTGCAACTTAAGAGGGTAGGGTTCCACGTCATAGTAAGCATAAGTAGAGGGATACGAGAAGAATATACAATAGGTTTTATCTCCACAATGATACGAGAAGAATATACAATAGGTTTTATCTCCACAATGATATGGCCCTTAATTGCCTTCAAAGCAACCAAAGGTGTTCTCCCCACTGTAAGTCATGTAAAGGAAACCATCCTCATCTTTGTTATCTTCGTAGATGGCAGACATCATGGCAGCTGCAATGGAAAATTACATATGAATACAAGACAGAAGTGATAAAGATATCCACACATGTATTTAACGATCAATTTTACCGGTAGGTGGCAAGGTGTTCTTGACAAAAATGAAGATGGCCTTCTCTGCACTGAGTTTAATCCTCTTCCGAACAACATAAACAAATTGCCCAACTGTCAGATCGGCAGGGACCAGGTACCTGGAACATTAGATGTTAAGTAACACAAATATATGGTGAGATACTGACGTTAAAAAATGACATTAAATAGAGATATATAAGCATATATATCATTAATCAATTCCCAGATCCTATGTCCAAATGGAGTAAATCGTACACAAGAGAAACAAAATGGGAATGATTTGATCACATCTAACGAAAATTGTTGATGTAAACAAGAATAATTGACTAAATATTAGCTCACAAATTAAAATAAAATTGCAATATCAAATAACCAGTGTGAAGCATTAATTTGATTTTTCTAGTTAGCACAAATAACATCTTAAAGATGTTCAAGTAGCAACGGAAGTACATACTTCTTTTTGTCAATGTCTGGAATGTCACTCCTTTCAGCCTTCTCAACAATGACCTGCATTTAATAATTAATAGGTGATAAGTACACCTTAAATAAAGATAGACAGGAATCTATTTTTAAAAACAAAAACTTACAGGAATTCTATCAGGATACTTCTCCCTGATGCGAGCAGCTTCTGCTTGCCTCCTTTCTGAAATTAGATATGAACTCTTATGTCACAAATAACATATGAACTTCTAGTCGAACTCAACATATGAACTCTTATGTCACAAATACGGCTTCTGATGAGAAGTAGTTCAACACATTTGAAATAACATATTATCCGGTTAAGAAGGCCTCTCTATCCCATGTTCCACTAATATATAAATAATATATATGTATGTATTTCAATGTTCAAACCAATGTTCAAGAGTAGTCTTAACTCTGAGAGAAATGAAGTGCAAACTAATTCACTGGTCGAATATCTAATTTATATAGCATTTATTATTAACATACAGAAAATTGTCAAAAGACTCATTTTTCATTTTGGACAAGATCAAATGTTTTTTAGGAAAGAACAGCTGGACTTTTAATTCACACCAAGATATAGTCAAGCCCATGGCTTTGTGATGAAAACATAAGACTGTACAAGTTCTTATAAGAGTGGTTCCCAACCTTGATTCTAAATGGGTAGAAATGTAGTATGTTCATCAGGGTTCTAAATAGAGTAATTTAGGATGATTTAGGAAATGTTAAATGTTTCCAGCTTGGAAGAAAGCAAGATGTGCTATGTCATTATAAATCATGCTATACTGAACCCACATTGAAATGCAAATTAATGATGGCAAAAACAGCATATAGGCAGAGAGAAAACATAAGCATCCTATTGACAATTCAATTTGTAAGATATCATTCAATGAGTCTCATAAAAAATACTGAACATCTTAATTCGTGAACCAGCTAGGTATAAAAGCTTTATATTGTGCATACAAAGAGGAAAACAAGAACACATGCACAGGAAGCACATATAACCCTGTCGCCTTTGGAAGGACCCAGAAATCCACTACAGGGATATCTTTTAACTTTGTCTCACACAGCAACTTACCATCCAATTTTCGAAGCATACGATCATAGCATCCATAACAAAACAGCAAGGAACATATAATTCAATAATATTCACAAATTTCTCTCCCAATTCCACAAACATAAAACGCAAAACAACCTTTTTAGAAGAAAAAAGCAAATATATAATACCAGAAAAAAAAGGATTACACAATACAAAAGGGGGTTTTGATCGTGGAGAACCTCTAATAAAACCTATCCTCACAGCAAAAGCACTTTTTTTTCTTGCGATCACCAAACAAAGGGCTAAAGAAAACCAATTTTGATACCGGGAATCCTATATACAAATTATCAACTTCAAACCGAGAAAACTGGATGTTTGAAGGAACAATACCGAGGGGATGCTCAATCTTGAAGGAACTCTTTGCCATCACTACGGTGCCGGGATGCCTCGCCCTGAAATTTCCAAAGCACATAGCCATCGTCACATTACAACAATCAAAACGAAACGAAAGACCCCTTGAAAAATTGCAAAATCAAACAAAAAAGGAAGAAAAAATACGTTCGATAGAGACGGATACCGATCGGTCGAAGGACGAAGAAGAAGACACCGAATCGTCGAGCCCTAACAAGTAGATGAATTGAACAAGGTGGTGGCTGAAATCGTCACGGAATTGGGACAAGTTTCGAAGACTTTTTGGGTGAATTAGGGCTGAAAAGCATAAATGCATTTATAGGCGTTGGGGGAGAGAGAGAGCATAGAAAAATTATAGGGACTGTTACAGCCCCGCAAGGCAAGGAAACCTGCTTTGCCACCTTTATTCCCGTTAATTGAGTTGTTAATTAAAATAAAATTAGTAATTTAATATAACTGCAATTATTTTGAAACAAATCCGGATTGGCGCAACTGTAATCTAATCATGGAAATAAATTATTGTTTTAAATAAATTAGATTTACAGATCCGTTTTGATTCGTCAACTAATTTGATTTTGCCTACAATAATGGAACTGTTGATATTATACGCAACTTTTAAGCTACGTAATAATAAAAATATATTTACATTCTAAAATATATTCCACCAATATTTCATTATGGTAAAAAAAATCTTTTTTTAAGTTTATTATTTTAAAACAACTAAGTTAAAATTAAGATAAATATTATTTAAGTTTATATTTCAAAATATTTAATATGATTATAAAAAAAATATGTCTTTTATAATATTCAAAAAAGTATTATTTTATATTCATGCATGTGTGTTATAAAAAATATATTACAATTGTGATATCTTTGATAATTATTTTATGTAAAACAATATCATATATTTATAAGAAAATAATATTGATTTTCAATCCTACTCTAAATAATAGTTAAAGATGTTCGTTCAATACGTGATATTTCAAATTTTAAAATAATTATGACTCTTTGTATCCACTCTAATTTGATGAAAATTATACGCCCTCTGGTTGAATCATAACAACTTTAATTTTACTTCAGACCGAAGAAGCAATGTCTTATTATCAAACTGACTGCAATCTTTTTCTTCGCGGGATGATAATATGTTCCGTTGAAATTCAAGTAGGGTCAAATAAATTATGACCATTGAATTTATCATATTCGTTAAAATTTTGCTACGAATGCTTTGTAAGATCCAAAATTAAAAACAGCGATATTTGCTAGCAACAACATAATGGAGGTAGTCAATCAATATAGATTGATCCAAAATCTGAATAATAAAATAATTTTGATCTTAATCAAATTCACTATTTAACTACTAGAAATAATATATAATTGTTTTACTAATTCAACGATTTTAGATGGAATGCTCTCCATACAAATTTTATTTCCTTTCACTTTCCTCCTTATAAGTTCAGCTCCTTTTTGGGTTTTGAAGAATGATTTTTAATTTTGATTTAATATTTCTTTACTAAATAAAAAATTCTAATACTTTTTTCTATAAAAAATGAGATAGAAAAATTATTGTTTTCTCCATGTATACATATAAATGTTCATATATCAAGATAATTTAATATAATTTACACTATCATGTTTTAAATTTTTTTTCATGTTAATATAATTATTTTATTCTCTAATAAAACTAATACATTTATCATATTTAATCAAAAAATTAAGATAAATAAAATATTAAGATATTATATTTTTATTTTTTAATGTCCGTGAATGACACGGGACTTAGCACTAACAATAATAAATGATAATATAATAATAAATGAAAAAAAAATAAAAGAGGCTTGGTGGTTTGACAAGAGCTTTACTAGGCTGGTGGCAGAGTTCACAAAAAACGGTGGCCGCGGCCCACATCCGTTTTGAAAGAGCGCCACGTAACACAGGGCCACTGGGTGAATTATTGGAAGCCCAATAACAAAGCCACGTGGGCCCTTTTTTTTTGTTGCCTCTTTTGTGTTGCATTTTCGTATATAACGTCACGATAATTAATATTGATGTAAACATATAAAGAAGTAGAAAAAGTGGATTTAATTTTTAAAATTATTAATTATTTTGATCAAAAAATTTTCTCGTCGGTCAAGTATCGATTAATGAAATATTATTTATCTTATGCATAGGTGAATTAACTTAAATAATAATTTTCAAATGTATCGACGTTGTGTTGTTAAGAGTTCAAAGTGTTTTTTTTTTTTGCTGACTTCGAGAGATGAAGAAGTTGTTAATCTTAATTTGAAAGACATTTTATTGCGTAATGAAATAATCAATACGTTTAAAGCGAAATGTTGTCTATAATCAATTAACTTAATCGGCTTTAATATGTTGATTCAATTTACAAATTTAACTATTTCAAATTTTAACTAGCAGAGTCACGTAGAAGAACGATGTCCGACGTATTCCTTGGAACTCAGTCAAAAGTACTCTCAACTCAGAGATGATTTAAACTTTGGTTATTGTGCTTAAACCCTTTGATAACTATAGTTATATACTATTATCTCAATAATACGATAGTTCTATTTAATTATTCCCTTCAAAACTAAACAATGTAGGAGGATATATCTGGGAAAACTTTTAGAGGGTGAAAGTTGTTTTTTTTGTACCTAAAGAAATTATATTTCACGATTTTTTTGTTACATAAAATTTGAACTCAATTGTAATTTTATGTGATCTTCCTATGTAGTCATACGTTTCAATTAATTCTTATCGTGTATAAGAAGAAGTGTCTATATAAATTTTTTAAGAGTTCAAAAATCCGTCTTTTAATTTTTTACTATTTTTAATCAAATAAAATTTCAAAACTATGCTAAGGCTTGTGACTGCTTCAAAATAAAGATGATGAGGGGGCGGCGCCCAGCATGCTCCCCCAATAAATGCATCCTATCTGCTAGGAATCTGAAAATGCTCAGACCTGTTTCATGTCTCCATTTGCAGATCCACCTCCCTCCTCAGTCCTCACGACCTCAACCATCATTGATCATAGAGAATTATTCATAAAAAAAATGTAGCATTGTGGCAAAAAAATGAGCTGCCAACCCATCCATTGGTGACATGATGCATTAATGCTCAACAGAGGAGAAAGAAAGAGAGAAAGAAAGAGAGAAAGAAAAGAAGAAAGACTGACATGATGCTGAATATTCTGAGCACAAAAGTAGAATGCCCACACCCAGGGAAACTAGACAGGTGACTTCCTTTTTTATTGGGGGATAAATTCTAAAAAAAGAAGTCTCTGGCCTTTACATTTTATGTAAGATTTATTTGAAGTCAGACTCAAAATAAACTTATGGATCTTTTGCTAACTTTGAATCTTACACTTCTGTTTCTCTAGGCTAGTTCATGGTAAACATAATGGAATATATTGAGTGAGAGAGAGAGAGAACTATAAAGAAACAAGAAGAAGATTAGAAACTTTGTTAATGGTTCACTTGCTTCTTAATAGAGAACAGAACAAAGAAATAAACATGCCAATGACAGATTGAAAAGGACCAGAAGCAGGAAAAAGTTTTTTTACCTCCACTTACAGACTTACATTTCTAATGCATTTCTAGTCACCTCAAACATCTAGTCACCTCAAACATCTGAGAATAGTAAATCCCCAAATCCTTTTCAAATACTAAATAATGTCCATCTAGTCACCTCAAACATCTCTCCTGCTCTCTGCTCCTTACCTTTTTATTTTGTCCCTCACTATACACTCACTCACATTCCCCACAGTGAGGAGCAGACATTGGACCGAAAGTTACATTGCATTTCTGTGTCCCATATGTACCATATTTTGTATGCACTTGGGACTAATTCTGACTGAATCACATTGATTCACATCTACCTTGCATTGTAGCATTTGAATCTCCAATGTTTGTTTCATCTTTAATCATCTCCCGGGTTGATGATTGCTAAATCCTGTTTGGGTGTCATGTCCTGTTGGAGGTTAACACAAAGTTGTACAGGCAAATCAATCATGCCCGTTAAAATATGAGCACTGTTCAACAGAAGGCCTTTAAACCCCACCAGCATCCACATCAAGACAGATGAACTGTCCAATCCCCCAAAAGCTCTCGTCCAACTGAACCACTAGCAACCTCCAAAGACCTGTTCAACACACACACACTCACACGAGATATACCATTCCATCCATTCTTTCTTCTATCTTCCTCTCTCCCCTCTTGTCTCACAGTCACAAGTCACTCAACAGAATAATAACCACTCAATGTAGGCACATTGTGCAATAGGTGTTTCCCTTGCACAATTGTACACCAATCCATTCATCATTGGCTTTGGAAATTGGATATCTAAAGCCCCCCTTCCTCCTTCATTCAAGGGATTCACCTACTTGATAGGCTCCTTGCACCATTCCTTTTCACAAGATTCACATTTTTTCCCTCCCCTTGTTTTGCTTTCATGCAAATAATAAATAAGGGGAAAAGGTGGGCAAAAGGGGAAGAAGTGGATAACCATGCAAATTTTTCTTTTTTTCATTTCAGAACAGAACAAAGGGAAAGAACAAACAGCTAAGAAGGCCAAAAAGACTGAAGCTCCCTAGTGACTTCCTGTAACACACATCTCAATGCCCCTCCTTCTCTCATCACCTGAGGCTGAGAGGCCTCCACTTTTTCCCCTTTCTAAGCAATAACTTTGTGCTGTAATAACATATTTCTCTCTGGTGTTCTGTCTACATTACTGCACCTCAACTCCTCTCCTAGGGGTTGTGAATGGAGGTGTGACCAATCCCCCACCTCCCCATAACTTGAATTCCTCAGTACTTTCAATTCAGTTCCCACAGATAAGGTTGCAGAGAGGATTCTCACATCTCACACACATCCATGCCCTTGTCCAATCCCCTTGCTCCACATCCTTCCATCCCAACACCACTGGAAACACCCCCCTTCATGCCCCAAGCCAACCACAGGACCTCTCATCCTTTTACTATATGAGGGAAAAAACACATTGGCCACCATTCCTGTGGGCTGAGTGCTGGCTGAAAACTCATCAACCACCTCTCTCTCGATCTCTAGCTCTCTCTCATATATATCACAGCACACTTGACATCAAGATTGGACTGCTGTTCTCATCTCTCCAACCTTCACCTCCCAGGCTCCCCCCCTCTGAGCTCTCTCCTCCACAGTGCCACTTTTAACTTATGTTGCTGGTAGTGGTGATGAGGTGGTAGTGGTGTGGGGGGTGCTATAAAGGCCACCCATTTGCTTTGGTGCAATCAATATCCACTCAAGCGGATGACTGCACTATAAAGCACCAGTGTCTCCTCTCAAGGATTCCAGACTGGTGCAAGTCTGCTACTGGGGGCACTGGGGCGGGTGCCTTGAGTGAGTTAATTAGTCCTTGGTTGTGGTAATAATAGTAGTAGCGGCACTGTAGCAGACTTGCTCGCTTGCTTGCTTGGTGCGTAGGTAGAACATTAATAGTCATTTCTTGTTCAGCTTTTGGAGAAATGGCTGACGGGTACGGGTGCAACGAGGAGTTCGAAGAGGAGGATGTTTGGGCTGCTGTACAAAGCAGCAGCCCGCAGTCCCGAAGAGCTAAGGATCTGTCCTACGCTGCCACCTCCGGCAGCTTCTCAAGGTGTCCCCCGACTGGTTCGAGAACGATACCGAGGTCCAATGCCGGCGCAGCACCCGACGGCAGATCACTGATCGGGCAGACTGCACCAGTCAGCATTCCCAACTGGTCCAGGGTCGAGAAGAACAAGGGCCGCGGCCAGGGACGAAGCTACGGAGGATACAGTGCCGGAGAGGAAGGTTATGAACACGGCAGCAGCGTCGGAGGCCACAACGTTGACGAGGACGAGGACGACGACGAGGATAGAGCGCCCCCGCACGAGTACCTGGCGAAGAAGATGGCGAGGAGCCAGATCTCGTCCTTCTCCGTCTGCGAGGGCGTCGGGAGGACCCTCAAGGGGAGAGACCTCAGGAAGGTGAGGAACGCTGTCCTCACCAAGACCGGCTTCTTGGAGTGAGCTCGTGCAAGAGTGGACATGAAGGCTTTTAGATAGATTTAGATGAGTAGGATGTTTGAGGTAGTGCAGCAGCTGCCTGCAGTTGTTGGTGGACTTCTATAAGGACTAGAACTTTTGTCAGTGCTGCTTTTTGGGCTCATTTTGTTTCCTTCCCTCGTTTTTGCCCTGGCAGCTCTGAGATTTTGTCTGCTGGATCTGTTTTTAACCGAGTCTTTTTGCAGAGAGAGAAAGAATGACATGGTGCCATTTTTTCTCCTGTACTGTTTTAAAAAATAACTTGGAATGTGTTTGACGCCATGTGCAGCTCCCTTCCAGGTGCATATGGTTCCATCAGCATGTGAATCTTTGATCAATGCCGCGCCAATGTTTGCGTTTCCATTAGCATTCTTTCATATGCAGATTTTGTGGAGCCGTTTATTGACAGTTGATCTTAATCACATACCAGAGGGCGGACACTGTTGTGAGGTCAAAGGTTATATCTTGTGACAGCATCAGAGCTGCGAACCAGCTGGTGCACTAATCATGGAGGAATGGGCGCTATCTGGTCTCATTTGCAAAAGTTGAAGGAATGGGCAGAATCAGATGTCATATGCCTTCATTCCATGTTCAAGGTTTCTACAATTTGGCCATAAAAAGTTCAAAAAGAAGATTTAGATCTCAAATAAAAATCTCTCTCTCTCTCTCTCTCTCTCACTCTCTCTCTCTGGGTCCTTGAAATTAGTGGTAGGCAGGAAATGAAAGGCTGTATTAAAATGAGAAAAGAGTGGCTTAATGCTTCACACAACATTTAACTTATACGTGACCTTTTATATTCTAAGCTCAGATAATGCCTGCACCAAATGCTGGATGAGTAAGATCATTAAACAAATCGATCCTCGGCTGTTTATCCAAATTCAGATGGCAGTAGTACATGACTAGATTCAAGATAGTACGACTTTTTTTTGCAAAAGATTTTGTCAAAAGCATGTTCGGATACTCTCTTGAGGTCTGTTGATAAGAAAAACAATGGTATATTGAATCAGCAAATACAATGCCAAAAAATTCCAAAGTCTCAAGCAGTTTAGAAAAAAAAAATAAAAAAGAGGAGGAAATCTGATCCTAGAAGCATCAGTTTAATAAATAAATCTTCCTCGCAGGGTTGGTGAAACTTGAATCCAAGAGATTGTTGACTCATCCTGCACACAGCTGAAAAAGGCTGAAAGCAACATGAATTGTATAAAATGTTGCCCAACACGTTCTTTTTATTTTTCCATCAGAAGTGAGTGCCTCTCCACCTACAACAAAGCTGGCTCTTCTGTGCAGATCACAGTTCCCAATAATTTTCCTTTCTGAAATTGTCCATTATTCTTCGGACTTTTCTGTCGAGTGCTCTGTCTGGCACTGGGACTGCTCATCCGAAGTCTTTACTTCTGCATTTAAGCCACTGGTACTGGAAGTTGCCAGCATTCTGGCAATGGCGTCCCAATTGGGTTCAATAACAGCTCGGAAATTTATTCTGGAAGGTGGCAATCTGGTGAACAGTGCCTCCTTTATGTTACCCAGTATCCCCTTGTCGTAGGGATTGGGGGTCTTTGCATAACGTTGTTTGTACTTCTCATGAGCTGTCTGTGTTAAGGAGGAGAAATAAATGGAGAATTATGGATAACCGTGCAAAAGCAACATGAACATTTTTCAGCAAAAGTTTCAATGATGCTTCTTTGCATCGTCTATCGAGTGCAATGCTGAATGCAGGAAGCATTCATTTCTAACATAAAAAAAGAATAAAACTTTGCTAATTCTGAAGTAAATTTAGAGGGTGACCTGATTGAGTGTGATAAGATATGCATGAAAGATGGCAAGCCCTCCAAGGAACCAGATTGCAATGGAGCTAAATGTTGCTAACAAGAATGTTTCAGGTGCATCTGCCATCAGTTCCAGTGTTCCCAGTCTGGTCTGCGATAATTCCCTTCTGATTCTCCACAACGTGAATGCAAACACGTAAATGAAGAACACCAAAGCCGAGAAGATGAACATCAGATAGTATCGATAGTTTCTCTGCACCATTCAGAACCAGAGAGTGAATCAAAGAACTAATACATGAACAAATGACAATGTAAAAGTGTGTCACCAATCCAATGCATTGGCTGATCCATGGGCAGTGGTGATCAAACTTCTCCACGCAGTTATCGCAGACGATGCAGTGACGGCTTCTCGGCGGGCGATGTATCTTGCAGATCCTGCAGTACTTGATTCTCTTCATCACACCGTGGACACTTATCCTCTTGCTTCTTATCCTCATGCTTGTGCCCACAGACTCCGCTGGTGATCTCTCGCTCCTCGCGATGATCCCTGGGTCCTTTGTGCTGGCCAGGACTAAGCTTGTGATGACCTGAAAACAGCACAGCATGTAATGTCAGAGATGTATTCTGCAGCTCTTCTCTACTTCTGATGAGGAAAGGGGATGCAACTCGACTTGTTTCAGAGATCAGATTTTGTACTGACAATTGTTGATAGAATTGTTGACACTGCGGCCAGAAGCGTTGATCTTTCTTGTGCAGTGCTACTTATGTAGGCACAGAACGTCCAATCCGAAAGAAGAATCGACATTGTCGTCAAGAGAAGGCCCCGGGGATCGGGGCCGCAGATCATCCGACCTCTAAAGAAGAACACCTGCATCAAATTACAACAGCACATTACAAATGTTTGAAAATTCAAAGCACTTTATATATGATCTTGTTGCCTGGCTACATGTTTCACAGTCCTATATCTGAACATTGAAGCATAACATGAACAATTGTCATTCTGTAAACTGCTTGATTGTTGATTGACGACCAATTCAGTAAATTAATCATGCTGTTCAAACAGGGGCTAAACAGACTGAATTATGAGGCAATGTAAAGAGAAACGAAAGCTACTACTTACATTATTGCCTGGCCAAACCTGGTAAACTCTAGTGTGAGGGCCTTGCAAAGGAAAATCAGAGAAAATACCACAACAATAGCGGATCGAATGCATATTCTTCCACAAGTTCGATAATTGGCGCCGGCCGCCATTCACTGCCTTTGATACTAATTCATTCACTGGGTGACAACGTCCTGTGCCATCAACCACAACTGAAATCTCTTCTTCTGCTTGGCATGCAGTATGCTGATGCATTGATGCAGACACAGATATTGGATGGTCGCAAGGTGAACTCAATTCTTCGATTTCTGTAATTTCTTTGTCTCTAGTCCCGGGGCAATGCATGATTGTAAAAGAAAATATTTTCATCACAAGAACATTGCTGAATTATGTTTGTCCTCCTTTGCCATTGGAGAAGGTTCAGTTTGAACAATCTGCTGTGAAAACTGTAACTGCCTCTTAGAAGACATAAAAAACTGCAAGTTTGAGTGGTTGCAAGTAGTTACTTCTTTGAATTTGGTTTGCATTGTACATTTGTTGCATGGCTCAGACTGACAATGCAGTTCTCAGTAAAACAGTACTCAAACATGATTAAACAGCGTGCATATCAGATTCACTCCTGGTAGAACCCAATGTAATCAAAAGCAAGCTATTTTTTTCTTAATTCTGAAAATTAATTTCAGTTAAGCCAAGGACCAAGAAATCAAGTAGGGTTATGATTTCTCTGCAGGTAACAGAAAATCAAAAATCATCCAACCAAGAGGAGTGAGAATTTGCTGCAGATAAATTTCTCTTGCAAGCGTTTTGTATCATTGAAAACTCCACTTCATTTGCTCACTGATTTATGCATTGGCTGAACACTTTGCCATTTGTTTTTTAAGTTACAAACCAACTTGTGCTTACATTTTGCCTCTGTTTTCGCTTTCTATTTCATTCGTACCATTATTTACTTCTTATCTAATTGTTCAATTGTAGCTATATTGCTTTTCTAAACAGTTTTCAAATCAATCTTATGTTCTCTACTTTTATTCTAAAAACTCGAGTGATACTATTTGAGTCATTAGACTCCCAAATAGAAGATACATGATGAATGATGTTAATAATAAGTGATTAAATCTTTTTTTTTTTGTCTCTGTTGCATTAACAAATAAATTGAATTCCTAAAGGGGTGTTTGGCATGAGAACAAGATTAATAGGAAATTACAAAGAATATTCTTATTTTTTGTTCTTCTCACACGAACAAAAGTGAAATTATTTTTATGAAAAAAAAAGAAATAGTGTTTGGATACACGAGGCACAAAAGAAAAGGCAAAATAACAAATTTAATGCACGTAGGTACATATATATTAAGAAATGTTATGCAATTATTTAATAATTAACAAAAAAATAAATATTCATGTAAAAAATATTAATACTTGAGTGAAATGATATAGGATAATTTTTTAAGAAAATAATAAATACTACTAATAAAATAATTTTAGTTATTCAAAGAAATAATTTGTTAAAATCAATTGGTCTAGTTTGTTTTATTTCTAGAAAAATATTATATATTAAATAATTATTATTTTTATCATAAATCAACATTTCTTATTGTTAACATTTAAAATATTATATTTAAGCATCACTTATTTATACTTTATAGAGTATTTTTGTGCAAAAATTAATAAATATATAATATAATTAATAATGTGTAATTATTAATATCAAATAAAAAAACCAAGAACAAAAAAAATTGTTCTGCAATTGGTAAGAATATTATGTTCTCATTATAAGAATACAATATGATGTTTTTTTATATTTTTCGAAGTGGTTTCAAAATATTGAAAAATTGATCAGAATAAGTTATTTTTTAAATGGTTAGATGTTCTAGTTTTTCATTTCATACCAAACACCCCTACAACAATAAGAACATATCAAACTAAGGATCCATAAGTTTTACACATGACTCGAATTTAGGAAAAAGAATAATATTTATTATCCGAATTATTGAGGTATGCATTTCTTAATATTTTTTAAATAGTATTTGACATATCTAAATATTATCTTGTATTTTTTACAATTATTTATTAATTATCATAATATATTATATTTCTAATAATGGCAATTAATGTTATTCCCTTAATTTATGAAATTGCAAGCATTTATTACAATTATTAATTAATGGAGAATTTATTACAATTAGTAATTAATGGATAAATTAATATCATAATTAAAAGAAAGGATGGCAAGTAATATTAGTTTTGTAAGATACGTTACAAGCGTTTATATGACAATAATTAATGGCGATACCAACATCATAATTACGAAAATTTCTACCATCATCACAACCAAGAAAAATTAGGAGCGAAAGTAATAAAGATCGAATTTTTTTTCTCCATTTTAGAGGATAATCCTATATTTTTTGGTAATTCTTTATATTAAAAATAACTTATTAGTTTTCGGGTGACTTTTTTTTAACTTTAGGTTCTTCTAGGTTATATATATATATATGGTATGGATTGACAATATTAAGGGGTATTTTATTCTATAAATTAATTTAATCACGTTTTATATATTCCAATGCTACTATTTATACCTTGCATAAATTTGTTACATACATAAGCACATAAAAATTATATTCTTTCATTAACATTATATATATCAGAAATATTTAAAATATCATAATAGAATATATTTTTACATAATGTTAGTTATGTATATTTTATAGTTTATACTGAATTTTCAAGTGATTTTGTAATTATTTTTTTTTTGCATTGAGTCCATCTTTTATATTTTGCATCCCCCAAGTAAAATAGCACCAGAAGTTAAAACTGCCAAGTGCATCCGAGTGATTGGAGCTCACTACGACAACAACAAAAGCCTAATGACAGAAATGGCTGGCGAATTTTGCATTTAATATCTCATTAACTATTGAAAGCGTTTAATGTCATATCATTAAATGATTCATAGAGTAAATATTACAATGCTTATCCAGGTGCTAAAAATCCATATATATATGCCTCGTCATTTAGCTAATGATGCACACATTCTAACATATTAACCATCAATACCCCCAAAAAAAATACCTCAATTAGCAGAGTTAGATAAATGGCCACCAAAACCACCATTCTGTCCTTGCTTTTCCTCAGCTTCTTTCTTTCTGCAGCATTTACTGGTACATATGCATCCCTACATTACATATAGCCTACTGTAATCACATATTTTTCATGCATTAGTTTCTGCATATATCAAGCAACAATGGAATAATTCTGAGAGTCATGTATATTATATGATTTTGTTTCAGGACCTGCAAATGCGATGGCTGATGATGCCCAATGCCACTACCTTGACACTTGCAGTGACAACACACAATGCAACCAGAAGTGCCTGGCCAGTGGCTTCACCAATGGTGGTCTCTGCACTTACCCTGACCACAAGTGCTGCTGCATCATTGCTCAGAAATGAAGTTTACCAATTGATGTTGCTGAAGCCTGAGGGACTCAGTTCATGGTCTTGCTGGAACTTAAATGCAGAGAAGTGACATATTTTGCTTCAATCTATAAGTTCAACAAGAACAATGTACTCATTCCTTTTTTGCGATAATAAATATCTCGCTTCCCTGCCATTGTTTGATCACTTCTTTTCACTTGCATGGTGTTCAGTTTTCTGATTCATTTTCTTATATGTCGCAACATTAATCATATTCTCGATTTTGTATAACTTGAAGAATAAGATTAATCAAATAGTCCATCACAGATTTACTTATAAGTTAATTATCAGAAGTTCCATAAGATCAAGGTGAGAATGATAATGGTCGATTATTAGGCACAAATCATGGTAAATAAATCTTCATCTTCTTCTTCTTCTTCACTTTTTTTTTCTTATTTAACACTTTTTTTGTTTTTCAAGTTTTGTTTATTTTTTCCATTTTCTTTTTTTATCTTTCTTATATAAACTAATTTATTTATTATATACAAAATATTTATAATAAAATATTTGTTTATCTGATCCGAATCCAAAAATTCCAACCCGACTCGACCTGATCATTTTTTTATTTTTTTATTTAAATTAAACTATTTTTATCTAATTTAAAGGTTTTATATGATTAAAATTTTTAAAATATGAAACCTTTAAAATATAGAAACAAATAGTAAATAGATAAAATGTTATTCTCATGATTTAAAATAAAATATTTAATATATATTTATATTTAAAATAAATAAGAATAATTTCTAAAAAAAGTGGTCGTGTTTGCTACCCAAGAGGCCAGCAATCCAACCCAATCCAAGGTCAGGTTGGGTTTGAGGTAGAGTTGTGAATTATCCTTAACGTGAAAATGTTCAAGTCGGAAGATATTTGATGAAATTTTAAAAATTAAAAATAAAAGAGATAAACATTAAAGCGTGTGGATTTTTTTTTTAAAAAAATGGTCTAATTTGAGGCAGATGAAAATAATCAAATAAATAAATCCAAAGAAAATAAACACATCAAGTTAAGTTTTTGCAAAGATCGAGAGCAAAAACATTTTTTTTGAAAGAAGAACCATGCATAAACAAGAAGATACGGTAATTACAAGAATCAATTATTATTAATTGATATAGAGAACGAAACAATCGAGGGGTCATTTCATTCGCTTTAATTTCGGTGCAACTTTTCTGCTATCATAAAATTTCGTGCAATCCATTCTGATCAAATTATAATTAATCGGATCCTAATCTAAGGGATTCTGATTAATCATATCAAAATCATACACGTAATAGTAGTACCAACCCTAAACTCTATATAATGATACCGAACATTACAATACAGTACCATTCATCCATCATACAGCATCAGCTCGAGGTGGAGGAGGCGCCATGGCGCTCAAACGCTTCTCCTTCGCCTCTCTTCTTCTCCTCGCCTTGTTGCTCCTGTCTTCCACGCTTGAAGGTAACCTCTCTCTCTCTCTCTCTCTCTCTCTCTCTCTCTCTCTCTCTCTCTCTCTCTCTCTCTCTCTCTCTCTCTCTCTCTCTCTCTCTCTCTCTCTCTCTCTCTGCATGCATGCATGGCTACGTAGTTGTTAATATATAAAGGTGGACGTGTCTGTTAAATGCATGCGGGGCCTGCAGGTGGGTGCATGAAGATGGCCATGGCGGAGGACGACGACCGCTGCCACTACCTGAGCGCCGCCTGCGTCATCAACCGGGAGTGCGGCATACAGTGCGCGGCGCAAGGCTACAACAGCGGCGGCGTCTGCGTGCCGGGCACAAAAGGCCGGCGTTGCTGTTGCATCATTAACGGAAATTGATTTCTTTTTTCCGTTGTCTTCTTAATTGTTTCCCTAGTAATTTAAGTAGGCCAAGGTTGGATTAATATAATTGTTCCTAAACTTTTCTCTACTTTTTCTTATTCGTTGTTTTGAGGAGACCGTAAGTTTAGTCTACAGTTCTTCATTTTCATGGCCGAAAGTCCAACACTTTTACGTACTCAAATCCAAATCTGTCAAGAAACGAGCTTCTACGTCGATCGCCGGAAATCTGATCGGAGAGGAAGAAGAAAGGGGAAATGCAGAGGAAGAAAAGAGAGGAGAAAATGGAAAGTTGCAGAGCAACGTTACTGATTCTATTCAAATGTAGAAAAAGGATACATCGGATGCACAATACAACTAACACTGATTATCTATTTATACTAACACTAGCTGATATATGACATGAATAAAACGGTACTAATTTGATATTAACGCTGTTACAAGGAAGAAAATACGGTGGACAACTCGTCATCCGAAGAACTGGAGCATAGAGCATAAGGCACGACATATCTTCTAACAAAATCTTTGTAGGCTTGTAGCCAAAGTATGCAATCCATATGTGCCTAGCTAGGTCTATTAGCTCGAATTGGTGAGTTCGTAAATTGAACTATATTAGCTCTATGAGTCATCTAAATTAATTTTCAAAAATCACTGCAACACTCTGAAATTTTATACTCTTGACATTTGGTAATTGGATTTATTTTGAGTGGTATATATATATATATATATATATATATATATATATATATATATATATATATGATTTCTTCTTCCTATATTTTGATCGATTAACTTAAACTTATCAAATAAGAACGTCAACATAATACGAGAAAGAACAAAATAAGTAAATAAAATAGTTATTTACATATAATTATTGACCAATGATTTATAATTATTTTATTATTAAGTTTGATTCATTTATATTATAATTGTATGTCACAAATAATTGATATTACAAAGTAAGGATGGAGACGTGTGATGAAGATTCGTGATGATCCAAAGATCCATGTGTATTGAGCCATTACAACCATTTATTATTTTGAAATGTTAGTCAATCTTTAAAAGACTAATAAGAAGTTTTATGAGGACCGGACTGGTCGATTTGACTGCCGATCAATCACTAAGACAGTCTATCACGAGCCCAAAACCAACCTTGCAGTCAGATCAGATTCAACTAATCAATATCGATCAAAATCAAGTTAATCTTTTTTATATTTTTTAAAAATTAATATTTAAAGTTTTGGAAAAGATTGATCAAAATGAATTTTCTCCATAAAAACTCTCATCTTACTACCAGTGGGATTATGTTTGTACACTTTTTTTTCTTTTTTTTTCTTCATTTAGTTTAATATTTGTTGAACTTTCAACCAATATTGTGAGAACTGGATCGGACATTGATCTTGATAAGTCTTTATTTCAGGTCAAATCGATTGGACCGACCGGACTGTTCGGTCGGACCAGATAAAATAAAATATTATAATTTTAAAAAATATATTCAATTCACTCACATATTACATTAATCATATAAAATTACTTCATAGCTTAAACTTTGAAAATTAATACATATTAACTTAATAGATAATAAAATTTATATTAACATTTAGTAATTTTTAATATAAATATTTTGAATAAAAAATGAAGTCACGTTTATTAAAAAATATTAGTGTATTATAAATTAAAATCTATAAATGAGAATAAAAATAATATATATAATAGTTTAGTATTCATAAATGAAATAAATGGAAAAAAATCAATTGTTAAAAAAATGTACAAATAGAAAGTCACATATTAGTAATATAAAATAAAGTACAGATAAAGTTTAATTATTAAAAAAGAAGAGCAAAAGAAACACAAGTGTGAATATTCCCACAATGGAGGCATCATGAAAGTGAAAGCAAGATTTTCACTATATAATGGGCCTTTCACTATAAATGGGCATAGAAGTGAAAGATGGACCAAAACAAATTTTAGAAATTGATTCTTGTGGGTTAACAAATTTTAGAAATTGATTCTTGTGGATTCTTGACCAGTTCGAAATGGTCCATAGCGATCCACTCTCCATTCCAATTTTCGGATGATTTGGGACCGTTTTAATGATCGATTGGTCCAGTCTGATCGTGATAATATTGATTTCAATTTTATCTTATAGCTTATGATCTTATTCAACTTATTAAATATCATATATGCATTTTTTTATTGGGGATAAAAAAGGTAATCAAGTTAATTTGAAAAGGAATATAAAAATTCAAGAGAGAGGAACATTAAATCATGTGAATTTATTTTTAAAAAATGGTGTAATTTAAGTGAGATAGATGAAAATAATAAAATAAATAAATTCAAAAAAATAAACACATCCCTTAAGTTTAAAAACCTGCTCTACTCAAGGCCATTTTTCTTCTTTTAGTAACCCTCTTTCAATCAAACCCTAATTGTTATTTTCTGCGAATCTCCAACACCAAAGTCCGAACATCCCAACCTTTCAAGAGCAAGAAAGCAAATAGAAGTGGTGCAACAAGGGATAGGGGTGTTCAGCGGCTCAGGTCGACCCGCGAATCCGATGGCCCGAAAGCAAATAGAAGTGGTGCAACAAGAGATAGGGGTGTTCAACAGATGACCCGACCCGACACAAACTAGTTTGGGTCGGGTCTGTGGTTGGGTCAAAATTTTTCGACTCGAGTTGACTTGACCCAACCCGATGATCCGATTTTTATTTTTTTAGTTTTCAACCTATATTTTGTACTAAAAATTAAAATAATATTAAAATAAAATATTTTAAAATGAATAAAATAATATATAAATGTTTAAAAAAATTATTTCATGCATTTAAAATAAATATTATATCATATTTTTATATTAAATAATAGAAAAGGTAAGAAAAAATTTAAAAAAAAAGAAAAAATGGTGGTCGAATTATTTTTCTTAAAAAAAGAAAAAATGGTGGTCGGGTAACCCAATCACCCGACCCGATCCAACCTAATCCGAACAAGATCGGATTGAATCGGATCCATCCCTCCAAAGAGGGCTGACCCGACCCGATCTGATCAAACTCGATCCGTGAACACCCCTAACAGGGGAGGTGCAAGAGGGAGCAAGCATTAAGCAAAGAGGAAATACTACGCACCTGTGTAAAGCAGATCCGTAAGCAATAGTTAAGGCACAAGAAGTAGGAGTTGCCATTATGAATCGATTTGAGTTAAAGGAATCCTTATCTTTCTTAGTGAGGCAGAGATGGTCCTGAAGGAAGGCATACTTATGTTAGCTACTACCACTAGTGGCGGAGCCATATGGGTGCCAGTGGGTGCACGTGCACCCACTGGATATATTAGTTGTTAGTAGCATTTTGTACAACTGCCATATACAAGGTCGCAGGTTCGATCCTCTTGCTCGCAGTTTATGTTGAAATTTTTTTCTCTTGCTAGGTTTTATAAGAAATACAATTTATTTTAGTATAATAAGAAGCATATTAGATTAATTACTATGAGAAATATTATCTCTCTTACATTATATATTTCTTCTCATTATACTTTTTATAGAGTATTATAGTATTGCATAGTTAAATAAAACAATATATTTCTTAATTATTCTTTTATCTCAATTGGCTTAAATTATATAATTTCATATATAAAAAGTATCATTAATATATCATTAGGATAATATATTTCATGATCTTATTAATTGAATATGCTAACACATCATGTTTCTTGCTAGGTTTTATAAGAAATACAATTTATTTTAGTATAATAAGAAGCATACTAGATTAATTACTATGAGAAATATTATCTCTCTTAAATTATATATTTCTTCTTATTATACTTTTTTTATAGAGTATTATAGTATTGCATAGTTAAATAAAACAATATATTTCTTAATTATTATTTTATCTCAATTAGCTTAAATTATATAATTTCATATATAAAAAGTATCATTAATATATCATTAGGATAATATATTTCATGATCTTATTAATTGAATATGCTAACACATCATGTTTCTTACTTTTTATTTGATAATAAATATTACTTTTTTATTATCATCGTAAATATGTGTAACACCATTATACCAATTATCATGAAAAATATATTTCTTTTTTAAATTGTACATTTGTCCTTATTATATTTTTTATATAACATTATTATATTGCATAGCAAACTAGAATAATATTTTTAGTAATTGTATTTAGTCCCAATCAACTTAAATTATATAATTACATAATAAAATATAATTTATTTGTATTATTTATATCACTAATATTTTTTTATCATGTGATTTTTTACATAATTTTTTCGCATTCAAATAAAAAATTGATATGATTTTGGTAACTAAAATTGATACTTTTATGCATTATAATTTATTTAGAAGAATTTATGGTTAACTTGGATTGAGAAAATGAAAATAAAGTATCCAGGCTAGAAAAAAAACTATTCATTTATGTCAATAATAATTTAAAAATTATTAAAATTATTTGTGAACCCACTGCAAATTAAGTCTGGTCCATATATAAAAAACTTCTAACTATGAAGGTGCACCTCAGATATTTTCTATAGAGCAGTATTCCCAGAATATTTATCTGTCTACTAGATAACTAGTAAATATCTCTTCCTAGGGGCTCATTAACTATATATATATATATATATAGTATATCAGAAATATTTAAAATCTCATAATAGTATATATTTTAGATAATGTTTGCTATGTATGTTTTATACTGGCTGTTCAAGTGATTTTTTAAACTTCTATTATTTTTTTTATATTGAGCCGGATGGATTTATTAGATTTTAGATTTTTAGGTTTTGCATCCCCCAAGTAAAATAGCACCATAAATTAAAACTGCCAGGTGCATTTGGAGCTTCGACCACTACGACCACAACCGAAGCCTAATGAGTAATGACAGAAACGGCTGGAGAATTTTGCATTTAATATCTCATTAACTACCGAAAGCATTTAATGTCATATCATTAAATTATTCATATAGTAAATATTACAATGCTTATCCAGGTGCTAAAAATCCCTATATATACCTCGGCCATTTCAGCTAATGATGCACACATTCTATCATATTAACCAGCAATACACACACAAAAAACCTCAATTAGCAGGGTTAAATAAATGGCCACCAAAAACGCCATTCTGTCCTTGCTTTTCCTCAGCTTCTTTCTCACTGCTGCATTTACTGGTACATGCTGTAATCACATATTTTCCATGCATTACTTTCTGCATATATATTATCAAGGAACAATGTCGTAATTCTGAGCGGTGTATATTATATGATTCTGTTTCAGGACCTGCAAATGTGATGGCTGATGATGCCCACTGTCATTACCTTGACAGTTGCAGTGACACCACACAATGCAACCAGAAGTGCTTGTCCAGTGGCTACAGCAATGGTGGTCTCTGCACTTACCCTGACCACAAATGTTGCTGCATCATTGCTCAGAAATGAGGTTTACCAGTTAATGTTGTTGAGGCCTGAGAGACAGTTCGTGATCTTGCTGGAACTTAAATGCAGAGAAGTGACATATTTTACTTCAATCTATAAGTTCAACAAGAACAATGAACTCATTCTTTTTTTGCCATAATAAATATCTCACTTCCCTGCCTTTGTTTGATCACTTCTTTTCACTTGCATGGTGTTGAGGTTTCTGATTCATTTTCTTATATGTTGCAACATTTGATTCGATTAGTAGATGCAGAGCGTTTTAGATGTTCTCGAATTTATACTGGAAGAATAAGATTAATCAAACAGTCCATCACAGATTTACTTACATATCCAATTAATTATCAGACGAATGTTAACGATCGTTTATTAGGCCAAGATCATGGTCACTTTCAAATCAGAACATAATTAAGGGGCCCTGTGTTGTTTAATTTTGACTTATATATTTACTTTTTATGCATACAAATGAGAATATAGAATAAACTTGTGTGAAATAATATTATTTATATAGTCTAACATTGGATTCTTTTCCTTTTTTTACTTACGGAAGTTATTTTTCTTTTTATTTTTTTAATAATAAAACATTTATTACTTTATTTTTAATAATAAATAAAATATTTTTAAATACCAAAAAAATATTGTTTAAAATATTTATATATTTTTCTACATTTAAAATAGTTTATTTTATATTATTTTTAATTTTTAATGATATAAAACTCTTAAATTAACAAAAAAAATCATTTAAAATAAAAAAACGTCATCGGGTCGATGGGTGAACTCAGATTGAAATTCTCCAACTCGAACCCGACCGAACCTTAGGTCGGGTTATGATCGGATTGGATCGGATCTTCGAGTTCACCGACCTGGTGAACACCCTTATATGAAAGACCCACCATTTATTTAAAAAAATAATAATAATAAAAATCATGTGTATAGTTGAGCTTCGAACCTAAGCCCTCTAACAAGAAAAATAATCTCCTCCCACCATTATTAAATATTTAATATATGAATGCCTTTATTTAACGTTCTTTTAGTAATTATCGTAATACTTTTTTAATTATTGTATCATCAATTTTACTCTTTGATTATTTAAACTACTGAATTTATTTTATATACAACATCTTTATCTTAAAGGAAAAAAATAACTATAATGGTTAGAGATATAAACGCTATAAATGTTTCTTCGATCATAATATTGTTATTTTTTCCTTATATTAAAGTTCTTATTTACCCCTAAGCAATAAAAAAATAAAAAAGGACTAAAATAAAATGCAGCAGTAGCGGCTGCTCAACCAAGAGGGTTCATAAAAACAATGAGACTCTAAAATTCTACTTTTCCATGCCAAATATAGAGCGTACCATCGCATCACAATTAAAGATATTATAATCAATTTTACATTATACTTTATCCGAAACACTAATTAAAAAATGTCTTGATAATATTCACATACAACTATATATATAACTTTTAAGTAAATAACTAAAAATGATATAACAAAAAAAAGTAAAACTATAAAATATTACTTGATAGTGAAAGTAATATTTAGAGATGCATCCATTTGCATCAAGGGTCCTAGATACGTAACCGTCCAAGATATCATCTCACCACCTTTCGTAAAAATAGTTAATACAACACAATATATAGCTAACTTGACGGAACTAATTGATTTGTGTATTGAATTAGAAATCAAGAGAGATCGCGGATACCGTACTAAACCCACAAACAACTCTCAAGATAGCATTTATCCTATAGATGTTGTATCCATCTTGTTCGAAATGTGAATCATAATATTCATTCTTATGGGAATGGGAATGAAAAACAAGATCATACGTACAAACGGAGATGAAACATAGGAATAAAGAACATTCTATTTTCGACGCAAGTTCGAATTTGTGATAGATACAAATGGAAATCAATTGATAAAGCACCAATCGACTAGTAAATACTAGAAAAACATAGGCTTTGTACATATACATTGTCAAAACAACGATTTTTATCAGCTGTAGCAAGTAAAGAGACTTCATGAGAACCAAAATTGAAATAGCTGGACAGGATCACAACAAGAAAAATAAAGGCCTATCATTCCATCTACAAATATCCAAATTTTTATGACCAAAACTTCATAGATAGTTCGAGTTGTATAGGAACAATGATAAATTTTAGCGCGAATTGTTTGTAGGGAAACCCTACCTTCTCTTATCCATTCGACACGTGCAATTTCTTTTCCGTCGATACGACCTGCTATTTGCACTTGAATTCCTTTTGTATCAGTTTGTTTAGTTAATTTAATAGCTTTTTTCATTGCCTTTCGAAACGAAACTCTATTTTTTAATTGTAAAGCTATATATTCTTGTGATAGCAATGTTAAGTCTCCAATTCGCAGAAGAAAATTCTTTTTGTACATTTGTCTGTAATTCTTCGATTCCTCGTGTTACTTATTAGATTGAATAGAATGATTTTGTCGTATCCATAATAATACCAATCCAACCCATTTCATGTAGTCGGGCGTGGCTTATACTAGTGCCCCCTTTGGTTTCAAACTCCGATTTGAACAGGAGGAGTACGCCATGCTAATGTGCCTTGGATGATCCACATCTCCGAGAAAACGGTTCGACTGGGTTCGTTTGATTTTTTTATTTGTGGCACTTTTTTCTTTTTATATATTGGGGGATAAAAAAAGTAATCTAGTTAATTTATCTTAGTGATGAAAAAACTGATAATTCACGTGATGGATGTTTGTTGGCCAGCTCCCGATGTCTCCGAAGCGGTGCCAATAACTCAACCCAAGCGGCGCTGAAGAACACATTGTCCATAAGTTGAAGGGTGACCCACTATCGATCATAATTAATTTAGTTAGGTTCACCTCGGGTCGCGTACCTGACAGTGGCAGGTGAGACTTTCAACAAAAAATATTATATATTTATAAGGACTCGAACTTGATACCTTACTTAAGCGAGAAGGGGCCGCTTACCACTCTACCCCAACTCCTGTTGGTGGACATTTCTTTTCTATACATGTCAAAGTTGCATATTTTTCTATTACAAAAAATGAGATGTCATGGATGACGAGTAAATTATGCCAAATGTCCTCCAATTTTGACGTTTACTCAGGGATACCCCCAACTTTAATTTGTAACATAAATGACCCTTTTCACTGCTGATCGGTTGTTTCCCGATCGCTTTGTGATGTGGCGATGCTCTCTCTCCACCACGCAGGCAAACATATGAAGTGGCACCGCCACACAAACTATTCTCCACATCAACAAATTATTAAAAAATATAATAATAATAATTTTTTTAAAAAAAAAGAAGATGCACTCCCTCCTCTCTCTCTCTCTCTCTCTCTCCGGCGTCCTCGTCGGCAAGAGCTGGAGTTGTTTGAGCGCCAGCAGCTAGAGGGAGAAGAAGACGGGGCCGCCGCCCCACCCCTCTTCTCACCGGAGATAGAGAAGAAAAATCTTGCCAGTCATGACCACTACAAGAAAAATTGACTTTTTCGACGGTCGCGGTCGTCGGAAATCTTGATAAATCCATCGGAAAATGAAGTTTTTGACGATTTTTTCGAAGGATACGATCCGTCGAAAGAGTGCTCGTCGCAAATGAACTTTCAATGGGCAAGAAATATCCGTCGAAACTTTCGACGGCCGCACCCGTCGAAAGATTCTGACGACGGCCACAGTTGGAAGTTTTGACGGCTGTCAATTTTTTTGATGGCCGTCGGAGATAAGGTATAAAGTAATAAAAAAATGGCTGCGAGGCAGACGTTCCAATTATAATAATAATATACTAATTATATTATATATTATATGATGCTATATATTATATAATATTAAATTATTTTTTCACTTATCGATGGGGTCGATCGTCGGAAGTTTCGACGTTCCTAATCGTCAAAAAATAAAATAATAATATAATAGATTTCATTAATTATTTTTTAAATTTTTTATAGTCCCAACCATCGAATATTTCGATGGATCGCTATCCGTCGCAAAATCCTTCGCAAATTGCGAAGGATTCCTGTCCGTTAGCAAATCTCACTTTTCTTGTAGTAGACATCGATGAGGCAGCACAGGAGAGGGGGGGGGGGGGACACCCAATCTGCGCATCCCGCACAGGGGGGGCGTCCCCCCTCCCCCTCTCTTCTCGCCGGAGAAGGGGGTTGGGGAGGGAGGGGAGGCGGCCCTCCCCCTCTGTGCGCACGCGGGGAGCGTGCGCCGCCCTCTTCCCCCTCTCTTCTCCGTCGCCGGTGAGGAGAGGGGTGGGGGCGACCGTCCCCTCCTCTTCTCCCTCCGGCCGTCGACACTCAAGTAACCCACCTCTTGCTGGCGAGGATGCCGGAGAGAGAGGAGTGAGCGCTCCTTTTTTAAATTTTTTATTATTATAATTATGTTTCATTAATTGTATTTATTTTATTTTTTAATAATTTGTTGACGTGAAGAATAGTCTGCATAGTGGTGTGACGTTGGATGTTTGTCTGCGTGGTGGAGAGTGGCGTCGCCACGTTAGCAGAGCGATCAAGGAAGACGGATCAACGGTGAAAATGACATTTAGTGCAACGAGTTAAAAGATTGAGGATATTCGTGTTACAAATTAAAGTTGAATATATCACTAAGCAAACGTGAAAGTTGGAAGGCATTTGACGTACTTTACTCCATGGATGACTTGAAAATTCAAGCAACATGAATAATTCTAAAATGTATAATTTGTATATGATCTAGAACTATCTATAAGACAATATATAAGGGATTTGATAAAAAATAAGGATAATTCAATATTTGCATGAATATATTGTCCTCAACCTTCTTTTGCTTTTGAGATTAATTTGGTCATTTATTTATTAGAATATTACACCTGTCGGGGGGCTGCTGCTGATTTTGGGTGGGGCTGACGGGGTTGCGAGTGTCACGGGGCATTTTCCCGTGATACGAAGCGTGAAGCCTCGTGACACCAGTGCCTCTCAACTTATAGTCCTCGGCCGCTTAGCGTCGAAAATATGGAACACATGCAGCCGCCCCGCACTGCGTAATATTGCGGAGTACTAAGTTATCCGCCCTTAGGGCATTTATCTTGTAAAGTCATCCTTATGAATGGTCAAGTAGGTGACGTTCCCGTAGGGTCCGTCTTTTGCATCTTCAATATGTAATAAGACTCCTATACACACGGTACACTGGGAGGAGTTTACTAGTGCCTTTCAAGACCCAATTGTATGTTATGTTTCATCATATTTAATACATAATTATAATGTCATGGCCTTGAGCGTGGGGTGACAACCCACATCGGTGTCCCTCGTGGCGTCCCATGATCCTTTCGTTGCCCATTCGGACTTTAAGCGTCCAAGCGCCTGCATTGGTGCCGCAACGTGCCAATGTCACGGTCCCATGACGAGTAGTCCAACACTCTAGTCATGTCCGTGATTGAATGCCTATAAGAGCGACTCTCAGCATAGTCGTCTCGACCATAAAATTTCCGCTGCAAACTCAAAACAGGCTTGGCTAGGTGCCTATCCGCCTAGTCACCGCACGTGGTATAGTATCCGAGAATGACTCCGTGACAAGTGGTATCAGAGCAGTTCTTCCTGCTCGGATTACCCAGCGACGATGACTCGCTTGTGTCATCACAACGTGCCATGGCGTAGGAAATGTGCTTCCGCTCAAATACTCCATCACGCCCAGGCGCACTGGTACCATGATATTTGATCGTGGACGCCAACGAGGAATGTATGGCAAGCTTCCTCGCCGCACGCCCAGTCGTGTCCCGCAGCATGTTCCTCATACACCCGTGTCGTGTCAAGGAACATCCGTCATGCATCATGATGACGGACTGATCGCCCCGCCTAACCGAGACGGTCATACGTCGCTCACTCGAGTAGATCAACCACCCCAGGTATACAGTCGGGAATCTTGAAGTGTCACGCTGCGTCAAGAGTGGTCATATGCTCTGCATCATGGTCTTGCGCTACCCATACCATGGGATTGCTTACACGAGCGTCGTGTAACTCGGAAGACCCGTGTCACATTCAGGGACTGTTGGTCATGCACTATCGTGACAACCTGGCGCTGCTCGGTATTATGTGACGTCGCATCGCATGCCTAATCATGCAACGTGAAGTGCACAACCGTTTCACGGGAGAAGTTGGCTTAAGGACAAACATCAAGGTTCATGATCCCTTTTCGGCTAGGGAATATCATCCTATCGGCTAAGGAATATCAATCACAAACATCTTGTCGTGCCACAGCATCGCCTGCCACGCCAAGATGACTTTCGCAAGATGGAGCGAAGCGTGATTACTTGCAAACACTTGGGGACGAGCCGTCAGTCTTGCCTGCCTCGTCAAGTGTCGCCCCGCAAGCAGTGTAACGTCATCCATCGAGGAGTGGGACGAACCTGATACATGCCAACGCAAATCGACGCCTCACCTCAGCGATCAATTTGGCAAATGGTCTGAGCGTCGAGCATCGGCGAGCCTTAACATGCTGCTGTCAAGTGTTCCGCTGCCAACCGAAGGAAGGAGTGCCCTTTCCTCTCGGACAGCGCTTCGAGCAATCGAAGCGGCCTTCAAGGATCGCAATCCAAATGGTTCGAGGGACACACTGGCGATGTCGTCCCTTTGATTGGAGATGGAGGTAACGTTGGGAGCTCATGCCATGAGTTCACCAACCGCAATTCGCTTACCCAAGCGGAGCATCTTCACGAACATCCCCATGATTCGGTGAAGACCCGGAACGGCTATTCTTCCACAAGGGTCAGCCGCCCGATGGACAAGTATGTCAAAGGCGCATGATCCTTGTTGACAAGCGCAATGGCATTACCTTATCCAAGTTGCGAACGAACGAGCATCTAAGGTGCATCCTCTTCGTGAACGAGCACAATGATCTCGCCTCGTCCATACCCCAAAGGTGTTGCCTAAGCTTTAAAGGAGGTCTCAGGATCGGAAGAAGGTATATCCCAAGAACCCTGCAAGACGTGGCAAACTCAGGATGACATTGCCATCGCGACAATGTGGAATGTGGCAAACATGCATCCCATTGAAATATGGGACAGAGGAAGTGGCAGCTCATCAATTATGCAAGCCCTGACAAGTTGGGACTGGAGGTCAAGATCGCATTGTTCAGCATCGGCCAGATGGGCATGTTGAAGGAGGAAGTGAAAGGAATCACCGAGCTCCGCCTACAGTGTTCCCAGGAGGATGAAGACCCAATGTTGGTGCTCTTCAAACAAAGGGGTTAGAAGCTTTGGACTAGGAAGAAGTTGGAACGACAGGATCGCCCAATCTCCGCTCACTAGTCATCGCTGTCAAGTCAGTCATGACAAGTGTCATACCACCAAAGCCCTTGGGCAAGGACAATGGTGGGGGAGAGAAGCTCAAGTCGCAAGAAGGAAGCTACTTATGCCAAAGACAAAGATCGCCCATCGAAGCAGGAGAATTGAGTCGAACCGCAGGCACATGTGAGGAGACTCCCGTCGTCGCTCACTATAGCGACTAGGAGTGGGCAAGGTGCAAAATGTTATATCAAAGAACCTTGTTCCACCGCAAACCGTCGAGATGTCTCATGTCCACCAAGGGGGAGGTGGAGCTGCTCTCAATACTCGACGGACGAAGGACCCAACGTTGCAGCCATCTGCAACTTGAAGACAGTGAGTTGAACCACAAGAAAATGTGGGGAGACTCTCGTCGCCCACTATGGCGACTTGAAATGGACAAGACATGGATTGCTACATCAAAGAACCTTGTCCTACCTCCAAATTGCCGAAGCCTCAGGTGATCACCAAGGAGGAGGTGGTCCTGCACTCTTCACTCGGCAGGGGAATGGAAGACTCTACGTTGTAACCACTTGCAATATAGAGATGGGAAGTCAAGTCTACAAAGAGACCCGAAATGTTCCGAAACATTTGTGAGAAGACTCTCGTCGCTCATCATAGCGACCCGAAGCAAACAAGTTACAAATGTCGTCATCAAAGAGCTTGTGATGTTTCAAGCCGTCAAAATTCAAGAACGATCATCGAGGGTGATATGGTCCCGCACTTCACATTCGACGGAAGGGAGACCTTGTGTTGTGGCCATCCGCAACATAAAGGCATCGAGTCAAGTCATGCAGGTCGAATGGCGAGACTCTTCATCGTATTCTGCACGACCCTGGAGCAACTCTTTTCCGAGCTATCCCTGAAGCATCCAAGAGTTGTTTCACCCCAAAGAAGCCAAACCACACAAGTTGACGCTGCACAAGTCGAAGAGAAGTGAAGCCAACAGAGACTTGATGGACGGATAATTACTTGATGAAGTCAGACCGCACATGGCGGACTCCATTGGCGCTGCACAAGTGATGACTCCAGATCGGACGAAGGATCACTAAGCGAAGCATGCATAAGGGAGGAGTCCTCAGCGAGTCCCCAAGGAGTGGGCATTCCTGACGTTGCGTGATGCTGGTGAAGTCGAAGTCAAGGCAAAGAAAGCAGAATTGAACGAGACAAGCGAAGTCAAGACTGAAGACGAAAGTCCCGAGGAAGCCCGGACAACGACGTCGGGGGCGTCGCCGACTTTGGTGGGGGAAAATGTCACGGGGCGTTTTCCCGTGACACAAAGCGTGAAGCCTCGCGGCACCGGTGCCGCTCAACTTATAGCCATCGATCGCTCAGCGCCGAAAACATGGAACACATGCAGCCACCCCGCACTGCGTAATATTGCGGAGTACCAAGTTATCCGTCCTTAGGGCATTTAACTTGTAAGGCCGTCCTTATGAATGGCCAAGTAGGTGACGTTTCCGTAGGGTACGCCTTTTACATCTTCAATATGTAATAAGACTCATATATCTACGGTACACTGGGAGGAGTTCATTAGTGCCTTCCGAGGCCCAATTGTATATTACGTTTCATCATATTTAATACAAGTAAGCTTTCCTTTAATTCTAGTGTCATGACCTTGAGCGTGGGGTGACAACCCACATTTGTGTCCTTTCGTGGCGTCCCGTGATCCTTTCGTCGCCCCTTCGGACTTTAAGCGCCCAAGCGCCTGCATTGGTGTCGTAATGTGCCAATGCCACGGTCCCATGACGAGTAGTCCAGCACTCTAGTCATGTCCGTGATTGGATGCCTATAAGAGCGACTCTCGGCATAGTCGTCTCGAGAATAAAACTTTCGATGCAAACTCAAAACAGGCTTGGTTATGTGCCTATTCGTCTAGTCGTCGCACGTGATCTAGTGTCCGAGAATGACTCCGTGACACGAGCAGGGCGCCGACGCGGAGGTGTGGCTGATGGGTCATGAACAAGGACAGCTCACTAGCACAGTGAAGGGGAAGCTTACTACTTCGCCGGTCCATTTTTTATTATTTGTTATTATATATAATTTTAAACATTTAAATATTAAAAATATAATATAATGATATTTTAAACATTTAATAAAATAAAAAATAAAAAAAATAATGGGAATTAAAAAATTCAGACCGATGGATTAAAATGGAAATTGTCATATAGTTTATGGAGCGCTAAATTAAGTTAATATATTAGGGACAGCTACGAAAAATTGTTGTAACTGTGGGGATGTTTAAGAAATCAATCCATTAATTTAATCATGCTTTATATATTCAAATGCTACTATTTATTCCTTGCATAAATTTGTTACATACATAATCGCATAAGAAATTATATTCTTTCATTAACTTTATATATATCGGAAATATTTAAAATATCATAATAGTATATATTATACATAATGTTAGTTATGTATGTTTTATACTGTCTGTTCAAGTGATTTTTTAAACTTCTCTTAATTTATTTTATGTTTATACTTAGTCGGATGGACTTTTTAGATTTTCGATTTTTACTTTTTACATCCCCAAAGTAAAAAAGCACCAGAAATTAAAACTGCCAAGTGCATTGATCTGAGTGATTGGAGCTTTGATCACTACGACCACAATAAAAGCCAAATGACAGAAACGGCTGTAGAATTTTGCATTTAATATCTCATTAACTATTGAAAGCATTTAATGTCATATCATTAAATGATTCATAGAGTAAATATTACAGTGCTTATCCGGGTGCTAAAAATCCATATATATACCTCGGCCATTTCAGCTTATGATGCAGACATTCTAACATATTAACCAGCAATACCCAAGAAAGAAATACCTCAATTAGCAGAGTTAAATAAATGGCTACCAAAAACACCATTCTTTCCTTGCTTTTCCTCAGCTTCTTTCTCTCTGCAGCATTTACTGGTACATATGCATCTTACATATACCCTGCTGTAATCAGATAATCCCCATGCATTAGTTTCTGCATATATATTATCAAGCAACAATGGCATAATTCTGAGAGTGGTTTATATTATATGATTCTGTTTCAGGACCTGCAAACTTGCAGTGACAACACACAATGCAATCAGAAGTGTCTGGCCAGTGGCTTCACCAATGGTGGTCTCTGCACTTACCCTGACCACAAATGCTGCTGCATCATTGCTCAGAAATGAGGTTTACCAGTTGATGTTGTTGAGGCCTGAGGGACTCGGTTCATGATCTTGCTGGAACTTAAATGCAGAGAAGTGGTATATTTTACTTCAATCTATAAGTTCAATGAGAACAATGTACTCATTGATTTTTTTTGCCATAATAAATATCTCGTTTGGAAATATGGAGAAATACGTTTGAGTCAAAGGATTTTCGTTTAAGTAGGAATAAAACAGAATATATGCATAGCAATTTCACAAATAAATAACTTAAAGACGATTTGAAAATTAGGCTAGAGGAGGATATAATTCCTCAAGTGACAAAGTTTAAATATTTAGAATCAATTGTAAGACAAGATGGTGAGATTGATGACGATGTTAATCATAGAATTCAAGCTGATTGTTGTAAGTGGAGGAAAGCCAATGAAGTTCTTTGTGATATAAAAGTATCCAATAAAGTTAAAGAAAAATTCTATCATACTGCTATAAGACCAGCAGTGTCATATGGTAGTGAATGTTGGATTATGAAGGGACAACATGAACGTAAAGTGGAGATAGCCGAAATGAGGATGTTGAGATGGATGTGTGGTCATACAAGATTAGATAATATTAGGAATGACCATATACGTGAACGAATCGGAGTGGCTCCTATTAGTGAGAAAATGGTAGAGAATCGTTTGAGATGGTTTGATCATGTTCAGAGAAGACTATTAGATACGCCAATAAGAATAGTATATCAAATAATCTGGAGTCCGATTAAAAAAGGAAGAAGGAGGCCAAGATGGACACTTGGCGAACTAATAGAGCAAGATGTATTGGTGAATAATATACCGAAAGGTTTGGTTACTAATAGAGCGGAATGACGTCATATGATTCATGTAGCCGATCCCAACTAGTGGGATAAGACTTTGTTGTTATTGTTGTTGTAATAAATATCTAGTTTCTCTGCATTGTTTGATCACTTCTTTTCACTTGCATGGTCTTCAGGTTTTTTATTCATTTTCTTTTATGCCGCAAGAATACGATTAATCAAATAGTCCATCACAGATTTACCTTTTTTTTAAAAACAAAGATGCATTCATTAATCAAGAACAAAATTTGCTAAAGTATCCGTCAGCATTACATAATCTTCCCACATAAAAATTACATAATCTTCCCACATAATTATATGTAAATTGAATAAATTTTGAAATAAGAACCCATATATCTGTCACAGATTTACTTACGTATCCAGTTAATTATCAGAAGCTCCATATGGAATGATAATGGTCGATTGTTAGGCCAAGATCATGGTCCTTTCAAATCAGAACAGAATTAAGGGGCCTTGTGTTGTTTAATTTTGATTTTTTTTTATTTATTTTTCATGTATACAATGAGAATATAGAATTTTTTTTGTGAAATAATATAATTGATATGACATAACATTGGATTTTTTTCCTTTTTTATTTTTACTTACGTAACGTAAGTTAACATTGTTTTCAATAAGTGCATGATCGTACGCGATGTGCATTTGTAAAAAATTATTGTGCCTTTATGACCTGTTTCACATTTACAATTAAAATTTAATTTAAATAGATATTTGTCTTCTTGTTATGTCCGAGAATTAGATATTTCGGTTTTAGCATTTTCGTCGTCGCTTTATAATATTTAATATGTGAACGCCTTTATTTATCATTCTTTTATTGGTTATCGTAATAGTTTTTTTAATTATTGTATCATCAATTTTACTCTTTGATCTTTTTAATTATTGAACTTATTTTATATACAATATCTTTATCTTAAAGGAAAACAATAATTATAATGGTTAGAGCATTATACATGTTTCTCCAACTATAATATTGTTATTTTTATTTTATTAATTATTAAAGTTCTTATTTACCCCTAAGCAATAAAAATTTAAAAAAGGACTAAAATAAAAATCAAGAGAGATGAACATTAAAGCGTGTGAATTTGTTTTTTTTTTAAATGGAGTAATTTAAGTGAGGTATATGAAAATAATAAAATAAATAAATCCAAAAAAATAAACACATCCCACCATTTGATGTATTACCGATTTAATTAATCGGTAATGTAAATTATCACTTAAATAAATTACTAGTTCTTAAATTACTGATAATATATTTGGTAACTATTGGAAATATAAATAACAGTTAAATAGTTAAAGAGCAAATACAAAAAAAAACTCAAAATTTATTTCAAATTTTTTCACATATTATTATAAATAAATAAAGTAAAAAAAAGAAAATATAAATATAAGTAAAAAAGATGAGATAAAATTAAGAGTTATTTATAAAATATTCAAATAATAAAAAATATGGAATTGTATTGTATTTATTTGTTACTAAAATATTTAAAATTAAATTATTGAATGAATATTTTTGTCAACATTCATTAGCAATTAAAATATTACCATAAATTCAATTAAAATTCACTAGCTATTTGGTGGGTTATAATTTGAATTTTTTTTTTTATATTAGCTCCCCAAAATTTAATTTTTCAAAAATAGTTGTAGCTCCCCAAAATTTTACTCTCCTGTTAAGTTGAGATTGAACTTAATTACTCATAGTTTCTTCTTATTAGGCTTGAATCCATCAACTTGATTTTATCAAATAAGAATACAAACATGATATGAGCAAGAACAAGATAAGCGAAGAAAGTAAATTTTTTTATTGAAGTATATGATCAAGATCAATATTTAATGATTGTTTTATGATTATGTTTAGTTCATTTTTGTTATGAACGTATATCCTTTTTATATTATATTGTTTTTTATGTTTGAATGTCACAGATGGTTGATATTGCAAAATAATGGTGGAGATGTGCAGAAGGGTGATGTTCGTGATGATAAAAAAACGCACATGAGTATTGAATTATTAGAATTTTTATTTTTATCTAATGTAATGACTGTCGAAAAGTAAGTTAGCCTTTGAAAGAGTATTGTGAAAAGAAATAAAGATAATTTATTTTCGCGCTCTCATAGAAAGTTATTTCGTTTCTACAATTTACGTATAAGGATAGTTATTTGTTATTTGATAAAATTAATTTAATTGGTCAAAAGTTAAGAAGAAAAACTTATGAGTAACGCAGCCTAAAATAAGTATCAGTGTTAGGAGAGTAAAATTTTGAAATGTTTCATATTGTACGTTGGATTTTTTTTATTATTTTCATAACATATATGGCATCCAACATTTTTAGTTCCTCAAATCTATGTAGCCAAATTATGATCCACGAGTGCCTAGGCAGCACAGGACTATTATCACTTCATAGTCGAATTCATGAGTTCATAAATTAAATTATATTAGCTCTATGAGCCATCAAAATTTGACTATTTGGCAAGCATTTCACATCAACATATTACTTTAATAATAGAGTTTTTTCCGCTGACCTTTTAAACTATGAACTTTTTTCGCGTCTACTCACGTCTTTCGAATATTCCGCTGACCTCCCTTGAATTATATCGTCTTTTCCACTTAAGTTCATCCGTCAATCTCCATCAACTTTTCCGTTAATTTTCTTTTTTTTATTTATGAAATGATCAAATTGCCTTCTCTCGTATCATCTAATATTGAAAATATAAAATAATTTATTATAAAAATAAAAAAAGTTAAAGGCACACTTGAACCGAGACATCTAATTTTTATTTTTATAATATATTTTTATATTAGATGATACGAGGAAGGATAATTTGATCATTTCATAAATAAAAAAATGAAATTTAACGGAATAGTTGACATAGGTTGACGGATGATTTTAAGTGGAACAGGTGGTATAGTTCAAGGGGATCAGCGAAATATTCGAAAAACGTAGGTAAGTGCGAAAAAAATTCATAGTTCAGAGGAGGTCACCGAAAAAACCCCCTTATAATAATAGGTGAACCAAGTCGATATGTTACTAGATGTTGATTTAAATTAACTATGAGATATTTTTATATACTAGACTTTTTTTCCACATACGGACCATGTCAATGTGCACTACTAGTTTCATATATACAACATATAACATGCAATATACTATTTTTTTAATATCCATCTTAATTCCTCTCCTATTGACTACCGTTATTTCTAATTGGATTATTTTCTCTGACTACCCTTGAATTATCGCGAATTACCACATCTAACCCCATATTACGAACTTCATTTTTTGGGTACATAAACTATCGTGATTTTTCCAATTTGATCATTCTGTCCAATTCCGTCGACTTCCCGTTATTTTTTATTTTTCGCATTTGTGAAAAGTCCATTGTACCACTGCGTTAGTCCACTTTTACATAAAAAATATAATAATAAATATAAAAATAATTTAAAAAACAAAAGAAAAAATAAGAGAGGAGGAGGAGGAGGGAGGGGGGGGGGGGGGGGGGGGGGTCACCCCCTGTGTTGTCGACGATGACACAGAGGGGGGGGACCCTCCTCCTCCCCTCCCCTCCCTCCCTCTCCGGCCGGGAAAAGAGGGGGGGGGGGTCGCCGCCCCCCCCCCCCCCCCCCCTCTGTGTCATCGTCGACGACAATACATAGGGGGGCGGCGACTCCCCTGTGTCGTCCTCCTCCTCCTCTCTTGTTTTTTCTTTTCTTTTTTAAGTTATTTTTATATTTTTTATGTAAAAGTGGACTAACGTAGGGATATAATGAACTTTTCACAAATGCGAAAAATAAAAAATAACAGAGAAGTCGACGGAATTGGACGGAAGGACCAAATTGAAAAAATCGTGATACTTTAGGTACCAAAAAATGAAGTTCATAATCTGGGATTAGATGTGATAATTCGCGATAGTTTAGGGGTGGTTAGAAGAAATAACCCTTTCTAATTTTTTACGAAAAGAAATCCCCAGGTGGCACAACCAAAAGCACGAAGTATTAAATTATGAATTTAATGTTCCTACTGCCCAATCAAATTGGGTAGCAGGATGCACCCTACCATTTCATGTGTTCGATCAAGAATCAATGGCTCAAATCTAATCGTAAGATTCAGCTTCTTATTATGTCGGTTCACGTGAATCTTCGGCCGGTTCACACACGTTTGTTTTCTACTTCTTCTTTGTCGTCAGGCACTTTCCTTCTCCGATGCAATCTCGCCAGCCGAGCGGCTGTTCAATCGCAGATCCCATGCAGATCCCATGCTGTCAGCTGCTCCCCTCTTCTCCATTGTGTCAGACCTTCTACAACTCTTCACATCGCCGTCGAGCCGTGTGCTCATCTTGCCGCGCCATGCAATCGCTTGCCTCCTCGCCTCAACGACATCGGTCGAAGTAAGCGAGCACAGAGAACATCAACAAGGGTGAGATCCCCATCATGGTTTGCATGAGGGCACGAACCATAGATGAGAGGCAAGCATGTTTGATCTTGCTATGCAACGAGTCTTGGCGGTCTCGCTCGGCAGTCACATTTGGTGGCGAGTGCGTTCGGCGGCGTTGCTCGCTCATTGACCGAAGAGTGCATTCGGCGGCGAGATTCCTTCGACAGTGAGGCTCAACAGCGAGAGAGGATTTCAGCGATGAGAGATTCAGCGCATTCCTTCGCCGACAGACGGAATACGTGTCTCATCAAAACCCGATGCGGGCGTCTCATCAAAACTCGATGCGGCAGCGGGCGGCGAGCTGCGTGCAGCGAGCTGTGGCATCATGCAGCGACAGCGGCGGGCGGCGAGCTGTGGCATCGGGCAGTGACTGCGGTGAAAGATGAAAAGGACCGCTGAACCGGCAGCATGACAGGGGATACACGTGCTTGAACTGCAAATGAATCACGCTTTTCTGATCCACGATTTATGTAATACTCGGCCCATTACTTTCCTCATTTGAAATTTAAAAACAAAAAGATCATAATTAAAATAATAATAATAATAATAATAATAATAATAATAATAATAATAATAATAATAATAAGGGATGAGAGAATCGGTCTCCCTCCCTCTCACCCCACTACCCCCCATGACTACCCCACTCCCCCCATGACTCCCTCTCTCGTGAGATGGTGTGGGCAGAGGTATAAGGGAGGGAGTAAGGTGGACTCCCTCCCACCTTTGCCAATAGCTGCACCTCTCTCTCTCTCTTCTACTCCTTCTTCGTTTGTCCATTCCGGCGAAGCACGATGAGCAGACGAACGACGAGAATCAGGACAACCGGAGAACCTCCGACGAATTAAAAGAAGAGGTACCATAAATGTATAAAATCTCTAGATGAAGAAATGTAGATCAATTGTCACGCGTTTCAAATTGATTCTTTTTAAAACCATTACAGCAGTCCCTTTCTTTTTTTGGTGCGTGAAATACATCGTCCGTCCAATTGCTTTTACCTGCCAATAACATATTACTTTATGTAATCTGTCGCATGTACCTGCATAAATACTCCTAGATCAAATCTCCCATCCGTAATATTTCGTTGGTGGATTCTTCATGAATAGTTCTGTATTAATCACGGACAACATTAAACTAGGAGTTAATTGTAACCATATGTAAACATGGTACTCAAATTCATCTCCTGTGCGCATTAAGAATATCAAGATGATGTTTTAAGAATTAATCATTGTCTGTCTTAGGCATTATTTTACACATCTGATTCTAATTCTTTTTGTGCATATGCTACATCCATCAAGGTACATCCAAATGTTATTTTTACTTGTTAATTGCTCACGAGATATATATATATATAAGGATAATAATAATTACTTAAAGGGGGGTCGGTTGCTCTCGTAATATATACTACGATGTATATATAATAATAATTATTAGTATTATTTAGTGGGCTGGTTGCTCATGAGATATACATATATATGGATATATATATAAGAGTAATAATAATAATTATTTAGTAGGCATGTTACTCTCGGAATATATATCTATATATACATAATAAGAGTAATAATGATAATTATTTAGTAGGCATGTTACTCTCGGAATATATATATATATATATATATATATATATATATATATATAAGAATAATAATAATGATTACTTAGTAGGCCTGTTGTTTTGGATGAGTGCCGCAAGTCCGAACTCGCAATCCATTCTGGAAATATGAAGATGCACAAGGATGCGCAGAGAAGTTTTTTATGGCTAGATATGAAAAAAGAAATAGCAGAATATGTGTCTCGGTGTATAGTCTGTCAATAAGTGAAGATAGAGCATCAAAAGCCTCAGGGTACGCTTAAGAGCCTAGGGATACCATAGTGGAAGTGGGAGGAAATCACCATGGATTTTATCACGGGCCTCCCTCGAACTTAGAAAGGACATGATGTAATTTGGGTGGTAGTGGATCGGCTTACCAAGTCGGTCCACTTCTTACCCATCAAAGTGAAGCAATCATTAGACAACTTAATGAATCTATATGTGCAAGAGATAGTTAGGCTCCATGGGATCCCTCAGTCATCGTGTCTGACAGAGATCCAAGGTTCACCGCCAAGTTCTGAAAAAGCTTATAGAATGCTTTCGGCACAAGACTACGTTACAGCATGACGTTTCACCCACAGACGGATGGCCAATCAGAACGGACTATCCAAACAGTGGAAGACATGCTTCGAGCATGTGCCTTGGACTGGCATGGTAATTGGGACAATCATCTACCACTTATCGAGTTTGCATACAATAACAGTTACCATGCGAGCATAGAGATGTCCCCATTTGAAGCTCTGTACGGCAGACCATGTCGTTCCCCGGCATGCTGGGGAGAAGTCGGCGAAAGAAAGCTACTGAGCACTGAGCTTCGCAAGCAGACATAGGAATACACGGATCGAATTGAGCTGATAAAGAAAAAGATGAAGTCTGATCAGGACCGGCAGAAAGCCTACGCTGACAAGAAAATACAAGAGCACACGTTCAAGGCCGGTGAACAAGTATTACTCAAAGTCTCACCAACCAAGGGCGTGATGAGATTTAGCAAGAAAGGAAAGTTGAGCCCCAGGTATGTGGGTCCCTTTGAGATTTTGAATATGGTTGGTGATTCCGCATGCAGGTTGGCGTTACCCATGGCATACGCCAGAGTGCATAACGTTTTCCACGTCTCGTTGCTCCGGAAATACAAACACGACTACGTCAACGTCATTCAAATTGAGGAGCCGAACCTCAACGAGAATTTAATATACGAGGAGCAACCCATCGAGATATTAGAGTACCAAGAAGTTCAGAAAGGAAGGAGGATAGTGACATTGGTCAAGGTGACGTGGAAGCACCATCAAGGCAAAGAAGCCATGTGGGAATTAGAGTCGAAAATACGAGAGAAATTTTCCAATGGTAAGCCTTGACTTTCTTCTAAATTTGAGGACGAATTTCTTTTCAAGGGGGTCGTAATGTAATACCTGGCCCATTACTTTCCTCATTTGAAATTTAAAAACAAAATAATAATAATAATAATAATAATAATAATAATAATAATAATAATAATAATAATAATAATAATAATAATAATAATAATAAGGGACGAGAGAATCGGTCTCCCTCCCTCTCACCCCACTCCTCCCTCTCTCGTGAGATGGTGTGGGCAGAGGTATAAGGGAGGGAGTAAGGTGGACTCCCTCCCACTTTTGCCAATAGCCGCACCTCTCTCTCTCTTCTACTCCTTTTTCGTTTGTCCTTTCCGATGAAGCACGACGAGCAGACGAACGACGAGAATCAGGACGACCGGCGAACCTCTGACGAATCAAAAGAAGAGGTACCATAGACGTATAAAATCTCTAGATGAAGAAATGTAGATCAATTGTCACACGTTTCGAATTGATTCTTTTTAAAATCATTACAGCAGTCCCTTTCTTTTTTTGGTGCGTGAAATACATCGTCCGTCCAATTGCTTTTACCTGCCAATAACATATTACTTTATGTAATCTGTCGCATGTACCTGCATAAATACTCCTAGATCAAATCCTCCATCCGTAATATTTCGTTGGTGGATTCTTCATGAATAGTTCTATATTAATCACGGACAACATTAAACTAGGAGTTAATTGTAACCATATGTAAACATGGTACTCAAATTCTTCTCTTGTGCGCATTAAGAATATCAAGATGATGTTTTAAGAATTAATCATTGTCTGTCTTAGGCATTATTTTACACATCCGATTCTAATTCTTTTTGTGCATATGCTACATCCATCAAGGTACATCCAAATGCTATTTTTACTTGTTAATTGCTCACGATATATATATATATATATATATATATATATATATATATATATATAAGTGAAATGATCAAAATGCCCTTGAGGGGCCAAAGTACATGTGAAATGACCAACATGCCCTTGAGGGGCCCGAGCACTTGTGAAAAGACTAAAATGCCCTTGAAGGGGACAAAGTACATGAGAAATGACAAAATTACCTTTGAAGGGCCAGAGCTATTGTGATGAATCCTAAACCTTCGACTGACCATTGTAGGTCATGTTCACGGTAGCGAAATAAGTAACGACATCTTCGTCCACATGAAGGGGATCAGACTTTATCCCTTCTCTGAATCATGATTATAAACTCCACACTGGTAAAAAGAATAAGCAAAGCAAAGATCAATGAATGTGATAGCTATGTGTTATTCAATGTCAATGTCAAGGCATTGGAGGGGCAAGTAGCTGCACTGAGGAGACAGTGTACCTACTGGTTTAAATATCACTGCTCCTGGACCACAAGCCCTCTCCCACTTGTGCTCCGAATAAGAGTGACGCAGAATGCATTCTTCCCTCACGGGGGCATATGTGAATTTCATTGTTAGGCCAGAGGAATAGGTAGCTTAGCTGAGGAGACAGTGAACCTACGGGTCCGTAACGATCACTGTTCCTGGGATGCAGACCTTCTCCCACCTGCATTCCGAAAACGTTGTGCCTGAGTGTACACCTTTCCTTTTATGGGCATCCTGGCAATATTCAAGGCAGAGACTCCTCTAGCTTTCTAATTAATTAAAGTCGAGCTCATATAGGATAACGAACATCAAGGATCTTATAGTAATATAAAATACGTAGTCCCACACAGAGTATATCAGAGCATGGTAATGGATCACATAGTATTGCATGGTATAAAGCATAGTTAAAGTAATGAACAAAGTATTTGATCATTAATTAACATTTCATCATCCATGACTCTATGTGTACTGGGCGATAGCTCACGGACATTCCATGCCCCTGCTTTGAAATTTTGCAGGTGAGAACCCTACTTAAGGAGGAGGTGGATAATGCAGAGCTCCAGAGTGGCGGCACATGACATGCAATATCACTACAGCTTTCTGTCATTTATATTCTGCATTGAATTATCAAATGTTATAAATATGAAACTCGTGAATTTCACTTTTAGCCTTGCTTTTTGTTGATATTCTCAGAACCCTTTTGAACTATCATTGTTCCTTATTTCTTTTGAATTATCTCATCACATGTGATAATTGTTGTTTCATAATGATATTTCTTCCGCAATTTTATATTATTATTATTCTCTATCATTTTCTTTGCCACGTGGGTCATATGTTGACCAGTCAAAGTCAAAGTAGTCATAGGCAGTGGTAGCGCTCCCTTGGTCAGTCTGACCATCAGCGTGGCGGAAGGGCGGATTTTGTGGGCGTTACAGTTTGGTATCAGAGCCTAAGTTCTTTGCTCTCATTGTTCATAGTAGAGTATAGGCTAGTGTCATTGTCATTCATAGCAGAGTATAGTCATTGCATTGCCCTCATTGTCCATTGGTCTTATCGTCAGAGTAAAGTCATGTGCAAACCTCCTGAGCAACTGCGACTCCACTCCTCAAATAAGTATTAGTTGAATTATTCAAATGGATTATTTTATATTGAGATAACTTGTTTTATAAATGCCTCCACGTCACATGATCACCAGAGTTATACGAAGGGGTAGGGGTCATATAGTTGGGATACATGTATGTCCACTAGATCCCCCAACCCCGCCATAGCCTGCTCCAGAGAGACCGGAACATTCAAATTCAGAGAGCGTGGGAAGTAACGATTCAGATTTACCCTCCCCACCCACTAGGACATGGGAAGAAGTGATCCAAGGTGGGAATTTGCAGATGATAGGGAGACATATAAGCAACCCGATTTGCCTGTCCTCAGATAATGAAGAAGAAATTCCTGAACTACTAAGGGGATTACAATTCAGAAGCCCAAGTCCTATAAGTCAAACAAATCCAGAGGAGATTCCCCAGGAAGACACAGAGGAGACTTCCCGACGCGATGAGTAGTGTGGGACCATAGCACTTTAGATGCTTAGTTGTTTGCTTTCTCTCCCTTGAAATAAGACTTCACTATGATAGGTTTGTCATCATGGGAAGCACATTTGTTCATTGTTTTAGCAAAAGTAATAAAGGAATGAAAGTTATTTGAATTTAAAGCACAGCTTCCTGTATGACTTATCGTCGATCGTGTTGTTTCTCAGAGATCCTCCATCCAAGCAAGATGCAACAACCAAGTGACGAGAACGAGGGTCGTGGTGAAGAAGGGATCCAGAATCCCCCACCTCAGCCAGAACGTCAGGGAAGATCACTGCCTTCCCCTTGCACCATACAAGAGTTTTGGAGGTTAAAGCCACCTACCTATAGCGGCGATGGAGACATAGATGTGGCAAAAGTGTTGATCGACACCATGGAGGACAAATTCAAACTACTCGACTCTCCGGAAAACAAACAAGTAATATTCCCCGCCGACACCCTCACCAGGACCGCAAAAGAATGGTGGAAGGTGACCAAGGCAACTGAATTTACGGGCGTTAAGGTGGTTTCATGGGCTGACTTCCGACGGTTGTTTGAACTCCGCTTCTTCCCTGCCTTCCAGAAAAGGTTGAAGCAGCAAGAGTTCCTCAACTTGACCCAAGGGACAATGACGGTGGCTCAGTACCAAGCCAAGTTTGTCCTCCTTCAGAAATACACCAAGCTGCCCATGGATGAGCTGGAGAAAGCCAATACCTTCGTCGAAGGATTGAGTCCGGGTCTGAGAACACAAACTCAACCCGGCAATTGCAAAACTTTTGCGGAGGCGGTTCAACTGGCCACCTTGATGGAGAAAGCTCAGCAAGCGCTGCAATAGTCCAGAAGGGGGCAACATAAAGTGGGACAGGGACCCAATCTCAACAGTTCAGGAGGAACAATCACCACCAACGGCGGGACCAGCGACGGAATAACCGTCCCCGACCGTACCCTGCCCCACAACAGATCAATCGGCCTCGTTATGAGCAACAGCCTCGACCACCTCCACCACCACTTCGTCAGCCTCAGCAAGCACCAGCTCAACAACCACCCCAACAGAGACAACTTCAGCAGCCAACAAGGCGACCGGCACAACAGAGGTCCCAACAACCTAGAACTCCTCGGGCTCGACCAGTGCAAGGTGAGAAGGTCCTGTGTAACACTTGTGGCAGGACTAGTGTGCCGCATGAATACTGGCGCATGCTATTATTGTGACGTGATGAGCCACTTTTCCCGGGACTGTCCACAGTGCAAGCCTTTGGGGCAAGGAAGGCTCTTCAACCTAGAAGAGGATGTGCAGCAGAATGACGCTGATGTCATTCGAGGTACGCTTTGTATTGCCAAGCTACCTACTATAGTTTTTTTTATTCTGGAGCCACTCATTCTTTCATATCAGAAGATTGTGCTATCACATTGGGGGTTACCTGCTGTGGATCTAGAACATAGCATGACCATCCTCACCCCAAAAGGAACACTATAGACTACTAGATACTTAGCTGATGTATTAGTAGAAATTGATAAAAAGAACTTTCCTGCTAACCTGATCATAATACCCATGATGAATTATGATGTCATACTAGGAATGGACTGGCTAGCTCGCCATGACGCTACCATCATGTGCAAGCAAAAGAAGGTGGTGATAGGAGCAAACATTAAAGAAAAAGTCACAGTCAGAGGCATACACCGAAAAGAATCCAAAGTCATAGTGTCAGCAATGAAGACTCAGAAACTGCTCAAGCAAGGTTGCAGAGGATTTCTGGCAAGTGTGACCAAGGTGGAAGCTCCTACCAAAACCCCTCAAGACATAGACGTCGTGAGGGAGTTTCTAGACGTGTTCCCCGAGGATGTCAGTGGTCTACCACCGAAGAGAGACATCGACTTCCACATTGAGCTAGTACCAGGCACAACACCAATTTCTAAGGCTCTGTATCGCATGGCCCTAGCAGAAATGAAGGAGCTGAAGACTCAGATTCAAGAGCTACTAGATAAGGGCTTCATCAGGCCCAGTGTCTCACCGTGGGGTGCTCCAGTCCTGTTCGTCAAGAAGAAGGATAGCTCAATGAGGCTATGCATAGATTACCGGATGCTTAACAGGGTCACGATAAAGAATAAGTACCCCCTTCTTCGCATTGACGACTTGTTCGATCAACTCGCCAATGCCAAAGTGTTCTCCAAAATTGATCTACGGAGCAACTACCATCAACTCAGGGTAGCAGAGGAAGATATCCCGAAAATAGCATTCAGGTCACGGTATGGACATTACGAATTTCTTGTCATGCCGTTTGGATTGACTAATGCTCCTGTAGCATTTATGGACCTGATTAATCGGACGTTCAACGAACATCTCGATAAGTTCGTGATCGTCTTCATGGATGATATTCTCATCTATTCACCCAGCGTGGAACAACACAAGGAACACCTGAGGATCATTCTGGAAACGTTGAAAGCCAAAAAGCTGTATGCAAAATTCTCCAAATGTGAATTTTGGTTGGACCAGATGATGTTCCTTGGGCATATTGTTTCCAAAGATGGAATTTCAGTGGACCCGCCCAAGGTCGAGGCAATGTCAAATTGGACACAACCGAAAAATATTTTAGAGATTAGGAGTTTCCTCGGTTTAGCCGGGTATTACCAAAGATTTATTAAAAAAAATTTCAGATTGGCACTACTATTGACCAAGCTCACCAGGAAGGGCGAAAAGTTTACTTGGTCCACAAAATGTGAAGAAAGCTTTCAGGAGCTGAAAAGACGGTTGACTTCCGCACCCATACTCACCTTACCCTCAGGCAGTGGTGGGTATGTGATCTAAAGTGACGCTAGGGTCACAGGGCTGGGTTGTATTTTGATGCAACATGGAAAGGTGGTAGCTTATGCATCAAGACAACTGAAGAAACATGATGTCAACTATCCTACTCATGACCTCGAGCTAGTAGCTGTAGTCTTTGCTTTCAAGCTCTGGCGACATTATCTGTATGGGGAACAATTTATAGTGTACACAGATCATAAGAGTTTGAAATATGTGTTCGCTCATAGAGATCTGAATATGCGCCAGAGGCGATGGATGGAATTCCTGACAGACTATGAGTTTGCCGTCAACTATCATCCAAGGAAGGCGAACTCAATAGTGGATGCCCTTAGTCGGAAGTGGGAAGGCTCAGTGGCCTTCATGCATATCCGACAATATGAGATGATGGAAGAACTATTTAAGTGGGCTTCACAGGTAACACCTAATGGCTCGCTCATGATGATGCAGCGGATCGAGCCAGATCTTATTGGACGAATCATTGCAGAGCAAGTGAAAGATTCTGACTACCAGACCATGATGATCAAGACAAGTATGGAAGGAAACGATTTCAAGATCTCAGCCGATGGCGACATTCGGTACCGTGATCGGTAATGGGTACCCAACAACTCAGCGTTACGAAGGAAAGTTTTGGATGAGTGCCACAAGTCCGAATTCGCAATCCATCCTGGAAGTACGAAGATGTACAAGGATGCACAGAGAAGCTTTTGGTGGCCAGATATGAAGAAAGAACTAACAGAATATGTGTCTCGGTGTATAGTCTGCCAACAAGTGAAGATAGAGCATCAAAAGTCCCAAGGTACGCTTAAGAACCTAGGGATACCAATGGAAGTGGGAGGAAATCACCATGGATTTCATCACGGGCCTCCCTCGAACTCAGAAAGGACACGATGCAATTTGGATGGTAGTGGATCAGCTTAGCAAGTCGGCCCACTTCTTACCAATCAAAGTGAAGCAATCATTAGACAGCTTAATGGATCTATATGTGTAAGAGATAGTTAGGCTCCATGGGATCCCCTTGGTTATCGTGTCTGACAGAGATTCAAGGTTTACCGTCAAGTTCTGAAAAAGCTTATAGAATGCTTTCGACACAAGACTGCGTTACAGCACGGTGTTTCACCCGCAGACGGATGGCCAATCAGAACGGACTATCCAAACAGTGGAAGACATACTTCGAGCACGTGCCTCGGACTGGCATGGTAATTGGGACAATCATCTACCACTTATCGAGTTTGCATACAATAACAGTTACTATGCGAGCATAGAGATGTCCCCATTTGAAGATCTGTATGGCAGACCATGTTGTTCCCCGGCATGCTGGGGAGAAGTCGGCGAAAGAAAGCTACTGAGCACTGAGCTTCGCAAGCAGACACAAGAATACACGGATCGAATTGAGCTGATAAAGAAAAAGATGAAATCTGCTCAGGACCGACAGAAAGCCTACGCTGATAAGAAAAGACGAGAGCGCATATTCAAGGCCGGTGAACAAGTCTTACTCAAAGTCTCACCAACTAAGGGCGTGATGATATTTAGCAAGAAAGGAAAGTTGAGCCCCAGGTACGTGGGTCCCTTTGAGATTTTGGATATGGTTGGTGATTTCGCATGCAGGTTGGCGTTACCCATGGCATACGTCAGAGTGCATAACGTCTTCCACGTCTCGTTACTCTGGAAATACAAATACGACTACGCCAACGTCATCCAAATTGAGAAGTCGAATCTCAAGGAGAATTTAACATATGAGGAGCAACCCACCGAGATATTAGAGTACCAAGAGGTCCAAAAAGGAAGAAGGACAGTGACATTGGTCAAGGTGGCGTGGAAGCACCATCAAGACAAAGAGGCCACATGGAAATTAGAGTCGGAAATGCGAGAGAAATTCTCCAAACTATTCGGTAAGCTTTGACTTTCTTCTAAATTCGAGAACGAATTATTTTTTAAGGGGTAGTAATGTAATATCCGGCCCTTTACTTTCCTCATTTGAAATTTAAAAACAAAAAGATGATGATGATAATAATAATAATAATAATAATAATAATAATAATAATAATAATAATAATAATAAGGGACGAGAGAATCGATCTCCCTCCCTCTCACCCCACTCCCCCCATGACTCCCTCTCTCGTGAGATCGTGTGGGCAGAGATATAAAGGAGGGAGTAAGGTGGACTCCCTCCCACTTTTGCCAATAGTCGTACCTCTCTCTCTCTTCTACTCCTTCTTCGTTTGTCCATTCCGGCGAAGCATGACGAGCAGACGAACGACGAGAATCAGGACAATCGGCGAACCTCCGACGAATCAAAAGAAGAGGTACCATAAACGTATAAAATCTCTAGATGAAGAAATATAGATCAATTGTCATGCATTTCGAATTGATTCTTTTTAAAACCATTACAGCAGTCCCTTTCTTTTTTTGATGCGTGAAATACATCGTCCGTCCAATTGCTTTTACCTACCAATAACATATTACTTTATGTAATCTGTCGCATGTACCTGCATAAATACTCCTAGATCAAATCTCCCATCCGTAATATTTCGTTGGTGGATTCTTCATGAATAGTTCTGTATTAATCACGGACAACATTAAACTAGGAGTTGATTGTAACCATATGTAAACATGGTACTCAAATTCATCTCCTGTGCGCATTAAGAATATCAAGATGATGTTTTAAGAATTAATCATTGTTTGTCTTAGGTATTATTTTACACATCCGATTCTAATTCTTTTTGTGCATATGCTACATCCATCAAGGTACATCCAAATGCTATTTTTACTTGTTAGTTGCTCACGATATATGTATATATATATATATATATATATATACATATATAAGGATAATAATAATTACTTAAAGGGGGGCCGGTTGCTCTCGTAATATATACTACGATGTATATATAAAAATTATTATTGGTATTATTTAGTGGGCTGGTTGCTCACGACATATATATATATATATATATATATATAAGAGTAATAATAATAATTATTTAGTGGGCATGTTACTCTCGGAATATATATATAGATATACATAATAAGAGTAATAATAATAATTATTTAGTCATGTTACTCTCGGAATATATATCTATATATACATAATAAGAGTAATAATGATAATTATTTAGTAGGCATGTTACTCTCGGAATATATATATATATATATATAAGAATAATAATAATGATTACTTAGTAGGCCTGTTGCTCTCGGGATATATATATATATAATAAGAGTAATAATTATATTATGTAGCAGGTCTATTACTCTCGGCATATGTAGATATATACATATATCACACACACACACACACACATATATATATATATATATATATATATAAGTGAAATGATCAAAATGTCCTTGAGGGGCCAAAGTACATGTGAAATGACCAACATGTCCTTGAGGGCCAGAGCACTTGTGAAAAGACTAAAATGTCCTTGAAGGGGCCAAAGTACATGAGAAATGATCAAATTACCCTTGAAGGGCCAGAGCCATTGTGATGAATCCTAAACCTCCGACTGACCATTGTAGGCCATGTTCAAGGTAGCGAAATAAGTAACGACCTCTTCATTCACAGGAAGGGGATCAGACTTTACCCCTTCTCTAAATCATGATTATAAACCCCACACTGGTAAAAAGAATAAGCAAAGCAAAGATCAATGAATGTGATAGCTATGTGTTATTCAAGGTCAATGTCAAGGCATTGGAGGGGCAGATAGCTGCACTGAGGAGACAGTGTACCTACTAGTTTAAATATCACTGCTCCTGGATCACAAATCCTCTCCCACTGCTCCGAATAAGAGTGACACAGTGAATGCACTCTTCCCCCACGGGGGCATATGTGAATTTCATTGTTAGGCCAGAGGAACATGTAGCTTAGCTGAGGAGACAGTGAACCTACGAGTCCGTAACGATCATTGTTCTTGGGATGCAGGCCTTCTCCCACCTGCATTTCGAAAAGGTTGTGCCTGAGTGTACACCTTCCCTTTTATGGGCACCCTGACAATATTTAAGGCAGAGACACCTCTAGCTTCCCAATTAATTAAAGTCGAGCTCATATAGGATAACAAACATCAATGATCTTATAGTAATGTAAAATACGTAGTCCCACACAGAGTATATCAGAGCATGATAATGGATCACATAGTATTGCATGGTATAAAGCATAGTTAAAGTAATGAACAAAGTATTTGATCATTGATTAACATTTCATCATCCATGACTCTATGTGTACTGGGCGATAGCTCACGGGCATTCCATGCCCCTGCTTTGGAATTTTGCAGGTGAGAACCCTGCTTAAGGAGGAAGTGGATAATGCAGAGCTCCAAAGTGGCGGTACATGACTTGCAATATCATTACAGCTTTCCATCATTTATATTCTGCATTGAATTATCAAATGTTGTAAATATGAAACTCGTGAATTTTCCTTTTAGCCTTGCTTTTTGTTGATATTCTCTGAATTCTTTTGAACTATCTTTGTTCCTTATTTCTTTTGAATTATATCATCACATGTGACAATTGTCATTTTGTAATGATATTTCTTCCGTAATTTTATATTATTATTCTCTATCATTTCCTTTGCCACGTGAGTCATTTGTTGACCAGTCAAAGTTCAAGTCAAAGTCAAAATAGTCATAGATAGTGGTAACGCTCCCTTGGTCAGTCTGACCGTCAGCGTGACGGAAGAATAAATTTTGGGGGCGTTACAATTTAAGTGGGTAGGAGGTCATTAAACCCTTAAATTATTATAATGCGAAAACTTAATCAAAGGTCAAATGAATTGTTGTCTTAAATATCTCCTGAAATTAATGAATTCGTATGGCCGGGTCGCCCAATCCATTAAAGCCAACTGACGTCCATAAACTAAAATCATGCAAAATATTCATCATTTTCTTCATGTTCCGGAGAAAAGGTGACGAAAAGAAATCAAAATCATATCCTTCAATCTCTCTCTCTCTCTCTCTCTCTCCCCCCCCCCCCCCCCCCCTCATCTACCGTCTTCTATCCATGTTCAAGTAGCACCACACCCATAAGAACCACTGACAGCATATATAGTTTCAGAGGAATCGATTCAGGTACTCGTCGACAGTGGTGTATCTAACATCAGGATAGAGCTCTGTCGCCTCCACGCCGAAGGAGGGATCGATCTCGAAGTTGGTCTGATCCCCCTTGATGAAAACAGAATAGTAAATGCAGTACAGGATGCTCAGAGCCAGCGGCAACTCTGTGAACAGAACAAATCATATTAACACATATGTATGATTAATCAATGAGCTAGAGAAAGAAACATTAAAGAAAATGTGATGCTTGCATTGTAGTCTCACCCTCAATCTTCTTCAGGACCTCCTGTTCAGGAACGTACACCCTCTCAAATGTCCTCCCGACCTTCTCTTCCCACAGGGAGATGAGCTGGTTGTGAGTCAAGGTGTTGGCTGATGGCCTCAGGAACAGGGTCTTGTTCTTGGTTCTTGGATCGTCCACTGCATTAATGGTGTAGGTGGCAATGTCCTCCTCGTTCACAAAAATGGCTGTGACAAATTAGATCACATCTGTGTGAGCTCTTGATGCTGTGGCAAATATCTGACGATTCAATTCAGGATTCCTTCGTTTTGCAATGCATTTTATCTGAAGTTGTAACAGGATAAGATGACATGCACCTTTCACGTTGCCATCGCCCAAAATTGTGACCTTGTCGGTTGGAAGGCCGCTGGCTCCTACTTGTGCGAGTGTAGGGAGGAAGTACCCGGCGAAGAAATTGCAGGACACGTAGGTGTACGGCACGCCGGAGGCCTCCACGGTCCGCCGGAACTCGGCCTTCTTCGCGGTCATCTCCTTCGCCGGTCCGACGGGGTGCGCGTGATCCGGGTCGTTTCCGAACTCCGAAGGGAAGAATCTCTGCATCAGAAATCCCCGTTTTTGGCACGTTATCTGTAATATAATACAATGTACTGATCAATTCAGTCGGCTGCCTTTACTCACTTTGACGTTTCCTGCCTCTTTGATGGCTTCAAGAATGGCGCTATCGGCCTGCGTCTGCTCATACCCCATCGTCGAGATCACCACGTCGACTTGCCCAATGGCCTTCGCCAAGCTCTCGCGGCTGTCCACTTCCCCCTGCACGAAGTCGATCTTAGAACGAATCATTCTTTGTAGTCGCATTGGAGCTACCACTAGTTAGGCAAGCGAAAAATGGCGTGTGATGTTGTTTGGCAGTAAACAGGGGCCGCGCAGGAGGAGGACGACGACCTCCAAGAGGGTGACGCCGGAGTCCTTGAAACGCTCCAGGAGCGCAGCTGCGGCGGGGTCGGATGGGGCGGCGTCCTTCACCAGTGCGAAGGTCGGGTGGCCCAGGCGCGCGCTCGCCTCCACGACGTACTTGCCTATGTACCCCGTCGCGCCGCCGACGACCAGGACCTTGCTCTTGTCTGCAGCTTGCGGCAGCGGCGGCGCCATGTCCGTGCTGCGGTACTGGTTCTGCTGCTTCGCCTGAGGGCGAGCTCTGATGCCGGCCGAGGACAAGGACAGCAAGTTCCCCATGGGCGACGAGGGAAGGGGAAGCAGAACAAACATGACCAAAAGCCATGAGAGTCTGCACGCGCGCAGGGGTTTAGACGTCGGGACGTATTGCTGTATCTTCTGTGTGTGGCTCATGTTTCATTGGGGCCTCCGTCTCCCTGGATAAAGTGCTCACTCCGGCGGTGCTTTTAATAACAAGAAATTTTCTCACTTTTAGGAATTAGGATGATTGAAATATTATTAAGAGGAGAAAGAAAAAAAAAGGAAAAAAAAGAATGAAAGTAGAATAAACGCATTAATCTTATATTTGAATTTGGCTTAAATAACAAAAAAATGGAAGGAGATAAAAGTTAAATAACTAAATTTGTTTTAGACAAATATATATTAATTAGATATTGTCTAAATAAAAATAAGGCATCATTATAGTCACTCTAAAATATACTATTATCATTTATTTTATTTTATAAGAATAAAAATATTCAAAACTTTGCATTCAAAGTGACAATAGTGATGTTCATAAAGATATATGTGCAGTTATCAATTAAATTAATCAAATGCTAATGCTAGTAGCTCTCATTTGTTTTAATGAATGTAGAAGAGAGTGAGAAGGGATGCCTCCTTCCGTTTTCTTTGACAACACTAAAATTAATGTTTCAAATAGCTTTTAGCAATTCAAAAGTTAATTTATTTTGGTAAGTGATAAAAATAATAACGTTTCATATGAAAATTTTGAAAAGTTACTTCTAAAGGTCAGCGTTTTATAATTTTTTTCAATTATACCCTTTTTCAAATATATTATTTTATTTTAACTTATCTTATTATTTCTCATCTTTATTTTACAATCATTTAAGTATATTTTTTATATTCATGTTTAATTAATTACAAATTATTTATATATTAACAATGAATAAAAAATTATTTCACAATTAATATTTTTATATCACAGGTGCACCATATAAAATTTATTGTTAATATAAATTTTTATATATTTTAACAAAAAAAATAATTATGAAATTTTATTTTATTTAATTGAGAACAATACAAGAACATCTGAGAATTGTTTGAAGAAATTAAGACAACACAAGTTATATGGTAAGCCGTCAAAGTGCAACTTCTAACTTGAACATATTATTTTTATAGAACACATAATCTCAAAAAAGGACATTTATGTGGATTATTACAAAGTAAAAATGGTATCCAACTGGCCAATGCCACGACATGCCATAGAAATTTGCAATTTCCTCATATTAGCAAGTTATTATCATAGGTTCATTAAGGACTTATCAAAAATTGCCTCTCCCTTTAAGAACCTAACAAAGAAGGGTATGAAATATATATGAACACAAAAATGCGAAGATAATTTTCAAGAGTTGAAGGCCAGGTTGATCCACTCATACTCATCATTTCGAAAGGTACTATAATCTTCAAGAACTGAAGGCCAGATTCGAGATTCACAACCAGATTCTGAAGGAGTCTATAACACTCTTTTGGAACGAGGCTGAATTATAGTACGGCATTTCATCCACAAATAGATGGTCAGATATAGAGGACTATTCAGATGATTGAAGACATGTTGAGAACTTGTGCCCTCGACTCGCAGGATAGTTGGTGTAACGCCCCCAAAATCCGCCCTTTTGCCACGCTGGCAGTCAGACCGATCAAGTAAAAATGGTATCGCAGTCAGACTTTGACTGATCAACAAATGACCCACATGGCAAAAGAAATGATAGAGAATAATAATGATATGAAAAATACGGAAGAGATATCATTGTGAATCAATAGATGTCACATGACATGAGATAATTTAAAAGAAATAAGGAAATAAGAATAGTTCAAATAGTTATGAGAATATCAACAAAAGCAAGGCTAAAAGGGAAATTCAAGTGTTTCATATATACAACATCAGATAATTCAAGTGCAGAATATAAATGGCGGAAAGCTGTGGTTATATTGCAAGTCATGTGTCGCCATCCTAGAGCTCTGCATTATTCACCTCCTCTCTAAGCAGGGTTCTCACCTGCAAAATTTCAAAGCATGGGCATGGAATGCCCGTGAGCTAACGCCCAGTACGCATATAATCATAGATGATGAAATGATAATCAATGATCAATTACTTTATTCTTTACTTTAACAATGCTTTATATAATACCATGCTCTGTGATCCATTACCATTTTCTGTTATTCATTACCATATTCTATTATCCATTACATGCTCTGTTATACATTATCATATTCTGCTATACTTTGTGTGGGACTACGTCTTTTACATTACTATAAGGTCCTTGATGTTCGTTATCCTATGTGAGCTCAACTTTAATTAGTTGGAAAGTTAGAGGTGTCTCTGCACTGAATGTTGTCAGGGTGCCCATACAAGGGAAGGTATACACTCAGGTACAACCTTTTCGGAATACAGATGGGAGAAGACTTGCATTCCAGGAACAGTGGTCGTTACGGACATGTAGGTTCACTGTCTCCTCAGCTAAGTTATTTGTCCCTCTGACATAAAATAATATAATCATATATACCCCCCGTGGGGGAAGAGTGCATTTGCTGCGTCATTCTTATTCGGAGCACAGGTGGGAGATGGCATGTGGTCCATGAACAATAGTATTTAATACCAGTAGGTACACTGTCTCCTCAGTGTAGCTACTTTCTCCTCCACTGTACAATACTTTGACCTTTACCATGAACAACACATAGCTATCACATTCATTTATCTTTACTTTACTTATCTTCCTTACAAGTGTGGGGTTCGAAATTATACTTCAGAGAAGAGTCAAAGTCTGGTCCCCTTCCTGCGGACGAAGGGTCCGTTACTTGTTTCACTATATTGGACATGGCCTACCGTGGCCAGTCGAAGGTTTAGTATTGATTACAGGTGCTCTGGCCCCTCAAGGGCATTTTGGTCATTTCTCATTTAAGTTCATGATTTTCCCTCTCTGGACCGGTCGACCGATAATGTCCTCGACCGTATCCTTCCTCTTGATGAACCGGTCGACCGTTCGATGTGAATCGATCGGCCGGTCGTTCTCGCAGGATCGGTCGGCCATTCTGAAATCGGTCGACCGATCTTATGCGACTGGACTCGGCGACCTCCGCCGGATCGGCCGACAGATCGCGTGAGATCGGTCAACCGACAATCTGGTTGACATGGCTTTCGGCGAATCGATCGACCGATCTAATTGAATCGGTCGACCGATTCTGCAAATGAAACAGAGCCATCGGTTGACTTTTGTGATTTCGGCCGGCTTCCGATCGTCGAATCCCGATAATTTCAATACGAAAAACATTGCTAACATCTCTAGGTCATAATGGAATCGAAATTTTTGACATTTGATCTACATTTCTTCGTCTAGGGGATTTTACGTATACGGTACTTTTTCATTCATTTTCCGATCGCTGGCGCTACCGTTCGTTGATTTCTCTACCGTCGGTCGTCCTGGTCCAGCGAGGAGAGGGTGGCAGTCTTATGTGCATGTTGAGAGGTCGCTGTGAGGGGCTCATTCGTTGGATCATCCTTTGCTCGGTGCGGTTTGCTTGCCGTGCGCCGGTCGCCGTCCGCTGGTTCTTGGATCGTCGAAAAGAAGGGAGAAGAAGAGAGGAGGGAGGCGGCCGAGAATGGGGAGTCCGAAAGGGTGCAGGGGGAGTCCTCTTCACTCTTCAAATACCCTGCCACTGCCCCTTTCGTGGCCAACATGGGGGAGTGGGGAAGAGGGAGGTGCGGGCGAAAGAATCGGGCAGGAGGCCGACCGATTCTTTCGTTCCATTTTTTCCGAATTTTGCATTTCAAATGTTAATTAAAGAGGATTATGGCCGGGTATTACAGTTGGGGTGATCATCTACCATTTTTATTGAATTTGCTTATAACAATAGTTATTATTTCAATATTGGCACGACTCCCTTTGTAGTCTTGCATGTGAGGCTTTGTCATTCACTTGCATGCTAGAATGAGGTAGGTGAAAGAAAATTTTTGGATGCTAAAGAGTTGAAGCAAACAAAAGAATATTCAGAAAGGGTCATACAAAAGAAGATGAAAGCAACTCAAGCATGACAAAAGTTTTATGCTGAGGTCGACATGAACAGAACTTGAAGATAGATGGTCGAGTGCTCCTGAAGGTTTCCCCAACTAAAAGAGTAATGAGGTTTAGCAAAAGAGGAAAACTCAGCCCAAAATATGTGGGTTATTCGAGGTACTCGAGCTAGTCAGAGAGAGTGCCTACATACTAGCACTGCCTCCATCATACGGGCAAGTTCATAATGTCTTTCAGGTTTCAATGCTCCGAAAGTACAATCATGATAATGCGAATGTCATAAAATATGAAGAGCCTAATATAAAAAATGACTTAACTTATGAGGAGCGACCAATTCAGATTTTAGAAACCAAGGTTTAACATCACAATAACAAGGACGTACCATTAGTCAAAGTGGTTTGGAGCCATTATCAAGGTGATGAAGCAACTTGGAAACACGAATTTGAGATGCGAAAGAAACTTCCTACACTTTTTGGTAAGACCCTACTCTCTGATTAAATTCGAGGATGGATTTTATTTTAAGGAGTTTGTAATGTAACACACGAGACATAACAAGAAAAAAAAGAAGGGGAAAACAAATATAAAACAAATCAGAGAAGAATTTTATTTCTCCAACTACCACATGAACTATTATTCTTTCCCTATAAATATGAGATCAAAATAAACTCCCTATGCACGTGCCCTAGCCTTGCCCCCTTCTACATGCATCCTTTGCGCTCTCCTTTGCGCCTGACTACTACTGGCCGACAAGAGAACAATCGGTGGACGGGAACAATGATGAACGAGTGCTGGATCAAGTGGAAGAATAGGAAGAGGAAGAAGAAGACTATATGATTAGTTTTTTTAACAGAAACTTACAAAATATAGAATTAGGGTAGATTTATCATAGGGTCTTAATTTTAAGCTTGAAGCATGTTTTGATTAATCTTTAGTCACAATATAATGTTGTACAATGATGCTTGATGTCGGCCATCGTCAGAAAGACGATTGGAAAGTTTATGTTTTCTTCACACCATCTTGTAATAGAACACGACCCAAGTTCACTATTAACCCGGCCCGGATAGGTCCACACCCGGACCGAGTTCGCTGAAACTCAGTTCGGATCCGCCATTATTGAGAGCTCTGAGCTTTGCAATAAAGATGAATTCGACCTGAGTTGATGATATGACTGAACACGGCCCGGATATAACCCAAATCAGCTCGCGTTTAAACATAATTTTCTCGAGAATTCATTCGATGAACTCAACTCGGGTTCCAACCATACTTGGTCCGGTTCCGATAAGATTATGTTGATTTTATGATTTTTTGATCCCTAATTTACGTATTTATTTACTCTTCATAATCCTATCTTGCTGTCTTGATTTAAGTCATAATAAAGAATATAAAATCTGTAAGATAAAAAATAAAAAATATTAAATGAAGAGTTCTTATTACGATGGACTAGCTACAGTCAAGTATGGATTGACTTTGCTAATTATAATGATGATGATAGCAAATTGAGGCAAGTCTTCCATGGATTGAAACATACCTTATGATAAATCAAAGATGAATAATAAGATGATGAAGAAGATGAAAGTATATGAACAATGAAACTTTCTTATGATGATTAATTTTTGCCACCCTTTATGTTGATTCTCGTATTATCTTGTTGATATTTTATTCATGTCACATTACATGCTTACTCTTACTCATACGATGAATATGTATATTTTTTTGAAGATGATGTTCTTATCATTTTTTTAGTATCGTGATCTTATGATTATTTTTATTTTACTTTCGTACTGAGTTGTAAAATTCATAAAAAAAATTTTTCCTGCATCTTCATAAATGCAGGACCAATTCAAAATGATAAAGATAACTAACGGTGACCGATTGAGCTCGTATGTGAATGCACAGATGTCTTGAGTCCCTTAAATTCATATTGTAGATTTCTCTTTCCATGATATTATATTGATGTATTAACTTATTGGACTCATATGATGTTCTTTATTAGTCTTTCGCAATGTTATATTTTTTTTAGCATTAATATATGATGATTAGTCTTTCGCTTTATTTGATGTTGAGTTGACTAATAAAGTCTTTTTTTATAGACGTAAGGATGGCTTTTGCGAGCCTCAAAGTGTATTATGTCACATGACGAGATGTGATTTGAAGGCGTTATAATATTTTAGTTAAAGTACTTTAATAAGAATTTAGTTTAGATTTCAATGTATATGGAAAAAGTTGTTAAAGTTGCGTTTGAGTACTAAATTATGACCTTATGACCCCAAAGAGCCTTTATAACTTTGAGTTTTGGAGTTCATCCGATGAATGGAGATCACAGGATCACCATGTCCTTCTCTTTGACCAATGATGGCGAGATGAAAGAGGTATGTGGAAGATAGAGAGAGCCTCGATGAGAGGGTAAATTACATACTTTTAACTTTATAGGTGCCATAACTGTGGAAGTATATCTTACACATCACTTTTTATGTTCAAATAGTATATTTTTATTCATAGGTAAAATCGATCTTTGTAGGAAACGACGTTGGCAACTCTAATTCATATATTAGAGGATTGATGAGAGAGAATATGTGAGAAGGAGAGAAGAAAATATATATGAATTTATGCTTATACTAAATTCACTCTCGACAAATGATAATCAGAACAAAGTAATGGAAAATATGATGAACTAATAAAATATTTACCACCAATGAGAACATAAAAATATGTTCATCACCAGTCAAATAAAATATTTGATAAATGAAAAATTATTATATGAAATAAAACATGATTAGGACGTATCAAATTATTATGTTATTATAAAAGATGTATTTAATATGCTCATATGTTATGTTATGAAAAGTGGATGACATAATGGGTAAAGAAGAATGACAGGGGTGACATTAACTAAATTCTTGTTAGAATTGTAAGAACACAATTGTTATTGAATAAAAAAGTTTATATTATTAAATAATTTTCTCCCGTTTGAGCAATGTCTAGAATTTAAATTATTATGAACGTAAAAATTTTTTATTAAAATTTTATTCATGATTAGTTGAGTTCAATAGCGGACAAACCTTAATCGTTGATAGCGCTTTTTAGACACTGGGGAGATTGACAATTAAATAATAATAATTGTCACGCAATTTTAATTAGACAAATCTAATAGCGCCTCTGTACGCAAAAAAAAAAAAAAAATCCTACAATTAGAAAAATAAATAGGCTTGACCAAGATGTCCCGAAGGTTATCTTGTTTAACCATATCTTAAAAAATTGTCCTAAAAAATAATTTTGTAAATAAAAATATTAAAATATACGAATTATTTATGTAATAATATATATGGGTCGTGAAAACTATTATAAATAAATAAATAAATAATGGAAAACGAAGACGAGACATTTCGTTCATCACATCAACTTGAATTAATTACTCGTCCAAGCAAAGTCGATCGAGAGATCAAAAAAATGCCGATCGCCGGCGAGAGAACCAGGGCCGCGGCGGCGGTGACGGTGTTCGCTTGCATTGCCGTGATGTCCGTTGTCGCCTCGCAGCTCTACCGCCGGCGCCGGCATCGTCTAAGGCAGCAGAAGGACGAGCAGCCGGACGCCGGCCAGCTTCGTCCGCGGCGGCGCTGCTCGGAGTTCGACGAGAAGCCTCAGAACCGGTTTAAACGCGTGCTCGCGGATAACTCCTATTCCCCCTTCAAGCATTTCAAACTCGAGGGCAGAGAAAAAGGTGCGGGTGCTCTCAGCATCTTATCTCTAGGGATTTTGTTGTGGTTTTAGAGACAAAAATTCTAGTTCTTAATTTTAAAGTTCCGACCTTGGGTTCAATTTATGTCAGAAAAGGTTGCGCTGAAAAGTTCTTATGTGGAAAGTGTGTTCTACTCTTGTTTTCTTGCAACAATCTTTCATTTGCTATTAAAAAAAATTATTCTTTTGTTATTTTCTTGTTATGTTCAACATGGATTTTAATGTGTAAGTTTTGGTCTTCATTTGAGTTATGCAATCTTGAAAGGTGACTCCGGTGGCTACCATTCTGCTGCTAGTCCAATTGGTGACCTATTTACTGGACTAAAAATCTTTATATATGTTAATGAACATATTTAGATTCCTAATGGGACGGCTTCTTAATTCACTTGATATGTATGCAAAATGTCGTGTCCTGGACACTACAACTACATCAAGGGTGAGGGAGAGTACTTTAGCTTGAGTCCCAATACTAATGAGAAATTAAAGCAAATTTGTGATCTTATTTTATTGTCCACTCTTTATTTAAGGTTCCATCAGAGAAATCTATATAGAAGAGTTGCTTGATGAAAAAATATTGATGTTTTCTTTTTTTTATCTTGCTCTATGTGTTTGACATGAAAAGGCAACCAGAGTCTCTGGGGAGATTGTTAACTCTGGAGGGGGGTCAGTGCAAAGTGTGAGTTTTACAAGAATATTCCTTTGAGAAGGTTCATATAATAGAGATTCAAACTCTGCATTGAACGACTAAGTCCCTTGCTTTTTTTTTTCATTTTTTGAAGGGGGAAGGGATTTTTTGTTACAGAATAAGTGCCTTCTATGATACTTGATTCATCTGCAACAACTGATGTTGAGGCTTTATTTAGACAACTGAGATTCTGGCTTTTGCTACTTTCCCTGACTAATGTTAAGTATGATAGATGATTTTGGGTCTTGAACCAAAATGTACTTTAATAGATGATCAGTAAGATTTAAGCATGCAGTTGGAATTTGCAGTTTGTTCATACAAACACACAAGTGTATTAGTGGACTTTAGGTTACTCTGGTGATGATATTCAGTCAAACGAATGCTATTGGGTATTCTACTAGACCAAATCATTCGTTATTATTTGTAAGTTATATGCTCCTGAAATCATTTTACATTATTTGTAAAAATAATTATTCACCTTGAACATGTTCCAGAAAAGGAGAGAAAATAAGTTCCAAGAAAAAAATACTATATGACTATAAATTGATTCTTCTATGTGACTTCTGTTGAATTTATCTCAATGAATCTCAATATTGTTTGCCAGTTCTTGTACTTGGCACGTCATTTATTTTGAAAGAGGTTGATTGTTTTTTTTCCATAAAAACATGTTCTCGTGCTAGTGCTGGGAATATGTCATTAACTTTGTTGAAATGTGGCTTGTACTTGTTTATTTCATATGTAAAATTAATTTTGCAGAAATATCCTTACAAATGCACCCATTTTCAACTGAGATCACATCTTTGTTAGAGCATCCTCCTTCAGATATAACTTTCATAGAAGAACATAGATGTCCAGCTATGAGTTCATCCTTTGTTTGGATAGATACAACATCAAAGTTAGAGGACCTTGCTTCACAATTAAGTAAGCAAACTGTTTTTGCTGTTGACACGGAACAGCATAGTCTGAGATCATTCCTTGGATTTTCAGCGCTTATGCAGGTATTTCATCTATGATAGAGCATCAATAGTAGATATCATGATTTTTCATTTTTGTCATTGTGTTGTAAGCTTTGTACTCTTGAACTTTCAGATTTCTATTCATGAAGAAGATTACTTGATAGATACAATAGCTCTGCATGACTCGATGCCTATTCTGCGTGCAGTTTTTGCTGATCCATCAATCTGCAAGGTAAGCTCATGACACTGAGGCAGATAGTCTGTTTTGCCCTCATGAGAAGTTGTTCAGGTACCTAGTGTTAATGTGCCTTTTTAGGTTGCAAAAGGAGGCACATGAGCCTAGAACAAGTAAAGGTCAATTAGAAAATAAAAGAATACATAAATTCCATCTGTCAAAATCAAACCCAGACCTCTTGGTACACGAGTAGTGAAATGTGTAGTGTTTAATTTGTTTTAACACCATGCATTTCCACTCAGTTAGCCTTCTCCTGGGTGTACTTCAAACTAATATTTTGTGAATCTTTTATAGGTCATTTGAATGCTAGTCTTAGTATTGATGTATAAAGAAACTTGTATATTCCTTTTTTTGCAGGTTTTTCATGGAGCTGACAATGATATCCTTTGGCTTCAAAGGGACTTTCATATATATGTTGTTAACATGTTTGATACTGCCAAGGTGATGCAACTTCCCAACAGTTTATTCCAGTCTCGCAGAAGATAAAATCCATGAGATAATCCCAGCTTTAGTCTGTTCTGCATAATGTCTTAAGCACATGACAGATTGTTTATGCACTTACATGTGCTTAAATGGCCTAGTCTTTTTGCAAATATACTGTTCTACTTATTTCATTCCTAGATAACGTGTAATTTTTAAAAACTTTGTGGTGTATAAGGGGTTAAGTAGTGTGCATATAAAAATTTTGGTATGCATTGTGGAGACAGACTGAAACTTCATGTGGGTCCCATCTCACATGAATAACGTGTGATTTTAAGTGTGGACCCACATGGAGTATGTGTCTTTCTCCACGGTTGATATGCACACTACTTATTCTCTCTCCATATATGTATATGTGTGTGTGTGTATTGAGAGGATGTGGTAGGTATATATATTTACATGCGTTATAGCCTTAGAACATGTAATGTTCTTTTTTGGTAATTTGTGATAGACATATAATTATAAATTTATTGTTCTACTTATCCATTTGTCCAAGTGATTTTTCCTTTTTGTAAATTTGTGGTAGATGTTAAATGAGCAAGGGCTACCGCACTCTAACCCCACCTAGTGGGATAAGGCTTTGTTGTTGTTGTTGTAAATTTGTGGTAGATATAAATTCACTTTTGAAGGCAGAAAATAGGGACGATGCATATGTACATGCTTGTAAGTGTATCACATGGCTTATTGTTGGAATTAACGAGAGAAGGAAACTTCTTGATTTGAAGAGTCCTGCTTTTTTATATTCCTTACATGTGGAGCAGCTTCCTTGAGATGCCTTTGCGGTTATGTTTAAATTGCTAAATAATATTTTATGTTTTGGTTATTATCAAAAAAATCCCAACCATATTAAACCTAACAAACTTTCTTTTAAGATTCTGGTGGATCGTTATCTGTCAGTGTTATTGGTAAAAGAAAAATTAGAGAAGCTGAGCACTAGGCCAGGGTGTTGACTAAAGACAAAATAGCTATTTGTATCTGAAAGTTGGCACTTAACATGGAGAATTTAAAGGCATCTTGAAATGAAAATAGATAAAAAAAAACCGTCGCAGAAGTCCTCTTCAAAGCCTGAAGCTGGTGCAATTTGATTGATTAAGCCTTTATTGAATGTCTTCGTTCTTAATGATTAATTTTTTTTAAGGGAATCCTTAATAAGTCATTACTCCTCAGGCTTGCGAGATTTTATCCAAACCACAGAAATCACTGGCATATTTACTGGAGACATATTGTGAAGTTTCAACAGACAAAACATTACAGGTTAGTACGTGAATAAACTATCAATCCTTTCTCTCATTGGATCAATAAATTTTTTCTAGCAGGATCAGATGTCTTTGCTAATTGGTGTAGTGGCACGACCAATTAATATCATTTTGTCATGCAATTATTCTCTTGCTTGTTAGTCGAGGATAACTAGAGGTCCTATTATAGTCAGGAATTAGTTTAAAATATGCAAATTTCTTTGTGTTTTATTCTCGTTTATCCTTTTCCCCCTCAAAAAATAAATCTCGTATAGCCTCATGTAGCGACAACCTTGTTTAGCTTTTTTCCATCCATTCAGCCTGCTGCATCTTTTATTACTAATTTTATCTTTAGGTGTATCATTAATGTGAAAAGGAGCCTTCTTTGCATGGTTTCGTCATGATGGTGGAGTACATCCTATATCTTTTAGCATGATTGTTTACATTGCCCTGTGTTCTTGTGTTAAAATTTCTTAGTCTTGACATGGCATTTGGATTCCCTCAATGACTGGCAAAAACTTTTAGAACTTTGAAAATAGGAAAATGCATGTTGCGGTCAGCTTGGTACAAAAAAAAAAACATCTTTCAGACGTTTGGACTTGCATGAACTTTAGACATCGTTTTCAGCATGTTGTTGATTTATGCTTCTAACGAAATAGTTTTCTTTTTGCATTTTTTCTTGTTATCAGTCCTTGCTTTCATATGGTTTCTAGGACATTAAATTATTTGTACATTTTATTTTTTACTATATATTCCTTTTTTTATAACAGCGTGAAGATTGGAGGATACGCCCACTATCAGCTGGCATGATTCAGTACGCACGCATGGATGCACACTATCTATTGTATATTGCCGATTGTTTGATGTTGGAACTCCAGTCGATGACTCTTGGTATGCACTTTCTCATGAGTCAGATGACAATTAATTCTTTCATGACCATTTTTTGTTTGACTTACGATCTTAGAAGTGGCATAAAACACAATCTGTATAATTGATTTTCAAAACATCACCTTTGTGTCATCGATGCATTGACGTGCTATCCTTTTTGTGGTCTTGTGGCCCATTTGGTCTCAATGCAATGGGATTATGTTCAAAGAGGAGAGGGGTACGTGGAAAATGTGCTAATCATGGTGCAGCATCTGATGAGACATCGGAAGGAGAGAAATTTGATTTTTCGTTGAAGTAATGTAATATATTTTCTATTGTATGCTAATCCTTATTAGTAAAGAGGGATGATCACAAACAGTTTTCATCCTAGTTAAATGTAATCTGAAAGTGAAATATTTTATCAACAAAAAAGGTGAAATATTGAAAGCTGTTCAATTTCTCATTTCTTTGATATCTGCCTAAACTTGTTCCAAATCTTTGTATTATTCCACATTTAACTAAAGAAGTAGCTAGCTACTACATTATTGTGTTTGGAATGTATTTTAGTTCTTCTTGCCTACAAAAACAGATATATTCGTTTTGACCAAATATTATAATATATCATATTTCAGCTTCTTCAGATGACAATCTGAATTTTTTCTTTGAGGCAAGTCGTCGTTCAAACATGGTTTGCTTGCAACTGTATGCCAAAGAGGTCGATACTATTCCTGGAGCTTCTGCTGCAGCATCCATACTATCTCGTAACCTGAATATTGAGGGATTATCCTTAGCATGTTCTGGGACCAAGGTACCTTTTATTTTATCATTATTTCACATTTGTGTATATCTTTTGCTGGTGATAACAAATTGTAACTCCACTTCTTCTGATTTCAGGATCGTATTTGGATATTATGTGCATGGAGGGACTTAATGGTTAGCTATCGTAGATCAAACATGTGATTGTCCAATGCTAAATGCTTGTCTTTCATGTTGCCTAGAAAATGCAAATATATCCCTAGTTTTCTTCTTATTCTTAAAACTTGACAAGTCTTGCAGGTGTTTAGTTCTTGTCTATCATTTTTAGTATAAAGGTTTGATGTGTTATGATGTTTCAGGTTTAATATTTTATGACATTTAACGATTCCCATCTTAAATGCTCATCTGCACTTGTGCTCAAGTATTTCATGCTACCACTGTCCCATTATAATGGAATGTTTTGCTTTAGAAATAGACTCTGATATGGTATTGTTGTGTCTCTGTATAAGTTGCCTACTTTATAATGATGAGGCATAAATCCCAGAGGACCACTTGATTACCTTCTCAAAACTGATATGAAAGTGATGATACAAGAGTAGGCCATGCGTGGTGTTGTGATCAATGTTTATTTTGTATTTGTGATGTCTACACAATCAGTAAATAAATAACTTGAATGCAACAAAGAAGGTCCATTTTCTGACCATATATCTCATTTATTATCAAATAATCTGGAGTCCGATTAAAAGAGGGAGAGGGAGGCTAAGGTGGACACTTGGCGAACTAATAGAGCAAGATCTATTGGTGAATAATATACCGAAAGGTTTGGTTACTAATAGAGCGGAATGGCGTCGTATGATCCATGTAGCCGACCCCACCTAGTGGGATAAGGCTTTGTTGTTGTTGTTGTATATCTCATTTATTAGCCAGATTTTGAAAATGAAGGCTTCAGACAATTAGGTGCCACATTTCTTGCAACTTGCTATAGTTACTGAAGCAATATCCTCAGCCAGACATATTCTCATAGATATTTGAGAACCACATTGTACTTGTTTTGAGATAGAAGCACATTATACTCAATATGCGTGAAAGAACCTTTCTTTTTACCCATCAATAATTGTTATTTTGCAGGTTAAGTTGTTTTTTTAATGAACTTGGGAGTGCTGAAATGGTGAAATATAGCTTCAATCTTTCCAAGCTATCTTGGAATCTGGAGCAATAAACTGATCACTGAATATTAGCTCTTGCCTTCTAGTAGAATGAAATTTCAGGAAAAATAGGAACCGGCCCCATGGAAAAAGAAAATTCAAGAGCTGTTTGATCTGGGACCCTGCTAAGTTGCATTATTTGAATTTCCTGGTTCTGATTGTCTATTCTATATATCTCTGTTTTCCATAAATTCTCATGATCAATAGTTAAAGCCTTTTTGTAGCTAAAGTTCGCCAGATTATCAAGTATTTCCTATTTAGTATTCGTGTACTGTTGTTTTGTCTACTATTCATGATCCATAATTTCTCGACCACTCATCTATTTGCTGGAATATGTTGCAGGCTCGGATCCATGATGAAAGTTTGAGATATGTGTTATCAGATCAAGCTATAGTTGCCCTTGCACTGAAAGTTCCAAAGACTTCAACTGAAGTATATGATGCTATATTGCAAGCTGATTTATCAAATGGTTCTTCAAGTATGTATGTTAACCTGCAGTCACCATCCCCTCTTATAAATAATCATTTGGATGAACTTTGCTACCTCCTTCAGGAATCAAATTCTGATATAGATGAAGTTTTTAGGACATTTTTGCAAAAGCATATTGATCCCATGGGGTGTTCACCACTATCAGCTTACAACTATGCTCTTTTATCTGAATTTAGTTTAAAGCAGACTAGTTCATCATTTTTGAAACAAAGTGTAGAAAGGTGCACTAAGATGGTTGGTAAAATATCTTCACGGGAACTATTTGTTCAGAAATTCTCATGCAAGGGCCCAGTGTATCATAACTGCAGAATCTATGCTAGTGATGGAAGATTGCTTTGCTATTGTGACCGAAAGAAGTTGGAGTGGTTAGTAATAAAAAGCAGTTAAGTTATTTGGATCCTCTACATGTTCGTTTAAGCTTTCTAAAAATTATGTCTTATAATTTACAGGTACATTCGGCGAGATCTAGCAAAACTAGTGGAAGATGATCCTCCAGCAATTATGCTTCTGTTTGAACCGAAAGGACGACCCGAAGATGAAGATAATGGATTCTACATCCAGAGCAAGAAAAACATGTGTGTTGGTTGTGGTGAAAAGAATCATTACTTGCGGTATAGAATAATACCATCCTGTTACAGAATGCACTTTCCTGAACATTTGAAAAGCCACCGCTCTCATGACATTGTTCTTCTCTGTGTGGACTGTCATGAAGTAGCTCATTCTGCTGCAGAGAGGTACAAAAGGAAAATATCAAAAGAATATGGAATTCCTCTTTTTGTGCAAAAGATTGTTAATTCAGGAGAAAGCACAGTGGCAACCGTAGAAAAAGTCGAGGGAGCAGAAACTGGTGTATCTCCTCTGCAGCTAAGAACAGCTGCCATGGCCCTTCTACGACATGGTTCTGACATGCCAGAAAAAAGAATTGAAGAGCTGATGCAGGCAAGAACTCTTACACTTCATAGATAATAAATCATCGTCAATGTTGTGGTGGTTTGTTCAGCTTTTAAGTTCTGCATGTGGTGTGGTGGAATCCCTTGTCATATTGGCATATTACTCAACGCATAGATGATGGATATGTAAGGCGATTTTTGTGGCACTTAATGTGCACAAAGCCACAAACTGACGTGTAATAGGTCATACATTTCAGTTGGAGCAAGTTTGCAACTTGTTTCCATAATGCTGATCTAACTAAAATCTTCTTCTTTTGTGTTATCTGTTTTCATCTATTTAGGAATTTGAATTAATTATATAGAAAGAAAATCAATAATATTGGAGGACTACAACTGGCAGTCATAGAAAATCGATAATATTGGAGGACAACTGACAGTCATCCTCTCCTTCCGCAAAAACTATATATAAAGGAAAATAGTATATAACATGATGGAAATGTTACAGGATTCTTTCATCATTTTATCTCAATTTTCTGTTATAACCAAGAATTCCTTGTCTAGCTATAAAAGATGCCTATGTAGTTCGTTCTAATGTCCTAAGCACCATAATGAGATGTCTTTGGTACATTTGCTGGTCGTAATTATTTCATTATTATTTTTAGATATTGTTGGCAGTTAGTCTGTAGCATTAGTTGCTATGATCAGTCTATTGTTTGGATATGCAAAAGTTGACCTGCTTGTCAAAGTGCTTTGTCTGTCCTGAATATCAAGAGGCATGAACTCACAGGAAGAGCATGATTGCATTGTTAATACTCTTTCTTGAAATTAATTCGTAACATTGTTAATACTCTTGCTTAAAACTAATAGCTGTCTTTGAGTTACTCGTAAATTGAGTATGCTATCCCTTATTTAGGTAAAAGGATGAACGTGTGGATCCTTTAAGGTCCATACAGTTCTTTCATATCTTCTCAAAAGAAATGGATATGAATTGTGAAAATTCTATTTTCAATTCATTGGCTCTTTTTCTCATTATGATTGTGAAGCATGAAACTTATGTTGTATGAGGAAATATTAATAACAAAAGGGATGGTCCTTTCTTTTTTTTCTTTTTTCTCTTTTTTTTAAGGAGAGGTCCTTTCCCATCTTATAAAAGGCAGTCATCTGCTTCTTTGAATAGTTTATTTTCTTCAGCATAAGTTTATTATGTTACTTGCTGCAGATCGTGAAGGATTATTTTGGTAGAACAGAGATATCGAGGGAAGATTTAGAAGCTGCATTACTTGTTGGTATGAGTCCTCAAGAGAGAAGACGGCTGGAAAAGAAAAGAGGGTTATCTTTTAGACCTAATGAACAAAATATCATATACAAAAATGGTTCAGTCAATGTGGTTGAATTGGTGGAGACTAATAAAGAAGACAATGGTGCCAGCTACGTAGTTCAGGAACCATCTGAGGATGACTTAAGAAAGATTGTTAGTCCACAAGGTAGTTTATCCAGAGGTGATGCAACTGCAGAATTGTCGATTGATAAAAGTGGCTCTGCTGCCCGTAGAAGACATGTGGAGCGAAGAAAAATTTATCTGATTAAGCCTGGTGAGGATGAGAATTCATCTAACAGTATTTGTGATGATGATTTGGCCTTGTCATCTCATAAAGTTGTCTCCTATAGAACTGCTAAGAAAACATCATTGTTAGGACATGGACCACATGGGAAACAAGTTGTGGAGTACTTATTAGGTAAGCACGGGGAAGATGGAATCCATCAATTTTGTCAAAGGTGGAGACAAGTATTTGTTGATGCCATTAATCCTCGGTTTTTGCCTTGTGGTTGGGATGTATTGCACAGGTATTCAGTGCTTAAAACTCAGAACATGTATTTGTTCATTTTGCTGATTTTAGTTGGTATATTATCCATAAAACTCTGAATATTAATGTTGCTTCTTTTCTACTCACATATGTGTTTATCAAATTATATACCATTGTTATCAAGTCTAATGAGCAACTCAGATCATTAAGGTTTGCCCTCTACTTCGATGCATATGAAAGGGTGAAACATTGATAGCATAAGAAATTAAATATCACTGAAATTATTATGTTCATTTTACTCTTTTACATTATCTTAAGAATAGTTTCTGCATTTGTAATATCTTTTTTTTTAGAGACAGATTTGTCAAGAAATTTTAAAATACATCTACTGTGAAGAATTCCAAAGCGATGGTATCAATTTGGTTTAGGTGAATTTCTAGGATGCCAATATCTGAGGATGGATCAAGAAATCATATATTTACTGTGATTCTTTGGTGAAATTTGTTTACTTGTGTTTGACAAACAGAAAGCTTGATTAGCAATTTCCTTTTATGATTGATAAAAAAAAGTTATACAATTGTTGGAGAAATATTTCCCTAACAAAGATGGTACAACGTTTTTCCTTCTCAAGGCATGGTAAAACCCTACATAAAAAGTACTCAGATGGATACAACAACAACAACAACAAAGCCTTATCCTAAAATAAATAAATTGGCTTTCTAAAATTCTTTTTTCTTATAGGTTAATTTATATGTGGAACTTATTTTCTTTCGAACTAATACACAATACAAATTATATGCTTGTTCACCTTGGTTGAATGGATGCCGTCAAATCTGGATATGCAAATATGTATGTTTGCTTCATAAATGCAGATGTAAGGTAGGTCCATATTCATTCATAGATGCAGATGAGAGTTGTGTGTTACCAAGATGATTAACTATTCAGCCAAAAGCTAATTCCTAATGTTTAAAATAATAAAGTCAATAATGCGTGTTTTCAGTGATTAAATTGATTCGTTCTTTTATGATATAGTTTGTTGATAATACTCAGAACAAAAAGTGTAGGGAGTTGGTTATCATGATTTACTTCATTTATGTTTTGTTTGTTTCTTTTGGCAGCGGACGGCGGGAATTTGGTGATCATAGTGTATACAATCCTGCAAGAAAGACATCTTAAAGAAGATGAAAGATGCACGATCTCCTGAGGATGTGGTGCAAACACTGTTGGGGTTCCACCATCCATGGAGGGTGGCAAGCATCTTTGCTAGCCAACATACAGAGCTCCCTTTTGCTGTGCTGGTACAGATGTCCCATTTGCCTCAACAGAAGCACCAACTGGATGGCCTCGAAAGCCTTAGAAATCTTGAAGATACGAACTCTATCAGAGAAATGGCTTCAAGAACAGTCTTGCCAATCTTTTTGGATGTTCATGGTTTTCCTTCGTTACCCTCTTGGTTCACGTGTGGCGGTAACTCTTTTTTACGAAACTAGCATTTTGCCATGGGTGTTTGAACTTGTTTCTTTCTCATGCAGAACCTGAATATGCATGTGTTATCCTTGTATTTGGAGTTTCTGATATTGTAGTTTGAGATCATTTGTGTACGTCTCGAATGAAGATTATTCAACTGTTTGTTTGTCTTGATAAGTTTCTTTAATTTGTGAAGACAAGGAACCGAAAGTACGGCCGCGTTGCTCATTCACATGACACTATTAAGCGGAACCTCTGATCACTGCAATCCCAGATTGTTTGGCTGTGGATGCATGGAAAGTTGGAAACCCAAGAACTTGATGAGATCAGTCATGAAGGGCCTTCATAAACATGATCCAGAGGCAGCCAAAGTTTGTAAAACATCCAAATGGGCGTAATATTATTGTCACTCAAAAAAAATTATTATTTTGATTTCACCACAATATTACCCTCGTTCATTTGTCTAAGGTATAGCACTCAAGTTCCCTACTCTACTAATTAACGTGCCACAACCTGAAGCATATTTATTTTCTATTTGTATCACAAAAGTGCAAAATATTGCATTCTATTTTATAGTATCTTTGATAACAAGTGCAAAAATCTAGCTTTTTTTCAAAAAATTAAAAACATTATTGAGTTGTTAGAATCTTATATTAAACACATAGTAATCAAATAATTTCCACTAAATTTAATATATTGAAGTTAATTAACTTGTTAATAAATAAATTAATCTCAACCATAAAATCATCATCCAATTTGATTGAGATTCATTGGATACATATTGATTGCATATTACTTAAATTCTATATATTTATATATATAAAGGAGGCTACCGGCGTGAAAATGTGATCCGCGAAATAAAATAAGAAATATATAATTTTGACCTTTGTCAACAATCATATAATTACTAGTTAAACTGAAGAACTTATTTCAATAAAAGAAGATTGTGGACTCCTGTAACAAAAATAGGGGCGCATAAAATTTTTCTAACCAAAAGTTCGCTCCCAGCGATATTACAAATTGTGAGAATTTACAAATTCGGCCTCAGAAACAGATAATTAGTATGAAAAATATCAATAACAAAACAAATTTCATGGATAAATGATTCAATAGGCTTTTATTCTTTCTTATATATGGAGGTGTAAACTCAAAAAAGATTTATATGTATAGATTCATAATTTGGATTAATATTTAATGATAAATGATCATTTAAATAATTTGATGATGTCATCGTGCTTAACTTTTTACATTGAGATCCACCATCAGATTTTAATCTAATAGTTGGACTACATATAAATTATTTGAGTTTACACATCTCCATCGAAAAAGCTAAAGAGCGAATTTACCTTTTTTTTTTAAAACAAAAAGTTGACTTGATCAAAACTGCAATTTTTTAAAAATAAACTCTTGGCTTTAAAATTTTTAAAAATAATCTAAGAAGAATAAATACTTTTATTCTTGAAATTATTGTTCATCAACCAAAGGAAACAAATTAAATTTATGATAAGCATACTATTTTTTTTTCAAAATGTTATTAGAAAGTTAATTTATTACAAAAATTACTTGACGCCCAAGAGGGAGAGGGAACATTATGGAAAAAAAATCGGAGATTAAAGAATTTGAGGATAAAATAATCTCAAACAGTTGAAAGTGAAATGACAATAAACATCTTTTTTTTTAAAAAAAAAGTGGAGGAGAACAACACCAAAACCTAGACCAAGTTATCCGAATCCTATCCAGATAATTTTCCTCATAAAATCTCATCTCTGTTTTCTGTCGTATAAAACTCCAAATCTTAATTTTTAACGACCTTGTTGTCTTAAGCTATTTCAAGGCAACAATTTCTTATTAGAACATGAACTATTTTTTTATTATCAGTGAAAATGCAGCATTTATATCTACTTTCTAATGAACCTTGACCTCCTCCATGTCAAGGAACAAGAAAACTATCTGGGCCTGTTAATGCACAAGACGAATTGTTATAAAATTTCGCTCGTTTGTTCTGGGAAAATAAATTGCAAGAAAATTTCCAGTCGAGTCAAATAGTTTTACCAAAACAGCATGATCACTGAGGAGCCATTCAGCTTGTTTTACGGCCACAAGGAGGCCATATATAAGGAACAAAAAAAATGATTCTGAACACTCATCTTCCATATGATCATTTCCCACAGATGCATCCGACTATGTGCACTGGGATTTGGGTTACATGTTGGATCACAAGCAATAAACACCTGTCCTGCAATCTGCGAATTTAGACAGCACCAACAAACCTTCAGAAAAGAAAGGTCAGAAAGGTTGATATCAAGGCAAAATAGCAAACTTTACCTGTATCGAACCAATGGTTATAGTGCTAAAACCTGCGACTTTTGATCAATTCCATTGAATATGAGTGTTCCCGTTAATGGGACAAATTGCTTCGTGATAAGCTGGAAGAACATAACAGACAACTGAGAGACCTAATTTTGCATAACTGATAAAATGAATTAAATGTCAACAGAAGACCTTGTTTACTTCCTGGGAAGCTATGCCTAACAACAGATAAAATGAATTAAATGTCCACAGACCTTGATTACTTCCTGGGAAGCTATGCCCCCTATGAATGCTGCAACTGCGTGAAGTTCCGCACCTCCAAATCTGCACATCTCGTAGATTAGATCCTCGGATAGTGTTGAGCCATTTAAACCCAAGTCACTTAGTAAGCCCACAGCAACAGTCTTCAGTAATAAAATTTCCTCATTCAGATTACTGCAGGAATAAAAAACCTAGCATCAGTGAGAAAAAATTTCCTAATTCTCCTGTCTACTTTAGAAGGATAAGCCATCCTCTAGAAAGGCTTCTTCCGAACTTGATAAGCTGAACATATAAACCAAATTAGAAAATTTAAATAGACTGCATGTACCCATCAAAAATCCCAGGAAGCCTATTGTAGTTGGCAGCAAACCGATCCACAGCTCTTAGTAAGATATAAAAGCCAACAGCAAAGCTGCATAATACAAACTTTTTTCACTTTGATGCAATCTCAAGTTACAGCTAGAAGCTTTAGAAATATGATCTTTTATGAGTTCTGGAGTAATTTTTACATAGAATCCTTCAGACTATTTTCTTTGTAGATTTGGGATTGGGAGGAAAACCTGATTAAAATGTCAACACATCAACACCCTGGTTTTACCACAATAAGGAAATCAAACGACTACGCATTTAATGAGTTCAATATGCAACAAGAAATCTGAAAGCATCAGCATTTCGGTGGACAAAGTAGAATAAAAACAAACTACCTAACTATCCTCATATTAGTGAATTCTGTAGCAAATTTCTTTACCAGCTATATCCTCACAACATAAATTTGGCAGGCGTTATGATGTTACGTAAATAGGAATGTTAAAGCATCTCTGCGCCAGTTTATTAGTCTCCTATAATGTATTGTTGATTTTCATGAGATACTATCTGATTTAGATCATGCATTTCTCGCCAAATTACAATACTCACAGTTTTTTCTCCCTCAAAAAAGAATTCGTTTTTCATTTGAACCACATTTACAGTTAACGTGAAATAAAATAAAAATCTACAAAGAAAAGCATAAGTTCATGATAAACATATCCCATAAAGCATCTGTGCACCACTTTATTAGTTTCCTATAATGCATAGTTGATTTTCGTGAGATACAATCTGATATAGGTCATGCATTTCTAGCCAAATTGCAATATTCACAGTTACTTCCTCAAAAAATAATTCAGTTTTCATTTGAAGGGATCATACTTACGTAAATGTGAAATAAAATAACAATCTACAAACATAAGCATAGTTCATAATAAACAAATCCCATAAGTGAAGCAAAAATTTCATTAGACCATACTCAACATTATGTTTACAAGTACTAAAGTATCTTCTCTTGAATATGATAGATAAGATGATAAATTTAATGAACCTTGGTAAATTTGGAAAAACTCAAATAAAAAACTGTAGTTATCACATTTGAGAATCAGTTTAGAGTTAATTTCTTTGATGAAAAGCAAGTTTTAATTTATACCATAGGAGATAGATGAAGACAAATTTTTTTTTTAAATAGATGAAGACAAATTAACCATTGGAGATGAGATATGACCAAAATTAGTGTCTTACCAATGGTCCTCATCAGCTAAACCTTTCTGTAATTCTGGTAAACAAGGAGAGGCAAACTCGTCTTCCAGAGTCCGGTATCTGCATACCTGCACCCATTATACAAATTATTGAAGATGAGTGGAGCAATACAAAAAAATGTATTCTTCAAAGAAGGTCAAGAATACATCTATCATTAACCAAAATATGAAAATTCATTACTACTCCATACAATGTTGCATGAAGCAAAGTTCATGGATTGGTTAATTTTATATCTATACAAGCACACACATTACGTAAATAGAAATGTCCTAAAAAACAATATCAAAGGTCAAAACTCTGAAGGGGAAAAAAACAACTTACTACAAGTTTTCTTGCATTCTTACAAAAGTTCCGAATATATGGCTTTGGAATTTCTTCAGGATCTCTACCAATTCTTTTGAGAATGTTCCTTACTCGCTGCACCATCACAACGCAGTCAGATTCAGCCTTCAGTTGATAGATCTTTTGGAGGTCAATGTAGTATCTAAACAGCAGATAGAAAAAAGTAAGAAGAATATAGAAAGTGGAAAAGAACACATTAATTTTTTTTAGTCCCCTAACTCAGTCGAGGATGTCATATCAGGTATTGATCCTTCAAGAGGTGGCTCTCCATCACCTTCATTTTCAATAAATTCCTACACAGAAGGAAAATTTGAGATTCAGACACCAGTAGATGAAGAATATAACAGGTACCTGGATTTTCAGAAAAGAGAGAATACTATAATTAGAACTATTCGAGTGTCTTCTATACATGCTTGAATACAGGTGTTGTTTTAGCCCCAATATTTAAACAGCAAAGCTGAAAATGCTAAAGTATTGATTCGTACAATCAAAATCAGTAAGAGAGATCTTACAAAGAAATATCAAGATAGAAAAACAAAAATTAAAAGGAACATCCACTAGCATAGATTGAGTTACAATTAATTAAGGAAAGTGCTGTATTGCAAATAGTGTATTACATTATGCAGAATACCACTAGGTCCCAAATATAGGTACAAGATAATTCTCATTGTATTTCTTTTACAAGGTCCATAATGATCTCAATGGTGCACTAGAAGATGTAGGGAGCCATATACAACAACAACAACAACAACAACAACAACAAAGCCTTATCCCACTAGGTAGGGAGCCATATGTATTAAGTTATTAACATCGTCGCTTTTACTCATTAATTAGTGCAGAAACTTTGCGAAAAGTAACTACATTTTTCTTGAACAATTCACAAATGGAAGTTGCAAAACGACTTGAAGCTTTTTAGTCTTTTAGGGCCTCTTTTATACTCTGTGCTTCTTCAAGTTTGATTCCCTGTTTGTCCCACCCGTTAATCACAGGAAAAGGAAATGATGGAAAAGAAAAGAACGCACGAGTTTAGAAAGGTATGTATATAGAGAAATGGTATGTATTGCAGGAGAAGCGAAACAAAACATTAGTTCAGCGATGAACTTACAATAGCAAATGCATGAAAAGATTAGCACAAGGGAGAGAAACAATATTCTGAAAGTAACAACATTTTCTCTGAGAGGGGAAAGTAACAACTTTTATTATTGATCAATGAAAGACCCCAAAAAAAATATTATTGACCTTCAATGCTGCCACCAAAACCCAGAAGTCTGGTGATGCTGAGTCCACTTCAACAGAACTATCATTGATAATTTGGTGAAGATCAGAACCTAACAGCCAGGAGAGTGAAAAACTTAACTGATTGCAATAATGGTTTTTAAAATCACAAACAAGATTACAGCAGCTGTCCATAAGCTTTAATATCAGAACAATCATAAGTACTGACTTGAACATCATACTGCATTACATTTATCTGCTAAAAGGTACATTGAATTTTAACTTGTCAGCTGGCTCTCCTAAAAAAACTTGCCAGCTGGCAAATAGCTATGATAGCATTTCAGCAGTAAAGCTGAAAACCCTAAGAATAGAGTAACTTACTGATTCCTTGAGGTATTGAGACCTTATATGAGGCATCAAGGGCTTCTTTATAATTTTCTTCATCTATATTAATCATATGAGATTTTACTAAATCCTGCCAATAAGAAGAATAAGATCATGGCAACGAGTTAAGATATTTGGCGCTGAATGAACTGCAAGACCACAAGAATGTTGATTAAAGCAAATTCCCACCTTAAATTCCTTCTTCTCTTGTCTAGTTGATGGTAGGCATCCACCATGTTCGTTAACCCATTTTTCTGCAATGTTAATAAGAATAACTATATATGGAGTATGTTTGTGCACAACCGGATCTGTAACACTTAGGTCGATTGACTTTGCATATCTGTCAAAATTTTGGAAAGGACAAACATAAATACATCAAAATAAATTAAACATGCTAAAGGTAGAAGGCATTTTATGCATATCAACTTTTTTAAGGTAATAGGATTACTCTATTAGTTCAGGCCACAGTTTATAGAGCCGAAGATCATCTAGGAAGTGGTCAGGTTTAGATTCAATAACACCATGCTCCTGTCAAAATTTTAAGTAAAATGAATAAAATTTTTTTCCAAGAAATGCATCTAAAGAAAAAGAACTAACAATATAACATGGATCTTTGGTTTGAAGTAATTCCATGCATCTGCATATGTAGGTTTATGCATGACTTATATAATACAGGCTTTTTGTTTCCAAAGGGATAAGAATAATGAGTGAATTGAATGAATCAAGTGAATAGTTGCATGCAATCAATTACGAATCCACCAGAGAACGACTTTGATGCAAGCTTTCCTTCTTTTTGCAAGAAAAACAGCCTATTGTGCATGCATGTACCAACTAAAGACATGACATCTCATCAACGCAGAGCACACAGTGTGTCTAACTTGATGCATTTGCAAGGTATAACTAAACATCGCCTATAATTGTCGATTTTTTTAGCGGAAAAGGGATGGCCAGATTGCCGCCACCTCAGCATACCTTCAAGCTAATTCGAACCATCCCAGTGAGACCATAAGAACGTGCAATAACCAGCATGATATTTTCTTGTCTACAGATCTTATCCAGCTTCAAGATTGCATTTTCCAATAACTATTATAAAAAAATAGTATCAATTAGCTGACAATGGTAGTGGGAAGATTCACAATTTTCATATATGCTAAAACATAACAAGAATAAATTTCGTCAAAGTTAGCAGGCAATACTAAGAGTCCAAGACACAATAATGAAGCTGTTATACATGGTAGAACAGTGTTATTTTCTTTCCTTTTGAGAGAGAGAGAGAGAGAACAACACTGTTATTGCGTAGGTTTCGCACACTTATGGTACCTTAGGAAAGAACCAACAAAGTACGTCCATAGCATGCAATTAAGCAAGTATCAAAACTCAAATTACCATAATAGGTAGTCATCCTTTACCCTCGATGATGATATATCACTTCGTATTAATTAAAACAGCAGTGGGTTGATTAAAAGAATTGTATATCCTTGTAATTAGCATATTCATGTTCTCCATTATTTGTTTGTTATATAGTTGTGGTAACTAACCTTCATGCATAAATACATTGATGGATTATGGCTTTATTTCAGCCTTTGATAGGTTTGTTTATCAACCTTGTAATTGGAGTTCGGCCTACTCAATATGGACTATTTTTCTACAGAGATTTGTCTTCTCGAAAGGACAAGTTATTAAATAAATTTGTGCTTAAGATGCTTGCATTTTACTACCTATCTTATGTCCATTTTCAAAGTCATATGGTCACTTATAGTTTTCAGCATCCATCACCCTAACAAAATAAATCAGGTTTTCTTCAAGACTAATAGAGCGGAATGGCATCGTATGATCCATGTAGCCGACCCCACCTAGTGGGATAAGGCTTTGTTGTTGTTGTTGTTCTTCAAGACTACAAAATTCTCAAATAAAATAACTGGTTAGTGCAAAACAGAGCATTTAAAATTTAGGTAACATAACAGTGGAAATTCTATCCTGCATGACCGAAAGATTTAGCCATTTTTATTAGTTTTTGAGAATTAATAAAATGGAATAAAGGAGGAGGGTTGTGTTAGGCCCCGACAGCCAGCGTAAAATCCCGTCGAATCTCATGAACATGGATCAACGAATGCGTCGTATGATCTATGTAGCCGACCCCACCTAGTGGGATAAGGCTTTGTTGTTGTTGTTGTTGTAATAAAATGGAAGATTTTCCCACGAAAAAAATGGATTCCATTTCTTCCTGAAAAAGAAAAAATTGAATGAAAAGAACAGCATTACCTGTGTCGCTATGATTAAAGAGAATTCCTTAAAGAAAGAAGGATTTTTCTCTATTAGGTTCTCTGGAGTCTCCTCAACAAACTTGACTTTAACCGCATCATTTAGCTCTTGCAGAAAAGAACAGACACATTTGGCCTTTGACTCTCCCAAGCTTTCTTCATCCACTAAAACATTTAAATGTTCAGTATCCCAAGGTTTAAGGGCGCACAGAATAAAGGAACAGAACATACACAAAAAGTTGTTTCCCAGGTCATGCATTTCAACTTTAGATCCATCAACAACAGTAATGCATCCAATGCCACCAAGAACAAGATTCTTCAATGCTTCAGAACCGGTGGGACCACAGTTAAGCAAGCATATGCTGGCTTTTTCTAGGGCTGTTTGTCCTTGTTCTCCCCATATCCTAAATAAATATTCAATTATTAGTAACATAAAGAAATTATCAACCAAAAAATAAAGCAAGAAATCATATCATGTAATACAATCTTGTCTGATTGTCCGAATCCCTGTGTCATCTGACTCCAGGCGATGGTAAAGTTCAGATGTAACTTCCTATGGAGATTGATAGTAGCTCTCGGGATTACTTGTAAGCTTTAGCAGACTAGTTATGCGCATCGCTCAACAAGTATATGCTGTGGCTTGAGGACTATGGAACGGGTAAAGAAAATGCACCTTAGATGTCATGGCAGGACATACCAAAGTCCAAACAAAACTTAGTAAGCTTACAACAAAATTTTCTAAGATCCTGCATGATTGATGCCTACAATAACCAATTGATGCTAATTATTTCCTTCAACTGTTTCCTCAGATTGATTTAGCCTAGTTAATCATCATTCGAACGAATCTATTTACAGCCTGAAATCTGGACCTATTTTGTCAACATTTCAATCAAGAAAGATGAACACAAACGTTAAATAATCAACAAAACACAGTTCCCATGTTCGAGATCCGTTATCATGTCGCCCCACATTGCACAGAGTATAGAATTAATGAATGAACAAGAAGGGATAATTCGTTCCAATGTGCTTAAACCTCTTCAAGTTTCCAGCTCTAAGGCACAGGGATGATTACCATGTTATATACACCTTAACCAAGTCATATCACAAGGAAGAGAACATATGAAACGAGCTTCGTCCATTCCTGCTCTATTGCTTTACAAATTGAATTCCCGAGAGCTCCCAGCCTTAAGACGACACACAGCCCCTGTGGGAGGAAAGATGCCAGATTCCCCTCCTTGATCACCAAAATAAACATGAAAGAGATAACGAGCCTACAAGAAGAAGAAGAACCAACGGCCTTCGAGCAACAAAAGTCCTAAACCCTAATGATCACTAGACCCAACAATGCCCGGAGATTATTAGCCCGTTTCGCTTCGAATCAGAGGACGCCGAGGGGTTCAGATTGAGGGGTGGAGGGGATTGGTTACCTGAGTTGCCTATCGTACTTGTTCTTCTTGGAGTCACCGGCGGCGACTGTCATCGTCCGGCGAGTTCTGCTTGCTGCTGTCAAGAAGAAAATAGAGGAAAGAGAAAAAGAATGCAACTATTTTTCGTTGCCTGTGCGAGTGAGACTGCCCGTTTTAGTAGCACCAACTTATTCCTCACGTGAGACGCGCATGCCTGAACTTTAATACATTTTTAAATTTATTCAACTTTATTTTATGTTTAATATTGATTCAGTCTTTTTAAATAAGTTGCAAATGTATACATTGTCAATAAAAATTATTTTTGCATGTACATTTTAAAAAAAATAACAACTTATTTAAAACAATTCATTTACACCTTATAAATTTACGTCTTCAATAAATTCTTATTTTATAACAAAACTATGCTTCAACTAAATTATCCTCGTCACCTATTATGAAAAAAATCGTATATGATTTAGGATATATCTTGTGTCTGCACAAATGGTTATGGTAGGACGGTCCTCCCAGCGCTTGCGAATCGTTCGATGCAGAATCTACGTCCATGAAAAAAATAGTGTAGAGTAGAGCGAGTTAGCTTTGCGTTCTATGTAGAATCTACATCGATGAGCATTTGTCTTTCTCGACAGACACAGTAGACGTAGCCTATCTATCGAGGAATGAGAGGTCGACATAGCCGACCTGGCCTGCATTGGGTCCGACGGGGAATGGGGAAGAATAGGAGGACGGATGATGAATAGTGGCAACGAAGAGTGATGAGGTTGTTGGAGGGAAAAGGGTCCGGGAAGGAGCCAGAGAGGGTGATGTTGATGGCTGTGGCGTCTATTGTGCCCAGAGGAAGAAAGTCGTCATTGTCCTTGGTCCATAAGAAAGAGTGGAGGCTCGTCGGAGATTGTGGCTTTCGGGATGGGGAGAGGGACATGGAAGGAAAGAGAAGCAAAGGAAAGGAGGTCCAAAGGAGGAGGGGCCGATCGAACCTATGAAAACGGAGGGACCAGCCATGGAATCGTCGGCCGTTAGAGAAGTTCATAGGGGTGCAAAGAGCCGGAACACGCACAGACCACTTGACACCGCTCACGAATCACGATTTTTTCGATCGACATCCATTTTGCATCGGACGGACGAAACAATTGGGAGGACCATCCTACCAACACCACTTGGGAGGACACACATTATATCCTATCATTTATTGAGATGACATTTATTAACTATATATACACGCAAAATAATCAAGTTGTCGTATCACTTTAAGAAATAAAACTTGTAATTAATGCTTAGTTATAAGGAGAATAAGGAAAAAATTTGTGTTAGATGAAAGTGAAAGGAAACTTTTTTTTTATTTTAGAGTTTATTGTTTTTCTAGATAAACTTGCAGATGTAAAAATACGGAAATAAGTAATGTGCATGTTACAATGAATTGTTAACCTTTATCTTTTCCTCAAATTTTTAGATGTTGGCGGGACAATAAGATCCCATTAATCTTTTGTGCCAGTTGGCTTTACTGCAGGGAAATAGTCATTGGCAAGCTTCTCACCCAACACTGGCTTCTACAGAATGGTCTTCAAATTACTTGGTAGTATTCTTTGCTGGTTCCACTTTCCAAATGGGGCCGCACATGTGCTTTTCTTCACAAATTGAATGTTTTCCAAACACAGCTTCATTTCCCAAACAACACTTACCAACAAAGATTGGGATGAACTTCTAGGGGAAATTACATGAATCATTTATTGATTTTAGATCAACATCTCAATGATTTTTTAACTTCAATTTGTAACTAAATTATTTCCGAACTTTATTTTTCTTGCACGCGTCCCCTTGACCGATAATAATCAGTTCCTGATTAGATGAGTAACATGACACAATAAAAAATAACAAAGTATTATAAAATTAATAAAAAAATATTATAAAACTGGTGCTACCCATCTTCAGCAGGCAAGCTTGCGAACGGGGGGCAGCACCCCCATGTGCGAGCTCACATGGGGGTTGCCGACCCCCCTTTCCGTTCTCACCACACGTGAGGAAGAAAAATGAGGGGAGGCATCCCCCCATTCGCGAGCTCGTTGGCGAGCTCGTACAAGGGTGTCGGCCGCTCCCTCGCGAGCTAGGTTGGTCATAACTTTTTTATTTTTATTCATTTTTATAATATTTTATCATTTTATTGTGTTAGATCAGTAATCTAATCGAGAAAAAATGCTATTACCGGTCAAGTGGTCGAAGCGTGCAAGAAATTAAAGTTGAAAGATAATTTAATTACAAATTGAAGATTAGGGACCGAGTAGTTACAACATCCAAAGCTGAGGGATGATTGATGTAATTTTGTAGCTCCTCATCACTTGTCTTGAACTCGAGCCTCTGTGAATGTATAATAAGAGTCCCACCTATCACTGTTAGGTACGCAAACTAATCGAATTGGTTGAGCTCGACAGTGGACTGACCTTTAACTTGTGAACAGTGCGCTCTTTAGCACAACATAAGTTGAGTCACACTGTTTTCTCAAACACCATGAGATGGCTATAAAAAAAAGTTTTCCAAACAACACTTTATTATCACTATAATAAGAATTGCTAATATGGTGAAGTTTCCATAAAGGTCATCTAGTGCCACTTTTAGCCCGAGTTAAGATTCATTCAAATGGGTCGTTCATTCGATTCACAGAAATGGGAGCTGAATTCATAATCTGTTCTCATAGTTTTTCTCTCATTTTTGTATATGATTACTGATGCGTAAAATGATGTAGTAAAATAAAATCGCAAGCAAGTGAACTAGTTGCTCAAGTAATATAGTAATAGGAGTAAAGAGTGTCGAATCCACGAGAAATATTACTAATTTAATATCTGAATCTATAAATGAATAAGAGAACAAAAACATAGATTTTGAAGATAAGTTTTGTAATTATAAAATAAAATAAAGATAATAAGATAATAACAAGATAAGATAATGGTGTTGAAGTTATGCCTTAGGATGAAAATAGATTAGGATAAATATTTGAACCACAAAAGATAAAGTTAATCTTTAAAGATAAATATTAACTTGCGGTCTCCACGACTGACATCCCCTCAACTTAAGCATGCAGAACTATCTTAATTTAATAAGAATTGAAGTCTCCACAACTGGTATCCCATCAAATCATATTAATATTAAGATGCATTAAATTGGATTTTCTAAACTATTAATCCCTCTACAAACTGATACAGATTAACAAATCACACAAATTTGATTCTCCACACACTAGTTATCAAATTTATGTCAATTATTAATTTCATATAAAATCAATTAAAATTACTATCATAAATTTTGAAATTAAACACTCCACAAACTGGTATAGCCTAATTCAGAAATTCAATTAACTAACATAAAAGCATTAAGAACAATTAATAATTGATAAGAAAATATTAAAACAAATAAAATAGGTTCCAAATAGTTTCCTTCAATTAATAATCTCCTAAAATAATAATCCCAAAAACATGGAGTTCATCCTAAAAATATAGAGAGATAATAAAAATAATAAACAAAATCAGAAGAATTACACCCAGAGAGATAAAAAGGTTGAAGTTTCGGATCATGGACAGACAGTCGGACACCTTTTCTGTCATGACCCCGATTTAAACCTTGGTCTAACCAGCAAGTCGCGACATAATGCGATCGATAAAATTATTATAGCGGAAGCATCATATTATCGTGTAGAAATATGTGAGATAAGGTTATCACACCATTGTTCACAACCCACTTATATTTAAACTCATAGCAAGTACACACTCTAATTCAAACTCATACATTTTAAAAGGTTTCTGAAACATTTAACTTTTACACACCACATAAAACATTAAGAGGAGTCACACATCCCCACAAAATGACATCAAGAGACTAAGTCTTCAAAAGTGTTTCTAATCCGATAGAAAATTTCCAAGCACGATCATATGACTGGTCTACTGATCTGAAAAAGTGTTAAAACAACATTATGAGCAAACAACCGCTCAGTAAGTTGAAAACTCATAACATATGTGTTACCACCTATTCAATTCAGATAAATTAATTTAGCATTTTAAAAACTTATAGGAAACAAGCTGACATCTTATTACTTGTGAACAATTATCATATAATGAATGATACTACATCAAGTAATCTCAATGAATAACATCTTTAGCATATCATATAGTGTCTCACATATTTGTTTTACTTCATATAACATTTCACATATCATATCATGTATCATGTCATATCTATCATGTATCATATCATATCATGTATCATGTCATGTAACATGTCATGTATCATATCATATCATATCATGTATGCACGTATGCATAATGCACATGTCATATTACCAACTGGTCAGAGGAACATATTACCCTGTAGAGTTTCATATCATCCCAGATCATGGAGTACATTTCCTGCAGAAAATATATCATCCCTGGCTAGAGGCATCATATCATCTCTGCCGGGGAATATATATTATCCCGTAGGATACCATATCATCCCATAAAAATGAGGTACCTTTCCTGCATAAGAATATCATCCCGGCAGAGGAAATGCAATGCATGACAGATAAGATGCATAATACATGCATTAACCATATCATATCACTTAGAACACATATCATATAATTGTATTAAAAGTAATTCACTCACCTTTTTTATCATATAGAACATATAGTCAAATCAAATGATATTTCAAAAGACAGAACATGAGCTATAACAATGATGGGTTACTTCTAGTGCACCTTAGTACACTAGGAATTCGTGTGGTGCTAGAAACATCATGCATAATAATAATTAAACATGTGATATTAATACAATTATAATTTTTTTATCGTAATAGTCTTCACAAAGCCTAATCCTATTGAAATTTTCCATTTAAGGTATATTGTATAAGGACTTTAAAAATTTCATCAAGACAACCATATTCTTCACCTACCCAGTTTGCTGACAGATTGAGTGGTGCCAATTGTAAAATTCATAACTTCTAGAATACTTACGATAATTAAGTAATTATAATTTTTCATGAAACTAGACTCCTAAATGTTTCACCCATATAAATCTCATAATTTTATTGCTCATATATAGTTCTAAGAAAATCCAGAGATTTACCTCTGTTCTCTTCTACTTATCTGTTCTGACAGACTGAGCGATGTTCACTTTAAAACTCATAACTTTCGTTATACATGGTCTATAAACGTGATTCCACTTGGATTACAAAGATAACTTTAGCATTTAATCCATATAAATTTCATATATTAAGAATAAGCATTTAAATTACCATAGCATTTACAATTCAGACTACTCATCACATAAAACAGAAAGGGTGACTCAGAGTAATTGATTCATAACTTTTCACATACAAATCGAATTAACCTGATTCCAGATCCTATGGAAAGTAGACTCAATAAGGTTTGAACCTACTAAATTTCATAATTTTTGAAGAACTATAAGATGCCGAGAATATGTAGACAACTTTTAGATAGGGTTTGGTGTCCAGCAAAGAGAAAACATCATATAGGTGAACTAGGGTTTGATCCACACGTCAAGAACATGAACATAGAAGCACAAAGAGATCTTGGAGGCTCAGGAGAATAGAGTTCCATCTGAATTTCATAAGGATAATTCATAGAAAAGGAGTAGACAACTTACCTAGATGAAACCCTAGCAAGAAACCCTTGATTTGTTGTTGAAATCTCTCCTTTTCTCTTTAGTCTTTACCTCCTTCTCTTGCTGCCCTCTTCAGCTGAGTTTCGTGTGATTAGGATAGGTGTAAATAAGAAACTACCCCCATTTGGATTCAAATAAAATATTTAGAAAAATAAATAACTAAGGAATCGAAATCTAATTTTTTGTCCGAAGAACAAAAATCGTGATTTCACAGATTTTTTGATTTTGTGTCTACGTTTTACTTAACTCATACACCTCCTAAAAATTCTTAAAAATCACTTTTAGAATTCTTTCATATATAGGAATAATTATCGGGACTTTAATTTTCCAAATTTTCACTTTTCCGAAAGTCACATTTTTATGCCTTAAGTAAATTTCCATCGCTTTCGCACTTCAGTTGATATTGAAATGTAAGTCTTAACATCACATTCATAGAAATTATCAATAAGATAATATAACATAACATTCATACAACTTAGGGATATTACATTTTCAGACTTGATCAAAGTCGCGATCAACCTCCAGCCGTCGCACGTCTCTCCTCTTGGTTGTAGCCTACAGAGTTCACGACTTCACTGTACAAGAAACCTGGACTTTAGAGCACGAATTGAGATGATGTTATCTTCCTCTATTTATAGGTGCGATACGGTACGGTCATAAATATCGTACGGTCGAATTTAATTTCGTGAGATAAAACTTGAGTTGCTTAAGACTTTATCCACTTTGACGATATAGTTTCACCTGATAAGCTTGATAATTGGTTAATGATAAAAACTTATCAATTTTGCACCTGATGATAATCCTCTTTGAATCTCGGACACAAAATGTATCATCACCGATAGTTTGCGCCCAAGGATCGGTCAATGGCCGATGATACTTGATAAATGTTGGGTAAGGATAAATTTCTCAGTGCTTTTGTGCCTAATGATTCCCTTCATGGTTGGATTTTAGGGCCAATAGACTTGATTGATGATGGTGTTTTGCTCTCAAATATTAGTTGGAGTTCACGGTCGATAATCACCTTGGTTAAGGATAAAAACTTTTATCGCTTTGTGCCTGTAAAACTCTTCTTCATAGGATCACGGTCGCAAAATCCATAAGGATTATTATCTTCTAATGATGGATAGAATATGCGTTTTGCGCCTAAAGATAAATCATCATACAAGGGCGATAATCACTTTGCATCTGAATTGCGGCTGATGCGTCCGGTGATAATCCACCGGAATACTCGGCTTTTCATACAAAATATATAGTTATCAAAATTTAACTAATCTGCTCATAATTAAAATATTCAAAGAATTAATAATTAGAATCGATAAATCCATTACAACTAGAATTAATCTAAAATGATGAAATATTAATTAAAATAATAAACTAAAATATGTTATATTTTGCATGCATCAGTTACAAAAAAATCTTTCACTTGGTGTTAGCATCACACATTATATTCGAATCTGACTCCAAGGTGCTCATTGATATTTTCAACAAAAACACATCACAATAGAGAATCAAGAACATAATATTAGACTACTTTAATTTACTTTCATCTTTTACCAGTTGAAAGATTAACTATATACCCTGAGAAGCAAATGATGACTTAGACTTTTTGGCTACCTCACCCCGCAATGTGATTGGCAATGTTTTCAAAATCGGACCGGCAACCGGACCAGATTCCTTATCGGGTCACAGTTGGACCGGATCGGGTTCAATCGGATTGAACCAGATTTTATTAAAATAATATTATTTATAATAATGAAAAGATATAATATAAATTACATGATATACTATATGAATATTGTATTAATAACTTATTAATAATATTAAAATTGATATAATATATTTTTTATTTATTAAAAGTTTTAATAATGATTAACATATAAATATAAGTAGATTATAATTAATTTAATATCTACTATTTGTTGATGATAGATGGTATATTAATAACTTTTATCTTAAATTATTCTTATTTCTTTAACATCTTTCTTTTTATCTTCTTTATTTATGCCATTTAATGATTTCCATTTTAATGTTATTCAATTTTAAATGCTTACATTTTTTATTTTAATTTCTAATTTATTTTATACATGTCATATTTCCTCCTTTTTTAATCTTTCTTATATTCCTTTTCTTTTTTTTTCTTTTTTAACTTTCCTATTTTCATCATTTTTAATATTATCTTTCAAAATTCAACTTGAACCGGACGGCCGGTTCAACCGATTTTTTCCGATTTAATATCACAAATGATTTTAGTATCAAATCGAATTGGATTTCTAGCCGATTCCCGGTCGAATCGACTAGTCCGATCCGATTTTAATAACATTGGTGATTGGATATATCTTTGGTGGAAGGGATTCCCTCTCACTCTAGCTGATATTTTGTACAAGGATGCATTAAGCAATCGTAGTATCTTATTTTTCATGGAAAATAAAGCCGACACGGGCTCGCCCTAAGTAGTATTGTTGGATTGGTCTCCTAGCCCCCTTCGGCATTGAAGTAAGGTAAGAATAATTAACTTGTTCTCATCATTTTATTCAAACAAATTTTGAATTAGCACGTGGACTCCACCACTAATGATGACTGGAACAAAAAAAAATCGAGTTTTTTTTTCTGAGTTTGCAGGAACATAGTAGATGCAGGTGAATGAGAGGAGATGAACAAGTGACGAGTTATTAAAAAGTTATCCTAGAATATTTTTTTCAGCCATGCAAAACTTCTTAATATTTCATAACATAACAAGTTCCTTTGAAACATAAAACAAATACAGAAACAAAATAAAAAAGAAATCACTTTTTTCTACTTATAACATAAAACAATCACTTTTTTAATTGTTTATATTTTATAATTGTAAGATTACTATGTTATATTTTTTCTATTAACTTTTATTAGTCGTTCAGTTATATTTTTACCCTTTAATATCACTTAAAAATGGAAAATAAAAAACACCTCATTTTATTTTGAATGTTTTTTTATGGATCCCCTTATTGTTGCAACCCCTAAAATTTTAATGCTACTTATTTTAGGACAATTTTCTCTTTTAATCTTGGCTTTCACAATTCAGGGAAAAAATATAACTTAATATATGATTAAAAGTTTAGGAGTGGCAATAAAAAGATTATTTAGTTTTTTAGAAGTGAAAAGACACAAATGTAATCCAATAACCAGAATAAAAAGAGAAGTCAACAGATCAATTAAAATGACAAAAACTTCTCACCAGTTCATAAAACATAAATAATTTTCTTTATAACATTAAACAAATACAGAAATAAAAATAAAAAAAAGAAATCACTTTTTTTTTCCTATTTTCCACATCCCTCCTCACTCCTTCCGCCTTATCCCCAACCCAATCCGCTGCCTCACGCCCTCCACCTCTCATTCCCTCGCAATCTCCCCATCCAAAAACGCGAACAAGTCCGTCCCTCATTACGACTCTCGCATCGTAGTAGCAGCAGAGTCGGACGAAGCAGTCGCAGCAGCAGCAGAAGAAGAAGGCGGAGGAGGAGGCCGTCGACGCTTCCTCTGACATGGCCATGGCTTGCACCCACCTCTCCTCCCGCTCCTTCCTCGCCCCCTCCCGCCTCGCCTCCCCCTCGACCTCGCCCCCGGCGCAGCCGCCGCAGCGCCACCGCACGGCCGTCCACTGCGGCCTCCGCGAGCTCCGCGACCGCATCGAATCCGTCAAGAACACCCAGAAGATCACCGAGGCCATGAAGCTGGTGGCCGCCGCCAAGGTCCGCCGCGCCCAGGAGGCCGTCGTCAGCGGCCGCCCCTTCTCCGAGACCCTCGTCGAGGTCCTCTACAACATCAACGAGCAGCTCCAGACCGAGGACGTCGACGTCCCCCTCACCAGGGTCCGCCCCGTCCGCAAGATCGCACTTGTCGTCGTCACCGGCGACCGCGGCCTCTGCGGCGGCTTCAACAACGCCATCATCAAGAAGGCCGAGCAGCGGATGCGGGAGCTCACCTCCCTTGGTATCTCCTACACCGTCATCAGCGTCGGCAAGAAGGGCAACAGCTACTTCCTGCGCCGCCCCTACATCCCTGTCGACCGCTTCCTGGAGTGCGGCGCCCTGCCCACCGCCAAGGATGCCCAGGCGATCGCCGACGACGTCTTCTCCCTCTTCGTCAGCGAGGAGGTAGACAAGGTCGAGCTCCTCTACACAAAATTCGTCTCCCTCGTCAAGTCCGACCCCGTCATCCACACCCTCCTCCCCCTCTCCCCCAAGGGCGAGATCTGCGATATCAACGGCGTCTGCGTCGACGCTGCCGAGGACGAGCTCTTCCGGCTCACCACCAAGGAAGGCAAGCTCACTATTGAGCGGGAGACCGTGCGGACGCCCACGCCGTCCTTCTCCCCCATTCTCCAGTTCGAACAGGACCCCGTGCAGATTCTTGATGCCCTGCTGCCCCTATATCTCAACAGCCAGATCCTTAGGGCGTTGCAGGAGTCGCTGGCCAGCGAGCTCGCCGCCAGGATGAGCGCCATGAGCAATGCCACTGACAATGCAGTCGAGTTGAAGCGCAATCTGTCGATCGTGTACAACCGGGAGCGACAGGCCAAGATCACGGGCGAGATTTTGGAGATTGTTGCTGGTGCCAATGCTCTAACATGATCAAATGCAGCTCCTACGCTTGCACTTCGAACTCAGAGTCTGTATCGATTTCTTGTAAGTCTTATTTTTTTGCCAAGTGCTGCCTGATTCAGTCCCAAAATATCTGCTTTTAATCATGTATGCATAATAGAAATTTGTCAGGGTTACTCTTGTTCTGATACTATCCGGAAACCAGAATTGTGTATTCCAAACTGAGAATATATGTATTGATTGCCACCTCCTTTTCTATTGTAAATCGCTTTGTATCTTATATTTGTATTGATCACCATGAATATTTCAGCTCATGGACTGCAATATTTCATAAAGATTTCTAACTTTGAGCACAATAAAGGGAGTTAAAGGTGTCTGAAATCTTTTTTCTTTCCAGCGTGTGCATTTGATTCTCATCTAACTCATTATGTTTTGATGAGAACAAAACTATTGTCAGGAAATTATGTTAGTTTTCTGAGCAGCACTGATGAACATACAAGCTTCACTTGGTTCCTCGAATAAATACGGAAACTTTATACCATATTTCCTCCATTGCATTTGTCCCTCTTCTTCTGCAAATAAGAACGTAATAACATTTTTTGTCGACTTCAATATCTTGGATGTACTTCTGTTCGCATTGCTCTGACATTTGTGTTTGAAGGTTGGGTCTCCCTCCTCAAATTGTTAGTTGTTTCTCAATGTTGCAGTGATTTCAATCATCTAGAAAGAGGGATGATGCCTTTGATCCTAGTTTAATAGTTCTCAAGGGCTAGAATGTGTCCTGGTTTTTGTGCTCGAGTAATTACAGGTCTCATAACTGGCCTATATTTCTACACGAGTGCATGATACTTGAGGTTAGTTACCTGGATGCAACTTGTGTTGATGTTACTTGGAGCATTCATGACATTATAAGGGGATGGTTTATGCTAAAATTATTCCTTTAGATGTCCTAAAAATTATATATACCAAAGCATCAAATTACAAAGCTAACTACAAAATGTATCTTACACTCTTCTTGGTGTTTAATTATTGAGCTTGTATTACTATCATACTAGAACTCTATCACTTGGTGGGATTTGTTTACCTGAGCTTTCAGAATTTCATGCTGAGTACATTTACATGTATCGTTCCTGGTAAGCACCTGAAGTACCCTTGAAATGTATGGTTCCTGGTTCAGTATGATTTTTGACTCTTAAACACAAAATTTCTTACAAGGTTATGCATTATTTCATGGTGCTCTGTTTGTGAATACTGCTGATCTTTCTTTCAAGAGGCATTTGCTTAAGGAAGCTATCTTTGTTGAGAATGTAATGTTCAACGGATTTAACTACTTGTATTCTAAACCAATGTCATGAATTATTTCCAAGCCAGTAGGCTAACAACAACTATTCAGATGTTTTTTTTTTGGTTCATTTGAATTGCGTTCTCTTCTTTCCTGTGACCATGGTGATGCCTGTTACCTAACTGGATAATTATTGTACATCCTGCACGCCCGCACGCACATTCGATATATAATAATATTGGGCCGATGGATGTACAGCCACTCGTTCCAGTTGGATGCATTATTGTTTTCGTCTTTCTTTGGATAAAATTTTAAGAAAAAGAACGAGGGGGAATTTTCATTTTTTTTCCTCTTCGTCCTCCTTGTGTGCTATTTTATTTCAACCTCAATTTAGGTGTAAAATTCTTTCCCCTTCTTTTCCTTTTTCTTTCCTTCTTCTTAACGAGTGTTCCAAATAGTGTTAGATCGTCCCAATGGAAGGCATCTCTCTCCCCCTTTCGGATCCCTCTTCTCCCCCTCCTTTACTCTTTCTCTCTGCTATTAGTCTTCATTTATTTGTTTTAGTCTTGACAGTCAACACAAGCAGAAAGCATCTACCCTCTCTTCTCTTTCTCCCTGCTATTAGTCTTCATTTATTTCTAGTCTCAACACTAGAGGTGTTCACCGGGTTGGGTCTACCTGTGAACCCGACTTGATCCGATTGACTCGACTTTTAATTTTTTTAAATTTTTTATTTAAATTTAAGGCTTATATTTGATTTAAAAAAATTAAAAAATAAAATAAAATCTTTTAAGTATAGAAATAATATTAAATACTTGTAAAACATATTTTATGCTTTTAAAATAATATTTTTATATTAAATAAAATATAAACTAGTAAGAAAAAAATTAAAAAAAATAAAATTAGGTGGTCGGGTAACTCGACCACGTTCGGGTCGGGTTGGATTGGATCCAACCCCCCCTCCCTCCCCCTAGCCCCTTAGATCCGATCCAATCCGACCCGACCAAATCGGATCGAATTTGTTCACGGGTCGAGTTGGACCCGACCAGTGAACATCCCTACTCAACACAAGAAAAAAAGCATCTACTCCCTTTCTGGATCCCCCCTCTCCCACCCTCTCTCTCCCTCCCTTTTTTTCTGTCTCTCTGCTCTTAACCTTCATTTATTCGTTTTGGACTCCACACAAGCAAGAAAATGTTAAATGGAGAGAGGAAACTAAGGAGCGAGGCATTGCAGGTTCTTAGAACTAACTCAAAAAAGAAAAAAAAAGTACAGAGAGAAGTTAGAAGTTAATAAAGCCGAAATGAAAAAAAAGTACAGAGAGAAGTTAGAAGTTAATAAAGCCTAAATGCTTTGAGCACGTTATAAAGCATAAGAGAAATGAAATGATGTTATCAGCAATTTCACCAATCATCTTTTTATCTCCTCTGTGAGTTTGTCAGGACAAGGGAGGCAAAGATGAGAGAAAAATCTAAGTCTACCTTGTTGCAATCAGAGAGAGAAGGGAAGAGAACAAGGCAAGGAAAGATAAAGACAAAAGTAGTCTTGCAGATTGCAGATTTAGATGGCTGTAAATTCTTTTATCCATATATAAATAATCGTTTTATGTCGTACTTTAAAGTTATATTAAACTCGTAAAATTGCAAAATAAAATTCAATTATAAAATAATTAGTACATTCATATTTTTCATAATACAAAAATTTGTATATTTAGATCCATGTAGAAAATTGATATGTTTCATTCATATGAGCAATAAGTACTATTACTTATAAGTAGCTGATAATAATTGAAGTCTATTAGGTTAAAAATGCACTAAAGTTGATTACACTAAAATTTCATTTCATGGTACATTCTTTGAACACTTCATTCCTTAAACCATTATTGAAATACTATTTTATGAACTCGTGTTAAAAAAATTGTAGAAACTCGTATAAAAATAGTATAAAGTATAAACTCTACAAAATTTTAAATCATTTTTTAGTAAAATTTAAATGTTCCAGTCATATAACAGTACATTTCTTTTTGTTGATCTAAATCCTTAAATTCATAAGAGTTCGAGAGTTTACTCTATAATCCAGTCTGACAAGAGGACAGAGAATTTGCTGGAGGAACCGAGTGGGAACCACATTAAATTCACTCTACTCCCTGTCGTCTTCATCGGTGCAACTACAACTGCAGCAGGGTAATCACAGGTGCTAATAATTTGACCAAATTGTGAAATGATCCATATTATCCTCTTAACAGATCTAATCAAGATATTATTCGTTTTGAACCTATTGGTCCACACAAGTTTAAAACACGTTTAATCAATGATCAACTTTATGTTTTGCTCATGTGAAACTATTCAATGAGACTATTTTGATTCTTAAACTTCAGGTCGTTACAATCTTTCTCCCCGTAAAGAGTTAAACATTCTCGTTGAACGGGTCCGTATTGTTATATTCTCACGTGGCTCGAGTTAGCTCTCATACCATTTTATTACACCCTCCGATCCAATCAAGATATTATTTAGTTTAGACGTCCGCACGAATTTAAAATGCATCTCAAAAGATGAAGAGAGTAATTATATATAAGCGCAATGTATTTTACTCATGTGAGATTATTTAATAAAATCATATTGATTTTTAAACTTAACGTCGTTATCATCATAGTTGCAAATAGCTTTTAAAACTTCAGCCAGCTTATCGAACTCCCACTTGTAATTGCAAAAATTAACACAATTTGATGCATGCATGCAGTCAGACTTGGGCAATTGCGTATGCTCCAATTCGATCCAATTGGTATATTTCATTTTATTAGGTACAAGTACTTTTTTTGGGTTGCTAAATTTTCGATGTTAAAAAGTGACGTCGATCTAATTCGATGATGTTATAACAAAAATTTTACCTCTACTTAAACAAAAGGGACATAGTTAACCCAAATCACCATTCATGCAAATCGATAAACAAGTCAATCAGTTCTTTGCACGGATGTGTCGTCTCGAAGTTTTGCGGGATCCCTGTCCTCTTCTATACCAATGCTCCTCAGTTGAGGTCTCCTCGTCTCTCCGCGCCACGCCTCTTCTCGTGTCACCATCTCCCTACGTCGCCGTGTACTGAAGCAGCTGCACATTTAACGTCTTCCCACATGTCACCGCTTAAAATTTATGCTCACGAGTGCTTCTCTTAGGTGCTGCTTCTGGTGTTGCTTCTGCATATGGTTCTTGTTCCACGTACGGAGCAATCTGAACTCCCTGTTTAGTTACGCGCGTTGGACGTCTCTGATCGGTTCCATGGGTATGCCAAATTCTGCACTCTTGATCGTTATCCTGGTTCTTGCATTTCGAATTGGTTTTGGATAGTAACTTGTATAATTTATATGACTGAACAATGCTTCAGAAGTTTAGAGGCTGACTGATTCATTTGTAAGCCACATCAAAGTTCCTTTCTTTGGGGGATGGCATCTATAGAAATGGTTGATTGAAACTCTAGATTTCATATTTCTTTGCGTCTTTTTCTGTAACTTTGTGTCTGTAAGACTGATTTGGGACTTCTCAGTGGAGCCCTTAGATTCAACTGATGAGTTAACCACTGGTTTGCATTTGTTATGGATTAGGCTCTGCGAATGCGCATGAGCATATCTTGACGGGTCTTGCAAAGCCCAGCGGAGGGGAATATGGGAAGTACTACAGTCTATCAGCGCTGAATGATCCAAGAATTGGTAATTGTATATGCTGTTCTTTCTAAAGTTTTGGAAGTAGATTCATGTTCTTATATTCAACTCCCCAATATTAATAATCAGGATGGTAGGAAAATTTGCTTTTTACTCACACTATCCCTGCATAGTATTATTTTTGTTTTCAGTTACAAGTGATAGTATTATTTGGCAATTCCATTTTGAATCTCCCAGATAAGTTGCCGTTTTCAATTCGAGTCCTCCTGGAGTCGGCAGTTCGGAACTGTGATAACTTCCAAATTACCGAAAGGGATGTCGAAAAAATAATTGACTTGTAGGAACAATCTCCCAAGTCGGTCGACATTCCATTCAAACCTGCTCGTGTTCTTCTGCAGGTAACAGTGAGTTCACTCATTAGCATCTTGATGGATTTCCTAACTCCACAGTCTATTAACTGCTCTGGACAGGATTTCACTGGTGTACCAGCTCTTCTTGACCTTGCTTGCATGCGTGATGCCATGGACATGCTGGGTGTTGATTCAAATAAAATAAACCCATTGGTTACTTCACTTGTTTCCTTCAGTTTTTATTTAACTCTTGCCATTCTTTTGAGACCAATGATTTGCCGAATAGCAAGAAACCATTGAAAATATGAATGTTATCTACTGTGCAAATCCAGGAATATTTACTTTTTTATTTTCTCGCTTCAGTGCATCTTGCTAGAAAGCTAAACTTTGCTAATATTATAGTAATTCCTTTGATCTCTACTGTTTTAAAGCCATAACTCTTAACGGAAAAAGGGTTTCAGAAACATTCAGTTTTTTTTTTAAATCTTTGTTGCTTTATAATTCTTTGTAATTAGTGCGATGCCATTTTGTTTGCAGGTTCCAGTAGATCTTGTCATTGACCATTCAGTGCAGGTAGATGTAACAAGATCAGAAAATGCTGTTCAGGCGAACATGGAAGTTGAGTTTCAAAGAAACAAAGAGAGGTTTGTCTTTCTCAAGTGGGGATCTACTGCTTTTAGAAACATGTTGGTTGTCCCTCCGGGATCAGGCATTGTACATCAGGTGATGTAATGTTTTGGTTCTCTATATTTCTTTTCATGTGCAAGCATGAGCATTTATGTATGTATATCTACATGTGTCTGTATATAACATTTACATTTCTATTTGTAAATGTTTACATGATCATATCTATTTCAATTTGCACCATAATATATATACAATTTTGACACTTGTAATATGCGATGAACCATTTCTTCAAGGGTATATCACATTTCCTTCACCTTAATCCTTAAATCTAGAAATCACATCTTCAGCCACTAAGTCGCTAGTGAATCCAAAGAAACATATCACATGCTGATGAATTCCTTATGCAAGTTTTTGTGGTTTACGTCTTAATACAATATTTCTGCACAATATTGAATCACCATACTTTTCATGGAGCTCATCTGGATACATCTTGCAGGTCAATCTAGAATATCTTGGGCGGATTGTTTTTAACACTGATGGCATTCTGTACCCTGATAGCGTTGTTGGAACTGATTCTCATACAACTATGATTAATGGATTAGGAGTTGGAGGGATTGAAGCTGTCGGAGTAATGCTCGGTCAGGTACATGCAACATTCTAGTGTGGTCATAGTTGTTTATAGGCCTTTTGTCCTGTTTTCTCTTAACCTTTTATCACATATCTTCATGATACTTCTTGAAATGTTCTCTTTTTTGTGGTTTCTTTGTGGAAAAAATATGGCTTTGGTTCCTTGTGTACACATTGTGTTTCAATAATGATTCTTCTTTGCACACAGCTTAGGCTTGAGTACCTTTCAGGGCTTCTTTTGAGAGTCATAAGCTTGTAATAGGTGCTGTTTATTTCCTTTGGGATTATCCAGCTTACTTCTATTAATTGAGTATTTAGTTATCCTGTTAGTTACTTTGAATTGATTATCAACTTAGTCCAACCACAAATCATGTTTCACTTCTTGATAGGATGAGATCTGGTAATATATTGAAATTGGCATAACAGAAATGCAGAATATTGAACTTACAAGCAAGGGCACATATTCTTATCCAGTTGCTTTATTCTGTCAATTATCTGCTATATACATCTCACACGCTTTCTGTGAACTTGTGAGGTTGCAGGAAACATGTTTATTATTTTACTGAAATGCATTAGAATTACTCACCAATTAAAAGAGAACTTGATTTTGCACATGACTGTGAAAGCATTGTTGTTTCTAGATTAGTTTTGCCTTATATTTTTTGCTTCTAACTATTTAACTCTAAGTTTGTATCTACTTCGCAGGCTATGAGCATGGTTTTGCCAGGAGTTGTGGGTTTCAAGTTGTCTGGAAGATTACGTGATGGGGTTACAGCTACTGATTTGGTACTAACAGTCACTCAAATGTTGAGAAAACATGGAGTGGTTGGGAAGTTTGTTGAGTTCTATGGTACTGGATATTTAACAAAGAATCATTGCGTTGATTTTTCTTATTAGTAATTTATGGCACACAGAGTTGTGAAGTGCATTCTTTTTCATTCTCGATCTTTTCAGGTGAGGGTGTGGCTGAGTTATCACTAGCCGATCGAGCAACCATTTCTAACATGTCACCTGAGTATGGATCAACTATGGGTTTCTTTCCGGTAGATCATGTTACTCTGCAATATCTGAAGATGACGGGAAGAAGTGATGAATCTGTTAGTTTCTTTTCGCTGTTTGTCTTTCTTCAAATTATTTTTTTAGCGGTCAACATATGCATTGTGAGTGTTTGGTTTTTGTTGAAATTGATGTGCTAATTAATCTTCCTAAAAGCATAAGCCATTAGGAAATTCAACATCAATGATTTTATATTTTTAACACTCCTCTCACATGTGGGCTACCGACAACTTTGGTCTAAGCCGAGCCCATCATGTGAACAACTGAGGGGAAATATATTTTCTTAATAAGAACTTAACGAGGTTTGAACTTTTGACATCTGTCTCTAATATCATGTTAAATTTGATGAGTTAATCAATCTTCCTATAAGCTTAAGCCATTAACAATATCAATGATTTTATATTCTTAATGGTTTTGTTGGGGAATTAGAGGAGGATGTTTCAGCAATGTTGTGCTTTTAAAACCTCGATGTTATCTTGTGGATCTAATGTGTAAGATTTTAAGATCTTATTTGATCACACAATCTTACGATCTTGATTAATATAATTATTTAAAGAATAATAAAAAAATTCATGATAATAATAATTAATTTAGATGAAATTTAATATATTTTCCTCATTCTTATTATGTTTTGATGTAATTTGACTTAAAAATAAACAAAAATATGATTTCATGAGGTGTAATTTAAGAGTTGTGCGCAAAATTTATCAAAACAATATTTATCTTTTAAATTATATATTTTTATTAATAATTAGGATCTTAGGATTCTTGATTTGATTTTATGATTTTCAATCTTATGATCCCCTTACGTTTCAGAAGTTGTGGTTTAAAAGTTCAAATTTGGTTATTTTCCTGGCAGCTTAACTTTTGTTAATTGATACACCCTCATTAGTAACTAATGTAACTTAAAATGGTGACAAATAACTACCTGACCTAATACGTTCTTGGAAGTAGCAACATTTCCCTGAGTTTATCTAAATAACCTAATGTTCTTGTATAGGTTTCAAACTCATATTTTGGTGCGCATATTTCTAATTTACCACATAAAGTCGTAAACTTTAGACTTGTCAGGAGAGAGCAAATGTACTAATGTATGTTGGATCCTTTCCAAAAAGTTAAAACTTTTGGGCAAGTGGTTACTGCACATTTATTTTATATATATATCATCTGAACATTTTCATCATTCTACTTCTTTTCCATGGCATAAAGGCAGAGTGATCATGTCGACTAAATTCGAACTTAACTTGAATTTAGTGGATGAACTCAAATAAATTTTCATAGGATAACCGTCTTCCTGAATAATCTACTTTGGTAATGTGATACATGCATATACTGTAAATTGTCGTAAATTTGTAATTTTCCCTTTTTCTATATGTGATGTAGGAGCATCAGGAGTTTTAAATGTGCAGAAATATTTTTCTTTTGGCCCTCATAAGTTTTTTGTGTAACTACAGGTTGCAATGATTGAAGCGTACCTGCGATCCAACAAAATGTTTGTTGATTATAATGAGGTATATCTCCTGTGATGCTTTTAATTTAAACTAGTGAAGCTTGCTCACTAGACGAATGCTATCAACAAGAACAATTGTACTTCATAGAGCTCTTATCAAGAAGAACCCCTAAAAAGACTCGTAGAAATAAGTATCAGTACGCAGATGCAAAGCCTGATAAAAAGTTGGCAAATCTTTATCCGATGTTTACCAATATCTTAATTGGTCATCTGATTGAGCGGGCAAATTTGGTAATTGGTCTGTTTTGACTCCTTGAAGGTTACCTGCTATTATTGTGAGGTAGTCTTACATCTTTTGCAGGTCTTTAATTGTACATTGCACTCTGTGTATTGTCTTAGTAGGTGCAAACACAGAGAGTATATTCATCTTATCTAGAATTGGACCTTGTAGACGTGGAGTCATCTGTTTCAGGTCCAAAGAGGTAACTGAAGTGATGTCTGTTTATAATGTAATTGATTCTTGATTTTACCATCTTTCATAAACCCATCTAATATCTTCTGCAGGCCTCATGACCGGGTACCTTTGAGTGCCATGAAAGCCGATTGGCATTCTTGTCTTGGTGGTAAAGTTGGGTTCAAGGTGAGTTATATAAGTTGCACAGTTACTTGATTGGTCCTACCAAACGTAGCTAGCATTTTTTTCCAGCATGAAATGGAACATATGTTAATGCACATATGTAAAAGTAAGTGTAGGGAATTGTTCACTTCGATACATGTTAATGCAAAATATATGTGTAACATAACTTTTTCTTATGTTTCCATTGAATATGACTATATATTTGATATAAAGTTTCTCATTTAGAATGTGAATACTTATCTTGAAATGCATATCTATTATTGATCTGGAGGAAGGTACATGACTTTTTCCATTATGAATTATAACTTATAATTTGGTTAGTGAATCCTCAAGATAAAAAATCAGGATATTGTACTCCCTCAAATATTGCTGAAATTTTCTCCTCTCTATCGGAGGGCTTTGCTATACCAAAAGAAGAACAGGATAAGGTTGTCAAGTTCACTTTTCATGAGCAACCTGCTGAGTTGAAACACGGCAGCGTGGTTATAGCAGCTATTACAAGCTGCACAAACACCTCAAATCCCAGTGTTATGCTTGGTGCTGGACTAGTTGCAAAGAAGGCTTGTGAACTAGGACTGGAGGTCAGTTGGCACTACAACTTGTTGGACTTCTCAAAAAAAAAAAAACTTTGTTGGACTGATGAAGTGCTGTTTTGAATAAATAGATTAAACATCAATGTTTCTTTTCTTATTACTGGGTCAAACCATGGATAAAAACGAGCGTTGCACCAGGTTCTGGAGTTGTTCCAAAATACTTACTCAAGTGGTGCTTTGCATGAGAATTTGATATTACAGGCTGATGCCTTGGCTGCACAATTTCTGTGACAATCCATTTGCTAAACCCAGAAAAGATCTAACTGAAGGTTTAATTGCCTATTTCAGTGACTTGCAAAAGTATTTGAATAAACTAGGTTTCAATATAGTTGGATATGGATGTACAACATGCATTGGGAATTCTGGAGATCTTGATGAGTCTGTTGCATCTGCCATTTCTGAAAATGGTAACTTCATTGCTCGGATCTCATTCTTCGCCTATCTTAATAGGTCCTAATAGTAATTATGGTTGTAATTTGTGAATCCCGAAGAGTCAAATATTTTAATTTAAAGTTAGCTTCCCAATAATTTAAACTCCGCCTATGTTTTATAGCCGGTCCCAAGCCCGGATAAAGGAGGAGGGTTGTGTTAGGCCCCGACAACCAGCGTAAAACCCTGTCGAATCTCATGAACATGGATCAACGAATAATGGCGTCGTATGATTCATGTAGCCGACCCTACCTAGTGGGATAAGGCTTTGTTGTTGTTGTTGTTGTTGTTGTTAGCTTCCCATTCATTTTTTCTTTATCAAAATGATTTACTGGTATATTAATATATGAATGTGATGTTATGGCAGACATAGTTGCTGCTGCTTTGCTTTCTGGCAATAGGAACTTCGAAGGAAGGGTGCATCCTCTGACCCGAGCAAATTACCTCGCCTCACCGCCGTTGGTTGTTGCTTATGCTCTAGCTGGCACAGTATGTGGATGCTAATTATTCCTTTCTTGTTTTTAATACATACTTATGATGGTACAAACATGCGATGAGTATCAGTATATAATACTGTGATCTGTAGAAACACAATTTTTTTGGGTGCACCATATGATTTCATAAAAGAAATCAGTATTACAAATTTAGGGTTAATTCTATCACCTTGGTCAAAGCAGCCTCTGCTAATGCTGTGATCAATTTACAATATTGCACGAGTACATTTAAGGGATGGTCCCCCAACTTATAGGGTGTTCTCATTAAGGTCACTCAACTTTGATTTGTAACATGAAGATCATACAACTTTCATAATCTTTCAGTTGTGGTCGTCGCCCGTTTGCCGGTCGATCGCATACGTGGACGCCAACTGTCCAACTCATTGGATGCCACCTGGGTACCTGCCGAAGTTAAATAAATTTCTAGTTCCCCCTCCTCGCCCGCCGCGCGTGCCAGCCGTCCTCGCCCCTGCCCCTGATTCCCCTTCCCCGTCGCCGTCGGACAGCAGCCGTCCCTGCACCCCTGCGACATCGGCACCCTTCTCCTCCGCCGGCGGCGGATGCACCAGCCGGCCTCCCGCCTCCAGTCCCCCTCCCAGCCGCCGCCGGACAGCACCACCCCTTCAATTAAATGATAGAAGACAACATCGACATGAGAAAAAAAAGTAGGATGCATCTTTTTTTATAGTTTTATCATTTTTTCTTTTGACAAAATGGTGATTACTAGTTATATATATAACACTGATGAACTTTAATTTGACCCTCGTTAGCAAGCATTGCATCCCTACTTTCTGATATTCTTACTAGAGCATTTACATGGTATTTGGTCACCCTATTGAATCACCTGTTTTGTAGATTGCATTAAGGACTGAATATTAGTAACTATCTAACTTAGCAGTAACACATCAACTATCATCTTGTTGTAGTTATTTAATAAGGAAAGGAGAGAGGCACTAAGTACTCTGTTTTGATGTTTTTTGGACTCATTTTTACATTTCATTTTTCATGTAGCTTTGAGATCATGTTTATCTATTTTTCTTGAACTTGAACTACCCCATGCCTAATGATTTGTCAAATGCATGAGAACAGGACTCTTAGATAATTTTCTTATCATGTTAGGTATATATACAATGGGTATGCGGCTGTGTGGGCTTCTGCTACATGCCAGCTAGAAAGGGCAATAGTATGAGAAAATCCTGCAACCAGGGGTGTATACAACAATTGGACTGGTTTGTCATGGGTGAAAGTTGAAGCCTCACTGTCATGTTGAGGGGTTGTGTACCATAGGTGTTGATAAGCATGTCCTACACCAAGATGCCTATTCCATCCTTCTAATGATGCAAGTCTCTTTCACTGCTCAGAGAAAAGATGGGAATCATCAGAAGAAAAAAAAAGGAAAAGAAGAGCTTACCCCTTGTTCTTCATGCAATGATGGCTACTTAAAACCTTGTAATTGTCGTATTTGATCAGTACTTGATCTAATCAGCATGCCATCCATTCTCAAATTTAGATGTTGAGAGGATATGAAATTTATTACCACAGGTTCACCTTTTATTCGTGCATCTAAGACTACAAGGAGAGTGTTAGAACTTCTGTAGCTCAGCCCAGTTTCTGCAGCCCAATTGTGCCGAAATTTTGCCATCTAGCTGCTGCTATTGGCTACATTAGTCACCTTTTATCCATGTAGCTGCTGCTACTGGCTCCATGTCCGCTTGTCTTCACTATCAAAAGCTTCCAGATTATCTTCCTTGGGCAACTGTTCTTGTAAGTTTCCTTTTCTTGGCTCACGTTGCAGCTGTTACTCATACCAACTAATATACTTTTGTGCAGCCTTAGGAACGTTGAACTTTGCTCATGCACATCACCATAGTGAATGCACAAAGTATACTTTGCTACAGGCTTAGATTCTCCACTTCATTGTAAAGATATACATCCCAGGGTGTTGAAAGAAATAGGAATTTGGGGAATAAACAATAGGTCTGAATGCACGAAGATGTACTTGACCTGGAAAATCCAGATTTGTGGAAGTGGCTTACTGGACAAGAGCAGCCACCAGATGCTCTAAACAACAATCCAGTATGTCAAAAAATTAATTCATTTTTCCTCTAAAATTAAATTATTTTATTTTTATGTTACTTTTTTCCTGGATATGAGGATGTAAATAACTCCGTCTATGTTTTATAGCCGGTCCCAAGCCCGGATAAAGGAGGAGGGTTGTGTTAGGCCTCGACAGTCAGCGTAAAACCCTGTCGAATCTCATGAACATGGATCAACGAATAGAGCGGAATGACGTCATATGGTCCATGTAGCCGACCCCACCTAGTGGGATAAGGCTTTGTTGTTGTTGTTGTTGTTGTTTGATAGTCTGTAAAGTGGGTCAATTTCTAGTACCATTGATCTACTGTATTATTTAACTTATTTCTCACCCCAAGATGCAGGATCCTTGCTGTTTATTTCATGCCCATAACCATTAACTAATCAATGGATGCTTTGGGCCAAAGATATAAACATTTTATTGATAATAGCTTAGGTTGTTCACCAGTTTTTTTCTCATAAAAGGAAATGTGATACATGCATATTGTGAGACACAGAAAAGTAATTTAAATTAATTCATATGGATTAATTCATATGGATTAATTCATATGCAAATCAAACATCACTTTGCATTTTGAACCATATACTGCACATAGGTACATCTGGCTTGTTGAATTCTAAACAATGAAATCCCTATTATGTCTGAGAATGTTGCTTATTGACGATATTTCTTTTTATGAACTGAAAAAAAAAATGATTGTTGGTATATTGCTAGCTTTCAGTCTAGCAAGTTGAATGGCTACTTGATATATTCTTTTAACTGAATAAAGAACATATCAAACTCCTTTAAATTGTAACTTTTCTTGAGATGCTCTGGTACCTGGCATGTTAAAGTTTTTGCTCTATCCAAGCATTGGCCACGACCAATTTAGATTTTATGTCATATAAATAAATGCAAATAGTCCTTGATCAAATTAGGAAATTTGCATGTAATCATATTTGATCATGAGAACAATGTAATGTCAAAATATTCTTCTTTACATGGTTATGTCAAGTTTCTTTTCTGATGGTCACTTCATCAGAATCCTGAGTAATTTATATCTCCAGTGATAGCGTCACTTTACGTGGAAAGTTTAATTTTGTGATTATTTTGTTGGCTTTCTTGTTTATCACATACCATGTGCAGGTTGACATTGATTTTGAGAAGGAACCTATTGGAATGGGGATAAATGACAAGAATGTTTATATTAAAGATATATGGCCATCTGCTGAAGAAATAGCAGAGGTGACACTCCTAGAATTTCTCAGTCTACATATTCATTTATAGATGAGGGGCATTCATGCTGATTATGTAGCAACTGTTAACTTCCATCTTGGCCTGCAAGATTTCTTCACTTTGTTGGAATTTGTATTGCAGTAAGGAAAGTTGCGCTTTCTATATGTGAATTATTGTTTCTTTCACGTTGTATTTTTCTTCTAGCTATTATGCTTCTTTTAGATTTTTGCAGACTTGTTTCCTCATCAATTCTTGTACTCTTCATTAATTTCTGTACCAATTTCAGGTTGTCCAGTCAAATGTTTTACCTGATATGTTCAGGACCACCTATGAGGCAATTGCAAAGGGTAACCCACTATGGAACAGATTACAGGTCCAGGAATCAAATCTATATCCTCAGGATCCTGACTCTACCTATATTAAGGAGCCTCCCTTTTTGAAAAACATGACAATGACTCCACCTGGTCCTCATGGGGTGCAAAATGCATATTGCTTATTGAACTTAGGTGACAGCGTTACTACTGACCATATTTCACCAGCAGGGAACATTCACAAAGAGAGTCCCGCAGCAAAATATCTTCTCGAACATGGTGTTGAAAGGAAGGACTTCAATTCATATGGCAGTCGTTGTGGGAATTATGAAGTTATGATGAGGGGAACATTTGCAAACATCCGGCTTGTAAATAAGCTATTGAATGGAGAAGTGGGACCAACGACTATTCACATTCCAACAGGAGAGAGACTCTCTGTGTATGATGCTGCAATGGTAAGGAGAGTTCTTTTTAATTATGTCTATAGAAATTGGCCACTCAAGATGCTGTCTCAATATTTATTTCAAATGTCCCAATGATTTTGGTCACTGTTTATTTGTTTCTTTGGTTCCAGTTGACAAACTTAACTGAGATGAATTCTAGAACTAGCTGTTTTGATATAATTTTGTCTAAACAAAAAGTATCGAGAAATTCTCTGGTGTTATAGTAACGATAAATAATTGTCATTGGTAGAGACTAGTCAGAGAGCCTTAGCATCTGCTGTAAGAATGATTTGAACAACTTAATGAAGGACTTATTTTTCAGAAATTTCTTGATAAAATACAGATTGCCTCACTTTTGGCAGTAGAAAGTAGAGATTGTAGAATTACTTGAGTTATTCTCGTGAAAAGTAATAAAAAGCAACAGAAAGGCTGAATACAAGTAAGAAGTGTCATAAATGGTTTAGGTAAATTGGTCTTCTGTGCTGTATTTACAATCCAATATGTACTTAGGATGGATACTCTTCGTATCTTTTCTCTTTCAAAGGTATAAATCTGATGGACATGACACCATAGTTCTTGCTGGAGCAGACTATGGAAGTGGCAGCTCTCGGGATTGGGATGCCAAGGGCACAATGTTGTTGGTATGCATCTCAGAATTTGACAATCTTGTTAACAAGAAAGTCTAGGTTTCTTACTATATTCTGATGCTTTTATGTGTCAGGGCATAAAAGCAGTAATTGCTAAGAGTTTTGAGAGAATTCATCGTAGTAACTTAGTCGGGATGGGCATAATTCCACTGTGCTTCAAAACTGGTGAAGATACTGGTTCACTAGGCTTGACATGTCATGAGAAGTACACAATCAGCCTTCCAAGCACCATAGAAAAGATGCGACCTGGTCAAGATGTGGAAGTTGTTACAGACACTGGAAAGTCTTTCACTTGTGTAGCTCGCTTTGATACAGAGGTAAACATGATAGCTCGGTGCCCTCCAAATCGTACCATTTACATCCTTGGAAATTTGAGCTTCCTGAAATGAAGTATTATAAATTCAGAAAGCACCCAACTAATGCCTTGGTTACTTTTCTACTTTGACATCTAAAATCTAATTATTGGATCATATATTCTTCTACTTCTTGTTGAATTCAGTCGATTCCTACTTTTGATATGTTGTTTATAAAATGTATTCCTACCTTTGATATGTCGTTTATAAAATGTACTTTATAAAGAACAAGATGAGGCCTATTAAACTGGGAGTATTGGATTATTTGTTATTTTGTTTTCCTTCTAAATCTTATATTGATCTGTTTGTTATTTTAGTTTTGTAGTTGGAGTAAAATTCTTTTGTATCACAAAAAATAAGAGATTCAGTATTTTTCCCCTCTATTGAATGCGGATTCACAATGTTTTCAATAGATTTAGAATAATTTTCTTAGATTATAGAGCAGCCATTCTTCTACAATTGAAGTAAGGTGGCTATTGTAGATTTATTTCTTATATTTCTTTGTTTTGTTTCTTCTGCTCCATGATGATCTACACACATCTTTGACAACCCTGTTGCGTCAATAAATTAGAGTTTTTCCTTGTGTTTCTGGGCAAACATGGGCTTTATTGATATCCTATTTTGCAGGTTGAGCTGGCTTACTTCAATCATGGTGGTATTCTTCCATACATCATTCGGAGTTTCATCAGTTCTTAGTGGCGACTGCTTTAAGGGACTGGGTTTGTGCATTGGAAGTTTTTGTTTTCTTGAGAATGTTTGGCTTAGGGACTTAATTCTTATGCATCATAATCTGATTATCTTGGTCATTTCTATAAGCAAAGAATCTTTGAAAAGGGATCTGTCTCCACTGTTTTACTTGCAACGCCCCATGCAAAGAATACCTGTTTCTTCTTTCCCAACCTCAGTTTCCATCTTAGAATTTGCAAAAGTGTGTCAGCTGTTGTTGCATCAGATGTCCTCATTGTTCTTAAGGAAACATAAGTGTCAGAATATGCATCTCTTTGTCAGATTTCTCATTATTTTTTCAGGGAAATAAGAGTCAGGATATGTAGCTCTCCTTTCTCACTAAAGCTTAGGCCATTCGTTTTGCGTATGAAAAGTTCGATCATTTTTGTCACCTTTCTGATCAACGCATGCCGTGTATGAAAACTAATCTACCATTCGCTAGGGGGCACATGTTCTCGCACAGATTCTTCCATTCTCAAAATTATTTTAAACCTCCCCTAAATTATTATCATTATTTTTCGTATATAATTCTAAACTATAGACTTATTTTTTTTAATTTTTAAATTATCACAATTTTTTTACTGTTATGTTTTTCATATTTTTTATTTATAAAAAGACTAAATTATCCCTCTCTTCTTTAGTAACACATTAAATATTAAATATGAAAAATAAAAAAATTAGAAGAGTGTAATTTAGTCTTTTTTATAAATGATAATTTTTTTTATCGCTCTAATTCTTTCAATATTTTTTTTATTTTTTATATTGGTTATTTAGAATAATTTAGTCTTTTTATAAATAGAAAAAATAATAATAGAAGTAGACAAAAAAAATAAAATAAAAAATTCATAATAATTTATAGATAAAAAATAAATTCGTAATTTAAAATTAAATGTAAAAAATTATGATAATTTAAATAAAATTTATGAAAATAATTCAGAACCAGCAGTAGTTGTTATTCCTCCATCGTTGTTGTCAACTTTCCTGTCAGTGGCCACTTTAATTGATGCTTTCCGTCTTTGTTTTTACTGTGTCTTCCTTCTCGTTGGGTCACATCTTTGCGTAGTGCCACTGGTGGCCACTTTAATTGATGCATCTTGAAAAGTCTTTGCTTTTGCTACTTGGCAAATTCTACATGTCACTCTAGGCGTTTGATTATGAAATAAATAAGAGAATATCACTTTATTCTCAAAATAAAATTAAATATCAATTGATTTAAGATTATTTTGATCAAACATCAAAATTCGTAAAATCGCTCAGAAATCATCGAAATGGTTATGTTTACACCCATCAGAACAATAAAAATATTCTTCAAAATACGAAGAATAGAGATATTCTCATTTTTTTTAATTTTTCGGATCGTTCTTTTTATTTTTTTATTTTCTATCTTTTGCTTTTATATGAATATTTTATTATTATTATAATACTAAACATAAACTATTTATAATTTAATTAAAAATATCATATTTTAAAATTTTATTCTCTATCATCCAACAAGAATAAGAATATTTATATTTTTTTCAAGAATACCATATTTTACTACTTTATTCTCTTAAAAAGAATTATACAACCAAAGGATCTAGAATTTCTCTCAAGTAAAAAAAAAGAGACTCTTTTTTCCTTGGGACTGCGTTTGGATGGGAACATTTCGCGAGAACATCGCGAAATGTTCCCAAACGCAATACGTGACGGGACCATCCGTGGGAACATCTTACCAAATGTTCCCGCAGAAAGTTCTTGCCTTCGGCAAAAACATTTCCGAACATTTGTTTTTTTCAACGCCGCAATCTTTGATTTTTTTATTTCATCTATTTTTTAATTATTTTGTAATGTATGTATATATAATTTACAATATATTAATACATTATTAGAGAACTTATAAAATAATTTATTAAATGTTATTAATAAAAAACTATAAAATAAATAGTTCTAATAATTAATAAATATTTTATTAATTAAACTATTCAATTATTTTTTTTAAAAAATAAATTATATTTGGATTTTAAAATGTACGTAAATTATAATATTAATAATATTTAAAATGTTTAATCAAAATAAATAAAAATAATATTAATAATATAATAATTTACGTAAAAATCAATATAATTATTATTTTTATTTGCTATAATTTTATACCTCATAAAATAATAAATTATATTCTTAGTTCTTACTTTTTATTCAAACATTCACTATAATTTATTCATCACATCAACTTTTTAAATTCTCATCATTACACTTTTTCATCCAAACATCAACCCAAAACTTTTTTATCACATCAATTAATTTTCGAGAATAAAAATTTTCTCAATGTTCCCATGCCAAACGCAGGAGAATTTCTCTCACATATGTTTCACACGCACTTTTTAGTTTTCGAAGTGTGGAATCAAGCATTTGCTTTTGCCCTGCAGGTTGAGACAGGAGTACAGAGTTACTTCAATCCGACGCAGTTGGCTACTTTTTCAGCTTCCTGTGTTATATTAACCTATCGCGGCTAACTGTATGTTTTAAAATATCTTTCTCTCGTATTAATATTACATTAATAATATTTTTATTTATTTATTTTAAACTTATGTTTATAACTCATTTTTACTTTTTTTATTTAAAATTAGATATACAAAAAAATAGAATATAATAAAAAAATAAGCAAAAAAAATAAATGATAAATGATATTATTGCTCATGTTTTTAAGAATATTATAAATGATATTCTTTTAATAAAATTCGATCAAATTTGATTGAATTCAATCCAATTGGTCAAATCACGAATTTGATCTTTTGATTCGGTTATTAAAACATGGTTAATATGTAGTTGCATAATCAAAGTTGTCGTGAGTCAGGTGATTATTCCTTTATCATTCAAATAGATTATTAATTAGATAATAATAGGAAAAACTAGTAGAATGCCGAGAACTTGTGTGGTTGCATCAAATTTACATAATATTATTAATTACATTAATAATATTGTGTGGTTGCATCAAATTTACCAATCCTATTGTGGCTTAGTTCGATTTTTTTTTAAAATGCTCTAATTTATATTTTTAAGAATGCGGAGAATTTGAATGCTTATTTTTGCATGTCGTTTGATGATTTCTAGAACTCATATGAATGGAAATGAAGAGCCCTGCTTCTGGACTAATTCCGTTCTTTGAAGGTCCGAACAATCTTTTCGAGATTTTGATACGAAGAGCCACCTTCGGCGATGCTCCGGCGAGCGGCTTCCTTCAAGGCCCCGGCTCTCGCCCTTATCCCGCCGTCGCCGAGCAGCTCCGCCACCTTCCCCTTGACCTCGTCCCTCGTCACGACGCCGGATCCCTCGCCAGCTTCTAAGCTCAGACCAACCTTCCACACATTGCACACGTAGCTCCGGTTGATGAACTGGTCGACGAAGTAAGGCCAGCACAGGAACGGGACACCATTCGTCACTCCTTCCATCGTCGAGTTCCATCCGCAGTGCGACACGAAGCAGGCGACCGCAGGGTGCGCCAGCACCGGCTGCTGAGGGCACCATTCCACCACCAGTCCCCTGCCGGAGACTCTACGGCGGAACCCATCGAACCACGCGTCCTCGGCGTCCTGTCCCGATTCCGGGCGCACCACCCACAGGAAGGGCCTGCCGCAGAGCTCGAGCCCCAACGCGAGCTCCTGGAGCTGCCGTCGCTCGAGCACCGTTAAACTTCCGAAGGCCGCGTAGACCACCGAGGCCTCGCCCTGGCCGTCCAGCCACCTCATGCACGCTGCGTCCTGGTTCCAGAAATGGCCCAAGGCCTTCTCGGGTCGCTGGCTCGTCAGCAGCGGCCCCACGGGCAGCACGTTGGGGAAGGCGTCGAAGGTGACCGGCTCAAGCTCGTGGAATGAGTTGCAGATGACGAACTCCGCAAGATCGAATGCTGGATCATTGTCGAGTATGAGCTGGACGTAGGTGCTTTGCCTTTTCGGGTCGCCGCCAATGGTCCACGGGAAGAGGGTTGTGCGCAACGGCGGCGTGCCGGGGAACAGTTGGAACATTTGGTCTTCAATTCTCGACGACCCTGCTCAATAAAAAAATAATTTTTTTTCATCTAATTCTAGATTATAAATTCTCAAATTTTAATCTATAAAAATTATCATGATTTATAACTCAACACCGTCAAATATCACAATTTTTAGCCACATCCTTTGTTTATGTTCACTGATCAGAAGAATTTTATTATTGGTTCCATTCATCAAAGTTCACATATGCAACAACAAGACGGCTGAATTGGCACATACCATTGGCGCGAACGATTCCATCCTCGATTAGCTTGGGAACACTGCGATGGTATGCGAAGGTCACTGCAGCCGCAGACCACAAGACGGCTGTCCCGGTTCCCAACTTCTTGGCCACCTTCAACGCCCAGGCCATGGCGCCATCGGCGACCATCCATGTGACCTTGTCGCCGCCGTCGTTACTCTTCTGTATCAGATCCTCCAGGTGCTTCGGCACGGCCTCCAGGAGACCGCCCATGATCTTCATGAGATGGGTTCGGTCCTCGCCGGGGGCCAACCCGTCGGGGATGGAGACCATGTCGATCCCATCCAACTCGCCGCCCTCCGCTGACGTCATCGCCGACATGATTCGTCGGTGGATGAACTCGGTGTTGACGAAGGTGATCTTGAAGCCGCGCTCGACCAAGCAGTGGGAGAATGCCAGCAGGGGGACGACGTGGCCCTGTGCAGGGACGGGAAGGACGAGGACATGAGGACGTTTGCTCATTGCTGCTGGTGCTGCTACGGCTGCTGCCACTGTGAGAGTTTTCTGATGATGGATGGAGCAATCCAAGTGCTGTGTAATTATAATGGACTTAACGGGGTGAAACGGACCAAACGCCCTTTAAATCAGCGTTACACGGTATAGTTGACATTAAGTCAACGAAAACACACAACAAAAATAAGCAGTGGAAACAATAATAATTTAAAACTAATCTAGATGACCATATGGTATTAAGCCCAGTGACATTAAAGTGTAGCATGACAAATAAGTAAAAAAAATATAAGAGACTCAAAATCTACAAATAAATTTAACTCCAATAATGTTCCTCACGAAGACATATAACATAATTCATAATAAAAGCACATAGGCCCACTCATATACGACATATAAATAATATGAAATACTATGGTCCATCATAAGGTTGACACTATGTGCTCATCGTTGTCATGAGCTCACCAGCGATTTTAACATACTCTTTCATACCTACATAAACTCGGATGCAGGAGAAGTCTATATCCTATTAATTATATATAAGGATCATAAAAATAAGCAATTCAATAATTCATAAAATAATCCAATTAAAATAATAATCAATAAATAATAAAGATCTATGAAGCCAATTTTTGATTTCATATGTTCATTGCATTAATATCATTTAATGCTCAATTATCCATATTCGTAGTGGCTAAAAACATTCCATTGCATTTTTCTTGAAATGCCCAATGTATCACATTAACTATATGTTCTTACCACTTAACCTATCTTCTTGATTAGGTTATCAATCACTAGTGAAACTTTACCAATACATTGAGGTACTTAGTAGTCTTTGCGCCATTGGATGGCCAAGTCGACATTTCGAAATCGTGTCATTTTCATTGCTTTTTTTTATAATATCCATCCATCAAGGGCCAAGTACTTAATCTCAACATGCCAATTCAATATAATGATCCATTTTAATAATATGACTTAGCATGGAAAGTCAATTAATGACATAACAATCGTATCAACTAAGAAATAATTGATGTACGAATCATTGTGTTATAACTTTGAAATCATACTTTTTGGTCGGTCGATTGACTAGTTGCACAACCGATCGAATCAGGCATCCGGCTTCTATTTTGCTTATTAGAGTGGTCGACCGCTCCTTTGACCGATCGACCAATTTATTCAGAGGCTTACGACCAATGGTCTGGTCGCATCGACCTCAGCTGAAGTAAACATGAGCTTCCGACCCTAAGGTCGGTTGCCTATCCGGTCGACCGATGCCAAATCCAATTTAAATAGTGGCGTTCTACTCTAGGTCGGACGCTCGGCCGATCGATTGATACTTCATCTGATTAGAATAGTGGCGTTCAAAGGTAATACCACTTACAGACCGATTGACCGCTCTACTCAATCGGTTGATCGATTTATGTTCAGGAGTTATGAAATCATTTATTTAATCAATTGTTCACAAACACAATCATGCATATAGCCATCCTAGGTTTTACCTAACATGTTTCATACTTTGAACATAAAAAAACGATAGCGAATCCGAAGAAAACCAATTATGAAAGAACGATGAAATCCATTAAGAAAGCATTCCACAGCTAGGGTAAAATAGCATTCGCACTCATTCCAACAATGTGTTAGAATAAGAAGACATTTTGAATTCACCCATTGCATACCTTGAGCTGTAAATGTTTTTAAGATTCTCTCCTTTTTTTAGCTGTTCTTTCTCTCCAATGCAACTTTTCTCCTCCAGCAAGCTCTTGCCCTTCTTCCTCTCCTTCTTCAGCACCTATAACACCATTGAATACTTCAGGAAGCTTGCAAGTGTGCTACAACCGAATGGGAAGAGGAAATAGGGAAGAAGAAAGAGGGCTTTGAAGTTTTTACCCTCTTATACACCTTTTTGCCACATGATAGATTTGTCCTATAAGAGTACTTTTTATTTTTTAAAAGATCCTTTCTACTTGAGGTTATTTGGTTCTAATGAAAAATGAGGGTGTTGCAAATGAAAGCCGTTCATTTTCGATGAGAGGCTAAGATCAAAACCACTTAACTGAAGTTGCAATTTTTTTCCATGTTAAATCCAATTCTTCTCTGTCCTTCAGTTCTCCTCCTCCCCAGCGATCCCGTAGTCGACGTCTCTCTCTCTCTCTCTCTCTCTCTCTCTCTCTCTCTCTCTCTCTCTCTCTCTCTCTCTCTCTCTCTCTCTCTCTCTCTCTCCCCCTTGTGGTCGAGTGCCCTTCACTGTCGATCACTCGTAGTGAAGGGACACCATCATCCTTTGTCGTTGAATCCTCGCACTCACAGCTGCGCTAGGAGATGTCGATCGTCGCCCTTCATCATTAAATCCTCCCCATTCGTATTCGAGCACTTGCACTCGCAGCCAAGAAATCTTGGCTGGTAACTAACGAGAACGTACGGCCAAAGGCATGCAGTTATTGGTTCAAATTGATGAACTACGTACGATCAAATTTTTATCAAGGAATGCAACATGTTTTCCTTTTTTTGTTTTCGTTCAGTGGCCCTTTTTTAACTGAATGATTTAGATAAATTCTTTTGTGCCATATGGGATAACTTTTGCACTCGAAAAAAGAACCAGATTTTGTAATGATAGAGAATGAGCAAAGAGTGTAGAATCAATTTCACAGAGAAATTTGTTTCGCTGTTTCTTAAATGTTTTCTTTGCACAATCCGAAAGTTTGTGAATAGGATTCTTTTATATGCCGGCTGCGCTAGACATGGTGAGACTTGTAGCATAACAAGTGACAGAACGAAAATCATGGTCACTCTCATTAACTTTGGGATTAAATTTTTATGTTCTAAATAAATCATTGCTTAAGAAATTAAGAAGCACTTTGCCCAATAGCTTTCAAGTTTTCCTCACCTAACAAAACAAAGCAAAACACATTTTTTTTTCCAAAATGAAGCAATAACTTACATGTTCTTGGAGTCGCTCATATGCGACATATCTAACTAATCTCTGGACAATCTTCAGATTACTGATTGCTTAAAGGCGATGGATAATCGTAGTTAACCCCTTTGGGTTCCATGCCCCAGAATGCAGTAAGACTACAATGTCGTCGAACAGGTTAAAGACATGCAGGTGATTCAGTGATTTGGCATGCATATATATCCTATCTGCAAATGCACAGAGATGGTTGGACGAACACTATAAGAAAAAGCATCGATGGGTCATTTTCTACGGGCCAAATTTCATTTAAACTGCCGAAGGATTTTTCTAAGGTTCCAAATACAACAACAACAACAAAATCTTATCCCACTAGGGGGTCGGTTACATGGATCAAACCTTTTTCGAAGGATCCAAATATCCGTTGTAATTATGGATGGAGCCATTTTCGATAGTTGTGACCATATGTATTTACGACGGTTTACAAACCATCCAAATATTCGTCGAAAGTTTCGATGTTCGTAATCGTCGAAGAAAGTGAACGAGGGCTATTAGTTTTATATGTCATGTTTCAATGGCTTAGACCGTCGAAAGTTTCAACGGTTGTCTACCTGTCGAAACTTTCAGCGGTTCCAACTTTTGGAATTCAGTAAATAATAAATTAATTTGTTTTATTAATTAATTAATTTTTTATATACCGATGGTTTTAACAGTCGAAAATTGCGAGGGTTTATAAAACCATCAAAATTTTCGACGGTTAGAATCGTCATAATTTGAATTGATATTATATATAATTTATATTTTTTTCGATGGTCGAAACATAAGATATATTACATTAGACATTTAACGATAATATTTGAGATGGTATACATACTTTTAGTTTTCGACGGACCGTCAAAATTTGAATTAATATTTTATATTATTTACCTATATTTCGACACTTTGGACCATCGAAAATGGATGAACCCTCCTCCATAAGTACCCGACCCTTCTGTTTTGGCTTCAGTTTCCTTCCCTTGCCAAAGTTGACCTCCGCTGCACCCGCTGCCGCTTCGCTCTGCCGGCGACTTCCGATCCGACCCCCCACTACAATTGGCTGCCACTGTTCACCATCGCCTGATTAGCCGGCCCAACTATGCCGCGATCCGCTGCCGCCTGTGTGACCCGCCTCCGCTGCAACCGCATCGATCCACCACTGCAATCGTTCGGCTCCCGTGTTGCAACCTGCGCAGGTACATTCTGCCGAATCCTCCGTCTGCTCCCCTCCGTCCTTGCCCATGCCGTCGTTCGATCCACCAGATTAGGTTTGGCCGCGGTGGCCTGATCCGTCCACGGCGGGCAGGTCCGACCGCGACGGATAGATCAGGTCCAGCCACGGCGGCCAGGTCCGGCCAGCCGCTGCGGCTAGAACTAGCCATTTGTGTCTGCGGCCACCGAATTTGGCCGATGGAGGGCCGGCCGAATTTGCCATTTTCAGCCGAGTGCGATGTGTAGATCCGGTCGCGATGGTCACTTCCGACAGGGCACGACTTTGTGGAGTTTATTTTTTTCGTTCATGTACTTGCATTTTTTGTGCAGGATTTTGTTTTCTCGCTTGATAAGCATTGTGAGGTTTCCCGTTTCGACAACTTCAAAAGTGTAAGAATGCTAATTGAGTATTACATAAATCTGTGGATTGTAGTTTTTGTTGTCTTATGTTTCATTTATATGCAGGTTATTGAAATTCGTTTATTGTCTCTATCATTCCAAAAGACGTAAGTTATTTATTTTTTAAGTAATTACTATTTCTATGTTTTGACAGACAAAAATGATTTCTATTTATTGTAGTAATTATGAAATAAGTCAAATTCTCTAATGTCTTAGTTTAGAGTGCATTTATAATTACTTTATTTAGAACATTTCTTAGTGATATTCAATATGTTCGATTTTTTTATTCTGTCTGAAATACATGTGAACCTTTGTAGTGATTGTTTATTTAAATTTATTTACATCCCAATTCCCTTTCCTCGTGTCTCCAAATTGAAAAAAAGTGTGTAGTGTCATGATTAAATAATGATATGCTTCTTATTCCAAAATTTTAAAAATTAATTAGTCTAACATGCAAATTATGCAGAAAATATGTCCCCACTGAACAATCGTCGATGGATGTACAATAGAAATAATTCTGGTCATAGAGGTTTGACACAAGAATTCTTAGATGGCGTTGAATATTACACTAGTGTGGCTTATCAATCTTTGTAATTTCAACGGGAATGAACAATTAGGTGTTCTTGTTTGAAATGTATTTGCACAAAGTTGCAAACGTTAGAGACAGTTATGTTCACTTGTATGGAAAGGGGTTTAAATCAAATTATTGGCAATGAGATGATTTAGGTGAAGGAACGCCATCAACGAGCATGCCAAATCATGAATTTCATTCCGACGATTCTCATGAAGGATTTACTTCACGATACGAACAATTAGTTTATGACACTGCTACAACTGAGTATGATAACATAGGATTTGAATAGGATTTTTTTGAGTTACTAAACACTTCGAGCCAACCCTTATGGCCCGAGTTTGATATCACTTGCTGTTAGAATATCATGTTTTGATGCATTTATAGATATTTTAAAAGAAGTCACACCGTCCGGGGCTTGCATTCCTGAAAATTATTATAGAACAAAAAGGCTTGTTTCTAAACTTGGTCTCAATTCCACTAAAATAGATTATTTTCACAATGGTTGTATGTTATATTATGGTGACGATGCCTATCTCAATGAATTAAAATTTTGTGGGGTCGAACGATATAGAGTGAATAACAAGACTCAAGTAACTACGAAGAGAATGCATTACTTGCCTCTTATTTCAAGACTTAAATGACTGTACTCATCTTTAGGGCCAGCATTACAAATGAAATGGCATGCACAACATAATACTTCGGAAGGTGTCATTCTTCACCCATCAGATGATGAAGCGTGGAAACATTTTGATCATATGCATCTAGATTTTGCAAGTAAAGAAAGAAACATAAGACTCGAATTATGCATGGATGATTTTACACCATACGGTTAGACTTCAGTTCTTTATTCATATTGATTGGTCATAGTAACACCATATAATTTGCCTCATAGAATTTGCATGTCCACACTTTATATATTTTTTATATCCATTATTCCTAGTCCTCACAGTCTTAAGCAGAAGATAGACATATATTTACAGTATCTAATTAATGAGTTAAAAGAATTTGGGATGGTGTCATCTCATATGAGTGTCGACTAAACAAAACTTCACCTTGAAAGTTGCATTATTGCGGACAATTAATAATTTTTTTGCCTATGGGATATTATCTGGTTGGATGATTGCAGAGAAACTAGCTTGTCCATATTGCATGGAACACTTAGGTGCATTCACTATCGACGATGTAGTATTGTAACGATGTTGTGTCGTATTTGACGTTTGGACATTTGACATTATGTTGTATTGACATTTGATGTATTTCAATTTCATTTACTTTAGTTTGGACATGTCGACATAAATTATTTATTTAATTTGCTTATTAATTTAAATGATTTATTGGATGTTTTTCAATAAATATTTTTGAAATTTACGTTTATTTAAATTACTGATTTACATTTATTTCAAAAAAGTATATTCGACGATTTTAACCGTTGATTTATAGACGGTCAAATCGTCCATGGTTATTGATGGCTCAAATCGTCCATAGCATCGACAGCTCGAACCGTTGATATGTATCGACGGCTCAATCCGCCACATTGATCGTCGAAGATTTTAACAGTTCTAAGATAACCGTCGAAAATAATTTGTTACGCGAAGTTTTCACGTGTGAATTCTATCAAAATCCGTCGAAAAGAGTAATTTTCGACTGATTTTTTATCAAATACAGCCGATGGTAACCATCGGAATTTGGCTTTTTCTTGTATCCGAACAAGGCATGCATGCATGCATGTATGTCTGCGACTGCTCGACGAAGAAGAAGCATGCAACACCTCAAAGGACGAGGGTTCACAACCGAAGATGACGTCTTTTTCCGAGCTGCCGGCGGCCAAGGACGCTCCACAACGAGGACCGAAAAGAATGATGTCAGACACGAATTTGGGGTTGAACGGAAGCAGATGGAGAGAACAATCGAATTTAAGGTGGTTTTGATCTCAGCCGGTCATTGAAAAACGGACGGCTTTCATTAGTCCGTTCCACCGTAGAACAGTTTTTGAGGTGTTTCACCTCCACTAAATCCAATTATAAATATAAGTTTTACGACAATATCTTCTAATCGTTGGATTAGTAGTTCTGTTTTATCTGAAGTTTATAACTTCAAACCTTTTTGTGCCATGAAAAGTTAATTGGTAAGGGTGTCTATTAACAAAAAAAAAAAACTCTGTCTCCTACGAAAAAAATTGGAACATAATTGCACTAGTTTTTTAATCTAATTAGCATGAGAGTACATAATTAGAGATTAAAGGATAATATTCATAATGTTATATTTTTTCAAACATATGTGTGAGCACGTGGATAATTAAGTGAGGAAAATATATATTTTTAAGTAAGAATTGATGCGATGTTAAAATTTAATGCATTAACTATTTTTTTATAAATTTAAATCATTAAAAAGAATAATGATTTATATTTTTAAGGGAGAAAGACACAACGTTATATCAAATTTTCGGGCAAAGGAAGTCCGTAGATGTACATCACTCAATGAAATTTGAGGTTGGCCATGTGGACATATAAATTGGCAGAACTAGTTGAAATTAAGAAATTAATTTTAATTGATTCTTGGGGTATGTCACTTTATAATCAAAGTATGCTATGAAAATTAGTTCAATTAGTGAGGTTTAGCTTGTGGATCACACATAAAATTATTGCAAGAAAAAACAAAGCAGGATCTCACCTTCTTCATTATTTCAAGGGGAACAAAAAAAAAACAGATGGATTAAGAAAGTGGCTTCTAACGGCTACTCTTTACAAGTCAAAGGATAAACTTAGATAAATTTGCCTTCTACCTCCTCCAAAAATTTAATTCAAGAAGGAAGATAAGCCTAAAATGTATCATGAAAATCAAATAATGTGTCTTTTACTTTCCCATATCTTGGGGTCATCCATTTCGTATAAATTCTCTAAACAAATTGCATGTATTTCTGACAAGATATATATATATATATATATATATATATATATATATATATATATATATATATATATATATATATATATATATATATATCAGGGAGGCTAGTAGGGTGGTGGAAGATGAAAGTCTTATCTCAAACGAAAAGAATAATAATACTAATCAACTCAACTATGAATACAATTCCTAACTATTCCCCCAGCTCAGTTTACTTGTTCTCTGAATTTATTTTAGAGAAACTTTTGGGATGTTTCTACTGAGCATCAAATGGTGAAAGAAAAAGATTGCACTTGGTTAACTACTGACAAACAGTTGAGTCCTCTAAGCATGCGGGTGGTCTTGGGGGGGTTAAGAATATGCTTAAGAGATGTTTTATCAGTGAAACCAGCTCAAGGTGATTGGAAAAACATCCTTCGTGCAAAATCAAAAGTTACTTTCTCTTATTTGCATTCCGGGGATTCTCTTGATTCCCTCTCACATGAACGAAGAGCACTGCTTTTCGTCTTGCTTCGTTGATTCTTTGAAGGTGTCAACAATCTTTTCGAGATTTCTAAACGAAGAGCCACCTTCGGCGATGCTCCGGCGAGCTGCTTCCTTCAACGCCCGGGCTCTCGCCCTTATCTTGCCGTCGCCGAGCAGCTCCTTCACCTTCCCCTTTACCTCGTCCTTCGTCACTATCCCTGACCCGTCGCCGGCTTCCAAGCCCAGACCAACCTTCCACACATTGCATATGTAGCTCCGGTTGATGAACTGGTCGGTGAAGTAAGGCCAGCACAGGAACGGGACACCGTTCGTCACTCCTTCCATCGTCGAGTTCCATCCGCAGTGCGACACGAAGCAGGCGACCGAAGCGTGCGCCAGCACCAGCTGTTGAGGGCACCATTCCACCACCAGCCCCCTGCCGGAGACTCTACTGCAGAACCCATCGAACCACGCGTCCTCGGCGTCCTGACCCGATTCCGGGCGCACCACCCACAGGAAGGGCCTGCCGCAGAGCTCGAGCCCCAACGCGAGCTCCTGGAGCTGCCGTCGCCCGAGCACCGTGAAGCTTCCGAAGGCCGCGTAGACGACCGAGGCCTCGCCCTGGCCGTCCAGCCACCTCATGCACGCTGGGTCCTGGTTCCAGAAATGGCCCAACGCCTTCTCGGGTCGCTGGCTCGTCAGCAGCGGCCCCACGGGAAGTAGATTGGGGAAGGCGTCGAAGGTGGCCGGCTCAAGCTCGTGGAATGAGTTGCAGATGACAAACTCCGCAGTATCGAATGCTGGATCAGTGTCGAGTATGAGCTGGACGAAGGCGCTTTGCGCTTTCGGGTCGCCGGCAATGTTCCACGGGAAGAGGGTCGTGCTCAACGGCGGCGCGGCGGGGAACAATTGGAACATTTGGTCTTCTACTCTCGGAAACCCTGCTCAGTGGGAAAATTCGGGGCATAAAAAGTTAAGCGTTAATATTATCCTCTTATCCTCTCAAATAGGAAAAAGATATGCTCATCGATCAAGCTTATCACACTGCAACAATCATTAGTTATGAACACGTACCATCGGCATGAATAATTCCATCCTCGATTAGCTTGGGAACACTGCGATGGTATGCGAAGGTCGCTGCAGCCGCAGGCCACAAGACGGCTGTCCTGGTTCCCATCTTCTTGGCCACCTTCAACGCCCAGGCCATGCCCCCATCGGCAACCATCCATACAACCTGGTCGCCGCCGTCGTTCCTCCTCTGTATCAGTTCCTCCAGGTGCTCCGGCACGGCCTCCAGGAGGCCGCCCATGAGCTTCCGGAAATCTCTTCGGTCCTCGCCCGGGGCCAACCCGTCGGGGACGGAGACCATGTCGATCCCTTCCAACTCGCCGCCCTCCGCGGACGACGTCGCCGACAAGATCCGTCGGTGGATGAACTCGGTGGTGACGAAGGTGATCTTGAAGCCGTGCTCGACCAAGCAGTGGGAGAATGCCAGCAGGGGGACGACGTGGCCCTGACAGGGCAAGGCAAGGACGAGGACATGAGGACGTTTGCTCATTGCTGCTGCCACTAGCTGGAGGTTTTCTGATGATGGATGGAGCAATCCAAGTGCTGCCTATTTGTAGTAAATTTTCTATGATATTTAATTATTGGATTAGTATTTTTTTAAAAAGGAAAGATCGATTCATTAAAAACCCTGCACCACCTGCTAGTGACTGACAGAAGGACTCATCAGTATTCAACTTAGCTCAAAGCGTAGGCAAGGGCTCCCATGTGTCATGCAGTGTTTTTAAAATCGGATCGGACCGGCCGGTCCGACCAGTTCAATCGTGAACCAGTCATCGGTCCGATTCGGTTCAATCGCGAATCGATCGTCGATTCGATTCGGTTTGACATTAAAATCTATTTTTAAAAAAATCGGGATGAACCGGTTCGATCCGGGCAAAACCGGGTTGAACCGGAAAACTGGTTTTTTTTCAAATCAATAAAACTTGTTGTTATATGAAAAGAAATTATAAAATAAGGAATGTATAATAATGATATAAATGTGAAAAAATTAGAAAGTATAAGATATTAGGAAATAGAGTAAATTATGTTGTGTGAAATAGAAAATGAAATTAATTATAAGGAAATTATATTTCAAATTTGTGGGTAAAAATAAAGGTGAAAGGAAGATTAGAAAGTATAAAAATTAGGAAAGTAATAATGAGGAAGTTAAATTTGCAATTAATGAATAAAAAATGAAAGAAAATAAATATATAAATAAAAAATATTTACAAAATTCTACAAAAAATATTTTAAAAATAAGAAAATTATTTCATTAAATTATTATAATAAATATATGCTTAAATTTTGCATTATTATTATTAGGACATGGAGTGAAAGTTTCTTAATATTAATTAAAATACAAAATATGTATGGTTGACTATATGTAATGTCAAGATATTTTGTCATCCCTTTATTTATTTGTCTGAGTTCTAAGTTCTTGAATGAAAATAAGTTAAATATAATTCATAAATTTTAATTTTAAAAATATGAATATAATTAATTAGGAAAACAGAAACTTCTTTTTTTGTTCTGCAGATGTTATTATGGATTATGTTTACAAGTAATTTAGGTGTTCCATGATTATTTACATGTAAAAATATGAAATATAAAGTTCTAAGTTCCAACCTTTTTTATTCTACATGTGTTATTTACATGTAAAAATAATTTATTTAATATTTTATATTTTAGGTATACTATAGTTTTTTAAAAAAATCTAAATATTATTATTTTAATAAAAAATCCGGTTCAATCCTGTCGAACCCGGTTGAACCGATCAAACCATGACCCAGTTGTTTGACCGGTTCGATGTTCGGTCCGGTTTTAAAAACATTGGTGTCATGTCCTTACCCTTCAATTGTAACGTCTTGGGAAAAAAAAGAAAGGTGCCAATACTTTTAAAAATAGGGGCATGTTGGTCATTTTGCAGGAGGTGACAGCTGCACAAAAAAAAGAATAAAACGTGAATCGTCTTCCCCACTCCCGAGTGCTATAGTAACTCGAAAACCCAGCCGCCGCCGCCACTTTCGGTCGTCATATCTCCTCCATCCGGCCATCGTTTTTCGCACGAGAGTACCAATGGAAAGAGGACGACGAGACGAACGTTTTAACATATAGTATGATATGATTGGTCCACTGTGCGCGACGCAGCAAGAGAAAAATGCAAGGAGGCCGAAGAATTTGCCGGCGACAATTTCGACGACGATTCGGACCGATCCTTCTCCTGGTGAGTTGTACATCATTCTTAGTTCGATTAGGATCATTTGGAGGGGTTTTAATCATGTTTTTGTCTAAATCACCTAGGAGGCCGAGATTTAGGCTTTCCGGCGAACTTTTTCGACGAACTTTTCGGCGAACCGACGGGGAACTCCGGTCAAGCTCATCTCGACGTTTTGGTAGGTGTACACATGAGGGAGAGATGTATTGTGTTGCTGTCCGTAAAAAAATTTAATCACAAATTACTTGTAGGTTCATCGATTTTGGGTTCCGATCGTCGGACGATATTTTTGACGACTCGTTCTCAATGTGTATTGGTATGCGAATGAAAATGCATAATAAATTTGATTTCAGATATTAAACTAATTTTTAATTAATTTTATTATGTTACTAATGAAGAAAACGACGTTCGGCGTTCAGCGGGTGTGATTCCGATTTAAAGAGTGGGAGGCTTCATTTATTGTGATAAGGATATGATTGATGACTGAAACTATTTATAAAATTAAATTTTATAATTGATAAGAATGATTAAAGTGTCTAATTCGAATTATTATATGTGTAATTGGACATGATAGGTGCATGTCCGTTGAACTTTGAGTAAGGCGTTGTAAGTTGGCAATTTCTTTCTCCTATTGGTAAGCATTCTAAAAAAATCTATAATGACGATTGATTTATGAAAATTAGTTTGCCGGTTATAGTTCATTAATTATGAACTTAGGTAAGAAAATTATAAATTATAACTCTAGGTACCAAGATGTCGTTAGAAATGATTATTATAAAGTGATTAACGAACTAAAAGATAAATGATATCTAGAAGTTATAAATGTCTTAAATGATAAGGTTATGTTCCTAAATGAAATTTAAATGGATGTAATAGGTATTTCTCTCATTTGAACAGATTCAGATGGAAGTTAGTTGAGACTTAAGGAATCTAAGGTGAGGGAACTTATCTCAATTGATATGAATTGCTAAACCCTTCGGGGTGAAGACATTATTTCACCCGATGTGGAATGGATTTTCGTGATAGTTTCCTTCATGCATATTCATATATTTGTATGCTTCATATATGTGACATCATATGACTTGTGATATTTTATTATGAATTTTGAAAATCCATAGAAGTTTATGCTTGTGAAATTGAAATGAATATTTGATATTTGAAAGGAAAGTGTATATAATGCTTTCAATTCTAAATTTCTATTTGAAAATTGCATTCATGCATCATGTGCATTACATGTAAAAACCCACATAAGGAGGAGTGTTTTCACCTCGGAGGATTGGCCAACTCCGAGTAGACCGGTTGAGATCCGATTTGCTCTGTATCAATATAGTGACACGAGGAGCATGTTCAACACCATGTGTCGATATAGTGACACAAATGGTGGAATTAGAACAACCATCCTGTGGCGATATAGTGACATGAGGAGCGGTTCAACGTCCTGTGACGATATAGTGATACGAGGGGTGTGTAAAGAAGCACTCGATTTACGAGTGGTATGAATATCCGTGTTTGACGATGTTTCCCCAATTTATATTATATATATGATTTTCATCATGCATGTGCACCCATGACATTCATTTTGCATGATCATTATGTGAATGAGTTTCTTTTGAAGAAGAGTGGATTTTAAATTTTTCCTGAAAATAAAGATGTTGATTTTACGACGGTTCTAATACTTAAAGTAGTCGTTTTAACTCACTGAACATAATTCATGCTCACCCCTTTTTCTTTAATGTCAACAGGAAAGGAATACATATACTGCATGTTTGTTGAAAAAGGTAATGATTCAAAAGGGATAGTGTGTGAGATTCCGCGGGGAGCGCATCGGTCTTAATGCTATTCTTTTGATACTTATCATTTCTTTTTAAACTGACTATTATGATTTTATTTATCTTGACACCGCCTAATTTTGGGTTATGGTCCATGATTTATTGTGGATATAAATTGATTGGTGGGAGTTGAGGCTCCACGGTTTATGGATGAGATGATATGGGCGAGTCTCTATCATGAAATTGGATAAGAGCTTGACTCTTAATGGATTTTGAAAACATTCGATATGTTTTATTGGTGTAATAGTTTTGAGATGAAACTTTTTGGACTTGAGTCCCATAATCTTTGATAATTATAAATTGCTAGTGATGCACATTAAATTTTATAACTTACCTGTGAAGTGAAGAATTATGGATAAAAGTTATATTTGACGCATGAACGAATTTACGCATACGTCATGTCGAAATTTTTAGAAATTTTCAGTGTTAGTTAATTTTTGGAACGTTGATTTCCGTTGAATACTTGAATTTGAATTTAAAATGATGATTTTCTGATTTCACCCCTTGTGGTGCCAAAAGAAGTCGAAGGACGTCATATCAGTAATGAAACATTAGACGTGCGGCTCGATCAAATCCTGCTCTGTCGTCGATCAGCCCCCTTTTAGACGTGCCTTAGACCCCGACCGTACACGCCCCGGATGCACAATGAAACATCCGCTCAGGAAGAAGAGAGGGAGACTAAGAATTTAGAGGAAAATTAGAGAATATTATTGAGCAATATCAGATTGTCCAGGATAATCTTACAAGCCATGATTATATGTCCTTTTATGGTGCCTAAGAGAAATAACTCCTAGTCTAAGTATGGATCTAATCCTACTAGACATGCATGCTCTTTCTCTAGAAAAACCTCCTTGAAGTATGAGTAAAAATTTGAAACCCCTGAGCCTGGAAGAATTCGGCCATCCCCAAGAGTCCCTCTTGGACTTGGATTGGACAGGCGCCCTGCCTGGCGCTCGCTGTGCCCGGGCATGCCCATCAGGGCTAGTCTGACTATTAGGACTCGGACAGCTCCCATGCGGCCCCTGCTGTTCTTCTAGCTCCTCTACGTCCAGACTTCATCTCCGAGTGACCCTGGATTCAGAAGGAAGTTTCGTCCGTGCCCAAGTCCTACTCGACCTAGGAGAGGCCCGAATTTCTATTCCTACTAGGAGTAGGAATCCTTCCGATTCTGCACTTCTCCACGCACTTGTCCTCTTACTCACGATAGGAGTCCAAGCCTTCATCTCCAGAAGCTCCTCCCTCCTTGTCGGATCTTCGAAGTGTCGGACAACTCTTATTCCTACTAGGAGTAGGAATCATCCCGGCCGCGCCCGCCTCCTCGCGCGCGTGGCCACGCGCGCTCGGGGCATGCCGTCAGTGGGCAGAAGTGACACATGGGACTGGAAGAAGGTCTAGTTGAGAAAAGGTTGTGCATGTGCGTGTTGCGCCTGATGGGTGGTCACATATTCAGAATACCAAGCCAAGATCGTAGTCCACACTACTGAAGTGGTTGCCCATTTGGATCTGAAATGGATCTCATTGTGATGCCGCCAGATTGACCAGAAGGAAATTGTGTCGGAGACCAATTTGAAAAGTATCCCATATGCGTAACAGTGGAGGAATGAGAGTAAGCCCACAAACAGAATGTAAATTATTAACGTTAATGTTGAAATGAAGCAAGAGAGATTGGGTAGGAAATTTGCAGTGAGTCAATTTCCACATGAAGATTTTTATTTTGTGAGGGAGCTTGAGTTGTCAGATCTTCGTCCATATGGGCCCTCCAGACTCGGTAAAGGTGGCTGATAGATTTAGACCTAGCCTCCCCATGGGAGTCCAAAGACCAGACCCATGCATCAACCTTGGCGGGTGAAATAAAGAAAGATAGAATATAATCAACAATTGTATCATTAAAGCAGTTATATAACAAAGGCACATTCCATTTGTTATCATCTGGCATAAGATTCACAACATTCATATTCGAGAGAGGCATCTACATGTTAATATAAGTAGGCATTAAAATTAAAGTTGTACAAAATAGCCATGGATCATTCAACACATGAATATCCCGACCATTAATGAGACCATATTTAATATTTTGCTGCACCCTAAGCATCATTCTCCAGCTCTAAGAGATGTTAGTTTGGGGACAAGCCGAAGCTAGGGTTGATTATGTCCATACTTAATATTAGTTAGGTGAACCCAGGGAGAAGGGTTTCTATTTAGCATCATTAAGACTATCTTGGAGAGAATGGGGGTGTGGAAGCTTGAGATTTCTGATACCTAATCCCCCAGCTCTAGTAGGAAGTTGAATCGTGCTCAAATTTATCAGATGAAGACCCCTTTTGTTGTTGTTTTTAGACCAGAGGAAACTTCTAGCAAATCATTCGAGAGTATCTAAAAGTCCTTTAGTGATGTACATGGCCCCCATAGAATAATTAGGCAAGGCGTTTAAAACAAATTTTATTAGGGTAGTTTTACCGGTCATGTTGAGGGTGCAAGCCTGCCAACCTTCTATGCATCTGGTAGTTTTGTCCAATAAATCATGTTGATGTCTTCTTGTGATATATTTATGAGATATGAGAGCCTCGAAAAGGAAAAGAACCTTGAGGTATATGTAAAATTTGAAGGATTTTTCTTGTTTTCTTCTCTGATTTAATCTTCTTGGGAGGTAGACCTCGAACGATGATCGAATGATGATGACGCCACCCTCCATGACGATGATAATGACGCCTCCATCCACGACAATGACGATCAGATCGACCCGCCCGCGCCCTCGATGATGACGCCCTCGATGATGATGATGCCCTCGACGACGATGACGATGCCCTCGTTGTAGTGGTCCGCCGCTTGGACTCCGATGCAGGCGACCGTGGCAGAGAGGCGAGGGAGAAGGACGCTGCCCGGCCGTCGTGAACTTCAGATGATAAAGAAAAAAAAAGAAAAAAAGATACCTTGTGAACTCGGAGGCGGATTCATCGACGGAGATGACATTAGTGACCAGCGGTTGAAGGGACATCGACGGCTGGCGGTCAGGCCCACATATTACTAGAGTAATGGAATTTGGAGAGGTTGCTGTTCAGGGTGAAAGAAAGAGAATAGTTAGGGTTATATATATATATATATATATAAATGGATGGTTCAGATGTTATCTAATAAATATAATTATAATAAGTTATTAACTAAAAATAATGACGAAGATTCAGGAATCTGAAAGGGTGGAAATAGTTCACCTCGACCCAGATCCCTGAAAAAGGGGGCGGGCGCAATTTGGCCCCATCCCCACCCCGAGCGAAAAAATTTCCAAATGCGGGGCCCTAAACGGGGAATTCCCACGGGCCCGCAGGGGGCAGGGAATACTGTCAACAAGGTGGGGAGAAGCGAGGGAGAGGAGGTTGAGTAGTTATGTACTTCTATCTGAAGTTTATAACTTGAATTTTTTTTTGTACCATGAAAAGTTTTTAATTAGTAAGCGTGACATAATGATTATTAACAAAAAGCTGATGGTAATGCCAGTCGAGAAATACTAATTATTAATGTAAGTTCCTCTGATTAATTCTATGTTGAGATTTTAATTAAATGCTCATTGAAATTTGGGTCATTCATTTTGATAGGGTTTGACAAGTGAATCTAATACAAATTTTAGAGGAAATATATGATAGTAATAATATATTTCAAATGGGCTTACCCCTAAAATGGGGTTGAAAAAAAACCAGCGAAAAGTAAATGTAGGAAATTTTCTTTCATTTTTATCACCCTTTTTCCCATCAGGGAAAAGGACGGAAGGAAAAAAAAAGGCAGATAAGAGAAAAGATTTTAACCCTGTTTGGATGAAGGGAAATGAAGACGAAGATTTATAAATTAATTTTACAAGATACTTATACTCTTATTAAATAATAATAAAAAGAATATTTTAAATGTGAAGGCAATTAGGTCATTTCACATATTAATATGTTTTAATCTTCTCTTCCCTTAAATTGGTGTTGAAAAAAAATGATAGCAAGAGAAGGCAATAGATGAAGAATTTTCCTGCTATTTTCCTCCTTTCAAATTAAGAAAAAAAATGCTCCTTCTCATATTCTTTCATCCTCAAAATTTTAAAATGTCTTAAAAGCATTTAAGGCAAGAGATGCTTCAGCCGTGGGAACACCTAATTTTTTTGTGTTACTAGAAACTGGCAAAATATGTTATTATTATTGTGCAGTCTCTTAAAATTTTGATATTTGACAAATAAAGAGAACAAAGTTTTACTCCAAAATATTAGTCCCAATTTAAACGGGCTCATTTTCTTGCTAGTGGATATTTTTTTTATTTACTTCAAACTAAGTGATAGGATAAAAATTTAAATTCGTGGCGTCCATTAATTTGTGATATTTCAAATCATATGTTTACTTATAAGAAACGAGACACTCAATAAAATTATTTTTTCATATCATTTTATTTTTCTCCGTAGCTAATAGTTGGTGTTTAGAGAACAGCGTCGAGCGTCCAATCCAATCACCATAGATTAGATGGTCAGCACATCGAGTTCAACTAATTTAGTAAAATCATATTTAGACTTTCATTAAAAAAATTATATTTTAAAAAAAATTAAATTCTAGACTTTACTCAAAACAGGAATCGTTCATCACTTCTTCCCAATCGGCAATTGGTAAATTTCAAATTTATTACCGCTTCACCTCAACGTCCTTTGATAGTCCATACTTTCTCTCTCCTATTATTAATAGGTCTACCACTTGGCCACTTCATCTTGTTTTTTTCGTAGTTGACACATGCTTTTTGCAAGTGTCATACAGCTTGAAGCAATCATTTTTCTGACTAATGTGAGCTTTTTTCGGGCCGACCAAACCTCGGGTCTATATTTAAGCGGATCTGATTAAATTATATTGGATTAAAAAATTTTTGACTCGATATTAAATTTGAACTCGGCCTAGTCTCGAATTAGGTCAGACTCGATAATTTGAGAATTCGATTAGATTTGCGATCAGGAATCACTATGACGGTCGCTCCGGCATAGTAGCCGATAGGAGAGGGCGGACGAAGCTAGGATCGCTGTGCGTTCGCTTGCGCCGTTATGGTCTGTCATCATCCTCTGACCGTAGATCCCATCGTTCGGCACCAGATCGTGGACGCTAGGCATTGGATCGCCAGACAAGATCCGAACGATTCTGGAAAGGCGGTCGTTCTGGGGATTGGCGTCGACGATCGATGTCAGTGACCACAATGCGATGCCCGGCAGCCTCATTTAGCGATCGATTCGACGTTTGGCTGCCACGATCCGATGTCTGATAGCCCTTCTGCCGTGATCCGACACTTGGCAGTCGAATCTGGCCACTAACGGCCGAATCGGCTCACCTGATGGCCGATCCGACGCTTGGCGACTATGATCCAACATTTTAGGAAAGAGAAAAAAAAGAACGAGCCCTGCCTTCATTGATGACGTCCAATTATCCTAATCGTTCGTGAATATATTAAAACCTTAGGTTATTTTCTAAAATCTCATGTAAGCTATTAAGATTTTCCGTATTACATTAAAGTATGAATATCACATTTTTCACTTTAGTTCTTATGATTTTATTAATTTTTCTGTTAATTTTGTTATTTTCATTTATGAAAAATTAAAATATTCTTACATAAACTCTTCTAACTTCTAATATAAAAATCTAAAAAAAATTAATTTATTATTATATATTAATGTCGTCCCTCCATTAGAAGTTTTTTTATATTTTTAGTCTTTATATTATTTTTAAATATTAAAGATGAGAAGAGTTTGTGGAAGAGTATTTTAATTTTTTCATAAATGGATAAAAATAAAAATAATAGAAAAAATAATAGAATTAGATGAGAGATTAAAGTGAAAAATATGATAAAGCTTAGGGATATTGTAAGATAATTTCAGATATAAAAAATCATCATACTTTATAAAAAGTTTAAGAAAATAATCCTCACAAGTTTAAAATCAATGTACTATCCAAAACCTCATGCATTCAAAGTAAAAAAAAAAAACTTGACCTACAACGTTCTTTACATGACATTGGTCATCTCAAAAAAATAATTTTTTTTTTAAGATAATGTTCATGTTGGGGGATCTCAATAAGAGAGATCAAACTAATAAAAGGTTCATGTCTTGCATTACAGAAAGGAATGCAGACAAATTTTGTTTAAGATAATTCAAAGTTAAATTGATGACATATCCTTTATAAATGTTAGTACATAGCTTTTTAATACCAAAATGAACTTGAAAGAATAATCACGAATCTATCTTATCTTTAAAATAATATTAAATATTTCTACATAAATAATATAAAATATATTATAATTAAGAATTGTCCTCTTACATTTAGATATTATCGGGACAATATATTCTTTAAAAATTGACTTTTATAATTTATTTTAGGGCAAACATATTAAGTAATACAAATGAAAATGATGTCCCATAGCAAAGTCACGGAGATAATTTTTCCTACAATTTGTCTCACCGGAATTCTTATTTTTATGTATATCCGATGATTTTTTTTTATTGTAGTGATTATTCATTTAATCGATATTAAATAAATTTTAAAATAAAAGGAAAAGATAAATTTTAAAATGGCAAAAAATCTACAACGATACTTAATTTGCTTGATATTTAATGAATTTAGATATGAAAATAATTTAACAACAATTTGAGATATGGATGATTATAACAAAACAAAGGTTAATTGAAGATTAAAATATATTTCCATTGGATAAAGAGAAAAAAAGTAGTTATTTAAATTCTTAAATGCTTCACATAAATATTTTATTTCGTTGGTTACAACACTACAATTTGAATCCTACATGTTATTTAGTTCATGCGTCGAATTTGATTTAATTAATTTTGAACGGTCAAGTCGAGTCGGGTCAAATTATTTCCTTTGAAGAGGCTAATTTGGGTAGTCAAATTTTTAGAAAATCATTTCTTTCTTTTTTCTTTATTTTCTTTTAATTTTTCTTTATTTTATTTTTTATTCATAGTCTAATTAATTTAATAAGATCGCATTCAGACTTTTAACAAAAAAATTTTATATTTAAAAATAAATAAATTCAAGACTTTACTAAAACACAGGAGTCGTTCATCACTTCTTCCCAATCGGCAATTGGTAAATTTTAAATTTATTACAGCTTCACCTCAACGTCCTTTGATAGCTTTTCTTACTTTCTCACTCCTATTATTCACTCCTATCATTAATAATAGGTCTACCACTTGGCCACTTCATCTTGTTTTTTTTCGTAGTTCACACTTTCTTTTTGCAGAGTGTCCTACAGTTTGAAGCAATCATTTTTCTGACTTGTGTTAGCTTTTTTCAGGTCTGAACAAATTCGAGAGCAGGTCCGGATGACTCGGTCTGGACTTAAATTATGTCAGATCAAAATTTTTTTGATCTAATATCAATTTCGAATCCAGCCTAATCTGGTACTATGCCAGACTCGATAATTTGAGAATTTGATCAGATTTATGACTAGGAATCACTATGACGACCGATTCGGCACAGCGGTCGAGAGACAGGGAGGGCAGACGAAGCTGGGATCGCCACCATTCGCCTGCGCCAGTATGGTCCGCCATCATCTTCCAACAATAGATCTCACCGTCTGGCACCGAATCGCGGCGGCTAGGCATCGGATAGCGGCCGCCAGGCGAGATCCAATCGATTCCGAGAAAGGTTCCCGTTCCGGCGACTGGCGCCAGCGATCGATGCTAGCAGCCATGATGCGGTGTCTAGCGGCCGGATCTGCTCACGTGATGGCCGATAGCTGCCACGATCTGGCACTTGACAGCCGGATAGATCGAATCACTTGGTAGCCGATCCAGCGCTTGGCGGTCATGATTCGACGCCTGACAGCCGGATCGATCGCCAGCTGCCACAATCCAACACTTGGTGATCGAATCTGACCATTGGAGGTTAAATCGACTCACTTGCGGTCGATCCGGCCCTTGGCGGTCATGATCTGACACCTAATAGTCGAATCGGCCATCAGTTGTCATGATTTGGCACCTGACAATCGAATCTGGCCACTGACAATCGGATCAGCTCACTTGGTGGCCGATTCAACGCTTGGTGGCCACGATCAGGCGCCTAGCAGTCGGATCGGCCGCCAATTACCATAATCTGACACCTGTCAATTGGTTCGGCCGTCATCTAGCTCTAGAAGCCGTTTGGCGCTTGGCGGCCATAGAAAAGAAAGGGAATTAAGAGAGGAAAAGGGCGGCTGGAGTCGAAGAGCCGTGAGAGTCACCGCCACCGCGGGAGAAAGAGGGAGGGGGCGAGAAAGAGATGAAAGAGATAAAGGGAGATGGTGAAATGAAAAGAGGGAGGTGGCTCAATTGAAGACTTTGATTCGAGAAGTGATGTGATGACATTCTTGGTCTCGTTGCTTTGATGGCGCAAGTTTGAAAGTTGACTCTCAAGATTTTTAATTTGATATGATTGCTTGTAGAATTGTTTTAACAAGGGATTCAACTTGCATGTGATGATGGTTTCTGGTTCTAGAAAGAAGTCTTCATAATCAATTTGTTGAGGCGTCTTCATGTTCTTATGTCTCTTTGTTGTCTCATTGTGAACTTTATGTTATTGGACAACAACTTTATCTTCCTCAATTTATTGATTAGTGAATATTTTCTTCTTTTCCATTAAGGATGTATTGATATGAGCGTGATAATTGAGTCGTGTACGAAAGATGTAAACTTGAAAACTTACACAGCCAAAAGAACAAGTGAAAGCAATAGAAAAATAAAATTTCAAAATAGCATAAAATAAGAATAGTAAGTAAAGAATAATTCTCCGGCAATGACCCAAAAATTTGATGGGAAAATTGATAACAATTAAATGTTAGCAAGTGCACTAGTCGTTCAAGTAATAAAGTGTAATGAGTAGAGTGTTGAACACACAAGGAATTAACTTATTTAACTAAATAAATTTCAGAGACTAATAGTAGACAACATGTTTGGTTAAAAGAGTTGTAAAAAAATAAAATTACAGAAAGATAAAAATCTAAAACTAACGATGATTTACAATTATTCGAACAATCTATAATGTCTGTAAAATTAAGCATAAACATGAAGTTCATATTTAATTTTTAGACGAATTAATGACAATGAAGATATGATCTCCCTAATCGGGTAAATCAACTATCTAAACAATAATATATGAAAGTAATTCGCATGGATATACCCTCAGTTATATTGAAATCAAGATGCAATATGTTGTAAATCTTAAACTACTTAATCGCCTGCAAGGGTCAATTATGCAGACCACACAATCTAATATTTACACATTTCTATTAGATTATGACATGTATGGCTTCAACATAAAAGTTAAGAATCAATTCGAACAGAAAATTATGAATTAAAAATTCATTACACTACATAGTTAATAATCAACCTATAAATAATTAAAATCTAAAGGAAAGCATTGAGCAAAACAACCATGTTCATAAAAACTAAATTATCTATTATTTGATTTATCAGAAATAAAAAATTGTTCATACACTAAAACTCTTGTAACTAAAATAGAAATGTAAAATTAAAACTAATAATCCAGAGTACTAAGACATATAGATAAAACATGAAAATCTAAATTATCATCCCAACAATACGTAGAACAAAGAGTACTTTTCAGAAACAGAACCGTTGCACAATCCTCGCCAGAGTCTACCGTGCATAAGTCTTCTCCTTTGTCTTTCAGAAGTTCTCTTTCATTTTTGTCTTGAAAGCTTTGATTGCAGGCCTTAACATTCTTATTTATAGATGCCAAACAAACGTCTCTTTTTATAGAGACTCAAGTTTTCATGCAGTTTGAGAATAAACAGAAATATTTTCTTTGTAAACTAAGGTAAATTCGGAATCCTATTGATTATAAAAGTTTTGCCTTGTAAAATTTCAAAATTTCTGGTCTAATTTATTTTCAATTGATCCCTGAGACATATGGTAAGATTTTGAGTCCTTACGTATTGAGAATTCTTTCAAAAATATGTTTACATGTCGAAAATAATGTTCGTCACGCCCCCTGAATATAATTTAATGACTCAATCAGAGTCATATTCGGAGTTGCCTGCAATTGTCACGGGGCGTGATAATATCTTCATGGCCGTGAATCGACCTTTTCTAATTGAAGCGTGCGACTTTTACTACCTTCACGACCTGTGATAGACCCGTGAAATTTGACTTATGTAATTCGTAGCTTTTGTGAGATCTGTGACTATTGTTTCATGGCACGTTATGTGGTATGAACTTCCTCCAACCTTTTTGTGATACCCCTAAAGGCTTTGTTACGGCCCGTTACATTCTTGTTTCCATAATACTTCATCTTGTAATGGGCCATTAGCTCATTGTCACAGGTAGGGATGTTCATCGGGTCGGGTCGAAACTCGTGAATCCGACGGGTCGGTGGTCGGTCAGACCCGACCTGACTCGACCCGACCCGACCAATTGAAAAAATCCAACCCGACTTGACCTGACCCGACCCGACTCGATTTTTTATTTTTTATTTTTTTCTTTTTTATTTAAACTTAAGGCTTATATTTGATTTAAAAATTTTAAAAATTGAAATAAAATATTTAAAATGCAAAAATAATATTAAATAGAAAATATATTTTATGCTTTTAAAATAATATTTTTATATTAATAAAATATAAAATAGTAAGAAAAAAATTAAAAAAAAGAAATTTGGGTGGTCGGGTACCCGACCACCCGACCCGACCCGAACCGGGTCGGGTTGGATCGGATCCAGCCCCCCAGCCCCCTAGACCCGACCCGACCCAACCAAATTTGGTCAGGTCGGGTCGGGTCCAACCTGACCTGTGAACACCCCTAGTCACAGGGCCATGATGACATCTTTTTCGAATCGCTGGAACTGTGAAATTTGCAAGATCCGTGAACTTATGGTTTAACGGCTGTGATAAATTCATCATGGCCCGTAAGTTTTTCGTGCAGTCTCCTTGGTCAGATGATGCATGAATATCGCCTTTTATGGCCGCAAGGGATATTTAATGGCTCGTGAAATCTTCGTTGAGCGCTTTGCCAGAGCCATGAAAGAGAATAGTTGAGATGTTAAATCATATTTCATGGCCTGTGAAGGTGGGGTTACGACCTGTGAAATCCCTATTTCTGTGTAAGCTGTTCTATAAGAGCCGTGAGTGTCTGAAGCTGTGGCGTGAGATAGTCTTTTCACGGCCGTGGGGAAAATCACTTTTTGAATTTTCGAAATTTAGTTTGACTTTATTTCGTGTGATTCTTCTTTTATTTCCTTCCTTCATCATTTTTCATTAATAATTCCAGCAAAATGCACCAACTAGAGGTAGATGGCTACTTTAAAGAATTTAAAGAAATAAATGTAAAAATAGGTGCATGCTATGAGCAAATTACACAAAATAAGTCTAAATGCAAGTATAATTATATATTGTAAAATGCATAATGTCTGATCTGATAACAGCTACTTTTACTGAGGAGAAATCAAATGTTCAATTTGGCAATCAATTACCCATTTTAATCGCTAGAATCGCATGTCATTATGAAATCTTTAGGTTTTCAATCAATTTTTCACACAAACATAGATTTAAACATATATAAACTTCTCCCTAACCTATAATATTCATGCCCAATTTACCATATAGTTTTGCAGGTATAATCCTATTCTCAATTAATTATAAATAAAACTCATAATAATCCTTGAAATAATCCTAAACCAGATTCTTATTTATAATTACAGAATAATTTCCTCGTAAACAATACACCTAAAATTGGCTTAAAATCATTTGCGCATGGATCTACATCACCAAAAAAACTATTGCACACAAATCAACTAAAAGACATTCAAAATAATCATTTAGCAATGAAAAAAATCAGTATCATCTTGAAGAACATGATGCATGCAAAATACAACATATAATTAGCTATGCGTTTAACCTCATTTCGAATCATTTTCTAATAGCATGCATCATTTTATGAGCTTATTTACATTAATTTTATAAAAATGAAAATCTACCCAAATATTATATTTTATTGTGAAAGAAGTAAGAAAATTAAATTACGAAGCCAACGAAAAAAAAATCACGCTCAAATCAGAGTTCAAACGGAGTCAGAAAGTGGAACACAGTGAAGCTGTCAAGTGCTGAAATTGAGCTGTCACGGTCCATGAAGAACATTTAACGGGCCCTAATATATGGTATAACGCTCAAATGTCCATCTTCACGGCTCTGGTAGAAGCAAAATAGTGATCTCACGGGCTGTGAAATACTCCTCACGACTGTGAAGACCAAATATCACGCCAACCATTGTGTTTCACGGATCGAGTAAATGCATATTTCAAACGAAGACAACTTATGGGCCGCGAAGGATTTCTCACGGCCGTTATAGCAGGATTTTCACGGATCACAAGGACTCACGGTTCCTACAGCTAATCGGATTTGGACGAATTAACAAGTCGTGAGCAAAATGTAATGGGTCATTACGCAGTCCAGCATTCTTCTCACCGGGCGTTATATAATTCTTACGAACAACAAAGAAAGATTAGAATTGACTATCATCAACTAATGGGCCATGATGTACATTTAACGGGTTGATCATAATGTTCCAGGTCGACGTACTAATCTTCACGGGCTGGTAGCAATCTATCACCATTCATAAGTCACGTTAGCGAAGAAGAAAACACTCGATTCACGGCCGTGAAACTAGCCTCACGCCCCGTGAAGACAACAAAAATTTTTGACTATGACTCTGATTGAGCTGTTAAAATCTAGTCATGGGGCGTGACAAACACCAAATTCGACATAGAAACATATTTTCGCAAGAATTCTCAACGCAGAAGGACTCCAACTCATAATATACGATCTCAAGATGATTTGGAAACATATTATGGCTCAAATTTTTAAGTTTGACAAGGCTAAAATTTCACAATTAAATCTACTCCGAATTTACCTTATTTTACATAGAAAAGGTTTCCGTTTCTTCTCCGATTACATGGAAGCTTAAACCCCTATAAGTAGGGGCCTTCTACAATCAGAAGAGAGCATGTTAGAGGTTGCAACTAGAACTTTCAAGCCAAGAACGAAGGAGAATTTCTGAAGGGCAAAGGAGAAGACTTCTATGCGATAGACTCGTGCGAGGATTGCGCAGCAATTCATCGTTATTTCTAAAGAGTACTCTTCGTTTTACATATTGTTGGGATGCATTGTTATGCTTTAAAGTTTTATATTTTGTAATCTCTGCAATCTGGATAATTTAGTTTAGTTTTAAGTTTTAGTTTTATTTCTACAAGAGAATTATTGTTAGGGAAAACTTGTTTCTTTAGGATCGATTATAATTTTTTAGCATTTAAGAACATAATTGCTCTGTTTAATTATTATTTTTAATTGAATTATAAGTTGATTATTGATTGTGCAAAGTGATCAATCTCTTAATCCATAATTTATGTTATGCAATTCATGTCGTAATCTAATAGAGCTGTGCGAAGTATTGAATTGCGTGGTCTGTCAAGTTGACTCGTGCGAACGGTTTGGTAACGTAGGACTCACAACTCATAGTATTCTAATTTGAGTGGGATTGAGAGTAGATCCGTGCGGAGTATTCTTAGGATTAAGAATAGTTGATTTACCCGGTTAGGGAGATCATATTTTAGGTATTTCTAATCCATATAAAAGTTAAACCTGATTATCTTTGATTATATCAATCTCTACAGAAGTTAAACAAGTTTGTTCTTAATCATTTTAACACATTCTAAGACTCTAGACGTCAGTAGTTTACTTTAGTTTTAGTTTTTAGTTTTTTGTAATTTTATTTTCTGCAACTACCCCAAAGTCATGCTCTCCTATTAGTCTCTAAAATTTATTTAGTTAAGTTAATTCCTCATAGGTTCGACAATCTACTTATTACACTTTATTACTTGAGCGACTAGTGCATTTGTTAGCATATATTCTTACCGATTCTCGCATCGAAACCCTAAGCATGAGTTCTACCCAAACTATCATAAATCATAATCCTAATAAGATCCTTACCACACCAAATCTCATAGGAAAATTATCCCATAACTTAGATCTTGAAAATACACGGCTAGTCATGTTTCCTATTTTTTCTTCCATTGCTTCAATCCTCATGGGTTCCTCCTCCGCCCTCCTTGGGTCCACACACCGCAAACACATAACCAAAGGAAAATGGAGATAAAAGTGTGGAAGATGAAGAGAAGTGAGAGAAAGATGAGGACCGTAATGGGTCATTAAAAAGGGCATAAAATATGGAGGTTTTCTTCTTTGATCTTTGAAGATCATGAATGGGGAGGAGTTATACGAAATTCCCACTTAATGGTGGCAGTAATAGTGAGAAGATCGGAAATCGATCATTTATTTATTTCTACGCATCACGCTTCCAGATGTTTGATTTGGGAAGCGGTCCACCATGGTACAATTCTCAACGTGCATTCTATAAAATGGTCACCCGTTATGCCAACAACAACAAGAAATAAAATTTTAATTTTGTTTATGAAAACTTGTATTTGTTAGAATGTCACTTTCTAATGAAAGTATATATGCTATGAAAATTAGTCTATTAATTATTGATGTTTAGCTTGTGAACCCCACATAAAATTATTGCAAGAAAAATCAAAGCACGTGTGATAAGAAATTGGGTTCAATAATTTGGTAACAAAATTTTGTTCCGAGAAGTAAACTTTATTGCATTCAAATCTCCTCCACATGTTCGTTGATCCTCAAAATTTGTTATTCATCCAACTTTATTGTAAACTTCCCAGTATTTTGGAACAAATTTTGGAGGAGCCCCATTTCGTCTCGTTTCTTTCTTGATTGAAATGTCTTCTCCCTTCCTTTTTTGCAAGTGTCATACATTTTTCTTCCCAGTATCTTTTTTTTTTATCTTTTTTTCTTTTCTTTTTTCTTCTATGTATTGTGCTTAGCAAAAAATAAAAATAAAAAACGAGCCATTACACCTTTTTCCTTCTTTAGACTGAACAGGATCACTGTCCAATTAACCTAATCATTCATGAATGTATTAAAAACATTAAAATTAATATATTATTCAAAACCTCATGGATGCAAAGGAAAAAAGAAAAGAAAAGAAATCATGGCCTAGAGTGATACACTGCTGTTGTATACACTGCACTCGTACCTGCAGTATAATAAGAACATATCAGAGTGTGCCAATTACTTGAATGCATGTGTTTGATTATTGCTGCTGGTACTCATATGAACGAAGAGCACCAATATTGGACTAGATATGTTCTTTCAAGGTCTGAACAATCTTTTCGAGATTTCGATACGAAGAGCCACCTTCGGTGATGCTCCGGCGAGCAGCTTCCTTCAACGCCCCGGCTCTCGCCCTTATCCTGTCGTCGCCGAGCAGCTCCTCCACTTTGTACTTGATCTCATCCCTCGTCACGATCCCTGATCCCTCGCCGGCTTCCAAGCTCAGACCAACCTTCCACACGTTGCATATGTAGCTCCGGTTGATGAACTGGTCGGTGAAGTAAGGCCAGCTCAGGAACGGGACACCGTTCGTCACTCCTTCCATGGTCGAGTTCCATCCGCAGTGCGATACGAAGCAGGCGACCGAAGGGTGCGCCAGCACCAGCTGCTGAGGGCACCATTCCACCACCAGTCCCCTGCCGGCGACTCTACGGCGGAACCCATCGAACCACCCGTCCTCGGCGTCCTGAACCATGTCCGGGCGCAGGACCCACAGGAACGGCCTGCCACAAAGCTCGAGCCCCAAGGCGAGCTCCTGGAGCTGCCGTCTTCCGAACATCGTGAAGCTTCCGAAGGCCGCGTAGACGACCGAGACCTCGCCATGGCCGTCCAGCCACCTCATGCACGCCGTGTCCTGGTTCCAGAAATGGCCCAACGCTTTCTTGGGTTTCTGGCTCGTCAGCAGCGGCCCCACGGGCAGCAGATTGGGGAAGGCGTCGAAGGTGGCCGATTCAAGTTCATAGAATGAGTTGCAGATGATGAAATCCGCAGGGTCCCATGTTCCATGACCGTCGAGTATGAGCTGGACGAGGGTGTTTTCCCCTTCCGGCTCGACGGCATTGTTCCACGGGAAGAGGGTCGTGCTCAACGGCGGCGCGCCGGGGTACAATTGGAACATTTCGTCTTCTACTCTCGGAGACCCTGCTCAGTAGGAAAAATTAAGGCACACAAATCATCTCAACTATAACATGTCAGCATTCAGCTCTGTTTGCATGATTAACCACATAGCATTTATGAGTTCCAATTTTTTAGCAACTTAATATTATTTTCTTATCCTCAGGATAAGATATGTTCATTGATCAAGAGAATTTTATCACTGGTTCCACTTCCATCGTAGATCACATGCCATAATTAATACTTATGAACACTTACCATTGGCATGAAGAATCCCATCCTTGATTAGCTTGGGAATACTGTTACTGTATGCGAAGGCCACTGCAGCCGCAGGCCACAAGACGGCTGTCCTGGTTCCCATCTTGTTGGCCACGTTCATCGCCCAGGCCGTGGCCCCATCGGCAACCATCCATGCGATCTGGTCGCCGCCGTCGTTCTTCCTCTGTATCAGTTCCTCCAGGTGCTTCGGCACGACCTTCATCAGACCCCCCATGAGCTTTCCGAGATCGTTTCGGTCCTCGCCGGGGGCCAACCCGTCGGGGATGGAGACCATGTCGATCCCTTCCAACTCGCCGCCCTCCGCGGACGTCATCGCCGACAAGATCCGTCGGTGGCTGAACTCGGTGTTGACGAAGGTGATCTTGAAGCCGTGCTCGACCAAGCAGTGGGAGAGTGCCAGCAGAGGGATGACGTGGCCCTGCGCAGGCAAGGGAAGGACGAGGACATGGGGACGTTTGCTCATTGCTGCCGCTGCTGCCACAAGAGGGTTTCCGATGATAGTTGGAGCAATCCGGGCGCTGTGTATTTATAGTAAGTTTTCAATGATATCGTCCAATCATTGGATTAATAGCTCTGTTTTCCCTCAAGTTTATAACTTTTTTTTTTTGTGCCGTCAAAAGTTTTTACTTAGTAAAGGGTATCATAATGGTATTAATACCAGTCGAGAAATACTAATTGTTAATGTAAATTCCTCTGGTCATTGTTTGCTATGTGGAGAGTTTTATTAAGTGCTTTCTCTTTTCTTGAATAAATCTTCTCTCTGCCTCCCAGGAAAAAAAAATTGGAACATAATTATATTAAACTTTTTTCAGATATATATATATATATATAGTTTTATGTTTCGCCTTGAAATCAGCATATGCTATGAAAATTAGTCCACTATTAAACATGGGTTTAACTTGTCAACCCCACATATAATTATCGGAAGGAAAAAAATTTAAATAGGGTCATTTGTCCTCAGTGTTAGCCAATCACAACACAGATCACAAAAGATGAAAATGCAAAGAATTTAAAAAGGAACCCACCATGGGGGTGGAGGAAGTGGAGGCAAGGAGAATCCCAAATGTTCATGCACCAAATGCTCACTCGGTATTGGTGTGATGATGAGAAAAAATGTCGTGGTGCCAAAAATGGAGATGTGGGTCGACGACGCACGTATCGTTGGACGTGGAGGGAAGAGATCGTCGACAAAACACTCGGTAGAGAAGATGTCGGCATCAGCGATGTTTCCGAACTGGTTTGGCAAAGGCGTGGAGTTGAGTTCTCGTCGTGCGTGAATGAAGGATGTGGTTGGTACCTGGCCCATGTTGTTTTGAGCCTGGGTCGGGCTATTCGTCGAATGATCTAGAAATTGAAATCAAGTTACACCCCACCCGGGTATAGTAGCAGTGCGAGTCAGATTCGTTGTTGTAGAAATTTATTAGTGGGAGAAAATGTGATATTTATTGTCAAATATTTACAAAGTAAAATCGATAATCAAATAAAGATGACTAATTTATCTAGAGTCGATATAAAAAGGAAAATAAAATCAACCTAAAAAGAGAGAAAAAAGAACAAACTAAGACTCCATCTAAAAGAAAAGAAAAATTAGCCTAAGACTCTATATCACTAACTCAAATAAACTTAGTGATATCATAAAATGAAAAGCATAAATAAAAGATGCAATACGGAACAAGTGTTCATGAACATCCAATATGATGAGCTCAAGAGATGCGAGTGAATATGCACCCAACTCAAACTTCTCCAACTTCTAGTATTATTCTTAAGTGATTTTAGCTTTTCCTTTTATTTCAGTTTGTGATTCCCATTTTGATTAGATGTTAAGGTTCCTTCCACCTTTTGTGGTGCCAAACTTTGAGACAAGTTTGTTGTGGTGGGTGGGATTTCCGATGGAGAGCTCATCCGTCGAACATTTCCATTTTCGAGTATGCACACACTCGTCTTATTTATCCTCTACTTTATAGTCCATTTTCTTCGTTGATACTGTCTTTATTATCTCCGCTTTTGATAATAATTGTAATAGTGGCATGGACACACGATAACTAGATAATTTTCAGTGTTGTAGTCCTTTTGAGATGTAACCATTTGAAAAGAAAACATTGCAGCAGTCTTTTATAATGACTTAATTTTCAACTCCATCCCATTCAATTTACGTTGAATTTTTAGATGTTAGGAAGAGGAATCTTAACATTCAATATAATATGATCCTTCAATTGGCTCACGTGGGCCTGTAAAGATTGAATTAGTTGATTTTGAGTGTTGAGTTTGGTTTCAATAGTTGATATGAGCTGACTAATCATTCCTTCCAAATTGGCTCGTGACTCAATAAATGATTTATCTTCAAGTAAAGATGAGATAGCATCATTTGTTATGTTGCTTCATATTCGAAATTTGATTTTTCATATTTTGAATCAATTTTCCTTGTGTGGAGAACTTCTTCAACATCGTACCTAGCAATTATGTGAGGAGGGTCAATGGACCCCCCGACAAATCTTCAATTACAGAATAGTTGGATAGCTCTAAGGTGCTTCGTTCACATAAGTTGATGCCAACTTGAATGATTCATGGTGTTGATGTCTCTTCATGTTGACAACTACTTAATTCTTTAAGTTGTGCATCACCCTGAATATTTGTATTGTTGATATTCTCAATTGGTTAGGATTGTTTAGTGGAATTGTTGTGCTTCCTTGCCATTGAGGATAATTGAATTATGGTCTCAAAAAGATTTTTCTTGAAAATTAAACAAATAGAACAAAGTATATAATGAATACAAATATAATCAGGAAGAGTAGTAAAATTCTAAATAATTAACAAGGTAAGAAAGATAAAATAAATCAAACTAATCTTGACAATGACACCAAAATTTTGATGAGAAAATTGTGAACGCCCGTATATTAGGAAGTATACCAAGTAATAAAGAGTAATTAAGAATTATCAATTCCACGAGGACTAATGACTTATTTATTTTTTAATAAGCTTTGATCTTCTATTCACGAGAGAGAAAACTAAAGTTCAAACCCTTGATCTCCACCTTATCTCTTAACTAACAATAACGTATTAGGAATTCAAGTGATGAAAAGATTGTCAAAAGTATAGATTTCAGTTAAGACAACTAATTATCCTAAATTAAGAATAGATAAAGTAAAACAAGCCAACTTCGGCCTACCTTAATTAGGATGCCTTTATGAAAATTTATGTTATTAATTACTAAATAAATAAATTAATAATGAAAGTAGGTGGAATTGGCCTATGGTTTCACCCACTTTCCAAACGTCAAGCAGTGGAAACAGTGCTCTATTTTTGTTGGGACTACGGTCACGGGAACCCCGGTTCCAACACATTAGGGTTGTTGTTCTTTTTTATGTTTTTTTATTTGATGTTTCTTTTTTTTTATTTTCAACTTTTTTCTTTTATCATTTTCTCTTTCTTTATCTTTCCTATATAAAATATTTATTAAGGATTAATATAATATTATTTATTACTTATTATTATATTAATTTTTTTAAATATTTTATTAAATATAATTTATTAAAATTTGATTTTTTATATTTAAATAAAAATATATTTTTAACAAAATCTTTAATAAAAAATTAATTTATACTTTTATTTTTTTTATCAAAATTATATTTATATTTATAATATTTATTTATTTATTCAAATACCCACTAAAATTAATGCATCATCACATCAATTTTCTGGTTACTCATATTTCATTTCATCTATGTGAATTCAACTTTTCAACTACGGTTGATTTTTCCTTTGATCACCCTGTCATATCTTTGTATTCAGCAAACAAATAGTGTGGATTGAAACTAAGAAACAGAGAGTGAGATTGATCTTCTTATTTTGCTCACTAATTATTAGACGAGAAGGGATAAGAAATGGAATCAGTACACCCTTCTTTGCTAGAATAAAGAACAACATATAGATCACAACCATACCATGAAAAAAAATGATAGAAAATAACGTTTCCTCAATACATAAAGTGTTGGTCAAGATTTCTCAACTGATTAACACATAGTAACAAGAAAATAAGATTACGTCAAACAAAAGAAAAACTTACCTTGCTAAAAATAAAAAGAAGTCTGTAGTCGTGTTGGGGTTTGTTTTTGAACGGAACATGAACAAAATTGATAAGCACAAATCAAAACAGCAGACCATACTAGATTGTTCATTAGTCATCAATAGCTTGAAACTGCAGGTTCTTACCTCTTGAACTCATTAATTGATGAATGGTGTTAGCAGGTTAGCCTCCTGCTTTGGAATGGTTGCTGACTTGTCGGATGGCCAGCTAATTCTATGCTTAAATCTTGCATGTGATTCTAACTATCTTTCATCGTGGTTTTCTGGAAGCCTCAATCTGTTTGAGATGGTTACTGCAGAGGATTACAATTTTAACCCTTTTCATCAATCATAATTAGAAGTTCATACATGCATTCTCTTGTGACAAGGCTGTTTTTCTTTATGCATTATGTTGCATTTGACTGACTCAGTAAATATATCATCTTCAAGCTACCGCCAATGAAAGTGGCTTGAATAGTAGTTTTTACTTTTTAGCTATAAGTAAAGGTGATGAAGAACTTAACGTATCATAAATGAGAGAGATCGGACGAACACATATATTTACGAGGTTCATCCTAAATCAGGTTACGATCTCATGCGACGACTGCTCTCTTTGTTATAAAATAATGATGGTTATAAAAATATGAAATAACCCAATCGTCATTGAGTTTATATAGGTAACTCTAATACATTATAGGAAATAGAAATTTTAAAACCGTTTAAGTTTCGGGAGCGGAGCCCCCTACAACGACGGAGTCAGACTAAATGTTTAGTGGGTTCACAAATAATTTTAAAATTACTATTAAAATAAATTATAAAATTATCATAAAATTACTTTTAATTATAATTTATAAAGGTATTAATTTTAATGATCAAAACCATATCAACTTTAGTTCTAAATAGAAAAAAATACGCATACATATTTTAAGCATAATGCTACAAAATGAACATTAAGTGCAAGATCATGAAATATATTATCTGTTGATATAAATAATATATATATTATTTATTTATCATGAAACTATACAATTTAAACTAGTTAAGAGAAAAATATAATTCTAAATATATTATTTTTCATTGTGCAAGAAAACAACCCTCTATAAAAGAATAAAATAAGGAGAAATATACATTTTGAAAGAGATATAATATTTTCATGATAATTAGTTAACATGCTCAATATGATTTATGATGGTAAAATAAGAAATTATATTTATAATCAAATTAAATGTAACACCCCGAATTTCACCCCCAAATTGTCGAGGACATTTGAGTCAACTGTGTTAGCCCATTCGCCATCATATAATTATAATAAAATATGATTTTCTATAAACTCAGCGGAAGCATAAATCAATTAAATAAGATAAAATAGTTCCCTTGAAAACATAGCGGAAGACTTCGGTAAAATATCAAAAGTAATGTTATAAAATTTAAACCCTCATCGATAACCAATAAAATATCTTAAAATCATAGTCCAAAACATCGCTTTCAAACGTGGTCAAAAGACTCTAAGACAATTGACTCTTAACACCCTAGACCATTGTGCAATCTTATTCGTCATGAGCTGAGCCGCCATCATTCAAAACTTTATGCACTTGCACGGATCCAAGAAGCAGGGGTTTCCCCGGTTAGAGTGTGTAAAGGCCATGCATGCGATGGTATAATCCTATACAGGATACTACATGATATGCATCATCATTTTTATATAAAGAAAATAAATAATATGCATGTCATGTCTTAACATATGATCTACATATCAAACATCAACATCATTCTATCATCATGCACATAAGTAATTGCATGAAGACATGTAATCACATCATCATACATAAAGTATGGACATTCATATCAATCATTCATTCAATTCATAGGCATATCAATGGGATGCACTTACCATAACCATTGCCTTCATAACTCTCCTCAGGGTTGCTTTATAATCCTTTGGACTTTCACTTTCGTGGGACATCATTCCATAACTTTCCTCAGGGTTGCTTTATAACTCTTTGAACTTCCACTTTCGTGGGACTTCATTCCATTCGATCGATCAGCTCTTTCCTATTAATGTTATATATTCTGATAGTTGAGATATATGTCGTTGCCCTCTCAATAGGCTAGCTAGGCATAGGAAACAATGCTCCCCTCTCACTCGAAGGTGACATCAGAATGCACACACCGTTGCTGATGTATGTAACGATCATTCTGAACTCTCGTTCGAGGGCGACATCTGAATGTACACACCATTGCCGATGTGTGTAACGATCATTTCGGTCTCTCGGCTGAGGGCGACATCAGAATGCACACACCGTTGCCAATGTATGTAACGATCATTCCGGACAATTATCCGATAAAGGGCCATAGAGGGGCGATATGTAACATCATCCACAACTGGATTCATTATGCTTTTTAAACAATAATCATTTGCGTCGCTCAATTTTTATATTTTAACCTAGTTACGACTGTCCATGCAATTCGTGTATCTAGGTTCATATACAATCATCAATCAGTAATATATAATAGTAAATACCTTAAAAACAACATAAATATAACATAAATTAATTTTTCGATCTATCACGATCGTTCCGGGACTTGGCACGGCCGTACCAACGTCTTGGAAATTCGATGTTCCATCCGAAAGTCTCGATTTTTGAAATTTCAATTCTAATAACATAGTTTAAGACATCATAAATATTTCAAATATAAACTCTTAGCATCCATGCATCAATATTCTCTGCACAATATTCTGGCAGCAGTCACTAAAATATTAATAACTTAACATATACTTATTCTTTTCAGATGATTTTAGTTTTCGTATAACATGAGCATTTGACTTGGAAATAAATTTCGAATCCTAATTCAGTATTTTCCAATTTACTACATGTTTTACAATTTCATTTCGCTGTTACCCGAGACAGAATGATACTAGTCCGATTTTTGGATCATAACTATATTTGTATACAACTCCAAATCATGTAAAACCAATTTCTGTGGAAACTAGACTTCGATCCATCCATATATTATTTATAATTTTTGGATAAGAAAATCCTATCCAAACAATTATTATAAGATAGTCACGAATTTTTGAGACAGTACGACACCGGTCTGATGTTTTGATCATAATTATTTGTACAGATTTTCAAATCATATGAAACCAATTTCTTTGGAAAATAGACTTCGATATCCATATATTATTTGCAAGTTTTGGATAAGAAAAACCTATCGAATAATTGTTGCAAGTACAATTACGAATTTAGGCAGATTATGCAACTTAAATCATGCAATCCTAACATCTTGATCTAATCATGAATCAACAAAAAAATCATCTCAGATCTGATAAGACTCATAAATTCCTCAAACAAATCCCTAATAGGAGCAATGTGCCCTATTACTCTCAATCCAATCAATAAAATTTTGAGATGAGAGAGAGAGGTTGGATCCCCTTTATATATCTTGATCTTAGATCTTCCTCCTCTTTCTTCATCTTTTTCTTCCTTTTTTTCCTTTTCCCTGATCTCCTCTTTCTTCTTCCTCAAGCCCTAGCCGCCAAGATATGAAGAACAATGAGAGAAAGAGAGAGAAGAGATGCCTTATATAAGGGAAAATCGTGAGGATTTAGATAAAAGTCCAAATTGTCCTTAAATGAAAATTTGAGGTTTTACATTAAAAGTAGGAAAAATAATGCATTAACATATTTAAGCAATGGAATCATGAAATATATTCTCCTAACTCCTAATGATATTAATAAATGAAATTTATAATGCCCTTTAAAAGTAGAAATAAGAATAAATATGTAATGTAAAAGAGAAATAATATTTTTATAAGTATTAATATAATGTGCGCCTTGTTAGTATTTATATGGTTTTTATAAACTAATATAAATTCAAAATATAGAAAAAAATAGTCCTCATATTTTTGTGAGCAAGCCTCGAACTCATGAACCAACAAGGCAGAGATTGCAATGTGTACAAATGATACTACTAACATATTTATCCGATGGGTGCACAAAATGAAAAAAATATTGATAATCCAAGCGAATAAAATTATCGATATAGTCACAAATCTGCTTAAATATCAAAGTGAATCAAACAGAGATAATATTATTGACTTAATGACGATGAGTGCAGTCCAAGAATAAATTAAACGGGTCTTTTTATATCACACACAAAAAAAAAAAGGGAAAATGATACATCAAGATGGAATTTGAATTATTATTTTCTTAAAACAACCAAGATTGCAGAACGGGTCATTGTTAATTTCCCAGAAAAAAACCAAAAAGTATATTGTTCCAAAGAGGAAAACAAAGTTGTACTTTATATACTACATTTAAACATTGAATTTTTAAGTCGCCCGTTCTACACGAAATTAGCTCTAAAAAAACGAATAATTTATTTTATCAATTAACTAGTGCGTTAGATGTTTGATTAAATTATTTACTTTATTTCATTAAATAATTTGTTATATGATGATATTTTTATCCTATTGGAATTAGTAGTATATACAAATTGAAAGTAGATAATAAATTTAATCATGGTATATAATTATTTTGTTTAAATTAATTTTTTTTAGTTAAAAGTAAAAAAAACTTAAACCACCTTGTAGGGTTTGACGTGTTGATCATCTTGCATGACGTCACGGTGCTCAACAAATCACAACCGTCGGATGGACCAACCGCCATCGGAAACAACACAGTCGTTCTTAAGCCGTCCGATTTTAATCCGACGGCTATCACGGAGGAACAAAGTGTGTGGTCTCCCTACAATTACGCTATAAAGAAAACAAAGAGACGGACGGGGGCGAAGTAAACGAGGTCGCAATATAACAGCGCTCGATCGATAAGAATTTGGGGATCGAAATCTTCGGAGCAAGAAGGTGAATTGATCTCGTCTTTGGCTGTGAATCTCTGTCCGTAATCGATTTGGGTTTTTGGTCTTCGATATCCGATGTAGGGTTCGTTGATTAGTTTTCGAGATATTTGTTTCTAAGGTTAAATCGTATGGTCTGATACGATTTCTACGTGGTTTTTGATGATTTATATGTTAGAAAGGTTGCTATTACGCTTGATCGTTCCTTTTCCTTTTGGTATGATTTCGGTTTTCCTATACCTTAGAAAGTTTACCTCGATTTATGTTTATTTCATCAGAAAGGCCGCTCCTTTGTTTCAATCGGTATAAGTTTGATATATTAGAAAAATAGGATTTGGAGATTTTAGGCTGTCTGGGTGCGTGAAGTAGTTTTATTCCTCTGTTTCATTTTCTTCCTATTTAATTTATTCTGTAGTTGTCACTTTAATCAGTTCCTTGTGTATCATGCATCTTTGAGAAATTATTATTAACAGGAATTTTGGTGATTAATAAACTAATATTATCAGTGTCAGAAAAAGAAATAAATGGTTGTTAGTGTATAAATTTTTCTCTTGAAGAATTTTCAGGATATTAAGATTTTCCTTTCGCTGTCACATAGATGAACACCACAAAAAAAAAGACATCTTTTTATCAGCCTTTCACCTATCTTCCTTTGACCTTCAATTTTTAGAGCATGCAACTTTATTGACTTCATGGTGGTGCGAACACATTTGTAGGAATATAAAATCAGTTTTCAGTCTCAGTTGATGCTTGGCAAGATGTCATAGTGTTCCTACTTTTCAATTACTTAATTCTATTAAAATTTGTGCGTTCTTTCTTACTGCAATTCTAATGTTCTCAGATATATGCCAATGATATTATTTTATTGTCATTTATAACGTGACTCTGTGTACGGATGATCAATGAAATTTGTCTTCTGAAAAACACATTTGTTTCAATAAAATTTGTATTCTGAAAAACACATTTGTTCTTTGCTTTAATACACTTGTATTCCTTGTGACTTTCGTCATGAAAAGACTTATTAAATTGATGTTTGGCTTTCATTATTGCAGCCTTGCTACATTCACATAGAACAAACAGATCAAAGTCAGTTTCCAGCACCCCGCTTCGACAACCAAATTTCATGTCTGATCTTGATCTCCAGATCCCCACTGCCTTTGGTATGCCTAATTTGGTTAGCAGTTAAAATTTTCCTTCTCTTCCTTGGTGTAATAGGATGTATATTTTGGTTCTACTTGCTAGTTTACGTCCATTGTGTGGTCCCTTCAAATGACAAAAATAATGGAGCATACTCCAAAAAAATGACAAATTCGTTATTTGGCTCAGATACATATATATGTATATATATTCCCATGGCAGTTCATCTGAGTGTCTCTGTAGATGCGAGAAGATTTCTACTGTGTTTATATATATGTATATATATTCCCATGGCAGTTCATCTGAGTGTCTCTGAAGATGCGAGAAGATTTCTATTGTGTTCATATAAGTTATTATCAATATGGTTTTCCGCATTCAGGCCATGGCTTTATTGTGTTGAAGAAAGCGCCTACTAGTATAGGATAAGTTGTTGGTATCATCTATGTTTACTCTTCTCTGATCTTGCTATGTGTACATATATGTTATCCTTCATGTTTGTTAATACCACCTGTAGAAGCCTGTTTTTCTTCCTACATTAAGAGCATGAGCAAGCCTCTGAAGTGAGCTCGAATCTTAACTAGAAATTTTATGGATTTTCTTACAGTGCATCTTGTACTCTTGCTTAAATATCTCAGATCCATTCGCTGAGGCAAATGCTGATGATTCTGGTGCTGGGTCGAAGGAGTATGTGCATGTGCGCATACAGCAAAGGAACGGTAGGAAGAGCCTGACAACTGTGCAGGGACTGAAGAAAGAATTCAGCTATACCAAGATACTGAAAGATCTCAAGAAGGACTTCTGCTGCAATGGTACAGTAGTCCAGGATCCTGAATTGGGCCAGGTACAGTGTTGAGCTCACGAACAACTCAATTATTTGGCCACTGTGAAGCAGTTTTATGACTCATGTCCGCCACTTCGCCGGTGCAGGTTATTCAACTTCAGGGTGATCAGCGCAAGAACGTTTCCAACTTCCTGATCCAGGTTAGCTGACTGTTTGTAGTTCATAGTTGTTCATGCCTCATCGGTTGATGCTTGCAACTGCGTTTTCACCTCTTGTCATCTCTTTTTTTATCAGGCTGGCATAGTGAAGAAGGAACACATCAAGATTCACGGATTTTGAAGAACCGGAACTTTTGCGCACATGCGCTTCATCTCGGGATATTCTACATCTCTGATCTATCCAAATATCGCAATATTGACTATTACGGTGTATTGCATGTAATCATACTAAGTGTGCATATAGGACACCAATCTCTGAGTTAAATCTAGTGCAGTTGCTGTTGAGTCGATGTAAGTTTGATGTTTGTTAGATGATCCTGTCTTATGTTTGGGACAGGGGATCTAATGGAGTATAAGTTGCGTATTAAATCTCTCGTTATAATAAGGCTTGCCCATTTTGCAATTTGTCTTGCAATAACTTCTGCTTTGTTCCATCATATATGTTTTAAAAAGATCTTTTACATTAATGTAATAGAATCTTTTTCGACAATTTGCTACAAGAACAAGTAGACGCTAATATCAACACGAGACAAATAAGTAAGTGATTCAAAAGGTGGAAGAACATTAAGAATTAAAGCTAATTTTGATGTGATTTCGAGTAACAGGAACTAGTCCTTAAAATGGAAAAAACATTTATGTATGTGCATGGATGGAATGGATTTAGATCGAATTTTTTAAAAAAATATTAAGCTGATAATTCATTAAATTTTAGAAATTGGAGTATGAACAATCTTTCTGATAAAACAACCAAGATTTCATTTCGATCACAAGTTATGGACTCCCAAAATGTAATGTGTACCTGAATAATAAAATATGTTACAATTATATGATATAACCAATTAGTCATAGGTTCCAAGGATTCAATATGGTTTTCTTACTTAAAGGTCAAAGAATTAATAGAAAATTTTACACACATATAACATACATACAGTACAATATAAATTTTTAGTGTAAAACTTATTATACAATATTGATGAGAGATGATGTTAGTATTTGTCCATAAACTTTAACTCAATTTTGGTGAGAGATCAGAATCGTGCAATCATAAAATATTATTGTGTTGTTGAATGATGTAGATGTCAAGGAAGGGAAGGGAAATTTTACGTCCTAATTTGAAGTTGAAATAAAATAACACAAATAAAGGAAAAGGAGCAAAAAAAAAAATGAAGATTTTCCATTCTTCTCTTTTAAAATTCTACACAAATAAGAAAATTTTTTTTTTCTCTTCCTCTCCCTTTCTTTACCTTTCTTTCACCTCACTCCAAACACACCTTGTAAGAGTAAGAATTAAGTACAAAAATATTTTCTTTACGATGAAAAAATAATTTAAGGAAAATGATACACCTATAATTCGTAGATTGGGATTATTTATCGGAACAAAATCCTAACAATGTATTTGCTTGTCTCATTTTTTCGCGTTTTTTTTTAATTTATAATTTGCAAAAAGAGAATAAATAACGTATTCAAAATCGAAATGTAGGTTTGGGCTGTGTGGGCCTTCTGGGCCGTAGTCATACACGCAGTCAAACATGGAGTGGCTGACTCAACGGTAAGGGCCTTAAAAATCGGTCTCACTCCTCTTCGTCTCCCATCAAATTTCCCGTATTTTCTTTTCTAGGGTTTGGATTCGAGTTCGTCTTCTCCAAAATTCCCTGGCAATGGTGAAGTTTCCTCTTCTCAGATATCCTAATTTCTCAGTCTATATCTAATTTAATTCGTAAAGTCTCCGAAGTTTTCGATTTTTTTTGTTTTTTTTAATTCCACATGTTTTACTGGTTTTAATTGAGTTCGTGCCCTTTGTTCCATCATGATTTCGAATGCGTTGGAGGTCTTTTGACCGTATGTCTGTTTTCCTCAGCTCTGTTCTGTGTCTGCTTTTGCCCGGTTATGCATTAATTTCCAGTGGCTTAATTTGTCTAATCCAGTAGCTCTTTTTATCGGATTCTGTTTAATTGTAATAAGAAAGATTTTTTTTAATTATTTTATGCTTCTGGAATCTGAGTTCTTTGTTCCTTCCTCCGGACGGTGCATTATTTTTCATCTGCTTCACGATTTTCTGTAAATGATCTTTTGAACAACATAGATTGTGTAAAAACAGAATAATTGACAGCTGTGATATAATATATTTGTAATGTTTGATGCTGCAGAAGAAGGAATCAAATCATGCTTCCAGTGTTGAAAGTGGTATCTTTCTCTTCCTGTGTCATTGATTTATGTAATATATGTAGTTCTGCATCATTGGATACAAATTCTGATTGGTTGAAACTACATGATTTTCACAGCGCATTCTACTAAGGGGACAGAGATATTTATTGGGGGCTTGCCGTCCTCTGTAACTGAAGAAATCATTGATGAGGTTTTCTGTCCTTTTTAACTGTCTATGGCATTATGCAATTGTTCATTTCTGTTCTCTGCAGGTTTTCTGCAATTTATTTTCGTAATTCCTTGCATTTGCATGGTAGTGTTTACTTTAAAGCTCATGAAGTTGTCATGTTGGAGTTCTGGATTATTCAGGGCATGTTTAAATCTTAAGTTCTCTCATTTTCTTCATGAAAGCTCTCTAACTGGTATGAGAACTCCTCAGCAACTACATCGATGTGCTGTTGACGTAGATAGCTTTTGTAACAATACTAGACTTGTGCATGTTTTCCAAAGAGCGCATACCTGAAAATCATTTTTTGGAGTTTGTTGAACGTATGCAAAATAAAAAAGAAAACTACACTTGTTTCTTCTTCTATAAAAGAAGAGATTACTTTCTTTCTCTTTATTGCAATAAATTGTTTATGGTTTTATGAGATGTGAATTTTCAGTAATTTCACAAAAGATGGTCCAAAGTTAAGGCGAAATTATTTGTTCATTTTTTTAAAAAGAAATTAGTTTATTGTGCAAGTATATGCCCAGCTTAGTAATATTTACTAGTGAGGGTGCATTTAGTAGCATAAATCTTGCATTAAACCATTGCTTGCATTGGAGAAGTCAACTTGGTTATGCAGCATGATGTAATGCTTGTTATCCTTATGTTTGTATTTCACATGAGAAAAAAAGAAGCCAGGAAAATAATACATTTGGATCTCGTCTGGTACAACTTTGAAGCCTTGTTGCATTTTCTCAAATCATGCATGCATGGACTTTATTCAACTTGTACATTAGAATTCTTTTCAGGATAAGTATTTCTCAAGTTTGGACACTCACATGATATTGATTAGTTATGGAAAGATAATAGTTTTTGCATGGGCTCTTATCCTGCAGCTATTTTCTCCTTATGGAAAAATTCTTGAGCGAAGGATGATAAAAGACAAGAGTGGAAACCCTAAGGTGTGGATCCTTGTCACATCATTTTACATACATGCTTCATATTATAGAGTCAAATACACTTAAGATTGAACTATACTGTTAGCAATAATCTATGTTGCACACCTAATCCTTGGATTTCATGATAGGGCTTTTGTTTTGTACGATATGACACAAAGGAGGCTGCTTTGAGAGCTCAAAAGGAAAAGGATAAAACAGAGGTAATTGATGGTCAATCTTCAGATTATTTATAATTTTTGAATGCTTTTAATTCTCAACTTTGTCACCGGATTATGATTTCCTTTTGTATCCCCCTCTATTATGTTTTATGAACATGACAATAATGTATTAGATACTTCTGTTTCAAATGGAAACCAGTGAGCATGTGTTTTTATATTATTTAAAGAGGAAAAGGTATATGTATAGCATTTGACATAGTATGAGCATAGAACACTGTATTAGATTAATAAAAGAATTATATATTAATTTATTTTAGTAGTTAAATAGTGAACTTGATCAGGATCAAGATCATCCGATTATTCGGTAGCTGTGATCAAATTCAATGGTGATAATTTATTTAGCATTAGACGATACCTTTTTATTATCATTAGTCCAAAAAAATATATTAATTCATCTTAAATGTATATGATTAATTTAATGATGAATTAAATTAAATTAATTAGATACAACAACAACAAAGCCTTATCTCACTAGGTGGGGTCGGCTACATGGATGATACGACGCCATTCGTTGATCCATGTTCATAAGATTCGACAGGATTTTATGCTGGCTGTCGGGGCCTAACACAACCCTAGTGGGATAAGGCTTTGTTGTTGTTGTTGTTGTCGGGGCCTAACACAACCCTCCTCCTTTATCCGGGCTTGGGACCGGCTATAAAATATAGGCGGAGTTAAATTAATTAGATAATAAGAAATAATTGCTCTACATCTTTTTTTATCAGCTCGCTTTTATTAGATTCCCTCAAACTATTTCCCTCACAATGAAACACTAACCGTTTGTTTTAGAATGAAACAATAACTGAAATTACTGTTATGATCTTCTTGATTTTCTCCTAACATTTGATTGAAGTATCGCCTTTTTTTTTATTTCTACCCAGTCCTTTTTATTACATTCCTCTATTATTCCTCCCCTTTTTTTGTTTTTCAATTTTTTCTGACTATTTAGTGATATCAGTTTCACCCTCTTGAATTTGTACTTAATGCAATGACTTTGATCCTCTTCCAGGTTCAAGGGAGGAGTATTGGCGTTGCTTTCTCATCAGATCAGGACACTTTATTTTTTGGGAATCTTCGGAAAGGTATATATGTTGGTTGCCTTGTTTTTTTAACCTTGCACAACTTTTGACAGTGATAATGTCAAGATTATTAAACATTGTATTTTATTCCTAATTCTTTTGCTGTTTTCTCACTTTTGAGAAGTCTCTCCTCCCCAGATATAGTTGACTATCATGTTAAGCTGCCGCACAAGTATTTCAACTATGTTATATTACAATTGGTCTTTCTTTCATCCATCTCTTGTCCTACAAACTAATTTTCCCTCATGTTTTTTCTGTCTTGGAATCAACTTATGAACCTACACAGACATTGCTTGTGTAGGAATTAGATGAGAATATTTGAATCCAATAAATTCATTTTTGAGTATGCACTCATCCATCATGTATCCTGAATGCTGTTCTAGATTAGTATTTTAAAACTCCCATCATTCATGGTGCATATATTCTCTTATTACTCACCATTGAATCCCTAACTACTTTCCAAATGTCCTTGATTTAGATTGGAGCACAAAGGACTTTGATAAATTGGTTCGCCAGGTACCTCATACTTCCTAATTCTTATTGTTTGAATATGGATTCTTTATTGATCTAAGAACGTTGCCTGTGCTGCTAGGAATTTCAAGATGTTGTCTCCGTAGATCTGGCACTGATTTCAAATGCTGAAGATTCTTCGGGTGGAAAAAGGATACTGAATCGAGGATTTGCCTTCATACAATTCTCCTCTCATGCTGTGAGATATTGAAACTTATTTTAGACTCCAATTTGAGTAATCGTTATAACTTAAAAACTTGCGCATTTGTCATCTTCCTAGAGACTGTTCATGGGGTCTTAAAAAAAGTGCATCTTGTGATTGGTAGCTTGTTTTATACAATTCCTTATGACAATAATATGAATGGGTCCTTATGTCAATTATAATTTGTCCTCAAATTACTGTCAAAGTGTTCATTGTAACTGCTGCATCTCATGACGTGGTTTATCTTGCAGGTTTCAACAATCTTAATTTATCTGTTAAAAGTATTTTTGTGATTCTCATTCCTGTGTTACCTCTAGTAGTGGATGGCCTCTTCCCCAGGAATGAAGTGCCTACTTCAAGTTATAATTTACGCTGAAGAGTAACCTACACAATTCTTCTTGGTTCAGATGTGTTGAACTTGACTTTTGAGCAATTATCCATGGAATACCGATAGCTAGCTCCATATTGCTCGTGTGATCTCTGTCCTCCCTGTTACCCCAACAATCATATCGTATTTTCTCGCTCTAGTGCTCATCATTCTCTGCATCATGATCAAGGAGAAAAATCTACCTTTTCTAGAAAGAGCACTTTGAATAATAGACCTGCATGAAATCCAGAGATGATTTACTGTTTCATCAGTATCATCAGCCCATAAACCTTTCATAATTCATATTTTTCAAGAGAAAAACGAAGAATAATATCATCACCAGGCCCGCTGGTCCTTGGAATATGGATATTTGAACCCTGATCCATAGTCCAGTTGTAGATAATTATCTTGTGTCTTCTGATGTCACTATATCAATCATCTATCCTTTTAACTTGATAACTCTAGCTTACTATGTGTGGCTGTGGCACACTGTCAGTGCACTTCTTGTATGCAATATCTTGCTACAAGGCTTATCCCTCTTTTTCCATGTTGGATGGAAGATACTTGATTTCCTGCATTAAGTATATGTCTTGGTTTCTCAACTTTCAAGTAATCTAAAACTTTGTTATCATATATGATCTGCAGCATATTATCTTCCTTTTTTCTGTCATGGAAGTTCTTCTATTATTCATTGTTAGAAGACTTTGGTGACATCATATGGATTATAATAAAAGATGGAGAAATATTCACTTATTGATATTCAGTTAATTGAAGGCTAACCTTAACTATCATAAGCAGCACACTTGTCAGATCCCAATGATTTTTTTTTTTTGACGAAAAGATGCTGATGATATTATCTGTCATCTTTCCTGAAATTTAATTCTTTTGTAAACCATGAGCCTGATAAGAAGCCATTTACATCTATTATGGATAACCTCAATCATCTTGAGTGACGAAAGTATTCGTAGTGATTTCCCTGTATTTGATTAACTGCATCAATGAACTGTTGTCATGAAGTAATGTGTTTTACCCCGTCGACTTGTTATCATTGGAAAATGAAGTATATGATTATCAATTTCATCCTCTTTGAAGGCATACTGGGCATCGATAACTGTTTTGCACTTGTTATCTTCTAATCAAAAGCAATATATTTCTTGTTTTGCACTTTTTTTCCTTTTTGATGCTTCATTCTGATGGTTGGGCTCTTGGATAATTTTAATTTTTAAGATTTGTCTTTTTATCTTTCACATTGGAACAATTTAACATAATATGAGAGCCCAGCCCATTTGTCATGTTTAAATTACTGTTCTATCATTCTAGTGGTAAGTAAGCTTCACCCCTTGAGCTGTTTCCCAAACATTTTCCTTTGTTGCAGATTATTCAATCTGGCTCTCATATTTTCAGTTGAAACCAGGATATAATAATGTAATTTATGAATGTTTTTCTACAACTCCTTTCACTCAGTATTACCAACAATTTTGTAATCCTACATCTCAGTAGTCATGCTTTCCCTTCTCAAGGAAACAAATAAAATTTGTAATCCTACCATTCTTTGATCTTCTACTTGATTTTCTTAATTCATATGTCCACCATATTATAGTCCAACCTTTCAAGGTTTAATAAGGTCTACCTTTTCTCCATTTTCAAAAACATTTAAGTGTATTTGTCTCTGTAGCCAGTTCAAAAAGATCAACTTTCATGAACTGTGGAAGAGAACAACATTTCTGATTATTCTTTTGAAATTAAGGATATTGGCCCGGATCTTCTGGATTGTCTTGGAGAGTTTATGACCCATGAAATCTGAGAAATTTTGCCATCAATCTTGATGACATCTATATACCTTGGATACCACATGTCAGATCTTTTCCCCTTTGCTGCTAGATTAAGCGCATTTGATCCTCTCATAAAACAAATCACAGGCTGCAGCTCGTGCACACCGCAAAGGATCAAAGCCAGATTTTCTTCTTGATGGTAAATGGCATCCTTCTGTAGATTGGGCCGAGAAGGAGCCTGAACTTGATGCAGATGAGTTAGCAAAGGTACAGGATGATCACTAGATTTGGTTGTTACATCTATCTAGATTGCTCTTTGCTATTCCCTTATTTGATATGTATGTTTCTCTTTCAGATAAAGGTGGCTTTTATTGGAAATCTACCAAATGATGCTGATGAAGAATACTTAAGAAAACTCTTTGATCCAGTAGGAAAGGTGCATGAGATTAATTTAAAGGGGTAGTTCGTGACTTTTAAAAATTGTAAAAGTAGACTGACTTGTTATTTTCTTTTGCTATCAGGTTGAGAGAGTTGCAGTATCAAGAAAAAGCCAAACGCCAGTTGGTTTTGTTCATTTTGCTACACGCTCTGTGAGGCTTCTGCATTTTCTATATAATTTCAGCAGTATTATTTTTTCCCAGTTGGATAGAAATAAGATGCACATTAAACAAACACATCTATCTGCAATCTTTGTGGTTGTACTCCAGTCATTGATGCCTGAAAGGGTGCAGAACATATGTTTAAATTGCCCGCATCCATCATTCAAGTTTGTTATCATACTTCTTTATTCAACAAAATTACTGTAGAGCATCTTCCTCTGTTTATTTGTCATGACTTGTACAGGAATATCTGTGTTGATTCAATGATGCTTTCTTTTGGCAGGACCTTGATAATGCAATCAAGGAAATGGATGGTAAAACAGTATATGGTCCCCATAAAGGTCCTAGCTTTCAGATCCAGGTATGCAACAAAAACTGAGAACTTTTGTTCATATTTCTTATGTTTCATTTGTTAATGTGGTTGCCTCTCTTATTGTAGCAAGATTGGTTGAATGTATGTGTTCCTCTCAGGTTGCAGTTGCAAAGCCAGGTGGAAAGGACAGGAAACGGCTTCGTGATGAGTACAAAAGTAGACGTCATACTCCTGATCCACCCACTGCCTCAAGCAGACATAGTCGGGATTCATCTGATTACAAATCAAAAGCCCCTAGGCTTTTTAAAGCAGTAATTTCAATCTCTCTTACCTCATTATTGAAACTTTTGCTAAAAAAAGAAATTTTGTATATTCTGCATTTATCATGATTGTTTTTCTAAGAAGATTGTCATGTCAAATTGTGTGTGAATCTTATTTAGATTTCTATGTTCTAGATCAGATCTATCATCTTCCCAATTCACATATTTTCTCATATTTCACAGGAATCTGATTCTGCTGCTGATCCCTATGAAGAAGCTGTTCTTTCATTGCCAGCTACTGTCAAGGAAAGGTTGCTTCGGGTTTTACGCCTAGGCATTGCTACTCGATATGATGTGAGCAGATTTTAACAGCTCAAAGCTTTTCTTACTTATATAAGCAGCATATTAGCACCCAAAAAAGACAACTTCATTCAAGAATTGATGATTTGATTAGATGGAAATTTAAATTGGGCCTTGATTCCTTCTTATCTTAAAATAATTCTTTTCCTTCTTAAGATCTCTCGTCAATTTGCTGACTGACTGAGTTCTCTTGTCATAATTGTGTTGTTTATTTTACATAATGGCAGGTGGATATTCATTGCATAACTAGTATCAAGAAACTTCCAGAGTCAGCCGCTATAGCTGTTCTTGATCAGGTAATTTTTTGTGATGTTCACTGTTCATATACTCTCTCTAGGGTGTTCTTACACTGCTTGGCTTCCTTTACAGTTTTTAATATCAGGTGCTCACAAGCATGATAAACAAGCGTACCTTTCTTCATTGGTGGCTAAAGCATATTTTTCTCAGGTGTATATCAATGTTCTCTCATGTTTGTTTTGGTTCTTCTCCTCTACCCACCTTTATCTGAGTACCTTTGTCTGCAGAACCAAACTGAGAGATTTACAGATGAGATGAAATACATTTCACGGCAGACAAGTGACTATAAATTGAAGGAAGCAGAGTCACTTAGCCTGTATGGTCGAGCTTATCCATCTAGGACTGATCATTCTGCTGCCAGATCTGAAGAGTCCGACTTTCATGGCACACGGGGCCATCTTCGACCTGGACCTATTGGTCATTCAGCTGCTAATATAGTAAAGTCTGAGTTACTAGCTGTACCAAATGGGCTTGCCCGACAGCCAAATGATCAGTCTGCGCCTAGGTCCATTGAGTCTGAATTGCTCAGCACACATGGTCGATTTCATCAGACACCAACTGATCATTCGGTCATTAGGTCAGTTGAATCCGAATTGGTTGGTGCACATGGTCGGCATGACCCCTTGCCAATTGAACGTTCTTCTATCAGGTTAGATGCTTGTGAAGCAACATTTAGTGTTCCTGTTCCGAAACACCCATATTGCTTTTCCAAATGGAAGTCTGTTGCAATTTGCCTTCCCTCGGTTGAAACTTCAATGTGTGGATCTGACTGATCGCATTTTATTTTACAGGTACACATTGTCTCCACGCCTGTCTCCGCATCTTTCGCCATATGATGAGCCTGAAGTGGTTGGGAGAGTAAAAGGAACTGTGTCCTCATATAGATCAGTTAGAACTTCACCGCAGCACGAATCCAGTATCAGACCTAATGCACTGCAGTATGAACCTAGCATTAGATCCAATCTGCCACACAGGTCTTCTAACAAACACCCTTTTCAGCGGCCACAAATAAGGTTTGATCCATTCACAGGCGAACCCTACAAGTTTGATCCCTTTACAGGTGAGCCAATACAACATGAGCCCACACCTAGGCAGCCAGGATCCCAGGGCTTTTACTGACCATTGACCTGAAGTTTGTGTGATAATAACTTATCTCAATTCACCTTGGATAAACATGTTCTTCCTCACGCATTTGTAGATCGGTGGACTGTGCAGGATCATCTTTGTGAACCTTTAATCAACGCAGAAAATAAGTAATAGGATCCCAATTCTCAAAATATACATGTCGAGTTTTCTTCTGCCCTTCTTGTTTTTTGGAACTCAGCTGAAGGAAGATTTGGAAGTTTCATTCCTTTAAGGTCCTGACAGTCTTTTAGAGATTTAGATACTAAGTTGTCCTCCTCTGCTCCGGCGAACGGGTTCTTTCTACATTCAGGTTGCCCGCATCCCACTGTCACCGAGCAACTGATTATAGTTTAAATTCTCAGTACCTGCTTTATTTATCAGATGGTTGCCCTACATACATTCGTTTACCAGGGATCCCGAAGGTCTCGTGACTAAATTTTGGAAGTGAAAATGCGTACACTAATAATCATTTCAGCATTACTGTTATCATCGAAGGAAAAAGACAAATCTGGAACAGTTGTCCTTCAGTTAATTTCAGGCAAGTAAACATGAATTCAAAATGATTTTGAATAACTTGATTGGGAGACAATTGCCCTTTTTTTGACTTGGGAAATCATTAATTCAGGTTCTGCTTGTGGTCGATTAGAATTCATTTTGATGTCCTTTCTTGTCACCCTGTATATATTCCTCGAGCTCTTCTTCCAAGCACAAACTTCACTTTCCTGCATGTCCTTTTTTATTTTCGATCTTGGTCCATCAATGAAATGATATATTCTGATCAAATTGGTGGCATAGTTAAGCCGCCTCAATGGACACAATCCTTTTCCTATCATTCCCTGCATATACGTCCTTGATCTCTCTGCCAGTGGTTTGAAAATCACCTTACCGTCGTGGTTGTGGCCTGTCTTGGGACAGTTTCATTGGGCATGTTCACGTTAACTCCGGCGAAGCTGACATTATGCCGGTTCAGTTCCTGGAGTTGTCATACAATGAACTTCTTGATGTAGATTCGTTATCTCGATGCATAATTGCCATTGTGTAGCAATGCTGAAAGGTCTATTGCCATTGTGACTAGGGGACCTTAAGGACCTAAAGATCCTCGACCCTATGAGTAATATCAAGCAATAAATGTTTTTGAAGGGTTACAGAACTTGAACTTGTCTAATGATCATCTGTCAGGAACAATTCCGAGGAATATTATGAGATTGCAATCTTTGGAATCACTGAACTTGTCATTCAATAACCCTACGGAGACCATGAGTAGTTTGGATTGTTCTTTTCAGCATCATGAGCTTCTTTCTCAATGGCTTCTTTGGAAGGATTCTGTGTTGCAATATGACAACCATCCAGATTCATCCATCTGAATGGTCATCTTTGTGGTTCCTGATGCAACTCGACTTGTGGAGGAAATTATGTTGCCTATGGGAACAATAACGATTGAAGTAAATGATGGAGATGTATGGTTTTACTGAAGCACGGCTCTAGAATTTGCTACTGGATTTTGGATGTTTGTTGGTGCTGCGTCTCTAAGAGCGAAATGGAGGATTACGTACTAAGCATGCATAAGCCATGCACATGATAAGCTTTTATGTATTTGTTGCAGTCAAATCTAGCTAAGATTAGAACAATATCATCACATTTAGAAAGAGTTACTTAAAATCGTTTGTTTTTCCCTATTTTATGAGCAAGTAAAAATATAGTCTGTACTCCATATATTGTAAGCTAGTCTGAATGATTGGAACCTAGCTGATCTTGAAAATTGAGATCATATTTAGTCTTAGGTCTCGTTTGGTTAAGCTTAAAATTACTTTATAATATGAGGATATATCAAATTTATTTATAAGTTTAAAAATAAGCAGATGGAGGACTCGGTTAATTGTATCGTAACTAGTTAATTGTATCATAACTAATTGGTTATTATTAATATAAGTAGTTTTATCCAAACGTGTTATTTTATATTAGTTAAGTCAAATGGATCCTTAGTTAAACTACTAATATTGTTGTGCCTTTACAAAGGTTTTTATTAAGGAGTGCAGCATCTAATGCAAATGGAGTTCATCACCAACTGAGTTAATCTTTTGATACATATACTTGGCTTCAAACATTATATTGGACTGATTATTGTCTTTTCTTCTCTAGTGTTGTAAAAGGGATAATGATCCGGAAATTAATGTGCGACAAGGAAGATTCTATTCTATTCTACTACATATTCAAGTTTGAATTTAGAATAAAAGGATGGATACCAATTTATTCAGTAGAATAAAGCCAAAACTCCTAAATTTAATGTAATAATGATCGTGTTACTATTACAAGGACATCTATGTCATGTTTTATTCTATTCTACTTTCTTATCCATTGATCCAAACAAAATTTCACATTTTAAAATAATTTCAAAGAATAATAAGCTCTCATGAACAAGATAGATTATTCCTTGAATAATAAATCTTCATTCAAACAATCCCTTAAAAAGATGTTGTGACTATTCTTCAATTATTCAAATTAATTACATCTGTCGCGATAAAATATATCAAGGACCATTGATGACTAATCAAATTCCTTAGCTTATTGCTACTAAACCAAAGCAAAATGAAAAAAGAAAATGTAAATTGTTGTGAACTTTTTTCTTCTGCTTTTTGATGACTTGTGGAATCCATCTGAACGAAGAGTACTCCTGGAATTGCTTCATTCTTTCATCGTCTGAACAATCTTTTCGAGGTTTCGATACGAAGAGCCACCGTCGGCGATGCTCCGGCGAGCAGCTTCCTTCAACGCCCCCGCTCTCGCCCTTATCCTGCCGTCACCGAGCAGTTCGTCCAACTTCTCCTTGACCTCGTCCTTCGTCACGATCCCTGCTCCCTCGCCGGCTTCCAAGCTCAGACCAGCCTTCCACACATTGCATACGTAGCTCCCGTTGATGAACTGGTCGGTGAAGTAAGGCCAGCACAGGAACGGCACGCCGTTCGTGACTCCTTCCATCGTCGAGTTCCATCCGCAGTGCGACACGAAGCAGGCGACCGACGGGTGCGCCAGCACCAGCTGTTGAGGGCACCACTGCACCACCAGTCCCCTGCCGGCGACTCTGCGGCAGAACCCATCGAACCACGCGTCCTCGGAGTCCGCGTCCTGAGCCAAGTCCGGGCGCACCACCCACAGGAACGGCCTGCCGCAGAGCTCCAGCCCCAGCGCGAGCTCCTGGAACTGCCGCTGCCCGAACTCCGTGTGGCTTCCGAAGGCCACGTAGACGACCGAGGCCTCGCCCTGGCCGTCCAGCCACTTCATGCACGCCGTGTCCTCGTTCCAGAAGTGACCCACTGCCTTCCCGGGTCTCTGGCCCGTCAGCAGCGGCCCGGCGGGCAGCATGCTGGGAAAGGCATCGAAGGTGGCGGGCTCAAGCTCATGGAACGAGTTGCAGATGACGAACTCCGCGAGATCGAGCGCTCGGTTGTTGTCGAGTATGAACTGGAAGATGGTGCTCTGCCCTTCGGGGTCCCCGGCGTTGTTCCACGGGAAAAGGGCCGTGTCCAGCGGCGGCGCCCCGGGGAACAGCTGGAACATCTGCTCTTCTGCTCTCGGCAGCCCTGCTCAGTAGGAAAATTTAAGACATAAACAGACTTTGCCGATCAAGAATTAAAATCAGAAGTTACAAATCAGTATTTTGTAACATTTCAATCCGATTCATATCATATGAAAATCGATCTGTAACATGTCAGTATTCTGCGAGTACTGCAACGAGATTGAGCTCTGTTTGCATGCAGTTTTCTGCGACCTTCTCTTTGTCAGCCAATATTTCACGCTTGTGCACATTGATTAAGAATATTTTAACACCTAAAAGATTTATGTCTTATAATCTTGTCTGTAATTATAGAAATATATGAACACGTACCATTGGCATGAAGAACTCCATCCTTGATTAGCTTGGGAATGCTGAGATAAATTGCTAAGCTCACTGCAGCCGAAGGCCACAAGGCGGCTCTCCTGGTTCCCATCTTCTTGGCCACGTCGAACGCCCAGCCCATGTTCCCGTCGGCAACCATCCACGCGACCTCGTCGCCCCTGTCCTTCCTCTCCTGCATCACTTCCTCCAGGTGCTTCGGCATCACCTTCATGAAGCCGTCGACGAGCTTTCAGAGATCGTTTCGGTCCTCGCCGGGGGCCAGCCCGTCGGGGATGGAGACCATGTCGATCCCTCCGAGCTCGCCGCCCTCCGCGGACGTCATCGCCGCCGACATGATCCGGCGGTGGTTGAACTCGGTGTTGACGTAGGTGACCTTGAAGCCGCGCTCGACCAAGCAGTGGGAGAGCGCCAGTAGGGGGACGACGTGGCCCTGTGCAGGGAAGGGCAGGACGAGGACATGACGAGGTTTGCTCATTGTTGCTGCTGCAAATGCGTCCTCATGGAACCAATTTATAATCCATCTGCTGCTGCAGACAATCTGGTAGCCATGATTACTCCCGAAACATGTGGAGGTGATTTGATTACATGCTGAATGGATGGTTGCATTGTGTGATCCATGAGCATGATCTTGACATCTTTTCTTGTCACTTTGTATGAATGTTACCGAAGAGATTCATGCGATGCCAAACAAGTGGAGGCGTCCTCTTCTCATCTCCTTATTGGCGCTCTTTGCACCTTTCCTTCCATGACACGGGTAAACTTTTAAGAAATTTCGTTCCCAACTCGATTACTAATTGTCATCTAAAAGTTTATAGGTTAGAATGATGTGTATGCCACGTTATTTCATGAAGGGCGATAAAATAATTTATTAAATTGAATTTTAATTTTAATGAACTGAAAGGGATTAAGGTAGAATTGGAACTAGAATAGGATTATAATTTAAAAAGGAATATGCAGAAAAAAAAGATAATTAATCATGATGGAAGTAAAAAATTATAATTAGTTTGTAATTATGAATTTTATTTTGAATTGAGATTAGAGAAGCCTAATGAATAAAGACTCTCGAATAGAATACGATTCATAGTTTTTATGTCTTAAAAATATTTCAACTGTAAAATAGTATTTTTTTATTATTTTAATCTGAAAATTAAATGATAAAAATCATTATATTAAAAAATTTCAAAATTTAAATAAAAGGATAAAATAAAAGTATAATTTGATTGAGAAAAGTTACGAATTAGATATAAGAGATAAAGAGGAGTTATAATATAATTGGATTTGAAAGAAATATGACTAGAAAATATAAATATAAATTTAATTAAATCTGAATAATTAATAAATAATTGATTCATTGATTATGAACATTTATGATTAATTTAGAATTAGTCTGAGGTCCAATAAAAGTCAAACCCTAATCAAAAAATGACAAATAAATCTAAAGAGGTGTCTGAAAACTCTTATGAGCCTTAAGAGAATTTCTAACTATATCACTTTCTTTCTCTTTCATTTTATTGTAAATCGAAACATTTGATAGCGTGATCGATGTACCATTTTGAAATAGAAAAACACATCCAAATGATCGGCATGAATTTCGATTCAACATCGAGAAGGAATCACGAGTTAAAGTTTGACATTCATGTCGTTTGCAAATAATAGGGGACAATTATTTTTTTAGCAAACTTAAGGTACGTAGGAGAATTTGTATATCGATATCGTCAATTTTGTATAGACCTCATGATTCATGTCCTATGTATTGAGAATAGTATAATTATAAATTGAAATTGCATATATTATGGCATAAAAAATATGGTTAGGAGTCATGCTGAAAATGTGATTTTTCGATGACGATAGAACCCAAAATCCCCAGCCAAAATTCATATGAATCAAAGTTCAAATATGAGTAATCTATATCTAGTTCAATAAACCCATTTGCATGAAGTCCGGGCCGAGTTCTAGTAACCTGAGCGCAATGCATATTGAACGATATAAATCAGACGATTCTGTCATATCCAACCCGAGTTCCGTGTTTTGAGTTGAGGAAGATAAGAATTGAATTGATCCGGATTGGGTTTCGAACTACCAAGGCTCAAGTTCCAATGATTTCGACATAATTGTATTGAACTGAGATAAAATTTGACCTGAGTTCCACCCATTCGGGGCGAGTTCTGATAAAAGAAAATATACTTTAGTATTTGACTATAGTTAATTATGATTATTATACTGGTTATTCATGATCATGTGAGAATTATTATTGATCATTGATAATTGTGTTGTTATCGATTGGATATTATGTTAATAATCTATCATAAATTGATTATCTTTAAATTGTTATCGATTATTGATAATTGATAATGGAGAATTGGAATAAATGATGATTCAATTATTAATAACTCGGATTCAATTATTGTAACTCGACTAATGAATGAATTGCGACCTTTGTGCATTATGAACAAATTGATAATTATTAATGAAATTATTAATTATTAATTGGGGCCTTCACTGATTTATAACCAATTGATGATCGCTTATAGATAACTAAAATGAATATGTCATCAATAATTGATAATATGGATAATTATTATGATCAATTAATTGTTTGTTATTTATTGTTAATTGATAATTGTTCTTAGTCATAAATGACTTATAGATCAATGTTCATAGGCATTTATATTGATATTGGTTTCAATACATAGCTCATATTAATATAATTATGGGCGACCCTACGTACGGAATTATCTCATTAAATTTTTCCTCCAATAATTGGATCCAAGCAGGGTGAGAGACGATTGTTGACTCCTCTCATGAATGATTTAGACATAGATATAGGATAGCGTAGACCCCAAATCCATATATGTAAGTTTTGTATATAAGGTTATTGAAGTAGAGTCTTATCAAAATAAAGAAAAAATTTATGATAAAGACAACTTTTTGAATAAGTGAATCTCAGACGACGTGTATCAAAGTTTACATTGTCTAGTCCGAAATTAATGTAACGCTATTGTCTTAAATTGATATCCAATTTGAGATTATTAGCTTTCGTCGATTTCCTTGGGCTCAAATACGAAATTTATCAATCTCAATCTCTCCTAAATTTTAAAGTTACTAATACAAATTCTGAGATAAAAGAACACTGTCAAATACCAATGGGAGTTTGGAATGGAATGGAATGGATAGGAACTCTTCATCGCTTAAGCAAAGATTTCGAGTTTAAACATTTGTGGATGTAAAAAATTTCTGCTAGCAGCCTCACCTGCCATAGCCAAGCTTAGTCGGGCTCGATGGTGGGTCGACACTCCAATCCTGACCGGTGCACACAATTCTTAGTGCTATCTCGGTTGGACGATCAAAACTTCTCGGATACTAGGGGGCCGTTTGGATGAAGGTTATATGGTGAAATAGTTACTTATTCGATGGAATATTACTAAACATCAGCGGAATAAGAATAAGTTGGTCAAACATTATTTTTGCCAAAACCACCTTGAAATTCTAAATATCACCATTATAACCCACGAAAACACAACATTTGTATTTCATCAAAATGATGGAATAAACTTATTCTCTCCTTTTTCATCCTTTTAATTATTTCTTTTATTTTTTATAATGTAACCATATATCATTATATTATTATAATAATAAATGTTAAGTATTTATACAAACAATAACAACAACAAAGCCTTATCCCACTAGGTGGGGTCGGCTACATGGATCATACGACGCCATTCCGCTCTATTAGTAACCAATTCGTTGATCCATGTTCATAAGATTCGACAGAATTTTACGTTGGCTGTCGGGACCTAACACAACCCTCCTCCTTTATCCGGGCTTGGGATCGACTATAAAACATAAGTTAAGTATTTATAATAAAATATTTTAATTATAAAATATTATATTTTTAAAATTTATCCCTCTTAAATCAAACGGAGAAAAGAATAAGAATACAAGAAGAATATTTATATTCTTTTGAATAAAATTTATTATTTCTTAAAAAATATTCTTCATCCAAACAGCCCGGTGACAACAAAAGAAAAGAACACTCTCAAATTGACAATTTCAACGATAAAACATTTAGTTATGCCAACCAAATTTGGTTAAACTAATGTTGATATGGATTAGATCTCGAATTAGGCTAATATATTATCTATATCTAAGCAGTTAGTTTAATTGATGCTTGTAACCATCATATCATTTATTTATTGTTATAAATAGACCCACTCTTTTTGTTTCACTCCGTGATTTTTTCCTTGCATTCCTCTTCTTGCTCTCGTGCCCCGCGCACGACGACCGGCAAAGGCGTAAGACGAGAATGCCGGCGGACGACGAAGACGACCGGGAGAGCCTTGTCTATGCCGCCAAGCTCGCCGAGCAAACCTGGCGCTACGACGATGAGTGCTTCCCGTCGCTCGATTTCCTTCCTTTTTCTCTCGCGCATAAGGATAGATATCTGCTTTTCCAGTAAGTCCAGCCACCACAGCTTAAATTTGAACCTTTGGCAATTGACTGTCATAACTTTGTAAACTGCTTTTCTCTCGATCTCATATTAAAAAAAAAATTGGTGTCAAACATTATATTTTGAGTAAGATTACATGAGCTCTCTGAAAATTAGTCGTTAAACTGATTTAGTTGATACTGGGTTGTGCTAATCAGATTGAAAATGCATCATGATCTGTATTTGTTCTAATATATCGTTTGCTTTTCCTGTACATTTGAAATGAGTTTTTGTTAATAATTGGCTTCCATCTATCTGAATGCTGGTTGAAACCTAATTCTTTGGTTTTTACTTGTTGAACTAGCTGTATTTGCTTGTTACTTTGTGTAACAATGCAGAGTTTAAGACTGAACAAGAAGGGAAAAATTTTGCTGAGCTATCTATGAAGGATTATCGAGTTAAGTAGTTATGCACTTAATCCATATTACTTCTCTTACATATTTCGGCGTTGCATTGAACTTCTCGGTTTTCTATTATGATATCGTGAATTTTCCTGAGAAGTACGTGAGGGATTAATTTTCTGGTGGAGTTTTGCTGTCATCTATTTCAATTCACCAGAGGAATAGTTTTCTTGCTGGTTCTTTGAGTGAAGAGTCATACTACAAGGACAGTGATTTGGTCATTGGGTTGATGATGGATAATCTTACACGTTGGAGTCCAGAATTTTCTGAGGTAGGAAGTACTGAAGAAGGACTGTATTTTTTCTCTTGAATTTTGTAAAATTTAGTTAAAAGGCTTAACATGTAAGCTAACAATTCTAGGTTAAGTTTGTGGAAGCCAAAATTAGTTGAATGTATCTGGGATTTTCCAAACTGGTCAATATCTGCATTCCTCTTGATTACTGTTTTTGTCCTCTCCCTTTAAAACAACTAAAGTAATCTTGTTAGTCAGGAACTACCGGTTCTGATGGAACGTGATTGCAACCTGCACACATTTCTTTCTTAAATATGGATGAAGCATCTTTTGCTGAAGAATCATGTAATGATCCTTTTAGGATGATTTGGCATCGTATTGAACTGTTGTTTGATTTGGCCTACTTTGCTTTGCTTTGCAGAAGTGACAAGTGAAGCAGCAGCAGAGCCTGATGAGGAAGTACTTTACATTCAGCCAAGATTGCCTTGATCTCATGGATTAACAATGATGCTTTTCTTTGTTCTGGCAGGCATCACTTCATGAACAGGAGGAGCGCAGGCAGCTTTAAGCAGTCTATCAGATGATTCTTATCTTCTCTGAGAATTAGGTATGTTTGGAACGACTTGCACTACCGATTCTTATCGTTGCTTTAATTATTCCAGCTTATATCCCATGGATGATAAAAGCAATCTTACGCTGGTAATGTAGCTAGTTAAACGAGTTTCCAAGACTATCTTGTTCTCAATCTCTCTCTCTCTCCCTTGTTAATTAAATACTGTTCTTACTGAACTTAATTTTCTTTTGAAAAATTAATTTTTATGTCTAATTGTGGAACTGAAAACCAGCTACAAAATGAGGTCAGTTCTTTATTTATGTATATGATTTTTTTTAAAAAAATTAAAAATAGTGGACGACTTTTTTAAACCTGATGATCGAATAGAAAAATCATATTAATCTATTTCTTCATGCTTTTCAACTGTTTTTTAATTATATAATAGCAAGTCTTATGTGGATTTACATTTATCAAATGTTAATTTATCTTTTTACTGACATCAGTAACCCCGCAGCTCAAAGGTCTTCACAAGGTAACACAAACGGCCCGTCATTAAGAGGCCCAATTGGTCCAATTAGAGAAGCCACAGTTGCGGGCGGGGCCCATAGTGGAACCCATTCCTCGCTCAATGTCCCTTCTACCCTCGTCCCGACCTCGAATTTATGGTTTAAAGCCACGAGGTCGAGAGAGAAAGCAGGCAGCGCAGGCGAAGAGGTTTTGAAGCCCGACCGCGAGGAATCTAAGCGAATCTAGTCGTCGATCGAGTAGGAGGCTGAAATGGCAGGAGAGAGGGATGTGGGGGACGAGACGAGGAACAAGATGATGCAGAACCTCTTCGGGGACCAGTCGGAGGATGAGGAGGAGGAAGATGAGGAGGATGAGGATGATGAGGTGAACTCAGAGCGCGAGGCCGCTGCGACTCACTCCGACGCCCAATCGGTAACATTTTCTGTTCCCAGTTGTTACGCAGGGAAAAAAGAAAGTTGGGATTCCTTTTTTATTTGTGCTAAGCCGATTTGCTGAATAATAGGTTTTTTTGATGAATTTTGGTTTCATTGAAATTTTTAATTCGTGACTGCTGAACTGTCGGTAAAACATAAAAACAAGCTGAAACAAATTTCTCACTATCACCATTTTATATGTCAACATTCAGAAGAATTTACATTTTTTTAAAGGAGATCTTTTTTATTGAGCCCCGGTATAGATATTGGTGGAAAAGAAAATTTTCCATAATTTTTCCTACTTAAAATTCAGAAAATGTAATTGTGGGTAATGATGACGATAAGAAATGAGTTATGATCTCTGTTAGATGGAGGGAACAATATAATTACTAATAAGTTCTTTTCCTAATGAAATAGAGATACCACTAAAATAAAATTTCTCTTGAGACCAAAGCTAAAGAGACATATTTCTGTGCAATTTAGTTTTTTCCTTATTTATGAAGTCTGTATTTCAATTGGAGATATATTGTAGTACTGCCTCTCCGAAATATTGGGATTAAGTCTAATGATGGTTATAACTATACATATGTCAATTCTAAAGAAAAACTGTAATATGTCAATGCAAGAGAAAGAGATTGATCCCAACACTATTTTACTGAGGTTATGCAACAACAACAACAACAACAAAACCTTATCCCACTAGGTGGGGTCGGCTACATGGATCATACGACGCCATTCCATTCGTTGATCCATGTTCATGAGATTCGACAGAGATTGATCCCAACACTATTTTACTGAGGTTATGCCAGAAAAAATAATTCAGGTATCATTAGATTGATAAAAAGTGGGTTGTCAGATGATGCAAGAAATGCAGAGGAATAAAATTATGGTATCATTAGATTGATAAAAAGTGGGTTGCCAGATGATATAAGAAATGCAGAGGAACAACATTATGGATGTATCGGAATACTACCATCTTGCTAGTCGTCCTTTCCCGTTTCAAAAAAAATTATGGATGGATCTTCTGCACATTCTGACTGGCAGGAATTTTCCTATGATTTCTAACTCATCCATTGATACAAAAGATTTTGAAGTTATTTGTCTGTCTAGTTTGTATAATCACTGTGCCATTAGCATTGTTTTGACAATGAATCTGGTAAGAAAGGGACAGGGTCTGAACCAGTTACTTCTTTAAAAGAAAGCACTTTTCCGTTCATATGATGCCAAAAGCAATGGAGAATGCTTATGTGTTTATTGTACAATTTGAGCCGTCTGATGCGCATAGCATATGAAACTATTCATGTTCTTCAAGTTGCATGTTATTGTCTATCATCTCTTTTCAAATGCAGTTTCACTGTAATGTTCCTCTAATTTAAAAGTGGAACACTTACAATAATCAATGTTCATCTTGAACGTTCTGCCGCATTTCAATTACTTTCTGTGACTATTTAGTTGTACTTTTGTTATGATTGATGACATTATTTTTTTCATCAGGAAGAAGGAGAAGGGGAAGCTGAAAATGATGGTGAAGGTGAAGGTGAGATTGAGGGCCATGGAGAAGTTGAAGTTGAAAGTGAAGCTGAAGCACATAATGTTGATGCAGATCAGGGAGAGAGCGAGGGTGAGAGAGTTCAGAGTTCTCCTGAAAGAGAAATAAGTGATCAAAAAATTGATAGTGAGCCTAAAGATGTTGAAAGTGAAGAGGAGGAATATGGGCAAAGGGTTGTGACAAGCAGGAGAAGAGAAGTCGTGGCTAGTGAGTCAGAGGAGTCTGAAGATAACAATTATGCTGATCATGAGGATGAAGACAATTATGCCGAGTCAGATCAACAAAGAAAAACAAGGTTAACTTTTGCTAAGATGACTAGCATTTGCAAAACATGCAATATTGTTCTATTCCAAGTAGTATATGCTTATTGAGAAGTCAAGGAATATTTGAATTTCACATGTATTTTAATGTGTCTGCACACACACACAGGGAATATGAATGCGTCATCAACTCTAGTCCATATCTGATATTCAAGTGCATGACATAAGAGAAACTTCAGCATGTTCCTTGCACTGTTATAGAGTTTTCTCAGGTTCACATTTGTAGTGTTTGGTCTGCATGATATTGCTACTTTGTTCTTCAATGTTTTATGAGATATGCAAGGCACCTGCTGACTGCTGTCCAATTTCTTAACAGATCAGTAGATGAACAACAGGATGATGAAGTTGTCCGTGGTGTCTTTGGAGATTCAGATGAAGACGATGCTATTGGTTATGGTGCTCAAGATGAAGTTGAACAAGATATACATGTGAGACATAACATATTATAATTCCCTTTGTTTTTCAACATGATTGACAGCAAGTTCAAATATGAGAATTTATTTATTTATATGTTTAATATGATATTTGTTTAAATTAGCCTTCAATTTATTGCCTAATTGTGTTGATTTGATTCAATCATCTAATAATGGATGACTAAGTGGTTTTCTTATTCTTTTTTGAGAAGATAAAGGATGTGACCTAGGTGCTCACATCCAATTTTTATTCATTATAAAAGCTTGTATCTATTACAACATATCTTAGAATCTCGCCCACTCACTCGCCAAGTTTCTAGCTGCTATTAGAATGTTATCAACATAACACTTTTCTCCCTTGAAAATGCAATCATTGCGTTGTCGTCATATCACCCATAAAACCGCAATTGTTCTGACTCGTTATCTTTTTGATACATATACGTGTAAATTGTTACCATGTCCGCCTTGTCTAAATGATCGACATAATGCAATCACAGAGCTCCATCTAGCTAATCACATCCAAAATACCGTCATGTCCTTCGTGCTATTGGGCAGTTGAAGAAAAGGTGATCGATATCCTCCATGTTGTCATCGCAAAAGGCACAAGCGGTGTTTATTCTTGTGGCCCATTTTATTTTGTACTTTTGAGTAGGAAGCCTGTTTCGCCTCAATAGCCATGCAAATACCCGAATACACAGGAACTTTAATGCCCCAAAGGAGCTGACAGTCTCTTTTCAGCTCTTCATCTATGGTGGAGGTCTCTAGATCCAGAGTTTTATAAACTGCTAAATCTCCAAATCCAATAGTCTTCCCTTGTGTCATTGATCCTATGTCCCTGGAGACGCTCCATTAGTGCAAGAAGATCCTCAAGCCGGTTATCAAACAGGTGGGCCGCTAATCGTGGGGTCCATACACCGTCGTTGAGGAAGTTGCCTGACCAATATTGAGCGACTATTGCCTGTTTATCCTCAGCTATCACATAAAGCCTTGGAAGAGAGATTGATAGTGATTCCCCGGATGGCCAAGGATCCATCCAAAATCAAAAATCCTTTCCGTCTTCTAGTGTTGCCTCAAAGAATAGTCTAACTTGTGGCATAACTGTTAAATGCTTCTCCAAAATGCTGAAGCCCCTTGGGTAATTTCCTGCCTCCGTTCCCATAAAAGCATTCTGCCATAACATGCAGTAATAACTGATAGCCAAATATCTTGCCTCAACCCCATTATCTGAGCCACCCACTTTGTCATTAAAGCAACGTTCATTGTCCGAAGATCTTGAATCCCTGATCCTCTTGACGTTGGTCGACATATTTTTTACCAGGCCACTAAATGCATCCCTCTGCCTGTAGTACCTTTGTTTTTCCAAAAGAAGTCTCGACGAAGTGAATCAATCCGTTGGATGACACCTTGAGGCATCTAGAAAACTGACATATAATAAATAGGGATGGACGATAGGACTAACCGCACCAGGGTCAGCCTTCCTCCATGTGATAATAGTCATGGACACCATCCTTCAAGCCTTCTTTCTACTCTATCAACCGCTGTATTCCAATCTCGAGAGAGTAGCCGACCATCGGTGAGTGGTAGGCCAAATATGTGATGGGAAGTGAACAGATGGCTGTCTTGAGTTCCATTGAGCATCTTCGGGCCTCTCCATCCATCATGCCGAAAGGGATGAAAGAATGATTTGGAGTGATTTATTTGGAGCCCGGAGAAATCACCAAAGATGTTAATGAGCATTGCAAGCCTCCTTGCCGCCGTGATCGATCCTTCTATAAAAAATAATGTATCATCAGCATACTGCAATATAGCCATGTAGGTATGATTGTACCTTGCTCTGGGCTCGAAGAAAAGCCTTCAAAGATGTTGGCTTCGCATGCCGAAAATGTGCATCTTGCTAGCCGACCCCACCTAGTGGGATAAGGCTTTGTTGTTGTTGTTGTTGTTGTTGCTAGTGCAAGTGATTTTCTTTTTTGAAAATTTAAATTCTCAAGATAATATTTTCTTTATATTGCACTACTTTGGAGTGCCTACAAAGGCACACATTGAACTGATGTCATGAATAACTATTTGATCATGTGATGTTTTAGATTATTTGGTTTTTTTTTGTCTTTGTTGGTATCTCTTTTCCAGTTTTCTAATTTTTGACTGGTTATCTTCTGTCAGAAGTCTCCAATGGAAGACGAAGCAGACTCGGAGAAAGATTTGAGGCCGGAAGATATAGTGCCAGATGAAGATGCACAGTATATTTCTGAAGATGATAATATTGAAGAGAAACGAAAAGAGAAGCCTGTAGGACCACCACTAGAATTGGAGATCCCACTGCACTCTCGGCCAGGTCAACCTGATAGAGTAAGTTCCTGACATGTCATCCTCTTGAGTTTCTGATCCAATTGGATTTCACATATCTTTTCTGGATGATATACTGGACTCCAGAAAGTTGAAATAAGCTTTACTGTGCAAGGCCAATGAGGCCATCCATAACAAGTACTTTACACCCATTTTTCTACTAAGTATATTATGCAACTTCATCCATTTTCTCAATTTTATTTATTGCAATCTCAACTGTCCAAATTCTGTAAGATGGAATGAATAACTCAACTCTTTCACTTTTAAAATTGATACAATATATTATTTTCACTTTCACCTAACTTCTGTTATGGATAAATTTCTTTTGACGGAATTATTATGGATAATAAGATATCGGATTTTTCCAACAATAACTATAGATCAAATAGTTTGCATGTGAACTGTGATCTTATGTTTTCAGGTAAAAAGAAATATTCATGTGATATTAGTCACATTGCATTGGTTATTGCAAGTGATTTGTTCATTTCATTTATGTATTCTTCAGTTTCAGAACTTTCTGTTATTAATTTGACTAATAGTTGATATGTCATTACAGATGAACATCATTAAAGTGTCTAACATCATGGGAATTGAACCAAAACCTTTTGATCCCAAGACATATGTAGAAGAAGATGTGTTTGTGACAGATGAATCTGGAACCAGGAAACGCATTCGCTTAGAGGACAATATTGTACGCTGGAGAACTGTCAAGAATCGTGATGGCACAATATCTGTAAGCAAACATTTTTTCTTGAGGGAAAGTAAGCAAACATGTTTATAAGAACATTGAAATATCAAATCTAGGCCTACCAAAGGTTTCGGGCTTTTCTTATCCCATTGCATCAATTTCTTATCATTTCTGTCTCAATTCATATCTTGGTTGCTGAAATATGTTGCACCAATATCTTGCCTGCTCCTTTGTGTTGTTGAATTTTATCTTTTCCGTTGGCTCTAAACAAGGTTAAGAAGTCACACATGCAAAGTTTTAAAGGATAAGTAAAGTTTCAAACTTTTGGAGGAAATATCAAGCTAACAGCTCTCATATTATATCATTCTTATGGATCCTAAGAGCAAGGTAAAAATCAGTTTCAGTTGAGGAATTTCTCTTGTATGCTTTCGAAAAAACTCTCCTGGAGCAGAATACAGAAGATATTTACTTTTACAAGATGGTGAGTCTTTAGTTTGTTTTAGTTTTTTGAGGGGGTAAAGGAGATTACCAAGTCTGTCACATCCAACATTATTGAGGTGAGGACCAAGAAAGTGCGATGCGCTATAAGTCATTACAATATTTTTTGATCGAATGAGTCATCACAATATAAACATCACATCCATGGATTGTGCTAATGAGATAATATTCTCAACATGGTCTTTCATCAATAAAGATATAGTTGTTACGCTGACTCCAAATGGACCATAAGTGGGCGAAAGGAACGGCATGCCGCCTTCTCGAGACATGTTTGTAATGACTAGTTCCATCCCCCAAATCTTAATTATCTCCTAAAAGGGAACTAAAATCAATCCAATGACATTCTGACATGTGCCAGATGTTTTTCGGCACTTCACAGCCGCAAAATAAATGGTCAATAGGATGGTGAGCCTTTTAGATCCTTACGAAGATATAATAAAGAACAGATAGTATTAAAAGAGAAGCAGAATATCTTATTAACTGCCTAACCAGGACCCTCTCAAAAAAGAAAGAACAACAACAAAGTTAAGCAACCTATAGCATTAGTAACAAAATTCTCTGGTATTTTTTGTCCTCTAGCTTGGACCAGAAAGCATTTTGATTGCTATAATGAGTATCATTATTTTCGTAAAGTGGACACCAATTCTATGTTAATACAACTGAGAGGATGACCATAAATTCTAGAGACAGTTTACAATTGCTTGTGGTGGGCGAACTTTTTTTTTGCAGATACAAAGGGAGGCCCATAGTTTAGTGCAAGGAAGACTAATATGAAATAAATCAGTATATAATTTTCACTGGTGAGAATCGAACTGAGAGCAACTTGATTAAAAAATTCAGGCCACTGAACCACGCCTTTATTCTTGACAAGAAATTCTTATATGAGAAATAAGTACTCTCACTGTCTATTTGCCCAATGGCATACCTGTTTTACCCTTGACAGGACTACAATTAAATATTCTTGCCATTTCCTTTTCAGTGTAGGCCATTTAAAGTAAATTAGTACCCATACCTGTGCAGCTTATAGTATCTGTCTACGAAGTCGTAACAATTTGATACCTATTCATGATCCTTTTCTGGTTTTCTCTCTATAGATCTTTTTGGCTATTCACTGAATAGACAACTGCAATACTTCCTTTCCGTTCCTAGCTTCTGAATTGGACACTGTGAACTTGAGGCTGCGGATAATTTGTTAGTCTAGTGACTGGAGTTTCTTCCATGAGTCGCTAAAGCTCTCTTTTCATTTGCAGTATGAAAGCAATGCACGAATTGTAAGATGGAAAGATGGCACTTCACAGTTATTAATTGGAAATGAAGTTCTTGACATATCTGTGCATGATGCACAACATGATCAAAGTCATCTTTTTCTTCGGCATGGAAAGGTGCAGAAATTGTTTTTAAATTATGATTTTATCATTTCGGTGAACGAAACTGATGAGCTAAAGGGCTTTTCCATTCATGTTAATGAAGGGAATTTTGCAATCTCAAGGGAGGCTTTTACGAAAGATGAGGTTTATGCCATCTTCCTTGTCGTCAAAGTCTCATCGATTATTGACTGCTCTTGTTGATTCACGCCACAAGAAAGTATACAAGGTGAAAAATTGTATTACTGACATTGATCCGGAGAGAGAAAAGGAGCAAAAAGAAAGGGTAAAACACTATTTCCATTAATCATTTGATGTTAGTGTACTACAGAACCCCCAGGAAAAGAAATTAAATTTCTTAATAAGTCATTTTTAGAATTGGCCCCATCCGAAATGTTATGGCCTTTGCTTATACGTGTCCATGGCTTATTCTATTTTAAAATGATATGCAGGTTGAAGGGCAGACAATTAGAGCAAATGAAATGCTTCATCGCAAACGGGAGAAGGTGAATCGCAAATATACACAAACAGCGCACAGAGGTCGACAACTTTCTCCAGGCTTTTTGGAGGATGCATTAGATGAGGTACTTGACTGTGTTACATTTGAAAACTGATCATTTGTGAAAGAAAGGGTTGCATAAAAAATTACTTTTGTACTTTCTAATTTTTGCGTAAAACCATGTCGAATCTTATGAACATGGATCAACGAATATATTGTGTTTCTAATTTCTAGGCTTGTGATGCTTGCAGCTTTCTTATTCATGATATTCCTCAATGATACCGCATTAGCTTGTTTTGGAACCAGATAGTTCTAAATACTTTTTTCTAATTTTTTTGAGTGGTATTATGTTATTGTTAATTGAATGCTCCACCTTGTACCTGAAATAGTAAACTGGATAACAGGAATTAAATGCCAGTAATTGCAATAATTTGCATCACCATGCGTACAACAGTAGTAACTTAAGGAGCACAAATGCCTCCAGTGTAGGCTTGGCTTATAACTAAAAAATACCTGATACAAACAAAATAAGAAAAAACATTAAGAAATAAAATATTTGCTTGCAGTGATAATACCTGATATAAACAAAATAAGAAAAAAACATTAAGAAATAAAATATTTGCTTGCAGTGATAATACCTGATATAAACAAAATAAGAAAAAAACATTACGATAAATAAATAATAAATAATATTTTTTTGCATCGTAAACTTTTTCAAACATGTTACTATGGAAAGTCGGCACTTCAGGTAGATAGAAAATAATATGTTACTTTTTATTATCGTTACAAACAATCAAAATTTGACTGTATTTGTTAACAAAAAATAGCAAAATTATATATTTTTAAAATCTAAATCATTTGGCGCTATTTGTTTCCTCAAGAAATTTATCAATCACCATTCTCATATTCTTATCATTAGATTTAACCAAAAGAACACACAACCTTAAAAACTTTACATATAAAAGCATTGATGTAAAATTTAGGAAACGAGAATATTTTGCTTATTATTTCCTTTTTTGAGTAAACTCCGCCTATATTTTATAGCCGGTCCCAAGTTCGGATAAAGGATGAGAGTTGTGTTAGGCCCCGACAGCCAGCATAAAATCCTGTCGAATTTTATGAACATGGATCAACGAATATATTGTGTTAATGCGGTTACTAATAGAGCGGAATGACGTCGTATGATCCATGTAGCCGACCCCACCTAGTGGGATAAGACTTTGTTGTTGTTGTTGTTGTTGTATTTCCTTTTTTGAGTAATGATTGCCCACAGTTAAATAAAGTTATAGCATAACTTATTTCCTTTACAAGAATGTTGAACTCGGCACCTTAACATCTCTAGTGTTGACAAATGCTGTTAATTTTTTTTGTTGCAGGAGGATGAGCCAGAAGACTATTACAGTTATCGTCGAGCTTCAGGGCGCAATCGTTTTGAAGAAGATTTGGAGGCAGAAGCAAAAGCTGAGAAACGCATAATGAATGCAAAGAAGGTAGCATTCATGTTCAAATTTATGCGTGCCATGCGTATATCATTAATTTTCAACATCTTTTGATGCTTGGCTATGAACCATTGTGTTTGGATTTCAAACCATCTTTACTGTTCTGGTCAACAGTCAAATGCATATACCAATATCCAACGCAAGACGTCCATGTCTGCTGCTCGTCCATCAAGGCGTCCACTTGAGGAGTACTCGGAGAGCGAAAAGGAGGAATCTGAATATGAAACTGATGGTGAGGATGTCAACGAGTCTCCTGCACAAGAAAGGGAAGATGAACTTGACGAGGAAGATGAATATGAAGAAGAGGCAGAAGAAGAAGCAGGTCCAGCATCAGAAGAGGAAGATAAAGTAAGTTAACAATGTCCCCTTGTATTATACAATCTTCATTGCTTATTCAACCAATATTGTCTCAGGGTAGGCTTGAGGTTCTTTGTATGGTTCATTTTCTAGGATAAGTACTAGACTTAAGCATGTTTGTGTTATAACTGACAGGTGCCAATTTTCAGTTACCACATAGCATAAAACAATACAACAACAACAACAAAGCCTTATCCCACTAGGTGGGGTCGGCTACATGGATCATACGACGCTATTCGTTGATCCATGTTCATGAGATTCGACAGGGTTTTACGCTGGCTGTCGGGGCCTAACACAACCCTCCTCCTTTATCCGGGCTTGGGACCGGCTATAAAACATAGGCGGAGTTTGAGACACATTAATATTAGGACATTGACAATTAAATATGTGAAATCCCTCCAGCATGATATTACCTTAGCTCGATTTTCCAATCCCATTGTGTTATCCTGGCTGTCCCCAAGAGCATCATATCTTATGGCCAATGCTGTTTTAGCAGCAAGAGAACGAGAGATTTTCCCCTTTATTTTTGGTGCTGCCTGACCGATTAAGGATGCATGGTAGATAAGCCCATATTTTGGTGTAGCATGCTTTGTCTTTAGAGCTCTGTATAGTGCCTTCTCAGCACCAAGAATACAATATGGAAATGGAAAAAGATACTAAATTAGTAATCAGATTCTGAAGTATAATAATGATGACGGTGATGATTACAATTCTGCTGTTCAAACATGCACTAGACGAAAAGGGAAAAAACCAGAAAGGAAGGGAAAATGAATCAGCAAGCAAAATGAATCAGCAAGCTGATGACACCCTCTGTGTAGCTAAGCAATTCAACAGGGGTGATCATAAATAGACAAAAGATAGCAGAAAATGAACAATGAGGCAAATTTGGAACTGGGGGGATTGCTTATGATATCGACAAGAAACTTTTAATATGTTTATTACATAGCCTAGTGAGATTAAGCATTCTGTCTTGTGTAGTTTCGTGATTTTGCAATTTTTGCCATTATCTTTTGCCTTACCTACAGGGTCCAAAGAGAAAAGCAAAGGAAACCGGAACTAGCAGCCTGAAACGGAAATTTGACTCTGATGAGGATTCTCCACCCAGGAAGACAGCAGCCCACCGCAGGAAAGCTGTGGTATTTGATAGCGATGAGGATTGAATGCCGTTAACCCCAGATTGCAATGTTTTTTCCAGGGTACAAAATGCAGTGTAAATGTAAAATCAGGCGAAAGGCATCCATGCTGGATTTTTATTCCAGTTCCTTAGTATTATTTTTTTTCTACAATGATGAACCTTTAAAACATGTTTCTATAAACTCCAAGGCTCCAAAGAGCCAGACGCATATTGTCTTTAATCAGCACTATAAGCTTTACAAATCCGTAAGTAATGCGGATATTTTCGTGCTTAAACGGCATGAAGCTTGAAATGTTCTTTTTTTTTCTGTGACCTGATATGTGCTTTTCAATCTCTTATTTCTCGTATCAAGGCCATGCCTGATTATTTTTTATTTATTGATATGTTTCTCAAAAGTCATGAGTCAAATTTAACCCTAAAGTAATGGGGAAAAAAGTGTTGAGAGATATTTTCCAATTTTTTCTTAAGATTTTAGTCTTCTCACATGCAGAAAAAAAAAATTTGCAGGATTTTTTCAGCAAATAACAATTTCTTTTGATGAAAAAATTAGGTGATGCTCTTAAAAAAATGTAGTTGGCATCTTACATACCCCAAAAGAATGATGACATAAGTGGCCAAGTCAAGGTCTGGTTATTTTCGAGTTATTTTCCAACTAAAATATTACAAGTTATTGTATTCCTTGTGGGATGGGAGGTTTGGTCTAATGTCATTGTTATTTTTGCGTTGGGTGATGCAAGAAAAATCATGTATGAGTTTTTTTAAAATCTTTTGTGTTTAAGAAAGAGAAAATTGATTTATATTTTAGAGAATTTTTTTAAATTTCTTTTCTATTTAAGTTTGAATAATTTTACAACGGCAAAGTAAAAAGTCAACAAAATGACTGAGAAAAGGCAAGTAGAGGGCTCAAAAGTCATGGCTGTGCTTTCATGTCGTACGCATGGAAGCCCTATGTCGCAACCATGTCGAAGTTTGTCGCGCTCACGGTCGTCCCACGACGTGCACGGCCGTAAGCGCGTTGAAGTCGAAAATGAGAATAGTCTCGATCAGTGAGCGCGAGTTAGAAGCTAGAAGGCATTGTCTCGGTCACAGCTGTAACAATTCATGTCAATGTTGTTACAGAGGTTAGTTAGGTGGTTTGAAGGTAAATTTTATCTACTTTTTGAATAGATTTTGGATTTCTTTCTTTCCTTTGAGGGATGAGAAAATTTATAAAAAGAAGAAGAGGACTTAGAAAGGTATTCTGGAGTATAGCTTTGAAGTTTAAAAAAAGAAGAAGAGCGAAAATAATAGCGAATCTTTCGGAAATTCGAAAAAGCACGTGCACCCAATCAAGATTGATTTGACACTAGAGTTATTTTTTTTCCCTAATCTTTTATATTATATTTGATGTTATTCTTCTTAGATCTATTCTTTTATTAGGATTATCTTAGTTGAATCCTATTTGTGTCTTTCTTAATATTAATTTAGTTTGAATCTTTAATAGTATTGCAATTTCATATTTAATGCTCTAGTATCGATTTTATTTATTGCATGCCATAATTAGAGATAACGAAAGATACTTAATTTGTGTAGTCATTAAGATAACTTGAGAAAGCCTTTAATATTAATTATAATTTAATACATTTTTTTAATAATTAGATAAGTTAAAATTTGAGATGATTAATTTATTCTAATTGTTCTTAAGATAGTAGTTAAAACTTGAAACATTTGTTAATTAGTTTTGGGAATTTAATTTTATTATTGATTCAACTAATTTTAAATTAAAAATATCCATTACATTTTAATGATGACAATTAAGTGCTCTAATTATTAAATCTTTATTTTTTCAAATGATCATTTCTTTTATTTCATCATTTTATTTTATTTCCTTTTTAAAACAAACTTTTTTTAATTAATAAAATTAAAATAAAATTTAAATTATTAATCATCCTCGTGGGAACGACATCATTGGGCATGGTACAAAAAAAGTGAACCACTACAATTAAAAGAGTACATAAGTTTTATCACTCATCACGCACTTTTCTATTACGAATTAAATGTTCTATCAACTTTTATCTTTTATCTCTTAAAACTTTTGTTTATTGTTTCCTTCTCTACCTTTTATTATCTTCAATTTTTAAGAAATTTCAGCGACATGTTTACCCTTAAATCAAATGTTGTTGAACCATCATGTTGAATCGGATCAACATTCACGTTTGAATCTTGATCGAACATGTTGGTCTGATTAGGTTTTAAAATACTGCTTCCTAACCCTACCAGAGCTGGCATGACTGACGTAAAATGAAACGCAAATGTCCAATGAAAGAAGGGCAATGATTATTTGATGAGAGTTTCAATGTTGCCAATTGCTAAAGTTGCACCTTGGGACCTAACGAGTCAATCACGTTAGGCATTGGGCAACACTGTGAATATGCACAAAGAAACTTATTTTCAAAACAAAAAATATAAATATGCACAAATCAGACGTTGAACTAATATACAAATAGCATATGTGTACATCTTTTACACTGGGTTCACAGACGGTAAAAATTCAGGCAGTGATCTCTGTAATCGTATGCCACAAAAGGGACACAATGCCTCCGGGCAGCCGTGCCATGCACAATCTTCACCATGATTTACATCCAGGGGGTCATTTGAGATGGAGAAAAATGCCCGAGGTGCCAGCATGGCAGCCGACCTTCGGCAACAGATGCAAAACCACAGTGGAGTTGCAACGGAGCACAAACTCATGGAAACGGCACACCTCTGTAGCTTGTGCCTTGGTTTCGATGTGCCATTGTGTCCGCCATCTTCGCACCATGCAAATTCGGGAGACTCGAACGAGACATGATTCGAGCAAAAGCTGCAAGTCTCTTTGGGGTTGTATTCACAAATGGAATCGATCCTGAAGTTAACCAGACGGAGATATAACTTGTAAGGAATTGATAATCTCAGGCAAGTGATAATCTTACATTGGTAGGTTTGAAGTAATAGCAATATGATACTTTACTGGACTCTACCGCCCAGAGATATCTTTCTTTAAGTATTTAGGTGATAATTTCATTTATTCTTGATAAGTTGTGTATAAACTACACTGTCCAGAGTGATAAGGTCCGGTTCAAAGGTTCTTTTGATAATGTATACTGTCTTCTTATGGTACAAGAAACCACTCTTACTTTATAAGTGCACAATAGGAAAGTTGGATCCAGAAAACAAGGGTAGCCAATACAGGGTAAACTTGCTGTGCCAAGGAGAATTGAAGAAAATAAATAGTTTACTGATATTACAGAACTGCATGATGTCTAACTTCATGAAATACGAGAGTAATGCTAGCTCTAAGGAGAACATTTAAAAGGCGCATACCTGATCCCAAGATCCCTTATTCTTGAACAAAGAACTTTGAGTTGGTTGTGTACCACCTCATCATTGATATTTACCCAGCACTCCATCTGTGCCACACCAACTGGGAACCATTTTGAATCTGCTGAAAGGTCATTGGGTGGTGAAGTTGCCCCACTCAAGACAAACTTAAGGGTCAAAGCCAAAAGCCTCTGCCGCAATTCTCTTTCATTATGGGCAACCAAATTATTCCAAAAATCTATCTTTTGTTCTTTGTTATCTAGCTGTTGAGAATCATCCTTCTGTCCATAATGCAAATCAGACTTCACAACGTTCAGCATCACTCTTCTGCCAATTATGTTTAGTAGATGAATTTTGCGAGAATTGATCTCCAACAACATAGTTTGAATGCGAAATAATACATTTTCAAGAGAATTCTCGTACTGATAACCTGGCAACCAACTAGAGAGCCATTCAAAGAGCAACTTCTCCAAAAAACTAGGAGTATCTGTGTTAAAAGCTTGCAATGCAGCTAAAACATCCCATAAAATAAGTGGTTTATCTATATTCTCTAAACTTTTTAAAGACCACAAAATGTTGGATGCCCAGCATCTCAGACCTTGTTCTGACAAATCAGAGGATCTAGAGGAACCACTCTGGTTCATATCTGCTGAAATTTCCACAGATTGCGCACCTGTCCAAAGAAAGTCAACAACTGCCTTGTGTGTCCTGCAATTTTAGACGAAAAACTCTAATATTCATGTCATAGGTTATCTAATGCTTGAAATAAATGTCCCAGACAGTCCAATGCCACATGCCTCACAGAAAGAAATATCACCTTGCTTCATACATTGGGTTCAAAAGGCCAGTATCAAGACTTCGGACCTGATAAAACATTAAAATTCACTTTGGGTTACAAGAGTTATAGTTTCCATACAACAACAACAACAACAAAACCTTATCCCACTAGGTGGGGTCGGCAGTTATAGTTTCCATAAATCATGTTAAATTTGATGTGCTAATAAATTTTCCTAAAAGCTTAAGTCATTAGGAAGAGCAACATTTATGATTTTATATTCTTAATACTCCCCCTCACGTGTGGGCCGTTGACAATTTTAGTCTAGCCCAGCCCACCACGTGGACAACAAATGGAGGAAATATTTTTTTTAATAAGAGCTTAACGAAGTTCGAACTCTTGATGATACCATGTTAACTTTGATATGTTGACCAATTTTCCTAAAAGCTTAAGTCGTTAAGAAGAGCAACATCTATGATTTATATTCTTAACAAATCATGAGAGATAGAGAAAAGCAAAGTGACATGATTAAATGATGCAGCACGGGGAATTTATAGGCATTTTACAATCAAATTTAAACTAATTTAAAAGATAACAATACTAACTAATAGAATCTAACTAATCTAAAAAGATAAATAATAATAATGACTAATAAAATATTATCTTATTTCTCCTACATCATTAAAGGACGTACTCCACATATAAAAAGAGACATTTTCTGTAGACAGAATATTCTAATGTAAGCACAACACTGTTATAAGACCAACAATGACAATCAATTATGAGGTTGAACTTTTCCATATGTTTCCACTTTTCTATATGTTTCCCTAAAAGGAGTTTCTACATGATTCCTGTCAACACTGACTTGAGTTAAGAATCAAACTCCGTTACAGCACTTCATTCATTTTCAGGTTAAAAACCAGGCTCAGAACTGAAATCAAGTTTTTTTCCTTTTTTTTTTTTTGAAGTGGAAATCAAGTTATTTAAACCCTACAACAGTGTTTGGACTCTACTGTTTCGTGTAACTCCTGCCACGAAGTTGAAATGCTACTAATTTTGAGTGCTAACATCTTGCTTTATACATACATAAAGAGAACTTACTTCTGTGTGTTCTAATTACTTTAGCTATTCCCAGACCACGGCCTGTTTTAAGAATTTCCTCATCTTTATAAAGATTCATAAAAAGTGTCAATAAATGTTCTTTAGCTTGAAATAACTCGAGATCTCGGTAATGCTGTCGTTATCTCTATTTATTACATCCCACCCTCTATAATTAAGTATTACATGGTTTAACTACTGTCTGCCAAGAACTATATCAGTGGTTCTTCTCAAAAAAGAACTATATCAGTGGTAGAAATGTCATGTCAATTGGAAAGGAATCAAAGTAGATATAGCATGAATAAATCAAATGCTTATATGCAAAAAAAAAAGAACATCAATTAAGAATTTAAACGTTAATTAAGAATTTAAGATGCAAGCCCTCTCAAACAACAATTAGTTGTGATGAACAGATCAAAAAAATAAGATAGCCTTCATTTCATAGTTTTACTAGATGAGATATTAAGGATCCATGGGAGAGAAAAGAAAACTATAACTGCATTGAACCAATCAAGGAGCTAATAATTGTACTTTCATAGACTGCCAGATCAAACATTCAGAAGCAAAATTAAAAAAAAAAAATAGAAAATAAGTTTAAACTCACCACAGCGATCATTAAGTTACTAGGGGATATGGCAAGGCCAAAACACTGGTCAGATACTTGAGAGAACTGCAAAACAGTTTCCAATTACCTTAAGAACAAAGCAAAGCCAGTGAAACCTAGGTAGAAATATGAAGAATCTGCAATAGAATGCTTCATACATCATAAGAGTCCTTTAACCCTGGACATTCTGAAGGGAAAGAAACTTGATGAAGATGATCCTCATACAGGATCCAACTATGAACAGAATTATCCTGAACAAAAGGAGAAAGTAAATATACATCATTTTCGTCATTTAATTGTTAAAAAAATACACAAAATCTTCAAACTCTAGACAGTGATATAAGAAACTATAAGGCATTAGATTCAGTAAATGTATTGGAAAAACTTTTTTAGCTAGAGATGTGATAAGGAGATTCAAATACTCAATGCAACTTGTCATTATGTAAGAATCTCGTGCCAAGATGACTAAGATCACAATGAAGGGACTGAAGATATATATATATATATATATATATATATATATATATATATATATATATATTGTGATACCACACCAAAGAGCTCTTGCATAAAAACTTTTTTTCTTTTTGAGGTAGGAAAACAGCTATGCAGATCAAAGCAAATAACCTGACTGCAGCTATACAAACATCGACCATTGAAAGCCCAAGCTAAGCCTGTCACCTGTGGAAGTTCAAAACAATAGCAGATATGTTTAAAATTTGAATTATTGTACCAACAAGTGTAAGAGCAGGTAGATATACCACTTGGTTATGTGCATCATGGACACCAGTACTTTTAAGTTTTTTGCAAGATACATCATATGTGCATGCTTCAAGTGATCCAGATCCTCTCCCAACAGCTAAAACAAGCTTATCTTCGGGGTCCACAGGCACAACCAGAGAAAGTATTGAAACTGGGACAGCTGTAGCAGTTGTTACCTATTACCCAAAAAAAAGAAAAGTTCACCTTCACTTTATAACTAGCTGTCATGCCAAAGTAAAAACATTTGGCTTTAGCCAAACAAACTTCACCTCATGCAACAAGGAAAAACAAGTACTTTCAACTGACAGCTGGCACAAGTCTTCAATATCTCCCACCCATATCTTGACACTGAAAATGAACATGATATTTAAGATTCAGAATTCAGTTAGAGATATTCCTTGACAGGAAACTAACAGCATTCTGCACTATGCTTTGTAAAGGCAATTCATAGTTGACACTAACAAGAAAAAAAATGGTGACAGCAAGCCATAAGTGGCACTTACTGAATGACGTACTTTGGATGCATACAACCAGAATTACATACTACTTCTTACTTGATAACAATATTGGTGAGAAGACAGTGACATAGAAATCTAAGTTCCCTCAAAAATAGGAACTTCATTTTGTTCAACTAACCTATCTACCAAGAGTATATCATATAAGCTAAATATTTGACTGCTTACTTTTCAAAGGGATGATATGGGGATTTGGAGCTAGTCCCCTAATCACATCATTCAATAAATGTGGTTAAGAAATATAAACAAAGTCAACATGCATGGGAGTTAAAATAAAAGTGATGCCAAAAGTATGAGTTGAAGTCCAACATTTGCAATTCAGAGATTATAAGTTCCATATATAAACATAAGACAAAACCAATAACCACAAACCGATAGCTTTCAATTTTTTTAGCAACTAGACACATCATATGTTGATATTAAAATTGCTCATACTGACCGACAAAAGGATCAAGATAAAAGTATGGAAAGCTGACCTTCCATTGCAGCTTCCAGTAGCCAAGAATAATTGGGATTTTGGAGAATTTGCAATGCATTTTCCCCAACTAAGTGCAGTAATCCATGAATTATGAGCCTGGAGAAGTCCGATGATTATTGGATCAACGGAAATCCTGCCATGCTCAATAGTGTAACATTGTGTTTGAGAGATTTTCCAGAAAGAAATATTACCCGACTTACCTCCAATGGCAAGTATGGTAAACCTCTTTGAGAAGCTTGGCCTTATTCTAGATGATTGTATTACCGGTGACCATGCCACAATGAGAGATGATAATAATGCACTACGAGAGGCATACTGCCAAGGAGTAATCAGTGTAAGGACATTATCTTCCTTTGTTTCTGGAAGTCTATCTTCAGATATTGGAAGGCTGCCATTGCCAATAGTTAAATTCTTGGCATTGACATCAATAACCTGAAATCAGTAAAATTTTAAATATATTCTTCCAAGCAAATAACAGTAATGCTGAAACAGCAAATGTATGCATAAAAAACTGCATATATAGAATTTTTTTTAGAGAGTTTACATGCAAGTTATGAACCCAACATAAAGAATAGGAGAGATCACCTTTGTCTTTTTCCGAGGGCGAGCAGCTTTGCTGGTGCCAACTACTCTATTAATAGTCGTTGATTCAGTGAGGTTTGCATTATTGTCAAATACAACTCTGTTAGTGCTATCTCTGCTTTCATCATGTGATACATCTTCTACAAGAGGTTCATTGCATTCGACATCACCATTCCTGTAGAAAAAAAACATGATATCAGACTTCATTAGTGAGAAAATAATGGCAATCAGGATATATAACCTAATGGGTTGTGTTTAATCTTTCTCGGGGAAAAATGTCTTAAAGTGTTTTTTATTTTTTTAAGGGATGAAAAGATCACTATTTTGGTAGTCATCCATCTTCTATTAAGACCAAAAATGCGAGATACACAAGTGTGTTTACGGAAAGGAAGAAAAACCAATTAGGCAGTGAGTGTGGCTTCCCCATAAAAAAAAAATTCATCCACCCCAGCGCTTGTCAATAAAAAAAAAAGAGATGTGATGAATGATATTATCAATATAGCATCCTGCCACCCGTAAAATAATGTGGTTATGCAGCACACAGCCCATGCGCCATAGACACCATCATAGGGCGCCTTCATCCCTAATTTGCTCTGTCGAGTGCCTGTAAGGATAGCCATAGAGCACCCCTTGCCGAAAATGACTATGTTGTGGTGAAATGGAAGATAGCAGAGGAAAGAGAGCCTATCTCTACATAACAATACATAAAGAAATCTAAGAACATTAGTCAAAAAAAGCTAAGAACATAAATAATTGAATATTGTAGAACTGAAGCATAAAAACAAAAACCAATGAGAGTTGCACAGGGCAAATCTTTGGATGCGATGAGGTGAGGCAAAAGACAAATAAACAATTTGAGAATCCAGAAAAAAAATTTGGAATCCATCGAAGATATCAATCAACAAGTCATTTGTTTCAATTTTATAAGAGAAATCACAGCTTCAGATTTCACCAATCACTCTGGATTCTGGAATTCTTTGGAGTTTTTTGGAATCTACTGAAGGCATCATAAATTCATATGATAGAAGAACATGAGATTCAATTGAGGAAAAGTTTTCAATTTCTAATTTTATTGGCATCAATGCAACCCTTTTTTTTTTTTGAGGGAAAGGATGTCTACCATTCTGGTTGCCATCCACGTATATATATATATATATATTACCGAAAAGGGATGTCATGTACAAAAACCTCTCCATGGGAGAGTGCCAAAAAAAAGGAAGAGTACAGACGCTAGACACAACCCCACTCCTGAAGAAGATAAAGCATGTGGTGTATAATGCTGTCCGTCTGACACGTGTCCCCCCCAAAAATGGCCCGGTTGCGCTGGAGCCAGATGGCCCAGGCACCGGCCAGAAAAATCGCCAGCGTGACCCTCCACCTCTCCGAGCCCTCTCATGGACTGCCAAAAGTCTGCATGCACTAAAGGAACACTGCCCAAAATGCTCGCATTTAGGAAAATGGTGGAACCCTTATATAAGAGTTTTACAAATATAGCTGAGACAAAAATTCATTGCAAGTATGAGTCAAGAATTTTTAACACTCTTATGTCATTAGTGAAAATCAAATGCCCCACTAAAATCAAAATTTTTACCAAGAATCTTTCTCAAATCAGATTAGACTAACTACAGTCCAAATATTAATGAGAAAGAAAAACCATTACGTCAGACAATAAGAAAACAAAAAACCAAAAGGACAAAGCAATAGAAATTGTTTCTATCAGAGAACAAAAGATAAATTTTGGCGTATTTTCTTCAGTTCAAGGACTTTGACAAGGTTCACCTTCTGCTTGAAATTGTACGTTTAGTACATCTGCGAATACTTCTAGGAGCATAATCTTGCAAGCCATCATTACATCTTCCTGTAATGGATTTTGCATTATTTAGAGCCTGAAACAAGTACAAAAGACAATAATCTTAAAAGTCAGAAAAACAATAAGACAAGCAATCCTTTCATGAAAATAAATTGCCATAAAAGGTACTGTTATGTAAAGAACTCGCCTGGGAGGATGAAGTTGAAGATGTCATCTGCTCTTGAAAGTTTATACGCTTTAAATAATCATACAGCAACTCAGAGATGTCAACAGCCTAGAGAAAAGCAGAGCCCAATCAAGCATCACAACATGTCTGATTCTCATTTTAAAGCATCAGGAAATCGCATTTAGGAAAATGGTGGAACCAGGATAGAGATTAAGGCAATTTTCACAAGAGCATCCCCCAAATAGAAAATACTGTCAGGACCCGCCACTCAGAGGAGCATACTATTTTGTGGATTTTGTGGCTACTAAGTATGGGAACCATCTTGGGGTGAGAGAGGTTATACATTAAGAATACAGCAGACAGGCTTCTTGGAAAACAAGTTTAGTTTGAGAATTTTCAGCAAACAAGCATGAAAAAACATAAGTATTTTGGCATTTTGACTGTCACTTTTTTTTTGGAAGGATTTGACCCCTCACTTGTATACTTCTACTTTGCACTTGTACATGCCTGCTTATTAACTGCCATAACATGTGGTCCCCTCTTCACATGGGAACCATATTTTCACTTGAGTTTAAAAGAATCAAGGGAGGATGGTGAAAGCAAAATTTTGCTTAAGCACTTAATCTAATAAATGTATATGGCTAGCAAATCCTAGTCATACTTTCCCCCTTCAGGGATAAAAATGTCAGCCCTTGAAAAATAGTGTGATGAACTCAAAACAAAGTTGATGTGAAAGACATGTGCAATGGGGCAAAGCCCAGATAACATAAATTAGGGTTTAATGTGCATGCCAAGTGCTTTCTGTGTGAAGCGCGTGTTAAGCGGCTTTACACATAATTTTCTTTATATTTTTCGATATCTTTCTTCATCAATATTTTAGAGGATCATTGATACTAACAAAAAAATAGTTTTACAACATAATGAGTTATAAAAAATGATTATATATATTTTGAAGGATAATAATGTGCATAAGTTCGTAAAATTTTGAAAATAATAAATATAATTTCTGTTGATGATTTAAATCACATTTTTGTTATCATCAATGATCATCTAAACTATTAATGAAAAAAGATATCGAAAAAATAAAGAAAGGAATGTGTAAAGTCGTTTGATGTGCACTTCACACGGAAAGCGCTTGACACACACATTAAACCCCATAAATTATATAAAGTTTATTCTATCATATATTCATAACCTGCAAGAATATGGAAGCCCTTTAACTAGTCAACAAGAAACCCAGTGATGTTCCAACATATAGATTTTCCTTTGAGAATCCCTTTTTGGAGATAAAATTGAACCATTTTCGACCATCTATTGAACCAAATGACATGTATAGATCCCCTTCTCTATGATTATGCTAAAAGGACCCTGTAGAAGTAGCACTGATACTTGCTTTATGATCAGATACAACAACAACAACAACAACAAAGCCTTATCCCACTAGGTAGGGTCGGCTACATGAATTATACGACTTCGTTAATCCATGTTCATGAGATTTGACATGGTTTTACGCTGACTGTCGGGGCCTAACACAACCCTCCTCCTTTATCCGGGCTTGGGACCGGCTATAAAACATAGGCGGAGTTTCTTCTTTTAAATCAGCATAGACAAATATATATATGAAGTCTTTGTTTTTAGGAAACAAAAGACTTCGCATATGCAAAGTTATCCTTAGGACAGGAACCAGAGTTCTAAATTAACTCGCATGCCAGCAACATGGCAAAACTTTGGGCAACTAACAAATCTTTGTTAGCCAATTGACTTGTAATCAAATCATTTTTGTCATACATTCCTTCATCAATAAAACTGGATGACTACATCCTTAGTAGTCATCCTTTCCATTTTCGAAAAAAGAAAGAAGACTCAGTAACAAGCTGACAAGAATACCAAATTCAATATTATTTAGGTCGTGAAAAAGTACACTTGCAGGTTCAAACTAATATACTACAATCTTGTCATGAAGTGATATCGAAATGGTTCTTCTGTCATTAACAAGGATATGCATGCAATAGCTTTTGCTCCTAAATAAACTGCATCCCTCTCAAAGAAAAAATGTATATACTACAACTGGTAATCCAGTAAGTGGTAGGTTCTTTTTATGACCTGGAATTACTGTGAAATTTAAAGTACAATTACCTTTTTCCTACAACATCACTAGCTTTACAAATCTGATAGACATCTGACATGAACCATTCCCTTTTGATATAATATACATAGATACTACTGAAGCCATTTAGTCATTCTCTTCACCCTTTCACAAAAAGAAAAAAAAATGACAAATCATGCCTTTGGCATACTAATACCACAAGTCTTCCCTTCCTTTGATCAAATCCTTGTTAATGCAAGAGGAACTCGTCTAGCTAGTTTCGCATTGCAAGTTTTCACAATGCAGAATATTTTCAATTTAGAAAACTGAAGAACAAACACGACAAAATATAGAGTTTCTATGACCATACTCAAAAAGCCAGAATCGTATGACATGACTACCCCCACCTGACTCCAAGAAAAGAATGTGAGCGCATAGTGAATATCCCCATAATAACACGAGATGAGATATCCCATCAGAAAATAAAATAAAAGAATGAAACCACTTTCAACCAAATAAAAGAAAGTAACCACTCAAAACTACTCATATTGGTTAGGTTCTTGCGTACAGATATCTGTTTTCCACTTGTCCTTCTTCAACAGCTGAAACTGTTGATGGCAACAAGTTCTCAAGTGTTGAGATAGCATAGACAAGTATCCTTTATATAAAAAGCATACCTCAACCCATTCAGCACGGAATTCACAGTATGGAGGTCGATACAATTTAACACGACCTTCAGTGGTGCAGACAGCCAGCAGACATCTGCAAGGATTCAAGACACCCTTGTGATACTAAAGCGCAACAAAAGTCTATCAACAAACTTTACATGAAAACAGCTGAAATGAATTTCTAATTTTTACGTGAAAATGAAATTTTTTATAAGAAATATTTAGATGACACTGTAGAGTAATTTTTTTTAGTACACATTGTAAAGTAATTAAAACATCAAAGAGAAGGTACAAGAAAAGCCTTACCCTGAATTAGGAGCAAATCCTGGTTCTGACCATTCAATAGATCGAGCACATGGGCGAACACTGCATGACAAGCAAGCTGCCATCAGGCATGGGGAGAAAAGATCTGCAAATATCTTCAGAACTTAAGCCGTATCATGGATATTCATGACACAATATGCAATAACAAGTAAACAACCAATCTTTTCATTATTTGAAAACCTTTAGTTGTCTGCTACCAGCTCAAAGAAATCATATGGCATAACAGAAGCTCAATAGAAGTTTAAAGGTAATAATTCAATTTAATTTGCCTGATGATTCCTCTAAAAAAAATTGTTTAGGGATTCAACCAAAAGGCTTCAATATGGAAAAGACATGTGCAGAATTTTTTTCTTGACGGGTGGATATCTAGGAATTAGAAAAAAGATATAGATAGAAATACCTTCTTCTTTCACTGCCCCCACATGGAATGGTTTATCTGCGGGAAGAGTAATCAACCCTCTAGGACCAACAGGCAAAGCAGGATTCTAGAAAGTGCCATGAGATAACTATTAATGGATATGTAAAAGAGCCTGTACGCCCTCAATCACATATGTTTCGCATCGACATTATATATGTACTTACCAATATGGTGATAGCTTGATGTGTGGCAATGGCAATCAAGTTCTCAGTTGACCAAGAAATGGAGTTTGGATATGATGGAGAAGCAACTAATGTTGCAGCCTGCCAGGGTGATGGCATCCTCACTTCCTGAGAAGGAAAATGGCCCACTGTATTAGTTTCTTCTAAATGACAAAAGAGCAGATTAAATTTGATTATACAGGTGCATAATGAATTCTTTCCCCCGTCTTTGGCCATGGATGGCAGCTTCATCCCACTCTGGTATAATAGAATTTTTTATAGAACAACCAAAAGTGTTTTCACGTCCCCCAAAAACATAGTCAGAGCAATGTATTTGAGATGTGTAAATTCTTTTCTCCCTTATATCCCTCTCATGTATTTGAGCCTGCTGGCGAAGCTCTCCTGCCCCCGAGCAGAGGGAGCCCTAAAGGCCTATTCGAAGAGAACAGAGAGAGAACCTATCAGAAGAGCAGCGAGAGCAGGGCGGAGGCGGGAAGGGCGCGGGCACCGTACCCGCGGGGGAGTCCCTCGCGGCGCGCCCCGGCAACGTGGAGGAGCGACGACGGCGTAGTCAGGCGGCAACGGCTACGGCGACGGCGACGAGGGTTTATTTGTTGGAGTAATAGCTCAAATAGGAAAAAAAAGAATTCAACTAGAATTACGGAGAAATTGTTTAGTCTTAAAACGATTCTTTTTATTTTGAATAATATAAAATTATAACGTTCCTAAAATCTGTTAATAATTATGTAAAATAATACTTCTGAAAAAAAATGTTTTTTTTCAAAAAGGAAACAAAAAAAATTACTATTTATGATTTTTGTGCTATGATTAATCATTATATTAGGTGCTTAATGCAGTCTGAGATACATATGCTAAAAATAAAATTTGATGGTATTCGATTCTGGGTTCTCTTTCCTTTAAAAAGTAGCATAAATTAGAAATACACACACAGTACTACACACATTCATCATATACTTGTGTATATATATATATATATATATATATACGGATTTAAAACTTTGTATTCGGATGGAAATCACCAAAAAAAAAGATTAGGAGCTTTGTGCAAATTTTTATTTCTTGTTTACGAACGTCAAAAAGAAAATTTTATATGTTGGTATTTATAAGATGATTCAACGGGTAAAAAAACAGGGAATAATGTAGTGTTATTAGCAATCTATGATAAATTTTCGGGTGGCAGTCTTGGCAGACATGAGTTTTATACAGTGAGACCCACTGTAAAATAAGACTGGGCCAGGCCCCAGCACGCACCTAATTCTGGGCCGGAGGCCTGGTACGAGTTTTTTTATAATAAAAACTTTTCCTTTTCTAAATTCAGAAACATAAAATGTAAATAAAAAACCGAAGTAGAATATAGCTTCCAAAAACTAGAATTTTGAAAACGAAAATAGACAAATTATCACAAGAGAGGATTAGGCATTTTTTAAAAAGTAAAATCGATTCACGCATGAAAAATTGAAATTAGAAAATAAAATAATATAAAAACAAAATTGAGATAATTGAATATTATTAAATAAACAAATAGGTGCAATCTGTGTGTAATATATTAATATTATTATGAACTAATTAATTTTATTTTCGAACATAGGAGGATAATTAGTTAAGTTATATATGTTATGTACCAAAAAGGGGGACGAAAGCCGGTTGCCTTCCTGCTTCCTCGTCCTGTTCCCGTCACAACTCGAATTAGGGCTCCATTTCAAGCATCCATTCCGGACGATCTCTGGTGATGATCTCCGCCACCATCTCGTCGGAGCAGCGCTGGAGATGAGGTCGTTGGAGGAACTCCTTCCGGAGATGGCCCTCTCGTCCACGACGGGGACGCCGGTGGACTTTGGCGGGGACACGACGGGGCGAGCTGGCTCATCGTGGCTCGCGGGTTGCCACGGGGTCTTGTACGACCTCGCCTTGATCGTTCCCTCGGCGATCTTTGTTGCCTACCTCGCGTCGCAGGCGCGTAAGAGCTTCGCGAAGCTCACGTACGGCCGCTCGCACATCATGATCGCGTACTACGCCGTCCTGTGGCTTGTCTGTGCCCTCAATCTCCTTTGGTGCGTCCTTCAGGTGCGTTAAAGTTAGATCTTGAAGCGCTTCGTGTTTCGCTTGGATAGAATTTAATGGATAGCCTTTTTTTTTTTGCTCTCGTTACCGTGCATTGGTATTAATTCGCGCCTCAATAGATTTGAATTCCACTAGAAAAAAGATTTGAATTCTAATGATGTGCACTTCTGTAGCTGATCGAAGAATTTGGAGCTTATTATCAAGACTTCTGATGATATATTCACTAATGTCACTAATATGAACCTAAAATTTAAGACTAAAGAATTGGTAAATCTTTTTGGTACCAAAGTGCTTGATGGTGAAATTATTCTTTACCTTTGATTTAAGATCATGATTGTATTAATTCATTTCTCAACCTGGGAAGTAAGTTGTGTTATTTTTATGCTAAGAGTAGAAATTGTGGCTTTGTAGTTTTATTTAGCATAATTTTGCAAAGAACTTTCTGCTGACCTTACAATTTTTTTTCTTGCCTCACCATTATTACCATTAATGTATATTGAAAGGTTATTCTTTAGTGTGCTGGCATAAACAAGAATACTATTATGATTTGCTGGTTAGAATTTCTTCAAAGATAATTCTGGTTACAAGTTCTTAAAAAAAATGGTTATTAATTGTGTATCCATTTCAACTTTGTTAGAAAGCGGAACTCAACGTAGTTACTTTTAAGTTGAACTACACATTCAATGTTCTCATATAGTTGCATATCAATGGAACTTTCTCAACATCCCATAATGAGGGAGAGTCATTCATCACGAAATTTGTAGTATAGATGGAAGTCTCCAATTTGGTTAATTACAAAAGGCTAGACTTACATTGAGCAAAATGAGAAATTGTAGGGTAGATTAAATTCTACTAATCATTTTCTAGATACAAACGTGGAGAAGAAACTTTCTAATTAAGTTGAATGTCAACAATTAAGCTATCATGTTTATGCCTTCCTCTTGGTAATGTCTTATGTTGTTCCATGAGTGACTATATGTTGTCTTCATTGTTTATGTAAACCTTGTGAGCACTATACTTTACTGGGGCATTGTAAGCCATAATTTGATTGATATTTTTTAAGGGGTAAGTTGTTTGACAATCTTTGCTCATCCAAAAAAAGCGTTACAGTGTTAGGCTTCCGCAAAAGCATGTTGCTAGATGATTGTGTCATGCTGACTTCATTTGGATGCGAGCCCCTTTTTTACTTACTTTTCATATTTTTACTGTGTTCATGGCATCTTGTTTTTACCATCTGCTCAAGTACAGGGATGGCAATGCTCTTCTACAAAGGAATACTCCTGGAATATATTATCGCTATTCACAAAATCTGGGATGTTGTTTCTAGAAGTTAGTTTGCTTGCATTTCTGCTCCAAGGAAATCATACTGGTGGACTGGAGACTTTAACACAAACATTTGTTATCTCAGGAGTTATTGTTGCTGCTGATGCATTACTGAAGGTAACATTGTTAAAAGTACTTTTGGTTGTTTTTATACGTTCTGCTTGCTGTGATGTCCATCAAATTTTAAACCTGCTTGATATTTTGTACAAGAACTGTTTGATTTGCAATCTTAACACCCGCTAACTCCCCTCATACCTAGCCTTGTCGACGAAATATTTGATCTTTTTTGTCATGGTTTTGTAATTAGTTTACCCGGATAAAGGAGGAGGGTTGTGTTAGGCCCCGACAGCCAGCGTAAAACCTTGTCGAATCGCATGAACATGGATCAACGAATGGCATCGTATGATTCATGTAGCCGACCCCACCTAGTGGGATAAGGCTTTGTTGTTGTTGTTGTTTGTAATTAGTTTGTTTTTTTTTAAAAAGAACTGTAGTCTCCTAAAAAAATAGCATTAGATATTGTCATATTTAAATACTGTCAAAAAGAGCTATTGTGAGTGTGACAATGCAGAAGAATAAACAAGAGGGACTGTACGACTTCCTCTATCATGATGCGAGTCTGGGAGTATGACTTTAAAGCTGCAAAGCATTTTGAGTAATGCTGTTATGAGACCATAGAATGCAACTAGATAGTTTCATGGAATTTGCTAAACAGTCAATTTTTTTACGGCAGATTCAGTAAAAAATTAACTGATGCAAAGATGGTATTGATTGAATTGATGCACGGCACCTAGTCCAAAATGAACATCGCCAGTTTCAATCATCATACTTGTTCACTTTGACATGTGTCTTGACCCATGCTAAACTTCACGACTTTTTCAATTTGCTTGGCATGAGGTCTTCCATGTGTGGCATAGACATCATTCGATACTCTGCAGCTTGTGCTTTCATTCTTTATTGCATAAAAAAAGTTATGAATCGTCTTCAAAAAAATGTTATGATATTAACTTCCTTTCTTCTTCAGGCCATCTATATATTTGGTTTTGCAGTTCCACTATATGCAGACAACAGTGAATCATCAACTCATGTAAAATGGGGCTTGTTGCTTGTCCACAAGCTGTTGCTTACTGCGGTCTATGGTTTGATATTCTTCATGTACCATTCAAAATGGAGAGAGAGGTTGCCAGGTAATCCTCATACTGGTTTATCTTTCATATTAATCATAAACATCATGTTCTCAATCTTCATGCTATTGTATATATCATCTTAATTGTGTAACTGTCATGTTCTCCATTAGTCCAGTCTTTGACCTTTTCTTTCACACGTTCACAGCAAGACCAGCATTCTACAACTACGTCTGTGCAATGCTGTTATTGAACACTATGTCCTTGTTCGCATGCATGCTTGCTGGAAATGCCACTGGATTTGGATTTTGGTATTAACTATGCTCTTTTCCATGAATGAAAAGAAAACTCATTTAAGTGATGTTAACTGCTATTTCTTATCTGTTCATCTAGGTTATTTAACCTCACCACGGTGTGCTACCACTCTCTCTATCTACCACTATTGTATGTCACATTCCTAGCAGACTTTTTCCAGGTTCTCTTCATGTTCCTCTCTCATATCTCTTTGATATCTTCCTGTTTGTTTGCTTCAAAAGCTTTTTCTTTGGGCAACGACTGATGACCACATGCTTTTTCCCCACTTTTTCATTTGGCTTTCAGGAAGAAGATTTGCGCATGGAGAATGTCTACTATTCTGAAATGAAAGATGCTGGCTTCTTCGATGCTGACTGGGACTTGTAACTTTGAGAATCTTAATGCATGTCCTGCCACGAAAAAAGAAACGAAAGAAAAAAAAAACATTTTAGTGAATGATCATTTGTTTGTACCTTTGTAAATACATAGTAAAATCTGTGTTCCTGGATTTTACCTAATAGCATCCCAGTGAATGTTACTTTCGAATACAGATTTATCTCTAGGGATTTAACTCATCAGAACCATTACCTTCAATTATTTTTCACACTGCACGGGTAAGTTTTGCTTTGCATTGTCGTTTGTACAAAGGAAAAATTGTCGTTTGTACCTGCTATTCTTTGTTGGCAAACATATTATCCTGACTTTAAAAGAAGAGGTTTTTGTGAATTAGAAGCTCATCCAATAAAAATGGTGATGGCAAATAACAATGATGCACAAAATTGAGCAGTCTTGCATCATCTCCACTTTATGCACAGCAAGTAGATGGCAAGATGCCTTTTTTTAAGGTGTGGCCCCTTGAATTCAGCTTGTCCTTGGTTTGTTCTCTTCAGTGTACTGTTGCCTGGTCATTATTAATCTCATGATTTTGTGATTTCCACATAGATATCAACTGCCTTGCAGAAGTTTAATGCACTCGCCGAGCCACAAGCTTGTTCAGATATCTCGAATGTCCTCCATTCATATTGTGAAGATATTTCAGCCACCATTCGTGTGCCAAACATGTCTCAGACCATCGGAAGATCAAATTTTAAGAAAACCTTCTTTCTTTTAGGCACATTAGCAAAACTCTACTCGAGGCATTCTAGTTGACAATTAAAACTCTACATGATGCAACATAAAACAACTCATAATTCATTGCAAACACATGTACAAGCTTGAACTCTAGGTAGATGAACAGTTACATCTATCGATAGATGCTCAAAGTGTAAATTTAAGCACGTAGTAGTAACTCGTTAGAAGCCATTAAACTTGACTAGTTACCTAAATTGAGTTGTGAAAAGGTGTGGGTGGCATACAAGAGGCACGGCACACAGTGCGTTGCCCACGCAGCATTTGACGAGCTGTTTGTTAATGTGTGGGGGCCTCCCTTTTTGGCACATATATACGCGCATTGATGGAACCACAAAAAAGCACTTCGCCACCTACTCCAAAATCTTACCATGTTGTCCTCAAAAACCCTGTCGAATAATAAATTAGGCATCTTTACAACCATTCTTGTTTTTAATACTGCTCCTTGCACTGCAGAATAATTTGCATTTCATGGGGAAATTAAAAAAAAAAGAACAATTGTCGACTGCTTCAGCTGGTAAAGTGTTCCTTTCTTTTCAATTTCAAATGAAGTCGTCCACTTAATGCAACAAATATTGAGTCGGAGTGTTATGTCCTCGAGAACATTTCCAGTCAAACTCAAACATTAGTAGGTCTAAATATTATAAAGTAATATCTTATTAGTATCAAAATCCAAACTATGGTAAGATCAAATTTACTTTAATTTGAATTCATAATGTGTTAGGATTTTTACATGAAAAAAATTATACACTACGAGAAAATTCGAAAAATTTAAGATGACGTCGAATTTTATTAACGAGATCCATAAGAAAAACTTGTTGAAACGTCTGATTAAAAAAAAGATGATCATATACGCTTACAATTGGGTTTAAATTCAAGTATTATTAACATAATGGAAATGAATCATTCATATTATTTATTACTACTTTCTTTTTTTTCTAAAATGCATCAATCCCTTCCATTTGAAGCTTGCAGAGCATCATTGTTTTTTTTATGAGCAGCATGAGCTATGAAATAATAAACTAAGGCTACTATCTGGAAAGCCTCAGATCATTCTTCCAGCCAATCAGTCCAACCAACGGCGAATATTAGAATTCTTTTTCACAAATTGCCTGGCTATGATTCTATTCCTTAATTAGCCTGGCTCGATGTGATTCCATTTCAAGATTGGTGAATTATTATTGTTCAATTCGACTGTCCATTCATCTTTGCTAACAAAAAAAAAAAAAAGGCTTGGGCTTTTAGAAAGGTAAATTTCTGAATAAATTCTAACACATCACGTCGATCGGGAGACATTGTTTAACAAAAGTGATCTCGATGTCTAAACTTTAAATTCAGTATATCCCCGCCTTAATCCGCTTTGCTATCATGAGAGAGACCATCTATGGAAAATATTTATACTTTTAATATAATTGCATCCAAAGAAGAACTCAATATTAACCTCTGCTAGAAATATTTTTTCATTGTCTCCTTTGCATTATCATACACACAAAAGAACTGACTTACACCTTTTATCTAATGTTTATCTTAACGAAAAACAAATTAACTTGCCAATGAATGGCACTGTGCAATTCCTTCACCATTCTTTCTTGTAAGCAAGAAAAAAAAATAGATCAATAAGAATGTGAAAGAAAAGACAACAATGCAATGCTGTTTGTTTATTCATCTATATAAGAAGCATTTCTCGAGCCTCAAGAATACAATATAAAAAACAACGTCGAATTGAGAGATTGCAAAGGAACAAACAGTGTGGTGTCGGCTTAGGAAGACGTGACACGCCCAACGGGCAAAAAAATCGAGCATCTGCCGGCTGCATTGGGGTCCCTGATCCGTCAACAGCAGCACCAGCAGCTCAGCTGAGCAGGAGGAGATCCTACACGGAGAGAGAGAGAGAGAGTTATATGACCGTTTGGAAAAGGCCATAAAACATTAGCTCACCGTCCAAGGACACAACACAAACTTCGGGGGGGGGGGGGGGGGGGGGGCAGTAAAACTACAATAAAAAGTTCCCCTCTACCACCCTCAGTAAATATAAGACAGAGACCACACACACACAGCATCCCACATTTTTCCATTCAAGGCATCCAAGCACTTTGAGCTAACATTCACTATTCCTCGCCTTCACCTTCTTCCCTCCGTGCCATTGCGTGTCTGTAAGTGGAAGCTGAAAATTTCTCGTCACTAATGGCAGCTCAAGTTTTTCTGGTGCTCATGTTGGCCATGGTTGGAAGATCGTGTAAGCACAAGTCTTTCCCTTTTCAATCTTTGCAGGGACCTTTTATTTTCTACTTGACATGGTTTTCTTGAGGTCTTTTTTGCAGTTGCTTCTTTTCTTTCTCTTTTGGTTGGCTTTTTGCTGCTTGTATTCATTTTTAAGCTTCAAGATCCAAAGATCCTCTGCAATGTACTAATCTTTGTACATGTTTCTTCTCACATATGTTCTTCTATGAAGTGTTCTTTTTGATAAAGGTGGCATCTTTTCTCTATCTTTTTTGCAGATGCTGCTTGGTGTGTTTGTAAACCTGAGGTGGGCAACGCTGCTCTGCAGAAGACGATAGATTACGCCTGCGGCTCTGGGGCTGACTGCACCGCTATCCTGCAAAATGGGGCCTGTTACAACCCCAACACAGTGATAGCGCACTGCAACTATGCTGCCAACAGCTACTACCAGAGGAAGGGTCAAGCACAGGGGACCTGTGACTTCTCCGGCGCCGCCACTCTTACCACTACGGACCCGAGTAGGCCTCTCCTCATGCGTGTGTTCGTCTTCAGTTATCTACTCCATTCGCTTTAGTAACCCTTGTCTGGTGCGTTTGCAGGTAGCTCCGGCTGCAGTTATCCTTCAAGTACGAGGTATCTTTCTACAGAACATCTTCTCATCCTTTCTTTCTGTTCTCTGCCAGTGATTCCTTTTGGTTGTCGTCCAATTTTTTCTCTGCCTTCATTTTGTTCCCTTAAATTCTCTCTTATTTACTTCGTGTTTGACAGAGAAAAATAACTATCTTCTATATCCAACTCCAAGTGGAGGTCACCAATTTCTTCCATCTTTACCAGTTGGCATTAGCTTTTGTCATGATATTGTGTTTTGTCATTGTCATTTACCTACGTTTTCATCTTTAGAGCTTGAATTCTGTCTGAACTCTGTGTAACATTTGTCTGCCAGTGCAAAACTAAACCTTCACGGTCATCTACATGATGTTCTGTTCAATGACTTTGCTCACATTTCTTATTGTTCTTAACTTGCAGCTTTGAGAGAATATTTGCTTGCTGTGTAATGAGGCTAACTCTGTTCTGTTCTCGTGCTACAGTGCTGCTGCAGGATCCAGCACCTCTGGCGCATTTTCTCCACCAAATAGCGCACTTGGACTGGGACCATCTGCGAGCACCATGTCTGATAGCAGCAATGGCGGCATCCTCCAAGCGGGGATGGTGCCTGTGATCCTCGCTGCTATTCTATCACTCAAGGCATTGCTGAACTGATGGAAAGAGCTCAATTCAGATAGCTGGTAATCAGGCTTTTGTGCATTTTGGTGGAGCTGGTGTTGTGTGCAGAAAGGTAATTGATCCTTGAGTTTGTTAACCAAGAAACGTCATGGTTCCATTTCAATGAAGTGTAAGAAAAGGGGGTTATTAAGCTTTTGCTGTCTCCATTGGCACTAGTTCTCATTTTTTTTGTTTCTGATGTAAATTTTAGGGGGAGACAGATTCCAAATTGAGTGACAATAGAACATGGATTCTCATGCCCCTTAGTTTGGATCAGTTAGCAGTTGTGAAGTTTGTGATCCTGGCCATGAGTAGCTAATTTCAACATTTTATTTTTGGATTAGTGGTTTGATGGTCTATAGTCCGCATCGAACTAATGAGCTTGCAATGTGTTCACGAGTATGAGAAATTTGCGATTCTGGTTATGACTAGCTAAATTCAATTCTTTTTTTGGATAAGTGCTCTGATACACCCAGTATGCAGTAAACATGATGATTGCCAAAAATTCGTCACTATCTAGCTACTAAATAATGTGCAGCGCGAACTAATGAGCTTGTGATGTGTTCATGAATAGATAAATGGTCTCTGGTATGCAGTAAACATGATGATTGCCAAGAGCTGTCGCTATCTAGCTGCTAAACAATGTGCAGTAACATTGATTGCCAAGAATTGTCACTATCTAGCTGCTAAATATGTATTGAACATGATGCTTGCCAAGAATTATCCCTATCCAGCTGCTAAATATGTATTGCACTTTTTTATCTGCAGAGGTACTGCAGCAAAGGTTTTTTGCAACACGTTTAGTGGATCTTCTTTTGCTTCTTTTTTTATTGATTGCTTCTTTTGCTTGCCAAGAATTAGTACACTTGGATTCAGATAGCAAGTTCATCTTAATTCTGGTGTACTTGTATCTTCTTTCCAAATTTCCACATGTTTTACTAATGCCAGACCAAGTCATATTAGATTTTCTAAGATTGAGCATATGTCTGATCTCTCTTCAACTCTTATTTTCTTGTCACTTCATTGCATTACATGGGGTAAATGGTGGTGCTGCAGCACTGCAAGGTATGATTGCCAAGGGGTGGTTTGTGGATAGGGAAAAATGAAGGATGGCAGCTTAGCAAACAGCCGGGCCAATGCTCTTGGCTCCCTATGTTTTCTGATGAAGGCTGTGATTTAGGTTGCCTCCTTATCCTACGACAGATAATCATATGACCTGATCTTCATTAAAAAAGATAACCTGATCAGTTTGACATGAGAATTACCTGAGACTAATCTAACATATTACTGTGTTCATGATCCATATCCACTTCCATATTTTGACATGAGAATTAAAGCAAAGTCAAATTTCTGATCATTTCTGAACTACTGAGCTGAAGCATTCATCAACTCTCATTCAAATCCTTGTTTTAGTCTGTTTGATTCTTTCAAATCTTCCTTGTTTTAATCTTGTTATAATATAAGATTCAATTAACAAATGGACAGCGAGTCTGCGTGGCCGTGCCACACGGTGATCCAACACCATGTCAACCAAGAAAAATATAATGCCAAAAACTTGGGTGAATTTTGTTTCTCTGAATCGCCTTCTGGGATAATGAACGGGGTCATGCATGTCTCAGGACAATCCAAGTGGTGTACGCAAAACTCATGTTTTTTTTCCTGATAATTTACTCTTCACTTTGCGATTGCAAAGAACATGAACATTAATTACAGAAGACTTCTAACAAAAACTCGAGATCACGAAATTAGCTGCATGCACGTGCATGAAGAGTTCATCCTGCAGCGTGATTGTCGTCTCCGTCCTGTTCCTTCTTCAGGCCGGCGGGCGGCAGGAAGCACTCTGTTGATAGGCCGCATAGGTTGAAGTCGACCTCTTCTATCGTCCACGTCTCCTCCATTTTCCTCTTGTGGCTCACCGCCCCCTCGCCGTTCCTGAACAGTGTGACGGCGGTGCGGCCTTCGTGCGCGATGTTGACGCCATCCACGTAGCGGTAGTCCTCGATGGTGGACTCCATGCTCGTCTCCCAGAAGATGCTCTCCCCTCTCCGGCCGGACTTCATGCGGAGGAGATGGGAGTCCTCGAGCTGGATTAGCAGGCCGGTCCGCTGGCTGAAGTAGCCCCAGATCTTGTGGTGGATAATGTCGAAGTTGGCGGCACTGCGCTCCTGGAGGGTGGCTGGATCCGCTTCCAGCTTCAGGATGAAGCACGCCTCGCCTCGTATGGTCTTTTCGCCAATGCAGACGGCGTCGGAGAAGAGGTTGGCCGTGGACCTCGGGTCAAGTCCCTGAAGCGACCGACGAAGGGGTCGCGGCGGTCCCTTGGAAATGTGCGACTGCTCGGATGCCCATTGCCGCCACGCCACCTTGCCGTCGCTACCAGCGCTCATCTTGTATCCACCCATGATTAGCTCGAAGTACCAGAGGTTGGGGTGCTTCTGCCAGAGCACGAATCCGCCGACCTCGCCGCCGCTGCCCTTGTCGGAGCCGGACGCGTTCTGCTCCCCCATGTTGAAGTCCGACGCGATCATCCTCACCTTTCCGACGGCGCACATGCTGTTCACCGACGTCAACACCGCATGGCCGCCCGTGGCCGCGATGTACTGCTGAATAATGTACTTGGCTGTTGATGCTTGCTTCGAAGATCAGAGAACATGGATTACTAATCTGTAATGCGCGTTATGGTTGCATGAACGATCACTCATCTGATATATGCTTACAATGGAGCAGTTCCGAATGGAGGAGCGGCCGAACGCTTGATCCACGGGCACGGAGCAGGGGATGAGGGGCGACCCGACGACGCTGAGCAGGAGCTGCAGCTCGGCATTGCGGCCGGAAGGCTGCTGGGGCGCGTCGCTGGTGTCGAACGCCTGCTCCTTAAGCCAGGCTCTCACAATGTGACCCTGGCCGGCGCTGCCGCATCCGCCGCCGGGAAGCATCTCCTCCGGGATGGGGACCTCGAGGACGGTGTCCAGGCCATCTTCTTTATCCAAGTTTGGACACAGCGTTCTCATGAGAGGGCCAATTGACTAGAAGACAGGGTGGGAATAGGGAGAGAGGAAGGAAGCTGAGAGAGAGGGAAAGTTTCTCTCACCTTCCCCTCCCAGACAGCTCCTACCTGAACTGTTTTGTGTTTTGGAGGAAGGCCCAGATGGGGGGAGATAGAGATAGAGAGAGAGAGAGAGAGAGAGAGAGAGAGAGAGAGAGAGAGAGAGAGAGAGAGAGAGAGAGAGAGAGAGAGAGAGAGAGGTCTCTCCTTGCTTGTAGGTGCTGTATGGCCTACTTTTACGTGATGAAAAAGAGAGATGCAATCTCCGTTGCATGCAAATTTGTTAGCTCTGCGTGGCAAGTCGAAAGCTTGCAGCTCCAATTAATGACCAAACAATTCATTGGACCAAGATTTGGATACTCTAATTTGAGGGCAGAATCAATACAATTAATTTTGGATTAGAAAACAAAACGTCCGAATTAATTATCATTATCAATACATATATCCATATAATTCGAAAAGAAGGTGTAGGATTATTATTTCTGTTCCATTTTGTCATGCGTATTCCAAAGGTGGTCAAAACATTTCACATAAAAAAATGTTTCATAGTTTTCATGCCAAAAAAGTTTCAATTATTATTTCAAGTTCTTAGATTAGTGGTTACGTCAATTACGTGGTAAAACATGCATCATATGCACATCAATCCCTCGCGCCACGTCCTCCGACATACCTGGATTGATGGATTCACTCGATCTAATCATCGGCGAATCACCGGGTTTTGTTGGATCTCGCATTCCTTTGTCGGCGGTTCGGTCGTTTGTTTCTTGTTCCTAATCAGCCGCCAAATTTGATTCGTACTTGTCTGGTTTCAATTTCATTCCCCAGAAAGAGATGACTTTATTAGTTCTTACAGATGGTGCAATTTACTTGTAGATCGTGAATTGTTGAGTTCGAGGATTTTTTGAATCACGAAAAAAAAAAAAAGGATAACGACTGATCAGCAGTTGCAACAGGAGTGGCCTCCCTGTCTGGTTCAGGTAAGCTCTTCCCCTTCTTTCCAGGTTCAGTGCAGACTTCAAGAAACTTGCTGCTGCTGCTGTGGCTGCATAGTAGATACTTTTCTCATCTGTGATTTTGAGGGAATCAGTCATCGGTTTAGTTCAATGATTGCATGGGTTTAGCTGAATTATACCTTGTGTAAGATTCTGCCATATGCGGAATGGCGTCGTATGATCCATGTAGCCGACCCCACCTAGTGGGATAAGGCTTTGTTGTTGTTGTTGTTGTAAGATTCTGCCATATAATTTTTCATGTTATGATTCATATTTCCGTTCCAAATTGATAGCACACTTTGCAGATGATGGGTTACATGGCTTGATCTTGGTGGTATCTCTGACAATCTGACATGATTATTGTGTTCTAACACATGAATTGGACATAAAGTGGAGCAGCCTCTTTCAAGGATTACCATTCAGAAAGCTACTTTTGTCATTCATGAGTCTGCTTATATCACAACCTGGACCGAAGCCATGACTATCAAGAATTAACTGTGGTATTGGATCATTCCTCAATTTGATCAGATTGTCTAGGCCTCAAACTGAGTTCAACGGCGGTGAATCGATGAGATTGTGTCATTGTTTGTAACTTGTTGAAGTTGTTAGAATGGACAGAGAGGAGGAAAGAACAAAATCAAGATGCAAATAATCTCTTTTCACAAGGAAAAAAATATGCAGATACTTCCAGGAAGATTCATAATATAGCTTCAGAATATTCTGATATATAATAATTTGACTTGTCTAATGATTCTATTTTCTTGATACCTAATACCTTGTGTTGAGAAGAAGAGTTGTTACTGTTTAACGCCAGTTTTAATGCCACCTTATTGATTGATCCCTTATGCACACTTAATTTTGCAAATATAACTGATCCAGGAAAAAGCAAGAAAAATGGACAAAATTGGATTTTGAAATACCTTACTCTGCAACTGATTTAGTAGATGTGTAAATGAAGCTAATGATGATAACATTGCCTGTACTGAACATATACATAATTGTTTCAGAGCCAAACAATTGAATGGATCGCTGTTGACAGCCGTCCAGTTTCATCAAGTGATATTGCATTTTTTTCCGGGAAATCTTCGGTGCAAATGGTTTCTGCAGAGGATTATTTGTTCTCCTTTCTTGACCCTAGTTTCTAAAATGCACAATAATGGCAATGGTTTCCTAATCAGCTTTTCAGAATTTGAGTAAACATTTAGTGGTACTTGTGCACCATTCGGTGATAATTTGTGTGATAGACGAAATTCAACAATGTCAGTCCCTGCCTCCCTGGAAAGATAAGAATTAGTTCTTTTATCCGGATAATGAACTCATGTGCTACATTCCAGATTGCGTTGGACATATTTTCATGCAATGTTTGCTGGACTTTGCTGAATTAGCACAATCTCATGAAATGGTAGTTGATCGATGAAACATATTCATGTTGTGGGACATTTGACTTCATGACGATCATTTATTTCCTTCTTGACATTATTTTTTTTGGACTGGGGAAGCAATGCCGATTGTCCAATTCGCACATAGCTACTGGCAGGTCACGTCCAACTAATCCAATAACATCACCCGCATCACGCGATGAGACTCTCAATAGGAATTTTCTGTACTAACATAGACTCAAATTCAGTATCTTTCTTCAAGGACCGCTTACCAGTTACCACTCCACCCCAAGTATGCGACCCATTTTGGCATGTTCCGGTTTCCCATTGCTGAATTAAGCATGATTGAAGACCTGGAACTGGGCAATATAAATTCATTGAACACTATCGCTCAACATCTGATCTACACAAGCAGACATTGAGGGATCATTGGAGGAAGACTTCAAGAACTCTTTATGGCCATGTCCAGTTTATCAGGTAAGTCTGCTTAGTTGCCGCTGCATAATTTTCTCACAGTTCTCCAAATTAAAAGACGAGACATGAACCGATAAGCTTCTTGTTGGCATTCATCATCACCATGATGTTAGAAGTTCATGGCTTCCCTTTGATTCAGAATGCATGTCGTCTTCAATGCTTCATATCATTACACTGGCCCCCTTCGGAGCAACCACTCATGCAGTGGTTGGAGGTGGAGGTGCTGGCCTTGCTACCTTTACACCTCTGAGGACCAGATGGAGCCATTTCCAGGAATTCGACTATGGATTAATTTGTAAAACCAACTGCTTTCAACCATTGGATTCTGCTGTTTGAGTACAAGAAGAATAGTGCTCGGTAATTGACATCTTAGCTTGCAGTTTCCGACAGTTGCAGAAGGACATCATGGCCACCTGAGTCTGAGCAGATCGTTCATCAATGGTGTGCATGTCCAGTCATACCTTCTGCATTCAGAAATCACAGAGGGTTAAGAAATCTGAATGAGAAACATTGTGCCAAATTTGTGGAGACTGTACATGTTGTATTATACATGACTGAGTAGTTGAGTTGGTAAGCTTTTTATGCACATGAAGATGGACAAAAGTTGTAAAGTTTCAACTTTCAAGTCTCAAGTAGGCAAACAACTTTAAAGGGTTCGATTGTGTTGCTTGTGCGTAAAGGAGGAGGATTGTGTTAGGCCCCGACAGTCAGCATAAAATCTTGTCGAATCTTATGAACATGGATCAACGAAGACGTCGTATGATCCATGTAGCCGACCCCACCTAGTGAGATAAGATTTTGTTGTTGTTGTTATTGATTGTGTTGCTTGTGCATGAACAAAAGGTTTTTCTTTTGTGGTGGTCCACTATTACCACAAATCATCATCTTTTTAGTTGTACATAATATTCAGAAATCCATTGAGCCTATAAGCAATTCAATTTTTTTATGAAAACAAACGCATAAGAAAAATGAATTCTTAAAAAATGAATTAATTTCTAGTGTTTGATATATGAGTTGAAAAATGGTTTTGGGAACATAAAAGATGAAGATCCTTGAGAGTAGAACGATTTCTCACTGGAAAGAAAATGAAAAATGGAATGGTTTTGTGGTATTTGATATATGAGTTTCAGAAAACAAAAAAATGTTGCCGGTTGATCAATCTATTTACTGCTAATAAACAATAAAAAATTACGGAATTATTCTCTAGAAGAAAGTATCTTTTTCGATTGCCACCAGTCGTCAAAACAAATCATAGCAATCTTCGAATGAGTTAAAAAGGGATTACAGATATGCAATATTTATTGTGTGTTGTAATGAGACTGAGGACATCAATATTCTTCTTTTTTTTTCTAAATATTGCAATAGGTAATGAAAGCAGAATGGCATTTCTTCATTAAACCATAAGAATGTGGGGCATAATTTTGCTACAAAAAAGAATATAGTACAGAGTTATCAAATAATACCAATGCCATACATACATGCATAATACTCATTATTTGAACTCAGAGAATACTTATTCTCTTGGGGTCCATATATTATGCTCTATAAATGCCAAATATAAAATTCACTTGGAGACCTGAATGATCCATGCCTTGATTTCTATTTCAAATTTTATGGATTATGAGTTGCAGGAGATAACATTTCTCTGTTCTAAAGAGTTATTTTATCCTATTTCTGGTTTAATTTAACTGTGTATCAGGTTTAAATCTTCTTTGCAGCACTGAAATACAAACTCTGACTTGAATTGGCTTTTATGATAATTACCTGAGCATTTGGTCTTGGCTCATGTTAGGCCAAGAACAATAATGACAATTATTCCATGTCCAAACTTGGTCCTTATTGCTGTTCAACCAACTCATGAAAAAATTGACATCTCTATGAAAGTTGAGGTGTTTTCCAAAACAAAAAACAAAAAACAAAAAACAAAAAACATTAATAATACTTGTTGCTTAGGTAAACTACAATGCCTAATAAAAATGTGATCAATCTCTACTATTGTAAATCCTGCATTCTTTTTGAAGTTCAATATCTTCCACACATCACAGTCTGGGAATTTTGGTGTGGGTCAGTTCCAACCTTGTCCTGTGACTGTCAGATCAGATCTCAACAGCACAAGAGATGACTCCAACTTCAGTTCCATTTATTTCCATTTTAAAATGCACCACTTCTTCTCCACCCCCCATCATGTTGTCAACATCCAATGTTTCATTTGTTCATTCTCATTCTTTTTTTAAGGATAGCTCTGGACATTGAAAGAAAAATGTGAACTAAAAAGACACAAGAAGTTTCATTAAATTAAGACTGCAAATTAATTTTGCTTAAACATAATATTTTTTTATTTATGATTATTATATAATTTTAATTTAACTTTGTCGCAAAATCAAATGCCAATTTTGGATTACATAAAAGTTTTGAATTTTCTTTTCTTTTTTTGCAATGGATAGACTTGGAAAGATGAATTAGGGTAGCTACCTCTTTTGTCACATACTTATTAATAAGAATATTTAATTAATGTATGATCAACAGGTTGTGAACAGCATATGGTCATCAGCTGTACAGAGGATGCTGCTGATCCATTGAAGTGGTAGAGATGAGAGATCAAAGGTGGAGATTTATTAGTTTTAAAAAAAATACTATTTTTTTATCTAATATATTTTCTTGGGTAATCTCGAAGACATGGACAAAAGGAAGCTGTCGAATGGAGAAAAATAAATTTGTAAAATAAAAGGAAAAAAAAGAGGAAAAAAAAACTGCTCTTGTCCTTTGGTTTGTTACGCATAGGGATTCCCCTGCTCGGCGTCTCTGGAGGTGAGGAATGGCTGCTGCTCCCGTGAGGGCTTAACGCCATTGCTGAGGGTTTCGGAGTCTTCTTCTCCTCTCTCGACGGCGCAGCGTTCTCTCCTTAGCTGGCTCATTCCGTCTTCGTTTTCTCCGCTCTTGGAACACTGGCTGGAGTGTTATTTGGGGTTTTCGTCGTGGTCGGATTCGACCATCGAGGGGGTTCGTTCGTGTGAAGATTGAGTTTTCTCCTGGCTTTTGTACCGTCTTGCTGCTGTAAAGCTTGAATCTTTCTTGGCGGGCGTCGCCATGGTGGATGCTAGATTGGAAATTTCTTTCCTTTGCGCGCTCCAAGATCCGATGTTTATTTGCAGTCTTGGTTTCTGAGGTGTGTACGCTTCTCCTGTTTTTCGATTCTGTGCATATATGTTTTTTTTGTTTCCGTTCTCCGGTTTAGAAGCTTTCCTGAATGGTCTCTATCAAGCTTTCCTGATTAGTTTCTATTATTTGAAATCTGAACAGATGAAATTTGTGGAGGTGCGGAAGACATGGTGATGCACTTTTTATCCAGAGAAAGGGACACGAGATGAACTCGTGGGTGGCTTTACCAGTGGTTGCTGCAAATATCATATCTAAGCATTGGAAGAAAGGTAGAACAAAGTTGGGGGGAAATCCTTGTTGGAGCTGTTATTGCAGTGGGCATTGAGTAAATTGAGATTTTTATCCTAAATGGATAAACAGGAAGATCAGAAGAAAGTGGGTTCGGGTGGCAATATATTCAATCGAATTATGTTTAGACAGGCCATGGAAGATGTTGCTTCTGATAAAGAGAAGGTTCCTTGGAACACCCCTATCAGGTCTTCAGATAGGAGGCAGCTTGATGCTTCATTTGAAGATGTGGCTAGTAGAAGGGTTAGAAATCCTTTTCCCGATTCTGAAGGGTATGTCAAGGACCATAACTCTCTTCTGAGCTTGCAACCATGGATTTTTAAGAAAGACAATTTTTATAGAGATGATGAAATGTCAAGTCTAAATACTGAGTGGTCTGATCAATGTAGTCAAGGAATGAATGTATCTATGGATAACTCTCTTTCGGAGATTTCTCCACGGAGTGTGAAGATTGGATTTGGGCATGGTACAGTTCGTAACTCTCTTAAAAGCAAACGCAATCAAAGATTTTCTGTTAAGCCTCTTTCTTCTGAGGAGAACTGCCTTATCCCTCAACTTTATAAAGATGGTTTGGCATTTGAAGAGTATGTATTCAGCTCATCTTCTGCAACACAGGAACCATCTTTCAGACCTTTTGTCATAACTGATGGACATAGAATAATAAGCAAATCAAGCTTTGAATCTGTACCAATATCATTTGAAACTGGAAAACAAAAGCAAGTTGATGGAATTACTTTAGGCAACATGCAGAATGTGGCTGGGGTTTCTCCTCTACCTAAGCGAGCAACCCCAAAACGAAAGAGCAGAGATTCACCTTGCAGAAATCTGGATACTTCCAACCCCGACAGATCAGTCAAACTCTCCCATTCGAAAGGTATTGCCTGGTGTCATATGCTTATCATCCAAACTGCCTTTTGTTTACTGCTAGATGATTCTTTTTTACGACAGAGTCCGAAAGATTTTGTTGACTATTGAGAAACCTAAAATCTGTCATGTGGAGAACACCAATTTAGATTTTAACAATTGAGCATACATGTACCTTATTAGATATTCAAGGGAGAAAAGCCTTGTTATGAAATTTCAAGTTGTTTCTCTTTCCCTTTCAAATAAAACTTTTGTTCTTTTCCAAGAATAAATGTCATATTTGTAAAATACCTCAAATGCTCTACCATCTTCCATGTGAGTCATGGAATGCTTGGCTAAACAGCATTTGGGTACCTCAAATGCTCTATCATCTTCCACGTGAGTCATGGAATGCTTGACTAAAGAGCATTTGGGGGCCAAATGCTGGTTGCCAAACATAGCCACCAACAAATAGATTCACCTGCCTGGGATGATGTCTAGAAAATATAACAATTTAATTGTGATATTAATGTTTTATCTGCAATCTTGGACCAACTGAATTGGGTGGACATATTTCAAGAATGATGTTTTCGTTACAATGCCTCATGTCTTCTAGGACCTACTTTTGAAACCCTGTTCGAAAAATTTACACTAATCTACATGCCACCACCTCCATATGCTTTTATTTATCTCATAAACTTAGACATTTATTATTATTGGTCTAGAAGTATGCTTTTAATTCAAAGAGCAAAGAAGCATTTTATATTTCTGAAGGATGCACATATTAAAATAATGTCTTCTATTTTTGATACCACAATGTTTAAGAATTCTCCTCGCATTATGGTCTGAACGAACTTAGTCTCCTCTATATACTGTTCACTGTTTGACCTCTAAATCTAGATCCAGATATCTTAAACATTATAAGGCAACATTTTTTTTCCTGTGCAGATTTATCTGATGGACTACATATTTTCTCCATTGGAGTCAGTATTGGCATCATATACACTATTTTATTTAATAGAAGAGAAGTAGATAGATTAAATGACATGCTGAAGAGCACAAAAAACTTGGTTCAAGATTTGCAAGATGAGCTGGAGATGAAAGAATCCATGACCGTTAAAGAACTGCACAATGAGGCACATAGAAACCATCAATCAGATGCTATTACTGATACAGCAGAAGCACTTGCTGAATCTACAAGGAATCAGATTCGGACATATCATCCTACAAATCAGAATGATGAAGATGCCTCGCAGTTGCTTAAGTTTGAATCAATGAGTAACATAGAAGCTGAGCTTGAGGCAGAGCTGGAGAGATTGGAATTGAATATTAATGCCTCTAGTTTGGATGGTCAAATGTCTAGGCTTAGTGAGGTAAACCTGTGTGATCATTTTTTAAAAAAAAATTTCTGTTTAATTTTTGTGGAATTTGATAGGAAAATATTTCAGCTTCCTCTAAAAAAATTATGATTCTTGTGTATGTAATCAGAAAATTTATTGAAGCAAGTCAATATCTTGTATTCGTCATGATTACAAAGGCCAATTTTTACAAAGTTTGGTTAGATTTGATTTCCTAAACACACAAATTCTGTTAAATAAAATAACATTGTTTTTATGTTAAAGAGGAAAAATAACATTGTTTTATTTCGGAGTCATTATGTAATTGTGACAATAATACAAGGGGTTAAGGATTATGTAAAACATTTATTGCTATACACATATGTAGCACCATTAATCTTCTTATTAATGATTGAGATGCAATTTAACTTTTAGATACAATGGGACTCACCTTAATCATCGATTTTGACATCTTAATCATTGATATTCTTATTGATTTGTGTGACATCTTAATAATTGATTTTGACACCAATGATGCTTCAGTTGTGGATAAAAAAAGTTTTTTGAGAGCATATGGATAAAAAAATGCTCCACTTATTCGTTTTTCCCTAATATCAATCTAGAGCAAATAACATATGTTCCCCATCAAGAATTAATATGCTTGTATTATACTCGTGATTTCTAATATGTGGGTTGTAGACCTGCATAAAATCATTTTGAAACTTTCAATATTAATGCAATTCTTTATTCTTGTTATATTATAATCCTTCCTTTGCATTTACTTTGCCCTTCAACCTAAACATGCCATTGTGATATTTTCTAGTTTAGTAGAAAACACAATAATTAGGACTTGCAAATGTCTTTGCATCCAAGTATAAGGGTGATCTCAATACTATACATAATTGGATAATAAAGGGTATGGTTGACAGAAAAGTTGATGAAATGAAGTGAAAAACTTTTGATGCTTTAAGGTGGTAAGCGGTTAATTCCTTAATTTTGAGGTGAGACAAAATTTTCCATAGTTTAAGGAGGAAAGTGGAAATAACCTTTTTCTTACTTGTCTTCCATTCTTTTGGTCCTTGGCATATATTTCAGATTTGTAATTTTTTATGACAATTTAGATTCTGTATAAAACTCCGCCTATGTTTTATAGCCGGTCCCAAGTCCGGATAAAGGAGGAGGGTTGTGTTAGACCCCGACAGCCAGCGTAAAACCCTGTCGAATCTTATGAACCTGGATCAACGAATATACCGAAAGGTTTGGATACTAATAGAGCGGAATGGCGTCGTATGATCCATGTAGCCAACCCCACCTAGTGGGATGTTGTTGTTGTTGTTGTTGTTAGATTCTGTATAAACTTTTCATTTTTTTCTTTTGAGAGGGATAAATTAAGAACATGATAATGTTGATTTTTTTTTATAAACTTGCCATTTTTTCTAAACTTTTTCATTTTCCCAATGTACAACATTATGATTTCCAATGTTAATGTTGATTTCTTATGACAGCTTGATCCTGATCTCATAGTAGATGTTACTCATGGGGAACTAAGAGCAGACATGTTTGCAAATGAAATTGGTGGAGACCAGGATGATCGTGGCAGTGATAACACAAGTACATCAACAAATCGTGACCATAGTGGAAACTATGCAGTATCTCCACATGAGCTAAGCTTGCGACTTCATGAAGTGATTAAATCGAGACTAGAAGAACAAATTAAGGATCTAGAACAAGCACTGCAACAAAGCCAGAGGCAATTGCAGCTGATGCACATCGAAGGTCTTCATTCGCACAGGGCCTTCTCAAGCAGTGACATGGGATCTTCTTCGAACCAAGGAAGCCCAACTGTTTTAGGAATGGAAAACAACTTAGACCAGACATTTTGCATAAGCCTTTCTGGCGATGCATTAAATGCATATAATGAAGCTTATGAAGAGTTTGTGAGGTTGGCCGACACCGAGGAAGACCCTCCATCGACTACTAACTTCAGTGACAACTTTGGAAATAATTTGCATTCATCTAATCAGAGTTTTATATGGGGCATGGAAGGAAAAAGGTACTTTGACAAGGAGCAGCCGCCAGTGGAGGAGATCTTCTGGAGCAAAGGATCAGATGGTCATACTGACAACCACATAACAAGTGAAGATGAATATGAAGATAAAGAAGAGAAGATGTTAATCCAACAAATTTTAGAGAGAACTAGACAAGGTTCACCACTTGTACTACATGCTCAGAGATTACTTTTCTCAATGGATGAATAGTCTTCATATTGTCAATTAATTGCCCATAGGATGAATTTTTGACATGCTGCTCACCAAATTCAAATATATAGATTTAGCTTCGATATATCTTTAATTATTATTTTTATTATAACTCCTTTTTTGAATTTATCTGCTCCAAGTATATCTTACCAAACCAATTAGAGTAAAAGCCTATTGCAGTAATGAACTGATTTTGCACATATTCACGTTTTATGATTTTGCTATGTGGGTTCTCAGACTAATTTACTGATGATTTGTGCAACTTAATTTTCTTCACACATTAAATTTGTTTGTAATATCTTTCGGAAATATCTGGAGAGAGTTTTCGTCAAATTCATGGAACGATTGTTTCGACTGATTCCGTCGATGTGATATTTAGTAAAATCGACAAATGTTGAGTAGAATCGACGTTAGAACTCTGAGGCAGGAATTGATTGTGTCACGTTTTTTTTAAAATCTATTTGTTTTCTTCTCTTATTTTCTCTCTTACATTCCTCCCACAAAGAAATTATATATTATATATAATATATTTATTATAAAAGAATTAATTTAATATTATTTATTATTTGTCATTTCAGTTTTTTTAAATGTTTTGTTAAATATAATTTATTATATTTTAATAATATCTTTCTTTTTAAATTAACATATCTTTTTAAATTTATACTTAATATTTATTAATTAACTAATAAAATTATATTTATATTTATAATTCCTATATTTCTTTCAAACATTCAATAAAATTAATTTGTCACACTAATTTTTCAACCTAATTATTAAGTTCTTTCAATTCAAATATTCACAGAGAACTACGACGAATTAAAGATGCAAATGCCAATTGTATATGCTGATTATTTTTCGTTCTTTTTTTTTTGTTCCTTCACTTATTATGAGTGGAAATTTGAGAGGTTGGAAATTCGTCCCTCAGTTTTTGGATATTTGATAGGTTGAGAAAAAACGAGTATTGGTGGTTTGACTTGTGTTAAGCCGGTCAAATTATATTATATAGGTTAAAATGAGCTAGCCGGTTCTTTTTTTTTTTCTTTTTTTAAATCATCAAACTCGAAAACAATGTTTTCAGGGACTGGTGTTCGGACCGAACTCATCACCAAGTCACGATTAGACGGATCCGATAGAATTGAATATGATTTTATTAAAATAATATTATTTATAATAATTATAAAGATATAGTATAAGTTATATGATATAGTATACGAATATTGATATAACATAATTTTTATTTATTAAAAGTTTTATAATGATAAATAATAATGATTAACATATAAATAGATATTTATTAATTTAATATCTATTATTTAATGATGATAGATGCTATATTAATAAATTTTATCTTAAATTATTTTTATTTCTTTTTTATGTTTAGTACTTTCCTTCTGATTTCCTTTATTTATGCCATTTGATAATTTTTCATTTTAATATTATTCAATTTTAAATACTTGCCTTTTTATTTCAATTCTTATTTAATTTTACACATATTTCTTATATTTCTTTCCCTTTTTCCTCATTTAACTTTACTATTTTTATCATTTTTTAAATTCCTTTTCAAATTTTAAATTGAACCAAGTTCAACATCAAAATCGATTGTGACATCTAATCCAACCGAATCACCGGTTCATGACTAAACTGATTGAACGGCCGGGGTATGATTTTGACAACATTGCTCGAAACTAAAAACTCTTGTTCGTCATTCGCATCTCACGATCTCAGCGTCTTTGACGTCAATCCAGTGTGCGGCGACTGTGAAGTGGAGGATCCAAGTCACAGACGAACTGGTAGCGTTCCGACAACGATCGAAGGCGTCCATCCTTCGAGTCGAGTGCGTACAGTTCTCAAGTCGATGAACTACTTGAGACAAGAATCCAGCGATTAACTTCTGCGATCCGATGATTGGCTGATCTGACGACGATATCTCCTTCATTGCTTGGTAAGGTCATTATTTGATCCTCTTAAAAAAAGGTCATCACTTGATTCTTCGTACCTTTTTTCCTTAGTTTCGTTCTTTTTTTTCATTCCTTTTGTCACTGGAATGCTCCCTTGGTTGCAGCCATTGCCGGCCGGCCATGGTCGCGCCACAGTGCACGGATGAGGAATGCCTGTGAGCCGACCTTGACTGCCTGGCCAGGTTGCCTCTTCTTTGGCCATACATTTTGTAATATCCTAACGTGAAAAAAAAAGAAAAAGGATCAAAGAAGCCCACACGCCTACAGCAGCCCAAGCCCAACTACCTAGCATGCATTAAACTAATGCCCTAAACCTTTTTCCCCGCACTCCCAGCCGAAAGCACCACCCCAAAAGACCCCCCCCCCCCCCCCCCCCCCCCCCCTCTCTCTCTCTCTCGGTCTCTAATCCCTCCTTGTCGGAAGACCACCAAGCTACTTCTTACTACAGTAATCCGATTACTGTAGCTACAGTAAGCCTTCCCTTTTCTCTTTTACTCCACTCATCTAGCTACAGTAGCTTAGCTCACAAGTCCACTCTTTCACTGTAGCACACAGCAACATCCAAGGAGGAGGAAGGTTAGAAGAGAGAGATTGTGCAAGATAAGAGAAGAAGAAGATTAGAGTTTAAGACATTGCTATTAAGATATGTTTGAGGGAATCCAAACCTCCCAAAACTCTCCTTATGGATTAGGGCAAGAAGAACAAACCCTTTGTTCTTAAGCTTAAGGGTTAGAGAATGTGCATTAGAGATTTATGTTCGTTACTAATAATGAGTAGAATGTAATGTGCTTCATGCTTATCATGACTACTATTCTATTGCTTCTCATGTTGGCTCAAAAAGAAATTAGTTCAATGTGCATGTACATCCATGATTGTGATGAGCATGTTTGATGTCCTTATGTGATTACACTGTTTACTTCACTGTTAGAATGCTAGGAATGTTTCATATGTTGTGTGGAATCATTTTTGTGCTCAATATGTAAAAGTATGCAAGATTGTAGAGAGGATGGTGTAAAAATCGTGTATCTATCGGCCCAGAACGGGCGACCAATAAAGTATCGGTCCACCGTTCTGGAAACCGTTGCAGTGTTAAACTCTATCTAACGGTCGACCGATCCATCAACGGTCGTCCGTTCTGAAAGGGTCGTTAGATTTTGTGATTAGCAGACGTCCGAACGTCCTGTATCGGTCGTCCGAAAGTCAGGAGACGGTCGATCGATTTTCCAACGGTCGTCCGGTTTGAGTGATCGTTACATTCTGTGATTAGCGGACGACCTAACGCCCTGTTTCAGTCGTCCGAAAAACCTATAGCGGTCGATCGATATCCCAGCGGTCGTTCGTTTCAGAGAGTCGTCACATTCTGTGATTAGCGATCGAACCGAAGCACAGTTTTGGTCGTCCGAAAGGACCATAGCGGTCGACCGATAATCCGACTGGTCGTCCGATACTAGTCCAACGGTCGATCGTGGCCCAAAATGATCGTTCAATTCTGGGCTGATGATTGGTTGTGATTGAATGTCCACAGCATGATTTGAAGTATGTACGACCTTAAAAAGGATTAAAACATGCAACATGTATCGAATGATTGTGTGTATTGATGACGTGCAAATAAAAGACGGATTGACATGAAGGTGTCTTGTTGTAATCGAAGAGGGGAAATGGGTTCTGCCCCTAAGTTGTGGCATTTTCCGGGGAAACGAGTTTCACCCTTGAGTGTGGCATTTCCACAAGTTGAGACGAGTTCCACCCTTGATTGTGACGTCTCTATTGGGCCTGCGCGGAATCAAGAGGCGAGTTCCACCCTTGAGTGTGGCGTCTCTATTGGCTACCCACGACTCCAATTATGGTTTAGCTAGCCAATTCCCACGAATTCAACATGGTCTTCCCAATAAACAAGATAAGAAAGTATCTAAGTAAAGATGAAAGACGAAAAGATGAATGATAAATGACTTGGAACATAAAGTTAAAGATGATAAAGAAGTATGAAGAAGTATGCACCTATGAGGATGCAATATGAATGTCCACTTGTCACATCATATCATGACATGAACAAAGATGACAAAGTAAAATAAAGTAAGATCATGATATGCTTTAGCATAATGATAAGTTATGATATGCTTGACTAAAGATTATGATGTTACATATTTATCTTATCTTGCCATGATGATATGCTCACATGTCATATAGTATGCACAAGTAGTTCATAGCATGCATAAGATTTATGTCTCATAATGATGATATGCATATGCCATGACATGTAGAGATTATGTTATAAGATCATAGCATGCATGAGTCTCAACATACTCTAATGGAAGAAATTCCTTGCACCACATGGATCCGTGCAGGTATGGATGAGGTATAGGTTCGGCGGCGAAGGCTTCATGACGAAGACATTGCACATTGACGAGTTGGGCTACGGCCCAAGTTATCTTACTTATATTATGTCATTTTGATGAACTCTTGTAAGAGTGATTTATGTATGGCTTATGGGCCTTATGGAGTCATGTACTTTACTAGAACTCATTTATGTATAATGAACTCTTTGTTGGGTATACGTTAGAGCCTATTATGCCCATGGGCCAGTATGTTATCTTGGATTTGTTTTGTTGATCTAGGAAGTCTTCCGCTGTTTATGACGTTATTGTTTTAAGTTATCATATTATCTTTTCGCTGCGATGTTTATGTAATTAGGTCATGTGAAGGTCAAAGTAACGCCGCCTGGATTTAGCGATCTAAATTGGGGTCGAATTTTGAGGGCGTTACAGTTGATATCAGAGCCATAGTTTGGCTCATGTGTATAGGTCATAGGATGTGTAAGTCATTGGTTGGCTAAAGTGTCCAAGTTAGAAGTCTAAGTGTAAAGTTCATGTGCAATCGTCATGAGGTGCTACCGAACCTAAAGGTACATGTCCTTTCATGCTTAACTCATGCTAATGACATTATTGTGTTATTTAAATGTGAATGTAGATGCCTCCAAGACGTGCTATTGTTGATGAGGAGGATGAAAGGAACACGTTCATTGATGGGTTAATCCGAACGACACAAAATGTCCAAAGGACTAACGAACCATATACTTCCATTGAGAGGTTCCTGAGACTCCAACCTCCAAAGTTCGATGGAATAGGAGACCCCGAATTAGCTAAATCATGAGTTGAGGAAGTAGGGGATATCCTTAGAGTCATGGGATGCCCTGAAGATTGGAAAGTGATGTATGTCGCTCATTGCGGCCAATCAAAAGCATGGTGGAAGGCACTCCTGAAGACTACCTTCCAGAATGAAGAAGAAGTTGATTGGAAAAGTTTCGTAAAAGCGTTCGAGGCACGTTTCTTTCCTGATCACGTTAAAGAGAAGAAGATGGACGAGTTTCTCAACCTTGTCTAAGGTAGTATGACTGTGGATGTGTATGTGAACACCTTTCTTAGGCTGGAGAAGTATGTGAAGCTCAATGAGAATGAGCTTCGAAGGACGAAGAGATTCATCAATGATTTGAACCCCGGACTGTAACCTTGGGTTAGGAGTGGTCGCTGTACCACTATGAAGGACGCGGTGGAGCTTGCTGCTGAACATGAAAGGAAGTACCAAGAAAGAAAGATTGCCAAGGGAAAGACCATCAAGAAGCATGAAGGAAAGGCCCAATGAAGTAGTCCAAGGAAGGCACCATACTATTCTCCAAAGAAGGTAGAACCAACCAAGTCCACATGCCCGCATTGTGGAAGAACTCACTTTGGTGAATGTCGCATGAAGGTCGGGACATGCCTACAATGTGGCAAGGAGAGACACTATATAAGTGACTGCCCGGAGAAGCATGGAGATAATCGCAACAAAGGAAAAATTGTTGCAAACCCGCCAAGAGCTCCGGCAAGAGTGTTTGCCATGGAAGTGGATGAAGCCACTTAGAAAAATGATGTGATCCAAAGTAATATTTTAATTGCCGGACACTATGCAAATGTCCTCTTCGATTCGGGTGCAACTCATTCCTTTATCTTACATGCATTTGCTAGCATGCTAGAAGTAAGGCCTCTAATTATTAAGTGTCAACTAGAGGTAGTGACTCCCACCGGAATGGTAGCCATTAGAAGATATATTCCCAATGTATCTATAGAAATAGATATGAAGAATTTTCCATGTGACTTCATATTACTTCCTATGATAGATTATGATGTAATCCTAGAAATGGATTGGTTATCCTATAATGATGCTCGTATGTATTGCAAAGGAAAGAAAATCTTTATAGGTGATCATCAAGGAAAGCCCACAATAATTCGAGGAATTCCCTCCAAAAAAGTCAAGGTGCTAATTTCAACAATTAAGATGATCAAGAAAGGAGCGAGATGATTTTTGACAAGTGTCATCAAGACGGATTCACAATTCAAAGCACTTGAATCCTTAGATGTGATAAGAGAATATCCCGATGTCTTACCAGAAGAAGACATTGCGGGATTGCCGCCAAGAAGGAAAGTTGAGTTCAATATCGAACTACTTTCGGGTACGGCACCCATTTCAAAACCGCTTTACCGAATGGCTCCGACGGAGATGCATGAATTGAAGACGCAATTGCAAGAACTTTTGGATAAGGGGTTCATTAGGCCAAGCGTCTCACCATGGGGCGCACCACTACTATTTGTCAAGAACAAGGATGACTCTTTAAGGTTGTGCATCGACTATCAAATGCTCAACAAAGTGACAGTAAAGAACAAGTACCCCTTGTCAAGAATCGATGATCTTTTTTATTAACTATCATCGGCGTCGGTTTTCTCAAAGATCGACTTAAGGAGTGGCTACCACCAATTAAGGGTAACCGAGCAAGATGTTCCAAAGGCGGCTTTTCGTTCAAGGTATGGGTACTATGAGTTTTTAGTTATGCCTTTTGGACTAACGAATGCGCCTGCCGCCTTCATGGATTTGATGAATAGTGTCTTCCACTCATACTTGAACAAGTTTGTGATCGTATTTGTGAATGACATCCTCATCTACTCATCAAGCCCGGAAGAGCACCGGGAACACCTCCGTATTGTGTTGGAAATTTTAAAAAGGAATAAGTTCTACGCCAAGTTTTCTAAATGTGAATTTTAGCTTGAAGAAGTGATGTCCCTTGGACATATTGTGTCAAGACATGGAGTAGCCGTGGATCCGGCTAAAGTTGAAGCAATTACTAATTGGAGTAGGTCAAAGAATGTGACTGAAATTAGAAGCTTCTTGGGACTGGCCGAATATTATAGAAGATTTATCCAAGGCTTTTCTAAGATTGCCGCACTTATGAAAAAAACTAACAAGGAAGGGCGAGAAATTTATATGGTCACAAACACGTGAAGCAAGCTTCCTAGAGCTAAAAAGAAAACTTACAATAGCACCAATTCTAGTCATTCCTTCAGGAAGTGGAGGATATGTTGTTTATAGTGATGTATGTAGTACCGGCTTAGGTTGTGCGCTTATGCAACATGGCAAGGTGGTGGAATATGCTTCTCGACAATTGAAGAAGCATGAAGTCAACTATCCAACTCGTGACTTAGAGTTAGCGGCAATCGTATTTGCATTGAAGATATGGCACCATTACTTGTATGGTGAAAATTTTGAAATGTACACGGATCACAGGAGCTTGAAGTACGTGTTCTCACAAAAAGAATTAAACATGAGGCAAAGAAGATGACTCGAGTTCCTTAAAGACTATGAGCTCGCTATATTGTACTACCCCGAAAAAGCAAATGTAGTTGTCGATGCACTAAGTCGCAAGTGGGAAGGATCACTTGGATGTTTGAGAGTACACAAGTGGAATCTTATGGAAAGCATAGTGCAATGGACCCCAAACATTTGTGATCGAAGAATCATATGTATGGCTCATCATGTGATCGAATCAAGTTTGGTGAGAAGGATTATGGAAGCTCAAAGAAGGGACCCGAAATATACTAGAATGATTAATGTTTGTCAAAGGGAAATAAATCACTTCTGGTATGGTGAAGATGATGCAATTAGATACAAGAACCGATTATGAGTACAAAAAGACAAGGAATTAAGAAGAGAGATTTTGTATGAGTATCACAAGTTCGAATTTTCAATTCATCCCGGAAGCATCAAAATGTTCAAGAATTTGCAAAGAAACTTTTGGTGGGAAGACATGAAGAAGAAAGTGGCCAAGTATGTAGTCAAGTGCATAGTTTATCAACAAGTCAAGATTGAGCACCGAAGGCCTTGTGGTAAATTACAATCTTTACCTATTCCGAAATAAAAATGGCAAAGTATCTCCATAGACTTTGTGGTAGGATTACCTCGAACCCTGAAAGGAAATGATGCAATATGGGTTGTAGTTGATCGTTTGTTGAAGTCGGCTCACTTTATCCCTATGAAAGTGAGTCAATCCATGAAAAGTATGGTTGAACTATATGTGAATAAGATTATCCGTTTACACGGAATTCCGGTTTCTATCGTTTCAGATAGAGATCCGAAGTTCACTTCAAAATTTTGAAAAGATTTTCAAAATGTATTTGGAACAAGACTAAATTTTGGTACGACATTCCACCCTCAAACCGACGGCCAAAGCAAAAGAACAATTCAAACAGTTAAAGATATGCTTAGGGCTTGTGCCTTAGATTGGCATGAAAATTGGGATGACCACCTTTCTTTGGCGGAGTTTGCTTATAATAATAGTTATCTCTCAAATATCAAGAAAACTCAATTTGAAGCTCTATATGGTAGGTCTGTCGTTCTCCGGCATGTTGGAATGAAACCGGGGAAGGAAGGTATCTTGGACCAGATTTGGTCCACATGTATGTTGATAAAGTAGAGCTTATCAAGCAAAGGATGTTAGCAGCAGAAAGTATACAAAAGAATTATGCGGATTTGAGAAGAATGGAGCAAGTCTATGAAGTTGGTGATCATGTGATACTTAAAGTCTCTCCAACTAAAGGTGTTATGAGATTTAGCAAGAAAAGAAAGCTAACACCAAAATACATTGGACCTTTTGAGATTCTAGATAAAGTTGATGAAGCAGCATATAAATTAGCATTACCACCATCATATGCAAGACTCCATAATGTCTTTCATGTATCAATGTTCCGAAAGTATGTCCATGATAAAGCAAATGTTATTCGAATTGAAGAGCCAAATATCAAGGAGGACTTAACATATGTGGAGCAACCAATAGAGATCATAAACTACCAAGTGAAGCATAACAAGATTATCCCCATGGTCAACATTGCGGATAAGAAGCTATATGGGAGCTAGAAGAGAAAATGCGAGAGAAGTTTTCGAAACTTTTCGATAAGTAGTTTAAGATTTACTAAAATTTGTGAATGAATTTTTATTTAAGAGGGGAAGGTTGTAATATCCTAACGTGAAAAAAAAGAAAAAAGATCAAAGAAGCCCACACGCCTATAGCAGCCCAAGCCTAACTACCTAGCATGCATTAAACTAATGCCCTAAACCCTTTTCCCCACACTCCCAGCTGAAAGCACACCCCCAAAAGAAGCCCCCCACCTTCTCTCTCTCTAATCCCTCCTCGTCGGCAGCAACAAAGGAAGACCACCAAGCTACTTCTTACTGTAGTAATCCGATTACTGTAGCTACAATAAGCTTCCCCTCTTCTCTCTTACTTCTCTCTTACTTCTCTCATCTAGCTACAGTAGCTTAGCTCACAAGTCCACTCTTCCACTGTAGCACACAGCAACATCCAAGGAGGAAGGTTAGAAGAGAGAGATTGTGCAAGATAAGAGCAGAAGAAGATTAGAGTCTAAGACATTGCTATTAAGGTATGTTTGAGGGGATCCAAACCTCCCAAAACTCTCCCTAATGATATTTAAATGTATGGATTAGGGCAAGAAGAACAAACCCTTTGTTCTTAAGCTTAAGGGTTAGGGAATGTGCATTAGAGATTTATGTTCATTACTAATCATGAGTAGAATGTAATGTGCTTCATGTTTATCATGACTAATATTCTATTGCTTCTCATGTTGGCTCAAAAAGAAATTAGTTCAATGTGCATGTACATCCATGATTGTGATTAGCATGTTTGATGTCCTTATGTGATTACACTGTTTACTTCACTGTTAGAATGCTACGAATGTTTCATATGTTGTGTGGAATCATTTTTGTACTTAATATGTAAAAGTATGCAAGATTGTAAAGAGGATGGTGTAAAAAGTATGTATCTGTCGGTCCAGAACGGGCGATCGATAAAGTATCGATCGACCATTTTGGAAACCATTGCAGTGTTAAACTCTGTCTAATGGTCGACCGATCCATCAACTATCGTCCGTTCTGAAAGGGTCGTTAGATTCGGTGATTAGTGGACGTCTGAACGCCCTGTTTCAGTCGTCCGAAAGTCAGGATACGGTCGATCGATTTTCTAGCGGCCGTCTAGTTTGAGTGATCGTTACATTCTGTGATTAGCGGACGACCTAACACCATGTTTCGATCATCCGAAAAACCTATAGCGGTCGACCGATATCCCAACGGTCGTTCGTTTCAGAGAGTTATCACATTCTGTGATTAGCGATCGAACTGAAGCACAGTTTCGGTCGTCCGAAAGGACCATAGCTGTCGACCGATAATCCGACCGGTCGTCCGATACTAGTCCAACGGTCGACCGTGACCCAAAACGGTCGTCCGATTCTAGGCTGATGATTGATTATGATTGAATGTCCACATTTAGCATGATTTGAAGTATGTACGACCTTAAATAGGATTAAAACATGCAACATATATCGAATGATTGTGTGTATTAATAACGTGCAAATAAAAGACGGATTAGCACGAAGGTGTCTTGTTATAATCGAGGAAGGGAAATGAGTTCCGCCCCTAAGTGGTGGCATTTCTCGAGGAAACGAGTTCCACCATTGAGTGTGGCGTTTCTATAAGTTGAGACGAGTGCGTTTCTATAAGTTGAGGCGAGTTCTACCCTTGAGTGTGACGTCTCTATTGGACCTGTGCGGAATCAGGAGGCGAGTTCCACCCTTAAGTGTGACGTCTCTATTGGCTACCCACGAACCCAATTATGGCTTAGCTAGCCAATTCACACGAATTCAACATGGTCTTCTCAATCAACAAGATAAGAAAGTATCTAAGTAAAGATGAAAGACGAAAAAATGAATGATTTGGAACATAAAGTTAAAGATGATAAAGAAGTATGAATAAGTATGCACTTATGAGGATGCAATATGAATGTCCACTTGTCACATCATATCATGACATGAACAAAGATGACAAAGTAAAATAAAGTAAGATCATGATATGCTTTAGCATAATGATAAGTTATGATATACTTGACTTAAATATTATGATGTTACATGTTTATCTTATCTTGTCATGATGATATCACATGCCATATAGTATGCACAAGTAGCTCATAGTATGCATATGATTTATGTACCATAATGATGATATGCATATGCCATGACAAGTAGATATTATGTTATAAAATCATAGCATGCATATGCCTCAACATACTCTAATGGAAGAAATCCCCTGCACCCCATGGATTTGTGCAGGTATGGATGAGGCATAGATTCGACAGCGAAGGCCTCATGACGAAGACATTGCACATGGACGAGTCGGGCTACGGCCCAAGTTATCTTACTTATATTATGTCGTTTTGATGAACACTTGTAAGAGTGATTTATTATGGCTTCTGGACCTTATGGAGTCATGTACTTTACTAGAACTCATTTATGTATGATGAACCCTTTGTTGGGTATACGTTAGAGCCTATTACGCCCATGGGCCAGTATGTTATTTTGAATTTATTTTATTGATCTATGAAGTCTTCCGTTGTTTATGACATTATTGTTTTAAGTTATCATATTATGTTTTCGTTGCGATGTTTATGTAATTAGGTCATGTGAAGGTCAAAGTAACGTCGCCTAGAGTTCGCCGATCTAAATTGGGCCGAATTATTGAGGGCATTACACATTTCATCTTCTTACTAGTTACTACCACTGAATTCCTGTGTTAAAATTTATCACCACTAGTTGGATTATCAAAATTATCGATATTATTTAGAAAAAGGGTTGCCCGGTATGCAATGCCCTTATTAGAACCTATCGTTTGATCTCTAGATGGAATCTCATGAACTTGATAAAAAATGCTGTCTGCTTTCCCAGTTTTCCTATTGCTCCTCCTTCTCAGTAGCCAAAGTGGAGTGGCTCAGTTTCTAATTCACAATTTGTAGCCTGCGTTTAGCTTTATCTTTTCATGTACTGTGATCATGGAGTCTAACGAATAAGGCGGACACTGTTTTTTAAGACTTGATTCATCGATCAAAGTGTGGAAGTGTGCAATTGGATTGTTGTGTTAATTTAAATATTAGTTTGATTTGTTCATCATCTTTGTTTAACTTGTATTAAATTGCAATCGTTTACCGTTTATAATGTACCAATCAATCATTTTCCATTGACTGATTGGATGAACAAACGTTACGAACGACCCAATTTTATATTCAACAGATACGGATTGCACGGAGTGAACCAGTCAAAAGCATCAAGAGATATCGCCGCCTGACACGCTCCAAATCCATTATTATACACTTACTACTGATCCTTGAGCTTGAATCCATCTCCATAAATTTGTTCCCAAGTAACTGTTGGATCTATGATGCAAACTTACAGAGCAAAACAACATTGCGATTTTGTTCTAACATGGCGTCAGAACAATCGAATCTGCTATGTTTTTGGCTTTCTTTTGTTGTTTTCAGTTTCTCTATAAAATCTTCCACACTTCAGTGTTGAGCTGAGTTCAGGCCGTGATCTCGCTTTTCTTCCTCGACGATGTCAATCGATGACACCCACGATCAGCTTGGATTGCCTTCTACTTTTGGTGATGTTCAGCATTGCTTCAAGTCCATTACAAAGAAAATGGGTTGAATGTTAGGAAACGATGCATTTACTCAGCTGAATAACGAATAGAAATAGAAAATTAGCGAGTAGAACGGGCGTTCTCATACCATGTTAGAATAAATGGTAAATGTTGATACCTGCAATTACTAGTATATTTTTGAACCTCATTCTCGGTGAATTGGTATTCTTAACTCAAAGTTATGAGCTTTTCATGAAATTACGAAAAAGTGGATTTAGATCCAAAATTCGATCCGAAGCAGAGAAAATTACAAGTAAATGCTTGCAATTGAACCCTAAAATTCCCAAAAGGAAAAGAAGGTAAATTTGCATCCCTGGAAAGTAAAAAAGGAAGAAGAGACTGTTGAACGATCTCTATGAGGTCGCTTGGCATTCTGAAATGCCCAAGACTTGATTTTGACACCACTCTTCAGCTCCTGGTGAGTCTCTTATTTCCACGCCTTTGAGATTTGGTGGCAGACGGTCGTCCGGCGACATTTGCAGGAGTCCACAGTTGGTGAGCTCCAAATGGTGAAGAGAAGCGAGGCCGCCAAGGCCCCCTACGGACCTCAGCTCCAAGCACGTCTTGATGGACAACTGCTCGAGTGAATCCAGGCTTCCGTCGTTGGGGAAACTCAGAGACACACCTCGGTACCATCCAATCTCCAGAGTACGAAGCATTGAGAGGCAGCAGCAGCCGAAGAGCAACTCGGGACTAATTTCTTCTCCTAAGGATAGCTTGGTGAGCGAAGGGAGGGACGGGAGCCTCCTGAGTTCAGGGCAACCAACAATCTCGAGTCGATCAAGATGACAGAAAGATGGGAGCGTCCTCAGCTTTGGGCAACCACCAACAAAAAGCCTACGAAGGTGTGGAAAGAAGTCACGGTCCTCTGCCCCCTGCCATTCTTCCAGTTCATCCATCGAAAAAATCGTCAACTCTTCCAGCGATGGGAACCAGCGGCGTCTGTCAACGTCGTCGTCATCTGTTCTAGTCGAAGCAGCAGCAGGTGGATTCAAAGATGAGCGCCATTTAAACCCATCACTCTTCTTCTTTTCAAATGGTGCCACAAAACTCTTCACTCCTCTCATTCCATCCATGCATAGGCGCTGAAGAGCGGGCAGCTCATGACCCAACCACGTAGGGAGTTCGACGCCTGGATACCAATAAATCCACATAGATTTAAGGTCGTGATATGGTTGGAAATAATCCAACACCTGTGCCGCCAGCCTCTCGTCCACATCCACCACCAGCTCTTCTCGCTGATCAGAATCCCACATCAAAGTTAGCGTCTCAACTCCTCGCTTTTCCTTCAGACAAACCTCCGGAGGAGTGACGTCGGGCCATGCAACAGATTCAAGCCCCCTTACCAGCAGATCCCCTCTAAGGTTGGACAATCTCCTCAGATCCTTGATTTTCCACCCTTCACTGTCATCTGATCCGACTCCTAGTGTGATACACGGCAATGTTTGAAGGCTGGTTAGTCCTGCAACCTCGCGAGGCAAGCTAACCTTGCCGTCCCCGCTGAGATGCCGCAAGTTTATTAGATCTCCAACATCTCTAGATATTTTGACTTCAGAATTCTCTAAGTTTAAAGTTTGAAGATAATGGAGGCTGTAAACTGATGCAGAGATGGATCTAGCATGATTAATGTCCAAGTATCGCAAGTGCTTCAGGCAGCCGACGGACTTCGGCGTTTCTAGAGGCCCACTTGTATCCAAAACAAGTGTTCTCAGGCATGTTAAATTGGGAAGAAGACCCATAATTTGGATTCCACCAGGTACACGTACCATCAGTGTTCTCAAATGCTCTGCTTCACGTAGAAACTCCATGTTTATTATCTCAAGTTTATCCTTGATATAAACAGATAAATGTCGAATTGTTTTCGGGATCATATCATGTGACTTGAGATTGGTCAACAATAAATGCTCATCTTTAGCAACAAATTGTACTAATTCATGAATAAGATCATGCATGATGAACGTGTTTTTTGATTTTGTCATATCATCATATTGTAGAAGCGATCTGTGCAATAATTCATTGCAATAGTCATTGCCAACATCTTCCTCCATCTTTTTCCCTTTGGGCTTGATGAACCCATGAGACATCCATTGTCGAACTATATATGGTCTGTAAAGTTCCGAACCCTTGGGAAACAAACACAAGTACATAAAACATTGTTTCAATTCTATGGGCAAATGATCATAACTCAATTTTAAAGCCGGCAAGATGTCATCGCTTTCTTCATCTAGCTCCCATAATTCACTTTCCAATAGGACAACCCATTCTTCTTCTTCATCTTCCCAACGAAGGATACCTGCCAGCACCTTGATAGCCAAAGGTAATCCTCCACACTTGCTAACAATCTTCTTTCCTATTTCTAAAAAACTGTGATCTCGACCTTCATAGACAATATTCTTAAATAATAACCAAGAGTTGTCGAAGGATAAATGTCCTAATTTAATTGGAGGAGTTGTTTGCATGATTTGAGCAACACTTTCATCCCATGTAGTCACTAAAATTTTACCCACTCCAGCACCAACTAAGAGTGTCTTCAATGAACTCCAAAGCTCATTCTTTTGGTTCCAGACATCGTCTAACACCAAACGGAACTTTTTCCCATCCAAGATCACCTTGAGTTTCCAATGAAGTTCATTTAAACTCATAAAATTAATACTGTAACTAAGTTCATTGGTATCATCTACATTGCAAAAAGACTTACAGATTTTTTTCATGAGGCTTGGAACATCAAAATCTTCATATACATATACCCATCCTCTTGAGCTAAAATGTTGGAGCACCCTTGCATCGGTATATGACATTTGTGCCAGTGTTGTTTTTCCTAAGCCGCCCATGCCAACAATTCCAAGAACAGAAATTGTATCACCATTGGACTCTTCTTCTTGTAACAACCATATGATTATCCTATTTTTTTCATCTTCCCTACCAAAAGTTTTGACCTGGCTAAAATAGGAGATCGTCTCCATGGGTTTCCACTTTCTAGTGCGTCGCCTCTTGCCAACTTTCCCCGGTAAGGTAAGAAGATCCCAAGCATCTGTTATCTCTTTGAATCTCTCCCTAATGTTGATAACTCTACCTGCCAATTCATTTGAAATAGAGACCTCTGGATGGTAATAGTCCAAGTCGAGTATTACCTTATCATGCTTATTGCCCATGTGGTTGACCATTGCCTGTCTTCGAGCCTCTATTTTCGCATGTAGCACTTCATATTCGTACTCATCCACAGAATCCTCGGCATCGTATGCCATTTCCTTTAGCTCCTGAAGGCGAAGTTGTTCGGAATAGTCACTGATATCTTTCTCCTCTGCATCTTCAAGCATGGCATGGATCTTCTTCATGATGCTTTCCAACTTTTTCAGCTCCTGCTCAGCTGATGATGAAATCCCTGTTGATGACGAACTAGAAGCTCTCAGAGCCAAGGAAGACAATCCTTTTACAAGGGAAGTGAGAATTGTTCCGGCCATTTCTGGGTTTGATTGTAGATCTTTTTCTAGTGAGAAGATGAGATGGAGAAGGAGATGGAGTTTCTTGTTATCTTGAAACTTTTCTTGCTGGATAGTGACTACATCCAGGAACACAAATAAAGGCCGAGCCACCAACAATAATCAGAGCTAATGTATAAACTTTAAACTTATAATATATTATATATATATATTAGTACTGTGCCAACCACTTTCGATTCTTGTTGGCTGAGTGAATACTTGATGTCAGTAACACTATGTTTGGATGAACACTCATTAAGGAAAATGGAAGAGAATGAGGAGGAAGAAAATAAGAGAGAAGGGAAGGAAATTTTTACACCCCAATTTGGGGTTAAACAAAATAATACAAAAGGAGGGGAATGGAGGGAAAAAAATGGATTTTCCCCTCCATTCCCCTCCTTCAAAATTTTATCCAAACAATGGAAATTTTTTTTTTCCCTTCCCCTCTCTCACTTTACCCTCCATTCACCTCAATCCAAACAGAGTGTAAAGTTGAAAACTAGAGAAGTGTCCGATATGGAGCATGTGGTGCATATTAGAGAAAAAAAAGTAATGTGGTATTGTTACCCTATTATGTGACAAAAGTTGCATTTGATCCGATAAGAACGGGAATGAACGTGTAACGAAGGATGCGCATAATTCACAAGAAATCTGTCTTCTACTTTTTATTCCAGCCGCGTTTATCAATTTTCATTGCATTGTGGTCTGTTCGAACTTAGACTTCCCTGCATATTGTTCATTATTTTGACCTAGTTGTAAATCTAGATCCTGCTGTCTTAAACATCATATCATACGTCCACTTGGTTTTTCTGTGCAGCTTTATCTGATGGAGTGCATATTTTCTCTATTGAAGTCAGTGTTGGCATCATATACACTAATTTATTTAGTATAGGATGAGTAGTTAAAGTTAAACGAGTAAACGGCATGCTGATGAAAGCACAAAAAAACTTCAAGTCCAAGACTTGCAAGATGAAGTGGAGATGAAAGAATCCTTCACCCTTAAAGAATTGCGTAAAGAAACCATGAAACAGATGCCATTATTGGTACACGAGAAGCACCTCCTGAATTTACAATGAATCAGATTCCCAAACGTATTCTCCTACAAATCAGAATGATGAGTTGCTTGACTGTGAATCAGTAAATAACTTTAGAACTGAGCTTGAATATTAATGCCTCCAGTTTGGATGGTCAAATATCTAGGCGTAGTGAGGTAAATCCACTCTGATTCTTTTTAAAATTCTTTTTTGCTCTATTATGTGTCATATCTAAATCTGAAAATTTACTAAAGTCAAATCAATGTTTTCTTGCGATCCATCCCTGTTTGCTAATTGAATTATTGTGATGATCATGGTTGTCAGGATCCGATCTCCGTAGTAAGATCTTACTCTGGAGAGAAAATGATTCCGATCCTATTCAAAGAATCTTAAATGTAGGATCTACAGTCGGGCATCGGTAAGGCGATCCTATGATATTGGTATAAATTTATTTATTTGAATAAAACATTAAAAATAAACTTGAGAAAATTTAATGTAACTATTTTATTTATATATATTATATATGTTAATCTCACTTTCATGAACTTTAATATCTTCTATGTTATGAATCTAATAGACTAATACTATATTATCTTTCATCAAAATTGAATTTTATTATTACATGTATACTAAGAATTATATATTAACTTTTATTATTAATATAAGAATTATATTACATTTTAATAAATATTATAGTTCATTAAGATCAACTATTATATATTATTATTTTAATATTTTTTAAGAATACATCATATTTTTTTCACATGATATAAAAAAATTATCTATTATATTTGAAAATATGAATAAAATATTAATGGTCAATTTTTAATTAACTTATATATAAATGTAACATTTATGAATAAATATATTACTTTAATTATTTTATATTAAAAATATTTTTTATGGGTTATTTTCATAAATCTCCCCTAAACTATCACAATTTTTCACATCTAACTCCAAAGTAAGAACTTATTTTTTTAGATCCTTAAACTATCGTGATTTTTTCACTTTAGTCATATCGTTCACTTCTGTTATATTTTTCGTTATTTTTACTTTTCTTACATTTATGAAAAGACTAAATTACCCCTCCCTCTAGAAAAAATATGAAATAACAAATAAAAAAATAAAAAAACATTGGAAGGATTAAAGTGGTAAATAAAAAAATTGTCATTTATGAAAAAGAATAAATTACCCTCCTCCCGATTTTTTTCATTTTTTCATTTTTTTATTTGATGCGTTACGGAGGGAGGGGTAATTAGTCTTTTTAGAAATGGAAAAAATAAAAAGTAACAGAAAACCTAATAAAAGTAGACGAAAAGATTAAAGTAAAAAAATGTGATAATTTAGGGATATAAAAATTCATAATTTGAGATTTGATGCAAAAAATTGCGATAGTATGAGAGCTTTATGAAAATAACCTTATTTTTTATTTATGAAGTAGGATCTTATGATCATCAATCCAATTCTACGATCTTCGAAACCATCCTACATCGGAAAGTGATCTTGACAACTTAGTGATATCACAAAGGACAGACTTTTACAAACGGTGCCCATTGGAATTGCATTTATTAAATAAGAAAAAAAAAAATAAAAACGCATGTGTATTTGCAAATCATTGAATTACAATTTGACGGCGTTATTATCTAAAAAATTAAAATGATTTTATATGGCATCATTAAATAATTTAAATAGTCTTATATAAGTGTTGAATGTTGATTCAACCATCGGGTCAATTGACGAGGGATCAAAGTCAAGCTAATCCATGCGTATATTTCTGAAAATGACATTGCAAAGTTCACCTCAAATGAGTGATTATATTGTAAAATAATTAACTTATGCAACCGTCTATACTTGTCAGTCCCTAACACACAATTTTATTAAAATTTTCTTTCCTGAGATAATTATATGCGTTAGACTTTTTGTCTTATTATTTTTACACAATATAATTTAATAAATTTGGCTACCTTTAATTTTTAAAAAAATTTCATTGTACATGTTGCATGAATATTCATGATTTATTATTATCATTCTTTTGTCCTTGCTAACAAGATTCAAGATCCGTATGCATGATGTGAAATATCATTGTAGTGCTTGAGGTTTGTCCATAGTGAAATGGTCACATCTTCATAAAACTTCAAACCAAACTTGAATATAAATCGTCGATAATATATTACTATATTTATTAAATACTCAAACTTCACTTTCCCTTTCTAAAACTCTCACTCTCGTCGTAATCTCATTCTCATGTATAATTGCAAAATATCAAAGATGCAATTTTTTCACTCGAAATGAGTCTAAATTGTGAGAATATTGTTATGAAATGCATGAATTTAGGGTTTTTCAGCTGGTGTTTGAAAATCCTAATCATGCATTTCATTAAAATCTTATAACCTGGTTTGATATAGATACTTCAACGTAAGATCATTAATTCATCTTATAACTTAGTATATAATAAATTTGTTCACTTAATAATTATGAATTAATGACTTAATGTATTTAAAAATTTAACTATAAATAATTAAAGTAGACACTAAAGTCATATATTGTAGATTATAGAATAATACTAATTATATTATATAAAAAGTAACTAAAAATTAGAAAGTTTGAACTTTAAAGGGTAAAAAAATGGGCCATCTGATCAAGCCGGCCGGCCGGCCACTATCAACGTGAATAATTTTCTTTCTGGCATGACACTGTCCGCGACACAATCAAACGTGAGTTGATCGCACAGGCATGACCCATATTTTCATCTTTATGGATTGTTGATAGGAAAAATAAAAAAGAGATTTTTTTTCTTTGGGAAGAGAGAGGAAATAAAGAAGACGTTAAGGTCAGAAAAAGAAGGGGATTTATTTTTAATAGCAAAAAAATAAGAATAGAGCCAAATTGAAAAGGGCTATGAGATTTTCTTATTACTACAATAATAAAGAATTGTAGTGTCAAGGTGATATTATTTCTATTATTTATTTCAATATTTTTCAAAGAGAATTATTTATCCCACTAGATTATTATTCGGGTTTGGCAAAAACTTGAAAGACGTTGTACTCTATTCTTAAGATAGTGATGTTACTTTGTGATTGCATCGTGATTTTTCCGCTGCTCATTAGAGGGTTTTTCACATAAGTATGATGTTTTTTTACCTATTATTATTTTATTGTGTATTGTGCTTGACTTATATTATTTAATTTACACGTAAGGAGAGGGATTACTCAACAAGTAGTCCGAGAGCAAGATTAATTGAAGTGTTCTTTTGTGTGAATTAAATTGAGGAAATGAAATGATTATACTGACTTCGAATAATTATTTAGTTAAAAAAATGATAGACTTTTTTTACTGTAAGGATTTATTTGATCCATTTGAATTAGGAGATTAGAAAACACAAAAAAATTACTCGGATGATTAAGCAATTAATTAATATCAGTGTTTTTCATCGTATTGCTTAAGAGGCTCCCCTCCCGCTCTACATGCACAATTGGCCCTCCTCCTTTTCGATGCGGGAGAAGAGATGGAGAGTGGGGTGTCTCCCAAGGGTGGACTTAGGACCCGGAGTATAATGGGTGCAAATTATAATTATTTTGATCCTTTTTTTATAATAATGTAACAAAATTAAATATAATTAATTAGTGACTAAATAAGTGGTTACAAGTCATTTAAATTAAAAAATATATAAAATAAGTAATTATTATTCTTTGAATCTAATTAATTATATCATCTGAAATGAAATATAGCCATTTGGTTCCATGTACTTATAAATTATTATTTCAATAAAATAGCTAACAATGATGTAAGATAATTTTAAAATTGTTTATATTGATTTATTTTAAAAGTGAATTAAATAACATAAAGAAGAAGTATTTTTTTATACATGATTATGTTGGAAAATAATAAATTTGATTATGCAAAGATATTTTTATCAAAAATTTAAAGAAATCTAGGTGGATCAAAATTTTAACTTGTAATTAACTAAAATTAGTATATTGTATAACTATTTAAATACCTAATAATATACATAACCTAAAAATTATGGAGTCAATTGAACTCATACTTGACCACGTAGGTTCGCCCATGGCCCCTCCCCCTCCTTTGCGCCCGGGGACACCGCGCCCTCTCCCGAGAGGAGAGGGGAAGGTGCAGCCCTCTCATTTTTAATTTTAATATTTTAATGTTTCAAATATATTTTATTCAAAAATAACTTCACATCCGGTAAGTTGGAGGAAAAATTTTAAAAATAGATAAAATTAAAAGGTATTTAGCGACATTTCACCAATGTTATCCTTCCTCAATCATATATAAACAATCATGTCATTCTCTTGGACATGGCGCTATGAGACGCCCCATGCTTGAGATTTTGGTACCACTATTCATGTAACGCCCAGTTCGTTGAAAGAAAAAAAAGAAAAGATAAATAAGAAGTTGAAAACCGAATAGAAGAGAGAGAGAAAAAAAGGGAATAAAGATAAAATAAAATCAAGGAAGATAAATTGAAAACAATATGAAAGAAAAGAATACAAAGAGAGGATAAAATATAATAGGAGAAGATAAAGCAGAAACAAATTAGAGTTGGAATTTGTCAACAACTCGAAGTCCTCTCCTATAAATATGAGGTCAAGCCAATGAACCAACGCCCTCTATTTTTCCCACGAAGTCGGCCCTAATTTCTCCTCTATGTGCGCCCTTTTCGTCCCTTCTCATCCCTGACGGCCGCCCCCTACAGGGGACACACAGGAGGACGCAGACGACGCCGGACGTGCATCTGAAAAGAGAGGAGCGGGCAGAGGAAGAGGAAGAAGAGGAAGAGGAAGAGGAAGAGGAAGAAGAGGAAGAGGAAGAGGAAGAGGAAGAAGAAGACTGCACGAATAGTTTCTTGGATAGAAACTAAAAGGTATGGAACTATGGTAGATTCGTAATAGAATCCTGATTTTAGACTTGAAGCATATTCTAGGTCATTCCTGATTATTGTTCCATGTCTTATGATGTTGATTGGTACCGGCCATCATCAGAGAAGATGATCGGAACGCGAACTGCGCGACGCGTAGTTTCTGCGAAAGATGAACTCGGCCCGGGTTCACCCAAACCCGGCCCGAGCAGTCCCTTCGTCGGACCGAGTTCGAAGGAACTCGGCCCGGATCGTCATTGCCGACGCACTCGGAGCTCTGCAACCGGACGAACCCGGCCTGGGTTGAAGATGACCCGGACCGAGTTCAGTGTACGAAAGTTTGTCGGGCGCGACGGCAGTCCCGATTCGATGACGACTCGACCCGGCCCGGGTGTAACCCGAACCCGGCCTGGGCTTGTCTCTGATTTTTCCGAAGATGATGACCGATCAACTCGGCCCGAGTTTATCCCCACTCGGCTCGGGTTCCGACCAGATTAAGCTCAAGATTATGATCTTTAATCCATGTTTCACTTGCTAATCTATATATGATGATGATGTCGATTTTATCCCTGATTTACTCTCCATGATTATGTCATTTATCTGATTTAAAGTTCTGTAAATTAAAAAATATGTTTTGTAAATTAAAAAATGTATGATAAAAGACGTAAAACGTTAAATATAGAGCTATTTTTATGATGGACTGGTGACGACCAAGTTATGGATTGTCCTCAGACAGTTATGGGCTGACTACGATCAATTATGGGCTGACTACGGTCAATTATGGACGGATTGAGGCAGGCCTCCCCGTGGGTTGAAATATACCCCAATAAGTCAAAGATGATAATAAGATGATGAAGAATATGAACACATATGAATAAAGAATCTTTCCTATGATGTTTGGCTTATGTCTTTCTTTATGATGACTCTATATGATCACTTGTTCATATGTCCTCTTACATGCTTTTACTTTCATATTATGATCATGATTTACTTGCCTATCAGACGATGATGTTATCTTATAATGTTCTCCTTACGATTCATATTTAATATCATGATCTTATGACGTTATTTATCTTACTTCCATACTGAGTTGTAAAACTTATAGGGAGATTCAGGCCAAGGTACTAATGATGATGGTGGCCAACGATGACAGATCGAGTTCGTAGGTGGCTGCACATAGTTATCGAGTCCTTTAGATGATGATAGATTTTCCCTTTCTTTTTATTACTTGATGTATTAGTTTTCCTTTGGACTCCTATGAAGTCGGCTACCAATTTTCTACATTTCATAATGTTACTCTCTTTATTCTTAATGATGATTTAATTATTCCGCATTTATCGTTACTGAATTGACCAGTCAAAGTCTTTTTTTCGGTTAACATGATGTACACTTAAGGATGATCCATAGCGTCCTTGAAGCGTATTCTACCACGTGACGGGATGCGATTTGAGAGAGTTACACTTCAGCTCCAGGTGATTGTGATATATTCACGTCCTTTAGATTCGGAGGCAGAGGCTCGTCAGGCGATATCCGCAGATGATCACAGCTGTAGATCTCCAAATGGTGAAGAGAAGGGAGGCCGCCAAGCCCCTCCACGGATGACCTCAGCTCCCTGCGATCCTTGACCTCCGAATCTTGAAGAGAAGCGAGGAGTGGACAGTTCTTGATCCAAATGGTGAAGAGAAGCTAGGCCTCCGAGTCCCGCCACGGACCTCAGCTCCGAGCAGTACTTGATGGACAACTTCTCAAGTGGATCCAGGCCTCCGTCGTCGGGGAAAATCAGCGACTCACCCCAGTACCCTCCAACATACAGAGTGCGAAGCATCGGGAGGCGGCGGCAGCAGCCAATGAGCAGCTCGGGACATAATTTAGAATACAAGGATAATTTGGTGAGCGACGGGAGGGACGGGAACCTCCTCAGTTCAGGGCAAGCACCAACCTCGAGTAGATCAAGGTGATAGAGAGATGGGAGCATCCTCAGCTTCGGGCAAAAATAAATCTCAAGCCGACGAAGACATGGAAGGAAGTCAGGGTCCTCTGCCCCCTGCCACTCCTCCAATACCTGCATGTTTGCTATCAACAACTCTTTCAGCGATGGGAACCAGCATCCGACGTCTTTTTCTGTACTAGTAGAAGAAGAAACAGCAGCAGCAGCAGCAGGTGGATTGAAAGAAGAGCGCCGCTCAAACTCATCACTCTTCTTCTTCTTCTTTTCAAATGAGGGTACCACAAAACTCTTCACTCCTCTCGTTCCATTTATCAGGAGTTTCTGAAGAGCGGGCAGCTCATGACCCAACCACGTAGGGAGTACGACGCCCGGATAATTAAAAATTCCCATTTCTTTGTGGTTGCGATGGGGTTGGAGAGAATCCAACACCTGTGCCGCCAGCCTCTCGTCCACCTCTTCTTTTTCCACCTGCCGTTCCCACCACAAGACCAACTTCTTAATTCCTCCCGCGTCCTTCAAATAAGCCTCCGGAGGAGTGACGTCGGCCCATGCAACTGTTCCAAGTCCCCATATCTCCAGGTGTCCTCTAAGGTTGGACAACAATCCCTTCAAATCCTTCATTTTCCACACTCCACTGTCATCTGATCCGGCTCCGAGTGTGATATACTGCAAAGTTTGAAGGTTGGTTAGTCCTGCAACCTCGCGAGGCAGATGATCCCTGTCATATCCACTGAGGTGCCGCAGGTTAATTAGATCTCCAACATCTCTGGATAATTTGCCAGAAGAACCAAACTCTAAAGTTTGAAGAAAATGGAGCTTGTACAATGATGCAGGGATGGACTTGTCAACTCCGAATTCCAAGTACCGCAAGTGTTTCAGGCAGCCAATGAGTCCGGCAATTCAATTTTAATACGAGGCATCTCATCAGCTTGCTTAAGTATTAGTGTTCTGAGGCATGTCAAATTCGGAAGCACATCCATGTTTTGGATTCCACCACGAACACGAACATCTAATATGAGCGTCCTTAAATTCTTTGCCTCACGCAGAGGCTCTAAGTTTATGATATCAGTCTCGTCCTGGATATGCACGCCTACATGTCGGATTGTTTTGGACACCGTATAATGTGACTTGAGAGTGGTTATTAATAAGTATTCATCCTTGGCAACATATTGTGCTAAATCATGAATAAGATCATGCATGATGAACCCACGAGGCCATGCCATATCATATTGCAGAAGCGATCTGTGCAATACCGGCAAGATAATCCGATCCCATTCACGTGTTATCTCTTCGAATCTCTTCGTAATGTCCCTAACTCTACGGGCCAATTCGTCTGAAATAGGAACCATTGGATGGTAAGAGTTCAAGTCGAGCAGTACCTTGTCATGCTTATAGCCCATGCGGTTGGCCATTACCTGCCTTCGAGCCTCTACTTTCGCATGTAGCACTTCATATTCGTACTCATCCATTGCATCCTCGGCATCGTATGCCACTTCTTTCAGCTCCTGGAGGCGAAGTTGTTGGGACTTGTCGCCGATGTTTTTCTCCTCTGCATCGGCGAGTAGGGCATGGATCCTCTTCATGGTCCTTTCCAGCTTTTGCAGCTCCTGCTCAGCTGATGACGGAAGCTCTGTTGATGGCCAACTAGAAGACAATCTTTTTACAAGGGAAGTGAGAATGGTTCCGGCCATTCCTGGGCTTGATTGTACACTTTCTTCTGGCGAGGCCAGAGGAGGTGGAGAGGGAGATGGAGATTCTTATCTTTCAAACTTTTCTTGCCGCTAGTATATAGTTGCATCTTGCAGGAACTTAAATGAAGGCCGAGTAACCAAGACTTTCCAAGTCATGCATGTTGTCCGTGTGAAGACGGAAGACCTTGAAGTAAATTCCCAAACTTGGAAACTGAGAAGGCGTCCACCGTCTGATAAGGAGCATGTGGTTAATAATAACTATTCAAGAAGAATAATTTGTAATGTGGACATTTCATAGGACGATGAGCACAAAATCACTTTTCTGGAAGGTCCCGTGACCAAATAGTGCGGGGCTTGAATTGAATGTCTAATACTCGCACAGAATGTGAAACAGAAGTTACAGAAATGTGCCGCAGAAACAATTTTGTATTATTGATAATTTTGTCTAATATGTGCGTTTTTGAAATATAATGCGGAGAACTAGTAAGACAAAGGACAGAAACGGCACATCGAAACCATCAAGTTTTGTATTATTGATAATTGTGTGTACCCCGCACGCGAATGGTAAAAAAATAAAATTCATCATACGATTATATTATTTTTAACAAAAGATTGTATATATTATCGACTTTCTTTTTTCTTTCTTTTATTTTTAACCCTCCTTGAAAAATAACATAGGTAAATATATTAAATTAAATATGTTGATTTACATATATAACTATCTAGATATGCTTCTGACCGATAAAGTAGATAATAAATATAAATAGATGGATAAGATATATAATTTTGATTATTTATATATGATCATATGGAAATTATTTAGTATTTTTATGCTCGTAGATTATATGCTGGTTTTCATTTGGGTAAGAATAGATTTATTCTTACACATACTATTCTTATTTTAATGATTTATATGGCTTTATTATATTTTTCAGTGGGAGGCTTAAATTATATTAATATATAAAAATATCATTTATTTTGTCTTGATATATTTTTAGCTAGATAGATATTGTACAATGATAACAAATATTCTCAATAAATTATAAAATATTTTAAATTTTGTAGTATTACTTTCAAATAATTGATGAATATTTTAAATTTTAGTCTTTTAATTATTTATTATATATTTAGATATTTATAGAATATAATTATGCAAAATCATTTTCTAACGACCACTATTTCAAGTAATGCTAGAATTGTTTAAATTATAAAAATATTTGTGTAGTTTATTATATTCAAAGAATGAATAATATTTTATTAGCATATATATATAATTTTGAGAAAAAAGACAAATAAATTAGATCTAACTTCTAACAAAATAGAAAGATTTATATATGTATACATATATAGCTATACAAAATATTTTTCAGAACAATTACCACTCCAACAAACAATAAAAGTTTTTGGATTATACAAATATTATCTAGATATATAAACATTATTGTGGCAAAGATATATAAATATTGATAAAATATAATAGCTTATTAGTGTGATAGTTTCAATAAATTATAAATATATTTACACATTTATCAAAAAATAGTTATGCAAAATATTTCATGATAGATCCAAAAAAGCACTCATCATTTAGGTATTTATATGTCCACAATCAATTTATTAAAATCAATCTTAAATAGATAATATAGTAGATATCGGTACAAACTTCTAGATATCACAGATTATAATAAATTATTCGATAATGATGCGTAAAATGATGTAGCAAAATAAAATCGCTAGCAAGTGCATTAGTCGCTCAAGTAATATAGTAAAAAGGAGTAAAGAGTATCGAACCCACGAGGAATATTATTAATTTAATATCTGAATTTATAAATTAATAAGAGAGGAAAAATAGGGATTTTGAAAATGAGTTTTATAAAATAAAATAAAGAAAATAAGATAAAGATAAGATAGTGATGTTGAAATTAGGCCTTAGGATGAAAATAGATCACGATAAATAATTGAACCATAAAAGATAAATTTAATATTTAAAGATGGATTAGAGTCTCTCTAAAGTAATCTAACATGATTAACTTGTAGTCTCCACGACTTGCATCCCTCAATCTAATCATATAGAACTATCTTAAATTAATAAGAATTAAAGTCTCCACGACTGGTACCCTCAAAATCATATTAAAATTAAGATGCATTAAATTGGATTTTCTAGACTATTAATCACTTCACAAACTAGTATAGATTAATAGGCCACATAAACTTGATTCTCCACACACTAGTTATCAAATTTATGTCAATTATTAATTTCAAATAAAATCAATTATAATTAGTATAATGAATTCTGAAATTAAACACTCCACAAACTAGTATAGCCTAATTCAGAAATTCAATTAACTAACATAAAAGCATTAAGCACAATTAATAATTGATCAGAAAAGATTAAAACAAATAAAATAGGGTCCAAACATTTCCCTTCAATTAATAATCTCCTAAAATAAAAGATATAAAAATATCGAGTTCATCCTAGAAATATTGGAGAGATAATAAAATTCAAATTATAAAAAATGGAAGAATTACACCCAAAATAAAAGTAGAGCTCTCGAGTTGGGCAGACAATCGGGCAGCCTTTTGAACTTGATCAGAGTCGCGATCAACTTCCAGCCGTTGCACTTCTCTCCTCTTGATCGTAGCTTGCAGAGCTCACGATCCGCTGTGGAAGAAACCTGAACTTCAGAGCACGAATTGGGATGACGGCTTCTTCACGTATTTATAGGTGCGTACGGCCTTCAATTTGATCCAGTTGACAACATCGTACAGCCGAATTTAATTTCATCGGATAAAACTTAAGTGGCTTACGACTCTATCTAATTTGACGATAAAAGTTTCATGGCCGATAAACTCTATCCCCTTCGTTTTGCACGTGATGATTCCTCTGTAAATCTCAGCCACAAAATCAAGTTTGCGCCCAAGGATTGGATTTTATCGGCCGATAAACTTGAGTGATGTGGAGTTTTGTGTCCAACAATATTGGCCGGTAAGGATAAAACTTTGGATTTTGCGACTGATAAACTTGATTGGTAAGGAGTTATCGGCCGATAAACTTTGGTGATATGAATTTATCGGGCGGTATGCTACTTTGTATCGGCTGATAAACTTGAATCCTTTGTATCAGCCGATAAACTTTGGTGATATGGATTTATTGGCCGATAATCCTTTGAACTCTTATATCTCGGCCGATAATCCTTTGTATCGGCCGATAAACTTGAACTCTTATATCTCGGCCGATAATCCTTTGTATCAGCCGATAAACTTTGTATTCCTTTCGAATCTCGTTCACAAAAGGTCATTTGCGCGCACAAATCTCGGCCGATAAAGATAGATCTTTGATTTATCGGCCGATATGATATTTGGAGTTGGATTTCTCGGCCGATACGTTCATTCTTGATCAAATATAATTCTTGGATAATCATGTATTTGATTTTTCCTGCAAAAATAATTATCAAAATCTAATTAATCCATCCACAATTAAAATATTCAAAGAATTAATAATAAAAATTAATAAATCCGAAATTACGAATAAAAGTGACAAAAAATGATGCATGCCATGATCAAATTACAGAAAAATTAACTAAAATAATAATATAAAATATATTGTATTTTGCATGCATCAAACTCCTCCAAGTTTAAAGTCTTGCTTGTGCTCAAGAAAAAATTTAAAGCAAGGCTTAAGAAAGTTCCATCATAGTTTCCATATTATCAACTGACTAATTTTCTCACACAGTTCTTCTGCACATCTACTACTCATTATCTTACTACTTTCCATGTACTTAGCTTCATAAAGGTTTTTGAATGCTACACAAATTTAAACAATCTCAAATTCATCCTTATAGAAAAATAAATTGTCTGTCAAATAATAGCATTAATATTGAAAACATAAGTACTAATTGAGCTTAAAACTTTTTCTTTTTTTTTCAACTTTATTTTCAATCATTTTAAAAGTTCTAATCTTCAAGCAGGATTGCACAAGGAAGTTCATGTAGCAAGCTTTGGACTGATGACTCTCAGACCAGATGGCCTTAGGGCAACATGTGATAAGGCACCCCTCGAGTTTACTTGCCCGAACAACCAAGATTCTGAATGAAGAGTTCGAACTTAACCATGATTCAGTACTCCGATGCTTCTCCATATTTCACAAGATGGTCCATGTAGCAGGCTTTCGATCGACGGATCCCAGAGCAGTTGCCCTTAGATCGCTAGACATGAACCTTTACGGATCTAATTACCCGAACACACCTTGGTTCCCGATAACACTTTTGTACTTACACATAATTTTATTCAACTTTTTTTCACTATTTTTTTCACATTTTTTTAAGCTCAAGGAGTACTTTTATGGTCAATAAAAAGCTACTACTATCAAAAGAAATAAATAAAAAGGCATGAATATGATTTTGTCGTCTAGTCATTCATAATTCCACTTAGCATAGGCACATAGTCCATAAGTTTGATACTAAAATAGCAAGTGATAAGAAAGAAAACATTCAAATTTCATCAATTAACAACATGTCTTTGAACCTGTATTTAAAGATAATTAAAACAGTAAGACAAGAGTTTGTAAGATGGTAGAAAAAATAAATGCATGCAATGGTATTTTTGGAAAAATTTTTAATTTTTTACTTTTTTAATTTTTTTTAGAAATTTATGCATACATAGGCAAATAAAAAGAAAGAAACATGCAATGCATGAAATGCAAACTCTTCCAAGCTTGAACTAGACACACTGTCCTCAGTGTTAAGCCAACAAGGGAAAGAGATACAAATATAATAAAATGAAAAAAACTAAAGAAGAGGGAAAAGAGACAACCGGATTTATTGTTTGTGGGGTGGTGAAGGCTTGAGTCTGTTGAAGTTGCTCTTCTTAAAAACAATAAAATTTGCCTCGACCTTGGGGTGGTGAAGTGCTTGGCTTCGGCCTCAATAGTTGTCGGTGGAGAGATGTCGGCTGATACGAAGACACGTCGATGAAGGTGTCGGCCGCAAAAGCTAAAGAGACTCGGCCGAGATTCTTGCGGTGGCAGTGTTATGAACTTCTCGACCGCAAATGGTGTTGGTGGAGAGGAGATCTCAGACGATAATTGAGAATCTCGGCCGATAAAAGCTTGGCCATAATGTGGTGTGGATGAATATCTCGGCCGAGATTTGCTTGAGGTTGGTTTCTCGGCCGCCACGGGAGAGAGGTGGTTTGGAGGTCGGTATTTGATGAGACACCGGCCGAAATATGTGGTTTCACGATCGCAAAGAGAAAGTTCTCAGTCGATATTTAAGGAGATGCTGAGCACAATGTTTTATCGATGAAGATTTCGGCCACGAATTCTCGGCCGTAAGGAACTGGGCGTGGTGCTTTTGGGCGTAAGGGAGCGGCGGTGGGCATCGGTGAGACATCGATCGTAAGGAGGAAACGACTGTGAGAACTTTGACCGAAATTCAGTGCTTCTCGGCCGCAATTGGAGAAGCTCGACCGCAATTGGAGAAGCTCGACCGCAATTGGAGAAGCTCGGCCGCAATCGTAGGTTGGGGATCAACAACTTTGTTTCCGATCGGTCAAATCCATCAGAGTACATGTGCAAACTTGGTGTCCGACGTTCTCCCCTCGCACATAAATTAATTAGATGACTTCATAAAAAATAAAATAAAATGTCTAATTAAAAATAAAACTACCACCGAAACTAATTCTATCTAACTAAGATATTCGTTAACAACTAATTAGAAAAAAAAAGGATAGAAATAGTTCTGATTTATAGTCGTCAGTTTGACTTAGTCCCGATGAAAATCAAGGCCTATTTTGCTCTTCCCTCCATTGGATTTTTCTCTGTGTTGCTTGGGAGAAAGCCCGGTGTACGTCCAGTCAGTTGTACCGCCATCTGGCCCAATTGTCTTTCCAAATTTCGAATTGATGCATCCTGATTAGTGGCTCTAGACTCCATATCCTTTTGCAATGATTGCATAGTGTCTATGATCTGTGCCATCATCTCCTGCATGTGATTTGATGATTGATATTGGGGAGCATCAGATTGCCTTTTCAGTATATAATCCTTTGATGGGCCAGAAGGTTGGCCTTGATTCTGATTATAGGCAAATTTCGAATTGTGTCTCCAACCATAATCGTTGTTCTTGTAAAATGGGTTGAAAATAAAGTTAGCATTTTCAATTTGATTTGAATCTGAAGTGTTACCTGTAGGGATATAATTGCTGGAATTTTCCATTAGTGGCATCATCTGCTTGAATTTTTTATTAAGTGACTCCAGCTGAGCTACAATTTCTGAAGATTGTAATCCTTGTGCAGCATGTACATCTTGAGTTCGGCGAGATGGTCTCCTTTCTTGGCTTGACTTGAGGGTTACAACTTCAATTATATCATGTATCTCACTAGGGCATTTAGATCCCAACACTGTCCCTCCTGTTGATTGATCGAGCTTATCTTGATCTGCAGCTCACAATCCATGATAGAAATCTTTCATCACTTGCCACTTTGAAATCCTATTATCAAGAACTCTAGCTAACAATTCCTTATATCGTTCCCAGGCTTCATATAGTGTCTCATTGTCATCTTAAACAAATGCCCTTAACTCTCTTCGATTTTTTCCTGCTTTTTGTGGTGGGCAATATTTTCCAACAAAATTTTCTACTAGCTCCAACCATGAATGAATCGATCCTGCAAGCAAAGTTTTAAACCATGTGAAAGCTTTATCACGTAAAGATTGAGGAAATAATAATAAATGAATAACTTCATAAGAAACATTATTATTTCTAAAAGTGCTCAGAGTGGCAAAAAATTTATCAAGGTGATCGTGAGGGTCTTCATCCTCCAAATTGGGATGCTTGTATCATCCTCACGATTGCCGGATTGATCTCAAAATTATTTGCATTGATTTTCAGGCAGCACAATGCATGATTCTCGATCATTATATCTGGCCGAGACATACTCTCTCATAGAAAGCTCTGTTTCATCTTCTTGCCGATTATTTTGTGGCGGGAACTAGTTCATTTTGTCGCTCTAGTCTCTGATTATTGCGTGCTTGTTCAGCCATTTTTCTTATATCTCTTCTTAATTGGCGAGCAGTTCTTTCAATTTCAAGATCAAATTCCAAAATTGGATTTGAACTCCTTGTTCGCTTGTCAGAAGATTCCAGAATTGATTGTGATAAATATTCAGTAGTACTTGCAACAACCAATTTTCAGTGAGATAAAAAGAAAATAAAATAAAAATATAGAAAAATAAAAAAATATAGATAATAGGTCACGAAGAAATAAGATTTAAATCGATATAAGTCTTTCGGGCTTATAGAATTGAAAATTCGTCATTAAAACTAATTTCCGAGAGGAATTTATCAGAAACCTAATTACGGTCGCCAAACTTCACAGAAGATTATCGAATACGGCAAAAAGTAAAATTCGAAACATTCTTCAAACAGATCAGAATGCTCAAAAGAAACCAATTCAAATTCCAAATATTAACATCTCGGCCGAAAGTAAATCAATTCGGTAGTCGTAAAAACCATGAAATAGTGTCGAAAGGGATTAATCAACGTGAAGGCAACAAAGTCGTAAGATGGCGTAAAAATTAACATGACGATGAATCATCTCGGCCGAAAGCTATCAGGGTTTCGGCCAAAACAAAAATCAAATGAAACTTGAGAATCATGTATTACACCAATTCTTACGTCGGCAGATGATCCATTACGGCCGAGAAAGAAAAATCCACAGATAAACAAGCCGAAACAGGTCAAATCAATATGACTAATCATAACATAAAAACAAAGTTTAAAACATTACGGCCGCAAAGTAGTTTAGACAATAATTGTTGGTAGTAAGAAAATCCAAGCCGTAAAAAGAACACGAGATATGTGCGGGAAATCTATCGGCCGTAAAATCATGCATTTAAATGAATTCTTAATTAATCCAATGCGCAAGAAAGAAATCAATTCGATATCATGGATAAAGTCAAATTTCGGCCGTAAAATTCAGATAAAGTTTGTCAGATAAATAAAGTATTTTGCGGGCAAAAAACCTTTTCGAAGTCATTAAAGCCGATATGAGGTCAAATCGAATTTATACATTCAGAAATATTCTACGGCTGAAATGAAGTCGACAACCTTTGGCCGTAAAATAAAACAGGGTTTCGGCCGAAATAAAAATCAAACGAAATGTCGACAAATGAATCATTACGTCCGAGAAGGAATAAAATTCATACCGGCATAATTCATAGATTAAAACGGCGAAAATATATTAATAATGAATCCATTACGACCAAAATGAAAGTCGAGATGTGATTCGAATAGGGCATAAAAACTTAAACAATATATAAATTGGTCGAAGCAAGGTAAAATGGTGGCATAAAACATCACGGCCGCAAAACTGGATTCAGAGATGATTCTCGGCCGCAAAATAAATTGTCGCAAAGGGAATTCAGAAAGTTATCGGCCGCAAAAACCATGAGATCAATTCTCGACCATAAATCTCATAAAGCCGACAAAACCATTAGTCCACGTTGAAATCTGAAAGATCCATAAAGCACTAGCCGAAGTCAACAATTTTAATCTAAAATGTCGCGACCTTTATCTGCAAAAAGAAAAATATTAACTTTTTACACTAATAAAAAATAAAGAGTACAATAATGCGTATTTACAAACAAGGAATTACAGAAAATTATTTATAATTTATTTACATCTCCTAATAATTCTTAAAAATTAGTAATTAACTAATAAAATATTTCTCGGTAATGGCGCCAAAAACTTGATGCATAAAATGATGTAGCAAAATAAAATCGCTAGCAAGTGCACTAGTCGTTCAAGTAATATAGTAAAAAGGAGTAAAGAGTGTCGAATCCACGAGAAATATTATTAATTCAATATCTGAATTTATAAATTAATAAGAGAGGAAAAACAGGGATTTTGAAAATGAGTTTTATAAAATAAAATAAAGAAAATAAGATAAAGATAAGATAGTGATGTTGAAGTTAGGCCTTAGGATGAAAATAGATCAGGATAAATAATTGAATCATAAAAGATAAATTTAATCTTTAAAGATGGATTAGAGTCTCCCTAAAGTAATTTAACATGATTAACTTGTGGTCTCCACGACTGGTATCAGTCAATCTAATCATATAGAACTATCTTAAATTAATAAGAATTGAAGTCTCCACGACTCGTACCCTCAAAATCATATTAAAATTAAGATGCATTAAATTGGATTCCCTAGACTATTAATCACTCTACAAACTGGTATAGATTAATAGACCACATAAACTTGATTCTCCACACACTAGTTATCAAATTTATGTCAATTATTAATTTCAAATAAAATTAATTATAATTAGTATAATGAATTATGGAATTAAACACTCCACAAACTGGTATAGCCTAATTCAGAAATTCAATTAACTAACATAAAAGCATTAAGCACAATTAATAATTGATCAGAAAAAATTAAAACAAATAAAATAGGGTCCAAACATTTCCCTTCAATTAATAATCTCCTAAAATAAAAGATATAAAATTATGGAGTTCATCCTAGAAATATTGGAGAGATAATAAAATATACATTATAAAAAATTAGAAGAATTACACCCAAAATAAAAGTAGAGCTCTCGATTTGGGTAGACACTCGGGTAGCCTTTTGGACTTGATCAGAGTCGCGATCAACTTCCAGCCGTTGCACCTCTCTCCTCTTGATCGTAGCTTGCAGAGCTCACGATCCGCTGTGGAAGAAACCTGAACTTCAGAGCACGAATTGGGATGACGGCTTCTTCACGTATTTATAGGTGCGTACGGCCTTCAATTTGATCCAGTTGATAACATCGTACGGCCGAATTTAATTTCGTCGGATAAAATTTAAGTGGCTTACGACTCTATCCAATTTGATGATAAAAGTTTCACGGCCGATAAACTCTATCCACTTCATTTTGCATGTGATGATTCCTCTGTAAATCTCGGCCACAAAATCAAGTTTGCGCCCAAGGATTGGATTTTATCGGGCGATTTACTTGAGTGATGTGGAGTTTTGTGCCCAACAATATTGGCCGGTAAGGATAAAACTTTGGATTTTGCGACTGATAAACTTGATTGGTAAGGAGTTATGCCGATAAACTTTGGTGATATGGATTTATCGGGCGGTATGCTACTTTGTATCGACTGATAAACTTGAATCCTTTGTATCGGCCGATAAACTTTGGTGATATGGATTTATCGGCCGATAATCCTTTGAACTATTATATCTCGGCTGATAATCCTTTGTATCGGTCGATAAACTTGAACTCTTATATGTCGGCCAATAATCCTTTGTATGAGCCAATAAACTTTGTATTCCTTCCGAATCTCGGCCTCAAAAGGTCATTTGCGCGCAAATCTCGGCCGATAAAGATAGATCTTTGATTTATCGGTAGATATGATATTTGGAGTTGAATTTCTCGGCCGATACGTCCATTCTTGATTAAATATAATTCTTAGATAATCATGTATTTGATTTTTCCTGCAAAAATAATTATCAAAATTTAATTAATCCATCCACAATTAAAATATTCAAAGAATTAATAATAAAAATTAATAAATTCGGAATTACGAATAAAAGTGACAAAAAGAGATGCACGCCATGATCAAATTACAGAAAAATTAACTAAAATAATAATCTAAAATATGTTGTATTTTGCATGCATCAAATAACAACACAAATACTATATTCCAAACTAATAAAATAATTAATCTAATTAGAGAAACAAAATATATGAAGTAGAAGGTTGTCAATTAGTTAAAGTCAAATATAAATAAAGTAAGATATTTGTCGTTATACATATTCATATTAAAATTAAAGTAATAATAATTAGATAAAGTCAAGAAAAAAATTATGACAATGTAATTGAATGTTATAGATATATAATCATTGAATGTATAATTTAGTTAAAAAACATAAATTCAAATAAAAATTAAAATAAAACATTTTCCTAAAATTATTAAATCTAGTACTTATGTCTTTTTAATGTGTATAGATGTTGATAATATATATAGTTAGTCTAAAACTAATTATCATAATTATGATAATAAATAAATACAATTTATTATGATAATAATACCTTTTTTGCAATAGTTATTATGGGATACTAATTGATATTATTAACTTTATTACACTATTAATTTTTATAATATTAATTCATTTAGCACAAATATCAACCTTAATTATTTAGCACTTTTTAAAAATAGTTTAAGCCTAGTGACAATAATCAATTTTTTCTTAACAATTTTTCGAATAAAATATGAATAGTTCATATACAACAAATCGAGGCGCACAAAGAAAATCCATTCATAATATAGATACTCGTAATTGAGGGAATAAATTTCACCAAATAATTTTTAATTTTGAACTCTTTTTCAACCTTATCTTGAAACTTCACTATGTAATAAGATTGCTTTTCATCTTTTAACTTATTACGCTAAATACTTTTTTCATTGATTATAAATCATTTCGTCGCACTGCTGATATGACGTCGATGTAGCATGTTCTCTCTCCTTTACGCAAGCATTTGATGACATAGTAATATTAAAAAATAAAATAATGAGACGCTTGCGATGAGGGAGGGGGGAAGGCTCGTGTACCGGCACGCGAAGAAAGGGGCTCTGTCGGCATGCAGGGGCTCCGCCGGAACCACATCTTTTAATTATTATTTTATTTTTTAATATTGTCACGTTAGCAAATGTTTACGTGAAGTAGAGAGAACATGTCGTCAGCGTCACATTACAACATGATATGAAAACGATTTATAACCGATGAAATAAGTTAAAAGATGAAAAATAATTATAGTACAAAGTGAAGGTTGAGCTGAAAAGATAATTATAGTACAAAGTGAAGTTTGAGCTGAAAAAATACTTAAAATTAAAAGGTATTTGATGAAATTTTTTCGTGAATGAGGAGATGACGAGTGACGTCACAAATTTTCATTAAGGTAAATAAGTTTATTTAATTAAATCCTAAAATAAAAGGTTAAATAGGAGACTTTATGATAAGATTTAAAAAAAAAAGGTTACAAACATTACGGAGTAGATAAGTAGATAACAAACGGCACGTCAATTAATCAGTGCAATGATTACAAAAGACTTTTCAACATGATCCGTTCTTGATGTTTTCAACTGGATTGTAGCGGTCTCAGTCCCTCTTCACCTGGATCAGACACGGCTGCGAGTCATCGACTCTCCCCCCTTTTACAGACAACTTTCTTTTTTTTTTTTTTTTTTTGGATCGTCCGAGGGTGAATTCGACATTCATATATTTTCATCCGACCCGAAGTGCCAAACATTAAAATTTTAATCTTTCACCCAAAGTCGTCTTTTGTGATTGATGTCGGAACCAGTAGCCAAAATCTTTCGCTTGTCAAGTGAATCGACTCCTCCTGTTTGTTTCGGCAAAACCTGATTCCGAAGCCACTCGTCAACTCCAGGGGATTCCCTTGTTTGCACATCAGCGATGTCGACAGGCAGGCGCTCCTCAGGAGAGATCCGCAGAAGTGGACAGTCGACTACCAGTAAACTCCTCAGGGAAGCGAGGCCGCCAAGTCCCTCTACGGCCCTCAGCGCCGAGCACGACATGATGGTCAACTCCTCGACGGGATCCAAACTTGGGCCGCTGGGAAAAATTATCGACGCACTCGTGCACACTATAATCTCGAGTCTCCGGAGCATGGGGAAGCAGCAACAACCAAGGATCAACTCCGAACTGCATTCAATTAAGCATAACTCAGCGAGCCAAGGGAGAGAGGGGAGCATCCTCAGCTTTGGGCAATCAGTAATGATCAGCCGACGGAGACATGGAGGGTCACTGTCCTCTGCGCCCTGCCACTCCTCCAGTTCATGCATGTTTGTGAGCGTCAACTCCTTCAGCGACGGGAACCACCAGCGGGTCTCTGCGATTTCTGTACTCACAGCAGCGGCAGCAGGTGGATTATGACGTCGTGAGCTCTTCTCTTGGAACGGTAGGACAAAATTCTTCACCCTTTCCATTCCTTCTATCACGAGATTCTCGAGAGCGGGCAGCTCATGACCCAACCACGCAGGGAGGGCGGCGCCTGGGTACCCAACCAACGACATCTCCCTGAGGCCACTGTGAGGTTGGAGACAGTCCAGCACCTGTGCCGCCAGCCTCTCATCCTCGTCCGCCACCTCTTCAACCAAGTTGCTTTCCCAGAATAATCGCAAGAAGTTGAGCCCTCCTTTGGACTTCAGATACGCCTCGGGAGGAGTCACGTCGGACCATGTGACAGTTTCGAGTCCACGTACGTTCAGAATCCCTCTGAGGCTGTGAAATCTCTTCAGATCACTCACTTTGCACCGATTCATGTCATCTGAATCCACCCCCACAGTGAAGTTGTGCAATGTTTGAAGGTTGGTCAGTGCTACAACCTCCCGAGGCAAATGATCCTCGTCAAACCCGTAGAGATGTCGCAAGTTAACTAGACCACCGACCTCCCTAGATAACTTGATCTCGCACATAGAGTTCTCTGATTTCAAAGTTTGAAGATAATGGAGGTTGTAGACTGATGCAGGGATAGACTCGGTGCACCCGATGTCCAAGTATCGCAAGTGTTTCAGGCCGCCGATGGAGTCCGGCAATTTGGGTTTCAGTTCGCCATGGGTGCCCCACCAAGGCAAATCAAGTGTTCTGAGGCGTCTTAAATTAGCAAGCAAACTTGTAAGTGGGAATCCAGTGTCAGCACTTAATAAGAGTGTCCTTAAATTCTTCGCTTCATGCAGAGGCTCCAAGTTTATGGTCTCGTCCTCGTCCATGATATGCAAGGATACATGTCGGATTGTTTTTGGGATCACGTGGAAAAGCTTGAGACTGGTAATCAATAAATACTCATCTTTCGCAACAGATTGTGCTAAATCATGCATAAGATCATGCATGACGAACATGTCTTCTGATATTTCTTTACTGAAGTATTGTAGAATCGATCTGTTCAAGAATTCATTGCAAATGTCACCGCCAACGTCCTCTTCCATCTTGTTTCCTGTGGACTGAATGAACCCATGAGAAATCCATTGTTGAACCATAATTGCCCTTTCAAGACATGAACCCTTAGGAAACAAACACAAGTACATAAAACATTGTCTTAATTCAACGGGCAAACGATCATAACTCATCTTTAGAATCGGAAAAATGTTGTCATCATTTTCCACTTTGTCCAACTCCCATAATTCACTTTCCAATACATCACTCCATGTCTCTTCTTCATCCTCGTTTCTAAGGATACCTGCTAACACCTTAATTGCCAGTGGCAATCCTTTACACTTGTAGACAATCTTCTTGCCAATTTCTAAGAATTCGTGGTCTCGGCCTTCACAAGCAATCTTTCTAAATAACAACCAAGAATCACTAAAAGATAAATGGCTTAAATAAACAGGAGGAGTTGTTTGCATGATTTCAGCAAAACGTTCGTCTCGAGTAGTCACTAATATTTTGCCTACTCCAACAGCAACTAGGAGAGTCTTCAGTGAACCCCAATGCTCAAACTTTAGGTTCCAAGCATCATCTAGCACCAAAAAGAATTTCTTCCCTTTCAAGATCACCTTGAGTTCTCTATGAAGATCCTCTAAGCTAGTTACATCGACGTTCTTATACATGCCAAAAGAGTCATAGATTCTTTTTGCTAGACTTATAATATTAAAATCTTCTGATACATATACCCATCCTCTTAAGTTAAAATGCAGACGAACCCTGCTGTCATTATATGCCATCCTTGCGAGCGTGGTCTTGCCTAAGCCGCCCATTCCAACAATTCCCCGGATTGAAACTACATCACCTTCTTCCTCTTGCAGCAACCATTTGATCATCTCATCTTGTTCATCTTTCCTCCCATAAGTCTTGTCCTCATCAAAGAAGGAAGTCGTCTCCGCAGTCCACTTTTTAACGCGTCGTCTCTTGCTACCTTTCTCCAATAAACATATGCCAACGCGATTCCAATCATTTATCTCTTCAAATCTCTTCCTGATTTCCTTAATTCTGCCGGCCAATTCATCTGAAATAGTAACCTTAGGATGAAAAGAGTTCAAATCGAATGTTACCTTATCATACTTATTGCACATATGGCTGGCCGTTGCCCACCTTTGAGCCTCCACTTTCATGCGTAGCACTTCATATTCATACTCATCCAGCACATCCTCAGCATCGTAGGCCACTTCTTTGAGCTCCCGGAGATGAAGTTGTTCGGATTCATCGGTTATGCCTTTCTCCTCTGCATCATCGAGTATTGCATTGATCCTCCTCATGGTATCTTCCAGACTGTGCAGCTCCTGCTCGGCTGATGACGGTTCCTCTGTTGCTGAAGATGAACTAGAAGCTCGCCAAGTCCAGGTAGACAACTTTCTTAGGATGGAGGTGAGAATCGTTCCAGACATCTCTGTGACTGATTACAGATCTACTACTTCTGATGAGGAGATGAGGAGGGGGAGATTCTTGCCTTGCAACTTATTTTTCTTGCTGTTACAGAAACCCAAATAATGGCCAAGCCACCAACATCCTTACAGCTTTAGATTTTCAAACTTAAATGAGTATTTGATCCGACTAATATTTCAGATCCTCGAGATCGGAGTTCAGACTTGTAAGTCAACAGCTGAAGCCAAAGAAAAAATGGACTTGTTGGATGAGAAGCACGTGGAGCGAGTTACGGTGGATATCAAAATAATGGAGTAGCAAGTAGGCGTTATGTGAGGAATCTCTGCATTTGTCATAAAAGTATAAACTAATAAAATGACGATTTCAAGAAAAAGACAGACTCGTTATGATTCATGTAACCGACCTCATCTAGTGGGATAAGGCTTTATTGTTGTTGTTGACAGAGCCTCGTTATGCCAGGCCTCATGAGTTTCAATGTGTTTTAGTGTTAAAAAAGAGAGGGAGGAATGAGATAGCCTGGTGACGCCCATCTTTCCCCCTCCCCTCCGAGGAGGGAACCTTCACCCTCACCGTCCTGCTCGATAGAGCCCTCGACCCTCAAAATCGGCATCATCGCATGTATCGCAATAAGTTGTGAAGTGCGTTACACGGTAGACAATACAATAGTTGACACTATGATAATAAAATATAAAAAAATTAAGTAGCAAAAAACGATAATCATTCACATCTAATTTACTTGAAAAGATAGCAGAAGTGATATAATATAAATAACCATATGATACTTATCCAATTACAACGTATTAACCGCTAATGCACCTTTCTTTTATAAAATCTCAAAGACATGGTCTAATCACGAGGGTAGTATTTTATCATGGTGTTGGATCCTAAGTTTTTATGAATTCCTTCTTTGTTACCGGGGTAGACCCCAAAGTCATAATGTCTCAAAACGAGGTTATAGAGAAATTTTTCTTTTTTCTTTGTCTCGAACTTCGTGAAAACTCCATTCTATCTCTCCAACAAAAAAGTGGGGCGCACTAAGCTCAAATAATGTATAGTCCAAATGCATAATAAGACTTGAAGTATATAAACGTGATAAAGTTCAACATACTCCATAATAAAACCCATAGGCCAACTCAAACATGCCCTATAAATACTATGATTTAATAAGACCTAACATAAGATTGACACCAACACATCAATGAAAATGGTAACTGAACAATAAGAATTTCAATATAAAACATCGTACCAATCAATTGATAGAGGAATAATATGTCGATCATCATGGTTCATAATCATATTCAATGCGAACAATAACTTTATTTATTCTTAATGTCTCATTCAGTTTCATTAGTGACTTGAAACACCGATCATATGACAACCTTTGTGCCCAATCAACAATAGCTTCAATATGTTTAAACCACACAATTTCATACGATTAAAGTTAGTCATTTAATTTCTTATTCAATAAGCAATCTGATGCATGCAAATATAACGTATTATAAGCCATGCATTTAATGTTATTTTGATTGATTTTTATATAGCATGCATTATTTATGAGCTTATTTGATAATTTTATAAAAATAAAAATCTACCCAAGTTTTAGGTTTTATTACAAAAAATACAAAAGAAAAGAGTCACGAAGCCACTAGAAAAAATGACAACTAAATTAGAGTTAAAACAAAATCAGAAATCGTAAATTAGACTCTAAAAGTTGAATATAATGGGCATGATAAAGTTGTATCAGTCGTAATAGGGACATTATAAGCCTATAACGACTCATTAAAATAGAAATTTCAGCTTGCAAACTTAACCGAGTAATAGACCATAACCAAAATGTTACGAATCATAAAATCCACACTTCTACTTTGATTTGAACACTTATATCACTATTACGAGCTATAAGAAGGCATATTTAGACCGTTACAAAATACGAAGCTAAATTTGGAAATTTCTTTGACTTCTTTGGGGGAAATTTAAGTGCAGATCGATTTTAAACTTTATCATAGATCCCAAAAATCATTAGGAAATATATTTAGTTAGAATTAAAGGAGTTTTGAATGATTTTAAAGCTCAATAATAATCAAATCCAAATTTATTTATCTTAATACAAAAAGACTCACAATCAAATCAAAACTTTACCAAAATTCTTGAGAGCTATAAATAGAGACCCTAGAAGTGTTGGAGACTTAGGAGCTCGTGTCATATTGCAGAGAAGAAATTTTGAAAGTTTGAAGGACAATCGAAAAAGAAGGTTGCGTAGTAACTCATGGGTTGTGTTGTGCAATAGTTCAGAAGTTCTAAAGGCTACAAATTCTTCCTTTATTTTTTATCTGGATGCTCTTTTACTTAGTTTTTCTTGTTATAATTTGTTATAATAGAGATTTTATATTTTATTTTAAAGGGAAAATTGTTTGAACTCTATTATTAATTGAGTTATTTAAATTTTCAATTTCTTTTGATTATGCATGCTAAGATGATTACCTTTTTATAAGTGATTTTATTTTTGAGATTAGATGAAAAATCTCTCATTTTAGAAAATATTATTACTTTGATAATTGATCTTTTATTTTTAAGTTGAGGCATTAATAATATGTGTTCGGTAATTCCTCGTTTGTGCCAAACTTCATGTGGTCTATTATTTTGTCCAGTATTGTAGATGAATAATAGCTTAGAAGATACATATTAATGCATCTTAATATTTTGCTAAAATGAGAATTGACTCGTCGTTTGTGATTTTTAATTTTGTCAAAAATTAAGATATTTTGATTTACTCATATTGGAGAGGACGGTAATTTATCTAATCCTAATCCATCATAATAATCGATATTATTATTTAGTACGGTAAGTGAACTATTACAAAGGATCATACATGTTTTTCTTCAAATTAATCATTCATAATTCCTAATGTTCAACACTAATTCATTTTAATTATCTCTTATTTATTTTCTGCACCTTTAATTTTTTGTTTTTTTATCACAAAATAATTTTCATATTTTAGTAGATTATTAAAATAGATTAGATTTAAATAGTTTATGATGAGTTCTATACTCTACTATCTACTTTATTACTTCATACGACTAATGCACTTGCTAGCAAATTTATTTGTTAAAAAGTTAACGCATCACAATCATTAGACAATCAATCTTTATTGAGTCATTTGTGCCATTGTGGGACTTGATTTGATTCGATGCCGATGATGGCTGGCCAAGCGGAGTCGCACTCGCACTCATACAATATGATATAATACAATCGAGGGTCAAGTGGTCCATCAATGAATTCATTCAATATAATGTTCATTAATCTTATGACTTAGCTTGCAATTCGAATTCTAAGTGAGTCAATTAATAACATGACAATAATATCAATAAATGCACAAAACATGATACGATATAATATCAACTAATGAACAATTGATAACATAATCATTTGATTTAATCTTCAAAATAATGTATTCTAGCCCGGACAATTGAACGATAACTAGCATTAACCTATAAAACTCCAACCATCCACATCACCGGCCAACTGCATACTCGAGCAATCATGATCAATGACTTTGTCAGACGAAGTTCACTCATGCACCGGTCGATCGCCCACTCGACCGATCATGATCTGTGATTTTGACGATCGAAGTTCAACCCTTCATTGGTCGACCGTCCACTCAATCGGGCGTGATCAGGGGCCTTGCCAGTCGAGGTTCGACCCCTCACCGGTCGACCGTCCACTCAACCGATCATGATAAATGACTTTTGTCCACTATTCTAGCTATGGACCGGTCGACCGGATCCACTCAATCGGTCGACCGGTCTATGCTTGAAAATCATGAAATCCATTGTTCAAAATTCTCATCTGCAAAGACAATCATTTCCTACATGTTCTATATATTTAGGGTTCATAAACATAAATACATTCGAGAAAACATGATCACATTTCATTAATACATAACATTCTTAAACCCTTGAAAGAACATAGTCCTTTCATATAAAATCCGTAACCCATAGTTTACAACTAACATGAACGACGAAATCCAACAATAAAACGATCAAATCCAATCCAAAAGCACAATCCTACTCTCATTCTAAGAATTTTTAGACTGAAGAGACATTTGGATTCACCCATTATATATCATTAGGATTCAAGTTAAAAACCCTTAACTTAATCCTTTCTTCCTCTTTCCTCCTTCCCCTCGAATGATGCTCCTCTCTAGCTGGCCGCCTCTCCTTCCTCTCCTTCAAGATGAGCTCCTAGTGCTCCATTGTTGTAGCTCCAAGGTGGGTGCAATGTCGCAGTCAAGGATTTGTGGTTTGATATCACTATTTTGCACTTTTTGTCAAAAGTCTAATTTCTCCTCCAACTAACTCTACTTTTAAGACCTGTCTACTTTTTATTTCTTTTGGTAGAGGACAAATCTGCTCATACTTTTCTATAGTTATTTTGGTCATTTTATTTTATTTTTCTCATGAGATTACAACTCCTTCCCTCGCTCTTACATCCTCCACCTCTAATATAGTCATGAAAACTTCACGAATACCAGAAATCTCTATGACTATAGCCCGATTTCCATGTAGTCATGAGCTCTTGTTCTGTGCCCTCCAAAACTTGATTTTTATACCACTCACCAGATCCGGGGGATTCATGTATTTTCACGTTATGGATATTGGGAGGCAGACGTTCGTGTGGAGAGATGCGCAGAAGCGGACAGTCAACTATCGCCAAACTCTTAAGAGAAGTGAGGCTACGAAATCCCTCCACGGACCTCAGCGCCGAGCATGACATGACGGACAACTCCTCGAGTGGACAGTGGACGATCTCCAAGCTCTTGAGAGAAGCGAGGACACCAAATCCCTCCACCGACCTCAGCGCCGGGCATGACATGATGGACAACTCCTCAAGTTGATCCAGGCTTCGGTCATTGGGAAAAATTAGAGAGACATCCGTGCACAATGTAATCGACAATGTTCGAAGCATCGGGAGGCAGCAGCAACCAAAGAGCAATTTGCTGGAATTACATTCAGCCAAGACTAATTCAGTAATCGAAGGGAGATTTGGAATCTTCCTTAGCTTTGGGCAACCAAAGATATTTAGCCGACGAAGGCATGGAAGGCCACAGTCCTCTGTCCCCTGCCACTCCTCCAATTCGTGCATATTTGTCAGCGTAAACTCTTCCAGCGATGCTGTAACGTCCCGAGACCCACGTGACTTTCACGTGCTCAGAGTCGTCCCAGAGGCGCTACTCAATTTTCTATAAAACATTTTTGCGGAATATAAACAATAAATGCGGAAGACTTTTTCAATAATAACAACTAATAATCCATTATATTCAAAATAATTAAAATATTAATAAGTTCACAATTCTAATAAATGCGGAAATAATAAAAACTAGACAACTCAATCTAGAACATGTGCAACATCCGTCTATCACTGAGCATAGCCACCTGCAGGATCATCCTCTATCGAAGTACTCTCACCTGCACGGATCCAGGTACAGGGAAATATCCATGAGTATAAAAATACTCAGTACGTAGGGTCTACTAAACAATCAATATGCTCAATAAAAAAAATAAGATATAATCAATGATGAGTCAATTGAGCAGTCAATACAATAATCAATTAACAATTTATCAATATGAACAATATATCAGGCTATGGTCAACAGACCAATGTAAATCAATAACAATTGTTCCAATTAATAATTATCAATTGCCTGATTAATAAATCAATATTCAATTAACAATTTCCAATTCAATAATCAATGATCATTGGCCAATAACGATTCAATTCAATAGGGCACTAGTAATTGCCAACTCCATGCCAATATATCCAAATGACCATGATTTAATTCTTTTTACTGCAATTCCAATTTCAATTCAATTCAATTCAATTCGATTTTCAATGTTCGGAGTTATCCAATTCAATGAGGAGCGCTCAGTCAATTAAGGGACACCATGCCACTTTCATGCAGGCCAGTGGGGGATCAGTGCCACGGCAAGCCCAATACGATTCAATGGGTTCGTGTATGGTGGGGGGCGAGTGACCATACACAGGACAGCCATAGTTTTTACACTATCTGCCCCATTCAATTCAATTCAATTCAATTGGTCCCGGCTTAGTGGCAATCAGTGAACATGGGCCCAGTAGCTTTCGGCTTTTATCTTGTTTACCTAAAATGTCTATCTTTAAATAAATTATCAATGAGATAAATTCTGAACTCCAAACTAAGTAGGTTAACAATACAATCAAAATCAAAGTTCATCATAGTATAAACAAATCAATCACCAACAATATCATTAATACATCAAATTAATTAATAACAACAATAATAATCAGTAATTAAAATTTACTCAAAAATAAATAATAACTCTAGGTAGTACTCTCCGTTCGTTACGACCGTAACATCATTTTTCTTTCTCTCCATCTTCTCTGATTTTTACGGCCGTAAATTCTCTCTCCAAATTTTTACCCCCTATTTCATTACTGCCATAAACTTTTACACCCTATTCTATTACCCCCTTTCTGTTACGGCCTTCCTGTTACACCCTATTCTATTACCCCTTTCTGTTACGGCCTTCCTGTTACACCCTATTCTATTACCCCCTTTCTGTTACGGCCTTCCTGTTACACCCTATTCTATTATCCCCTTTCTGTTACGGCCTTCCTGTTACACCCTATTCTATTACCCCCTTTCTGTTACGGCCATCAATTCCGTTACGGCCTATCCCGTTACGGCCGTAAAACTCTACTCTTCGGCTGTAACATTTTTTTTTCTTTACGGCCAATCTATTCCGTTACCCCCTTTTCTCTCTCTTCTTTTCTCTCTCTCCCAACTTCTCGGCCGTAAAACCTAATCTCCAATTTTTTTTTTTTCTTTTAATTCCATTACGGCCAATCCATTACGGCCAATCCCTTTTCTATTCTATTACGGCCGAAATTCTTTTACCCCTATTCCATTACGGCTTTCAACTTTTACTCCCTTTCCGTTACGGCCATCCCGTTACGGCCTATCCATTACGGCCGTAAAACTCTACTCTTCGGCCGTAACACTTTTTTTTTATTTCCTTTACGGCCAATCTATCTCCCCTTTTCTCTTTCTTCCTTTTCTCTCTCTATTATTTCATTACGGCCGAAACCTAATTCCTCGGCCGTAAAAACCCTACTCTCCTCTCTCTATTATTTCATTACGGCCGAAACCTAACTCTTCGGCCGTAAAAACCCTACTCTCCTCTCTCTATTATTTCATTACGGCCGAAACCTAACTCTTCGGCCGTAAAAACCCTACTCTCCTCTCTCTATTATTTCATTACGGCCGAAACCTAACTCTTCGGCCGTAACATTATTTTTTTTTTCTTTCGACAAAGTCGATATGAATAGGCTTTACAAAAAAACTATCATAATCTAATAAACCTACGGATCCCCTCTACGTACCTGCGAGCCTTGTCCTCTGAGGTTGCCGAAGACGAAGCCGAAAATCACGCAGACGGAGTCGTTCGTACCCCCCTACTCTTATTTATAGTGTTTATAGATTTTTAATTATTCTCTAACCATATTATCTAATCTCAATCAAATTAAATCCTCTAATTTATCCTTTTAACCACTCCCTATTTTATTCTAATAGTTAATTAGATAAATTACGAAATTAATTGAATAATCCTATCCCTAATCAAACTCCTCTCAATTATTTTATTTTTATTTTCGAAATTATTAAATATAGTAATAACAATATTTCTTCAAAATAAAATAATAAAATACCTATTTATTAAACCTAAAAAAATCTGGGTCGTTACATCATAACCTCCTTAAAAATAAATTCGTCCTCGAATTTGAATAAAAAAAATTATATTATCTCACCTAAATAATTCTGGAAAATCTCTTCTCATTTCTTCTTCCAGTTCCCAGGTGGCATCTTCATCTCTATGATGTGTCCAAGCCACCCTCACCATGGGTACCATTTTATTCTTCATATGCTTAGTTTGGTACTCCAAGATTTCTATAGGCTGCTCAGCATATGTCAGATCTACATTCAAATTTGGTTCCTCCATATTCACCACATTAGCATCATCATGTTGGTACTTGCGCAACATGGACACGTGAAAGACATTATGCACGTGTCCATATGATGGAGGCAACGCCAACCTACAAGCTGCATCTCCGATCAATGCAAGTACTTCGAAGGGGCCAACATATCTTGGACTCAACTTACCCTTCTTGCTGAATCTCATTACCACTTTCATTGGAGAAACTTTTAACATAACTCGATCTCCCACTTTAAAAATTTGTTCTCTTCTCTTCTTGTCAGCATATGTTTTCTGTCTTGTGAATGCTGTTTTCAATCTCTCTCTAATAAGACGAACTTTTTCAGCATCTTCCTTGGTTTGCTTCATTAACTCTTCTGATAAGAATTGACGTCCTCCCACCTCACTCCAACAGATGGGGGAGCGACAAGGCCTTCCATACATTGCTGCAAATGGTGCCATGCCTATGCTGGAGTGGTAACTGTTATTGTATGCGAACTCGATCAGTGGGAGATGCGTGTCCCAACTGCCACTCCAGTCCAACGCACATGCACGGAGCATGTCTTCTAATGTCTGAATCGTTCGTTCAGATTGTCCGTCTGTCTGAGGATGGAACGCAGTACTGAAATTTAATTTTGTTCCAAAAGCACTTTGGATGCTCCACCAAAATTTGGCTGTAAACCCTGGATCTCTATCCGACACAATGGAGACTGGCACTCCATGTAGTCGGATAACCTCCTTAATATAAACGTCCATCAGACTTTCGACAGACTGTTTCCATTTGATGGGGATGAAATGAGCTGCCTTGCTAAACCGGTCCACCACCACCCATATCGCATCATGGCCTTGTTGAGTTCTTGGAAGCCCAGTGACGAAATCCATAGTCACCTTTTCCCATTTCCATTGTGGGATTCCAAGTTCTTGTAGTACACCGTAAGGTCTCTGATGTTCCACTTTCACTTGTTGGCATACTAGACATCTTGCAACGTACTCAGCCACATCCTTCTTCATATTATTCCACCAGAAGGTCCGTTGCAAGTCTTTGAACATCTTCGTGCTTCCAGGATGAATGGCGAACTCCGACTTGTGGCACTCATCCAATACTTGTCTTCTCAATGCTTCATACTCAGGGACCCACAATCGTCCCCTATATCTGATCACTCCACCTGTGACCGTAAAATCTGTGGGAATCTTTTCGCACAACTTGAGTAGGTGGTTGTACTCGTTATCGTTTGGTTGTGCTTTGCCTATCTTCAATAGTAGCTCGGGTTGCATGCCGAGGTGTGCCATAATTCGTATACCGTCGCTGCTGGTCACTGGACTGACCTGGATAATGCAGTCAATCATGTTCCAACGACTCACTCTCAGGCATGCGAGTGATCCTCCCCATTTTCTACTAAGTGCGTCAGCAACTGAGTTTGCCTTCCCTGGATGATAGCTGATAGCGAACTCATAATCCTTTAGAAACTCAATCCACCTTCTCTGACGCATATTCAAGTCTTTTTGAGAGAAAATGTATTTCAAGCTCTTGTGGTCTGTGAAGATTTCGAACTCTTCGCCATACAAATAGTGTCGCCAAATTTTGAGGGCGAAGACCACAGCTGCTAATTCGAGATCATGCGTCGGATAATTCTTCTCGTGCTTCTTTAATTGTCTTGATGCATATGCAATTATCTTCCCGTGTTGCATCAAGACGCATCCTAAACCAGTGTCGCATGCGTCGCTATATATGACATAACCTCCTTGGCCTGAAGGTATGGTCAGAATGGGCGCCGTTGTCAGTCTCTTCTTTAACTCTTGAAAACTATCTTCACACCTCTGTGACCATTCATACTTGATGCCCTTTTTAGTGAGATTTGTTAGTGGCGATGCAATTTTGGAAAAGTCCTGAATGAATCTCCTGTAATATCCAGCAAGTCCAAGGAAGCTTCTAATCTCTGACGCATTTTTCGGTTGTGCCCAGTTGGCAACTGCTTCCACCTTTGCAGGATCTACTGATATTCCATTTTCACTGATAATATGCCCGAGGAACATAATCTCTTTCAACCAGAACTCACATTTCGAGAATTTGGCGTACAATTTGTGCTCCCGTAAGGTTTGTAGCACAACTCTTAGATGTTCCTCGTGTTCTTCTGGGCTCGACGAATATATAAGAATGTCGTCGACGAAGATGATTACGAACTTGTCCAAGTACGGCCTGAATACTCTATTCATCAAGTCCATGAAGGCTGCGGGGGCATTGGTCAGCCCAAATGGCATCACTAAGAACTCATAATGCCCGTATCTTGTTCTGAAAGCGGTCTTCGGCACATCATCATCAGTGATTCGTAGTTGATGATAGCCACTTCTCAGATCAATCTTCGAGAATACCTTTGCCGAAGACAATTGGTCGAACAGGTCGTCGATTCTTGGTAGTGGATACTTGTTCTTGATCGTGACCTTGTTCAACATCCGATAGTCTATGCACAGCCTCATCGACCCGTCCTTCTTCTTGACAAATAATATCGGAGCGCCCCATGGAGAAACGCTCGGTCGAATGAATCCCTTATCCAGCAATTCCTGTATTTGGGTCTTCAATTCTAGCATTTCCGCTGGAGCCATTCGATAAGGAGCCTTTGATATAGGTGTCGTGCCCGGCACCAAGTCAATGTGGAATTCAATCTCCCGTCGTGGTGGCAATCCTGAAACGTCCTCTGGAAAGACGTCTGGAAACTCCTTCACCACAGTAATGTTATCTCGATCTACTTCAACTCTGTCTGTCTTGATCACACTTGCCAAGAAACCCCGGCATCCTTTCTTCAGCATCTTTTGTGCCTTTAAAGCTGACACTAGGATCTTGCCCCTCTCTAGTGGTGTACCTCTGACAACAGTCTGAGGTCCTCCTGGCGTTCCGATCAGTATCTTCTTTGCTCGGCAATGTAGGTAGGCGTCATGGTAGGACAACCAGTCCATACCCAACACCGCATCGTAGTCCCTAATCGGGATAATGATAAGGTCTGCGGAGAAGTCCTTACCTTCCACTTCGACCGGCACCATGGGGATGTACTTCTGGGTAACAATGGACCCCAGAGGTGTGCCGATGTCGAGTGGAAAACTAGTCGCTTGTGGCTTTATGCTCAATAACGGAGCGAATTGCTCCGAAATGAACGAATGTGTAGCACCAGAATCAAAGAGAATATTAGCATGAACACCATCAATTTTTAGCGTACCTTGGATGGTGTCATTCGCCCTTTGCTCGTCTGCAGGCTTCATGTTGTATACTCGACCTTGCACCATTCTAGGTGGTCCGTCGTTACGTTGCGGCGGAGGTCCAGCACGCCTTGGCTCTTTGCAGTCTCTAGCGAAATGTCCCATCTTACCACAGTTCAGGCACGCTCCAGTTCTTCGGTAGCACTCACCGGAATGCATTCTGTTGCAGTAGTTGCACGGTGCTCTAGGCGGTTGAGGCTCATTCCTTGCTGGATATGGTCTTCCCCGATTGCGATCATCTCTGCGGCGGGGATCTCGCCTAGCCTGTCTTCTACCTTTGTTTCCATATCTGTTCTGATACTGATTGGTCGGTGCTTGGCTTTGTTGCTTGTCGACTGTCTTATCACCATCTTCTAGATAAATGGCAAATTCTTCAGCAAATTGGAGGGTCTGGCAGTTACCCCCCTTTACCCTTTCTCTGAGGTTGGGTTTCAGGCCATCCACCCAACGCTTCACTCGATCAAGTTCCGACTGCCGTAAGGTGGAGTACTTCTCTAGGCTTAGAAACTTGGAAAGGTACTTCTTTATAGTCATAGTACCCTGTTGGAGTGTCAGGTACTCCTTCTGCTTCCTGCCCCTTTCATAGGCTGGTATGTAGCGATTCTCGAACGCCTTCTTGAATTCTCCCCAGGTGATGTTGTCCTGGCCGGAGAACGTAGTGAGCTTGGTGGCCTTCCACCAATCTCTGGCATCTGCCATTAGTTTTCTAGTAGCGTAAATTATCTTGCGATCCTCGCCGCAATCCATCTCAAGGAATATATGTTCTATCTCCTCAATCCATTCCTCTGCATTCTCAAAGTCACCCTTCCCGCTGAACTGAGGGGGCTGCAATCTGAGGAACCGCTCAATGGTGTCTTTACGATCATGATGTGGTGGCACATTGGGACTCGAGTACTCAGTGTGCACGGAGTGGAACTCCGATTGTAGTAGTCCCTGTCTCAGTTGTTCCTCTCGGTACCCATTAGCCTGGGCCTGATCCACTTGGAAGCCATGTACTTGTTGTCTACTCATTTCTTGGTTCAGGGCACGTTGATTATTAGGTTGAGAACCTTGGGCCTCCTGACCGACCCGCTGTAGCCCACTTCTGGGAGCTCGTGGTATCTGCTTCGGAAATACCATCTTAGGAGGAGTCTGTTCTCACACAACAATAACAATAAAATTCATAAGTGTGAGCTCAATAATACGTAGCACAATTCAATACTTACTTAACCCTACTGGATGGCTGCAGTGGTTGCTCGTGACAGTTGCACATGAACTCAATTCTATCTATTAGAGACAGCTAAGAAGTGCCTCTCCTTAGGCTCTGATACCTTCTGTAACGCCCCGAGACCCACGTGACTTTCACGTGCTCAGAGTCGTCCTAGAGGCGCTACTCAATTTTCTATAAAACATTTTTGCGGAATATAAACAATAAATGCGGAAGACTTTTTCAATAATAACAACTAATAATCCATTATATTCAAAATAATTAAAATATTAATAAGTTCACAATTCTAATAAATGCGGAAATAATAAAAACTAGACAACTCAATCTAGAACATGTGCAACATCCGTCTATCACTGAGCATAGCCACCTGCAGGATCATCCTCTATCGAAGTACTCTCACCTGCACGGATCCAGGTACAGGGAAATATCCATGAGTATAAAAATACTCAGTACGTAGGGTCTACTAAATAATCAATATGCTCAATAAAAAAATAAGATATAATCAATGATGAGTCAATTGAGCAGTCAATACAATAATCAATTAACAATTTATCAATATGAACAATATATCAGGCTATGGTCAACCGACCAATGTAAATCAATAACAATTGTTCCAATTAATAATTATCAATTGCCTGATTAATAAATCAATATTCAATTAACAATTTCCAATTCAATAATCAATGGTCATTGGCCAATAACGATTCAATTCAATAGGGCAATAGTAATTGCCAACTCTATGCCAATATATCCAAATGACCATGATTTAATTCTATTTACTGCAATTCCAATTTCAATTCAATTCAATTCGATTCGATTTTCAATGTTCGGAGTTATCCAATTCAATGAGGAGCGCTCAGTCAATTAAGGGACACCATGCCACTTTCATGCAGGCCAGTGGGGGATCAGTGCCACGGCAAGCCCAATACGATTCAATGGGTTCGTGTATGGTGGGGGGCGAGTGACCATACACAGGACAGCCATAGTTTTTACACTATCTGCCCCATTCAATTCAATTCAATTCAATTGGTCCCGGCTTAGTGACAATCAGTGAACATGGGCCCAGTAGCTTTCGGCTTTTATCTTGTTTACCTAAAATGTCTATCTTTAAATAAATTATCAATGAGATAAATTCTGAACTCCAAACTAAGTAGGTTAACAATACAATCAAAATCAAAGTTCATCATAGTATAAACAAATCAATCACCAACAATATCATTAATACATCAAATTAATTAATAACAACAATAATAATCAGTAATTAAAATTTACTCAAAAATAAATAATAACTCTAGGTAGTACTCTCCGTTCGTTACGACCGTAACATCATTTTTCTTTCTCTCCATCTTCTCTGATTTTTACGGCCGTAAATTCTCTCTCCAAATTTTTACCCCCTATTTCATTACTGCCATAAACTTTTACACCCTATTCTATTACCCCCTTTCTGTTACGGCCTTCCTGTTACACCCTATTCTATTACCCCTTTCTGTTACGGCCTTCCTGTTACACCCTATTCTATTACCCCCTTTCTGTTACGGCCTTCCTGTTACACCCTATTCTATTATCCCCTTTCTGTTACGGCCTTCCTGTTACACCCTATTCTATTACCCCCTTTCTGTTACGGCCATCAATTCCGTTACGGCCTATCCCGTTACGGCCGTAAAACTCTACTCTTCGGCCGTAACATTTTTTTTTTCTTTACGGCCAATCTATTCCGTTACCCCCTTTTCTCTCTCTTCTTTTCTCTCTCTCCCAACTTCTCGGCCGTAAAACCTAATCTCCAATTTTTTTTTTCTTTTAATTCCATTACGGCCAATCCATTACGGCCAATCCCTTTTCTATTCTATTACGGCCGAAATTCTTTTACCCCTATTCCATTACGGCTTTCAACTTTTACTCCATTTCCGTTACGGCCATCCCGTTACGGCCTATCCATTACGGCCGTAAAACTCTACTCTTCGGCCGTAACACTTTTTTTTTATTTCCTTTACGGCCAATCTATCTCCCCTTTTCTCTTTCTTCCTTTTCTCTCTCTATTATTTCATTACGGCCGAAACCTAATTCCTCGGCCGTAAAAACCCTACTCTCCTCTCTCTATTATTTCATTACGGCCGAAACCTAACTCTTCGGCCGTAAAAACCCTACTCTCCTCTCTCTATTATTTCATTACGGCCGAAACCTAACTCTTCGGCCGTAAAAACCCTACTCTCCTCTCTCTATTATTTCATTACGGCCGAAACCTAACTCTTCGGCCGTAACATTATTTTTTTTTTTCTTTCGACAAAGTCGATATGAATAGGCTTTACAAAAAAACTATCATAATCTAATAAACCTACGGATCCCCTCTACGTACCTGCGAGCCTTGTCCTCTGAGGTTGCCGAAGACGAAGCCGAAAATCACGCAGACGGAGTCGTTCGTACCCCCCTACTCTTATTTATAGTGTTTATAGATTTTTAATTATTCTCTAACCATATTATCTAATCTCAATCAAATTAAATCCTCTAATTTATCCTTTTAACCACTCCCTATTTTATTCTAATAGTTAATTAGATAAATTACGAAATTAATTGAATAATCTTATCCCTAATCAAACTCCTCTCAATTATTTTATTTTTATTTTCGGAATTATTAAATATAGTAATAACAATATTTCTTCAAAATAAAATAATAAAATACCTATTTATTAAACCTAAAAAAATCTGGGTCGTTACAGATGCGGTAGGTTTCAACCATTTGTGTACTATCCACATCAACAGCAACAGCAGGTGGATTCAAAGAACAGAGCCACTCACGCGAGTTACACTGTTCACTCTTTTTATCGAATGGCAGGACAAAATTCTTCACCCTTTCCACTCCTTCTATCACGAGATTCTTGAGAGCAGGCAGCTCATGACCCAACCACGCAGGGAGGATGGCGCCTGGATACGCAATCAATGACATCTCTCTGAGACCACGATGTGGTTGGAGAGAGTCGAGCACCTGTGCCGCCAGCCTCTCGTCCACATCTGCAACCTCTTCATCCGCGTTGAAGCTTTCCCAGCATAGTCTCAGCACGTTGAGTCCTCCTTTGGACTTCAGATACGCCTCCGGAGGAGTCACGTCCCACCATGTGACAGTTTCAAGTCCACGTACATTCAAAATCCCTCTGAGGTTGGGCAATGTCTTAAGATCCCTTATTTTGCACTCATCTGAATCCGCTCCGACAGGGAAATTGTGCAACGTTTGAAGGTTGGTTAGTCCTACAACCTCCCGAGGCAAATGATCCTCGTCAAACCCGTACAGATGTCGCAAGTTGACTAGATCGCCGATCTCCCTAGATAACTTGATTTCGCACATAGAATTCTCTGATTTTAACGTTCGAAGATAATAGAGGTTGTACACAGAAGTAGGGAGAGAATCAGTGCAGCCAATGTCCAAGTACCGCAAGTGTTTCAGGTGGCCAACGGAATCAGGCAAGTTTTGTTTCATGACTCCATGGGAACCCCACCAAGCCAAATCAAGTGTTCTGAGGCGTCCTAAATTAGGAAGCAAATCCATGATTGGGATTGCAGCTGAGCATGTAATAAGAGTGTTCTCAAATGCTTCGCTTCATACAGAGGGTCCAAGTTTATGATCTCGTCCTTGTTCATGACGTGAACGGATACATGCCGGATTGCTTTGTGGATTGTATGTTGCAACTTGGGAGTGGTAAATAGTAAATACTCATCTTTAGCAACAGATTGTGCTAAATCATGCATAAGGTCATGCATGATGAACAAGTCTTTTGACGTTCTCATACGAAAATAATATAGAATCGACCTTTCCAAGAATTCATTGCAAATGGCATTGCCAACATCCTCTTCCAACTGGTCTCCTTTGGGCTGAATGAATCCATGAGACATCCATTGTTGAACAATATCTGATTTGTCCAGACATGAACCTTTAGGAAACAAACACAAGTACATAAAACATTGTCTCAATTCTATGGGCAAACGCTCGTAACTCATTTTTAAAATCGGAAAGATATCATCATTTTCTAACTTGTCCAACTCCCATAATTCACTTTCCAATGCATCATTCCATGCCCCTTCTTCATCTTCCTTTCTGACGATACCGGCGAGCACCTTGATAGCCAAAGGCAATCCTCTACACTTGTAGGCAATCTTCATGCCAATCTCCAAGAAATCATGATTCCGGCCGTCACAGGCGATCTCTTTAAATAATAACCATGAATCATTGAATGATAAGTGGCTTAAATAAATGGGAGGATCTGTTTGCATGATTTTGGCAAACCGTTCGTCTCTAGTAGTCACCAAAATTTTACCCAGTCCAATACCAACCAGAAGGGTCTTCAATGAACCACAAAGCTCCAATTTTAAGTTCCAAACATCATCTAGCACCAACAAGAACTTCTTCCCATCCAGAATCATCTTGAGTGCCTTTTTCAGTTCATCCAAACTCATAACACTAACATTCTTATACATGTCAAAGGAGTTGCAGATTTTTTTCACCAGACTTGTAACATTAGAATCTTCGGACACATATATCCATCCTCTCAAGTTAAAATGTTGGCACACCCTTGTATCGTTATATGCCATCTGAGCAAGCGTGGTCTTGCCCAACCCGCCCATGCCTACAATACCCAGAATTGAAACCACATCACTGTTGGGTTCTTCCTCTCGCAGCAGCCATTTGATTATCTCATTTTTCTCATCCTCCCTACCGAACGTTTTGACCTCAGCAAAATTGGAAGCCGTCTCCATGGGTTTCCACTTTCTAACACGTCGTTTCTTAACAGGTTTCTCCCATAAGTCAATGCGACTCCAGTCATTTATCTCTTTAAATCTCTCCCTGATATCTTTAATTCTGCAGACCAATTCATCTGTAGCAGAAACCACTGGATGATAAGAGTTCAAGTCAAACGTTGCCTTATCAATTCATCTGTAGCAGAAACCACTGGATGATAAGAGTTCGACCGAACCGCCGCCAACCCCACACGCCGAGCTCCTGCCGCCGCCGACCCCTCACCCCGAGCTCCCGCCGCCGCCGTGCTCGTGCACCGTTACTGCCACCGCCGAGCTCGCGCACCGCCACTGCAGCCGCCGAGCACGCCCGCCTCGCCGAGCTCGTTGGTAATAGATGTTAATCCTAGATGTTAATCCGTTAATCCTTCGTGCTGTAAATTTTATTGTAAACTATTTAAACTTAATTAATCCATCATTAGTTACACTTTTGTAACTTGTAAATTAGTTAAACTTTCTTTGCTGTTATCAAAATGTTCTTATATGTTCTTATCGTGTAAAGCATTTGTGCGATGCCTCCATAACTTCAAAACTTCCGAAAACATTTGTTGATGTTCTGAACAAGATTGACCTTTGGGATAGCTTATTAAATATGTTAGAATTAATATGATTTTCAATATGTTCAACTCAAATTGTGTACATGGAGAGGATCTCCATATGTTGGCGGAGCTCGATGGAAAGCGATGTCCGAAAGACAAGCATTGTACAAATATAGACGAGAAACGAGCCTCAATGCAATGTTTTACACCATTGTTGTCAATCACATACAAGCAACAAAAAGAATTTTACAATATGGATTAACAAAAGTGTAACTAATCCAAGCAGTTTAACTAGTTTACTGCAACATGGACTAACACAAGAATTAACGTGGATTAACATGGATTAAGTGAGCGAGCGGCGGCTGCTAGGCGGGCGAGCTCGGCGGCGGCAGCGGGGCGGACGAGATCGGCGGCGGTGGTGGCAAGGCGGATGAGATCGGCGGAGAGGAGGAAGGGGGGAAAGCTTGAGTTGTGCTCAAACGGGTCGCCGCACGGAGAGGAGGAAGGGCGCCACACAGAGAGAGCGAGAGAGGTGAGAGAGAGTAAAAGGGGAGAAAATTTTTTTACCCCGCCCTTTTTGTACGACGGGATCATGGTGAACCGCGGTCGACCGCTATCGCAAATTTTTTTCCTCATGGTGAACCGTCGTCGGCCGTTGGCTTATTCTTGAAAAACCACTTTTTCATCCGCGCCCGTCTGATGCACATCAGACGGGCGCCTTTAAATGAGTGGAGTATCCCCCATTTAAGTTGGGGGGATACCCATTATTTTCTAAATAATATTATTTTATAAAATTTGGTCCAACTCAATCAAACTCGATCGAATCGATTCAATCACGACCTGGTAGTGTTCGATTCGATCCTGATCCCATTTTGAAAAGATTGGGCATTAGCCATGAATCAAACGATGCACTAGAAATAAAATTACAAAGCAAGAACAATTTTAAAGTTTATAAGCTTATAGCTTAATGTTAGATATCAGGAAAAAAGAAAAAAAAAGAAGAGTTTAATTCTAATTAGGATCTCAGACATTGTTGTGTTGACGTGAAGCTCCATTCTCTCTCAGACGTTATTGTGACTGCATGATTTCTGTGTATCCTCGCTCGTCTGGCACTCTGACGCGCTCAAAACTTGATTTTGATACCACTCGACAGCTCCAGGGGAGTTGTATAATTCCCTTCTCTGGAGATTTGGAGGCAGACGCTCCTCAGGGGAGATCCGCAGAAGTGGACAGTCGAAGATCACCAAATTCTGAAGAGAAGTCAAGAGGCCAAGTCCCTCTACGGATGTCAGTGCTAAACATGACTGGATGGTCAACTCATCAAGTGGACCCAGCAGGCTCCGATCACCGGGAAAGATTAGAGAGGCACTCGAGTAGTAATAAATCGTCAGACTCCGAAGCGCCGGGAGGCAGAAACGGCCGAAGAGCAACTCGGAATCACATTCATTTATGCATAATTTAGACAGAGATGGGAGAGGCGGAAGACTCCTCAGTACAGGGCAATCACAAATCGAAAGTCCAACAAGACGAGAAAGGGTTGGGAGAGTCCTCAGCTTTGGGCAACCAGAAATGGTAAGATGACGAAGACACGGAAGGTCTCGGTCCTCTGCCCCCGGCCACTCCTCCAGTTCATGCATATTTTTCAGCGTCAAATCTTGCAGCGATGGGAACCAGTGGCTCTCAGCGTCTTCTTCTTTACTAACAGCAGCAGAAGCATCTGCGACTTCACCTTTATTCTCCCGCAGTAGGACAAAACTCTTCACACTTTTCATCCCTGCTATCTGGAGCGACTTGAGAGCCGGCAGCTCATGGCCCAACCACGCAGGGAGGACGACGCCTGGATACCTACTTATGGATAGGTATTCAAGGGAGCAAGATGGCTGGAGAGTGTCCAACACCCGTGCCGCCAACCTCTCGTCCACAGCCGCCACCTTTTGTTGCGCACGGCATCCCCATTTCAGCACCAAGTACTTAATTCCTGGCTTGTCCTTCAAATAAGCCTCCGGAGGACTGACGTCCGGCCATGCAACAGTTTCAAGTCCTCTTACTTCCAGGTATACTCTCAGGTTTTGCAATCCCTTCAGATCTCTCACTTTGCACGCCTCCTCTGATTCAACTCCCACTGTGAAAGTGGCCAACGTTTGAAGGTTGGTCAGCCCAGCAACCTCACGAGGAAGATAATCCTTGCTGTATCCAAAGAGATGTCGCAAGTTGATTAAATCTCCGACCCCTTGGGATAACTTGATATTGAACATAGAATTCTTCAAAGTTTGGAGATAATGGAGGTTGTACAGTGACGGGATAAACTCAGGGAAGCCAAAGTCCAAGTATCGCAAGTGTTTCAGCTCCCCAATGGAGTTGGGCAATTCCATGTGCCCCTTGAACAAAGAAAGTGTTCTGAGGCGTGTTAAATTAGGAAGCAGATTTGTAATTGGGATTCTACCATGAACATTTAATATGAGCGTTCTTAAATGCTTTGCTTCGCATAGAGGCTCCAAGTTTATGATCTCAGACTCGTTCATGATATGCACAGATATATGTCGGAGTGTCTTGGTTATCATATTATGAAACTTGGGGGTGGTAATTAACAAGTACTCATCTTTAGCAACAGATTGTGCCAAGTCATGTATGAGATCATGCATGATGAACAAGTCTTTCGATATTCTCTCGCCAACAAGTTGTAGAATCGACCTGTACATGAATTCATTGCAGATGTCATCGCCAACATCCTCCTCCATCTTACTTTCTTTGGACTGAATGAACCCATGAGACATCCACTGTTGAACTATAACTGATTTTTCAAGTTTTGAACCCTTGGGAAATAAACACAAATACATAAAACATTGTCTTAGTTCTATGGGCAAACGATCATAACTGAGTTTTAAAACAGGAAAGATGACATCATTTTCTAATTCATCCAACTCACTTAATTCATTTTCCAATACATCATTACAGGTCTCTTCTTCATCCTCCTTTCTGAGGATGCCCGCTAGCACCTTAATTGCCAAAGGCAATCCTTTACACTTGTGGACGATCTTCTTACCAATTTCTAAGAAATCCTGATCCCGACCTTCGCAGGCAATCTTCTTAAACAACATCCAAGAATCATTATAAGATAATTTGCCTAAATATATGGGAGGACTTGTTTGCATGATATTAACAAAACGTTCGTCTCGAGTAGTCACCAATATTCTGCCTACTCCAATACCAACTAAAAGATTCTTCAGTGAACTCCACATCTCAAAGTTAAGGTTCCAAACATCATCCAGCACCAGAAAGAACTTCTTCCCATCCAAGAACATCTTGAGTGTCATATGAATTTCATCTAAACTCATATAATTAACATCTCTATACATGTTAAATGAGTTATAGATTTTTTTTACCAGACTTGCGATATTAAACTCTTCGGATACATATACCCAACCTCTTAAGTTAAAATATTGGCACACCCTTGTATCACTATATGCCATTTGTGCGAGAGTGGTTTTGCCTATGCCGCCCATCCCAACAATACCTAGGATTGAAACTTCATCAACTTCTTCCTCCTGCAACAACCATTTGATTATCTCACTCTTTTCATCTTCCCTCCCAAAAGTTTTGTCCTCATCGTAATAGGAAGCCGACTCCGCAGGTTTCCACTTGTTAATGCGTCGTCTCTTGCCACCTTTCTCTAATAAGCACAAGCTGGTGCTCTTCCAGTCGTTTATCTCTTCAAATCTCTTCCTAATGCCCTTAATTCTACCAGCCAATTCATCTGAAATAGAAACCTTTGGACGAAAAGAGTTCCAGTCGAACGTTACCTTACCAATTTTACTGCACATATGGTTGGCCAGTATTGCTTGTCTTCGTGCCTCTAATTTCATGTGTAGCACTTCATACTCGTATTCGTCCAGCACGTCCTCAGCATCATAGGCCACCTCTCTTAGTTCCCGAAGATGAAGTTGCTCGGATTCGTCACTTACGCCTTTTTCCTCTGCATCTTCCAGTATGCCATCGATCATCCTTACTGTATTTTCCAGATTCTGCAGCTCCTGCTCAGCTGATGACGTAGGATCCGCTGAGGATGAAGTAGAGGCCCGGGAAGTCCAAGTAGACAACTTTTGTAGTAGGGATGTCAGAAGTGCTCCATACATTTTTTTGCACTGATTCTAGATCTATATTTGGTGAGGAGATGAAACGGAGTTTCTTGAAACTTTACTTACTAATAAGGACCAAACCATGGACTACCCTTTAAAGTTCGTAAGACATTTATTCTGATCCAGCCATTTTTTTTAATTCTTTTGATCCAAGTGCAGACTTGCAAGTCAATGTCCAATGGATAGGAGATAAAGAAAATGGAAAAAACGAATGTTATGCATTTGTATTTATCAGAAATGTGTAAAGTAATAAAAACGACGTAGATGAAGGATACTGACATCATGCGTGACGTCCACTGAGTTTAATATCCTTTTGACAAAGAATAAGTTTAGAGAATAATAAAAGTTATTTAGAAGAATATAATATTCTTATCATATTTTTATTCTCTCCTTTGTTTGGTATAAAAGAATAACTTTTAAATATATTATATTTTATAATTAAATTATTTTATTATAACTAATTGACATTTATTATTGTTATTATAATAAAAATAATAATAATATAATAATATATGGTTAAATTATAAAAAAATTAAAAGAAATGGTAAAAGATTAAAAAGGTGTGAATATGTTTATTCCTTTATTTTGATGGAATAAAAATATTACAGTTTTGTGGAATAAAATGATGGTATGCCGAGTTTCAAGGTGGTTTCGTGGAAAACGTAGGCTGACCGAGTTAACCTTAATCTGCCACCTGTTTGACGATATTCACCAGAATAGGAAGCTATTCCACACTTTATTCATGAACCATCAGCCCTTAAGAATTCAATGCTCCATGTCGCTAGTCATTCGATCATTCATGGATGGCCAATCTGATCAGACGCGATTCATGTCCGATTCATGACCTATTCAAGCTCCTCCTTCATCCGCTTCACGCGCGTCTTCGGCCGGTTCACATGTGTCTTTGGACAAGCAACGCACAATTGAGCAGATCGAAGCCCCTTTCACCCCTTCGCCGCCATGAAGCAGATCAAGGAGCCCCTTCGCCATCATGGAGCTAATCAGAGCCCCCTTCTCTCATATCGAAGCCCCCTTCGCCGTCGTGGACCAGATTGGAGCCCCTTCACTCAAGCAAGAACAAAGCGGTTCAGGAGCGAGTGGAGGGGAGGAGGTTTCAAGCGCATCGTTTAATCGGCTTCCTTCTCATGCACAAGGGAGGGAGTCGTTGCCGGTTTGAAGTCGTCATCAGGCGTTGATCGAAGTTGTTTTTAGACTCACGACCAATGGATTTGGACCACCACTTAAGACTAATTTCCCTCAGACAACATATTGATTGTGCTCATAGATTTTTAAGTTCCAAGTCAAAGAGTCTGTGTGTCTCATCTTTTAATTCTATGAGGAAAATTTCATGTTTGGCATGTTCTGTCCTATTTTCAAGTTTTCTTAGGTCTTTTTTATTCCATTTGGATGTTAGATGCTTGATAGTACTGAGAGAAAATTCTGTTCTCGACACTTTCTCCACAATCAATTTACATTCGGGATAATGAAATCAAAAGTGTTTATGTAACGCCCCGAGACTCACGTGACTTTCACGTGCTTATAGTCGTCCCAGAGACGCTACTCAATTTTTTATAAAATATTTTTGCGGAATATAAACAATAAATGTGAAGACTTTTTCAATAATAATTCATAATATTCAAATGATTAAAACGATAAGTTCACAATTTCAATAAATGTGGAAATAATAAAACTAGAGAACTCGATCTAAAACATTTGCAACATCTGTCTGTCACTGAACATAGCCACCCACAGAATCATCTTCTATCAAAGTTCTCTCACCTACACGGATCCAGGTATAGAGAAATATCCATGAGTATAAAAATATTCAGTACGTAAGGTTTACTAAATAATCAATATGCTCAATCGAAAATAAGATATGATCAATGTCGAGTTAATTGAGCAATCAATACAATAATCAATTAACAATATAACGATTTATCTATATGAGCAATTATTTTAGGTTATGGTCAAAAGACTAATCAATAGTGATAACAATTAATAATTGCCTGATCAATATGGCATTGTTCAATTAATAGTAGAGCATTGGATCGATGATTTAATATAACAATAGGACAATAAAGTCAGATCAATAGGAAGGATCAGGAAAAGGTCAAATGACCGATCAATATTGACTTAACAATTATCGATATTAATGATGTCTGATCACTATAGCACTATTTGATGCGTGTAGAATTGATAGCAAACACTAGTAAGTGCACTAGTCGCTCAAGTAATAAAGTGAACGAGTATAATTATCGTTCCCACGAGGACGGTTAATAACTTAGATTCTATTTTAACCTTGTTAATTGAGAAATTAAGAAAATATATGATTTTAGAAGAAAATATTAATGATTTTAGAAGAAATCACATGGAGAAATAATAATTTGATGATTAAGACATTTAATTATCACCACTAAATATAATGAATTTTCTCAACTTAGAATTAATTGAATCAATAATAAAGTGAATTCTCAAAATCAGTTAACTACTATCTTATGAATAATTAAAATAAATCAATCCTTTCGATTTTTAATTTACTTAATTAAATCATAAGATGCATTAAAATAAAATTAATATTAAGGGCTTTCTCAAGTCACCTTAATAACTACACAAATTAGGTCTCTTTCGATTTTTCTAATTATGTCATGCAATAAATAAGATCAAACATAAAAATTATTATGAAAATAATCACTTCTTCTCAGATAGTAATCAAATCATAAATCATGTAATCAAAGTAAAGCATTAATCATAAAATTGCAATGCTATTAATGACTCAAATTAAGCTAATATTAAGAAGAATCCAATACATAAATAGGATTCAACTAAAATGACCCTAATAAAAGAATAAATATGAGAATAACAACATCAAATCTAGAATAAAAATGTAGGGAAAAGAAAACAAAAACTCTAGCATAGGCTAAGTGCGTCCTCTCTCGAGTTTTCGGCAGAGCTTCGCTGTTGTCCTCGCACTTCTCTTTCTAGACTTCAAAACTATGTTCCAGGGATACTTTTTTAGGTCCCTCTTATGCCTCCTTTTATAGATTTTCTTATCCCCAAGGAAAGAAACTGAAAATATATCCAAAAAAAGTGGATAAAAATGACATTAAAATGGCCTAACCGACCACTGTCACGACCGTGAAAGGCGCTGTCACGATCATGATAGAATGCTGAAAAAGCTGAAAAGGCTGAATAATACAGCCAATTTTTTGCTGGAAAATGTCTTTGTCACGGCCATGACAGAAACTGTCACGGCCGTGATAATAACTTAGTCAATTTTCTGTTGAAATATCTCTCTGTCATGGCCATGAAGAGAACTGTCATGGCCGTGACAGTCTTCTGAGCTATTTTAGGTATTTTCTTGCCTTAATTTTGACGTTTTCTCATATCTTGCGATTAATAATTTTCATACTTAGGTAGAAGTTAAATTTAAAGAAAATTATATGAAAATAAATCAAAACTCCTCTTTTCTAAACATAAAAATATTCTAAAGTGTTAATCAAATAACCTAAGCTAATGCATGATTTTTCATGCATCACTATTCAATTTAACAAATTTCAATTTAATATCAATGGTCATTGGTCAATAATAATTTCATTCGATTCAATGGGCGGAGGCAATGCCAATAAACGCTAGTACCCAAATGACCATGATCTATATAATTCAATTCAATTTCAATCCAATTCAATTCGATTTTTAATTCAATTTAATTTATAATGTTCGGAATTATCCAATTCAATGAGGAGCGCTCAGTCAATTAAAGAACACCATGCCATTTTCATGTAGGCCAATGGGAGATCAGTGCCACGACAAGCCCAACTTAATTCAATGAATTTGTATATGGTGGGGGACTAGTGGTCATACACAGGACAGCCATAATTTTTACACTATCTGCCCAATTCAATTCAATTCAATTGGTCTCGACTTAGTGACAATCAGTAGACATGGCCCTAGTAACTTTCGACTTTTATCTTATTTACCTAAGATGTCTATTTTTTAATAATTTAATTTATGTGAAACAAGACCCAATCAGAAATACTACTAGATCAATATCATAGTCAGTTATCATAATCAATGATAAGATTTGACATCATAATAAAATATGATCAAATATGATGATGAGATTATCTTATATGATGATTGTATATGATAAGAATGGCTAGCACAATACATAATAATACAATCAATAAATTATATTAAAATAGTCGCAATAGCAATAAAATCAATATTAACCAATAAATAAAGTGCTAATGCAACTCTCGATCCTTTATTTCTATATTTTTTTTCTTTCCTATCCCTTTTCTCGACTATCTTTATTTCTATAACTTCGCCTATGTTTTATAGCCGGTCTCAAGCCCGGATAAAGGAGGAGGGTTGTGTTAAGCTTCGACAGTCAACGTAAAACTCTATCGAATCTCATGAACATGGATCAACGATGACGTCGTTTGATCTATGTAGTCGACTCCACCTAGTGGGATAAGACTTTGTTGTTGTTGTTGTATCCCTTTTTTCGACTCCAAAAAAATCAATAAAATAAATTTTCTTTGCCAAAAAAATAATAAATGAAATAAAAAAAATTCTCTCCAATTTTCTTTCAATAGGTGTCAAAATTAAACTTGTTTTCTCTCTCCTATTCATTACGCCTTGCTGAAAGCCCTTCTTTCTTTTATTTTCTTATTTCTTTCTTTTTCTCTACTTATCTGACTCCCTCTCTCTCATCTCTCTCCCATTATCTTACTTCCTCACCTCTTATCTCTTTCTTGGCCTCCAACCATCACGTCCTTTTTCCTTTTTTTTTCTTTGTTTTCTTTTCATCTCCTTATGTCACGGCCTCTCTCTCAATTCCTTTTTTTTTTCTTTTACTCCCCTCTCTCAACACTTTGGCGCCTCTATAAACTTACCCCTTGATCTCTTCCCATCGATAGAATTATTTTTTTTCTCTTATCGGACGCCAAACATCCTATCATTTCTCTTTTTTTTTTCTTACACCAAAGTGATGCACGACGTGACTACCTGTTTTTATTTCTTCTCAAATTTCTCTTCAGAGCATTTGCGCCCATAATATGTCCCAAGATATTATTATTTATTTTCCTTCTATCGTTGAGCAAATTCAAGGCATGAACGCCCAAAACAATATGAGGCGCCCCCTATGCGATTGATTCCAATGGAAATTAATCTTTCACCAAAATAAATAATAATATCTTAAGATAAATTTACGGATCCCCCTTACGTACCTGGTTCCCTACGTACCTGGTTTCACGCCTAATCGTTCGATGTCGAATCATACCCTGTCGTCACCTGGACATCACGCCTCTACCATCGGACACCGAGAATCAAAGAGGAGGAAACTCCTTTGACGGCCGGCCTTAAGGGTTTTTTTTATAGGGCTATAGATACTCGATTTTCAATCCAGCTTCCAATTCCAATCAAACTTAATCTTTTAATTAATCTCTTTTAACAATTTTGATTTATTTAATAATTAAATAATTCCTAATTTAATTAAATATCTCATAATACATTTTGATCCTTAATTAAACTCCTCTCCTATTTTCTTTTATTTTTGGAATTATTTATAATAATAATAATAATAATGGTCATATTTCTCAAAATAAAAATAATAAAATATTATTTTATCAACTCTAAAAATCAGGATCGTTATATCATAACCTCCTTAAAAATAAATTCGTCATCGAATTTACGTAAATGAAACTACATCATCTATCTAACAAATATGAAAAAAAATTCTCGTCTCAACTTTCCGTTTCTAAATGCCATCTTCATCTTCATGATGTGTCCTACATATGTCATGTCTCTATTTTAATTCAGTTCCTCCAATCTCATTATGATCGCATATGATTCGTTTCCTATACGTTGTCTTCAACCTTTCCATGATGAGGCAGATTTCGTTGCTTCGTTACTTTTGAAACAAGAACGGTCGTCCATCAACTTCGCTCCAACTGATAGGTAATCGACATAATCTGCTATATATACATAACTGCGAAGGTGCCATGCTTAATATTGGAGTGGCTTGCCACATACTAACTTCGTTGGTGGGAGCTTATTATCCCAACTATCACTCTAGTCCAATGCACAACATATTTTCTAATATCTGAATTATTATTCATTCATACTACTCATCCATCTATGGATGGAAGGCGGCGTAAAAGTTCAACCACATCCTAGATGCTTTATAAATGCTTCATTAGAATTGGGTTGTGCACTGTAGATTCTTATCCAACGTAATGTATATCAATACTCCATGTAGTTAGATAACCTCCTTAAAAAATGAATGTCCACGAGGCTTCTGACGGACTAACCTTTCTCTGATAGGTATGATGTTGGCTATCTTAATATATCGATCCTCTATTACTTATATCACATTATAACCATGTCAAGTTTTTGAAGCCCTCTGTCGACATCCATCATTACCTTCTCCCAATGCTATTGAGGATTTCCAAGATTTCCACCTCTGATGCTCCACTTTCATTTGTTGACCTTTCATAATAATTTCGACAATATGCAAGATGTGTTGCTATCCTTGCACCATCATTGTTGGTCACTAGACTGACTTGGATGATGCAGTTACTCATTGCTCATATTCCATCGCTTACCCCCAAACGAGGAAGTGACCATTCCATTTTTTCTACTTAAGATATTCTCAACTGAATTTGCTTTTAGTTGATGACAAATTCATATCCTTCCGTAATTTGATCTGTCTCTTTTTTTTACACATGTTCATACCTTATTGCGAGAAAGGGTACCTCAACTTTGGTGGTCTATGGAGAATTCAAACTCTTCACCCTACACGTTGTGTCACCAACTCTTGGGTGAAGACCATAATTGCTAATTCGAGATCAAGTGTTGGGTAATTCTTTTCGTGCTTCTTTAATTGTCTTGATGCGTAGGCAATTATCTTTCTATGTGGCATCAAGACGCACACTATGTCGATGTTGTACGCATCGTTGTAGGTGATATAACCTCCGTGGGTTGAAGGTATTTTCAAAAAAGACGTCATTGTCAATCTCTTCTCAAATTTCTAAAACCTATTTAGCCTTTCCTAAGCCATTCAAATTTTTTTTATGTTCTTCTTAGTGAGATTCATCCATGGTGACACTATCGTGTGGCCGTCTGGTGCGAGGCTCCAATAATATCTTGCAAGTCTAAGGAAATTTTTTATCCATATCACATTCTTTGTTTGAACGCATTTGGTTATAGCATCCATCATCTATGCAATGATATTCCTGAGGAAATTATCTCATTCTGCAAAAATTTGTACTTCGAGACTTTAGCGCACACTTTTTTCTCTTAATGTTTGTAGTGCGGTATGCAAAATGTTCTGCATGTTCCTCTAGGCTCGACGAATATATTAGAATGTCGTTGATTTTGAGTTTACCAATGTATTAACAACTATACTATAATTTTTCAACATACTTTGATGTTATCCTTCCTCCATACCATTTTGTGTGCGCGCCATCACTTTTACTATTGAGTTCAAGTGCTCGACTTTTTGCTGTAAATTATGAGCACCAATTAATTGATAACCTCCTTAGAAATATTGTTATATACGTGCTTCCATTAAACACTTTACTTTTCAACGATCGATCTTTCATTTTTATGAAAAGTAAACTACGAACTATATCCATTCTATATAACCCATGCTATTTGAATACTATAACATATCTAAAGTCTAATTGAAGTGAAGATTATAATTTAGACTTGATTAAGCTTCAAATCATGTGTCCTAACTTATCAAGTTATTTGGGTGATTTCTACACCATTCTTGAAGGCCTATTATTCCGTTGTTGCAAAGGTTCCACCCGCCTTGGTTCATCACAATCTCTTACGAAGTGACCCATCTTGCCACAATTTAGGCATGCTCTCGTCTTCCAATAGCATTCACGGAGATGCATTTTGTGGCAGTAGTTGCATGATTCTCTATGTGATGGAGGCTCATTCCGTGCTGGATATGACCTTCCTCGGTTGTAATTTTCTTGGTGCCGCTTCTCTTTTCTTTCATGTCTTCTATCTTTACTTCAAATATAATTTTGATCATTATCGATATCCTCTTGATTTGGTTGAGTTGCGTTTGTTGCGTCGTCATTTTCAAGCATGGTAGCGAACTCTTCCGCAACTTGAAGGGTCTTGCAACATTTTACATTTTCTCGGAGGCTTGGCTTGAGACCTTTAACCCATTGCTTAACGTGATTTCTCTCCGGTTATTGTCGAGTATCATACTTCTCCAACTTTAAGAACACGATCGTATAATCCTTGACCATCATGGTACCCTATTGCAGATCTCGGTATTCCTTCCATTTCCTCGCTCTCCGGGAAATATGTAAATAACGATCTTTGAATATCTTTTTAAACTTTCTTCAAAGAATCATGTTCTTCCTAGGGAATGTGCCAGCCTTTGTTGTTTTCCACCAATGCCTAGCGTCGCATGTCAAACGCCTCATAGCACATATAGTCTTGTAATTCTCACCGCAGTCTATAGCACATATACCTTTTAGAATTATTCGCGGGATTTGGAAGTAGAGGAGGGAGCGAAGATGCTATTATGAGTGGGAAAAGGATTTGTTGTTTAGGAATTTGAGGAGGAAGGAGCGGAGGAACGGGGTCGGGAGGGAGAGGTTCCGGAGACATTTTTTCTAGCCTCTTGTTTAGTTGAAATAGCACTTTACTTTGAATAAAAATCTCAGTGCGTAGCTTTCCCCTATCACGGACGTGTCCTAAAAATATCATTTGTGCATAATCATGCATTTAAGTAACATACTAAGTTAGTTTGGATATCCATTTAGTGATATTTGTATATAGTAATTAATATTTTGATTAGTGCATAATGATTACTTAATTATCGATAAACTTTACAAAATAATTATATAGGGTTATTAGGAATAAATCATAAAATTTCTAAGTAATATGATATATATGTTTAAATAGGATTAAGTAAGCTTAATTATGGGTAACACTTAGTTATGACAAAAAAATATGATTGATCATCACTTAAGTTCCAAGCAGCTGAAGCAGACAGGTGAGAGCTGCTCAAATAGATATTTTTTCAAACCACCATAAGACCTCAGAAAATTCTAAAAAAACTATATAAGCCACTTAACATTATAGTTTCACCTTATAAACATTACCAGAGGAAGAACTCGAGCGAACCGACCTGGGGAAAATCGGGAACGTCGGCTATTTTAGGTGAGTTTTGATCCGAAAATTTTTCTTCTGATTGAGAGAATAATTACTTAGTGATAAACGAACCATAAATTATGAACTTTTGTATGATTCATACATTCGCAATTATCTTTCTATGGCCTCTGGAATCACCTAAAAAGGAGTTTTATAAAGGAAGTTATGAACTTACCTTCGCAAGTCACTCGTCCTATCCCGAGTCTGATACAAGTTCCATTTGTAAATTAGGGCACGGTTAGAATAAGTGAATTAGGGTTTGCAATTTGGGTATGCTTAAATAGACATTCCAATGGTTCATGAGAGGTGGAATCATCCTATTTGAACTTGTATTTTTGAAGAAATGAATTTTTCATTTCATAGTGATGCTTCTGTCAGATTGCAGGACATTGACAGATTGCGACCCGAATTAACTATTTTTTTTATAAGTCTATATATCGAGTTAAATTCTCTAATTTTTATGACAAAATACTAATGAAGTCTAGTTTTCAGAAAATTATGCCCTAGTTAAATGAATAAGTATGAAGAAACATATAAATCAATATTTTAGTGACATACAGTCTGTCAGGGCACAAACCCTAGGTCAGATTGCTTGGGATGTCCTGACTTACTCAGTTGGTATTAGATAATTATATTTTGGGGTTGGAAACCTTAGTATGTCTAGTTTCTAATTAATCCAGAATCATAAGATTTACCCATGCGGTTAAGAAATTATGAATTATTTATTGACAAGTACTCAGTCTGAAATCCTGAGACAGCATCTAGTTAAGTTTTGGAGAATTAAAAAGTTTCAAGTATGGAATAGCTTATGAATATGAATACATGAAGCTAGAAATTAGTATTAGAGAGGATTACATGCATTTTAGGGTGCATAATCATTCATGCATCATAAGCATGCATTGCATATTATCTTATTAGTGATTGAGAAGTAAAAAGGCATTATTGCTTGTAGGAAAATATCAAGTTGCAAGTGAAAGGGAGGAAATCTAATAAACCTCCTTGAAGTGATAAAGTACAAGGTGAGTGGATAAATTTACAACATAGCAAAATATTATATGTTAATTCTTTTATTTATGGTATTAACTCAAGCAAAGCTTATTATTGTTATTATTGAAACATATCTTGATATATGAAAAGTATTTATGATATGTTTCAAGGATTTCATATGAGATGGAGTAACATCTTATACAAAAATATTTTCAGGAACAATGCTTGTGAAGTGAAAATAAGTTTTACTTTATAATGATATGATATTATGGCATTTGTATTTTGATTTTGTTAAACTCCACGTGTTCATTAGCCATACTGTTTGAAAAAGGTCTTTGGGACCGCATTCGATATACATGAAGTCTTTGGGGCGTATATCGAATGTCTTTGCCCTTTGGGGACTGTTCTGCGTGCGCGTATTGACCCATGATCGCTCTACGTATCTGAGAATCATGATTGGGTGGCACACAATCATGATTGGGATACGTATTGATCCATGATTTGCTATACGTATTTGAAACTCTTGATTGTGAAGCTCTGCTTAATTGTATGGCACACAATCATAGAGGAATACGTATTGACCCATGATTTACTCTGCGTATCCGTGACTCTTGATTATGAAGCTCTGCTTAACTGTATGACACATGATCATAGAGGGATACGTATTGACCCATGATGAGTATGCGCAATGATACATGTGTGGAGTTTAATTATGAAAATAGTGATATTTTGAGTTACTTTTACTTATAAGCAAGTTCATATGAATTGACAAGTTATGTTATATGTGCTATGCTTTAAATGTTTTCTCATATGAAAGAAATGTGGTTATTTAAATGTTATATGCTATATACATTCGTATTGTTCTCATATGTTGTACTTTTATTCCACTCACTGAGCAAATGATTGTTGCTCATAATACCCATTTTAAATTTTTTAGATACTCGTAAATTTTCGAGTTGAGTCGACTTGGAGCTTATTTTTGTTGCATATAGAGAAGAGGTCGAGCCGCTGAAGCACTTTAATCCCCATTCACTTTTGTTTTTTTTAAGCATGCATATGTAATAGATTGTCTTAGATGTTGTAATTAAGTTTGTGAGAAATTTTTTGTAAGGTTGTATAAGACTTGATCCTGTGGGGTTATATATGAGATGGATTATGGAAAAAAAATATATAATGACAATATGTGAATGTCCTATCTTATAGGTTTTTATTAAACTTTGATGATTATATGTGTCTTTTGTATGTATTGACAAATAATATAAGATAAATAAGGGAGGAGATTTTGCCGATTTTATTTTTGGAATTGCTAAACATAGCTAAGAGTATGATAATTGAGATTAAAACTTAGTCACGGAGTTGGGTGTGACATTCCCCTGTCTTCTTCCTCTTCTTGGTTTCTCTTCCTTGTCCGCTTCCGACGACACCACTCGTCCACTATCCGCCAAAGCATACGAGCCCTCAATTTCTTAACAGGTTAAACAAGAAAAAAGTGGATTTAAATCCAAAATTCGATCTAAAGCAGAAAGAATTACAAGTGAGGAATGTAAATGTTTGCAATTATGAAATTCCCAAAAAAAAAGAAGGTAAATTTGTAGCCCTAAAAGATAAAAAAATGAACAAATTCTCGCAATCACAAATGAAAGAATAGAAGAAAGATGACTGGTAACCGGTTTCTATGTAGTCGCCTGGCACCCTGAAATGCCCAATACTTGACTCTGATACCACTCTTTAGCCCCCGGTGATTCACTTATTTCCACGCCCTTGAGATTTGGAGGCAGACGCTCGTCAGGCGATATCCGCAGAAGTGGACAGTTGTTGATCCCCTAGCGGGATATAGACGGATGGAATAAGTGATTTATTCTATTGACGATGGGTTATCTCGACCTTAATCAAACGATATTCTTTTTCCTGTTTGGTTGACATGTGAGATATTCCTTGATCTATTCTTGCTCTTATTTGGGTGATCAACATCATAAAATTTTGCAAATGACAAATTTATCCTAGTATACTATTTAAAAATAATTCATCACTTTACATAAAATGATTTGACTGTCAAATACGTAAATAGTAAAATGACATGAGTGCCCTTTGTGGAAATCAACGAATAACTTGTATTCCACATAAAATGAAGAATACGGCAACCCAGAAAACATCCGTCCCACAGGATTAAACATTTATCATGACTCGTGTAATTCTTTTTATGTGTTATCCTTAATCGCCTCATTATTTAATAATATTCCGATGAATAGTCACATATTCTACCGCGTATTCCACAACCAAATGGCCCGTATTCCACAACCAAATGACCCCCAAATGCTGAAGAGAAGCGAGGTCGCCGAGTCCCTCTACCGACCTCAGCTCCAAGCAAATCGTGAGGGACAACTCCTCAAGTGAATCCAGGCTTCCGTCGTTGGGCAAAATTAGAGATTCACCCGAGTAACATAAAATCATCAGACTGCGAAGCATTCGGAGGCAGCATCCATTGAGAAACTCGGGACTAAATTCCTCTCCTAACCATAGTTGGGTGAGCGAAGGGAGGGACGGTAGCCTCCTCAGTTCAGGGCAACCATTAATAGCGAGGTGAGCAAGATGAGAGAGAGATGGGAACGTCCTCAGCTTTGGGCAACCAACAACAAAAAGCCGACGAAGACATGGAAGAAAGTCACGGTCCTCTGCCCCCTGCAACTCCTCCAGTTCCTCCATGCTTCTTATAGTCAAATCTTCCAGCGATGGGAACCAGTGGCGGCTGTCAAAGACGTCTTCTGTACTTGTAGAAGAAGGAGAAGCAGCAGTAGCAGCAGCAGGTGGATTCAAAGAAGAGCGCAACTGGAACCCATCACATCCTTCACTCTTCTTTCCAAATGGTGGGGCAAAACTCTTCACTCCTCTCAACCCATTTATGTACAGATGCTGAAGAGCAGGCAGCTCATGACCCAACCACGTAGGGAGTACGGCGCATGGAAAATAATGAATTCCCAGAATTTTAAGGTTAGGATGTGGTTGGAGAGAATCCGACACCTGCGCCGCCAGCCTCTCGTCCGCATCCCGCTCCACCTCTTCTCGTGCATCGTATTCCCACAGCAACGACAACTCCTTAAGTCCTCGCTTGTCCTTCAAATAAGCCTCCGGAGGGGTGACGTCGGGCCATGGAACAGATTTAAGCCCCCTTAACGCCAGACGTCCTCTAAGGTTGGACAATCCCTTCAGGTCCTTCATTTTCCACCCCTCGCCGTCATCTGATCCGACTCCTATTGTGATACATGACAATGTTTGGAGGTTGGTTAGTCCTATAACCTCGCGAGGCAAGTTAATTACTTGATCCATGTCATCTCCTCTGAGATGCCGCAAGTTAATTAGATCTCCAACATCTCTAGATAATTTTACTTCGCTCCCAGGATTCACAAAGTTTAAAGTTTGAAGAAAATGGAGGTTGTAAACTGATGCAGGGATTGATTTAGCATCATTAATCTCCAAGTATCGCAAGTGTATCAGGCAGCCGATGGAGTCTGGCAATTCCACAGGTTCCCACGTATTCAAAACAAGTGTCCTGAGGCACGTCAAATTAGGAAGCAGATCCATAATTTGGATTCCACCAGGCACACGTACCATGAGTGTTCTTAAATGCTCTGCTTCACGTAGAAGCTCCATCATCTCAAGTCCATCCTTCATATAAACAGATACATGTCGAATTGTTTTAGGGATCACATTCTGTGGCTTGGGATTGGTCAATAATGAATATTCATCTTTAGCAACAAATTGTGCTAAATCATAAATAAGATCATGCATGATGAACCTGTCTTTTGATTCTGTCGTATCATCATATTGTAGAACCGATCTGTGCAAAAATTCATTGCAATAGTCGTTGCCAACATCCTCCTCCATCTTTCTCCTTTTGGGCTGAATAAACCCATGAGATATCCATTGTCGAACTATATCCCATCTGTAAAGTTTCGAACCCTTGGGAAACAAACTTAAGTACATGAAACATTGTTTCAATTCTATGGGCAAATGATCATAACTCAATTTTAAAGCTGGCAAGATGCCTGTTTCTTCGTCTAGCTCCCATAATTCACTTTCCAATAGGTCAACCCATGCCTCTTCTTCATCTTCCCAACGAAGGATACCTGCAAGCACCTTGATAGCCAAAGGTAATCCTCCACACTTTTTTGACGATCTTCTTGCCAATTTCTAAGTAATTGTGATTCCGACCTTCATATACAATCTTCTTAAACAACAACCAAGAGTCCTCGAAAGATAAATGTCCTAAGCTAATGGGAGGAGTTGTTTGCATCATTTGAGCAACATGATCGTTCCGAGTAGTTACCAAAATTTTACCCACTCCAGCATCAACTAAGTGGTTCTTCAGTGAACTCCAATTCTCAAACTCTTGGTTCCAGACATCATCTAGCACCAAAAGGAACTTTTTTCCATCCAATATCACCTTGAGTTTCCAATGAAGTTCATTTAAACTCATTAAATTAATACTGCTAAGTTCATCTGTATTACCCATATCAATACAAAAGGACTTGCAAATTTCTTTCATTAGGCTTGAAACATCAAAACCTTCAGATACATATACCCATGCTCTTGAGTCAAAATGTTTTCGCACCCTTGCATCGTTATTTGACATTTGTGCAAGCGTGGTTTTGCCTAAGCCGCCCATGCCAACAATACCAAGGACTGAAATTGTATCACCACTGGGCTCTTCTTCTTGTAACAACCATTTGATTATCCTATTTTTCTCATCTTCTCTACCAAAAATTTTGGCCTCGTCAAAACAGGAAGTGGTCTCCATGGGTTTCCACTTTCTAATGCATCGCCTCTTGCCAACTTCCCCCGGCAAGATAAGGCGACCCCAATCATCTGTTATCTCTTCGAATCTCTCCCTAACATCCCTAACTCCACGGGCCAATTCGTCTGAAATAGAAACCTTTGGATAGTAATAGTTCAAGTCGAGCAGTACCTCATCATGCTTATTGTAACGCTGGGCTCATTTAAAGAAAAAAAAAAGATAAACTTGAAATAGAAAAAGGAAAAGAAGATGATGGAAATGATTAAAATAAATAGGAAGATAAAATCAAATAGAGAAAAAGATAAATAGGAAACAATATTTTAAAATCTAAAAGGATTAAATTAAATTTTGAAATTTCAAAGATTCTCAAATTCCTCCCCTATAAATAAGAGGTCAAATCAAATAAATCAGTCCCTTTTATTTTTTCTACAAGCCGGCCCTAAGTTTCTCTCCCTCTCGTGCACCTTTTTCGTTCCTTTCTCATCCCTAATTTGTCGCCGCCAAGAGTGGACTCGCCGGAGGGAGGAGACACCGTCGAAACGTGCTTGAACTGAGAGGTGCGGGCAGAGGAAGAAGAGGAAGAGGAGGAGAAAGAAGAAGACTGCAGGATTAGTTTCTGGACAGAAACTAACAAGGTATGGAACTAGGGTAGATTCTTTCTAGAATCATGATTTTAGACTCGAAGCATGTCCTAGTTTATGTCTAGTATTAGTTTCTTAATTTATGATGATTTTGGATGCCGGCCGTCGTCGGAAAAAATGAACGAAACGCACACCGCGCATCTGCGCAAGTTCTGCGTAAGAAGAACCCGACCCGGTTTCCCTAGAACCCGGTCCGGGCAGGTCCATACTCGGACCGAGTTTGATGGAACTCGTCCGAATCTACGATTGCCGCGAGCGCGACACTCTGCAACGAAAAAGAACCCCGCTCGGGTTGATGATGACCCGGCCCGGGCAGTTCCACGACAAAGTCGTGCTCAGCCGGAATTTCTGTCGAGCGGTCGACCAATCCGTCGAATCGGCCGACCGAACTGCTAAGTATGAACCCGGCCCAGGTATGACCTACACCCGGCCCAGTCCATGTCTTGATCTTTCTCCGATGATGCCCTTACAAACTCGGCTCGGGTTTCACCCAACTCGGCCTGGGTTCCAAAACGATTAAGTTGATTTTATAATCCTTTGATCCCTGATTACGTACTTAATTCATAACTTAATGATGATGATGACTATGCTATTAATGCTCCCGTACGTAATCCTAATCTATGTCATGAAGATGATTATGCATATTATGATCTTACGATGAATTAATTTAGATCCAATCATATCTAGGACGACCCGACTCGGCACGGGTGTAACCCGAACCCGATCCGGGCTTACTCTCTGATTTGTGCCGATGATGGCTATGTCGGACCCGACCTGGGTTTCTCCCTACTCGGCCCGGGTTCCGACCAGATTAAGCACATGCTTATGATCTTTTAATCCATGTTCCATATGATTAATTCTGATCAATGTATGATAATGATGTCGATCTGATCCCTGATTTGTTCTTCATGACCTCGTCTTTTATCCTGATTTGAAGTTCCTATCAAGATGTGATTTGATTAATTAAAAGATGCAAGATAAAAGACGTAAATCATTAAATGGAGAGCTCTTTTATGATGGACTGGTGACGACCAGGTTATGAATTATCTTCGGACAGTTATGGACTGATTACGGTTAGTTATGGGCTGTCCTCGGAGAGTTATGGGCTGACTACAGTCAGTTATGGACTAGCTCTGTCAGTTATGATGATGATGGACGGGTTGAGGCAGGCCTTCCCGTGGGTTGAAATATACCCCACTATAAGTCAAAAATAATAATAAGATGAAGCATATTAATAATAAAATCTCTTCATGATGATTTGTGACTCTTGTCACCTCTATGATGATATTTCCATGATCTCTTGATCTATTATTAATATGAACTAAAGAAGACGATTCACTTCATGATTATCTATGCTCATGCAATGAGTTCTCCTAATTCTTTATATGATGATGACCTCATAATCATGATAATTAGTGTTTGCCACTTAATGATGATTTATTATGATCTATCTCGATCTTTTGATCTTATGATCCTAAGAAGATGACATCATGATCTATTGATTTCTTATGATCTTAGTGATCTTCTATCCATATGACATATTATAAGAATTTTTTATTTATATCATGATGATGTCTATTTCCTTCTATATGATGATGATGACAATGTCTTTATGATTCTTGTCTAGTATCATGATCTTATGATTATTTCTATCTTACTTCCATACTGAGTTGTAAAACTCATAAGGAGATTTCTTCCCTGCATGTTCTTAAATGTAGGTCAAGGTATGAATGATGATGGTGGCCAACGGTGACAGATCGAGCTCATAGGTGACTGCACATGATTATCGAGTCTGTTAGATAATGATAGCTTTTCCCTTTCTTTTTATTACTTGATGTATTAATTTTCCTTTGGACTCATATGAAGTCAGTTACCGGTCTTTCGTATTTCATGACGTTACTCTTTTTATTCTTAATGATGATTTAATTATTTCGCATTTATCGTTACTAAGTTGACCAGTCAAAATCTTCTTTTTGCTCGATATGATGTACACGTAAGGATGACCCGTAACGTTTTCGTAACGTATTATACCACATGACAGGGTGCGATTTAGGAGCGTTACACTTATTGCCCATGCGGTTGGCTATTGCCTGCCTTCGAGCCTCTACTTTCGCATGTAGCACTTCATATTCATACTCATCCACTGCATCCTCAGCATCGTATGCCACTCCCTTTAGCTCATGGAGGCGAAGTTGTTCGGATTTGTCACTGATGTCTTTCTCCTCTGCATCTTCAAGTAGGGCATGGATCCTCGTCATGGTCCTTTCCAGCTCTCGCAACTCTTGCTCAGCTGATGAAGGAAGCTCCGTTGAAGACCAACTTGAAGCTCTAGGGCTCAAGGAAGAAGACAATCTTTTTATGAGGGAAGTGAGAATTGCTCCGGCCATTCCTGGATTTGATTGTAGATTCTCTTCTGGTGAGGAGATGAGATGGAGAATCTGATGCGGAAACTTTTCTTGCTAATATTGGCTATATACTGTAACCCAAATAGTGGTCAAGACATCAACTACCATTAGAGCTGGCGTATGAACTTTGATATAACATTGGCTTCAAAAGTCAACCGCTTTCGATTCACGTGGCCTGAATATAGGCTTCAAGTCAACGCCTAATGCTTGCATTCAGACATTCAGACTTCCTAGTTAAGCAGCTTTCTTTTAAAAAAAAAGTCAACGCCTAAAGCTTTGTATTCAGACTTTTAACTTTTTAAACATTACTAGTTAAGCAGCTTTCTTTTTTAAAAAAGTCAACGCCTAAAGCTTTGTATTCAGACTTTTAACTTTTTAAACATTACTAGTTAAGCAGCTTTCCTTTAAAAAAAAAGTCAACGCCTAAAGCTTTGTATTCAGACTTTTAATTTTTTAAACATTACTAGTTAAGCAGTTTTCTTAAAAAAAAAAAGGGTCAACGCCTAATGCCAAAACTAGAGACGTGACGGATAAGCATACAAATTCAATAATAGGCATTTGACCTGACCAGTTAAGAATAAAAAATTAATAATAAATAAGGTTTGTACCGTTGAATCCGAACGAACTTTTTTCGCGTCTACCTACGACTTTCAAATATTTTGTTCACCCCTGAATTATATCGTCTTTTCCACTTAAATCCATCCGTCAACCTCTCGTAACTTTTTCGTTAATTTTTATTTTTTTTATTTATGAAATAACCAAACTACCCTTCTCTTATATCATCTAATATTGTAAAATAAAAAATAAAAAATAAAAAAATAATTATTTCGTCGGAGGGTGTAAGAGGGTAACGCCAGCGAGATTGAGGGGGGCATCCCCCCTCCTTGCGATCTCGTCGTCGACGACGAGATCGCAGAGAGGGCCCCCGACCTACGATCTCCGGCGACGAGATCGCAGAGGGGAGCCCACCCCCCAACCCACCTGCGATCTCGTCGCAGGAGGACCCCCTCCTGGCGCCGTGCATCACAGCCCTAGGGTGCCTGGCGAAGACCTTCAGGCTACGGACCTTCAGGGCTACGAAGAACAGCATCATCTACCTCCTGGTGCGGCTGCTCGATGACGCGGAGGAGCAGGTCACGAGGGAGGCGGTCGTGGCCCTGGCCAAGTTCACGTGCGCGGACACGTGCCTGCACGTCGACCACTCCAAGGCCATCGGGGACGCCGGAGGGTTCGAGCAGCTTGTGCACTTCGGCAGCGGCGCCCAGGTTAAGGCGTTGGTGCTCCTATGCTACATCTCCCTGCACACGCCGCTGCCGGAGAGCAGGGAGCTGTTGAGGGCGGAGGTGCCGGCGGCGAGATCGCAAGGGGGGTGGGGCCTGCGATCTCGTTGTCGGCGACGAGATCGCAGGTCGCAGTGGGGCGCCCCCTCTGCGTTCTCCCTTGCGGTCGACGACAAGATCGCAGGTCGCGGGGGAGGGGAACCCCCCTCTGCGATCTCGTCACAGGAGAGGGGCGAACCATTTTTTATTTTTATAATATATTATTTTTTATTTTACATTATTAGATGATACGAGAGAGGGATAGTTTGGTCATTTCATAGATTAAAAAATGAAATTAACAGAAAAGTTAACAAAAGTTGATGGGTGGATTAAGTGGAAAAGGCGGTATAGTTCAGAGATGTGAGCAGAATATTTGAAAGTCGTGGATAGACGTGAAAAAAGTTGGTCAACCGAAAAACCCTTATAAATATTAAGCAAAAATGACATAAAATGATAAAAGCTTGTATAGTGAAAACTGAAAAGTCCATAAGAAGAAATGGCATTAAAGCTCGTATAAGCATTCAAGATGCAATGGTAAGCGGTTCTTTTTCGCTTAAACAAAATCTTGAATTCGAGTCTTTAGCAATGTGTAGAAAATTTCTATTGTTAGTCTCACATGTCACTGTCAGGTATGCGATGGTTGACCGACCTTCTATCATGTAGCCAATGCACTTAGTAACGCCATGTGGATTGAACAATTGGCGCTCCTAGATACCAACAGTTGGCTACCGAAAAAAATTTGTGTCCAAGTCATGATTGCCCAATAGTTTTTAGTGGACGGATCGGTGGCCCAACTATAATCATTTTTATATTTTCTTTTACCATGAGCTTTCTTATTTTTTTGTGTTTTTCTATTTTTTACTTTTCTTATTTATAAAAAATAAAATGTTCTTCCATATTTTTGAATGGGGAAAAAGGATCGTGTAGATCCTAAAAGGATCCATAGCTTTGGCCTTTGTAGATCTAAAAATCCACGACGGGATTGATATGCGCGGTCCACCAAAAAATAACGGATGGGTTCAAGGTTGACACCTGATTCGACAGAGAGGGAAGGGTCCCATCTACCACCGCCAGGTAGTGCTCCATTTTCACATGACCGCTCCACCGCTCTATTTTCGCACGAAAAATGTTTCGCTCTCCACCCCGAACCCTCGACCTGAGTTGCCGATCACTACTCGCACATTGTCGGCCTGAACACGGTCATTGACACTTCTACCCAAAACGGTGGGTCAAAAAGTCGCTCCCGTTCCGTGCGAGATCTAGGGCATCGACGTTCCGTGTGCAACTGGCCATCGTCCGCTGCCCGCCTTTGACAACACCTCCCCGAACTCGGACCCCGTGTGTCGCAGGCCTTCTGTTCACTGCATGCCTTCGATGATGCCTCCCCGAACTCGGACCCCGTGCGCCGCCAGCCTTCCGTTCGCTGTCCGCCTTCGACGCCGCTGCCCTGGACCCGGATCTCGTATGCCGCAGGCCTTCTGTTCGCTGCCTGCCTTCAACGATGCCTCCCTGGACTCGGACCCGCATGCAATAGCCTTCCGTTCGCTGCCCACCTTCAATGATGCCGCCTTGGACCCTGACCCCACATGCCGCCGGCCTTTCGTTCGCTGCCTGCCTTTGGCGACGCCACCCCGGACCCCGACAGCTTGTCTTGGACGCCGCCGCCCCGGAGCCCGCCAGCTTGCCTTGGACGATACCGCTGTCCCGGAACCTGACAGCTTACCTTGGACGCTGCCGCCCCGCAAGGTCCTTTTCATATGAATTGTATTTCATTTCTTTTACTCCATGTTTCGTTCAAAAAAATTATATGTTGAATTGAACGGAGGTCTAAAAGTTTTCCTTTCACAATAAAACCATTACAAACCTAGAAATATAATGAATACTTCTAATTTATAGAAGCAAGAACTAAAATCTTAAACTACAGAAGAACTAAAGATGGAAAATCTAATATCATCCCAACATTAAGTAGAACAGATAATACTTTTCGGAATTCATCGATGAACTGCTGCTGAACTTTGGTCTAGAGTCGATCCAACAGAAGTATTCTCAACTATCCTTCAGAGTCTTCTCACGTCCTTGGGTTTGAAAAATAGGTTGTTGGCCCTAGCATGATCAATTCTGGCTGTCAGACGTCTCTTTTTATAGGGTCTCCGGTTTCCAAGTAGTTAGGGAACAAATGAAAACTTTTCTATGTGAAATAAAGTAAATTCGAAGTTCTATTGGTTCTGAAAGTTTTGCCTTGTAAAACTACGAGATTTCTGACCTAATTAGTTTCCAATTGATCCTCAAGGCATACGGTAGGCTTCGGATTCCTCGTTCATTGAGCATTCTTTCGAAAATACGTTTCTATGTCGAATTCGATGTGTGTCACGTCCCCTAAAATTATTCGAACGGTCGAATCAGAGTCGAATTACATTTTTAGTGCTTCATTCACGGGGCTTAAGAGGATTTTCACGATCGTGATTCGAACGATTTTATCTCTGATTGCACAACTTATATGCTTTCACAGCCCATAATCGATAGTTAACGACCCGTGACCCTTAAACAATGAAACCATTGATCATTTTGTAATATCCATGAAGAAGCTATGATGACCCGTTAAATATTTTCTTTGAAGTTCTTTGGCATTTAATGGCCCGTTAATAGTTAATCATGGTCCGTTAGTTGAAGATTGTTGATTTCACACCTTCTATGATGTCTGTGAAGATTCTATAATGCCTGGTTATACAAATGTTGGTCTACGTAACGACCCGTTATGTTTCTTCCATGGCCCGTTAATTCGTCCAAATTCAATTCGTTGTAGGAGCCATGAGACTTGTTTGATCCATGAGAATCTGTAGTAATAAGTTGTCTGTTTGAAGCATGCGCTCCTTCAGTCCGTGAAATGCAATGGATGGCATGATATTTGGTCTTCATGATCGTGAGGTGTGCTTCACGGACCATGAGATCACCATTCTGCTTTTTCCAGCACTGTGAAGACGGGCGATTGAGGCATGAGTCAGTGTCTCATGCCCTGTGAAATAGTTGTCACGGCCCGTGAGATTCATTTCTTTTGCGCAGCTCGTTCTGTTAGTGTCATGAATGGCAGAGTGCGGGGCGTGAGCGACATTTTTCTGGGCCCTGAGATTTCTTTAACCGCCCGTGATGAGTGTTCCTTTATTGATATTTTATTTTCTTTTTATTCAGATCTGAATTTGGAAGAATTTAAAAATGTCTTTCATTCAAAAATTTCACAAAGCCGGGTACTTTTGTAAAAGTGGTGAGACAACGATGAAGGTATAAAATCTAGTGCTAAGAAGAGTAGTTAAGTGACATGATAGAAGCGATGATTAATCATTTTGGTTGGAGTTTTGTTTTGAACCTTGCTCGAGGACAAGCAATATACAACATATATTTAGACGTGCATCTAATCTTATCTCGAATCATTTTCATTTAGCACGCATCAATTTATGGTTTTATTTACTTTAATTTTATAAAAATAGAAATCTACCCAAATTATACGTTTTATTGTAGAAAAAGCAAGAGAATTAAATTACGAAGCCACTAGAGAAAATCGCGTTCAAATCGGAGTCAATAAGTGAAAAATAGTGAAACTATACAAGGTCAAAAATTGGCTATCACGGGTGGGCCGTGAAAACTATTTCACAGGACGTGAAATAGGGTCGTGAAACCACTTGATTAGATCGATAAAATGCATTTTTCATGCCAAAAATCTACCCGAGTTATGGATCATGACATATTTGTTAGGGTCCGTGAAAATACAACTTTTACTTCGATTTGGATACTGAAAGGGCCGTAAAATCAATGTTTTGGACCGTGAAATACATGTTACCGACCGTTACGGAGATGGGGCATTACAAAGACAAATTTTGAGATTTCTTCAACTTTTCTTTGGGATTTCAATTTCAAATCAATTCCAAATCGTACCATAAGTCCCAGGGATCATTAGAAAACATATTTACTTGAATTTGAAAAAGTTTTGGATGGTTTCAAAGTTCAATCAAAGTCTATTCCAAATTTTTATTATTTTGACAAAAAAACTCTCAATCAAATTGAAACTTTACCAAAATTCTTAGGATACCTAGAGGCCATAAATAGACTCTAGGGGATGGAAAACGTGTGATGTGGTGCTGTGGTGCTTGAGCCGTGCTATATTGCAGAGGAAGAATTTCGGAATTTTTCGGCGTATGTTCGGGCGAAACTGTGGAGAGCAACTCAGCAAATCGATTTTTAACTTAAATTTGAAGCAATCATAACATAAAACTAGTAACCTATCATTTATGCTAAATTTTGTGTGGTCTATCAAGCATGTATGATTTTTAGTTTATTATATACAACTTAATACATCTTAATATCTTTCTCAAGATTTGTTATCATAAATTTTGTGAGAGTTAAGATAGTGATTTACTCAGCGTAGAGGTCATTAATTTAGGTAATCTTAATTCGTCTCAAGAGTTGGACATGTTTATCATTATTATAATTCAATCATCATCGTAATTTATGTCAGTTAATTATCATCATTAATCATCCATAATTATAAGGCCCAACACCAGATTATTTTATTTTATGTTATTTAATTTTTTACATATTTATTTTTGTTTTCATATCACAACACATTTTTCTTCTCTTAGTGGATTATTGAGATAGATTAAATTTAACTAGTTCCCCATGGGTTGACACTCTACTCTCTACTTTATTACTTGATATGACTAATGCACTTGCTAGCAAATTTATTTGTTACAAATACAACGCATCACTTCCACATTTATGTATAATTAAATTTTATGTCTTTCATTTATACGACACCTTTCTTGACCACCGTTGTCAACAAAAGAGTCAAGAAAACCAAAAAAAACCATAACAGACCCTAGAGGAGATTTCACAATGTGGCGAGTCGAATTTCGAGGCATTACACTTTTGATGTTCTCATACGAAAATAATATTGAATCAACCTTTCCAAGAATTCATGGCAAATGTAATTGTGAATATCCTCTTCCACTTGTTTCCTTTGGGCAGAATGAATCCATGACACATCCATTGTTGAACAATATATGATTCGTCTAGACATGAACCTTTAGGAAACAAACACAGGTACATAAAACATTGTCTCAATTCTATGCGCAAGCGATCATAACTCATTTTTAAAATTGGAAAGATGTCATCATTTTCTAACTTGTCCAACTCCCATAATTCACTTTCCAAAACACCATTCCATGCATCTTCTTCATGATCTTCCTTTCGATGATATCTACAAGCACCTTAATAGCCAAAGGCAATCCTTTACCCTTGTTGGCAATCTTCATGCCAATCTCTAGGAACTCATGATTCCGGCCGTCACAAGAAATCTCTTTAAACAATAACCATGAATCATTGGATGATAAGTGAGTTAAATAACTGGGTGGAGCTGGATGCATGATTTTGGCAAACATTCTCTCTAGTAGTCACCAAAATCATTGGAGCTATGCATAAAAAGTTATGGTTATGGAAGTGACTGCCTATCAAGTTTTGTCGGGTAGTAGCGAGATTAACTTGTCAAATGCGCAAAAATTCATTCTTATGGAATCTGTGTATAAAACTTATTTGCAAGATAGATGATCAAGTCATCTTTCTACCGAACTTATATTCATCTTAAAGGAGATGCTTATAAGATGTTATTAACATTTTAATGCTCAGTTATCAAATTGTCTAATGTGCAAGAGTTATGGCCGTAAGAATTTATTAATATACATAATATGAGGATAAATTCCAAGAATTTTATATGTTAATGCCCCAAGGGTCTGTTTCTAAATAAAATAGAAATCACTCAATTTAATGATTTGTAGAATGAGTTACGAAGTATCGAATCTATCAACTAGCCAAAGGATGAACCCACTTTTCCTTTCCAATGAACCTTTGGATTGGATGTGTTCTTGAAATATTTGGACGAATATGAGTCGTTTAGGTTTGCTATCAATATGAGATTGATGTTCAAGTTATTTGATTTGTGCTTTATGGTTTTTAGGCATGGGTGCACACTCATTTCCCTTTTTTTTTTTTTGTTCCTCTAATTGTATTCACATCCTTCATATGTTTTGATTTTCAAATGCCAAGAGGTGTAAAAGGTCATGGCGAGATAATATACATATAAATATATGTAAAACAATATTTATATGTAAAACAATATTTATATGTATATTAAAAGGGAACACATATTGATTTAATTTAATATTGTAATATACATATAAATTAGTTTCGGAAAAATATAAGATAAATGACTTCTAAAAAATTGGAAAAATATTGTTATTAAACATTAATAATAGTATACTACATACATTAATATATATTTATAATATAATATAATATAACACATATTTCTCTTATTACATTTACTTAAATCTTTTCTTGATGCATTAATAAAATAATATATGAAATAAGTTATCATTAATTTTCATTTTCTCATAATTGTCTTTAATATTTTACCTTTTTACTCATTTTCCTTTTAATATATTTATAGGAATAGAATATATATTATAAGTAAATTTATGTTTTAAAACAGATAAGATTTAATAAAATTAAAATAGTTAACTTCCTATTCAAGATATAACTAATTTTAATCGTTAATAATAATATTATATACATATGGATAATAAATTATTATGTTAATTACTGATGGTTTTTTCCTTCGCAATTACCGAGGGATACATTTCCGTCAGTAATTTTGAAGGAATTATCCGTCAATAATTAAAATAATAATTGATAATTAATTATTATTATTATATATAAACTATAATAATAAAGTATTAATTTTAATTATTGAGGGATGATTCTTTCAAAATTATTGACGGAAATAATATCCGTCAATACTACCGAAGGATGAATCCGTCGCTAACTTCAATTTATTCCCGCCCATTTTTTCCTCTCTTCCTACTCGTTTCCGGCTCTCCTTTCTCCCCATATCTTTCTCTCCTTCCCCATCTCTCACCCGCTATCTCTCTCTCCTCCTCTCCCTCTCTCTACCACGGCTCCGGCGACAGCGATCTCCCACAGGCGGCCGATCCAGCGATGGCGGCGGATCCAGAGGGCTGGCGGCCGGATCCGGCGCGTTGGCGGCCGGATCCGGCGCGCCGGTGGCCGGATCAGGCGCGCTGGCGGCCGGATCCGGCCGCCAGGCGGCTAGATCCGGTCGATCCGGCGCGCTAGCGGTCGATCGTATCAGGCGCGCAGGTGGCTGGATCCAGCCGATTCAGTGCGCTGGCGGCCGATCTGGCATATCCGGCCGCCAGCGCGTCGGATTCGACAGGTGACCGGATCCTGCAGCAGGCATTCGATCCGGCACATAGTCTTCTGATCCGGCAAGCTGCCGATTGATCGGCACGCTGGCGGTGGATCCATATCGTAAGCGGCTGGATCCGGCCGACGACGATCGATCCAGCGCACTGGCGACCGTTCCGGCGCGCAAGCGGCCGCACGCAACGGTTTCGGTTTGCGCATGTTGGATGGGGGCGCCCGACGTCGTTCACGGCCGTGACTGCGATCCTGGATCGGACGGTAGACGCCCCATCCCCCTCTCCCTCTCTCTCTATCTCGATTCCGGCTGTTGCTCTTGATCCGACAGTAGCGGTCTATTTTTTTAATATTTTTTAAACCATTCCAACGGATGTATCCATCTCAACTTCGCTAGTAGCTGCAACGTGTGTCGCCCGTCGAAGGATTTGACGGGTTGCACCCTCCGATGCCTTCAACGGATTGCACCCGTCGAAGCCTAACTATCGACGGGTTCTCCCGTCCAAATCCGTCAAAACTAGCGAAGGGTCATCCGGCGTGGGCAGTGCGGTTGGGAGCTTCCGACGGTCAAATCCGTTGGAATTTGAGAAGGAGGACCTTTCCTTCGGTATGTTTGACGGATTACGTCCGTCGAAATTTCTGATGGCAAAACATCCGTCCCAATCATCCTTCGAAACTTGCGAAGGATATTTGAGGACCGTCGATAATTTTTTCCAATGGCGAAATTTCTAACAAATTATTATCCGTCGAAAAATCCGTCGTAAAGGTATATTTATGACGGATTTCGAAGATTTGCGACAGAAATATCCGTCGCAAAATCGTTAAATTCTTGTAGTGATCTCCCTATCGTCATCCGCGAGGGAGGCGAAGGAACACGCTCATCTTTCTATCACCGTCCGGCCAGGAGGAAGGCGAAGGAACGCGCTCTACGACGAGGTCTGCTCTGATCCGTGACAAGGCATCACGAAATCTACTTTGAACCGTGATGAGGTCTGCGACGAGGCCGGAGGAAGGCGGAGGAATGCACCTGTCTCCTTGTCATCGTCATCCTTCGATGCTTTCGCGCTTGTCGACGTCACTGGAGCGCTATGCGAACGGTGCAGATTTCACTGAATCGGCGCCCATTGAATCGCGCACATTTCACTAAATTGGCACCCATTGAATCGTACATCTTGCCCGACCATAGATCTTCGATCCAATGGTTGATTTGTTTGGAAGGACATTCCTACCGACTTAAGTTGCTAGGACAGTCATTAAATCCTTTAACTAATTATTTTATAATCATACTTATCAAAATTCATCTCTACTTAAGTTCCTTTTTATCTCCTTCATAAGCAATCAAACTCTACTTTTATTTCTTCCTTTTATCAAATTTTTAGAATTGTTTAGTTCCATAACATTTATCACTTAAATTTTAGAATATTATTTTAATGAGAGAAATATCTCCGTGGGAGCTCAATATCCATTAAACATTCTTTTATATCTCAAATCAAATTAAAATCCCTAATCTCGATCTAATTATAATTCCTATAGAATTTTTTTTTCTTTTCCTTTATCCTTTTCTAATTCATCAATAATTCTACTTCAATTTGCAAATTATTTTATTGTCCCTATTAAAATCTTGGGGTATTACATGATGAAATGAAGCAACTTAGTGATGTCTATTTGTAATTGTTTAGTTAAACACAGATGATTGATTCTTGCAAAGCAGAGAAATAACATTTCATTTGAACGCAAAAGAGTGGACATAATCTAAAAATCTGAAGCTGATAAAATGACAAAGCAGGAGCGTAAATTGTTGCAATCAAATCTCTCCAGCTTCTCAAAAATAAGAAGCAGCAAGAATTCTACTCCTTAAAAAAGAAAGGAAGGTAAAGTAGCAATTACGAGTTAAGAAGCGATATCACATAAGTCTGAATACTATGATGCTAAAACAAGTGCTGAACTAACCCCCTGATCGATTAAAAAAAAATAGTGTAATATTTGGTGTGTGCGGACTCTGAGACAAACAAGCCACCCTGCAACTCGCTCCATTAATTTCTTGAAATTCTCTTTTGGTTAAACACAAAAAGATGGAGTTAATCCAAAATTCGACCCTAAGCAAACAAAACTGCAAGTGAGGAAAGTAAATTAATTCTTGCAGTTGAACCTTATCGATTTAATTAATCCATAATTTATATCACCATTAGAATATATTACTACTGTTTAAATCTTCAATTATATCACATTACAGCATTTGGTAAATACTAGTAATATAAATAATAGTTAAAATAATTGGAGAGCAAATCATCAAAATATCTCTAAAAATTATTTTAGATTCGAACAAGAAAAGAAAGTAAAACTGAGTTATATTTATTTATAATCAAATATTTAAAAGTTAAAAATTTAATTGAATGGATTATTTCAACTAAAGTAATTTAAATCAATACAACTCAAATAAGATAATAGTCATGAAAAATTTAAATAAAATAATCGGTGATACATTTGAACTCCTAAATTCTCACAAAAGAAAATGAAGTCAAATTTGTATGCCTATAAAAGACGAAAAAGAAAGGCAAATTCTCGCAATCAGAGGTAGGATGAATCCTGGTAAAACAAGTTGCAGCTGCAGGAGGATAGAAGAAGATGACGCGAAGCGCCATCCTCTCGGACATGGCTGTCGAACGATTTCTATGTAGTCGCCTGGCACTCCGACGCCCCCAATACTTGATTTTGATACCACTCTTCAGCTCCGGGTGATTCTTTTAATTCGACGCCCTTAATATTGGGAGGCAGACGCTGGTCAGGCGAGATCTGCAGGAGTGGACAGTTGTCGATCTCCAGATGCCGAAGAGAAGCGAGGCCGCCAAGTCCCTCCACGGACCTCAGCTCCGTGCAGTACGTGATGGACAACTTCTCAAGTGAATTCAGGCTTCCGTCGTCGGGAAAAATCAGATACTCTCCGCCCCAGTACCCATAAATAAGCAGAGTGCGAAGCATTGGGAGGCAGCGGCAGCCGGAGAGCAACTCGGGACTAAATTCTGTGTCGAAGGATAATTTGGTGAGGGAAGGGAGAGACGGAAGCCTCCTCAGTTCAAGGCAACTGCCAATCGTGAGATCATCAAGACGAGCAAGAGATGGGAGCGTCCTCAGCTTCGGGCAATGATAAATGGTAAGCTTACGAAGACATGGAAGAAAGTCAGCGTCCTCTGCCCCCTGCCACTCCTCCAATTCCTGCATGCCTCCTATAGTCAACTCTTCCAGCGATGGGAACCAGCGGCGGCTGTCGACGTCGTCTTCTGCACTAGTAGAAGCAGCAGCAGCGGCAGAAGCAGCAGCAGCATGTTGTTTCAAAGAAGAGCACCACTCAAACCCATCACATCCTTCACTCTTCTTTTCAAGTGGAAATGCTCTCGTTCCATTTATGTATAGACGCTTAAGAGCGGGCAGCTCATGCCCCAACCACGTTGGTATTACGACGCCTGGATAATTATGAATCCACATAGTTTTAAGGTTGCGATGTGGTTGGAGAGAATCCAACACCTGTGCCGCCAACTTTTCGTCCACGTTCCCCACGAGTTCTTCTTGTGCATCATATTCCCATAGCAAAGCCAAGCTCTTTAGCCCTCGCTTGTCCTTCAGATAAGCCGCCGGAGGGGTGACGTCGGGCCATGTAACAGTTCCAAGTCCCGTTAGCGCCAGACTTCCTCTAAGGTAGGGCAATCCCTTCAGATCCTTAATGTTCCACCCCTCAATGTCATCTGATCGGAATCCTAGTGTGATTGCTGACAACGTTTGAAGGTAGGTGAATCCTGCAACCTCGCGAGACAGATGATCGTTGTCATATCCGCGGAGATGCCGCAAGTTAATTAGATCTCCAACATCTCTAGATAATTTGCATAAAGAACCCAACTCTAAGGTTTGAAGAAAATGGAACTTGTACAATGATGCAGGGATGGAGCTCAAAGGTTCGTATTTCAAGTAACGCAAGTGTTTCAAGCAGTAAATGGAGTCCGGCAATTCCACAGGTTCCCCCCTATCCAAAACAAGTGTTCTGAGGCATGTCAAATTAGTAAGTACATCCATATCTTGGACTTCACCAGGAACACTTAATATGAGTGTCCTTAAATGCTTTGCTTCACGCAGAGGCTCCAAGTTTAAGATATCAGTCTCGTCCTCTGTATGGATGCATAAATGTCGGATTGTTTTGGACACCGGATAATGTGACTTGAGAGTGGTTGTTACCAGATATTCATTCTTGGCAACAGATTGTGCTAAATCATGAATAAGATCATGCATGATGAACATGTCTTCTTCTGATGGGGAACTTGCATCATATTGTAGAATCGATCTGTGCAAGAATTCATTGCAATAGTCATCGCCAACATCCTCCTCAATCTTTTCCCCTTCGGGCTGAATGAACCCATGAGATATCCAACGTTGAACTATATCTGATTTGGAAAGGTCCGAACCCTTGGGAAACAAACAGAAGCACATAAAACATTGTTTCAATTCTTTGGGCAAATGATCATAACTCAACTTTAATGCCGGAAAGATGTTGTCTTTTTCTTCATCTAGCTCCCACAGTTCACTTTCCAATAGGTCAACCCATGCCTCCTCTTCATTTTTCCAACGAAGGATACCTGCAAGCACCTTGATAGCCAAAGGTAATCCTCTGCACTTATTGACGATCTTCTTTCCTATTTCTAAGAAATTGTGATTCGAACCTTCGTAGGCAAGCTTCTTGAACAACAACCAAGAATCATCAAAAGATAAATGACTTAAATAAATCACAGGGGTTGTTTGCATGATTTTAGCAGCACGTTCGCTCCTACTAGTTACCAAGATTTTACCCGCTCCAGCACCAACTAAGAGGGCCTTCAGTGGACTCAAAAGCTCTAAACTTTTCCAGACATCATCTAGCACCAAAAGGAACCTTTTTCCATCCAAGATCACCTTGATTTTCCAATGAAGTTCATTTAAACTCATAGAATTAATATTGTTAAGTTCATCTGTATTATCTATATCCATGCTAAAGGACTTGAAAATTTTTTTCATGAGGCTTGAAACACCAAGACCTTCAGATACATATACCCATGCTCTTGAGTTAAAATGTTTCCGCACCCTTGCATCGTTATATGACATCTGTGCGAGCGTGGTTTTGCCTAAGCCGCCCATGCCAACAATACCAAGCACTGAAATCATATCACCACTGGAGTACTCTTCTTCTTGTAACAACCATTCGATTATCCTATTTTTCTCATCTTCCCTACCAAAAGTTTTGGCCTGGTCAAAACAGGAAGTGGTCTCCATGGGTTTCCACTTTCTAATGCATCGCCTCTTGCCAACATTCTCCGGCAAGATAATGCGATCCCATTCATGTGTTATCTCTTCGAACCTCTTCCTAATGTCATTAACTCTACAGGCCAATTTGTTTGAAATAGAAATCTTTGGATGGTAATAGTTCAAGTCGAATAGTACCTTATCATTCTTATCGTCCATGTGGTTGGCCATTGCCTCCCTTCGAGCCTCTAATTTCGCATGTAGCACTTCGTATTCGTACTCACCCAGTGTATCTTCAGCATCGTATGCCACTCCCTTTAGCTCCTGAAGGCGAAGCTGTTCGGATTTGTCACTGATGTCTTTCTCCTCTGCTTCCTCAATTGTATCATGGATCTTCTTCATGACTGCTTCCAGCTTTTGCAGCTCCTGCTCAGTTGATATAGGAAGCTCCGTTGAAGACGAACTGGAAGCTCTCTGTGCCAAGGAAGACAATCCTTTTATGAGGGAAGTGAGAATCGCTCCGGCCATTCCTGGGTTTGATTGTAGATCCACTTCTGGTGAGGGAGATGAGATGGAGACTCTTATCTCAAAACTTTTTCTTACTAATATTGACTTTTTGCATGAATCCAATTACCCAAATAATGGCCGAGACATCAACCACCGTTAGAGCTGACATATAAACTTTAATATAACATACGTTTCAAAAGTCAACCACTTTCGATTCACGTGGTCTGAATATAGGTACCTAAAGCCAAAAACTGGAGACGTGTCCGATAAGGATACAAATACAATCATAGGCATTTGACCCGTCCAGTTAAGAATAAGATAATTGAAAACAAACAAACATTAAGAATGAATATTATGTGCGAAACAGCAAAAAAGACAGAATCTCTCGTATAGTGAAAAGTTCATAAGAATGATTATAAAGGTACCGAATAATTCAAAGGGATAGATTTGAATTCTGCTGAGATTATATACAAGGACTTTAATACAAAATAGGATAGATTTCGACAGTTCTATGGTCAACCTCCCGCTATTCAAACTCGTTATCTGAGTAACAAGACTTTCGTATGAACAGACGACTTTTGTCGCTCCAATTGTTTGAACAGACTCATTATCTGAGTAACACAGCTGTGGGTCAGCATAGATCTCCCAATCTACGGTAGACGATTTCTTTTGAAAAATATGAAAAATCGTTAGTTAAAAAAAAACAGCGCAGCGAGTGGAGACGCAAGGCAGCAGCGGAACATGAGGCAGCAAAACAGAGAGATCCCAATGGCGAAGCAGCAAGGTCAAAGGGGAGCTTCGAAGGAGGAAAAAACTAAAAGAGGACTCAAACTGCTGAAACAAGGCAGTGACAATGTCGAATGCAGACGAAGCAAGATCAAGATGACCGGCAGCAAAGTAGCAAGGTCGAAGGGGAGGCCGGAGGAGAAAAAAAGGAAAAGAGGGCAAGAGGAAAAAATGAAAAGAAGGAAAGATGACTAAAATGTTGAGGCAAGGCAGCGGCAAAGTCTGTGTTATAGGCAAAGCAACACCAGGCAGCAAGGAAGAGGCAATGTCCAATGCAGGCGAAGAAAAACGAGGCAGCAAGGCAAAGAGCAGCAAAGCAAAAGGTCGAAGGAGAGAGAAAAAAAAGGAAAAGAGGGAAAGATGACCAAAATGCTGAAGCTAAGGCAGCGACAAAGTCTGATGTTGCAGGCAAAGCAACACGAGGCAACAAGGAAGAGGCGACCAACAGCGATGCAGTGAGGTGGAAGGGGAGCGCCGGAGGAAGAAAAAAAATAAAAAATGAAAGGAGGGAAAGAGGATGATGCTGAACTGGACTGAGCTACTTTTTTTTGTAACGACAGGTTTCCATGTTTTTCAAAAGAAACCGCGGACCGAAAGAACGACCGTAAATTGGAGGATCAACGGTGACCCCACAGCTATGGGTAAAATAGAGCCCCACCACGCCCCCCCCCCCCCCCCCCCCCCCCCCCCCCCTTCGTACTGTTTGCGACACGCAAAAGGGGGAGACGCCTCCCCACCTCCTCCCTCCCTTTTCGCATCAGCAGCATCATGCAGGGGTGCGGCGACAGGCAATAACAATGGGCCATGATAGATAACAGCAATGTCAGGCTGGACGTAGGATCCCATCCGATTGGGTAGGATTGCACCTCTTTTAAGATGCAAATCCGACTCGACTCGATTTGGGTCGGATCGAGTTGGGTCCGATGGTCGAGTTACTCGATTATTTTTTTAAAAAAAATTTACTATTTTATATTATTTTAATATAAAAATATAATTTAATATTTATTATAAAGTATAAAATAGGTTTTTCAAATATTTAAATATTATTTTCATATTTAAAATATTTTATTTTAATATTGTTTAACATTTTAAATTTAATATAGGCTTAAAACTAATTTAAATTATAAAAAAATAATAAATAAATAAATTATCAGATCTTCGGATCGGCTTGGGTTGACATTTTTCAATCTATACCCGACCCGACCATGAGTGACCCGCCCCAATCCGACCTCGTGTTGAGTCATTGGGTTCATCAAATCGATCACCCCTAATTAGAGGGAACAGTAAGGACCCCCCACCCCCACACAATCGTTGGAGGTAAAGCCTGAGGATGCAGCACCCCGATATTTTTAAATTATATTTTATATATTATTGTATTTATATTTATTTTATTTTTTAGCAATGTGTCACGTAAGTAAATGATCGAAAAATTAATTATACTAGACGAAATAACAATTAGTGAAATAAGTTAATAATTAGAAAATAGTCTTATTACAAAAAAAAATTAGAGGACATAATTGAAAAGGAGGATAAAGTTTGTAAACATTAAGTGAAATTTATCCGTGCATAATTACCCAATAAATTTTAGTGGATGGTAATGGAATGTTAATCTTTCTTATAATACTTTCATATTTTCGAGTTCCTTTATTAGTTATTACTTTCTACTCATTTTTTCTATTGTCTTTTTTTTTTCTTCGATTCCTTCTGAATGCTTATGTTAAGCATGTTATACAATATAAGTAATTAGAATAAAATAAATAAATAAATAAGAAAAAGGATGTATAGGTCTAGTGACAATCGTTGAGATGGATGATAAAATTAATAGATAGTCAATGTACTCAAATAGTCTACCAAGTCCAGTGACAAAGACTTAGCCCAGTGCCATCTGGCCATTGGCATAACCACAATCATCCACATGATTGGTTAGTATGCAAATAATGCAATCACAACTTATGAAAACTTCCAAACAGAGACATGGAGAACAAAAGAAAAAAGATCTATGCGGAAGATTTTATACTTTATTGAAAAGATTTCACATAATAATGTTTTTAATAACTTAAATTAATTATATTAGCTTGGAAAAAGATAAAGATGGAAGAAAGAATTTATGTGATTAAATTTTAGCAATGGTTATTTAATTTAGACAGAATTCTTAATATGATCATCAAATTTCAATTTATAACATTACGATTATTGAACTTTAAAAATATTTTGACCGCATTCATCATGACCAATTATCGTTCGTTAATCGGTGGATTTATTATCGTGGCATTATGTCAGCATTTTTTATATCTCTCATCAACTCAAACTTAACTTTTGTATTATGATTTTTTTATATTTTTAATTTTTTTAATGATGATCATGATTAAATTTTTTTTAAAAAAATGATCATGTATGAAATTTTGAAAAATTGAACCATACACAAAATTAAGTTTGAGTTAAGAAGAGAGAGATAAAACGTTGACATGACGTTTTATTTTTTAAAATCTAATATGGAAGAGAGAAAATGTTAATGTGATATAAGTAAGCATTTACGTTAATTCCACATTAACAAATCCACATTAACAAATTCAATTAACAGACGAAAACCAATCACGATGACCATGATCATATTGATTGTTGCTCAAATTTAGTAGATATTACATTTTTTCAAGAATTTACTAGGGGAAAAAAGATACTGAAGAAGAGGAGAAAAAAGAAAATGGGAAAAAGATTGACACCCAAATACCCAATTCATAATAAATGTTTTGGGATAAAAATTTAATATAAAATTCTTTTATTATTATTTCTAAAATTAGTTTCACTTTATTTTATATTATTTTATTATTATGTTAAAAATAATACTTTTACTATCAAATGGCTAGTTCTTGTGCCGCGGGACATCACATACACGTACAAACCAATTCCCCCACTTCGAACTCTTCCCCAAACGGATTGAACCCACTCGGAGAAAACAAAAAAAAAAAGAAGCTATTTTCCTCTTCTCCGATGGATCGCAGGAACCCTAACCCTCACTCCGAGAGCGTCCTCGATGCCCTCGGCGAGGAGGTCGTCCGCATAGTCGCCCCGGTCTCTGCCTGCATGCTCCTTGTCGTCCTCCTCGTCACGGTCCTCAACTCCGGCGCCAGAGCCGACCTTTTCTCCATTGCCACCATCGCATTTTCCGGTTCGACTCCCTCGTCCTCCGGCGGAAGCGGAGACGTATCTCTCTGGGACGAACTCACGGGCGCCATCATCAGCTCGCTCGCCTTCGTCGTCCTCATCACCCTCCTCACCTTCGCTCTCGTCCTCCTCTTCTACCTCCGCTGCAACTCCTGCCTCCGCTCCTACCTCGCCTTCTCGACCTTCGTCGTCCTCGCACTCCTCGGCGGCCAGATCGGTCTCCTACTGGCCGCCCGCTTCGGCATCCCTCTCGATGCCGCCGCCGGCGCCCTCCTCCTGCTCAATTTCGCGGTCGTCGGGGTCATGGCCGTGCTTTCCTCCTCCAAAGTTCCGATCTTGTTGACACAGGGGTACCTGGTGCTCATAGGCGTCTTCGTCGCCTACTGGTTCACTCTCCTCCCGGAGTGGACCACCTGGGCGCTCTTGGTCGGCGTCGCTCTGTATGATGTAGCTGCCGTCCTGCTGCCTGGTGGTCCATTGCGGCTGCTGCTGGAGCTTGCTATGTCCAGGGACGAAGAGCTGCCGGCTTTAGTGTATGAGGCCAGGCCGGTGGAACCTCGTCCTGGAGCAAGGTTGTGGAGAGAAAGGAGACAAGTTTCTGCAAATTCCAGTTCGATCACGGATGCTGTTGACGGTGGTTCTTCTGCATTACCAGAGACGAGAGTGGTAGTGGTCGAGGAATCGGCAGCGGAGCCAGAGTTGACTGCTCCACTTGTACAGCGATCTCCAGAGCAGGATGTGAATGAAGAAGAGGAAGCAGATGGAATTGGACTGAGCTCTTCAGGAGCAATCAAGCTGGGGCTTGGGGATTTCATATTCTACAGTGTTCTTGTCGGAAGAGCATCACAATACGATTTCATGACTGTGTATGCGTGTTACCTGGCGATACTGGCGGGGCTCGGTGTGACCTTGATGTTCTTAGCAGTCTATCGCAAAGCAATGCCGGCTCTTCCCATGTCGATTGCGCTTGGCTTGTTGTTCTATCTGTTGACGAGGATGCTGCTCGAAGTGTTTGTTGTTCAGTGCTCCGTGAACATGCTGATGTTCTGAAGATTTGTTGTTCTAAGTCAGGAAAAGCTAAGAGCTTTCTTGTGCAAGATGCTTTATTGTCTTTTTTGCAGCAGTCCTCTCAAATATGCATGATGGATTGGGTTGTACATTTTTACCCAGGAGAACAAAACAAATCCGCAATTTCCTTATGTTTTACTGTGATACATCTTATGAATTATTTGTTTGTAGCAAGAACATTTTGAAGTACATCGAGGTGAACCTGTGATTGAGTATGGGATTCGTCGTTGCCTATCATGGTGCAGAAACAGAAATACTTGTGCAAATGAGCCATGGGAAGCTATACTATGATTCATGTAATAAATATCTCCTCTTACACTGAGGCAACACTTTGTGTATGAAATATTGAAATGTATCTATTATTGAACACAACTCTGATTTAAGCGAGAACAATTGAGAGATTTCATCAACTTTGTGCAGGAATGTGCTATGATGATGTGAACGTTTTAGTGTCCTGGCATGTGTGCTTTCTCTGTATCTAGAATTGTTGTTTCCAGAATATCTATTAGTTAGATAAGCCAATTCCGCAAATAAAAGCTAGCTAATGTCAGAAACAAATGAGACAGAAGACATGCTGTTATGTGAATGAATTCAGTTGGTCAACTTTGTTTTGGACGTTGGAATTCTGATGACCGTGATCTTATGATCTGCTCTGGAGCATTCAAACCTTTCGAGTTCACTTGCTTCCAATATCTGAAACTGAACAAGTCTGCAAGCACCAATTGCAAGCAGTTCAACTTTTCCTAAACATTTATTCAATTCACTATGGGGAATTGTCAAAAGAATTACATAACCCTAAAGAAAAAAAAAGGAGTAAAAGAATAAATATTTACAGGCAATGATTGCTGGAGAAGAATTCTGCTAAAATTACTACTTTATAAAGGAAGCAATCTTTTATACTTGACATACAACAGGAAGAAGGAATACACAAGCGCACAACATATGCTCGAAATAATCAGCACCAAACTGAAATTGGATGGGCTGTCAAAGACAGAATCCTCAAAGTTCATTCCAAAGACACCAGTGACGACTGCAAACATCGTGACTACAAATGTGGCAGCTGTGAGGAGCAGCTCAAACTGGATCAGCTGGTTCCGAACATTGTCCTGTTGATTCCAACAAAGTTAGTTAGATCACTTCTCTAATCAGAAACCAAATTGTTAAGAGAGAACAGAAACGTCTGCTGCTGTTTCTCACCAGCTTGATGTTTATAAAATCTTCAGTATCATCTATGTACTCTTTAAGCTGTGGCACCAAAAAGTTACAATAAGATAAGGACTCATGAAGACATAAAGATTCAAGAAACGATCATTCAGAAAGAGTAATGTAAAGCTCTTACTGATGATAATTTGCTTAAAGTGTTGTCTATGACAACAAAATATGCTTCAAGCAACATCTCTAGTTCTGCAATGTGGCCGACGCTATTGGACGACCCTCTTGAGCTCTCATGTTTGCCAAAGCTCATGATGGTACTGCTCGATGTCCTTTCAGGTTGTCCATTGCTTGAACTTGTAGGAGAGACAGGTGCGGATCTTGAGACCCAGTTCCCAGATGGAACACCATTCAAGTATCCCTCAGTGGTTAAATAAGCCTCCACTCTTTCCTTCTTTTCAGTTAGATACATCTCTGCCATGTCTCCATCATCATCCATGAGCTGCTCTATCTCATCCCTAACCTGGTAAATTGGATATGATAAATTACTAGCTGCATCACAAATTCGGGAGCCAAGGGGATAATTCTTGTCCAGTGGTCGTCCAATGTACCTTCTGAACCCTATGGGTCAATGAAAGGAGATGGCTTTTGAGTCTGCGGACATGCTCCAGGTTGACGGTGCTAATAGATCTTGCTAGTTCCTCCAGAACAGGATATATCTCAGTTTCCAGTTCTGTAACCTGTCACATTCAACGTAAGAGAAGAATTCACAATACCTTTCTTCTGTATATATCGTGAATTATATGTTCACAGAAATTCAAAATTTCTACACACATCAAGGGACTAAGGGAACATGATTCAATTTATCACCTGAGCATCAAGTGTTCCACAAGCCAACTCAAGTGCAAGCTCCAGAGCCTTGAATTCGAAAGGGAGATCATCTTCATGAAATAACAAGTGTAAATAGTTATAGGCAGAGACTTGCAAGCTCCAAGAATCAGAAAACATGATGTTTGATCATAACGTTTTTTGAATTTTGTGTATCTCATGCTCTATGTAAATTCCATACCACTTTGGTCCTGCATCATCTGAAGCCTTTGGCACAGTTCTGATTGGTACAACAATACTGAACTGTCCAGGGAGTTCATGAGCAAAACATCATCAGCTGTGATTATACATCTAACTTGCTCAAGACTGACAACAATGGCTTTCTCTCGACCCAATATCGTGGAAGGGTAGACAAAGACAGGATCAAGAAGGCGAAGATCTCGCGCCGGAAGACCACACCTCTTCATGAGGGACCCCTTCTCGAGTGCTATAACATGTGAATTTCCGCTTTTGTCGATCTGTACCCATGAGCGGCTAGTCTGACCTCTCTTCTTGAGACTTGAAGGTCCAAATCCACTGAAGACACGAGTTGCAATGCCGTCTAGTTTGACCCCTTCATGGTAGGAGGCAGGCTTCGGAAGTGAAGGTCGGAATGAAGATGAGTTGTGATTCTTCATTGTGATTCTTGAAAGTACGGCTTCAGATCACCACAACCTGGTGTCGTTAAAGATTCAAATGCAAGCCAAGGAATGCCAGAACAAGAAAACAAAGACATACATACTTAAAAAGTATAATTAAACCATCATTTGGATCATTCTCAGTAGCATTACCAAAGGCCACGATATATCAAGAGGACAAGATAGTAAGCAAAGTAACTGATCCAAGTTTTAACTTGAGAGACTAATCAGGATATCTGCAATCTTTCTAGCGAAACAGCATATAAAACAAGCTTCTCATTTTCTATCATCAACTAACAACTAAGCACAGAAGAAGCTAAAAAGCTAGCAGATCCTACCTACAACATTGAACAATAAAAAAGGCAGAAACCCGAAGCAAAACATAACTTTTACAAATTACAAATCCATCTTTTCTTTTGTAGTCAGTAACATGGAATTGGACTGGGAAAAGATACAAGGAACTGAAATCAACGCAAAAAGTCACAGATATTGCAAAAGGGAAAAAAAGTCTGAACATCTAGGTCCTCTGCAGTCACCTTCGCCGGGAGCGAAATGACCGCGAGAGCAGCCTCCCATCAGGCAGGTGGAAGAAGACTCCGAGAGGAAACAGATTGGCGAAGCAGAGCAGGAAACAGATAAGGATCGGAGGAATTTTGAGGAGAAAGAAAATTAAAGCAGGTGAGAATTATAACAGGTTCCATCTATGGTCAGAGGATTTTTGGCAGCTGACAGCAATGTTTTGTTTAACCGAGCTGCGTCCAATAATTGAGCGCAACTTTGCCCAATCATTCTTGTGAGCGGCTCAGAGTTTATGATCTGGAAGCAGGTCAACATGTTTAAGCAGCTTGATTTATACTTATTATTATTACTTCCTTAATCAATACTTGGTCTCCAATATTTAACTCTTTTTTTCTTTATATAAATATAAGAGGTTAATGAATATGTACAGACATTTATTTTTTATCATTTAATTAATTTAATAATTATAATTCATTATTAAATTAATGATATATTTCTTAGATGAAATAATATATATTTAATGAGATGATTTGATAATAAAAAAATATCATCTAAGGCTAAATAAATCATAGCCATTGAATTAATCATATTTGTTAAACATTTTGAGCAAGGTTGTCAAGTTAAAATTCTACTTAAATTCGTTTTAGTGGGGTGAACTCGTATCATAAATTCGATACGTGAATATGTAAAGTTTATGTATAATATTAATTTAATAATTATTATTTTTTAAATTGCATAAAAATATATTAATAAATACATAAAAAAGTAAATAACATGAATAATTAGTGAATAAAAATTCATAATATAGAATTGTAATAATTTCAAATGCAATCTATTTTTAGATTGTCAAGATTCAAAAAATACGTAAATTCAATTAAAGTCTTATTAATTCATATAATGAAGTTAATGAATTTATATACAAATAGAAAATGAATAAAAAAAACTAGTATAGTCTAAACTTTTTTATCAAAAGTAGTATTACAACCACTATGATGTCATAATAACATAAGCACTATGCCTTATTTTCATCATATGATTGATTTTTTATTTAAATATTATGGTCCAATGAATAAAATAATAAACAAAATTCATCGGAGTCACTTATAATAAATTATATATTTTATTTTCTCTATATTAATTTTAAATAAATTTAGTGTGATTACAAAATAATAGTTAAAATAATAAATGGAAAAACTTGTTGTTGCCTATTTAATTTTTATTTAAATATGATGATCCAAGGAATAAAATAATAAACATAATTCATTGAAATTACTTATAATAAATTATATATTGTATCCATTTTCCCTATATAATTTTTAATTTATTACAATATTTAAATAAATTTAGTAGGATTAACCTCAACATTCACGACAGCTAACACTTACCAACCTAGAAAGTAGACAACACGTGATTAGAAACAACAACGTTTCTATTTACTTAATCGGTTGACGTATTCATACTTTTTACTGCATTAAAACATATTTAAGTTTGTTTTTTCGTCACTTTACGGTTTTAACATGACTTAACTCGTTTTTTAATCTTAGAAACTTGAATTCGTAAGTTTTTAAGTATTAAACTTAGTTTTTAACAACTTTGAGCTTGAGATCCGATGATTTTGATCTTAGTCACATTTTACTACTTAATACATACTTTAACTTAATATATATTTATTTATTAATCTAATAAATAAAATCAATACTCTATACGTTTCACATCAAATATTTGCATTTTTCTCTAGGCTGCGTTTGACATGCGAGAACAAATCGGAACAATGAAATGTTCTGCCAAACACTAACAATTATTCTGGTGGAGCCCGCCAGAATAATTGTTACGGTTAAACGCGATTGTTCCAATTTGTTCTCGAAAAAAAAGCCACGCCGTAGTTTTCCTCAAAATGTTCAGTTCGATGTCGAACTTTCCCAAACAAGCCGACGAGATTTTTGGGTCACATCACTAATGTTCTGAACATTAGTTCTCGCGTTGGGGTGTTGCCAAACGCAGCCTAAATATAATGTATCTATATATATAGTGTAAACAATATACCATGCTTAAAAAATTGATTGAATTCTGCCAAAGTATAAGAATTACATATGCTGTAAAGGGGAATGATTTTTTTTTATTCTTAAATCACTCGAACTTTTGTGACGGTCGATTTTTTTTTCATTCTTATTTAGCCAGTGGCCTCATTTGTATTTTTGTATTAGTAACACTTCCTCTCTCATTGGCATAATCTGTAACTTTTTTCGTAAAAAGTAACCAAAAAAAAAAAACAATCAAGGAATGCAACATCAGAAACGACCACTTCTATCAAGTAGCCAACAGTAACAGGAGTGCATTAAAATAGTCTAAAATTATCTGCCTAACGACATCAGATTTATAACTTGATTTACTTCCTAGGAAGTATAAGAACGATTTATCAATCAAAGTGGTAAGAACAGAAAGAAGATTCTTCTATCCACAATTTCTCCATCAACAAAGAGCCATTGATTTAATCAACAGTGATTAGTTCAGTCGATAGTAGAGTTGAGTTCCAAGCGTTAGTTGGGTGTTAGTAGTCTCAAGTTTGAATCTTGAAGTCATCATCTTAATTAGGGAATAAATCGTTACTACTCTATTTTTCTGACTCCGAATTAGTAGCCTCGGACACCGAAGATCTCCGTAGACTCGTGCCGGCATTAAAAAAAAACAGAAAAAGAGCCATTGATTTATCTTTCCCGTTAGTTTCTTATCTGGTGTCGAAAGAAAATCAGTCCTTCCAAGAACAATAATAATAACTGATTTGAACACGAAATATGAAATTCATGAAGTCACAAAATTCTTATTTTGCTGGGAAAAAGTAAAATATTGATGCTTCGAAAAAAGAGCCATCAATGTCTACAATGGCAGGACCTTCTGCTTTTGGCTGACTCATTCACATGCAACAGGCAGTGAATGCTGTACTGTACCTCATGCCTCCGGTGTCTTCTTCTCCAATCAACAGCAGCAAGATATCTCAAAATGGTTTGAACGAAAGTTGACTGATAACTGACTTCTTCCAAATTAACACCATTTTCTAAGTTGTTGAGATCCAAGGAATCGTCACAGAGGTCCCAATCTCCTGCAGCTGAAACAGACGAATTTTATAACAAGCATTCATGTGAGATCCATTCAGATATCCACATGAACAGATCTTAATATATTTCATTTCAGATCTCTCTAGTTTGGTTTTTTTTTTCAGAAACAACGAACTCGGATAATAAACTTGCAACACTTGTATGATAAATTAGACATACAATAATACAAATGAGACAATAATAATATCAAAGAACCAAGAACATCAGCAATACAAATGTACAGAGTTTAAAAGTTCATTTATTCTGAGAAAAAACTTCAAAGTTACATCGTAAGAAATTATATGCACAGAAATTGGATACACGGTAAAAGAAAAAGCCTCAGAAAGTGAATGGAATCACCTTTCCTGCATGATAACTTGTAATCAAGAAGGGATATATCATTTCAAAGAAATAAGCTCCCTGATTTTTTTAAGCATAATTCTGAGACCCAGTGGGTGCTATTTAACCATTTCCAGATGCCCTGTGAATGCATGCTAAGAAGAATCAAAACACATGGTCCATGGATCACTGTGTTAGGATTCATATTTCTCTAATCGAGAGAAAGGCTTGTGTACTTCCAATTGTACAATTCGGAAACTAAGAAAAAGATGACCTTAGTTTTCCAATCATCTCATACTGCACAAAACCTTGGCTTCCTTTAAAGAACAACTAAAGTGGAAAGGATGAACTAGAACCAGTAACAGCTGATAGAATATGAATATTACTGAATGAACACAACTGAAGAAAAGTATAACACACAAAGTTATCATCAGAGATGAGAAATCGGTGGTTTATTTTGCATGATGAAACCTTGTCGAACACAACAAGTATACCTCTTACATTGAGAATTACTAAACAGATTTCACACTTTTTTTCTTCTTTTGGTTAGGACGCCTAACATATTTGCGAACAGAATATGCCAAGCGCTCTGGGCCTTACGGCACATGATTATAAAAAAAAAGAAAACTCTGAGTTTGATTGTTCTGTCAAAATGGAGCTTGCAATTTGCAATGAAAGATAAAGATCTTACAAACCAAGGATCAATCAGTATATATACATTGAAAAAAAATATATATGTCGACTACTTTCTTGGATCTGACAATGACACTTAAAACAGTACATAGAAACTGAAGAGAAAAATCAATGTACACCATTTGGCTACTTTCTCAAAGCCAAACATTATTGTCTAAGTAAATCTAACATTCATTTTGCAAATCTCACTTTCTACGTGGGTACTGTAATGTCTTCTGCGATCCCTCGAAAAGGTCCAACAAGTATTCCTCCAAATCATCCGGATCATACTTAATGAACCGATCTATGTGTTTCTCACCATCCAACCGAGGTGCATGTCGTCCCACGAACATCCGATAAGCTTGCAGCACATTGAGGGAAATTTTGATCCTGAGGTCATCTCTGAGTCCAGAATCTGGAATTAACCATCCTGTCTGGACTCGGTAAACATCTTCGAAAGCAAGATTGAAACGTCGAAATCTTTCCTTAATATCTCTGATGGGCGTTTGAGTAGCATTGGAATTTCCTTCATCCCTCAGGAAAGAGAGGACAGAGTTCCATGACGCCCTCTGGTAACTTGTCGAATGCTGCTGGAGCTTGGCATAATGTTGCCGAACCCATTCATCACCAAGGAACTTTTGCAGTTCTGGACCTTCAACCTTTCGAACCATGTAACATATATTGTTCATCAAAAAGATGCTTTGTAGTGCATCATCAATGTACAGATTGGACCTATCATTAAGGTTCTTTTCTAAAATTGCGGTGACCAATCTGAATTCTCTGGCAAGAGGCGAAGAATGAAAGTAGCTACTGCTTTCGCTGCTATGGTCTGCTGGTGATTGTTGAGCACTGTTATTCTGTTCTTCCAGAATGAAATCAAGGGTGTCACTATAAGCAACAAGAGCCTTTATGTAGTTCATCACATACTTTGTAAGGGGAAGGACCACAGCACTGGCGAACATAGTAGTCGATGTATTTGATCGGATAGCATGTTTGAACACCTTGATGGTTCCCCTAATGGATTTTCTCAGTCTCATTAAGACTTCACAACATTCATTCAGGATGCTCAAGCCGTAGTCTTCCGGGAAGAAATATTCAATTTTCTCAATAACAGCTTCCATAGTCTCATACATATCAAGTATCTTGAAAATTTTTTCTGGCTTTGGAGTAGAGATGGCTACAGCCTCAGCAAAACTGAGAAGTTGGAGAATCGAACTCTTTGTGGTCTCAACAAAACAAGATTCTCTTATGGACCTTGACATTTCCCCAAAAATAAGGTCGCAAAGACGCCTTTCGCTTCCAAGATAGACATAAATGAATATACCCATCGACTTTTTCCACAACTGTATCATGCGACTCAAGGTAGTCCATTCCATCTTCTGAACTTCTTCTATGCTAATTTTCTCCATTCCGAGGCTGATCAAGTACTCTTCTAGTGCCTCTTTTCTGGCATTTATGTAGGTCTGACAACATTCCTGGTTATAACTGCATTGAAACATTAACTTCGCAATGGACTTGAGATCGCAGACTACACGAGGCTGAATCAAATCTATTATGGTTTCTTCTTGCTCTTTATCGGTATTGTCTGGAGACCTCCCCTCAACTGATTCCCTTTCAAAGGAGCTGCATGAGAAATCATCTATGCTATAGTCTTCTGTTGAATGAAAAGATAATTCCTCCGGTTGCACAGTCTGGCGATGCTCGACCAGCAGGTGGACAAATTCATCCTCAAGCCTCACCATGGCCATCTGAAGAATGCTTTGAACAGAATTCACTAGATCTCTTTGCCTTTCTTCTTCATCGGGGAAGTGTAACTTCTGTAAAAAATCATCAAGCTCTCGAATTTCATTTACGAGATTCAAGTATTGAGATGCCTCATCAGGACCTTGATCCCAAATGGAGGATTCATCAGAATCCCAGTCAAGTATATTGTTTTTCAACCTTGTCAGCCATTCTTCAATGTCATCAATTCCTCCTTCTTCTGCAGTTGTTACTTCTGAGAACTGGCCAAGCATCTTTATCATGTCTTCAGTAGGTTCCATGATTTCTGATGCCATGACAATGCCTCTGGCCTCAATCGTTTCCGCGGGCATTCTGGAATTGCACACTCCGCCCTCGACAAAAATAGTACTTACACTACCTCAATAACAGACTGTGACTTGAAGCAGCTCCAATTGCGTGAATAAAGAACCCCCAAACAGAAAGGATACACGAAAAAAAAAAAAGAATGATGATTTTAGATGTCTATGCACTCCTCAAGCAGATTACCAATTATATGGGGGCCAGAACAATATGAGGTCAAAGAATGAAAGAATTGTAGAACAGTAGAAGATAGCTAACATCCCTGGTGATAACAAAATTAAATCATAGTATTTTAAACAAAGAAATGAGATCAATCAAAAGCACCAAGACGAGTTGCCATGGACACAGAGACAAGAATGAAATATAATATGAATACTTGCATCCAACATATAAAGAAGGGATCAGTGCTTCCTAAATATGAACAAAAGCAGCAGCAACCGCTCGTGCACATCCAGACGAGCAATGGGAAAAAGAGGCGCGAGGAACTGAAAACATGCAAGTTCCAAAGTTCAGCAGTTCTGAACAGGAAAAGACTTTGGGCATGCTGAGGATTTCAAGATCGGAACAGATACATAATAGAATCAAGATTTTCGGAAAGAATCAGAATCACATGCAAGTTAGGAGCCGGAAAAAAAAAAGATGAACCAAATTGGAAAAGATGCAGGTTCAAAAGTTCAGCAGCTCTGGACAGTAAAGGACTTTGACATGCAGAGATTTGAAGATGGAGACAGCTCCAGAACTGAACCAGAAAGAATCAGAAGCACATACAAGTTTGGAACCAGAAAAAGATGAACCAAATCGAATGCTTCTCGATTGCGGACAGAAGAAACGCACTCTATGCTGGCTCTAATGACAGGAGGCGAGTGACAGGAAGCAGTAGCGCCGGCAGACCAAGGACCACAAGTCAGTCGCAAGAAAAAACCTGGACAGATTTCAAATTAACTCGAGGGTGATCAACCAAGATTCAGGAAAGAGACAGTACCAACAAAAAAATCTAAACATAGATGAAGTTTCTGAGCAAGGTCCTCGAGGGAATGGCGGAGTTAAGAGAGAGAAGGGGGGGAGAGAAAGAAGAAGGTGGCATGAAGCTTCTCCAATTTGGCGCTTGCTTGTCTTCTCTTCTTTCCTCCCTCGTTTGCCCTCTTTAAGATACAAATTCTTTGTTGGATTTTGTTTTGTTCTTTTTGTTCCTCTTTTTCCACCCGTCGAGAGTTTGTTGACTTCTGTACAGCAGTCAATTCCAAAAAGTTACTGCCTTTGACCCGAAAGCCGCGTCGACTCATGAAGGCCGTTGGTTTCGATCGGACGGCGAGGAACAAACTCATCTTGCTTCGGCTCGCTGAAAATGCGCGACAGCAGAAAACCGCCGGGACTGTAACAAAATATGGTTGGTCGGATGATCAGTGGGATCTCTTGATCGAATTCTGAATTTGATCAAAAGGCACCTTTCTGTTTGGTTATTGGAGCATCAAATTAATTAGTATCTAGTTTTGCATTAAGATAGGAGCAGTTGGATTTGGAATTTTCAACAGATTTGAATCGCATAGATTTTGGAGGGCAAGTTCAGGTCTCTGTCAGAGTCAGAGACAAACTTTGCTTCAATAAAAATGTTGAATTTGGACTCCTTACAACAAAAATGTTGGAAGAACGCTGCAAAATTGGGGTCAAGAATTTGACTCTTTGTTTTGCTGTTGCTGATGAGTTGAACTTCAAGCTGCCGGCAGAGGAACAACAACTCTGTTTTTTTTTTTTTTTTAATGCTGTCCCTTGGAGGAGTTCAGACTGTGCAAGGAACAAAACATGCATCTGATTCGCCATTTTTGACCATGATGACTGAGAGTAGCGTTGAAGGAATTATATTGATATTAGATGAAGTTACAATCAGGATTTGGTGATCGGAACCTTCTTGGTGGACTTGGATGATGAGAGATTTTAGGATATTGATGCACAACTTTCTGAAAGAATTTATAGCGTTTCAAATTGGTTATGTGACTCATCTGTTTTTCAAATGTAAAGATCAGCATCATGCAACATCTTGCAAGGAGCTGACATTAAAAGTTTCATCAGCCTAAGAAAGAGTACAAAATTGACTAATGTAATTGGCATTCACTGCAAATGACTTGCTCTAGAGGAGAAATGGATTCCATATGAAACAATCAGGAAAGAAAAGTGTGAGCTTTGAACTGCATCCAATTCTTAGGCAATGAAAATGTGCTTGGCTTTCTAGATGTTGTGTACATAAATGGAAATGAGAGCAACAAGTGATGCATAAACTCAGACTCATTCTATTTCAACTTGGTACCACTGAACTGAACCAACCTCGCCATCAATTTCTAGCTCACAAACGGACCTGACAAGGTGAGAAACGGCATCATCAAGTGTATCGAACCTTGCGAGATCAGGTGGCAAGGCATTGTTAGGCCAGTTTTCCAGCCAACCCTTCAACCTGACTCTTAGTTCATCTTCTGAAACAAATTCTTCGTTCTTGCCTGGTTCCAGAAGAACATAGGTGTCTGATTGTATAAATGCCTTTCTCCTCCTTACTGCAGCAACCTGGTGGTAGAGAAGAAATTGCAAAAAAAAGAAATGTAAAACTCAAACGCACCAGAGTTCTGCAAAGATTTCTGGATAAACAAGCTCATCTTGAATCGTTAAGACTATAAAGATTCTTACCGGAAAACAGTGCCACATGTTTTTATCAAAACAAATGCCACATGTGTGATATACTAATATGAGGAAATAAATCATTTGAAATAGTGATTCTGATATGAAGCAACTAAGTTAATAGTGAGGCCAATAAGGATGTAACCTAATTATGAAACAATACAGCTGGACACAAGCCAGAATTATCTCGCCAGCAGATATATATACCATCAGATTCTTGCATAGCATATACTCTTTTTTGGTGAGTTGGCATCAAGTTGAGAGAGAGAGGGAGAGAGATGGCATCAATAGGTTCCATCAACATTCAGAGAAAGGATGACAAAGATGATGAACTAAAACTTGAAATTGGGTTAACCAGTTTTTCTGAATCCAGTATGTTATATCAAGTCACTGTTTGGACCATCAAAACAAAAACGAAGGGCAAGAGGATCACTTTGAGAAACAAAAAAGGTATAATAGTCACCCATTGTTTGGACAAAGAGTTATTTTTTATCGTCTGAATGTCTTAACTAATTCCAAATTCTTATTCACTTATATAGTAAATTTACAGAAATTAATGTTCAAATATTTCAATCCTGATAGCATTGAGGCAAACTTGACATTCTAAAATCTTCATCCATTTTATCTAAGAATGAAATGTCTTGCTCTATCATTTACTGAAAAAAAAAAAAAGACGCGAGCTTATCAGTAATGTTACATTAAGAAAAAGCAAATAAAAAGCCAGAAGATGAACTGGCCTTTGTTTGAAGCTTCCCATGCATTGTTTTCCTGGTCACCTCCATATTTGCAAGGTAGCAAACATCACCAGTTGTAGATATAACCCATTTCCTGTGATATGAAGTTTCCTTGTGTAATCTTGACACCTGAATGCCTAGAGAAAAATACTCACTCTTACTCACAAAGCAGCTTGAGTTGTTAACTAACACAATTATGCCGAAGTATAAGGAAAAGTACCTCTAGTTCAATTTTATTACTAGGCAAACATATGCACTTGAATGGTCATTTAGCTTGAGAAAGAGCAAAAAATACTCCAAAAGTTCCAGTTGACATGTAAGAAAATAGAAGTGTGTGCAAGCTAAATAACAGTCGTACATTTAAACCAGACCAATTTAAGAAATGATATAAACCAGACCAATTGGCATTTCCCAAACACATAAATGATTATTCCTCTTTTGTACTCTTTTGTTTTGTGCTTGGGGAGAGATGCCTGGTGAATCCGTTGTACTTTGCATTTTTGGGGGATCCGGGTCATGGCTGAACGACATATTTTTCTTTTATTGCTGCTCTCCCTTTGAGAGCCTACACTTGTACATGTCCTCCATTCCATAGTTATATATACTTGGATGAAAGTCACAGACCTGGTGGTCATTCTTTTTTTCCTCAAAAAAAAATTTTTGATTATTCAACTCATGCTACACAGAACTGAACTCCTAGAAGTAAAGTTCTGAAGCCGACAACTACGATGTGCTTACTTTTTTATGGGAGTTCAGAACAATGCACCAATGGTGAGTACTGAGGATAGTAGGCATGCATTAATCATCTATTAGAATACAAACCAGAAGAGTCATTACATAGTATCTGGACGAGTCCCGGAGGAGGACCATCCTCCCCAAAGATATCTATGCTCCTTTATAATTAAGATCTTGTATATAAGGCCATCTTTCACAATGTAGTTGGCTACAGGGAACTGTCGTGCTTGTCCATCATTTATTATCCTTTATCGTTAAAATCTCCCCTGCTAAGATAAGTATGAATGCTGGTGCATCTTTAACGAGCCTTATCTTGTCCGAAAGTGTTCTGTCCAACTTGAAGCCCCATCCAGACATTTTTTTTTTTTTTTGTTCGGACTCCATTCTTTGACAACTGTTTGGCTCAAAATTTAGGGAAGGGAAAGAAAAAAATGGGATGGAAAAGGATGGGAAGAAAATATAGAAAAATGGAGGTGAATGATTACTCTTGTTTGTTTATCAGAATTAACGATAAGAAAAGGAAATGAATGTAAATGATAATTTTATTTTTTTAGAGGTAAATAAATGTTAAATGATAATTTTATTTTGAAGATTTTATTCTTTGTATGCATATTTATATGTTAGTTTATATGACTAAAGATGAAAACATGTGTTAAATATATATTTCCTCTTTTTTCCATCTTGATTTAAAGTTGAAAGAAAAATGAAATGTCGGAGAGGAATGGAGAAGAAACCGGAGAACTTTCTTCGTTCCTCTCTAACTTAAATTCAAAAAAATAGTGGAACTCATTTCTCTCTTTTTACCTCAACCAAATAGGTTTCTATATGCGGTGATTACAGAATCTTCATTATAGTTTATTTAGTGAGCTTTGGGCTTCTGATATCTATCTCGTGAGTGTTTGACAAGTGGAACGGTATAACTCGGATTCGAACTTCAATTTCATCGTTTAACAGAACCGACCGAAACTAGAATTTGATTCTAATCCGATTGCCAAAAGCTGCCAAAGTCGCGAGAAATCAGAAGCCCAGAGGGACTAAACAATAGAATTTAAAAATGAGACTGAAACAAGTCTACATTTTCTTCACTGGCAAGACTCAACACAAACTATGTAAACCAAACAATCAACACAGTAGCCAATGCAAGAACAAAAAATCTACTGACAAAAACACCATGTTAATTATCAAACGTTCTCTTTCTCTCTCTCTATTTACAAAAGCAACAAGTTAAATTGTTAATTGTCAAACTTTCTCACTCCCTCTCTCTATTTACAGAAAGCTACATTATGCAGCACAACTGCAAGAGGCGATTTTTTATGACATGAGACGAGCAAACGGTTTTGCCCCAAACTTTCTTCATAAATGATTAAAACACACCCCGATTGCAGAGAAAGAATACAAACATCAAACTGAATTCACAGAGATGAATCAAATAATAGGAACCAAAACGACCCACTCAAAGCAACAGGAAAAATGTAACTTTTTTTTGTTCAATCTGAGAAGAAGAAGTGCACGAACAGTTACCAGGAATGGCTGCAAAATTGCTGCCGAGGCTCTCCATCGCCCAACCTCTAACTCCGCTCATCCCTCCACAAATTTATACCATTTGTTCTCTACCCCTCCTGCGCCAACCTTATCCAGGGCTAAAATCGGAAATCCAAGATGGAATTCCGCGGCCAACACAAGGAATCATACGATGATGACGCCGACTTTTTAGCTCCTGTTTCCTATTATACCCTCACCTCCCTCGAACTACCAAGCTGTCCTCTCTTTAGCAGTCTCTCCCTCTGTTCGCGTCGTTTGCTCATTCCCCTCCTCCGGCGAGATCCCGGCGCAAGACATAAAGTCTTCGACGAACTCCGGGAGTTCATCTCCAACACTTGTTTCCCCGTTTTCGAGAAATCTCGATTTAATTTGCCCTTTTCGACGGCTTTACAAGAAAAAAAAAACCATTTTTTGTTTCGAATTCTGGGACCAGAGACGGCTGAGTTGGACAAGTTCCTGTATTGTTCCGCTGTTCTGGCATGATATGTGATAAAAAGATCAAATATTTGCTCTGCATCATTGCAATCTCCCTACTGGGATTGGCCAGAATCCTTCAGGAATCCTGGATACAAGAGTTCATATCCAAAGAAAAAAACTTGGCATGTCTAATTATAATACAAAACACGTCTGAGGAATACGCGCCTCGTTCAGGAATCCAACATGTTCAAAGCTGATAAAAAAAATGAATTCTTCTAAAGATCAAAACTGAAATATTCACTAGTTGATGACACGAAAATGCCGAGTACAGAAGCTCGGAGGGATCCTCAGGAAAGAAGTCACTACTGATAATTGCCATGACAGACATATTGATAAACTGCAGACACACAACATTCTGACAAGAAAAAAAAACTTCTAAGCTGCCATTTTTTAGTAAGATATTATTCATTCGAACATTCTACTTCACTCTTGTAAAGTGTACGCCATGTTGTTCGTGCGTAGATCACGGAATGAGAAGAATGATGACATGCCAATCATATAGAAAGGTCTCATCTTTTTTTCAGACCAGTCTACACGCTTATGAAAGGTCCTACAATACAGATTGGAAAACTTTTAGTCTCCTCTGTGACCCAGTCACCCAAATCAGCTGGTCCTACTAACTTGATTGATTAAAAGTATTTGACCTTAACTTCTTAGCAACAACTTTGAAATAAATTGGATCCATCAATCGAGAAAAAAAAAAGAGCTAACAAAAGATTAAATTAGATGGCCATTTAAAAAAATAAATAAATCTTTAAGAAAAAATATATACTTTTATATCTATCATTTGAGTAATTTTTTCACTCGTGGATTGTTGATAATTTGATTTAGATCAGTCCTTCGTGTAAATAACTAAGTGCAAAACTTTTTTTAACACGAGAGATTTGAATTCAAGATCTCTTATTTAAATTGAATGTACAATAAAAAATTTAATTAATTAGAAAGATTAACGTCCTTGTATTTATAAGGTAAAAGCAAAGGACAAGAACTTGTTGATTGAAATGACTCACTATTTGTAGAATTCTTCTTATGTATAGCTTGTCATTTAATGGACCGGCAATGCAGAAAAAACACAAGTTTCTGCTTCCTCAATAAATCCAATGGTAATGCAAGAAGTGCCAGACTTTTATACATAGAAAGAATTATCAACAGATGATTTGTTGAACCATTGAAGTTTTGAGACGAGATCCATGTTCAAGGTATTTATCATTAGGGTTTGTCACACTGTTGGGTATAATACAGCATCATATACTCTACATAATTTTTGAACTAAATTACACACAGTAGCCATATTTTAATTTAAAATCATGCATATTTCTTTACTAGAAATTCCAGCGTGTATTCATTTTTTTGAAAGGAAAAAAAAGGACAGACAGAATTGTTTGGTATTGTTGGTATGAATTTGACAGTTCTCTGCAACTATCTCAGAAAAAACAAATACTTGAGCTCTCAAACTTTATGACAGTCCTAAGAATTTTAATCAGGTTTAGAACTCAATTTCAAAGCTGTCAGTGTTGAGAAATTATCAATCAACTGGTCATGCTGACTGGTGGCCATCCCCATAATACTTCTTACTCTACAACGTATGCATCAAACTTTTGTGGACCCTCATGGTATTAACATACAGAGAACAACATCCCAACTAACCTTCTTCTTGCCCCTTCTGAAATTTCCACCTCTCTCATCACCTTTACATGCTACACATTTATGAGTTACCAAAGACCAACATTAAAGTATGATATCAATTCAAGATATGGCAAGGTCTAGAGCAACCACAAATGGTATTTCTAAAGGAAATTACATATGTTTCCTCGAACCCGTGAACCCGACCTTCCGGTAGGGAGGCGCCGCCCTCTGCGACCCCGCCAACTTACCGGAGAGTTGATCCAAGAATACTTCTAAATGGGTCTACTAGTGGACATGAACCTAGATGCCTTCCAAATCACCTTTTCAACAATTGAGTGATTGGCCTACACATTGAGGTCTTCCTAAAAATTGCTGGTCATTGTGTGCTCCCAACATATTTAAAGCTAGTAGCCCCCTTCCAAGAATGGGGAAAGCAAAGCAATGGCTACGTGACCTTTTCTTCTTCCTCTTCTTCCCTTGGCCAGTTGTGTTTTTACACTCATCATGTCTGCATCCACTGCGGACTTGGAACTTGGAACTTGGAACTTGGAACTTGGAACTTGGAAGAGTAAAAGTATGCACCAATGTTGAGGGGGTGGTCACAAGTCTCATCACATGCCGAGCTTTAAATGGCCACAGCTACGACTCCATGGCTCACATGATGCAATAATGTGCCACTTTTCTTGAAATGATTGGGGATTAGTTTATTGCTTGATCCAAACTAATCATCATAATAACTCATCAAGTATGAGAACAATATGTTACTTCAAGATGGCAGTGGAGTGGAGCACAATCAAAATGTCACCACTGAAAAATGATTAAAACCTATTTAACATTCTCATGATATCATTGTTTAAGCTTCAAATGAAGCATAGAATTCACATATATATAATTTTTTGTTTGATGGACGACACACTTGCAAATCTACCAACCTCAAGTGATATTATAAACAAAGGAATGAGAAGAAGAAGAAGCATACAAAATCTCAAGTGATGGGGAATGAAACAAAATCCACCAACCATGCATCAATCTCAGTTCTTTTATTTTATGTAATCAGAATGAACAAGCCCATTCAAAACCATGTTAGCTGTCTTTGATCAAGTGACCCCCATAAATTTTTCAATGAAGCACCACTTAAATGCTCCCTTGATTCGTTCTTCTTTTTTTTAAATCGGTAGAAGTTGTTCGATACAGTGAGATATCATCATAAAAAAATAAATGAAGAGAAATGTTGGTAGGTGATAATTAACAAGAAATGTTGAAATTAACAACATATATACTTATGTGGTGATAATTTATAAGAGATATTTGACACTGTTGGTAGGTGAATCTAGTAGCACGCATACGAATTCAACCACTCAGAAAAAAAAAACACAGGAATCAATGAGTTGAATAATTATTTGTATGCTTGTGGAATTTTAACACTTTGTATATTAATTCTCCAACGTGAACATTGTCTTAAACCTTTGTCCAATAAAATCTTTTCTACGTTAGTTTATCACGCATGAATTAAAATTAGTATTTTTTTTATGTCGGTCTGAGTTTACGGGAGATTTTCGATGTCTAAGACTACTAGCACTCGACTAATCTAGAGTCGACAATAATAATTTATTTTCTGATTAAGATAATGATCCTAAACTCGAACATGAAATTACTAATATCCAACGAACGTTTGAAACTCAACTCTACTACCAATTGAGTCAATCATGGTTCGTTAATTAAAATTAGTATCTAGTGCAATAAGAAAAAGTAATAAAACGAATTCCATAGGTTGAAACTAAATCAAGAATCCCAATCTTATATCTCTTTTGCAATTTGCTCATATTTAATGAATTATTGAACACTAATGAAAATCTACCTAAATATTAGTACCCTCAAGGTAAATTATGCCTAAATAAGATGAGAAATTCAGTAAACTCAATTTTAATAAAATATTACTAAGTTTGCACTTTGAATTTAACGAAGGTATTAAAGCCCCTTAATTCTTACGTATCATTTTCCTTTTTTTTCTTTTTTTCAATCTTATTATAAGCTAACGAAAAGTACATCCACACTAACTAATACTATTATATACTTATTTTATTTAACATTAAACGCCCTCGAGCAATAAATAAATCAATTTTAAAAAAGATATAAAAGAATAAGGACATCCACACGTCGCGCCTCGTGATTCGCTAAACCCACGAACGCGTGGGCGCCCGTGCGACGCCCCCCACACAGAGAAAGAGAGAGGAGAGAGAGAGAGAGAGAGCGCGCGCACGTGCGGGACCCACGCGAGACCGAGCCGTCCGGTTGACCGTCGACGTCCGGGTTGACCCACTCACCCGCAACCCGTCGCCACTCGCACCAGACATCGCCCATCCCCTGCGCCGTCCCGAACGCCAAACACCATATCTTCCGGCACCTCTCTCTCCCCCTCTCGTTTGGTCCCGCGGTCTCTCATCCAATGGAAAATGAGATCGACCCGTTCGCTGTTGGGAACATTGTACAGCTGATCCCATTATACCTCCTTTACTCCAACCCAATTAAAAAAAAGTAAATAGAATTATGGTGCAATAACAATAACTTGGAAAGCTTTTTCTTATTATTCTACAGTTTTTAACGTTATTTTAGTTTTATATTAAATACATTGTAATAATTAGGGGAGTTTTTTGTTTTTATGACGAAAGAACAATAAAATCGATAGATATTTTTTTTCATACTAAAGTTTTAGAGTTATTAATCCATATGTATTGAATTTAGAACAGCCAAGTTTTGTCTTTCTATTTTGAATTAGACCGATTTTAGACTAGTAATAATTTACCGAATATCAAGACTTATTTTTATTTATATTGAAGAAGAATTCAGAGTTTTCAAGTTATAATGATTTACTGATTAGAAATACGGGAAAAAAACGATGAAACATAATAAATTTATTTTTTAAAAGTAAATTAAAAACTCGGAAACTAAAAAAAAAAGGCGTTTCTGGAAGGAAAAGAAAGAGAACTGTAGACGACTGGGAACAGAAAGCATCGTGGCAGACAGAGGAAGAAGGGAGGGAGGGAGGAAGGAGGAGGAGGAGAGCAACAAGAACGAGGTGAAAAAAAAAAGGTTTCCTTTTTCTCTCGCATAAAGGTCCATGAATTTGCGAGAAATTTGATTTTTTTTCCATTTCGTGCCCTTCTCGCCATGTGACCAGGGGGAATCGCCTTCCTCGCCGTCGCACCCTGAAGTTTAACCCCGGAGTTCAAGCGAAGTTTTTAGGGTTCTGCTCGCCGGCTTCCAGCTCATCGGAGATGTGGTGCCGCCGGCGGTTCACCTCGTCCTCCTCTTCTTTCGTCTTGGCTTTTTTCCTTCTGACGACGGCCTGCGCCTTCCCCGCGGCCGCCGGCAGAAGCGGCCCCCGGGATGTTGAGCGATCCGCGCTCCTCCGGTTCAAGAGCTCGGTCTCCGACCCTTCCGGCCTCCTCCGCCAGTGGTCCGGCGACCCCGGCGCCGGGGACCACTGCCACTGGTCCGGCGTGTCCTGCGACGGGGCCTCCAGGGTCGTCGCCCTCAACATCTCCGCGAAAGGCGTCTCTTTTTTTCGCTCACCTTACGGTCCTGTCCGGCTGGGAGGGTCGGATCCTGGCCAGAGGCTCGCCGGGAAGTTGAGCCCGGCGCTCGGGGAGCTCGTGGAGCTCAGAGTCCTCTCGTTGCCTTTCCATGGCTTCGACGGCGGTATCCCCGGAGGGATCTGGGGGTTGGAGAGCCTGGAAGTTGTTGATCTGCGAGGTAGCTCGCTCTCAGGTGGTCTGCCCCTCGGGTTTCCCCGCCGTCTGCGCGTGCTCAAGCTGGCCTCAAATTTGATCTCAGGTGAAATCCCCCTCTCGCTTTCCCACTGCATGAGCTTGGAGACGCTCGACCTGTCTGGCAACCAGCTTAACGGTACTGTTCCTGCATATTTTAGCGGCTTACCTGAGTTGAGAGAGATCTCTCTTTCCTTCAATCGTCTTGGTGGGTCCATCCCCGAGGAGATCGGCGGTCCTGGTGGCTGCCGGAGCCTAGAGCACTTGGACTTGTCAAGTAATTTGCTGACCGGCAGCGTTCCTTCTAGTTTAGGGAACTGCAGTCAGCTTCGAGATTTGATGCTCTCTTCCAATCTGTTGGATGGTTTTATTCCTCTTGAGCTTGAGCGTCTGAAAAAGCTCCAAGTTCTAGATTTGTCCAGGAACAGTTTGAGTGGCTCTGTGCCGGAGGAGCTGGGGAATTGTTCACAATTGTCAGTTCTCGTTCTTCTGAATCTGTTCGATCCAGCTCCTGAAATGAAGAATTCACTATATGCGATCAATGATGAATTCAATTTCTTTCAGGGAACGCTTCCTGAAAGTATCACTTCCCTCCCTAACCTCAGAGTACTATGGGCGCCAAGGGCAGTGTTTGAAGGGGTGATTCCAAGCAATTGGGGTGCCTGTGAGAACCTAGAGGTTCTTAACTTGGGGCAGAATTTGTTCACTGGAGAGATTCCTAAAGCATTTGCCAAATGTAAAAATTTGAAGTTTCTAAATGTCTCCTGGAACAAGTTGTCTGGTTTGCTCAGTGAAGAACTTCCAGTTCCTTGCATGTATAATTTTGATGTAAGTGGGAATCAGTTGTCAGGCTCCATCCCGAGGTTCATATATAAGCAGTGCCCTTTGACATCAGTGCCACCTGATGATCTGTCAGCAGCTTATGCTTTACTCTTTGTCCGTATAAGTAGTAGTCTCACAAAGCTTTCTTTGCCTTTCCTTGAATTTAGCAGTGATCTTGCAGTCTATCATAACTTTGGGAAAAATGTTTTCACTGGCAATCTTCCTCCTTTGCCACTTGCTGATGAGAGGTATAGAAACGGGACTGTTTATGCCTTTTTAGCTGATGGAAACTATCTTACAGGGTCATTAAATTCTGTAATACTAGAGAAATGCAATAAGTTGAGTGGTTTAATTGCCAACCTTAGCAACAACATGATATCTGATTCGATTGCATCAGAAATTGGTAATACATGTAAACCTCTCCTGGCCTTGCATGCTGCCCATAACAACATTTCGGGATTTATCCCCACCAGTCTTGGGAGCTTGGGGAATCTTGTTAGCCTGGACTTGAGTAGGAACTCGCTTCAGGGCCAGATACCTAAAGGCTTGGGACAGTTGAAGAACCTAAAATATCTTTCACTGGCAGGTAACAACCTTACTGGTCAAATTCCTCTTGGTCTTGATCAGTTGTCTTCCCTTAAAGTTTTGGATCTGTCATCTAATTCTCTCACCGGTGAGATTCCTATTAATTTTGTGAAGATGAGAAATCTCACTGGTCTTCTTCTCAATAACAACAATCTTTCTGGTAATATACCTTCTACCATAACTAATCTAACATGGCTTTCAGTATTCAATGTGTCATGCAATAATTTGTCTGGACCATTGCCTTTGAGTGCCAATGGAATGAGATGTGATAGTGTCCTCGGAAACCCACTTCTCCAGTCCTGTCATGTATATTCTCTCTCTGTTCCATCATCGGACTCGCAAGGAAGCAGCCAAAATTCACAAGGATATGTTGATTCACCACCTGCAAGCTCCACGTCGAACGGTGGTGTTGGGTTTAGTTCAATTGAAATTGCATCTATTGCTTCAGCTTTGGCAATAGTTTCAGTGCTGTTAGTTCTGATTTGCCTTTACATCTACACGAGAAAGTGCTCACGTAGGTCCTCAATTCAATCTTCTGGAAGGAAAGAGGTGACAGTTTTTGTAGATATTGGGGTTCCGCTTACCTATGAGAGTGTTGTACGAGCAACAGGGGGTTTTAATGCTAGCAACTGTATTGGCAGTGGAGGATTTGGAGCCACGTACAAAGCTGAGATCTCCCCAGGAGTTGTCGTTGCCATTAAGAGACTTGCAGTTGGACGGTTCCAAGGTGCGCAACAGTTTCATGCAGAGATCAAGACACTTGGGAGATGGAGGCATCCGAATCTTGTCACTTTAATAGGATACCACCTCAGTGACTCAGAAATGTTTCTTGTGTATAATTTTCTCCCAGGAGGTAATTTGGAAAGATTCATAAAAGAAAGATCAAAAAGACCTATAAATTGGAGAATGCTTCACAAAATTGCTTTAGATGTTGCATGTGCACTTGCATACCTGCATGATCATTGTGTCCCTCGCATACTTCATCGGGATGTTAAACCCAGCAACATTCTGTTGGATAATGATTATAATGCTTACCTGTCTGATTTTGGCTTGGCGAGGCTTCTCGGAAACTCTGAAACCCATGCAACAACTGGTGTGGCTGGAACGTTTGGGTATGTTGCTCCAGAATATGCAATGACTTGTCGTGTTTCAGATAAAGCTGATGTATATAGTTATGGTGTTGTACTGTTGGAGTTACTTTCAGACAAAAAGGCATTGGATCCTTCCTTCTCTCCTTATGGGAATGGCTTTAATATTGTCACCTGGGCATGCATGCTGCTGCAAAAAGGTCGTGCCCGTGAGTTTTTTACTGAAGGGTTATGGGATGTTGCACCGCATGATGATTTAGTGGAAACATTACACTTGGGTATCAAGTGCACTGTTGATTCACTTTCTATTAGACCTTCCATGAAGCAAGTTGTTCGAAAGCTGAAGGAACTTCAACCTGCTCCTTTCTGAATTAAAACACAAATGGTTTCTCATGTTCAGATTGAAAGAGGTAAGCGAGCTACTTTTATCATTCACTAAAAAATAATTGTCATTGGTTCCCCTCGAAACAAAGAAAATGTCACTTTTTCTATTTATGTGCATTTAAGGTGAAATGATTATTCATATCAATCTTGCTTCCATATTCTACTGTTGAGGTAGCAGATTTAGTAGGTTGCATGGTGCCGTTGAATGTTTATGTTGAGCTTTTCTCATTCAAATTGCATTAATTAGTAATTGAAAAAATGTCGAGTTGCTTTATTGAATAAATGGAAAGTTGTTACTAGTATGAAATTATAGAGACACATTAATGCATCCAAACATTTTGGGACACAGTAACATCTCCTTGGAAGTTGAGCTTTTAGAATATTTCTTTTTATAGAAAAAATTAACTATCTTTAGCAAGCTAAAATGTAATTTAAGTAAATTTAATTGATCGTATGGCAATTTTATAAATGGACTACCAGACGTCTTGCAATGCTTCACACCCCTATTGTCGTCATGTATCTGCCTCCTATCATGTCTTTTTGAAAGCAAGCTATTATTCAGAAAGCACTACCTTCCTTTCTACGCGACTTATTTTGACATCACTTATTCATTGTTCCTTTCCAATTACAATGTAAAACAAGTGTTTTTGTATGTATGAAAATAGGATATTGGCGCCAAGTGGACAATACTGCTTTGGACCCAAATGGCTTTGATATTTTATGGTTGCAATTGTACTTCTGTGGTAAAGTCCCAATGTAAGTACTAGAGTTCACTGTCATTCTTTTTTATGTGTCATTATTTTTCACTAATGATTTATATTCCATGATTTCACATTTCAGATATTGCATTCTTTTGCTCTGTTGTATTGTGAAATAATCAAACAGCATTGCAGAAAATTTATGCTGAAATGCTGTTTGAACTATAATTTTGTAAAGGATGTTTTATGGGCATTCTAACTATGAGTTTGATGGCTAAGTATGAAAAGATTTCTTTGAGAAAGTGTAAAAGAGATTGCTCCCACAATGTTTTCAGATTAAGCACGAGGTCATCAAGCTTGATATTGTCTAGGCAACTTAGATAATTATAGATGCGAGATAGTGGACTGTGGACTTTGGACGCGAATCAAGTGTTAAACACGGTGATACTAAATGTTCTTTTTTTAAGGCAATAAATGTTATTGTTAGGCGGTCACATAATTCATGTATAGTTTCTCTGACAGTCTACACTTTTAGGCCGCATTCGGTATGCAATTGTTATGTTTTATCTAGGTGAGATATTTCAAATGATATAGTTCAGTGGTAAATGGCTGAAAATCTTTGTTCATCTTCCAGGTAATATCTACTCTATAATCAATGGGACAAAAATGTCCGTTGAAGTTGCAAAGCATTATGCCGGATCTGTCAGTGGCTACCGGATTAATGCCTAAAAGGATGGGCAACCGCTGCCTCTCTGGGCCATCATCTCCTCGCAAACTGACCTGATTTGTGTCAACTATGAATCCAGCAAGGCAAACCAGATGAACTTTCTCCAATGCCCACTTGTGACAGTAAAAATTACTGGTCAAGACAGTAATGATGGTTGGAGCGGCTTCCATACTGGATCTCTAGGCAGGATCTTGCAACCATAGCTGTTAAGGCTACAGCCTATAAGCAATCTGATGCGAGGTAGAGCGATGATATTGAATCTACTTCGCTGGATCTAATGAAACCATACATATGCACTGGAGGGGGTGCCTTAAAGCCAATTCTGAATTGATGGATTTGGCAGAGCACACTTCGGCCCTGTTGATGATTTTTATTAGGATGCTAAACCTAGATGCCATCAGTGAAGTCTGGCCAGCCTCATGATTTTTTTTTTCCTGTTATAATTCGTTGTAATTTTGTAAATACAGCATTGTTCTGCAAAGGCACATGCATATTTTAATTTTTCCTCCCCCAGTTGCTTATTCTCCTTGTGATGTTGGAGCCATATTACCACACATTGCCTGGTTGATTTCACCATGGATGACAACTTTTTTCTTTTACCTTTTTATTAGCGTCCTGTTTCATGGACCTTCGAACCACAGGGCATGCTTCAGTTTCTCTCCATGTCCCCGGCGTGAGCAAAGCATAAATCAATAATTCTATGCAAGTTTGCTTTGTGCATGACACGAGGACATGCATCGGACTTGCATTCATCTCCGTACAGAAAAACACGGCAGTCAACACGTGCATTTTTAATATATGCATGAAAATCATGTAAAATATAAAATCAATTATTCTCTTCCATGCATTATGAAAATTTCGTCAACTCGATAAATCGGTCATTTAGTTAATTTCGGTCTACATTAGGCCAACAAAACTTGACGAAGAGCATATAAAATAGGGAATAACAGGTAAAATAAACGGAAAAGACGGACAAAAATGGAGACCATCTCGCCGTTCAACAAAACTGGAGAAATACAAATCATCTTCTACACTTGGCTTTTGCCAACTTTTTCCTTCGTTTCTTCTCCGACTTTGGGACTTTTGACTTGCGAGCTTCTCGTTTCTCTTCTTTCACCTTCTTCTTGTGCTCTTTTCGAGCAGCTCTTTTCTCGGCAGGATCCATTTTGTGATCGGTCTCTGATTCTGATCCATCTTCATCATCAGAAGTCGCAGTAGATTCGGCATCATCCTCGTCAATTTCAGTAGGATCGCTAACTGCACTCGGGGAAGAATCAGCTTCTGTGGTCTCATGGTGCGATTGTTGTTGGGCAAATTCTTTCCTGGTTTGGACAAATCCTTGAAGAGGCTGATCATACATCTCCTCTGCTTTCAGCTGGTAAGCCAAGGATGGGCGCTGCAGTGCTGTCATTTGGACGAGATCTTCCTCACATTTCTTGACATAATCCATGGTCTTCAAAATTGCATGCGAAAAGAAAACAGTGAGTATGCATTTTGATTCAAGTTTTGTTTCAAGGGTTCCCAGGAATCCATGGTCTTATAAATAATTAAATATTATAAAAAAGATTACATATCGAGAAAGCATATTGAAACCCTCAAAAACAACTCATCAGCAAAAGCATTTGATGCCTATCATAAGAGTCCAGTTGTTCTTGTGTGGAAATGACCAGTTATTGAAGATAATTAGAAATAGTGCATCGTTGTGGAAAATACCTGCACAAAAACAGTTGGTGCAATCTCATCATCTGGATTGACTATCTCTCCTCTTTCAAGAACCTTCTCTTGAACCTGAGTACAACTAATGGTTAGAGCAAATTACAGGAAAACCCTTGACTCTGACGAAGAGAACTTGTAAAATGATTCAAAAAAAGAACAGGTGAGAGGTACCTTTTGAAGATATTCATCCACATCTTCATCTGCAATGGATGGATCAATCACAAAATCTAACAGTTCCTTTACTGTCATCACAGCAACTCCACGCTTTTTGAAGAAATCCTGGAATCATCATTCGCAAGTACATTCAGTGATTTTGCATTATGCGCAATTTTGTATCAGCAAGCAACCCAAGCAAATTAACTCACTGAAACGTGAAGACAATCCTCCTTCAGGAAATCAAGAGCACAGGGGTGATCCAGGTCCACTGATTGTGAAACATCAATTATGTACAAGTGACCCTGCAAAATGCATATTACAAGATGCATCATGTCTTCATAGTGAGAACATTGTATAAAAATAAAAGCAGATTTACCTCAAAATAAAGTATGTTATATTCGCTGAGATCTCCATGCACCAATTTGCACTTTTGATAAAGTATCCGCATTGTAGTAATAATCTGAAATTGTAACATATATCAAAACTACATATGATGCACAAAGTTCAAATTGAAATAACTGAAATTGAAGCATATGATTACAAGAAAAAAATTGAAAATTAAGCATGTAAAAAGAGTTATCTCCTTCGTATAAGTAAAAATACATCATATGTATATATATTAAAAGATGATAAAACTAATGACAGACCCTTATTTGTGATAAATTTCATCACAAAATCCAATTTGTATCAATTCTACCAACACTCTCAGAAATTGTAACAACTATACCACTCATTTAGTTGTCATTAAAGTCCCTGTTAACTCTTGAATGTCGCACTTATGGATTTATTGTTGAGTTGATGATAACATGATGAACTGAATCCTGCTTCTAATTGATTGTCTTAAGACACCTAGAGAGTTCTCATATTATCTACTTATTTTCTTCTCCTTTCTTATTTTCCTTAACTATCAAAATTATCAGCCATTCATCATTTTATCATTATCATCCGCGCCAACATACCATATCAGCATGTTAACATTGAACTTTCTTACAACTTTAGAACCTTAGATTGGTTACATTAGAAAGCTTGTTAAACATAACTGAAAAACATGACATCTTTAGTGATATGCTATTGGAAAAGCTCATTTTTTAGTTACAGACATTAATATGCACCAAAACAAGATGATCTCTGATTGGCAAGTGAGTAAAGATTGCAAAATAGTAACAATACCTCCATATAACTTTCACGCAACTTGTCATCAGACAAACCAGCATCCTTTAGACGAGGTGCTGCCCAACCTCCCTTTCCTGTATTGAAAAATATAGAGTTATAGATCATCAGAACCAGTAACAAGTTAAATCAAGTTTAAAACCGATAATACACATGACCCATAAAAGCCATGTAGGAAAACCAAAATAGATATGCATAATACATCAGGAAATTCAGAGAACGAGATCTAACGCACCTATAAATTCCATGACCAGAACATGTAGCCTTAACAGTAGTGGAGCTGGACATCTGATCCCAGCAGCTTTTACTCTATAAATATTAGAAGAAAACATAAATGAGTTAATTTAACTCCAGTATTTAGGACCAAAAAATTAGTGAAAATACCTGGAATGAAGTTATATAGCTCGGTCTATTTCATATAAGTTCAACTAAAAAGTCTACATACAGATGCAAGTGAAGTATGCGTCAAAAGAGAATGCAACAGAGTATATACAACTGAAGTGTTGGATGGGTTGAATGTTCAAAACAACAACAAACAACAACAAAACCTTATCCCACTAGGTGGGGTCGGCTACATGGATCATACGACGCCATTCGTTGATCCATGTTCATGAGATTCGATAGAGTTTTAGGCTGGCTGTCGGGGCCTAACACAATCCTCCTCCTTTATCCGGACTTGGGACCGGCTATAAAACATAGGCGGAGTTTATGAACAAAAGTCATATGCAAGCTAATACATTAACTAACTCTTCATTTATTTCAAGGGAAATTATTTTCATTGTAAAACAGATAAATAAGAGTAAAAGGCATAACCAAATTGAGTGCAGCCATGCACAACCAAAGGGTAGTTGTGGTGTGTGTGTACACTACCATTTGGCTGCACATTACTTTACTCGATAAATAACTCTCATTGCAAAAAAGAAGGCTTTGCAACCATAACTACAAGAACCTAATAGAAAGTGCCATTGTTTCTCTTCTTTTTCTTTTTACGAAGGATAGTGCCAATTGGATGTTATAAGGGAAGATAAAACTCACAAGAATGAGGAATTCTGGAGAACATCAATAATTGGCAGTAATATTGTTTTGGCAGTGATTCTACAGCATTGTTCTACAAAACCTTAGCCATAAGACTTGTTACTAATCTGTTACTACCTGAATGACTTGCTTCAAGTTAGACAACTTGAACAATATAAGAACAGGTAAAGGCAGGTTCAACTTTCAATACAGACCACCAGGGTACCGGAATTAAACAATAGAATATATATTTTGTTACAAGATGAACCTGAACACAAGCAGGTAAACATTTAAATTGATATAATGTAAATAATATACGTTATCAGATATCTTGTTGTTGGGTTGTGCTACATCTCACAAGAAAACAAGTAAACTAACCTTTGCAAATGGTGTCCATCTCTCAACATACAAGCCATGGGTTGAATGTTCAAACTCTCTTCTAAATAGAATTACAACAATAGTAACAGCAATACGCCATTAATCATAGCTATCTTGGATTGGATACGTAAATCTTAACCTTCCAAAACTCAATTAAGGGATATAGTTTCTTGAGTGAAGGGACATACACAGTTAATCCAACATACAGTATGACGCTCTTAAACTTTCTATTAGTCTTTTTTCGATCTTTGTCCTATACAATCATGACTTTATTCTTGTTCTTTTAGAAAGACTTAACTACTTTTTTAAGGCAAAATCTATATGCCATCTAGAAACATGTCAAAATCAATTTAATCTATTCTCCTAAATTTTTTCAAAATATAAGCAACTCCAAAGTTATTCATTCCTTCATTAGTGACATGATATATATCTCAATATTATCATCTCAGATACACAGATAATCAGAGCATCTTCACATCCACCTTATATTATGTAATAGCAGCTAACAATCACAAAACAAGCAATTTTAAAAAGTTATTCACTGATTAATTTCATAAACTGCTATGCGACTGCAGGGTGCAGAGTTTCAGGAAATGCATAGTCAAAGGCACACTTCAAGACTGTGTACCACTTCTATAAAGTGTGATTCAATTAACAAATCTGTATATATTGCAAACACTAATTCGAAGAAATTAAAAAATGAATAATATTTCATTGAATTAACATGTGAAAGTTATGTAGATCACGTAAAAATAGAAAGGAAACACATTTTTACCGTAACAGATTCCTCATCTCTTTCTCCGCCCATGTTTTGACCATTTTCCTAGGGTTATGCTTGCAGTAACCATGTCTGAAGCGATAATCCCCTTGTACATATCTATCCCTATCTCTGCAATAGGTAGACACAAAGATAAGTGTTAATGAATAAAAAATGAACTTGATGTTTGCAGTAGAAATGGTTGTTCTCCACTGAAACTGGACTCCATTCATAAATAATCATGCATGCAAAGAAAATGTCAAAACATTATCAGTGTAGCATAGATATGAAAGAAGTGTCATATGAATACAGCTATACATATTTTAGCCTTTAAACGTTAACCAGCTCAAAAATCCATCTTAAAAGGAGAAGCTAATAGCTACTTTTAAAAAAAAGTAACACATCCATTATGTTGAAAAAGCACAGGGGCATTTTCTGAAGAATTTGCATGGTTGAAATATCAAGAGACATACATGAAGGTTTTCATTCAACCAGTTCCTCATTAATTCATCTTGGAAATGCCTGAGAAATGCCTGTGTCTTTAGGGATGATCGTTGCTATACGGATAATATTACATCCCATGCTTTGAGCATGACAAAGTTGTGGTCGGATGATTGATGCACATTTGGTGCTTGGTGTTAGTGCTCCTTTTGTATATAAGTTCTATTGTCTGTAATTTCTAAATTATCCTCTCAATAAAATCGGATGCCTACATCTTGGTAGGGATCCCCAATATTTCAAAAAAAAAAAATCATCTTGGAAACTTATTCATTTTTCTAGAAAGACTCATGGATTTTAATCACTTAGAAGAAAAAGAAGATGATTGCTTAAGAAAGGATCACTGCTTCAATCCTTATGAGTTTATTCTAAGTTCTTCATTTTGCTCAAAGACGAGCAGTTCGGATACTTGTTACAACAAAAGGTCTTTTTTCTCTGCCAGCATGTGTATAATTGGAGTGGATACCTAAGGAAAGATTAAACTTTCTCAAGTTTTATAATCCAAGAATTTTTTCATGTAAAAGGTTATTGTTTAGAGCAACCAAACAGGAAAACCTGATCTATTGAACATAGTTTCCAATTCGCAAACTAAAAATTCCATCTTCCTATGAGCGGAACAAACATTATCCTCTTATTCAATAAAAAAAACAAAAGCAAACCTTTCAGAGCTATATGCAAAATGTTGATAGAATAGACAGCAGAACAAGAGGCATCATGTGAGCCTGTGTCATTCCAAAGAACATGTGAGACTAAGTTAAAGATAACCTACTTACTTGAAAACCAGAACAGAGGTTTTGTAAACCTTGACAGCTAGCTCCTGACCATCAGCTTTTGTTGCATGGTAGACATTTGCCTGGAGAAAGCATTGTAACACCCCAGTTTATTAAAAATATGCCACCTCAAAAAATAGTTAGAGCAATAAATTAAATTTACGCCTAACACATTTCAATCTCTAAACTAGATTTTCACTGATGACTTCAAAACCAGAAAAGGTGACGGGTTTCCTTTGTCTTTGTTCATTTTTCATACATCCAACTCTATCTAAAAGTGCATAAAGGATAAAGATGTTGATTCACATACTTCTTTCCCAGTAGAAATGCAGCCATTGATGTCATGAAAGACTCCTCGGTTCAACATCTTGAACAGAACCATTCGAGTTCTGGGGTCAATGGCCTGCAAACCAAATAGACTATTTAAAGAACTTTATCACAGGGGCTTCTCAACTTGATTTTATTTCTACTGCAACATACAAATTAGTTTCTATTGAAGGTGCAGACAAAATTTTATATCCTTGCAAAATAAAAGACAAAGGAGAACTTTATTAGGGGACAAAGAGGTATAGATGTCAGGAACCTGCTCGACGGTTGCACGGTCAGCTTTCTCAGTGTTCTTTGTCTTCCCTATGGACATCTCTCTAATGTTGTCCCTGATTGCGGTTGTTACAGAATTCGCCATGCCGACATTCAATCTCCCTTCCCACTCCTACAGAAACCCACATGTGAGAGTGCAAGGAGCAAACTAATCAAAGAACTCAAAGATAAGATGATGAAGCGCATTACACAACCAAACAAAAGGAACTTTTGGGGATCACGAACCAACCAGAAGAAATGAAATTACAGACGAAAGAAGAGGGCCACAAACCTCGAGAGGGTTTGCTCGGATATGGGAAGTATACTTCTGGGTGCGGTTGGAGAGGGGCTGGAGGGGGCGGGAGAGCAGGCCGCCGTGAGCGTTCGGCCGCCTCGACGAAGTGAGGGAGAAGGCCCCTGAGCGAGAGGCCCCGCCGCCTCCGCCCTCGAGATCGACGCCATCCTTCAAGTCCAGCCAATCCAACGCCTCCCCGACCTCGGAGTCCGACGACCACGAGTCCTCCTCCTCGCCCCCATCGTTCTGCCGCTCGAGCTCCTCAACTTGATCCTCTCCTCGGTCTCCCGTGACCGCCATCGTCCGCGCTCCGTAAAACCCTAACAAATGGCGTCACCCCCAACCTTTTAAACCTCTTTCCATTCGACCTGGTTTTTATTTTTCCCCTTAATTGAGCTATAACTTTCGTTCAAAATGTTCAATTAATTAAAATAAGGAAATTATTCTCTTATGATTTATCTTGAAAAATTCCCTCTGTTATTATTGTGAAAGTTTAATTAAATTTAAGGGGAGTATACTTTTTAAAAATTATTTTCGAAAAAATAAGCATAGATACTAGAACAGGATTTTTCTCAAATAAAGTTAGAGAAATATCTTTTTTTTATTATGCGTACAAAATTACTTACTTTATACTTTTTAACAAAACATATCAACTTTTGGAATTTTTAATACAACTAAATAAAAAAATCCCTCTAAAGGTTTTGTTTGGTTTTTTAATGGGTGGAATATATGTTAGTGAATTTGAGAGCGACGAGGGTTTATAAAAATCATATTTGAATAAAAATTAATGGAATAGATTGAATTAGTTTAATCCACTCTTTATTTGGATACAAAATATAGTATATGAGTTAAGAAATATTAAGTTTAATTAATGTCTTTATTATTTTTAAGAAAAATTATTATTTTTTATATCATTAAGAAGAAATAAGAGTGGAGTGAGAATAATCATTTCTAGCCCTTCAAAATTATCAATTTAGTGAGTTTAATTTTAAATCAAATAACGAGCTTACGAAGTCTAAAATATCTTTAGCTAAATTAATAAAAAAAAATATATCCAAATATATTATTAAAATTTTAAATACACTCCATCATGGTTAAACTTTCGTTTGGCATAATTAACGATTTGACGACGAACGGATAACGATTTAAATAGTGGATAGCGGATAACGATTAGCGGTTCTTTTAAGATATTAATAAATAAGCGTTTGATAAATTTAGCGGTGAAATTAGCGGATGAATATAAAATGACATAATTGGATATACAATAAATTATTCAATTCAATCGCTATACAAATTTTATTAAAATTTAATAAATAATTAATTAACATCTCAATGAAATAAAATAAAATTTCACAAGTAAGTTTTTTATAAAATATATTTATAATACATTTTATATAGTTCATACATGATCGTAAAATATTAATTATTAAATTAATTTTTATATCCATTGTTAATAAATAAATATTTTGTAATTAATTAAATATGAATATAAAAGGAATAATGTTGAATGGTGATAAAATAAAAATTATAAAATAGTAAGATAAATTAAAAAATAAATAATACATTTGAATAAGAAAAAAATCGGAAAAAATATGAACCTCTAAACGTTAAAAGCTAAACGTTAGTAAAAATAACTTTTCATTTTTTTCATTCAAAATCCTAAACTCTAATTAATTATATGTGCAACCAAATAGATAAAATAGCATTTTAACCGCTAAACGCCACTCGAAACATTATTTTTGGCGTTGCCAAACATAACCTTAACATATTCCTCGTTAACCCTCCATCCTAACACATTAGAAAGGTATTTCAAAATATTGTTTTCCCCCAAACTCCTTTTTCAACAAAATGAATAATTTCATTTGAGTTTTTCTTTAGTTAGATAATTGGCACTATTGGTATATTTATTTTAGGAAAAAAAAATCCACTTATATCTTGGTTGCAATTTTCTAGATAGGATTGAAAATCACCAACTTTCAGTCTAATCTATTTTTTTGTCACCAACTTTTTTTTGTTCATATTTGGCCTCATAATATATTCCTTTTTAAATATTGTAGGGTAAATTACTTGAATAAGTGCAATTTTCCCAAAAATATTAAATTTGATGAGATGAATTTTAATAAATAAAGGAATACTATGTATACTGTATATATAAAAAATACTTTATTCTTTTTTTTAAAAAAAAAAGTCATCGTTAGTTTCATCATTGATAAATTTATACCATCTATCTCTATTTTCATTATTTGTTAAACATTGATGAGCATCCAAAAATTGATAAGGGAAAATGAAAAATAATCAGGAATCAACATGTCTGGAAATAAGTGTGAATATTCCTTCTTCTTCTTCTTCTTCTTCTTCTTCTTTTATTATTGGTCTCTTCTTCCTGGTTGGATGAGTTGTCCCAAAGACAAGAGTACACAACATGATCTGATGCCAGAAAACTTCCAGCTTCAGTTCGGATTTCTGATTTATTTATCTGGTGACATTTCTTTGGTGATAATTGTCAGAACAGATTACATATTACTTTTATGTGGCGTGCAATTGCCGTGTGGTTCCAGATATTTGACTTGAACATCCGAGCAATCAGAAATTGCAGAGCTGGAAGAATGAACACTGAGTTCCATTTTTCTGCTTAAGCAAAACTAACCTCCAAAACTAATCTAAGCTTTCAATGGTTTTACAATTTTACTTTACTATTTTGTTTTCTGATTACAAAGTAGAGAATTATAGTGACATTTGAATGACGAACTTATTGATTGAAAAGAATGTGATTTCATTTTTTCATGTCTTATGAGTTTCATGGACTGTCCTTGAATTATGATATATCTTTAGTAGCTGATTATGAATCTAGTTTCATTTTTGTTTCTCATGTAAAGTGAGCTCTTTTTTATTTTTGTAAAGTTCACAAGGAACCAATGGACAAATTTAGAATCGACAATTTTTTTTCTTTTCATTCGTCACAGAGCAGGAGCACTTCCAACTATGAGGGATGAAGCAGATTTTTCTGTCATTGCCGGTGATCTGTAAACTGTCAAAATTAATACGAAAATCTATCAATAAATAAATCGAAGCTCCTAACTTTAAAAATCTCCGAATCGAATGACAGCAACTTTGCATTCCAAATGAGGTACTCTCCTGCCAGCGTATATATCACCAGGGGAAGAAAAGCTTCTCGGCACTTCCTTGTATGCTACTGCAACTTTTCAGCTTCAATGCTTCCAATGTTTGCGTGCTTCTGCTTTAAAACTGTCCCCGTTATTGCTTTAAAGATCTGCAGACTTTTTCAACAGATTTTTTCACTGTAGATTTGCACACTCCAATGATTGAACATGTGATACACTTTTGCTTTGGTAACCAAATTCCAGTCAATTTATGAAGTGAAAATCATGACATTATTTTGTCTTAAAATTTCAACCTGATCCAATCAAGTCTAATCTTAAGTATTTTTTCATTGTAGATTCTTTCACCTTTCTAGCATAAACTGCTAGAATCGACGAGCAGATGACCACCCATGAGTATAATCTATAACAATCAAAGCTTGCTGATGTGATTAGCAATAGTCTGAATTAATCTAATGTGGCTGATGTGAAGTCTCCCGGTTGCTGCAGAGTTATGGTTGATGCAGAATTCTAGTTGTATAATATTTGATCTTGTAGTTATCTGACATATGTTACTTTAACAAAAAGTGCTCTGGTGGGTTATCTTTATATTTATATATGCAGAGCGGTATCTGAAACAGTGGGTTTGTTCCACTTTCCTTGTCAATCTGTTTCTCCTTTTCCGTAAGCAACTTGCTCAATATCAGCATCACAGAACAGATAAATAACAAAGAAGAAAAAGAATAGATACTCCAGCAGCTAAGCCATCGATAGAATTCAATTTGACTTGTTTACTTTAAGGAGGGATAAAAGTGGTGACTGACATAATGATTTTCCATCATGAAACCTTGAAGTCAGAGCTTACATTTCTTCCAACTCAAACATTACACATCAAGGCACATTAAAAATCTCCATGCGACCCCCTCCTACGTCCTCCGTGGTATGCTTTAAATCACAGCTCCTTTCAGGAACATACAAATGCCGATTCATGGAGGACACTAATAGGACTGTCTTACTCTGATCCCTTGATTTCTAGTTTACTACTAATATGAGGGCTCCCTTGTTCTTGGGGGAACCCAACTTGACTAATATGGGACAAGGATAGGCCTCTATAGTAATCTCGATGGATGGTGTAGCCAAAGGTGTTCCCAATTGCTAAAAGGCTGTGGGAGAGGTGTTGACCACAATGTGCCTGAGGGGGTGAGCCACATCTCCACCACCGGCATGCTTCACAAACTCGGCAGGCGTGAAGAAGCTGCCGTGGCACACACAAACGATCCGAACCTCTTCGCCTTTCCTGTACTTGTAGAGGAAACCCTCGATTCTCCTTCCGTTCGGTCCATCTCCCCTCGTCGATACATATGGCATCCTCTCCATCATGTTCTTCTCGGCCTCCTTGGTTGATGCCGCTTTCTTCGTCGACTTCTTTGAGGGATCATCGTCATCTCCGCCGGCCGAGAGTCTCCTTCCTGCTGTTGGAAGTTTTGCCGTCGCCCTGCTATTGCTCTGATCGGGCAGCATGGGCACGGTAGAGTTACTCTTGACCTCTGGGATATCTGTCCCTGTATAACCAATCAACAAAAGCCAATTATGTTAACATAACAAAAGTTAACTTTGGAAGAAATCCTAATAACTTTGTATTGTGAACGTTGCTGCTAAACACTTGATGATGCGAGAAATTCATCAGCATCCATAGTGATTCATGTCCTTAGTACAAGTTGTACTCTGAACATCTCAGAATGAAGCTTCCTTTGTATAGTTTGGAAGCTTAGAGAAATCAAATATGCATCTACAATGAACAAAAGCTGCTCTTCTACTGCTATGCAGACAACAGTAGATATTCCAGACTTGGTGCTACATTTTTCTGTTCATTTACCTACTTATATGGATCACAAAATACTTCATATTTAATACATTAAAGGTGCAATGCAAGGAGTAAGGTGGTTAATTCTCTAAAGACTTTGACCAATGTCAAAGAAAAATTCACAATAAACCAGTCCATGGTCCTCTCAAAGAAAAACAAAATAAAATAAATGGACCGCGCTTTCTTTACTGGAGATGTTTACTTCTTTTTGTTTAGAATATCTAGTTTCCTTAAAAGTTCATCAGCTTGTACAAGATACACATATAACATAAACTACATGCATTTCACAGAAAACTATGAAGGGATTATGGATAAAACAAATGAACTGTCACAACGGATGAATCGGCCATCATCTTCAGTCACATTGTTTACCTTAACGGTACAAGAGATCGCTTGCAGTACAAATGCGATAAAGGGTTATTTCAGACAAAACCATTATTGGAAGAATTTCTCTCTAGAACATGATACACTCTCACGCAGGCTTTTTTCTGACACAACCTGTTGATCGATACATAGAACTTAAATGACAGAAAACTGGTAGGATCAAAACATATCAGGTTAAATCTGGACTTTTTGAAACGAACTATAAATATTATAAGAGAAACTAATCAACCAAATTTAAACCTTATAACTCGTACAACAAATGATCTAGATCTAATGTGGCATTGACATCAACTTAAAAATGTTTCCATATGAAATGAAAGCATGCTTGCTGAGCTAAAAAGGTAGTCACCAACCGTATCTAATTACCTTGATACCAATATTTGTGCAGCGTTTTGATCCCATTTTATGTTGATAAATTTTAACATTCATATTCCAAGAACAACTCAAACTGTCCTAGTCTAATCTTCGGCCGCAGATCTCTTAATTTCATGGGTTCTCGAGAGCTTCTTATCCTAAGCTCAACTTTACTTCACAAAAAGGATACGGATCAATATTCTTCACATGCACAATTCACAGAATAGATTTCACCTTAGATACTTAACTACTTGCAGAAACATGTGAATAAACGGGAAGGCAATTAAAGACCTAAACACGAAACGACTTTTCAATTCATCAAACATATATGCATACAAAGCGTCAATTAAAAGAATTTTCATTGTAAGGAAAGAATTAAGACGATGCAGTTAGCATTTAAAGCAAGAAATTGTCACCTTGCTTTGTTCCGGTTTCAATATCGGAGGCGTCGGAAGAGCTGCTTCCCTGAGACACAACGGGTGTTCGGGGCACCGGAGCAGGACACTTGGACCCGTCGACCCGGCCGTTCCTTGCCGCCGACGGTGGAAGACCAGGCGACGTGGTCGCATTCCCTGTCCCCTTCGCTTGGCAGCTGCTCCGGTAAGCCGCTTGGCCCTGACGCCGGTCGTCCATCTCCTCGTCCACATTCCCGGCCTTAGCCGAAGCTTTCAAGGAGTTCCGCCTCTCCAACCTCTTCCTCTTGGCCTCCAGCCTCTTCAAGCTCTGCATCTCCTTCCTCTTCCTTAGCAACTCCTCCGCCTCCGCAGGCAGCGAGCACGTCCGCGCCAGCGGTGGCGCCGCGACGGGGAACTCCTGCTCCGCCGGGAGCGCCGTGAGGGTCGCGACGGAGGATGACCGGACGAGCCTCTTCTCCCTCGGTTCCGCGCCGAAGCACCCGCCCAGAGAGAGCCCGAGGCTCAGCTCGATGCCGTCGAAGGCTCCGCCCCCGCACTCCATCTCCATCGGCTCGTCCTTAGCAGCAACTCCGCCGCCGCAGCCACCGCCACCACCATCACCGAAGCGCCTCAAGAAATCTCTTGGATATCTCTGCACTCGTGCAGCCAACTCTTCATCCATCAGGAATGTTCTAAAAATCCTCCCTTTACGTATACTCCGGGATAAAAATTCGATCTTTGGCTAGAATTTGCGGAAACAACCAAACAAAACGGCAAAACTGAAGAAACTAGGCAACAATCATATCTTTGCGATCCGGGATCTGAGAAAAGATAACTTGAAATTAATCCGAAAATTCCGCAGAGGAGTAGTAAAAAGGAGGTCTTTATCCAGCGGAACAACACGAGAAAAAGAAGCAAAAAATAAAAAGTGGAAGCGGAATCCAAGAAGAGAAACACAAATCGCCCGAGGCGGAGGCGGAAGCGGAGAGGGAGGGAGGAGGCGAGGAGAGAGAGAGAGAGAGAGAGAGAGAGAGGGCGGAAGGCGAGGAAGAAGAACTCGACGGAATCCCCAAAATACCCCTCTCGCGCTCACGCCTTTTCGAACACGTGTCGTCCTCCGGCGCCAGGATTGCGAGAGGCCGACGTGGATACGCCTGTCCGAATCACACGTGTCGCGAGGAGCCGCGCCGCGCACGGCTCCCGGCACGTGGCGGTCTCCCTCGAGAAGCCGCGACGTGCTACGTAATAATGTCACCTTCTCTCTCCTCCCTCCCTTTCTCTCTCCTCTCTCTCCCCTCTGTCCCCGCGGAGACGGACGCGTGTCGGACTGCCCGCCTCGATGTTCTCGCCTATCATACTGGGAACACCGGGGCGACGGATGGGCAAACCGGCGGGCCCTGCCCGCCATTTCCCTCGGGTACCAAACAGCGGGCACAGCTGTATGTCCACGCGTCGTGTTCACAATGGATCGAGTGCAAGTTGCGCCGAGCCCACCGTCGCGTACGTGTTTGCAAAGCACTCGATCTGGAATTGAAGAAAAAGGAAGCATACGGACCGGTCGGAATGCGACGCGTGGCACGAGGTGGTCGGTGGGACCGGCGAGGGGTACCAACGCGGGCCCCGGTGGGTAAAAGGATGGGGAGAGATCTAATTAAGGATAGCTGTCGGACACGTGGAGGGACGTGACGACACGATGCGGCGTTGGGATTAGACCGCCCCCGGGGGACCGAATCTTGTGGGCACTTTTTGATGGATTCGGTTTGATTCGGGTGGTGTCGTGGTTGGTAAATGGGGGAGGTTTAGTTTTGGCTTTGGGGGTCGTTGCCCAACATTTTACGCTTCCCAGTCCCCCGGTTGAAACCATCTATGACTCTTTATCATTGACAAAATATCTATGACATCATTATAACTTTGAAGACTCAAATGATCACGACTGAGACCAATGAGTATCATATAGCTTATTAAGTAAAGTTGCATGACGTTATAATATGTGAATAATAAACAATTAGATAATAAAATATAATAATAATGTTGGGCAAATAACAAGAGTTGAAAGGGAAATTTTCCACAGCTGAAAGGGAAATTCTGTATTTATGGCAAATAACAATGTATATGGCATGCGGCCAGTTAAATTAAAACAAGAGTTGAAAGGGAAATTTTCCACAGTTTTGATATTGACCCAACTAATTTTGCAAGGGCAGGCGTTTTTTCGTAGAAGTGTTTGCAACGGACTGCATTTGCATAACACAACAGAATCAATCAAGAGCTAAATGATGCATCTGCATATCCAAATTCTATCATGTCAAATGCTCACGTTGTAGCACGCATCATACGAAACAAAAATAACCAAATAAGATATTGTTATCTAAAAGCAGCAGAAGGTTCGCTGGTTATCCACATAAAAAAGATATAAACTTTGCCCTGTTAACACAGAAGAAATAGGAGGCAGAAATTTTCCATCCTCAAATTGCCATAAGGTCCCCGTAGTTGCGCATAAGGAAGACAGATCCAGCAAACAGCCCGACAGCTCGTAATAGTTTCTGTGACAAATGTTGGAGGATTATCAATTTCTCATCAAATGAAATTGTGCTTTTCAGAATACTGAAGACATCCAAATAGCATCAAAGGAATGAACTACGAAAATATTGTTTTATTTGCATAATAACAGATACAAAGACCTTTCTCTTTTGCAGAAAACATAGGAAGATAGAATTCATGCATGGTCAATGAAGCTATTTTCTTTGCCTTAGTTGACCAAACCGGCTAAACTGCCACTAGAAACAACAACAACAACAAAACCTTATCCCACTAGGTGGGATCGGCTACATGGATCATGCAGGTAATTTTCTATCTTGGTGAACCAAAGTGATTGAACAGACTATTTTTAACAAGTGAAATGCACTCCTTCTAGATAATCTTCAGCTTTACCATGACAGGTTAACTGATTATACTAAAAACAAAAAGAACAGTACAATATTCTAAATGACTATGCCATTTGGATCATAGAGACTCAAAATTATCATCATTTTCTTGTTCTTAAATTTCCCATAGCATAACTCAAACTGCATGATATAATGCATATTCTCTAAAGTGAAGGCCTAAAAAAGCAAGCAATTTGCTCCACTGTTAGAAGTGTACGGAAACACCATACTAGAAGGATTTACAGAAGCATTTACACCATACTAAATTGGTACTTGAAAACAAGAAAATGCATGGCTTCTTGCAGGTAAATTTCTGTCTTAGTGGACCAAAGTGAACTGGTTATTATTAACAAGGTCATTTTGAAATGCACTCCTCCAAGAAAATCTTCAGCTTTACTACTAGAGGATTTCGACCAGTTAACCGAGTATATTAAAAACAAAAAGAACAATACAATGTTCTACATGACCGTGCCATTTGGATCATAGAAACTCAAAATTATCATCATCTTTTTTTGTTCACTACCTTCATATAGCAGAACTCAAACTGCATATTACCACATGGTCCACACTCCACATCTATAAAGTGAAGGCCTAAAACAGCAAGCAATTTGGGTCCAAACAATACTGAGAAAATCTAACTGATTTCAAGTTTATGGTTCTATGATAGTCGTACTAACGGTAAAAGAATTGACCCCAAAATTGAAATTTTCCTAAGATAAAATTTTGAGCAAATGAGTACATTTCAAAACATTTCAACTATAATTTACATTAACATTAAGAAGAATTTCCATGTTAGGATAACGTCAAAAAACAAAAGCTCCCTGTTAAGAGTGTGGGGAAACACCATACTTGAAGGATTTGCTGAAACATTTATATCAAAGATTCAAGATATTAGTCTCCTAAAACTCATGACCCAGTAAGCAAATTCAACTAAAGGCAAGTAACTAGATCTTTGACACTGCCACCATGAATAATCATTGTCATGTGCTTTTCAAGACTATTTAAGCTCATTATAAAACTGGTTAAATGTTTGACTACTGAACCAAAAAAATGCACTTCGATGCTCAACTTCATGACAACTGAACCCCAGTATAAAATTCTAACAGCTTAGATTCCAACTCAATCACCCATCATCCATAACACTGTTTGAATCTGATTCTATCAACATTTCAACCCAAAATCTTACAGATAGAAACAGCAATCAATTGCACAATAATTTTTTAGAGAAAAATCAACAACACTGAGTCTTATAGCATTATAAACGAAAAGAACAATCACAAATACCTGAAACTCTATTAACTTGCATCACGGACTTGAAATCTAAAACATACTCACAGAAGACCGAAATGCAAAAAATAACTAGAGTGAGGCAACAAAAATATGGCCTCATTGATTTACTAGAAAACTGCATGATACATGAATAAGGGTGAAAGGTTCATGGCTACGCTCATAGAATGAAGGCTCCTGTCTGTAAGTCACACCGAATGTTAAAAACTTATTGAAAACCTGAGCACCTTAACAAATAACAAATAATGCACTTCCCAAATTCGATTTAATAAAAAAATGGTATTGCTGAACCTTAGTTCAAACTTAAGATGGATCCAAACGCTCCAAAGATGGAGGCGACAGAAAAGTACCCAAATCGTTCAAAAGCTGCAATAGCTTATATGACTACATGTATGCATGGAATTATTTCTGTTCAACGGTTAAACATGGACACGGCAACATATGCATGAAAATGCATATATGATTTTCCAAAAATCCATCAAACGATTACAAGTGCCTTTACTTTCATTTCTATGTGAAATCTACGAAAGATTTACTCAACTATTTCAGTGGTAGGTTTTAACAAGTCATCAATTACCGCTATGTTCAATTCAATATAGACATCGACCACAAAAAATAAATTCGACGAACGCGAAACAAGGGGGAAATGACATCTTTTGAAATTTCCATCAATAAGCCTATAGAAACCTTTGTGATATAAATATCTCAGCCACAACGATCGTACCGCGCGTGATTAGACTGGGCTATCAAGAAAAGTTAGAAAGAAAAAAAAAAACAGGAGGGACTTTTACCGAGTTGGTGGCCCATTTCTCCTCGTCGTTGATCTGGGAGCTCAAGAACTCCTTGACCTTCTCCAAGGAGATCGAGGATTTCGCCATCGGTGTCGCTCTGAGATGAAGGATTAGGGCTTCTTCTGGTAAATGGCAAATTAGGGTTTTGGGTTCAGCTGTCGGCCTGGAAGAACGAACGTTTGAGGCGAACAAAAGGGAGGGAGGGAGGAACAAAAAGAGGCAGGACTATGGTTTTAAATCACGAAGTTGCCACTGCCTCAAGAGTTGGGCTCGGAGATCATGGGCCTCAGCTTTGTGTAGATCTACTGGGATCCATCCAGTTGCGGATCACATGCATAGCGGCGAACACGGCAGCGCGAATACAGCACATTTCGCTATAGTTGAAAAAAGTGCTCAGAGAAAAAAATAAAATTCGACTCCACTGGGGATCGAACCCAGAATCTCTGGTTCCGTAGACCAGCGCCTTATCCATTGGGCCATGGAGTCGGTTGCGGCAAATTTTAATTAAGTTATCAATAGTTATATATTCTTAAACTTTGAAATTTGAATGGTAATTTAATATGGGAGGCATGGATTATGGTGGAATAAGGGACTAGTGAGATTGAGAGTAGTGGATGTTTATATAAATTATAAATGTATGGGATGGATTGAAATATTGTAAATATTTTTTTTTGTTTGGATACATATTATAATATATGAGTTATGAAATATTGATTAAGTTAGATAAATATTTTTATTATTCGTAAGTAAATTTGATTTTAAAAAAAGAAGGATAAATTTGGTATAATTATTTTTAACCTTAAAGTTATTAATTAATTTGATGGATTTGATTTTAAATCATGTGATGTGTTCATTGTCACTAATATAACCTCATTTAAATTTTTAAAAATAATATCCAAGATATAATTTTTTTTAAAAAAACTCATCCCCGACACAACTAAATCCAGTCCATTCCTAATAATTTCTTCATCCAAATCATGCTTTTAGAGATATTTTTTGTGCACTAAGTTGACTAATACCGTTGTAGAGGGGAAAGCTTTGAGATTGAAATGTCTTTATTCTACCACATTAATGTCTCTTTCACTAGATCAATATCCCAGTTGTAAGGTATTGATGTCATTATTCAGATTGGAAACATCTATTGTGTTCATCAATCATTCTAGCAGCAACTAATACTTAACAAATGCAGACACACGTCTTTTTTTTTTTACTTTGTGGGTTCAGCTGTATGATTCAAATTGATATTAAACAATATTATTCTTGCTAGATTCAAGTATAATATTCTACTTTGACTGGCATAATATTGGAGAGAACGAAATATCAGATTCACTCCTTTCCCTTTGTTCCATGATGAGGGACTATGACGGCTCGACTTGGCAAATTGAGATAAGAAGAGAAAGAATAATGGCTGTTGGCTAAGTAGTATGTGTTTTTGCTGAACTGTTCGCAGTGGTGCCATAACATGTACTTTGTTGGGCCCTGAGTTGAAAAGTCATATGACAGTACTTTCCTGCATTGCTGCAAGAGCCTGCAAGCATGAAGTGGATGTTTGAAATCTATCCAATGCTTCCCATCTCCATCTCTCCACTACATCCTTTTAATTGCATACAGCTACATCAATCTACATCTCCTGTGCAACATCTTTTACCATCTCTTGACCTTTCTTCCATTCCTTTGTGGAGGAGGAACCATATTTCCGTTCCAGGATTGGCATTAAATGCATTCATGCTGGACTTCTGGTCTCTCAGCAAAATGGTCCCTTGCTAAATATCTAGCCATGACACATATTACAGAAAAGAAATGATGTAACGCATACTTTGGTATATCCGGGTTCTTTGGTAAAGCAGGTGAGATGCACTCGATTGCAGAATTTTTTCAGTGTAAGCCTTTGAAATTTTCTATCTTTTATAACTTGTTTTTGCATTTGGCAATATCCCAATTGTATATTTGTAGTATTCATTCATGTAATTAGCACCATTTATGCATCTGGAAGAGGAAATTAAATAAAATTGCACTCAGTTGACTGTATTGTTTAAGATCTAAGAATCTGCCATAAATTACAGAGCATGGAGATTTATCATTAATTTTTCATTCTTTAGGTTCATATACAAAGCAATAAATTCAAATGCAATCATGATATTCATTTGCATGTTATATATTCAACTTGGCCAATTTCATCATCTTAAAGGTGGCTTATAGTTGTAGCGCCATACCCTTTATCATTATAGTCACTATTTAAATTGAAGATCTGTCTAAAATCATCATATCTATCTGTCATGTTCCATATCTTTCTAATGCATTGTGATATACTACCAAGTGATCAAATAGGCAGCTTTAATGTACTAGATGTGGCTTACATTAATTTGAAAGCAATCTTGTGAAAACTACGGTTCCAATATGCAGTACCAGTAATGTCACCAGATCACTCCCTTTGTGTGTGTCCCATGGCAAAAAGTGATAATTTTCTGAAAGCCATGGCTGTTGTGGTTCAACATTGGCATGATCATTGTAGCACTGCCTTACAGTTTCCCTTGACAGATCTGTATCCTACATTAATCTGAGAACAATTTTGCTTCTGAAAATATATATAATAACTGAAGAGATGCCTGTTCCTGGCAGGAGAAACAGCCCCAGTTAGAAATTGTGTCCTATAATTTGAGAACAATTTTCTGAGCTTATGGCAATTTGATGTTACACTAACAAATGGTAATATAAACTTCATATGACAGGTGGCTAAAAAATTATCTCCAGAGTGTTTAAGCAACACTGACAATTCCAAAGCCCGAAGTCAGAACTACTACTGGCTAGTCGAACCGGCCATGTCCAGCAATAATTTGAGAACGATAATATATATATATATATATATATATGTATATGTATATGTATATGTATATAATATGTAGCTTCAGAAGGTTGAGGTTATGTGTGACTCGCACTATCAATGGTCACTGGACTTTCCTGCTAACAAGGACACTGGGCGCATTATTTAGTGCTTTTAATGCACTGTTCATGGGACCATCTCTCCTTGTGCTTGATCTCTGAAGCCAAAGCCTGGTAATCAATCACCTCGACAATCCAACCCCTCCACAGCACAGCAATGATTTCTACTGTGTCATGAAGCTGTGCAACCCTAAAACCTCTATATATGTTTGCATGCATGTAAGCTGCAGCAGCAAACGAAACCCTAGAAAGCAGAAACTAGAAAGGTATGTTGCAGTACTGATTATTTGGGAAATATAAAATGGAGACAAGATTCTGATAACTCCAAGGATTCATGTCATGCGCTCCTTTTTGGTGTATGTTTAGGATAATTCTCCAACACTACCGTGTCATCCTTTTGGGCAAAAACTTACCTAAGGATTGTAGATTCTTAAGAGCTTAGAGTGTTCCCCACACAGTGATTGCTTGAGTTCAAATGCATGGTTGTTGTTGCTGAAAATAGAATGTCAAGAGATGAGAACAATGATGCAAAAATGAAAAAAAAAATTGTCATAGTGAAGGTAAAAAAACATGCGCAAACAAACGAGATCAGCTAAAACCTTTCTATGTATAAGCAAAAGAGTCCTTCCCTATTATCGAAAAAAAACGAGTGCCAGTCATTAAAAGAATTGTAAGTTTCTTCTATTTTTGTCATTTTTTTCACAACTTTGAATTTAGTTGTACAATTAAATTCAAGTCAAGTCAACAATGTTTTGTATTTCTGAAGATACTAAAAAAGTAAAAACATTCGTTAGTTTTTTCCACGTAGTTTAATATCTTGTTGGTTTATTTTTGTATATATAAATCTATGATGTGATTCATAAAAGAAGGGGAAAAATGCACATCTCAATACGGAGAAATAACTTAACATGATATATTTCTCCAGTTTCAGCTCCGGAAAATTGTGTTTTTAAGATGGAAATGAATCATCTCTTCATTACCTCCTTTCTGTTGACAGCCATATAATATATGACATCAAGAAAAACAGGATGCAACAGCATTTTTCTTGCTGTATGTGATGCTTATATATGATCAACTGCACATACTGCTATGACATGAGTACTTCAATCCAAATGTCTTTTCTATCCATGCAAGTAATCTACTGTCTGTGTGCCTGATCAGATAACGCGCTTTGCACTTCACGCCTGACAATGGATTATATGACATGTTCATAAATTCCAATATTCAGCTCAAGAACAACTACACAGAATAAAGGATCGATATGGACCTTTCCTTGTTACAAATTTTAGGTATGCCTATATCTTCTTATTATCCTTTTATCTCTGTAATATCTATACACGTAAAAGACAAAGGGTGACAGATTTGTCACTGTGGTCCTAATCCTTCATCCGTAGGAGTGCCAGCATTTGAGAAGACAGATTCTTTGCATCTAGTTATCTAGGAAATTTATTGTGATAAATTCAACCAACGACCCGAGATCTTGGAAGTTTGAATTTGTCCTCCGGATCAATCAGATGAATTGTTCATGCATTTGTAGTCTTTTCTGATAGGAGAAAGCCACAAATTAATTTACATGTTATTCATATCTTGCACTGATCTGAACATTAAGAGGGAGTGCTACTTGATCAATCCTTCTTCCTTCCTCTTACGAGTACTAATAAAAAAATTGACTTAGCCTACCCATTACCGGAAACTAGAGAAGATCTCTTAGCTGTATTCAGATCAATCTACCCATGAAAAAAAAATGCAGATGGTGACATTTGCATATGTATGAATTTCTCCCAAAAGAGCTAATTCTAGTGTTTAGCACTTAGCAAAATGGTCCCTGCAGGGACTGAACTGGATGTATCATTTTCCATGCATTATTTAACTTCCCCTTTTTACTTCTGATAAAATCACATTTACTTCTCGGAGTACATACATCTTTCACTGTCCCTGTAAAAAAGGACGTTTTTTTCCTCTCGAGGAGCCGATTGATTTGACTATAAGTAACTTTTTTCCAATTAGAAAGCATGCATATGTCAAAGCGTTTATACAAGGAATCAATCTCTGTGCGTGAGCAGCTTATTTTGTATAGAGATAATGCTTTGGAGACGCCTATGACAGTGAAAGTATGAATGAAACATGACGGCTATCCATCTATTTTGACAGGCGCCGATACTTGCCACATGTTTGTGAAATGCTCCACAGCTTTTTTTTCCTTTTCTGGGATTGGAGAATTTTAGCATCTTTTCCCTTTCTTAAAGTGCATCCGTTCACTTGGGGGTCATGTTCCCAACTGAGTGTCCTCTCAAGATCAGATGAGACTGGACATCTTGCAAATTCAAAATATTGTTCAGCTAACTGCAGACGAGAGCTTGGAAAGAAACTGCAACTCGCTCATACAGCTAGGTGTCTTTGTTAATTTTTCAAAGCTTCGCGCGATCCTCCGACCTGAACCAAGCTGACTTGCTGGTGCTGTTTCTGGACGACTGCAGCTAGCTGCTCGGACATGTAAGTTCTTCTCAACGTTTAGTTACTCCAATGGATTCTTCAGGAATCAAGCAGCACAGATCCTGAAAGGTGTAGCTTCTTGTTGGGTCCTTTTGTGTCTTCTTCCACTCATATAATATATTCGTTCCATACAAGTGCACAAACTGTGTAATTCTTAGTTATCTTTGTGAGCTCCATTTCCTCGACTAGATGCTCAATTCACCTTCAACTTCAAGCAACAGAAATCGAGCATAATATAAATAATAGATTTACAATGTTGTTGTTTTCTTTCTCATCAAGCATGTCGTCAATTATTACCGTCTACAAGCTTTTGTTCCTGATCTATTCCTTCAAGACTTTGCCTTCTTTCTTTATGATCGGTCTTCTGGTGTAGCGATATATTTCACCAAGAAGAAATATAAAAGGCATAGATATAATTGAAGCTAAAGAAATAGTACACAAGGACTATGCACATTTTTTTATCTATACATGACCTTCATTAAATAGAATTGCCTTTGCAAGTAGCTCACCACTTTCTTGATTGGATTTATGCTTGCAGAAGCCACTGATGAATAAATTCACTGCGTACCTCCTTTTGAGGGAAATTTAAGTTTGCAGTGCACTGGAATACCCTATCCAAATCGTACTAAATTTCTTGTTGATGATATCGTTAATTTGCATTCATTTTCTCTTCATGTTGATTTCTTCTTAATCTGATTTAATTACTTACGTACCTCAGCTTCTTTTTTTCTTGGGCAGACATGATATTAATGAAATCGTTTGCTTTGAGCTGAGCAGCATCTTGTGCAATCACTGCTAGCTCCACTTCCTCCCGGACTGCTGAAGACAGACATAAGATGATAAGTAACTTGGTGGACAAAGATCTCACAACCAAGAATGGCCACACGGGTGCTGATAAAATTACATCAAGATCGAGATTCTGGTTGGGCTTGAAGGATCCAAGAATCGTACGAGTCTCACGTGCCTTCGGGGGCAAAGATCGTCACAGCAAAGTGAGCACCATCAAAGGTCTGAGGGACAGGAGAGTGAGGCTCTCGGTGCAGACAGCCATTCAGCTGTATGATCTCCAAGACAAACTAGGACTCAGTCAGCCGAGCAAAGTAGTCGACTGGTTGCTCAACGCTGCCCAGGATGAGATCGACAAGCTTCCTCCGCTGCCGATGTCTCCGCATTTCATGCATAACTTTTCTCAGACGGCGCTGGCGAGCACTGATGAGGCAGAAGCACCACAGTGGCAAGCTTACGAGAAGCTGAAGCATGAGAATAGTGCCCAAAGTGCAGCAGTTTCTCATCAGCTGGCTTTGTCGTCTGCTAGGATATCAAACCTCGGCAATGATCGAGTAGTTCAGGATGCAATCGAGTTCACAAAATCTGCGGTGATCAGTTGGAATTCGGGTGTTACGGCCGACGGAAAAACCTTGGAAGGAGAGGCACCGCCGGCAGATCATGCAGGTTTTGAGAAGCCAACTCACAGCAGCAAAGTTGCCGATGCACACAATTATTCTGCGCAGGCGCTTGCCAACTTTCCCTTTTCCAGGCTCACACACTCTTCGTTTCCAGGGGTGACGCAGGGTAACTTGCCTTATGCCACTTCCTTTTACCACCTGGAGACTGCAGCAAATGCATATGATCAGCATCTCTTGGGAAGCCATCCATCTAAATTACTGGAAGCTGCAGCATCCAATCCAAGCATGCAATCCCAACTGGTATTCTGCGGCTCAGGAGGCATGCCAATTTTCTCATCATTTCTGACCGGTGCTGAACTGAACCCGAAGCAGTACCACATTCAAGTGGCAGCAGCTTCGCCAAGCCTCCAGTTGGGTTCTGTAGCTTCCCATCAGTCGACTGCAGGTGTTGCACTGGCAAGACCTTCACCAGCAAGCTTGGCTTTGCGGCACGATTATTCTGATAGCTGATAAACCAAATTAGCAAGATGAGACTGCTCTAAATATGAAGGACTCGTAAACCAATGTCCGAGCCATGCAAAAAAGCATGCCAAATTCTTCCAATATTAGTGTGTATGAATAGATCATATGAGAGGACAAGTTTATATGCTAGGATTTGATGCCGCAGCATCATTTGGCCAGGGACTCCATGAGTGTTAATTGTTCTTCTCGCGTTTTATTAATTAATATGATTCATTTTGCATATGGATCTTATATGAATATGGAAGAATTTTGATTGGGTTATCTATGGATCGTGTGTGCGTTGGTGTTTTTTATCTCTCGTATCCTTCAAACAGATACTTAGGCGTACTTGCTGTTTCTTCCTCCACATGCACCGAGCAGAAGCTTTTGTATCATAAGCCTGCATGCTTCCTGTCTTTCCTGTGTGCATACTTGCATTAGGCTTTGAATCTCTCTCTCTTTCTCTCTTCTCTCTCTAAAAAAAGGTGATCAGTGTGATCATGCATCGCCTTGAGGAGGTTGCTTGCAACTTGCAAGGTATATAGATGCCTTTATGATTAAACTGCATATCTACATCGCAGACAGAGATGCTTGTTATGATGAAGCAAAAGAGAGTTGGATACTTGGATAGCAATGGTGTCTGTCAAAGCTGTGTAAGAGCCAAAGGAAGCAAAAGCAGGCAGTGCCAAAAGTGGGTGATGGGTTCGGTTTAAGTGTGGCATGAAAATGTAGGGCCGGATCTTGTGTGGTCCATGCATGAGAGAGAGAGAGAGAGAGAGAGGGATGCATGCATAAGACATCTATCTACTATCTAGGGTTCATATGAGTTAATGGTCCATATATTTCCCCTTCACGTAGGCCAGACTTTTGCAGATGGTCCCCCTTTGAGGGGGGAAGACTGGTTCTGATCTTTTATCTCTGCTGCTGCTGGCTCTGTCTATCTTATAATAATTCTAGTCATATGCTTTTTCAGACTTGGGCGTTGGGGGCATCCATTGACAGTGTTTCTCACCACTAGCTAGGGTTTCATCATTTCATGATTCTCTGAGAACATGACAAGAGATTAATGGATGCAGCACGCAGGAGAGATTTACAATTAATATATTTCTTATGGCGTTCAGAAGTTTGTCTGAATACTTAGGTTAGAAAAGTAGATAAAAATAAAGGATATATTTATTATGTCATGACAAGGCCACTGTGCTGCTGGTTGAAGCATGCAGCAGGATTTTATCATGAGATAATTACTAGTCATAATAAAATAATTTTCATGTATCTGTTTATTTTCAATGTACTGGAGTGTATCTTTGTTTCATTGAATCAATTATAGGAGAGAGACATGTGGACAAGACTTTGAACTTCCAATCTTCCATTGTACTTTTTTCTAGAATCACTTCTAGATTTTTTTTTATGACAACTCAACTCGTCGACGCTAAAAAACGTACTATTCACAAGTTAGAGGTCAACATCGAGCCAAACTAGATCGCGTTCTGAATCAGATTTTACTTAAATGAAAAGAAATCACTTACCACGCTTCAGGATGAGTTAGCAATTTTGTGGTGTAGAACGCGATCCACGTCAACCAAAAGATTTTGTTTGCAATTTACGCAAGGAGTAGAAGGGAGGTGGCCAGCCGGCCGGTGCGAGCGGCCCTGCCGGCGATCTGGTCCCATTCCACCTCCTAGTTTTCTTTAGGTACGTAGTCTTTTAGTGTCATCTTTAGATTATATTTCCTATTAGTTAGAAAAAAAATTGAGACACCAATTCAAATACAAGATACTTTGGACAATTAGATTACTTGATCTCAACAATTCAATAGCTAGAGAGGAACCCTACCAAGTTCCTATCTCCGCATTACAAAGTTGTAAGGAGACTTCCTTTTTTTTATTTTTTTATTATTTCCTTGACGTTAAAACTTTTATAACGAATGAGAGTTGGAATAGATTTCAAAGGCTGGTTAATAAAAAAAATTGTAGACGGCTAGATGCCGGGGCTGATCAATCAAGAATCAAAACTTTTGTTGGTTAATAATTTTTCATTTAATCTTTTTTCCTTGCATAAGGATGTGTTTATTTCACTCAAGTAAGGTGGGAGAAAATAATTTCAAAATAAATTTGACCTTTTATTTATTTTACTAACTATTAGATTAAAATTACTTACTAATCATTTTTATATCTGAGGGGAAAATATTTTCTTAAAGTTTTATAGAATTTCTTGTCTTGATTAAGTTTTTTTTCTAGAAATAAAAAAAATTTAATTAAAAATAACAATTTTTCATACAAATGAGCAGATCTGTTATGATACTAATAAACACTTGTAATGCTAAAACTGATTTTAAAGTATAAGTAATTATCGTATTTGAATAAATTGCTGATAATAATAATAATAATAAATTATGTACTATTTTGGAAACAAAATATCCGATAAGTTATTTTATAATTAAAAAATTCAAATGTTCTTAAAATTTGACCAATTAACGTGTAAATGATAAGTTACTTTTTATGTTGTGGAAATATTAGGAAGTTAATATTATAACAGTAAGTTAACTAATTTAATTAAATGATTCATAAGTCAAAAAAATATATGCTGAATTTCCCTACTTATTATATTCAACTTATAAATCCCGAATTTTACAACTTATAAGTATTTTATATAACTTATCAAACACTGATTTTTTTTAAAAGACGACTTAAAATAATATCGATCTGAGATATAATCTTATCCAAACAAATTTTTTTTCTAAAATGGGTAAACTTTTTTTTTAAACAAAATTAAAATATGGCCTCAAACAGGAGTCCATAAGGCAATTGGGCTCGGGCCGAGACCAAGTCTGACCAGATCCGATCCCAAATTCCCAATCCCTCTGATGTAACTGTTAATTTGAAGCGGGGGTAAATTGGACATCTAAAAGTTGCACGAGGACGACGGGCCGACGGCGCACTTTGCTGCGGCCAGAATCATTTTGCTCCGGACACCCAGTTGCTTTCTACCTCTTCCACGAAGCGGAGAGGGGTTTAGGGTTTAACGAGGAAGGCGAGGAGGCGGGAGGAGCACACGAAGGATGTGCGGAATCGCCCTCACCCTCTCCGGAGTTCGCATCGTTGGCTGCGATATCTCTAGGGAGCCGCTCGGAGATGCACCGTCGTCACCTCCCCTCGATGCCGACGAGGTCAAAGTCTCATCTTCTTGCGATACTCGAATATTTTTCTCCAACCTTCAGAAACTATTGTTCCGATGGAATGCTCCGGTGTCACCTGATTTTTTGGCGCGCACTTGGAAGTTGCGAAATAATGCATCTTTTTTCTTGTCGGAAGGGGAAAAATCATAAGAAAAGAAAAAGAGGGGCTTTCTGAATTTGGAATTGAAGTTGTATTAAATAGACTATGAGGAAATTTGTTTCGTTTAGATAACTTGTTGACTATGTGATAAATTGGAAGGCAAGTCATGAAGAACGCAGTAGATTTGGATGAGTGCAATATATTTCATGTCTCATAGATTTTGCAGCGTATTGGTCTCAAGTAATTGCATTTGTTAGTTCCTGAATGTGGTTGGTCTGATTGTGTCAACTTATTGATTCATTTAGTTTACCTAAGTGACACTTGTTACGGCCCATATGGCTCTATATTTTGTCCTGGAAACAAAAAGTATCCATATTATAATAAGGGTACATAAGGTAAATGGAAAACTTTAAGCCACTTTTATATATCATGATTGAATAATTGTGTGGTTTTTCTGTGTTTTCTAGCCAACTTTGGTAATGGATGATCTTAAAGTTGCTCTTCAAAGAAGAGGTCCAGATAATCTTGGTGTTAAGAAGGTTTTGCTTCAGTTAGAGTTGACAGACTCCACCAAAGATGGTATGGTCCTCTTTTTCTGATGAAAGTCATAGACAAGAAGAAGCAAGGAAATTCCTCTTTGAATCTCAAATTTCACCTACCTATCATTAAGATTTGTTTTTGTCATTTAATTTAGAAAAGTCTTGTTGTTACAGGCAATGTAATGTATACAGAGAAAGATTTGCATGTCCTTTTTGTGGATAACATAGAGGATGGCCCAAATTCTACAGTAGAAGACCCAGTTTTCAGTTCTAGAAGGACTGTTGCAGAATTCAATCTCTTTGGTGCAACACTACAACTTAGGGGAGTAACTCCTGTTTTTCAGCCACAGGTGGATTCCTCTGGAAATCTTCTAACTTATAATGGTAGATTTCTCAATCAACTTGGGTGGTGTTTTGTTATTTTTTATGGTTATTATATTCCAAACATGTTTACCAATATTCTGTATGATTTAGACATCAATTGTCTTTGAATGGACATTTGTTGTTTCAATGAACGCATCCACCGGCCTTCCTATGGACCATCTGGTTCCAGTGCAACTCTTACATTTTCCTGGGTGAGAGATGTTACATAGAAAACATAGTTGGGGTGGCTTGTTCCTTGATTCGAGAGTGGACAGGTTGTGGAGCTTATCATTTTAGGATTGTATATAGCTTTCTGTTATACATGTAACTTGATATAGAGCTTTTTCTTGTTTTGTTTCAGCAACTGATATTAGTGCATAATCTGATTTCTGGGTAACATCTCAGTTGTTCTTCTTGTACTGTGCTTTGTGCATATCTGACAAATCTAGCGTAAAAGATCACAGATCTTTATTATCGAGTTGAACCCTCCTCTTGGTATTTTAAACTTTGGGCTACATGTTTGTGACTCATAGGCAGGGGAGTTACATTTTTAAACTATAGGTGTATATATTTGATCCAAAAAATTAAGTGTTCCCACGCTGGGGTTTTCATTGAATGACAAAATACTCTCAAGTAAATTAAATATTCCCACGCTGGGGTTCCCACGTTGGGTTTTCAGTTCTTCCCAGTCCGCAATCCCCTCGCGCAAGGCTGCGTCACTTCGCATGTATCATTAATGGTTGATTAAATATTCCATAACAACGAGAGTTGGTTTCTAAATCTCCCTCGGCAACCCGAATTAAATATTTCATCTTTAAATACTAAATCGATTTAATGTTTGCTTTCTTTGTACCCTTAATTGAGTGTCAATAACCTAATGCATCTACACGCCTTTTCCCTGCCTCCCTATGCGTATATGCTGATTGCTGAATGCAAATGTCCTTTTTCCTTTGAGAATAAAGATGAGGTTTTTTAGTTGAGGGGTATCAATATCAAGAACTTGATAAGTTATTGCTTGAACTGAGGAGTCGAGATGACAAAGAACGAGTTCCAAAGTATTGTAGTTGATGAAAGGAGGTTAGATCTCAAAGAACATCCTAAAAATACACAGATCTTCTCAATGTGGTTTTGGATGTGTTTTCTTCTGGACCTTCTCAATTTAGAATCTTCCCTGATCAGTGTACTCAATGTAATATAGTTCTTAATCTTTGACATAATGAGGCATGCTCAATGTTCATCATTATATGTTAAGCTTACCTGACTCGGCAAAAAATAATATTTTTATTTATCATCTTTTTTAAAAAATATATATATGTATGTCAGTGCACTCTTATGTAAGTAAATATTGGTGAAAGTAGTTTTAATTATCATCTGTACATGGTGCCTGGATGATTGCTTTACGATGGGTTGTCAATCACTGTCCTTAAGTTTTGAAGTCTGAATGTTGCTGTTAGTCTATCTTAGAAGATAAATGGTCAAGTTGCTCATTTATTTGAATTAATGAATGCTGAAGGACCTTGTAGCGTGCAGTCTTCTCATAATTATAGATGTCAAAATATTTTAGCTTTTTTCATTTTCTCTTTTTCCTTCCATTTATCTCGATTTTTTTCTTATCATTTTCAGGTTTTCTTATCATTTTTTTCTTACTCCGCCTATGTTTTATAACCGGTCCCAAGCCCGGATAAAGGAGGAGGGTTGTGTTAGGCCCCGACAGTCAGCGTAAAACCTGTCGAATCTTATGAACATGGATCAATGAATGGCGTCGTATGATCCACGTAGCCGACCCCACCTAGTGGGATAAGGCTTTGTTGTTGTTGTTGTTGTTGTTGACAAAATACTCTCAAGTGTCATAGTTGTAACTGCAATTTGATGTGAGCCAACTTATGAAGAGTTATGAACTAAATGATTCTTCCCAGCTAAATTGTATTAGTTATGTATTATCTCTTTGTTAATTTCAACTTAGCCATGTTTCTGACATTGTCATCTAAAGGTGAAATATATGAAGGAATTTTCATTGATGGTGATAGCAATGACACTGAAGCTCTGTTACATGTACTGGAGAATTGCTGTTCTTGTGTCAGATATGGGTTTGAGAAAGATTGCTTTTGCAGTCAAGCAGGCCTGCGGTCTATTCCTCAAATCCTTTCAACCATAAGGGGACCATGGGCTTTGATATATTGGCATGTAGGTTTATCTACCCTGGAATCATATTGCACCTGATACATTTTTGTGTCTTGATAACAGCTACTTGGACTTATTTGGTATATTTTATTCTCAGAACAAAACAAGAACTTTATGGTTTGGTCGAGATCCATTTGGAAGGCGGAGCCTTCTAGTTCATTGGCCAACTTCAGTTGACTCAAGATTTGTTCTTTCTTCAGTGTCACCAGCTTCTAATGACCTAGACGCAGATATTAAAGGTTTACCTACATTCCAACATCTCTGTAGTTTTTTTTATGGGAAGTTTTACTTGCTGAAATACTAGGAGTGCAGACATTTTACCAGTAGGGTTGTTGGAATTTCTTGTGCCAATCAGTTGGAAAGGATTTTGCATGGATGGTTCCTACATTTAGTACCTTTCAACACTCCAATTGCAATTGTCATTTCTGATGACCACATGCTATCAGATGCAATTTTTGTCTCGAGATTACCATAAGTTAGAATTCAGGAATGAAATGAACGTTTTACAGTTTACTTCTCTGCATAGGTCTTCAAGTGATTAATATTTTTATCAGGATACTTTGTTTATCTAATTAACTGGGTCTTGTAATACCAGTTAATGTTCTTGTTTCTTTTCTAGCAAAATCTCTATTTTGATCTGTTGTATAGTCTAATGCATGAAGTGTGCAGGTTCCAAGTCAAGAGCTAATGTCATTGAGCCCCTTTCAGATAATGAAGTTTCACATATATCTAGCATATATGGTTACTGGGAAGAGCTTCCGTGTGGTATATACAGTATTGAGTTGAATACTTCTGTAGCAGTGGAGCAGGTTGTAAAGGGAAAAGTTGTAGGTGAATTTAGAAAACATAAATGGACGGATCCATTGGTAAATACACTTATTAAATGGGAAAGGACATTGGTGGATCCAAAAGTAGATTCTCAACCTCAATTGGAGAAAGTTGCATCCTTGTCAACCATTAATCTGGGAAAACATCATGATATAACTGACTTGGCGAACTTTGGAACGACAATTGCCTGCAAATCACATACTAATGGAACAGCAATTAATAATCATCAACATGGTGGGCTATTGATGAATACAGCGTGCATTTTTTGCTGGAAGTTCTTTCAATTAAAAGTTCTTGAATGTATTGATGATGATGCAGGAAATAATCAAGTTGCAGAGAAGATACTCTCTGTACTGCGTGAATCTGTCATGCGGCGTACTGTTCTACAAAGAAACTCTCAGGTAAGGAGTTCAAAATTTTCTGTTGGATAAGAATACTGTTTCTTTATTGAGCTTTTTCATCAGCTGCTGTCAGATACTTTATGCGTGGTTCTTTGGCAAACTTACTTTTTGCTTTTCATCATTGGGTCACGCGTGCTGCCTTCGTTGACAATTTCATTTTGGTTTTTTCTCTTCTTCCATCATTGCTTGCATTTATTATGATACACATTGAAGCTTAAACTTAGCTGTGTGTTTTGCCCTAATAAGAACCTAAATGATTTACTTGTGTGGATATGATGTTTTAGGAGGAACTCTTATAGCTATTATGATCTTCAGCCAACTCATATCTGAATAAGATTGTTCATGATACTCGAATCTTGACACACTTTTATGTAGCTGCCCGCCAAGTTGTTGCTTTATGAAATTGTAAAAAATGGATCTCTAGTTACTAATGTCCTTGTTGTAAGCTAGAGCTGAACCTGTCATCTTTGTTTCTGCTATGATTCATTCTGACAGTTCTCTGATAATTAATTTTCTAGGGGATGTTCTCTGTGGGCTATTAACCACTGTGTTCATATTTGTAGGCACTTCTGCATAAAGATGAAAGGGAGGAGGATGCCCCTATAGCAGTTCTTTTCTCCGGTGGTTTGGATTCTATGATACTTGCAGCATTATTGGACCAATGTGTTGACTCCCAGTGTAAGTTACCTGAAACTCATGGTATCAATTTCACAAATTGTTTTGGGAGTAATTTTGAACATTTATGTCAAGGAATGAAATTTCTCCTTTGAGGAACATATATGTCAAATTGATCATGATTCCATTAGGAAGCCCGTTAGTCATATGGTAAGAGAAAATTAAGCACAAGTTTGTGCCTCATAGCCTTCTTTGTGCCCTTTATATTCAAGAGTCAAACTGGGAATAGATGGTTGGAGTTCACTTCTTAGGTATATATCTCTCTGCCAAGTTAGGCTGTCATTGCCCTGAATCTTGATTCTAGGACCTACAGTTTACAAGTTATGGAAGCCATCTCTTTATTAACTTGGTTTACAAGTTAGGACCTCCAGTTTACAAGTGGATTCCATGATGGCACATTTATCTACAAGATTATGGCTTTCTTGAAGGAATTATCTACTTCATATTCTTTGAAAATTACCTAGTTCATATTGCTTGGTAACCTTTACTTCTTCCACTCACATTTTCTTCACATTTAAGCCTCAACACATTTGCAAACCTTGTGTTATTGATATGTCAATTTATTTTAGAATTCACTTTCCAGTGAGTGACTGATTTCGTTAATGTTCTGACAGACGCAATAGATTTGCTGAATGTAAGTTTTGATGGTCAGCTTGCTCCAGATAGAATTTCTGCAAGGGCAGGCGTGGCAGAGCTTCAAACAATTGCTCCACATAGACGGTAACAATTTATTTATGATTTATCACTATTTCATTAAGCTTTCTAGTTATGCAGCATCTGATGCATTCGTTAAATACATTTCCAAGGAGTTTTGATAATGTTCCTTGTGCTTCCTGTCTTAACATTGTTTTATTTGTTATCGAAGCAGAACTTAGTATCATAAATGCCTAATGTTGACCCTCTCAAAAAAAATGCTTAATGTTGAAGTTCTCCTACAGACCAACTTGTGTCGATGTGATATAATCTTTGATGTTTCCTTCAGAGCTTTATCAGATTGTTAAGCCTCTGGTTTTATTCAAGCTTTTCTCTTCGTTTGACAATATTTGGTCTATGGAACTCATTTATAACCAGTTGCCTCTGTGAGCTTTTATGAGAAAATTCTGACCACATTCTATGTGTCTATTGTTGTTTGTAGCGAAAGTGTAGTGTTTTTTTCATTATCACTTTACATTTCTTGAAATATCATTTTAATTTCTTACCTAGAAGTTGAAGAAAGGAAGATAAGTCAAAGGGATCTTTATTAACAGGTTAAACTAGTTTGGTTTAATTTACCAAAAAAGCGCTTTAAGCTATACATTTTTATATGTCCATACCATTGCTATTATATTTTGAGGGAGTGAATATTGTTGTTACTCTAATGTTGATACCAGAAGAGTGTTTGAAGCGATACAAATTTAAATGTCCATATCATTGCTATTATCTTTTGAGGGAGTCAATGACGTTGTTACTCTAATCTTGATGTAATGTTTCTAAAATGACCCATAATCTTACAGTTGCAGTATCTATCTAATATTTCTAAAATGCATTGGTAGTATCCTTCAAACGAAATACATTGGTAGTATACATCAAGAAATTAAGAACCAAACCAAGGGTTGGTTAACACAATTAGTTATGACCTAAGGACAACGAAAGCTAGTAACTCCGGATTCAGTTTTTGAAATTGTCAATTTGGTTGGAGAAATATGCTTCTTATCTTTGCTCACGTCAGTCAGGTGCCATCAGCTCTGAACGAGTGCCACCAATGGGTTCTAAGAAAATTAAGAACAGTTGAACTGTTCAGTTGGGTTACAAGTATCAGTGACTGAAACATGTTCCTCTTTTTTCCTGTCATGTTGTGCCTATAATTAAGATGTCAAAAGGGTTGTTCCCTCTCGGTTTTGTATTCCCTTTGTATGGAATGAACCCTTTCTCCTATCCTGTGGCCCATTGATGAACAACAACAACAACAACAACAAAGCCTTATCCCACTAGGTGGGGTCGGCTACATGGATCATACGACGTCATTCCGTATTCGTTGATCCATGTTCATGCGATTCGACAGAGTTTTACGCTGGCTGTCGGGGCCTAACACAACCCTCCTCTTTTATCCGGGCTTGGGACCGGCTATAAAACATAGGTGGACACCAGCATAACTCCTGATATTTAGAAAGGTTCCTCACCAAAAGAATGTTGTCCATAATCTCAACATCAAGAAACAAGTAGAAAAGTGACAATCAGTACAAACATTGACCAAACCAATTGATTGCAATCCACTAATCGAGAAGAGGATACATGAATCCCATGAAACATAAACAAGTACTAAAAGCCTTACTTGAACATTGCTTTCTTCCATCAGCACTTCTTTTGCCTTTTCACAAAGCCCCCTAATGGCCCACTGATGAACCATTAGCAAAAATATTCTGGCATCAATGATCAAAGACTTTCAAGTATCTCAACCTTTAATTTGTAATCTTTTCCTTTGTTCATACTTTTTTTACCTTTTTTGGGTTGCAAAATGTGCTCTTTATACCAGAGAAACTGATGCAGCTCCACTGGTTTCAAGGGCTGTGCTAGACTTCCTTTTTTCTTTCTTGATTGTTTTTTGTAACCTTTTTCTTTGTGCATACTTTTTTCTTTTTTTGGTTGCAAAATGTGCTCTTTATACCAGAGAAACTGATGCAGCTCCACTGGTTTCAAGGGCTATGCGAGGTTTTTTTTTTCTTTCTTCTTTGCATCTATGATTTGCACTTTGACCCTTTTGGGGTCAGTTTATACATGAAAACAAGTGGTTTGATATGCATCCATACCAAAATAGGCAGTTGATGTTTCCACAACGGTGGTACATTGATCCTTGATCTGCACAATTAGTATTTTTTCTAATCATTGTACCATATAAAAATGTCTTACATCTAATATACCCAAATCGTTATTCGTGAGTTTATTATGAGTATATTTCTTTCCTTTGTTTAAATTATTTTCATTTTTAGCTTACAGGTGGCGTCTTGTGGAGATTGATGCTAGTTTGTCCAGTTTGGAATCTGAAGCAGAACATGTAGTATCACTGATATATCCTTCCAAGACTTACATGGTATCTGTTTTGATCTTATTTATTATTAAATATGCTTCTCTTGGCATGTAATGCTTTCCTTTAAGGCAGCGTATCTAGGCCTTCTATAAAACTGCCAGTTTGGTCTCGTAGTCAGAACATGTATTATCTTACCAAGACCTGGCTGATACCTGTTTGACCTGATTTATTATGAAAATATACTTTTCTTGGTTGAGTATGCAATGACATTTTTTGAACTGACTTCAACTCCAATCTAGGTCTTCTAGAAAAACCTGAATCTGTGTTGAAATAGTAACTTAAATATTTTTTTACTGATTGTTCGGTTTCTTGTGATGATCATTTTACAACTTGATTTCAAATCTAACCATATGGAAGTGAGAGGTACTGACTGAAAAGTTCCATTCTATGACCTAATGGGCATCATTGGCATTTCATTTTCCTTTTCGTGGAAATTGTACAGGATGCCTACCAAGTTTTCTAGGACATCTGTGCATATATAAAAACAGCGGTTCAGGGGGAGCCTCCAAAATAAGAGCAGGAAGAAAAAATAAACTCTCACAGGGTGCAGGCACCAGACATATCTATTAAAATCACTTCCAAATCAAAGAACGAACATGAGTAACAATGTTCTTTATATGACGTATCTTCCCACAAAAAAGTGGTACAGTTTTGCTGTAGCCAAGTGACCCAGGTGATCAATAAAAAACATCATCAGATGCAGGCAATCTCTCAGCTCTGTTTGTCCTGCTTGCTGAGTGTTGCAGCGGCCTCCAAAAGATGCCTACTATCCTCTATCTATCTTCCAAACCTGTCAATTCTTTATCTTTTATTTAGTATGGAAACGTTTCCTGATCCATGATTTTTTGTTAATCCTTTATCCTCTTTCTCTATTCATTTCTCTTAGGATCTGAATATTGGGATAGCACTATGGTTGGCCGCTGGTGGAGATGGTTGGGTAGAAGGAAACGACCATATGCGTTATAGGTATAAGTCAACTGCACGAGTTCTCTTGGTTGGTTCTGGTGCCGATGAACAATGTGGTGGTTATGGCAGGCACAGGACAAAGTTCAGGCTGGGAGGGTATGTGTTTATGAATATTATTTCATATCCTATTTTTCTTGAAGAAGATTTTTTTAATAATGTCTTTTGTTAATGGTAAGCGTTGGCAATATGATTTAACTCATTGTGTTACCTCATCTTGACCCTGGGTCAAGCTTCATTTCATGAAAACGACCAATTTCTGCTTCAAGATATAGATTTCATGCATTTGACACAATGTCTGGTCTCTGCATCCCTAGTAGCAGAATTAACTGAATCCTATTCAAATTTTACATGCTCCAAATGGCATAGATGAAAAAAAGAGCTATTCTTTGCCTAAGTAGCATCTATGCCATTCATTACAACTAAATCCACCTTGTCTGTTATGTGGTTACTCTTTCACTGGTTAACAGTTTATCTTCTTCCAGATGGGATGCACTTGACAAGGAGATGAGACTGGATGTCCAAAGGATTTGGAAACGAAACATGGGTAGAGATGACAGATGCATCTCTGACCATGGAAAGGAGGTATTCTTTTCCGTAAAGATCTCCTTTCGTGTCTCATAATGTTTGTTCCATGTTGTCATCTAACTCTATTCTTTTCACAGGCTAGATTTCCATTTCTTGATGAGAATGTCATCGAAGCTTTACTGGGCATTCCTTTGTGGGATATTGTTGATCTTGTTGAACCTGTTGGAAGGGGCGATAAAAAGATTCTAAGACAGGTTTTTCTTTTGTTCTCCTCACAAGATCATTTCCATCACCTGTAATTGTTTGTAGAAATCTCCAGCATTAGATGAAGTTGTGATTTCCATACTATGTGTGCTCATCTTTTTGTCTAGATTCTAATCTAGGTTATTCAACTTGAAGGTTGCAAAGTTGCTGGGCTTAAAACAAGTTGCCACTATGCCAAAGAGAGCTATCCAGGTGATTTTCTAATTCCGATAGTTCATGATGCGTTGGTAGACTGGTAGTGGTTGATTTCTTGTTCCCAGCTATTGGAACAAGAAAAATGATTCAATTTCATGGAGCGCATCAACTCATACGACATTATTGCTCCTTTTCTGTTGCTTCAAATGATTCAATTTCATGGTTGCCATTTTTTACTCTTCCAGTTTGGTTCAAGAATAGCAAGAGAATCCAATCGGAAAAACTTTGGAAGCAACCGTGCTGCAAACCAAGCATCCGCAGGCAGTGTAGAGATCCATCAGACTCAAGTTTGATGTCTTCATGATTGAATCAAGACGGAAGCTCGAGCCTTTCCCAATGATTGGAGAATCATAGTGAATAGTAAACTCAAATCTGAACATGTCCAAATCATAGTGAGATCGATCAAGAAACCACCGAAAAAAGAATACTAAACTCAAATTTTGTGTCATACAGTTCAATCTTCTCTTATTATTTAGTTTATGGTAGCATTTCGGGTGGGTGTACTTGGTATCTAGCCCATGATTATTGCTCCCCATTTTTTGAGTTTCAATCGATTAGTTTGTATGTTTAGAGAAGATGATAGGATTGTAATGTTTATACTACTTTATGTTTTATGATATCTTACTTTCATCAATTGTACCACGATATCTGTTCATAGTATGTATTATATTGCTCTCAAGTGTTCTTTCTGGATTATTCACTAAAATGTGTGTAAATCCATATCTTAAAACACTATCTGTGTTTTTTCTTTTTGTATTTTTCATCAAATTAATAAATCAAATGACTCATTTTCGTTGATCAATCTAGCCATTCTGAAAAAGAGATAATTGAAGTTGAAGTGATTGGTAATTATGCATAGGGTGAAAGAGAGATTGCTAAAGTAAAATGAATAAGAAAAGATTGTTATGTATGTATTACAGTCGTTATGGAAGCCAAATTAAATGAAATTACGTGTACATGTTAGCTCATATTTTCTTTCGGAAAATAAGTCGCAAAACTTTGTAATGAAATTAACTTTTTTTTTATCTCTAAAATAATAAAATTATGGTGTTAATTTCTCTTAACTCACATATTATTGCGTGTATTTGCGTATCTAATTTTGAATTATAAACTGTGTAAAACACTAGCTATACCGTCTCTGCACTTCAACCTTACATATAATTTCTATTTATTTAGCTATGTTCGTTTCATTTTTCAATTTTAAAACACAAAAAGAAAAGATGGACATGAGAAAATGTTAAAAAAATGATTATATATATAATAAAGAGTTAAATTAACGTGCAACCTTACGTACTCTAGATCTTTAAATTAGCATCATTTTGATCTAATAATTCAAATCACAAATAATTTTCATCATTAAAATGATGCTAATTTAAAGTTTTAGAATGATGCTAACTTAAAAGATCCAAAACTTGTAATTGCACGAGCTATCACAGAGAGAGGTTAAAGGAGGGACAACATAAGTCCTATACATATACGAGATTAAATAAGATACAAAATCAAAATTCTAGTTTGCTGACAGGTCCCTCTCTCTGAAAATTTATTTGAAAAAGTAAATTAGGGAAAAAAAAGATGTAGACTGCCGCAAGCAGTCATAATTTTATGAATAATTCATCCGAAAAAAATGGAAAATTTTATGTTTTAAGAACTGAATATATATATATATATATATAATACTAAAATGAAAGTAGTCTAATGTAACATAGGCTATTAATTTCTTGAAAAGATATTTAATAACGTTGATCTTTACTGTTAAAAAATGTTAAATTATTTAAAACTTAAAAAAGAATATTTCATACTACTATTACATCATTTAGATCTTATGATGATAATAAAAAAGGTTATTTTTCTAAACTTCTCTTAAAATATTATGATTTTTTATATCTAATTTCAAAGTATAAACTTATTTTTTTATTCGATTTTTTTGCTTTAGTTCTGTCGTCTACTTCTGTTACGTTTTTCGTTTAAGTTTTTGGAGTTAGATATGAAATATCGTAATAGTTTAGGAAGGTTTATGGAAATAAAAAATGAGAAATAAAATAAAATTTCGTAGAGATAGAAGAATTATGTAATTTAGTAATTTGCCCCAAAAATTCTTTTTTTTTTTAAAAAAAAAGAAGAATTGCTACTATTTTTTAGAACTTAAAATAGTTGAACCACTTCAACCCTTTTTCGCTCGTAGTTCTTGCACGAAGCGACGGCCATTGTAATGGCGGGATCAGTGGGGAGCACCGCCGCCGCTCCTACTTGGACTGCGGAGAGAGCCGTCGCCGGCAACCACGCCGCCATGGAGGCTCTTCGAGAGCTCATCATCTATCCCTTCCTGTACGCCGAGGAGTCTCGAAAGCTCGGCCTCAGAGTTCGTCTCTTCCGCCCTATTCCTCTCTCCCCCTTGAAGAGTCTTTTGCATTCTTTGAACTCCTTTGCTCGTTTCTTACCTCTGCAGTGGCCCCGAGGTTTGCTGCTCTACGGTCCTCCCGGCACCGGAAAGGTATCGCCTTTCTCTGCAAGTCCAGTCGAAACAACTACCCATTTGCTTACTTGGCAACCATCTATCGTTTAACAATGGAAAGTAGGAAAGTTTCTTGTAGTTGCTTAGACGTATCATCCCAAAAAGTCTTGTTTTCTTTCTGCAGTTCCGTCTGTTACTATTTATTTGTAAAATTGATCCCGATATCTTACACGAAAACAAACAGAAGAAAGGGATATTTGTTGATATTGGTGACCCATAGATTGTTTGCCAGAATCGTAGGTGCTATTTTTACCGAATATATGCTTTACGTGGTTTTGGCTAAACCATGTGTGTTCATACTTCAGACAAGCCTGGTCCAAGCTGTGGTTCGAGAGTGTGATGCACATCTCACTCAGATCAGGTACCATATAAATCGTCTCTTGAATACTGTTGATTGTTTGGCACTTACCAAAAAGCTTATAATGATTATTTATCTCGTCCTTGTGTGATGTAGTCCTTATGAAGTTCATAGAGCACATGTCGGAGAAAGCGAGAAGTTTTTGAGGGAAGCATTTTCTCAAGCATATCAACATGCATCATCAGGCAAACCTTCTGTGGTTTTTATTGATGAAATTGATGCTATTTGCCCCAGACGCAACACTAGGTATGGCATTACATGTTATTAATATAAAAAATCAGGATTATTTTTTAGCTTTGGAAGGAAATCTTTCATTTAGGAGAGAGCAGGAGTCTCGCATAGTGGGCCAGTTGTTGACACTGATGGATGGGAGCAAGGGCTTATCCAAATCTCTTCAACATGTTGTTGTTATAGCATCGACTAACAGGTGAGGGTCTTTTATATAAATAAAATCTATTGTGACTTCTCCTGAAAAAAAAAACAAAAAAAGGCTCCTGTGGCTGCATTGAAAGTCCAAATTCTCAGTTAAGAGCATCTGATTTGATGGAATATTTTGCTGAGGACTTTTGACATCATCCTTTTTTGTTTAATGAAGTGAAGTAGTTTTTAATTCAGAATTATGTGTTTACTCACTTTCTTAGAGTTGATGCAATTGATCCAGCACTACGACGACCTGGACGATTTGATTCTGAGATAGAAGTTACAGTTCCAACACCAGAAGAACGTCTTGATATACTTGAGGTTTGTTTTGGATGAAGCTTCTTGTTCTACGGCTAGGTCCAGTTATGAACATTATCATTATGGGTTGCATCATATGTTTGAATCACTTTGAGTGGTAGTCAGGGATTGATCCTTTCAATCCAATGTCAATGACTTGATTTAGAATAAGAGAAGTGTAGGTAATATTAAATGGCGCCAGTCTTATATGGCTGAATTTGTTTTAGCTGTATGCAAAGAATCTTCAGTTGGATGAAAGTGTTGATCTACGAGCCGTTGCGGCATCATGTAATGGATATGTTGGTGCTGATTTAGAAGCCCTATGTCGGGAGGCTTCTAGGTTAGCACACCGCAGACTGTCAATCACCGGTCGGGATAGTGCATCCCTTGTTTTGACAATGGAAGACTGGGAAGGTGCAAGAGCTGAGGTTGGCCCAAGCATGACAAGAGGTGTTGCCAAAGAAATCTCAGAGGTTTCGTGGGATGATATTGGGGGATTAAGAGAACTAAAGGTATTCTTACATATAATCTCTCAGAGTTGTGTAGCTTTTCCTAACCAGAATGCTCTGTATGTAACAGAAAAAACTCCAGCAAGCTGTTGAGTGGCCTATCAAACATGCCAGCTCATTTTCAAGACTAGGGATATCACCAGTGCGAGGAGTTCTTTTGCATGGGCCCCCTGGGTGCTCAAAGACTACCTTAGCTAAGGCTGCAGCTCATGCTGCTCAAGCTTCATTCTTTTCCTTGAGGTAAATTTCTCATCAAGATTCTGAGGCCCATTCCTGTTTCCGTTGGTGCGTTTGGATGGAGGAAGGGAATGGAGGAGAAGGTAAGGGAAGGGAAATGAGGTTAGTGGGAGGGAGAGTAATGAAGACTAAATTATTTCTCCTCCATTCAATCTCGAATTGAGATAAATTAATTTTAGTTAGTTAGGAGGGGAGTGAAAGTTACATTTTTCTTTCCTTTAAAAAAAATCCCCAAACAAGGGGCAAGGAAGTTAAATGTTTACCTTGCCTACCTTTCCCCTAGGTCAAAATACAGACAAGCATGCTCTCAAAAAAAAAAAAAAAAATACAGACAAGCATGTTTTGCTGGCATAACAACTTTACTTCAACTATCAGATACAGCGATATGGAACAGGCATCAAGAGAAAATTTTCTTTTGCATATATGTCCATGTACTGTTTAAGAAATGATAATAATGAATATTGAACAACTGAAAGCAAAAGTGAGTGCCTCTATAACTATTTTGAGCAACGCAGTTCTCGAAAGCAAAAGGTTTTCCTGAACGTTAGTTGTTTAGCAATTGTACCTGTCATCAGTGCTTCGATGTTGGAGTTGTGAAGCATCAAATGCTGGAAATTGCTGTTTCATGAACTATAGAATACTATATTTACAATTTAAATCCTAGTTCTATAGTTAGGTTACTGTCACTCGTCCGTGTAAAAATGGGTGTGTAAACTTTGTTGACAGCACATGGATCTTTGATGTTTTACTTGTAAGAATGGATACTTTTCATTCTACTGTTTCATGAACGATATCTGTGCTTGGAACAATTCTGACATGGATACCATGTTGATGCACTACACAGTTGGTTCTTACATTTTGACCCTTATAATGCAAGCATCATTAATTTCTTATAAGAATTATTCAGTGGTGCAGAACTATACTCTAAATATGTTGGAGAAGGTGAGGCCTTATTGCGAAGGACCTTTCAGAAAGCACGTCTGGCAGCACCAAGTGTTATATTTTTTGATGAGGCTGATGCGATTGCTCCTAAACGGTAAATAATTTATTGAATCGTATGTAAATTCCTTGTGCAGAAGGCCACCTTGTTGAGATAAATTAGATATGAAGTTGCTGCAGAAAATTTTAGTTTCAAAACACATAATCATTAGTGAGTAAATATAAAATCAAGTCAAAATATCTTTTCATGCCACTTCTTTTTGTCCCCTTTTGAGTGAATGCAACTCTGGAATCATAATTTGAAGTGTTAACATACCTAGTATAAATGTTCAGTCATTTACTAAATAATTAGATTTTCAAACGGATAACTCAATGGGGCTGATTACTTTGCATTGATTCTTTGTGTTTTTGCAAATGATAACAGTGGTGATAGCGGGAACTCAGCTGGCAATGTCACTGTTGGAGAGAGGCTTCTATCTACTTTGCTGACTGAAATGGATGGTTTAGAATTAGCGACGGTATTAACTAGAACATACTTCTATGGGATTGAGGTTGAGATTTATTTTTTCAGCTCTTCTATGTCTTATTATATTATCTGGCTTTTAGGGCATCATCGTATTAGCTGCTACAAATCGTCCCCATGCAATTGATGCAGCTCTTATGCGTCCAGGCCGCTTTGATTTGGTATGATTTTAATTTTAGTATGTTGTGCACTTCATAATGGCTCAATCTTTTGATATGACCCTTTTGATTTGTTTTTTTCCAAAGAGGAAAGGATGACTAACAGAATATTGTAGTCATCCACTTGTATTGAAAACTACAAAAGGGAGCGTTAAAATATGATGGGAACTAAAAACAAAAGAAAGCAAGAGAGCATAGAATGAGATTGCCAAAAGAGTCAAAAGTTACAATCTCTTCTTTCACTCCGGTGAAAAAAAAGGATGTGCCATATACAACGTTATCAAAGTAACATCTCTTCCCCTCCAAAATCATGCGGCGTTGTAGCCAAATTGATTGACTCCTTTTATTTACTATGAAATGAAATATGACATTCATTATGTTTTTCTGTACTGACTTTATTTTCCGTAATTTTTCCATACTAACAGTGATGTTTGAGCAAACTATTAGATAGCTCTCCCTAATAATAACACTCTCCATCGTTTCAAAAAATAATAATAATAATAATACTCTCTAAAAAAACTTACCCTATAATAAAAACTATTAGACAATTGAAGTCTCATAAAAGGTTAGCTTATTCTTGCAATATGGATAACTGTGTTGTCAAAAGCTTCTCAGCCCAGTCCATGGTTTATCCTTTGCATAAACCCTAAAAAATTCCATGAACATTCACCTTCAAAATTTTCTGTTTTTGACTGAGTGAACACAAGATATGTATAGCTGAAGGAACACCAACTGTATATGAGTAATTGCATCTCATAAGGACAAAACTTTCTAATTAAACTCTCTGGTCTGAATACTATATCAAATAACTGTGTTCCAATGGAGTATACTTGGGTACTAGATTTTTTGACATGAAGGACAAAGTATCTGCAGCACACGCTTTTCAGATTATTGACATTTAGGAAAAGATATATATGGAGTATGAAGTTATTATGTTATTCAGAGTATGTCAACGTAGAAGTAGGATCTGAACATGCTAATATCTCTGCTCACTCAACTATTAGTAGGTAGGGATTATTTCCCAAGTATTATGGCACGCATCTTGTTTTTTATTTCCTTTTGTATGCCACACTCAGATGACACATTAGATAATCACTTATCATTTTAAGACGACACCAACAAAAATTATGGTTTAGAGAAACATTCGCTTTGTTGTTTTTGACTTATTTGAGATATCATGGATATTGCAGTCTTTATCACCGTGATATGCACGAATGCTTTGACCATATCATTAAGTCAAGAAATGAAGAGAGTTCCTGGGTCATTTCTTGCAAGCTAAGAAGAAACAATATTCCTACCTGCATCGTCTTAGAAATCCTACTAGTCTTGAAAGTGTGGCTAGTGATTGTTTTCTTTCTCTACTAGATTTATGTTACATCACATTTGCTATAAGGCTAATTGGTTGCACCACAGGTGTTGTATGTACCGCCTCCTGATGAAGAAGGCCGATATGAGATTTTGCGAATACACACACCACACATGAAGCTGGAAGATGATGTTGATCTAAAAGCATTGGCACGGAGCACTGACCTCTTTACTGGGGCAGATTTAGAAGGTCTATGCAGGGAGGCAGGGATGGTAGCCCTGAGGGAAGACCTATCAGCTCAAGCTGTCCGAAATTGTCATTTCTGGACAGCAAGAGATTCGCTGAGACCATCATTAACAAGATCCCTCATTGAGGAATACTCTTCCATAAAGTTTCGTAGATAAAACGTAACTCAAGGTTAAACCTTGTCTGGTATGAACATGAGACTTGTGGTTTTGGAGCATTGAAGTTATGATGCGAAATTTGAGTCTTCATCTTTGAACAATCAGTTGATCCAATTCAGTTCACTTATTTTTTTTTCCTCAACTAGTGGTAACAAGAATGGTCAGGTTTCTTGTAGAGAGAAAGAAACATTCTTTGTATCAGTTGCAACATCCAATGTGTTAGTTGTATTTATGAGGAATTTCCTTTTCATTCATATGGATTTGATTTATTGCTATCTAAAATTTTAACAAATATAAGGAATCCAGTTTGAATATTCATGTATCAAGACATAACTCCGCTCCAGTCTAATTCATTGAAGGAAATTTGATATTTTGATTTTTAAGACTTTCAACTTCAGGAAAAGCGATGCACGATCCACCCATGGCTTCCACTATCATTGCTTTTAACCCACAAAATGTTGGAAGAGTGCGTAATTGCCTCCAATCTCATTGTTCTATTCATGATCTCGCTCTAATTACAAGTTTCATACTTTGTTTGATTGGAGAGTTTGAAGGAAAAAAAAAGTGGAAAGAATGAAAGTAAATAATTGATCATGTTTGAATGAAAAGAAAAGAATAAAAGTTAAAAAATAATTTTATTTAAACAATTATGTTTTGTACTTGCCGACATCACCTAGTGGGATAAGGCTTTGTTGTTCTTGTAATTATATTTTATAATTATATATTTAGTTCATAAATTTTGGTGTTCATTAATTTTTTTTCAACATAAAATTGAAAGAAAAAAATATATTATAAAGAAAACTTTCAGGCCTGGCCCTAACTCAAAGATAAGGTACCATTGTTGGTACACATTCGAGTTAGTTAATTTCAGACGCTGCCAGGGATGATGGCGTCAGAAGTAATAACCAACAGGAATAGTTCCACGGTTTTTGTTCAATATATATGCACAAAAATGTCCCAAAGAACACTACAATTTATTTTTGAAAAGGAAATGGATAGAACAAAATACGATGTATGACCATTAGCCTAAACTATCAGTGCTGAAGTTGAAAGCCATGAACAGAATGGATCAGTTGAGGATTGATCAGCAAACATCACGTGAGTAGTAGTCACTGATGGGAAAATTCGAAAATAAGAAGAGAAGATCGCAGAGAGATTCAGAAAAATAGAGGAGACACACGAATTTACCCAGGTTCACCTTTGATATAAGGGCTACGTCCTGCAAAGAGGTTCCACTATATCGTTTAGGTTTACAGCCACCACACAGATTACATCAGAAATTAGGCTATTAATAGACTCTCCAAATCGGATTTAAAACTCAAACAAACAGAGAAAAAACCTAATCCGAACCACACGGGCCGACTAAACAAAAGTTCAAAACCCATCTAGGTTTCGGGAGTGCTGCCCCCGAACCCCCGCCCGCTCACCGCCGTCGGGGACCGCCGTCGGAGGGCGGGGCCCCCCGAACCCCCTTTCGTTCGTACGCCAGCAGCACTGCTAATTGGGTAATACTCAAATTCTCCTAAGCTCACGTGGGCGAAATCAGTGTGAAAAACAAGAGGTCCTGAAGTATTCATCAACTCTAACATTCTTTCACTTGGTGGATACTTCACACCAATGAGAGCCTTGCCAACAACATTCTTCTTTAATCCGATAGCAGTAGAGCACCACTCGAACTTTGCACATGTAACTGCTTTAGTCAGAAAATCAGAACTATTCTCTGTTGTATCAACCTTTTCAAGCTGAACCTCTTTCTTTTTCACCTTTTCCCGAATGAAATGGTATTAGATATCAATATGCTTTGTGCGTGAGTGAAATGGTAGCACCTTGATTATCACATCTCACCTCTATTGCACCTTGCTCAGATCCGAGCTCCAAGCACAACCGTCGTAGCCATATGACCTCCTTTGCAGCAAGAGTAAGAGCCATATATTCAGCTTCTGTAGAAGAAAGTGCTATCACGCTTTGTCTCTTGCTCATCCAACTTAGTGCAGCCCCAAATAATGTAAAAACATATCCGCTAGTGGACCGTCTACTATCAATGTCTCCACCCCAATCAGCATCTACATGACCTATAATATCAAGCCACTTTTCTTTTTCCGCACTTTCAAAGCACAAAGCAAAATCTGAAGTTCCACGAAGATACCTAAAAACTCTCTTGATAGCATTCCAATGTTCCCTGCCTGGGTTAGACATATACCGACTCAAGACTCTCACCGCTTGGGCTATATCTGGATGCGTGCACACCATGGCGTACATCAAGCTGCCCACTGCACTTGCATATGGCACACGGTCCATCTTTTCGGCTTCTTCATCCGTCTTCGGACATTGCTCTGCAGAAAGTTTGGTTCCTAGAGACATAGGAGTACCCACTGGCTTGCAGTCCGACATGTTAAATTTCTTCAACACTTCTTTTATGTACTTCTTCTGTCCTAGCCACAACTTTCTCTTCTGACGATCCCTTCTAATCTGCAAATTCAAAATAAAATTCGCTGGCCCCAAGTCTTTCATCTCAAACTTCTTGGCCAACAAACCTTTCATTGAATTCACCATCTTCATATTGTTTCCAATCAGCAACATGTCATCCACATACAGTGTAAGAATGATAAATTGATCTCCAATTTTTTTCACATAAACACAATGATCTGAATCTGAACGTACAAACTTGAGTTCGAGCATGTACGTATCAAACTTCTGGTACCACATCCTTGACGACTGCTTCAATCCATAAAGAGACTTCTTCAATTTGCACACCAGCTTCTCTTTACCTTGAACCTCAAAGCCTTCTGATTGTCTCATATATATCTCTTCCTCTAAGTCCTCATGAAGGAATGCCGTCTTCACATCCATCTGCTCTACCTCAAGATTATATGCTGCTGTCAGAGATAGAACAAATCTGATTGAAGTCATTTTCGCCACGGGAGAAAAAATCTCATCATAGTCGACTCCCTCAACCTGAGAGTACCCTTTAGCTACCAGTCTTGCATTGTACTTCTCTACAGATCCATCCGGTTTCAGCTTTCGCTTGAACACCCATTTGCAACCAATTGCCTTTCTATCCTTAGGCAATTTACACAAGCTTCATGTTTCATTCTTATTCAGTGACTGCATCTCATCTGTCATAGCAAGCTCCCACTGATTTGCATCATCCATAGACCTTGCATCTTTTACAGAACTAGGTTCTTCTCTGATGATGCTCAAAGCATGAAACGAACTCAGAGCACTAAGAGAGTATCTCAAAGGTGCTCTTCTTTCTCGTGTCGATCTCCTGAGAACTGATATGGTAGTACCAATATCTGGGTCTTCATCTGAATCTGCATCTTTAACTTCATTAACCGAGTCCTCTTGATCCGGTTCTATAACAGACTCAACTGAAGTATCTTGTGCATCCACCTCTGAAGTTTCAGAATCAGAATCTTCTTCAAGCACTACCACTTTCTTAGGTTCATCACCTTTTTGAACTTCAACTTGGGAACGTGATTCACGGAAAATAACATCCCTACTGTAAATAATAGTCCTTGACTTTGGATTCCACAGTTTGTAGCCCTTGACCCCTTCTTTGTATCCGACAAATATGTTCTTCTCAGATTTATTGTCAAGCTTACACCGCTTTTCCTTGGGTATATGAACATACGCGTCACATCCGAACACTCGAACATGAGACAAATTTGGCTTCTTCCCAAACATTGCCTCATAAGGCGTCTGATCCTTCACTGATGAGGTCGGTGAGCGGTTCTTCAGGTAGTTTGCTGTGGCTACAGCTTCTGCCCAGAATTCTTGCCCCAGTTCAGCCCAACTCAGCATACATCTGGCCTTCTCTATGAGTGACCGATTTAACCTTTCAGCTACTCCATTCTGCTCAGGTGTATATGGAGTTGTCTTCTGCCTTGCAATATCATTGTCCACGCAAAACTGCTCAAATTTATCTGAACAAAATTCACCTCCATTATCTGTACGAAGGACCTTGATCTTGCAGCTCAATTAATTTTCCACCAAAATTTTAAATTCTCGAAACTTATTGAATACATCTGATTTATTCTTGATAAAATAAATCCAACTGTATCTCGAAAAGTCATCTATAAAAGAAACATAGTACCTGGACCCTTCAATAGATGGAGTCGGAGTTGGTCCAAAGACATCACTATGAATCAGTTCGAGAATCTTCGTTGCTCTTGAACAAGTGTGTTGAAAATTGACTCGGTTCTATTTTCCATTGAGGCAATGTTCACAGAACCCGAAGCCCATACAACAATCCGGAACTCCTTCTACCATCTGACTTGATGCTATGGTAGAAAGTCATTTCTCACTGATATGGCCTAATTTCTGATGCCACAGCATAGATGTGCTATCTTCATCTTCTTTGGCCTCTTCAGAAATAAATTCGCAGCCCACAGATATAGTCTCTCCGAGCAACTTGTACAATGTGTCATAACGAACCCCTCGCGCAATCACAATAGACTTTCTGACCATCTTGCACGAATCCTTGTCGCAACTGAATATAACACCCGAATCTGCCATTGTACCAACAGATAATAAACTCCTGCTCATAAGTGGTATATGCATCACATTTGGTAGACTCTTCACCATGCCATCATTCATCATCAGCTTCACCCTGCCACGTCCAATAATCTGAATCGCAGTGTCATATCCGAGCATGACATCCCCACCATTATACTCCTCATATTCACAAAACCAGTGTCTATGAGGTGTCATGTGGTATGAAGCACCAGTATCGATGAGTCATACATCCTTATCTGACTGTACCATACATGCAGAAGCCACATACATATCTCCTACCTCAACCTCCTTTTTGTCTGAGGTTGACTCAGCTTCTTTCTTATGAACCGGCTTGTTTTTGCAATCTCGCTTCAGATGGCCCCACTCTTGACATCTCCAGCATTGCACCTTCTTATCCTTACTCTTCGAACGCCCACGAGATTTGGATCTCCCTCTCTGATTTTGATTCCTTTCTGGTTGCCTTCCTCTGGCCGCCAGCGCCTCTTTACCAGAACTTGACGATCCCTTTCTCCGTATTTCCTTTGATAACAAGGCAGCACATACACTTTCATACGAAAGTTCTTTATCCCGTCACCAATCACGACAATCAGATTGTCCCATGAATCCGGCAGCGAACAGAGCAATGTTATTGCATTATCATCATCTTGAAACTTAACACCGATTGATACAAGTTGACTGATCACCGTGTTAAAATTATAAAGATGAGTAGAAAATGAGTCACCCTCCTACATCCGAAGATTGTACAATTTCTTCCTCAGAAATAACTTGTTAACCAACGACTTACTTTGATATAGGGATTCCAACTTCCTCCACAGATCTCTGGCTGTAGGTTCACTCATCACATTCGTAAGAATTGAATCCGCGAGACAAAGCCGAATCAAACCTTTCGCCTTTCTATCAATCCGATCCCACTCTTCGATCGTCTTTGGATCTGCCTGACTGGAGGAAGCCGTATCTGAAGTCTTCGTCGCATCTGCAGCCGTCGTCGCTTCTTTGCCTGGCCTCTCCTTCTCGATTGCCATCCAAAGATCTCGATCACAAAGAAGATCCTTCATTTTCATCTTCCAGAGATTAAATCGCGTTCCATCAAATTTTTCTATCTCAATCCGCGATCCTCCTGACATCTCGAATAAACCATAATTCCTCGAATAACCTGTGCTCTGATACCAATTGATGGGAAAATTCGAGAACAAGGAGAGAAGATCGCAGAGAGATTGTAGAAAAATAGAGGAGACACACGAATTTACCCAGGTTCACCCTTGAGATGAGGGCTACGTCCTGCAAAGAGGTTCCACTATATCGTTTAGGTTTACAGTCACCACACAGATTATATCAGAAATTAGGCTATTAATAGCCTCTCCAAATCGGATTTAAAACTCAAACAAACAGAGAAAAAATCTAATCCGAATCACACGGGTCGGCTAAACAAAAGCTCAAAATCCGTCTAGATTTCGGGGGCGCTGCCCCCGAACCCCCGCCCGTTCACCGCCGTCGGGGGGCGGGGCCCCCCGAACCCCTCATTTCGTTCGTACGTCAGCAGCACTGCTAATTGGATAATACTCAGATTCCCCTAAGCTCACGTGGACGAATCCGGTGTGAGAAACAAGAGATCCTGAAGTATTCACCAACTCTAACAGTCACGAGTGTAGAAGCTCTATCATTTGCTTGTGCTTGTACTGAAAACAGAAGACAGAACGAAGGGGTCAATCCGAGGCAAGAACGAGATGTTCTTATTTTGGGATAAATATTTAAATAAATTAATGTGATGTGATTTTTAACTCAGATTATGCAATCGCATCTACCAAGATATCTATCAGCAAGAACAGAACAAGTGATATATTATAGACAGACAACAATAAGAACTGTAGGAAATTTCACCTTGAGATACTGTTTTGTTGTTTCTTCTGCAAGATTTTCTTCCGCTGGTTGTTCTCGAAGATTAATGCTTTGTCCTGCCAACTGCATTTGAAAGAACATAAAATTACAAAAAAAAACACCAGAAAAAGTACGCCCATATAACAAAGCTAGCAAACATATTAGTATAAATTGGTTATCAAAGTATTTAGGTGACAATTTGAAACTCCTGGATCTACAACAAATTTGCTTTTATCAAATATGTTTGAATGGAAAATGATAACCATAAGTACACGACAAAGGAATTATAGTTTAAAGAGACAGTAGTTAGTTAGTCAGCCCATCAATTATCACAGTATCTCTCTTAAGAAGTCCCCCAGTGACACTTCCATAGGTATAGCAAAGTAACACCGAATCCTAAGCCTTGAGGTCATGAGGTACTTAAGTGAGATATCACGAGCACTTCACTAAAACAATGGGTCACATGGAAAAGATCTAATATTCTCCATAGAAAAGATCTAGACCGTTTTAAAATAATGGACGTCTAATATTTTTTTGGATAGATATCTAAAATGTATAAATACTACAACAACAAAGTCTTATCCCACTAGATGAGGTCGGTTACATGGATCATACGATGTCATTCCGCTCTATTAGTAATCAAACCTTTCGGTATATTATTCACCAATAGATCTTGCTCTATTAGTTCGCCAAGTGTCCGCCTTGACTTCCCTCTCCCTCTTTTAATCGGACTCCAGATTATTTGATCTACTCTTCGTACTGACGCATCTAATGGTCTTCTCTGAACATGTCCAAACCATCTCAAATGATTATCTATCATTTTCTCACTAATAGGAGCCACTCCGACTCGTTCACGTATATGATCATTCATAATCTTATCTAATATTGTATGATCACACATTCATCTCAACATCCTCATTTCGGCTACCCCCACTTTACGTTTATGTTGTCCCTTCATAGCCCAACATTCACTACCATATAACACTGCTGGTCTTATAGCAGTACGATAGAATTTTCCTTTAATTTTATTGGGTACTTTTCTATCACAAAGAACTCCAGTGGCTTTCCTCCACTTACACCAACCAGTTTGAATTCTATGATTAACATCGTCATCAATCTCACCATCTTGTCTTACAATTGATCCTAAATATTTAAACTTTGTCACTTGAGGAATTATATCCTCCCCTAGCCTAACTTTCAAATCGTCTCTAAGTTATTTATTTGTGAAATTGCTATGCATATATTCTGTTTTATTCCTACTTAAACGAAAACCCTTTGACTCCAACGTATTTCTCCATATTTCTAATTTTGTATTAATCTCTTCTCTTGAATCTGTTAAAAGTACTATATCATCCGCAAATAGCATGCACTTAGGTACCTCCTCTGTGATACTCTCGGTTATAGCATCGATAACTAAGTTAAATAGATATGAGCTTATAGCTGATCCTTGATGTAGGTCAATTCTTATAGAAAATTCATTTGTCTCACCTCCGAGTGTCCTAACCTTAGTCAATGTCCCATCGTACATATCTTATATTATCTTAATGTATGCAACACTCACCCTCTTCTTTTGCAAGGCTTTCCAAAGTACATCCATTGGTACCCGATCATACGCCTTCTCTAAGTCAATGAAAGTCATATGTAAGTCTTTTCTCCTACTTCGATACTTCTCCATCATCCCCCTTCGTAAATAAATCGTCTCTGTAGTGGATCTTTCTGGCATGAACCCAAATTGTCTCTTAGAAATACTAGTCTCCATTCTCAATCTATGCTCAATCACTTTTTCCCATAATTTCATTGTGTGACTCATAAGTTTAATCCCTCTATAATTTGCACAATTCTGAATATCCCCTTTATTTTTGTAAATAGGAACTAATGTACTTAATCTCCAATCATCAGACATCTTTTTTTACCGTAAAATCTCATTAAATAGTTTACATAACCACAACACACATTTTTCTCCTAAACATTTCCAAACTTCAATCGATATATCATCCGGTCCAACGGCTTTACCATTCTCCATTTTCTTAAGAGCTTCGCTAACTTCTGAGACTCTAATTCTACGATAAAATGACATATTAAGCTCACATTCGCTAATTGTCAAGTCCTCCAAATCACAACGGAAACATTCACATCCATCATTAAATAGCTTATAGAAATACTCTTCCCATCTGTTCTTGATATCTTCTTCAGTAACTAAAACCTTGCCAACTTTATTTTTTGTGCATCTTACTTGATCTAAATCTATTGACTCCTTTTCTTTATTCCTTGCAATCTTGTAAAACCTTTGTTCACCAGCTTTTGTCCCTAACTCCTTATAAAATCTCTCATATGCTTTAGCACGAGCATCACTAACTGTCTTCTTAGCCTTCTTTTTCGCCAAACGATACTTTTCCCAATTGTCAGAACTATTGTCCAAGTGTATCGCCTTGAAATAATTCTTCTTATTACGCACCTTTTCTTGGACCTCCTCATTCCACCACCAAGTCTCCTTATCTCATGGTCCAAAATCTTTTGATTCTCCTAAAATGTATAAATAAAAGTTAAAAAAAGGAAAAAAAATCGGACCATCTAAAAGGCATCGGACAGTCATGATGCTTGCTAAGTAGCCTCCTTAGCCAAGCTGCTAAGGAGGGGCTCTTTACTCTTTTAAAAAAGGTCTGCCGGATTCTACAGGAATTATGTTGAATTTTACAGGATTTCTTTTTCTTATCAAATTGATATCTTTAGTTGTTTTCAAGTTGTTGATGAATTATGAGATTGTTTGTTCATCTTCTGCTTTGTTTCATCATTATCATCAGTCTATGACTCCACCTATGCTCATCTTCCACAACACTACTGCATCAAGTGATAGCAACAACAACAACAAAGCCTTATCCCACTAGGTGGGGTCGGCTACATGGATCATACGACGTCATTCTGCTCTATTCGTTGATCCATGTTCATGAGATTTGACAAGTTTTACGCTGATTGTCGGGGCCTAACACAACCCTCCTCATTTATCCGAGCTTGGGACCGGCTATAAAACATAGACGAAGTTAACTTGTAATTATCGTTGATCTTGGTCGTAAGCAAAAAGCCAAAAAACATATCCAAACTCCTTTTGCATCACATTTGACAAACCGTCAGACCTCGCATCTCTCCCAAGTTACACAACCTCATACCATGCAAATTTGCTAATGAACTATTTTCAAGAAGTAAAATATGATGTGGCACAAAATCATGTTAAACTTAAAATCTTAATACTTCAATTGAAGTTCATCTTTCATTGTAAAACTCTATTAAGGGTCTTATTAGTATCAATAAAATTAGAGATTTGAACTCTGGTCTCTTATAAAGTCATTATTTTTCTTATCAATTTGAAGGCAGGTGACATTTGGTGCATCTTCATTTTCCTAGTGGATTTCCGGATAGTTTGTTCGTCGCACTCTTTTCTCATTCACCTCAATCCACGCTCTTCCTACACCTATCATTCACAACCATACTATGATCACAAAATTTGGAGCAGTTCGGAAGAGACCAAAATTACAAATGGCTCAAGATGTAAACCAGGTTGTAGCAATCGAGAAAAAAATCAAAACAAGATAAAAACGGCCAATAGAAAAGATAACAGTTGGGATCCTCATTAAGATGAGATAATGGTCAGATTTCGAGGGGATAAGGGCAGAAATTTTGGATCACAATAACTAATAGGAACATTAATGGATTAATGCTACATTCTTCTGCTGATAGCCTTTTCTTCTCTGGGCCTCTCATCTCTTTTGACCTCCCTTCTCACGCACGTTCCTGTAAGGAAGAAAGTCCAACGCCTCTGAGCCCCATCTGGTACATGCGAGATGAGCATCCTTCTCCCTCCGCACATTTGCATTGAATGAATGTTTTCCTCTCATGATCCCCATCTATCTTGACGTCTCCTCACGACTTTTGTTGCCTGGACGGATTTCAAGAGGAGGACACGGAGGAGAGGCACCTCAGACGCAAGAACAACGTAGAGGACGTGGCCTCTGATACAGATGAGTTGGCAGAAAGGATCAAGCACAAATAAAGGTGGGTGAATACGAAATCACCTTGCATATCTCTAGATAGATCCAATCTATAAACTGCCATGATCTGATTATGTCCAATGCATGAAGTTTATGAAGAAGAAACATGAAGAAGAATCTGTGTGTTGATCGATTCTTTACGTGTCTGTTTGTGTGATTAATCATGTGTAGAAACCTGACTGTAAATTGTTGTGATCTGCTGTGATGATTTTTAGATTAAGGATTAGGTGTAGGATCTATTTAATTACACAAATAGGATTCTGCCTCGTTGTGAGTATAGAAATATTGATTTAACCTCTGTAAATTTCTACTGAAATCGGCTATCAAATCCCACCGTCACGGCCATGAAAACCGCTTTCACGCTCGTGAACCTACCCTCACGGCCGTGCCACCTTACTTGCACCCCCGTGCTATTCCTCCTGCACGTCCGTGCCACCCTTTTGTCATGCTCGTGTCATAACCTGGTCGAATGAACTCGACAGTATACTAAAAACCGGTCGACCGATTCACTAAATTGGTCGACTGCCCTCATCTGTACTGGCATGCCCGTGCCACCCTCTGCATACCCTTACTTTACTAGGACGTCCGTGCCACCTTGACCAGCACGTGTCACCCCCTATGCACGCTCATGCCACTAGGCTATCACGGCCGTGCCCAGCTACAGACCGGCCAACCGTTCAATAGAACTGGTCGACCGACCCTCAAACTGTGATCTCTTATCATGTTCATCAGTAACTTGTGATTTCGGGTCTGAATGCCATCTGTCTTCTTATGATTGATCATTGTCACAATTGAATTTATGACAAGATTCCACTGAAATCCATTCCCGATTCGAGATATGGACCTTTTTACTAACTCGCTCTCTTATTGATTCAATTATATCTACCGTATGAAGAATAACAAACAACAAGATTCTAAAGTGATTAATAAGTAAAAATGGAAGATGAATAATGGGTTGCCAACCTATGCCAAGTGCTACAAGGTAAGGGTCGCTCCTTGATCATGGTCTGATCATCCGTTGACCCATACAAGGCTGTATCGTTTCGCTCGACATACCCCAAAAATTTAAAAGCACCTAAAGTCATCTGATTTTCTAAGCATGATCTAAAATTAAGAAGTATGGATAAGATAAGCAAGCATGAACATCAAGTCAAGCTATTGTTATTACCCATGTCATGATTATCAAGCATGCTACTGATTTTAAGTTTACCGAGTATCATTTGACTTTATTAATTAATGACATCACTTATCTTCCATATTATGACTTATGATGATTTCATGATCCATCTTCTGTTCAAGATAAGTACATTGTTCTACTTCTGATTTAAGCTATTTAAAGTTATGCATTGTATACCTTTATTGGTTTTCCACTAGGCTATAAAGCTTACGGGAGGACCTCCTCCCCTGTGTTTGATTTCCATAGGGCTTAATGGTGTTGAGTAGGTGTGCTGCGATGAAGTTCTGACGACTAGAAAGCACATGAACTATAGGGCCTATTAGTTGTTTATTTTCTTCCGCATTTATGAACTCATGATGTAGACTTTATGATATTCATTCAAAGATGATGTTATTCAGAGATGATGAATTCATGATGTAGCCGTTTTTTAACTTCCACAATTTATGTTATTCTTCTCTACTTTATTCTTTCTTTTGTTGACGTGTCTCAATTATTGACCGAGACTTGATCAATATAATAGTCCATGCCATAATGTTTTAGCGCCTTCAAGTTGTTTTCACCATGTGGCGGGGATTGATTTGGGGACGTTACACAGGTACTTCACAAATTAGTGATGAAATAGGGGGAAGATGTGCTTTCCATTATCTAAGTCAGTTCAGAGACGATTGGGCCATCTTTGATTCAGTAATCCCATATTACAAAAGCCAATGAACATGCCCCTATTGAAGATGAACCCCCACAATCAGAAGAACTAGCCCAAGTTAGATCGTTACTAAGCCAAAGTTATATATCATCAAGTTGGCAAAAAATATTCAATCTCTAATTGAGGATCCAACAAACTTGTCCTAATTGGAAATTCAGGACAAAGTTTCTTCACAGGTTAAAAACGTATTCAAATGTCCTCAATACACACATATGCTAAATCCACCATAAAAAAAATCATATATCCGCCTTGAGGATCATATATCTTAACAGGTGAGGGTAGACATAGCAAAGAAAAAAAAGAAACTTTGACGACTACAGGGGGATGATGCTACGAATAGATGAAGTGATCCGAAACGAAAGAGGCGCAGAAAGACACGTACTTGAAGTGGGAAGGGATGTTGCGGAGGTGCGGGGAGACGCAAGCGACGGCGGAGACGGTGAACGCCCGAGCCACGCTTGCATGTAGCACCCGGGATCGGTGTGCGGCACGCCGGGGTCTCCCCTATACGCTCACCGGAATATGTCCCGTGGATCCATTGATCGCCTCTACTTCTCTATCCCTCTCTCAACCCCCCTCGCCGGACGCCGGTGGCTCGGCCCTCTCTCTAGCCGTCGGAAACCGGTGCCTATGTTTTCTCCTTTTTTTAATTAACCTAACTAAATATTTCAAAGGCAGAGCAATTATTTGAATTTTATTTATTTTAGGAAACATTTGCTGTAATTAGTTATATATATATATATATATATCAACGAGTAAATTGGTATGGTAAGTTCTTATATTTTTTTTCGTTGCCATAAAAATTAAGACAACTACCAACAAGAGTTGGGGTGGAGTGATAGCGACACCTCCTCGCTTAAGCAGAGGTCTCGAGTTCTGAATCCCTGTGAATGCAGAAAATTCTTGTTGGGAGCCTCACCTGCCACTGCCAGGCACGCACCCGGGGCGACCATACCGGATTAGTTGGGCTCGATGGTGGGCCGGCCTTCCAACCCGCGAACTGTGCGCTCAGTAGCGCCGCGCGGGTTGGACAGTCGGCACCGCTTCCCAGATACCGACGGTAGGCTACCGAAAAAAAAATTAAGACAACTATAACTAGACTAATATAAAAATAAATCTTCCTAAGTATTGAATTATAATATGTATATATGTATGTACAACAATGCTTTTATATTTTGAGATGAAACTGATCAGTTTGTTTAATTATGAAAATTCTCATTTGACCAATTTAATAAAAAAAAGGTTAAAACCAAACTCAAAAGGTAATTAAATGCTCATTTTCTTATTTGTTATATATGTAGTAGTTTGACATTGAAAATATTTTTTCACTTTTATTAATCCATTTTGGTTGATTATTGGGAATCCATATTTCGGAAAAACAAAAGAAAACTCAAGTGAGCATTGGTGCTCATAAAGAGAAATTAGATATGATATTTGTATTTATAACTCAAATACTCTTTTAGTTCAATGATAATTTGAAAATAATTACTGTGATGTTGTTCTTCTAACAATTAAGATTTTTAGAGTAATACATCTAATTTAGCATGAACCAAAGAATATTTCTGAAGTTTATATTAACAAAAATATTTGCATTTCCTTTTAATTCTTTCACATGGGCTCGACTACAATTTAACGCCTTGTTCAATAATAAAAGGTGGAGTCGGAGCTACAGGTTTTATTATTCTTTCTTATTCTGATGGTCTTATCTTTGCAAGTGCCACCAAGCGCATATGAAACCTATGTTGTGGGATAAAAAGAAATGTATAGATTTTTATTGCAAAGTTGTACGTCGAGTGATTCACACAAACTGCATCTTACTTGTGGAAAATTGCTAACATCTTGCATGACTATTGGATTTATCTATAATATCCTAAATTTTTCAAAATTAAAAAATTAATTCTTTGATTTAAAAATAAATATGAAGTTCAGGATTTGTTAAAGAAGGTTAAAGTTTGAATTAGAATAAAAGTGTTATTAGATAAGAAAGAGAAAAGAATGATTCCTAATTAGATTAGGAGTTGAAATAATAATAAGATTAGGGATTCAAAAATTGAATTTGAATCTAACTATAAGTATAGAGAATAAAATATTCCCAATGAGAGCTAAGATAAAAATTTTATGTTAAAAAGTATTTAGTAGATAAAATAATATTTTATTATTATTTTTCTTTCAAAAATTAGAAGTTAAGAATAATAATTTATTATTATTTTAAATTTTTAATAGATAAATAAAAGATATATTTATTTATATATTTTATTTTGAAAATCCTTTTTAAATAAAAGGATGAAAGAAGTTGGAAAAAGAGATAGAATTGAATTGAAGAAGAGAAAGGAAAATAAGGAAAGAGGAGGTTGTTTTAATTAAAGATAAATAAAGGGGGTTAAGAATAAGGTTCAAAAATTGATTAGAGATGGATTTGCATTAAATTTTTTTGTTATTAAAATAATTATTCCAAAATTAGTTTAAACCCTCACAAATAGAATCACTCCCTATAATAGCCTCTCTTTATCTAGAAAGCTAAGTTTTTTCACCAACTTTAAAATCCTAGAACTTAGGAGGCGTTTACTGCATTACATTTTCACATTACTTAACAATTTGTATTGTCACCTATTAAATTACCAGTAATGTGTATTACCTTGTTTACTATGTATAAATAATTTTTTCAACAATTTAAATGTCACTATACAACTTTTATTAAAATACTCTTTATCACTAATATTAAATTAAATATTATATAATCTAACTAAAAATTCAAATAAAATTAAATAAATATAGTTATAAATATTTCATATATTTTTTAAAATAAAAATAATGGTAATGTATATAATATTTAAAATAACAACAAAATAATAATATGCAATTCATGTGAATAACAATAATAAAATAATTTTTATATAAATTAATATTATTAATTATGATGGTAATTATATTATTTGTTGCTGTTATATGAATTTTTATATTATTTTTATGGTTTATTTGTCTAGGATTGAAAAGGGCATGAATGGAAAGATAATAAAAATAGATTGTCATTTGTGTGGTAATCTGGATGGACACCTCCATCCTAGTCAATGTGGATTGTCACTTCATAGACAATCTATATTGCTAGGCAATCCAGATTACTTACAAATTAAAACCAATATTTTTAAAACCCAAACCGGTCGGTTCGATCGGTTCAACCATGAACCGCTCATCGGTTCGATTAGAGTATAAAAACTATTTTTGCAAAAAACCAGATTGAATCGGGTCAACCCGATCAAAATCAGCTTGGACCGAAAAATCAGTTCAATCAGGTTTTTTTTCAAAAATAATTAAAGAGAGGTGAATAAATGGAAAAAAAAAGAAAATAAGGAAAGTGTATGATAATAGAGTATCTGAAATAATAGAAAGAGGAGTGATATAAGTGATTTGATTGTAAAGAATAAATTAATGTAAATAATAAGGAAAGTAATTTGAATTTGAAATGAAATTGGAAAGATAGTAATAAAGATAAATTTGAAAAAAAGAAAAAATATCATGAACATAAATAAGAAGATGGTAAACTTTTAATTATTATAAATATTATATAATAAAATATGAAATGGAAACATAATAATATAGTAAATTTTATAGGATGAATTTATACAAGAAATCAAATAATATGGAAAGAAAATATGAATTTTAAAAATAAAATGAGGGCAAGATAATAGTAATGGAAATCCAAAAAAAGGAAATTATTCATGAAATTATTAAATAATTAAATATAAAAGTAATTAATGATAAACAATATATATTCTTAAAATATAAAAAATAAATTATTAATATTTGATTAATTTAAAGTGATGATTACTATACTTTTATTTCATTATTTTTTACCTTTTATACTTTTATTTATAATATATTATTCTAAAGTAATAAAATAATATTATTTTAATAAAAATCTGGTTCAATCCGATCGAATCATGACCCAGTTGGCCGACCAGTTCGATGACCGGTCGGGTTTTAAAAACATTGATTAAAACAAAATAAACAAGGCAATGTGGTGGACCCAAGTAATTTAACTTCATATTATCAGTAATATAGAAAAATTACTTGTAAGGAAACGTCCCCTTAGTTCTTGGTGTGCATGTGCGGCAGTGCGACTCAGCAATTTCTCCATGGTACAAAGCTTTGTCAAAAGATATCAGTCTCATGGCAAGTCATCGTAAAACGCAACCAAAATTTTGAGTTTTAGGTAGTTTAAAATAGTACATAAGATTTCGTATTCACTTTTAGATACGATTTCTTATTGAAATAGTTTAAATGATGGAAGAATTAGAATCAATATATGTTATCCTATGTCTCATTAATAGTTTCATATAGTTTTTATGCAAAAAAATAGTGCACTAAAAGTTATGGTAGGTCAAAGTATCAGAAAAACCTCATGGAGTTCCAACAGTTGGAACCTGGCCCGCGTGGCGACGGAAATTTGACGGGCTTCGTTCTGAACCCAACTTGGATTTGAAGGGACACGACCCAGATCTTTGGCGGCCGGGCCTGAGTTCTGCCATGATCGAATGTGGGCGTTCAAATCCTCTCTCGATGCCCCGGCCCGAGTTGGATTCATACCCGACTCGAGTAACATATCACTTTGTATGGTGATAATGTCAACAAACCCAGATCGAGACACGAGTCCCAATGAGCATGGTTTGAGTCTAGTAGGAACCCGACTCGGATATTAGAACATATGATGTTTTATTTTATTTTTAATTGTTATGATGTGCAATGACTATTCTACCTTGGTATTAATAATGCTTAATAGAAAATAATAAAGATGCCAATGAGGTCAACAAATAAAAGATGTAAAATAGAACTTCTTGGCATTGATTGTCACTGAATCGAATCACATAGAAAAAGTGAAAGTAGGTATTAATAGTTCCACACCTTTTTATTGGGTTCGTCATTGTCTTACTTTTGGTCCTAGTTTGATCTACCTTGACCCTATATGAAGTGCTATTAATGCCAATAATAAAATAAGTCGAGCTCACATTAAGATAACACATATAGATGTTTTAGGAATTGTTTAAAGTAAAAGATGTAGAGAAAGAGTAGAAATAGTGAAACAGAAAAGAATCGAATTGAACCGAACCGAATCGAATTGAAAAGAGAAAAAATCGAAAAGAATGGCAAGAACCGAGCCGAATGAATAAGTTATTTTATCATACTGAAAGCTTACCTATTTGCATTAAATTTTCTTATCCATTTGTATTATTTTATGTTGTAAATATTTTATACTCATGAAAATTCTATTTCCATGTTCTTAAAATACCACATATAACTAAACAAATAAGGATAAAGATGTGTGCAACTAAAGATGTTCGTGGTGATGCCGTTGCACATGAGATAGTCATTTGGTTTATGTTATGTTATTTTTGTTTTAGTTGCTACTTTGATATAATATAATGATAGGATGACCACTTGAGAATGGATATATTAGCTTCCGCACTCTTATATTATTTATTGGATATTGATAGTTAAGTGTTAGTTTATTATGATGTTTCTGTTGGAGTTGGTGAATTTTTCAGGACCCCTTGTTTCTCACACCGGGTTCGTCCACATGAGCTTAGGGGAATTTGAATATTATCCAATTACCTGTGTTGCTGGTGTACTGACAAAAGAGGGGGCTGGGGGTGCGGATTAAGGGTTTCTATGTTTTATTTGGGTTTTGAACCCGTTTGGGAGAGACATGTTTATTGCTCATTTTTCAGATGTAATTTGGTGTGGTTGTAACAAAAAAAATATAGTGGAACCTCTTTACAAGACGTAGCCCTAATATCAATGGTGAACTTAAGTAAATCTTGTGTGTCTCCTCTAATTTTTCTATGATTTCTTTGCGATCTTCTACTCTTGTTCTCGAATTTTTCCATCAGTTTTTTATGGATCTGTGCTAGCCCAATGAATAAAGGTAAATAGTAGCTAACACTAGCTCAGAAGAAGTTCAATTGCCACGTGACAAGAGTGTGAATTTTGGGGGTGTAGATTATCTTTCTAATTTTGAACTCATTTTAATACGATACATCCCAAGATTTGCAAATAGAGCAATTGACTACATGGCAAAACTGGGCACAACTTCATTAGAGGATATTTTTTTTTGTGGCATCGGAGATCTTGATACATAATAAGTTGGAGATCCTCATAAGAATTATGCCACCAAAAGATGTCCTCTAATGAAGATCTTGGTTATTACTAGAAGAAGGATCAATTGTGCCTTTGTTTGACACTATAATACATAAGGTGAGGTATAGAGAGGTCATTCCTTTGTTAACTTCTATTTAGATTTAATAATATCAAAAGGAATAGCAAGTGCCATGCATCTCATCCATCTTCAACAGTCTCATTAAATTTGACTAAATTAAGATATCAATTTAATCATTCATGCATTTGAACAATTTTTCGACGAAATTTATACTGTAATTTTCTCCTTTATGTATAAGTAAGGTGTGTTAATAGGTATGACAATAATTCACGATAATTTGAAGTTCCCATGAAGATAAATTTTTTTGTCTAAACAAGGTCATGAGTAAAGGTGGAAGTATTAAGAAGCCACTTTGCCGCATTTGGTATGAGGATATGTTTGGGTTAGCAACATTGTTCTTGATTTATCACCCAAATACAACTTTGTGTTAATTTACGGAGCCCACATGCATTAATTGCAAAAGATGATAATTGTGAGTTCTTTTGCCGTGGAGAATAGAGTTGTTCAAGCATGGTAAAAAAATTGAGATCAAGACGAGGTTAACAAATGTTCTAGAACATTTTAATCCCTTCAAGAATTGGGACAAGGTCAAGTGGCCCCATCCCAAAGTTTGAAACTAATATAAAATTATTTTCATTTGATACTTATTTAATGGTTTTGCATTTTTGAAAAATTGTTGTATGTAGTTGTTAATCTTTTAATGACTATATATTTGTAATATTTTTTAATTGATAATATTTGAATGATTATATATATATTTGTGGATCATTAATTTTGACTAAAATAAGAAATTGGCTTAATCATGCTCAACAATATTGTACGTCAAATTTTAAAATTTCATTAAATTGGGCTCAGTTAAAAGACGATCTGATTATTCCTATATTTAACAATTTGCTCAAAGACAATTATACTAAATTCATCTTTTGTAAATATACAATGTGTATATTGATTTCTATCTATGCAACAATCAAATTATGTCACAAATGCATATCTGAAAAGTAGAAAACCCAAGAAAGGGTTTACCTACTATCCGGGTCGGGTAGCTATGGTATTTTTTGTTTTGACTTTATGGTCAATATGGATAATAAAGAAGTCATTTTTATTATGTCATGCTCTCATTAAAGACCTTAGGGGGGCGTTTGGATGCCCAAAAGATAATCTCCGACAAGGATTTTCAAATTTACGAGGAGAAGCAGATTACAATAATCCTAGCCGACTTTTTTTTATTTCACCTATTTTGAAGAATACTATAACCTTGAAAACAAACGTCCGACAAGATTAAACATCCATCGGGAACCGTGCGACACTTGTCTCCTCCTAATCCTAATCCACCTCACGTTTGGTGATATTCTAATGATTAAGATGTTATTCCATCTATTAACCCACAACCAAACATCGCCTAGGGGATTCAATATCCCCATGAGGTTGAAAATCCCATCATTAGGGATGAGGTTCACTCACTATACCCTCCCAAGATTGGAGCAAGTTCAGGTCCTACGGAATACAACTTCTATAAAAAGTAGGGTTTGGTGCCATATCTAGATGCAGAAATGAGTTTTTTTTATGATCTACCAATCTAAGTCTCTAATTCTAATTTTCCCAAATCATATAAAACTCAAGAAAGAGTTGTCATCTTTTTGCTATTGGGCATTGGAGTTGAGTGTGCAATTAGAAACAAATATATAGTTGGGACATTTTTATTTTAAAAAATGAATGCATCTTTTAAGTTTAAATAATATGAAAAAAATATAGGGAATAAGGGGACTTCTCAAGTTCTTTGTTGCTAGTTTTATAACATTTCACTAGTTCCAACATTAGTTTAATAATTCATGCAATAAAAATTTTCACAATGACAATAATAGAATAATTTATTTTCACCTTTTGTTGTACACCACTAAAAAAGAGGGGAGGAATTCCCTTGTACCTAGACTTTGACTTATGTTGAAATATTAAAAGAGAATACATATGGTTATCTCATTAATTTTGCATAATATATGAAGTTTGTCGTATTAATCATGTATTTAATAACTTGCTCAATGGAAATTTTATTATCTCATTAATTTTGGCTAATGTAATAAGTGGGCCAGGTTAATCACATATTTAAAACTTGCTCAACAACATCGTATATCAAAATATAAGTTTCATTACATTGAAGTCGACTCAATCATTCATGCATTTAGCAATAATCATACTATAAATTCCTCTTTTGTAAATATATAAGATGTGTAGTTCATTTTCTATCTATGCATCAATGTAGTGAGGTCACCAATGCATATTTCAAAAAGTAAAAAAGACACGAGAAATGATTGACCCCTTTGCTATTTGGGAGTGGGGGCAGCTGTGGTATTTTTAAAATTTGACTTTACAGGCAACATGGGGATTGAAAAAATTAGTTTGATTATGAGTTAAAGTTTCACTAAACGATGATAGGGGATTCATCAATGCCCTTGGGGGTTTAAGAATTTATGGTCATCAATGCCCTTGGGTGCAGCCGTCGGAATCATCTTCCGACGGATGAAGTCATCGGAAATTTCGGCGGATATTTCTTGCTCGTCAGAAGTTCATTTGCGACGAGCATTCTTTCGACGGATTTCTCAAGATTTTCGACAGTCGCGACCTTCGAAAAAGTCGATTTTTCTTGTAGTATTACCTATACAGGGACTTCTCAAATTCTTTGCTTTCATGCTTTGACATATTCTAAAAGTTCGTTTGGGGGGGGGGGGTCGATTATCTTGTAATTATAGTTTAATTTATGATGAAATAGTGAAAGAGTTTATAAACCTTTCAACATAAGAAGTTTACTCAATTAATCGTATTTAATAACTTGTTCAACGACAAATTTTAAAAGTCTCATTAAATTTGGCTAAATTATAAGATGACTCAATATCTCATACATTTAACAACAATCATATTATAAAGATTTTTTTTTCTTGTAAATATACAAGGTATGTAGCATATTTTTATTTATGCACCAATCTAACTAGATCACGAATGCATATTTGGAAAGCACAAAACCCACAAAGGGATATTTATGATATATTTGTTTTATTTTGAACTAATGAGACATTTGAAGAATAAAGAAATTAGTTTGGTTATGTTATAATCTTATTAAATTTAGCAAAAATTAGAAATAGTTCATGGACTTTTGTATAGTTAATAATGTTGATAAAATGATATAATGAAAAAGCGTTTATAAATCTTTATGGTAATTCCAAAAGTTGGCCTCGATCAATCAACTTAATGGTATACTTCATTTTCATGCATGATCTTAGCTCCACTATATATTTTTTTTAAAAAATCATATAATTTATTTCATACTTTCTATTATTCTTTTATTCTTGATAATTATTATTATTATTATTATTATTATTATTATTATTATTATTATTATTATTATTATTATTATTATTATTATTATTATTTCCAAAACAGCAGCCACGCGTTCGCATCTCTTCGGAGACGAGTGCGATACGATGAACCGCTGGATCATATTGAGTGCGAGATCATATTAACAAAGTCTTCACCACCCGACCAACCGAGGAGGTCCACGTCGGTAAAGAAGGTTAACCTACGCTTCGGCTTCGGCATCAGATCTCGGGCCTCCGCTGTGACACTTCGGCCTATAAATAGGAGGCGCCCCCCAAATCCCCAATTCGATTCTCGTTGGTTCCGTTTTGCGCTCGATTTTATTCAAATTTTAGGGTTTTGCGGGGGTTCTTTTTTGTAGATTCTCTCTTTCGTAAGCCCTAATCTTCCCACCTCTCCGAAAAATCCAAAATTTTTTTGTTTCTAATTTGTCCGTGCATTGGCGGATCTCCTGATCTCTTGCTTGTACGAAGAACCCTAGATTTGCTGCTGCTCGCTGGGTTCGAATTCAAGTGCCCGAATGACTTGTTCTGCTGCTGCTTCGGCTTTGCAATACATGGTGGGGCCTCTTTGGAGACATAGCCGCGTTCGGTGAGCCTCTCACTAGCTCTGGAATCCCGCCGGTTCGAATTGCTATTTGCGGGTTCTTGGAGGTGTCGGCGTTCTGGGCTTCGGATTTTGCTGTATGAGGTTCGGAATGCTTGCGGAACGATGAGCGGTGGTAGAGACTGGTAAAGATATTTGATCTTGATGTTCGCGGCTTGATGATGTGATCCGTGTTGAACATGAACGATGGTGGCAAGGATAGTGGAAGGGATAACCAAATGAGCTCCAAGAAGAGCCCTCCGCAGCAGCAACAGCAGGAGCAGCAGCAACAGAAGCATCGGTTGAGCAGCAATGACTTTGGCCGTGCCATCATCAAGATAGCAGCTGCTCAGATTTGTGAGTCAGCGGGATTCCATAGTGTACAACGCTCAGTGCTTGATGCCCTGACGGATGTTATCCAGCGGTACATACTTGATCTAGGAAAAAATGCAATTTTTTATGCCAATTTAGCTGGTAGGAGTAGTTGCAATGTGTTTGATATAATACAGGCGTTAGAAGATTTAAGTTCATCCCAGGGGTTTTTTGGTGCTTCAGACGCCCACCATTGCCTGGTAGGTTCAGGAGTTATTAGGGAAATTATTCAATTTGTTAGCTCAGGAGAAGAAGTTCCATTTGCACATTCCATTCCTAGATTCCCAGTTGCGCGGACACTCAAGCCTGTACCTAGCTTTGTGCTGGTGGGTGAGGCACCACCTGGAAAGCACATACCTGACTGGCTTCCGAAGTTCCCTGATCCTCACACATATATCCGAACACCAGTTTGGAATGAGAGAGCTATTGTTCCCAAAGCTGATAAGATTGAGCGTGCCAAGCAGCTGAGGAAGGCTGAGAGTTCTTTGTTGAGTTTGCAGAAGCGGCTTGCCTATGGTAGTTCTGCTTGGTCTGGCACAATTGTTGATGGTGCTGAGGGGAAAGGGAAGCAGGTGGTTGGTACCAATGCTTTTCTTGCCCCACCTTTTTCATATGGCGAGAAGGAGGTGTCACAAGTCTTGCCTTTACATGACGCATCAACAGAGAAAAGATTGTCAGTTCTTGAGACTTTTGCTCCTGTCATTGAATCAGCAAAGGTCGAATCTCTTGAAGTTAACAACAGCGAGAAGAAGATTATTCCTGGAAACAGGCCCAAAGTGCATTTCAAGATTGGAATTGACAAGAAGTCCATAGCAACATCATTGCGTTGTGATGCATGGAATGACAAAAAAGATTTGTGGTCATTAAGGAATGACGAAAAGGATGATAGGAAGCGCAGAGCAGAGCTTATACTGAGGGAATCGATGGAAAAGCCTCATGATCTGGCCCAGCTGTAAAGTACATTTGAACATCCTTTTCTAATGTGCCATTGTAATGTAAACTTTCATGATTTACTGATTTTTGTGGAAAATTTTATGGTATGTTCCCAACAGGGTCAAGCCATGTGAGATATTGAGGTTTGCCACCTCATTTTATCCAACAGTCCTCTACATGAAAGCATCTTCTTTTACATTCCACTATTTTTTATTTTTTAAGGTAGTGTGTGTTTGGAAAGAAAGGTAGTTATTGCTTTGTAACCCTCAATCACTAAAGAAAAGAGCTGCATTGTTCAAAAGCTTTATACACCGTTGTCTGTCCTTTTCTTGTCTCTTGGTCATATCCTCATCAAATATCCATAAAGTTATCTTCCCCAAAAACAAAAAGAAAATATTCATAATGTTATGAAAGAAAATATGAGTGGCATAAGAGGAAAGAATCACAAAATACATGGAATTCAGAACTTGTTTTGAGGACAAGTTCTGAAACAATAGCTAGTATTCATGCTCATGAAGTTCTGAGTTACATACCATATAAAGATAGATATAATCAATATGTTTATATAAATTGTTTCTTATATTTAGTTGGAATTAAATGTTTCTCTTTTCTGTTTTACGGGAAGCAGGAAGTGAATATAGACATGCAAGTTGTCAAGCTACTTGATGGTAAGTTAATCTTTGGCAAGTTATAGCAATCAACTTATAGATGGTACCTTCAAAAAAGGAAAAAAGACTTTAAGGCTTTATTATTAACCAATTTACCACTCCGGTGGTATAATTGCCTCAGCTTAAATGAGAATATTCTAAAACGATATGTCACCAGGACAAACATTGGCCTTGAGAGGTTTGCTGTTTTATTTTTGTTTTTTTGTTTCTTTTTTTGACAACTTGCCCTTCAATTCACAGTTCAGATAAGTACTTTTATTATACTTTATGGGACGAGGTTTTCTTATTATGCATATTAATATATTAAAGTTTCACATATTTACCATGTTATCTTTGTGTACTTCAAAATATCTTCATTGTCCTCATGAGGATAATTTCATTGTGCATGCTTTTGTGAAAGTTATTTCTGCTTGTAAATTGTTGATTTGTGGGTTCTCCTCTCATTGATTTATTTATTTGCGAAGTTATCTGCAACCATGCATATTTTAGGTAGTTAGCATAAATGCTACTTTCAGTAAAATGCACATGTACTCCTTTGAGTAATGAGCTTCTGCTTTCACAAAAAGGTTGAACAACATTTTGCCTTGGGCCAACAAGTTGGGCTATTTAGAAGGGTGAAAAATGGCAAAGTTTCCTTTTTTATCCCTATGTTTAATTGCACTTTATTCTATGTGCTTATGTTTAGATACTGCCGTCACCGAACTCTCGGATTTTAGATGTTTTTACTTTAAGAGGTCAGTCTTAAGTCTTAATCACCATTTTGATAACTTGAAGCACTTGTTTACTTGAGGAAACCCCAACTTTTGTCTGTAAAACAATCTTGTAGTTTATTTATGATTTGTGTCCAGTGTCACTGTATGCGTCAAGATATTCTCTCTAGTCCGTCATGTAAGCAATACCATTGCTAAAAATATCTTGGCTAAAACCACTGATATGATAGTAGTTTTACCAGGTCATCATTCTCTGTTTTCCTGGGAACAATGTGGTCCTACTTTCACCTGAATCAGGCAATGATTTGCACATAAGATTTCATCTATTGTTCCTACTTCTGTCTTGAGTTTCAGTCTCTTTTTATTGAAACAAACTGGGCTGTTAGGGATAGAGAGAATATAATGCTATGTCTCTGAACTTACTCCACTCTAAATGTCATCTCTGGATAACCACCATCTTGCTGGTTGTCCTTTCCCGTTTCAAAAAAAAAAAAATGTCATCATGCCTGTAAGATAATCTGGAGTTATTTGACAATATTAGTCTATATTTTAATTATGTTTGTATGACCTAGAGTTCGATTAGCCTGTCGGAGTTGCTAATTCTTAATCTATTAAAGTTGGCTTCCTCAGCATTCTCTGCCTTGTTTTCTTATTATGCAAAGTGCTACTTTCAGTCATGTTTTAGTATAATTTAAGTGGCGCCTCATTGTCTACTGACACCCTTCAATCCTTAGCTTGTTTTACATAAATATGAAGCCATTATTCTATTTAACCTTTTATGAGCCCAAAGGATGCATTGTATGAGTTTTTGCCTATTGACTTGCCATGCTGCAACCTGTCATTCCTTTCTGATTTTCCTTTATGTTCTAGCCTGAGAATGTATGCCATGTCTCTTCTGGTTTTCTGATAGTTGTACTTTTTTTGCTCGTCTTTTTAACTTGTGTAATCTTGGCATTTTATTTTATTTTTTAAAATCCTGGACCGAAAATGCACATTCCACATAATTTCCCTCTAGAACCCCACCTCAAAACTTCTTTAATGCGTTTTAAAAAAACTTCTCTAATGATAAGGGTGCCACTCATTCTTAGTTCTATGGAATAAAGTTTTGTTTGATGGCTGTGTTTCTTGCTCTTATGCTTGTGCATGGTTTTAGACTTAACTGTGACCATTTACTTGAGTTCTATTGTACAAAAGGCATCGGGCTTGTTGGACAATTAGCATTTGACAATGAAGGCCAGCGTTAAAATGTTGATACTTATTAATTTCCCAAAGATAGCGTGCTTTTGCTGTATACAGGACATATATCGGCATATGGATAAGGTGTGATCCTCTCTGAAATCACATTGCATTGGTCGTTGCTTATGTTCCTTATGGAAGTGAGGTTTAATGAACTTGTGTACTTGTTGAAGGTTTTTTATACCTTGATATCCTTGACAAGGATAGAGTATTTTCTCGTGAGATGTCAAGAGTGGATATTGTCGATGGGTTTTTTTTTTGTATTTGAAGACATTCAACTACTTGCACCTGATAAGGAAATTAGAAATTCTTGCTTTTTTGTGGTGCTAAAGTCAGGAAAGAGGAATTGGACAATAAACCATGATAATTTAGTATTTGGTGGAACTTATATTGGCTTGCGACTGCATTCCGTGCACGAGTAGTGGTCGTCTCTTGCAGGTTCTTTTAGCGTGATTTCCATATTGCGAATTTTGGTGTCTGAGAAAGTTTAAGCTGGCACCTTGTTTGGGGACTTTTATGAAAGATGGACCTCGTTGTTCAGGACGTTGCACCGAGTCAACTTAATCATCAGTTTGATTTCATGACGATAGAATGCAATGAAAATATAAACGATAACATTCAGTCATCTTTTTTTTCCTGATTGCCATTTATGTGCACAGCTTCACGACATGGGTGAGATTTTGAACGATTTTTTTTTTTTTTTGCCAACTCAAAACATGCTTAAAAATTAATACAACTACTGGCATTCTATTTATATGAGCAGGTTTTTTTTTTCTGACATTAAATGGTTGTTCTGTCATATGCTTTTGTTTTTCATCTTTATATTTCAAAGTTATGCTTCTGGTATTGGATCTACCAGCAGGCGTACTAGCAGTTTTACATGTCAAAATGGCAGCCGTAGGGAATTAATTCCTAGGTTGTCGACTTGTTCCCTTTTTTTCGCAAGAAGGGAGAGATTTGCCGAAGTGATTCCTGAGCTGCCCCCTATAGGCTTAAACATTTGAGATGTAAGCGCAGTTTAATCATGACAACGTTGATATGGATTAACGTTTCAGAATCTCTGAAAGAATTGCTTCCATACAAACTCAGGTTCGAGAACAGCAGCTTCAAGTTGTCTTTCTAATGGATCATCTAAGCATCCTGGGGACTGGAGAGCACTCTATTGCAAGATATATTAATTTAAAATTTCCGTGCAGGCACCACCTCTACAAACACAATTCAATAGTACAAGTAGGAATTTGAAGGTTGTTAGAAAGATTCTCGAGATTGAAGACTTAGCCGCGGATACATTCTAATTTATGTAAGAAGGCTCGACTCTCCTTGGAGCATTAAGAATCCCATAATAGATGTTTCCAATGTGCTACAATCTTTTCATATCTCTGAGTGCTAAAACATGTGAAATTTATAAGAAGAGTATCCGTGAACTACACTTCTTGTGCCTAAACGTTTCAGTTTTCACTCTATTTCGAATAGGCAAGTTGATGATTATAGCTTTCTTTTCTTTTAAGCAAGAGTTCTACATCTTTCTTAAATTTCAAAGGGAATAAATACTAGCGGAAGTAAGTTCTCGGAGAGAAATTTATTATTTACCCAAGCATTCGGCAATATTTTTGCTTCACTGATCGCTGGCTTGATAGGATCATCTTCACTAAGAAACAAAGTCCAAAATTACATAATACATGGAAAATGTTGAAGGAGAAATTTGTATGCTACTACGCTATGCTTATTCTATTTTCCTTTCATGCACTGGACAATATGTACAATTTGTTACACAGTTATTTGCTTGCTAATAGGACATGGCTTTCATCTATCTACTTGGTAAATAATTTTCTGCGCATTCCATTTTCTTTGCCTTGGAAGTTTGTTGCAGCCTCTGCATTGACAACCTCATCAATCAGGTCTTTGAATATCAACCTTTCGATTTCTAAGACTAATACAGGAAACTCCATGACAAAATCAGTCCATCCTTCTGATTGCCGAAGAAGATCTCCTGCACATATCGAATTGCCGTCGCTGCTGGCAGCACTGTTATCTGTTTTAAGTTGTTCGATGTCAGAGCACAATTCTTTTAGTAGGCGCTGTCCGCTGGGAAACCTGATGTACCTGATCTTCATTACTGAGTTGATTTGCACCACTGGAGTAGCCAACTCTAACTTTCGAATCAGAAGTTCATTCACTATATCAAAGACGAGCCTGCGGTGAAGCTTCTCTGGATCAGACTTTAGAGACTTTTCTTTCGTTGCTTCGGGTGTGGTAATCCAACCAGATTTTCTTTGCTCCAGAACCAAAAACAAATCAGGATTTATGGGATGACCCAAAGGGTGGAGCTGAATCTGTGTGGGATCCAGTTCTTCACAAGTGAGATCTTTCATGAGAAGGCCTGAGGCCAGGAGCATTTCAGACACATAGCGGTCGTCGGGGTTCTGAGTTTCACACAAGGAGGCTATGTGATCAGTTGCAGGAGCATCATCATTACTTTCACTCAGCTGCTTCAGCTTCTGAAGCAGATTCTCAATGTTTGCAAATTTCTTCTGATTAACTCTGGAGCTCAACTCAGGCATGCCAGTGATGCCTTTTGACTTGTTGCCATTAGAAGTTTGTTTCTTGTTTCCTGTCCAATGATCAACATAAACAAATCACTGGCAAATATTTTGGCAAAACATAACACACAATATGTTCGTTGACGTTTTACACACTATTAGTTACATTCTCATTTCTTTGCCTTGAGCTAAATTCAACATGTCCCGAATACCTTGAATCCAGTATCAGAGTCCATATTGGTTGAACTGCACGTGCTAGAACTAACATGCGTACTTTGAAACTAAGGTCTCAAGATTTCAAGTTATGATCGAATGGAATAGAATATCATGGTGCTGTTATGCATGTGGATCCGGACAGCTTGAATTTTGTCCGGGTCAACAGTTCTCGTGATTACACAATGTCCTTGATTGCACTCATGAATGCAGGTAATAGTGACAGATTCCCTTAAGAAAATAATAGACACATTATATAGTTTTTGTTGAAGAGCATGCTTTCTTTCAATTTTGTTTATTTCTTTTACACATGTTGTATCTCATCTGTCAGCATTCAAGGTTCCCTTTGTGTTTCTTACCTGGATATAGTGAACGGAACATAGACAAGAAACTGGGACAAGCCCTTGAGAGCAAATATCATGCTTTGGGCCTGAGCAGCAGATTGGTTTCTCATAATGAGGGACATAAATACACTATGTACCATGTTTCAGGTTATGAGGAAACCAAATGCCAAGCAGTAAACTTGTAACAATATTTTTCTGGGCAGAGATAGATTGATTATATATACATATTTTCAACAATAGTTATTCAATGTACTTTCCTACACAACCAAATCAGATAAAGTTGATGATGAATGATGATGCATTCATGATGTTTTTGTTTTTCCCAGGCCTAGCTATTGATCCAACTGTTCTTGACTAGAAAAAATATGACTTCAGAAATTTCATTGATGTCCTTGTTTTCTTGGAAAGGTTTAACAAAGATCCATTGATTCAGTGGTTAAGATAATTGCGGCACAAGGTTTTGGATAATAGGAAAAAGACTCTAGCATTAACCATCAGAGATAACAATACTTGCCTTTCAGTCCATGATGACGCTTTTTCATAGTAGAAGAAACTGAATCCCTAGAAAATGATGCATCTAGAACAGAGATTGGACTGGGCTGTTCTGGTGCAACCGTTGCTGGTTCCATGACTGGGGCACTTTTGTTTGAGCTATGTAAAGACTTCTGTGGTAGATGAGAAGACAAAGGAAAAACATCAATACAGTGAAGTGTAAACAATAACATAAACACACAGTACACTAAAAGAAAAAGTCATGATTGATGTGTTGATTTCCTTCTGAATAAAATTCTCATAAATCCTGTCATTTAAAGAAACAAGGACAAATCAACTACATAGCTACATCAAAATATTCAATGTGATACTGGAATGAACATTAGTTTTGCAAATATTGAACTATTTTTAACAGTTTCAGAAATACTCTATGATATTAGCTGCAAAGTTAATTCAAATAGTTTTTTTTCTTTTGGGGAAGTTGATACAGTTAAAGTTTTTCCCTTTGAGAACTAAGAGATGCAAGAATTTAGTACCTTGGATTTTAATACGGATGCGGACTTATGTTCAGCCTTTTTTACTGGACTTTCACAACCTTGCTGTAAGTATGGAGGCTTCAGTTCCCCAGAATCAGCACTAGTTACTTCTATATCCACCTGAGATGCCAAGCTAATGTTGCTATCTGACCTCTGAGAGATCTCATCACCATGGTGGCTGAGACTTATAGCTTCACTGCTTATGTCACTCAATTGGTCATCATTTTGTTGTACTTGAGCTGCTTTTGGCCTTGATCTGGCTCTAGGAGAAACTGACTCCAAAGAATGTCCATTGGCAATCTGCTTTGGGGGTGTCTTTGAATCTGCAGAAGGAAGTGGAGGCCGAGATCTCTTCTCGGTCTCAAGTTTTCGTTGTTGTAACCTAGGACTGTGAGAATTTGAACCTCTTGTTGTACGCCCATTGTTTTCTCTAGGCCCAGGGGAACTCGATGTTCTAATCGAGATTCCGCTATTTTCTCTTGGCAACTCTTGCAGCCTAGATGACATCTGTGACATCCTTAAATTGGATTTCTGCAAACCTCTTTCTTCCTTCCTGTTTTTCTTATCTTTAGAGATAGCAGGCTGAGACAGACGTGCAGTGGAACTGGCCTTGGGAGTTTGATCTTCAGCCATTTTGTTGTCATTTAAAGTTTTCATTTTGTTTGCAGGATCACTGATCCGTAGCGTTTGAAGACCTGAGAGCCCTTCTAAAGGAATGACTGCTGGAGGCATATTTGTGCTGTTGACGGATTTTACAGGCTTCATTAATACAATTGGAGACTCGAAAGCTTTGAGGATCTTCTCTCCTTTCTTAACTGTTAGGAACTTTTGAGAAGTAAACTCATCTGCATTCATCGACATGAAACTCTGAGGATTACCTGGTGAAGGGTCACAAGTCAATGCGTCGGAAGGCTGACCATTGCTCTCCAACAGCCCCTTTGCTTGAATGGAATCCAGTATCTGCTTAAGTGCCCTGAAATCCTTATTAGACTGCTGGAATTTCAGATCTTTCATCCTCTTCTCAATTTTGCTATAAACTGATTCTGATTGTTGCCTAACGTGACCTTCTCTGTATCCATATGCTGTCTTTTGAAGGATGCGAATCTTATCCTGCTGTCTCCAAGGAGCTACTTCAATTGGAACCTTTGTGTTGGAGATTGGTTTCATAATCAGATAAGAACTTTTTTGTCTCGGAGCAACAGGAGCCTTAATAGAATTTGCAGGTGTGATTTGATCTACTTTGCTGTCCAGTCTACATGCGCTCATATTCTCTGCATCTTTGTTTCCTGTTGAATGTGTACGTTCCTGACTGCCCAATGGGCAGTTTGGCATTGCTTCTAAGCCCATGAGCTTCACAACAACACTTGGAGAACATGCATTAATTCTCAGTTCCTGTTGTTCATCTAAAGACAAAGAATTTCTCCTGTTCATATTGTCTCTGTCTAGATCCTTAAACACTGAGTTCGGCTTTGAATCAAATGTAGAGTTCTTCAATGAGGTTTCCTTGCTATCCAAGGATAACCTTGGAAGCTCTCTGAGCGTCGAAGAGGTTTTGTCATTACCTCGAGAGTCCAGAGAAGGCCGATGCTCTCTTCCATCATATGAGAATCTGGGAGTTCCCTTTGGCAATTGATAGAAAGAGCCATCTTGACCTTCGTATGATTTCCTTGGTAGTTCATTTGATTCTGACAAAATGGAAGGTGATTCTCTTACCTTGACTAGAACCCAAAGGGATTCGTCGATGTCAACTGCAGCTCTTGATCTTCTGCTGACCCCAGTGATATATGATCTATCAACTGACTTTGATAGTTGCAAGGGCCTTGGAGAATCCTTGTGCTTCATCGGTTGTTTCTTCACCTCGTTGATATATGTTTTCACTGATAAAGCATGATTATCCCTGTAGATTGAGTCTTTAACAACATCTCGAAAATCAAGCGACTCTCGACTGGATTGGATGGATGCTCTCATTGGATCGCAAACCTGATCAGGATGAATAAGTTTGCTTTCATTTTCTGATTTTCTTAATTTCGGTTGATACTTCAGAGACTTGTCTGAACAGAAAGTTTGCTCATTGGAGGATGGATCATGTTGAGTTGATTTACTACAGTCCATAGAGGAAAATGACGATGACGACGAGGAAGAAAAGGAAGTTCTTGATGATTCCATTGACACTCTTCGGTCCTCATTTATGCTTTTATTAAGATTCTCATCCTGAAAAAGAAACAAGTTTGATATCTGTAATGCCCGAGAGAAGGGATATAAAAGAGAAAAAAAGATCATTGCAGTGACATTAAGATTGAATCATACCAGAATATTATGTTGGCGCAAGGAGCTATTCTCTGCTGCCAAATTACTGCGAGTTAGAAGAGCATGACCTGCAGATAATCCACAGCTGATTAAGAATTGGGAAAGAAAAATATTGTACATGGCTTCTGGACTGAAAGTACAAGAAATCCAAGTGGTCTGATATATCATAAAATGGATAGATCATTAGAATTCTCGTAGTGCTAAGAGGGAGAGATCGTGGCAGAAAAGAACCATCATTTGAGCTCCTGGAGAATTGAGACCAACAACAACAACAACAAAGCCTTATCCCACTAGGTGGGGTCGGCTACATGGATCATACGACGCCATTTCGCTCTATTAGTAACCAAACCTTTCGGTATATTATTCACCAATAGATCTTGCTCTATTAGTTCGCCAAGTGTCCGCCTTGGCCTCCCTCTCCCTCTTTTAATCGGACTCCAGATTATTTGATCTACTCTTCTTACTGGCGCATCTAATGGTCTTCTCTGAACATGACCAAACCATCTCAAACGATTCTCTACCATTTTCTCACTAATAGGAGCCACTCCGACTCGTTCACGTATATGGTCATTCCTAATCTTATCTAATCTTGTATGACCACACATCCATCTCAACATCCTCATTTCGGCTACCCCCACTTTACATTCATGTTGTCCCTTCATAGCCCAACATTCACTACCATATAACACTGCTGGCCTTATAGCAGTACGATAGAATTTTCCTTTAACTTTATTGGGTACTTTTCTATCACAAAGAACTCCAGTGGCTTTCCTCCACTTACACCAACCAGCTTGAATTCTATGATTAACATCGTCATCAATCTCACCATCTTGTCTTACAATTGATCCTAAATATTTAAACTTTGTCACTTGAGGAATTATATCCTCCCCTAACCTAACTTTCAAATCGTCTCTAAGTTGTTTATTTGTGAAATTGCTATGCATATATTCTGTTTTATTCCTGGAGAATTGAGACCAAAAAATAAAAAAAAGAAACAACTTATGAATAAGTAGGTTAATTCTGAAATCCTAACTTTACGTCTGAACCGATTATTAAGTTCCAGTCCTGCATCAATATTTGTTAAATAGACAAAAATTGCAAAAAGCATGAACTGCGGTAGCCAGAAGGATCTAAAGACTAGGAAGCACGTTAAATTCACCATGTTCTATTGACAAAAAAAATAGACAAAAAACTATCGACATGCAATTTGCTGAAGTTTCCGAAAAAGAAGAAATGAGCTGAACAGGAAGAGGTATACCTGAAGGTAACCTCTTGTTCTGCGCATTGAGGCGCTTCCCTGTCAGCAGATGTTGGCGGTCGAACATCTGAAAGATTCCAGTCATGCATCCAATCTGCCTCTGCAACTCCGGATTATCATCGCCAAAACCGTGCAGAAACTTTGCTGACATTGTTGGGGCCTCTCTTTCTCTCACTCTCGCTTGTCAATGACTAAACAGAACTCTCCAACTTGCTGTTCTCTGGGTTGAGGCCAAAATTTCTACAAGCCTCTTCCACAGTTGTTTTGACCTCAGGATTACAACGCCATTAAGAGGCCAAAAGCGACATTTATTCTGGTTCTGAGATGCTGAGTCAAGTACCTGCCAACGCCAATCAGCTCCATCCGCAGCGAGGAAAGTCTACGGAGAGTTGAACCACTGAACCTTCTCTGTTGTTGGACGGTCACCTGCCCTGTAGCTTAAAAGAGACAGCAAAAACTCTGAGACGCGGCACCAGAAACCAAATCCCTTTCAAAATCCCTCAGAAACCAAAACACATCCCCTTGACGTACCAATGCTTCATTCCATCTCATCCGCGACAGCCACCACAGGGACAATGGCTCTCAACAAGACTTGGGGAAAGCAGAAGACACAGGGAGGGAGGGGGAGAGAGAGAGAGATAGATGTGGGGAGGAGGGAACCTACGGAAAGACGAGAAATTTAACGCCTTGGTCACGTTTGTACCCAAGCCACCCACTGCAGTGGCATCAAACAGTACAAGAAGGATTTGGAAAAAGAAGGCAAACAAATATAATGCAATGCTGAGAAGTAAATTAAGGACAGTAAAAGATTCCAGCAGTAAAAAGCCACAGTGAAACTTTTGATTCTTGTACCAAGATCGAAATTTTTAGGATTGTCTTTACAGCCTTTCGAATTAAACTAGCCACAATTGTATCTTATTGACACAAAAGATGGAATTTTCTGAAGTGTTTTGGAAGAGTCCAATCTTTCGAATTGGTTTTATTTACTATTCAATTAATTTTCAGAATATAGAGAGATTGAATTTTTAAGAAGTGATTGTGGACTCAATTAACCTTTTCGAATTAGATCATTTTTCTTTGGTATTCTCCTCAGCTATTAGCCATGTGTGTGATGCCATTCAACCATGTACTATTTATTACTGGTACAACTCATTTCAACTGGATTTGCCAGTAGACAAAGCAGCCATGGGCTTCAAAAGATGACCTTTGACAGTGGGGCAGCAGAACAGAACTATATCTTTTATGGTTAAAAGAAAGAAATAAAAACAGCACTCCTGAAGAGATTTCCTTGTGGATAGACAAACCTTGTTTAGTCAAAATCTGTTAAGATACAATTAATCAGAGGAGGGAGGAGATCTACTGGTTAAAAACAAAAAACTTTTCTGTCATGTCCTCATGCAACCACATGGTGATGCAATTAATGCCCGGAAAGAAGCCTCACATGCATGCAATGAGCCATGGGTGTGTACAACCATGACCAGTACTGTTAGCAACTTCTACTTGTCTAGACAGGCCAAGACACTGAAGACGGAGATGAAGGAAGAGCAGGAGAGAGAAAGAGGAAGAGGTGTGAGCCACACAGTTAAGGGGGCACTGTTAGGTGCCCTGTGCAGATGGGAAGGGCAATCATGCAGCAGCACAAAAGGAATCTGAGGCAGCTGCCTGCCAAAGATATTAGAACCATCCTTAATTCCTCCTCACCCTTCTGCAATGTTAAGAATTTGACTGAGCAGATATGGCAGAGATATCAAGCAAAAATTGCATTTTGGCTCTTCTCCTGTCCCTAAGTTTGGCATTAATTACTTCAACGCAACCTCCAGGTTCCGCACTGTTTGTATGGTACGTTCAACAAACCGGGGCCTGTGTCCTTAAATCCTGATGCGCTTGTATGGTGTCCTTATTGCCTCAAGCTGCCTCTTGATTAGTGCTCGAAAAAGAGAAATGGCAGGTTAATTAAGATGTTTCTTAATCAAAATAATCAGAAGTTCTAAAACATCACATCGAAATTTTCTCGATTTTTTCTTACGGAATTTCTACTGCTCAAGGATGCATTCAAACCGATCCTCCACTATTTTCTTGTTGTCTTCCCCAAAACAGGACAGGATCTCCATTAACAATTCAGTCATGTCAGACAACTTCATTTCTTCTTCCAGGAAATTATCGAGGGACATGATGTTTTATGATTTGATAAGGTGGTTGCTTATATTTGTAAAGGAATCAAATAGAGGAAAGTTCATTGCTTTCCACATCATGCATGAGTTCAATTGCATTTTTCTGCATTAAGTTCATGAGCTTTGTATGGGATCAGACTGCCATGCCATTGTCTTATCAGGGAAAACAATGCAGCCCGGTTTTACAACTCATGATGCTGTTAAATGGACCACATTAAATCTCTGATCAAATTTGGACCACGTTTCCGCAGATTTCCTCTTTGTACCAAACTCCTCTGAATCAGTTATCGCAGAACTTTTTCTTTTCGCAACTGATGAGGTTACCATTAATGATGCAGTGCAAAATGTGGCATCCAGCAAATGTACATGAGTAGTTCTATTTGGGCGGAACCAGAAATGGAGTTAATTGCACCCTCAAGTGCTGTTTGATCTCTTCTGTATCTTTCTCTCTCTCCCTCTCATAAACATTACATTGTAGTTTCAGAAGTGACAACAACAAATCAGTGAAACTTCCTGTAATGAATCCAAAAGGAAAAGAAATGACATATACTGTACTTAATCTGTACATCCAAATGGAAATTTATCTCTTTCCTCGAAGCCATCAACAGCATCTTTTTTGTAGTGTCCACGACTGAATCATTGTTGTCCAAAGCCGAAAGCAGGTCTGAAACATTTGCTGGCCTCCGGGGATGCATCATCGAATTCGTGGCAAGGCGATGGAAAGCTTTGAGCTGAGTCATGGAAGGTGGTGAGGGGGACAGTGGAAAAAGATCTGTTGAAACTTTGAGGGTGGCTTCTTTTTGCAGAGAGCACAAAATTTCACACCTCCCAATCTCCCCCCACATCATCATCTTCTTTTCCTGACAGATTCCACATGCTGTATCTAGAATCCGGGCAGCTGTTCAGACTAAAATCCACAGTGCATCTAGGCAGCCTCCCTCTCACCTACGATGGCAATAAAATTCTCTGCTGCAGCTGCATGTTTTTGGAGGGAAGTAAAATAATCAGACATCCAAAAAAGGAATAAACTCTAGTCAGATTCTCTCATCTTGGCAAGAATGATATGCTTTTGTCTTTTGTGGTCCTTTTTTTCCCTTTCCTTTTTTTTTAGCTTTTGTGACTTTTGAGATGAGAGATGAGAATGGCGTGTAACATTTTTTTTTTAATATCACCTATGTATTCCTAGGCCGGATGGCTATTCCAATCCATGAAGTGGTGCCTTCATTCCCATCTCAAGGCCTGTCCTCTTAGTTCAGGTCTTAGTTAACATCAATGCCTAATTGATTGAGGAATAAATGATTGCCCCATTGTTTGGAGAATATAATTTAATATTCTTAGGAACATGATTAATCTAGTTGTCATCTAATTTTTTTAAAAATTACTTAGAGAAACAATAAAATCATCATATTTTAACCTTTAACGAGGAATTTCAAATGGTGAAAATACTCATATTCCACTCTTTTTAAATCCTCTCACAAAAAAGTTATGAGCCTAATTTCTCACATCCGCACTCTTCTGTCATTCATTTTACCTTCAACATTGGATTACTATCCACGATGTACTAATCAAGTTGCGAATTTTTTAACTATTTTTTATTGCTCTAATGGGATTATTTCTGGAAGGGCGTTCCACCTTCGGACCTTGTCCATTTTTTGTATGCCGACTTATATGATCCCCTTAAATGAAAATACTTCCTTAAAAAAAAATAAATCCTAGGTCAGTGTCTTTTAAACCCCATATTATTGGCTATAATGATCGGCCATTAAGTTACAAAATATTATTTATCACTAGACATTTAAGTTACAAAATATCATATTTTATATCTTATGGGATATGTACAGGAATATTTTGTCCCTCTAAAATTTAACATGCATACATTCATAATTCCATATATTCGTTTTCTTTTCGGTTCAAGGGACTCGCTGGCAAACTTCATATATTCATTTTATTTGGTTTAGTAGTTTGTGAATAATTCACTCCGAAAAAGCGAAAAACTTAAGGTTCTATCCCATGTCTTTCCTGAAATTCAAATTCAATCATGTTTTTCATCACTGTTTTTTTTTTTCCTCCCTTTGATGCCACTTTCTCTTCTACTGATTTTATTACATGACCTTCTTTTTTTATGGAGATTTGAGTTGCTTATCGAGTCAACTAATACCTTATGAAGCAAATACATTTGTCATGGGTGGATTCGTGCATGTTGAGCTATGCTTTGATTAGAGAGAGAGAGAGATGCATGACCACATGGATAAAGAGGAGGGATCACATGGGCGGAGTGTGCGAGGTGGGGGAGGGAGGAAATGGCTGCTTACCCTTAGCAGCAGGACAAACCAAACACATAAATCAGCTCAAGTATGATCCAAGAAACAACCAACACCTCCATTTGCACAACTAAGACTGGCACATGAACACCACCCTGATCTTTCTTTTTTTTTCCTCTTTATTTTCCCTTCTTTTTTTTTTTTGTTTTTTTTGGGGTCTTCTGATCGTAAGCTTCACCTGCAACCAGAAGAACTCCCCCCCTGCTGTGTCAGTCAGACTTGGGGTGTTATGGTGAGAAATGTGATCACGGGAACAGTCATTTTTGACATTTCATGCATGGACTTGACGTCGAGTCTGCCCTGAGTTTGAAAGAGGAATAGTTATAATATAGTAGTTAAAGATTAATGTCATCGAGTTTGGCCAGTTCTTGCTTTAGATCTGATTTTGCCTTTTCTTTGTGAAGACTTCACTTGAAGCCGAATCCAAAGAGAGAAACTTTTTATTACACTCATCAATCATTTTTTTCCTCTTTGTATTTTTTTATTTATTTATGAGTGACGTGATTGCTTTGCCTATCCTATCACGTAGTGCATGATTATTCTCTTCACAGTACATATTGCATTGATCTGCCAGATGGCTACATGTTCTAATGCTTAACGGGGCATTTTGTTTGTCCTCTCTCTCTCTCTCCCCCCCCCCCCCCCCCCCCCCCCCCCCCCCCCATACGCACACACTCATTAACCCTCGTAATTATTGACTGTATTATTCCTCTCTTGGTTTGGACTAGTATGCTTGTGTACATCTTCCTTGAAAGTTTCAAGAGTGGAAGATGTTTATGAACACACAACTCTACATCTTTGACACCATACTTGTTTCCATCTGCGGTGATCCAACTTTTTTTTCTGCATGATTACAGACATTTTAGACTTGGGGAAGTTACTAGAGCTGAAACACATGGATGAATCTTAAGTACTGCCAAGGTTTAACATGTTCCTTACTCGGCTGCTGTTAGGCAATGCATGAGAGTGATGTTACAAATGAGCAGCTCCATTCCCAGACAATTCGGATAGCAAGTTAGCAACCAGATGGACCTCGACTGCAAGCATCTCATGAAATAATGCACAGTTCATGCTCCCAAAAGTGAGAACTAAGTTAACCAACTCAAGCCAATGCATTTGGCTGTTACCTCCTCCCCATCTTAACCATGAGAGTTGTCAATGGCTTCCTGGTGCTACCAAAAGCATTTGACTCTCAAACATGTGAGAGAGGGGTGGTGGTCCAAGAGGGGGTGTGTGGAGACTGGCAAACCACAAGGTTCCATCTGTCTTTGTTTTCAACAGCAGTGCCATGAGAGCATCCCTAATAATTGAGTGCTTTAGAAGATGGCTAAGCCTTTTGCTGCCATCCGAAACAAGGGATCTCCCAGTGGCTTGCAATGCACTATTCAAAGAAAACTGAAAAAAAAGAAGATAAATATCATCCTTCTTTCAACTCATCTCTGGAGGAATGGAAACAAATGGGGGAAAGAAAACCATGTGACCTTGTCCTAAGGATTATGACTTGCCAACTATGATTTTTCTGAGTCCTCTAAACACTGGGGGAAAAACATAGGATGTGTAATAAATTCCACTTGCACTTGTGATGCTATCATCTAAACAACTGCAACCTCTGTGGTCCATTTTCTTTTTCTTTCTATAATAGAAAAAATGTGAGAATTAGTATCAACCTTCCTGAGATATTAAACGTTGTTTCATTAACAAGCTATCTTTGCCTGTTCAACAATAAATTGGAGATGAAATGTAAAGATTAGTAGTTTCCCACCTCTGTGCCTACAATTGAAACATGCATATGATGAGACAGAGAAACAAGTGAAAGCTTAATTGCCAACGAACAAATTCATCTGGTTTTTAAGGCATAAATGCTGTTTAACAAGTAAAAATAGAGAACCGAGCCCATGTTGCATCAAACTTCACTTTAACTCATCCCCTAAATCGATGAATGCTGTTAGTAGTACAAACTTCAGATTCACTGGCATAAGAACCAATGATAGCCAACATGTTTGCAGGTAAGGAAACAAAATTATTTGTCCATGTCTGAAAACAGACTAAATCAACAGCAGTGAACAAAAAATCCTTTTTGTCAGACAATCTATATATCAGAATGATAGACTACAGAAACTGAGAGGAGCGTGAAAGTTCTTTTCAAGACGACCAAGAATGCCACCTTAAGGTTACAAAAAATGTACATTTGTTTGTAATATGAAAGGTAATTACCCTGTTACAAAAAGTGATCCAAGATCAATCAAGTGAAAATACTACCGACAAAAATGAAGGTGGTCAAAATTCCCTATCCACCAAATTTGCATGCTACAATTTCAAAATCACAAATGCCACTCCTTATATTGTTAGGCAAAAATGCATAATTTTGGATTAGCCGACTCTTAGCATTTACCTGACTTGCAAAGCTAACTTTGAAGTGCTATCATACCAAATGTTTGAGATATCAGGCCAAAATGTCTCTTCGACTTGAATGTGGATCAACACATATCAACTTGAACAGTGTACTTCTCTGTTTTTAATTTTGTCAATGATCCCAAGGTAGAATTTCCAAGGACCAGTATCTGATATAGCATTCTGGCCAAAAGGATGATCTCGGACGTAGACTTGTACATCATCAGCCATTGCTAGCCCTTCTAAATAACACCTAAGGTCACCTTGTGGACCTATTAAAATATATCAAGTCTAATGACGTGGTAACACAGTAAACCTGGATTATAGCAACACAATAAATAGCGTGTAAAACATACCTAAAGAATCATCATCTTTCTTCCTGAAATCATATGGGAAAGGGAAGATAGCAGTATGTGGCTGTAAAATGTTAAGACATCATAATCAATGAGAGAAGTGTAAAGAGAATAAAAGGTGCCTTCAACCATTAACCATTCTTACAGGATTACAAATGGCTTTATATGGAGAATCATCCACAAGAAGGGTGTTTGATGGTTGATATTCTCCCTTTTCCCATGGAAGATCATCATCCTCCTTGTTCCAAAGTTTCTTTAGTTCTTTCAGAACCAGGGGTTTATGCCTGTTCTCAAGAGTTTTGTGCCCAGTGTTTGTACATTTTGATTGATCCTACGAAAACCACATAAGCAAGAAGAGAAATAATAATTTGACTTAGTACAACAAACCATTAAGTGAGGGCGAACATTGTCAAAGGCGAGAAGAATAAAAAAGCAAACAACAACAACAACAACAACAAAACCTTATCCCACTAGGTGGGGTCGGCTACATGGATCATACGACGTCATTCCGTTCTATTAGTAACCAAACCTTTCGGTATATTATTCACCAATAGATCCTGCTCTATTAGTTCGCCAAGTGTCCGCCTTGGCCTCCCTCTCCCTCTTTTAATCGGACTCCAGATTAAGAATAATATTGCAAACAATGAAGAATAATATTCAACAAACCACATCAAATGATCAATAATATTCAAGAAATAGCTAGTTCAATCAATGAATTCATAAATGGAAAAGGAGAATATATGTTCAATTCACAACCACTGATGGACTTGCATTCCATCATTGAAAAGGTATTGCAAGTTCATTGAATGATAGCTCTATAACTGCTACGAGCTATTTCTAGATCTTACAAATCTTTCCCATGAAGCCTTCTCTAACATTAGGTAGACATTTTCAATATCATTTGGGCAAATTTCTATGTCCTAAAAAGTGAGTTCGAACTCAAAATCATTGTCAATCATGTTGGAAATGAAATTAATTAATGAGGCAATTAACCTGTTTATAGGTTATCATTTGGACCTTTTTTTTTGCCGACCCCACCTAGTGGGATAAGGCTTTGTTGTTGTTGCTGTTTGTAACAACAGTTCGAACTTTTTGTTTTTTAAGGAGAAAGAATGGCTGGCAAACTTTCTTAATCATCTACTTTGAACTAACTGGTTTTTATATATTCTACTTCATCCAAGCTTTGTTTTTATATATTCTACTTCATCCAAGCTTTGAAATACTTCCTGGGAACTAAAAGTTCATCAGCCTCACTCTCTTTTCCTTTAAAAGGAGTTCACTTGTCTCTGATGGCATGAGATGTGTTATTCCGTCGTTGCACGCTCGCAAGTTTCTATCTTTTCCTTGAAAGTCAACTTCGATGTTCAAATATTAGTCTCACTCATATGATGTATGCATAAGTTCAACATATCATTTATTATAGCCATTCACCTCTGGAGGATTTTCCAGTTCTAAGAAACCCAGAAGATTGAACTCATTAAATGTCTCACAAAGTTAACATGGCAGAAATTGAGTACTGTTCAACGGTATGATCACTTACCCAACAAAAGAGCAGTTTGTGCTTAAAATTTCCCATTACATAGTCAACAACAGCGTCCACATTACGGCTGCAGAAAGTTATTGTACAAGTATCCAGGAGAAGGGGATCACATTATTGACAGAAAACTATAGTAACAAAATGTTGAAAAGTAAATATGGACACTATTCATTCAACAGCATGAGTGATAGTAATAGACAGAATCAAAGTCAAAACAAAATGGAAAAAGTCATACCGTTGCCTCGACGACCACACACCAATGTTAAACCTCTCAAAACTAAACTTCAAAAATTCATCACAGAATGGCCTTTTGAAGACTGTTGCAAGATATTCACAGTCAGTGTTCTCTCTAATAAGTAGCTATTCAAATTAGGTATAATCATTATTTTGCATTGTTGGCAATTAAAGACCACTAAATCAAACCTGCTTTCCCTCCAATTTTCTTATCTGCCTTAACGCGGTAGTCTGAGTTGATATCTGCTAGCAATCCATTCAAATCAAGGACAAGAAGTTTTTTTTTAGGGCAATTCAACACTGTTCGTTGAATATCTGGAGTCAATGATGGAAGGATATTACTTTGATCCTTTATTATATTGGAGGAGGCAACTACAGGCAACAAATTGATCTCAATGGGCATTTCACTCTTGTTAGAAAAGACATCTTCTGGAGTATCATTTACCTCCTGTGCTGATAACTCTAGGCAATTATGGACACCTTTGTCATGGATCTTCATGGTTGAGTCCACATCAGAATTCCACAAGGATAAATCTTTCTCAGCAGTATCTCTTTGAATAAATGCTGATGGTGCAGTACTTCCACAATCAGACATTTTATTCTTTTTTCGTTTCCTGTGCTTATGTTTCGCTTTCACAGCTGGTTTTTGTACATCCAGATCCAAATCAATTTCAGGTGTTGTGCTGCTGCAAACTTTCACATTGTTGATGTCATTTTCTACAGGAAAAATCTCATTTGAAGTTGATAAGATCACAGGAGTATTACTGGATTCATAGTTGGTGACGAGCATTTTATCTTTTTTCTCAACTTTCACATTGTTGATGTCATTTTCTACAGGAAAAATCTCATTTGAAGTTGATAAGATCACAGGAGTATTACTGGATTCATAGTTGGTGATGAGCATTTTATCTTTTTTCTCAACTTTCACATTGTTGATGTCATTTTCTCCAGGAAAAATCTCATTTGAAGTTGATAAGATCACAGGAGTATTACTGGATTCATAGTTGGTGACGAGCATTTTATCTTTTTTCTTTTTCTTTTTCCTACACTTCACCTTAACAGCTGGTTTTGGTACATCAAGATCCAAAACAATTTCAGGTGTTGTGCTGCTAACTTTCACATTGTTGATATCATCTTTTCCAGGGAAAATCCCATTTGAAGTTGATATGACCACAGGACTATTACCAGATTCACAGTCCGTAACAAGAATTTTACTTTTTTTCTTTTTCCTGTTTCTACGCTTCACTTTGACAACTGGTTTTGGTACATCCAGATCCAAATCAATTTCAGGTGTTGTGCTGCTAACTTTCGCATTGTTGATATCAACTTTTTCAGGAAAAATCTCATTTGAAGTTGATAAGACCCCAGGAGTATTACCAGATTCATAGCTGGAAACAAGCATTTTATCTTTTCTCTTTTTCATGTGCCTACACTTCACTTTAATAGCTGGCTTTTGTACAATCAAATCCAAATCAATTTCAGGAGTCACGCTGCTAACTTTCATACTATCACCATCATTTTTTCCAGGAAAATTCTCATTTGAAGTTGATAAGACCTCATGGGTATCATTGGATTCATGGTTGTGAGAAGCTCCTACCTTATCTTTTGAAGGAACTACAGTCTTCCAATTAAAGTTGCATCTTTTCTTTTCATGCTGATGTTTGAAAGTGAGGGCACTTGAGTTTTTTTCACAAGCCACAGAAACCTCATTATGTTTTGCACCTCTTGTTTGATTGCTTTTGCAATCATCAGTACTTGAGACATTTTCCTTTTTCAGAAATGTTGTAGTCTGATTGTCACTTCTCGATCTTTGCCCAGGTTTTTTGTGAAATGAGCCTCTTTCCGCGACTTCTATGTTAGACTTGGGATCATGGGTAGTTATATGATTACTATGCTGATTCATTGTCTTTACTGATTGATAGTCGTTTTCTGCTTTAGAAGTGGTTTTACTCGTGATGGGTGCATGAAATGCACTTTTGTCAATCAAGATACCATTAACAGCATCATGAACTTCTGTTCCTGTGGCGATTATTGTGGTTGCACACATCCTATTCTCTATGTTATCCGCACTTGAGTGAGTTCTCAGGTCTCTTCCTAACCTTCTTTCTCTCCTTATATCTTCTGGTGTCTGACCTGTGAAGTAGTAATATAACATAATTATATTATGACAACAATTCCAAAAAAGGCCAGACCATATAATTTTTTTTCAAATGAAGGCCGGACCATATAATTAATGATAAAATAACCTAGAATATCTCCAAAATGGAGATCCATCTAACAAAAATCTACTGCATTGCATGCGACCAAGTCCAGTAAAATCTATCCATATGCATACATGTAGATGGAATCTCTTCACAAGTGAATGGCTTGTTTACGATGCATCCACTTCAGCATTCCTTATTCAAGATTCCAAGTCATACTCTTCCAGAAAAAAAAAAACTTTGAAAGAAACAAGAATTGGATGTAGTAAAAACAACTTATATGAGAGAGAGGTTCCATAGTGTAAAGAGAAATAACATTAACAGGGAAAGGGAAAAAATTTGCTAGATCTATTAGTGAATAATGATCAAAATCCAAGTCACTCCAGATACGAAGCCTACTAAAACTCTTCTCAATAGCCAATATTATGAAAACAGTAATGCTCAAGAAAATATTATGACAATAGTATTTGTAGTATGTGCAAGATCCGTTGAGGTATAGTACTTGGAGGTCGTAATCCTTAAGTACACAATTATTACCAAGAGCACCTTAGTGTAACTGCACCATACAGTGAAGAAGTTGGATTGCATGCCTATGGAACCTTCATTAGATTCAATTGTATCTGCCATTATTATGGACGACAATGCCATTAATTTAATATTTTGGTGAAGAAAAAAACAACATTGTTAATGCCAACAGGCAAAATCCCTATAAAGCTTAAATGACAGCTCACCAGCTTGGCACCAGCATACTCCACTTGCCCCAGTTGACATTTAGTTGACAAGACAAATGAAGGAAGAAACATTACTTTTTGATACACAAGAAAAATAAGACTGAAAGGGGAAGCTTATATATTTTTGCCTAATCTTTTTTGGGCCTACAAGCACCTAACTAATCAGGGGAGTCAGAGTAAACAGAAGAATAGTATTCCCTGGTCAAATAGTGACTCAAGAATTGAACCTGAGGCTACTAGTTGTCGTCGATCCTAGGACAAAACCCTCCTAATCAGTTGTGCCAACCGAACTTGGTTTGCTTAGTATGCTGTTGTCATTCTGTTTTCATGGCCATATGCTTTTCGGTTGGCCTTTATTGAAATTACTGTAATATCTACTATTATTAATGGAACCCTTGGATGACTACCTTCTTGCTAGTCGTCCTTTCTCGTTTCAAAAAAAACTTGTTTGCTTAGTGTGTCCCGAGAGGTTTGGTCGTGGCTGGTTTGCTTAGTATTTCCCCTTTTTTTTTCTGCTCTCTTCTTGATGGCTTACACTTGTACATTTTTCACTTCATATTGATATATATTCACGGATGACACCCTAACTTGGTGGTCATCCTTTTTTCTCCTGAAAAAAGATTGGTTTGCTTAAATTTCATTTTAGAATCAGTGAAAATTCTGTAGATGTGGTTATTCTATGTCACATATCATACCTAGCTCTCGGACTCTTTTGCCGTTACGTTAATCTTAAATGTCACATTTTTTCTTCGTTGAAGAAAATGAAGGCTGTAGGGATAGTTTTATGGGTTTAATGTTTGTTCTACCCCTTTTAAGGTGTAGAACCATATTAATATCCATCATGAATTGGATGGCGATTAATAGACGTAAGATGGTGCTACCCTTAAAAGGGGTAGCACAAACATTTTTCCTAGTTTTATATATCATATTCAATTGTTTTTCCTTGCTCAATAAGATACCTGCCTTTGCATGTACAAGATAATTTAGTGTTTAAACTGACAGCGAAATTTTCTCCTGCAGTTGAAAATCTAAACATGAATTTCACCTGTCACTTCCACTTGAATGGTAACCTCTGAAAGAAAGCTCGAATTAACAGTTGAAGATATGCTTCATCTGAAGACATAATAGAGCAAAAACTTTCACTAGATTAAAGAAGTGGATCCATTGATTTGGGTCAGATCTCAAGACAGTGGATCATGCCTAAAAACCCTAACTCGGGAGGACAACGAGCATCAGGATGCAATCTCCAGCAAAAGGAACAGACCAAACGCAAGAGTCAGACAAAAAAAAAGGGCCTCTTCATTTCAAAGCGAACGCTTTAAACAAACAAAGCGCGACGACATCAGTAAAAGGAGCTGCCGCATGAAAGATCAAATCCACAGCAAACCCCGAGCTTCTAGCGTCAGCGCATTTGTCGTCCAACTTCTAGAGCTTCGACCAACCAAAATCGCCGTGAATGGCTTCACAATGAGTTCCAACGAAATGAAAGCAGCTGGCGAATAGATCGTCGAGCAAAAGCAACGCGATGGAAACAATGAGAGGGGTAAAAAAATCGGCGGGCGTAACCTGAGGAGCCCGCGGGGAAGGAGTCCTTGCTCGCCTCGCCTTCAGGGATGGATCCTTTGCTCCTCCTCTTCCTCTTCTTTCGTCTTCCTTCAGCCATTTCCTCCAGTTTGAACGAAGAAAAAAAAAATCGAACTTTTTTTCTTCAGGCGGCGTTTCGGCTGCTTAGTTGCTCCCTGGACACGGTACGGTCTGGGATTTTGTTCTTCCAGGAAGCGGATACCAATAAAGTATCTTTTTTTCTTCAAATCAATTAGTTTTTTCTCATGAAATTGTCTCTCTCCTGCGTTCCTTATATAAAATATTTTATATACTTTTTTAACATAATATTTTAATTTAGACTTAATATTTATTAATTAATAAAATCATATTATATATATATATAATTCTAATATTTTATTCAAACTTTTTCTAAAATAAATTTATCACATCAATTTTTCAAACTTTACGAATGACTAATTAATTTGTGAATTCAATTATTCACCAGTCGAGAAAATTATAATTGCACTTTTCAAATACTGCTTTGGAGTAGTGTGCGCATAATTTCGAATTCAATATCTCTGGTATCCTCTAAACTTATTTGTTTATTCTCCAACTTTAACTATTTTGCATGATTCATTCTATTTAAATATTATATGTTACTATTAATACTTTTAAGAGTTACGCCGAACACAAATGACATTATGGATCAAGAGTAATTGAGTCGAAAAATTTTATAATTGTCAAAATTATAGAGTTTCCATAATTATAAAAAATAAATAATTTAAAAGAAAAATAATCTAGATGGATATTTTACATATATATATAGAGAGAGAGAATATAATGGGCGTACTACGCTCTCAATGCGTAGCATCCTCCGACGCATCACTCCTGACCGTCCAATCGCACATCGACGCTCCACGACGAAAGGCACCCAACAACGAGACGGAACGGGAGGTGGGATCACCTACCAAAGCTATCCTCTAAGGGCACTATGGCTGCTTGCAAGGACAAGCCATCACCTTCCTATAACCGTAGTGCTGGAAATCTTAGTCATTGAACAAACCTATTGCTCAACTAATTCCTCGTCGCCAAATCACATTCTCCTCTTCCTCGCATGGCCTTTATGCCTCGTTGTTGCAAGCTCGACCTCAGCGTCAACAACCTCGTCACTTGGCCTCGACGGAACCTCGTCACCAATTGTCTGATCTCACACAACCAGAGAGAAGACAATCGAGCTCTCTATTGTTGCTCGCTCAGTGGACAGCAGCGTCGTTGAGAGGACAATGGAGGTTGAAATGCTGCAGAGGAACTCAACAGATGTGGAAGCGTTGAAGGTGGTATTATATGGGAAGATGAAGCAAGGGGGGGAGAAGGAGAGAGAAGTACACGGAGAGGCTGATTAAGTTGGAGCCAGAGATCGACGTGCAGACCTTTCGTTGTGGTTTTCACATGGCTCAAATGAGCACGCGAGGTCGGCTCTGTTCTGTAAAATCTCAGACCTAATCAAGATATTGTTCGCTTTGAATCATTGATCCATATGAATTTAAAATGTGTCTTAATAAGTAAAGGGGATAATTACGTATAACTCTATGATCACATCAGTATTTTTGCCCATATAGAACTATTCAATTAGATCATTTTAGTCTTTAGACCTCATGTCGTTATAGGAGCAATGCGTCGGACGATGCTATGTATTGAAGGTATAGTACACCCATTATATCCACACACATATATATATGTGTGCGATAATACAAAAGGATGTATCGTGCAAAATAGATAAAGTTGAAGGATTATTTATGAAAAAAGATAATCTTAAGGACAAAAAGAAAGTTGAATTCAAACTTAGATGATCATGCGTTGCAAAATTTCCAATATAGTTATCACTTATCAATGTTGAAAAGTCCCATTAAAAATTTACGTTATAATTTGTAATTTAATATCTAATTGATTCATGAAAGTGAGAATTCTTAATCTATTTCAATTCAGTGATCTAAGCTTTGTGATAATTTTGAAATCTTTTTTTACTAGGTATCTTTACCTTATGCATGAAGTAATTTTCATAAATTACTACAAGCGAAATGAGAGCATTCTAAACTATGAAAACGGGATTGTGGGAGAGCAATATGAGTGTGATGCCGCTAGGCAAAATGATAAAATATTGCACTCTAAATGACAAAAGTTCTCATTCCTTGCTTCATATTTCAACCAAATACTTATCCATTAAAACAAAAGTTTCATCAAACAAACTTTTAAAGGAGTTCGAGGTGCACTCTCACTTATTTATATTTTATTTTCTAAATTGTCATTTTCCTACAATTTAATTGTATGTATATGTGTAATTGGTTATGTTATATACTTATTTGAATATTTTTATTTAATTATATTTAGAGAAAAAGAAATAGAAACAAGGAACATAGGGCCACTGCCCTATGATAGACAGCATGAATGAGACAATAAATATCTGGAGAAACCTCTTTTATATGATGCAATAAGTTTGAAAGAGATTGGAAGACAGGAAATTGTTTGATAGAAAATAAGTAACTTATAAGAGAGAGAGAAAAAAAGTGAATCTCAACCTATTTTTGGGATTAAGCTTAAAAAAAAGACAATTCGATTTTTTACTTTTAACTATAATCTTTTTGCATGCTCAACTTGTAAATTTTGATCAACCTGCGGACTGTTTTAATATTCGGACAGCAACGTAATAGACTCAGTCGGATCTTAGAACATGGACTTAAACGAGTACCAATTGTTTAACATTCCATCCCAACTTCCTCGATTTATATCCTGTCACCAACCGCCTGGCGTTGTCGCTTTCGGGCGCTACCGACACCGGAACCACTTCTGTCGCGGCCGATTTAAAAATGTGATGGTTCCCATATCATGTCTGCCTCTTCTCCTCAAATTTGCCCCCATCTCAGGCGATTGGTGCTCAAGACTTTGGGAAAGGTAAGATCTTCGATTCCTTCCATGGGGTTATGTTCCAAGTTATGGTCTTTTTGTGCATTCGCTTGGTGGAGAAGGATGGAAATTAGCAAAGAAAGTCAAGAGCAATTCTTTTAATTCCGTCTTTTTGTGTGCCAAAAAGCGGTTTGCTGCACAGAACTCTGATCTTAGTCTGCATGGAAATGTTGAAGTTTCAACCTTTCTGTTGGATTCTCTCTTCGTAAGAAGAGGCCAATGTCTACTCCTGTAAGCAAAGTTTATAAATGTCACCGAGTTACTTGGAGTGGAAAGATGGAGCGAAATACCCTTAAATTTTACTGTCCTTTGTAATTTGTTTGGATAGATTAATTCTGCCTTATACGTGTGAGGAACATCTATGGTTTTGTCTGATTTGAAACTTGAAGAGTTGTCCTGGGACACTTATAATGAATTGCAACTCCACTGGATAATGTCAATGAGGTTTGCGTTTGCGTAGTCCTTTGTTTGGTTAAGTTGTTAGATATCCAGCAAAATGTATGCTGTTGTGTGACATTCAGTTTATAGTAGATTACAATAATGAATCACCAACAACTTGGACACTTAAATTTGAAACATTTGCGCCGGACAAGGAATTGTTTCTTGGAAATTTTTGTGCGATACAGTGAATTTTTTTTCACGAAATGCATATAGAGAAATGTTAGTTTATTGTTTCATTTCCTAAGGTCGTGAACCTGTGCTGATAGTTCCCATCTTGAGAGCTGGGCTTGCTCTAGCTGAGCATGCTCCGTCAGTTTTGCCTGCAACAATAACATACCACCTTGGTGAGCACATATCTTTCTTTGGATATAACTGAAAATCTCAAGTTACAATGATATATTATATTATGCAATAAACATACCTGCATTTACCTTCAAAAAAACATACCTGCAGTTTATTAACTAAGAAGAACAGTTAACTAAATGACCTTTCTGTTGTTGTTCACACTTCTAATGCTTCAATGAACAACAATTATGTGAATTTTATCAAATGTAGTAAGATGCAAGATTTCAACCCCATTGAGAGCGATTTCAATCCCATTTATATGAGTTGAGATGTATTCTACTGCATTGCTTTAGGGTAAAGGCATTGTTTGGTTGGCTTAGGTAATTTAGGAAGTATTAACATGCACAATTTAGCCCTTAAAAACATGCAGAGTTTAAACACACTGGTGTGAGAGGCGCTAAAAGTTAGTGATGTGCAAATATGGGTTCAATGACGTGGTGTGTGGGATGCTGATGTCCCAAATAGCTTTACTTTGGCAACACCTTGTTATACCTGAAAAGAACATTAGGTCCCATTAGCCCAAATTGTTTCATGTTGTCATGCCCATTTTGCTATTCATGCATTCTTATGTTTAGATTTAACAAACAACTACTATTAATGCAAGCTTCAACACATTGAGTTCTATGCTGCACTTATAAGAGAGAAGACCTCGCATTTGCTCATTTTGCCTTTTCTCACTTAAAAAAGTAAGAGAAAAGAAATAGTATTACATAACAAGATAGCTGCCTTGACATCCCCACCTTAAGGATATCCATACTTTTTTTGAACTGGGGTTGTTATGTATAAAACCCTTACAACATAGTAGAGCCAAATTTTATAATATGTTCAGGCAAGAGAGCCTCATATAAAAGTAATAACTATAAACTTGGAATGCATTCTTCACAAAAGAGCAGTAAAGAAAGTGATTTAAAAAATAACCCCAACAAGAATTTTTTGAGAGGGACTTCAAATAGATTTGAGTAGCCTAAAAAAAGAATGCGTTGACTGAGATGCCATCAAGTGTCAGGGATGATGTCAGAATATGGTAAAACAAAAGGTCCGTGCATCGAGTTGTGTCTGTTCAATCAATACAGAAGCCAACATTCTTTTAGTTGTCTGTGGGCTTTTTGCTGCTACTTTTAAGGAAGAGCTGTTTGCTGCTAAATTCTTTATTAATTGAAATGGTGTCTTTTACTCGAACATGCAGTTTTTCCTTCACACAAGCAGTATCCTTTCCATGAATTTGAATTCAAATTGATTTCCGATTGACAGTGAAGTCTCTTTGATTTTAAAATTTTCCTTTATGGTTAACTTTTTCGCCAAATATTGCTGATAAATTTCAAAATGTTTTCTGAGGAGTGTTTCAGATAATTTTCAAACTCCGCCTATGTTTTATAGCCGGTCCCAAGCCCGGATAAAGGAGGAGGGTTGTGTTAGGCCCCGACAGCTAGCGTAAAACCTTGTCGAATCTCATGAACATGGATCAACGAGTCGTATGATCCATGTAGCCGACCCCACCTAGTGGGATAAGGCTTTGTTGTTGTTGTTGTTTGTAAAATCCGGATTGTTACATGAATCGTACAAAAGGATTGATGTGGGAGAAAGATGGGTTTGCATATATTTGGTAGATTTCAATCTAGTCTCTTCTCTAGCTGTGATTTTTGTTTCCTTAGATGAGTGACATGTGCACTTTATAGAGAGAAAGAGCTCTTGTACACAGTAAATTCTCAGTGAATGAGAACAATATGCAACTATTTGAAAGTTGAATCGAATTCTTTTCCAGAACTCAATGAGTTTCATGAAATACACTGAAACCAGCAGTCAAATAGACTAACTCTGGTGAGGTTGTTTCTGGCAGGACTTGCATATTTCTTGCTAGGCCAAGAGCGAAGAGTATGGGGCGAGGTGTAAGAAGTGGAGGAGGACAGAGTTCTCTTGGATACCTCTTCAGTAATGGCGAGGCTCCCAAACCAACTCCAAGTAACATGGCTGATAATGATGCTGTGCCTGCCCAAAAGCTGCCTGTGACTTCATCATTGATTGACATCTCTAAGCAGATTCCAGCAGGCCTTGGAGCAAATAACACAAACAACTACTTCCGTGCCAATGGCCAGAACGCTGACAATTTTATCACGGTACGAACTCAATGACCGTATGTTGAGCTCTTTGTTATACAACATTGTTTGTCTTTACATTATAATTATGGCTTCTCCATGTTCTATCTTTTATTTAGTTGTAAAGCTTGTAATTGTTGCCATAGACTATGTGTTATATTCTTAGTTTTGTCATTCCTCGCTTGAACTACTGCTGGGAGGATATTATTGCAATAATCCAAAGATACTACAAGCTCGTCTTAGACAAGTTTCTTCTCTTGATGTGCCAAACTCTTATGAAACACAATGCTTGTGCTATCATGCAGGATCGCCCCTCAACAAAGGTTCAGTTTGCACCTGGTGGTCGCTCATCTCTCGGGTACTTGTTTGGTGGTGGCACCAATTGATTCTGGAAATCGACCTGTACAAAAATCAACAAAGATCAACAGGCAAAAAAAAACGTGAGAATTGTTTCCAGTAAACAAAACAAGGATTCCTAAATGAGGTTATTGCAATACATTATTGTTATATATATCTCTAAGTCGCACGTTTTTCTATTATTCGATAGAATGATGTTAGTTTGGATTTGTAGTGATGACTCTAATTTTACAAAGATCCCTTGTTCTTCTAAGGGTTGTTTAAATTACTGGTATACTTATGCATATTCTTCTCTCCATTGGTTTTTCCTTTTGATTTTGTTCATGTCTCTCCACATTGTTTTTCACTGTCCGCATGGATGAATAATTGTCTTAGTGCCTTGAGAGCTTGTTTTTCTGATTGATCAATGTTTACAATAGCTGCAGCAGAAACATGAGATGCAGCACCCATGACAGCATTCCATTGTACATGAATTTGAGCATACTATGGATCAGCATTTCCAGCACTTGAAGTGAACATATAAGTCAATGTCAACAACATTAGGTATAATAATTTGCTGCATAATTGTTTTATATGTTGATTTGTGCATGGCAACCCCAAGGCACCAGGAGATATACATTTGCAAAGTCTGAAGTCAATACAACTCGATATAAGTTGGTGAGAGGTGCCTAACAAAAATGTCTTCGAGTTCAGAAGCTAGGATACGAATTCTCCATCAACCACATGATTCCTTTATAATAAGACATGATGCATTCATGTATATTGGTTGATCAGATCCAACGCTTTGTGATTCTAGCCCAGACAAGGGCGGCAACCATTGCTCCTCCTAAATGACTTGAACCAGAACTGCCCCTTCCCTGAAAAAGGCTATAGAACTCAGTACATTACTAATAAATGAGCAAATCTGAGGCAAAACTAGCTGAAGTATTTGAGGTAAAGCTGGAGTTATGCACCAGCAGAGCCATTGCAAGGAACATTGATCTCAGTTGGAAAGTAACTAGAAAGCTGGAGTTATTCACCAACCAATTGCATGATGAAAATATCAGTATCTAGAAAGCAATTTCCTTCTTAATTCCTTCAACCATTTCCCTTTGAAGGTTGAGAGTAAAACAGGAAAGGTTCTTATTTCTGAGTAACTAGTAGTCCCAGTTGCAAATGTTCCACTATATATAAACATTGAATTAACTGTTTCTGACACCACCATGAAATTATTAGTGAAGTTTAACACATACCTCAATACTTTGTAGATCAGTTCCTATAAAGAGAGCTCCCTGTAGTAAGATAAGTCCAAAATATAAGATATGTATGAAACGTTGCATTAAAAAAAATACTGTATAGTTACCATTAAAGCTGCAGGCACTGGTATGACAATCAGAAGATAGACTTTATTCTTGGGAAATAGAAATGTCCAAAGGAGAATTATTGCATTGACTGCAGGACTTGCTCCCTGTACCCAATTTACTATCATATCCATAATTCATGAATTAAAGAATGATGATAGGTGTTCAAATTTGGGGGGAAAAACTTAATCCTAAGAGTATCTAAACAAAAAATATGTGGCACAAGCATATAGCTTTCTCGTTTTGAATGCAGCATATCCCTTGAAGTTCTTGCATGAACTGTGGAAAGATAAATCTTGAAAAGAACAATGGAAGAAACAATAATAAATGACTTTTGCATGATGACATAGTAATCAAACATGGATAGGAAACTCTTCGATCTCTGGGCTACTTACTTTTATGAAGCGTTTAAAGAATGTTGAACTCCAGTTTTTCTTTTTCACTAAAAATAATCAGTGGTTTTAGTGTGTTATGCATGGACTCATGAGTAAAACTGATGAATTGAATATCGTGGAAAATTGTGCAGTTTATTTTCAAGGAACAAGTATAACATTGAACATTTATGTAGTCGCATGCATTTCTGGTTTTATATTTCAGATTCAGAGTGCACTCTTATGAATGTCTTGATACTTGTTCTGCTTATATATCTTTCTTCTATATCAGTGGATGGAGGCAAAAACTTCATTTCTTTTTATACTTCATCTATGGTATGTAATGATAACTCCGCCTATGTTTTATAACCGGTCCCAAGTCCGGATAAATGAGGAGGGTTGTGTTAGGCTCCCAGCGTAAAATTCTGTCGAATCTCATGAACATGGATCAACGAAGCGTCGTATGATCCATGTAGCCGACCCCACCTACTGGGATAAGGTTTTGTTGTTGTTGTTGTATGGTATGTAATGATAAGATAATTGGCCCCAGGTACGTAATAGTACGCACAACCAGCCTATTGTTTAGAGGGTAATTACTTGGCATATTTGTGGTGTATGAATATCATGTGTTGTAATCTTCTTGTAAGCTATATAAGAAATCACCAATTATATATGAGAACATAAAATATAAACAATCTTTCTTTTTGTTCTTTTCATCAACAAAACAGAAGATTCTCCTCATTATAAACTTAACAGTGAAAACATTCACCTGTGTTAAAGGGAGGGAATATGCGTGATAAATGGTAAGTAGAAAACCTGCATTGCATCATGAATTGGAGTGTCTGATTAGAAAGGACGTACCAACACTGGAGCTCTCAGATTCTCCTCTCGTCGGTTGCCCTGAATTTTCAAGTCGACCGTAGGAAAGATATTAGCCTGCTATACTTAGAATTTTCTGAAGTTTGCCAGAGAAGAGAAATATTTTACCTCCGAGTATTGTAGCATTATGCCCTTATGTAACAAGAAGAATATTGATCCACCAAGGGCTCCGGCCAAGTATAACTTCACTAGAAACTGGGTTCCAAACTCTCTTCCAATCTATTTTCATGAAGAGCTGTCAATTTTGCGGGGAAGCCAAATTTTAAGAGAAATTCTTCTAATCAAGAAAGTCTGCTAATTGTTTTCCCCACAAATTGCAAAGGTATTTTCTTATAGGCACAAGTCAACAAAAGAATGTTAATTATAACAGTTTTAGAGAGCACTTGCTGCATCAGAAGCCTATCATACACGAAACAATTGCCTCCTGAAATCAATGTAATGTTTTCTTTTCCTGTGAAATGCTCAATAAACTTAATACACTATGCTAGATGAACAAGATATGAAGTGTCCCAACTTAATGTCCATTTTTTCTAGCTTGAAAAATTCTCCGCAGGTTCTTAAATATCTAGCAGTTTTGTTTAAAGTATGCATCTTGTGCTTGGTAAATATCTTGCAGTTCTTAAATATTTACCAGGTTCTTAAATATATCTGGTAAATATGCATCTTGTGCTCTTAAGATTTCAGTTTTGCAGCATGTAAATGTCATCTCAAGTATTTCGTCCATATGGATAGTGCTGCATCTAATGGCACATGGTTCAGAAAGACGGAATTCAAGCAGACAGAAGATAAGTGAAGGAGAGAGAAAATCTTACTCTTCTTCCAAAGAAGTACAGACTGAACATGTTAGATCCCAAATGGCTTGGATCGTAGTGACTAAACGCACAGGTGATCAATGTGTGCACGCGTCCCTTCAAGAAATTATCTAATGAGATCTGTTGAACAAGCATCCGAGTTAACAACATTAATCTGACAGATATAGCATACTCCAAAAAGAAGGGTGTAAAATATGTATACGTAGCAGCAATTGCATTAAAGAATTGGACTTGAACCATGAAGTTTTCCATCATGAATCCAGGATCAGCATTCTGCCATAACATAAAAACAGCTACGTTGACAGCAATCAAGCCTAGAACAACTCTTTCTGGACTTGGCTTCAGTTTCCCCCTACAAATTGGAGCAGAATAAATTACTTTCTTCGGTAGTATATATGTTGTAAAGTAAGCTGTAATTTAGACAGCAAAAATAAAAGACTCCAGGCACATCTTTTGACATCAGAAAAATAAACTAAAATCACGACCAAGAAGTTGAAGAACTCCAATCAAATCTAACAGTAAAAGGAGCATTACAGAACATATGTACCATAGAAAAGATGAGAACTTGCTCTTACCGGAAACGATGCCATGGAGAGCATGACAGTGGAGTAGCACCATTGCCAGGAGGGCTCTCCATGGAGGCCCTCAACATCAGAACTCCATCGACGAGGAGGCTCTTGAGGCCGAAGCCGGTCTTCTTCGCATTCCACAGACCCAGGCAACAGGCTCTGATCGGTGCAAACTTCCCGGCCAGCCATGGAGGGCGATGCTTGACAGAGAGGAGAGAAAAAAAGGTAGAATGGTGGTGGCGAGCATGAAGTAGTAACCTCTGCAAGGCACAATGAGTGCGATTCCCACTATTGGAGAGGAACAGGAGCTTGAGAGGCGGAAGAACAAACTTAGAGCCCTTATGGAAGAGCTCCTTCTCTCTCGAAGCTCTGCAACACGGGATTATATATCTCATCACCTTCTGCTATTTGCATCTCGTTCCTTCCATGGTCATGCGTTTGGTGCTTTGCATGGAGAGGTCACCTGCTGAGGGCAGTGATCGCGTGGCACTTTGGTCGTTAATGCATGTTCTGACTTCAGTTATAACGTAAAACAGAAATCCGTGTTACTCGCAGAAAAGATGCAATTATAAATGACTCGTTCTAGGCAGCCAGCTTTTCAGCGCCCATGCGTTTGAAAGTACTTGGCATTTGATCCGCAACCATGTATTTGTGTCTCTGTGTGTGTTGAGAGAGAGAGAGAGAGAGAGAGAGAGAGAGAGAGAGAGAGAGAGAGAGAGAGAGAGAATGATTTGTTGGTCTTTGGAAAAGGAATAAATAAGTGAATAATCAATTATTTCAAGAATAACATTATACAAAGGTGACTATAAGATTAGACTAATTTTTCATAAAACCAATTAAAAATTAACAATACCATCATTTTTGCAATCATTACAATAGAATATCAAATTTTATTGATAGCAACAACAAAGTTATTCCAGTTTTTGTTTACTTTTACAATAATGTTTTAAATTTTATTCACTTTCCAAACACAATATAATTAAAAAGAATAAAATAAGAATATACATATTCTACCTTACTATTCTTATAAAATTTATTCAAAAATCAAAACCCCCTAGTCGCATGGGATTCGAATAACAAAAAAAGCCAAGGGGACAAACTCTCTCGGGTTTATATGAAGACAATACCAAATGCACTAACCTTTTTTCATAAATACATTGGCCAGGGAAGCAAAAATTATCTCACATTAATGAAGAAGATGCATGATGCCATTTGGAGACGACAATTTGCGTAAATGACAGGATATATATCAATGCGGAACCAAAACAATGTTCAATTAAGCTAAATATAGTTGCACTGAAACAACGAACTCATCTGCTCATCAAGGTAATTCCAAGAAGTGTATGTTAGTAGACACAGGTTGGTGTTACACTGACTACTTAAATAAGTTTCTTCTGTCGATCTCTAAGACTGAAAGTAGCTATGGGTGTATAAAATTCTAATTGATCAGATCCACCCCTTCTTAACTCTAGCCCATACAAGAGCAGCAACAAAGGCACCCCCTAAGTGAGCCTCGCCTGAGATGTCGCTATCTCCCTGTAGAAGTGGAGAACATGAGTCATTAAACAATCATGGTAAACGAGATATGCAGCTGATGGTTAAAAGATAAATATGTGAAAGAAGATAAAAGAGTAAAACCGTCAAGAAAATATCCCTGTGCTTTCGCTTTTACTTTTTTGAATATTTTCCAACTAAGTGCATATAAAATTACTACACAATTTCTGTTTTGATGGAGCTACCTAACCCCGACTATATTTTTATTTTGATGTAATAGGCTTAATGGCCCTTAAGACTGTAGTATGGACCTCCTTTGTACTACCCCCCAAAAAAGAATATACTTAATGTAATACAGAAACTACCATAAACATACTACAGTATTCTTCTCAAAAAAAAAAAAAAACTACAGCTTTAAGGCCCATTTGGTGTTATACACCATTGGTTAATTATATGACAAAACACAGTTAACACAGGAGAAAATTTTAAGTTGAAAATCAATAAAGAAACAAGGTGACAAGCACCTCTGGATACCACCGTAGAATCCATATTGACTAATCAACTGACAAGAACCAGGAAGGATCCATATAAAAAGATAAAACATAATAGAGAATTAACAAAAGATTATGAGAATCTGATCCAGAGATCGACTGTCATATAAACTTTGATATACTACTTTTCATTGGCAAGATGCTAATTGCTAACAAATCTACACCAATAACCAAAATAGTAAAAGAACACTCCAACTGAAACATGCATAAATATAATTATGTGGGTTAGTAGGGTATTTCATTGGTCACATGTAGCAGTCGAGAAATTGTTTAGTCACGTGAAATCTTACTACTTGCAATGTCAAAACTAAAAGGAGTGCTACCAATTCACTGATTGACAATCTCGATAATCATGGGAAAGGTTTTGAAGGGTCCATGCGTTATAAGGCTTCTCAAGTAGCTGCATGTTAAAATTGTTTCTTAAATGGTGCAACTTGTCTTGGCAGTTCATTTGGCCATAAAATAAGAAATAAGCCGAAGCAATGTTGTCAGCTGAGTGTAAAAGGAATTCAACTCCTTACCAATGAAGGATGTACTTGAATGCAAGAAAATGTTAAATACTGTACATGCTAAAGTTGAGCAGTACATTTACCTTCTTCATCCTCCACAGATCGGTTCCAATCCACAGTGCTCCCTGCCAAAAGTTAACAAGGTATTTTATCAGTTATAGTGTTTCGTCTGCCATGAGTTTTGAAGACAAATTGAAGAGAGCTTACCAACACCATAGCAGGCACAGGTATAATGAAGTTTACATAATAAATGTTTTTCGGAAATAGAAACACCTCAAGAAGAAGTATTGCATTTACAGCACCGCTAGCGCCCTGCAGCATATGATGAATTGTCTTAACATGCTTTTGTAGAAAATATGGAATAAAAAATTATGTTTGCTTCAGTAAAATAACCAATTTAGAGGGGAAACAGGCATGTTGATCATGTGAACCATGACTTAAGTGAAATTTAATAATAATAATTAAGAGGCATGGATGTATTGGCAGGCATTATTAGCACTTTGGATAGTCAAACAGTGTGCATCTATGAGTGAAAAATTAGCAGTAACACATATTCATGTGGTCAAAACGTATTGATATATAATATTAGGGCATTATTAGCTTGCTCAAAATGATGCCAGCTCATTGTGCGAGACATGATACATAATAAAGAAGTGTTGGCATTTAACTGAAGTTCAAATCTGAAGTGATCTAATTACATAAAAATACTGTGAAAGCATGGATTATCTAATACATCTTTTGCATGTCTGTGCGACATAAAAGTTTTCTTCGAAACAAGCTAAACTGAATTCCAAATCAGAAATTACTACAAAGACATGTACCAGTGCATACACTCTTGATTGATCCCATCGTCCATAGCCCTGAATACAGAGGAAACATTAACGAAATTATTTAATATGCTTAGCAAAGAGATTGGCATACAAGACTTCATGAAAAGCTACCAGAATTTTCTAACATGAAATTTAAAATATATCAAGTATTACCCTTGAAAGTGGGGCCTTTAGTGCCTGGTGTGCTAGGAAAAATATTGAACCACCTAAAGCACCTGCTAAGTATAAATTCAGCAGAAATCTAGGACCAAATAGGTTCCCAATCTGCCTATGACATAATAGGAAAAACAAGTTGTCAGTAATTAATTAAATGACCTTAAAGTTAAAAGACAAAACACGCATAGTAGTAATAAGATATTAGAATCAAAATAAAAGCACTTCCACAGTATACAAAATTCAAAAATATATTATGTCATGAAACTGTTTCAAAATGTTTTTTTTGTCCTTTTGTATTTCAATGTTATCATATGTAATATCATCCTAAGACTATAAACCAGAGGCGTAGAAAACTGCAATTTGTTTTTGTATTTTCACTGATAGTCCAACAAAATGTCAGTAGCTACACCACTACCAAAATATGTTTCATGTGCTTGCTATTGTAGTACACATCAGTGATCATACAACTGAACATGATACTCTAAAAGTATGATTCTTTCTCCACCTATTTAGCTTTGGGGCAATCAATGTTGCCAACAGCCTCGTTTCAGAAAAATGTTGCTAACAGCCATAAAACACCCACAAAATGCTTAATTAGCAGCACAAAACCACCATTATATCAAAATAGAGAATTCAATACACATCGTCAATACATGGAAAATGAAAGCACGAAGAATAAATAAAACCACTTGATTTACCATACAGTTGATAAAGAATAATACATTCAAGTAACCTGACGCCCAATCAGAAAAGTACTGGAATTTCAATAATAATTTCCAACATAGGCAGCTGTTGAGACATTTTAACATGGCTAATTTCAAAAGATATCACACTTGTGCAGTGACATCACGTGTACACAAATATATAAGAAAAATATTGAGAAATCTTACACTTGAGCCAAAGAAGTAAAGGCCAATCAAGTTGGATACAAGATGACTAAAATCTGAATGGCTAAATGCACAAGTGATCAATGTGTGCAGACGACCATTCTTGAAATTATCAAGTGAAACCTGCAAATAAGATATCAGGGTACCAGATAAATGCTGATGTTATAACTCTTAAATATAGAATAAATTATTAATACACAATAAGCAAGAATTTCGATGCTTCATCTTTGATTTTTTTTTTGAGAAATAAAAGGAATAACATTTCTTTAAAGGATTTTTTTTATCAATCTAAGGTAAGGCCAATATTCTTCATACAAAATGATTTAAAGGCCTGAAGGAGAGTCCTCTTGACAAAAAACAAGCAAAGAGCATCCACAACAGGCCGAAAAAATCTACCGCGTGATTACATTGTATTTGTCTGAATACGTTAGACCTATACAGTCATCCTATTTTAGGAATCAAACAGGTATTTACATGGCACCTTAGCAGAATGCAATGATTAATTATTATCTAAGTAGTACTTCTAGATAGCCCCTCACCGTAAAGTGTTGCATCATGAATTTAGGGTCAGCAATTGTCCACAAGAAGAAAACAGCGACATTAGCTCCTATCAAACTTAGGAGTAGTCCATCTGGTGTTGGCAAGTAGCTTCTCCTGCAAAACGGAGTATTTCAGGAACTCTTCAAAAGAACAATAACACATTTCGTTTCACTCCCAGCAAAAACAAATCCAAATGCAACATGAAATTATTAACACATTACATGCCATAAGGGAGGAGAAAGATTTTTTTTCCCATGCCAGTCTTCATTCAGTTATTATCTTCTTCTTTCTTCTTTCTCGATACAAAACCAGCCAAATCTACTATCGAGGTCAAATCTACAATCGAGCTCAGTCACCGCAGATTAACCAAGAACTTCTAACAATGGGCAATTTGCTTGTAATTCAAAATTTTGACAAACGAGAACTCGAAATTTCCTTCTCAAGGAAGAAAACACGACTAATTTTACGGGACAAAAACAACTAATCTTCTCCCTTAAGAACGCGAAAGAATTCTCTTTGGAATGAATAGGCTTACCAGAGACCGCGGAGCGAAAAGGAACCCCGACCGCCATAGCCAAAGCCGCCGCTGGGCCTCCTCTGCAAGGAGATCCGCAGAGTGCGAAGCCCGCCGACAACAATGCCCCTGAGCCCCACGGCGGCGGCGGCAAAGGGCGAGGACGAAGAGTAGGCCTTCGCCAAGGCGGCGGCGGCGGCCGGCTTCGTGAGGAGGAAGGCGGCGGCAAATCCGGACGGCAAAGACTCGGTCTTGGGGCTCGACGGCCATGGCGACGAGCGGCGGAGGAGGCGGGAGAAGAGAGGGTGGTGGTGGGGAGGAATGGGCGAAGAAGAGGGATACGAAGCGCCGCTGCTGGTGCTCTTGTTCTTGAGCAGTTGGAACGGTAGCAGGAGAAGCTTCTTCTTGCTGCCATAAGAATTCCTGGCGATCATCATGTTGCAGCGTTGCTTCTTTTAATTTTCTAACTAATTTTGCAAAATTTTTTTCACAACGTCGTTCGATCGGTTCCGATCGATTATTTGTTGTGTTTTATGATTTCGCAATTGCTGCCTTCTGCTGCTGCTCTCCCGCTGGTGCTTTTTATTTGTATCTGTATTTTTTTATATTATTCTGTTTATTTCTGGTTGTTAATATTATTTTATTCGTATTTTAATTTTCTTATTAAAATTTACTAAGAGTGTATTGTTTATATCATCTTTTTTTCTTCCAAATCCTTCTTTTTGTCACTGAAAGAAACTAGGAACCATACTTGATTGGTAAGGTTGCAAGGTGGAATTTAGAGACCAGACATACAACAACAACAACAAAGCCTTATCCCATTAGGTGGGGTCGGCTACATGGATCATACGACGTCATTCCGCTCTCGTTGATCTATGTTCATGAGATTCGACAAGGTTTTACGCTGGCTGTCGGAGCCTAACACAACCCTCCTCCTTTATCCGGGCTTGGGACCGGCTATAAAACATAGGCGGAGTTATTTTCTATTTCAAAGAAAAAAGATTGACATCATGAAGATTAAAAAGAATTTTTATGTGAAGCTACCATTTTCTTAATTTCTAATTATGCAATAGATTCCCATATCTTTGTAGTGAAAACAAAAAGAAATGGAGGTGTAACTAGGGGACATAACATCTTGAGTATATATAAGTTATGATAAAAATTTGTTAATTAAAAAGTAAACAAGAACTATATCCACAGGAATTTGTAAAAGATTCTCATATAATCATCTAACAATCATGAAGGAAAAGTTTGATTTTCTTGTGAAATTAGTATAATCAGATGTCAACTTATTGTAGCTATCATATGCTCGCATGAAACCAGAGTTATCTTCTGATACAGACATCAGTGTGCATGATGTAACTTTGAGTTTGCTGTTCTGGTAGCATCACTCCAGTGCCAAACACATGAAGGGCAGACAAGGTCAACCATCTGTTCCATTTATCAGATCTCGATTTGGTTCGTCGTCATTTGTTCCACCGGGTTCGTATTTGGGCCCTTGAAGCTGCCGCTTCACGAGTGCAGTATAAATGCCTTCATTGCTGAGGAGCTCATCATGAGAACCTCTCTCGGCGATCTGGCCGTCTGATATGACTGCGACAATGTCTGCGCTTTTGACAGTCGATAATCTGTGAGCTATCACTAGTACTGTCCTTCCTTTCATTGCAGAATCCATTGCATCCTGCAACATGTGAATAGCTCGTCGGACATGTAGTTGCCAAAACAGTGCTGTTTCAGCTATTTACTGGAATGTATGAGTTCATGCAGCATACCTGGACTAGATATTCACTTTCGGCGTCCAGAGCGCTTGTAGCCTCGTCCAACAGAAGAACACGCGGGTTCATCAGCAAGGCTCTTGCAATGGCCACTCTTTGCTTCTGCCCACCAGAGAGCCTGATTCCGCGTTCCCCAACGATGGTCTTATACTTTTCTGGGAAGTTGGATATAAATTCATGTGCATTTGCCATTTTCTGCAATTTGTCATGAATGTTTAATCAGCGATGATTTTCGTCAATACAATCTTCAGCAGAAGAATTATTATACTCACTGCAGCATGTTCAATTTCATCATCAGTAGCCTTGCCGTCATACCCATATGCTATATTCTCTCCAATCGAACAATTGAAAAGGACAGGCTCCTGGCTTACCATGCTAACCTGAGAGACATAACCATCAAAACATAAAACCAAATACTATTGCAACTGATATGTTCATATTTCACACTTCAACAGAACCACAGCCTGAGAGATGATCAGTAACATTTTCTAGTTGATCACTTTAGGTATGTTCATGTTACTGATAGTGGGGAACAAAGCAAAGATGCAGCAGTCATTCTTATCATTACTTTTCATACCTGCCTTCCCAATCATCCCAAATATTCGCGGATAAGTGAATATAATTTGATGGTGATAAAAAAGGCAACTCATACATGTAAAATCATGTTCTTCACAGGCTATTTTGGCTATCTTCTTTTAGTTCTCGCATTTCTCATTTTCTCTTTCTTTTCGAGATATTAACATCTTTTCGTTCATTTTGAGAAAATGGTGATCTCCAGCCCTTAGCTACCAATCTACCACTAAGAACTTGACCAGTAAAACTTGTTAGAACTTCCTAATTCCTATTTGAAAGTTCCACTCTACTACCTAACAGCATGAAGACATGACATGGAATGTGTATTACACACAAGACTTATCTGGCTAAAAGTTGGGACTTGGGATTACCTGTCTGTGAAGATAGCGATGTGAGATATCTACCAAGGGAACTCCATTTAGTAAAATATTTCCTTTCAGGGGATCGTAAAAACGCTCAATCAAATTTGCTATGGTAGTCTGCATTGATAATGTAATATGCATGAGTCTAGATGGCAAAGGAGTAGAACTCGAAAATATTGCACATAATGTGAGATAGTAAGAAGAAATAATGATAATTAGCTTCTAAGAGAAAAGTACCTTTCCACCACCGCTTGGTCCAACAAGTGCAACCTTAGTGCCTGGCCTCAACTTCAATGTGATTCCCTGAAATTTATCATTTGTGCCAATGTTAGGTCATTATTGATCATGCATTGTAGAACGCTCGTGGAACCATATGAGCATCCTACTTACTCCCAAGCAAGTGCTTGAAGACTAACGAAAACATATCAAGTGATCCGGTAAGTCGTGTGTCAAATATATGTATAGGAAAGTTCTTGTAAGAGCAGGGATTTTGTGCACATCTAAATAGAAATGATATAGAGAATGTTGGTGTAGTGCAATAGTGACACTTATCTTAACTCGTAAACCAAGAGGTTTTGAGTTCAAAATCATGTGCCTATTTTTTTTTTCATATTTATCTTTTCTTGTATTAGGCCCTTGGGTTTCCCTTTAAAACGGAAAAAATAGAAAAGAAATCAAGGACCATGAACAAATTATCTTTCCATCCTCGATCTAAGATGCTCAAGTTTTGTTCCTTGTAGGAAAATGACTAAAACAAAGAAGTGTCCAAAATGCAAATTTAAAGAAAAGATGAGTAAAATTTAACTTCCTTTCACTTTATCAGAATGAAATTTATTGAAACAATGCAAAATCCAGTTTGATTACCTTAAGCACCATATGAGTAGGTCGAGAAGGATAAGCAAACCACACGTCATCCAATTCTACATCTCCATCTTGAACACTAAAAAAACCAGCATTGCCATTACCAAACAATTTAATCTATTGAAAGTGTTAGTTATTGCCACACTTCACTACAAACTAAAATTTTCTCACCAACCTTATTGGGCATTGATGTCCTGCTTTTGGCATGGAGGACACACGATCCAAAAGCTGAAAAACTCTTCTACTTGCTCCAGCAGCTTTCATTGCTGTTGTGTATAATCCTGATAGGCCCGATACCGAGGCACCAACTAAAAGTGGACAAAGGTATCAAATAATATAAAGTTCTCGAAAGAGTTTAAATGACATGCAAAACAACATATCAGATAGTTCTCATATTTTGTCTGCTGTAACACATTTCTTATCGCAACTTGGATTCATCAAATTTGATGAACTGATCATCTATCCCAAAAGCTTAAAATTTTAGGAAAAAATTCTTTTCTTATATTTACATTCATCTTAATACTTCCTCTCACATGTGGGTTGCTAACAACTTTGAGTTTAGCCCAGTCCCATGTGAAATATTTTTTTCAATAAAACCTCTAGTGAGATTTGAACTTAGGATCTCTGGACCCTATACCATGTTAAATTCAATGAATCTATCGAAAAAGATTAGAAAGATGCAAATATTTATATTTATATTCTTGATAAAGTACAGTTGAAGCATTGTAAATAAGTCGATTATGGAAGATGGTACATAAATATGGGCATACAAATCCTGAACTAATACCTGTCAAGCTGTACATTATGAAAGATGTAAGATCACCAGCTGATATGAAACCATTGATAGTTAGATTTGCCCCATATATCACTACAGTGATTATAGACAATGTTGCTGCTAAACTTACTCCTCCAGAAAAGAAACCAACTGCTTTCTGCAAACAAAATTTAAGTTCACTAGTTAACAAGTGACTACTATACAAAAGAGAAATAAAGACCTGGAAAAGGACCTCACAGCTTGCTTGAGTCCAAGCTTCAAAGTTTCATTTACTTTCTCAGAATACCGATCTATTTCATATTCCTCTTGAGCAAAGGATCGCACGGTGCGAATGGCTCCAAATGATTCCTAGTAGCACAATTTTGTATGAACTTCGCATTAATAAATTGCAATCACCAGCGAAATAAATTTAGAACATATATAAGTGGTAGAACAAAGAGAAATGGGAATACAACAAAGCTTCTGAAGAATGTAGAAGTACTGCTTGATTCAACACAAACACTAGGCTAATGTTGTAGTTGTTTATATAATAATTGTAAATTCCCAGAAGGATGTTTCTCCCGGATGCCCTTTCTGTCATGTATACACTTTTTTCAGCTATCACACCAAACTAGAAAGGTAGGAAAGTATCTGAATACTCTTCCTTATAATAGTTCTTTAGATAGCTACGGTACAGCACCCCATAATTTGAGCAAATAAAGTCAGATAAACAGTAAAGAAGAATGCCTTCAAACATTTTCAAATGAAAAATCCCCTTAAACATGAATCTGATACATGCTTAAGGAAAAAGCATTTGCATCAATTAATTTATCCTCCAAAATAGCCTGAAACACACCTCAGCAATTGATGCAGCTACAGCTGCTGCAGCTTGTGTCTTGTGGGAGAGTTCACGAAGATAACGCCCAAATTGGCGGACAGCAACAGATATAGCAGGAACAATGAGCAGAGACAATACTGTTCCAGAGAATACAATTATTTTGGTTCACTTAGATAATTAAAAGATCCTTCTTAACAGTGATAAACAATATAGGTTCATTTAATTAACTACAAGTTTGTCATAAAAAATAACATCAGGAAAAGTGTAGAAAAGACAGTTCTTACGATTCGAATTGTACCAAAGACTTAAAACTAAGACAAGAATGAGGAGGATATATGAGATAGCAAAGTTCGAACATGAGATGATAACACATATATTCAATCAACAAAAACTGAAGTATAAAAACGTGTGGTTTCTTGAAGGCACCTAAAAGATACTTCATGTAACTATTTCTGAAAAGGTGTCCAACTGGTTTCAAATTTTCACCACTATGACATGATAGACAGGGCGAACCATATTAATATTATACCCATCAATATCCAATTACTTGCTCCATATTTTTATTTGGAGCTTGTAATAAAAACTGAAACTTTTAGCTTCGAATATGACACCCACATCTTAAATGACATCTTTGGCCATCTGTTCTTATGCATATGCCTAAAGTTTGACACTGTCTAACCAAAATCTTTCAAAACTAAAGGAATGCAATACACAAATGAACACATTTGTTATTGTAACAAGATTTTGCAAATAGCAGAGCTCACATGTTAACTTCCAGGATGTGGTGAACATAAAACCAATGCCAATAAAGATGGTTGTGAGATTGCGCAAAGCCTCTGATAGATTGGTTGTTGCTGCATTTTTTATGACTTGTGTATCTTCAGATAATCTGCTTAGAAGCTCTCCAGTACGCGTCACGTCATAGAATGCTATTTCCTGGAAGATTTGTTCTAGAAATATCAACAAACCATATATTTCTTGTGAAAATTATAGCTTGAAGCTAGAGTAGTTGACACGTGTGACTCACTTGATTTACAAGGTGACTGAACAAATCCTTTCTCAATCTAGCCACTATCCTTTCACTGGAAGCACTGAACAGCCATGCTCGTATTGTGGTGCAGATTGAACTACAAGCATAAATAAAAGGATCAGTCATTATTGATTAACGCCATAATATATGTTTATTTTGTCATTCTAAGGAAAATTACAGTCAGCTGGACAAAAAAATAATGTTGTAGATTAAACAATAATTAAGTGTGAATATAAAAAATTAGCATAATGGTAGGTAGCTAGAATCAAACTCAAATTTTCCTCGAGTTTCCAAAGCTAATGAGTGAATTGGAGATCAAATAACAAACCCGATGACAACAATCAGCACAATATCCAATATGGTGTCTGTAACAGCATCTAACGCAGCAGCTTTTTGTTCAGGCTCTTGAACCCCTCTAGAGACTATATCTATTATCTTGCCTCCATATTTTGGCTGCAAATGTGGAAAAGGTTAAGATAATGTATGACAGCTAAGAAAGCAATAGGTACTGTAGTTTAAAACAAAATTTGGTATAGACCTGTCATTCACCTGGGGCCACAGAATTCGAATTCAACAAGATAACAACAACGAAAGTTGATAGCAAAGAATGAGGAAATTGCTTACTCTTATTGATATAGGAGAGCAATCATGAACCAACAAAAAAGGGCGACGAGCACGGAGTTTCTCATGTGAGAGATCAATCCTATATTATAACTGGCTCTAAATATTTGGAGCATTTATGGATGAAGAACCTAAAACTTATGATTCTGGCCCCTTTTTAGCCTCAAGGAGAAGAGATCAGAGTTTGACATGCAGTGTGTATATTGTGCCATTTACTGGAATTGATGAAAGAAAGGTAATTGTCTTTTCCAAAACCAATTTAAAAGTAGGAACTAATATAAAGAACATAGACTTGACATAATGTCGGTGTTAATAGATTACGAAGACGACAATTAATAGCAATGTGACTTGCAGCATGCTGAACACCAACTGTTCAAGCTTTGCCTTCCAAGCTAACTATCTTAATTGCCTTAAAGGCCAAAAATCATTCGATGGATATAAATTTTCCAAGTTGAAAATCTAAGAACAAAAGAGTACCTACAATGAGAATATTTGATGTAGATGCAATCAACAATGCAATTGTGCCGATAATCAGTTTTCCGGCTTCAGGTTTCGCCTGCAAATTAGTAGTTAGCAGACGGTACAATCATGGACATCTAGCACGCTTCAAGGAGAAGCAGCAACTGCCTTACTACTCACCAATTTGAAGACTCGAAGGAAACTGACATTGGCTGGCTGAGAATGGGATATAGATGTATACAGTGTCAGTGCCATTCATCAAATAATTAAGAAGTAAAAACGAAGTGTTGGCAATGACAGAAGAAAGCGAAGTACCTGAACTGCATCACCATGTTCAAGGTCTGACAAGGCAGGGCTGGATTCCTAAAGATGAATATGAATTAAACAATTAAACCAGTAACAAACATGTGCACCATTTCCATGAAACAAAAGTTGCTACAAGCTTTCTGCATAAAGTTCGATAAGAAAATAATGATTCATTTTATTCTGCTCTAATAGAGATGAAAACTAAATTACTGCAGTTCATCTCGTTTTCTCCGGATGCATCAGTTTCAAATCCTTACAACCAGCTGGTTTCAGTATCATGAAAAACTCAGATGAATGCTATTTAAATTACTTAGTTAAACCGAAAATTAGCTCAACAGTTGCAATTGGAGGACAATGAAGAACTGATCGGAATCGTCCACAGAAACAAATCGAGAACACGACAACAAAGTAAGGCCAAAGTATTATAAGATCTGTTGTTTCTTTTCTGACAAAATCAAAAGCTTTATTTATTATTTAATCTCTCTCTGGAAAAATAACAAATACATTCCAGAATTGAAGGAAGAGATGACACACGACAAAAAGCACGGCCACAAGGGGACCCTCTGTGTCTCGTCTGAAATCAGAGCAAATCAAAATGATAAGACGAACCAAAGAACGGATCTTTCTTTGAGAAAAGAAGAAAGAAAAAGCAGAAAAGGCCAATTAACAAGATCGCGTATAATTGAAAGAGAACACAGAGAGAAGATAGCAATTGACGCAGGCGCAATAGCAGCGCGTCTAGAGAAATATGCATACCTCGCCGCCCAGCAGGGGGCGTTTGAAGCTCCCCGCAGTCTTCATCTCTCTCTCAATTGGAGCTCCTCCAGCGGGCAACCGGAACTCCTACTGCCGCGAGCGCTGCAGAGGTCGCAGACGACTTCGCGGTCGTCCGAGAGACGAGCGAATTCAGAACCAGTCAACAGCGCTGGTGGGAAGACAGCAAGAAACAGATATTAAAAAAGAGCGAACTTTTTGACCAATGATATTTCACACATTAAATTCAATCAGAGGATCTAACACCAACATCTTTTTGTAGACTACATAAATTGGTCATTACAATTTTAATTTTAAAAAATGGCGATTCTTGAGTTGGTTTTAATAGTATTTTTTTCCTTGTTGGAGGCTAAGAGCCTTTCTTTTAATTGGAAAAAAAATTATAAGACGGTGGTTGTGATAAATTAAGTGAAGTAAATGGGATCGAGACAAATTTAGTTTACTTTGGCCCAATGTATATTAATAATGCAAATGGACCTAATATTCCAAGCCTAACTAGATAAAAAAAAATGGGATATAATATTCTATTTTGTGATAATTGTTCTTTTTCTTCATTACAAAAGGATATAAGATTATGACTAAAAATGAAAAGGCATAATATCAATATCAGATATGATAAAATTATTTAATTTACACTGTCAGAAATATTACATTATATAAATTAATACCATGTTAGGAGTCTTAGACCATCTGGCATTAAATATTAGAATAAGAGAGTGATGAATTAGTATATAATTTTTTTTTTTAAAAAAAATGAAAGATACTAATTCATATAAATAAATGCGTCTCCAAAGCGACTATTCTTCGAAGAGAAGAGGATCCGAGGGCACTAATCATATCTCAAGGGAGAATGCAATAGTCAACAGCATCAAGGGGAGGAATCTGTGGATTAAGACAATGATAGGAAGCCAATGTCTAGAGGATGCTGATGGAGGGGGAGTTGAACTCACACGTTTCATCGTTAGAGAAGGAAAAAAAATAGATTGTCTATTCATATGGAAAAAAAAACTAAATCACATGTTGAAGTGTATTTAAAGAATCCACCATCGGTCGTACATCGGACAACTTTAGAATAAGGTCCGATGGTAAGGGCAATGTTATAAGACCCGACTCGGCCGTCGACCCGAATTGATTAACGGATTAGGTCGGATCGATTGGATCGGGTTGAACCGAATGATCGGTCCGGATAATATAAATTAATAAAAGAATAAAATAAGTTAAAGAGATTATTATAATCTTATTAATATATAATATATTATTTAACAAAAAAATATAAAATATAGTATAATAAAGTAAAATAAAATAATTCAGATTAAATAATATAGTAAAGTAACATAAATTAAGTCATCAACATAAATAAAAAAAATTTTGTGAGGTAATTATAAATTAAAAAATAGTGAAAAAATTATATATGTGACAAGAGGACATTAAAATATAAATTTCAAGAAATATATATATATATAATATGTCTAAATGTTTTAATAATTTTGTTTATGTTTTATTTTTTTATTTTAACAATTGACTCGGCCGGGTCGGTTAAACCCGTCGGGTCAGCCAGTTGAATCCGAATTTTGACCGAGTCAAAACGGGTCAAACCGTTCTCCAGGTTTCAACCGATCCGCGGACCGTTTTAGACCCAGACACCGGTCTGACCGGCCGGACCAGGCCGGGTCTGACAACCATGGGTAAGGGGTAGCACGATCATTAAATTCCTTTTTGAGCTCTCTTTTTAGAACATATTTTATCCTCTTCAAAGAAAATAATTTATTTTTTTACTAAGATTAGAAATGCTAAAAATGATTAGTCAATTATGATTCGAATTTGTAAAAAAATAGGAAAAACATTAAGTTGAAAAAAAATGAGAGCTAGTTACTCTTTATGTGATTTTAAATGATGAAAAGGTCCACATGCTATCTTTTTAAAATTTTCTATCATCCTAATTTATTTCCATTGTTTCTGTACTAATTATTTTTGTATTTTATTTATTGCAACAAAATTTGATGCATGTTTATGTTAAAAAGAACTTAAGTTGGACAAATTAGGCACCTATTACCCGATACAATTTTGAAATTATTTTTATGTTGATTTGTAATGATTTCTATTAGCCATCAAGACTTGTCAACTTTGGAGCATTTTGATTATAAATTTTTGCACGAATATCATAATGAGATGATTCTTAAACATCTTAAAAGGTAACGGAATATTTTACAAGTTTTATTCACGTCTCAATTTAGAAATGGTGGGAACATCATTAGATATCTATATTTATATAAAAGCAAATGTTGAGAGTGCCACATGTCGAGCTCTCATAAATTGAATGTATAAAATGATAATATTATAATTATATAATATTATAATTATATAATCATGATACTCAAGAGTTAGTTATTAGAAAATATATGATTTTATTTATTTATACTTTTAAATTATATATTTGTAACTATAAATAGAGAAGCTTTCAATATTCATTTGTATACTCAACGTCTTCTTTGAAGACAAAGAATACATGCGGACCTATAAACACAGGTCTGTATCTGATAAAAAAATTATTTACCTATAATTTATTTTTGACTAATAACAATAAATGTTATAGGAAAAAATGTTTATATATAATTTATTTCTATCTAAGAAAAAATATTAAATTATATGAGGGACTTTCAATTTTCATTTGCATACTCAACATCCTCTTTGAAGATAAAGAGTATGTGCAGACCAAATTATTCAACTACTATCAATTAAACATTTGTTCTATAACCAATAATATATGAAATAAAAGATATATTTTGTGTTATTTATAATCATATATCATTTATACTAATAATTTTTATTTGTATGTAATTATTTTTTATTGTTATCCAGTTATTATTGTGTCAAAGAGTTGGAAGATTTACAATCCATATAGACTACATAATTACTTAATAACAAAATAGTCAATCAAACTTAATAAATTTGTTATTATTATTAATAGTTTGTAAATTTTTATTATATGTATATTTATATGTTTGTTTTTATATATAGATATCTTTTGTGTTAATAATATTTATAATAATAAATTATTTCTACTAATGAGTTTTAGTTGTATATAGTTATTTTTTTGTTATCAGGTTGTTATCCTATCAAAGAAATAGAAGGCTTACGTATTAATAACTAGGCATAGCAACAAAATATTCAACCAAAGCTATTATTTTGTTATTATTAATAGTTTATTAATTGATTAAGATATTCTAATAAACTAATGAGAAATTAATAAAAAACTATCATATATAAAATGTTTGAGTGAAAAGCTTGCATATGATAATATATATATATATTAATAATTAATAAAAAACATCAACATTTCAATTATAATATTATGATAATAATTATAAAGAATTAATATTCATAAACATAATAATATAGTAAATTTAATAATTCTAATAAGCATAACATCATTTAATGCTAAAATTTTTTTGTTAAAGTTAACACATATATAATTCATTTATATCCATATTTATATATCTATATAAAAAAAATATAGAATATGTCGAGTATCATTCTCTCATTAAGTTATGCGTCGTTAAAATTATTTTTCAAAGGAAAATTGTAAAGTTTGTTAGTTATGATAGATAATAATAAATAAACTAATTTATACTAATGATTGGTATATATCATAATAATATTTTAAGTGTAACTAACAATATTAAATATATTTATATAAAGAATTTGTCAAACGACAAGTCTCACAAATTCACCTTTTTTAAAAAAATGAGAAAAATTAAATTATATTATTTATAATGAATTTAAGTATAAATGATAATTTAAATATATAATCATCAATACTCAAAGTTAATTATTAAAAGCATATATTTTTATTTATCCAAAATTTTAAAATAATATATTTGTAACTATAAATAGAGGTAGTTCCCATTAATATACTTGACGTCTTCTTCGAAGGGAAGAGTACGTGTGAACTTACGAATATAGGTTTGTGCATAATAAAAGAAAACACTAACATATATATAACTTATCTCTGTCTAAGAAAAATATCAAATGTTATTATATATATACAATGAGATATTTAAAAGAAACGATGCGCAACTGATTAGGGTGATCCATGATCAAAATATTTCATTGATGATTATTACTATAGTTATATATTATTAAAAGAAAGGATAAATGATGATACATGTCATGCCCTCATGATTTTTTTTTAAAAAGAGAAATTATGATAAATATAATATATATCACGAGGATATTGAATAATATTGAGTAAATATCTATGTTCTCTATATAATATAATTTATAATTTGAAAATTGTATTTGCTTTATAATAAAAAAATAGAATATTTGCAAAAATATAGTTATATATTTATATTCACGCATATCTATGTTAATATATATAGATTTATGATGCCACATATGAAATAAAATTATATTAAATAATTATAAATATTTTTAAAAATTATTATGAATGAGAATTGATCGTGTACAATAAAATTAATTTTTTTGTATCTCTTTATCAAATATGCTTTTAGTCCCACATTCAAAGATTTTCAAATATAAATGAGATGAGATAAAATGAAAATGGAAATATATTCAACTATCTAATTTAATCATACATTTGAAGTTTATAATATGAAATAGATAAGATGGACTATAAAATAGGAATAATTCACAAACTTTGTAGTTATCTTTTCGAATTAAATCAATCAATATAAATAAGTTTTAAGACTTAAAGGTAGAAGCATGTGGCACATAATCAAATAAAAACATTGTAAATAAATTCTAATGCTAAGTTATGTAGAAGTTAAATATAACAATCATATTTCATATCTATATTGTATTATAAAGAATAAAATATATTATATTGTTCCGTTGAGAGCAACCCAAATGATGAATAAAAAAAGATAAATTTATGTATTAATAATAATTCACATTATATGTGAGAGAGGGAAGGGATAAATGCTACATCGGATACACAAAATAATTTTTTTAAATTACTTTTATATATTATATTATGTATATCTATAATGACAACATGAATAAACTAAATATTAATTTATATAAATATATCATATATCCTTTTAATATTTACTTAATTCTAAGACATGTTAATGTTAAAAAAAATATAGATATCTATTACTTTATATCTATATTATATCAAAATTAGAAAGATATATAGTTTAAAAGGAAAAGTCACGATGTTTCTATATTGTGATATGCAAATTAACATCAATAAAATAAAAATTAAAGTGATAGATGTTAACAAAGTAACAAAGTTAAGGGGGCAAAGATAGAGTAAAAAATAATTATAAATGAAAGAGAATGTAATAGATTTTAAAAAATAAATCAAAATAAATTTAATTTATTATAACATATTTACATATATATGTTTCTAAGACGAGAAAATGCTTACATAGTTAATAAAATTTATATCAAAATAAAATTTCTTATTTTATAATCAAATTTTATGTTTAATTCTTTGTCCTCCGCGCATCGCACGGGTCATCATACTAGTTAATCTAAAATTCAATGCACATAATTTGACTTTAAAAACTTGGTTAACAAGCCTATATTATTTGGCTTTAGTTCTTCTATATATATCAAAATGAGATGGCTTAATTAATTATGTAAAATGCTAACAATTTTTTTATATCTTTTACTTCATATATCATTCCAAATCATAAAGTAAGATCACCAAATATTTATATGAAATTTAACATATAGAATTCTTTTCAATTTAAATATTTTAAAGTATAAAATGTATGATCCCGAACACTTGATATTATAGCATGAAAATATAATTGAATAAAAAAATATTATTTTAAACCCATTATAATATTAAGACTCATTGCTCAATAAGGACAAACTTTTGGATTTCTTAGTAGAATTAATTATCACACAAATCCAATAGGAGTGGGTTGGCTTGGCTTTATGATGAAACAAAAATTAAGTATTTTCCCTTGCACATTTAAAAAGACTTCAAAATTTGCACTGGTACAAATTAATAAATAATTTTAGTACTCCTTTATTTCTTTCATATTTTCCTTATAACAAGTATATAAACACTTCTTTATAAAAGAACTATCATAAAGTAAATATCATGTAATAAGCTATGCAAGTATTGATATTATGATATACAAAATACATAGAATATGTTGCATTTAGAATAGATTTTACATTTCTCACTTTCATGTGGCACTTTTATGATCTTGTGCATGAGGAAGCTATTGATTTTCATTTTCTTATATTATATCTTATATTATATCTTGGTAGAATTAATTATCAAGTCCAATAGGAGTGGGTTGGCTTGGCTTTATGATGAAACAAAATTTAAGTATTTTCCCTTGCACATTTAAAAAGACTTCAAAATTTGCACTGGTACAAATTAATAAATAATTTTAATACTCCTTTATTTTTTCATATTTTCCTTATAACAAGTATATAAACACTTCTTTATAAAAAAACTATCATAAAGTAAATATCTTGTAATAAGCTATGCAAGTATTGATATTATGATATACAAAATACATAGAATATGTTGCATTTAAAATAGATTTTACATTTCTTACTTTCATGTGGCACTTTTATGATCTTGTGCATGAGGAAGCTATTGATTTTCATTTTCTTATATTATTTCTTTAACTCGATTTTGTCTGGATAGGCCAATTCCTTCATAGCAAATGGGAGGTCTTCTACCTGATGAGTGAGCCTAAGGCGATTCTAAAGGGGATTCTCCTACAGAAGCTCAATGGTGAAGCCCCAAATTTAGATGATGAATGGAGTATGCCTATGATTTGAAATTGAACTTATTTTCATATTTTATAGTGAATTTTTTTGTTGTATGGGACTATGATTTGTTGATTTTATATGTATCATTATTAGATCCTATGAATTTATTCGAGCATAAATCTACATCCTCCTAGAACATAACTATTATCATGTTTTTGGGTTTTCATATTTTTGATATCTGACATCTTGATATTCTTCAATTCATGCATAAAGGTTAATTGTTGTCTTTATTTACTATTTTAGGAAATTAAAGAGGTATGAAACTAATGGAGCCTCACATCCCAGCATCATGTCGTTAATACACTAGCATGAAAAAAAAACAAAAATATGAAAATGACAACTCATTCCTCTTTTATAATGAAAGAAAAAAGATTATTTATTAATTAAAGTTCTACTAAACTCAGCATACAACAATTAAAGGAGTCCTGAAGGTGGGGTTGCTTCTCAAAAGAGGTCAAAAATATTAGTGTACCTAATTTACCAAAAATTATGACAATCGATTTCCCATTGGCTAGCAATGCCATACAACAAAAGGAGTTTCTGGATCAAGCACAACCTAGATATCCTGCAATATATTCCTAATATTCCATTGACATTTGATTTTCTTGCATATGATGTGCACTAAGATGTTTGAGTTTGTGCAAACATGGATAGGACAAAGCAAATCCAAGAACGAGTTCGGGACTAGGTGGACCCAGATTCGGATCCGGCCCGAATTTTGTCGGGACAAATTTTTCCAACTAGTACCGATCTCGGTCCTGGCCAGTACCGAAACTAGGTCGGACCTAGCAATCCGGGAACGAGGTCAGATTTTGACCGGGAATGAGATTGGGGCAAGTTACTTATTGTCAATTCGTCGACAATTGAGAAGGTGCTCTAGCAGCGTTCGGGGGGCAGTCAAACACCAACGAAATCGCTTGTCGTCAATAATAAAAGAGAGGAGGAGAGGGAGAGTCGTGAGAAAAAAGAGTCCTGCACGCGCAAAGAGAGAAGAGACTGAGGGTCCGAGAGAAAGAGAGGGAGAGAGAGAGAGGGAGACGGAGACGAAGAGAGAACCTATGTCAAGTTGGTGGTGGCGGGCCAGCGACAATAGGACAGTAGCAGATGAGCAACAACGACGATCATGATGGCGAGACAGTAGTGGCGACGATGATAGTGACAATAGCGACAATGACAATGGCGACGATAGCGACGACAGCAATGGTAGGATACCAATGGGGCTGGTCGCTCATAGGTCCAACCTAGGGATTAAGACATTAGGGGTTTTCATTCGACGATTTAACGGGTCGTGGGTCAAGAATATTTGATTAAAAAATATTATAAAAATGTATTTATTCGGGTTAGGTCATGGAACGGATTTTCATACAATGAACTCGATCCTAACCCAAAAATCATTGATTATCCATATTATAGAACCCGATCTTGGACGGATATAACCCGATCAAAGACTTATGATTTGGATTTAGTTTGATATTTGTTGTGAACTTTATTGTCTGATCTCCTTATATAAACTTGGTCTAAGGTTAGCGTGCTTATGTGATTTGTCCAAGCATTGTTGGCTTAGTGTTTAATGCTATCGTGCATCTTATTCTTTTCTATTATTTTTCTATGCATATTATTATGCAGTGTATCTTGAATTCTTACTTGATTAAATGTGTATGTGACAACAAGTATCGTTGTTGTTCTATTGCTTTACTATGCAATGAGTTTTTTTTAAGGAAGGATTGCTAGAGACATTTATGCAATAAGAAGCCAAAAAGTTCATTGATTTTCGGGGTTTCCCATTAATTAATAAGAGAAGAGAGTAAATGAGATTGCTACTTCTTTTTGAACCCAAGAGAATGATAAGAACAGACATTATGCAGTTATGTCAAAATGGGAGAACAAGGATTTATGACTCGTGTACTTTTGCGTCGAATGTAGTTACAATTGTGGCAAGGATTGTTTGATTACGAAAAAGATAATCTTATTGGTTGACACTTGTGTTCGGTAGGTGGTTGCAAGGTTGTGATTTAGTTTTTGCAACATCACATCTGATTCAGTTTATGACAGCTTTTGGAGAAGAGTCAGCAAGACTGGACCATGAGACCTCAAGGAAGTTTAAGCATTTATTCCTTGCTCCAGCATCGAAGCATCACCAGTACGTTAATGAGCAAAATAATACTTGCATTTGAATATTGAGGAGAAACTATTATATGATACATTAATTTCAGCACTATTTTATTATCTCTGAATTGATTGTTGAACATTCCTATAGTAAAAGCTAACTCTTGGCTTTATCATTACTGGATCCTTGTTTTTATTTATTACTGAATCCTTTATACTCCCTTAGTGTTGTTACTTAATTAATAAGCCAAAAATGAAAAAAAATCTCAAAAAAGGAGATTATTAAAATTTGTTGAGCGATTAAGTTTATATTATTTTTTATATTGATTGATCTTCATGATTGATTGATTATTCTTCCATCTCGATAAAATTATGATTTTATGCAAAATAAAGTATTTAACTCTTTCCATCTACAAATACAAATAATTATGAGGTCAACATTGATACGTAATATATATATATATATATATATATATATAAAATAAATTCAGGGTACAAAATAATTAGGAACATTTGCATGTCTTTATTTCATATGTCAAACTAAGACATTTTTTTTAAATTAAATATGTCATGTAATCAAAACGTGACGTATTTCATGTATCAATATGGACTGCTAGCTTCTACTTTTTACGAAAATTGGATAAGATATGATCATGCAAGATGATTATTAACTTTTTCTCCTTATTTGTTCCTAACTTTCCTTTCCTTTTTCCTCTTATTTATTTTATTTTTTTCTCTTCTCTCCTTACTTTTATTTTTTAATGAATTTTTTATTCTTGATATTTTGTATAAGTGTTATTTTTTCAATGAATAATTTTATGTGTTAAACATATTTTTCATAAAAAATATAATCTAATTTGAACCATCTTATTTTATATAAATATATTGCTAATAAATACATAGAAATAAAAGTTATCTAAAATAATGTAAAAAATATTTAATATAAAAATAAATAAATAAATTTATGAGCATTTTATGTGTTAACAACTATGTTATTTCTAATTACAAGGTCTAGGAACTTCACCATTTTATTCTAGTTACTCTAAGTTCGGTTTCATCAATTGTAATCTAGTTTCTTTGCACGGTTTTCAAATCTTGATAGAGTTGTGCCACAAGTGGAAGAGCATCAATCATTTCTAGTTGCACACACAAGATCATCTTTGGTCGTCCATCACCATTTTATTCTTATTTTAAATTGTATTTTTCTTATTTTTCTACTTTTTTTACCTTTTCTTACGTACTTTAGTTATAATGTCTAATTCAGTATCATATTTCGAATTGAAGATATTTTTATATTTTATGGCTACAAGAATTGTAAGCTTAGTAATTGTTTTTATTGCGTTCAAGATCAAACTTGATGCATCAATACATTATTCCACCGCATCTATTGAATAACAACAAAGCAACATCAAAGAAGATTTAGAACAATTTTTCATTATGTAATTATTTTTATTATGCTAAAGTAATTTGTATCATTCAATGATGGAATGAATTATGAACAATCAATATACCTGAACTCCAATGTTCATAATAAGTAGATAACAAGTAACCATTTTGGCAAAAAGGTTGACCATCTTATTCACAAAATTACTCAAACTATTACTACAAGTTTTTTGTGAATTACCAATGATTCAATCCGTAGGAAATTACATGACATCCATAAAAAATATTATTTTTGATGAATTTCTAAGGGGTATACGGTCGTTGAAAAATTGCTCATTGGAAATGAATTACCAACGACACTGCAATACACGAGCAACATCGTCGAAAGTTCTGAGGGACAAGCTCTCGTCGCAACTTCCGAAGGGCACACTCCCATCAAAAGTTTCGAGGGGCGCGCTCCCTTTAAAAGTTCCGATGAGAACTACTCGTCGAAAGTTCTGAAGGGATCATGCCATTCAAAACTTGCGATGGGTAGCTCCCGTAAAAAACTCTGAAGGGCAAACTCCCTTCGAAAGTTCTGACAGGAGTTACCCATTGAAACTTTCGAAAGATATCCTCCAAAACTTTCGACGGGAGCTACCCATCGCAAGTTCCGAAAGACATGCTCCGTGAAATGAAATTTTTTCCATATGATCAACAAGTAGACTCCAATTACATTGAAAAACTTTTCCATCTCATCCACTGGATCAAAAACCAAATGTCCCCATTTGATCCACTATAATAAGCACATCATTCACGCCTCAAATATCGTGGAAAAAGCTTCCATTTTATTTTACATACAAATATCTAGATATTAAATTAAACTTACCACAATTCAACCTAAAATGTTGGAGACACATGCAGGACATGTGACGATGCTGTTAAAGGTCATAGCATTGGCAAGTCTTGAATTCACAACCTCATGAAATTAAATATGTTGGTCAAGTTTTTAAAAGTTCAAATTGACAAAAAAGAGTATCAGTCACACATGCAAAGACATAATCACTCCTTACCGAACCCTAACCACTCTGTCTCTTCCATTCTTTATCTCCGATTTCTTATAAAAAAAGAAAAAGAAAGAAAGAAAGCTAGTGTAACATTATTAATTTTATAATCTCTATAGTCGGAGCTTGAAAGTCGTCTGTGGTGATCGACACTGAGAGGTTCAGAATTGGAACTACGGAGTCATACAGTGCAAAACTTGGGGGATGGTTATAGCTGTAGCAAACGAGAAGTGAGACTATGTGGTTAAAATGAAGGGAACGTGAGAGTTTTGTTACCATGTCAAATGACCTATATATCCTTGAAATCTAATAAAAAAATGAATTGATCACTAACTAATCACTATAGAAAATAAAAATGATATTCTGATTTCAGACATCTTAGTTTGTCTATGTACATTAGTAACAAATACTTAGAAATACATTTTTAAATATATATATTAAATTATTTAAATATTTTTATGATAATTTTGAATGAAATCGATTATTTAAAAAAGGTGCCCATAACCATATTAGTTCTTATTGCATATATGTTGTAAAGTTCACCTTTTTTTTGTTCTCACTCTGGATTTTTATTTCATCTAAAAGTTAAGCTTAAATCCAGTAAAACATGCCTATTTGTCAATCACATCTAATTGGAAACTTTTTTCGATTGAGACTGTTCCAAATTATTCTCGATTAATTTGATGTTCGGACGACGAAAATGATATGATTAAAATGATGACCCCGGATATAACTTCTTTCCCTGTTCTCAGATCTTGAAGGAGCACCACCACAAGTGGGAAGAGCATCATCCATCATTCACAGTTTTACACACGCGGCAACATCATCTTTGTCGATCCATCACCTTCCTCGAAGCTCCATCTCCTCGCCATGATCTCCTTGGATGCACCCACTCGCCGGCAGCATGCGCCCGCTGTCTTATCAGAGATCACCTCCTCCAGACAGGCCGACGAGCCACGTACGCGTCGTCGTCGTCTACGAGGAGGCCATCGACCACACGAAGGACGTCGTGGATGATGATGGCGCTCGATGGGGGGGGGGGGGGGGGGGGGGGCTCCACGAGCGATCGAGCCACGTCCACCCAATGCATATCTGCTTGCAAAGCAAAGGCCGGGTACACCCGCCAGCTAGGAAAGCTTAGCCATGCACCACTTCATTGCCGATCAACTAGTACCTCCTAGGCCATGCATGCATTGTTGCAAGCTCTGTTGCAGCAAAGCCTACGTACATATAGCTATCCATCCATCTATCTCTCTATCACTAGGCCTGCGCTCCTGCTCCAAAGGCCAAAGCCTAGTGATATTTAAGAGGACGGCTGACACCCCTCACCCTCCCCAAGTTGTACTGCAACCTGCAAAGTAAAAGTTTCAGCAGTGGCAGCATCGAGGGCTGCATGCGACGGGTGAAGAGTGTTTGGATTCTCGGTCATGCCTCTCCCTTCCAAAATCCAGCAGCCAAAAGGCACGACAGCTGAACTGCAGGACAAAGGAGCAAAGATTTGCTCTTCTTAGCATCTTTCGTAGGGTTCCCTACTGGCACTCCGAGCTCCGTCCCGTCCCTGGCTGCGGATCGGACGGCCACAAAGCTTTTTCTCCCGGCCGGCATGACAAGACGTGCCAACTGATCAAAAGCTGGTGGACGAAAAAAATATTAAAAACAATTGAGTTTTGATATATATATATGTTCATATGCACGTCTAATATTTATTTATATATATATATATCTGGTACCGCAGCGCTTGTTACACACTTCGTTCGTACCATTTAATATGGTTCTGTGTCGTCGGGAGTCGAGCTCCGCGTCCGTGTATGATTGATCCAATCACACGTACTGCAACCAATCGAAGCCATCGATGTGCTACAGCTCAGGACAGGAGGCCTCGCATGGTCTTGTCCCTTCGTCGTCCGTCTTCGATCCACCCACCATCTACCTTTTTTAAAAGGCTCGCAGAAAACGTTAAATGCCATTCTTTTGGGTTTCTGTAATCTTTTTAACGGCTAAAAAGAATCGACGGCGAAACATGGTGGAGGCGGTCCCTGTGCCAGGCGGCGACGGCGGCGGCGGCGGCGGCAACTAACCGAACCGACCAACCAGACCGCGAACGCGTGTGGGGGCCCACGACCGCGGAGCTAATAAATCTAGACGCAGATCTTTCTTTTATATTAGATCCGGCGGCCGGCGCATCGTACGCGGTACCTTTCGCAGTGGGCCCCACCTCCGCAAAGCCTCTCCGCAATTGGCCTCCGATATGTATTAATATACCGCCGCCGCCGCCGACCGTACCGTTATTTTTAGCTCCGTCGGGGCACGCCGCACGCGTGCACGAGTCGCCGGCCGGGACCACTGCCGCCGGCGGCGATCGGCTCACGGCGTACCCGACGTGGCTGCGAGGACGGCCGCGTCGCGCCACGTGTATCCCCCCCACCCCGTGCAATGATTGCAGCTCACCACCTTCGCCGTCACCCAAAGAGCATTTTCCGAATTAGAAAGACGTAAATGCCCCCTTCGATTTTTCTAAATTTATCCGCGTTGTCCCTGTTGCTTCTCTCAAGAGTCCACCAGTCCTTGCGAGCACTCGTAACTGAAGGATTAATTTTTACAAGGGTAAAAATCGTGGTTTTAATTTTTTACTCCCTTTTATTCTTCTAAACCGATGGGGCTCTTCCACTCCCCGCTACGTTATATAACGCCCTCGCCTTCACGCTCTTCCTCCCTCGTCAATCTGGCTGAGAGCAGTTGCACCACTCGCCTTGTGTGCATCTCACTTAGAGAGACTTGAGAGAGAGAGACAGAGAGATAGCAAAATGGAGTACTCAACGGCTATGCTCCCATTCTTTCTCCCCAATGCCTCCATACCTTCCATCGTTGCACTCGCCCTCGTCGCGCTCGCCGCACTCTGGTTCTACCCCGGCGGAGTCGCATGGGCGCTCTCCAGGTCCAACCGGTCCATCCCCGGACCGTCCGGCTTCGTCTTCGCCCTCACCAGCGACGTCGCCCACCGCGTGCTTGCCATGTTAGCCCGTGCCCGGAGGGCCACGCAACTGATGGCCTTCTCCGTCGGGCTAACCCGCTTTGTCATCGCGAGCGAACCGGACGCCGCCAGAGAGATTCTCAACAGCTCCGCCTTCGCCGACCGCCCCGTCAAGGAGTCCGCCTACGAACTCCTTTTCCACCGCGCCATGGGTTTCGCGCCCTTCGGCGTGTACTGGCGCAACCTCAGGAGGATCTCCGCCGTCCACATGCTCAGTCCCCGCAGGATCTCCTCCTCCGGGGAGAACCGCCGGGCCATCGGCCAGCGAATGGTCGACGAGGTGAGGCTGTCCATGGAGAGCAACGGTGCGGTGCGGCTGAAGAAGGTTCTGCACTTTGGTTCTCTGAACAATGTGATGACGAGCGTGTTCGGCAGGAGCTATGACTTCTCTTCGCCGGTGGGGGTGGAGCTGGAAGCGCTTGTGAGCGAAGGGTACGAGCTGCTCGGAACGTTCAACTGGGGCGACCACTTCCCGCTGCTCAAGTGGCTGGATCCGCAGGGCGTGAGGAAGCGGTGCAGGAGGTTGGTCTCTAGGGTCAATGTGTTCGTCGGCAGCATCTTGGAGCAGCACAAGATGAAGAGAGCTTCTGGAGGTCAGCGCAGCTTTGACGGCAACGGCGACTTTGTTGACGTGTTGTTGGACTTGGAAAAGGATGAAAGACTCACTGACGCTGATATGGTTGCTGTTCTTTGGGTGAGTTGTTCACTCGAATCCTCTTTTACACGCATGCTATGTTTTTATTTGTTCTAATTAGGGTTATTTATTCACCAAACACGCATGCATATAAATGTCTCCTTAATTCTTTCGGTTGCCTTTTCCTCGCCATTTTTAGAAGTTTGATGCAACTCCTGAGTTTGTCCTTTCCTTTGTTATCGCATGTGTATGAGTTCCCATGGTCGAAATCTAGGAAGTGACATAAAAATCTATGATGTCGACTGTTTGTGCAAATGGAGTTCGTCACTTTAGTTGTCTGCCAAGGATCTGTCGCTTTCTTGTTCTTTTTGGAGCATCATGTGTTTTGATTGCAGGAGATGATATTTAGAGGGACCGATACGGTCGCAATCCTGCTGGAATGGATCATGGCCCGAATGGTGTTGCACCAAGATGTCCAATCAAAGGTCCAATCCGAGATCGACGCCGTCGTGGGAGCCTCCCGCCTCGTCTCCGACGCCGACGTCCCCAAGCTGCCTTACCTCCAGGCCGTGGTCAAGGAATGCCTCCGGCTGCACCCGCCAGGCCCCCTCCTCTCGTGGGCGCGTCTGGCCGTCCACGACACGCACGTCGGGCAACACTTCGTCCCGGCTGGCACCACAGCCATGGTGAACATGTGGGCGATCACGCACGACGAGCGCGTCTGGGAGGAACCCGACCGCTTCCGCCCCGAGAGGTTCGTGGAGGAGGACGTGAGTGTTCTTGGATCTGATCTGAGGCTTGCACCGTTCGGGTCCGGACGGAGGGTGTGCCCCGGCAAGGCCTTGGCGCTGACCACCGTTCATCTGTGGCTGGCGCAGCTGCTCCAGAGCTTCAAGTGGGTGCCTTCTGATGGCGGAGTGGACTTGTCTGAGTGCCTAAAGATGTCGCTGGAGATGAAGAGCCCCTTGGTCTGCAGGGCTCTGCCAAGGTGCTGAAGGGGAGTTGCTTGGATCAGCTTAACATGCATCATCAACAAAGTCAAGTGTTAACGCTGTAGGTTCTAGAAAGGAGTGACTGGCTATCTGCTACTACTATTACCACCTCTTTTCTTTTAAGTGCGTTTGGGGATAGTTTGAGAATCCTCTAATTTTGGCTTGTGATAATGTAGACCTGCTTATCTTTTGTTTCCTGCTTTACTTTTCTGAATATGTACACAGCTTATGTGTAAATTAATGCAATCGTCTTTTGATACGTGCTCTGCGTTTTAGTATGGAACTTTGTAGTTAAAATGCGCTAAGAAGAGAAAATGTGAAACGAAGTCTTAACATCCCTCTCTCACACAAACTTTACGGACATCTTATACCTGCTTTTATGATTCTGTAATCTTTATTCTCTTTGTGCAGTCTGCAATAACTGCTTCTACAGTGATTTCAATGGCTTGTTTCATGATTCTGTAATTTTATACCTGGTTCCAAAGTACTTTCAATAACTTTATAGACACCTTATACCTGTTTTTATAAGAGAAATAATTCTGCAATCTTTGTTCTCTTTGTGCAGTCTGCAATTAACTGGTCCCATCCCACATAGTAGTTTCAATAAAATTCAGTCATGCCCAGTACTCAACAGGAGATGTGCAATCTAATCATTAGGTTCAAGATGGAGATGATAAAGCTTTTAACTATACAAGTGCTGAATCTAGTAATATAGGTCACCGTCTATCCGTATCTGCTATCCGAATCTGGGAACTAGACATCAGATTTGCTGGGCCTCTCCCCACTTTGTGATTTAACTAACAAATCTACAAGAATAAGGGAATCCATAACCCATGGGTCGAATACCATTAATTTTCTTTCTTCTGTTCAAATCCCTTAAGAATATTTGGAGCTCGTGGAAAGCATGAGCTCCTTATCTCTCAGATCGAATATCTGGATGGACTTGAATATCCAAATATTAAACTGCTCTCTGTACAGGTCTTACAAACAAATCCAAGTTGCAGCACTCTTTTTTGCCTGCTTTAGCTGCATTGCATCTAATTATTCTAGGCTAGCTCCTAAAAAGCGTATCAAGTTCCTGGCCTTGCTGGGTGCTGGCCCAAATAAAAGATCAATGTTGGATCATTGGAATCCATGTGTATTTAAGACTTTAACCATTCAGTATGGTCAGAAGCCAAGAATGCAAATTGTATGCTTTTGGGATTGCAATCAAGTTAAAAGGAGAATGGGTGCTGCTCTGACCACATCCATATTCTTCCTTGTCCATTACGATCATGCAGCTCCCGGTTATGCTCGTGACGTTGGCCAGCTCATGTATGCTATTAATTAAATTTATACACGATAACTTATTAGTTTCTGAAACTTACCACTGGACTAAAGTTCATAGTTTCTTTAGCAGCAGATGCAAAAAAAAAAAAAAAGGTCTCATGGTCCAGTCTTGATGACTCTTCTCCAAAAGCTGTCATAAACTGAATCAGATGTGATGTTGCTGAAACTTACCACTGGACTAAGTTCATGTCACAAAGATTTCTCCACAGGTTAAGGATCCTTGATTAGTGTCCATCTAAATGCTGCTGCAGATAAAACATCCTGATGACAGGACATGACAATGACTCGTGGATGGGAACTGGGAAGAGACACACTTTGGTCCTAATGAATTATTAGTAGGAACAAATTTGGTTCTGGGAGCTGCTTTCACTGAAACAGATATTAAGCTGCAGGTGCATCATTGGCAGGGGTGCCTACAAGACTTAGCACTTGGCCTTATTACCGCGACAGAATAAGCATGCAATGGTAACCCATGGGGTCTTTCTGATGTCCTGTGTCCTGTAAGGTTTCAAGCCCACATCAAGCAGCAGTGATAACATCATCCTTTGTTAGTTCCAGTGATCCGCCGAAGAAATCTGAATAGTGAATTGTCGAAGTCGTCAAATGAATGATCAAGTCTGTCTAAGAAATATTTGATTGTGGAGTTTGAACAGAGAAAGAGGCAAAAGGTTCTGAAGTATGTTTGAATGAAAGGTATCATTGTCAATTATAAGTATATGTGACATGTATGCCATGCCATTCTAGAGGTATAGAACATATATCAAGAGGTGACCACATGAGAGGGCTCGGGCAGTAGGGGGCCGGGACTGGATCTAAACTCACGAGACTGATCTGCTGGAGAAGCTTTTAGGAGTAAAGAGCGCCTCTCTGACATTATTCGGCAACAACAACCAGACTTTCTTGTGCTACTCGAAACACACACCTAGGCGATGTCAGGTTATTCATCGGCTTGGCAATGACTGGAGTGGCCTTTTCGAGCTGGGCTCGGGTTGGTGGCATTCTCCTCGCCTGGTGAGGAATAAACATAAAGGAAACGATGATTAATCATGATACCCAACACTTACAGACAGTAATAACCTACGAGAACTTCTCTTTCCTGTTAACATGTATTTATGCTAGCGTCATTCCTAGCCATAGAAATGCTATGTGGAATCAACTTTCGACACTCAACTTTGATGATATTCTCTTGTTGGTCGTGGATGTTACGAAAAGATGGAGAGAGATTGCACGAACAAAGAAGAACACGAACGACGACGGCTCTTTATTATGGAATAACGATGATTACAAGGATGAGTTTTATCTGGACCCATAGGGAGTTTATATAGGCACTCCCTTTAACAGATGATAGAAATTACAGTTCGACTGAGACTCTAAATTAATCTTCAAAATAAGACACATATCTCGTGATAAAAAAATAAATCGATTTCGAATCACATACAAAATGCCCCTAATCCGTAGGGGAATTATGCAGAAGCGTCTGATTAGGTAGAGGGGACCACATGGGATTACAACTGAGTTCAGATTCAAGGAATTATAAACAAATCTTCACCTTAATTTGAATCATCTTCAGAGCACAAAACCACGTCACGTCGCCGCCAGTCCCACTTTGGAGTTATTACCAAGTATTGATGTTAAGCAAATCCAAGCAATGTTAAAACTTGCCATGGGGAACAGATTTGATGAACAGATTGTCTTCATTGCCAATCTTTTTCACCTTAATCATCTTCTCAGTGCGAATGAAGTAATATCTGACATCGATGTGTTTGGGTCTTTCATGATGCACTTGATCCTTTATTAAACCTATTGCACTCAGACTGTCACAGTGCACTATAGCTTGCTCTTGATGTAATCCGAGATCTCCAACTAAACCTTTTAATCAGATGTCTTCCTTGGCAACTTCTGTCAGTGCCATGTATTCAGCCTCTGTGGTAGATAATGTAACCGATGGTTGAAGTGTGGCCTTCCAACTAATAACCGAACTACCCAAAGTGAAGACATAGCCTGTCATAGATCGTCTTCCATCAACATCTCCAGTATAATCTGAATCTGAGTACCCTGCAATCAAACACTCTTTATCACTTATGTAAATAAGGCCAATATCATATTCATATATCGAAAAATTCGCTTCACTGCTTGACAGTGCACTTTTCCTAGATCACCCATGAACCTACTGGCAACACTGACTGCATGAGCAATGTTTGATCTTGTGCAAACCATGCATACATCAGACTTCCAACTATACTAGCATATGGAACTCGAGACATGAACTCCTTCTCTGCTTCTGATTTTGGTGCGAAGGCAACAGAAAAATGAACATTTGCAGCTAATGGATATTCAAAGACTTTGCTCCAGACATTCCAAACCTGGATAAAATATTCTCAATATAACTTTTCTGAGATAAGAAGAGTTTACCCTGTGCGCGATCCCTTAGGATTTCCATCACCAAAATTTTTTGTGCTGCACCAAGATTCTTCATGTCAAATTTTGCACTGAGGAGCTTGTTCAGATTCTAAATGTCTGTCATGTCTCTGGCAGCAATAAGCATATCATCAACATACAAGAGCAGATAGATGGTGGAACCGTCCTTCACCTTCTTGTAATATATACAATAATCATAGGGACTTCGACTGAATCCCTTATTGATCATGAAGCTGTCGAACATCTTGGATCAGAAATGTTCAGAACAGAGTTGGATTCTCGACACAGGATGTTCGGAAGAAATTTGGATTCCCGACTCCGCACAAAGAGCGGTTCTCAACTTATCAGAATATTGCACTACAAGAAAAAGTCATATTTCCGACGGTCCATTTACGACGGCCCGAAATCCGTCTAAAATATCGACGGTTTTTTCGACGGATCTTCCAAACCGTCGATATTTTCGTCAGATAATTTTCGACAGTTTAAGCCGTCTAAAATTTCGACGATGATAAATTCGTCGGAAGATTCCGTCGAAAATATTTATACTTCGACGGTTATGACCGTCGATAATTTCGGCGGTTTATCTAACCGTCGAAACTTCCAGCGGTCTGAATCGTCAAAAAATTTCAACACTGGTTGCGTATAATTATTGAACTTATCGACGGTTTTGACCGTCGAAATTTGCGACGTTCAAAGCAACCGTCGACATTTCGGCGGTCATAACCGTCGATAGTATTTAAATAAAATATTCTACCTTAATTTTTTTCGACGGCCTCAACCGTCGAAAATGGAAATTTGTAATTTGCACAAACTATGTATCTGTCGATGTTTTTGAAAATTTATCATTATGGGAATCGACGACTAAAACCGTCGATATTTCGACGGTTTAATGAACCGTTAAAACTATCGACGGCTAAAACCGTCGATATTTCGACGGTTTGAATGCCGTCGAAACTATCTACGGTTTTTCCAACGGATTTGAGCCGTCGAAATGCGAATTAATATAATATTATATTTACCTATGTTGCGACGGTTTCGACCGTCGAAAAGTGGTTATATAAAAATCTGACCGCACTCTTACTTTGAACGTTCGTCCGCCGCCGCGCGTTTCGTCCGTCGTTCGTCCGGCCGTCGATTGCCTCCCGCCCGAAGCTTCCGCCGCCGACCATCTCCGGCGTAGGTAGGTCCGATTCCCGCCCTCCTTTGATATATAATTTTTCTCTCCTTCGACCATCTCCGTGCGGCGGCCAGATCCGGCCGCCAGTCGCGCGCGGCGGCCAGATCCGGCCGCCCTCCGCGCGCGGCGGCCAGATCCTGCCGCCCTCCGCGCGCGACGGCCAGATCCGGCCGCCCTTGCACGGCGGCGGCCAGATCCGGCCGCCCTCCGCGCGTGGCGGCCAGATTCGGCCGCCCTTGCGCGGCGGCGGCCAGATCCGGCCGCCCTCCGCGCGCGGCGGCCAGATCCGGCCGCCTTTGCGCGGCGACGGCCAGATCCGGCCGCCCTCCGCGCGCGGCGGCTAGATCCGGCCGCCCTTGCGTTGTAAGGCTAACATGTCGCCATGAAAGCTTCCATGTTTAGAATTATTGTTGAGAAACCTTTAATCCCCTCCTCCCACTTCCTCTTCATCCGTTTCAATTCTGACTTCTGAAATATTTTATTGCTAATTGATGTTGGTTTGCCTGTAATCAACATCTATCATAGTTAGCACTGAGTCAGCTGATCATTGCACCTGCCAATAGCAGTACATCATATATATATTGCACAGAATCTGAACCAGGGCCCAAATAGACTCAGCACTGAGTCAGCAAGCCATTACATCTAACTGTATTGGTGGTGACACAAAAGATGCTACTCTATGGACAGATTTAAGCTTTCTTTTGGTCTTCTAACACCTTAAATTACTCTGTCCAATCAGTCATCTTTAGTTACACTCCATGTTTCTTTGGTAAGAATTTCTTGGGCAGGGAATTATTTTCACAAACTGATCTCACTTAACCAAAAAAGAAAAGTTTGAGCTTATCCAACTTTTACTCAATTCTTTTCTTCATTTGGGAAAATTCAAACGTTCAAAGCAATGCCCTAGTGTGAGCTCGTCCCTAGTGTCAACGCTGCCTTGTGCGAGCTTGCACGCCTATGAGGAAGAAAAAGGACAATTATGTTATATATACTTATTATATGCTATCTCTATACCTAGCAGTATGATTAGTAAACATTAGCTAAACAATCTGTTCTTCCTCAGTTGTTTCATATTCATTTTTCTTTCCTTATACAATTTTGTATGACTGAAATTTTTTATGATTTGCAAATAATGCAGTCATTATGTCATACTTGAACGATCGTCGATGGATGTACAAAAGAAATAATCCTGGTCGTAGAGGCTTGACACAATAATTTATAGATGGCGTTGACTATTATGTTACTGTGGCTTGTCAATCTTTACAATTTCAGCGGGAGGGAACAATTAGGTGTCCTTGTTTGAAATGTGTTAGCACAAAGTTACAGACGATAGAGACTGTCAAAGTTCACTTATGTAGAAAGGGTTTCAAACCCAATTATTTGGAATGGGATGATTTTGACGAAGGAGCGCCTTCGACAAGCATCCCAAATGAAGGTCTTCATTTTGTGGATCCTGAACCAACATTTGCTTCGCAATATGAACAGTCTGTTTATGACGCAATTGCAACTGAGTATGGCAATATTAGATTTGAGCAGAATGAAGAGGCACCAAATCCAGAAGCAAGAGATTTTTATGACTTACTAAACGCATCGAGCCAACTCTTATGGCCTGGGTGTGAAAGTCATTCGAAACTATCACTTGATGTTAGATTGTTGAATCTAAAAGCCGACCACAATATTTCACAAGCATGTTTTGATGCATTTCTAGATATTTTAAAAGATGTCACACCAACTGGGGCTCGTATTCCTGAAAATTTTTATAGGACAAAAAGATTGGTCAGTAAACTTGGTCTTGGCTCAACTAAAATAGATTATTGTCGTGATAGTTGTATGTTATATTACGACGAGGACATCAATCTAAATGAATGCAAGTTTTGTGGGGCCGAACGATATAGAGTGACTAACAAGTCTCAAGTCGCTGTGAAAAGAATGCATTATTTGCCTCTTATTTCAAGGCTTAAAAGACTATACTCGTCTATAGGGTCAGCGTCGCAGATGAAGTGGCATGCACAGCATAATACTTCTGAAGGTGTCATGCTTCACCCATCGGATGGTGAAGCATGGAAACATTTTGATCGTAAGCATCCTGATTTTGCTAGGGACCAAAGGAACATAAGGTTCGGATTATGCGCAAATGGTTTTACACCATATGGTCAAACTTCAGTTCCTTATTCATGTTGGCCGGTAACAATAACACCTTATAATTTGCCACCTGGAATTTGTATGTCCGCACCTTATATGTTTTTGACATGCATTATTCCTGGTCCTCAGAGTCCTAAACAGAGGATAGACGTGTATTTACAACCTCTAATAGACGAGCTAAAAGAACTGTGGGATGGTGTCGTCGCTTATGATGTGTCGACCAAATAAAATTTCACATTGAGAGCTGCCTTATTGTGGACTGTTAATGACTTTCCAGCCTACGGGATGTTGTCTGGTTGGATGATTGCAGGGAAATTAGCTTGTCCATCTTGCATGGAACACTCAGATGCATTCACTTTGAGAAATGGGGGTAAAAATACTTGGTTTGATTGCCATAGACGATTTCTTACAGCTGATCATCCGTACAGAAATAACCAAAATGCATTTCGACGGAATAGAGTTGTGGAAGACATGCCTCCGGTCAGACGCTCGGGAGCTCGATTACGTCGCATTGTCAATGCTTTATGCCCGGGAGACATATGTATGTAAATTTTTGTATGGGTCTCGAATTATGCCCGAGAGACATATGTATGTAAACAAAGAATGGGTCTCGAATTATGCCCGGGAGACATATGTATGTAAATTTTTGTGCCCTTACTTTTTTCTAAATTGCAAGTTAATAATTAATTAACAAAACTTTGAAGTCGATCACCTAGTCGTCGTTTGTAATTAATTATTTTCTTTATATTTTAGGAGTTTTATAAAACAAAAGAAGTTGATCATATTACGCAAGCCACGCAGGAGGGCACCACACCGTTGACCCCAAGACAACTTTGGACGGACCACGTCGGCGTGAAGAAGGGTCGCATTTACGGACTTGGATCTTCTGTGAGTGACACAGATATTGGATATGGTCGACGAAGTACTTGGTCAGACAGGAATTCGAAGAACGTGAACGTCGTAACAGGGATGAAATGAAGAAAATGATGCGTGCCTTCATGCGTGGCGAATTGAATGACGACGACACCAAGGTAGATTCATATATAATACATAATTATTTTTGGAATTTGCTTTAATCTGATGCATCATTGTACTCATTAGATTCATATGCACTTTGACACTAACTTAGATTTTACTCTTCATCCCTTTCAGTTAGATCTGTAGGCTTTCAAAGTTTTCACCGAAAATGGAGTGCAGACAGCTGGATCATGTAAATGTCAGTACTTAGTATAAACTTCAACATACATTAATGATCACCGCATGAAATCATAGGAAAAAAACTTAGCAACCTTATTTTAATGATAACTTTGGCATTTTGGATTTTAATGGTAATGATGATTAAAAGTCATATGCCTCTTTCTATTATTTTGGATGATTATGCTCGATTTTGCTTCAATTTTGAGATTCGACGTTAGCTTGTTAGTTTACACATCTTCTATTGAATTTATCAAATTATGTTGATGTTAAATTCAAATAATGTTTTTATATTTTAGATTTTAGATTCAATTAGATTGTGATTACGCATCTTCAAAACTGAATTCATGTTTTTTTTGCATTTTATATGTTATAACTTTTACTCTATTTCAATTTTGTGCAGTGATGTTTTGCGACGAAGATGATATGCGAATTGAACTTCAGCTCTTTATTGTGACGAAGACGTTATGCCGTTCAATTTGTGAATTCATGTGATGTTAAATTTGTTTGCTGTTTGGATTATGTGAATTAAGCACGCCGTTCCATTATCTCGTTCCATTATGGATGACGTTATTGAATCTGTGAATTATGGATCGCATTATGGATTACGTTTCATATTTGGATACCCTTATGCCGAATTGAACTATCTGTGATGTGATGTAATTGAATCTGTGATGTGATGTGCTTTATATGTGAATTACGATATTTCAATATATGATGTGCTTTATAATTGAACTATCAAATGTGTTGTATTATCTGGGAATTATTTGTGAATTCACTATTTTTTTAAAATTTTTTTATGTTTCCGTCGGAAACAACTGAAATATTGCAATTTTCAGCGGATTTTTCCGAGACTTACCGACGGTTATATCCGTCGGTACACAATTATCGACGGTCGTAGCCCACGAGTAAAAGCCGTCGATACAAGATTGTCGACAGTTTTAACCGTCGATAATATCGACGGTTCAAGCCGCCGATATATATCGACGGTTAAAACCGTCGATAGTTTCCACGGTTCAAGCCGCCGATAGATATCGACGGCACTAACCGCCGATACTATCGACGGTTTAAGTCGCCGATAAATATCGATGGCTCGAACCGTCGATACTATTGTCGGTTCAAACCGTCGATATTTAACGTTCGACTGCCGCGCCCGCCAGCTAGACCTTCTGTAATACCGACGGTTCAGATGAAACCGTCGTAAAATATTTGCGACGCCCCTTTTTCACACGATCATTGTCCGTCGAAAGAACCGTCGGAAATCGTGATTTTCGACGGATCTGGCAAATTTACCGACGGTTAGGACCGTCGATAAAGGCAGTTTTCTTATAGTGTTGATGGTGAAAACGTCATCATGGGTAATGATGCAGCCTGTAAAATAGTTGGAATTGACTTAATTCAGCTCATAACTCATGACAATCGGGTGAGGACATTAATAGAGGTCCGTCGTGTTCCACAACTGAAGAAAAATCTGATCTTGTAATCCTCTTCTGTTTTTTCCATCTAATAAAATTTTGCATCGCCTTAAATTTCTCAAATTTTCTCGCGGTGCATAATTTCTCTCGTGCAAAAATCTTAAGAGACTTCAACTCCATCACTGAGCCTTCTAAGAAGATGGAGGGTAAGCCGTCTGTATTTACTCAGTCGTTCAGTTTGCTAAGAAACTTCACTTCCTCACAGGGCCCGTTGGACGCACCAAGTGATGGACGTTTCTTTACTTGGTGCAACAATCGCGCTAGTATGGCCAGAATTAAATGTCGACTCGATCGTATTCTCATCACCTCTCATTGGTTACTCAACTTCCCTAACTTATGCCTTACTAAACTCATTAGTTGTTCTTATGATCACTCTCCTCTGCTTATAGCTACTGATATTGTGAAACCCAGACCGTGTAATTTTAAGTTTGAATATTTTTTGTTCGAATACGAGGATCCACAAAACATTGTCCAACAAGTTTGGAACCTAGGAAACTCAGATTGCACTAGTGCCCTTAAAAAAAATAAAACGTAGCATAGTGAAGTGGAATAAAGAAAAATTAGGCTCACTTTATCAAACTGTCTGTAAAGGATGATATCTTGTATTTGAAAAATCTAGATGATAGGCATGTCCTTTCTGAAAGTAACATTACACGCCTTAGAACCTTGTATCAGCTTCACTCGGCCCTACTCCGCCAAATCACCATTAAGTGGTGGAGTAAGTTGCATGTCCGTCGGCTCGAGCGTGGTGATAAAAACACGTGCTTTTTTCACCTCACCACCATCACTTGGCATCGTAAAAATTTGATCACCAAAATTAGACACGATTACTGAGGGGCCTACCATCATGCAAAATTTTGTGGATCACTACATAGATTTATGGAAGCCTTCTCATGTATCGCCACCACCTCATGATCACTGGCCGACACTACCAAAGATATCTCAAAATTGGCACACCCTTCTAGTATCTCCGATAACCCATCATGAGATAAAGGACATCCTTTGGAGCTTGCCTCTGGGTAAGGCTCCGGAGCTCGATGGATTTACTATTGAATTCTATAAGACCTATTTGGAGGTATCAAATAGGCTATAAGGGTGGAAAGGTAAATTATTAAATCAAGCCAGAAGAGCGACCCTAATCAAATATGGTCTTGGATCACTTCCCACTCATACCTTTAGCTCATCATTCATTACTGGATCTACAGTGGAGATGATTGAAAAACTTAGCAGAAAATTTTTATGGTCTTTAGTGAATAGGAAAGTGGCATGCACCTTGTCAATTGGCGCACGATCCAACTTCCTTTGGCTTATGGTGGGCTCGGAATTCGAAACATGTACTTTGTTAAAACATCCATCTTAGCAAAAAAGATCTTTGAGGTATTGAATGACATTGACAGTCCGTGGGTTAAGCTTATAAAAAATAAGTATGGGCCTATCCACCCATGGCCATCTGCTAGGTCGGGCGTATCCCAAGCATGGAGTTGGCGTTTGATTCTTGCATCCCTCAACGATATTAAGGGTGGTATAATCAAGCTTATCGATAATGAATTGTCTACAAATGTTTTGAAAGACCCTTGGATTTTCTCTTCTCCTTTATGCTTAATGCCTACTTCCTTAAATGTTAATGCACCTTTGCATGATTTATGTTTTGTAGATCTCATTTTACACTAACATGGAATTTGTCATTACTTTCTCAATACTTTGGACTAGATCTTATCCATGCGATTGTGAGTTTACTACTGCTTTTTTTCTGTCGATGATGATTGGCGGATTTGGCATATGGACACGCATGTCCTGCCCACTACAAAATATGTCTATAATTACTGTTGCAGCCGGGTAACTCCACGGCTTGAAAATCAAGATTATGGATTGAAACTTGGAAAATTTTGATTTCTCAAAAAATAAAATTCTTTCTTTGAAAATTACAGCACAACTGCTTGCCTATTACCCGCTTTAACTCAAATGTTAATCCATCTTGTTGTCTTTGTGGCTCTTCCTTTGAGACATCCTCCCACCTGTTTTTTTATTATTTCGTGGCAAGAGCCTTGTGGAATCTTGTTGCAAATACTATCCACTACCACTTTCAATACAAAAACCTCTGGCATCTTAGTAAGTGGTTGGAGGAGGGGGCAAATCTGGACGATTGCTCCAGGACTCTTCTTTGCTCCCTCTTTGGTTTTGTACTATGGAATATTTGGACCTTGAGGAATGAAACCCATTTTCAGTCCAAATCAACTCCCATTTCAGTAGTGTTTGAGAGGCCTCCGGCGAGGCCCAATGAGTATGTTAGACACATGATGTCTGAGGCACCTCTTCCCCCTGACCCACTCTGGGTCCAGTGGTTCTCAACTCGAATGGGTCCTTTATAGGACCTGGGCAACGTGGGGTGATTTTCTTGTTGCAGGGTCTCTCAGTTGCAAAGCAAAATCAGTGCTAATGACATAAGCTTGAGGACTATGGAAAGGTGTGAAAAGATGTGTCCAGATGGGTTTCTCGCGGGTTATTTGCGGCACAAATTAGGCTCTCGTTGCGCATATCGTCACAAAGGCCACGACATGCCCCTTGAAGATACTCAATGTTATGCAAAATGTTTGGCTTTCTATTTCCTATTTACAAGACTTTCAATGTAAACACATTTATAGGGAAACAAACCAAGTTGCGGATTACTTAGCAAATTTTGGCCGAACACATGACTCGGATATTTTTTGGGTTGAGGATCCACTTGATTGACTCCTTAATATCATGCACCGGGATAACGCCCCTTTTTACTATAATAGATAAGTAGTACTTTCTTAAAAAATACCATATATGTTCAGCACATTACTAAGTTCCCATCATTTATTAGAAATTTATTCCTATACTTTCATTGATACCAATCAACAATTGACAACACTTGCTGTAACGCCCCGAGACCCACGTGATTTTCACGTGCTCAGAGTCGTCCCAAAGGCGCTACTCAATTTTCTATAAAACATTTTTGCGGAATATAAACAATAAACGCGGAAGACTTTTTCAATATTAACAGCTAATAATCCATTATATTCAAAATAATTAAAATATTAATAAGTTCACAATTCTAATAAATGCGGAAATAATAAAAACTAGACAACTCAATCTAGAACATGTGCAACATCTGTCTATCACTGAGCATAGCCACCTGCAGGATCATCCTCTATCAAAGTACTCTCACCTGCACGGATCCAGGTACAGGGAAATATCCATGAGTATAAAAATACTCAGTACGTAGGGTCTACTAAATAATCAATATGCCCAATCGAAAATAAGATATAATCAATGATGAGTCAATTGAGCAATCAATACAATAATCAATTTACAATATAACGATTTATCAACATGAGCAACTATATCAAGTTATGGTCAAAAGACCAATCAATAGAGATAGCAATTAATAATTGCCTAATCAATTGGATCGATGATTCAATATAACAATAGGACAATAAAGTCATAAATCAATAGGAAGGATCATAAAAAGATCAGATGATCGATCAATATTGATTTAGCAATTAAATGTCTGATCACTATGACACTATTTAATTCAACAATTTTCAATTCAATATCAATGGTTATTGGTCAATTACAATTCAATTCGATTCAATGGGCGGAGGCAATGCCAGTCAACGCCAGTATCCAAATGACCATGATCTATTCAATTCGATTTCAATCCAACTCAATTCGATTCGATTTTAATTTAATTCAATTCAATTTACAATGTTCGGAGTTATCCAATTCAATGGGAGCGCTCGGTCAATTAAGGGACACCATGCCACTTTCATGCAGGCCAGTGGGGGATCAGTGCCACGGCAAGCTCGATACGATTCAATGGATTCGTGTATGGTGGGGGACGAGTGGCCATACACAGGACAGCCATAGCTTTTACACTATCTGCCCCATTCAATTCAATTCAATTCAATTGGTCCCGGCTTAGTGGCAATCAGTAGACATGGGCCCAATAGCTTTCGACTTTTATCTTATTTACATAATATGTCTATCTTTTAATAATTTAATTTAGGTAAAATAAGACCTAATCAGAAAGACTACTGGATCAATATCATAATCAATAATAAGATCGGATCGGATAATAAAATATGATCAGATATGATGACAATATGATTTGATAAGATAATACTATGATCAGGTATGATAATAATATGATAAAGTATGATGACAATTTAATCAAGACCAATCAATAATAATACAATCAATAAATGACAGTAAGATAATTATTATAAAACTCATAATTAAAATTACTAATATAAATAAAATAAATACTTAACTCTCGACTTCTTCTCTATATTTATCTATTTATTTATTTCTTCCTTACTGGACCAGAGATTCTAGAAATGAATTTTTTTTTAAAAAAATTCATTTTTCTCTTTCTGCGTAAAAGTTAACGAAAGCCTTTTTTTTTTCTTATCAATCTCACGTAGGCCCTTTTTTTCTCATTTCCAATTGCCCCTTTCTTTTTTCTCATTTCCTTTTCTCAATTCCCTTCTCTCTCTCCTGGTTTTGCGGCCCTAAATTTCTCCTTTTTTTTCTTATCTAAACATTATGCTATTCTCTCTCCACCTTTTATGCCATCACCTCTTCTCTCAATCTTTTTCTCTCTCCTGAATTTTCTCCGTGTCATTTGCATAATGTTTAGATCCTCTCTCTCCACCCCTTTTATCTCTATCTCTTTTTTTTTTCTTCCTACACAATAAACTTCTCTCTATGTTGGCCAATAGAAATCCTGAGCGCCATAATTTTCCAATTACTTCCCTGCATGACGTCCGCATGAGCAAAAATGCCATTGTTTTCTACATTTGCACCTCTTTCATTATTCCATTTTTTTTATCCGATGTGATATTTTATATTTTTCTTTTCTCTCAATCATTAAAAAAAAATTGAGCGCACTGTGCGGAAAAATCAACTTTGACGCATTAATCAATTTAAATAAAAAAAATCTTATCATGCATTAAACCTACGGATCCCCCTTACGTACCTCGTAGCCGTTCGACGTTGAATCATGTCTTGCCATGCCTCTGCCGTCGGACACCAAGAACCCATAGAAAAGAAAATTCTTTTGACGATCGACTCTAAGAATTTATTTATAGGGCTCTTAAATTTTTATCTCCAATTCATCTATAACTTACAATCCTAATCAAATTTAATCTTTTAATTAATCCCTTTTAACAATTTTGATTTGTTTTAATAATTAAATAATTCCGAATTTAAATAAATATCCCATAATACACTTTTATCCTTAATTAAACTCCTCCCCTATTTTCCTTTATTTTCGGAATTATTTATTATAATAATATTAATGGTCATTTTTCTCAAAATAAAATATTATTTTTCTAACTCTAAAAAAATTGGGGTCGTTACACTTGCACACTATGAAAGAATTTTTGGGATACTTCTACAAGGCCTTATCTAAAGCTTCTAGCACTTGATGAATTCGGCAGGGCTCCACTCTCAGAAATTTATTGGGCATAACTCTACTAACTAGTTGTGTCATTAAGATAAATTCTAGAGAGATTGATGAGTGGCACAACAGAAAGGTTATGGCATTGTGGTTTTTCTTGATTGTCACAAGTCCTAAAACAAATAGAATAGAAGTATAGACTTCATCATGTTCCAAAATAATAACAAAATATTAATAAAATATGTCAATTGGTATGATGACAATATAAAATTAATGAAATTATATGCTATCGTCAATGATAAACCAAAGACAATTCAAATCCTAATAGCACTTCAAGCACAAAAGCTTGCAATGGATCAATGAGTCAAATCATTAATGTTATTCTGTTTATATTGACGACTAAATGGTTATATATTTTGATGTGGTTTTAGCTGCGTTGATTAGGTAAAACAGCTGATATCCCTACCCTTCGGTGAGCACAGGCTAAATTTGTTCATGATGTCAATATCAAGCAGAAGATCATGTTTTTCACATACGAAAGTCAGCTCTCTCTCTCTCTCTCTCTCTCTCTCTCTCTCTCTCTCTCTCTCTCTCTCTCTCTCTCTCTCTCCCTCTCTCTCTCTCTCTCTCTCTCATAATTATGTATCAGTCGTTCTTGTTGACTTTTGCACCACGTATGGTTGTTAGGACCTAAACTTCATTTTATTTATTTCGACGATCAAGTGATTTTCCAGTTCCATGACTGCGATTATGCCCGGAAAACAAAAGGTTTGTCCTCTGTTATTTTCATGGTCCTCCATCAGTTCAGACAAGGACCATCTTCAGCCAAATCATCGAATGCTTTGTGTTTCTTTCTCTTTCATACATTTCCTTACGTTTCTTTGTACATTGTATTCTGATCTCGCTCTCGGACGTATCAGAGAAGGACATCCGCAAAGAATTTAAAATTTTGGAAAAGAACACCTGAACATAGAACTTTCAGATGTCACAAATAATATTCGAAATTTAGTCAACTGGAAAAAAAATTAAAATTCTAAGCTATTCAATCTGTGATCTGTCAGGTGATAAATCTCTTGGACATGAATGTCGTCATGTCTTGCTGTATCCATTTATTGGATGTGAGACCTTCATCCCATGTGCACTTCACGAGATCTAAGAGCCACACGTACAACATAAAATGCACACTAGGTCAAACTTATCATATCATTGTTTTTTTATTACCTATTAAAACTTATCTAAGTTAAAATTCGTTTTTTTCTTATTGTTTGTTGGTTTAACATAAACATGTAACCAAATGAAAGTAGGACTGCGGGAGTGTTCACGGTTGACAAAAAAAAGAACTCCATTGTTACTACGCTTCAAATTTGCAGAGAAGAACACAAGAATAACAGAAGTTTTTTGCTGAAAAACCTGGAACACTCCCTTCTCTCTCTCTCTCTCTCTCTCCACACACACACTATTGTCACACTCCCTCTCTGGCCTTCACAGGTCTCTCTCTCTCTCTCTCTCTCTCTCTCTCTCTCTCTCTCTCTCTCTCTCTCTCTCTCTCTCTCTCTCTCTCTCTCTCTCTCTCTCTCTCTCTCTCTCCACACACACACACTATTGTCACACTCCCTCTCTAGCCTTCACAGGGGGGCATCGTCGGCCCCTTACAACAATGGGCAATGGCGAGGGCCGCTTCCCCTGACATCAATGGGAGGCGTTGTCCTTCCATGCGTAGGTTCTAGCTCTCGGCTCTGATGATGATGGACGGTTGTCATGGAGAGGATCTTGTCAATGATGATGGTCGTCTTTGAGGGAATGGTGAGTTAGGAGAGAGAGAGGGGTTAGGAGAAAGAAAGAAATTTAAAATTAATTACGATGTTTATATAGAATATTGGATGGTTGAAATTTAATAGTTTTGATCTTATAATAAATAAGATACAAAAAATTATAGGATAGGAGTTCAGAGACTCATGAGACCGGAGCAACTCTCTCGAAAGGTGTGGGGCATTATGCCTCCCATCCCCAACTTTGCGTCGAAGTCGAGGCTCCATTCAAAGATTTTCCGTGAGTCCACGAGGATTTTGTTGCCCCGCTCTAATCCTCGGTATTGGGCATTATGTCCTCTATCCTCGTCTCCGTGGAAGCAAAAGTTTTCAATGCTGGGACTTATTCGAAAATTCCTCACGAGCCTAAGTGCATCTTGTTTTATTCTGCACATTGGAATTTATTATCAAAGTTAAGAAGTCTCATTGGCTTTGTTTGGAAGCTGAATAAAACATGAATAAAGGACTTATATGTCAGAATAATGCCAAACAAGCTAAAATTTTAGTTAGGTTTCACTAGAATTATTAATCTGGTCAACGTATAAAATATGTGCTATGCTAAATGCTACGTTAATGATTCGTCTCAGATGGTGGAATAATACGATTTATCTTTTTCCTTTCAATTTACCTTGTCTTTCTGTCCCATCAACTCCCTTTCACACTTTATTCTTTTTTCTATTTAAACTTCACCCAAACACACTTACTAATCATAAGAATAATTTAGACGAATAATAAATTCATCGGTTTAACAGACCTTATTCTTAGAATAATAAATCCTAAACCAAACACCACCAAGACATAACAATTATGTGAAAGCATGAACTTAGTTATCCAACTCTTTCCATGGACATGTTTTTTTTTTTTTCTATTTTTTGAGAACAGTCAGATCACAAACAAACTTGTTTGAGGATACAATTTCACATGTTTCTGACATCCTTGAATCCTGATGCTGAAAGAGTGAAAGTACTATTATTTGTACCTTAGCCTGGCAGTGCTGCTAAGATCACATTATAAAGTATCCATTCTTGGTGCTATGGTGCTGATGATCTCTGTAATCTGTTCATCAGTTGACCATTGGGAGAAGTTAAACAGTCTGAATTATTCTCTGTAGGCAAATAAAGTTGGACAAATTAACTGTTTGCGTGAGTGAACCTTGAAGAGAGTACATCCTGCTCGACACATTTGTCTCGTCTCTTTGTTCATTTCTGAACCTCTGATGCGTTATAATTGTAGGCAGCCAGACCATCGAATGATACAAAACCGCCAAACCAGAATGCGTCGCTTGCTGCAATTTTATAATAACATTACGCCACACCATTGCCGATTCCAATTGCAACTTGGCAGATGGGGACATTGACCTGTCTGGATTTGGTGCTGTGTCGTGATCGATTGCCTGGTCAGAGCAGCGATCGTTGCTATCTATATAGGCCGAGTCTGACGAACAGGGAGAGTTGCAGAGGCCAAGATCAAGCAGGAGGAGGCTGAGAAGTGATGGGGTTCAGGCTCTGTTTTGCTTTCCTGGTTGTGATTGCAGTCTTTTCTGCTGCTGCTGCTGCTGCTCATGGAGGTGGTGGAGGTCTGCTGGAGATGGAGCAACGGCTGCAGAATGACTCCGCTGGGCACTGGCCGTCGCCCCTTGGGGCGGAGGTCGACGACGACGAGTGGGCTCTGCCGTCGGAGACGGCCAGGAGGTTCCTCCAGTCCGGCGGCCACATAACATACAACGCAATGAAGGCGAATCAACCGGCGGGTGGCTCCGGCAAATCCGGGCAGTCGTACAACCATTGCAGCACCATTTACAACTGCAAGCCTTAGGAGTGGATGCATCTGTTCAGGTTAATAAAGAAAGCGACGCTCGATCATGGCCAAGAGAAGGTCTCTCATTTCATGACTGCAAAGCGTTGAATTGCTCTGTTCTTCAATTCACTTTTTGTTTTTTTCTGCAAGCTGCAGGCCCTTTTAGTGTGTTTTTGGCGGCGATTCCAAGTGTCGGTTCTTGCAGTATGATTGTCTAAACTCGTATTCCAATATGTACCTACGATCGAATAATGAAGTCTGGTGCTTACTCTGCTTTATCTGCATCTCTGTTCTCGTTCTTGTCATGCACTTTGATTTTTGTACTGCATTATTAGTGGGTGATAAGCGGATAGGGGATAACATATGACAATTAGCGACTAACTTTAAATAAGTATGATAAACTTAGTGGTGATAGAATTAGTTGGTGAACACAAAATGACATAATTATACATATGATAAATTATTCAATTTAAGCACTATACAAATATTTATTACAATGCAATAAATAAATTATTTATATCTCAATAAAATAAAATAAAATCGCACAATTAATTTTTTTAAAATAAATAGAAATTTATATTGACAATAAATCACTCATTAAATAAAAAATTTATTTATTAAAATAAATTATTAATATATAAATAATTCATAATTAATTAAGCATGAATATAAAAAAATATTGTTAAATGGTGATAAAATAAAAATGAGAAAATAATAAGATAATTTGAGAAATAAATAATGCATTTGAATAAGGGTAAAATTTTTAAAAATATGAACCGCTAACCTCTAATCGCTAAATGTTAGTAGAAATAGTTTTTCAATATGAAACGCTAAATGCTATTTATTTTTATCATTTACCAAATAAAAGAATTAGCGATTGAATCGATAAACGTTAGTTGAAACATTAATTTTGATGTTGCCAAACAGAACCTTCAAAGCTAAGTTTAGCAAGGTAATCATAATCAAAATTTAAAAGGATCCATAAGATGAAGACTTATGTTTTTAAAAAAATTACATATATAAGATAAAATAGACATAAAATATAATTAACAATAATTCTTATACGCATCATATTCATAATAATTAATTTATAATATTTTATTTTAAATAGTAATATTTTTTATAAATACTATTTTAATATAAAAAATATTAATTATTTTAAAATAAAAATCTTATTTGGGTTGGAAGTAAAATAAAAAATAATTAAATTAAGTTTTTTATTTTAATAATTTAACCACTATCTCTATACTCTATGGCTGTATTTGGAAACGGAATCGTAGTTCCTCCTAAGTTTTCGTGAATTGATAGATTAGTTCAAAATGTGTTTGGATGGAGTGGAATGTAATAATGATGAACTAAGGAGTTGATATGATGGGAAAAAGTAGATGTGATTGATAAATTTTTAATTAAAAATGATTATTAAAAATATAAATTATAATTTTATTACTAATAAAAATAAAATAATAATTTTTATGGTAAAAATTTTATTAAACATATATTATTTAAATATAAAAAATCTTTTTAAATGTAATTATATTTAATGAATTATTTTTAAAAAAAGTAAAATAATAAATAATAAATAATATTATATTAATCATTTATTATAGATATTATATATAATAAATCAATTATTTTATATGACAAAAGAGAAAAAGAAAAAGAAAAAAGATTCAAAAGAAAGAAAAAAAGAAGTTGTCAAATAAAAAAAAAGTTGGAACAACCCCTCATTTCAAAGGAGGTGTAACCAGGGCCATGTGAATCTAGTTCCCCATAATAATGGTGGTGTAATTCCACCTTGAAACCAGACCATCATATTGCGTTTGACAGAACTAGTTTAGTTCCATTGCTAAACACAACTTATGATCTAATGAAAAAAACTTATAGCGTTTTGTATTTCTTTAAATGTTACATTAAAAAAATATTTACCAAACATAGTAATATTTTGATTCGATCAAAACATTATCCGCTGCTCAAAACTTTACTTTTTTTTTTACATACAATGCCTAAAAATAAGTCTCAATATATGAATAGATAAACTATATTTTATAATTTCATATTATTGATCGCTTTAATCGTTTATTTATAATAACTAATTCTCGTATCCAATTACAAAATATTAGGAAATAATTGGGAGAGAAGTGATAATTGGATACAACTATTAACCCACTAATGTGTTTAACCGTAACCTTATCACCGCAATAACCGGGTGTTGCTTTATGGTCACTTATATTCATGTATGTATGTAACTAATGAACTGTAGACAAATGATTTGAAATAGAATAATCTCCGCCAGAATAGTGTATCATCCTTATATTATATAATGGCTATTACTAATGGAAAATTCAGATTAAATAGTGTTTTCATACGGTGCGTTGTTCCAGTCTTCACTATGGATTTGTTCCAGTCTTTCACTAATGGAAAATTGAGCAATTTCTCTCTCTTTTTTATGTTCATTTCTGACTCTGCTAATCGCCAAAAGCCAAACCATCGAATGATCCAAAAACATTGCACCAAACCTTCCCATTTTCTTTCCCATTTTCTCATTTCATCCAGCAAGCACTCTCCTGCATTTTGCATGTTTTGCAAACGTAATCATATTTTTTTTTTACTTGAATAATTAAATTGATAGATTAATTTAAAATATAAACTCAGTTGTAATTCTATATGGTGCGCCTATGTAGACAGATTTTTCCTACGAGAATTTCGCTTTAGGACACCGTCCGATTTAAGGTGAACTTCGTAAATATCCGTGTTATTATATTTTGTATGATCTCTCTGTTCAAATTTGATATGATAGATTCATTTTAATGTATTTGAATTAAATATATGAATTGTAAATATAAAATGTAATTTTAATAATTAATAAATATTGAGTATAAACTAAAATATTATGTTAAAAAATATTATTAAAATATAATAAGTTATATTTAACACAATATTGAATTATTTAATTTCGAAATGACTTATATGGTTGAAATGGTTATTTTATTTATTGAGTTATTTAATTCTGAAATTAAAGGAAAAAATGAAGAAGAAGTAAAAAAAATAAGATAGAGTTTAAATAGAGGTGAAATTATTATTACTACGATTACAGGATATTAATTAAATTTAGATTTAATTAATTTTAAATAATTAATAGAGGATTAATTAACGATGAATGATTAGGATTAACTCAAAATAAATTTAAGGTCCAAATAAATTTATCGACGATGATAATGTCCATTGTACCTTTGTCTTGGAAATGGTGCTATGCAAAAAGGATAAATTACCTTTTTGCTATTATATGTTGCTTGAAAGAATTAAATTTGTTTTCTTGTACAAATTTTCAAATTGTGTGTTTTGATGCGGAGATTTTATATAGAAAAATATCGAGTACCATAAAAAAATATCAAGATTCAAATCTCCATCATGAATTAAACTTGGACGGCTGAAATTTAGATCCATTTACATAAGATAAGTTTATGGACTCACATAAATATTTAGTGTGATGATTGTCTCCTGGTTCAAAAAGAGGGTTGGACCCTAAAGAAATGCATCATCAATGACATCATTAAGAAACGAATCAAATTTTGTAAACGTATATTAAGGTGGTCTCCTAAGAACAATGACTCTTCTTGTTGTTGTGTACAACACTTTTCACATCTAACTTTTAATTAAATTGCTACTACACCTGAACAAATTTTTAGTTTCTTGTATAAATTCTAAAAAGGAAATTATATTAGTTGGATATTTGGGTTTCTTAATTTGATATCCTAACAATAGTTAGAAAAAGTAACATCAATTATTTATATTCTTAAGTCCTTTTCACGTGTGGATTTTTAATAAGAGTTTAACGTTGAGCTCTTGACATCTAACTTTGATATCATATTAAAATTGATGTGCTAATCAATATTCCTAAAAGTTTAGCCATTAGAAAGAATATAAATTATAATTTTTTGAAAAAGAGTATAAAACTTGCAACTATCTAAAATATACCAAAAGTACTTTATTTGGATCTATTTTAATTTCTAAAGTAATTTAAACTTTAAAATAAATTAAAATGATTCAATTTTGAATGACAACATTAACATCAATAATAACAATAATAATAACATGTCGACTCAATTTTTCAGTTCCATCCATTTATTATCAAGTAAATTTCAACAATGATCATCAAACTTAAGGACTATTTCCAATATTATCATGCAATTTCACTTTGTAACATCACATTCATCGAACTTCAAAATTATTTTAGTCACGATCATTGTGATCGGCTATCGCCTATTTATTGATAGATCGTTGACATGGTATTGACATGGACGTCTACATGGATCCACATTAACATTTTTCTTTCTTCTCTATATCAAATTTAAAAAATAAAAAAATGTCATAGTAGTATTTTTCTATCTCGTCCACACAAACTTAATTTTGTGTCTATATAGACATTGGTCATTCAACTTTTCAAAAATTTCAATCACGAGCATCAATAAAAAAAAATAATCTCATAAAGGGGCTACTTAAAGAACTTTTGAGTCATGTGAGGTTGTGCTCAACCAATAAAACCAAGATTGAGCATGCCTTATATCGTGTCGTATAGTCCAACAGACCGTGTTGAAAAGACACTTGGGTTGACCTGACACAATTTAGGCATGACTCAGATCGTGTCAGTCGGGTCGGACCATCAATTTTATGTGTATTAATATATAATACTATAGTAATTAATAATTATTAAATTAGGAAAAATTTAAAAATAAAAAGACCTACCCTTTTGTGCCCTACAATTTGAAGTAATAAAAAATATTATAATATATTAAAATAAACTTCTCACAATTTTTTGCCCTAAAACTTGGACTTGTAATTATTTACTTATTGCAATTAGTGTTTTTAATATTTAATATTTAATATTTAATATTATTCTATTCTATTTGTGTCATTTCAATTTTTTTAATAATGTCCAAGATTAAAAATTTTAAAATGTTGAATGATCACGTCTGCAAATTTTGAAAATTTGAATGTCCATATAAATTTGTATCATTTGAATGTTCCATTTTTTATTTTTAAAGTATGACATCGAGGAGAGAGGTGATCTGACTGAAACGATTTTAAAATTCGACAAACATAATATTATAAATTAAGTTAGATGATCATATTGAAAATTTGGAAGTACCCCTAAGTTGCATGATTCTTTAACCAACAGAAGAAGTACTAATCTGCACATTACAAATTTATTATCAGAGTAACGTGACATAACAGTGATGTGAAATCTTGAACTTAAGTTATCCGAAGAAAATGGTGCAAGTTCAGTGCCCTAACTTTGAACTCTTTCCATGGAACAGGCATTGAGATAAGTCAAACCACAAACAAACTTGTTTCATGATATATTTTTCACCACCATCCATCAATTTTTCTCGTGTGCTCAGTCCTCCCTGATGCTGAAAGTACCATTATTTGTACCTGAGCCTGGAAGGTGGGGCTGCTAAGATCACAAATGTACATGCTATAAAGTATAAACTGTTCATTCTCAGTGCTGATGAGTACTGTAATATGTTCATCTGTTGACCATGGGAAAAGTATAAACAGTCTGAGTTATTCTCTGTGGGCATATTAATAAAGTTGGACAAATTAAAAGTTTCCATGAGTGAACCTTGAAGGGAGTAGATCTTGCTCTGCAAATTTGTGTCTCCTCTTTGTTCATTTCAGAACCTCTGATGCGTTATATTTGTCTGCAGCCAAACCAGACTACTCAATTGCTGTATTCCTGTCAAATCTGATTTTTTTTTAACATTAGAAAAGGAAGAAAACTTTTAATAACATCAGAAAACGAAGAAAACTTTCAGTACCCAACCACCCAACATGGGCCTCATTTTGAAAGTCCATGATTGTAACACCGGGTTATTTTTACAGGCCCGGTTCGTAATTATAGCCCAAGAACAAAATTAATACCCCAAAGGAGGACAAGAAGGATTGGGATAACGAGACATGCCAACCCGCTCAAAAGGTTTGAGAGTCAGAATTTATTTATTTTTAAATGGATTGGAATATTAAGTGTTCTACTTTTTTCATCCATAAATATTAATATTCATATTTTTTATATTAAATTACTTACACTATTAAGGGTACTCGTACTTATAATCTTAGAATTACTCATTTTAGTCATGTGTTTTTTTTAAAATCTTAAACTTATATTTATTCTTAAACTGATAAATTACACTACTAAAAGCTACGATAATGCTCTATATGTAGATAACGAGAACTTTCGTTCAGAACTTGATGAAGTTTTATCAAACGGGTAGCAAAATTTTGATTGGCTATTCGCAAATGTTACGATGAAAAAGTTCTTGTCCGTTGTGAGTGTTGAAGTTGGCGAATACTTCAGGCCATCTTGTTTCTCACACCGGATTTGTTCACGTGAGTTTAAAAAAATTTGAGTACTACTCAATTATCTGTGTGTACTGACAAAAGGGGGAGGAAGCTGAAACTTAGATGGGTTTGAGCTTTTGTTTAGCCAGCCCGTATAGTGCGGATTAAGAATTTTTTTATTTTGTTTGGATTTTGAACCCATTTGAAATAGATATATATATTACTTTTTTTTCAGATGTAATCTGGTGTGTTTTGTAACACAACAAAAATATAGTGAAATATCTTTACAAGACGTAGTCACAATATCAAGAGTGAATCTGAATAAATTATGTGTCTCCTCTAATTTTTCTATGATTTCTTTGCTATCTTCTATTTTTATTCTCGAATTTTTCCATCAGTATGAAAGTTTCTCTTGTCGTCAACGTAATGGTGCAGTGGAAATGTATCAAATCAGGATCGAAAGCTCTCATTGATTGAAACTTTGCACCGAACATCTCCTTGTAATAAAAACTATTAAATATGAAAGTTCTGAGAGCTTATCTGAAGTTTAATTCTAAGCCTAAAAGTAATTATTGTCCTTGTAAAGATTATTTGTTTGTTATAAGTATTGACGAGTCTCGTAAAGTATACTAAAATAAAATTATTAAGGACTGCATTAGTTAATTAATTAATTAACGTGTTGAAATTCGGAACATATTTTAATACAAATACATCAAGAATCTGAAGCAAGAAGTACACAAAAAAGAATATTGATCTCTAAGTTGACCGTCACGGACCAGAAAGGAACAGAATGTTTTTTTTTTGTTACATACATATATATTAGTACCAACAAATAATCACGGCGCTCACAAGATTTTGATTACTAATATTACAACGAAATTTAGAGGTGGTGAAGAACGTGATTATATATTTCGTTTTTTTACTTCACTTTATTGTAAATATTTAAATGATTTGATTTTTATTTCAAAATGCATATATTTATTTTGCTATTAAATTAAGCCATTTAACCTCACGTGTAGGACTGGACACGAGTTAAGCCGAGCTAGGCTTCTGCTTAAATATGTCAGGTCTGTTGTAAAATAAAAGCATTTAAGTCTGGCATATAGCCTGTAACAAGTCATGAATATAAATTTAGCCTGACTTGTTTTATTAATTTTTAATGCCTGACCTAGCTTATTAGCCTATTAAGCCAAACATATTTTTTTGATGATCTACTATATTAAATATAATAAATCTTATTTACTAAAGAAATAATAGATACGAACTAAATAAAAAAGACACCACTAATATATTTCTTCTAAACATATAATAAATATTGATTATTGAACTAAATTTAAAAAATAAAGAATTAAAAATTATATATATAATATAATATATTAATAAATTTTGGCCTAATAAGCTATAAGGTTAGGCCAATTATTAAGAGATTAAGCTTCTTTAAGAAAATATATTTTATTTAATATTTTAGCCTGACTTATTTTGATAATAGGCCGAGCCGAGTTAGGTCAAAAATAGGCCGAGCCACGAGTTGCTCACGAACGGCTCGACTCATTTCCAGCCCTACTCACGTGAATTAATATAAATATGTTTTCAGAAGAAAAAAATTATTTATAAAATAATAAATATATTATTTTGATCAGGGACGGAGCGAGGATGAGAACTTAGGGGGGGCCAAATGTAGGGAGTAAAAACCGATAAATGTATATCTACATGCGTATATATAATAAATTTTTTTAGCCAAATTAAAAATATAAAAAATATTATTTTAGAAGTTAACTTAAAACTATAAATCCTATTGTATTTTAATTTAAATATTTTTTTGTTATTCATCACGTTTATCTTTTTTTGTGTTTATCATGTTAATGAATGACATATGTAACTCACGTTTTATTACTTAACTAACTAATTTAATTTGTTATAAAAAGAAATCAAAATTATTGGTACATATGTTATATATTCATAAATACACTTAATATAGTATAAATCTATTATAAACATGCACATATTCTCTCATAAATATAATAACATATTATAATTATGTTAAGTTCATAATATCAGGAAGAATCTTATTGTATACTATATATATAATATTTCAAAAAGTTAAGGGGCCTTAATTATATTAATTTTACAAAATTTAGGGGAAGCCTTACTATATATATGATATATATAATAATAATATATATTAGTAATATATGTAATACTCCAAAAAGTTATGTGATGTGGGGGTTTGATTCCTTTTTTCAGTTGGCCCCTCCTAACTTCCGGTGTTCGTTCCGTACATGGTTACACTGTGAACGTGCACAGTTCCACGAGTGGATCCTGCTCTGACGTGCTAATTGCCAAACAGCCAAGCGATCTAAACTGATATATACGATCATACAAAGCCAGATCGAGTAGGTCCCTCGAGGAGATTAACACCAAAAGGAGGAATTATTGCGTCGCCTGTTCAGAGCAGGAATCATGGCATCTATGTAGGCACTCAGTCCGCAGCTGCACATGGAGATGAATCGAGTTTGCTGAAACAACAAGAGGAGACTGTGAGAGGTGATGATGGGGTTCAGGCTCTTTTTTGCTTTCCTTGCTGTGATTGCGGTCTTCGCCGCTTCTGCCGCCGGTGCTGATGGAGGTGGTGGTGGAGCTCTGCTGGAGGTGAAGCAACGGGTGCAGAATGGCTCCCCAGGGCAGTGGCCGGCGTACCATGTGGCGGAGGAGTGGGCACTGCCGTCGGAGACGGCCAGGCGGTTCCTCGACCAGTCCGGCGACCACATAACGTACGAGACTATGAACGCGAATCAACCGGCGGGAGGGTCCGGTAAATCCGCAGAGCCTTACACTCGGGGCTGCAGCAGCGCGTACAACTGCAGGACTTGATCCTGGCGGGCGCAGACCAAGCGAATGGCTTCATTTCATGGCAGCAAAAGCGTTGGTTGCTCTGTTCTTCTCCATTGTCGGTTTAAAGTTTCTGTTTGTTTCCTCCTTTTTCTTTACAAATTCCTGCAGGTAATAAGATGTCATGTTGTTCTCCTCTCTCTCTCTCTGTGGTGATAGCATGACACACGTCTCCTTAATTCTACTGCCGTTGTTGTAAGGATCAACTGTTAAGCACGTCTTCTTGTAATTTGCACCATGCTTTAACTGCATCTGCTGGCTCTTCGTGTTCATGCACTCTGATTTTCTACTGTCTTGTCGTCAGTTCCAATATTTCATAACAATCAACTTCTCCTGTAATAGCGACTTTAATCTCTTTTTTTTTCTGTGGGTATTTATCAATTCAAAACTCTGTCTATATTTTATAGCCGATCTTAAATCCGGATAAAGAAGGAGGGTTGTGTTAAGCCTCGACAGCCAGCATAAAATTCTGTCAAATCTTATGAACATGAATCAACGAAGCGTCGTATGATCTATGTAGCCGATCTCACCTAGTGAGATAAGGCTTTGTTGTTGTTGTGGTTGTATTTATCAATTCAAATGTCTAACCCTGTTATTCGATTGCACTTACTGGATGTTGACAGGCCAATCAAAAAGGTCTTGTTCTGATTAGATAGCCTCATTTGATCTCACATAACATTGTCATTTAAACAGTAATGACGAATTATATATGTTGACCCTGAAATTTTATATAGATTTATCTATTTATCATTTCATTTTCATGATAACATAATACTGAATTGTTTTTTTAATAATAGCCGCAATTTTTTTTAAAAAAAAAAATATAACAGGACCCCGCTTGTGTAAAGTTCAGGCATTTTAGGTTTTGCTAGTTTAAGTCGAGAGGAGTGAGTTAAGATGAAATGATGGTTGATGAGATTAGGTCTGGTGAGGGTTTATGTAAATCATATTTTGATATGAGTTAATAGAATGGTGTGGGTTAATTTAGTCTATTAGTTGTTTGGATACAAATTTTAATGCATGATTAATAAAGGTTAAAATAGGTAAATGTCTTTATTATCCTTGACAAATTTTATTTCTTTTTAATTTGAGTAAGAAGAAAAGGGTAGAATGAGAATAATAACTTTTAACCCCTAAAATATCACCAATTTGGTGAACTTAATTTTAAATCATGTGATAGACTAACAAATACCAATATTTAAAATTACTATCCAAACAATGTTTTAAAATTTTAAACCCATCCCACCCCAATTAAACATAACCTATCCCTTTTTAACACTCTATCCAACACATAGTTGCCTTTATTTCTTTTTTAACTATTTTTTCTCTGTTTTGTTATTTATTAATTGCGTGCCAAGAAAACAAATACTCATATGAACAGACATATCTATATTACTAATGAGACAGCAAAATAGAAATTTACTGGGGAGAAGATTAATGATGAAAACTACAAATTGATGCATACGATGCAAATGCATTGAACATGATTGAATATTTCGTTTAGAATACAATTGAAATTGAAGCTTCTATTTAGAATATTTTCAAATTTATGTAAAATTTTGGTCAAATATTTTCTATTAACCGTAATTTCATTTTGTTTAATATTTTAAAATTTAGGAAAGGCAGCCGTCGAAACTTTCGACGGCGTCTTATTCGTCTAAACTTACGATGTTCCAGAGACCGTTGTAAGTTCCGGACGAGTCTGACGCCATCGAAAGTTTCGATTGGTGACCGTTCGTGGGAACTTCCGACGAATGCTCGTTGCGATGGACGGTTGACCGTTAGAACTTCCGACGGTTGGAACGGATATATATTGCCCATCGAAAATTATTTGTGATGCCAACTGTTAATAATGTCTTGAATCTGAACCCAGTTGGTCCCCCTACATAGTCAGACGCTTCAGCAGAATTCTCCTACGGGGGTCTCGCTGCCCGGTCCTTGGTGTCTATTTATTTCCTTATCACGAGATAGGTGTCCTATTTTCAGGAGATTTATTTAGAGTCTCAGTCCGTATGCAATTCCTATCATCTGTCAAAGGGAGTGCCTATATAAACTCCCTAGGGGTCTAAACAGATACCCATCCTTGTAATCATCGTTATTCCATAACAAAGAGTCACCGCCGTTTTTCCTCTTCGCGTTCTTCTGTATTTCGTGCGATCTCTCTCTCCCTTTTTTCGTAACAAACTGGTATCAGAGCGAGACTTCATCATCGATCATCCGTCAGACGTAGAGATGACATCGCACAACGACAACGTCGAGAAATTTACAGGACGAAATAGTTTCAGTCTCTGACAGATCAAGATGCGGGCATTTTTGAAACAATAGGGAGTATGGGCGCCGCTCGTGAACGTGTCGAAGAACAAACCGAAGGGAGACTCGAAGGGCAAAGAAAAGGAGTCCGACCTCGCAAGTTTGACAGCACAAGAAGAGAAGGCGTACTCTATGATCCTATTGTGTCTGACGGACGAGGTGATTATCGAAGTTGCCGATCAAGAGACGGCGGCCGGTCTGTGGTCGAAACTTGAGAGTCTCTACATGACCAAGTCTCTGACCAACAATTTGTTGTTGAAGCAACGTCTGTTCACCCTCCGCATACAAGAAGGTACCCCTTTGAAAGATCATCTTGAACAGATAATACTCTGTTGATGGAATTACGAAATATAGATGTGAAGATTGAGGATGAAGATGTTGTCCTACTTCTGTTGGTGTCTCTTCCTCTGTCGTACGGAAATTTCGTACAATTTGTTATCATCGGAAGAGACACAATTACTCTGGAAGAAGTAAGATCGAGTCTACATACTCGTGAACTTCGTCATAGGGCGTCTAGCAAGGCTGTGAAAAATCAGAATAGGGATTGGCGGCGGCAGTAAGTGTTAGATATCTAATTGTAGGATTCAATTCAAGGTGGAGATTTGTTAAATAATGCCTTGAATACTATTTTAACTGGAAATCTGTTTGGATCCAAAGAAGTAATAAGGAGACTTCGAGAGATGCTTGGACGAGAAGTGCATGGTCGAAAGAATTTCTACTCCTAGTAGGAATAGGAGTCGGTCAGTTTTCGATGTCGAGAAGGACATGACGGATTCTTGGAGGACCGAGCTCCCTTCTGGACCGAAGAGCACTTGAAGATGGAGTCTGGACGTGAAGACAACAAGGGCGCCTGGAGAAGTCCCAGTCCGAGTGAGACTCGGACTGGACAGCCAGGGCGCGCGCGTGTTGGGCGCCAGGTTGGCGCCCGGGCCAAATTGATTCCAGGGAGGAATTCAAGTTGGCCGAGATCTTCAAGGGTCTTCATGAAGTCAGATTTTTACTCCTAGTTCAAGGAGGTTTTTCTAGAGAAGGGGCTTACATGCCTAGTAGGATTAGGTCATTAAGTTAGAGTATGAGTTGTTTCTCCAAGGTCCTATAAAAGAACTTGTAATCAAGGCTTGTAAGACCATACTGGATAATCCTGAATCAATATGATCTTGTAATCCTCTTTTGTTTCTTCCATCTAATATAATTCTGCGTCGCCTTAAATTTCTCGGGTTTTCTCGTAATGTGTAATTTCTCTCGTGCAGAAATCCTAACACCAACTTTTTGAATGGATGCTTTCTGTCGAAAATGGATTTTCGACGGATTTTTTCAGATTTCCGTTTGATTGGTATGTGAAAAATATCAATTTTTCTTGTAGTGATAATTCTAGTAAGTCATAATATAATACAATATAATTCTACGAAATTTAAAAAATAGAAGCCTCACAAGATATATAAATATGTGCATTATATATAATTCCTTTATTTATGGCAATCTCTGTTGTATGTCCTGTTGTCACGGCAGATGTGTGGCGCGCCTGGAGGCGCTCGGGCAGGTCCACCCGGGGCCGGGCGATTCGGATAGAAAGAACTATAAGGCATTGTATTGACCTCGTCCGACTCCGACGTCCACCCATCCTGCAGCGGCGACGATCCCGGGAGCTGCGGCCACCAGTGGTACTGCTGCGTCTCTTCATCTCTATTTAAGGAGGATCTGCACCGAATATATATATCTTATTGCTTTCGTGAGTAAATATATAATGATATATTATACAAACGCAAAAGGATGGCGAGCTCCGTAGGTTACTTACGTGATGTACGTACTACGTACGTTGCCTTGTCTAGTCGATCGTCCCCATGCAGGTTGAACTCTGCTGGAAGTCGCCCTCCACAAATTGATGTGCACATGCATGCAGATCTGCGCGAGAGCTCAGAGGGAACACGGCGGCGTACAAATGAATGAACGTTCGAACCACCTTTCAAAAAATTAAGGGTTCTGTAGATAAAATCTCGAGTTCAAATTTTATCGACATGCTAGTTCTACATTTATTTTAATTACCAGGTCTTATGCTTCTTTTTTGTAATAATAAATATACTGACTTAGAATAATCATAATCATTACTGCAAGAAGGGAGAAGAGGTTGAGTATACGGCTCTGCCTATATATATGTGACCTAATATACACTCAAGGATGGAGTCCCCGCCGAGAGGAGGACAAAGGAAAAGAATGAAAGTAAGAGGAGGTAAAGGAAAGGACCGGAATGAGAGCTATCTTTTCTCTTTCCTTAATAATAAAAAATGGGCACTTACTGTAACGACCTGATCTTTTAGGATTTAATAAATAAATATTTTATTATTTTATTTTGAAAAAATATGGTCATTAATATTATTATAATTAATAATTCCTAAAATAAAGGAAAATAAGAAAGGAATTTAATTATGAATAATATGTATTATAGAATTATTTAATTAAATTAGGAATTATTTAATTATTAAAATAAATTAGAATTATTAAAAGAAATTAATTAAAAAATAAAATTTGATTGGGATTAGAAGTTATAGATAGGATTGCAAAATAAGGATTTAAGAGCTTTATAAATAAATTTTGAGGATCAGTCATTAAAAAAATTTTGTTCTTTTTTATTCTTGACGACTGAGACATAACGTTGAGGTGACAGTAAGAAGTGATTCGACGTCAAACGGTTAAAATTTTATTATGTTGGAAAAAAAGAGATTTTCTCGGACGTCATTATGTTGCGCCGAACGAAATTCTTGTAGGAATATATATATATATAGATATATATATATATATAGAGAGAGAGAGGTAGACCTTGCGCCGATACAAAGGAAGATATTGCGTAGAGAGAAGTTGAGAGAGAAAATACAAGTGAGGCAGAATTGACGAGACATTTTGCGGCGCTCGTGGAAAAGAGAAAAAAAGGAAGAGAGAATAGCTTTCGTCGACCTTCACGCCAGTAGGAAAAAGAAGAGATAGAGATAAAAGGGTGGAGAGAGAAGATCAAAACATTATGCAATTGACGCGGAGAAAACTCAGGAGAGAGAAAAAGATTGAGAGAAGAGGTGAGGGCGTAAAAGGTGGAGAGAGAATAGCATAAGGGGTGGAGAGAAAGATAAGGAAAAAAAAGAGAAATTTACGGCCGCAGAATCAGGAGAGAGAAGGGAATTGAGAAAAGGAAATGAGAAAAAAAAAGGCTTACGTGAGATTGATAAGAGGATAAAAAAATTTAGTTGGCATGCTGGGAAAGAAGGATATGTAATTTTTTTCGTTTATAATTTTCCGACGAAGAAAGTTATTTAGGCCAACATGAAAAGAAAAAAAAAAGAATTGAGTGTTATTTTATTAGTTGATTTTATTTTAATTATCAATTTTATAGTAATTATCTTGTTATCATTATGATTGGAGTATGATATGTTGATTGTATTATTATTGATTATTATGATAACATGGTTATCATTCCTTATTAATATTGTGATATATTGATTATATTATTATTGATCGCTCTTGATTATCATGCTTGATTATATTATTTATCATACTTGGTAATAATATTAGCACATCATATGATCATATCATCATCATATCAAATCATATCGGCATCATATCTTGTTATCATATCCAATCTTATCACTGATTATGATACTGATCCAGTAGTTTTTTTGATTGAGTCTTATTTCACATAAATTAAATTATTAAAAGATAAAAAATTATTAAAAGATAGACATTTTAGGTAAACAAAATAAGAGTCGAAAGCTACTGGGCCCATGTTCACCGATTGTCACTAAGTCGGGACTAATTTAATTGAATTGAATGGGGCAGATAGTGTAAAAGCTATGGCTGTCCCGTGTATGACCACTCGTCCCCCACCATACACGAACTCATTGAATTGTACCGGGCTTGCCGTGGCACTAATTCCCCACTGACCTGCATGAAAGTGGCATGATGTCCCTTAATTGACTGAGCGCTCTTCATTGAATTGGATAACTCCGAACATTATAAATTTAATTGAATTGAAATAGAATCGAATTGGATTGAAATCGAATTGAATTGAATAGATCATGGCCATTTGGAATACTGGCGTTGATTGGCATTGCCTCCGCCCATTGAATCGAATCGAATTGTTATTGACCAATGACCATTGATATTGAATTGAAAATTATTAAATTGAATAGTGTAATGATGATCATGCATCATTGATATCGTTAATTGTTAAATCAATATTGATCGATCATTTGACATTTTCCTGATCCATCATATTGATCTATGACTTTATTGTCCTATTGTTAAACTAAATCATTGATTCAATGTTCTATCGTTAATCGAACAATGCCATATTGATCGGGCAATTGTTAATTGTTATAGCTATTGATTTGGTCTTTTGACCATAGCTTGATTTAATTGCTTATATTGATAAACGTTATATTGTTAATTAATTATTGTATTGATTGCCCAATTGACTCGTCATTGATCATTTCTTATATTCGATTGAGCATGTTGATATTTAGTAGACCTTATGTACTGAGTATTTTTATACTTATGGATATTTCTTGTACCTGGATCCGTGCAGGTGAGAGAGCTTTGATAGAGGATGATGCTGCAGATGGCTATGCTCAGTGACAGACAGATGTTGTACATATTTTAGATCGAGTGGTCTAGTTTTTATTATTTCCGCATTTAGTAGAATTGTGAACTTATTGATATTTTAATTATTTGTAATATAATGGATTATTAGTTATTATTATTGAAAACGTCTTCCGCATTTATTGTTTATATTCCGTAAAAATATTTTATAAAAAATTGAGTAGCGCCTCTGGAACGACTTTGAACACGTGAAAATCACGTGAATCTCCGAGCGTTACACTTACTGTATGGACTCTAGTATTTAGTCACTTTTTTTTAAATGAAAAGTAACTAAAGAGTCATATAGTAAGTGCCCTTTTTTATTATTAAGGAAAGAGAAAAGTTGCTCTCATTCTCATCCTTTCCTTAACTTCTTCCTTTCATTCTTTTCCTTTGCCCTCCTCTCGGCAAGGACACCACCCGTAAGTGTATATTAGGTCACACACACATAAGCAATGATCGCGTTGGAATTCGGAACATAAAGCAAGAAGTATAAAGAAAATATTAATCTCGTGGCGAGTACTACTAAGTCGGCCGTCACTGACCAGTAGGGACCATTACCCATTAACTTTATAAGTTTTCGTTATATTAATACATACGATTGGCACTCCTAAGATTTTTTATTACTAATGTTAGTATGACTTCAAGAGCAACATTCAAAGGTGGTGATGAAACACCTTGAGCTAATTCAATGCGACAATGTTGAATCCCTCCATTCATTTTCATTTTTTTATGATAATAAATGAAATTGATCGAAAAATTATTAATAAGTGTTTAAGTGATGACAATAGATACATAAGATTAATATGTGAATATATTTTAAAGAATTTGCGACACCAAAATTTGGAAACTAAATTTTTAATGCAACCAATTGAATGATCGGTTGAACTTATGCAATTGGTCGGTTGAACGATCGAATGACAATTGGATGATGAAGTGAAAAATATGACCGGACTATGGAATCGGTCGATCGTTATATCAAGCGACCTCATGTGAGAGTTGCACGATTGATGCGAAACTTCAGACAAGTGGACAGGCCAATTAACTGACCTCATAATGCGAACGGAAGTAATCAATTTATTTGTTCTTTATTTCAGAAAAATATATATTTATTTGCTATCCTACTAAGAAATTGAACCTCGTAACATATACAGTCTTAATATATTAATTTATTTGCTATCCTACTAAGCAATTGAACCTCAATTTAATATCAATTTGTTTTTTTTTAAAAAGGAGTCTGTAAATTAATAAATATATTAATTTAATATTTTTCTGTTGGCCCCTCCCAATTTCCAATATTGGTTCCGTACCTGGTGACACTGTACGTGCATTCGAGAATTATTCTTCGTTAGGTAAAGTTGGACAGATCGACTGCTTCGATAGATTCCATGAGCTGATCCTGCTCTGACGTGCTAACTTGTCTGACACCCAAGCCATGGAAAATGATACGATCATACGAAGCCAAGCCAGATCGAGTAGGAAAATTAACATACAAAGCCAGATCGAAAACGATGTAGGCAGTCAGTCGGCATCTTCACAGGGAGATCGATCGAGCTGCTGAAACCATAGGACGAATACTGAGAGAGGTCATGGGGTTCCAGCTTTGTTTTGCTTTCCTTGTTGTGGTTGCAGTCTTCGCTGCTGCTTGTGCTGCTGCTGCGGCTGGAGATGGTGGTGGAGCGCTGATGGAGATGGAGGAACGGCTGCAGAATGGCTCCGCAGGGGAACGGCCGCCGTCCCTTGAAGTGGGGGACGACAACGAAGAGTGGGCGCTGCCGTCGGAGACCGCCAGGAGGTTCCTCGACCAGTCCGGCGACCACATAACGTACAACACCCTGAACGCGAACCAACCGGCGGGAGGGTCCGGCAAATCCGGGGAGCCTTACAGCCGGGGCTGCAGCACCGCTTACAACTGCAAGCCTTGATCCTGGCGGCGGACCAAGCGAACGGCGCCGTTTCATGGCTGCAAAAAGTACTGAATTGCTCTGTTCTTCTCTATTGTTGGTTAAAAAGTTTCTGTTTTCTTTAAATATAAATTTCTGCAAAGTAGCAGGATCGATGGCAATGTTGTTCTCCTCTCCAATGGTGATTTGTATGAGACTTCTCCTTAATCGTACTGCCATGGTTGAAGGATCGTCATCAACTGTTGGATAGTTGATACAGCTTGCTGTAGTCTGCACCATGCTTAGCTGCATCTGGATCAATGGCTCTGTGCACTCTGATCTTGTACTGCTTTGTCTTCAACGACAATAATTCATATAATCAACTTCGTAATAGCGACTTTTGTTCCCTTTTTTTTTGTGTGTTTCTCTATCAATTCAAAGTTCTAACTCTGTTGTTCGATTGAACAAACGTGATATCAACATGCCAATGAAAAAAGTTCTTTTTTTTATATATATATTTTGATTAGATCGCCTCATTTGATCTCCCATAAATTTGTCATTTAAACAGAAATGCCAAGTTATATGTTTGACTCGGAAATTTTATATAGGTTTGTTTATGTCATGTCAAAGATTTCAAGAACACCATAAAATACTCAAAATTTAAATATCAATAATGGATTAAAATGGGACGGCTAAAACTTGGATTAATTCAAGTACGTAGGATAAGTTATATATTCACATAAAGTGTTTTGTACCATATATAATATTAGGTGGTCAGCCCAAAAGAAATATATCAGTCACATAATTAAGACATGTATAGTTTTAGGTACATTAAAGAAAATTTCCATAGTAAATTCTATTTATTTTTCCAGAAACCATTTGTTTAATTATTTTTTAATTATCTCCTCGGCTCTTAGCATTTGATATCTACTTTATTTCATGGTTCTCATTAGATTATATTTGTCTTTTCATTTTCCCAACAACATAATTTTGAATTATTTCTTTAAAAGTAACTCCAATTTTTAAAGAAAAAATAACAAGACCCGGCTTCAACGGAAGGAGGTGAAAGGTCGGGCATTTCTTAGTTTCCTTTACTTTTTTTTTTAAGCTATTTTTTCTCTCTGTTTTATGATTTAAGGGTGTGAGACGGCGAAACAGAAATTTACCGGGAGAAGATTAATGATGAAAACTCCAGCATGATGCATGAACAGAAATCTCATAATTAATACAAATACAATATAATTCCACGAAATTAAGAAGAAAAAAAGAACTTTCACAAGATACAATTACTTGAATTAAACATGTGCATTACGTTGGTATTTTGCACTCTCGATCGACGTATATCCTGCCGGGGGGGGCAGGTGTACGACGCGCCTTGAATCGCTGGGGCAGGTCCAGGATTGGCCGGGTGACTTGGATTAAAAGTTTTATAATTAAACTGCACAGCGAGGATCCTTCTGGCCGTCGCCGACTCCAACGTCCACTCCTCTGGCGGTGACCATCCCGGGAGCTGCGGCCACCAGGAGTCCTGCTGGCCATACATGGAGGAGGAACCATTCGGCTGCACCCCGTTCACAGCTCCAAGATCTTGCCCTCCGCCCGCCGGTGCCGCCACCTCTTCGCGGCCTCCCCCGGCCCCACGGCCACGCCCATCAGCAGTGATCGGCGCAGCAGCAGCCGAAAATAGCATCACGAGTAGGAGAGCACTGCAGCAGCTGTACTCGTTAGAAGACGCCATCGTCTGTGTGTAATGCGAGAGAGGAGAGGCGTGTCTTCGTCTCTATTTAAGGACGACGATCCGCACCCAATCCGGTCGTCAACATTAATTTTATATTCTTACCACTTATATATGGACGGTTGACAATTTTAATCTAACTCAAGTTCGACAAAAAAATAATTTTTTAATAAGAGTTTAACGAAATTTAAATTCAAAATTCTTAATTTTAATATCACCTTAAATTTAATGTGATAATCAATTGTTTTAAAAATTGAAGTCGTTAAAAAAAACAATATTTTTGTTATATTCTTAACATTGTTATATTGTCGTCCCCACGCAAGTTGAACGCTCTTGGGGGGGTCGTCGTCGACGAATTGCACATGCATGCAGATAGATCTGCGCAAGAGCCTGAGAGGGAACAAGCGGTACAAACGTACGAACCGCCCTCCAAAAAAAAGGGTAATAATATCACCGGAGGAGATAAATTTTAAAAGGAACTTTTTAAATCTCAACTATAATTTTTCTCAGCTCGAGTCTATTCGTTAACTTAAGTTCAAATTTCGTTGAGTTCATATTTTTACCAATTGTGAAATATTATTTTTGCACTTACTCTTTGATATGAAAAAAATTAAAATATTAACACGAGCATACTATTGTATAGAATATTATTATTACATATAAGATTTTTACTATTAGTTTTTTTTAAAATTTTAAAATACTCTTATCAATCAGAAAGTAACGCAAATATACATAATTTATAATTATTAAAAAAAGAACTTAAAACAAATTTTTTATGAGGGTGTTCGGCAATGGAACAAGACCTACGACGGATAAATTACGTCAAATGCTCTTCAATTTTGATGTTTGCTTAGCGATATCCTCCGACTTCATAACATGAATGCCCTCTATTTTTGAATTCGTTTCACCCGTGCTCTTTTTAATCGGTCATCTCCTGGTTACCCCGTCGACAAGGCATACATGCGATCATTTTCTCTTTTCTTCATGTAAAAAGCCATCTGACATGATATTTTTTTCTCTTATGTGGCATGATTAAATAATAATAAAAATAATATAATAAGTAAAAAAAGAGGTCGACCTCTGCGGCCTTGCCGGTAGGGGTGTTCACGCGTCGGGTTAGACTCGACCCTTGAACAAACTCGACCCGACCCGATCAAATTTGCTCGGGTCCGATTCGACTTTCTTTTTTTAAAATTTTTTTCTTACTATTTTATATTTTATTCAATATAAAAAATATTATTTTAAATCATAAAAAAATAATTTTTTTTTATTTTTTTTAATATTATTCCATGAGCGGATCCTGTTCTGGCGTGCTAACTTGTCTGGCAGCCAATCCATAGAAAGTGATACGATCACACAAAGCCAGATCGAGTAGGCCCCTCGAGGAAACCACCAAGAGCTAGGAATTATTGCACTCGCCTGTTCGGAGCAGGAATCACGGCATCTATGTAGGCACTCAGTCTGCAGCTGCACAGGGAGATCGATCGAGCTGCTGAAACAACAAGAGGAAGACTGAGAGGTCATGTGGTTCAAGCTCTGTTCTGCTTTCCTAGTTATGATTGCAGTCTTCCCCGCTGCTGCTGCTGGAGATGGTGGAAATCTGCCGGAGATGGAGCAATGGCTGAAGAATGGTTCCGCAGGGAAGTGGCCTCCGTTGCTTGGAGTGGAGGATGACGGCGAGGAGTGGGGGCTGCCATCGGAAACGGCCAGGAGGTTCCTCGGCCAGTCCGGCGAGCATGTGACGTACGGGGCCCTGAAGCCGAATCAACCGGCGGGAGGGTCCGGCAAAACCGGGGAGCCTTACACCCGGGGCTGCGTCACCCCTTACAACTGCAAGCCGGGGCATTAAGTTGTCTTGGCTGCAAAAGTATTGATTGCTCTGTTCTTCTCCATTGTCAAGTTCAAACGTTTCTCTTTCTTCCCCTTTTCTTTTTACAAATTTCTGCGTGTAGTGAGATGTCATGTCATGTTGTTATCCTCTCTATGGTGATTTGTACGACACGTCTTTTTAATTCTACTACCTTTGTCGAAGGATCATCATCAACTGTTTGATACATCTTCTTGTAATTAGCGCCATGTTTATCTGCAACTGTTATTACAATCAGTAGTTTGTAACGGCAATTAAACTTTGTATCAGTTTTTTTGTATCAAACCGTTATGTACTGTAGTGAAGGGTATATAAATATTAAAGACTTGCAAGATGGAATCAACAGTGGTAGGCAGAGCTGATCAGTCAAAACGTTTGTTAGACGCTAATAGTCTCATATTCAAATCTTGGAGTCGCACTTTGATTAGGTAATTAATCTTTGTTGCTTTATCTTTTCGACTTCGAATTAATCAAGTGTTAATAGTCTTAGACACCGGAGGTTTTCCGTAAACTCGAGCCGGCATAAAAAAAAATTTGCAAGATGGTTCAGAGGTTGTGTGTACGCTGAGTGCTAGTAGTCCTAGATTTGATCTCAGAGTCTTCTTGATCAAGGTATGCCTTTTTCGTTTGAGTTCGAACATTAAATTAGTCAGATATTAATAATCCGAATACCGATGGATTACTGACCATGATAAAAAAAAAGACCTGCAAGACTTGTGATTTCTGCTTGTAGTTTCTGTCATTAATTGCTCGTGCACTCTAATTTCCTACTGCCTTGTCGCCAGTGACAAAATTTCATAAATATCACTAGCGACTCTTATTCTTTTCTCTTTGTGTGTGTGTGTGTCCATCCATTCGATTTCTAACTCTCTTATTCGATTGAACTCACATGATATGAACAGGCCAATAAAAAAGCTCTTATTTTGATTAGATCACCTCATTTGATATCACATAAAATTTGCCATTTTAAACAGCAATGACAAGCTATATGATTCGACTCGGAAATTTTATATAGATTTATGCCATGCCAAAGATTTCAAGAATAGTACCATAAAATATCAAAATTTAGATCTCAACAATTAATGGATTCACATAAATATTAAGCTCAACACACACACACAAATATATATATATATATATATATATATATAATTTAATTAACAAAGTTTCCCCTTCCTTAATTCAGAGAGTCGATTTTTATTTACCTCTCATAAATTAATTAAAAATAGAGGATTCTTTTATGTATGTTTCAGCAGCTTCTGTCATTCGATTGCTTGTATTTCCTCATGGCGCAAGGGTTGGTGTATGAGTCGCCTCCTCTTGCAGGCCCCTTTAATGGGACTTGTGGATTCGGTACCAAAGCATGCGGTGTTATAATAGGGCCTTTTGATGCGAGGATCCTTCTGGCCGTCTCCGACTCCAACGCCCACTCCTCCTCCTCCTCCTCTGCCGCCGACTGAGATCCGAGGAGCTGCCGCCAGTACTGCCCATCAATATTGGAGGAGGAAGCATTCGCCAACGGCCACATTTGTTCTGCTCCGAGATCTTGTCGTCCGCCTACCGCGAGTAGGAGAGCACTACAACAACACACTCTGCGAATTGCCATCTCTCTCTCGTAGGAGAGCACTACAACAACACACACTACGAATTGCTCTCTCTCTCTCTCTCTCTCTCTCTCTCTCTCTCTCTCTCTCTCTCTCTCTCTCTCTCTCTCTCTCTCTCTCTCTCTCTCTCTCTCTCTCTCTCTCTCTCTCTCTCTCTCTCTCTCTCTCTCTCTCTCTCTCTCTCTCTCTCTCGTGTGAGTGTGAGTGTGCAGTGCGAGAGAGGAGAGGCGTCTCTTCATCTTTATTTAACCGTATCTACTCATCTACCAACGCAAACGATGGAGAGGCTCTCTCTGTTCTCCATAGGGTGATGTACGTGTCACATGTCATTTTTCGCTCGATGCCTCGTGCGGCGCTTAGACGTGCCCAACGTCTAGGCAGATTCTTTTGAATATTTTGTGAAAGCTTGCTTATGGCACTTTTCGAATGCCAAAATTTTTGGTACGCTCGATCTCGAGCGGCCGCTTCTTCGGTGGAGGCGTTCGTAAATGAACGGGCATCTCGGTGGAACGTTTAATCTCTTGGGACGCTCTTTTGTGGGTTGTCATCCCACGCTCGAAACACAGTGTTAGATTTAAGGAAGATTGAAATATTTGTTGAGAAAATAGAGATGATTACAAAGCTTGGGGGGAGCACTAGCTGGTCTCCTCTTACTATACTACAGGCTCGTGAGGTCCATACGCGACGTATGATGTGGAGGACAAGCCAAGGGGGTGCACTTTTCAGAAGTGCAAAATTATAAAATTGACACTATCACACTTGAAAAATAAACTAAGTATAAAAGTGGGTTAAAAAAAAGAAAATTACATAAAGTAAGATAACTCGGCGTGTCCCGGGGAAAGCCCCGGGACATTCTCCCCCACTCAAGTCAGCGACGTCTCTGGAGCTGCAGCTTGGAATTCTTCAATCTTCTGCTTGAACTACCACAAGTCTTCGGCTGTCTCCCAACTTGTGTCGGCGTCCGGTCTTTCGCTCCATCGAACAAAATACTCCTTCCGATTCTTCGTGCGGACATCGAGTACTTCTTCAACTTGATTAGTAAACTGCTGACGGATGACCGACGGGACGCGGTCTGAAACTTCATGCCCGGGATCTTCAGTATCTTCGACGAAGAGCTTCAGTAGGCTGACATGGAAGACGGGGTGTTGTTGCATCTGAGGCAGGAGCTCCAACTTGTAGGTCACCTTGCCTACCTTCTTTAGGATCTTGAATGAGCCTTCGTAACGCCTAACGAGGCCCTTGTAGGCCACCTTGCCTACCTTCACTTAGTCGCAGATGTTGAACCAGCTTCACAAAGACCAAGTCTTCGACTTCAAAGTTGACGTCCCGTCGGGTGGTGTCCGCCCACTTCTTCATACGCTTCGATGCATTGTGTAAATATGCTCTCGCCATGTAATTCTGCTCATGCCATTCCCTCGCCATGCGGTGAGCGACGGGAACTTTGCCACCATAAGATGTAGCGACGGCCTGGGACGTCAGAGGTTGCTGCCGCGTCACTATCTCAAAGGGACTCCGATTGGTCGACTCGCTCCGCTACAAGTTGTAAGAAAATTGTGCGATGTCGAGTAGCTTCGCCCAGTCCTTCTGATTGACATTCACATAGTGTCGCAGGTAGATCTCCAAGATACAATTCACCCTCTCAGTTTGGCCGTCGGTTTGAGGATGAAGTGCTGTCGAGAAATGCATGTTGGAGCCCATCATCTTGAACAATTCTTTTCAGAAGTTGCCAACGAATCGACCATCCCGATCGCTGACAATGCTTTGTGGAAGGCCCCAATACTTCACTACATGCTTCATGAATAACTCCGCAGCTTCAGTAGCAGGACAACTTGCGGAGCCGACAATGAATATAGCATACTTGAAAACCGATCGACGACCACCATGATGGTACCCGCCCCTTAAAACTTGGACAGGCCCATGATGAAGTCCATGGAAACATCTTTCCATGGCCGCTCTAGAATAGGCAGGGGTTCCAGAAGTCCGCCGGGCGCTCGATTGAGATTTATGTCTTGCTGGCAAACAATGCATGTCTTCACAAAAGCTTCAACATCATCCTCCATCCTTGGTCAGAAGTAGTTGTCTTCGATGAGTGCCAAAGTGCGGCGGATGCTCGGATGTCCCGCCCACTTGGAATCGTGGAACTCCTGCATGATAGTGCGCCGCAAGTTGTCGAACAAAGGAACGTAGATGCGACGTTCCTTGGTGAAGATCAGCCCATCTTCCACCCAAAAGCAGCGTGTTTTTCCTTCATTTGTTTGCTCGAACAGGTTCTTTGTCGTGAGATCTGCCTCTAGTCCTTTCTTGATCCTCTCGATCATGTCGGCCTGAGAGGAGCTCATGGCCATCAATTCCACGTGTCGGCTGAGGGCGTCGGCAACGACATTCGACTTGCCAGGCTTGTACTCCAGGACGTAGTCAAACTCCACCATAAAATCTTGCCATCTTGTTTGCTTCGGCGAGATTTCTTCTGCGTCTCGAAGTAACTTGTCATGACGTTATCCGTCTTGATATGAAATCACGACAGGAGAAAGCAGTGCCGTCATGTCCGAAGGCAGTAGATCGCCGCGGTTAGGGGTGTTCACGGGTCGGGTTTGACCCGACCCGACCCGCCCGATTTTGATCAGGTCGGGTCGGGTCAGCCCTCTTTAGAGGGATGGATCCGATCGTCGGGTCGCCCGACCCATTTTTTCTTTTTTTTTTAAATTTTTTTCCTTACCTTTTCTATTATTTAATATAAAAAAATATGATATAATATTTATTTTAAAAGCATAAAATAATTTGTTAAACATTTAAATATTATTTTCCGTATTTAAAATATTTTATTTTAATATTTTTTTTAATTTTTAGTATAAAGTATAGGCTGAAAACTAAAAAAAAAATTCGGGTCGGGTCGGGTCAACTCGAGTAAGAAAATTCTGACCCGTACCCGACCCGAACCGGGGTCAGGTTGAGATCGGGTCGGGTCGAGTCCGACCCGACCCAAACTCGACTCGACCCAAATTGGTTTGGGTCGGGTCAGATCATCGGGTTCGCGGGTCGACCCGACCCGCTGAACACCCCTAACCGCGGTCATCTCCTTCTCCTGAACGGCGTAGCGTCGCTCCGTGTCGTTGAGTTTGTGACTCTCGAACGCCACGGGATATCCCTCCTGCATAAGAACTCCTCCAATGACATAGTCAGAAGCATCTGTCTGTACCTCGTAAGGCTTGGTATGGTCTGGCAGGACGAGCACCGGTTCCTCTGTCATGGCCCTTTTGAGGGTGTCGAACGCTTCCTGGCATGTCGGCGTCCACTCCCACTTCACATTCTTCCGGAGGAGATTCATCAAAGGGGTCGTCACATGTGAATACCCCTCGACCAAGGAACGAACGCATGTCGGGAACCCGCCTGGGCGGCTCCCACTCCATGATGGCCCGAATCTTCGTGCCATTCATCTTCAGTTTGCCACATCCGATGACATGTCCTAAGAAGTGCATTTCCGGTTGGGCGAAAACACACTTCTCCTGCTTGACGTATAGCTCGTTCTGCCGCAGCACATCGAACACTTGCCGAATGTGTTCGATATGCTCCTCCAAGGTGCGGCTGTAGATCATGATATCGTCGAGGTATACAACCACGAACCTATCAAGGAATGGTTGCAATACCTTGTTCATGAGAGTGCAGAAGGTCGCTTGGGCGTTGGTGAGGCCGAAAGGCATCACGAGAAACTCGAAGGAGCCATATTTTTGTGACACATGCCATCTTCTGCACATCTTCCTCCACAATCCGGACTTATCAATAGCCCGAACGAAGATCCAACTTGGTAAACCATCTTGCACCGCCAAGTTGGTCAAACAAGTCTGCCACCAAAGTGATGAGGTACTTGTTCTTCACCGTAAGCTTGTTGAACGCCCGGTAGTCGATGCACATCCTGAGTGAACCATCATGTTTCTTCTGAAAGAGTACCGGGGCGCCATGTGGAGACTTTGAGGGCCGAACGTATTCTACATCCAATAGTTCGATAAGTTGCTTACGGACTTCATGTTTCGGAGGCAATCGCTTTGGGAGCTCCGGTGACATGACGTCCGCAAAGTCCTCAAGAGTTTCAAGGACTTTGAGAGCTGCTAGAGTGGAGGGCCCCGGATCTTCTAATATGACGGTCGCCAGGAAGGTGTGCTCATGTTTACGCAACCCCTTCGCCACTTGCATGGCGGAGAGGGTCTTCTGCTTGAGATCACCTCCCGACCTCACAGGAACGTTGTAGGGTCCCTTGGGGTCGAAGATGACCATTGAGTTGGTGAGCGGGATGACACATGCAGCAATGTGTCGCGAAAAAGAGATGTCCGTCACCACTTCGTAGTCGTCCATCAGTGCCACCATCACGTCGAAGTTTCTCGACCACTAGCCGATGCAAACCTTCACTCCTGGAGTAATTTCTGTGGTCGAGATAAATTTCGCATTCACCGTCTTGAACGTAGCATTAGTCTTCTACAGTGGTAGCTTCAACTTTTTGACGGTCACTTCTGACACGAACAACTCCGATGCTCCCGTGTCGATGAGGGCGTTGAAGACTTGCCCGTTCAACTCAATGTCCGCATAAAATTGAGCGGCCGATGAAGGACCTTCGAGACGTTGATGGCGCTGAGGACGTGCATCGAACTGAGACACGCTCCTCCTTCTCCTTCTCGTCGGGGCAATACATGGCGTTGACCGTCGCCTTTTGCGGACAATGTGGACCCTTGCAAATGTAGCATGGCTTTGGTGGCTTTCCATCCCTCTTGAATCTATCATTGTTGGGCCTCCTGTCTTGATGTCCCTTTCTTTGTCTTCATAGTGCGACTTGCCTCCTTGCGACTTTGGCTTCTCTCCCCCACCATTGTCCTTGCTCGAGGGCTTTGGTGGTGGAGCGTTCATTTTGGCATACTCTACGAGCGACTCAACAGTAGCGACTAGCGAACGGAGGTTGGGGCAATCTTGTCGCTCCAACTCCGTCCTAGCCCATGGCTTCAAACCCTTTACGAAGACTGCCAACAATGGTCTTCGTCCACCTGAGAGTTCTGTAGGCGGAGCTCGGTGAATTCTTTCACGTACTCCTTCAACGTGTCCTTTTGGCAAATGTTGAACAACGCAATCTTGACCTCCAATCCCGATTTGACGGGGCAGAAGTAATTCGTCAGCTGTCTCTTGAAGTCGTCCCACCTATCAATGGGCTCAACGTTGCCACGTCCCACATCGTCGCAATGGCACCGCCACCATAGACTCGCCGCATTTTGCAAGTAGAAGGATGCGGTCTTCACCATCCTCGCTTCGGACGTTACGTCCAAGGCCTCCATGTACCTTCGGACATTCCACAGAAAGTCACTAATCTCCTTCGTCGATCGCTCGCCTTTGTAGGGCCGTGCCTTCGGCACATCAATCCTTGCCTCATGCGGGGCGGACGTCTCGGGACGCCGCCCGTCTTCATAGCGTCGCTTGAGTTCTTTCCGCATGGTATTGAACTCTTGCTCCATTTCGAACCGCATGTTTGAAAGACCATTATCCAAGGTCTCTCGCATGTTCATAATCGTCGCCTCCATGGACTCCCGCCACGTATACAACGGCGTCATCTCGTCCCGCACCGTTGCGAGATCTTCTTCAACTTCTGTTCGTGCGTTGCGAGTTGGTTCGTGCGTTGCGAGTTGATCTTGCATCTCGCCCACGTCCAATTGGAATTGGCCGAGGCGTTGCTCGAAGGCGGACAAGACGTCCTTCGAGCGGGCGCGCCCTCGCTCGAGGCGGCCCTTCTTCGGTGCGATGGGTTCATTCATTATTATCGAATTCGACGTCATTTCTTCTTGATCGCCGAACGCCAACTTGAGCGGTCCCAGAAACGCTGCTCTAATACCAACTTATCACGGGGTCATTTTTCGCTCGATGACCCGTGCGGCGCCTAGTCGTGCCCAACGTCTAGGCGAGTTCTTTTGAATGCTTTGCGGAAGCTTGCTTATGCCACTTTTCGAATGCCACAGTTTTTGGAACGCTCGATCTCGAGCGGCCGCTTCTTCGGTGGAGGCGTTCGTAAATGAACGGGCACCTCAGCGGAACGCTCGATCTCTTGGAATACTTTGAGACACTCTTTTGTGGATTGCCACCCTACGCTAGGGAAGCTTAAAATCTTTGTTGAGAAAATAGAGATAATTACAAAGCTTGATGGAGCACTAGCTGATCTCCACTTACTATACCGCAGGCTCGTGAGGTCCATATGTGACGTGTGATGTGGAGGACAAGTCAAGAGGTGCACTTTTTAAGAGTGCAAAATTATAAAACTGTCACTATCACATTTAAAAAATAAACTAAGTATAAAAATGAATTGAAAAAGAAAAAAATTACATAAAGTTGTCCCGGGAAAAGCCCCGGGACATACGTACGCGGTCTTGTCTGTCGTCAACAAATTGATGGGGGCACATGCATGCATTATTGCAGATCTGCCCAATGCAAGAGCTGCGAGGCAACAAGCGGTGCAAATGAGTTACGCAACGCGTCATAATACGTAGCAGACGATTTGACATGGTACCTACCAAAAAAGGATAATAATATCACCGGAGGAGATACCAACAAAGGTTGATCTAACTCTTCCTCGTTTAAGTAATATTTCAAATTCGTACAATTTTTTTTTAAAAAAAATCTTACTTGTCATTGTAAGTATCCGACGCATAACGATCTCTTACGAAGTCGACGGTGGATTATTCTCTAAACTATAAAAAGTGCACATAATTATTAATTAAAAAATCGCGAGTTGAAAAAAAAAAATCACGTGAGGAGATCGATCAATTTAAGATGAAAAGTAGGTAAGTTTCTTCTAGAAATGAGATAGGCTTCCCTGCAAAGGGAATAAAATGTAAATGGTGCTTATATAAAAATTAATAATAAAGCTGGTCACACTAAAATTATGTTAAATATAACTTAAAATTGTTAGTAGCGTTTATTAAACGTTACTTTATACACGTCAGAACAAGTCTGTTACAAAAAGTACTAATAACATTTATTTCATAAACGATACAAAAGATATAAACGTTACCAAAAATGTATCTTTTGGTTAGGCCTAAAAGTTACATAAAAGGTGCTATTTAGTAACACTTAAACATTACCAAAACTAATTATTAATAACACTTAAACATTACCAAACTTTGATTATTAGTGACAATTAATCGTCAAAAAGGCTTTTTTGTGGTAACGTTTAAATGCTACAAAAAATAAATTTTTGTAATGTTTAAATATCATAAAATTAGTCATTTTATAACATTTAATCGTCTCAAAATTACCTTTTGTAGCATCTAAATGTTACAAAAAGATCACTTTAATAACATCACATGTCACTAAAAGTTATTTTTTCCTTTTTTTATCTTTGATAATAAATTAATTAAAATCAATAGTCATTTGACATTCAAGCAATTACATTAAGAGACATTTCTAAAACTAAAATGCAAATTCATTTCACATAAAATCAAATCATTTACATTCAATTTTTTTTTAAAAAAAAATGGAACTCACCATTTCAACATAATCAAATTTATCATGACAAGAAATTTAAAATAATTAACTTTATATATTAGCATTCTGTGTCAACATACAAATGAGTAAACTACAAAAGGACACTGCATAGTGCTCCTTGCTCCTTTTGCTTTTGTTTTCTTGGTCTTCTCTTGTTCAAATATATGATCACATATTTCATAGGATGCTATTTGTCTTCGCTCGGCAAGCGACATTTCAACTTGGCGGTCGAGAAATTAGGCAGCAGTCGATCGATTGGGTGGTATCGTTGCACCATCGAGGATTTAGGAATCGAGTATCGAGCGTCTGACAGCATCGAGGATCCAGTTGCAGCGGCGAGGATCGAGCAGTCCCCGGATAAGGCACGATCTGGAGGCACAGTTCACGTCGAGGATAGATCAAGTGGTGAGATGAGAGAGAATGAGGCGGGAGAGAGAGAGAGAGAGAGAGAGAGAGAGAGAGAGAGAGAGAGAGAGAGAGGCGGAGACCGGACACCATTGGATCGCTAATGCAAGGGGGAAATGACATTTAGTTGATTCGTTTAATTAAACATAACTAATACTTTTAGCTTCTAGTGACACTTGTAAAATTTTCAAACGTTACTTATGATCAATTTTCTTGTAGTCGTACAGTTGACGTCAGAATGTTAATATAGAAGCAATGCAACAAAGAAAAGGTATGGATAACATTAAAAAAATATCTAACTAATATTTATACATTACCATCATGCGACTAACATTCATCTTATGTTATTCTATTGGCCTACCTACCCAATAAAATAAAATATACTTTGATCTTAATTTGATCTATGATAGGCGGTTTTAATTTGATCTGCCGATCCACAAGTGCGATTGGTCGATTGACAGTGTTTTTTTATGCCCATATGAAGGTGGTGTTTAGAGTTATTAGTATTTCACCAATTCAAAATAAAAAAAGAATTTAGTCAGATGTTAATAATCCTAAATATCGAAAATCTCCTAAAAAAATATGAAAAAGGATGAGGAAGAAGATTATATCCTAAGCAAATGATAATTTAAAAAAAAAATAGACGTGAAATTATTAACTCTCAGGAACTACTCGCTGAGCACAAACTCTGGTATTGTGCCAATGTAATTAGATTTGAAATTAATAATAGACCGAGTTGTTTTCACAGCCTAGTTAGCAGACATGTCAAACCACTCAAAAGGTTTGAGAGTCGAATTTAAATTTAATTTTGAAGAAATGAATTGAATATTCAGGTTAGAACAAATTCTAACTCGATAATCTAACTATTTTCACCCGTAAATAGTAACGTTAATAATTATTTTGTATTAAATTACTTACGTTGTTAAAGAATATCCATATTCATTAATTGTGAAATTATTTATTTTAGTTGTGTTTTCTTAATTTTAAACTTATATTTATTCTTAAAATCGTCAATTATTACAATAATAAAAATTAGTAAACTACTATAATGATCTATAGGTAAGGATTGTGCTTGATTGATTATTGTTTAAATTTTTAGAAGTAATTCTTGTCCTTTTAAAGATTGTTTGTTATAAGTAGTTATCGATTCTTGTAAAGTATTCTTAAATAAAACGATCGAGGGCTGAACCATTAAATTAAATGAATAAGGTGCTGGAGTTCCGAACATATATTAATAAAATTTATCAAAAAACTCAGGACTTATTTGGATTGAAAATTAATTTTGAGAGGTGAGGTAGAATATGAGATTGTGAATCTTATTTGAATAATTATTTTACATTAATTAAGAGGGACGACATGAATTAGCTAAGCTCTTTTAATATCTTATTTCTCATTTCACTAATTATAGATCACATTAACACTCTCTTCTATTTCTCTCTTCCTTTCTCTTTTCTTTTCTTTTTCATTAGCCTCTCCTCTCTTTAGTATTCGTAAATAAATATTACGATAAAATATTTTTTATTTATATTTGTCTTTCATTTTTAACTTTTAAAATAGATGAATAAAATAATTATAGAAAAATAAATTAGAGAAAAGTAAGAAAAAATAGGTCAAAAAAGAAATATAAAAAGAATAAAATAAAACGATAAAGAACTATATAATAAATTTTTATTAACAATTAAATATTATAAATGATTTAATATATATATATATATATATATCGAGGAGTAGAAATGACTTTTATACAAATAAATCTTTCATTGTTCCATTCCATATTTTTTTATAATTTATTATTCAAACATAACATATTTCACCATTCTATCATTCATTTTGCCACTTCATTAATTATTTATCAAATAATTCCTGAAGGAAGAAGTGTATAAAAAAATATTAATCTCTTGATGAGTGATACTAAGTAGGCCGTCACAAGGACCATGGCACATAAGCAATTGATGCAACACATTCATTATACATTTCATAATTTTTTAGTTTGCTTCATTGTAACTATTTAAATGATTTGATCTTTATTTAAAAAAAATGTGGATATTTTTCTTTAAAAAAAAGTAAAATGCTTATTTATCAGTGAATGCTCCAGAGGAGTTCAATTAAGTATAAAAAAAAATGAAAGATATCCCGAGGTGAATACTTGAACCAAAAATGATTACATGATGCCCATCGATTTAAATTGGGTAATAATGTGTACAAGTAAATAATTCAGAGATTTATTTGCTATCATATAAGCAATTGAAGCTACCCTCATTAAGATATAAATTGAGATCTTTTTTTTTTGTTAAAAAAATATTAAATTAGTCCTAAAATAATAAATATTTTATTTTATTTTTCATTCATCCCCTCCAAACTTCCAATATTGGTCCCGTACGTAGCTGGTGGCGCTGGACGTGCATTAAATGGAAAAGAAAAGACAGAATTAATTGCTTGGAGGTAAAAGTTGGGCAGATTGATAGTTCCATGAGTGGATCCTACGATCATACGAAGCCAGAGCGAGTAGGTCCCTCGAGGAAACCACCAAGAGAGGTAGGAATTAATATCGCATTGCCTGTCCCCAGACCCAGAGCTGGAATTACTGCAACTATTTATTTATGGCAGTTCAGTCGCAGTCTGCAGCTGCACAGGGAGATCGATCGAGCTGCCGATACAACAACAACAAGAGGGAGGAGAGTGGGAGGTCATGTGGTTCAGGCTCTGTCTTGCCTTCCTAGTTATTATGATTGCCATCTTTGCCTCTACTGCTGCTGCTGGTGGTGAGGATGGTGGGGAACGAGCTCTGCTGGTGATGGAGCAACGATTGCAGAATGATTCCGTTGGGCAATGGTCGCCGTCCCTTGTGGTGGAGGTTGATGACGAGGAGCGGGCGCTGCCGTCGGAGACCGCCAGGAGGTTCCTCTACCAGTCCGGAGATCTAGGGTACGGGAGCCTGGACCCGAATAAACAGGCGGGAGGGAACGGCAAATCCGGGAATCCTTACACCCGTGGCTGCCTCACCATTTACAACTGTAAGCCTAATTGATCTTGGTGACGGACCAGGCGAATGGCGTCGTTTTATGGCTGCAAAAGTATTGATTGCTGTGTTCTTCGATTTCTAAATTGTCAAATTTAAAAGTTTCTGCTTTATATATATAGGATGGCATGTTGTTTTCCACTCTATGGTGGCTTGTAATATGAAACGTCTCCTTAGTTGTACTGCCATTGTTGAAGGATCATTACAGATTATTGTACTTTGCACCATATATATATGCTTAGCTGCATTTGATCAATGGCTCTATGCACTCTGATCATGTATTGCTTTGTCCTCAATACCAATAATTTCCGATGGTTTTTTTCGACGGGCCAAACTCCGTCTAAAGTGCCGAAGGATTTTCCAAAGAATCGAAATATCCGTTGTAATTATGATCGAAGAAATTTTTTACGGTTTGGGCCATCTAAACTTATGATGATTTACAAATCGTCGAAATATCCGTTGCAATTTTCGATGCTCATAATTGTCGAAGACAGTAGACGAGGGTCATTAGTTTTTTGCGTGGTCTTTCGACAACTCTGACCGTCGAAAGTTTCGACGATTCCGGTACCCATCGAATCTTAGCTGTCGAAATATGTTAACGGTAGCAACACTTATTTATTTATCTATTGTTTTTACTTTCGACGGTTTTGATCATCGGAAGTTGCGAGGGTTTAATGAATCGCCGAAACTTTCAACGGTTAGAACCGTCAGAATTTGAACTCATCTTATATATAATTTATATTTGTTTCGACGAATTCGACCGTCGAAATGGAAGATATGTAATTTATATTTCTATTTCACATGATATATAATTTTATATTATGCGTCGGTTAGAAGACGGTTTGTGGAACCATCGTGCTGCTGCGTCCATTGCTGATGCTGATGCCGCTGTTGCTATTTTTTCTTCCGGTTGAGTTCAACAAGGAGCTATTTTGGTTGGACGACAGCTGAATGGATCCCTTGAAGACCCACATGACTATCACGTGCTCATAATCATTTCAAAGGTATTACGCAATTCTATGTAAATAAATTTTGCAGAAAATAAACTCTATAAATGCGGAAATAAGATCGCCTAACAATATAATATCAAGGAGCTGGATACGTCCATGACTTCCACCATACTAAATATGCAAAAAATAAAAGCTAATCCAATAATCTAGTAGGATTAAATTCTACATCATGTGCAACATCTCTGTCACTGAGTCTGATCATCTGCATCACCATCTTTTATCATCTCACCTGCATGAATCTAGATGTAGGGAAAAACCCATGAGTATAAAAATACTCGATAAATAGGGTCTGACCATAACAATAAATAGATCAATAGTGCTCAAAAATTAATAATCAATAATCAATAAGGAATAATAATAAATAGTGCACAGGACAGGACAATATAAGAAAGCTCAATAATCAATAATGCCATGAATCAATGAAGGGGATCAGGTAGAAGATCGGATCAATCAATAGCAAAAACGTTCAGCGGTATGGGCCATCCAAATTTGAATTAATATTTTATATTATTTACCTATATTTCAACCGGTTTTGACCATCGAAAATGGGCTCTATAAATATCCAACCCTTCTGTCACTTTTTTCGATTTCCCTCCCGATCGTTTGCTTCGGTCCGACGATGACCTCCGATCCGGCCTTTGCAGTCCTGTGCTCCACCGCCGCCTGTGAGACCCGCCGCCGCCTGCCCGACCCGTCGCCACCTACGCGCGTGACCCGCCGCCGCCTGAGCGAGCCGCCGCCCGCCGCCCGCCGCCTCCTGAGCGAGCCGCCGCTCGCTGCCTGTGTGACCCGCCACCGCCTCTGCGTTCATTCGGCTCCGGCGTAGGTAGGTTCCCCCCATCCTTCGGCCTCTCCCCTCCGCCCTTGCCCACGCCGTCGTTCGTTCCAGTGTTCGATCCGCCCGATCCATCCGACCGTGGCGGCCAGATCAGATGCGGCCACGCCAGACAGTTCCGCGGCGGAGACCGACATAGACCAGATCCGGAGGTGGCGAATTCCGGCTGGAAACAACTTTGTGCAGTGTATTTTTTTTCTTTCATGTATGTTAATGTACGCTCATGTTAATGTATGCATTATTTCATGTATTGTTTTCTTGCTTGAAAAGCATTGTGAGGTTTCTCCTTTCGACAACTTTAAAAATGTAAGAATGCATAAATTGAGTGTTTCATAAATTTGGAGATTATATTTTTTTGTTGTCTTATTTTAATTTATATGCAGGTTATTATAATTATTTTATTGTCTCTGTCACTCCAAACGACGTAAGTTATTTATTTTTAAGTCATTACTACTCATATGTGTTGACAAGGAAATATGAATTCTATTTATTGTAATAGTTATGAAATACGAAATATTTTTAAATTCCTTATTTTAAATTTCATTCATTAGTTCTAATTTGTTATTTTAGAGTGCAAATATGATTACTTAGAATTATGTGGTGTTTGTTTGATATTACGTATTCTAATTATGTATTTTATTTAGAGTGCAAATTAGTTCTAATTAGTTGTTTATGATGTTTCTTTGATATTTTATTTAGAATTTAATATGTGAACCTTTTAGCGATTGTTTATTTAAATTTATTTAGCATTTTTATTACATATTCTTCGTGTCTCCAAATTAAACAAGTGTCATGATTAAAGTATGATATGTCTCTTATTCTAAAATTTTAAAAATTAATTAGTATAACCTACAAATGATGCAGAAATTATGTTGTATTTGAAGGATCGTCGATGGATGTACAATAGAAATAATTTCGGCCGTAGAGGTTTGACACAAGAATTCATAGATGACGTTGAATATTACACTAGTGTGACTTATAAATCTTTGTAATTTCAACGGGAAGGAACAATTAGGTATCCTTGTTTGAAGTGTCTTAGCACAAAATTGCAAATGTTAGAGATAGTTAAGGTTCACTTGTATAGAAATGGTTTCAAACCAAATTATTGGCAATGGAATGATTTCGGTGAAGGAGCACCATCAATAAGCGTGCCAAATCAAGGTCTTCATCATGTCGATTCTCATGAAAGATTTAATTCGTAATACGAATAACTAGTTTATGACGCAGCTGCAATGTGAACATAGGATTTGAACAATACGAAGAGACACCAAATCCAGAAGCAAAAGATTTTTTTGAGTTGCTAAACGCTTCGAGCCAACCCTTATGGATCGGGTGTCATTCGGAACTATCATCTATCATTTGTTGTTAGAATGTTGAATCTGGAAGTATATCATAATATTTTACAAGCATGTTTTGGATCGAATTGCTACGAAAGTGATCTACCGATGAGTACAAATCTAAATGCGAAGTCAAGTCGAGAGTTCGACCAGGGCGCATGCTTGCATTCGGGTGGATGTGCATCCACGAGCACGATTGTGAAAAGAATGATAAAGTCTTTGAATACATTATTATATTTCAAAAAATAATATACATTATTTGACATTTTTCACTACAGGAGAAAGAGACGGGCTCATGACGAAATATTTCTCAGAACTCATCAGAAGAAAAATAAAGAATGGGTTTCAACGTTTGCTCGAGAGACATATGTAAGTAAATATATTTGGTGTGTTTTTTTTCAATTTCAGGATGGTTACATAACATAAGATAGTAAATTCGACGTTTTAAATAATATAGTTCATGTTTTTTTTTAAATTTCAAGAGGCTTACAAAATAAGAGAAGTCGAGCACATTACGCAAGCCACGCAGGAGGGGACCACACCGCTGACCCCTCGACAACTTTGGACATGAAATATACGACCTCGGATCATCTGTTAATAGTGCAAATATTGAATATGGTCATAAATCGGTATCAGGTTCCCCGAGTCAAGGTGTGCAACAAATGTTTGACAATATATGGGAATAACGTTTATCCGATGTTCAACAAAAGATCAGGCAGGAGGTTACGCAAGAACTCAGAAAAGAGTTCGAAGAACGTGAGCGTGAAATGAAGAAAGAGATGAAGCAAATGATGCATGACGAGTTCGACGACGACGACGACAATGTAGTATTGTAGCTTCTAGGTATTGTATTTGACGTTTGGACATTTGACGATATTGTATTGACATTTGACGTTATGCGTGATATTCAATTTCAATTTGGTCATTTGAACATAAATTATTTATTATGTTTTTTATTTAATTAATTACTTAATTCATTTAATTCGTTTGTGTTGATTTTTTTTAAATTGGTACCGACGGTTCAAACCGTCGGTAGTATCATAATCGACGATTGAAACCGTCGATAATCGATGGTTTGAATTGTCAAAATTTATAAATGGTCGAACCCATCGATAAGTATCGACAGTTTTAATCGTCGAAACTTAACGACGATTTCAGCCATCGAAACTCAACGGTGTTATCGACGGCTCAAACCGTCGATGTAAATTTTGACGATTAGAATCGTCGATAGTATCGACAGCTCAAACCGTCGATACATATCGTCGACCAAAACCGTCTCAACTCTTCATTGTTCGACTGCTCAACCTGCCAACTGGGATGTCGAACATTTCGACGGTTGTGAGATAACCGTCGAAAATAGTTTGCGACGCGTAGTTTTCGCGCAAATGCTATCCGTTGAAAAATCCGTCTATTATTGGCTTTTTACGTAGTAAATACATATAACCAACTCTGTTACAGATTTTTTTTGTTCTTTTTTTTCTTTTTCTGTGTTTATATCATCAATTCAAAATTCTAACTCTGCTATTCGATCGAAAACAGGCTAATAAAAAAGCCCTCTTTTTTTCTTAAAGATTTATTTATGTCATGCCAAAGATTTCAAGATCATACCATGAAATATCAAAATTTAAAATCTCAATCATGGATTAAAATTTGACGACTAAAGTTCAGATTTAAGTACGCAAGATAAGTTATGGATTCACATAAATGTTTTGTACCGTACATACGTAGTATTAACGCAACGAGCGTCGAATTTCGTGAAAATATTTTGAGGTATATTAAAGAAAATTTTCATAGTCAATTCTATTTCTTTTCCCAAAAGAATTTGTTTAATTTCTTTTATTATTTTAAAGCATGGTGATTGCGGTACCTTTTTTATTATTTTTATGAGAAATTTATATTTGTTTTTTTACTGTTCAATGCATCTTTTATTAATTAATAACAATAAAACTTATCCTAACCATATAAGTTTGAAAGGAGTGGATAATAGCTTCTCATCGCTTACGTAAAGATGTCGAGTTCGAATTTTATGAATATAAAAATTTTCGTTGAAAATCTCATTTGTCCATATGCTGCCCCCGATGACACCAATCAAGATATGGGTCCAGACTCCGACTTAAAAAAAATTAAATTCAAAATTTTAATTAAGCTAGAAAAACCGGTTATCACTTTATCTGAAACGAGACGAATCAACACACGGTGGGAGGTGGTGGCGGTGGCTGGCCAGTCACGCCACTGCCACGCGTGAAAGCTAAAAAGTCCACTTACACCACACAGAGTTCCAATTAACATATATATGATGTCTCTGACAGGTGGCGGTAGCAGCACCACTACTTGTTGGGCTCTAGGGGTGTGAACAAACTCAACCCGATCGGATTTGATCGGATCGGGTCAGTCCAGGGGATTTGGGGACATAAATTCGATCCAATTTGGTTCGGGTCGAGTCGGGCACCTAATTTTTTTTAAATTTTTTTGTTACTATTTTTATATTTATTTAATATAAAAATATTATTTAATATTTATTTTAAAGCATAAAATAAAGTTTTAAAGAATTTAATGTTATTTCTGCACTTATAATATTTTATTTTAACTTTTTTTAAAATTTTTAAATCAAATATAAGCTTAAGTTTAAATAAAAAAAATAAAATATCAAGTCAATCGGGTCGAATCAGATCAACTCGGGTTGAAAAATTCCAACCAATACCCGACCCGACCCTTGGTCGGGTCGAGTTCAGGTCGGGTCGGGTCGGACCTGACCACCGATCCGACCCGACCCAAATTTGGGTCGGGTCACCGGGTTCGCGGATCGACCCGACCCGCTGAACGCCCCTACTCATTGTCGGTGGAGCACAATGTGAACAACCATACACAACCATGCCTACATTCGACTGTCTCCGCGTGCACACAACAAAAAATAATAGTAATCCATGGTGGGTGGGTGGCCAAAGGAATCAATCAACAACGTGTTATTCAATTCAATTCAAGGCATCTTGGGCATGCATGCAACTAAGTAGTCAGTGGGAGGCTGAGTGGTCAAGGCACGCAAGTGCATCATGCACTTCCTCCAATTATCTCCGTGTAGTGTATACATAAACTAGTTGATCCTGAGCATGATCAGAAGATAAGGTGAGACAAATAAGGACGCAAATAATGGGGCTTAAGCTACCGTGCTTTGCCCTCCTGGTTATACTTGCAGTTGCTGCTGCTTCCATTGCTGATGCTGCTGCTTTTTCTTCCGGTCGAGTTCAACAAGGAGCTGTTTTGGTTGGACGACAGCTGAATGGATCCCTTGAAGCAGCAGTCGAGGAGGTGGAGGCGGAGGAGTGGGCGTTGCCGTCGGAGGCCGCCAGGAGGTTGCTGCTGGACAACAACAAGTACGTAGGGTACAAGGCTCTGGAGAAGGATAAGCTGGCGGGAGGTTCCGGCAGAGCCGGCGGATCTTACACGCGGCCGTGTGGCGACGGCACGTACAACTGCAGGGGCTGAGGAAATTATATTCATGCATGCAATGCAATTTCATTCCATGCATGGACGTCTGAATTGTGCTGTATGTACTTGTTTCCGTTTGGTTTCGGCGTTGGATTAGATCCTGAGAATTAAGGAGAAAAAAAAAACACATTTCTGTGAGCAGAAAAAAGAAGCCGTGAGGTAAATCACCGAAATGTAATTTGTTTTTCTTTTTTTCTTTTAACCTTTAGCACTTGGCGACATCTTTGCTTGCGAACTTTCTCACACATCATACCCATTTATTACACATCATAATAACATCTACTTTCTTACACATCATACCCTTTATTCTGTCCGTTTTCATTTTATTATAGTTGTTTTTTTTCATTTTCATAATAACATATTTTTGAATTTGTTGTAATAACTGCGATTTTTTAAAAAAATAAGACCTGGCTTCAACAACGACAACAAGACCTGGCTTCAACGCTTTCGTTATTTACGTTTACGTTTTTTTAAAATACTTATTTAGGCATCTATATATATATATATATATATATATATATATATATATATTACTAGTGAGACATATATTGGGAGAAGAATGATGAAACTAACAATTATTTTTTTAAAGGAAATGATTATTTACTAATTATAAAGTCAAGAGTTGTCATCGCGTAATATGTGGACGAGATTCGGAGGAGGAGATTCATCCTAAAATGTGTCGCTATGACAAGTGCAACCAAAATTAGCGAGGTAATCAGCAGTCTGATTTGCTTTCCGACAGGGACGGAGTGAGACCCTTCTTGGCCCCCCAAAATTTTTCACACCCCTATATAATTTGTATTACAAATAATTAAGTAAAAAAAATTAAGATATAGATTATGCATATATGATTGGCCACCCCTGATTGTGAAGTCTCGCTCCGTTACTGCTTTCCGATAGCAGTGTCAATCTGTTGATTGCTCAAAAAAAGGAAAGTAGATACAAAATGTTAGCATGCAAAATCATAGAAACTTGATGCATGCAAAATACAACATAATTAGTCATGCATTTAATCGCATTTCGATTCTTTTTCATATAGCTTGCATCAATTTATGGCCTTATTTGTTTTAATTTTATAAAAATAGAAATCTACCCAAATTATATGTTTCATTATATATAAGCAAGAGAGTCAAGTCATGAATCCACAGAAACAAATGACACTCAAATCGGAATTAAAACGGAGTCAGAAAGTGCAAATTAGTGAAGGCTGCCAGTGCTGAATTGAATATAACGGACCGTTATATGACCGTAACGGCCGTAACAGCAGAGGCGTGAACAACCCGTTACGGCCCATTAAAAGGCCCAGTTTTGAGTCAGAATCTGATTTAAACACTATAAGAGCCATTATAGAGCTATTGTGGATCGTAACGAAGACTGTTTTCGAGATTTCTTTGACTTTTTTTGGGGATTTTAAGTTCAGATCGAACCCAAACTTTATCCTGTCTCGGGGATGATTAAGAAACATATTTACTCAGATTTGAAGGAGTTTTGGATAGTTTTAAAGACCTATCAAAGTCAATTCCGAATTTAATCTTTTTAACATGAAAAGACTTCGAATCAAACCGAAACTCTACCAAAATTCTTGGGACCCCTGGAGGCTATAAATAGAGGTCGTAGAAGACAGAAAAACGTGTGCTTGAGACCTGGAAGCTGTGCTACAATACAGAGGCAAAATTCAGAGTTTTTTCGGTGTTTGTTCTGGAGAAACTGTACAGCAACTCAGCGCGTGTACTCTGCAGTGATCTAGAGACCATCGAAGGCGAAGAGTTCTGTCTTCTAATCATTGTTTGGATGCTCTTTACTCAAATTTCATTATTTCTATCTTTTATATAATAGTGATATTTAGTTTATTGAGAAAACTGCATAAACCATTATTAGATTTGAATTAATATAGTTATTCCATATTCTTTTGATTATGATTGTTACGTTTAATGCTTTTTACTGAGATTATTATATTCTGATATAAGATTACAAATCAAATTTTTGGTGATTTGTTTTAGGATTTAATAATATTTAGCGAATCGATCCTTAACTTAAAGTTGAAGCAATCATAACACAAAACTAGTAACTCATCGTTTGTGCTAGATTTTGTGCGGTTTATCAGTTTTGACCCAGCGATGATAACTGTTAGTTTATGAATTACAACTTAATGCATCTTAATATCTTTCTTAACCGAAGATTAACTCATCGTTTATGATCTTAAGTTTTGCAGGAATTAAGATAGTTTGATTTACTCAGCGTAGATACTAATAATTTAAGTAATCCTAATCCGTCTTAAGAACTTGTCTTGTTTATCATTGTTATAATTCAAACATCATCATGATTCATGTTAGTTAATAATTCATAATCTTTAGGCTCAACATCAAATTATTTTATTTTCTGTTATCTAATTTTCTACATCTTTATTTTCTATTTTTATATCACAACATCATTCTCTTCTCTTAGTAGATTATTAAGATAGATTAGATTTAATTAGTTCCTCGTGGGTTCGACACTCTACTCTCTACTTTATTACTTGATATGATTAGTGCACTTCCTAGCAATTTTATTGTTACAAATTCAACGCATCAAGTTTTTGGCGCCGTTGCCGAGGAACTATTGTTCATAATTCTTATTCTATCCCGTATAAGCTACTTTGAGAATTTTTATTTTTCTATTTTACTTCACTTTTTCTTTTAGTGTTGTGTAAGCTTTTCAGGAACTATCTTTGATACACAACTTGGTTATCGACGCTCACATCATTATTCCCTCAATGACGAAGAAGAAATCGACTACCACTCCACAAGTTGAGGAAAATAACATTGTTGTTCAGCAAGATGAGATTCATAACGAGACAATATCATTAAGAAAAAGTATTACAGAAAAGCCTCAACAAGTTCAAGATGAAGACTCATCACAAGATCTATATACTATGTTCAAACAATTGTTAGATCCTCTGTTAAAGAAACTCTCCACTCAACATTATCAAATTGAAAATATGGAGAAGCAAATTGACAACATCAGGCAACAAAGCAAGGGGACAGAAGGAGCTATTACATCAATACTTGAATTTACATTAGAGCCAACAATCAACCTCCAGGAAATGTTTAATCAATTCATTACAACAATCGAAGAGAAGTTCAAAGTGCAAGACGAATTAATCAGCAACTTGGAGGCCGAATTGAACCACCTTAGAAGGCAGAACATTGCTAGTGATATGTCATCTCCTCCTTTACAAAACTCAGGCATTCAAATCAAATTCGATGAGATGGAGGCCATAATTCATACACTTAAAAAGCAAGTTGTAGAATTAATTCCTCAGATTGCCAGCACGTACGAAGAAAACATCGAGGAAAATTCAGCAACTATAATATATCCATGTCACTATCAAGAAGGACGGATGCCACAAAGAGATTTTTATCTACAAAGGTGGACAACAACTTGGCGTGTGAAAGAGACAAGTCCATACATAATTGATGATGGACAAGTACAAAGGAGGCATGCACCTTTGGAAATCCCAACCAACATAACGACACCATCTCAATTTCATAATCCACCAATAAAAGAGAGGAGCATTCCAGCCACATTAACAATGAAGACCACATCAACGCAATGGAGACCCAAGAGTCCATCTCTGAATATCCAAGTCAATTCTTCATGTTCAACACAGAATCAGAGGAGTCCACGTACGTCTCCAAAACTTTTGACAAAACAATGGAGGCCAAAGAGTTCAATTTCACCTCGGGAACATATGACGCTTTCACCATCCTCAAATCAATCATTAGCTTCTATATTATTTCAGAAGCAAGTAGAACAGTTAATAAGCAGTGTCATTCAATCTCCACACTTCAATCAACAATGACAATTGAAGCTTCTACCAAAGGAAAAGATTTGATATTCCAAACAGATTGTGACTTCTGAGTCGATCAATCTCCACCACGATGAGTATTCACGATCACACAAAACTCCATGAGATTGTTCCTTAACTGCATTATTTTAATTGATAATTTCATATTAGTCTCAAAGTCGAGCTAGCGACTTTAAACTTAGAACTACTCATTCTTGATCCTTAAACTTATAATTTAGATCTTTCGCGTAATTTAGTTTAGATTAATTTAGTTCATGTTAGATTAGTTAGTTTGAATATCTTAGTTGCTTAGTCTCTTTAGTTTACTTCTATTATATTATATTATTTTATTTTATTTTATCAGGTCTCTGCGCATCACAAGTTGAATTCTGATGAAATTTAATTTTTTCAATTTTCACGAGTCGTTATTCACTTCTCACGGGTGTTACGCATATCTCACAGGTCATCATTTATAGTTTACGAGTCTCACAATGACATATATTTTGAACATTTGATCTTCACGGACCCTAACATTGATGTAACGACCTGTAACATCCCACATAACACCATGTATTTTTCTTTAACGGGCTGTAATTTTTATATCACGAGTCTCCCAGTAGAAAATTTCAAGTTTTGCACATTTCACGAGCCATAACCTCTATCTTACGACCCGTAACTTATAAAATCCCACCTATCATCGATTCAAGACACGATCATTCACCTCATATTATGACCCGTCATACAAGATATGTTAACGCATAGGTCTCATAACGGGCCGTAACATTGTCTTCATGACCTATTACCATCCACACCAAGGAGTAAGTCATAGTATTAATGGGTCATCGCTAGACCATCACACACCTCATAGTGGCCTACCCAGTTTACTATAAATCTTAACGGGCCGTAACATGTTTCATGACCCGTTAAATCATAATAGGTATTAGGCATCTACATAGCACAGGTCGTCAATATTCGTTAATGGATCTCACAATAGCTCATATTTCGAACTTTTAAATTTCACGGGTCGTCATCTGTATTTCACGGGTCTCACAATGGTGTACATCTTGAACATTTGATTCCCATGGTTTGTAACCTTGACATCACGACACCTAATATCTCACATAACACATTGCATATTTGTTTCATGGGCCATTAGATCTTTATCATGACCCATAAGTGATGTTACTAATCTTACGCCCTCCATATTGCTTGACTCACGACCCGACACAACTGTTACGAGTTGATTATAAAGCTTCACGGGCCGTTAGAATATTTTCACGGCCCCTCTTTTTCTATTTTTTTATATATGCAGGTCTGTAACACCACTCTTTCACGCCCCATTGCCCAGCGAACTCCGGCGAGCCACCTTCTTCTTTGACCATCAACACCGAGCTCTGCTATCTTCACCAGGCTCCGGTCCCTTGCGCCGATGAACCTTCGACCGGTGTGTTTCGGCTTGAATTTCGCCGGTGGCCCTATTCGGCGATCTGCAATTACTGGGACCATAAACACCCTGCCGCCGACCAATCTCGATAAAATCATCGCCGGCCATGGTTCAACATCTCAGTAACAACATGTCCGATCTCTTCCTTCGACATCGACCTCCATTCGCATCTTTGGTGCTGCAATTATCAGATTTTACCGCCGGCGAAGCCATCGACTGTGAAAGAGATTATTAGTTACGGGTCGTGAGTTCCATATCATGAGCCGTGTCCTGCTAGAGCCCCATCACACAGCTGCTATGAAGGGCGTCAACAACATCTTACGAGTCATTAGCATGGCTGTCAGTGTGCCATCGTGCCCCGTGAGCAAGCTATCACGCCCCATTACCATCTACCAATCTTGCATCACCACTGCAAGGGTAGTGATTTGCATATCACGACCCATTAAATCACACAGAAGGCTCGTGAGCTCTTCAATATGACTCGTTGATGTTATCTCACGGGTCGTTATTTTCCCTTCATGACCCGTAACAACATTGCAAAAAAAAAAAGAATAAAGAAGAAGAAAAGAAGAGAAAGAAAGAAAGAATCAAAATTGCCTCGTTGACATTGAAGAAAAGTAAGAAATAGAGGCGCCTAAATTTCTATCGACCAAGGACACTATGGATTCTTCGTGGCTTCTTCTTACAGCTTCAACATCCATCAACTCAAGACAAATCAGGTTGTTTTGTTTCCTTTTTTATGTTTATATTTTTCATATATCACATATTTGAAGTCCTCCAAGTTTGATTTTTAACACTGAGGACAGTGTTGAGTTCAAGCTTGAGGGAGTTTGCAATTTCATGCATCATTTATATCTTTTTATATTGCATTGCAAGCATACATTCCCTTAATGTTTCAGTTGCATATTTGCTTGCATTTTTATGTTATGTTTTTCATAATTGAAAAGTGCACATTATTTTCTCATGTCTTAGTATTTATTTATTTTCAAGCACTATTCAAGGACATCATGTTAATTAGTGGAATTTGTATCATTACTATTTTATCATTTATCGCCTTGGTGTTGGGTAATTGGTTTGAAGAAAGTTGCTTAGTGAAACTATGAATGTTTGACGACAAGTCCTTTTCATACTCAAGTTTTATTATTATTATTATGTATATTAATTTGATAATTATTATATCCTTGTTGCATTCAATTGTAGCTGAGTTTACTAATAAATAAATACACGCAAAATTTTCAAGAGGACTAGTGGAGCCCCAAAAAGTATGAGGAGGTACAAAAAGGTGTTATTCGGAACCTTGGTGAGTTCGGGTAATTAGATCCGCAGGGAATTCTTGTCTGGCGACCTAAGGGCAACTGCTCTGAGATCTGTCGATTGAAAGCCAGTTATATAGATCACCTTGCGCAATATGGAGAAGCACATGGGTACCAAATAAATGAAAAATAAAAAGCGAAAAGAAAAAGAAGTGGAAAAAAATGAATGATGATAAAAAGTTTCAAAGTGAAAGTAATAAATGAATAAAAACTCATGTTACACTTGTATATTCACCATTGATATTTTTATTTTCAAGAATTATTTTCTTATTGTTCAGAGCTGAATTTGGAAGAGTTTAAAAATGTCTTTCATTCAGTAATTTCATAAAGCCGAGTTAATATGGAAAGTGGTGAGACACTTAGGCGATGAATGTATAAAATTTAGTGCTAAGAATAGTAGTTGAATGACAGGGTGGAAGCGATGATTAATCATTTTGGTTGTAGCTTTGTTTTGAACATTGCTTGAGGACAAGCAAGTATCTAAGCTTGGGAGAGTTTGATGCATGTAAAATACAATATAATTAGTCATACATTTAATCACATTTCAATTTCTTTTCATATAGCATGGATCAATTTATAGCCTTATTTACTTTAATTTTATAAAAATGGAAATCTACCCAAATTATATGTTTTACTTGCAGAAAAAGCAAGAGAATCGAGTCAGGAATCCACAAAAATAAATGGCACTCAAATCGAAGTTAAACCAGTGCTGAGTTGCATATAACGAGCCGTTATATGATCGTAACGGACGTAACAACAGAGGCGTGAACAATCCGTTACGGCCCATTAAAAGGCCCAGTTTTGAGTCACAATCCGATTTAAACACTGTACGACCCATTACAGAGCTGTTGTGGGTCATAACGAAGACTGTTTTCAAGATTTTTTCGACTTTTCTTAGGAATTTCAAGTCCAGATCGAACTCAAACTTTATCTTAAGCCTCAGGGATGATTAGGAAACATATTTACTCATATTTGAAGGAGTTTTGGATAGTTTTAAAGACCTACCAAAGTCAATTTCGAATTTAATCTTTTTAACATGAAAAGACTTAATCAAACCGAAGCTCTACCAAAATTCTTGGGACCCCTTGAGGCTATAAATAGAGGCCGTAGAAGACAGAAAAACGTGTGCTTGAGACCTAGAAGTTGTGCTACATTGCAGAGGCAAAATTTAGAGTTTTTTCGATGTTTGTTCGGGAGAAACTGTAGAGCAACTCAGCGCGTGTACTCTACAATGATCTAGAGACCATCGAAGGCGAAGAGTTCTGTCTCCTAATCATTGTTTGAATGCTCTTTACTCAGATTTCATTATTTCTATCTTTTTATGTAATAGTGATAATAGTGATACTACATGAACCATTGTTAGATTTGAATTAAAATAGTTATTTCATATTCTTTTTATTATGATTGTTACGCTTAATGCTTTTTACTGAGATTATTATATTCTGAGATAAGTCTACAAATCAGATTTGGAGTGGTTAGTTTTAGGATTTAATAATTTTTAGCGAATCGATTCTTAACTTAAAGTTGAAGCAATCATAACACAAAACTAGTAACTCATCGATTGTGCTAGATTTTGTGCGGTTTATCAATTTTTACCCAGCGAGGATAACTGTTAGTTTAGGAATTATAACTTAATGCATCTTAATATCTTTCTTAACTGAAGATTAACTAATCGTTTGTGGTCTTAAGTTTTGCGGGAATTAAGATAGTTTGATTTACTCAGCGTAGAGGCTAATAATTTAAGTAATCCTAATTCATCTTAAGAACTTGACTTGTTTGTCATTGTTATAATTCAATCATCATCATGATTCATGTTAGTTAATAATTCATAATCTTTAAGCTCAATATCAAATTATTTTATTTTCTGTTATCTAATTTTCTGCATCTTTATTTTCTATTTTTATATCACAACACCATTCTCTTCTCTTAGTAGATTATTAAGATAGATTAGATTTAACTAGTTCCTCGTGGATTCTACACTCTACTATCTACTTTATTACTTGATACGACAAGTGCACTTGCTAGCAATTTTATTGTTACAAATTCAACGCATCAAAACTTACAACTTGGTGAGTACTAATGCATGAATAGAAATATCATATTATAATGCAAAACAATATAATTGCACGACATCAAAAAAGAAAAAGAAGATATATATAAATATAAGATTTAAAAAATATATGGACCCAAAATGGATTCATATGTATGGATCTACCATTAATTTACAGATTAATAATGATTTTTTACTAACATTTTATAAGATGAATTTATAATAAATTTATATCTATGATCGATGGATAGTCCATATGTCACTACAAGAAAGATGGCAATTACAGATGGTCGAAACCGTTTGTAATTTCCCGAAAACCGTCGGAAATGACGATTTCTTACAGTTTTTTCGACGAAATTGATTCGTACGAAAAAAGGGTCGTCACAAATCAATTTTCGACGATTGGAAAAAATGTCGAAAGTTTTGACGAAAGTCTGGCGGTCACAACCATCGAAACTTTCTGCGGTCGTGAACCGCCGAAAGTTTTGACGGTCACGACCGTCGATATTTGCTGCGGTCGTCGCGACCGTCGAAAGTTTCGGCGGTCGCGCAACTGCCAAAATTTTCGACGGTCAAAATCGTCGCAAAGAATTTTTATAATATAAAAAAAATTAGCCGGTCACTGGCCGCCGGATCGGCCGCCAGGTGGCCAATCCGAAGGCCAGCAGCCGGATTCGGCCTCCCGCACCTGGATCCGGCCGCTAGGCCCCGATCGAATCCCGTCATCCGCGGCTGGATCCGACCGCCAACCGGCCGAGCGGCCGGATCCAGCCGCGGGCGATCGGATCGGTTGGCGGCTGGATTCCGGCCGCCTGACGGTAGATCCGGTCACCAACGGCTGGAGGCGGACCAGGTGGCCAATCCAGCCGCCAGCGACTAGAGCTGGACCAGGCGACCGAACCAACCGCCAGCGGCTGGATCCGGCCGCCAGTGGCTAGAGCTGGACGAAGCGGCCGATCCGGTCGCCTGGCGGTCCGGACTGGAGAGAGAGAGAGGGTCGTCGGTGGGAGAGGTTCGTCCGGTCGGGAGAGGGTCACCGACGGGAGAGACTTGTCGACCGATCGGGAGAGGCTCGCCGACAAGGAGAGGGAGAGGGAGAGAGAGAGGAGAGGGGGAAACTTATCATGATATATATGAATATGACATATATTATTTTTAAAGTTATCGACGGTTGCGACCGTAAAAAATTATTTAGTTATAAAAATAAAATACTACATTTAGTTATATATAATATTAATTTTTTATTTTACTGATGGTTTGAACTATCACTAATTATTACCGACGCTCAGAACCGTCGAAAATTACGACGGTTCGGACTGTCGCTAATTATATTAATAAAATACTTCTTATATTATATTACTTTTCATTTACCAATGATCGGAACCGTCAGAAATTATGACGATTTAAACTATCGCTAATTATATTAATAAAATACTTCTTATATTATATTATTTTACATGGAAATTGTGACGGATGGATATCCGTCGGAAATTTTGACTTTCCTAATCGTCAAAAAATAAAATAATAATATAACAAATTACATAATTTATTATTTTCATTTCCGACGGTTGTGATCTTCGAAAATTCTAATGGATCGCTATCCGTCTCAAAATTCGTCGCAAATTGCGACAAATTTCTATCCGTCAAAAACTGCCCGTCGAAAAATTCTAATTTTTTTGTAGTGTGTATAAACCTCATTTGATTTCACACAATCTCCAACCTCATACATATATGCATTATATAATTCCATTATTTTTGCACTCTGTCGTATGGCTTGTTGCCAGGGCAGGTGTAGTATGGCGCACCTGGAGGTGCTGTTGCAGGTCCTCCTGGCGGAGACGGGTGATTGTTGAACAAAGATTTCGAGAATACGAAGAAAATATCAAAATTGAAAAGATTAATTTCTTAAATATCTATGGAACTATAGCAATTTTTTACATTTATCATTAATATATAAATTTATAGTAATGCCCTCATAAATTATTAACTTTTGATTTTTTTTCATTTATTCAATGATTTAAACGTCCTTGAAGAAAAAAGTCGACATTTATTTTAAGTCATGATGCAGGCAAAATTCAACGTATATTTAGTATTGCATTTAATCTTATTTCTATTCATTTTCTTATTACATCATTTTATGACCTTATTTATATTAATTTTACAAAAAGGAAAATCTACTCAGTATTTTATTATTTAGGAAGTAAGAAAATTGAATTACGAAGCCGACGGAGAAAATCACGCTTAAACTAGAATTAAAATGGAACCAAAAAGTAAAAAACAATCAAATTACACAGTGCTGAAATTGCACTGTCACAGGCACGGGCCGTGATACATAATTGTAAAACACTTTGGAAGGTCATTAAAATGAAATTTTCCACGCCAAAATTGCTCCGAGACACGGTCGTGACTAGGAGTGGCACCCGACCCCGTTTGGGGCGGGGGACACTCCCCCCGCCCCGACCCCGTCGACTAGTTCCCGCCCTCGACCCCGACCCGAATCCTTCATCCGGGGAGAATTTTATCCTCTGCCTCAATCCCCGCAGGGGTTCGGGGCCCGCAGGAATCCAGACCTCGCGGTCCGACCATAGTTTGAATCAAATTAAATCGAATCGAACCGATAAAAAATTAGTCAAAACAAAATGGAGTTGAACCGTATTTTTTCGGTCAAAATTTTTTATTAATTTTTTTACTAAGAGATAATTTGATAAAAAATATTATTTTAGATTTGGAAAATATCCAAAGATGGACTTTTTCCATAAACATTTAATATTGATCCATTAGTTTCCTCCTTCGTTTATACTTGTCTGTTTACTCTCACTTTGCTACAACTATCAATGTGAGACTATTTTTGTACACTCACTTATTCTTTGAGGTTTGGGGATTTGGAGCTCCGCTGGGCGGGGACAACTCCCGCGCCCCGATCCTCGAAAGAGGGCTCGGGGATAATATTCCCCCATCCCTTACCTCGCGGAGGAAAAATTCCCCGAGTTCGAGATCCCGATCGGGGTTTCCCAACGGGGCCCCATAGGGGACGGGAAATATTGCCATCCCTAGTCGTGACCAGCCCATCACATGATGTGAAATTCATGTTTTACATGCTACGAGGGCCATGAAAAAAAGTCACTTACCGTGAAGATCTATTTCTAACCCAATTCGCGTTAAAACCCAATAACAACCTGTGATGAAGTCCATATTCAAGATTTGGATGGATTTTTAGAAGAATTTCAAGTACACAAAAATTCCTACTCATATTATATGATCCTAGATTATTTGGAAATATACTATGATCCAAATTTCAGAGTTTCACAAGACCAAATTTATAGAACTAATTCAGATCTGAATTTTCATTATTTCACATAGAAAATATTTGTGTTTCTTCTCCAATCACATGGAAATATGAATCCTTATAAATAAAGCATTTCTACCTTCTGAAAAGAGCATATGTAGGATCACAAGGCACTAAAAGGGGAGATGAATTGGTGTTTAAATAAAAAATACCGATCTTACAAAAATCATTATGAAAGCTTAAAATCGATTTGTCAATATTTAAACCAACGCGAAAGTAATTCAATCACATGCATAATAGAGCAAGAAGGAGAGGGAGAGAGAAAAATAAACACAAGATGCACGATGGTTTGTTGACGAGGTTCGGCCACACCTTGGTCTACATTTTTGCTCTGATTTCTCGACCTCTGATTGCTAGAAATTTCACTAACATCCTTCCTTCGTTCCAAATGGGCTAAGGAAGAAATCATTTGTAACTCTTGCCTTTTCTTCGTTTCAAGCGTCTCAATTTTCATTGTCTTTTTTTTGCTTAAAAGGTAAGACACAACCTCTTTTTACTCATGAACTAAACAACTAGTACAATATCGCATGAACACTTCACAATCTCTCTTCTACCATTTGGAACCTCGCACAACAGTAAGAGAGAAAGAAATGAGATAGTTACAACTTTGAGCTCAAGATGACTTATTGGATAAATATAAGTTTTTGTCTATCTTTTTCTAGGAACTCTTGGTCTTTTTATGTGTTTTGGGCCCATTTTATAGCCTTCAATCTTTTTCTAGCCGTTGGTACTCAAAAGTAATCATTATATATTTTCTGCACTAAAACGGGCACCCATCGATTTCGGGCGTCCATTTTAAAACTAACCGTTGAAATATAGTCATTATAGATAATTTTCGAACGACCGTTTTAAAAGTGTTCGAACTCTTTGTAACTAGCGATCGATGCATCAACATTTTTTAGCGTCCATTTTATCTGCAGTACTCGATCAAAATTGTCCGTTTTGTCATCGACAATCTGATAGATCTGCACTATTTTATACATAAGTTTTTGCACAGTTATCCAAATGAGACGATTTTTATTCTATGGAAAGATAATAGAATTTTCTATAATTTTTATATCCATCATTCATCCAAACTCCAATGTGACCATAGTCAAATATTCAATCAAAATTCAGTGCATAAAGTTGTCAATTTCAAATCAGACTTTTTAAACCTTTACTCTTTTATACATAACTTTTGATACGGGTATCCAAATGGGATAATATTTTATTATATGGAAAGCTAACAATATTTTTTACAACTTTAATATTTATCATTCATCCTTCTAATGAGATCATAGTCAAATATTAATTAAAAGTTTAGTACACAAAATTGTTTATTTCAAATAAAACATTTTAGACATTTACTCTTTTATACATAACTTTTCATATCCCAAAATTCAAATGAGATGATATTTGATTTTATGAAAAGCTAAAACTTTATTACAACTTTCATGTTCACCTCTTATCCCAAATATATTAATAAAGTAATCAAATATTAAATGCAAGTTTAGTACATAAAAATATCAACTTCAAATAGAACTTATCGTCCTTCACTTTTTTGGCATAACTTTTTATATGGTTGTCCAAATAAGGCGATTCAAAATTCTATGAAAATTTAAGAAAATTATCTATAACTTTTACATAAATTTTTTTATCTAAATCTCATGATAGAATATTCAAATATTAAGTGCAAGTTTAGTACATAAAAATATTAACTTCAAATTGAACTTTTTGAGCTTCACTTATTTAAACATAATTTTTTATGTGGTTGTCCAAATGAGGTGATTCTTAATTCTCTACAAAGATAAGAGAGTTATCTATAAAATTTATATCCACCTCTTAATGTAAATCTTGTAGGAATATAGATAAATATTAATAAAAAATTTAATGCATGAAGCAATTCATTTCTATTTAAAAATTTTCAATATTTTAGATATAACTCTAATCTTTTGAGGTTTGTATCATCAAAATATAATTATATATGCCATAAAAGCTTTGTCCCAACACATGCTAGGGCCTGCAACCTATTTGTTGAAGCCAATAACGTGATAAGACTCAAAAGGATCGCTGAGAAGATTTCTACTAGATCGGCTCTTGACGAGAATCAAGCGGCAGTTCATTGGTGATTCTCAAAGAGTACTATCTGTTCTACCTAATATTGAGATGATGTTAGATGCTTATTTTTCTACCTTTAGCTTTTCTATAGTTTAGATTTCTTAGTTATTTTCTGGTTATACGATTTCTAATAGTTCTATTGTTAAAGACAAACTATTAGACTTTCACTTTTTAATTATTGAAGTCCAGTTTCTTTTGATTATACATGTTGGTATTAATATTTTTTAGAAATTAATTGTTTTCATTAATTAACTATTATCCTTGTGGGAATAGTTGATTAAGTTTGCATGATGTCTATGGAATTGATTTAAAATTATTATGTCGAATCATTGCATAACACAATTCGTAGGATCCTAGATGGAAAGCGTGTTGCGCATAAACATGACTATTGTCTGGATGTGAATAGTTTAAATACTATATTTTAATGCATCTTAATCTCAAATTTGATTAGATCATCCTTGACGGAGTAGTATTATTCTAGTTTGAATTAAGATAGGTTGATTGACCATAGATGAAAATCAATAATTTGAGTAAACTCTAATCCGTTGTTAGAAACTAACTTGTAATATTTGGTCAATTCAGTTTGTCTATAATTTCTTTTAGGAGATAATGATAGGGTGAGACAAAAAATGACCCATATATATGTGTTATCATTGGATCATCATCTGACGATTCATAAATAAGCAGCTTCAATTTTTTTATAAATAAGTTCATATATGTGGACGGTCACGACATCCCATATATATGTATCATTTTTCTTCCCACACTATCCTTATTTTCTTTCTTTTATCATCCTAAGTCACATGCATGAGTAGATTAGATTAGATTAATTTAATTTTAATCTTTATTTTTTGTAATTTTATTTTCTGCATATCTTTCATCCAAAATCTTGTTGTCTCCTATTACTTTCTGAAATTAGTTTAGTTAAGTAAATTAATTTTTCGTGGGTTCGACACTTTACTCGTTGCACTTTATTACTTGAGCGACTAGATTTAGTTGTTACCACTTGATAAGAAAATAATTTAATTATTTAATAAATTAAATAATATAATAAAATGAAAAATTAACATAATATGATGAATTAACCCAAATTTAAATCTCAATCGTAGTCTAATTTGACGGATAAAATTTAGATTCATGTTCGTGAGATAAGTTATGGTTTCGCATAAATGTTTTGTACCATCCTCCTAGTCCGGAAAGGACCCAAAAGAATTATATGACGTAATTAAGATAACGAGAGCCAAAGTCTATTAAAATTTAAACATATTTAGAGGTATATATATTAAAGAACATTTTCACAGCAGTTTATATTTCTTTCCCAAAAAGCATTTTGTTTAATTCTTTTTTTTTAATCTCCTTGGCCCTTCGCGTTTTACATGTGCTTTCTTACAGACGACGTATTTTAATTATATTGTCGTTCGCATTAGATTACAGCTGTCTTTTCATTTTCGTAATAACATAACATTGAATTATTTTTTTAATAATAAATTTAATTTTTAATTAAATAACAAGACCTCGCTTGGACGTAAAGAGGTGAAAGCTCGGGCATTCGTAATTTTCCTTTACTTTTCTTTCAACAATTTTTCTACGCTCTATTATTCAAGATTAAAAATAAGGTAGGCAAACAAAAAAAGAACCCTCTCTTATTAATATATAATATCTTATTTAACAAAAATATAAAATATAGTATAATAAAGTAAAATAAAATAATTCAGATTAAATAATATAATAAAGTAACATAAATTAAGCCATCAGCATAAATAAAAAATTTTTGTGAGGTAGTTATAAATAAAAAATTCTTGTGAGGTAATTATAAATAAAAAATAGTGAAAAAAATTATATATGTGACATGAGAATATTAAAATATAAATTTCAAGAAATATATATATAATATGTTCAAATATTTTAATAATTTTTTTATGTTTTAATTTTATTTTCATGACCCGGCCGGGTCGATTAAATTCGCTCGGTCGATCGGTTGAATTCGAATTTTAACCGGGTTGGATCGGATGAAAGCGGATCAAACCATTCTCCGAATTTCAATCGATCCGCGGACCGTTTTAAGCTCTGGACACTGATTTGACCGGCTGGGTCGGGTTGAGTCTGATAACGTTACGTGAAACGACAAAATAGAAATTTACTTAAATTAAGAAAAAAAAGAAACTTCACAAGATACAATTACTTAAATTAAATATGTGCATTAATTATATAATTCGCTTTACGATCTCGGTTTGCACTCTCTATTGTATACACTACCGGAGGGGCAGACGTAGGACGCGCCTGGAGGCGATGGGGCAGGTCCAGTCTTGGCCGGGAGATTTGGATTCAAAGCAGCATAATTTATTTGCGCCATAAGGATCCTTCTGGCCGTGCCCGACTCCAACGTCCACTCCTCCTCCGGCGGCGACGTCAATCCCGGGACCTGCGGCCACCAGTAGTACTGCTGCCCATCCATGGACGTGGAGCCATTCGTGTTAACGAGTCCACTAATTAATATGTACAGTTTATATACAGAAAATGATATACGTGTAATACAGGACGCTGTACAGTGATGGTAGTTATTTTCTGTTTCTACTGTAGCTATCCTTACTGGTATGTACATACAGAACTTGTGATATAAATACAAAGCATACATCTCAGCTGTGATTTGCTGAGTGATTTTGCCCCATTCTCTAGTTTTCATATGGTATCAGAGCAGGAAGGAATTTGAGATCTGGAATCTCGTCACAAGTTTTTTTGCTCAAGAAGGAAGACGATTCGAAGCATTCGACAGCAGACGCTTGGCAAATCCTTTGCAGTTGTTTTCATCATCTCTGATCTCAGGTTCTTTTTCTCAGATCTGATTCTTATTCTCAGATCTATCTCATTTTTTGTTCTTGATTTTGTAAATGGCGAGTTCATCGGATTCTGGGACTTCTTCTGCTGTTCTTGCTCTTGATCGTACACATCCTCTATACTTGCATCCATCAGACACTCCTGGACTTGTCTTGATTCCTATTCGATTGATCGGATCTGAGAACTATGCCCTATGGGATCGTGCCTTTTCAAATGCACTTTTAGCCAAGAACAAGTTGGATTTTATAGATGGATCTTGTCGCATGCAAAACTTTGATTCTGCTCTGCAATTTCAGTGGTCACGCTGTAATGCATTGGTGTTTTCCTGGATTCTTTCATCTGTTTCTGATACTTGTTGGAAGTATTGCTTATAGTTCAGATGCTTCAACTGTGTGGAAAGATTTAAAAGAGAGATTTGACTCTATAAGTGCTTCAAGAGTTTATCATCTTCACAAGGAAATCGCCATCTTATCTCAAGGTTCCCTCAATATCACAGAATACCACACCAGACTTAAAATGCTTTGGGAAGAACTTTTCAGAATCATTCCTACCTTGGGATTGCTGATTCAGAGAATGTTCTATACTTCCAGAGATTAAAAGTTTTCCAATTCTTGATGGGATTGAATGAGTCCTATGCTGCAGTCCGTTCCCACATTGTCTTAATGAGGCCTTTCCCTTCTGAAAATCAAGCTTATGCAATGTTACTAGAAGAGGAACAACAACGTAAAGATATTTCATGTGACACACTGCATAATGTTGCTAATTCTGTAGCTGCTATCCAAGAGGCTAATATAGTTGTTCAGGGTATTTCTAAAGGAAAGAGAAACAGAAATCTGATTTGTGATCATTGTCACAAAGTAGGACATATTAAAGCCCAGTGCTACAGAATTATAGGCTTTCCACCAGGATTTAAATTCAGCAAGACAAGAAATCAAATCCATGTCAACAGTGCCCAGATTGATGAATCTAACATTCCAGCAGGGTCTGCACAGGATTCAATTCCTGTTTCTGTTTCACAAATTAATCCCTCCATCACTTCAGATCAGTATCACCAGATATTAAATTTGTTGAATAAAGGCAATGTTCATAGTGTTGCAGCTGCGAATATGGCATGTAACAAATTATTGAACTTTACTCATTCCAAAACAGATTGGATAATAGACACTGGGGCTTCTGATCACATGATTTCTGATATTGATTGTTTAGTAGATGTCCAGGAATTGAAACCAACCAAACAAGTTAAATTGCCTAATGGAAACTCCTCTTGCATTACACATACTGGAAACTACCTGGTGAATTCTAAACAGAAGTTAATTGGAGTGTTGTATTTGCCAGACTTCAAGTACAATCTGTTATCAGTTTCTAAAATCACAAGTGAACTGAAATGTACTATATGTTTCTATCCTGATTTTTGCATTTTTCAGGAAGACTGGTAATAGCGGTTAGTAAACGACGTAATGGACTCTATCTGTTACTCAATTCGAGGCCTTGTGAGGACACATCTTATTCCAATTCAGCTCAAAAAGCTTCTCAGTCTGCTAATACTCCGTTGTGGCACTCTCGTTTGGGTCATATGCCTTTTTCCAAGCTTCAGAATTTTAAAGAAATAATCAAGGAAGATATTAGTACACAAGTTCCTTGTAACATTGCCATGCTGCACGGCGATCTCATCTACCTTTTATAGACAGCAATTCAACTACTATTTCTAGTTTCGATTTGGTTCACGTTGATGTTTGGGGACCTTATAGAGTTTTCACCTATGATGGATTTCGTTTCTTTTTAACTATAGTAGATGATTTTACAAGAATGACATGGGTGTACCTTTTAAAGTTCAAAGGTGATGCAGGAATGTATCTTGAGCATTTTGTCAATATGATTGCAACACAATTTGATAAAAATGTTAAAGTGATACGTTCAGATAATGGCAGTGAGTTCACTAATGCAGCTTGTCAGACTTTTTTTTCTGCTAAAGGCATTTTGCATCAAACAACATGTACATATTCTCCACAACAAAATGGAGTTATGGAACGTAAGCATCGTCATCTTTTGGAAGTTGCTCGAGCCATCAGATTTCAGGGATCACTTCCTGTTTCTTTTTGGGGAGATTGCATCTTAGCAGCGGTTCATATCATTAACAGATCTCCTTTATCAACATTACATAACACTAGTCCTTTTGAAAAACTCTTTCAGACACCTCCTGATCTCCATCATCTTCGTGTTATTGGATGCTTGTGTTATGTCAGTAACTTGCCCATTTTGGACAAATTTCACTCTCGAGCTTCTGCTTGTATTTTTCTGGGATATTCTACTATTCAGAAGGGATACAAAGTTATGAATCTTTCAATAAGGCAGATTTCTACTAGCAGAGATATTGTGTTCTATGAGCATATATTTCCTTTCTCTCCTTCTGGCAGGGCTTCCCTTCTGTCTGAATCTGTGGTATCACCTTCTTCTCCTTCTTTCTTTCCTGATAGTTTTCCCTCTACAATTTCCTCTGGCATTCTTCCTACTACTGATGCCTCTGTTTCTGATTCCCTACCTTCTTGCACTGATGTCCAGTTTCCTTCTTCTTCTAGTCCAATCAATGTTTCTTCCACTCCTTTGCCTTCTCTTGCTCGTCCTAAACGTACTGTTAAGCCTCCTGGTTGGCTGAATGATTATGTCGTGAACTCCTCTCAGCTACATTCAACTGTCACTCCTTATTCTCATTTACCATCTCTTTATCAAGCCTTCCTAGTTTCTCTTAATGCCACAGTCACTCCTTCTACCTTTTCTGAAGCAGTCCAGGATTCCAATTTGATTCAGGCAATGCAAGATGAGATGGATGCCTTATAGGCCAATCAAACTTGGGATATTGTTGATCTTCCCCCAGGTAAACATGCAGTGGGATGTAAGTGGGTGTATAAGGTCAAATTGACTTTTTCTAGTGATGTTGAACGCTATAAAGCTCGGTTGGTAGCCAAAGGGTTTACTCAATTAGAGGGCATCGATTATAAGGATACATTTTCCCCTATCGCTAAGATGTCTACTATTCGATGCTTGCTGGCTGTAGCAGCTCAACACTCTTGGCCTCTTTATCATCTTGATGTTAATAACGCCTTTCTTAAAGGCGACCTTGATGAGGAAGTTTATATGCAGTTACCTCTAGGATTCAGTTGTCCGGGGGAGAATAAAGCCTGTCGCTTGCAGAAATCTCTCTACGGTTTGAAGCAGGCCTCTCGCCAATGGAACTTGAAGCTTACTCAGGTACTTGTGGACGCTGGTTATGTGCAAAGCAACCTTGATTATTCCATGTTTACCAAAAGGTCAGGCCAGCACATGGTAATCTTTTTGGTTTATGTTGACGACATCATCCTTACGGGTACTACAGAACCACTTATTAATGAGGCCAAGACAGTTCTGTTTTCCAAATTCAAGATTAAGGATCTCGGAGAACTTAAGTATTTCCTTGGATTATAAGTTATAAGATCAGATGAAGGCATTGCTCTTAATCAACGCAAATATGCGCTTGATCTTCTTGCTGACACCGGAGTTTCAGGTGCCAAAGTAGTTGACGTCCCATTGGATCGAAGTATCAAATTAACATCACTTGAGTATGACAGATACTTTCCACCATCTAATTCAGATCCACAACTAGCTGACCCAGCTCCATATCAACGACTACTAGGCAGACTGATCTATCTTACTATAACCAGACCAGACATTTCCTTTGTTGTGCAGCATCTGAGTCAATTCATGCAAGAGCCTAAGACTTCCCATATGAATGCAGCAATCAGGGTAGTCAGGTATCTTAAGAAGAATCCAAGTGCTGGAGTTTTCTTTCCTGCACAAACTGATAACATTCATCTTGAAGGTTATAGTGATGCAGATTGAGTAGCTTGTAATCTCACGAGACGATCTGTAACCGGTTATTGTGTTAAGTATGGTGGAGTTCTTATCTCATGGAAATCAAAAAAGCAAGAAACTGTGTCGCGTTCTTCCGCGGAATCAGAATATCGAAGTCTATCAAGTTTAGCAGCAGATATTGTTTGGCTAGACAATTTATTTTCAGAACTGGGAGTTCAAGTACCCAAGCCAATTGCGATTGCTTGTGACAACAAAGCTGCACTTCACATAGCAAATACCCCTGTTTTTCATGAAAGAACGAAACACATTGAGGTGGATTGCCATTTCGTTCGAGAGAAGATCCTGAAGAAATTGCTCAAAGCGTATCATATTGCTTCATCACAACAACTTGCAGACATACTGACGAAAGGACTTGGTGCGAAACAACACAATTACTTTTTATCCAAACTTGGCATGTATACATTGCCAAGCTTGCGGGGGAGTGTTAACGAGTCCACTAATTAATATGTACAGTTTATATACAGAAAATGATATACGTGTAATACAGGACGCTGTACAGTGATGGTAGTTATTTTCTATTTCTACTGTAGCTATCCTTACTCGTATGTACATACAGAACTTGTGATATAAATACAAAGCATACATCTCAGCTGTGATTTGCTGAGTGATTTTGCCCCATTCTCTAGTTTTCACAATTCGCCTGCACCCCGATTGGTGCTCCAAGGTCTTGCCCTCCACCCGCCGGTGCCGCCACCTCTTTGCGGCCTCCTCCGGCGCCACGGCCACCCCCATCAGCAGCAGTGATCGGCGTAGCAGCAGCAGCCGAAAATAGCATGACCAGGAGTAGAGCACTGCAGCAACAGTAGTCATTATAATAAAACGCCATCGTGTGTGTGTGTGTAATGCGAGGGTGGAGAGTCGTCTCTTCATCCCTATTTAATCGTGGACGCGCCGGAAAGCACGAGAGGCACAAATGAGTGAAACGTATGAACCACCTTTCAAATACGGCTTTTGTGCGTAATAATATGTACGAGATATGATTTCACGTCGTGCCTCCCAAAAAAGAGTAATATTACTAAAAGGAATTAGTAATATGGAACGGTAGCAACTTCTTCTCACCTAAATAAAAATTTTGAGTTCGAATTTTTATGAATATAAAAATTTTTTACGATCAAATCGAATTAATTGAGTTCGATGATAGATCAACTTTTAACTTGAGGATCATGTACTTAATAATTAGCGTCGCGTGAATTAGACCGTCGACTTCACTTTCCAAACACCACCGACGGTTGGCTATAGGAAAAAAAGTGTAATATCACATGAGGAGATTACAAAAAGTTTTTTAAAAAAGTCGCAACTGTATTATTCCCTATTATTTGAATTTATCAAAATTTGATGCTCGAGTCCTTTTCGTTAACTTCAATTCTATTGTATTAAGTTCTTGTTTCTACTAATGCTTCGTCTTTAATATGAAAAAAAACAAAAATATTAACATGAGCATAATATTGCACAAAATTCTATTATTAAATTATTTCACATTATTGGTTTTTTGTCTTAAAAATGTTTTTACTGTAACAAGAAAGTAAGGAAAATGATATTTCATCATTATTAAAAAACTTAATAATTTTTTTATTAAATTTAACGGAAGAATGTAGGTTCTAAGTTAACTATAATTTATAAATTTATAATCTAAGGTTAGATATGAAAATAGATATTATTTTAAAGAAAATCATTTTAATTTAAAACGTAATCAACCAAAGGAAAGGAAACAAATAGGTTGGCATGGGCATATTTTAGAAAAGTGATAAATATTTTATCGTGGTTTGAGTGTAAAATTTTTTCATCAATTCGATGTGCTTGTTTTATTCGTAAAAATTGAACGAGCTTGAATATATTTTAGGATAAATTTTTATTACAACAAAATTGATTCGATTAAACAAGATCCATCCGAAAAAATCGTTAGAGTCGTGGATTCATTAGAATATGAATGCAAAGGTTTAGTGGCACGTGCATGGGTGGACCATGTAGAGAATTTGTTTAGACTAACAAAATACAACACTTCACTCGCTAACACATGACACTTAAAGGCACACTCACATAGATATCTTCTACACTCACACGAACACACTATTCTAAGAATTTGTCATCATTTTTTCTCACACGCACAAAGTTGGACACTCTTACAAGCAGCGCTACTTAGCCACACTCTCTCCCTTTCTCACCACCTTTTAACCTGTTGGACACACTTACAAAAGCTCACTAAAGTGAGTCACAAAATGTAAGCACTACATAAAAAAAAATTTGAAATCAAACACATTAGTTCTTAAAATCTCAATTTTTGTCTTTAATACTTTTTGAGACTAAAATATTTTGATCCCTCTTGATCCCTCGTGATCTCTATAAACTGATCATTAAAAATTTTTAATGACCAAAATTTTTTCATTAGTCTTTAACGAATGATTTATTAGTGATTATAAATCAAATTTTGATTTCAAATGATAAGAATTTGGAATTACTATCACATTAGTCTCTAATATTTATACTTTGAAGAATCAAATATAATTGATTCTTAAAAATTGATCAATAAATCATAATTTTGTTGTAGTGGAGAATGATGTCTATTTATAGATGTCTCCACCTACATAGATTATATTTCTTTATCACAAATTTATTCTGCTGTAGAAAACTCCAGAAACATCATATATGATTTAGATTATTAGCTAGGTGATTTTAATTGTAGATTATTCTAAAAAATATGAAGTGGGTGCTGACCTTCACAGACCATGCATGTGGCGATTGCAGTACTTTTCTTTATTATTGTTTATGAAAAATTTATATTGTTTATTTCACTTTGTTTTTCCAATGTAATTTTTTAATTAATAACAGTAAGACTTATCGTATTATATTTTATGTGTATTAGTAAATCTCCATTCCATCGCACATTTTATGTTATCAATTTCTCTCTCACACAATTAGCGAAAAAAAAACTCTCTATTTCACTGACGGAGACGCACACAGTGGGAGGTGGTGGTGGTTGTTCTGCTCTCTGCACTTTGCACGCCACGCGTGAATGCTAAAAAGTCGACTACTACAACTACCACACTGATGACAGAAGCACCACTACTTATTGCTGATGGTGCACATGTGAACAGCCATACGAACATGCATACATTCCGTAAACTGTGTTATATAGCAAATGCACGGTGGGTGCATGGGGGGTGGCCATAGGAATCAATGGAAAAAGCCGTGTTCGTTCAATTCAATTCAAGGCATGCATCTTGGGCACGCATGCATGCAACTAAGGAGTCGGTGGGAAGCTGAGTCAGAGTGGCCAAGGCAAGCAAGTGGATCTGGCACTGCTTCCAATCTTCGTGTATACATTACATACCCTAATTAATCCTGAGCAAGATCAGAAGAGGTGAGAGAAAATAAGGAGGCAAAATGGGGCTTAAGCTGCCGTGCCTTGCTCTCCTGCTTATACTTGCAGTTGCTGCTGCTTCCATTGCTGATGCTGATGCTGCTGTTGCTGTTTTTTCTTCCGGTCGAGTTCAACAAGGAGCTGTTGGGGTTGGGCGGCAGCTGAATGGATCCCTTGAAGCAGCAGTTGAGGTGGTGGAGACGGAGGAGTGGGCGCTGCCGTCGGAGGCCGCCAGGAGGTTGCTGCTCGACAACAACAAGTACGTAGGGTACAAGGCTCTGGAGAAGGATAAGCCGGCGGCAGGCTCCGGCAAAGCCGGCGGATCTTACACGCGGCCGTGTGGCGACGGAACCTACAACTGCAGGGGTTGAGAAATTAATCAAATTCATGCGTACAATTTCATTCCGTACGTGCATGCATGGACGTTTGGAATGTGCTGCTGTATGTACGTGACGTTCCTGTTTGGTTTTGGTGCCGATTAAATCCAGAAAAGGAGGAGAAAAAAAACAACATTTCTGTAACCAGATCAAAGAGGAGCTGCGAGGTTAATCACCGCAAGTAATTTGTTTTTTTAAGCACTTTGACGAGATCTTTGTTTCCAACTTTGCTCCTTGTTGTTTGGATGCTAGTTTCATTTCCTTGTCGTCGGTGCCCACTTGTTTGCGAGCTTGGAACAGAACTGACCTCATATCAGAACTTTACAGAAGAAACCACTTTGATCAGAACTCAAATTCCAAGTTACGGGTTCCATCATAACTTTGCAAAACCTCATCAAGTTCTGACTTTTTACTTCGAGCCAAACACAACCTAAGTGGTTTCTTGATTAATGAAGAACTAATTGTTAGTACATGGAATTAGTGCACATAATTAGGGAGTTCTCTCGCCACCTTTTATTTTTTTCGCGGAATTGTAGAATTATCTGAAGTCAGTATCACTCCATCACTTCGAGTTGCACGTCTGGATATGAATAATAAAAATTTTAGTGAATTTTTCACATGCACAAAAATTAAATAATTAAATTTTAGATATAATTCAACGAATATATATATTATTACTTCGGCACTATTTAACACGTGCAAAAAGAGTAAAATATTAGTAGCCAATAATGTTTTGATTATATCACAATATTATTATATGCGTTTGATAAATATTTTTTTTAAAGTAACATTTGGAGATTTAAAAATAGTAGTATAAGAATAACCGAAAATTATACCTTGTATTCATTTTTATCATTGTATATAATACGCCAATTTAATCGAATATCTATGTTATCAATTTTAAGTCCTATGTCATCAAACAAGTTTTATTAAATTTATAAATAAAGTGTTATCGTTGTAACTATATGCGACGGCCGTTCAAATTTTTTAGACGAAGAACTTCCATCTCAATTCGCAAAGAAGGTAATTTTCGTCTCAAATTAAGGACAACCACAAATTAGGAAGGATATATCGTCCTTCCTAATTTACGACGGAGAGATCCTTCATAACTTAAGAAGGATATTGAGTTCATCATAATTTTTAATAAATTAAAAACAAATAAAATAATTTAATTACACATATGGAAAGTTATTTTTTAATAAAATTTTATTAACATTTATATTAAATTTTGGGGCGACAATGACGTTTCCGCTACTACAAGGGGCTGTTTCAAGGAGGAAATGAGAAGTAATCATAGATATTGGAGAAGAAAAATATTTTTTGGAGATCAGTCGAAGCAGGTGGGAGAGAGAGAGAGAGAGAGAGAGAGAGAGAGAGAGAGAGAGAGAGAGAGAGAGAGAGAGAGAGAGAGAGAGAGAGAGAGAGAGAGAGATGGTATATATAGGTATTTTGGGATTGAATTTGTGAAGGATCACTTCATATAATGATATATTAATTTTAAATTCCTCACTACTTATTTCTTCATATTTTTTTATGAATTTAAAATTTGTTGAAATTTGTAAAGAAATAATCCATTGACAATTTATGCTATAAACATGTTGGACCTCCAGAATCCAAAACGTTGGAAATAGTACTATTTTCAAAATTTTTGATGGATTATTCCTTCATAATTTTTGATAAATTTAAAAATCTGTCTGAATTTTAAATTATAACATAATATGTTAAACCTCGAAAATCGTCGGATTAAACTTTTTTGACGAAAATGTAATGCTCCCAATTATAAATTATAAGCCCCATGCATCACCGAGCGTAAGATATATAACTATTGGGAGACGCTACAAAAATATCATGATGCAATGTTGACTAATACATCGATCAAGGTTCGACGTCAACATGAGCAGGACTAATAAGAGTGAAGATCCAAGAGTTAATCATCAAAATTCATAAGGAAACACGAATAAATAAATAAAAAAATCACATGAGGGATCAATATTTTAAAATTTTTTTCTCAATTTTTAATGACCACTTTGTGATGAAAATGTGATCACAAAATGTTCCAATGATGGCTTACTCACAAAACCGTTCTTCTTAATTGAGCAACCAATCATTTTTATTGCATATATATGTGACATATCACTAATATCGGTTATTTTTATTTTTACAGAAATTTTAACCTGATCGTTGCAGTGAGATTGGGGTTGCTTGATGTTTATTTTCTTAAATTTGATTGATGGGAATGGGAGTCAAGAGTCAGTTTTCAGCTTCTTAAATTTTTGGTAAGGTGGAAGGACTTTCCTCTTGTTCTTTTCAGTTGGAAGGAGCTGGCGCTGGTAAGCAAGTGAAATCGTGCAGCAGGAGCTTCATCTACCAGAGCAGCTAGTGGAGAGTGGGATTGCTCGTGAACTTCACGGCGTCATCTGTCCAAACGAGTTCAACTTTCAATTTTTTGTGTTTCCAAAATTTGATCCGTCACGTGACGAAGTTTCATTTGGTTCGTTATTCTTTTTAGTCTTTCTTTATCTTTTTTTAATATATATATATATATATATATATATATATATATATATATATAAGATTGAAGATTATGAAAAAAATGCGGAAGTTAAATGAACAAAAGCACATCCAATTATCTCAACATAAGATTTATAAAGGCTCATGCCATAATACAATAAAAATAGATCCCATAATAATTCAAACACAACTCGATATAAAGAAAAAATAGAAAATTCAAGCTATAATCGTCGCACACATATCAATTGGCTCGCAATCATCGTCAAGTACTCACGGAGATCACACAGAGGAGCAATATCATCTGTTAGCATAAAGCTAAATATGAATTCATATAGATTATAAGATAATTTGATCAGAAAAGTGCATGAAGCAAACATATAAATCACGTAGGAAAATAGATCATTATGAAGAATCAATAAAGATATCATGGTTCATGTATTTTCATTTCATTTCATTTTCATATTTCATATTTCATATTCATATTCTTTGTTCATATTCATTATTCAATATTCATAAGAATAAAGTCATTTCATTCATCTTTAGTATTCATCTTGTCCATCAGTTGGGAAAGTTCTCCGCTTTTAGATAATATCATTGCAGACACACAAAGATGTAGCTATTTAGTCCATGATGAACCAATGCACGGTCAGACGAACACATCTGTAGGAGAAACTATGAAACTATGAGTTCGGACAAGATGTTCTCGCGTAAGACGAACACATCTGTAGGAGAAATTCTCATCTACATAGGCAAATGGTAAACCTTCATCATGTCTTGTAAATGATGAACTTCTCTTTTAATTGTGTGGATCGATCAATGTTGTATGGAGCATGTCTTCGAATTATTTTTAAATTCATATTATTCGATATCAATCATGGGGACATAAACTTATCAAATCATGTGGTTTCGATTAAAATTGTATTCTTTTGTCGCTTGAAAGTCAAACGATCGTCCCATTGAAGTTCATTCAGCAAATGTCGGAAAAGGGAGCGGACACTCGTTTATTAGTGTTCTTCGATCGGTCGGAAGGTGAGCGATCGTCCGTTCTATATTCATTCTTCAGTCGTTCCAAGGTTGTATACAATCGGTCGATCGAGAGGAGGTTCGATCGTCCATTATTATAATGAGTCTGTCGGATTTTGAATCGAGAGTTTCGGTCAATCAAAACTGGACCAGTAGTCCGCTATGAACAATGTTATCTTCTTCATTGGAGAATTTATATTAAAAAGAATGGATTGCGAAAAAAGGAACTCTCCGAGAATGAATCTGAATCTTGCTTTATAAATAAATATAATTAATATTAAATATCCTATTATAAAATAAGAAAAATAAACTTAAACAGGTAATCCAGTGACCAACTCGAGTCAACTCCACGTATTGAGGTTTACATAGGTTGGTAAATTTTTTTTTTTTATTTCAATTCGATCCATCCGACGTGGAACCAATCAAATTCGACCCTGAATCCCTAGCCCTTCTTCCATTTCTTATCTGCCGATTTCTTCTGCTATACTTCTTTCTTTTGCTTCACTCACTCCTCTCCAAATATAAATGTGTAACATGAATATGCAACACGCATTTGAGTAATCCACAGTTGAAACTATTTGACAATACACAATCAACTTCTCATAATTTGTCGTTAAAAGGTGAGCATTTATCTACCCAGCGTTTGATTTATAAGATTTTATTTATTTGAGGTACATAATCAATAGAGATTATTAAAGAACAAAAGGGATAAAAAGATATATAATTTAGAAATTGGTTCTTAATATATCATTTTCTTTTTGTATAGAAAAATATTTAAGTTTTATATATCACATTCCATAATAGTTTTTAATTATTTAAAATTCGTTTCCGTAATAATTAGCACTTGACTTTTTTTTTTGTTTGTCAAAGTGGTCCGTTGTAAAGTTTTATTACTTTTATTAAAATTGATTATTTCAGGAGTAATAGTATTTCTTAAAAATATAGCTAAACAATAACAAATAAATTATTCGCTATGTTTTATGCTAGCGAAAAGATTCAATGTAAAGTAATGCCTCCATGGTTGTTTTATGATTAAGAAATATTTCATCGTTTATATTCGTTAAATATTTTTTATTATAATAATTAACCAAATTATTGTTATTTATCCGCTATTATTAATTATAATACTATTCTGTTAATCAAATTGAAAATTATATGCTGATCAAATTAAATCTTTTTCCTACTTTTATTCGTCTATGAAATCAGTCTTTTTAATATTGTCAACCTAACTACTCTAATGGGCCCAACATTTTGATCCGCCCATAAGCCCAAAGCTGGCCATCGTTAGAGGCGTCCTCCCACCCTCTGCGGCGCGGCCGGTTGAAGTAATAGTAACAACATCACGACGGTGACTGCGGCGGCGACGACGGTGACGAAGGCGACGACGTCCAGAGGGAGAAGAGAGGAAGAGAGTAGGAGGAGGAGAGATGTCTTCGTCGGGGGCCAAGCGGCAGGGGCCGCCGAAGCACCAGAACAAGTACGCCTGGAAGCCCAACGCTGGCTGCAAGATCAACGAAACTGTTATCTCTCTCTCCCCTTCTCTGTGAATTTCTGTGTGTAGCTTCATGTTCGATCATTGGAGGTTTAACGAGTTCTTATGGAAATGGAACGTCGCAGGAGTTGGGAGGGAGGTTTCGGCCCTTCTCGGCCATCACCGGCGTGTGCCCGCGCTGCAAAGAGCAGATCGATTGGAAGAGAAAGTATAGTATTCTTCGCCTGCACTTGTGTTCTTCAATTTTCCTTCTTCTCGTAGTCGTTCTTTACTTGTTTCTATCAATGAGCTCTGTAAAAAAGTCGAGCTTTCTTCGCTGCCACTGAATCATGTCGTCCCTTGCTCGTAGATATGGCAAATATAAGCCTCTCACGGAGCCTGCAAAATGGTACATATAAATTTTCTTTTAGACCCTTTTACTGATCGTTGTCGGGGTCATGTTATTTTTGTTAGATTTCTCATGGCATATAATGTTGTTCGCAATGCATGCTTATGATGTTACAGCCAGAAGTGCGGGAAGCGAGCTGTTCGACAAGCTCATCATAATATCTGCTCTGGTAGCTCATAACACTTGAAACGACAGAAATATTGGTGTATATTTTGTTTTTTCTTCCAGAAATATCTCATTCGTGTAATTGCTCATAGAGAACTTTAACTGAGTGCAGCATGTTCAAAGGATCTTGGTATATGTGCGAAATGTTGCTGCCGCACTGAGAACATTGTTGGGAGGTTCTTACCTTGTTCTTGTCAACCCATAGTTGCCTTACTTCCGCAAATTGTGTCGGGAATACTTTCTTCTCCATAGTTCTCTCTTGAATCCTGCTTTTGTTTGTAGGGATGTTGATGAGGCCGAGAATGAGCGCAAGTCATTAGAGGAGGTTCATTTTCTTGTGCTTTTATTCTCACTGTTATTCTTTTCTGATTCTCTAGTTGTGCTGAACCTCTAACTTAGGAAAGATTCACTGAATGCTATAACCATCTTTCAGGCCATTAAGAATGCTAGAGAAAGGGATCGGAGAACACTTCTACGTGCTGTAAGAATTTTACAATGATATTAGCAATATGTCTTTCCTGCCACTTGATTTATATTCAATAGCATACAACAATTCCATATTTCATGTATATTACCTGCAACTAATTCTATATTTATGCTCAATTGTTCACACTTTGGAGAAGTTGCAAAGTCCTCATGTTTATTTATTAGTTGAAGGAATCTTAGTCATAAAACAGATATGAAGTGTAAATATGTAGATCCACTTCATATGTTTGTCAATGAACTCTTGCCACTGTTAATTTCATTTGATATCATTAACCATTTCGTCCAATTTGGATTTAGGAAACAAATTTCAGCGGAAATTTGAAATTTGATAAAGTAGTTTATTTCCCTGTATTTGACTATATATCAAAATCAACTAGAAAATGCTTTCTGGTGATTAAATAGACTATGAATATTAGATGGTGACCAAAATGTTCATTTTATGTTAAAAAAAATACTTTATAGCAATTGAAAGTTATAAATATTTTATTGCATGGAATAATTGAACATCATCAATACATTGAAATTTAGTTGATGCCCACTCTACACATACTTATAAATGAGTAACAATTCATGGTAGTTGTACCTTCTAATTTTTCCCAATTCAATTATGTAGGAGATAACTGCACCAACTAATTATTTGTAGAGATTATGCTTTGTTGGTTTCATATACGATAAGGTTGGAGGCACTCTAACAGAACTCATAAAAGAGTTTGAGGGCTGATTTTTTTTTTCAGTGTTTGCATATACTATAACAAATGTATTAGTTTGTATTTTCAAAAAATCAATGTACTATTAATAGAAGATAAATCTTTTATTGATAAAATATTCTCTGATCATTTTCTGGAACTATTTTTTAATGTATTGTCATTTTAATACCTCAAATCTTTTATTGATAAAATATTCTCTGATCATTTTCTGGAACTATTTTTTAATGTATTGTCGTTTTAATACCTCAAACTTTGTATACTTAATGTATTAATAAGTGTTTTATGAAAAATTATGTACATCAAAATGTCATTATTCTTTATTTGATGTTGGTGTAAATGCATGTAAAAGAGCTGGGAAAATCACTTCCCATTTTTCTTCTGATTAGGAATTCATTGTCCTGCTTTCTTCTATTTCTTTTGGTCAAGCTGGAGAACATTTTATGGTTGAACAATTCCAAGTTTTGTTTCCACACATCAGAAAACATGAAATTTTCACTTTTCTGGAAAATGTTTTTATAAAACAAACGTAGGCGTAGTCATTTTCTTTCCAATTAAATGCTGCCAATGTTCACACTAAGTGAATGTGTTAAGTGGATAGTAATAGAGGAAAATCAAAGTATAGTGAGGTAGCATTTTATTTCAGATACATTGCACAATTCTTTTCTGAATTCTTTAACCTGAAATGCATAATGTTCCTATATTGCCTCTAATGTCTATAATTGAAGTTGGGATTTCTTGTTAATTAACGTCTCATAAAGTAGAAGTCTGAAAACTCCGCCTATGTTTTATAACCGGTCCCAAGCCCGGATAAAGGAGGAGGGTTGTGTTAGGCCCCGACAGCCAGCGTAAAACCCTGTCGAATCTTATGAACATGGATCAACGAATGAATTGCGTCGTATGATCCATGTAGCCGACCCCACCTAGTGGGATAAGACTTTGTTGTTGTTGTTGTTGTTGTAAAGTAGAAGTCTGAAATAGGAGGGCTCAAGCATCAGTTATCAGTGAGTCATTGCTTTTAGTTTTAGTTGACTTTGCTTTGCTGTGCTTTCCTAAGTTAAGGGCCTGTGTGGTTGGGGGTGAAAGGATGGTAAAGGAGGGGAAGGAGAATGGAGGAGAATGCATTCTCCTTCTTTGCTTGAGTTTAAGTTGGAGGGGAAAGAAGGGGAAAGGAAGAGACTTTTCCCTCCTTTCCCCTCCATTATGCAATTTTTCTTTCCCCTTCAAAATGGGGTGGAAAGGAGAGGAAAGAACTAATGACCATATATTTTCTATTATGATCATACCTAATTTAAATGCAATTACATATATGGAGGACATAATTGTCTATAGAAAAATATTTAAGTTCCTTCCCTTTTCTTTAGTTGCTCCATCCAAACAAGGTGAATGTTTCACTATCATCCTCTTTCTTTCTCTTCCCCTAATTTCCCTTCCTGTCTATTCCTTTCCCATTAATGAAATTTGAACCAAACAGGCCCTAAATACAAGTCATCGTTTTAGTCGACATGCGAGCATTTGACTATTTTACGGAACTAAGTTGAAAGATATAAATTGCAATAAAAAATTGAAGGTCGTTCTTTCAGATCGCTTTTCTTTATGTATAAAATATATTTCTTAATGTGATATTAATACAAGTCAAATTGGCGTTCCATAGTCATATCCAACCAGATTTTACTTATCTTTTCATAATTTCCTGAATTTCTAAATTGAATCATGCTTGCTAAACCTTCTCGGCCAGTTAATTTGATGATCTGAATCTCATATCAATTCTTACTTTAGCAGCTTAGTTATCACTCCATGATTATTGATTCTTTTATTGCTTGCAGATGAACAATGGCAAAACTAATAAGGCTCCATCGGTTCCTAAAGTTGGAGACAGAAGTAGAGAGGGAGATCTTTTCCCTACCTCATCACTAGATGATTATGCCGAACTGGCAAATCAGCAGAATGTTGAGGATGATGATGATGAAGTTGTAATTTGTGCTTGAGAGTGGAAGTTCAACACCATAAGAGGCATTTTACCTGTTGGTTGTAGTCACATGAATTTTGTTCAAATTTGGTATCTTGGAATGACATCGTATGATTCATGTAGTCGACCCCACCTAATGAGATAAGGTTTTGTTGTTGTTGTTGTTAGTACCTTGGAAGTTCAACACCGTAAGACTCACTTATTACTTCATGCCAACAATGTTTTTTTTTTCATTATTACAAAACCATTGAGCTGCTATTATTTTTATACTTTTATTACGTGTTTTATCTCTCCAAATGATTTCTGAACTTTTGTATTAAAAAAAAATTGAAGAGTAAAAATGAGTTTCCAATAATTAGTAAATATTATGCGCGTGTTGCTCGTTTAGTTTCTAATATTTTTTTAGAACTTAACATGGGCAAAATGTTCAGACATGTCAGAGCGTGGTTTTCACCTCAGTTCTAATACTCTGTTTCTTCCTTTTTTTTACTTTTTTTTTATTTGATGTTTCTTTTTATATTCTTTTCAACCTTTTTATTTTCTTTTATCATTCTCTTTTTTGTCTTTCTTATATAAATAATTTATTTATTATATATATAATATTTATAATAAAGGATTAATAAAATATTATTCATTACTTATTATTTCATTAAATAAAAATTAATATATTTTAGAATAAATTTTTAATTTAAAAAAAATTATTTTTTTTATTTTTTTATCAAAATTATATCTTATATTTAAAACTATTATGTTTTATTCGTTCAACTTCCCTTTGAAAAAAACACGATTTCAATATCCAAATAACCCATTGCGATTTTTCTTATTAAAGAATAGAATTTAGAATTAGATATAAAAAGTATTAATTCAAACAATGTGAAAGTATCCTCTCTTTTTTTCCCAAAGGCTAACGTCAATTGCTTTAAACAAGCTACTTCTATAGCAATGGTCACAGTGATCACCACCTTCATTTGAAGATTGATATTTTACAAACAATTCAGAACGACTTATTGAAAACACTAACAGTGCCGAAATGAAATACAAATTTGTAAGCAGTGACGAGATTACAATGAAATCAAGTCCGCTAAAAGAAAGATGAACTCGAAAAAGATCACATCTTTTCATATGCCTGACCTTAAATTAGATTGGGCATTCATCACATGCGATAGGATCATCATGTCTTATTGTCTTTCAATTTTTACACGATGAATCATAAATAGTTTAAGATATCAAGGCCCCCATGTTTCCTAAGAAGTCTCCTTCCAGAACCTGACGGATTTGTCATTTCCGCAAGTGATAAAAACAGCTTCTGTTGGTGAATGCTCCAGCCACCGCGGGGCGCCTATGTGATTCGACGGCCACCTTGCCACCTTTTCGGCAGTGAGTGCATCCCAAATAACAACCTGCAAATTATATTTTCTTATTGTAGCCACATATACCATATGGACAGAGATTAGACGAGTGGAGTTGACAACTAACCTCATTGTTTCGTTCATCGATGGAGAGAATGAATTCTTCAGTCTCATTGAATACAGCCTACGATTGTGACAGCAACTACAAGTCAGTGTTTCGCAATATCATATCGATCTGGTTAAATTAGTAATTAACAAAGTTTGCCTTTTTGTTAGGCATGTGAAAGTTAATTACCAACTTCTGATATGGGAACCAACATAATATATGAATTTGATTCTTCATTCAACACAAACTAAGGTATTAATATGATAAATAGACTTCATCTAAGAAAACTATCACGTTAAAAAAGCACTAAATAGTTCAACATGCTGAAGGATGATGCATGTTGCAGCATTGCCTAAAAACTGCGAATTCTTCATGCATTAATAATAGTGCCGTGCTGACAAAAACATAAAACTGTAATCTCATAAGAAATTGTGTTACCATTCAAAAAACAAAAGAAACTGCATTCACAACTCTCTGAAGAATACGACAGCCAACAGGCCTCACCCGTAAAATAGAAAATGTAAAAGAAAGAAAAAAAGGTCTACAGACCTGGCAACGCGACTGCATATGAACAGCACCCAGATACTGCTTTAGAAGCCTTCCAGTGCCAACTTCCCACAACTTTACAGTAGAATCCTTTCCACAAGAGAGTATGAATCTGGTAAACTAACATTAAGAGTATCAGCAAAAAGAAGACAAAATAGTTTAGTAACATCAAATGGAATGCAACATCCATTAGTTTGTCACTATATCAATCAAATGATAAAAAAACTCACAAATCCACATTCTTAATCTTGAAATGTTTCATGATGATGTTAAAAAGAATGGGAGAACACGTGAGTTCCCATTTTCAAAGCATGCTACAAGTTGTAGTCCTCTAATCTTACACGAACTCCAAATGGAGATACTTATAATACAATAAGAAGAATCAAAAGGAATACAAACTGAAATGAAATGCTCCCAGCATTCAATTTGCATAATTTACCTTTGATCTTTGGTGAAACACACACTAGTGGCCTCTGCCGACCCATGTGCACCAATCATTGATCTGATACATCCTGCAGTTACCCCATCCCATACACGAATAGAGCCATCTTTTGATGCTGTCACATACATACTGCCAGTAGATGAGTAACGCACCTACACATCATAGATATATTCGGAATCAAACTAGAAGAAACGCTCTTCAAGCTAACCCAAGAAAGAAAAAGAAAAAAAAAGTATACCTGGTTGATTGCTGCAGTGGCATTTACCTCCTGCACATTTGCTGTTAAGTAACACTGAAAAGTATTGATATCATACAAATGGGGAATTGGATGGTCCGTTCCTGTAGGTATGTTGAAGTCCAATTAGTAGTCTGTGTCAATTGCTATTGAAATTTCCAGCAAAGAGAATGCAACTGCTATAGTGAAATATAACTAGCTGAAGCATATGCAATAAAGGTTTTGGACCGATATTGTAATCCTTGAACCGATACCTGATATTCAATAAAGGTTTTGGATGATTAACATTCTGGTTAATCGTCCTTTTTCCCCTCAAAAAAAAAAACTAGCTGAAGCATATAGATCTTAAAGTTTGATATGGTTCAAGATTATGCAAATAAGATTAAGCCACAAACCACCCAGAGATCCCAATATTCACAATTAAGAAAATATTAAAAAAAAATCAAGGATCTGCTAAAAGAAAACATTAAATCAAATAGTAAGAGTAGAAACCTGCCAGAAGGTATTCCCCTGAAGGATGAAAAGAAACTGACCTCACGTTATGAGTATCCTGCTCAGGAAAAAAAAAAGATAACCTCTAACAGTGTAAGCATTGCACTAACATGAGAAGCCAACATCCTGACATGTAAACAAAAATTCTAAATAAATAATACAACCTGAATTACTCTGAAAGCTCTCCTTGCAACTACTTTTGAAAAATCAAAGAACCTGGAAGAGAACAAATGTTGTTTCTATTAACATCTCCAAGCATAGGCTTTAATTCATGAAAAATATTGTCCAATGAGAGACTAACAAGCAAAGAAGTTCAGCAAATCCTAAATCTCATGAGATCAGTGTGATATGCTTTAGTAGCAGCTTCTTGTATAACTAAATACATCCAACGCACCTATTTTTACAAGAGTGAGGCCAGGAAATAACAGATCTAGCATTTCATGTCAAGATGGGACAAGTGTTTTAAAGAATCATAATCCGTTTAAATATTTGGTGTACCACAGTAGACCATAAACTACCGGTTCCCATATATTTTATCAGAATCGTAGTAATTATGGGTTCCATGTTAACTGATCTCAGAAATTGGTCATCCATCCTCTCTTACAGCATTTGCTGCTATCAGTCAAAACATCAACCTCTGTCTATAGTTGCTCAAGAGCTCAGGCATACAAATAATTGATGAAACAATTAGTGAGTAAATAAGAATGCTCATAGTAATCAAATATTATTTGGACAAACCAACACGGTTACAAACTGCAGTTTATGCTCCCATAGGTTCTCGATAATCAAGAGATGCTCTTATCAGAAAGAAAATCAAGAGATGCTTTAATAAGTACTTTATATATAAACAACAAGGATATGGGTAACAAAGTTTTCTTGGCAAGGCAGATATTTTAAACCAAATCCAAATCCAACTTGCATGAAGATAAGCTGATAAATGAAAATGACAGACGACTATCTGGATAATGTGGTGACTAAGCCCTGTCATAAATATTTTTTTGAAGTAAACAACAACAAAGCCTTATCCCAGTAGGTGGGGTCGGCTACATGAATCATACGACGCTTCGTTGATCCATGTTCATGAGATTCGACAGGGTTTTACGCTGACTGTCGGGGCCTAACACAACCCTCCTCCTTTATCCGGGCTTGGGACCGGATTTTTTTGAAGTAAACCTGTCATAAATATTAACAAGCGCCATGTGTTTGACATATACTTTAACATAGCAAAACATACTTTATAGTGTTGTCCTTTGCCCCTGATATGAGAATAGCACTTTGTGGATGGAAATCAAGATCATTGATTGGCTGCAAAACATCAATGGTTTTCATGTTACCAAGAATATGTGACTTGCAGGACAATTAGCTCATGTAATTTCTGTCATATTGCATGCAAATTAGGAAGTGGACTTCCCATGCCATAGTGGAATAGTGAGAGTGCACATAAATCTACAACTATCTTGGGGATGCCCAATATTTTTTCTAAATATTTTAAACTTGCAAAAGAAAGAGAGTCCAGTTCAATAGGCAGGAATTAAAAAAAAATGCATTAAAATTTTGCTAAGAAGAGCCAGAGTGAGTATGGATTTTTCATGTCTCATGATCTGTGTAAAGGGGTGAGAAATAAAGACAACTATCAATAAAGCTTCTACAGAGTTTCTGCAATGGCTTTGATTGCACTCTTGGTTCGAAAACAAGTACACGAATATGAAGGTGAAAGCATCCCTTCCTCTGAGCATTATGACACAACTGACTGCAAAATAGATTCAAAATGATGCAATTGAATAGATATCTCTTGATATCTGAGACTATATTCTATCCTGCTCCAGCATGATAAGAGGAAGGGAGAACAGAAAGTCACACACAATCTCCACACACTTTTTTATCAACAACATAAGTCAGAACTCCACACTTACCTACCTAGTCACCAGGATATATCAACCAAATGTGGACTGGAAAATAAACAGAGAACGATAGTGTGGCAGCTGCAAGGAACAGTCAATTCTTTGACATACATAGACATCAATGTGACGTCCTTTTCTGCAGAGACTCTAATATAGCAATTATAAACAAAATAGAACAATCATTTGTCCCAACCACCAGAGAAGATTATATGTTTGATTCCTCTGATGGAGTTTCCACATCACAATTGCCATGTTGTCTTTCATAATCAAAGAGTGAATATTACATGGAAATCTTCTTATTGCTCGAAGTTTAAATGGATACAAAACTCTATAGCTAATAAAACAAAGATCAATAACAAAGGAGCTGAGAAATTACAAAACTCTAATAGGAAAATGTTCCATACAACTGCAAAAGGAAACATCAATGTTATTGTTTTTTTTCTTGATGATATTTGAAAAAGAATTCAAGAATTTTTCTATAAATAGTTAGTCTACCATAATCATTACTCATAAATTGTCACAAAAAAATCCAAATCCAATCACAAACGTATTGAAGTTGGTTAAACCGAAGTACCTGCAAATGATCATAGAACGTCCGGATGACAGGCCTGACTGGTGCATCCCTGGCATCTACAGTCATCATTTGCTTCATTTTTGAGACCTACAAAAAAATGAGAAAACTTAGAAGTAGGACGCAGAAGTAAAATAAATAACTCGAAGAGGTGGTAAACCTCGAAGAGTTTAATGGATGTGTCTGAACTTCCGCTGGCAACAAATCTCCCATCAGCACTAAACCTAGCGCATCGAGCAACATTCTGTATAGCCATAAGTGAAATAATTCATTCCTTTTTTAAAAGACGAGAATAATTCATGAATTTATAATTGAAAAACTTGATGAAACGAACACCGCAAAATTAGCTAAAAAAATTTGGGAAACCAGCAATATTTTCTGAAACTTTATGTTTAAATGCACAGTAACATGACAACAAGTCCTTAATTCAAGCCACGCAACTAGATCAACATCAATGGTAATCACAAACAACTAAAGCATGGAACAACAACAAGTGACACCTTTAATTGGTTAGCGGACTAAAGGATATTGTCTATATGAGATTGTTAATTACTTGTTGAACCCCTACCTTATGTTCTGAAACATGTCTAGTTTCATGCTTTGCAAAATTCTTGGATGAGCCTTTGGTATCTTGCACAGCACTAATACATCAGTTCAAAAATATTAGTATATGCGATAGTATAGAACACAATGTGAAAAAGTCAGCTCGGGTACTGGAAATGAGTCAAATGCGTGTTGCACATTGGCTTAGCACCGATGTTAAATGTTCTACAGAAATTCCTTATAGAAAACAAAGAGAAGAACCATTACCAGAAATCTATGGCACTGGCTGGAATTGGTGCTGTCCCACTATATCCAGTTGCTGCTCCTGCAACTGAATCAAATAAAGAAGCAGATGAAAGGCCCCTAGACGCCTCATCTCTCTCCGCTGCAAGACCCTACAAACACCTTAGGTTTCATTTTGTAACTAAAGAAGAGAGTGGAGTTCAATCAAACAGGACATACAGTATACATGTGAAAGGAAAGAAAGATCAAACCTTGGCAACAAGTTCCACAAGCCGATTAGGGGGCGCTTCAGCATTCAGCGGCGTCATAGTGGCCGAAGCCACCCCCATTGCAGCCTGTAACGAGGACCAATCAGTTCCATACACGTTAATTTTGGCAATGACTCGTATACAAAAAAAAGTAAAACATAAATCGAATACCAAAACGATAGGGAAGGAATTGGCAGAACAAAACTGTCACAACAGAAAATTCGTAGGTAAAGGAGTAGGAAAACAATGCAATTGCCTGATGGAATTTGTTGTCACGAAGATGGGCGACGATGAGAGCGTGGAGCTGACGAACGAGCTTGCCCTCCTGAAGCGTCTGCTCCAAGCTCGTCTCCATTATTCCCTCCCGAAAGCTCCAATTTCGCTCAAAAACCCCTTTTAATTCACAAGCCAAAAACTTCGATCTCTGCCATCAAAATCGTATCTTTTGACATCTTCGTGGAGCGATCGATCTCCGCTCCGATTGTAGATCGCTGATTCCTACTAAAACGATGAATCCCACGTCACTCCGATCCTAAAACCCTAGCTATTTTTAAAGGAAATTTCTATTAACGTCTTTTTTTTTTCTTGATACAGAATCATTCAAACTACAACTGAGTATTTCTTCTGATAGGAAGGCCCAATAAGAGTTTTCTTTTCGTCTAAGGCCCAATAAAAAAAATCTGTGCTCCGTGAATTCAGATGAGATGCAAATTTAACAGCTTCCCCTCCGGCCGCCCCTTCCTCTCGCCCTCCTTTGGCTTCCTCAAATAGCGGCAGCCTCCATTTTTTTTATTAATTTATTAAATTTTTATTTATTTTTATTAAGTCATTTCCTCAGTGCAATCGAAAAATTCACTATGTTTTGACGATAACTTACGGCTATGTTTGGCAGACGAACACAGCCCAGAACCAAGCATGGCTCTGCCAAACAGGTGGTAGAACAAAGGTGGGGCCCATGCGAATTTAAATTTCAGTCAACGCGTAATGTTCTGAAAAAAATGTTCTCGTGATAAACCAGAACATCCATGTTCATGCGCGACGTCCGGAACCATGCCTCGTTTCCCACGCCCAACCTCTCTTTCTTTCCTTGCGGGCAACGACATCACATTTTCTCTCTCGTTTTCCTCCACGACGTTTGGCTTTCCTTCGTTCCGTCTTCGCCGACGCTGGTCGACTGAGCTATTCCGTGCCGACGAACAAGTAGAAGCTCGGGCAGGAGGTGCAAGTACGACCCCTTCTTCGTGTGTTTTAGGGTTTGACTGTTTTCAGTAAATCGTGCATTTTCTTCTATGATCTCGACGCCGGTGTGGCGTAGGAAGCCACCGCAGAGAGGGAAACTACGAAACTCCAACTTCCGTACGGAAAAGTGCAGGTACACATTTTTACTGACCGAAATTTGTTTCCAATAACATATCCCCTTATCGGTTTCTTGTTAGGGTTTAGGGATTTTTCGAAACATTTATTCCGAAATTTTTTTCGATAACACTTCCTTTATTCGATCTGTGTTAGGGTTTAGAGTTTGTTACCAATCCTCTCTTCGGTTGGATTTCCGTGTTAGGGTTCAGGATTTCTTGAGTGTTAGTGGCACGATCCCATTATTTCTTCTTCGTCGATCTATGATTATATCTCTTGACGTCTCTTTTTCGACGATTTGCTAATATAGATTGTTCCTGCGATCACAACTATCGTAGCGAAGAAGTTCCTGTTTGCTGTGAACTCCACGATCTAAGTAAGATATCTAAAAATCCCGTTGCAATTTTTTATTTTGCTGACTGTAATTTCTCTACCTCTCTGTTTAGGGTTTAAAAATTGCCATGATATCAGTGTCGAACATCATTTATGTAGGTGCACATTTGCATATACAGTTTACTTTTCTTAATGTGTGTTAGCAATGTGCACCTCATATTTTCCATTGTGCTCTGCTTGAAAGAATGAAAGAATTATGATAGCAATGTTTCTCATTTATATATGTCCACATTAAGTATGATAGCAATGTTTCTCATTAAAAAATATGTGCACATTTGCATATACACAGCTATATTTGTTCATTAATTGGACTATGGTCAAGTTTAACTGATGCTCTTTTTTAGTCTACTAATCTGAAACTCGTTTATATATGTGCACATTCAATATGATAGCAATTATTCTCATTTATATATGTGCACATTTGCATATACACTGCTATATCTGTTCATTAATTGGACTATGGTCAAGTTTAACCGATGCTCTTTTTTATTCTACTAATCTGAATCTTTACATATATTTGCTATATTTGTCATGTATACATTGTTATGAATGAAATCATCCTGATAGCATTGTTATTCATTGATATATGTATACATTTGCATATCTACTTTATTCTGCTTATTGAAACTTATGTTTCTTTTACTCTACCATATCGACCTTGTTTATTAATGTGCCTCATATTTCCCATTGCAATGAATGATTGATATAACACCATTATGATAGCAACATATCTTCCCTCTATTTGACGCATGTCCTTTTGTTCCAACGTCCCCTTTATGTGACAATCATTCGTTACGTCCTTCTTATTTGAGTGGGACAGGGGGAGGGTGGATAGGGGGCACTATCGACATTAGGAACTTTTGACTAATCTTTCTCATCACAATTTCATTATTTTTCCTTACTCAGCAATGAGTTCTAACAAAGGGAAAGAGAAAAAGGCCTCCACCGTCGAGAAGACTCATTCAAGTCATTGGTCTCCAAATATGAATTCATATTTCGTAGAGATGATGATGCAAGAGAACGTCGAAGGGTACTTCCGAGCTAACACCTTCATGGGCGAGGCTTGGAAAAGAATATGTGATAGGTTCAATGACCACTTCGGAGAGAGGATGACTATAGAGCATATGAAAAATCATTTAAAAGTAATGAAGAGGAATTTCGAATTGTGTAGAGCCCTGTCCAATAAGAGTGGGTGGGGATGGGATCCAGAGAAGTGCATGCCCGAATCACCTGAAGAGGCAATGTGGGATGAGGTTATTACGGTGAGTTATTAATTACAACATCTTGAGCACCGCTGTTACAAGCGATGACATCACCCTTCTCTTTATCTTGTAACAGGGGAACAAGGATTACCAAAGGGTCGGAAATAAATGATTTCCTCATTACGACGACTTCACTTTCTTATTTGCCAAGAACACAACCACGGGAAAGAAAGCATGTACGACCACCAAGCTAGTGGACTTAGATGAGGATCAAGGCAGCTCCGACGATAATATTATAGATATGACGACAGCTTCGGCACTAGGTATGGAGAATGAGAACCCTCATACCGCCACCGAACACACGCTGCGAACTTCCCATGGAACTGCATCATCGGGAAAAAGAACTCATCTTGACTCACCGTTCTACTGCCTCTGCAGGAAATCACGATTCCACTTAGGATGGCGCCATACAAATTCTACGCAGTATACGAAGGGAGGAAGTCCGGGGTGTATGATTCGTGGGCTGATTGTCAAGCTCAAGTCATGGGTTATCGTTATTGTGCGTTTAGAAAATTTGACTCATTTGAAGAAGCCAGCAATTCCTTGTCAGCTTACATTATCATGCAATGCGTCCCACCTGCTCAACAATCTCTTCTCCCAGATGCAGTGGCAGAAGTCGCTCCTCAACAGGCCTTTCCATCAACTTCACTTTATTCGGAAACTTGGAAGGATTCACTTGTGCTGCTAGTGTGTGTCTGTTTTACTTTTGCGCTTGGATATTTACTTTGCAAATGTTGTGGTGGAGCTTCAATCTGTTAACAAGGCTGAACAAGTTGTAGGTCTTTTGCAGAAACTACTTTGTGGCGTTGTGCCTCTTTGTTATGTTATTTTGATGGATGTCGTGTTAATTAGATGTCGTCCATAAAACTGTCAATGATAAACTCTATTATGGACTTATCGTTTGCCACTTCTAACTTGAAATTACTTGTACTCTTTTTACTTGTGTTATGTGTCAAGTTGGCCCTAGTTGTTAATGAAATGTTATCATTGTTGCTTTGTATTATGGCATCAATATCGATTGTTTTATTGCTTGTACCAGGTTCATGAAATTTGCAGTTCTCTTCTATTTCTTGTCACTTATGTTTACGAATTGTTCAGAAAGTATTCGTGTTCCTGTGGTCGTTCGGATCATGGAAGCCAGGTCGTCGTCTCACGCTCTTGTGGTCGTCTGGGGCATGGAAGCCAGGTCGTTGCATTTGACACCAACAACAGAAACTTTTGCCAAACAGGTGGAGAACAATCTGTGTATTAAACCATCAAATAAAAAAATAAATTCCCATCGCAGCGGAATCTACCCAAACGCTGGATAAGAATTTACGCGTCATTTCAACAAGTTCACAGAACATTTAAGAACTTTTGTTCTTGCTGCCAAACACAGCCGTACGAGAAATCAAAACTTAAATGATACTCTAGTTTTGAAGTTAAAGAACAATATCTTCATCATTTTCGGTTAGTTAAAGTTTCAGATATCGTTGATCATACTTTAAAATAATTCAAATCATGGATGATATTTATATTTATTATTTTTAAATAAAAGTTTTCATTAACCTTCTTAATGACTAATTATGTTGTAACATTAACACCTATCGCCTTCTAGATTAATTCATTTTTTCAGAAGCTTATTTAGATATTCGTAGCACATATCTTTTTACACAAGGATTTACGGAAATGTTATTTCGAGGTTTTTTTTTTTAATTTAGTCATTGTGCTATGAGGATCTTCAAGATTATAATGGATGAATGGAGAAGTTTGTATCTCAATGGTGGAATTAATGGATGAAGGAAGAAATAAGAGGATCATTATTTTTAACCTTTAAACGTTTATATCGTGCAATCGCTATGATAGACAATTATTATTGGTTCAAGAATTCCACGAGCAAGCTTAAAACGATTAATGAATCCTACTTAAGATTTAATATACTTTAACTCAGATGCTCTCAAATGTTTCTATTCCCTTGAATTGTAAGAACACTTATTCAGAGTCCTATTTCCAAACAAAACGATGGATTGTAACACATCATCCAAGATGATGTTCACCCGAAGGCTAGACTAAGAGATTCTAAATCTTCATTGCTTTACATAAATTCACCAATTATTTTAAAGAAGAATTTAAAATAATATTTGGATTTCAATTTTTGCAGAGGAAAAAAAAGAATTGAAGAGAAGCAACGCAGGATAAAACACAATGGACACCATGGCACGTAGGAATTTTTTTTTCCTTAATTTTGTTTTTTGTATAATCCTCCACTAGAACAGATACTCATATCATGATCTATGAATGAAGGCAATGTAACGTCCTGGAAGTATAACCTCTTCCAGTTAAAGAATCAAAATAACTATTCTCAGGAGAAGAAGAAAAAGTAACATCACCCGAAGGTAGCCATGACTCTAGCAAACGGCACGAAAAACTAACATAAACAAATAATCTGACTGTAGATTAGGAATTCCAACTGCTAAGCAGCAACCATATTATTAATCTGCTGTGATAGATACTTGTCAGAACTTCTAGGCCTGGAAAGTAAAACTTCTATAAGAATTCAGCTGCATTACTAGATTCTATCAAGTTGATGATGTAATGAATCTTGGCGAACTAATCTGAAGAACTAGACCTCTTCATTTATAGCACAAAGTCGTTCTGCAAAATAAAAAAAGAAAGAGAAAATACATGATCAGAAAGCAAGAAGAGCAATGCGATGTAATGTAACAGTCCCCTAGGGCAAAAGATAAATAATTAATATTCCCCTGGATCAGTAAAAGTGCTTTACATGGTGTAATTGCTCAAATTCTGGCATTGATTGTCGGTAAACTACAGTGAAGTTCCAGACAGTACATAGCAGTTACATGATGAACAATAGTCCCGAAGGAACAGGAAGTAATTCATAACTGTAGCATGACCTTACAGGTCTTAAAGGAATATAAACAAATATAAAGGACATAGGTACAATAAGCATAAAAGTACTCGAGTAATTCTCATCTAAACAAATTTTCCGCACGTTTCACTATACTCAAGGACTGTGAAGTAACCAAGGTGATTGAACTATTTCAAGTAAATCTCCACTGCCAACACCTCATTGGTAGCATGCAATCTTTTTACTCGGTACAAAAATATGCACAGTCGGTACAAAAATATGCACAGAAGCTTTAGTATTTGCAACTTCAAAAAATCAAATAGGAAGCTAGCCCTAAATTCTACTATGCTCATGAGTACCAACTAGTCCTCCTGATTTTTCTATGCCATATTTACTGAGTAGATTAAATATAACATAACTTTCAGTTTCAACATTATGCATGCAATTCAAGCCTGCAATGGAAAATCATTTGCAAAACATGAAATAAAAAGACAAGGTTATCTCAAAAGAGAGGAAGTTCACTCATACTTAGATATTCGTAAGCCACTATCATGGAGGTACCCCATGCCGACATGCTGACAAACCTTGGACCTAATCCTCTATAAAAGCCTTTCCATCCATCTTCAGCAATCAATCTCTTAACAACTTGTCTAGCATTTTCTTTTTGTTGATTATCCATAACCTACAATACACAGCAAGTATTATATGGATAAACAATGCAGAAAGACTACAATTGCAAAAGTAATGAGCCAGTATGGCTGCTTTTTTAGGGAACAGTATAGCTTCTAAACAAGCCATTTTATGAAATTTCTACTACTTGAAGTTTATAACATGATATGGCCACAAAGAAAAAAACATTGTGAAAATAAGGAAATAAACCAAACAACACAAGCGTAATTTAATTGAAAAATAATCTTAGCAGTTGACATATAAGGAAATAACCACTGATGCACAAAAAATTTAACCTGCAGTCGTGTCTTGATTGTGTCCAGAGGAGTAGTTATACAGGAGGCCACAGCACCAGCAATAACTCCACCAGTTGCTTGAACACTGGCAATTTTCCACTGACTAGGAACAGCTTCTTTGTCATTGCCAGAACCAAGAAGGCTGCTCAATATGCAAAAGAGAACCACAAATGAAAATTCTGATCACATCTAGGACCTTTTTATTTTTGAAAGTTAAAAAGGATGAGGGCTATGCACCCTAATCCATTTTTATTAATCAATGCTATAGTTACACCAAAATGTTACAAACTATTCATCAACAACAACAACAAAGCCTTATCCCACTAGGTGGGGTCAGCTACATGGACGCCATTCCGCTCTCGTTGATCCATGTTCATGAGATTCGACAGGGTTTTACGTTGGCTATCGGGGCCTAACACAACCCTCCTCCTTTATCCGGGCTTGGGACCGGCTATAAAACATAGGCGGAGTTGTTACAAACTATTCATATTACACCAAAATGCTAGATCCAAAAAAAACTCATACAACATGAGCAATACAGAGAAAAATAACTTTATTGAAGATTATAAATGTCATCTATTAGGTCAGTATATTCAAATTCTGTCTTTTCTTTCATTGGAGCCCTGGCCTTGTCTAGCTTTCTTGTCAGAAATTGCCTTAAATGCTAAAAATGACATAAGAGTTAAATTCATAGATTTGGAAAAGGGCATGACGAACATGGAACAGAAAATTTCATGAAATTTATTTTTATATAGATGGTAAAATTGGAATCTCAGAAGGGTGGAAGTCAAATTTTAACATGTCAATATATCAAAAAGGGAATCTCCAATTTAATTGCAAGAATAAAATCATGTTCGATAATTTACAATAGGTCTCTTAATGTAAACTCACCCTGGAACTCTAGTCCTTGATTAATTTTATACAGGAAAGCAAATAAAAAAGCACACAAATAGTTATCCAAAAGAAAATGATAAAAGTGATTGTTTCTGAGGCTAAATAAATGTTGTTTCTCTCTTATCAAATAAAAGCATGGCAGGGAAAAAAATGTTAGTACAAACCTCTGCATGTAATCACTACAGCATGAAGGTAAAAATAAAATAAAGGCTCAGTATTTGACCAAACGAAACCTAGTGCCATACCTCCAAATAACGCGTTGGCTAGATCCATAACTCGCCCACCACACTGCACTGGAAGGAGAATATGTCATTACAGACAGTCCAAATCCTCTGTACAGTCCGCGAAAACCATCAGCCTTGATGATTTTCTTAGCAACATCCAGGCCGCCATTATACTTTGTGTAACCAGAGTATCCTTGCACCATCAACTTTTGACTGACCTAACAAGAATGTACGTTTATCACCAGCTGCCAAATGCTTCATCTGAAGTATAAATGAAATAAGAAAGAAAGTACTAATAGAATTAAGAGTGCAAGCAGTTTAACCCAGTCATTGATTAAAGAGCTTGAATATCCGGAGAACAAAGAGAAAATAACTTACAACGGAACAACCAATACTGATTATTACTCAATGACGACAATGTATTACTCACACTAATGTTTGACAGAGAACTGACATGTCAGCCACGATCCATGAGATTTTAACTTCTGATAATACAAATATTACAGGTAAAGCCTGTGCACCTCTATCAGTTTGATGACAAAGAACAACTCAACCAGGATACTGTACCAAAAGCACTAGAAAATATGAGTACATACAAAAAAAGGAAGACATATCCTTCCTTCCATATATTCTCCATTACCTCCATTAATCTCTTCAAATCATTCTCTATTAACAAGAACCAGTTTGGATCAGGTTCATGAATCTTAGACATCATATGACTAACCAGTCTAACTCTCGCAGGAGGATTGCTTATGATTGTCAGAATCCTATGATATGTTCTTGAACAAATTTAAATTATAACCAGAAACCATTGTCTATTGATTATCCACCAAAGAACTTTCGAACACCCTTTACAATGTTAGACAAATATATTAAACCTTATGCACACTTCTCATTCTATGTATTCATCCTCAGCTGTCTTAATACTTTTATAATAGTACTTTCTCTGGTATAAGAGCTTATTGGTACATATGCTCAATCGGTCTTTTCAACAGTTCCAAGTTGCCTCCAACTACACAGGAAGGCATGACTCAAGAATATTACATGGATGAACAAGCCAAGCATAGAAAAAAAAACTTGTGTAAGTTGTGCACAATAAGCTCAAAGTTTCTATAGTTTGACTAAAGTGCAAGACAAAAGAAAACCATTACATGGAATTTACGCTTGAAACACAAGCAAATGTACATACCACGTCTATAGGAACAAATACTGCCTGGGAGCAAAGAGACGCAGACATCCCTGAAATACCATTTGCTACAGCAGCCTGGACTGGTTCAGAAAGCTTAAATGGTTCTAGCATCCGAAGTGAAGCCACCTTTATTGTTTCTAATGAAGTTAGGAAAACAATCCTAGCAGGAATGGCACCAGTAATTACAGTGGCAAATCCCCTATACAGCCCGGGAACACCATCAACCTTTAAAATATTTTTGAAGGCTGAAAATGCATTCTTCTGAGCAACTTCTTTGGAAGCTACCTGCATTCTGGTCTTTACAACAGACATTGGATACAGAGCCACCGTAACACCAGTAAACAGTCCAGCTCCCACAACATAAAACTTAGTCTTGTCGAGCCTGCAGATTTCCATAGATTCAATAAGCAAAGACATGACAGAATTTTGTATAGGTTCAAAATTGAGAAAGTCGCATTCCGAGTTGGAGAAGATATATGTTTACAGAAAATTTAACTGAGAACCGACCAAACTCGTAACTTTGCAGAAGAGATAAACAACTATGGAAAACAAGAATCCCGAAAAGTAGTGATCTCCCAAAGTGGTCGGTCCTTCGACCTAATGCACCAACCAAGAACCCTAACGTACCGCGTATACTACTTCCAAGAATCAAAATTTAGGTATAGTCCAAATTTTAGCATAAACTTCAACCAAAATAGGACCTTTTCAAAAAAAAAAAAGGAAAAAAAAAACAAATACATTTAAGATCATGAATGGAACTATGGGAACAGAAATCAACAAAGAGGGAGCATACTTATCCCAATTGATCTCCTTTTGGTCGAAGGAGGGGCGAGCCATCTCCGGCGAAGCGATCAGAAAGCCGCCCCTTCGTGCAAGGATTCAAAGAACGCCCAAATCAAGCAGGAGGAGAGGAGGAAGAGGAGGGAGAATTCGAAGCTACTCTGGCATCGCGTTCCCTCCTTCCAAATTGGAGGCGGTGGCGAAGGACGAATGAGGAGGACGAGGAGGAAATGGCCGCGGCTTTTCCCGGCTTCCGAAACGATGAAAGAGAAGAGGACTTTGGGCTTCTTATTGGGTTTGGCCCACGAGAAACCCAAACAGCATTTTACTACTTTTTTTTGTTCCTTTTTTATTTGTTTATTTTATAATTAAAAAATTATTGTTGCTATTTTAGCTTGTTGGACTTTGATTTTGTTAAGAATAGCCCACATCTACCTGCGGCGAACATAGTAAAATCGGCGTTCACATATATGGAATATTTGATCGGGTTTGGATGAGGGTAAAAATTTGACCTAATTCGATTAAGTTCGAATTGAATTGGATCAGATCTGATGGAATAATTCGTCCACCTTTGTTTCTTTTTCTTCTTATTTTATATATTATTTTAACATAATATATATTATTTAATACTTATTCTAAAATAGAAAATATAGTTTTTTCAATATTTTAATATTACTTTCATAATTAAAATATTTTATTTTTAAAAGTTTAAATCAAGTATAAGACAAATTAAAATAAAAAATATTAGATCATTAGTCGGTAGACTATTTTCCCAACCTGTAAGTCGGGTCATCGATTTACCGAGTGGATTGAATTTCGTGAACAGTCAGATGTGTCGCATCTCACAACTTATAAATGACAATAATAACAATAATAATTAATTAATCAAATTTTATTTTAAATTTAATGTGTATTAAAGTGTAGCGTCCAGAAGTGATTGAGAGGACATTTAGGACTCGTTTGAATATAAAATAATTGATAAATTGAAGTGCTGATAAGTATTTTATTGACTGAAATTTATTTATAAAAATAAGTAGATACACGTTTAAATAAAATTATTTATATTGATAACAATTATTTTACTTATTTTTTTAAAAAAGTAAACACATCTCCCCCTGCTTATTTTTTTTACTTATAAATAAATTTAATATATTCTTATCAGTCAAATTTTTAAATTATCAAACGTTGATATTTTTTTAAACTAACTTATAAATAACTTATAAGCTAGTCGAACAGCTCCTTAATAATCTCGAATAGAAGCTTTTTGTTTGTATTTAACTTTTTGTGTCAAAAAATCTCCATATCTCAAAAGATAATTATTAGTATAGATTACGAGAGTGACGAAGACCACAGATCTCTCACATTATAAGATTTCATATGCGAGCAACGTAAACTTCTCGTGTGGTCCTACAAAATATTCCTCACACACAAAATATGCTTTTATTCACGATTGCCCAAAATGATAGGTTGTGGATATTATACTCATCATTTTAACAACACCACTTGTAACACGCGCGATTGCAAATAAGATTAGAGCTCAGCATTATCTTATTAATAAAAAAAGTCGATCTAAATCGGATCCGAAAAGGCAGATTCTCTTATGTCACCCAAATCGATTAATCTGTGGTTTAATGCTCGCTTAATATAATAATTTTGTTTAGTTGATTGCATTTGATTATCTTAATTCTTCTTGATATGTTCATTGGTGTGGAATTTGTTTTTATTTAATTATAATCTTATAGTTTAAGACAAATAGAAAAAAGAATCATGGCAGTCAGAACTAAACCAAGACCAGTTTTGCTCACACTCGAATAATGCTCATTGCAGTTGTAGGCCTGCATATGTCAATGTACCATGAGCTCTTAGTAGTTCTTCTCATACTAGAAACACAAAAACTTCATCAATTATAACCAAAAAAATGTGTTCGATGTACAAACTAACAATCGTACTTATAAACTCGGGTATATGTTTTTGGTTCTTCATTTGCATCTTTTCTCACAATGAAATAAGCAGAACTGTTCTTCTATGTCTGCGATGTTAGTGTCATTAGTCACTGCCATGGTCTCCGAATCACTAATGATGCGTTACGGTCATAAAGGACTCTTGACAGGGGAACTACTTCGCCTGAATGGATGGATCTACAAGCACACCAGGAATAAAAAAGTTGATCAGCCAAGAGCTCCTTGTAGCGTGCGATACTCTCTCTCCGAGATGGCCTTTATTTCACCCATCCCTTCTTTGGGCGGGAAACCATGAGTTCTCGCGAGCAACCACTGGTCGATGACGCCACAGTTGATTGCGTACTTGATCATGTGTTCCAAGTAATGCTTATCAGTGACCAAGTCCGGTTGCACTGTCAGCATTCTCATAAGAGCTGCAAATTGACACGCCGAAAACCTCATCAGTGTTGTCTCAGCAAAATCTAAGTTGATGGATTCCAGCAAGAATTGAAGATTAACTATCTCTGGCATTTTCATGTTATTCATGGATGCTACAGAAATGAATGAGCAAGTAAACACACATACCTGCAACAATGGCATCACCTGACGCAGACATGTTACCAGTGAAGGGTGTAATAGGTGGATCTTCCATCCCATGAACACATCCATTATGTTTTTCCGTGTAATAGTGTATCTTGGAAGTCCCATTTGTCACGAAAAGAACCTTGAGATTCTCGTGCCACAGTTTGGCAACAACTTCTGAACTATGATGCATATATTTGGACTTATCATTATCTTTGGTATCAAACTTTTCAGAAGGTTTAATACCACAAAGGAACTCGAGTTCCTGTTTGGTGACCTCAACCATGTCAGCAAAGCGCCATGCTTCCTGAATGAGCTCCATTGTCTCTTCACTAGAATTCCATAATGGCAATGGAAGGTTGAGATCAAAAAATATCGCACATCCAAATTCTTTGCAAATCTTTATTGCTTGCAAAGTTGTTGATCTCATATTCTCGTTGAGCAAAGGTAAGGAGTTGAAATAGAACATCTTTGCCTGCAAGAACCCACGTTTTTTATTTGATGAGTGAATCCTGATTCTAACCTCGCCTCAGAGTACACAAAACAAAAATTTATGGTCATTTAGTTTATAGATTCTAGATTTCTTATCAGAGAAGAAGTTATCCAGCAAATAAGATTCCATGGCACACGTGAACCCATTTGGAAATCACAATAAAACATCCAGCATTTAGTTTATCCAAAATGAGTAACAGAATTAAGCAAGCCATGATGCAGTATGATATCTGTTTTGAGAGGTTGATGCAATATGATATCAATACTCATGCACAGACCTAGGGAGGAAGTGAGGATATCATTTGATTGACATTCTGGAATTCTTATATTGAATTGTCAAAATATCGAGAAGTTCCCTTTTGATACAAATAAGTCTAGGATCATTGTAATATAACAGTTGAAAAAAGCCAGTTACCATGTGGTGTTCGTGCTGTAAATGCAGAACTTCAACTGGCATTTTGCAGCAAAGGTAAAATTGTGTTATGTTTGTGCGATGAATTTTTATTTATGTAATAATATCATCTAAGGATAGAAGATCAAAGAAACTCAAACACGTGAGAAATCCGAAAACGTGTAATAATACCATTCAGTTAGGCCCTGAAATCATCGGAAGTCAAAAAGAACTTTAGGGACAATCTAAAACAACGTTTGGGCTCCCAAGCATTCATACATTTCAAAACATCTGAACAATTGTAGTGTTGGATGTATGACAATTAAACACATGCAACTATGAGGGGACCTCACAGGTCCATAAGTTAACATATTGTTTGCATACATCTCATTTAACAATCACTGATGCACTAGGGACAATGGAAACAAAGTTGTGCCACCTAGGTACTCGGATATTCTTCCAGTAATCATGTCAATGCGGGCAAAATTTTAAATACAAGAAGATGAAAAACTTCTAACATTTTTTTTTGAGAGGGAACTTCTAACATTTTCTCCATGAGTTAACTATGACATGTAAACATTACCACATAATGTATATGTAACCATAACATAAGTTTAATAAGTTAAACTAAAAAATCCCAAAAAAGGGAACCTGTGCTTCGGAAAGTGTTCATACCTCCCTTAGAACATCAACATTGATGTCCGAGCTTTGAAGGCTATCTTCAGCACTAGGCTTGACGCAATTCATTCTTAAGCCACCTCTTTTAATAATCTTCATCTGAGAAACTGCTGTAGGTCTGGAATTATCCATCTTAATAGACCGAGTTTGTACATTGTTTACATTCAAAAAGTAGAGCATGTTTTGTCCATATTCGTCATCCCCAAGCTTTCCCATGAATTCAACTCGACCACCGATTGCTGCAAGAGCTATCGCAACACTGGAAGCTGGCCCTCCAGGAGATCTTACAAAATTATCTGGAGACCAGAACATGTCTTTCATTTTCTCGTGAATCTCGTGATCTACCAATCTATTAGCTGGCTTGCCAGAAGGTATGAATGCATTATGTGCAGCTCCAAAGCAACAAACAAGTGGTGGCCAAGAATATGTGTAACTAATATCTTCATCTGCTTTGATTTGTAGACCTCTCTTTTCACTGGGTGTATTGACAGCTTCTGGTCCCTCGACATTAGCGGGATCATTGTTTGTGCTCTCTTCTTTCACGTCAATATTCTTTTTAACCCTCCTCCTGGTAGTTTTTTTTACAGTTGCCTCTTCTCCTATGTTTGAAGAAGTAATAGCTGCAGATCTCAAATTCAATATTAGCTTTTGTTGGCCGAATTTCCAGACATATTTTTGTGACGAGGATAATTTTGCAGAAAACCTTCGAAAACATAAACAAAGACCTCAGTGAGAGAAACATTACCTTTCTTCCGCCCTTTTCTTGTGGTCGTTTTAGTTTTTCCACGAGATCCCTCCAAAATGCCCTCTCCTTTTTCATCATCATCAGAAGTTGTTTCCAAAGAGCTATCATCCATGCTCTCCGCGTCAACTTTCTTTCTGGTACGCCTTGAAACACGTCGTGCAGCCTTGGGTGCAGTAGTAGCACTTCCATTGTCATTCATTTCCTCAACATCAGCGCCTGAATTTTTCTTGGAGGCTGCTGAGATGCACCATCTATGCTGTCTTGCATGGTCAAAATGAGCAATTCTAGGTGCAGGAAAAATCCAACTGCAGTCGGACTGAGACCTGTACAAGTTTTTCAACCTTACAAACTAAGTAGTCGCTCAGAAATGCCAGTACAGTCGCACTAAAAGGATAAATTAGGCCAAAGGTATTGCAACAACTTATCACAGAATCTATATCAGGATTGAGAATTATTCAACTTATGACAAACAAAAACCGAATATTATTCAAGGAAATGGAAGAATAGTATGAAACAATCATCCACTAGACAATCTTAGACAGTAAATTTAGGTAATGACTGAATTTATCTACTTATATCCAGTAAAACGAAAAGAAAAAGGCCAGCAACCTCCGATCAAGGAGCCTACTATGAGAGGCAAAATCACATCAAGTTGCAAGCTTTAGGCTCAGATTATGATGAAAGGGAGAAAAGTATCATTAGGCACAAACACTTTCATGCTCCAAAAGACTATGTAATGGATTATGTGAACACAGCCACCTCTTGGGAAACTGCCCCGGGAGATCGGAATCCTCCACCACCTCCTCGGCAGCAGTTATGCTCCATCCTTGGCCCACAGACCCTGACCTCCGGAGCATCATCATCACCGGCCCGTCCTTTCGCCGGCCCCTGTGGCCGGAAGGAAAGGAGAGACGGGAGCGGTGTGTGGCAGTGGCGGGCGGCAGAGGGAGCTGCAGGTGCAAGAGAGGAGGGGAGGAGGAGAGCGGGAGGACGTAAACTCCCGCCGTTGCGCCCATGGATAGGAAGAGACCACGTCGAGAGGCGCCGCAGTGGCGAGGAGCGACGGTGAAGGTGGGTTAAAAAGAGATGCAGAAGGGCGGGGGAGGGGGAGGGGGAGAGAACAAAAAAGAAGGGGTTTATCCTATATTTTTTATTTTGTTCGAATATTATATATTAATCAAGTAATAACAATTTTAAAAAATAATTAGAGCCATGAAGGGTATAAAAAATAGAGAAAAATATACAATCCAAAGCATTTGAAAAATAACAAATGTAGAACATTAACTTACTTACTAAAGTAATAAAATAATTATATATTAATTTAAAATATATGTTAAATAGTAAAAATGATTAAAATTAAGATCATCGAATTATCCTGCAATTTATTAATCGTAGATGATATATTTTTATTCTCAAATTATTCAAATAAATATATATCATTTTATTTAAAAAGTATATAATCAATTTACTCATGAATTATAATTATTAAATTAATTAAATGATAAAAAAAATTAACGAACAAGTAGGGGTATTCATCGGGTCGGGTCGACCCACGAACCCGACGACCTGATCCGAGTTTGGGTTGGGTCGGATTCGTGGTCGGATCAGAATTTTCCGACCCGAGTCAACCCGACTCGAAGACCCGATTTCTTTATTTTATTTTTTAATTTTTTTAGTTTTCAATCTATATTATGTATAAAAAATATTAAAATAAAATATTTTAAATATGTAACATAATGTTTAAATGCTAAATAAGTTATTTTATATTTTTTAAATAAATATTATATAATATTTTTATATTAAATAATAGATAAAAGTAAAAAAAAATTTAACCGACCCGAACCAGGTCCGGTTGAATCGAATCCGACCTTAAAAAATGGAGTGACCCGACCCGTCCGATCGGACTGGTCGAGTCGGATCCGGAGTCGAATCGGGTCAAATCCGATCCGTGAACACCCCTACGAATAGGGTACTTTACATACTTATTAATATCTAAAAAAATAATGTAATCATATTCTAAAAGAAAAACAATCTGAATTCAAGTTGAACGACTAATTTAAAAATAAATAAACGAGGATTACACTCGGATTTAGTTAATATATTCTCTCCAGTTATTTTTTCACTTACGTTTCAGAAACTAAAAAAATCTATCACTTGATCGTCTTTCCTTCTATTTTACTTATTCAACCATTTATTTCAAATTAAACATAAAAACATACATTATACACAAACGGATGTTATTTAAGCGTCCAATTTTGTGTGTATATACATATAAGGTCATTTTGATAATAATTTGATTAATAAATATAGCAAACCAACGATGCGAGTTATTGAACTGATATAGGTATTTAATGATATATCAGTTTGAAATGTGTTTGAATAAAATAAAACATAATGATGCGGAGTTAAAAAATGGATATGATACAAAAAGAATTGTGATAGACTAATTTTAATAGATGTTCAAATAAGAATATATATTATAAATATAAAAAATATATTTTTATTAATTAATAAAAATAAATACTATTAATTTTTTTGTTAAAAATATACTTAAGAAAATGAAGTAATAAGAAATAAATAATATTATATTAATTTTTATAATAAACATACTGTATTTAATAAATAATTTTTTGTGATAGAAAAATAAGAGAGAAAATAAGGAAATGAAAAAAAAACAGAATTGTAAAAAAAAAAAAAGTGCTATCATCTCAAAAAAAAAATTGAAAAAAAATTATTTCGTTACAATGCTCGAAACGACTATTGTTTTTCACCTCAAATTCTTAATACATTTTTTTTTCAAATGTTGGAACTTAGAAGTATGGATTCGGGCCGACGCCGTGGGGCGAGGTCGATTCTTGAGAAAAGACTGGGGGCATTATGCTTTCATCTCGGCTTTCGTGGGGGTCAAATTTTTCGAAGTCGGAGTCCAGTTTGAAAATTCTTTGCGGACCGTAAAGACGGAAAGATATTGTTATTCCCAATAAAAAAATAATCGATTGAAATTGATTTCAACCTGATTACTATTATTGCCAAACTGCCTATAAAATAACGACAACATATATACAAATATAATTGATATAGTTTACATTGTTAATGCATTACGTATAAATATATTCAATTTTTTTTCAAAGAAAAGAACAAATTTTTCCTAAATAGAAGGAAAATGTTAATTGAAATAAATTAAATATAAATAAACAATTAAAATATATTCAACATATTTAAAAATAAATATAACTAAACAATTTTCTAAATATTATAGGCTAGCTGAAATTATATTTACAACTTTTATATATTTACTTAAAGAGATTAATGGAGTGTAACACTAGGCGAAATTTGGTGTAACACTTTAAAATGGATTATTCATTTCGGATCAACAAATTAGATTTATAGATGTGATCGGAGCCGTCCATTCGGATCTTGCACAAGGTTACACCCGGCTACAACCCATTAAACCCTTACTTAAACTAGGAATTTATCAAAATATACCCCTACTAAATACCCTTTTTCTTTTGTAAAAAAGAGATGCCAAACAATTTTTTTGCCAGCACTTGCGTCTGCGTGGGGTCGGTGGATGAGCTTAACAAAATCCTAATCTCGGGCCACTCCCTCTGGCCGCCACTGTTCGCCCCTGCCGCCCCTGCCGCTGCCGCCGTTCGCGCCCTCCTCCACCCGCCTCTTGCGTTCGGCAACCCCGTGGCCTCTCGCGCCGTGATATAAAGTATTTCTTGGCTTCCGTTTTTGTTTGGTAAATTTCTCTTCTTTTTATTCATATTTGATGAATGCCAAAATATGGAGAGTTTTATTTGATAACTTGAAGTTTACAGGTATGAGTGTAGGCAGCCTTCGAGAAGTATATATTTTTAACCCTGCCACATAAAGCTTCCGCCCAATACAAAATCGAATCCCACTAAACTTGTGTGAACTGAAAAGAGACGACGCCATGGTATCATCTTTGCAGATCCAGCAAAGGTACAGTTTTTATGCTGATTTTTTTTTCTTTCAGGATGTTGATTAGATTTCTTGACTATTCTGCGTCTCCTTTATGATTTGTTATTGTTGGATCGAAGTCATCAATGTTTTTTTTTCAAGGATTTAGACACCAAAATCAGCTGTTAAAATGTTTCCTGTTAAATTTATTACTGGGGGTAGATATTAAACAAAAAAAAGAAAGCAACTTTGATGTTAATGTGAGGAAAGGGTATGAGTTTGCAAATCTGCAAATTGTTCAGGATTTCATGGAGGGTTCAGATTTAGTGTAAGCGTCTTCTAAGACCGTTAAAGTAGGATTTGTGTTTACACAATTGAAAAAAGGCAAGGAGAAAAAAGGACAAGTGATTCTATGGTGCATTGTGGTTGCTTCGTATTAGCTTTTGCAGTCTCTGATAATTGGATCAAATGTCAACGTGAGATTTCTAACTTTCAAATTAAACCTCTCTCAAATGTATTCCTGAATTCAGTGGAATTTTCGGATAAAGAGTATTCTACAAATGCTGAAGTTATCCAAAAGTTCCATCAATTTTTTGTTAAATTGCGTAACAACAACGAAAACTTTTTCTGGCATGCATTGTTTTATTGCATTTTTTGTTTTCTGATTTGTCTGAAGGATAACTTCAAAGAACTTGTCTCCTAATTCATGGTGTTTTTTTTGTTTATTTCATTTCCATTTTATTCGTTTTGTTTGTCATCTTGCTTTTTTTTTATTGAAGCTGCACCTTTTTTCTCAACATTTTTGAGATTTCGATATGCCTGGCATTTGTTTCAGATGATTGTGACTAAATTATGATATTTGACATGTGTCTTCTATATGTCATTCGCAGAACATATGGGGTTGTACATGTCAATAACAAAAGAAATTCAGCTTGGTAGATTTGAAAGCTCCTCCTTTCCAAATATTGGTGCATCTTGTATACTGGTTTTTAATATTGTCAATTGTTCTTTGGTGGCATTCAAATGTTTAGGCATACTCTTTCTATCTTGAAGCATGGGTTTAAAGGATTCCTCCATTCGAATGGTCCTACTAATTTTGGGTCTTCTTCAGGTTTTCGCTTTTTGAATCTTTTCTTTTCTTCAATTTAACTTCTTCCAATAATTCCCCATGGGCTTTTTGGGATAAAGCAAAATGGTTTCTTTTCCTTTCCAGGAGTAAAACTTAGTGCCTCTGGTTATACTTCTTTATCTTCTACCATGGGGCATTTGCATGTCCCTACAGCTGCAGAATTTTCATATCAGGTTCCGTCTGCAGAACAGGAGATAGTGATTGCGTTAGGCAGCAATGTGGGGGATAGAGTTCATAACTTTAACGAAGCTCTGCGTCTCATGAAGAAGTCAGGCATCGATATCACCAGGCATGGCTGCTTATATGAGACAGATCCTGCTTATGTAACTGATCAGCCATTATTTCTGAACTCAGCCATTAGAGGTACAACGAAACTTGGGCCTCATGAATTATTGAAAGTACTTAAGCAAATAGAAAAAGATATGGGTCGCACGAATGGAATAAGGTATGGGCCAAGACCAATCGATCTTGATATTCTTTTCTACGGGAAATTCAGGATTGAGTCTGAAGTTCTTACAGTTCCACATGAGCGTATTTGGGAAAGGCCATTTGTGATAGCTCCTCTCGTGGACCTGTTAGGATCATCTGTTGATACTGATTCTGTAGTTGGTTGGCATTCTCTTGCAAGCAATTACAGTGGGTTACATGAATTGTGGCAAAAATTAGGTGGCGAATCTTTAATTGGAAAGAAAGGTATGAGAAGAGTTTTACCAATAGGAAGCCAGGTGTGGGACTGGTCAAAGAAAACTCAAGTTATGGGCATCCTAAATCTGACACCAGATAGCTTTAGCGATGGCGGAAAATTTCAGTCTGTGGAAGCTGCAGTTTCTCAGGTCAGGTTGTTAATCTCAGAAGGGGCGGACATTATTGATATTGGTGCACAATCCACACGCCCATTTGCAAACCGGCTATCCGCCGACGAAGAGCTTCATAGGCTTGTTCCTGTATTAGATGCAGTTGTACAAATGCCCGAGTTGGAAGGAAAGCTGCTATCAGTGGACACCTTCTACGCACAAGTTGCATCCGAAGCAGTAAGAAAAGGTGTACATATCGTTAACGATGTATCTGGGGGGCAGCTTGACCCAAAGATTCTCAGTGTGGTAGCAGAGCTTGGTGTCCCTTATGTTGCTATGCACATGAGAGGAGATCCTTCGACGATGCAAAGCAAAGAAAATTTGCACTATGACGACGTTTGCAAGCAAGTTGCTTCTGAGCTCTATGCCCGTGTGCGAGAGGCAGAATTAGCAGGGATCCCTCTGTGGAGAATCATAGTTGATCCTGGTATTGGCTTTTCAAAGAAACTTGATCACAACCTGAAACTAATTATGGGCCTTCCGACGATCCGAAAAGAGATCGAGAAGAAAAGTTGGGGAGCTTCACATTTGCCCATCTTGATTGGACCTTCTAGAAAAAGATTTTTGGGGGACCTATGCGGCCGCAATGATCCTGCTGAAAGAGATCCTGCCACGATTGCTGCCATTACGGCAGGGATACTGGGTGGTGCTAATATGATCAGAGTGCATAATGTCGGCTGTAATGTGGATGCGGCAAAAGTTTGTGATGCCCTCAGAAAAACATGATGCAAACACACACAGAACAACATGATGCAAACACATACAAATGAGTACATGTAATAGCCTTTTTAGGGCAATCAGTGTATCAAACCGAAATTTTGTTGTAGTGCACTCATTTCTTTTCATAGTTGAGTCATGTAATAACTAACTTTCCCATGTCAATAAGGGAAAATTAAACTCTTTTGCAAATGCTATTCTTAATAATATTTAATGATTCGATCTTCTTTCTTATTGTCTCTCTTCTTTCTACTAGTTCTCCTTGAGGACTCTGCCGCTGCCATCTTATTTCATTTTGTTTCTTCATATTAGGTGAGATATCTAGTTATCCGCATTGAGGTGCTGTCTACATGATAGGAGTTTTTTTTTTCTTTTTCTTTTTCTTGTTCTCTGATCAAGTCATTGTAAAAAGGCTGAGACGATTGTATTAGACGAGATGCTCCGCGTGCAGCATTACTATGCAAATCCTCTGGACCGCCAAATTGGAATAAAGTACACAACAAGTTTCATAATAATTTTTCCAGAGGGCTGGTACATGATCAGTGTCATTACAGTGCGCAACCAATAACAAAATCAGTATTTTGGAATGGTTTCGGCAACAAAGACTCGATCGCAATGATCAAGTTCCGCGTAGTAAACTATTCGACTGGTGCTACGCGTCTTAACTGCTCTGTTTCAAGGCTTCTGCTTCAGCTGCAGCCATGGGATCCTCCTTGGCTTCTGCCTCTTCTTTCTCCCCTTCTCTCTCCTCGGCCAGTTTCTTCCTGTGTAGCTCTTCGGCTGCTTGCATTGCGGCGCGATGTTCTGCCTGTAAACGCTGCATTTCCTCTTCCTGCTGTTGCCTTTCAAACCATGTATCCGCATCAGCCCAAACTGCAGAAAACAAAGCCAGGATAAGATTCTTCGATAAAACAACATAGCATGTCATATATCCTTTTCTAACTAGTCTAGTCCCCAACTAAAGGATCGTATCCAGTTTTCATTTAACTTGCGATGTAAACTACAAACTGTAAGGTTTTCTTTGAGCAAGCTAATCATCCTTAAACAATCCAGACTCCATTATTGTGTGTGTGTGAAGAATTTTCTTTTTTTTCCTTCCTTTTTTTTTTTTTTGAGAGCAGTGCATGTGAAGATTTTGGTGTAGAGCACCAAAATTTATAATCATTTCAGTTCTTTCAAAGGCAACAATAATCAGTATACATTATTACCAATAGAAATGAAAGACCAAGAGCTGATTTGGCACAACAACATTTGCTCCAAAAATTGGCTTCACAATACAAGTCATCAGGTCATAGAAAATGTTTGTCATCAAATAAAGAATTCTAAAGCCTAATTATAAAGCTTGTGAAGAAGGAGCCATGAATGAGGGGAAGTAAGATCCACGGTACCAAGAAAATGCATTGTAGGACAATTTGAAACATTTTCAAACATCAATTGATTAATATGTCGCTAATAGGAAAACAACTGAAAAGCAAAGGATATATGTTCACTTGATGGATTTGTTCTTTTTTTGGAACGCGTACTTGATGAATACACACTAAGGCTTTGTTTGACACTTCAGTAATTGAGGGCTGAGTTAGGATGGCAGAGTAAAGGTTGATGAAGTTGAAGATGATGATTTACTATAAAAAACCATATTTGGATATAAATTTATGAAATATTTTTGGTTAATCTAATACATCCTTTACAACAACAACAACAACAACAAAGCCTTATCCCACTAGGTGGGGTCGGCTACATGGATCATACGACGCCTTCGTTGATCTATGTTCATAAGATTCGACAGGATTTTATGTTGGCTGTCGGGGCCTAACACAACCCTCCTCCTTTATCCGGGCTTGGGACCGGCTATAAAATATAGGCGGAGTTAATCTAATACATCCTTTGTTTAGAAAAAATTTTAATGCATATGTCGAGGATGATTAACTTAGGTAAAAGTCTCTATTATCCTTAAATTTACTAATATTTATCTATTTTTAATTTGATGTAGAACAAAAAATGGTAGAATGAGTATAATACTTTTAATCCAACAAACCACCAATTTGACGAGGATATCAAATAACCTTACATTTATAATATATGAACTTCTTATGCCAATGCCTAAAGATCTCTTGACAAGAAAATTTCAATTACTATGCACATACAATTCTCTTAAGAATGAGTCTTCAGAGATATATGGAACAACTTAACTTCATCATGATCTCCTAACTCAAACCACTTGTATTATGATATTACATCCAAGATCCTAGGGAAGCGAAGGTGTATACTCACTATGTTGAGGTAATATAAGAAAAACCTAAGGACTCAGAGAGGACAACTTCAATGTAAATTGTCCAGACTGCAATAAGGGCATCATGAATAAACAGTGAAATCCATCTTCTCTTGGTGTAAATTGAGTGAGAAAAAGAAAAGGCAAGAGAAATTTGTTAGTGCTTGATTACCAGAACTGCTAAGTACTAGCAGTCCAATATTCTAGACTTATAGCTAACTACATGAACGTGAACTTCTACAAATTAGAAAAAAATAAGTAAACTTTAAGAATGGATACATTTTGATAGAATATAAAGGACAGAAAAAAGAACAATATTTACAATCTTATATAGCTCTACCAGTCAAAGTTGCAAGATGAACTGGTGGAGGTTTCAAGTTATTCCAGTAAAATTAATCATGAAAATTTATAGAGGGAGTGGAGAAACGAAGGGCATATACTGACTTGGTTGAGCGGCCCATCCCTGCTCGCCACCCTTGATGCGCTCGGGGAGGGCGTAGTTGACGGTGAGGACGCGCCCGTAGAGCTCAGCCCCGTCCATGTTGTCCATGGCGGCGGCCGCGTCCTCGCGCTCGAGGAAGGTGACGAAGCCGAAGGAGCGGTGCTTCTGCGTGGCCTGGTCGAGCGGCGTCTTGACGTCCTTGATGTCCCCGAAGGGGATGAAGGCCGCGTGCAGGATCGACTCATTCACCTCCTCCGCCAGACCACCTAAAATCCACCACCAACAACACCATCATCGTCGTTATACGTCCTCGTCAGTCGTTTCTAAGAGGCAATGCGTCGAATGAGTTGAACGCATCCGAGTTCAACGCGACGATAACACGAAGAAGCAATGAACCGAACGATTTGAACGCAACAGAGAGAGTGAGGGAGAGAAAAGAGGACTCACCGACGTAGAGCGTGTTCTTCTGCACTTGCTGATTCATCTCCGCGCGATCGATCGCCTTCGACGACGGCGTTCGACTTCGAGAGGGAGAAAAGAATTCGTAGCTTCGCTTCGATCGACTCCTTGGACCAGAAATTGTTGATGGGCCTAAAGAAGGCAATCATCTTAAGGCCTGTTCGTTGTGTAAGAACTAACGGGCTTAGCCTGCTACAGTTACATTTAACTGGGCCGTAATTTTTGTGTGGTTTAGACAACTCAATTTCTCGTTATTTAATGCCATTTTTCTTCTCTCGTAAATCTTATTTTTCACTGTTCTTTTCCCCAGTGAAAATTCAATTAGATATGAAATTAAATTAATAGATTTTTTATGTCAATCAAGATATCACTCCGGGTCGAATTGAAATAGAAAAAAAATGAATTATTTCAATGTAGAACCATTGGGCTTGAGCTTAGATTTATGATCATTTATGAACTATAAGTAGGATAAGTAGGAAACTTATGAACGGTAGTAAGCTCCAAAATAAAAATAAAAATAACTCTTATTATATCTATGATACACAATAAAACAAGCCTTAAAATTAGTGAGAAACTTAGGATGTTTCAAGTTTGTTAATTATTTCAAATTTAGTGATTTAAGATAGAAGTGGACAAAATAATCATATGAGGTTATAGTTAATAAAGAAATTCATTTGAATGCTAATATAATACATAGAACACTACAAGAAAATCGCCATTTTCCGACAAGCAATTTTTGACGGATAGAAATCCGTCGCAATTTGCGACGGATTTTGCGACAGAAATATTTTCGACGGTTACAACCGTCGGAAATAAAAATAATAAATTATGTAATTTATTATATTATTATTTTAATTTTTGACAATTAGGAACGTCGATATTTCCGACGGATATCCATCCGTCGCAATTTCCGACGGATTTTCTGATGGTCACAACCGTCGGAAATGAAAATAATAAATTATGTAATTCGTTAAATTATTATTTTACTTTTCGATGATTAGGAACGTCAATTTTTCCGACGGATATCCATCTGTTGCAGTTTATGACGGATTTTTCGACGGTTACAATCGTCGGAAATAAAAATAATAAATTATGTAATTTATTATATTATTATTTTATTTTTCGACGATTAGGAACGTCGATATTTCTGACGGATATCCATCCGTCGTAATTTCCGACGGTCGTAACCGTCAGTAAATCTATAATAATATAATATGAGGAGTATTTCATTAATATAATTACCAACAGTCCAAACCATCGCAATTTCCGACGGTTCCAACCGTCGGTAATAATTAGCGACAGTTCAAATCGTCGGTAAAAAATATTATATATAACTAAATATAATATTTTATTTTTATAATTAAATATTTTTTTATGGTCACAACCGTCGATAATTTTAAAAATAATTAATATTTGCTTTTTCGACGGTCGGTGCCGTCGGTAATTAAAATTTCATTATCCCACTTTTTTTTCTATTTTCCGGCTTTCCCATCTTTCCACTATATATATATATATATATATATATATATATATATATATATATATATATATATATATATACCCCCTCTCCTCTCTCTCTCCCTCTCTCGCTCTCGCTCTCCCTCTCCCTGCCGGCGAGCCCGCCATCGTCCCTCTCCCCTTCTCTCTCTCTCCGGCCCGGCTGGCGGCCGGATCTAGCATCTGGTTGCGGGCGGCCGGATTTGCCATGGGCGGCCGGATCTGGCCGCGGCCCGATTCGGCCGCTAATTTTTTTATTTTTAAAAAAATCTTTGCGACGGTTGTGATCGCCGGCCATGGGCCGCTAATTTTTTTTTATTTTTAAAAAATTCTTTGTGACGGTTGTGACCGCCGGCCAAAAGTTTCGGCGGGTTGCGACGATCGTCGAAAGTTTCGACGGTTGCACGATCATCGAAAATTTTGACAATTCGGTCGTCGAAAACTTTCGACGGTTGGAACCGCAGGACTTTTTGGACGGTTACAACCGTCGAAAACCATTGAAAACTTTTGACGGTTGGAACCGTCGGGACTTTTTGGACGGTTAGAACCGTCGATATTTTCGACGAATTTTTTTCAGCCGTCGCAAATCGATTTGCAACGACCGTTTTTCTGACGGATCGATTCCGTCCGAAAAACCGTCGAAAATTATATTACCGATGGTTTTTGGGCTGATTACATACGGTCAAAGTAATCAGCATTTTTTTTGTAGCGGAAAACATATAAAAATGGATGTGCATTTTATTGTAATGTATTGATTCTTGTACTCCATATACATGTACTACACAAACTGGCGACATATTTTGTTGCCATATCACTCAAACTTAAATATCAGATAATGAAAGTTATTCTCTTTTTAGTTGTTTATGATACCTTGGCTGCACTGCGCCTGCGCACTGTTCTAAAATAAACAATATAAAAAAAGAAGATGGGGCCACAATTTGCAGGAAAGACAGACAAATTTCTGCATTTTGCACCTGTGAATCCTCCAATGTGGAGACAGACCACGCAGTAGGCAGTTGGTCCATGCGCCCCAAATAAGTGGACCGAAATCTAAGCATATTGTTAGTAGCCCGGATTCCAATCTTAAAGTCAATTATTATTTTATCTTTTTTATTTCGAATTAATTAGACGTTAATCACGTTATTATTTAATCTCAGACATAAAAAAAATCTACCGTAGATTCGGAACGGCATCCAGAAAAATCTAAGCAATCAATTAGGATTGTTCATCGGTTCATTAATTCATCGTTCAGCAATTGTGAGTAGTTGGGAAACAAAAGTTAATATTTGGAGCATAAAGGAAAACCAGTTCTTTTTTTAAAAAAAATTACAAAAAACTTTGCCTATAATAAAATTACTGAGATACTTAAATGTAATATGATAATATTATTTGTTTGTGTCTAATCATATTTAACGTTGAACGAAATAGGATTCAAAAGTTTTTGTAACTATATAATAATAATTTGATCCTGCATTCATTCTGTTGCATCTGTCCATCAAATAGAGTCTTGTGAACTGCAAGTTGATGCATAACAGGCTTTGGAGTCATAACTGCACCAACAGCTCAGACATCGAATTACAAGTAATTTCCAGCCATCTGAGAGAGAAAAAGGGAGGGAGGGAGGGAGAGAGAGGGAGAGATGGAAGGAAAACAGCAGGCGGAGCTGCTGGTTTTGAGCTCTTCTTTTGACCGGAGAGCAAGCAGCCGCGCGAGCATTCGTGTATCTCAAGCGCGGATGCCCCTCCCCCCAGCCCACAGGAAAGGAACCCGTAAGAAGTACTTCCTTCCAAGAGCAGCTACTTAGATCCTTCTCTCTCTCTCCCCTTTCTCTATAAAGGCTGCATATGTCCCTGGCACGCAGCAGCAGCCACCTACATATCTGCGTGCTCATACAGCAAGTCCTGATATCCCCTCACAAATCTATTCAGAGATCTTATTTTATCGGTCCGACATGGGGCGTTGGATGAGACCAGAGGTCAGTTCCCCCGGCCGCCGGCCCTCTCTCTCTCTCTCTCTCTCTCTCTCTCGCTCGCTCGCTCCCCCTCAACGTATTAATGCTTGTTTTTGCTTGCTTGGCAGGTTTACCCACTGTTGGCTGCGATGACATTTGTCACCACCATGTGCGTGTTCTCTGGCTCACGCCATATGCTCAAGAATCCCGACGTCAGGTGATTAAAGTTTAATTCACTCTAACGTGTAGTCTTTTATCAACTATGCAGAAGTCGATCAGATTAATGTATCAAGAACTATATACATATTTTACGTATACGCATAGCATGTATATTATCGTTTCATGCACGCATGCATGCTACAGGGTGAACAAGACAAACCGCAGCACCGGCGTCTTGGACAACGGGGAGGAAGGAGAAAAGTACGCCCTCCATGGCTTCCGCAAGTTCCTCAGCCAGCAACGCCCGGAGATATTCCCTGCTCTCAACAGCTTCTTCTCCGGCCCCGCCGCCAGCAGCAGCAGCGACAAATGATCGATACAGAAAAATATAGAAGCTAAAAGCAGCCGCCTTCGATGCCACTACATCATTTGTTTTTCTTGCCGATGTGATCTTTTTTGCTTATGAGTTTTCTATTCACCATAGTTTTTGTCAGTTTTATTCAATTCCGAAGCCTGTAATGATCCGAGTTGGTCCTCTCAGTTTATGGACCAAAAGGAACAAATTGTTCACGGCTCAATTATTAATGAGATAAAAAAGAGAATATGTCGAACTGTTCACAGTTATATGTGATATATCGTACTTTGAAAAGTCTGATTAATCAGGATTCAAATTACTCATGAATTATAACAATAAAATTTCGCCATGCACCTGGCGTTAGCAACCATTTTGTTTGAAGTCATTTAGCCCTGTTTTCTCCGTTTCGTTGGATTCCTCTAGCAAAGGTTTCACCCATGTTCATCTTGCTTCTTTCCTGTCTAAACCTGGTGTCTTCTAACACTCTACTAATCCAATATTCAACAGAAGAGAAGAAACAAAATCTTTAACTTTCTGAGCTTTGTAGTCTGAGATTTAGATCCATTAACGATACCATTTGCTTTCTCATACTCAAAAGTAAAATAAAACAATAAGGACAAGTAACTTCGTCAGTGACAAGGTCACAATTTTCATGTAATCAATACAAGGAACCATCTTCCCAACAGGATTTTGATTAAAATTGAAATCCGCATCCTCAAATTGTACAAAACTCAAACTCGAATGCAAGTTCGTGGTTACGAGTAGTTTGGTGCTAGCTTGAAATTGGTGCATGCAAGGGGACTGCAATATATATATATATATATATGCACACAAATTTCACATCAAAATTAATCACAAAAAGAAGCAAAAAAATAAGGAACATCATTAGGGGCTGTTGGCACTGTATCGTCTTTTGGATTCTGTAGATCTTATACATGTATACTGTGATGCTAAAAGGGCGGCACACATTTTATCTAATTTTGATATACAACAAAATTTTGATTTGCTTGGGAGGTCTCTGCCCTTCAAAAGATCCTCGACTTGTACTGGTGACGACAGTTTTTAATAATGGAGTTAGTTGGTTAGTTTTCTTTTTCAAAAGAAAAAGAAATAGCTGTTTGAGGAGGGCTTGGTGTTAGCAAATTCAGAATGCCCCATGGTCTACCAGTAGTCTCTTTGATCAATTGTCAGACAGGATCCGGAATAATTGAAATGTAGAAGAGCATTTCAATCGTCTTTCGGACGAGTCATTTTCTCATCCACAAGCATCGAGAATCAGTCGAGAATCTTTTCACCAGTTGCGAAGAGGTTCCAGACAATAGTTCCAACAATATAGAGTGCCACAGATACTTTGAAGACACTATCCCATGAACCTACAATACTTTTTACATCAGTATCTGATTAAAAGAAAAACATGCTAAAGCCTAGAGTTTAAATTGTTTTTTGTGAAGAGGTACTAGTTCTTGAAACAAAGAAGCAATGAAGCATTGTAAGATGAAAAGAAGAAGAAAATTATAGGATTATTTTTCTCCTAATGTATTAATAAGGAATGGAAAATGGAACTAACCATGTTGCAGAATGTAGCCTGTTGCGGCTGTGCCAAAGACACCAGCCAAGACCCCAGCAGTATTTGAGAGACCAAGAAGGACACCCTACAAAAATTACAACACTATTAGACTGATCTCATTAGAAGAATCCATGATAGTTGGCAACACTTACAGCATAGCGTGGACCAATGTCTTGATGATTGGAGTAGAGACCAGATTGTGAAAATGCATCAGATCCCTAACCAAAAAAAGTAACTTATTAGCACATTATTGTTAGTTAGCATAATAAATATAAACATCAAACGTCCATGACATCCAGAAATCTTAGGCCAGTTTGTATTTGATTCTTAAATCGTACAATTATAATAACCAGAACACTGAATCTTACATTTATATACTTTTTGGATTGCCTTTTAAAATACATTTAGGCTTTGGAAACCAATCATTATCAAACTTGAGACAAATAATTTATCAAAAAGCTTTAAAACATTGATGAAAGCATATAACTGTGTGATCATAGAAAAGGTACACTTGAAACAAGTGTCGAGTTGTCAATATCATGTCATAAGCATATTTTGCCAACATTCTGTTAAAGTAACATCACAAAGCCTGGTATTAAAATTAATAATTCAATAGAAACACTTTGAACAAAGATCAATTATACTAGTACATGAAAGGTTGACTGTAAGTATATGATTGCAATAGAAAACCTTCTAAAAAGGATGCTAAACATTATGAAATGAATATAATGTCTTGATGTTAATATATGCACTATAAATAGGATAACAGCTGTCATACCTGACTACATGCCATGCATAGAACAGCCATTGCTGGAGTGCGGACATGACTTAGTTGAGTCAAGAAGAATGCTGGACCAAGAAAGCCAATTGTTTGCATAATCTGGAAAAAATATCCGATTACTAGATAGTATCAAAAGTTAAAGAAAAAGACAGGAGTTTTTGTGGAGATTGCAAAACTATGACCAAGATACTAGACATCTAGTGAAAAATAAATAAATGGCCAAGGACATTTGCAGAAACAATTATTCGCCGCAGAAAAGAATAGGACGTGTGTACCCAAATAGAGGCTCAAGATGTCACACATAGGTAAAATATCAAATTGATGAAGAATTCAGAGGAACAATTCATACTTTGCGAACTCTTGTCACCGACAAGCCTTTGTTCACAAGTGTATCAGCAATCCATCCACCAATATTTGCAAAAACTGCCATTGTAAGCCAGGGGAGAACACAAAATAGTCCAGATTCTGTGAGGTTGAACTTCAAAACCTATTATCAAATGATAGATAAGTCACCAGGGAAAATAATATTGAATAAGAATGGCATTAATTACAGTAATCAAGCATCATTAATTCCCAAAATATTGGTTCTGAAACATTAATTCAAAAACTTTTAATCTCTTCTCTAACATAACTAAAAAAATAACGGTTGCAAGAAAGCTTTAAGACAATGACTGCCAAATGTTGAACATTTGGATCGTAAGGTAAGAAAGACACATAGTAACAACTCAATATTTAACATACCTGATTGTAATATGTGGGCATCCAAGTGAGAAGAATGAATGTTCCCCAGTTGTGGCAGAAATGGGATATTATAAGAGCCCATACTGGCAGCTTTGACAAGATCAACTTCCATGGTATTGTCTTAATGGGCTCCTTTGTTAGAGTCTCACTCATGATGAGTTTCTTTTCTGCAGAACTAAGGTTTGGATCCTCCAACGGAGAACTGAAAGCCTTCATAAAATGCCAAATATTATTAACAAAAACAAATACTAGGGCGCTTTTGATAGTCACATTACTAGTGAAACTAAAGTAAAATGGAAAGTGACCCAAGTCAAAGGCATAAAGTTCAATGTACAAGAAATACATGTGATTGTCAGCTTATTCAAGATCAGTACATCAAATGAGTTTGTTATGCTTACCCTTTTTTGCCACAAGGCAAACCAAACAGCTCCGAGGGAGCCAAACGAATAGAAGACAGAAGGCCAACCAAACTTATGTATCAACAATGGTGAAAAGGCTAGCCCGGTTACAGATCCAAGGTACATTCCACTATACACCAATGCCAGCGATCTACTCCTCTCAGATACTGGTATCCATTTTGAGAGAATATTGTTCATTGCAGGCATAGCAACTCCCTGAAAAGGCATATTTTTCTCAATTAAAGGGAAATCATGTGAATGCTTCATCCAAGTTTTGTTTAGATAAAATAATGCTGCAATATTGGTGACATGTGGATGTAAAAGGAATTTACCTCACCGATCCCCATGAATGCACGGACGATGAGTAGAAATGGCAAACCCAACTTTGCTGCAATAGGTGTAAGTGCTGTGGCAACAGACCACCAAACAACCCCAAAGCCTAAAACACGTTTGCCCCCAAGAGTATCTGCCCATATACCTCCAGCAATCTATTACAATTTTAATGAAACGGAATGGATTAGCTTATTTTTAAACAAACTTTAGCCGAGTTTTGATACAATCAACTAAGGACAAAACCAGATGACATACTTGAAGCATGAGGTATGAATAAGCAAATGACCAAGGCCAAAATGAAAGAACAAACAGTTTTTAAGTTCCATTGATCACATTGTACGAGTTATATGTTTGAAACATCTGTTGTCCTGTGGAAGTGGGAGCACATATAGATGAGATGACTGAGATCTCAGTAGCTATCTTCATGCACCGGAGTTTGATGTGACATATGCCAATGTTGGAAAGAAAAATAAGTTAGAGACTCATGTCATGTTTTGCAACAATGATTTTCTTTTCCACATTTGACAGTATCTGGTGCCGTTAAATAAATTCTAGCGTAGATCATTATCTTACATCAGAAGAGACAGAAAGTACTGTTGCTTGAGGGAGCACATATAATGGCAGTCCTTTGAGAAAGTTGAACTCCAAATGCAACAGAATCACTTTGATGTGAAAGTACATATTTTGACAGTACAAATCATAATGTGGTCTTACAAACCTGGGTCAAAAGGTAGCCCCAGAAGAATGAAGATTGTATCAAGCCCACTGTTGCAGGATTCCATTTAAACTCTGCTGACATGGGAAGAATTGCAATGCTCATGTTTACCTGTCAATCAGCAAGCTTATTTGATCAGTTTACAGTACTGTGCCAGTTTGATTTCATCAACGCGGTTGTGAAAATGATTTGAACGACTATGAGCCACTGAAATGGCAATGTGAGAAGACATGGCAATCAAGATTACACAAAATACCTTGGCACGATTTATATTGTTTAAATTCCTGGTAGTTTCTTGCTCAATTTTGGCTGACACATCCTAAACATGATTACGCTCTACTTCTTGTTTAATAACTTAATATTTTGCAACAGCAGAACTAACTCATCAAGATAATTATGACATGGGAAATAGAACTGCACAAGACAGTAACATGAACATTTGAGAGCTAGTTTTCTCTCAAGAGTCATCTTTTGTGAATTAATTCTCATGTTACCTAAATTATTTAACACTCTTCATTTCATATGGAACAAGATTGAAGCTTGTGAACTCTCCACGGCGCTTACACGAGAGGAAATTTAAGAGGGTTACATAGCTGCCAATGGAGGAGGAGATTTAAAGAGTAACTAACCCTGTCCATGTTGCACAGCAAGAACGAGAAGAAGCAAAGTATGACGATCAGCCACCTCTTGGGAAACGTCGCTGGCCCCGCGAGATCGGAACCATTCACCTCTTCCACCTCCCCCTTCTCGGCAGCAGCGCCAATACTCCATCCCTGGCCTATAGGCCCGACCTCTCTTATCACAACCTCCGCCGCCGAGTCGGAGGATACGACCTCAAACGGCTCGGAGCCGACATCGGCCTCGCCTCCGAGGGCCTGCACGACCGGCCACCGTCGCCGGCGGAAGGACGGGCGGAAGATGATGCTCCTGCTGCCGCCGGCGCTGTTGCTGCTCCCAAAGAAGAACAAGATTCTTCCCCTGCGAAGGTCACCGCCGGAGGCAAAGGAGAGGCGACGGCGGTGGGTGGAGGCGAGGGGCGGCGGCGGAGGAAGCAAGCGAGGAGGAACAGGAGGAGGAGGGAAGGAGGAGGCGGAGGAGAGCGGGAGGTGGTAGACTCCCGTGGTGGCGCCCATGGAAGGGAGGCGGAGCCGGAGGCGTCGTCGAGAGGTGCTGCTGTGGCGAGGAGTGAGAGAGAGAGAGAGATAAAAGCGGGTTAAAAAAGAGAGGGACGTGCCGAGGGGAACAACGACGACGAGCGGAGGTGATGTCAAAACGAGTGGAGGTGGTATGGTACAACAAGGAGCCTCAGATATCCCTTTTTATTCTTTTTTTAATTAAAATATTGTTTTTTAAAACAAAAGCAAAATATTGAGGAGGAGGAGGGAGAGTAAGTAATCTTAATACTTTTTTTTTATAAAGGGAAGGGAAAAAAAGGGAAAACAAACAAATTTGTCAATATTATAACGGTTCACTTGAGTCAACCAGTGGTAAAGGGTTACTTTCCACCATTTATTTCCACTTTCATTCTTTTATATTTTCATTTATTTAAACAAAGTGTGAACGAATTAATCAAGTACAATAATAATAGGTGACAAACATAAATCATCAATTTCCTCCTCATCTTATCTTAGTTTTATTTATTCAACTATTTATAAAAAAAATATATACAATATGAATTACAGGATGTTAACTTAAGTTTCTTTTAACATTTAAATATCCAAATGTTTCTTTTAATTTTCAGATGATAATAAAGATAAAATAAAAGAACTTTGACGATCCGAAGTAAACCACACTACTTGGTAGAAGTGAAAGAAATAAAAATAACAATTTGTTCATAAGAAACCTACAAAAATATAAGTCACTTATGTTTTTTTTCCCAAAGATTAAATGCTTAATGAATTATGACAAATAATTATATTTTGAAGAATTATGCATCTCTCAATATTTTCAACGCATGTCATGTGATTACCAACGGAAACTATTTCCTTACCACCCAACTCCGTCCTCTTTGTAAATGTCAAACGTGTAGCACGCCCCCATGAGTCTATCAGTATTTTTTTACCCCAATCGGAAAATGAGACCAAGTCTTATAAAAATAATAATAAATTGAAAAATAAAGGAACACGAGTTTTTTAATCCATAAGCCGTGGTATCAAATTTAACGGAATATACGAGTCGAGTCAGTTGAGATCTCTGTCAGGTCACCCACGCCACGACGCTTTAATGGGAAAGCGAAAGCCTCCTGCGTGACACAGTCCCACCACAAGCGTTTGGGCCTTTCCTAACACGTCATAGTTTTCGGCCCAAGTACAGTTTTTCACATTGGCTTGCTTATTTGGGCTAATTCTTCCAGGTGGAAGCCCAAGAGGTTGATCATTATGATAGAGAAATATGAAATTAGCAGTGTTTTTAAAATCGGACCGGATCGATCGGTCAGACCGATCGTCGGTCTGATCCGGTTTAGTATTAAAAAATGTTTTATCAAAAAGTCGGATTGAATCGGGTCAACTCGGCCAAAATCGGGTTGAACAGGAAAACCGGTTCAATCCGGTTTTTTTCAAAAAGAGTAAAAAATGTTGAAATAATGAAAAATAAATAGAAAAAAGGAAAGTATATTATAGTATTAATGATGGAAGAATATGAAGAGGAGAAAAATAAGGGATTGGATTTTATAAATAAGGAAGTTACATTTGAATTTGAAAATAAAAGATAAGAAGGTAATAATAAAGTTAAATTTAAATAAAGAAGAAAATTATCATAAGATGATAAAATTTAATTTATTATAAATAATTTATATTAAAATTTGAAACATAAATAATATTTGATAGGATGATTGTGAATAAGAAAATAGATAATACTAAAACGTGAGAAAATAGTATAAAGAAAGATTCAAATAAAAAAAATAAAGTTATTCATGAAATTAACTAATATATAATTTAAATATATAAAAATAATTTTCTACTATTTGATTAATTTAAAATGATGATAACATGTTTTTTATTTTATTACTTATTACCTTTTATACTTTAATTTATAATATATTTTTTGAAGTAATACAAATAATATTATTCTAATAAAAATTCGGTTCAATCCGGTCGAACCCGGTTGAACCGATCGAACCATGACCCAATTAGCCGATCGGTTCGATCACCGGTCCGATTTTAAAAATATTGGAAATTAGAGCATAAATATATAATTTTATAATTAGAATGACGAGGGAAAAAAATGGCTCAGGAAGAATAACCTTAGATTTAATAATTTTGCAATTCTATCACAAGTAAAAAGTCACTTTTTTACAGATTAATATTTCACCACCTAGCACATAACTCTTTGTGTATATCTTGCTATTTGCTAACATGTATTTGATTGTCATTTCCAGAACAAGACTATCCGTATCATAGCCATCCCCGACAATGGAGGAGGAGGAAGTGCCCTTCCAGGTTCGTCATGTTCATTAGGTCTTCAGTGCGGCTGCAGCGACATATAGATTATAGAGTATCCACCTACAGGTGAAAAGTGTCTGCAATGTATTTATTTCTGACAATAACTTATCAATTAAAGTTAACTGTTCCGGAAATCATGCAAAATATTTTTAATACCAAAGTTTGGAATGAGACTTGGTCATTGGTGCACACCGACCAAAAATAAAGTTTACAGTTCAATTTTCAATGGGAGAAAAAATGTGTAAAATGCTTGGGGAAGCATATCACTTCTTGCGCAGAAACAAAATGCATGCAGTCACTGAGATCCCAAGTACGGTAACAGGAATTGCCCATTGCTGCACTTTTATGTTTGTGAGCATGGCTCTGAAATCAGATGGTTCATTCTTCCGCACAATTTCTAGCTCTGGAATAATGGCAGTTGGATCTATGTCGCCAATGTAATAATCTTGCATTAGTTCTCTAGCACTTTTGCTATGCCCGGCATCCTCAAAATCCTCAGTTGAGTCTCGTCCTTCAAATCAGAAGGATAACATAAGGCATGGCCAAGCAGTTAACAAAATATAGAATTCCAGCAACTAGTCCTATGTAATCAAAAGCTTGGGCAGATTCTCTTACCAGCCGCAGAGAGAAGAACATCGTCTCCCCCTGGATGTTCGTCCAGATAACTAGACACGTCATATATCTGCATGAACAGAACAATCCTAAGTCCACAGGACAACATTAACTCATTTCACAAACAATTGCTGAAAAGAATTCAAGCAGTACTTTTTTCGAGTGGCAATGTATGCAATTCTGCAAGTTCTCTTTTAACTCAAGACAGCAGTGATCTTGGACATCTAACCTTTTCATGTGAATATGTTGGTCCCTCTTTAATCAGTTTTCATAAGAAAGGTAAATCATCTAACAGCTCTTGCTCTGAGTGGGAACTACTATACCAACAATGATTGATAAGCAGAAAGAACCACAACTTATTGAAAGACTATCACACCTTCTCTATCCTATAGAAAAGGTTGGGAACTTTTTTTCCTTTTGAAGAGAAAAAGGATGACCACCAGAGTTGTAGTTGTCATCCATCTAAATATACATCAGCAATTACCATACTTGGGAGTCTCACAAACCACAAGAAAAATTCAAAGATTAACACAAATGAATTCAATTTTTCTAATGGCTAATTTCATACTCATTTGTAAATAACAGTCGGTTGGAAGGGCTGCAAAGGTCTTCATACCGATTTCTACATCCAAAAGTCTTCCTCAGAAGCATCTTCTCATCTCAAGGACTTTCTTTCCCACATCATTCAACTGTTAAGTGTGATATGAAAGACCATTTGAATTCGAACAAGACACATCTATGATTCTCCAGAATGTGGAAGCTATTCTATTTTGAGGGGAGAATGTGGAAGATATTATTCAACCTATGCATCCCTTTGTACAAGCAACTCATGTAATTGAAAACAAAGCAGATTGCAACAACATAACTACAATTTGGACTGGAAGTCAGCTTTGGACAACAAAAAAATGACATTTTAGATCTTAACAACGATATTTAGTAAGAGTTACAAAACATTGACGAGCCAAAATGAAGCAGAATCTAATTCTTATTTTCTCGAAACAGAAAAAGGGACATTTTTCGTTCAATCACTTCGTATTTCAAAAAACAAATAGCAAAAAAAGGGCTCTTTTTAGATCAATCGAGACGACAAGAATTGTCGCTCGTCTGTTATCAATCGAGTAAAAACGGCAACGTCAGGCCTCAAGTACTAAAAAATCCCAAATCTTCGGTGTGCAAACATCCCTACTGGAACATTGCACGCCAAAATCCCCAATCCAACCTAAAGTGAGATCCAATACTAATCAGTTATTCCCCTTTTTTTGCATATCGATTCGAGCATACTATATACTAAGGACAAGACTTGATCAAGTAATCCATCATTGAAGGCCCTTCAAGTAAATCTTCATGATTGGCAGGAAAAAGAGAATAAGAAGAAATAGATACTTTGCCGTCGATGACGACCCAGCAATCCTCGCGGGTGTTGTGCTTGGCGGCTTCCTGCATGGTGTGCAGCGTCGTTAGCTCCGGCATCCTCGTCTTCGCTTATTCGCCTCCTCTTCTACTGGTACGAATTCGATTGCTTCTTTGGACGCAGGCGGCAACACTTCCCCTCTTTTATTTTAGTTTCCCTCGCTTGTTTCTTCACCAAGAAACCTTATTGTTATTATAACATTATTTGTTTTAATATTAATTTGCTTCCAATTTTATTTATATTTGGCGAAGAAAGAAATGGACATGCACAAAATATATTTCACAAAAAATCCTAGAAAAGCTCTTTTTTTCTGAAATAATATAACAAAATGAATCGTTCGTATTGTTTAAAAATTTTATAGAAATAAACACTAGCTCCTTATATTTCTAATGTTTTAATTTAATTTAAATATAAACGCAGTCAATTGTTTAAATTTTGTATTTTTGAATATTTTAATTTCGTGCAATAGTTTAAGTATAATTGAAAGATGATTAATTTGCATTGCTTCAAAATTATGGTTGTAAGACCCGGCCCGGCCCGACCGGTCGGACCAATCGGACCGGTGTCCGATTAATAAAGGGGGTCATGGGTCGACTCAAACCCGGCTTTCCCTTTGATCCGTGTTGAACCGGTCAAAATTGACCGCTTGACCCGTCGGGGTCTCGCGACCTGCCTGACCGATTTGTTTTTCCAAAATAAAATGTTAGCATGTTGGCAAACTAGGGCCGGTTCATATCTTCTAACGCAGGCAATCTCTTCCAATCCTCCGGTGGTGCTATGGCTGTTCGACGACGACAACAACGACAAATTTGGTGGCTCAGACTTCGGCGACCACTGCAGATCTGGTGCAGGCAGCACGCATCTCGCTCACGACCGATCGATCCCTCGCCTGAGGCTCATTTCTTTGTGCATTTTGCTCTCCCTTGTTGTCTCTTGCCGACGCCGATGTTGGACAAAAGCTTCGTTGATTTGCCGCCGGACGCCAAGTCCTGTCGGCGCCTGCCCTCGTCGTCCTCCGGAGGCGACGACGGCGGCCCTCATCGATGCCGAAGAAGGCGGCGGAGGCAATGTGGATAAGGTCCTCTTCAGGAACCTGGTCGAGATGGTTCCCCTCGTCGAATCCCTCGTGGTTCAGCTTCCATCCTTAAAGCTCGCATTTCTTTTCTTCTCAATTGTGTTGTCGTTGTGTTTTTATTCTTGTGTCTGTGCCTCAGGATCAGAGATCCAATTCCCACTTCACGCGGCGAGCGCCATTGGTGTACATCCCGGCGCCGTTCCCCTTGGCCGGCCATGGCCGCGCCCTGGATAGTCCTGAGCATGTATTTTTATTAATTTATATTAATTTATTATAATCTGGTTCGACGATCCGATTAGGTGGTTCGACGGTCCGATTAGGTCCGACCCGACCCGTTGAGCAATCCGGATCGAAGGTCGGGGCGGGTCTTACAACTTTGTTCAAAATGGTCAAAAGGAATTAAGTAACATCTAAGTCAACGAAACGAGATAGCAATACTGTAGTGTGATAATGTAACAATCGAAGTTGAATCCAGTTTTTGATAAAAATCAGGAACAGTTTTTTTTAAAAAAATAGATGATTTACATGCGTAATTCCAAAATTAATTTATTCATGCATTAATCCCTAATCATACACCTAAAGTGGTCATATTTATTAATTTTAATCATCATGATAAAATCTCTCTCTCAAAAATATTTTGGTGTGTTTATCATGGTTAGCGATTTGATTAAAGGATAGCAATTCGATTAGATGATAATAATTTGATTAAAATATAACGGTTATCTATTAGTGAATAGCGGATAGAGATTTATTTTATAAATTCAATCAAAACTATTTAGTAAACATAATGATTAAATCAGTGTTTGTATAAAATAACAAAAGTAGACGTAAGGTATAAATTAAGATCATTTTTATACACATCATATTCATAATAATTAATTTACTTCTTTTGAATAGTAATATTTTTTTAAAAATACTATTTTAATATAAAAAGGATTGAGTATTTCAAAATAAAAAACTTATTGAGTTGTAAGTAAAATTAAAGATGTGACATATTAAAATGAAAATAATATATGATGTTTAATAATTAAATAAAAAAATATTTAAAAATGAGGATATAATAGAAAACATGTGAAATCGCTACCGCTATACCTTACAAATTAGTAGGAGTAGCTTATAGTGTTTTATTTTCAAATCTCTAAACACTATTGAAAAAATATTTACCAAATGTTAATAGTGTCATTTTAGTTCTAACAAAATGTTATATACTATTAAATACTCTATTTTTTTTATGTGTCAAATAGTGTCTTCATCAAACTAATAGCATCACTTAAATTTTTGAATCATCTTTTACCAAAATACAACTCATAATACAAACATAAATATGATGGAACAATAATGTTGTATTTAGATACAAATATTTGAGTTTTTGTGAGAACTAAGCGATTACATATAAAAAGTTTTGATACGATGTTTAGATGAAAAATATAATGATAGAAATTTTAAAATATTAATTAGAAGGATAAATTTTAGTGAATGTTTGAATAAAAAATAAAAATTAAAGGAATAAATTTATTTTTATAATATAGAAATATAATATTAAAAATATTATAATTGATTATTATATAAAATAATGTAAAAAATAGGTTAACATTGGATTAAAATATTTGTTTTATGAGTTGAACGATACATTAATAATAAAATAATTATATAAATATATTATTAATAAGATATTTATTTTGTGAATTTTGAATTACGTGACTCTTTGATTAGAATACAATGTTCAAGCAACTCGATTGAACCAGCTTCTTCATTTTCACCTGATTCTTCAATCATCTCAAGAGGCTCGATTTTCAATGTGGAACCTATTTTTTTAAAACCAGAATCACGTTACTCTGATTTATTTATTTTTGTTGTCTTATATGTTTTTGCTTTACATTTTTTCATTTGATGTTTCTTTTTTTTTCTTTTCAACCTTTTCTTTTCTTTTATCATTTTTTTCTTTACCTTTTCTATATAAAAGTAATGTATTCATTAAATATAAAATATGAATTATAAAGGATTAATATAATATTATTTATTATTATATTTTAAAAAATAATAATTCAATTAATATAAATTATTAAAAAATGATTATAAAGAATTGCACGTCATGGGACAATAAAGAAAGACAAAAAGAACTGAGGCTGAAAAACGTACATATATAAGAATTTATATTGTAACTCAATGTTCATACATCGATCGGTAATGTATTACCTACAGCTATAATAATAATTCTAACACAAACACAAAAAAAATAATGTGTTACTAAAATTCATGACTGGAGCATGAATGCTATTGCCACATGATATGAATGGCCCATTCGCTTCGTCAGTACATCAATGATTATTAAAAAAAGGTGAGCAGAGCCATGAGGAGTGCAGTGGCCGAGACGAGCAGCGACGTCATGGAGGCTGAGACGGCCGCAGATGAAACAGGGACAAAGCCTTTCCTGCCCAACGAAGCCGGTGCCGGTGCTGGCGATGTTGCTGATGCTGGCGCTGGTGCCGGCGGCTCTGAGATAATTGTGAAGTTGAACGATACGTCGATTACCGGAGAGTCCTGATGATTAGTATCATTGCTGCTTGCAGGCGTGGGTGGCTTTGCGTAGGCTGCTGGTGGTGGTGGTGGTGGGAGGTGGTTGATGCTGGTAACATTGCCCCCTGCAGGAAGCGTACTGTTGCTGGCTGATGGGAGGTCCTCCTTTGTATTGTTGATCCTTGGCATCGGAGGAGGAGGAGCTACAGGTGGGGAGGCCATCCGGCATTTGCTTGGTCACGTTGACTGGTGGAACTGGAACAGGACAGAAGACAAGCTTGAAGCTTGGAGTTTTGGCCGTGGCGCAGATGTGAGGGGAGGTGTTCTTCTCCACCGTGCACTTCCAGTCGACGTCCGAATCGCACTGGGTCACTTTGCAGTCGCTGATCTTCTCACCGAAGCCCATCGGCACCACCTTGAGGGGCACGTTGAAGCCGTCAGCCAGGCTGATGTCGTAGTAGTCCATGGCGTCGTCCGCCGAGCTGCCGAGGTCGAACTGCGCGAGCGACACAGGGGGCTTCGGACCGAACCCATTGCATGCTACAGCGCCGGAAGCACAGCTGCCGGTGGCGCAGGAGAAGTTGCTGGTGGTACGATCGAAGGAGCACATGGTGCGCGCCCAGATGCGGCCGGACCAGGAGTAGGGCGCGTAGACGGGGAAGGCCCCGCCGGGGACGAGGTAAAAGCCGGACATCTCGGGCGTGATGGAGCCGGCGTTAGATTGGACGCCGGGCCAGATGGGGTAAGGGCAGTTGTTGATCACGTTGATGCTCGTAGAGGAGCTGCTGCTGGAGAAGAAAAGAAGGGCGCAGAGGAGGAGGAATGCAAGACGAAAGAGCAGAGAAAGTGGAGAGCGAGCCATGGCGTCAAGATGGAGTGTGGAGAGCCTGCCGCTGGATGCGATCGATGCGTTCAGGATGGTCATATATTTATAGGCTTTCTGCATGTGATTACCTTTCCACACAACTCCGTCTGTATAATATATTTCCTACTTGTAGTCGGAGTTCTTTCCCGAGCGCGAGTTGTACTGATTTCATTTCAGGAATCCGATCGGATCCGTAACATCGTGTATTCCTAGTTTGAATCGGCAATATTCACCAGCAGGTGGTCGCCTCAATTATGCGGTAGACGCTCGTAATTAATCTGCAAATTGCTTCTCCATGTCAAAATTTGGAGAGCTCCTGTGATGACCGGAGGTCTGCCGGAGGAAGGGATGAAGGAGAAAAGAAAAGAGGCAGAGCTTTCCTAGGAACAAAAGCTAAAATGTATTAAGGAGAAATGAATTACAATTACACAGCCTTTCAGAACATCTAACTACATGCATGCATTTGTAGTAAAAACAAGTAATAAAGCAGTACGTAGAAGCTGGTATTACAAGTGTTAATTAGCTGCTACAAAACAGAAAATGACGGAACGCTTTCCAACACTTGGCATCTGCCGGAGACGATGACAAGGCTGGAAATGATGACGCAGGAGACGACGCGATAATTTCCAACGCTCCATCTGGACCTGTGTCGTGATCTCGTTCTCTGTGGGTGAAGAGATCTCTGTCTGGTCGTTTCGGAAGCATAATATATCATACAACAGAAGGAATCATTCAACAACTCTGTGAGGAACAGTGTGGGTTGAATAATCAGAAATTAAACCGGTGTGTCATCATCTGCTCAGTGCTTCCCACAAACATTGAAGGCTTGCACGATTTACATAAACGAAAAAGAAGACTAGACACTATTAGAAAACCACCAATTTGCGATGAAATATTTCCGACGAATAGAAATCTTTAGCATTTTTCGATGATATTTATAACGGATAGTAAAAATCTTCTGAAATATCAAAGGAAAAAAGTCTGACGACAAATTTCTATCGGTAACAAGTTAAGCCTTCGAAATTATTGACTTCACTAAATTCATTGATAATTTCGAAGGCCAATCCTGTAATTTATTTTATAATAATATATGCTTAGTATTTTATTATTTTAATTATCGACGATCTTAGTCTTCGCAATTATCAACGAATACAAATCCGTCGGTAACTTCGTACACATTGATAAGTAATTTTATAATAATATATATGTAATATAATATAAATATATATTTAATATTTTATTATTAAAATTAGTGACAAGTCTAGCCTTCACAATTGCAGACGGATTTAATATCCGACGGTAAATTTAGGACCGTCGATAATTAAAATAATAATTTATTATTAATATTTATAATATAATATAATGTATATTTCTCTTTTTACATTTACTTTTATTTTTTTCTTGATGCATTAATAAAATAATATATTAAATAAATTATCATTATTTTCATTTTCTCATAATTACCTTTAATATTTTATCTTTTTACTCATTTCCTTTAATATATTTACATAATATAGATTATATATAAATTTAGAATATAAAATAGATAAATTTTAATAAAGTTAAATTAGGTTAACTTCCTATCCAAGATATAACTAAGTTTAATCATAGTATAAATTAGTTTTAATCATAAGTATAAATTTATGGATTACCTCTTATTCATAAAAAGTATTTAAAAAATTACATTTAAAAATTTTGAATAATAAGTATTCTGAGTTCTAACAATTCACTTATTCTTTAAATAAAAATATTGGTAATAAATATTTGTAACATTCAAAATAATGACTAATAAATATATGTAATATTCATAAAAAATCTTTTATTACCTATATAATTATATAGTACCTAATCATATTTGTTACCTATATGATTATATAGTACATATGTTGATAAATTATATGGAATCAACAATTTTCTCATTTAAAACTCCTTTAGGAAAAAAATTATAAAGAACTTCACATAATTAATTCTCGTGTTCTCCTAACTATTAACATGGTTAAGTGCACGATAAGATTATATTGTCCTTAATCTTATTTGTTTGATCTCTTGTATCTTATATTTTTTTCTCTTTGGAGATCATTTCTCTTTTGTATTAAAAAGATTAAAGGTGGAAGAGAAAATCTTATTACTTCTATTTTATTTGATTAAATTGGGATAGTAATTTATAATTACATGAAAAACTTGAGAATTACTGCCATCTTTAATTTTAGATGATGGAATTATTAATTTAAAAAGTTCAATATCTCATAATTATTTACTTATTTTAATTGTATATCATTTTGTTATTTATAGTTTAGTTTTAGTTGTTATTGCTAAAAAAAGAGTAAATGAAATTTTACTTTGCACCCATCTCTCTCTCTCTCTCTAAGATAAATACTTCAATTAAGTGTCATTTAAATCGTCAACAACCTAAATCCAAATTATCTTTTGCCTAATACAATTCATAATGCAAATATAAAGATGATGTTACTTAACTTTTAATATTGTTGATAACCCATAAAAGAACTGCACACGATGGAACAATAAAGAAAGAAGAAAATATTGAGGCAGAAAAATGCACATATATAAGAACTTTTATTGTAATTAACATAAACGTTTGTACATATTCGATCAGTAAAGTGTTTTTAATACAGCTATTATAATTCAAAACAAAACAAAACAAAAGTGTCGCTAAAATTCATGACTCTGCAAGGGAGCATGAATGCTCTTGCCACATGACATGAATGGCTCTCATTACTGCATTAAACGACGGTGAGCAGAGCCACGAACAGTGCGGTGGCGGTGAGAAGCAGCGATGCCGTGGAGGTTGAGACGCCCGCAGAGGAGACCGGGACAAACCCCCTCCTGCCCAACGAAACTGGTGGTGCTGACGCTGACGCCGGCGCTGGCGCTGCTGCCGGCGGCTCTGAGATAATGGTGAAGTTGAACGATATGTCGATCACCGGAGAGTCCTTATGATTAGTATCATTGCTGCTTGCAGGCGCGGGCGGCTTTGAGTAGGCTGGTGGTGGTGGGAGGTGGTTGATGCTGGTAGCATTGCCCCCTGCAGGAAGCGTACTGTTGCTGGTCGATGGGAGGTCCTCCTTTGTACTGTTGATCCTTGGCATCGGAGGAGGAGGAGCTACAGGTGGGAGACCATCCGGCATTTGCTTGGTAACGTTGACCGGAGGGACTGGAACAGGGCAGAAGACGAGCTTGAAGCTCGGAGTTTTGGCCGTGGGGCAGATGTGAGGGGAGGTGTTCTTCTCCACCGTGCACTTCCCCTCGACGTCCGAATCGCATTGGGTCGCTTTGCAGTCGCTTCTCTTCTCCCCGAAGCCCATCGGCACCACCTTGAGGGGCACATTGAAGCCGTCCGCGAGGCTGATGTCGTAGTAGTCCATGGCGTCGTCCGCCGAGCTGCCCAGGTTGAACTGGGCAAGCGACACAGGGGGCTTCGGGCCGAACCCGTTGCATGCTACAGCGCCGGAAGCGCAGCTGCCGGTGGCGCAGGAGAAGTTGCTGGAGGCAGGATCGAAGGAGCACATGGTGCGTGCCCAGATACGGCCGGACCAGGAGTAGGGCGCGTAGACGGGGAAGACCGCGCCGGGGACGAGGTAGAAGCCGGACATCTCGGGCGTGATGGAACCGGCGTTAGATTGGACGCCCGGCCATACGGGGTAAGGGCAGTTGTTGATCACGTTGATGGTCGTAGCGGACGCGCCGTTGGAGCTGCTGCTGGAGAAGAGGATAAGGGCGCAGAAGAGGAGGAAGGCAAGACGACGAGCGAGAAGAGAAGACGGAGAGCGAGCCATGGCGTCAAGATCGAGTGGAGAGTCTGCCGCTAGATGCCATGGACGAGTTCACGATGGCCATATTTATAGGCCTTCTGCATGTGATCATCCTTCCACAACTCCATTTGTACAATATACATCCTACTTCTATTCGGAGTTCTTTCCCGAATACGACTTTTTTTTAAAAAAAAAGATAACAAATTTACAACTTGGCACTAGCGATCCAAATATCGTTAACAATACTTCTAATGCGAACACTACTTGAGTATCTTATATTATTGCCTATTTACTGTGATTCACTACTTCAAAAATTCAATTTTGCAAATGATTATTTGCGAAATGGTTTATATTCCTTCGAAAATTATTAGAGATTTTCCGACAGAAATATCAAAGGGCGCTACCGTCGGAAAATAGAAAAAAATATTATAATATTATTTTTTTTCTTTGCACAACTGTGAATAATTAGTCGGCTCATTCAGTATTTCCGATGGATCCGTCGGCCGTGGGAAATATGGAAGGGTAAAATCATCGGAAAATAAAAAAATATTATCATATTATTTATGTTTTATTTGCACAGCTGCCATTTGTTGAAATAAATATAAAATAATTATCGATGGATATGGATCTTTCGATATTTTCGACGAATTTGTTAATAGAACTGTCATGTATAAAATAACTGAAGGGCGTGATCGTTAAAAATAAAAATATTGTAATGTTATTTCTTTTTTCTGTTCATAGAACTGTCATTTGTTGGAGTAAATATAAAATAATTACCGGGGGTTGGATCCTTCATCCTTCAATATTTTCGATGGAACTATCGGCTGTCAGCAATATTGAAGGGCATCGACCATCGAAATTTAAATTTATTATAAAGTATATTATATTACTATAATATTATATTTGTGTTATCATTAATATTTTAATATTAAAATTTCTAACAATTACGACCATAGAAATTTAAATTTATTATAAAATACAATATATTATTATAATATTATATTAGAATTAATATTTTAATATTAAAATTATCAACTACTTTCGTTGGGTCCACAATCCGTTGAAAGTTTCATCGACTCACCGTCAAAACTTGAATTCATTATATATATTATTATAATATTACATTCGCGTTAGCATTAATATTATAATTTTTAAAAAAAATTACGATCGTAATCATTGAAACTTTCGACGAGTCCACAGTATGTCGAAAGTTTGACAGATGAACTCATTATAAATTTCAACGATTGCGATCGTCGAAATTTAAATTTGTTATAAAATATAATATATTATTTATATGATAAAATAGTATAATAAATATTTTCCCCATTCCATTGGCCGAACTCCCTCCTCATACACTCTCTCCATTTGTGCTGCTCTCTCACGATGTGAGTGACATTCTCGAACTCAACTCTAGAGAACTCTAACCTTTAGCTCTAATCTGGCGAACTCCAAACTCTGGTGATGATCTCCTCCTCCGACTTCGTCCGCACATTATTTCGAGTTTTGGTGTCGCTCACACATTATCTCCTCCTCCAACGTCGCTCAATTTTTTTTCTCGCATGAACTCCTCCTCTAGTGTTCTCCATTTTCGACGGCTGCAATGACGACGATAACGGCGGTGACAATGTCGACCCTTTAAGGATGAGGAGATTGCAATTTTTAATATATTTTAATAAATATAATATATATTAATAAATAAAATTTATCTTTAACAAATTATATAATTATCGACGTATTGATTTTTCTTCGAAAATTTTCACGAATTCTTTCATCGAAAATTCTAAAGGGCAGGATATCCGTTGGAAGTTTCGACAAAAGGATCCATCGTAATTTGCGAATGGTGAGGGTTTATTTTTGACAATTTGATCCATCGAAACTTCCGTCGGAGATTATAATTTGTCGAGAAAAACTTTGCGATGAGTGTGTTTTCAATGGCGCCAATATGTCTTAAAAGCATATTTCCTACCAAGGGTGGACCCACATTGAAGTTGAGGGGGGCCTTGGCCCCCTCAACTTTTTAAAAATTTATTAATATTATTTGTTAAATTATAAAATTTAAGGACTAAGTATTAGGTTTGCCCCCCTTAAATAAATGTTAGTATGCAAAACTATCATGTATTTCATTTAGTTTGTTTTGTTCCAACCTTAGTAACAAGGGATCAAATCTTTCTAACAACATTTTTTTTTTGCTTTTTTTTTTACCTTGGCCCCCTTTGAATTTGAACTCTCGGTCCGCCCTTGTTTTCTACGGAGAAATATCTGTCGCAAACTTTCATTTTCTTGTAGTGATTGGACTCATATTTTCCTCTTTCCTTCTGATGATATCTGCATTAGAGAGCATGTTATATAACACTACATCATTTTTTAGACCATTTAATTAGTCACCAACTTTGTGAAGTTTAATATTAGATAGGGATTGATTTAATTGTTGTTTGGTTGAACTTTGTAGACACGAACAGAGAAATACGTCAAACTTGCAGTTCAGCATATAAGGAATTGACGATGAACCAAGACTAAGGAAATTGTTACGAAATTTATGAGGTTTATTTTAAATTGTACTACGTTCTTGAGCGGTGGTAGTTCTTTTTGTTATGAAATATTAATGATTAGATGCGAAATAACTAAATCGTCATGGAGCTTATACAGGGAATCCTAATAAAAATAAGAAATAAAAATCAACTATCTAAATTTACCCCCGTAGGAAATCCCCTCCTAAAACACCTTCGGGCGTAATGAACAAGCGACAGTGTCTTAGTGTCTAAATAACATAGGAGTTCAACTTAAATTACAATTGATTTATATTCAAAACATTATCGACAAAAATAGGAGAACCAAATATTTCATTTCATTGTGTTAAAACCATTATTTATTATTAAATGTTTTGTTTTAATATTAAATTTGTTTCCAATTATTTATATTTGACGAGGTAAAAAATGGGCGAGAGCACAAAATATATTTCATAAAAGAATCCTAAATAATTTTTTTCTGAAATAATATAACAAAATGAGTAATCCATATTGTTTTAAAATAAATATAGAGTCAAACAGAAACAACAGCTTTCTATATTTTTCATCGTGTTTTTTTAATATAGTTCAAATTTAGACAGCTGATGGTTTGAAATCTGCATTTTTTTAATATTTAATTTGGTGTAAGAGTTTTAACATAATTGAAAGATGATCAATTTACGTTGCTTAAAAATGCTTAAAAGTAATTAAAATCTAAGCCAACCAAAACGAGATAACATTATCAGTGATTTTGATTGTAGTGTGATAATGTGACAATTAAAGTAGTCAATCGAGTTTTTTTATGAGATTAGAAATAGTTTTATCTTTTTTAGATGATTTACACGCGTATTTCAAAAATTAATTTACCCATGCAAAAAAAAAACAGTGCAACTTAATTAAATTGCCAACAACGTAAACCCAAATTATCTTTTATGAAAAACAGTTCATAATAAATCGATAAAAGGAATTCATAATACAATTAAAAAAAATTGAGGCTGAAAAATGCACACATATAAGAATTTATATTGTAAATAAAATAAATGTTTATACACATTCCGTCGGTAATGTATTACTACACCTATAATAATTAAAAAAAAAACGTTACTAAAATTAATAACTCCGTAAGGGAGCATGAATGGCTCCTCGTCAGTACATTATAAACGAGGGCGAGCGGAGCCACGAGCAGTGCGGCAGCCAGGAGGAGCAGCGATGCCGCGGCGGCTAAGACGGCCGCAGAAGACACGGGGACAGACCCCACGGCGTATCCTGCTGCTGGTGGGAGGTGGTTGATGTCGGTAAAGCAGAGAGGCTCATGTCGTAGTAGTTCACGGCGTGCCCCGCCGAGCTGCCCAGGTTGACAGCGCCGGAGGCGCAGCTGCCGGGGGCGCAGGAGAAGTTGCTGGTGGTAGGATCGAAGGAGCGCACGCCGTTGTTAATCACGTCGATGGTCGTAGCGGACGCGCCGTTGGAGCTGCTGCTGGAGAAGAGAAGAAGGGCGCAGAGGAGGAGGAGGAGGAGGAGGGAGGCAAGACGAAAGAGAAGAGGAAGCGGAGAGCGAGCCATGGCGTCAAGATCGAGTGGAGATCAATCTGCCGCTGGATGCCATGGACGAGTTCATGATGGCCATATTTATAGGCTTTCTGCATGTGATCGTCCTTTCCTTCCACAGCTCCCTCAGCATATATTTCCTACTTCTATTCGGAGTTCTTTCCCGAGTGCGAGTTGTACTGATTTGATTTCAGGAATCCGATCGCACTCATAACGTCGTCTATTCCTAGTTTCAATCGGTATTCACCTGCAGGTGGTTGCCTTATGCGATAGACGCTCGTAATCTGCAGAGTTTCATCATCTTGACTTGTGTCGTGAATCGTGATCTGATGATCTCGTTCCATCTGGTGCAGAATCTGCAGATCCCTGTCTGATCATTTTCGAAGCATATCTTGAAAGAACTGTGAGAAACAGTGTGGGTTGAATAATCAGAAATTAAACTCGTGTGTCACCATATGCTCAGAGCTTTCGACAAAACATTGAAGGCTTGCTCAATTGACATAAACGAAAAAAGAAGATGAGAGTGATGCCTACTAAAATTGAACTCCACAATTATTTTTGGTTTAATTGTTTTTTGGTTGAAGTTTGCAGAAACGAACACAGCAGAGAAATACGTTGAACTTGCAGTTCAGCACGTAAAGATTGATGTAGAACCGAGTCATGGTATTTGTAATATGGTTCAATAATATTCAATCTACAGAATTACAGATGGTTGTAGCTAATTAATTAATCTACACTACAACAAAATTCTTGATCTTGTACTGTTAGTAAGGTTCGTCCGCAGAACCTGCACCTCTAGAGCTATAACTTGCATTTAAGTAACTTCTTTGCTATCTGCGTATTTTAACTCAACAACGAAAGAAATGCTCGAACAAGAAAGAAATAAAGTAGTGCGATAGAACGCCCATGTTTATAGGATTGCTGAAATAGTTGGGATGAATCATTTGAACTTAATTAATTTGGCATGTCATAACATTTCTCATATGAATCTTTCACCTAACTGAATGCTTACTTTTACGTTATTAACTTATTTCACTGGAACAATTTTCCAACAATATCCAGATATGTTTCTTCTTAATTAGGAGGGCTTACAAAAGTGGGTATCAACCTTTTGATAGAACTTTAGAGAAACAAGACCCATTATATAGCTAAGCTACAACACGGGTCATTCATTATACAGCTAAGGCACAGGTCAGTCATCAAGGAACAAACTACATATGAGAATTCAACGCAAGACCATCTCCAGCCATGTGATCATCGTCTGAGTCTTCTCAAGTCTTAGCTGACACACATCATCACAATAGGTACCAAGCTGACTTCCTCCATATTGCAGATTTGTCCAACCATGTTCACGCCTCACGGTCAACCAACCGGCCATGTTCAAAATGATGTTCGCCATCTTCTGTTGACAAGAAGTTAGTCGATGATCCATAGTAGACATGAAAATAACCTACCAATTCAAGATAAAACAGTGGAAAGCCATATGGTGCATGAAAAAATTCAAACAACTATTTCAAAGTAAAGAATGAAAACGAACTCGTGGGACTTCTATTGTTTTATCTAATATGAGATGTAGCCAACATATTGCACATTGTGAAATTATCAACGAAAAATAGCTGGGAACAAGACTATAGTGGTAAAAAGAGCGATGATTTAAGGTCTTAACAATTGAGAAACTTTTATTTATCGAAAGAGGAAAAAAAAGAACCTCATCAGTTGATTGCATTTTACATGTCATAGATATGCAACTATTTTTACCACTTTCACCATGTGATGCTTCAGCCAGTCTTGGAAGTTGCATCTATCAAGGATTGACCGTGGTCCTGAAAATAAAAGTTTTTAAGCACTTTCCAAGACCTTCTAAAAAAGATACTTTACAAGAAAAAAACTGTGAACCATGGACATGTCAAAATCATTTCCATATTTTGAGTTTCAACAATTGTATTGCAGTCCCATTCTTAAAACAAACTGACTGATCTATGCTGAAAGCCCTATCCACCTGGTTTGCACGCAAATATATGAGAGCAAAAAGAATGCTTAATTCATTGTGTTAAAATCAAACATGCAAAAAAGCACCAACATCTGTGGCACTATTTCTGCATGAAGAAATTAAGGGAAGATGAGGTAGGATGCTGACACTAGCTGTTGCCAACTAAAGGAGAAAAGTCCATTTAATTTTTTCTTTAGATTGAAAAGTTCATTTATAAAACTCCGCCTATATTTTATAGCCGGTCCCAAGCCCGGATAAAGGAGGAGGGTTGTGTTAGGCCCCGACAGCCAACATAAAATCATGTCGAATATTATGAACATGGATCAACGAATATATTGCGGAATGGCGTCGTATGATCCATGTAGCCGACCCCACCTAGTGGGATAAGGCTTTGTTGTTGTTGTTGTTGTTGAAAAGTTCATTTATAAATGCACAAGGGATAGCGAATCTACAAGTCTGCATTCATTGAGGGATTTAAAGAGAAAGAATGTAGTTTGTGACTCTGTTCTGCTCCTTATCAATGTAATGCCTGATGAACTGTCAGAGCTAACCTCAGAGTATGGACACAAAGAGGGCTTTATACTAGATGCATATAGTTTAAGAACATCCATGCATGTGACTGTCAAGATAGTTATGATATACAGATCTACAATTTTACATACAAAAACAAGAAGAAAATGAGAAATGTCTCACAGTGATTGCCAGCAAGGCTGTTTGTTTGCAGATCATAGAGTAGAAACACAGAAGGCAGTGGAGGGAGCAGCAGCGGCAAAGCTCCATAGTCGAAGAAGTCTTAGAAGGCCTGACGCAATAGGTGAAGATGGCAGCCACACCACAGCAGTAGGGGGTGGCAGCAACAGGCAGGTGTGATGGCAGTAGCAGCAGCAGCAATAGGTGGTGGTGGCAACAGTAGTGGCAAGGCGGCGGCAGCAGCAGGGCAGGCGGCGGCATAAGCAGGCAGTGGAGCAGTGAAGATGTGGCAAAAGAAGCAGGATGTGGAGACAGCTGGAGACCTAACAAGGAGGGGATCCTGCTTCATTTCCAGTGGAGAGCACATGAAACCAAGAGGCAGCATGGTGAGGGTGGCAAGATGGCTGTCGTCGAAGATTTGGTGAGGAGGGCGGCCGGAGATCTTCGTGGTTGGCAAAGACAAGAGTGTTGCAATGTTTCATCCAAGAACGTCAGAGAATCCCGTGAGAGAAATGAGTTTCAGTTTCTCATGACATTTGAAACCCTACCATCCACAAAATGAATTTGGACCATAGCTCTGCAATCCACGATGGCGATTTCTCTACTCCCGTCAGTAACATCAGCACCATGGATTGCATCCGCAACAGCTTGGATACATTCCGCATGCCTACAAGAAGAAACTGCTCTGCAGGAGCATTAAACCCCTTTCCACTGTATTGAAAGAAGAGCCTGTTCAGTAACCAACCTAGTGCCCCATCCACCGGGCTTACAAGGGAATAAACTGTAGCTAGCTCATGACATTTAAATGTTTTTAGAATCAGCCTGTTCGGTTACACAAAAAAAAAGAGCATGCTAACAACATCACATATAAGGCCAGATGATTCCAATTCTTTTATGCCAAAAATTTATATGTTAGAAAAAAGTGGATGGAAAAAGTGTAGTTATGCTGGAATATTTTTCTTTTAAGAATAAGGAGACCTAAGAAATTCTAGTAGTGATAATCAAACTCGTTCATAGGTACAGGTGAATTGATGATGCAATATAGTAAATACATAAAACAATAGTCATGAAGCTCAACAAAGGAAAACTACTCATATTGTCTCAGGGCAAAAAGGATACTTTATTAGAAAGGGAAAAAGGAATGCTTTACAAATGTTTGATAAATTGTAATTTTAGTTTCCTATGATTAAATACCCAATATTAGGTCAAGGATACAGGGAGGAAGTCTTTTTTCAGCTTCACTAGAATATACAAGATGATATACTGTACCTAAAGGGCAGTGCTCAAGAAATCATCTGCATATAATGTATGAAAAATTCTTGGCTTAGTCCCAAGGTAATACAAGCAGGAGCATGAACAGCTTGAACCAGGCTATATATTACTTTGCAAATTCTGGTGGCAACAGAAGCTTCAGAGATCCCTCAAATTATAACCAAGAACGCACTAACTCGCTGTGCATTCAAGAATCTCATTGTGAAGACCACACTTAGAACTGCTTAATGAAATTCGATCCTCGATAACAGGTGTGCATTTAGCAAAGAGCTGGTTTTGTTGTCCAGTAGGAGCACAAGAAAAAACTTTCAGAAGTAGTGAATAAGTGAATGCATTAGGCTCCAGTCCAAATTCATACATTTTACTTAACAAAAGAAGCGCTGATTTACGACGATGCAACTTGATTAGAAGACCAAGCACGAGGTTAAATGATATGAGGTCCATCTCAAATCCAACAATTTCCATGTCTCTCAGCAACTTGGAGACAGCATCTAAATCCCTCATCTTACACAGACCGTAAAGCATAGCATTATATGTACGGAAACTAGGAAATGGACCAGAATGTTTCATCTGCTCAAACAAACTGCAAGCCTCTTGAGACCTATTACTTCTGAAGAGCCCATCAATGACAATTGTGTAACATACAACATCAAGGCAATAATTCTCACGGACTGCTCTCCTGAACAGCTGAATAGCAATGTCACATCTTCTTTCTTTTATTAATCTATCCAGAATAGCTGAATGGACATATGCATCTACATTATGGTTATTCGAAACAATAACATAATAAGCATTGAGAGCATGATGAATCCCATGTGACATGCAAAAACTGTTCAAAAGGCCAACAAAACTGTAGCTGTCTGGTGCAAATCCTCTGTCAATCATTTCCCTGTAAAACTGCAAAGCTTGAAAAGGTAAACCTGCCTTGCAATAGGCATTTATTAATGTATTATAAGCAATAAGATCGAGAGGGGCGTGTGAGTCTGATATGAATCTGGGAAGCAACAGCCTCAGTTTTCCTGTTGAGCTTAATAAGTGTACTATAGAAGATAAAGTGAAGGAATCAAACTGCAACCCCAAGTCTAACAAACACCTGATAGCCTGCATTGCATCATGGTACCTTTTTGCCTTCAATAGGCCATCTATGAGAATGTTAAAGAATGTCAAATCGAAGTTGCATTTCTTTGATATCATAGTATCCAACACGACCAAAACCATATCATACATTTGAGCTTGGAGGAGTCCCTTAACAAAAGTAGTGTAAGTCACTACAGTAGGCTGGCATTCTGATTCTTCCATCTTTCTCATCAATATACAAGCAGTATCAAAATTTCCAGTAGTACAAAAAACATTAATCAAAATAGTCCAAAATGCTGTGGTAGGTTGTTTACCGGACACAATATGAAAAGCAAGCAGTTGCCGTGACTCCATAATCCTGCCTGCCTTGTGAAAACAATCCAAAACCATCGTTAAACTCCCAACATTGAGATCGAACCTTTGATTCACCATTTCCTTCAGAATATGTCGAGCTTCCAGCCACAAATTCAACTTACAAAGATTACACAGTACAATATTGAAGCTAAGAAAATTGCGAAACTCCATATCCCTGAAGAAGCTCATCCCCCGATCAAACATGCCCATCTTGAACAGCACGTCGAGCACCATGTTGTTGGCGAACGCGTTGGGGACGTATCCTAGATTGCGCATTTCGTCTAATGCCTCCAGCGCCTGCACATGCAAGCTTCCCCGAGAACACACCCTCAACAGAATCATAAAAGTTTGCGCCTTTACGGGACACCCGAGTGCCTCCAAATCGCTGACGACACTTCGGATAGTTCCGAGCCTATCCATGAGGCGCCGAACAGCAGGGAGCACGCGGTCGAAGGAACTGGAGTTGTGGAAGTAGTTGGGTTGTCGAGCGCACCAGAGGAAGAAGCTGAGCGCGATGGCGTCGGACGGGCAATTCGAGACGGTGGAGTCGACCGCCTCCGGGCGGAGCTGGAAATTGGACTGACGGAAGGAAGCCGCCGCGCTGAGGGTTCTCAAGCTCCAACGCAAGCTCGGATGCAGCAGCCTCCTCCTCCATCTTGCTAATATCATCTCATTTTGGTGGGCACTTCTCGACGGAAACGTCGGATACTAAGGCGCTGCCGACGGGAGGGACGGCGAACAGGAGGACTAGGCGACCGGTCGCGGAGCTTTTGAGTTCTTGCGCCGAAGGTCCTGGGTTGGAAGTTAAAATCAACGTTGTCAAACCCGTAGAACGGAAACGGAAACAGCGCGGAAAGAACTGAGAACGTGGGGTCGATGCGAGAGGAGGCGGCGGCGGCGGCCGCAGCAGGTCGGCGGCGGCGGCAGCGCCGGCAGTAGGAGCAAGCAATGGATCGAGCACAGAACCCCCGAGTGAAAACATTGATTCAAACTTTATGGACTGGCCTGTTACAAAATGGGCTGGCCCAATTATTACAAATTTCAATAGCATTCTTCGTTTTAATTGAACCTAGTTCAAAAACTATATTATTATTATTATTATTATTATTATTATTATTATTATTATTATTATTATTATTATTATTATTATTATTATTATTATTATTATTATTATTATTATTATTATTATTATTATTATTATTGCAACATCAACTCTTAACTTCAAGCTCTTTTGCGAGAAAATTGAGCTTATTATGAGTTACTTCAATATAAGCTTATTATGAGAAGATTTGCAACTTAAAGGTTCATAAGTCATATACCAACTTAAAGATTTGCATATGGACATTATGAATCATCCAATCTAAGATATGAAAATTTTCTCTTTTTTTTTAAAAAAAAAGAATATACCAATCTAGAATCTGAATCAACTAACGGACGGTTCGATCATGATATGTGCAATTTTTCAGAGGTTCATGCATACTATAATTTTAATAATAATTTTTATATGACATAGCACATGCAATTACATTATAAGTATAATTAATGATCATGCAAAATAATCTACTTCATGTACTCTATATAATATAATATATGATAAAATCACATCGTTAATTTTATCTCTCTTCTTCTCCTTGTGTTCTCCAAATTCTCGTAGGGATGTGTTTGGTTAAGAACAAAAGGTCGAACTTTGTTAAATTCTGTCAAACAGGTGATGATGTGCCGATGGGGCCCATAAGAATTTTTGTTCTAGTCAACGCGTTTTGTTCCGGTCAAAAAGTTCTAGCCAAAGGCTAGAACTTGTGAGTTCTCGCTCGCCCCCACACGTTTTGCTTTGAATCCCACGCCCAATGCATTTAATCAAGCACGAAGTAGTTCCAGCTCTTCTAGAATTTTCATCCAAATATCTTGCCAGAACAAAATTGACAAATTATAAAATTTTTTGAACTTGTTATAACTAATGTTCATCTATCCAAACACAGCCTAGATGTGGCAACCCATTTGATGGAGGAAAAAAAAACTCGTGAGAGTGTCATTTAGGAGTGATTTGGTGGTTTAGGGAAATAAAATGAACTTAAGGCAGAATTTCGAGTTCATATTGAGATTTTGGGTTGGATTAATTAGTTAGTGAGCTAAAAAACCATTTATTTATTAGGTGTGTTACATTTAGTGGATAAGATTGTCATCATGAGGATACATCATCTAATATATTTAGAATCAAAATATATTCATTTTTAATTATGATTCCAGTAATCATAACAGTTAGCAAAAAAATATCTAATGTCTTATCTCATTCTATCCTGCATTTATTATCACCAAATTTAATTCTTATATTATTTTATCTGTTCCTCTTCTTTTTATTAAAAAAGAAGTTTTAAATTCAGTGTTTATCTATTAATTGATGGCATTAGATAATTAGCTTTTTTTTTAGTTCGAGAATCATTATCCTGTTTCATAAAAGCTAAAAATACATTCAAGAACAGTTATGTCTATGACGCTTGAAGTTTGGACTGTTCTACAAAGGAACAAATTAGGTGTTATTCATCTACAAAGTTAATTCTTGGCCTCTAAGTTATCCTTGGTTAAACTTCATTAATTCTTTTTTATCTCGTTAATTAGTTTTTGGATATTTTTATTATCATAAAAGAGAATGTTTTGTTAATCGGACTGGACAAGCGGCCGGTTCAATCACGAATCGACCGTCAGTCCGGCCTAGTCTATATATTAAATCAATTTTGACAAAAAAATAGTATGATCGGAAAAGCCGAGTTGATTTGGAATTTTGGGTTCAACCCATTTTTTAAATTTTTTAATGAGAAATAAAATAAATGAGAAAAAAATAGAAAGTATTAAGATTGAATTTTAAAATTCTTAATATAATAAAAATTTGATGAAAGAGAGAACCTCAAATTAAGAAATTTGAAAATTAATAGGGAAAAAAGGAAATATGATAATTACTAATTAAAAATGAAAGTAAAATTGATAATAGGAAAGTTAATTAATTGGATGATGATCATGATGATAATGTTGATTTTGAGTAAATATTTATTAAAACATAATAGATATTTTGAAAAAATAAAATTAGTCAACTCTAAATTAAAATAAAAAAATTATTATAAAGAATTTTTTTCGGAAAGAAAAGAATATTAAACGAGAAATCATAAGAAAAAAATTTTAAGAAATAATTATAGGAGAAGAATTTAAAATACACTAATAGAAAATTTAATGTTATATTAACAATAAAAACATAATAATATATTTGCAACCGTGATTTTGAATAAACATTCATTTTAAAATATAATAAATTATTTTTTATATTAATTTATCAGTATTGGTGGTTTTATTATTAATTATAATATTATATTGTAATATTTATAATATTTATATTCAAGATTATTAAAAATAATATAATTTTAATATAATTTGTTTCAATCCCATTGAACCCACTCCAATCGTCGAACTGTGACTCAGTTAGCCTTGTGGCTTAATCTTTGATCTTGAAAATAAAATATTAAACTAGTACCTCCGACGTTTTGTTTTAAATCATTCTCTATTTTTTTTATTAAACGCGAATGTTAGAATTATTTCTTTTCACAATCTGATAAAGATCCATTATTAATGAACATTATGTAGAGGAATAATTGATTATTATATATATATTTTTTAAAAAAATTAAGTTAAAATATTGCATGTCATCACATCCATATCATTTTGTAAAAAGGATGTTGTAGTTGTGTGATTATATTGTAATACATCTTGATTTTTAAGATTGTCATCATGCATGAAAAATGATATATTATATTTAGAACCAAAATAATTAGAATCCAACTCGATATTGTTTTAATTATGATTCAAATTAACTTAATTGTTAATAAAATTTATCCATGGTCTATATAATTTTGCCACGTTGTCCGCATTCACGATTCTTTTGACAATTATGAACATTTTTTTCCCTATCAATTACTCCGCAAAAGAAGAAAGCAAATTTATTTAGCTATAAATTCCTGATTCATTAATTTCGCCATTCCTTTCACACTCTTGCGTGATTTGATCCACTGCATTACGTCCCACAATAAATAAGGATGCTCTAATTCAATTTTGTAATTAACTAATAATATAAATATTTAGTTAACTCGATTAACCGAAATAATACATAAATTAAAAATAGAATTAGCACTGCCCACCATCAAATTAACTACTAATTAAATTACTATATACTTTTGTTGAGTATCCAGTGTACAGCCAGATGCTCCACATCATCAATTTCGAGTTATTATTATTATTTATTTTCTTAAAAAAATTATGGAGTTTGAGAAGATTGATTCCCTCTCTTTTTTCCTTTCTTCTTCCTGCATATATATATATGTGACCTTGCTGTGTTCACAAGTTTCATACAAAATGGCTGTCATTCTTGTGAACGCCGTGCTCCTGCTCCTCTCTCTAGCATCTCTTGCTGCCTCTGCAACTGCATGCTCCAGTGGATCATGTCAGGCAAGAATGTTTAACTAATCCTTGCGGCATGTGTTGTCTCGTAGATTGCAGTGGATTTTTTATGTATAGATATGATGTTTTGGGGCTGTATATGCTTCAAGTTAACTTCTGAGTGGAACTGAGATCATCCCCATGCATGGTGCAGCTTTATGACAAATGCTCGTCGGACGGCGATTGCAGGGCAGGGTTGGCCTGCTTCGCCTGCGAGGTTGAGTTGCAAGGTAAGAGGTGCGTCCGGGTGTCGCCGACGGACCCCTACAAGACAGCGGTATACCTCTTTCTTCCCCCTCTCCTTGAATTCCCTTTGGTGTAAAAAATGTTCTGGTTGTGAATTGCTATGGTGGCTTTGGATTCTGATTAACTGTGCAAACGAGAGTGCAATTATTGGAATCAGTATTGCATAAATGGACATTGTGTTCTTCAAAGTTGTCATGTTGTTTTGTTCATTTTTCAAATGTCTCAAGGTTCTGTTGATATGCTGTTTTCCGGTACATATCATATAGGACTATTATGATATAGATATGCTGTTTTCCGGTACATATCATAAGGTTCTGTTGATATGCTTTTGGTTTGTACATAAGATCCTGTTTGTAATTGCATCATTACATGTGTATTGATTTCCTTTTCTTTATTAAAGCATGTAAATGAACATAGTGCTAATGTTTACTTTTCCTGTTAATTTTCTTCAGAACAACTCTTTGCCTTTCAACAAATATGCATATCTCACGACACACAATTCTTATGCAATTGATGGAGAGCCATCACACACCGGCGTTCCACGGCTGACCTTTTCAAATCAAGAGGACAGCGTCACTCAGCAGCTGAATGTAGCATTCCTGTGATATGAGCTAATTAACTTCTTTATTTCATGCTGACATAAATAGTATAACTTATTTAATTACATGCCTGATGTGTAGAATGGCGTCCGGGCCTTGATGTTGGACACCTATGACTTTGAAGGTGACATCTGGTTGTGCCATTCAGAGGGAGGAAAATGTCATGACTACACAGCATTTGTAAGTACTTCTGGGAAGCAAGATCATCATTTACTGTTTAACTTGCCTCAGCAAATTGGACCTTTTTGTAGAATTTTCTCCTTCTGCTTCTCAATCCACAGAGAGAAATAGGTATACTGTTCACTAATATATCAGAGGATGCTCTTTAAATGATCAGATAATATGTCATGAAATTAATTTCCAATCATTCCCTTTACATCTGAATTATTTTCATGTTCAACGGATTTGTTTCATACTTGATTCTTATTTCTTAAGATATGTACTGAGCTTGTTAATTTCTTGCTAAAATTTGCAGAAAGGATTTCATCTCCTAATGAATTTTCTACATGATCGCACCATTATCTCAAAACTTATGTAATGTTTACTGAGATTTCTATGGCATGAATTTATTACCAGGAGCCTCGCCATTTCTATTTTTTTTCTCTCATCTTGCTAATTCACTAGTATTTAAGATGATCTTGATTTTTTTTTTCCCGAAATTGTAGAGTAAAGCAATAGATACTATGAAAGAAGTTGATGCTTTTCTCGCAGCAAATCCAGCTGAAATTGTGACACTGATCTTGGAAGACTATGTTGAATCTCCAAATGGATTAACGAATCTCTTCAATGCGGCGGGTCTGCGGAAGTACTGGTTCCCAGTTTCAAAGATGCCAAAAAATGGGCAGGACTGGCCTCTAGTAAGCGACATGGTTGCTAGTAATCAACGTCTTTTGGTTTTTACATCAAAGAGGAACAAGGAAGCCACAGAAGGGATAGCATATCAGTGGAACTACATGGTTGAGAACCAATGTAAGCAAACATGGTTACTGTTTTTGAGTAGTTCATCCTGAAAATAGTATCACACCATGCATGGTATTCTGTGAAATTACTGTGTTTCTGTAAATGTGCATGTAATGATAGTTAGTTAACTCATTGCAAAGTCATTTTGGACTTCAATTTGCATGCATTTGCCTTTATGGCATATGCTCTATTCGTAGTTCATAGTGTTTCTTAAATTCTACTTATGCTGCTCTAGATGGTGATGGTGGTATGAAAGAAGGAAAATGCTTCAACCGGGCTGAATCTGCAAATCTTGATGACACAAGCAAATCTTTGGTGCTGGTGAACTATTTCCCCTCAGTGCCGATAAAGGCGCTTGCATGTCATCAGAACTCAGGGAAGGTCGTCGACATGCTATATACATGTTGGTCTGCATCAAATAACAGATTTGCCAATTTTTTGGCTGTTGATTTCTACAAGGTATCAGATGCATGCCTTGATACTGTGTTTTTCTAATCTTCCAAGTATGATTATACCCGCTTATCCCATAATATATCCTTCATTTTATGTGTAATTAAGATCCAATTAATTTTCAGAACCAAGATAAGATGAATACTCTGATCAAAGGCTGTTGTGCTAATCATAGATGCAAAACACTATTCACTGCTACAACTTTCATATTATTTGTTTTTGTACATAGTCGATGAATCTGATTAGTTCCTCTTGAATGTTGTCTTCCTGGATTTTTTTTCTTCTTAATCAACATCTTGGTTGTTCACTCTTTTTGCTCACATTTTGTAGAAGATATTATTCACCAATTTGGCTTTTTGGTCTATGTTGATTGCAGAGAAGTGATGGAGGTGGTCCAGCTCAGGCTACTGACTTTCTTAATGGGAAGTTGTGTGGCTGTAGTGATATATCAGCATGCATAGTAAGTTTTTTTTCCCCCTCCATTAATCTTCTAAGAAGATTCAACTTTAGATGCAGTTGGAAGTAGCATAATACAAAAGAATTCCAAAATATAGAAGAGAACATATGCAAAAAGAAAAAAAATTCACAACATTATGTTAAATCTTCTTGACAGCTTGCTGACATCTAAAAGCATGCACCCAAAGACTTGTCTTTTGTACTTGTACACTGTATGGCACAGCATAATCTGTGGCTGTATATTAGGAATTAAGTTTCACTATCATGATCCATGTGATTTTCTGCTCCATTCCAAGCCACAAAAGTGTGTAGTTCTTTTTTTTTTTTTCATTTAGTCTACTGCTCTTATGAGTTGGTATCATCCGGGTGTCAAATTTTGGCTAGTGATTTTTTCCCTGTCATACAAGAAATATATGCAGAGATATTAACTCAAGCTTTTACTTTTGGTCTGCAGATTGGATCACCTGGTACATGCAGTATCTCCAAGAAAACAGCAATGCTGGGGAATTTTTCATAGCTTTGATGTTCAATACGTCACATACAACTCAGCAACATATGACAGTATCAAAACTATGCATGCGAAAAAGATTTCTCTCCAAGGTTTATATATGATGGAGAATAAATGATATGAATACTTTTGGAGTTTCAGAAAATCATTAAGTATCATAAAGGTTTGTTAGGATTTAAAAGAGTCATTAAGTATCATTGCACTTGAATTTTACATTCATCAATTTTGAAATATTTTTCCGCCTAAAGACTTTGATGATTGTTTGTACTTCAGACAAGTGGTAAATGTCTGGATAAATTTTTCTTGCAATACAAATTGCCACAGCAGAATTGTTATAAACATATTCCAGGAGTAGGAACAAATGTGCACAAGAACATTTTTGTCATGTACAATTCTTTACTATTTAAAAATAGAAAAATAGCAAGAACATCATGCTCTTACTTTTTAAATTTCGATGCGACAAAAAAAATGGCTGACAATAATTTTGTCTGCTAACTTGTTCTTGTTCCACCTCTCTTAAAATGCAAACCCTGAAATAAAGTCTTATTCTTTTTGATAACCCGTTCCAAACAGTCCTGTGTGTTATGTGTCCAGTGAGAAGAAGAAAAACACACGATTGCATGCATCTTTGGATCAAGTACCAAGAGGTTGACTACAATAACTTCATGGAGCAGTGTGTTGTGTATATAAAGCTTCATGCATCATCTTGAGACCCTAAGTGCTGAATTCAAGGAAAGGCCATGAAACTTATAGCATGCAAGATGACAATTAGGGTAGAAATTCTAGTATCTGCTTTCTAGTAATGATTTTTCTTTAAGTCAAGATTCTTGACAGGTTTGTTGGCAATGAGCACCTAATTAGCTTGTTCTTTAGTTGTTAACTAATTGGAGAGCAGGCACATTGGTCCCTTGATTTTGGGGAGACCGTGAGGCATTTGTATTACCTGAGCAAAATTGAAGCAAAATCGAATCTTTGATCAAAACAATAGACAGAGGCATATGAATTTTAATCATCATTATCATTTAAATCCAAAATTCCAAAGTTATCATTAAAGTAAGATTGCTAAGTTCTTTTCCTATGAACAAGACCAATGTTTATTATAAATTAAATAGCCCTTGATAAAGAAAGAGTACCGTCTTGTTGTCCCAGCAAAGAAAATTTTTTTTCCACACCAAAACATAAAAGCAATGTGAAGATTCAACTGGCCTCAGATTTGATTTCTTTGTAAGTGGCAAGATTCTGATATGTTTACCATTTCACTGTGGTTCAGAATGACATTGGGGCAAAGAAGAACATGAACACAGACAGTCTACTGGGGCCAAACACGTGTGACTGTCTCTGGGTGACCCTACTGATTTACTAATTAATTTAGATTAGGCCTTCTGTTTGGCTCTGTCTAAGCCTAAAAACTAGCTCTAAATCTTCAAGCACAACACTTTTTTTTTTGGCAGAAAGGCAACTGCTCTCTGCTCCCTTTACTAGCTGTCTGCTAAACTACGCGTATAGATGAGGCTTTTAAGTCTGAATCCCTGCACGCACTTTTCTTTCATCATCTGATCAAACTGATAAAGTTAAAAAATCAACAACAAGCCTCTTCATCACTGGCACAGGGGCACTGTAATCCACAAAAATCAGTAAGCATTAATGTCTCTGCTAAGTGCTAACGCCATGGAGAGTCCATTCGACTCGAGGACATACTTCTTTCTGCATTGCACGCCGTACGTACGAGGGACAGCCACACGTGTGATGGGGTAAGTGGGCACGTGCACTCGGCTGTGCCCAATCCCCCTTTCTCCTTCCCTTTTGGACCACTTCAGTTCTTGGATGCAAACTAAGACAAGACTCGCAGCTTGGTGTCATATCTTCGTGTTCAGTTTAACTTGCAGCGCATGTGTCATCATTAAGCTGCGAACTAATCTGTTGCTCTTTATCATGAACTATAACAATTAAAATAAGACTGCACTACATGATCTGAAGCATATAAACTAATAATGTGGTCTACCTAATCCTCTGAAACGCTGCACTTAAATGCATTAACCGTGGAGGAAAAAGCAAATGGCACATAGGCAGCCATGCATGACAGCGAACAGGGAGGAAGGAGTCGAGATCGAGGCGCGCGTCGTCCATGCCAAATGGCCTGTCTGCCTGTCTGTCTGTCTGTCCACCTTCCTTAAATTATGCCCCAAGGATCGATGGAGACATGCACGCATGCATGCACACCACCACCGCCACCCCCCACACTGGCCGCACAGAGCCAGCCGCAGACAGGGAGAGATCAGAGAGCCTGAGAGAGACGTGCATGTGACCTGTGTGTAGATATATTCCTCGTCGTCCCTCCCCCACACTCCAACCCCTCCGTGTGCATGCTCAGTGCGTACGTGTGATTCCAGCACCATTTTGTCTCCTCTTCCTATAATTGCATGTTACACGTACAGTGTCCACATCTCTCGCTCATCTGATTAATCATAGTTTATCACTTCATCGGAAGCCAGAGTGAGAAATCGCACTGTTAATGATCACATTGGCACACTATTAAAATTTTAATTAGATTTTGGTTTTTTTTCCCGTCTGTCAGAAACAACATTGCAGAAGTGTAGATACATGCATGAGGATGATGCGTCTTCTCACATCCTCTTAAATGCGTCAATAAAGGATGTGCTTTTACTGATCAGAGTGGAAACGAACAAAGAAGAGTCCTCGTGCAGAGTTTTTTTTTATCCAGTTGAATTGATGGATGAATCCATCCACCTCCTAGCATCAAATGCATGCACATGTGCTCTGAACATTCCTCCTCCTCGTGTACTTGTTCTTGTTCCTTTTTCTTCACTTCTCTGCAATTTCTAATCACAGCTTCACATGGAAACACATTCTACTTCTTACATCTCTCTCTCTCTCCGTGTGTGTGTGTGCACGTAAGAATCTGTTGTTGGTAAGATGCCAAATGCGCCTCGTTTTCGACTGAGCTTTTTACACATGCATGATTGATTGGATTGATATTATATATTATCATATATAAATATATTATGGAAAAAAATGTCTTTGACCTGCGGTCAAAGATGGTCTGGCGAGTCCTGTAATGTCTCTGTTGGCAAACTGAGCAAAATGGAACAAGTGACAAGACCTTATGAATCGTCTATACTGCATGATTGCTCATGGGCGAGGGTCGACTGACTCAGATGAACAGATATTTGATCTCTATCTTCTTCCAAATTCCAATCGATCTGATCATGCAGAATTGCGATGACTCGTTTGAGTAATTAGTTCCTGAGATAATTAAATCGGTGCAAAAGTAGGAAAAGCGTTAAGCATGTGAGGACCTGCATGCTTCCTCCTCGTGTTGCTGCTGCATGCTGGCCGTTGCACTGTGCATAAACCCTTTTCCTCTTTTTGCCTTGTCCTCCTCCGAACCACCAATGGCATGTTCGCCACGTGCCATGTCATATGGGTTTCAGTTTGCTGATTATTTGTTTTCTTCAATGCCCCACCTCATTGTTGCAAGGCTCTAGGCGCAAGCATCCAAGAGCCCTGCCATGTTGTATGATTCCACTGCTGCAAATTGTCAAAACTTTTTTTTTTCTTTTATCTTGAGCAGAGAAAAGTCTACTGCTTGAACCTTGTTTAATGCCGTAATTAAACTGTTTATGCTAAAAGGATTCTGGTCCCTTTCAAAGATGGAGCTTTTAGGAAGTTGGGTTTTAAATTTTTTGTTAGATTCTGTTTAATTGTTCAACAGCAATTATGCAAGACTATTAGCACTTTTGATACGTTTTAATCTTTTTAGCCTCCTCTGACACAACAGTAAAGTTTGCACTTGTGGTGGACAGTAAATTTGAGTTCTTTATGGGAGTGCACGGGGCTATAAATAGGCACGCACGACGGGCCGAGTAGAGCATATCCAGACTTCCTCCGCCATTCTCTTCTCAGTGAGCTGAGAGCGGGCCTAGTGGCTGAAGCTTCGAGGGTGCAACAATGGCTCTCCTGGTGGTGGTGCTCTACCTGGCAATGGCGTTTCTGCTCATTTGCAGCTGCTTTCTGAGATGGAACGAAGTGAGGTACAGGAAGAAGGACCTGCCTCCGGGAACCATGGGGTGGCCGGTCGTCGGGGAGACCACGGAGTTCTTGAAGCAAGGGCCCAGCTTCATGAAGAACCAGAGACAAAGGTGAGGTTTTATAAGAAATAATTTATTAGTATTTTAACCATCGAGATTTTTGTGTTCTTCATTTGTGAAGTGTTTGAACTGGAACTTTGTCTCTGATATGGATCCGAACGATCGGTCCTAAAGAATGGTGTTCAGAATACCTTTCTGCATTTTTACTGTTCTATTCTGTTTCTAAAATCCACTGCATCATGCATTCCTTTTCGAGATTTTATACGCTCGGCTCCGAAGTCTCTCTTTCTTGTGCTCTTCCTTTTAGCCCCTGTTTCATTAACAAAACAAACAGAAGCTTGTTTCTGTTTCCGACTCTCTAAATGCATGGAATGTCCATTACTTGTTAGTTCTTCTCCTGTCTTTGATGCAATCCCAAGGTGTTCTTTGCGCAACAAGAAGGATTTCCATCCATAAAAATTTGATGTTTCTTGGTCCTTCAAAGCCAAAGTGTGAGCTTCTGATTCCAAATGTTTTTTCACTCAATTCAGAAAAATTGGAAGTTTCTTCTTTCTGAAGCTTGTACTACTTTTTTTCCTCAGCTGAAATAAAAAAGGAAGGCTTCTGAGGAAAAGTTATGTTATCCTAAAGATCCTCTTTGAGACCAGTTTGTCCCTCTAATGTCGGCTAAAAAGTCATCTTTTTGCATTCATCACATAAGAATAACATATCTGATTAAATCACTATCTCCTTCAACATGTCATATCTCACATGGAAAGAAAAAAGAAGACTGCACATTCTGCTTGTTGGCAATGTGCGGTCCATTCATCTTGCCTTATTCTGCTGGTGCATATCTTTGTTTTCCTTTGCACTTACTGAATGCTGCAATTTCAAGTACTTCCCATTGAAGAATTTCTTATTCATCTTTCTTTGCTTTTGCCATTTTTCAAAAAGTTCTGATAAAAAAAGTTGTTTTCTTTTTAACTCTCAAGGTATGGAGACCTGTTCAAGACACACATTCTGGGATGCCCTACAGTGGTGTGCATGGACCCAGAGCTGAACAAGCACATATTGTTGAATGATGGAAGGGGCTTTCTTCCCGGATACCCACAGTCCATGCTGAACATACTGGGGGAGTACAACATTGCTGCTGTCTATGGACCTCTCCACAAGACCATGAGGAGTGCCATGCTTGGCCTGATCAATCCCACAATGATCAAGGATCAGCTTCTGACCAAGGTTGATGAGTTCATGAGTTCCTACCTCAGCAGCTGGACTGGAAAATCCATTGATATCCAAGCGAAAACTAAGGAGGTTGGTAAACTTTCCAGTTCTCTTATGCTGTGGACTTAGGTCAATACCATATTAAGTTAATTCTAGTACAATTTAGACTCTTAAGTATCTTCAGGATTCTCAAAATCCATATTCCAAACTTTGTTTTCAGATGGCACTATTGTCAGCTTTGAAGCAGATTGCTAGCATTCAGACAGGGCCACTTTCTGAAGCCCTCAAAGCAGAACTCTTCAAACTTGTACTTGGAACACTCTCCTTACCCATAAATCTTCCTGGGACAAACTACCGCAGCGCCTTCCAGGTAAAAGAAAGTTTCTATTACAGTTATCAGTTCATATATAGAGCTAGAACATGTCGGTTCATGGATTGGTTCCATGTACAGGCAAGACAGAAATTAGTCGGCATGTGGAAGGATATCATAGAGGAAAAAAGGACTACTAGATGCTCATATAATGACATTCTTGGTTCTCTCTTGAGCAACATGGACAGCACCAAAGTGAAGCTCACAGATGAGCAGATCATCGATCTGATAATTGCCTTAATTTATTCTGGTTACGAAACTGTTTCGACTACTTCCATGATGGCTGTTAAATATCTTCATGATCATCCAAGAGTCCTCGAGGAACTCCGGGTAGGCATTATACTCATTCTACTGAGCCTTCTCTCCTCTTAGGATAAAAATTATAAGGTTTGATTATTTTGATGTGTGCTTGCAGAATGAACATCTCACAATCCGCAATCGGAAGTCACCCGACAGTGGTATTGATTGGAATGACTACAAGTCCATGAGTCTCACTCGTGCTGTAAGCAGAAGTTTCAGCTGTTTGATTGCTGTAAAACATTTTCACTTAGGTGTTCTTATTAAAGAATCATGTTCATGTTTGTTCAGGTGATTTTGGAGACTCTGAGGATGGCCACAGTAGTGAATGGAGTTCTCAGGAAAACAACTCAAGATGTGCAGATGAAAGGTGTGTCTCAGAAATGGAGATCAAATAACGCAAAAAACATAAATGCAGATAAAGTTATAACACATTTTAATTTGAGGCTCCAATTTAACATACACCCATAATTTTCTTCAGGATATATAATACCAGAAGGCTGGAAAATATATGTCTACCAAAGAGAAATCAACTATGATCCACTTATGTATCCTGAACCATTCACCTTCAACCCATGGAGATGGCTGGTGAGTTAAAATCAGCAAAGTCAATTTTCATCTCTGATCAAAGCATGTATATTTTAACCATAAAAAAGATAAAACTTTATAACATGATATTTGACACAAAATGCAGGAAAGCAACATTGAATCACATCAGAACTTCATGTTGTTTGGTGGAGGCAGCAGAATATGCCCAGGAAAAGAACTGGGGATGGTGGAGATAGCAACCTTCCTGCACTACTTTGTAACCAGATATAGGTATTACTCGTAACTTTGCCCACATAAATATATAGGACTTAACTGGACAAAGTCATATGCTATGAACTCCGAAGAGTTCAGATTGAATTGAGTTACTATATCCAAAATTACTATCTAAAACTAGACTGATACAGCACAATTTTGAGGCAAAATAAGCTATCTGCTAATCATGAAGTGTAGTTTGAAGTACCAGTTATTCTTATACATCTTCATTCAATTGGGATGACAGGTGGGAAGAAATTGGAAGCAACAAAATACTGAAATTTCCAAGAGTTGAAGCTCCCAACGGACTCCATGTTCAAGTTTGGGACTACTGAGCACGAATTGTACAAAAGAATTGCAGTATATATATCTCTTTCCATTTAGTTAAATTAGCACCTTAGCAGCTGATCAGAATCAGGAGAAGAAAAGAATTTTGGGCTGTGCATTGGGAGTCGATTAGAGGCAATGCAATGCAGACCTCATCTTCTCCACAAAATGTCCCTATCTGTGTTTCAAAATGTTGAACTTTAAAGTTCAACACAATGAAGGAAATTAAATTTTCTTTTGCTGATTCTATTTTTTTTTTTTGCTGTTTCTATTTGTTTTTACCACTGGTGGGCCGAGCCCATTAACTGTCATATTAAAATGTGGGCTTGCTTTAGAGGAAATATGGACCTAAACTTGGGCATGGGATTCCATGTGCACCAACTTTAGCACTTCTAATTTTTTATATGAAAATAATGATGATTATAAGAATATCCATTAATCCAATTTTTCTAGAGTTTGTATATGAATTACAATACAAAATAACAAGCACAAATCCTAAATTTAAAGCACAACAGATTTGATTTTTTTTTCCTTGAAAAAATTATGGTTGAGACTTGAGAACATGATGCTGGCAGAAGTTTTTAGGCCGATAATTATGTAACAGAAGATACTGTTCATAAATTCGAAGTTTCATATGCTGCTACATGCAATCCAAAGTCTTCTCTCTGAATCTCCAGGAGATTAAAAAGGTCCAAGTTCTAACTCCTTCCTTTTCTTCTTCTTGCTTTCATACATATGAGATAAAAGGAAAAAAGGAAAATTGAACTCCCCTGAGAATTCAGTTCAGGAAAGACTCTGATGGTGAATCATGTCTGCAGAAATTTTTAGCTTCCTATATAATGAACACATGGCAAGAGGTTCCACTTATTCAAATTACTGTCGGGAACAAAAAATCAATAGAAATAAAAATTCAGGTTTAAGTGCACTTAAGACCACCTTCTGAGCAGTAGAATCATGTACCAATTTTGTGAATGCAGAGGTCAACCTCACAGCTGGGACACTACTGGTAGCCATGTACTGTATTGGCATCCACACTGGGAACACATATACATGAATAGGATTATAGGAGAGAGAAAGACAGGACCACAAAATTTTAATATATATATATATATATATATATAATTCCGCCTATATTTTATAGTCGGTCTCAAGCCCGGATAAAGGAGGAGGGTTGTGTTAGGCCCCGACAGTCAGCGTAAAATTCTGTCGAATCTTATGAACATGGATCAACGAATATATTGTGTTAATGCTAGATCGTTACCCGTAAGTAACGCGCTGTACAGCTCGGGTACAGTGATAAGAAAGCAAGAGCCGCTGCATCCTCGCCTGGATGCAGTGTTAAATGAGCAAGGACTACCGCACTCTAATGGACGGAGGCGGTTAAAGAAGCTAGTTCATGAGCAAGATCTATTGGTGAATAATATACCGAAAGGTTTGATTACTAATAGAGCGAAATAGCGTCGTATGATCCATGTAGCCGACCTCACCTAGTAAGATAAGACTTTGTTATATATATATATATATATATATATATATATATATATATGTGTATACATATATACATATGGAATCAGATTATGACGTCTTAGTGCAACTTATTCTCAAACAAGGCAAACCATCTTGGCGCATTCGTAATGTACTCCTGAAAAAATAACAAAACCTTCCGACGGATTGTGTGGAATGGAAGTTGGCACATGTTTATCGTGAGACAAATGTAGATTTTTTGGCAAATTTTGATATTTTTTGAGATTATTCTTCTCCTCCGAGGCTTTCTATCAGGACATTAATATGCAACTTAATAGATAACCTATTTTAGATTAAAAAAGAGAGAGAAAGATAGAGAGAGGGGGTGTACTAGCAGTCGACCCCATCTACCTACCCCATGGGAGAGGACATTATTGGACAATGAGTCCATTTCTTGCTCACAAGCAACATATTCCAGCTACTTTTTACTAATGAAATCTGATGGACACATGCAACTTTGCAAGGAGAGGAGCACCCCACTTTTAACCTGTCATTGTATCTTCTTCTTGGTCGTATCTCTTCATGTACAAAAAAAAAAAAAAAGAGAGTAAATATTTGCAATGTAATTGTGGCTTCTTAACTGATTGCTGGTACATGTGCAAAGGGAATAAAGTCAAGTTTCAGAAAAAGAAAAAAGAGGTACGGTCGGGTCACATTATCGCAAATTGTCCTCTCTTTTTTTTTCCTTGGATTTCAATGCAATGAAATGTTTCAACTTTTTATTCTATGAGGAACTAAAAGATTAGAATTGTAAACAAAACCAAGGAACATCAGATTTCTTCCTTTTGTAACTTTTTTTTTTTGTTTCTCTTTGCAGAAGATTATCAGTTCTGCTGTAACCACAGTGAAAAAGAAAAGTACTGCATTAATATTCATGCAAAGCATTGAATTTAATTTGTGACCTTTAAGGTAATAATCAATGTTATTAAAATCAAGTCGCACTAGTCGGTTCAATCATAAATCAATGATGGTCCGGTCCTTACTTCAAAATTGGTGTGATTGTTGAACCGGCAAAAGTCCAATCAAATCGGAGAAAAACTGCCAAACAATTGAATCGGTAACAAAATTGGGTTAATATCAATTTGGGAAAGAAGTCAAATTAAAATGAAAATTTGGTTGAATAAAATGGAAAGAAAAAAATATCAAGAGGGCGTGAATTAAGGAATATACTAACAGGATCAAAAGTAAAAATGGAAATGAAAAAATAAATGGAGGGAGGTAATTAATTAATGGATAGAAGAAAACAAATTTGGAAGTGAAAAAAATAAAGAAAGACGAATTACGGTGGGATGCAAGATAAATATAGGAAGATAACTAAAAGTAGGGGTGAGCACATCGTCCCGGACCCCGAAAAATTCGGCTTTTTTCTCAACTCTGTAGGTAATCGGGTCCGGCTCATAAATTTTCATTTAAATTTATCATTTAAATTTATTTATTTTCATTTAAATTTTATAATTATTATCTGTATATCTTAAATATATATTATAATTATATATAAATTTTAATTAATAATTATTTTATTTATGTAATAATATTAAATATTATTCTTATATTTTATTATTATTAAATTGGGATAATTGAAAACTTTTCGATTTTTGTTCTGATTTAATCGGGACGGTTTTCTTTTTTAACCGATCGGGACCGAGTTTTCTTTTTGGATCGGCCTGGGACATGGACGACCGGAAATCGGTTCTGAACTCGAATTTGTTCACCCCTAACTAAAAGGTAGAAAAATAATTTTGGAAGTGAAAAATAAATATATGAAAAATATTTAATAATAATAATAATAATAATAATAATAATAATAATAATAATAATAATAATAATAATAATAATAATAATAAAATAGTTGAGTAAGCATTGAATTTTTTAATATAATAAATAATTATAAAAAGAAGAAATAATTTTTAAAAAAGGCAAAGAAGAAATAATGGGAAAATGGAAATAGAAAAAGAAAATAAATATGGAAGGATATATGGTTAGAAGATTAAATGAAAATAATAAACAAAAAAGAAATGGAAATAAAAAATTAAATGAAGTAAAAGATGTTTCAAAGTGATTACAATATCATAAATTAATTTCATAATCCACTATTTTTTTATAAAGTTATTATTACTAGTAGTTTATTATTACAAAATATAATATGTTAGTTATGATATATATTAAATATTAATATAAAAAATATTATTTAAAAAATCTAATTCTTTACGATTGAACCTGATTGAATCGGTGCAATCACGACTCAGTTGAGACGTCGGTCCCCTTGTTATTATAAAAACATTGGTAATAATTGGTTGGTAATTATTTGAACTTTCATGCTTAATCTCATAAGAAAGGGAGCACAATTGATTATTAAAAATGCCTCCACCAAAAGAGATAAATCCTTAATTAAGATCGAAATATTAAATAACATCTAAAAGTGTCTTACGATCGAATATTGTAACAATCAAATAAAAAACATACAACTCTTAAATTATATTTTAAGATTATACTTCGATAAAGTTTTATTAAGTCATCATATATTAAACCAGAATAAAAATGAGAAAATAGTATTAAATCATCTAAATTAATTATTATCATCATGAAATTATATAAGATCGTCAAATTACACGGTTTAAATTAAAATCTTATCAAAATCTAACACGTAAGATTTCCACATATCAGTCAGGTATTTCAATATCATAACATATATATAATCATAAGATCTTGATAAATCCATACGATTCCAAGTTGTATAAACAAGACTTTGGTGTTCACATTTTTTTTTTTGTTTTATGTTACCAAATTAAATAAAGAAGAGGAAAATCAAATATTATTAACATTATTTATTATTATTTATTTTTTGTATTTTATGACTGTTCACATCACAACAGACTACGAAGTCCAAGTTGGAGGAGGTTAATTAAGAGGCGGCTATTCCTATACGAATACTATTTATTTTGTATAAATAAATAAATAAATAATATATTTTGTATTTGTAGTAAAACCATGTGAAGAAGAAGAAGACGACCTTTTACCTGGTAATAAAATTATTGTATCAGTTTGGCAGACCTTCTTATTTATTTATTTATTTATTTATTTATTTATTTTTCTGTGATTAGTTAATGTCCCATGCAGAGTCCACAACTATGAATCTGAATTTTTATATATAAAAAAATCACATCATTACCACCACTACCCATTTGTTTGTGAGATTCGTTTGTTAGCTCACACATCACATTCTCTCTCTCTCTCTCTCTCTCTCTCTCTCAATTCTTCTCTCAAGTTTGAGAGGAAAGAAGAGATCAAGGAACATGGTAGACTTGTAGTAGTGATTGGTGATCCGATGATGAATTATTGGGTGCATAAAGTTTGACTCGATCATCTTTTCCAATTCCACATGTGGGTGGGGAGAGAGAGAGAGAGAGGCTTCTTACCAAATCCATGTTAGGCGCTTTCTATCCTCCTTCCATCCAACCAGCACTAACCATGTTATTGTTTCATTACTTAATTACCTTTTAGTCTTGATCTTTTAGTTAAAATCTCGGCAAAAGATCATTTGCTAATCATGATAGCCACAAGTTATATGAATATATATATATATATATATATATATATTATATGATAATTAAATAAGATGTGGTATCTGTTATCGGATATTATCAGTAAATTAATAAATATTTATAATGAAAAAATAATATGAGGGATCGCCCTAAACAAAATCCACAACAGAAAAAATATCACATAATGTGTCCATTTATGGTACAATAATTCATTTACCAGAGCAAATAAATGAGTCTGGAACTTTTATTTGTTGCTTTATTTATTAACTAGAAAAAAAAGGATGGAGATAAAATTTCTTAATTAGATCAGGAGGAGAATGTGCAGTGCTTTGATTGCAACAGTTCTTTTTTTTTCTTTTATATTTTGAGACTAATATTGATCTACCAGTAAATTTAATTATCGAAAAAAGTATATTGGTCGTAATTAATTAATTTGCTAAACGTTAAATTTGTCCTCAACTTGTGATGACCCACATTTTAAAGATGGTTCTTTTTTTCTTTCATTTTTTCATATTAATAAATGATTTTTAATAAAGAAGTTGCCTTTTAAAAAAGGCCCTACGAAACGGTAGCCGAGCGAGCCCAATGCGAACTCGGACATTTGACTCGGCCCGAGTCGGCGATATCCGCCGTCGGCGCGTTGACATCCATCCGTCCATCCTTACCCGATATATCGGCCGCTACGCTTCCGGGAACACCGACACGTGCCCGAGAGCGCTATAAAACCCAGAGCCACCTCGACGCAAAGCCGAACTCAGAGAGGAGGGGTGAAGGAAAAAAAGGCTCTTTTTTCGTTCTCTGATTTGGTCTTCGCCCTTCCGAGATCCAACAATGGCGACGTCGGTGCCGAGCACTCCGCTGCTGAAGGACGAGCTTGACATCGTCATCCCCACGATTAGGAACCTCGACTTCCTGGAGATGTGGAGGCCATTCTTCCAGCCGTACCACCTCATCATCGTCCAGGACGGCGACCCGACCAAGACCATCAAGGTGCCCGAGGGCTTCGACTACGAGCTCTACAACCGCAATGACATCAACAGGATCCTCGGCCCCAAGGCCTCCTGCATCTCCTTCAAGGACTCCGCCTGCCGCTGCTTCGGCTACATGGTCTCCAAGAAGAAGTACATCTACACCATCGACGACGACTGCTTCGTAAGTTTCCGTCCCTCTCTTCTTCGATCGATGCCGAGATCTTTCGATTTTCCTCCGGATCCGTGATATCCCGGGGATAAAGGTCCGATTTTGGTACTTGTGGAACCGAAGGCTAAGTTCAATTTTCTATAGTCTGTAGATCTGATGATTTGTTTAATGTAGAGACAGATTTGAACTTTCTGGCGAAGCTTTTCTTATATTTCCCTTTCCATGAACAATCTAGTTTTCATTTTTTTATCATTTTCTTTTCATGCAATTCTTTATAGTTTTCCTAGTAAAAATGGATCCTTTATATCTTTTCTTTGGCTTACTTATGACAATTTGTCAAGCATAGGGTAAGCATTAGTGATCTGTATTATAATTTGATTAGATCTGTGGTCGAAATTGACTAAACTTTGTTTCTTTTTATACTTTTTTGTGTTTCCATTTAGATTAGGTCTTAGCTGTTCTAAGTCTTCATGTGCATATGCATGTAGAGATATATTATAATGATGTTTTTATAAGATAAGAAAATATGAATACTAGTCCTGGTTTAATTTTACCTTTTTTTTCCTCCTTAAGAGAACTTTTTTTAGCATGACTGATGGATATATTAGCATGCCCTTGAACAGATCTGGCCACTAGTATGTACATTTTGCTTGGGATCTAGTGCTAATGTACAAATGCAAATAGATCTCGGTGTCCAACCTTTATAGATCATAAATGTAATTAGGAAATTCTGATTTGTTTTTGTTGGGAAGGAACTTTTTTATTTATATCTCTATGGTGCAGTCAAGCTTGTAAAGTCTGTTTCATCGTTGGATCAGAATTGTGATATATTAGACTGTGTGCTAAGATCTCTTAGAATGAATTATTGCATATAAGGCCTGTGGTTAATGGCATAAGCTGCATCGTCCTTGCTTGCTTGTAGCTCTTTATTAATTTATGTGGATCTAAATCTTCTACCTTTCTACACAGGTCGCTAAAGATCCTTCTGGCAAAGAGATCAATGCACTTGAGCAGCACATTAAGAATCTCCTCAGCCCTTCTACTCCTCACTTTTTCAACACCCTGTACGATCCCTACCGGGAAGGTGCCGACTTTGTCCGTGGATATCCCTTCAGCCTTAGGGAAGGTGCTAAAACAGCTGTTTCTCATGGCCTGTGGCTCAACATTCCTGACTATGATGCTCCAACCCAGCTTGTCAAACCTCGTGAGAGGAACACCAGGTATTGCATCTTTCCGCTGCTTTTGATGCTGAATGTTTGAAATGCGAAACTTTCCTCCATGCAACATACCTGGGTTACTAACTGCCGTTACTTTTATTCGTCAGGTATGTTGATGCAGTTCTCACAATTCCCAAGGGAACCCTCTTCCCTATGTGTGGAATGAACCTTGCTTTTGATCGTGAGCTTATCGGCCCTGCAATGTACTTTGGACTTATGGGAGATGGCCAACCTATTGGACGTTACGACGATATGTGGGCAGGATGGTGCACCAAGGTACATCATTTCTTTTTTCTTGTTGATCTACATTTCTGTGATAGTTTTACTTTATGTTAAGGTTTATGACATGTTAAGGTTTTTTTTGTCTCTTTGCACAAGATATTTTAAGTCTATGTCTCGTGATTGTGTTATTTAGAGGAATCTAATTCTCATCGGGTTATTGTTTTAGGTTATCTGTGATCACTTGGGACTTGGAATCAAGACAGGCTTGCCCTACATCTGGCATAGCAAGGCTAGCAACCCGTTTGTGAACTTGAAGAAAGAGTACAATGGCATCTTCTGGCAAGAAAAGATCATCCCGTTCTTCCAAGACGCCCTCCTCTCCAAGGAGGCCACCACTGTTCAGAAATGCTACATCGAACTGGCCAAGCAGGTGAAGGAAAAGCTTTCAGAGGTCGACCCTTACTTCACCAAGCTTGCTGATGCCATGGTCACATGGATTGAGGCCTGGGATGAGCTCAACCCTTCCGGAGCAGCTGCTGCCGCAGTGCCCAACAGCAAGGCCAAAGCATGATAGAAAGAAGAGTAGCCAAACATTAGACATTCGGAAGATTGAAATTATCACTAGTGTTTCAGAATTACAATTCATAGGTGTTATAAAACTACTCTCTTTTAAGGCATATTATTCTATTCCTTTATTACATTCTGGGCTTTCCTTCGTAGGAGTCTTTTTGCAGTTGGTGATTGTAATCTATTCGATACCTTTGAGTTTGACAATAAAATATATCATGTTTTTGTCATAGAAAAAGAAGACTGATAAGTAAAAAGAGGAAGATGATTTGTTGGTTTAGATATAAGAAGTAAGAATTTAAAGAAAGTTAAAAGGAAGAGGTATGGAAGATTGTTTCATATGTATTTGTGGCATAGATTGACGTTGATTAGTTGGAAGTCTGGTGAGAATTCGACATTATCAACGGATAACAATTTAGCGAGGAAAGATTTGGAAATCTTTCATAGAATCTTACTAGTATCTCAATCTTAACGACTTCTAGATTCAATCTCGGGTTGTCTTCCCATTGAAATTTTGAGAACTTATCGTCGTTCAAGTCGGTCAGTGATGTTTTTTTTTTCTAGTGGTGAGTTCCCCTTGGAGGTGTTGGGCATCCACGTTCTTATTCCTAGGACAAAAAAAATGAGCTCATCAAAACAAGGACTCCTTTGTTTTTGGGTGGGGGCCACTGATGCAAAATAAAGACATTAGATAAAAAAGATGGAATTAAGAGACTGTTATGTGGTCGAACAACTCCTTAGGGGCTGTTTAGTATGAAGTTAAAAATGAAAATAAGATGCTTATTCCTTGTTGATCCAAACACCAGAGGCTCATTTGTCATCATTGTAAGAACGAGAAAAAGTCATTGTAAGAACAAGAAAAAGTAAAGACATTTTTTATTTTTGCTCCCCTAGAACAAGCTTATTATCATTCAAAGAATAAATTTGAAAATAAAATTATTTGTTATTCATTGACCTATACCAAACACCCCCTTAATATCCAAGACTAGAACTATCAGAACTACTCATCTGGAAGGCATAATGCAAAAACACACACTGCTCTCCTGTGGAGATTTGGCCACTTCTTTGTGACAAACGTTTACACCCACCCTTCAATGGTTTTGGTGTCATGCCAACTCCCGTGCAGCACAAATCCAATTAAAACACAAAAAAAAAGAAGATGAGCAAATTAAGGACCATGTCAGGTGTTGGACAAGCACGCATTAATTATGAAAACAAATGTCGACGAGTACGTACCGAGATGACCCGTCCACTCTTCCGATCCGGCTCTAATATTAGAAATCGGACCAATTCTGAAATGGGGACCGGATCCAAATTCAAAAAGTTCAGATTCATTTGCGATCTGATCATTTAATATTATAATTTATAAAAATGTTTTTTTTCCGTCTTAGTAATATTAAATAAAAATGAAAATTTTAATTAATTAATATTTATAGTTTTTTTAAAAAAATTATATAAAATTAAATTAAATGGAAGCAATCCGAATATCTCAATTTAATATGGTTTCGATCCCAATTTCGATCTTCTGAAAGCGAGTCAAAATCTTTAAGTGACCAAGGTCCTCTCAAAGTTAAAAGAACTCAGAACACAAAATATATGAAAATAAAATCCATGCCTTTTTGTAAAATTCGAACCTTAATTATATTTGTTTCACTGATTTGCTTGCAAATAATATTATCGCAAAAGGAAAAGCTTTTCGGAAATATTTTTTTGTGTGTGTATTTCATTGGATGAGAAAAAACTAAAAAAGATAAAAAATATTATTTATGCAAATAAATAAGAGAGAACATGAAAGTGAAAAGGTGTAAACTGTTGTTCTAAAAGTCACAAAGAAGGTTGTATAGTATTTCCTCCACCTCCAGTTTCCAACTCGTATGCTTAAATTTTTCTTTTTGAATTTATGTAAGCCTCTGGCCCATTTTCATATGGAAAAAAAAGTCGTACATTTTATAACTAATAAGAAAATATTTAGTACCGACAAAAAAAATGTTTAATTATCAAAACATTGAGGAAAATATATTTAAGGGAACGATGCACATGTTAGCAAATTACAAGTGTAACACATGCATGAGTCAACAAACGGTGCTATGTATGCAATTATTATGTCATATTCAATGGTCTGTGCAGATGAGATCACTAGACGTGCAATCAGTTTTTCAAACAATATAACAACAATAAAATCTTATCCCACTAGGTGGATCAACTACATGAATTATACGACGTCATTCCGCTTTATTAGTAACTAAACGTTTCGGTATATTATTCACCATCTTGTTCTATTAGTTCGTCAAGTGTCCGCCTTGACCTCCCTCTTCCTCTTTTAATCAGACTCTAAATTATTTGATCTACTCTTCTTATTAACGTATCTAATGATCTTCTATGTATAAGATTCAACAGGATTTTACGCTGACTGTCGAGACCTAACACAACCATACAGTTTTTCAAAGAACAAAGCTTGTTTTTTTCTTTTCGGTTACAAGAACAATGCTTGTTAAATCATATGTTGTTCATACTAACAAATCCTGATACGATTCGAAATTCCAAGATGCCATGCAAAATGCAGTTACCCCAAGAAAAGGGAAACCAAAACGGACACTTAACTTTACAAGTAAAATTTATAAATTCAAATTATCCTCGGAAGGATATCTTCATGCATTTCCCTCTGATTTGCAGTGAGCACAAAACATGCTCCTGCAAATGCATTCAAGTTAAACAGGCACATTGACAGTATTGCCAAATACATTCATTGGTTTTTCGAGTCACATTTATCGAGCAGAATTGGATGAGTTATCAGTGCGCTGCGCAGGAGATTCGTCTTTACACTTCTGTTTGAGCCGGTCTGAATAGAAGCAGTCGACGATTATCATCAGCTAATGCCAGTGTCCCAGATTTGGCATCAGTGGCTATACATGAAATGCTTCCACCTAATGCCATGAGAAAATAAGTATCAATATGTTGTGGTTCACTTCAGTTCATTATATCTTACTTGGCAGTCCTAAATCCAAACATGAGACTTTTGTTCCAAAGCAACCAAATGTCCAGTCTGCTATTAACAAACATGGTCGCATGGACACAAAATGAACAGTATCTGAAACTAGCTAAGATCCAACTGCATCTGGGTTATCTCGTCATGATGCACATAAAATTCTTTTATTCTGTCACCCAATTAAAAAAGAAAATGGGGATAGCATCATAAATCGACAAAAAATATCAAGAAATTATGCAGATGTGTTTTGGAAGTTCATTTTAAAGATTAACCAAGACTTACAATAGCTTAAAAATTATGTAGATATACTATAATCATCTATCTCAAAATACATATCACTCAAAGCCTCAACAAAAATGCTTTACTTCATTGGTATCATTATCAATAGTAAAAGTATTGTTAAAAATTTACTTACCTAAGCGGTGAAGAACTTCTAACTTCCTTCCGGTCAGCAATTCCCATCGATACAGGAGACCTTCATATGTTCCACCATAATAGATATCCGTTAAAACATCTACAGAAGAAGCCCTGCAAAAGAATTAACAGAGAATTAACTGGATCATAGTGAGATAAACTTTCAAACTTTCTCTCTGGGTTACCAAACATGTTGTGAGATTTTTCTACAACAGCTTTGCCAATGTATCTTTCTTCTAAGGAATTGGAACAAGGATCTGGGTAAGGAAGATCTTGTTCAAAATGTCAATGTTTTAAAGATCCTTTTTCTTTAGTGTAATTGTAAATATTGTCAGTGCTGACGAACTTGGAGTGACCTTTGTTGACCAGATCAGGTGCCAACTGTGTCAAATGATTAATGTATTTAGCATCAGAGCTGCTTACTGCATGTGAAACATTTTCTCCATAGGTCGATTCATTATTGAACTCTTCTTCAAGACATGCAACAAGAGAATCAGATAATAGATACTCATTGTAGTCCAGTTTCTCAGACGAAGTTGTTCTATTGCATTCATTATCTCCAATTATAGAATCGAGAGGTTGTTCGCTGCTCTTTGCTTCACCGATGACTGGAGTTGAACTGTGGATCTTTTCTCTTATTTCATTGGACTTGGAGGGCATGATGTCGCATTCATGGAAGAAACTTAAAGATTCTTTCACAGAAACACCATGTATCTATCATCCTCAAAACTATCTAGAGCAATTGAGTTCTGGCCCTTTGAACCTGCTTTTTCATTCTAGTACTCTTGCGTGTGCTGGGTTGCTTTTCCAAGCATAAGAGCAAATTAGTAAATTCATGACTGCGTTGATTCACTGTCTTCTTATCGGGTTCTTCAGAAACATTTGGTATGTTGGAGGATAGCAAATCTTTCCCAACCACACCATCCATGTCAGCCATTAGCTCACGCAGCAGTCGCAGAACAATTGGATTTCTGAATCCAAAAAGCTGCCCAACGTTACAACAAAAGGATTACAACAGTAAGAAATGGGAATCCCTGTCATATCCAGGTTTGACAGTAGAAAAGTACAGTCGTTGTATACGAAAACACATAACCAAATCAATCATAGTTCAGAAGGACGCCTGATCAGTCATGTGAAGTTCAATTACAACGAAATATACCTCGACTCCATCGATCTTGCGAGAAAACCTCTTCTCAGTCCGATTTTTTGTCATGGATCCACTCTTCTTCTGGTAATTCCCCCAGGCAATATCAGGCGTCTGACCATCGGCCGAGAAGCCATCTGAAGCGGTGACCTGCGGTTTTGCAAGTATTCACCAAGGTGAAATCGTGCAACAAAAACCCCAAGCTTCAAAGCAAGAGACAGAACTGTAATGAACCAACCACAAAAAGAGGCCCTTTGGCGCCTTCTCGGACCTCCATCCTGTGCGTTTTCCCCATGTAAGTACGAACAGCACAGTAGCCGACCGGATACGGGTGCCGATCCTTTCCCTATGAGGCAAAACAACAAACAGATTCGTGCATCGTCTCATGCAAGCACTTCGGGAGCAAACGACGGGAGGAGTAAACGTTTTTTACTCCGGATGAGCTCCAGTACTTCTTCTCCCAGGGACCATGGTAGATGGCGCCGACGGAGGTGATCTCCAGGTCCTCCGACTTGTCCATCCCCAATCCGCGGCCGGCTACGTGTATTCCTTCAGCATTTTCCATCACGGAAACAGAGGAGGCGGAGGAGGATGAGGATTCCGGCGGCGGCAAATCACATCGCCGGCGGCCGTCGTCGTCGACGTCAATTTCTGTGGATTAAATCGTAATCCGATTTTTTTTTCTCTTCTTTTTTTACGCGCAATTTTTTCCCGCCAAAAAGTCCCGGTCATTAAATTGTCACCCCTTTTTTTCTTCAGAGGCATATAAACTCGAACTAAAGAATCCTTTGGTTCGCTAATTAATTAACTTTATTTTTCTCCGTCTAAATCGGTTGAGAACTATAACCACTCGAGTGGCAAACTGATAGCTAAAAAATTTAGATTTTACAACAAAAAAATCGAATCAAAATTGATTATATGAACTTAACGCATAAATTCCATATTAATATAATGATATTGTAAAAATGTGAATCCAATTAAATTGGCGGCTTTTAATATTGATTCATTATGAAAAAACTGAATTAGCTAATGAATCAGTCATTTTACCCAAGAAGATTTGTTTATTTATCTATTTATTTAGTGGAATAAGGCAAAGGCGGATATTTCACAATAAAAAAAAACTTGAATAATGGGGCAAACATATTTATTTACATATTCTATATTCTTTTTATGCATTTTATTATTAAAGGGCGAATTTTAAAATTGGTTACCTACTTTCTCAATCTTTTTCACCGAGAAATTTTTTGGACAAAACAAAATAAATAATCAATGTAAGAAAAATAAAATTAAATAGACAAACCATAAATGTAAATAATCTTTTGTCAAATATTAATAAAGAATATTATTATTGTTACTTTAAAAAAATACTATTATCACTTTCGAGTAGTGAATATTTTTATTTTTATTTAATAAAATGAAGTGTAAATAATATTTTGCCAAGTGAATAAGTGATGATAGTGCCACACCAAACAACAAAGCTTGAAATGCCATTAGAGGTACGGTACAAAAGTAACACTTACCATATTTATTTTATTTTTGTTCTTTAATAACTCTATGTAATCTACCTTATTTATAAAATTCTATCAATATCAATTATTTTTATTGCACGTGTTTTCTAATTGGTAGGACAAAATATGTTAAAATCTAGCAAATTATTTTCTGCATAAAATATGTATAATATATAGAACTAATTATAAATATGATAAAGAAACTCATGCAGTAAGCTTTGTTTTAACATAATATATATACATTTAACATAGTTTGGAATTCATATGTTAAAAGAAAGTCTCTAAGGTAAATAATTGTTACTTTTTCCGGTGTAATATATTCTGTCTTCTGTTAAAAATAGTTAAGAATTTTAATTTTAATTTTAATTCATACTTTGAAGTTCAAAATACATAAAGCACAAATATTTTGTCTGCTCTAAAAAAAATTCATAATGAAAGTTGTAAGCATATTTTAAGATCATAACATATAATAGGCATATAAACTTTAGCACATATAGTTATATTAATTAATTTACATGAATATCAAAACCTAAAAAACATCAAAAAAATGATCTAAGAAAAAGTATATGATACTGCAAAATATATAAAAATTCCTCCGCCATTTTAAGAAGGTTTATTGCCACTCTAAAATAAAAGCATTTTGACCATTATGTCCTATGCATTAAAGAGACATCAATCAAGACAAGAAAAGAAATCAAGAAAGTTCGGATAAATACGAGGAACTGTTGGCTTCCTTCAATGACGAACACAGAAGAGCTTTGTTTAATGGAGGGCACATAAGAGGTATATTTTCTCTTATGATTATCACACAAACTAGTTGAAATTATTCCTTACAATCTAGTGGATACTAGTTTTCTGAATCATGAAACTCTGGATGTACACGTATCCATTGATTTCTTGTTTTTTTTTTATTTTTTGTTTTTCTTGTTTTGGTAAATCTATCATGTAACATAACTGTATGTACGACATCTTGATTTGACCTTATCATCACCAGACGAGGACCATGACGTGAGTCGCATTTAGTCAGTGGTATTTCCAGACGAAGGAGTGCAAGAAGTTGCACATATCTCAATGACACTTTAGAAGGCTTGTTTGCTGATTATATAATAGAAGGCTTTGTCAACACTCTAATGAACGAACCACTTTTGAAAAGCTTCGGATCCTACGTAGAGCAAAAATTGCACTGCCCAGATGGAAAAACACTACCACAACTGAACTCCTTCTTTTTGTTCCATAAGAGGTTTTTTAGTTCCAAAAGTTTAACGATTCGCCCGATACCCCCCATGGATGCGGCCGAATCACTAGTGCTCAATCAGCAAGAATGTAATGTTATAATAAACGTAACTATTGATGGACCAAATGATCTTGGAACATTAGGAATCTTGCAAAATGAAGGAACAAATTGCAGGCTCTATAACCAGCATCAGGCATTTTTCGGGGATTAAAAGAGGTGCATCATTTGAAAGTTTGGTTCCTTAGGAGGGCAAGCTAAGCCAGGTTTCATCCTTGTACCAAGGTGAAATATATATTTTTTTTCTACAAGTTTATGCATTTTTAATGGCATTCATTTGGTCCATGTATCAAAAGTTTCCAATGAATATTACAAGCATTCATGTTCTAATTCCTTCCTCTGTTATCATCTTCTATTTATTTTTGAAGCTAGTGATGTAGAGGCACGCAAGACAAACATATAGAGGATGAAATAGTTATTTAGTTGATATTGATATTGTTGTTCCACAAGTAATATTAAACTGACACTATATATTTATTTATTGAATCATATACATATGTTTAGTGCATATATACATTCAGTATTAGTGCATATATAGACAAAAATGAATATTTAATGTATATGATATATATGAAGAAAGCACACAAATCTAAGTTGATCAGTGCTCATACTAAATCACTCAAAACTTTCTTTGAGCAATGCAACATGCTTTTGCCTTTATGATGATGTATCTCTTCTGAACAAAGCAGGATCAGTAGTCTCTTGAGCGTTGATGCGGATTGAAAGGTCGTAAGTTTGCGGGGGTTGAAGATACTTTCATGTTCATATGTACTGTTGGGATGAGAAACTCTTTTTTTCAGCAACATCATTTTTATGCTGATTTTATCAATTTTTTTTCTCCATTTCAATAGTTTGGAAGCAAAACGAGCAGTGGTAATGATGATATTGTGGTAATGATGATCTTGTGAAAACAATGTTCTTGACGTGATCTTATCCTTTGTTTCTTTTATTTTGGGTAATTGATTGCTAATGGGAGATACTCCTACAAGTTAGACTAATAGCTTTTTTTAATAAGAATCAAGGGTGACATTATTGATTATTTTTATCTTTATAGATTTCCTAGTTAAAAATGGATCATTTTTATCTTTTCTTCAGCTTACTTATGTTACATTTTTGTCAAGCATAAGGTAAGTATTAGTGATTTGTATTGTAGTTTGATTAGATCTATGTTCATAGTTGACTAAACATTGTTTCTTTTTTGTTTTTTGTGTTTCTATTTAGATTAGGCCTTAGCTATTCGAAGCCTTCAAGTGCATGTAGATATGCATTATAGTAATATTTTTTATAAGAAATATGAATACTAATCCTGGTTTAATTTTACTTGTTTTCTGTGCCTTTTGACCATAATTGATGGATGTATTAACATTCCTTGAACATATCTGGCCACTAGTATGTACATTTTGCTTGAATCTAGTGCTCATGTAAAGTGCAAATAGATCTAGGTGTCCAACTTTAATACAATCATATCAGAGATTGAGAATCTATTACCTATTGGAGTTATAAAGTTCCTTTTCACTCCATATGATAAAGATATACACAAGGAATGAGTAGGAGACAAATGCTTATGTGGTGTAAAGAGGAATTGGAACTAAAGTTTACATTTTGATGTGTTACCCTAGGATTGGCAATACATACATGCAACTGTAATGTGCACTAATATAATTACAATCTTGGAGGACAACTTACTAAGTACCAACTACCAACATTTTCCTCCATCATGTTTACTAATCCTACCTTAGCATTTGCATGTAAAATCATTGTACATGCCGATGAAATAAAGGATTATGAAGGATACACATATTTTATAAACAACAAAAAGAAAGTTTTTGTTGATGCACTCGAACATGTCAAGAGTAGTGAAGCAGCATTTCATTTAGATCCTTGTGGTAGATGCCAGATAATATGAAATAAAACAACCAGCCAACAGCTAGTTGCATGACAAACTGATGCATCATGCATGTGCAAACTTATACGGTAAAGTTGTGTTGTATCAAGATCAATTGGTGCATTGATTTAGTTTGACTTTATCTCATGTATTATGATCGTTTGCCATCTTATGTAATAAAATCAAAAGTATACAAGGTGGGATGCAAAAGGTAACAAAACTTGTAAGACCTAATTTGAATAAAAGATATAAATGTAAATTGTAAGACCTTTGCAAAGGGTATAATAGTCTAATCGTTTTGATCTGGAGTGAAAATAAGAATTATTGGAGTGACAATAGAGTGAGCCAATATATTAATGCCCAAATGAGAAGGCTCTATGTACTTCCATCCCATTTGCCTCAAAACAAGAAAAAAAACCAAGAAAGCTTGGACAAGTATGAGGAACTCTTGGCTTTCTTCAATGGTGGGCACAGAAGAACTTCCTTCAATGGAGGGCACATAAGAGGTATGTTTCCTCTCATGATTATCACACAAACTGATTGAAATCATTCCTTGCAATCTCGTCGATACTAGTTTTTTGAATCATGAAACTCTGGGTGTGCACATATCCATTGGTTTCTTGATTTTCTTGTTTTGGTAAATCCATCATGCAACATAACTGCATGTACGACATCTTGATTTGATCTTTTCATCACCAGACAATCCAGAACCAAGATGTGAGTCACCTTCGACTTCTCCCTCTTGTTGAGTACGAAATGATGAATAGAGAACAAAGGCACACTTTTAGCTGGTGGTATTTTTAGACAAATGAGGGCAAGGAATTGCACCAAAGATATCTCAAGGCCTATTTGCTGATTATATAACATAGGGCTTTGCCAACACTCCAGTGAAGGAACCACTCTTGAAAAGCTTCGGAACCTACGTAGAGCAAAAATGGTGCTGCCCAGATGGCAAAACACTACTACAACCAGACTCATTCTTCTTATTCCATAAGAAGTTTTTTAATTTCGAAAGTTTAATGATTCTCGGATACCCCCCATGGATGCGGCCGAATCACTAGTGCTCAATCAACAAGAACGTGATGTTATGATAAACATAGCTATTGATGGGCCAAATGATCCTGGAACATTAGGAGTCCTACGAAAGGAATGAACAAATTACATGCTCTATGACCAGCACAGGAGCATTTTCCGAGGACTAAGAGAGGTGCAACATTTGGAAGTTTGGTTTCTCGGGAGGCAAGCTAAGTCAGGTGTTGCACCGGGTGAAAAATATATTTTTTGCTAGAAGTTTATGCATTTTTAATAGCATTCATTTGGTATGTGTATCAAAAGTTTCCAATGAATATTAGTAGCATTCATGAATTAATTCCTTCATCTGGTATCATCTTCTATTTATTTATGAAGCTGGTGATGTAGAGGCATGCAAGGCAAACATGTGGAGGATGAAACATGTATTCGACTGATATTGATATTATTGTGCCTCAAGTAATATTAAACTGACAACATATATTTTACTGAATCATACACATATATTTATGCATATATACATTTAGATTTAGTACATATATAGACAGATGCATATGTAATGTATATGATATATATGGAGAAAGCACACAAATCTAAGTTGATAATCAGTGCTCATACTAAATCACTCAAAACTTTCTTTGAGCAATGCAACATCCTTTGCTTCTGCCTTTATGCTGATGTATCTCTCATGAACAAAGCAGAATCCAGTAGTCTCTTGAGCGTCGATGCTGATTGAGAGGTCCCAAGATTGCGGGGGTTGAAGTACTGTTGGGATGACAAACTCTTTTTTTCAGCAATATCATTTCTATGCTGATTTTATAAAAAAAAATTCTCCGTTTCAATAGTTCAAAAGCAAAACGAGCAATGGTGATGATGATATTGTGAAAGTAGTGTTCTTGACCTGATTTTATCCTTTGTTTCTTTTGTTTTAGGTAATTGATTGCCAATGAAAGATACTCCTACACTTTAGACTAATAGCTCCTTTTTTTCATACGAATCAAGGGTGACATTATTGACATGTTGAAAATATTATTATGCAACACATGACAATAATAATTTTTTTAATGATAATAAAACTACGAGCAATTCAAATGGGAAAAGTTAAAGGATTCAGTCCTTCAATATTGTATATTAAAAGATTTAAAATTGATTACCTTTTGAATTAAGGCTTCTTTCCTTTTGAATTAAGTTTCTCTCCCTCTCTTCTTCGCTCGTTGTCGAGAGCCTTTGATTTTCCTGCCTGTTCTTCTTTGTAGATTTACGTGCGTTTAGATCCGAATCTAATATCTTTGGGATAATGGTCCGATTTTGGTACTTGTGTAACAGAAGGCTAAGTTCAAATTTTGATAGTTTGTAGATCTGGATTTGTTTAGTGTAGAGATATATTTAAACTTTACAACGATTCTTTTCTTATGTTTCCCTTTTCATGAGCAATCTACTTTTCAATTTTTTACCCTTTTCCTTTTATGCAATCCTTTATAAATTTCCTAGTTTAAAATGGATCCTTTTTATCTTTTCTTCGGCTTACTTATGTCACAATTTGTCAAGCATAGTGTTAGTATTAGTGATTTGTATTATAGTTTGACTAAACATTGTTTCTTTTTCTTTTGCTTTTTATGTTTCCATTTAGATTAGGCCTTAGCTATTCGAAGCCTTCAAGTGCATGTAGATATGCATTATAGTAATATTTTTTTATAAGAAATATGAATACTAGTCTTGGTCTAATTTTCTCTGTCTTTTGAGCATAATTGATGGATGTATTAACATTCCCTTGAACATATCTGACCACTAGTATGTACATTTTGCTTGAATCTAGTGCTCATGTAAAGTGCAAATAGATCTTTGTGTCCAACCTTAATGCAGTTATAAAGTTTCTTCCCACACCATATGATAAAGATATACACAAGGAATGAGTATGAGACAAGCATTTGTTTGCTTATGTGGTGTTAAGAGGAATGTGAAATAAAAGTTTACATTTTGATGTGTTATCGTAGGATTGGCAATACATAGAGCCAACTGTAATGTGCACTAATACAATTGCAATCTTGGAGGACAACTTACTATGTACCAACTACTCACATTTTCCTCCGTCATGTTTATTACTCCTACCTTAGCATTCGCATGTAAAATCATTGTACATGTCGATAAAATAAAGGATTATGAAGGATACACATTTGATGCGACCAAACATGTCAAGAGCAGTGAAGTAGCATTTGATTTAGATCCTTGTGGTTGGTGCCAGATAATATGAAATAAAACAACCAGCCAACAGCCAGTTGGTGCATGACCAACTGATACATCATACGTGTGCAATCTTATACGATAAAGTTGTGTTGTATCATAGATCAATTGGTGCATTGATTTAGTTTGACTTTATCTCATGTATTATGATCGTTTGCCATCTTATACGATAAAATCAAAAGGATACAAGGTGGGATGCAAAAGGTAACAAAACTTGTGAGACCTAAATCGAATAAAAGATATAAATGTCAATTGTATGATCTTTGCAAAAGGTATAATAGTCTAATCATTTTGATTTGGAGTGATAATAAGAATTATTGGAGTGACAATAAGAATTATTGGAGTGACAATAGAGGAAGCCAATACATAAATGCCAAATTAGAAGACTCTACGTGCTTCCTTTCCATTCGCCTCAAAACAAGAAAAGAAATCAAGAAAGTTCTTTGCACAAGGTTTTGTTGTAATATCCTAAAATGTATTTTTCATGTAAATTAACTTGATCGTTTCAATTAATTTAATTATTCTCCTTGACTCAAGATTTATTTAATTATAATATTAGTTTTGAACTATAACTGAATTTATCAATTGGGGAATTAACTCCCATGGGTACTTGGTCATGATAATTGAATTTGAAGTTATTATTAATAATGACATCGAAATCATTATAAGTAAACTAATAAAAAGAAAGCTAAGAGCTTAATCTAGAATTTCTTATGTTAATTGCTTAAGATGATCTTAGTTAATTTAATTAAAATATTATAGTTTTGCTATATTTCAACCAGTTAATCATATAGCCCTTACACGTACTTAAATGTGTATAATTCTTGGAACTCGATATAAGTTGACATAATTAGAAATGTAATAATCAGCTGAAGGTAATTAACTAAATTATTTAGTCAATTATGTGCACTAACATGGTGGGAAACATGGTGGGACTAATTACCTTCCACCTAATTGGTGACATGTGTCTATTTTCTTCCCCATTTGACCAACCTTGCATAATGGATAAGAAGGTGAAGTATCTCATATTGCTTTATCGACATAACCTCAAACCTATTAGCCACCTCCTCCACCTTTCATTTCTCTCAGTCAGCCACATGTTTTAATTTATTAGTTCATGCTTTACCTATCACCCAACAGACTTATAGCTCCACAAGGAATAAGATAAGAAGGAAAATAAAATCGCCTCCTTTCTATATATATATATATATATATATAAATATATATATATATATAATTAAGTAACAAGTGACCAGAAAGGAAATGATTGAATAAAGAGGAGAGAAGAAAGGAGGAGTTACCTTCCTTATTTCTGGCCGATTAAAAGGAAGAGAGAAATTATTACTGGTCGATTAGAAGAAAGAGAGCAAGAAAAGGAAGGTTTTGCCTATTTATGTTTTGTTGTCAACCAGAAGGGAAGGAAAGAATTCTGGAATAGAGGAAAGGAATTTTTTTTATCCCCTTGGATGCTGACCTAATCTATGGAAGAAAGGCAAACTAATATGGTATGTATAAGGTGGATCCCAATTATAGATTTGCGGTATTTCAAACTTGGAATTATAATTAAAGCCTTGTTTAGAATATTGATGGAATTGATAAGGATGTTAGATTACTTGTTACATATATGAGATTATAAAATTATATAACATGTAAAAACTGATAATTTGGAAGTATAATTTTCAGATGGGAAGGAATTGTTTTGGAGTCACATGCATTTAGAAAGTTAGGAGTTAATTGGTTAGTATATGCCTTGCGGTCCAAGTGGGATTAATTAGTAATTATGTTATAAGTTCTATACATAGAGCTCAACAAAGAATTTTATATACCATAAACATGTATAAATGAAAGTTGTAATCCACTTTGAGTCACGTCAAAAAATTTATGCATAAAGAAAGTTATGAATAGAATAAATGACACATCTCAATTTTTAGAGGCATGAACAAAAATAATAAAATGTCTGTGACCACGAAAATTTCTCTGCATACATTGTGATCAGCAAAAATCTAGAGTTAATATGTATTGTACATTATAGTCTAGTTTACTAGAGCTTTGGAATCTGATTTATAGGATATCTGTAGAGAAAGTTAGATGCTCATCTGTAGGGTTCTATCAATCTATCATCTAAAATTGTTATCCGATTTTGTAACTTATGTATGAAATCAAATATGTTATAAAATTATTTGATAATTTAGGGTCAGGAGGAAGCAGATGTTAGGATTCCTTTACAATTGTAATCATATGAAAAGCATATGTACGAAAAAAGTTATAAATGATTTACCAAATCCTCCCTAGTTTGTCAAAAGGAAATTTAAGGTAGATTATGTAACTACTTGTGAAATTTATTGTGCTCAGATTAGAATGTAAATTCTTTACTAATTGATATAAATAGTAAAAGAAAGGCCACTCAGTCACAAGAAAGAAATAACATAAGGTTAGGTGGAATGCAGATTTTCCTGAGAAACGATCGTGAAGAAATAAAATATGAAACTTTTAAAAATTAAGGTATCTCTAATATGGAGCTCAGTAAAATTGAAATCATTTGATTTTATTATCTATATTGAGAGTTATGGATTTTCTTAACTAGGTGTGCAATCAAACATAACACAAGATAACTAGTTATAGTGAATTGAATTGATTGAGCTAGAGGGAATGTACTAAGAGTAATATGGACTTATATTTTTGTTATAGGGTTAAATGAATGATAAGAAAAAGTAATGAGGAGGCACCTTGTGTGATCGCTTATGATAGGTAAGTTGGTTTCTCCTACTCTATATATTCACCTCTTTTAAATTCGTTGTAACATTGACTATTATATGTTTTGGATATGCTATGAATTGATTTTAAGAAATGCAACTATGAAAAGTATATCTGTATGATTGTACATTTGAAAAGCATATGTCATATGATATGAACGGATTACGAGAAGCGCAATCTTGTTCGATTTGAAATGGTATTTGATATGATTCGTCTTATGATATTGAGATACAATTATTATATAATGAATCATACATCTGCATCTGCCTGCATTGCATTGTATGATGGTTGGAGTTAAGTGCTACATCCACGATGGGAGTCACCTCTAGAGTCCAATCCATCATTCTGTTCCCCAATAATAAGATGAGATAGACTGGAGCTAAGTGCCATACGGAGCAAAGTGCTACATCATGAGGAGTCACGATGGGAGCCACATCTAGAATTCACCTATCGCTATATGTTCCTCGAAAGGGATGAGATAGAATGGAGCTAAGTGCTACATCGCTGATCACGATGGGAGACACCTCTAGAATCCACCTATCGCTATATGATACGTTCTCCGAAATGGATGAGGTAGAATTGAGTTAAGTGCTACATCGCCGATCACGATGGGAGCCACCTCTAGAATCCACCTACCGACCACTAGCCAGTTGGTGATCCGTGCATTCATATGAGAGTGTTCCATTTGCATACATCTGTTTGATATGATTTGAATGATATTGATGCAATTGGAGTGTGATGATTTTGATTAGGATATTGTATATATTATTTTCAAATATATGAAAACATCCATTGTGATATTATAATTATTTCATATCTGTGCATGTCCCTCTGAATTAATTAGATGGTAACACATAACTTATGAGTAATTAATTTATTGAACTATTTGTTTTCAATAATTTTTAGATAATTCTTGGGAATCATGCGAGTGATAGTATTTTGAAGAGTTCATGGTAAGATGGAAAGATTTAAGTCCCTCGCATCCTTCTATTAGGATATCGAGAGATTTGGTTATGTGTAATTGATATATAATATTTTATATGTTGTAAGAAGACGAAATTATTTTATAAAATGTAAAACTTAAGGATTATTGATTTGCTTTGAAGGATCATCATAAATTGTGTATTTTATTTTATGATATTTTCATTCTTATGTATGTTATACAACAACAACAAAGCCTTATCCCACTAGATGGGGTCGGCTACATGGATCATACGACGTCATTCGTTGATCCATGTTCATGAGATTCGACAGAATTTTACGCTGGCTGTCGGGGCTTAACACAACCCTCCTCCTTTATCCGGGCTTGGGATTGGCTATAAAATATAGGCGGAGTTATTCTTATGTATGTTACAAAAGAAAAAAATTACATCACTTTTTCGTAATCTTTTTCAATTTTATGTGATCGTCCGTAATGAGTCGTAAGCTCCGAATTAAACTAGGATTTAATTCGGGGATGTGATTAAGATATTACGAATGTTTCGTGATTGTGTAATTTATAGGAATCTAATTCTATTGTTTTAGATTATCTGTGACCACTTGGGACTTGGAATCAAGACAGGCTTGCCCTGAATCTGGCATAGCAAGGCTAGCAACCCGACTGAGTAGAGCCGTCCACTGTTCCGATCCGGCTCTAATAGTAGAAATCGGACCACTTCTGAAATGGGGACCGGATCCAAATTCAAAAAGTTCAGATTCATTTGCTTAATTTAATATTATAATATATAAATATGCTTTCTCCGTCTTAATAATATTAAATAAAAAAGAAAATTTTAATTAATATATACATATTAAATTAAATGGAAGCAATCCGAATATCTCAATTTAATATGATTCGATCCCAATTTCGATCTTCTGAAAGTGAGTCAAAATCTTCAAGTGAACGAGGTCCCCTCAAAACTAAAAGAACTCAGAATACAAAATATATGAAAATAAAATCCATGCCTTTTGTAAAATTCGAACCTTAATTATATTTGTTTCATTGATTTGCTTGCAAATAATATTATCACAAAAGGAAAAGATTTTCGGAATGATTTCTTTTTGTGTGTATTTCATTGGATGAGAAAAAAATTAAAATAATAAAATAATTATTATTTATGGAAATAAATAAGAGAGAACATGAGAGTGAAAAGGTGTAAACTGTTGTTCTAAAAGTCACAAAGAAGGTTGTATTTCCTCCACCTCCAGTTTTCAACTCGTATGCTTAAATTTTCTTTTTAATTTATGTAAGGCTCTGGCCAATTTTCATATGGAAAAAAGTCAGGATAAATTACACCAAATGCCCTCCAACTTTTACGTTTGCTCAGTTATACCCTCAAATTTCACTTTGTAATAGCGACACATTCCATCTTTTAATTCATTTCACCCAATGCCTTCTTTACCTGGGATATGCGATTTTCCGATCGTCGAACTGACGTGACACTCACGTGGCGTTGACAGGACATTTTTTCTTTCTAAACGCTGACGTGGCAATATTAAAAAAATAAAAATATTAATTAAAAAATAAAAAAAATTGTCAGCTCACGCAACACTGCGTGAGGTGGGAGTTCCCACCCGTCCAACCTCGCCGACGCCGACGAGGAGGCAGCGGCGGGAGAAGGGGGGCCCTCGACCCCCCTCTACGTTCTTGTCGGTCGCCGGCGAGGACGCAGAGGGGGGTCAAGGCCCCCCTTCTCCCGCGCGCCGACGCGCGAGAAGGAGGGGGGCTCGAGGTTGGACGGGTGAGAACCCCCACCTCACGCAATGTTACAGGAGGTGGCAATTTTTTTATTTTTTAATTAATATTTTTATTTTTTTTAATATTGCCACGTCAACATGTAGAAAGAAAAAATGTCATGTCGATGTCACGTCAGCTCGACGACCGAAAAATCGTCTATTCCAGATAAAAAGGGCATTGTGTGAAATGAATTAAAAAATGAAAGACATCTTTGTTACAAAGTGAAGTTGAAGAACATAACTAAGCAAACGTGAAAGTTAAAAAGTATTTGGTGTAATTTACCCAAAAAAAGTCATACAACTTATAGCTAATAAGAAAATATTTAGTACTGACAAAAAATTGTTAATTATCAAAACATTGAGGAAAATATATTTAAGGGAACGATGCACATGTTAGCAAATTACAAGTGTAACACATGCATGAGTCAACAAACGGTGCTATGTATGTAATGATTATGTCATGTTCAATGGTCTATGTGCAGATGAGATCACTAGACCTGCAATCAGTTTTTCAAAGAACAAAGCTTGTTTTTTTCTTTTCGGTTACAAGAACAATGCTTGTTAAATCATATGTTGTTCATACTAACAAATCCTGATACGATTCGAAATTCCAAGATGCCATGCAAAATGCAGTTACCCCAATAAAAGGGAAACCAAAACGGGCACTTAACTTTACAAGTAAAATTTATAGATTCAAATTATCCTCGCAAGGATATCTTCAAGCATTTCCCTGATTTGCAGTGAGCACAAAACATGCTCCTGCAAACTCCTGCAAATGCATTCAAGTTAAACAGGCACATTGCTAGTGTTGCCAAATACATTCATTGTTTTTTCGAGTCATATCTATCGAGCAGTTTCGGATGAGTTATCAGTGCGCTGCGCAGGAGATTCGTCTTTACACTTCTGTTTGAGCCGGTCTGAATACAAGCAGTCGACAATTCTCATCAGCTACTGCCAGTGTCCCAGATTTGGCATCAGTGGCTGTACATGAAATGCTTCCACCTAATGCCATGAGAAAATAAGTATCAAAATGTTGTGGTTCACTTCAGTTCATTACATCTTACTTGGCAGTCCTAAATCCAAACATGAGACTTTTGTTCCAAAACAACCACCAAATGTCCAGTCTGCTATTAACAAACATGGTCGCATGGACACAAAATGAACAGTAGCTGAATCTAGCTATGATCCAACTGCATCTGGTTTATCTCGTCATGATGCACATAAAATTCTTTTATTCTGTCACCCAATTAAAAAAGAAAATGGGGATAGCATCATAAATAGACAAAAAATATCAAGAAATTATGCAGATGTGTTTTGGAAGTTCATTTAAAAGATTAGCCAAGACTTACAATAGCTTAAAAATTATGTAGATATACTATAATCATCTATCTCAAAATGCATATCACCAAAGCCTCAACAGAAATGCTTTACTTAATTGTTATCATTATCAATAGTAAAAGTATTGTTAAAAGTTTACTTACCTAAGTGGTGAAGAACTTCTAACTTATTTCCAGTCAGCAGTTCCCACCGATACAGGAGACCTTCATATGTTCCAATAAGCCCATAACAAAGATCCGTTAGAACACCTACAGCAGAAGCCCTGCAAAGGAAATAACAGAGTTAATTATATAGGCTCATATGAATATTCAGAAAAATATCCTCTCAATCACTATATCTATGGAAAATAAGTGAAGATCTCATTTAAGAGGAACATCAACTCTTTCAAGAATTGGACTATTTCTTTTCTCAAGGCACAAATTGTCAGCATATTTTCAAAGATAATGGTACAAATCGGATAACTAATGAGCTGTGCATCAAATAGATCTACAAGAAACTCTTCCAACAAATAATAGTCAAGATCTCATTTCTTATATCCAACAACCCAACTGGATGGTTTGTGGAAAGAGTGACATGGAACCTTGTTTTTTTGAGAAAGGAAAGGATTCAGGTAATCATCCCAATTTCCATTAGTCATAAAAACCAAAAACGTTCTTGGGATGTATAAATTAGTATGACAACTAGAGTCCATAGAACCTTATATACTCAACTTTAGCTCAGCAAATCGTATGAGATAATCTTTAATCTCATAAACATGAATTTTTATGGGTACATATATCAATGCAAGCACCTAACTTAATACATGGATTCCTGAACTTCGACACTTAGATGGACAAAAGATATGTATGATAATGAAAATGTGATATATCATGCTGGCAGGTATTGTCTTCATTATGATTCAGTTTAAGCAATCTGCTGTTTCATCAAATGGTTAAATAGAAAACCAATAGAAAGGAGCTGAGAGTACCTACTGTCCAATGCACTTCCCATGGTTGCCATGTTTTTAGCTAGAAGACCTAGTCTCCATCTGACTGGATATCTATCTGGTCCATTTTCGGCCTCTACATTTGAAATGGTAGAAACTAAAAGCCAAACAGCTATATTTTCTCCTATCAACTGATCTGTTGATCCTTTAACAAAGCTATTTTTCACCAACAACGAGGTTTCTCTCATTTGATCTTTCTCCTTTAGAGCTGCAATGATTTCCTTATCCTGCAAACTGAAATAACCAATCGGAAGAATTTGAGTGATAATATGGCCTATAGCTGAAAACCTGGCCATGAGATTCCTCTTTGAGATATCCCTGTGGAAGATAACAAATTTGAAATTACATTCGCATGGGAGCATGCCAACTACATAACAAAGTCCTCAAGTGAAACATATAAAAAAAGTCTGATAACTTTTTTATGAGAGAGAAGGGTTTTAAGTGAAAATATAAAATCAGAGAAAACAAAGTAACCATCTACGTATAAATAAATAGAGAAATGGTCAAAACACGCAAGCCCCTTTGAGCATACTGTAACTTGGTCATTAAAAACCATCTACATTTTTACAAAAAAAAAAAAAACTAATTTACACCAGACAAAGAATGAGAAGAATGTAAATGTCATCAACACGAGTCAAATCGTTAAACTTGTACAAGTGAGCATTTTTTGTGCTAGAAATGAAACATACCACAAGCCAAAGCCTCCTATGCCATCATGACCAACAATAAGGATGTTGCTTCTTGGTATTCTTTTCAATTCAACTGGTACAAAATAATCAAAACTAGGTAGCGCAAATTCTTCCACACTTGCACTGCAAGAAAAATATATATGTTTATATATCATGATGACTGGTATCTACCAAATAAAAAACCTGAAATGTCAGCTCATAGTGCAACCTATCTAAGCATACATATAAATAAAGGAATAAACGGCCGTGTATTAGGTTTACATATGTAAGCACCTAAAGTTTCTAAAAAATTTAGTCAAAACAGTGACTTTGTTCATCATTTGTGCTATATCTAAAATGATTATTATATGCCTAGAATTAGCAAGTCAAATGTAAGCAAATAAAAACTGCTTACAAATGGGAAACCATATAAAGCTCGACTCCTGGCAGCCATAAACAAGTTACATAAAAGATCTTCCTAGCGTGACTAGAATCAGATATGTTAAATTTGATGTGCTGACCAATTTTCCTAAAAGCTTAAGCCGTTAGGAAGAACAACATCTATGATTTTATATTCTTAACACTCCCCCTCACGTGTGGATTGCTGACAACTTTTGGTCTAGCCCAAGCCCAACACGTGGACAACTAAGGGAGAAAATTAATTTTTAATAAGAGCTTAACGAGATTCGAACTCTTGACCTCTAGGCTCTGATACCATGTTAAATTTGATGTGCTGACCAATTTTCCTAAAAGCTTAAACCATCAGGAAGAGCAACATCTATGATTTTATATTCTTAACAAGATACAAAAGTAGTGGAAATTGTAATCACTTTTCTAAAAGATCTATACATAAATATCTTTTAATTAGTCTCGTTATCGAGGCCCCAATGCTAGCCTTGGTGTAATGATTAAGTTCCTCATATGATGACTAAGATATCGTGTTTCTATGCAAGAAACAGTCTGCAAATCATAGGGAAGACTACATACATATGCCTTCACTCGTCCCCTATCCTCCTAATCAGAGCGTTTGGCGATCAGGATTAATGATTGTTATTAAAATCATAATAAATAATCAGATTGTTAAATGTGGAGATAAATTTGTTATATTGCTAAACCCATTTACAAGCTTTTGCAGTCATCAGATTCACTTAAAGGAAACAACAATATGATAGGTAAATAGTTGAAAAAACATATATTTGTTGTGTTAATTCTTAGGGACAAGCCAATTGATGCTTTAATATCTTAGAAATTATGCACAATCTTTTCAAGTATATTCATTCTTTAACACCCCAATATATGGACTAGCTTAAACATTCCAGGAGTTAATTCAAAAAGAACATTCATATCTAGGACCTTTTCTGAGGTGATCTTATATTATCACTTACTAACTTACTGCTCTAAAAGTTTTAGCTGATTGAGAAGGACAAATCTTTCAAGGATATTAGTTCTTAACACTTTGTATAGAATAACCTTTTTTCTCATTGAAATGCGGAATAACCTTTCAGATAATCTTCGTAAGGTTTATTTACTTTCTGAGAAGAGTTAATATTGGCAATATAATCAACAACAACAACAACAACGTGGGTCGGCTACATGGATCATACGACGTCATTCCGCTTTATTAGTAACCAAACTTATTCGTTGATTCATGTTCATGAGATTCGACAAGGTTTTACGCTGGCTGTCGGGGCTTAACACAACCCTCCTCCTTTATCCGGGCTTGGGACCGGCTATAAAACATAGGCGGAGTTTGGCAATATAATCAAATTATTTAAAATCCATACAGAAACCTTCATTTTGCTGATAAATGGAGGCTGACACATTCTTACAACAAGACATACTAGTTCAGCCAACATCGATCAGCAAGTCATTAAGAAAAAAAAAGATGCCTGCAATGCTTTGACCATACAGTAAAGCATCCACATACAGCTTTCAAATTTCTTTCAATCATAGAGCTAGAAGCTCAGATCAAATGAACAAGCCACTCACACACAGTTATTACAAAAACAATGGCTATGATGAAACATTCATAGGATTAAAGTTGAAGGAATAATATGGAAAAGTTGAAACTTGACTTGGAACTTTTTTTGAGAGAGAACATGACATGTACTAGGTTCGAATAATCAGCACACTTCCTAGAAGAAAACCAAGAGTGATGTATTACCTCCAGTTGCAGTCCATCAACCAGATGTGCATTCCCCCACTCTCTTCAAGAGCAATAAGGTAATTAGGCTCACAAACTAAAACACAACAAAGTGCAACATTTGTTGTCAATTTCATTACTGGTAAAGCATAACCAAATTTGACTTGCACAATTTTTATGGCATTTGCTTCATAAGACTCCAATTTACACATCGAGCATGAACAGGTGGTCTTTTGTTTCCTGATAATATTCAAGATAGTTAGGTAGTGACGACACAAAAATTTGAGCTAGAAGGCAAAATGTATTTTCACTAACCTGCATAGAGGTAATTTTATAGTATTAAGAATAACAAGGGAGTCACCATCAGGAGTGAATTGCAACCCAAGTCTTTCAAATGGCATCTACAAGATTAAATTAAAATATTTAAATCTATGCAAGACATTTTTTTAGTGGAATCTATGCAAGACATTGAAAGTTCTATATAGATAATGCAAGAAATTTATACGCCAATGAATTAACTCACATTTCTATCAGATATTCTTGTAGAAACAGGCAACAAAACTTCCGTGTGACCAATAAATGTTGGGCAGATTCCTTTCTGCTCATTCATAGGAAGTGAATACATGAAAAGATATCTATTTTTGTTCCCTTGCGAGCCACACATTACACAGATTCGTAAAGTATCATCTCTTGAGCTTAAGAATATGGACAATATTGGATATGGATGTAAATAAGAACCTACAAGTTTCATAGTTCCTTCTAGTTCATTATCTGAAGTTGCAGAGAGGGAACCACGTGAGACCTGTTTGTGCTGGAGCTGCACATGATGTGGATAAGTATATCTGTTGTCAAAAGATGTTTTTATGGGCAACTTCTTGTCTGGATAAGTTAATGTTTCTAATTTCCTTGTTATTGGAGTAGGAGCATATTTATCGCACTCTTGAAATGGTGTAGAATACTGTTGAAAAGATTCATGGAGCTCATGTTGATGCTTATCCCTAGAACTCATTGACACATCAATTGATTTGGAGGATCCCATATTTCTAGACATAGAGTTTAGGTCACATTTTGCAGATTTGCCATGATTATTCTGCAACAGTTCTGATGACCTTGTGGTAACATAGGACTCGATGTCGTTAACATCTTCAAAGTTCCGACATACTATACTCTCCGACAGGGGGATATGATTTCTTTCAAAGGAATGAGGGTTTGCAGTTGAAATTACAGCTTCTGGGATATGGAAGACAGAAGTAGACATTCTGCCCCTGGCAGTGACTGCTTTATCATTTATTGCCTTCTCGGACACCTGAGTAGCATCTATTTGTATAGATTTACCATTTTCATGTTCCAATGCGTTATGTAACTGAAACTGAGAAGGATCATAGTGAGACAAACTTTCAAACTTTCTCTCTGGGTTACCAAGCATGTTGTGGGATTTTTCTACAACAGCTTTGCAAATGTCTCCTTCTAAGGAATTGAAACAAGGATCTGGACTATGGTTTAAAGATCCTTTTTTTTTAGTGCAATTGTAAATATTATTAGTGCTGATGAACTTGGAATGACCTTTGTTGACGAGATCAGGTGCCAACTGTGCCATATGATTAATGTACTTAGCATCAGAGTTGCTGACTGCATGTGAAACATTTTCTCCATAGGCCAATTCATTATTGAACTCTTCTTCAAGACATGCAATAAGAGAATCAGATAACAGATACTCATTGTAGTCCATTTTCTCAGATGGAGTTGTTCTATTGCATTCATTATCTCCAGTTAGAGAATCTAGAGGTTGTTCTCTGATCTTTGCTTCACCAATGACTGGAGTTGGACCATGGACCTTTTCTCTTTTTTCATTGGAGGAAATGATGTCACATTCATGGACGAAACTTAAAGATTCTTTCACAGAAACACCAACCATGTATCTATCATCCTCAAAACTATCTGGAGCAATTGAGTTCTGGTCCTTTGAACCTGCTTTTTCATTACATGGTTTACATGTCGCATCATCAATACTAACACTAGTATGCACCATTTTTGGCAGTTGGTACTCATTCCCAATTATTCGAGTTTCATACACTTCAACACGATCTCTAGATTGAGATTCTTGCATAAGAAATCCGGTTTCAACCTTGTCTGCAGAGATGCAAAGACAACAAAGGAGAAAGATTAAAAAATTAACAGTTTTCCAGAAGAAAATCATCCAGAGAATAGGTTTCTGGTAAGTGAATACCATTAGCTAGGCATTTAGTTTCCACCTCATGCTTGACAGAACCTACTCCAACCAAAGATGAACATGGACGAGATGTTTCTCCCTGTTTTCGACATCTTGATCTCCTTTTGACATAGGTTTTCTTGACAAGGGGTACGGCTCGTGGAAGCAGAAAAGACATCATAGATTTTGTTAGTTCTTGGACAGTTGAATCTGGATTTTGGGAACTGGGATTTGAACACCCAGAAGTTGATGCATCTTCTGGAATTGAATCGTTAATCAGTCCTTTCACAGTAGTGTCCTCTTGTAAGAACAACTTTTCTGGCATTGAAAAAACTATTAGCTGTTTTAACATTGGGGTTCCCCTGGCAGCTTGTTAAAGTAAAGCTTTCCAGATCATCCGCAAAAATGATAGCTTTCATATAATTAAATTTAAGAAGACAATATAAGCCAAAATAATGACAGCAGAAGAATCCCCAAAATCCAAAGGAATTCACGTTCTTACGTTTATCTGTGTCACATGTGTCAGGAAGTAGGGCACCTGAACACTTTTCTAAATCAGGTAACGCTTCATCACTATCCTTTGCTATTGTCAACAGCTCCTGATATCATATCAATGCATTTTATGAGAGAAAATCATAGCAACATATTGTTCAGAATTTATAAAGATGTAAGAATAGCTTGTTGTCTTAAAAGGTAACAAGTACAATGTTACTTGATAGATCATAATTACACTTTTAGCCTCATCATACCAACAAATAATGTAATTTGATAAAATTACTGTGCATTAAAAAAGTCCAAATATTTGAGCAGCCATATCAGAGATCGAGAATCTATTACCTGTTGGGGTTATAGAGATCCTTCCCACACCATTAGACAAAGATAAACTGACAAGGAATGAGTAGGAGACAAGCATTTATCTGGTTTTGTGGTGTTAAGAGGGATGTCAAATAAAATTTTAAATTTCGATGTGTTTCCCTAGGATTGGCAATACATAGAGGCAACTATAACGTGCATTAATACAGCTACAATCTTGGAGGACAACCTACTAAGTACCAACTACAGACATTTCCTCATCTTGATTACTAATCCTACAAACATGTCAAGAGCAGTGAACCAGCATTTCATCTTGATCCTTGTGGTAGGTGCTATATAATATCAAATAAAACAACTAGACATCAGCCAATTGCATGACAATCTGATACATCATACAGGTGCATATACGTATAACAAAGTTATGTTGTATCAGAGATCAATTGTTGCATAAATTGTTTGGCTTATCTCATGTACTATGATTTTTTGCCCTCCTATACGTAAAATCAAAATGATACAAAGTGGGATGCAAAAGGTAAGAAAACTTGCAAGATCTAAATTGGATAAAATATGAGCAGTATTGTTTTGCTTTGGCAATAATACTATAATTTTCCCATATTTAACACCGAACTATAAACTAGGGGCGGAATCCCTCCCTCACCTCTTGATGACCGAGAGGGGTAGCACCCCCTCCTTAGCATTGCTCCTCCATTTTTTTAAATCAAAATAAAACGGTTCAAGAGATTTAAGTATTGTTAAATTGTATTAATATATATATATATATATATATATACGATGGCAAAAAGTGTGTTAACTTTGGTCCAGGAACATAAATTTGTAGCTTTATACTGTTATATTAGATGCGGAATAATTATATATATATATATATATATATATATGATGGGAAAAAGCGATAATACAAGGGTGAGAGAAAATAACCTAGTTTATATGTTGAGGGTTGAAGATATTCATTTATAATTCATAAAGCAGAACAAAGAACAACTTTGCATAGAATGGCAGAGGAAAACATTAATTTACCGATTTATCTTCTGCATCAGGAATCTGAATGCCCATCTCTGGAACAGGTGAATATTCATGACCTCCAGAATTGTTTCTGTCATCAGTGATGACATATTTCTCTATAAACTCATCAGTGTCCTCCATCTCCACATGTGACTTATCTCCCGATGGAAGGGGATGACAACATCCATCATCAACAGGACTTGTTTCTGAAAAAACTCCCAGATTTTTATTTTCCATACTGCCATTTTGGTGGTCAACATAGCGTGGAGTTACAGTTGCATCCTCTACAGCAAAAGTATATTTATGAGCAATTCATATAACACAGAAAATTTGAATTTAATCATTTATACTAACAACAAGGATATATTCATTGTCAATAATTATTTGTCGCATGGACCTGTCAAAGTGCCAACTTCTTCTGCAGCAGGAATTTTTGTATCAACTTGCACATATTTAAATCTGACTTTCCTTTTAGTCTCATCAAGATCCTTACAAGAAGTTTTGTACCTAGTACTTCTCTTGCGTGTGCTCGGCTGCTTTTCCAAGCATAAGAGCAAATTAGTAAATTCATGACTCTGTTGATTCACTGTTTTCTTATCCAGTTCTTCAGTAACATTTGGTATGTTTGAGGATTGCAAGTCTTTCCCAGTCACACCATCCATGTCAGTCACAAGCTCACGGAGTAGTCGCAGAACAAATGGATTTCTGAACCCAAAAATCTGCCCAACGTTGCAACAAAAGGATTATAACAGCAAGAAATCGGAATCCATATCATATCCAGGTTTGACAATAGAAAAGTATAGTTTTTGTATACGAAAACACAAACAAAATCAAACATAGTTCAGAAGGACGCCTGATCAATCATGTGAAGACCAATTACAATGAAATATACCTCGACTCCATCAATCTTGCAGGAAAACCTCTTCTCGGTCCGATTTTTTGTCATGGATCCACTCTTCTGGTAATTGCCCCAGGCAATATCAGGCGTCTGGCCATCGGCCGAGAAGCCATCTGAAGCAGTGACCTGCAGTTTTTGCAAGTATTCACCAATGTGAAATCGTGCAACGAAGACGCCAAGCTTCAAAACAAGAGATAAAACTGCGATCAACCAACCACAAAAAGCGGCCCTTTTGCGCCTTCGCGGACCTCCATCCTGTGCGTCGCCCCCATGTAAATACGAACAGCACAGTAGCCCACCGGATACGGGTGCCGATCCTTTCCCTATGAGGCAAAACAACAAACAGATTCGTGCATCGTCTCAAGCAAGTACTTCGTGAGCAAACGAAGGGAGGAGAAAACGTTTACCCTGGACGAGCTCCAGTACTTCTTCTCCCAAGGACCATGGTAGATGGCGCCGACGGAGGTGATCTCCAGGTCCTCCAACTTGTCCACCCCGTATCCGCGGCCGGCTACTTGTACTCCTTTAGCATTTTCCATTACCGAAAACGGAGGAGGCGGAGGAGGAAGAGGATGCCGGCGGCGGCAAATCACGACGCCGGCGGCCGTCGTCGTCGACGTAAATCTTTGTGGATCAAATCGTAATCCAAATTTCTTTTCTCTTTTCTTTTTTTTTCGCGGTTTTCTTCCCGCCAAAAAAGTATCGGTTGTCATTAAATTGTCACCTCATTTTTCCGAGGCATACAAACTCGAATTAATTGGTTCGCTGTTAATTAACTTTAATTTTCTCGGTCTAAATTGGTTGGAGTGACAAATTGATAGCTAAAAAAATTGAGATTTTACAACAAACTCGAATAAAAAATTGATTATATGAACTTAATGCATAAATTTAATATCGATATCATCGAATCCAATTAAATTGGTAATTTTTAGTATTGATCCATTATGAAAATATATGTTTTCTCTAATGAATCAGTCATTTTACTCAAAAAAGATTTATTTATTTATTTAGTGGAACAAGACAAGAGGGACAATAGAAAAAAAACTTGGATAACGGAACAAATATATTTAATTAACCTTTCTGTATTTTTATACATTTATGGTTAAAGGGCAAGTTTTAAATTTGGATAGCTACTTTCTCAATCTTTTTTGTTAATTTTTTTTGACAAAATAAAATAAATAATCAATGTAAGAAAAATAAAATTAAATAGATGAACGGTAAATGTGAATAAACTTTTGATCAAAATAAATAAATAAAATCCGGCGAAGAAATTTTCACAAATAGTCATTTACCTATAGAAATAACACTAATACCATATATTTTAACTACTTTGCACAGCCTTTTATCTTTTAGACATCACTATTGCCATTTCATTTTATTTCGCAAGGGTAAAAATGTTCGGCACTTTCAGCATTCATCGGGGTTTCACGTGATGGAATGATAATGGTGATTCCCATTTTCTTATGCTTATTCTTTCTTAACTCTATTCAATCTACCATATTTATAAAATTTTACCAAACATATGGACTGTTTTTATTATTTAGTGTAACATTTTGTAAACGACCACTCCTACTTCTTGTTTCACAACAAGTTTTTTGAAGCAAAGTTTGAGCCAATTCTCTGGTAATCCAGTCACAGTGCATGATTCCAATGCAGGTGTTCAATATGCAACAAGTCTTCCAAGTCGATGATCCATGCCTTCAAACCATTATAATGGCTGTCGACGCAAGGAAACTGCACTTCCACGAACTCTGCAGAATAACATAATCAGATCCATAGAATGCCTAGACGATTTCTATGCAAGAAAAAACATCAATACTTTCGCACTGTGATCGAAGAAGAATTTGCGAAACTAAATACCACTGAGATTTGGTTCAGGAGAGCAAAAAATGGAACACCACAGACAGCTTATTATCTCTCCATCAATCCTTGCAAGTCTTCATGTGCTCACACTCCCCTTAAGCCAACCTGGGTAGCCTACAACAGTTCTTGAACTGGGCTGGCTAGAATCGATGCCATCATTGCTTCCTAAAGGGGTCATTTGGTTGAGGAATAAATTTTAATAGAATAAAATAATATAATATTATATTCTTGAAAAAGTAGATATATCCTTATTTTCGTTCGTGTTTAGTTCAAAAAGAATATAATTTGAAAATATTATATTTTATATTAAAAATATTTTATAATGAATAGTTGATATTCATTGTTATTATATTAGTGAAAAATAATATTATAATAATATATGAATAAATAATAAAAAATAAAGTACGATTGAAAAAATGTTAAAAGAAGAGAATATCTCTATTCTTTTATTTTGAAAAAAATACACATATTCTTCTTTGTAGAATAAAAGTAGCGATTTCACGCTTTTTAAGATGATTTTTGCAAAATCGAAGTTTGACCATTTTATACTTATTCTGCGTGATGTTTGGTTATATTTCGATAATAACGTGATATTCTGCTACTTATTTCAAAACCAAACGCCCTCAAAAGGTTCAGAACATAAGGATGTTTTCTACTAATGGTTGTTAGCAACTAACAAGTTTCATATAGAAGATGCAGAAGATTTGGAGAGTCTGTTAAGAATATAAAATTAATGATGTTACTTTTCTTAACGACTTAAGCTTTTAAAAAAAATAGTCAGCACATCGAATTTAATATGATATCAGAGCTAGAGGTTAAGGGTTCGAATTTCGTTAATCTTTTATTAAAAAGTAATTTTCTTCCTTAATTTTCTCGTGTTGAATTTGGACTAGACCAAAAGTTGTCAAAGAATATAAAATTAATGATGTTGCTCTTCCTAACGGCTTACAGCCCATATATGAGGGAGAATGTTAAAAATATAAAATTAATGATGTTGCTTTTCCTAACGGCTTAACCTTTTAAAAAAATGATTAGCAGATCAAATTTAACAATGAACTGAGTCTATAACCAAAATCACTTACACAAAAACTAATGCAACAATGGAACTCGAATCTTCCTATTATTATAAGTTTGAACACGTGGACAACAAGGAATCTTTGAACATTTTATTATCTTGGGTACGATTATTTCAATTATTTAATTTTTTATTTATTTTATTGTATCTCTTCATAAATTCAAGAATGAACTCTATATTTTTAGTCTTTTTGTTTTAGAAGATTATTAATTAAAGGAAAACAATTTAGTCTCTATTTTTTTATTGTTTTAATATTCTATAATTAATTATTAATTGTGCTTAGTGCTCTAAACTTAATTAATTAGATTTCTAAATTAAGTTATGCTAGTTTGTGTAGTGTTTGATTACATAATTTATGAGACTATTTATTTTAATAATTAACATAAATTTAATAATTAGCGCGTGAAGAATTAGATCTAGTCTACTAATTTGTACTAGTTTGTGGAGTGATTAATAATTTAGAGAATCCAATTTAATATATCTTAATATTAGTTTGATGTGATGGGATGTTAGTTTGTACAAACTTCATTTCATATTAAATTAAGATAGTTTAATCTACTTGATTAGGGTGAGGGATGTCAATTTGTGAAAACTACAATATAATGTTGTTAATTTAATGCTTGAAGACTTTAATTTATCTTTAAAAATTAAATTTATTTTTTATGACTTTTGATTTGTTTTCATCATCACTATAATAATATATTATATTATTATATTATTATTTTATATTCAAAATTCTCATTTTTTTCTCTTATTAATTTATAAGAAAGATATTCAATTAAAATATTACTAAGGAGTTCTACACTCCTACTTTTTTTTACTATATTATTTGAACGATTAGTGTAATTAGTAGCTAATTTATTTAGCTACAATATCAAATACGTCACACATCATCTATAGTTCATAAATAATATATACAATTATTTATAAACAAAATAAGTGTTTAAGTTATTTTATAAGATACATAGATAATGAAATAAAACAAATTATTTTTATAAGTCTAGGGAATATATGTCTAAGTCAATTTTTAAGATAAGTTGTACGTATATATACATGTGATCTAAAAGGAATTTCATTATATTTTGTACTGTGCCTAAAAATATTGAAGTCTTAATTGAGAAAAAAGGCTTATATGTAAGTTGTTTTAAACTCTATATCTAATTAAGTTGGGATCTCTTAAAAATAATAATGAGTAATAGGTACTATTTTTGGAGGATAATTCATTATCTAAACTTACTATATATTAGGGTAAGCACGAGAAAGGAAGGTCGGACTGTCACAGTTTCCACCTGACCTAATTTTTGGGAAAATATTTTTTAAAAATATTTGGGTTTGGGATCGATTTTAAAATTTTGTAACTTATTCTTGATCTGAATGTTTAATATTATAATATATAAATATATTTACTACTTATTATTTCTATATAATATTTTTTTAAAAAATATATGATGTATAAAATAGTCGACCCCACCTAGTGAGATAAGGTTTTGTTGTTGTTGTATATGAAATATAAAATGATCTTATTAATAACAAATAATAAAATAAGGGCATTAAATTAAGAGTTTAATGTTTGTGTTACTCCTTTTATGGGGTAGCATCATCGTATTTTTATTAATCATCATTTAATTCATGATAGATGATGACTTGATTAATTGGATAATTTTTTGATCTACCATCCATCATGAAATGGACGGTGAGTAATAAGGGTACGATGGTGCTACCCCTAAAAGTGGTAGCACAATCATTTTTTCCTTAAATTAACTATAATCAATCAGTTGAATTTTTTAAATTCATTACGATCTTATTCCATCATCAAAATCACATATATTTCATCATCAAAATGTCTTTCAAGATTGAGCGATAGACGACTTGTGTTGAAATCTAGGTAAGTTTCGAAAATAAAACTAGTTTATAATATTATTACAAATATTACTTTTTAAACTAACTCAAGTCATATCATTAATCTTATATATTATATAAATTTTTGTGATCAATGACTATTTATTTTTTTTATATGTCATAAAATGTTGATTATGTTTAGTTATATATATAATCCTTTAAATGCAAAGAAACTGAATTAAATCGAAATATCCAGAATCAATTTTCGCGTGGCCGTTGATATATGACAAAAAAAAGGAAACTTCTCCTTCCTTCTGGTCTGTCTGCGCGCACTGCGACATCCCAAAGAAGGAAAAGGGAGCAGTGTTTGGCTTCCTCCCTCCCATCCATGGCAGAGACGGCGCAGGTTCGTTTTGCTAACACACCCAAGTGATCTGATTCTTTCATGCATTCATCGTTACTGAATCATGGATTTGTTGACGTTGCACATAGATGAAGCTGAGGCACCTGTTTTCTGTTTTGTTCTGGTACATTTTCTCATGCACGCGATGCGACATACACGTACCACGCATGTTTCGGGAATCAGGAGTAGGCTCTGAAACTGGAGCTTCTTTACTCCTCTTCCTTTGCGCTTTAGCAGCAACCATGGAATCTGCATCTGTTCATTGTTGCTTCCTTCTACATTTCCGAGAAAATCAGTATATCTCGATAGGAATCTGCATGTCTGTTTGTGGTTTGATTCCACTCATTAGGTTGCACGGACTACATACACACAGACACCATTAGCATTTAAAGTGACTGATGCTTTCGTGTTCTATGCTCATAACCGTGGCAACAATTTGATTTGAATCTATTGTCCAGGAGATCCAGGAGACGGAAGACGAATTGCGCCTTCAGATTCTGCCTCCTCTCGTGTATGAGACGATGAGCAGAGTTCAAAGACTAAAATTTATCTCGTGGTATCAGCAGACGGAGGAGGGCAGGGATCTGTTCCAAAGATATACTCAGAGCGCACTGGAAGCCATTATCGCTGCTTTTCCCACGGAGGGCCCGGCCGACGATGGACTGAAGGAATCACTCGCAAAATGCTTCAAGTCCTACGTGCAGCAGAAATGGTCCATGGATGGCAAACGACCTCCGCAACCGGGCTCATACTTCATGTTCCATAAGAAGTTTTCTGAAGCCGACTCCATAGCCATTTCTCTGAAACCCCTTCCTACTAAGGCGCTCAATGTGATGGAGCTCTCTCGTGTCTACGATCAGGGTCTTGCAACCATCATCACAGCTGTCGGCGCAAGGGAACTGCACTTCCATGAACTATGCAGAATAGAAAGAATCACTGCACAGAACTCCTGTACGATTTCGATGGAAGGAAACAGCAGATACTTTCACAGTGCGATCACTGAATTCAAGGAGCTGAATACCACTGAGGTTTGGTTCAGGAGAGCAAGAAATGGAACGCCACAGTTTATTTTCTGTCCGGCAGTCCCTGCAGATCTTCCCGTGCTCCCACTCCCATTGAGCCAACCCGGGCAGACCAAAGCAGCTCTCGACCTCAGCCGTCTCGAATCCATGCCACCTTTGATTCCTGAGAGGTTCACTGCGGAACACAAGGATGGATTCTACCAATGGTTGCTGGCAAATAACAAATTTCATATCGAAGATGAAGACCCGAAGAGTCTGAAATTTGCACCGCTGCTTTCGGAATTGTGTTCCGATGATTTCCGCATCTCCGACCCCAAAATTCCTGAAGCCAGATCCTTGTACTTGGAGTACGTCAAGGAAATGTGGAAGGTGCCAGACAAAGATGCCCCTGTCCAGCAATCAGTCTATCTGTTTGAGAGGGGAGCTCAGTTTTTTACCATTTCTTGGATATTCCTTACACAAGAACTAATGAAACAGGTGAGTTCTCTTATTCTAAGCACAGAAGAGCTCGAACAACTCGCACACACAAATGTTCTTCCTGTTATGGTAAGTATATATAATGGCATATCGAGGACGTGTGAAGACCCAGGAGTGCTTCAAAGGGATGCAAGACGGAATTGGATGCTTAACATCACTAGCATGTCATACCGAAACATGTTCCCTGGATTGGGAGCAGGGGTGGAAGTTTGGTTCCACAGAACTCAAGAGAAACCAATTTTCATCATCAGACCACAAGCAAAAACGGTAATGTATCTGTTTAAGTTGGACATTTATGCGTTCTATTTCAGTTTATTTATGATTTAGGATACTTAGCTCAAATCCTAAGACAGACAATTGTGTCGTTTGTTCTAATGAAGATTATCAGAAGTTTCATAAGAATGCTAATGACATTCATGTTCTAATTTCTTTCTCCTGTTCTATTTACTTAAAAGCCCTTGGGTTCAATATGAGAGAGGTGCAACACAAACAAACATCTGGAGGGATAAACAGGTATGTGTCTTTCTATTCCCTCAAATACTGCCTTGCCTCAGGTACAAGAAATTGACAACACATAAGATATAGATGTAATGCTGCCGCACACATATAGATGTAACTATATATAAGACACATTCCTGATTTCGTACAAGTATCTGCTTTCAAGATCAGGGAAGTGACTTCATTTGATCTTCAGCTTGATAATTAGATCCCTATATGAAGACTAGACAAAGCACATAAGCATTGGCATCATTGTTAAAGGTCACAATAAGACTAGACAAAGCACATAAGACTAGACAAAGCACAAATTAAAGGTCACTCAACTGCTGCCTTTTCCCATATATTACGGCCTATGCGGCTTTCTAAGTTACAAGCACATTTGGGAATTGAATTCACTTCATTTACATGTTTTTTTTTTACATTTTCATCTTTCGTAATCATGATTGCATGTTCACAACACAAACATGTTTGATATGTAAAGACAGCAGACTTTGGTGCAAGAAATTCCAAAACTACTATAAAAAAATCAAGTGCTATATGAATATCATCTTGCCATTCTGAACATGATATGCAATGACAACAAAGTTTAAAAAGATTGTAACGTGACGTATACGAGTGTTATCAAGTTATCTATTACAAACATTCAACTGCAAACATCAGATGTTTGATTATGCTAAATATGTGTACAGATATCTTCTGAACAAGGCAGGTTCAGTACTTTCTTGGGCAGTGATGTTGATTGTTGCAAGCTTGCTGGCTGAAGGTACTTTCATGGTTCTATCTGCTGTTCATATGTGAAACTTTTTTACTGGGAGCATCATCATTTCTACATGATTATCCTACTGTTTTCTATCCGCTAATTTTGCATTGTTGGAGACCTAAATGGCTGTCGTCGAATCAGACTGGAGAGGTCGCAGACTCGCAAGCTTGCGGCTTGAAGATATTTTCATGTTTGCACTGTTGGGATGCCAAACTCTTATATGGAGAAACATCATTTCTGCAAGGTTATCTTACGTTTCTATACACTGATTTTGCATTGTGGGAGACCTAAAATTCTACGTCAATTGAGAGGCTGTATGACCTTCTAAACCCTTAAACTAGCAACAACAAGCAAAATTTATGAATACGTGCGTACTCAAGATCCTGCCTGGAAAAAGAAATCCAACTGGGCACATATTGAAGCAAAAGTTGGAGTTCTTTGAGAGTGTAGTAGAGATCATTGCCGGCGTCAAGAATAAACAGGTTTGGGTTTGATGGACAACTCACAGAGAGAAATCTTATAACAAATCATGGGCAAACAGAAAACTGTATCTGAAATCAAAAGAACATGATGCTGCGAGTAAAACAAAACGTCTGGCCAAGTTCCAAAAGTTTTTTTTTCTAACACTTCGTAAAACATAAGTATAAAAAAGAAGAAAAAAAAACAGAAGGAAGAGGGGGACAAGGCGCCGAAGGGGCAAATATGCAACAGCTTAGACGTGAATGTATAATTATTAATTAATTAGCAAATTAAATATTGGTAAAAATAAGAAAAATATCAATACAAGTGTAAACATAATCTACGAATCATATGACATATCCACAAATTGTCTCGAGAAAGTGTCACAAAATCACCAAAAATCAATCGAAAAAGTATCTGCACGTCTGCCTGCGCTCTATTTCCATTCATTAGATCGCACAGATTGCCTTTAAAGAGAATGATGCCTTTCCTGTTTATTTGCATACAAATGATGTCTTTCCAGCGAGAACTTGAAAAATTTTCGCCCAGAAGCACGTGACAGGCACTTTTGAAGTTCTAGTCATATTGGGCATTTGGCTCAAATTTCGAAACTTGGGTAAAATTCTAGCCCAAATTCCGGAGCCAAACAGAGGCTACAGGTTTAAGAAGACTAGGATGCAATTCGTAAATCTGTATGAACCAACAACTTGTGTTTGAATAAACTTTGAGGATTTAAGAACCTTCCCTGTTAACGATATTCAGGAAAATTGTGATTCAAAATACACCTTTGAGATTTAAGACAGACTTCAATGTGTCTGATAGCTGAAGAGACAAAAATCATTAAAAATCATCTGAAATGTTTGGCATGTAATCCATCCTCTAAAGAACTAGTGGTCCAAAATTTGGTGTCATGAGCCATACTAAAGCAATCAATTTTCTCTTGCAATGTGGGCACCAAGAAAGTAGTACTTCAGGAAGTGGCTTTTGCTTGAATGACTGTCTGCAGAATCTAATCATACAAGTTAATGGCTAAGGTAGAAAGTTTGACATTTAAAACATGCTAGCACCTTCTTTTTCAGCATCCACAATTGGTTCTCAATAAACAATGCCCAAGATTTGTATCTGTTACGAAAAGAGGGAGAGAGGGATCGCACGAAATATAAAAAAACGCGAAGAGGAAAAACGGCGGCGGCTCTTTGTTATGGAATAACGATGATTACAAGGATGTGTCTCTGTTTAGACCCCTAGGAAGTTTATATAGGCACTCCCTTTGACAGATGATAGATATTACATACGGACTGAGACTCTAAATAAATCTCCTGAAAATAGGACACCTATCTCGTGATAAAAAAATAAATCAAATCCGAATTACATACAGAATACCCCTAAAAATTTTCGTTCAGGAGGATCCTCCCTTGACCTCTCACTATGTAAGGGGATCAACTGAGTTCAGATTCAAGGCATTATTAACAATATCCTTTCTCAAAAGCAGAAAAAAGAAGATTGTAGCATGATGCTTATAAGTGTTGCCTTGATATATCTCTTTGTTTGGAGCAACATCATGTAGAAAAAAGAAGATTCATATTCATATGACCTCTTCAGATGTGGAACTCTTTGTTTGGAGCAACATCATTTCTACAAGAACTTGACGTTGATTTTGCATTGTAATTGCCATGGCCCATGTCAATTCAGATGTTGAAAGAGACCTTTTACCTCTATCACCTCCTAAACTCTTAACGCCAGTTTCTGATCACCTGAGTTATGCCATGTTTCTAAATCCGTAACAAGAACCACAATTTATGAAAATGAATGCATTCTCAAAATCCTGTCTGCAAAAGAAAGTCCAATCGACATACTGAAGCCACATGAGTTCGCAGGGATCTTTGCACATAATCTCAAAGAACATACAACATTCATCTCACAGGATTAAAATTATATAGCCATCCGCAGCAAGAAACAAAAATCCTTTCATCAAACATTGGATATGGATCGAAGGACAAAGAGCATAGTTACCAAAACGATCCAATTTCAACGTCAAAATAACATCTGTTTTTTTTTTCCTCTTTTAATGTGATCAGGAAGAAGAATTCGCCACAGGATGGCGACGCTGAATCGCAAGAACTTGACGTTGCATGAACTCGTATCATACAGAAAAAAATAAAAATATATATATCATACTTACTTTTCCATGACTCGTATGCTCCAACTCATGAAAAACTCAATTAATTCGTCCATCTTTTTTTTTCTTCAATTTCAATATTTTCGAGATTACAATTTACGACTAGAGACAAAAAATGTAGTAACTAACCGGAAACGTTGCAGAAGAGCTCTAAACGCGGGCTGCTTCAAAATGGGCCGAGTATCGATTGTTAAGGCCTTCTTTCAATTGTGATTGGGTTTCAGTTTCAATTGCGGCCCACATGCCTTTATCTGAAACTGTTTCTTCTTTTTTGTTTTGTTTTTCATGTCACTTTGGGTGCAGAAAAAAAAATAATTCTGTTCAAATTTATGGATTATTCAGTTTGCAAAGATCATAAAAATAAGGAGCATAGTGATGAAAAAGTGGCAGGAGCCTCTGCATTGTTCATGTGATTCTTTTTTGTTACTGTTCATTGTTTAAAAGCATGTATATTGAAACTTGTCATCCTCACCTAAGGCGCCAACACTTTTGAACTACAGAGAAAAATATAAGAAGAAAAAAAAATTAAAACGATGATTGTGACCCAAAACTATAAGCATAATATATAGGGATCCTTTTTTTTCATATGCGAAAAAAATGGGACAAAAGAAAAATTGTGGCCCATGCAGGTCTCGAACCTGCGACCTTCGCGTTATTAGCACGACGCTCTAACCAACTGAGCTAATAGGCCATGTTGGTGAACTCATAAAAATTTATCTTTTCATGAATTCATATAAACCACGCGAGAGAGACAAAAACTCTTACAAAATTCGAGGTGGGACATTTCACGAGGGAGAGACAGAGAGAGAAAGAGAGAGGGAACAAAGGAGGCCATGGAGTTGTCGAAGGCTTACTGGCCTGTGGGTACACGGCGAATGGCCATGGGAGGCAGCGTCCTTGTCAGGGATCATACTATGAAGAGTACTACGCCACCACGTATATATACGTACACTACTCTCTCTCTCCCTTCCATTCTCCTCGTATAATATAGTATATATATGCGTATAGACATGAGACATAGATGTACTAGTAGCCAATAGGACCTCGAGATCTCTTGATTTTGAGGTCCATCGCATGCATTGCAAACAGTGCATCTTGCATGTGGTTTCAGAGACGTACCCCATCCATGTCATCTCTCTGAGTTGACGTCCACGCCCCAACCCTTGTCACGATCGATCGAGAGCAGCTAGCAACGACACTGTTCATCCATGCGACTCCATTAATGGTCACTTGGGAGTCCGCTCCTCTCCTCAATCCTCTTTGATTACCTCTTTGTACTGTCAGCTTCTGCAATAACTATCTCCTGCTTATCCTTTGCACGTTAATCGTGCAGAAAATTAAAGTAGAATTAAGCTTCTTCTAATCAGCCTTTTCAGACACACCCAGCAACCAGGCCATACAGATACAGTAGTCTTCGTACGACCTGTGCAAACAGTACATGTATATCACGTGTGTACACGTGCTTACATTTCGGAGAAACCTCAGTTATATATTTTGAGTTCATCTGAATTCTGAAGCAAGGTGAGAAGAGGGTATTAATTCATACTACTCAGTAGTATGTTATATATTGCGTGATTGGATACTGTAAGGATTCTGGGTGTTTCAAGTTCCTTTGATATATTCTAATCTTTGTAGTGACTAATGGAATATAAGAGTTAACTAAATTTATGCAAGCATATATATAGATATGGTTTGTTTTCCTGATCGATTATATTTATCGCAAAGCATCGCGGAGTAGTCCATTAGCTGATCAGAGCAACACTGTTCACCTTTTTCCTTTCCAGGTACACCTTTATCATGATTTGGTACCACCGGAGTTCCCAGAGTCATTAGTGATTCGAAGGTAAGAATAAAACACAACATGGAATAGGATCCCTCGTCGATCGGACCATTTTTTCTTCTTCCTAATTAGCTGCAAAGACAACATTTTTTGGACTCCGGAGAGAGGAGAGAGAGAGAGAGAGAGACATGTGCTCGACACGTAGCTACTACAGGGAATCGTTATCAGATTGGGTCGGTTAAAGTCGTCTCCTTTTTCCACCATGCACCGATCCATCGTGCATCCTTTCAAATCTTTATTACTGGCTTTCGCGTAGGCAGCAAACGGAAAAAAGACGGCAAATTGATGCTTTCATCTCCCGTGCTCGACTTAATGGTACGTAGCTACAAGAGATAAATCTCGAAACATTTCTTTTTTAGATTCGTTTGGATGTGACGTGCGTAGATTAGTTTAGTATATATGCTGATCCGCGAATTAGCTCGTCTCTTAAGTCTTAACCAGGACTTACGTATAATTAGGATACATAAAAAAGAAAAATCAACTTGCAGGTTTGCATGATGCCATGATCCAAATGATATAAGAGCAGGAGAAGGAGACGAACAATCATCTGAGGAACATGAGGAACTTATAAAAACTACACAGCATAAAATTAATATACACATATCCAATTAAATGGGAAGAGGAAGGGTGCAGCTGAAGCGCATCGAGAACAAGATCAACCGACAGGTGACCTTCTCCAAGCGCCGCAACGGCCTGCTCAAGAAGGCCTTCGAGCTCTCCGTGCTGTGCGATGCCGAGGTCGCACTCATCATCTTCTCCGACGACGGCCGACCCTTCGAGTTCTGCAGCAGTTCAAGGTAGCAACGTGCCTACTCCTTGATCTTGTAATTGGTTATGATATGTGTCTGAATATTAATTGCAACACGAGCCAGGAATAATTCGCTGTTTATTTCTTTTTCTGTACAAGAATTTTTTTGTTTGTCCTTATTGCACTTCCTGAACAAAGGAAGATAAGATCTCCATGCTTACTGATATATGATCTGATCTCCTATTTGGATCAGTCACTGTCGTTTGAACAAGAAGTACATACTGTTCTAGTTGTTCTTGAAGGAATGAAAAGATTAAGTATTGGAAATTGTTGAGTGGAAAGTTAATTCAAACTCAATAATTCCTTGTTGCAGTTCTCAGTGGTACCAATGTTGCAGTTGGATTTGTTCCTTGTAATCAATGAGAACATAAAAATGCAACAATATGATTAATTTTCCGAGGTTTCTTTATTCATGATCACTGCATGAACATAACCTGAAAAATGAAGTGTGCATACCCTTGATACTTAATATTGTTCTGTTCTTTAATTGCATTCAAATTTTTAATTAGCCCAATTGTTTGTTCTCTTTAATAGTTGATATGAATACCTTAGTTAATATTTCAGACTTTTCATTCAAGTAAAAGCATAAACTTGGAAACATCTCTAACTTTATTTTAGGAAGTGGATGCTTTCATTATTTGCGTCAATTAAGTATTGATCTATAGAGTTTGAGACTCCTCAAGAAACAAAAAACTGTATAGAGTTTGAGATGCATGAACTCGAATTGGATTGTTGGATCAATTGAGTTTTTTAGGGAAAAAGACAATTTAATTATATATGTTTAACATCATGTAACAATATTTAAGTATGCATTCTCATTATTGTAATTGATTTCCTTTTCTATTGTTTCTCTTGTCCTCTTTTCTGGTTTAAGATGGAGGGAGAACCAGCATAGAAATGCTGCCATTACTTGCTAATTATAACATTGACAACAAAATTTCTGCATGTTATTTTGATTTATTTTGAACTGAAGTAAAGGTCCATATTTTTTTGAAAATTAATTTACTATTAATTAACAACTCCACCATGAGTTAAAGATGTATTCAAAAAAAATATAATCAATGACTAATTTGTGTGTCAAGAGCCGAAAAGATTATTGTGACTGGAAAGGGGACTAATTTGGTTAGAAGTGCCCTAATTGTTATCTCTTGAACAATTTGAAATTGTTGATTATTTTTCAGTTCAAGGGCGATAACAATGTAGAAATTTTAAACTTCTATTCATTTTCTAGTGTTACAGAAACCTACTAACTACTTTCCTGCTTTTAACTTCTTCTTTAATTAACATTAATTTTTATAAACTAAAATGTATTCCAATTTCCTTGATTGTTTGGAAACATTTAATTAGAGGCATGACACTTAATTACTTTTCTAGCTGAAGGTACTGATATTATTAGTTAAATTAATCTCAATATCATGTTTTCATCGCGTACACCTGATCTTGGATGCACAAATGAAGCAAGATTTATCAGTATTTTGATCCAATTGGTAAGCTGCAACTGAAAATATTTGAATGACATGAAGTAAGGTTGTTGTGACTGTATGCATTGCTTTTATCTATTGATATTGTCTTTAATAATTAATGTGTATGTTTTGCAGCATTCTTAAGACAATTGAGAGATACCGGCATAATACTTGCACCACTTCAGAGGCTCTTGAAGTAAGTGAGAATCAGGTAATAAGGAGTTGCATTGCATGTTTATGCTACATATCTGACATGATAAGAAGGTGCAAATTGCATACAGTCCATTGTGTTCATTGCATGAAGCAGGTACAGCTTCTGTAATTCAACCTCTGAATGAGTTGAATTCAATTTCCGTTTTAGCTCTCCAGCGGAAAAAATGCCGGTGACCTCTTTACTTTTTCTTTCCTTTTTGGTTTCAGGATTGTGTTACCTATCAATACTATCTGAAGATGAAGTCACGATATGAGATTCTACAGCATTCAGAAAGGTGGTTTTCAGAGATGATAACTTGTCCTAGTTATAATCTATTCTGTTTGCTTGTTCTTTGAAACCTACTGCTTGTTGTCTTCTCAGAAATCTCCTTGGGGAAAATTTGAGTGCGCTTGGAGAAGGTGAACTGGAACAACTTGAAGCCCAAGTTGAGAGATCCTTAAAACAGATAAGAATGGCAAAGGTGATTCAATTTCCTTCTAAAGTTTCTCATCAAGTAGTTACTTCTTAAAGTTAACGATGGGTCTCTTTCTGTTCATGTTGCAGACTCAGTCTCTACTGAATCAACTGTGTGATCTTAAAAGAAAGGTAATGAAAATCTAAACTTTACCATCAGCCTATCTTTGTCTCTTTGAGAAGAAACAATTTGTTTCCTCCAACCTCTTCCCACCATAAGAGAGAAAAAATGCCTATTTGCAGGAACAAATGTTGGTGGAAGCAAACAGTGACCTTAAGATGAAGGTGGAAACGTCTCCCTATTTGTTGTTGCTATCTTCTTTACCATATTCTCTGGAACAGAGTTCATTAGCCCCTATCCTAACTAGAAAATCTGAAGGTCAAGTTAGGGTCCATACTTGTTATGCTTATTCTACTTCATATCAGTCAATTAAATTATTACTCGCACTAAATATTTTATACAGTTCGAGTTGTGTACGGATAAAGATGCATGCTACAATCATTATCTTTCTTTTCTATTTTCCTTTTTTTTTTTTGCTACTTTTGCAGCTGCAAGAAGTTGGACCAGAATATCTAGTGCGAAATATATGCCAGGAGAACACTGCAAATGGCTATGAATCCGCACACATGTTGATTGCCACAAATGCCACTAACATGCCTTCTCAATCAAAAGAATTCTTTCAACCCTTAAGACTGAGCAATCATCAGCAAATCGGGTGAGCAATCTGCTGTTTAGACCCTGCAAAGTTATCAGTTGTGCTGGTTGAGTTATGTGGTGGTTTTGCCATTTTGATGCAGGCATCATCCCCTTCATATGAACGACTTGTTCCAATGAGCTGCCAAACAAGATACCAGTGTAACGCTTAGTGTATGCTGTATACAATAAGTCTGCTTGTTGTGGATATCTTTAGTTGCTGTCACGCACACTCATTGCTGGTTACAATGCAGCAAGCATATCTATGAGGAATTAAATGCTTCTGTATACATTTTGTCACAATAAAATGTTCTGTGTGTGCGAGAGAGAGAGAGAGAGAAAGAGAGAGAGAGTGAGAGAGTAGTTTCATTGGGAATAATCAGACATTTGTATACAAGTATAATTATATGAAAAATAAATTAGCAATCCTTGATTGTTGGATAAAATGATGGATGTTGACGTACACCATAATGAAATGAATACACAAAAATGTCGGTGCCTACTTTCACAAAGTGCTGGTGCAGGAGGGTTGTTCGCAACCTTCATCAAGATATAGTTAATTTGTTTTCAATTTGCCTACATGTTCCTAGTTGTGGCACCACAAAAGAAGTGATCTTTTTGCCCCCGTACAAACGTTATCTAACATGTGTTAGAGTTGGTGAATACTTCAGGGCCCCTTGTTTCTCACACCGGGTTCGCCCACGTGAGCTTAGGGGAATCTGAGTATTACCCAATTAACAGTGTTGCTGGCGTACGAACGAAAGGGGAGGTTCGGGGGGCCCCGCCCCCCGACGGCGGTTTTGGGCTTTTGTTTAGCCGGCCCGTGTGGTTCAGATTAGATTTTTTCTCTGTTTGTTTGGGTTTTAAACCCGGTTTGGAGAGGCTATTAATAGCCTAATTTCTGATGTAATTTGGTGTGGCGGCTGTAAACCTAAACATATAGTGGAACCTCTTTGCAGGACGTAGCCCTCATCTCAAGGGTGAACCTGGGTAAATTTCGTGTGTCTCCTCTATTTTTCTGCAATCTCTCTGCGTCTTCTCTCCTTGTTCTCGGATTTTTCCCATCAACATGTGCAACTGTCCCTTATCTGTCTGAATTGGGCACCATTTGTTTAAAGCTCTTGTTGCTTGGCATGCAATCCACAGTTCTTGGCCAGTTCAGTCAAAGACTTAATTGTCCAAGTTTGTTTAATCCTAAAGGGAGCTACAGAACTCAACTGCTTTCCACTAAAAGAAGGGAGCAATGTGCAGAGAAACCAAAAGCAGCCTGTGGGAGGCAAAAAACAAGGCCACCTTTTGGCACTCCAAAAAAAAAAAAATCCCAATGCATAAAAAGATGAAAAGCAAACAGGAGACCTCTTAATGTGCACACACATAAGTCACTATTATCTGCCTCATCTGTGCGCCCAGATGATGCAACATGCTGCGTTTGAGGCCATTCGTAGTTGTCTGGATAAGCCACATAAAAATCAGGAAAAAAAGGGGGAGGGGGGCATCCAATTCCATCCCCCCCAGTTGGATGGAATTGGGTGCATGTTGTTGTGCAGCTTTCTCAAGGAAATGTATGCTTCTATTGGGCACAGACAGATGGATAGAGGCACCGCTCATGGTGTGATGCTGATATAACACATATGGATTGCATGCCAAATATGCACCTTAATCTGCCTGCTGGTGCATGCACCAGATGCTCCATATCATATGTACATCTCAAACTTACCACTATCTTTTCCTCTTTTTTTTTTTCTTCCTGTCTCTCTGGCCATACAACATGGGAAGGCATATATAACATTGTACCAACATCATTCTTGCTGTCTTTGTCTGCAAGATGCACATCACCATTGCCTTGATGCATGCAACAGTTGGGTGGTTCTGGATGAAGCCTCCAAGCATCTTCAATGTATTTGGCCTTGCTAATTATGGATCAAGCCGGCACAGCATTCTTGAAAACTTTCAGATGTAATTAATTAACCACTTGAAAGATCCAAATCTGATAAAATGTTCTCTGAACTGACATGTGTATGCATGCTGTTAATCTTTCTACTTGAAATTAACTAACGGTTTAAAGCAGGGAAGAAGACAAGAAAGTGAGACAACATGCATAAAGAGATATCGATCATTGGAAATTTAGCCAATTCCAGTGCAGCATGCAAGCAGACACCACTGTCTTCACATGTCTGTGCAGCAGCATTAATTAATGTTTCTGTGTACCTCCCATTAATTAACCTCAGCTACATAAAAGCAGAAACACATGAAATTAATTAAACTACTATTTATTAAAAAAACTATTAATTATTATAAATTCATATAATTTCATTTTAAATTGGGTCACCCTCTTTATTTTTTTTATAATATTCAAGGACAAAGTCATCATTTCATGTTGCACGGTAGCACTTGAACGATTGACACCTTTTCAAAGTTATACTTAAAATACCTTGCAATACAAAAGAAACAAGATAAATTAACCCACTTTATCGTTAGATTTTCTAAGTTCTATCATAATTTGGAAAAAAAAACATTAGAATACTCCTCAAATGCCAAATGAAGCTTTTGTTTGAGTTATTTTGGTTCGTTTCCCATCTCCAAGGTGACTTTATATTTTTTAAGAAATAGTAAATGACAATATATATAATAATTGGAGAAAGAAAATTTAAATTTTTTGTGGATAATAAATCAGAAAATGTAGAATAATTTAGTTTAGATTACCCCCATGTGCGATATGATTAATTTGATGCATTTGTACATATATAATCACCATTGAAGTATAAAAAATATACAGAATGTGAAGTGATTATTTTATTAATTAATATCATGTGCTATCAAACGTTGTATAATTAATATATACACACCTATAATATTATTCTCATACATAAATAATTACATTAAAATCCTTAATAATAATAATAATTCAAATTTAACTTAATAAATTGATGTACGAAAATGTTCAAGCCCAAAAAACAAAGCTCAACAAGATGATCGACCACAAAAAGGTCCACGTTTCGTCGTCGCAGGAACGCAGCCATGACCTCACACGTCACGTCAACTTTCTCTCTCCCCTCTTTCTCTCTTTCCTCTCTCTCTCTTTTCTCTCTCTCTCCCCTATTCGTATACATATGAACACCGTACAATCATTGAGCCCCTCGCTTTCTTCACCTTTATTTGTTTCCTTTTTCTTTCGGTCTTTTTTCTCTTTCCATCCAAAATTTTGACTTAGCAACCTTCACATTAAATAATATATATATAATGAAGCAAATATATTTATTATTATATATATGATGTCAATAAAAATATTTAGTAATTATTATCAATGGACCAAATAAATCGAGATCCATATCAATAAACCGGTTAAAGCTTAAATCAACGTCTCGTGTTCTTTGATGCGGTCAAATAGATGGCCAAACTTTTGCCGAGTTCAAACAATTTTTACGTGTCAAGTCTTTGAGATTTGTCTCTGACATCTCCCATATTCGTCCAGATCTCTCTCTCTCTCTCTCAATTTAAATTATTTTGCACCTTTGTTACCTACCTTATATAAATCAAATAATTAATGGAACATCATAAAGTTTGATGATAAACTTTCGTTTTAAAAAAGTATAGCCCCTCTATTGATAACTTAATTAAATTTTATTACTTAGAGGCATTCGACCAATGCTTCAATATGCATTAATTAATTAGAGGAAAATGAGAGGATTAAGGAGCAAGTGAAACTGGTGACTAAAATTCCTGGGAAAGTGACTACTTTAAAAAATAAAACATATAAAATTTGTTTTCGAAAAATGTCCAACACAACTAACTCTTTATTTATTATAGATATATCCTTTCGTACATATCATCTAGGAACAGAAAATTAGCAGTATATTAAAAATGGTAATAATTATTTTTATTATTGAGTATTGTCACTTTAATAGTAAAAAAAGTCGGAAAGACACCGAATAAGAATTTTTAATAAAATGGGTCAAACAAAAAATATTATGTTCTTTGAGGAGGTTTTTAGTAACGGCCTGTTTGGTACGAAATTTAAGGAGAAATCATTTCATTCAAACACATTTTTTCTTACTTTGTGGATCCCACGAATTTAGGGCTGGGAACATAATGGTCTAGTTTGGCTGCATTTGACAGCACGGAACATTTGATTTGTTCTGATTGTTCTGTTAAACGCAACATGTTTTCGTCATATGACATTTGACGAGAACTTTTTACTAATGTTCTTGCCTTCGAAAGTTCTTGTCGAAGGCAGGAATATTTCTTTTTTTTTACTTACGCCGCATTTTTTGACTTTTTTTTAATTTCGTTTATTTTTTAATTTTTTATAATGTATGCATATATAATATAGAATAAATTAATATATTATTATAACATAATTTAGGGATATTATAAAATAATTTATTGAATGTTATTAATTAAAAACTATAAAATAATTAGTTTTAATAATTAATAAATATTTTATTAGTTAAACTATTCAGTTATTTTTTTAAAAAAATTATTATATTTATATCTTAAAATATGTGCAAATTATAATATTAATAATATTTTAAAGATTTAATCAAAATAAATAAAAATAATATTAATAATATAACGATTTATGTAAATTATAATATTAATAATATATTCTTATTTACTATAATTTTATACCTCATAAAATAATAAATTATATTCTTAGTTCTTACTTTTTATCCAAACATTCACTAAAATTTATCCATTACATCAACTTTTTAAATCCCCATCATTACACTTTTTCATCCAAACATCAACCCAAACTTTTCCATCATATCAATTAGTTCTCGAGAACAAAAGTTCTCTCAATATTCCCGTATCAAACGCAGTCGTTGGGAACATAATGTTCTAGTTGAGAATAAAAAATGAGGTCACTGGTGTTATTCATAAAAAATGTTCTAAAGCATTTATCTTCTATTTAAACATAGCTTAGGCGACGTTTAATTATGGAATCGGGGCAGAACTACACCCTTGTTCCGTCTGGTTCTATCAAGCATCCCTTAGAATCGAGTTCCGGGGTGAGAACCAATCGGATGGAACAAGGTCATATGACTACCTCTTTTTTCTTTAGATTTAACATGATATTTTTTTATAAAAAATCATTTTTTTCTTTTCTCTGACACCATATTTTTCATAAAATACATTATTTAATAAACATAAAATAATTTTAATAAGGATTAATATAATATTATTTATTACTTATTATTTTATTACAAGTTTTAATATTTCATTAAATATATTAATTTAAAAATGATTTCTTATATTGTAATAATATATTTTTAACAAAATTTTTCCCATGAAAATTTTTTATTTTACAATTTTATTTTAATTAATAATAAAAAAGGAGTTAAAACAAGAATAGATGTTTGCTTTTTGTTTTTCATTCAAATAATATTTTGAAGATTTCGTGAGGCTATTTGTCGTCAAGTAAGAATATTTATATTCTTATTCTCCCTAAAATAGATTAGTTCCCATCCGACCGAAGAGTATATATATATCTTGAGAATAAACTTATTTAAATATGCTAAAATAGGTTAATTCTCGTCCAACCTCAAATTTATTGATCCCATACTAAACATCTCTTTAGGAAGGGAGTTGGGGTGAATTGGTAAGCTAGCTTTCTTATTTAAGCGAGATTATGAATTTGTGAGTACAAAAATTTTCATTGAAAGTGTCATCCACGAATCTATTACCAATGCGTACTCCAAGGTCGAATGAGTTAGATGGCGCTTCCTCAATATCAAGATCGGCAAAAAAGCCCATATATATCCTCCATTTTATTTAATAAGGGGGCAACACTTATATATCATACTTACTCGTCAAAATGATAAATAAATATAAATATTTTCTCATTAATAATATATATATGTGTGTGTAACACCCGAGTCCTAACTGAAAAAGAAAAGAAAGATAAAACCAAGAAGGAAAAAGATAAAATCTGGATCTAAGGAGGAGTTGGGTTCCAACCAAACTCTGACTTTTCTCCTATAAATAAGAGGCCAAAACGAGCCAAAAAGCTCCTTTTAGTTTCATGCCTAGAAATTCTTCTATTTTTGTACGCCCCTGTTTTGCTCTCTCGTAACTGAATTGTCGCCGCCCACGCAAGGGACACACCGGATGACGTGGACGACGCTGGCCGAGCACCCGAACAGAGATGAGCGGGCAGAGGAAGAGGAGGAAGAGGGAGAAGAAGACTGTAATAACAGTTTATTGGACATAAATTTTAAGTTATAGAACTAGGATAGATTCGTGATAGAATCTCGATTTTAGACTTGAAGCATGCTAGGATAGATCCCTGATATTAGTCTTATAATTTATGATGAATTTGGATGTCGGTCATAGTCGGAAAAGTCGAACGGAACGCGAACTGCGTGTCTGCGCAGTTTCTGCGTAAGAGGAACTCGGGCCGGATTTACCCGAACCTAGCCCGAGCATGCCCAGACTCGGACCGAGTTTCATTGAACTCGGTTGGGTCTGCCATTATCGCGAGCGCGATGCTCTGCAACGAAGAAGAACCCAACCCGGGATGTTGATGACCCGGGTATTTTGAAGATCGGAGGTCGGAAGAAATTCAATAAAATTGACAAAGTTTCAGAATAAAAATGATCGATTCTCCGCCATCCTAAATCGGATTGTCACGAAAAAATAGACATTTTGAAGGGCTCGAGAAGGTGGTGCATCATAAATCTTTCACGTTTCACGTCTTTTTCGTTTCCTTCGATTATCAAAATACTCATTTTTTCATAATTCTAAAAATTCCTCAAAACCTCTGTGCCACCTAAGAAATCCAAAAATGTGCGTTCTCAAAAATAGGATCTTTCGGGAGCGCTCGGAACAGTCTTGTTTAGTTGACATATATTTTTCAAATTTTTCTAAGAAATCCTTATTTTCTTTAAAAAAATTGTTTAAAAGAGTATTCAAAATGATCTATTTTTCTTCGTGCGCTTAAAAAATATTAGAAAATACTTTTCTCAAAAATTCGGACATCTCGGGACTTCTGAGAATGGCCTCGTTTGATCGTCATACGATTCTCAAATTTTTCGGATGATGTCGATAAATATATACATATACATATATTTAAATACTATACTATACTATACTATACTATACTAAACTATATTATACATATACATATAGTATTAGCGTCGATTGGTGTCGCTATTAGCGTCGTCGATGTTGTCGGCATGAAGTCGACGCTATTAGCATCGCCAGTCCTGTGACGTGAAGTTGACGCTAATGCATCGCTACTTTGTTCAGCGCCTAATTTCGCTTTTTAATAATATTAAGCGACTATTCAAAATGGTCAATTTCTTGTAGTGTTATTTAATGATGATTAGACTTTCGCTTTATATGATGTGATTGACTAGTCAAAATCTCATTGTTGGTTAATATTATGTACACGTAAGGATAAAGGCGGAGCCAGCAAAAAATTCAGTGGGTTCACATTATTAAATAATAATAGACAATGGGACTTGATCACTAGTCAAACATAAGCTGGCTTCTCTAACCACCTTACCAAAGACAGAATTGTGTTAATGTCTCTAGGAATTTCTACTAATTTGATTTTTCAGTGCCTGCACTTGCAGGCATGGGAAGACGCTTGACATCATCGAAGCGTATTCTGTCACGTGGTAGGATGCGATTTGGGAGCATTACAATATATATATATATATATATATATATATATATATATAGTCAAAGATTATGTTTTAATAATTGTGCTTTGACATAGGTTGCTAATTTTACCTTCATAATATAACAACAAGTCTAATTAATACAACAAACGATCGAACAAATATACTTTAAAATATTTTGCTACAAAAATTAAAAAAACAGACTCTACAATGAAACGCTTGAACTGATTCAAGTGGTGCATGAATTATCCAACCGTCAGCTCTCAATGTGCAGCAGCTTAATTAATCAACTTGATCCAAGAAAATAATTCAAGTGCCACAAACACACACACTCTCTCTCCTCTCAATTAATTAAGTAGTCGACCTAACAAACAACGTACGAAAACGAATTAATCTTATGATCTAGTGATCATAGGCTGGTCCAAATCTAGTAACACCACACGACAATGTAACATACAATTATGAAACATAATTACAATGTGTGTGTCTACGTTAATTATATAACCTCTTAGTTGTTGCTTGTACTTACGAGGTAAATTACGTTATCCCATTCATCCACAAACAAATTTTATATATCGACGCTTTGATCCACTCCATCGGACTCATAAATAAAATACATCAAAAGGTAAAAAAAAGCAGAAGGAATGTGTGACTCTCTCTCTCTCTCCCTCCACCTTTTTACGTTTTTCTTTTCTTTTCTTTTCCCTTTGTTAATTCAGTGCGGCATGTCTGATGAGAGAGAAACATAACCCGGTTACCCAGACAAGAGGGATAAAATATATATATATATATATATTGTTAATACCTAGAAACACACAACCTACCTACGTACGAGCACACGCAGGAGGAGGAGGAGGAGGAGAGAGAAAGAGAAGGGAACCAGAACCGAAGCCAAAACCTTACTTACGTACCGTCTTACCACTTTAAAAAGATGGCCCCATGCAGCCCTCGCTCGCTATTTCACCCCCCCTTCTTTTTTACTTGCCCTCTTTCTTCGGCTCTGCGGTGGACAGCGCGGATGGGACCCAGCGACTGGTCCCAGCCATCACGTCACGCCCTCGCGTGCAAACAGGCTACATAAATCGGCCCTCGCCAATGGCAACTCGACACCGCCTTCGTCTCCTTTTCTCCCCCCTCTCCCTCTCTCTCTCCCCTTCCTCCTCCTCCTCCTCCATCCCTTCATTCCTTCCCCTCTCTCTCTCTCTCTCTCCCAGTTCTACAGAGGACCGAGAGGAAATCTCTTCTCTCTCCTCTCTCCTCATCTCTTACTATATTTGGTGCTGCTGCGCCGCTCGTGTGACGGTGCGCAGCTGCCTGTTATACGCTGCTGCTTGCTCTTTGCTTGCTGCTGATACGTGCACAGGGTACTGTGGGATGCATGATCTGGAGGTGAATTAGGGTTTTGCGGTGGTCGGTCGATCGTTCGATTGCTTTGTCGCAGGGATCTGAAGTAGCAATGGGGAGGGGGAGGGTGCAACTGAAGCGGATAGAGAACAAGATCAACCGGCAGGTCACCTTCTCCAAGCGCCGCGGCGGTCTCCTGAAGAAGGCGCACGAGATCTCCGTGCTCTGCGACGCCGAGGTCGCCCTCATCGTCTTCTCCACCAAGGGCAAGCTCTACGAGTATGCCACCGACTCCAGGTCGCCTCTCTCTCTCTCCCCCCTCTCCCTCTCTCTCTCTCTCTATCTTTCTCTATCTCGTCCCACTTCGGCTTCTTTTACTTCTTTATTAGTTGTGGATTCTCCCTCCATGTTCAGCTCTTTTGCCACAACATTGATTCGTTTCCCCTTTCTTCATGCTCTTGCTTCTTTTTTATCCATTTCCAGTAGATTGATATATATGTCTGAGAACTGCTCGCGTTCGATGTATGAAGTGTTGTATCGTTTCTACCTTTTCCTCGAAGTTGGTTTTCTTCGTCCGGTACGTGTTTGTGCTAATAATGGTGCTTGGAACAGTTGAATCTTTTCCTTGCTGTTCTTTGCTTTCTTTTCCCCCCTTTCATTCAGCAAGCAAGAGTTACATGATCGTGATGCTGTTTAAGGTTGCAGTTTTCCTGGAGCAATTCCAAGATCGATCCAAGCGTTTTGTTCCTCGGCCTCGTGATACTTTATGAAAAAAAGTAGATACTGCTGCTATTTTTGGGGTGTAGTAAATAGTTGCATCCAGAGATAAAAAGCCATTCACCTCTCGTTTTAGCATCGTTACGCCCTTTCCCCATATATCTATGCATCGTGTGTACGTGGATCTAGGGTTTTGTACTCTCCCTTCCTCTTTCCCTCTCCCTGCCTTAATGATCCCTCGGCTCTTCTTTCCTTTGTTTCTTCAAGTTTGTTGCTTCTACTATCATGATCATTCTCTTCAAGAGATTAAAGCATGCATCATAATTCATTACTTTTTAGTACTCCTTGAAGTGAACTTAATAGTCCTCTATATGATTTTCGTTCTGTATTTATATGGTGAATTTTGTATGTCCTTTCTGTCTTCTTTCTATCCTGCTTTATTAATTAATTCTGCCTTTTATTTGGATCTTACTTATATAAGAGCTGTTTATGCACAAATGTTTTACTTGAATGACTTGCTTATGGAGAAATATTGGTCGAAAAACAGTTATTTTTTAAATAACCCTTTTGTGCTTAATCTTGCTTCATCAGATCAGTGATTAAGTGAAGATTTTGAATTGCCTTAATTTTGTGCTGGAGCAAATTAATTTCTTCGATGATCTATATATTAACAGCTTTCTTTTTATTTGTTTGTCGTGACCTTACGAGCTTGAACATGCCATATATGTCTAATTTGCTTGCCGTACATACGTTGTTAATTAAGTACTCCCTTGTAAGATAATTATAAGAAGTATGCTCCAAAAGAATCAAAACTAATTTTGAGATCTTATGTGTGTATTGTAACTAATTACAGGTAATTAATCAGTGTGAAGATTCCTTTGTGATTAACTCTGAAAGAAAAGGAATTCTTCAGAATTATGCTCTAGACAGCTTCCTCACTGGCTTGATGGTCATTCTAAATTATCTGATGTTGTGATCATGGTTTGATGGTCATTCAATTATCTGATGTTGTTTCATGAGTTTATTTTCTCAGAAAGTGTTTTGGCTTACCATTCAATATACTTATAATCCTGAATTTTTAAAGGCACAGAAGTAGCAAAAGGACATTACTATATATATGAGCTGCATATATTACTCATTTCTTGTCTAGTTCGTATTTCATGATCCTCAAGCTCAACGAACACCAACATTCCCAGGGAATGGATCCTACAATTTGCAACATTTTCTATATCATTCTTGCCCTTTTTTAGCAATTATTTCTTTGAAATCATACTTCAAAGATACCTCCTTGTTGTCTTAATTTGTTTATGTAGCTTCGATACTGCAATAACCATGTCTTAATCTATATGGTAACAAGTCTTCTTCAAGATATGCTTATCGTACTTGACGATTGTGTTGTGTCAAGTTTGTTCTGACAACAACGTATGCGGTCAATACGTATTAGGGGAATGCAGAGTGCATGTTTATAGCTTGCTTGTAAAACGCCAAAGTTCTTTGCATGCATGCATCTCTTGCTTTCTTGTCACAACCACATAAGTTTGCCTTAGCACAACATATCCAAGTTTCTAGATATATTTACAAACCATTTCAAAGTCAACTTTCGGATTTAGCATATATCATAATAGTAACAGGCAATTAACTATGCATGCACATTATACTTTCCTGGGTTTATACTTTACATAAAATGAATGGAAAAAATAACAATTGAAGGAAATGTTCTTATGACTATAATTTGTGATTTGATATCATTTCCAATCAAATGTTTCAGCTATATATTTAAAACTGATTTCTAAAATTTCTGGTCATAACTAAAGAGTGGTGACCAATGTCTTCAATCTAAAGTCTTTTTTATTGGCTGCACAAGCATGGCGGTGGCAATGCTGGGCATTTATGGCAAGAGTTGCACTAGAGCCCTCATGCCAACCATGTTTGTGGGATACTGATCCTTTGGATGAATGTGTTAACATGGAATGTAATAGGCCTCCGAGAAGCCAAAAGGCACCTAACACTTGACCCTTATAATAGTAGGTTAGGGCGCTCCTACCTCTCCTGATGACACAAAACTAGAACAATGCAGCAGGAACAATGCAGCAGTCCCACATGGAGACATTGGTGGATCATGACTCATTGGGCGTGTTTTAGGACCCTAGATTCCTGGATGAAGCTTTACTCAACCTTAGTTCTACCACATGAGGAAGAATGTGTAGGAGGAACTTGTTTGGCTAGTTGTTAAAACACCAGTTGAGAGTGGGCAGATTATGAGGAAATAAAGGAAATGTATTGTAAAGGAGAGTACAAGAATCTCAACACACTCATATGGAGAGGGCTAAACTCTAGAAATAAGATAAAAACATCTGTTGCCTAAACAAAGTAATAACTAGCTATAAATACAAAGTGTTCATTAACTAATATCTGTAACTATCAGCTAGTAGTAGACTGCCATAATGTCTTCTCCTGTCAGTTACTTCATGGGTCCTCCACTACTTTTTCTGCTGCCCTATTGCCACATTTCTTCCTAAAATAAGTCTTGAAAGGTGCTGGGCTTGTATCATTATTCCCTCCCCTGAAAATACGCCTTGTCCTCAAGGCGGAAAAAAAGGAATTGACTACGAAGAAGATCATACTCTTCCCAACTCGCTTCTTCTGCAGGATGATGCTGCCATTGAATGAGTAATTCAAGCACAGGAGCTCCTGAAATATTTTTCCAACGATGTGCTAGCACCCTATCTAGTTCTACTAAAAATTCCATCTCACTTGATAGTGGCAACAGTGGCGGTGTTGAAGGCCTAGTTAGACCATGAGCAGGACGTAATAAGGAGACATGAAAAACTGGATGAACTTTCGAATCAGGTGGTAGTTATAACTCATATGCAACTGGACCAATTTTTTAGCGGATGATAGAATAAGGACCGAAGAAACGAGGAGAAAGTTTCTCATTTCTCCTTTTAGCAAGGCTCCTTTGACGATAAGGTTGTAGGCGAAGGAAAACTATATCTCCCTCATTAAAAAATATATCACGTCGCTTGGAATCAGCTTGAGATTTCATCCTTGCTTGTGCTCGTATGAGATGAGATCGTAATAACTTTATCATGTCATCACGAGCTAATAATTGAGCCTCCAAATCAGCAAGTTTAGTTTCTCCAGGAACAAAATGGTGTAATGAAGGAGGTTCTCGACCATATTCTGCATGAAAAGGTGTAGTTTTGCCTGCACATAATAGCCTGTGTTGAAGGAATATTCAGCCCAGGAGAGGAAGGAATACCATGAACGAGGTTTATCCCATGCAAAATAGCGAAGATAAGTTTCCAAGCAATGATTCACCACTTCTATTTGGCCATCAGACTGAGGATGGTATGTTGTGCTCATTTTAAGTTGTGTATAGCTGAGACAAAAGAGCTCTTGCCAAAAAACACTCAGAAAAATAGTGTCACGATCTGACAAAATGGTATGAGGAACTCCATGCAACTTGACAATTTCTTGGCAGAACTTTGTAGCTACTGTCTTTGCAGTGAAGGGGTGTGACAAAGCAATGAAGTGGCTGTACTTGCTAAAGCGATCCACCATTACCAGAATTGCTAAGGCAATGTTTTGGCCACAATTTGACATGGGCAGCATGCTTGGCAAACTCCTGACGGTATTCTTGTACACTTCCTGTCTGCTTGAGGTTACATAAATGTTCATCCGGGTTTTGAAATTCTGTTGGACCATAATTTTCTTGAAGGACAATCACAAGTTCTTCTCAAAACATGATGGTGCGTTCACTATTAATCCAAGCAAACAAATCAAGAGTCTCATTCTAGATGCGTTGCAGCAACTTCCACTTTCAAATCTTCTGGGGTTTGATAATAACGAAATAACTTCTCTGCTTTGAGAATCCAACCTCTAGGGTCACCTCCCAAATACTTAGGGAACTCCATCTTAGTGTATGGTCGATGTGAAGATTGACGCATCCACCAAGGCATATCTGATTCAGTTTCTATATATTCAATCCACGAGGATTTATTACGATTGCAGTGACTCGTACCAGCATCCATTCTTTTTCCTTTATCTTGTTGCGCCTGACTGGTTTCAGTAGTTGCATGGGAAAAAGATTGTGTTTTCAAGGCTTCTACTTCTGCAGCAATAACGTCAATCTTCTCCAACTTGGAAACTATTGTGGACAATTGTTGAGAAATATGATCAGTGGAGTGATTGGGAGGTTGGTCAATGGTGGAAGGGTCGGATATGGTATTTACCATGATGGATCAGATGGCTCTGATACCAAAATGTTAAAACACCAATTCAGAGTGGGCAGATTATGAGGAAATAAAGGAAATGTATTGTAAAGGAGAGTGCAAGAATCTCAATACTGCCTTACAATACCCAGAGCCCGTATGGAGAGAGCTAAACTCCAGAAATAAGATAAAAACATCTGTTGCCTAAACAAAGTAATAACTAGTTATAAATACAAAATGCTCATTAACTAATATCTGTAACTGTTAGCTAGTAGTGTGATGTGTCTTCTCCTGTCAGTTATTTTATGGGTCCTCTACTACTTTTTCTGCTGCCCTATTGCCACGTTTCTTCCTAAAATAAATCTTGAAAGGTGCTGAGCTTGTATCACTAGTATGCTTGCACTATGGGATAATTAATAGTTGAAGATTTTGATATCACTTTGGAGATTGAATGCCAGTTAAGGAAGAGATTTTTCTTATCAATAAACATGGATTGGTGAACTTTTCCTTATTAAGATTATAAATAAAAAAGATGTTGCCATTTTTATCAGTTTAAGTGTTTAAGGGACGGGACTCGTGTCGAGTTGGGTTGGGTTAACAACCCTTAGGGACAAAAAATTTGACTAGCCAACCCGGTTCGGGTCAGGTGATTGTGGCACTTGATCGCTCTTTTTTTTCTTACTTTTTTATATTATTTAATACAAAAATTATTATTTAATATTCATTTTAAAAAAATCTAATTATTGAAATATTATTCCATATTTAAAGTGATTTATTTTGATTTTTTAAATTTTAAATCAAATATAGAACTAAAACTAATTAAAAAGTAAATAAATAAAAATAAAAAAGTTTGGATTATTGGGTTGGGGTCATTGTGTTCACCAGGTCAACCCAATGACCCACCATCCCACTCCCTTATTCCTCAACCTTTTCACTTTATTCACTAGAGCATGACTATCCTACAACCTTAGCTCACTCCCTTATTTCACACCATGTCACATAAGCATATCAATTAGTGAACATCACAAAACTATAGGGACTCTTTAGATATGATCACATCCAATTGTTGGAGGATGGCTCAAAACCTCATAACAAAGCATGGTGTAGTCTCCTAATGTCGATGTGACCTTAGCAACCAAGAAATTGTCCTCTTGATTTGCTCGTGCTACGATTTTCTCAAGAGACAGCGATAAGATAATTGCTTGGCTACAAATTAAGATGCAAATATTGAAGACAATTGCAAGGATTGTGATAAGATATCACTTTGTATTAGTTAGTTGTTAGTTAATTAAGTCGTGGGTAGTTAGAAGTTGTATGAGTTAGTGGCTACTTAAGAAAGTAGAGGATAGTTAGTTATATTTGTATTTGCATGTATACATGCATGTGTTTTAGATTTATGAGAGCCTTTGGAAATGTGTTGATCAGTTACGTAATTGGAGTTTGGTCCACTCCATACGGACTTATGGAGTTTTGTCATCTCGAATTGACAAGTTATTAGTAGTAATTGTGTTTAAAATTCTTGCACTTTTACTACTAATAATAGTTATCCTAATTTTATTTTAGTTGTATTTTCAGTTCGTATCAGCCTCAAAGATCCTAGTAGCAAATCACAAAGAAACAACATTCATTCAGGAGAAATCAACTTTACATATTACAAGTGAAAACTCATTCCATAAGAAGAAAAGCTGGATGTTCATATTGGTCCAAAAATTCCTCTCTTGACTCAAAGATGGAGTTAATCAAGTTTGGAGGCTTCAATTGCACATGTAGAATATTATTATTAGTTTTCTTTTCTCCGCCTTGAGGACAAGGCGAAATTTTAGAAGGAATATGCTGATAAGATATCACTTTGTATTAGTTAGTGGTTGGTTAATTAAGCCGTGGGTAGTTAGAAGTTGTATGAGTTAGTGGCTAGTTAAGAACGTAGTGAGTAGTTAGTTATATTTGCATGTTATAAATACATGCATAAGTTTTAGATTTAGGGGAGCCTTTGGAAAATGTGTTGACCAGTTATATAATTGGAGTTTGGTCCACTCCATACGAACTTATGGAAATTTGTCATCTCAAATTAACAAGTTATTAGTAGTAATTGTGTTTAAGATTCTTGCACTTTTACTACTAATAATAGTTATCATAGTTTTATTATAATTGTATTTTCAGTTCATATCATATTGTGCATTAAGATTAGCTAGGAAAACATCAATAACTCACTCAGTGAAGGCGATGACGACGATGCCATTATAGATGATCCTCGATCACTCTAGCATTTGAAACAATTTTTTCTTCATAGGGCCCTGAGTGGTAATCCAGCCACTCTGCTAATCATGTTTTTCTTTAGGCTAGTCACTCTTGCCATGGACCAAGACATGTTAGACCAGGAGGACAAATGTGGTGGATCTTGGATGCCATATTTTGTATGAGCTTTGATAGACATTATTTCATCTTTCCACCTTGATAGTACAAGAAGACATGGTTGATGGGAACAACTAGAAGGTTTTCAACAAGAGCAATTTACACTCATCTCTTCTAACAACATGGCCAAGTGATCATTCATGAAAGATTAGAGATAGATTTTGAGATTTCAAAGACCCATCTACCTCTGAAATCATGCACTTTGCTTGATTGATAATCGCATGTAGATGACATTTGTCAACATGATAACTCATGCCATACAACAACAACAACAACAAAGCCTTATCCCACTAGGTGGGGTCGGCTACATGGATCATACGACGCCATTCCGCTCGATTAGATTCGTTGATCCATGTTCATAAGATTCGACATGATTTTATGTTGGCTGTCGGGGCCTAACACAACCCTCCTCCTTTATCCGGGCTTGGGACCGGCTATAAAATATAGGCGGAGTTATGATAACTCATGCCATATGGAAAAATATTGTACATCATAAACCTTTTTTACTTGAAAGTATTAAAGAGTGTCTTAGTAATTTTTTATTTACAAGCCTCTGTTCTACTTTTATTTTTTGTTTACAATCCTCTATTCTTGTATGAGCTTTGTTGTTGTTAAAAATATTAAAGAGTTGTATGAGCTTTGTTGTTGTTGTTGTTGTTGTAATCCTCTATTCTACTTTTTCCTCACTTATAAATTTGTCAATTTGATAACAGTCTTCATATTCTATAAAAAATGTGTGGGTGTGTGTCAGAAAAGCTTGATTCATTAGATGATGCAGGGATGCTGCCATTTTTTCTCATTTATCTTTAATTATTTGCACCATGAAGCTTTTTTTGATAACTCATTGTTTGTTGAACAGCATGGAGAAGATTCTTGAACGCTATGAACGTTATTCCTATGCGGAAAAAGCCCTAACTTCATCAAATCCTGACTCCGAGGTAGAAAACTCATTATTTCTAACATGTTAAAATAGTATGCTAATATTCTTTAATCATCATAGACTCATTCACATGCTGTTTATGCCTAAAGCTGTTGTTTTGTAGGCAAGAGTTTTGCACATTAACCAAAACATATGAAATTTTCCATGTACCTCAATGAATGGAAATTACAGAATCCATTTAGGATTTTGATGGTTTTCTTATACAGTAAGCTGTAAAACTATGGATTGTTGAACATGATAGCATGCATGACAACTAGCCAGATCTATTACATGCAACTTTGTGCTCTATTACTATGTTCGGAAGATGTCTGACAGGGAAACTGGTTCTACGAGTATAGCAAACTCAAGGCTAAGGTTGAGGCTTTGCATAAGAGTCAAAGGTAAACTTAGTGTTCATTGCTTTGTATATATTTCTTTTTTTAATTTAATATTGGAACAAAATGATTTAATGTTAAACAAAAACTTTTAGGCATCTAATGGGAGAACAACTCGATTCGTTGAACCACAAGGAACTCCAACAACTAGAGCATCAGCTCGAAAATTCTCTGAGGCACATTAGGTCAAGGAAGGTAAAACTCTGGTTATCTTTTCTTTACCTACAAAGTAGTAACAAGAGGCAATCAAGCTGTTCGCTATCTACGCATGATACGAGACCTTTCAGTTTCACCTCAAGGCTTTGTAGTGTTTATTTGGTGCTTAATTAATAAGCTTTGTGCTGTTTCAGAGTCAAGTCATGTTAGAATCAATTGCTGAACTCCAGAGAAAGGTATTTTTTTACTGTTCCTTCATCTATCATATCTTTAACTTTAATTTTTGTCCAGTAGTTTAAACATAAGTGTATACGTATGCTATAGTTCTTTAAAATAGATAGATGGCAGATCAAAACCAAACACTTATTTAGATCATTAATGGAACCATTTTCGACATGTCAAGATCGCAGGAAAAGGATATATATTTATCTGATATAAAAGAGTTTCTTTTATTTTTGAAACTGTATCAAATTTTTGGTGGGTTGTGCTTATTCTCAGTAGCAAGAAAATGATTTACCACATGCACTTACCTCATTAGAACGCTTGCCGAAATGATGTTCCGGTACCTGCTTAATTGAGTGCACTCAATTTGGTTGAACACTGTAACCTATTTCCTGTTTAGTTTTTTACATAGCATGACAGAGTTTTAATTCGTTATTTATGTATTATGCATGTCCGTAGTTCAAATATCTGAAATCTAAATAGGTTTCTTTCTCATTGACTTAATGAAACTTTTATGAAAGGAAAGATTTTTCTTGTTTCCTTTTTTTTTTAAAAAAACCAACATGATTTTTCATTTATGCACAGGAAAAGTCACTTCAAGAGCAAAACAAAACACTGGAGAAAGAGGTGAGATACCACGCAAAAAATAGAAGCACAGATGGGAATAACGATGATATATATGAGTGATAATTGAAACTGATAAATGTTCTGTGAACAAACAGCTAGTGGAAAAGCAGAAGGCAAAGGAATTAACCCAGCAAGTCCTCTGGTCGGAGCATCAGAATCCACAGCTACAATCCAATTCCTCCTCCTTGCCGCCTTCCGTAATGATGTCAGAACCTCATTCAGCTGTCTTCGGCGTCAGGTATCCATCTATCCATCTGCAGCATCCCTATACATGAACACGAAGTTCCCCAACAGCTGTTTTTTATGTAAACAAACGATATTTCCTTACCAAGAGAACTTTTTTATTGTGGAATGTGATGCTATTACATGACTTCGTTAGCTTTAATGTTCACCCAGTTGCATGGCACGCTAGCTCTAATCCATAGTTCGATCATGCATGCCATCTTGTCGCTGCTCCTCCTTGAACGTAGAACTTTCGTGCCATATATGATTCATACATGATCCAGCTAATTATTAAACTTACGAGTTATATACATACGTACGTCACATGAAAGAAGTCCAAAAGGACGGACCTAATTTTGTTTTGATCATCCATTCCACATACGCATGCAGCAACTTCCAAGGAAGCGGCGCCGCTGGTGACCACCGTGCGGACGAGGAAGAAGACGCTCAACAGCAGTTGCGTATAGGAGGAGGAGGAGGAGGAGGCGGCGGCGGCAGCGGCAGCGGCAGCGGCAGCAGCAGCCTGTTGCCTGCATGGATGATTAGCCACCTGAATGGGTAGGGCAGCTACATGTATATCGCATGGTGGACGCGCTCGAGACATGTGAGATGGCAAATTAATTAAGCAGTGGTCTGCCGACCAACAATGTGTGTGTGCGCGCTATATATGTTATGTATATATACGTAACGTACTATGTTATGTTATGATCAGACATGCAGTTGCTACTAATTTTCGAGCATGCAGCCCCCCCCCCCCCCTCCTTTCCATCAGGTAGGTCGAGGGACTTTTCCATTTACTCGATTGTGGAGATATGAAATAAGTCGTCCACAAGTGGAGCGGACTTGTCACCTACTTAATTTGGCTACATACATTATAACAGATCACTGCGAGTTCCAAGTTTTTTTTCCCCCTTGGTCTAAATGATTCAGTATGCGCCATCATCATTCCATTCTCTTCTCCCTTTTTTGTTTTTCTTTTATACAAAAAATAAAAACTGAAAATAAAACAACACAAATTTTGATAAAAAAATAATCTTAAATATGTATTATTTGTATGTTGTATTTTTTTCTTTAAATATAAGTTGCATAAAATAATTTCGTTGATAATAAAAAATGAAATGAAATGTTTTCAATTAATTGTAATTAATATATTTATTTTTCGAAATTATTATATATATATTGAATTAAATTGCACAATCAGGTCATGTAAGTTCAATTCCCAATCAATCCGGAAAGATCCGATTGAGAAAACTTCCCGAATTGGGTACAAACTCTTGAGATCCGATCAAAATCGCGTTGGACTCAGGGAGCGACTGTTGTCTCAAACGCGGTTTTGTTCACCTTTATTTGGACCCTCTCATACTACACGAATGTTAACAGCCTTGGAAATGCTTAGAGTTTATAGATCTTATTAAATAGAAAGGAAGTGTTTCTATTTATTGAATTAGAAATTTATAGATCTTATTAAGATTTTAAATTTAATTCATAAATTTTTTATTTGATGAATAAAAAAAAGATGTCCCTCATTCAAAGGAGCCTTTTAAAGGAGTGACAATGCCCATTAAATCCTTTAGAATGACTCGTATATATTATGCTCACCCTGCCAAATATATTGGATTGTATATTATGCTATGTTAACTCCGCCTATGTTTTATAGCCGGTCCCAAGCTCGGGTAAAGGAGGAGGGTTGTGTTAGGCCCCGACAGTCAGCGTAAAACCATGTTGAATCGCATGAATATGGATCAACGAATGCGGAATAGCGTCGTATGATCCATGTAGCCGATCCCACCTAGTGGGATAAGACTTTGTTGTTGTATATTATGCTATGTTGAGACGGTTGATTCACTTAAGCTAAAGAAAAGTCCGCAAACACAGTTTTTATTGTATAATGTTGCTGCATCTTTACAGCATACATGATGCTATTATCAAAGTCATCATATATGTTTGAAATGAATGATAGAGGATTTAATATCCCTCAGAATCAAAGACAGCTATTATCAACAGGTTTAACATGAATTTGTGGATTTTTATCCTAATGTACAACAGAACAACGCCAAAAGTCTACCCAATGAAGCTGTCGACATCTCAGCAGACCTCTACATCATCACAATTGCCTTGCTCCAACAGATGTTTCCTGTGAATTTTAAGTCAGGGACGATCTCTTTAGCTATATGGACTCCTTTAGGTAATTCTGGTGACCGGAATGACAAAAATGTTACCAAAGCAATTACCTCAATATCTCACACATACGTGCCAAGGAGTCTGCATGGTGTTGAGAAGCAACACTGGCGATATCAAGAGAATTGGACAAATTGGCCATCTCTGCAAGTTTGAACTCGCACAACTCTTTCAAGGAGCATGCCTCAGTTAATACAGCTGAATGACCTCCTCCAGCTGCCAATCTTCTTACCTCTCCGACACACCTTTGGAAAAAAAACAAAATCAACTTAGGAACTGTACCATTAATGATCAGAGAACCAAGTCCACAGTAATATCCTACCAGTCAACAGGCGAGAGCAACCGTGCATATGTAGACTTGTCGTTCGCTGCTTGGCCATAACTATTATAACCCCATCCATATATCCTCCCATCCCGCGTGGATATGAGCGTGTGAGAATGACCACAGGTAACAAGTTGCACACCATAAGGTATGACCCGGAATGGAATATTCAGTACCATGTCTGAAGCATTCGCGACGCAAGAGAAGAAACCGTTCCGACGGTCTAGTCCAAGCTGACCTGCCTGCCCACCACCCCAGGTGTAAAGAGCACCTTGAGCAGTTAAAGCACAAGTATGTACACCACCGCATGCAACATCTTTAATGGTTGTACCATCAAGTGCAACCACCCACCTTGGAAGCAATTCTTTATCTCCACTCTGAAGGGAGCGATGCCCAAGCTGTCCCATGCTCCCTAATCCCCAAGTGTACCTGGAAGAGTGTAAGAACAGAGACATAAACTGGTAGAACAAAAGAAATATGATAGCTGTCGCTAATGGATCATTTCTAACATTAATTTCAAACAGAATTTGCTGAAATGACATACAAAAACTCTGCTGAGGAATGCTGAAAACCTAGTGCAAGTTTTGTACTTGCTAAGGAAACAATAAAAAACACTGCAGTCATGTGCATGTGCAGGTAAGACTTACAATTCTGCTCACCATAATGAAATAATGGGGAAGAAGAAATCCTAAAACAACATTCAAAGAATGTGGACTCACAATCATGGTTTCTAGTTGGAACCTCATGTAAGTAAGATACAAGGTATATTCTACAAACTACTGCAATGGGCAAAATAAACAAGGAAAAACAATGAAGTAAATGCGCAGAAAGCACAAGTTTAAGTGATAAGCAGTAGCTAGTCCGACAGTAAAAGTGACGCAAGCATGAGGATCATGATGAAAGAAGATATAAAAAAAAGATAATATAAAGGATGCACCAGAACAAGAGATAGGATGTTGATCAGAAACTTGCCAAACCAGAATGGACACTAACTCTAGAGAAATAGACTGTTAATACATATATTCAACAATATTTAATAAAATTTATAAAAAAAAATCAAATGCATGAAGCACTATAAAATACTCAAAGCAAGAAAATTTACCATGAAGGATCAACAACAAAAGATAGTTCAAATTCAGTTAGCAAAAGATGAGCAGAATAAATTCATCCATGTTCATATTTATATTTCAAGGATTGAGAGAATGAAGAATTTTATGAGAGGTAAGGACTAAGGAGCTCAGTTAAAGTAGAAAAACCAGAGACGTACGAAGTCTTTGATAAAGTAATGAAATTTCTCTGATATATATTTGTGCATATATGTGGTCAACATTTACTATCCACACTTGGGGATGTTAAATGTTTACACTTTCTTGGAAATGACAAGGCCTACTACAAAGTAGGATTCGAAGTTTTCAGGGGTAAAGAAGATTGAAGTAAGGTAGTCAGATATATTAAGTTTCTGGGATTCAAAACACTTGTAAGCATCGGTAGAAAGAGAAAGAAACCAAAACCCCCAACCATTTTAGGAAATAGTTAGTTATAACTTTAAATTCTCCTACAACATAAAAGTACATGAACAACAAAAAGGAAAAAAAAAGTAAAAATTCAAGAGGAGAATGACCATCTAAAGTCTCCTCGCGTAACAAGTGAGAAACGAAAGGCACTACCATAACGAATTGGCAAGACAGTGTTTGTAAGAAAGAAACAGAACTTCCGTGAGAAAGTATTAAAAAGAGAAGGGCAACAACAAGAAGAGTGCATGTCTATTTTTAGTAGCTTGGCACTATCTCATCTTCCAAGTCAGTCAATTTCAGCTTACTAGATTTAAGACCCAATATGCCACTGGTGTCATGCGAGAAACCACAAAGTCTCATCTTCTATTGCGGACAACTCTAAAAACCAAATTCCTCTCAGATCACTTACACCTCTCCATCTTCAGATACTGCTGCCGTGTGGTACTCCCCGCATGACACTTGCTTAATCTTCACAAGTTCAGGGGCTTCATCTAGGAACTTTGCATAAATTTTCAGTACATGAGCTCCCTGCAGTCCTTCAGAAGTAAAACCTCTGCCAAGCTGACCATACTCATTGTAGCCTGGTTTGTCAGAAAGGTAACACGTATCTAGTTAATTCCTGGTTTTGGATTTCACAACTATTACATTGGAGTGGCTTTCTTCAAAATTTGACATATGTTGTCACTTTATTGCCATTTCTATTTTTAACATGTGAAAAACCTTTTTTCTTAAGATCTGGAACCACAGCTATCGCGTGTAGCAGAGTGGCCTTTCTATTCAATATTTATCTATAACTTACTAATAAACCTTGAGACAACTCAGACTCTGAATCTGAAGATGAAAAATCTTTATAAGATAGTCAGAATAATTACCCCATGATTGAAGCAAGCCATCCTCTGATAAGGCCATCACATGAGCAGACCCACAGGACACTTGGTGCACGGCCTGCATGAAAGATGGCTAGTGTTAATATGTAATAAATGGCATAATAAGAAAACATTTAGCAACATATTAGAGCTCAGAATGTAGAAATGGACAAGTGTCTTAAATCTCATAACCAATAAAACTGTCAACTGAATAAGATGAGTGAAGATTGTTACCAATTGAATTTATGAGCATCACACAAGATGATGAGCAATGAGTTGCCAATAATTCCAAGAAATATCAAAAGTTATGACAAAAGGGAAAAAAGGTCAATAAGGTTGATTACCGTATTGGGAGTAAAGGCTCCATGGTACAAACGTGGATAGTTTGATCCCTGCATGGAAATGAATGAAAATATTTAAGCTAAAAGAATATTACAATAATTGTAATAGATGAGATCCCTAGGAATCAAACACATGCACTCCTAATGAAAGAGAGAGTCCCTAGCCACCTTGCTATGGGATGGTTGATAAAGGAATACCACAACAATTATTCCAAGAGATAAAGACATGACACATTAATAGAATTCCAGACATGAAGGTCAGTCAAGCACCTGATTTTGTCCCCAAACCCAAAGCCTCCTCGTCGACAAGGTGCCATCATTCTCCCTGGGCTCTGCAATAGCAGCAGTACAATGTGCTCCACATGATACAGATTTCACAATCTCTGACTGCAACAATTTAACCTTTCTTGGAAGCTTCCTATTTTGCTCAGTTCCATCTCCTAATTGGCCAAAGTCATTGGCGCCTTCATTTCCAACACATGGAAAAAATGCAGGTATGTGGTCAGTTTAAAAGCTCTAAAATAAAATACCAGTCTTGCCCATATGCATGGAAGGTCCAATGAAAAATAAATATCTCAAAGATATAGCGATAACACAAAAGATAAAACATATATGAGCATTGATTTTTCATTGTTGAATAATATGAATGCCATATTATGACATGCACTACATCTAAAGTGTGGGCAGAAGGCAGAATGGCCAGTGGCACAGTCAAGAAATATGAGTTCAGATTTACAACTTGTAACATATCAAAAAAATGGTCACCGCCTATCAAGAATCATTCATAGCCCTTGCCTACAATTAAAGAGGCCAAGAGACTAACCCCACGTATAGAGAGATCCATCAGAGGCCACAGCTGCGGTGTGCTCTCGACCGCAGGCCACGTCCAACCATATAAGATTCTCCCCTTCGGAGCATTTAAACCTGCTCGGAGGAAGGCTCTTGGGGATCCTCAGATGACGTTCCTCGCCCTCCCTTGCCGTCTGCCCGCTGTAGTTGTATCCCCACACGTATATGGCGCTCTTTATGGGTGGGTTGGCCATTCGGACGCCGTTTAACAGTTCATCAGCATCCATTCCCTTCTGCAGAAAACTTATATCAACATCTGAAATCAAAGCCCTCATCTAAATCAGATCAATTTACTACATAAAACAGAAATACAACAACAACAACGAAAGAACTCCTTTTGACACCAAGAAGAATGCAGCCAGTCGGTCCAAAGAACTAAAAATTTCATCATAAACGAGGAAGCAAAATGATTTTCTTAGTATAAATTGGAAAACAAAGTAGCAGAAGAAGGTAATTTGTTTTCCACGTATCATTCCAAAGAAAACGTTCGTAGGCTTCTTCTGTCGAAAATCTGTGCTCCAAGATGATGGGGGGAGATCAATTCGACCCAAAACACGTCGAAATTAACACGAAAATTATATACCTGATGCTTCAAAACAACATCTAAGCAAAGAAAGATGGAAAGAAAGAAATGTGGGAAAGGAAAGGGAAAGAAACAGCTGAATACATCAAAATTGCCCGAGGAAACAAAAGAAGCGCCGCGGAATCGAAGGTCGTCCGAACGAATTGGAACCCTAGATTACCTTTTGCCTCTTCGTTCTTCGCGATCAGCTCTCGTTGTTGTCGGAAGAGCAGGAGAGCAGACCGAAGCGTCGGTTCCCGATCGTTCAGCGTTGATGCAAATTTTGGGGAGCGAGAAAATGGCGAGAAGCGAGATGGAAATTAGGAACTACCCCTGAGGGTATATATGTCATTTGATGCTGACGAGTTGGATTCTCAGGTGGATATGTTGCCACGAGGGAAAGATTCGTGTCGAAGAATCCAGAAATATCTCAAACTGTCGGAATCATAAATGTATATATCTTTTAAAAGTTCTATTTTCTCTCCGAAACGAAATATTTCAATTAATTAACTAAGTCCACTTTAGGTGAGGGTAAAAAGAGAAAGGCGAAGGGAATTTTTTTTTATTTGAATAAAAATTTGAAAAAAAGGAAATGAAGAATAATTTTATTTTTTTTCCTTGTAAAATTTTTTCCTCTTTTTTTTTCTTCTTTCTCATTTTCGAAGTTCCATCCAAACAGATCCTAAAAAAAATTGACACATTATTTAGTTAAAAATCTTCAATTAACCGGTTTCCATTGATCAAAATTCACTCGGTGAATTCACTAATTTGTTCAGCTATAAAATTTAAATGATAAAAAATATTACTTAAGCAAATTAATCATGTAAACAGAATATTATTTGTTGAAATTGATATAATTTATCGTAAATATTGTAAGTCTTTACAACAAAATAAATCAATGCATAATTATTTTATTTTACTTATAGGTTAATATCAGTTAGTAAGCGATTTTTGGGTTAATTAATCGAATTGCCAATGAATTAAATAATTCCATTCGATTAATTTAGATAAAAAGTCGGTCGGTCAACTGTGCTCACCGGTATCTTTCTTTCATTTTGTCTTGAAATCATATTGTTTTTATTTCCCAAGTATAATTTTTTGAGTCTTTTTTGTCTAAAGTAAGAATATTTTCCTATTTTGGATAATAAAAAAATGATTAATCAAATTATCTCTTTTATCAAAAGGCCGTATACAACTTCGAGAATATATTCTCCTCTCAACCTTTCTTCAATATTCTTTTCCCGGCGAGATTTCTTCCATAAAATTAATTACCATGTAATTTTTAATTTCTGCAATGAAGTCAAGTCAAATTAGATCGATGGTTAACGTGAAATGGAACTCTTTTATGGTGCCTTATTTTGCTGATATGTTTTCTGCTAAATCTTTTTTTTTTTTAAATTCCTGAAACGAAGAACAGCCAACTGATCAGACAATTTTCCTTAAACTCTGTCAAGCGTCATCTACATTGGATCAAGGACGAACTCGCAAGTTCAAAGAAACGCATTGAGACAGATGTCTTCATCTGTATGCTTGGTTAAATTGACAGATTGGATGGCAATATGGCATCCGTAGGAGTTTCTGAAATATCTGCAACACCATCATCTGAACCGTGATCATAGTGAAGATAAGCTTCTAAAATAGTAAAGTATATATCAGGCTGCAGGAACTCAATGCGCATTAAATTTATATATATATAAGAACTTGAATCGACCAAAATCTAGATGCTGAATTACTGCCGGAATTGGAGGGAAGGGAAAACTGTGTCAAGTGCTTAGCTCTGCATATTGGATGGACATAAACAGATCTACAATCAAATAGTTAAATATATCTGATCCCTTTCTTCATGTTTACAAGATCATGTAACATGTTCGTGCGTGCGTGCACGTCGAAGCAGCTCAGGACGGACACCCCACGTTTGCATTTTTTACACAGTTCAGTCTGGGAATTTTTCCTGTTCAGGTCTGCACGTATAAGTACGGAACAGAAATCTGAAGAAAGCAAAGGAGAAAGATCTACGCAGAGGAGCAGGAGATCGAACTAAGACAGTAAGACTTAAAGGCAGTTCATTTTTCTAGCTATAACTATATATAAGCAAGTTCCCGCCGGCAATGCCTAAAGTTAGCATGAAACGGGCGGCGACTCGCGTCCGGCTCCGCCTCGCGGGGCTCAAAGGAAAGTTCTCAGCGTCGACCTCGCCGCCGACGTCCACTGAAATCAACCCACGCAAGTCCTTCAACAGAGAGGTAAAGAACGTCGACGACGCCGAGAAGGTGGCGGCGTGCGGCCTGGGCAGGAGGATCATGGTAGTCGTGGACTCGAAGCTCGAGGCGGGAACTGCTCTGCAGTGGGCTCTATCTCACGCTGTTCAGAGCGACGACGACGCCATCGTTCTTCTCAGCATCGTCAAGCCATGCGCACGAGGTGAGCTCCTGATCAGATGATATGATATATATGATCTATTACATCTATGAGGTTCTCGACGCGCGTCCATGGCCGCAGGCACAGATCAGTGCCAGAAGGAGAAGGACTCGAGGGCCCTCGAAGTGCTCCACGCCATGAGAAGTGTGTGCCAAGGAAAGAAACCAGAGGTAACAAGTAGCTTTGATTCGATCGATCGCCGCGTCTTCTTCTAAGTCGCCATGAAAGTACGTAGGTGGACTGTGCGTGTGTGTGCATGCAGATCAAGGTGGAGGCGTCCCTAATGGTGGACGGCCGCCGGGAGAGAGGGCCGGCCATCTTGGAGGAGGCGAGGAGGCAGAAGGCCTCCCTTCTGGTGCTGGGACAGAAGAGGAAGAGATCACGCGCGGCGTGGAGGTTGACGGCGCTGGTGATGAGGTGGTGGGGGCGCAGATGGAGGAAGGGAAGCGGCGGCGGCTTTGTCGGCGGCGTCGGGGTGGTGGAGTACTGCATAGAGAACGCGCCGTGCATGACCATCGCCGTGAGGAGGAAGGGCGGCAGCAGAGCTCGTGGAGGTGGCGGCTATTTGATCACCACCAAGCGATACAAGGACTTCTGGCTTCTTGCTTAATTATTAATCCATCAATTGCAGATACTGATTGTTCTAATAATTGTTGGATTTTTTTTTCTCTACAATCTTTTTTTTAATTAATTGTTGGATTTTTTCTGTGCATTTGTAAGTTATATACACAATTAAATTACAGAACAAGTTCCAATGATCAGTAAATTGGATCATGGAATCGTGCACCGAACAGAAATATATCAAACTTGGAAATTAGATTACTTCTTAATAAACTTTGCTATGTCCCCCTCACGAACATGAGAAAAATGTAAGAAAAAGATCAGGCAACATAATTACATTGTGCGATAATGATACATACGTTCATGCTCAAGTCTCAATGGTATACAATGGTACCTTTTTTTTTTTGTTTTGGGCAATGGAACCAAAAATTTGCACTTGCACCCGTTCCATAAGAATAATGGTGGTGCATGTGCAGCATCAAGTTCCATGTTTATTTTTATTTTTCGAACGCCAACAGTTTTCATACATTAGTTGCATGCAGAGACGTGAACCAAAACAAGTTGGTACTTACAGACGTGCAGCAGATCGATCCGTTCTCATTGTGAAATCTCGAGAGCATTTCATTACATGCATTGGATACTCTACAAATTAATCAGCGAAGAAACTTATCGCATGGAAGCTTTAAGCTCCTTTGTTTGCTGCACAATTTTAAATGCTAAGCAGCTGCGAGTGAAGAGAAAGCTCACTGACTCACTCACATATTTCACAGACGGTGCATGATCTCCGAGCGCAGTTAATGGCGCATCCACTGCGAATATTAATGCCGCGGCTCCGAAACGACAACGACGACGACATCGACGACATGTTCGAGTCGTTGACGGAGAAGCTGAGCCATCTGCTTCACCTCCTGGAAGGGCTGGTGGGGCTGGTCGGCCTGTTGCTCGGCCTCTTCTTCCTCTTCGCTCTCATCGCCTACTGCCTCTACCGTCTCAGCTGCGCCCGCCGCCGCAAGGGTTCCTCCGGTCAGACGAAGCTCCTCGGGAAGTTGCTTAATGCCGCAGATGGCGGGGAGCACGCCGGCGGCGGGAACGACAGCGGCAAGGGATGGCTCTCCAAGATGGTGCATCTCAGCAGTTGAACCATATACATATAAATTATATGGATACCAAATTTGGAGATGGCAGAGTGAACACAGGTCATGAACTGATGAATCGAATCAATGTGATCTTATGCAATATGTTCGGATGAGCCATTAACTATATAGTACCCTGAGAATGTTCTTGATAAAGTTAAAAGACTATTGGTCTTTTGTTTCATTGGATGTGATGGATTTGAATTGATTTCATTATCATCTTCTGCAAATTTTCCATCCTTCATTTTAGCAGGGTTCTTGCTCATATCATAATGTACCAATATCACAGCTTATCATAGGAAAAAATCCCAGCCTTTGCATAAACTTTTTTGTCGAAGGTCATCCAGAGACCATCATAGGCACAGATCAAAGATATGACATAAAAAGCCATAACCTGCTCTTCAGTTTTCAACAAAAATTCTTCTGTTAACAGTTAACACTGATCGGTAGGGACAATTTTATGATGTTCAGGTTGGCTGATGACCATAGTGGCACTCTCTCTTATCAACAGATTGAAGCTACTATATGGGGTTGGGTGGAGCCGTAGACGCCTACTTTTCGCTTAATTAAGGTCTAGAACTCAAATTCATGTGCTTCCGGAATATTTTTCGAGTGTTCTTATTCATGGAAGCAAGGAGGGGAAAAAAATGAAGCGGATGGGATGGCTTTCTCCAATTACTAGATAACCGGCCCCAAGATATTCTCAAATCAGTCAAATGTAATAGCTTTGGACATCGGCCCACTAATTGTAACAATTGTGGTATTGCAGTCCACACGCAAAAAAAAAAAATCAGACTTTTTCGGAGAAAATAAATAGTTCTGATTTCAAAAATTGGGTATATCATACAGAAAGGGGTGTTCAAGAGGATGCATGATGCTAACATCCTAATTCAAACTTTTTTACTTTATTGTAACAATTTTGTATTGATGTTTCTGAGCATTTGGTACCAAAAATTCAAGCACAGGCTCCACACTCTTCACCTTTATGCAGGTTTTTAGAGCTTGACAGTGGTGAAAACTTGTTCTTGATCATGTATTATTCCTCCGTCATCAAAAATCTTCAACTTATTCCTCCGTCATGGAAACCAGGAAATCAACCAGCACTGACTGATACGTTCGTTACACACGAAATGCCGCAGTTCTTCCTCCTGGCCACCAAATGCTGCATCCAGTGGCCTCGTCGTGGAATGGTCAGCAGAACAAGTTTTTTTGGAACAACATTTCTGATAGGAGCCACAAAAGCTTCCCTGCTTGTTGTTCCTATCTATCATTTGAACACGACCTGCCTCCAGAAAGATTCCACTCCGGTTCGATCTGGACGTGAATCCAGCCGGCCGCCACATCCTCAGCACCCACTCTCCTCGCGCCCCACAACCTCGTCCAAAGGCCATGCACAGGGATCTGCTGGATGGACGTGGTAATACCGTACCAACTTGTGGACGTCCAGACCAGAGAGAGAGAGAGAGAGAGAAAGGTGAGGGGAGTGATCGGGGGTCCACATCCTGTCTCAGTCTGCCATGAAGGCTACATGGTACGTACCAAGTTGTAATGGACGTCCGAGTCACTGTCGACGCCACCTCCACGCACGCCATGACCATTCAATGCCTCTACCCTTCCCTAGTTGGCTAAGTGGCCCTTCGAAATCAACTGAGGCCATCTGAAAATCTCCTTTCAGTTGACTGTCGGCAGAAAGATGTCCCCTTTACTGATCCAGCAAATGGCGCACATTTCATCAGTAAAAGATAATTAAAGTACTGCAGAAGAAAGATCTGTGTGGCTGCAATAACAGTGAGATTCAAATGGAAGCAAGCAAGGGAGGACTAAAAATAGAATCTAGAAAGATTCTGCAAAGCTACATATATATACAGTAATGATGCCATGAGTTCAATCATATATACAAATTATAGGAGTATTTCTGTACATTTTCTTTCTGTTATATAAACTAGTATACCTGATGAGTATACACAACGGGTGAAGGAGGTGAAATCTAGTGGGGCCTTCGCATCTGAGCCATCACCATGGCTTACTCAACCTGAGGGTGGTAGCTGTCTGCAAAGTATTGCATATTCACAAGAAGAATATGTACAAGGAGATCCATCAAGGATTCCTGGAATTATAGTCTCACCAACCCTAAGTTGTAAAGTGTTTTTGACTTGAACAGACCACCAAACAGAAACCTCGTAGGAGATTCCCCGAGAGGAGACTTCAGTCGCTCAGTCTGGCCTTTCACTTGGAGTACAGACTGTCCTAGGGCCTGCCGAATGGTATCGATCATCTTCGGATCAACGAGGTTACCAGCGGCATCTTGGACATAGAATGTGTTGAATGCTTTCCCACCTCTGGTTGCCACTTCTGCCCGCGTGACAGTTAAACCATTCTCACGGAAGAGACGAGTAGCTTCTGATAGTAAACCGATTCTGTCACTAGTGCACAACTCTAGTTTCAGACCCTGAAGGTGTCAAGAAATCCTAAAACAGTGTTAATGCATTGCATATTTGGAGGGCGTCTTTCATGTTTGCTAAAAGTGAAATAATAAAAAATTGAGAATGTATGATTTAGGTAATGCACATGCCAGATAATTCAACTTTTCAACTTTCTAATATGCACACGGGGAACAGATCATCGTCATTTGGATAAAAAATGAAGATTCATACATTTTCATGGTTGCTGTTCTGGTGTTTCACTCAGATCAACAACAACAACAACAACAAAGCCTTATCCCACTAGGTGGGGTCGGCTACATGGATCATACGACGCTATTCATTGATCCATGTTCATGCGATTCGACAACTTGTAAGCATACGACGCTATTTCACTCAGATCATACTTAAAAAAAAAAGTGTAAGCATACAAGAGCAATGGCCATGACAACTTGTCGAAAATGCCCAAAAGGATCATATATAGCTAGAGTTAGCTACAAGGCAAAGATCATCAAGATGGAGATAGCCATATAGAAGATTAATGTTTCTGGCTTGCAAATAACGAACAAATAAGAAATGAATCCTTCACGCAGTATGAATGCACAAATGTTTGGCTACAGGAAGTTATAAGATGGCTTTCACCTCAGATACTCTCCGCTCAATGGCAGCTTCCACACAGTGGATAACCCGTTGTCTCTCAGCTTCAGAATTTACTGGGGATCCATCTACATGCCTGATGTAGTATTCCTGAAAAGAGCAAAGAAGATAATGCATATGGGAAGATACATATTTGATCTGACAAAAAAGAAAGAAGTTAGCATTGTTACATACCTGATAAGCTTCAGGGCCCTCTGTATCAACATTACCATGGAAAACAACATACTTCATATCCGTCAAAGTACAGATGATATCAAAAAAAAGTTTTGGCCTATCCTTACATCGGATTGTCACAACTGAATAACCCTTATCATTCCACTTGACAAGAGTTACATTGGGCTTGTGACTCCTGTCTATACAATCCCGGTCAGCCTTTTCGTAATCCCGGTCATCAAACATCATTTGATGCAATCTTCGCTCTGTGTGTGTACTCCCTAAAGAGACAGCGGTCTTGGCTCCCCTAGACCTATTGTTCCCTTTAAGCACATTGCACAGCAGCTCCTTAACCTTGGAAAGTCTTTCCAAATCCGTGATCGCCAAGCCAGTTGTTTCATCAGTAACATGGATCACAGCTGCAGCTCTTGTGTTGTGGGTCCATACCTCCGCATTTACAACATTACATTTGAGATCAGTGAGAACAGCACTCACTTCAGAGAGTAGACCAGGCCTATCAGTTCCTGTTAACTCAATTGTTGTGTAGTCAACAGAAGGAGCAACATCTATGGATCTCCTCCGAGAAGGTACAAAAGATGAATCTGCACCAAGGGACTGTGAAAAAAAGTATCACATCAGACATTATAATTGACCAACACAAAGGAAAGCAAATAGTTACGAAGGTAGATGATGGCTATACCTTTCGGATGTAATCCAGTGTTCCCCTCAAGGTTGTCTCATCTGTTAGCTTTTTCCCATCTCGATCAGTGACATTGAATACTAGCAACCACAACAAGAATAAAGAATTGCTTCAGAGTTTGGGCATGCTATGAAAAAAAAAAAGATGCAAATGAGATAGAAAAAGGATTGATCAACTTTTGGGCCATACCATCCATGAACCATCCTCCGTCCGAGGATATATAAGCTTTTGATATGATCAGATTTAGATCAGTAAGGATTTGAACCACATCTAAAAGACACCCATACTTGTTTGCACTGTCAACCTGCAGAGAACACATCATCACCCACCCAACTTTACCATATAAGCAACAGAAGACATGTTCAATGAAAAGTGAGGAGAAAAAAAATGCACCCGAAGAAGAAAATGAAATTTGTACTACCTGAATGACGGTTGCATTTGGCGATGCTTCATTATCAACAACAACTCTGATAAGAAATAGATAAATTATAAAGTCAATCAAGTCAATGTCTTGTAACTTCTAATGCATGAAGAAATGAAACTTCCAACAAAGTAGGAGGAGATTAAATGCAAGAAGAAACACACACCTCGGTGGATTCATCTTCCGTATGAAATTTTCGTATTCGTCATCACTATCCCAAGAATAATTAATATATGTCTCTGCACAGGAAGAAATCAAAGAACATGGCCAATGAGATAAAGAGAAGGTCCCTATTGTCTGGAAGAGAACACTACATCTAAAAAAAATCATGATTCAACATAAGGAGTTGAAGAAGAGGTCATTAACAATTTGTAAAAATCTCAAGCAACAGTAAACTAAACAACCACTCGAAACACAAGTTTTACATGAACCAAATTACATGCCCAAATAGGGGGAAGAAACAGTTTTTTTTTTTTTTGTCACAACAAAGACGAGCATCCATTAAGGAAGCAGCAAATAGAGGCATCATCACGAATCGTTGGGGGCAAAGAAGGCAAATGGGGATCGCAACAGAAACTAAGCAAAACCGAGGAAGAACAATGACTTTGATCACTCAACATGAAAAGTGAAAAAAGAAACATTTTCTCAGATCCACGCCATCTGGAAACAACTTTAATCACCCGAAGCCTTCCGGCAAGGCGAGGCGAAAGCATGAAGAAGCACATAAGATTCAAGCACCAAACTTCCAATCCGAAACCAGCTGAAACCTTCCATTGACAGACACAGGTCACGTGAAACCCACAAATGACGAGAAAGATGGAATCTTTCGGCGGAGGGAGGCGAGAAGAAAGCTGTACCCATGGAAGCTCCGATCGCCGGGCCAACAGCGTCTCCCGTCTTCGGAGAAATCACGAGGTCACGGAGGAGAAAAAAGGATTCGCCTTTCTTTGTTTACTCTGACCCTCTCTGCCACTACCGAGGAGAGAGAGAGAAGGGTGATTTCGCAGCTGCGAGCCTGCGAACAAAGCCAAAAGAGAGCCGCGGGGCGAGTCAGCGACACACAGCCCAACGTGGGTCTCGGAGGGGCGTTAGCAGACGATGGCAGCGGTCTCGTCGATCTGAAGTATGTCGATCTCTCTCTCTCTCTCTCTCTCTCTCTGCTCAGCGACTTCCTCTTCTTTGCTCCCAGCGCTTGCAACAGCCACCCATCGAATACATCTGTGTGAATGTTTTAAGACACTCATCTGTCTTTTATATAAACACCATGGAGAGAGAAAGAGATGAGTTTTCTTACCTCTTTAGGTGCAAAAGGACTTTAACATCGCATATGGAATTTGGCATATATATATATATATATATATATATATATATCGAGAGAGTAAAATCACAATGTGTTGATTTGATCCTAATCATTGTTTTCACAAATCCAATCCTGATCAGATACCTTCACAAAATAATACCATGATAATTTTTTTTTTGCCATCTTCTTATTTTAGATAAAACTTTATTTATTAACGTAGTCGCTCTCCAAATGGTAAATGTAAATAATGAGTTACAACTTATTTCTCGAAAAATCAAGAGTAAAAATATTTTCTATTGACAATAAATTTTATGGAAAATTACTTGATACATAATATCATTAGTTTAATTTTAATAAAATTATATTATAAAAGTTTTATCTTTAAAGGCAATCTTATTTTATTTCGAAATTTGTGCAACCCTTTTACAATATTGAAAGAAGAAAAAAAGGTCAATTCAAGGTGAGAGACGAATGATGAGGATAAGAATCTACGTTTTGGAGCATGATTCATGGTAGTGCCTTTGTGGATCTAACATGAACACAAACACCCTTTTTTCTCTGATGTAGTTTGTCTCTTCTTTTCATCTTTTGGCTGGCATTGTCACCATATTAAATGACTGTATGAACATTAATTATATCCAAGCATTATCAAATCAATTTTACAGTATGTCAATAATAAATCACATATGTAATGTGTGTACATATATATATGATAACATGAGCTATTAAGTTGAAAAAAAATCATACTTAAAGTAACAAAAAAAATATACATATATATTAGCACATAGAATTAGTTGATTAGGGAAAACAAAAAATAGAAGAAGAAAGGAATAAGATACATATATATATATATATATATATGCCATCTCTTTTAAGCCCTTAGTGTCATTAAGTACTAATGAACCTAAAGATACAGCTATCAGTCATTAATATTATAACACCCTCGGTCCAATCAGGATATTGTTCGCTTTAGACCTATTGGTCCGCACGAATTTAAAACGCGTCTTGATATGTGAAGGGGGTAGCTATATATAAGCCCATGATCACCTCCGTATTTTGTCCATGTGAAACTATTCGATGAGACCATCTTGATCCTTAGACCTCATGTCGTTACAAATATAAGGCCAAAAGCACATTTGGTCACACTAAAAAGGGCTACCTAATTTGATCTGACAAAAAAAAAAGAATGGTTGCATTTGCTATAAAATTATTCATGACCCTGCAAGTTGCTCACTGCTGCTGGCTGCTTTTTGTCTGCAACTATGTGCTCATGAGTATTTCTCTAATGCAAATGGCAGGGGCCTAAGCAACTCATTGCTTAAGTCTTTTCCCAAATGCATTCAAACAAAGTACCAAATAGAAAAGAGGACAGAGACAATGTCTAGCTATGCAAAAAAAAGAGGGTCAAAGAAAGCAAGTGGAGAGAACATAGAATGGAAAACATTGAACCAAGTTTGGTTCATGGTTTCTTCTTCCTTTTCTTGAACTCTGTATGGAGGATGTGGATATGGATAAAGGAGAGTCGCCTCTGCCTGCATGTCATGTCATGGTCAAAGTTTTAGGGGAAGTGCTGCAAAGTGTACATTATTTTTATTGTTCATCAAAATCATATTTTTTATATAATAGATCGGTTTATTTTTTTTTCTTGTATTAAGTTTACACACAGGAAGTGGATATTATCACATTAAATAATCTTAGCTTTTACATGAAACAAAATGAAAATGACAAGGGCTATTCTGAAATTTAATGCACAGAGAGCATGATATATTTTGTACTTAGTATATTTATGTTAATCTTGATAATACAAGTTCATTATTGGCTATGTTAAATAAGAATTATGAGAATAAAGGATAGAACATGCTAAATGAACAAGTCCAACAAGTTAGTGATTGATTAAATTGTCAAGTCACAAAACCATCAATCTGTATCATTAGTTTAATTAAGTAATTATTAGTAGCAGTGCTTTTCGAATAAAAAATTGCTGCTTTTTATTAACTTTAATAATTATAATTATATGTTACTAATTATTTGATGCCATGCCTTGCCAAACGAAGGATTAATGGTGTTATGTTATCCCCATTGCTTTACGACCTGATGTTGCAGTCTGCACTCATCATTTTTTTTTTGTCTGCAATAAAATTATGACCTTTTTTCTCATGTACCTAGTGCTAGAAAGATGGAATATTCTTCTCCCTGATGTCACATGAGACATCATGCAAAAACAAGCTGTAATGGATGAGCAAAGCTCAATTGTATGCATTTGATGATAGGACAGAGGTACTATGATTAGTAAATATGAGTTATTGCCCCATTATAATATTACACTGCATAAGGGAAACAATCTCTGTTGGAATTGAATCCATCTGGTTTCCTCCTTCCAAATATCAAACTTTTTTCTTTTGTTCCTTATAAAACTAACATGAGGAAACGTAAATTTGATATTTTAGTGTTCTTCTCCAAGTTATTGATTGTGACAGTCTGGTAACTAATTCTTTCTACCACCTCGTCCAGTAATTAAACCTCAGGACTTGGCACTGTATTATTCAAACATTAAACTAATGTTCCACCTTTTGAGATGTTCATCTCACGGCTGAGAAAGTTGATGGGTCATTAAAAAGCCTGAAATGATCTGCTATGGATTCTGAATCTGCTGCCAGATATCCACTGCCATAACCTTTTACATTGAGAAAGTTTGAGGTGTATCCAGATATATCTACTACAATTGCAGAGAATGTGGAATCAGGAAGCCAATTGAGGAACAAGATAGGAAATCCAACACCTTCAGATATTAGTTTTCTCGGAAAAAGAACAAAGGCAAAAAAATCAGGTCAGATGACAATTGAATGCGGGATTTAACTTCAGACAGTTCAAATTTAGGAAATTTCAGATGTTCCACAGTATGATCAGACAGCACTGAATTGTGATTGGCCATCGAGTAGAAGAAAAAGGAGGCCTCATCTGGTGGTGGGTTCCATCCATCACTGAGAACAATAATGGATCAGGCCTCTTTGTAGGCTGCAACTAAGTCACTGTGGGGTCTTTTTTACAATTGGGCAATTAGTCATCCATTCCATGCACACCCAGTTCAATTGCTATCTGCACAGGTGCTTTTATATACATTTCCAACATGACCTGATAAGAGAGTCAAACAATATTGTTCAATTATTTGCATTAATAACATATATCATCACTGTGATGCTGACATCATTAGAAGAAAAGGAAGAAAGCATGAGTCCAATCAAAGTAACCAAGCAAGGCATGGACTTTTTGGGATGCAACCTTATTATACTTCAATACGAGATTTCACATTTTAGAAATAATCTAAAACTTATCTCAATATATTTACTTATTCACTGCTAGATTTCATACCCCACGTGCCATAATTAATCATTAAATTTTAAGAGGCATCACTATTTCGACTTTATTTTTCATTGATTTCTATTGGGCAAGCATTCAATGTTTGTGGGAAGCACTCAGCAGTTGGTAGATAAATGGTACAATCAGTACTTCTACGTTCCTGTTTGCACCCTGCCGTTTTCCTCTCAGAATTAAGGCATCAACATCAGAGGAAACAATGCAGAACAACATCTGGAGATTGAAAAAGAAACTTATCCAGACACTGCAAAGATTGCGAATTATTCTTGTTAGATTGACCTGCAAGAGAATGCCGATTGAAACTAGGAATCGACGACGTTACGAGTCCGATCGGATTCCCGAAATCGGTACAACTCTTGCTCGGGAAAGAACTCCGAATAGACGTAGGACATATATACGGAAGGAGTTGTGGAAGGATGATCACATGCAGAAAGCCTATAAATATGGCCATCGTGAACTCGTCCATGGCATCTAGCGGCAGACTCTCCACTCGATCTTGACGCCATGGCCCGCTCTCCGTCTTCTCTTCTCGCTCGTCCTCTTGCCTTCCTCCTCTTCTGCGCCCTTATTCTCTTCTCCAGCAGCAGCTCCAACGGCGCGTCCGCTACGACCATCAACGTGATTAACAACTGCCCCTACCCCGTATGGCCGGGCGTCCAATCTAACGCCGGTTCCATCACGCCCGAGATGTCCGGCTTCTACCTCGTCCCCGGCGCGGCCTTCCCCGTCTACGCGCCCTACTCCTGGTCCGGACGTATCTGGGCACGCACAATGTGCTCCTTCGATCCTACCTCCAGCAACTTCTCCTGCGCCACCGGCAGCTGCGATTCCGGCGCTGTAGCATGCAACGGGTTCGGCCCGAAGCCCCCTGTGTCGCTCGCCCAGTTCAACCTGGGCAGCTCGACGGACGACGCCATGGACTACTACGACATCAGCCTCGCGGACGGCTTCAATGTGCCCCTCAAGGTGGTGCCGATGGGCCCCGGGGAAAAGAGCAGCGACTGCAAATCGACCCAATGCGATTCGGACGTCGACGGCAAGTGCACGGTGGAGAAGAACACCTCCCCTCACATCTGCCCCACGGCCAAAACTCCAAGCTTCAAGCTCGTCTTCTGCCCTGTTCCAGTCCCAGTAGTCAACGTTACCAAGCAAATGCCGGATGGCCTCCCGCCTGTAGCTCCTCCTCCGATGCCAAGGAACAACAATATAAAGGAGGACCTCCCATCAACCAATTACAAAAACAGTACGCTTCCTGCCGGGGGCAATGCTACCAGCATCAACCACCTCCCACCACCACCAGCCTACGCAAAGCCACCCGCGCCTGCAAGCAGCAACGATACTAATCATAGGGACTCTCCGGTAATCGACATATCGTTCAACTTCACCATTATCTCAGAGCCGCCGGCAGCAGCAGCAGCAGCGCCAGCGTCAGCACCACCAGTTTCGTTGGGCAGGAAGGGGTTTGTCCCGGTCTCTTCTGCGGCCGTCTCAGCCTCCACGGCATCGCTGCTCCTCTCGGCCACCGCACTGCTCGTGGCTCTGCTCGGCCTCGTTTAGTGATCATTAATGTAGTGGTGAGAGCCATTCATGTCATGTGGCAATAGAATTCATGCTCCCTTAAAAGAGTCATGAATTTTAATAACACTTTTTTTTGTTTTATTTCGAATTATAATAGCTGTATACATTACTGATGGAATATAAATTAAGTCTTATTGTGCACGACTTAGAATCTTAGATGTTACTTAAGTCTTAATTCCTTTTGACCATTTTTAAGCAATGTAAATTGATCATCTTTCAATTTACTAAAACTCTTGCGCGAAATTAAATATTCAAAAGTACGGATTCAAACCATTACTTGCGTCTGTATTTGAAAGCACATAGAAGTATAAAGAGCTAGTGTTTGACTCGATTTTTTTTAATATGAATTACTCGTTTTGCTATATTATTTCAAAAAAAAAAGTTCTTTTAGGATTTTTGTCTCACACCTTCAAATCGTCCTTGTGATATGACAAGATCCAACCTATTCTACCAACTATGTAATGTTTTGATTAAAATTTTAAATTTGACTCAAAATATGAAATAAGCGGAAAACTTAATAAAATATCAATAAGGCAGAAGTCCAAGAGAACTCTAACGTAAATTAATAATAACAATAATAATCCATAACACTAAAGCAAACAACTCAATGTATCTATAACAAGAAAGCATCTAATAAAACAATGAAAGAGAATATCCCAAGACACATCCATATGCACTAGACCATCACGAACATCATCAATTGCTTGAGTTTATCCTTCATTAATCTCATTACTAGCGTAGGAAAAATAATGACCCGTGAGCTTCATAATCCAATAGATAGATAATAAATTAATGGATGGTAATAATAATGGAGAAGCATGTGAATAGTGTAATCATGAGCATAATCATTTCTATTAAGGAAACAAAGAAGAATCAATACCATGATCAAATAAAAGATAAATGTAACAAGTCAATGTTATGCACATAATAGCAATGGATAAAACAATACTATGCTCTATATAAATCAATGATATGTCCTAGGTGAGATCAATGGACAAATCAATGTAATGTTCGGAGTAAAATCAATGTGTCGTCAATTGTTATTCGATGCTCTAGATCGGTGTCATCAATGCAATGTCGTCAATGAACGTTTTGATTAAAATGAGATGATATGTACTTTATGAGTGAATAATGATTGCACACATCATGACAAGTCATTCTCGGTATTCTCTTTCGTCACACGATGGGAAAAAATTGTGCAATGGGGACATCACTATGAAGTACATATCATCTCATTTTAACACTTAAACAATGGGGAGTAATAAACAATTAAGAACTTTAACACTTCACTATGTTTCGACAGAACCCGGGCCGGGTTGAATATCATCAGTGGCCAACTCCTTGACCACAGCTTGAGCAATATAACATAAGCATGACCCGAGTGAATCTAGTAATGCTAGTTTCGAAACTCGAGCCACCCGGCCCAAGTTCATCAGTGGCTGACGCCTTGGCCGCAGCTCGCCAAGTATAACACAAGCACAACCCAGATGAATCTAGTAATGATAGTGTCAAAACTCGGCGAGTTCAGTGGAGCCCGGGCCAAGTTTTAGCGTCTGTGCGTGCGATGATGTTGAACAAGGGCCGGGCGGCATGGAACCCGAGTCAGGTTCAACATTGTTTTGCCCAACATTGATCATGTTCGAGCTGGGTTCTACAAACATGGGTCGGACTCATCGATTTCGTCAAACGTCAATACGATTTCATCAGAATAAATCTCTTAGAGCTAATGTAAATACATGGGAAACGTTCACAAATAGATAGGGGACGATGCAATTGAAAAAAGGTTGTAATAAAAAAAGTGGTACTGAGACCATTTGTCCTATATGTACAAATGGAATTCGGACAGATCTTTTCCCGGATTCTCGAATAGGTTAACCTTTCGAACTGTATTATTTTTTGACCCTTAGATCATACAAATCTACGCTAAACCTAATATGAGGTTGATCGATCCACTACCATTGAATGTTTTCTCTTGTAGTTTGATCTTCTTCTCTTCATTCTTCTCCCTAGCTCGCCGACCATCGTTGAAGGCTCTCTGACTTTGAAGATCCTTCGTCCTCATCTTGGGGTGTCCACTGGTCGCGTGGGATGGAGAGAAAGCCGAGAGGATTTCAATAAGAGAAACAACAATCGAAAGAACAATGCAATAAGAACCATAATGGTTGTTGCATATCATCTGGCATTTGGGCTCGTCTCCGGTGATCGACGACGGACATTGGCACACGAGGGAGGATGTGAGAGAAGTGACAACTAGGGCAAAGGTAGTTAGGATAGGTAGGGAAAAATTACTTATAAGGGAAGGCTTGTTACATTCTTTAACTTAGATAAGTTTTCAACTCCTTATCTTATTTCGATTTGATTAGCTATTTTTTCTTGTTGAAGGCCTGATGGTACAATTTTTATAACATATATTTTTGTGCTCGTCAATTTTTTTTCTTAGTTAAATATAAATAAGATCAAGAATTTGTGTTGTAGATTGATTATTATTTAGACATATTACAAAGAGTTTAATTCATATGCTCCCAACTCAAGTTGGGAGCATATTGCTCCTTAAATCCCGCCCGCCCATTTCCTCATCAATGGCTAAAATGTTTTCAATGATATTGGCCGTCCGAATTAGGATCAACCGTTGAGATTATGTTCGATTTTTTCTATTTTTTTTTCTAATAACCTTACGCATGACCTCTTGAACCTAACATTTTTCCTTCGGCTTCTCTCTCCTTTTCGTCTCCCCACTGTCGTCCGCTCTCTCGCCGTCCCATGGCATCCGCCCAGATCACCCGCACTCTCGCCATCCGCTCTCTCGCCGAGATCGACCGCCGCCGCCGCCCGCTCTCTCACCAAGTTCGCCCGCAACTGACGCGCGATCTGGCCACCCACGCGAGCACGCCAATCTCCATCCAGATCTCGCGCAGCGTCCCCCGGCAAGATCTCACCGATCTCCGAGCAGATCTCGCACAGATCTTCGTCCCCCGGCAAGATGTGCGCATTCTCCGGCCAGATCTGCGCGACCTCCGAGCTTCGCCGCCGTCCCGCTTCCGTGTGTCGTCGACCCCCCTCTAAGCTTCGCCGCTCTCTCACCCGTCGCCGCCAAGCCCATCCAACTACGCCGCCGAGCTCGCGCCCTGCCTTCGCCACTCTCTCGCCCTGTCACCGCCAAGCCCGTCCTCCTCCGCTGCCTAGCTCATGCCCCGCCGCCACCGCTCTCTTGCCCCGCCGCCGCTAAGCCCGTCCACCTCCGCTGCCTAGCTCATGGCCCGCCGCCGTCGCTCTCTCGCCCCATCACTGCCAAGTCTGTCCTCCTCCGCTGCTTAGCTCCCACCCCACCACCACCAAGCCCGACCACCTCCACCGCCTAGCTCGTGCCCCGCCGCCACCACTCTTTCGCCCCGTCACCGCCAAGCCCGTCCTGCTCGGCCGCCTAGCTCGCGCCCTGCCACCGCCGCCCTCTCGCCCCGCCGCCACCAAGACCGCGCACCTTCGCTGCCTAGCTCGTACCCCGCCGCCGCCAAGCCCGTCCACCTCCGTCGCCTAGCTCGCGACCTCGCCCATCGCCTGATCTCGCCCGCCGCTGCTGACCTCTCATTTTTTTGTCTAATTTCATATGTATTTGCATAATCAAGAGAGGTGTAGTTTCTTGGTGAATGTTGCAATTTCGAGTTGCATCATGTGTAGTTTCTTGTTGTGTGTTTGTGTAGTTTCATGCAGTGTTGTAAGACCCGGCCCGGCCCGGCCGATCGGACCGGTGTCCGGGCACTAAAACAGTCCATGGGTCATCTAAAATCCGGCCACGAAGTTGACCCGCTTTGACCCGATCAAAACGCGGGTTCAACCGGCCGACCTGACGGGTTTGACCGACTCGGCCGGGTCAAATTGTAAAATGTAAAAAAAAAATAAAATGTACAAAAATTATTAATTTTTTTAAGAATATCATATATATATATATATATATATATGTGTATATATATATATATATACACACTTGAATTTATGTTTCAATATTTTTCTTTATCACATATATATAATTTCATTAATATCTTTATTTTTTTTATAATTACTCACAATATTTTTTATTTAAAAATATTTAATTGATGATTTAATTTATGCTTACTTTATTATATTATTTAATCTGAATTATTTTATTATATTACATTATATTTTTGCTAAATAATATATTACATATTAATAATATTATAATAGTCACTTGAACTTATTTTATTTTTATTAATTTATATTACTCGGTCCGACCATTCGATTCGACCCGACCCGTTAGACAATCCGGATCGATGACTGAGTCGGGTCTTACAACATTGGTTTCATGTGTGTAGTTTCTTGTTATATGTTTGTGTAGACGTTGCAATTTGGAGTTGGAACAGTTGCACTACTATAAGATTAGCAAGGATATGTTACAATTTTTTCGTCTACAAGGTTTTCTACAATTTTTCCGTCTTGGCATGTATGGTCGATTTCCTTTGTCGTGGGCATGCACGAAGTGCCTTCTAAAACTCTCTTCGCAACCTTGGTGTAGGTAAGTATGCATTTTGCGCTGCATGGAGCAGAGAACACAGAAACATGGATTAAGTTCTATATCAAAGATAATCCTCATTACAATTACTCTTATTACAACATGGATCAGTTAATCAACTACTCAAAATCTATATCAAAGATAAACCTGCTGACCTCATTACAACACAAATTTGGATTACAAGTTAATTATCACTAATTTGGATTATAAGCTTGGTCTTCACGAGATTTTTTATACGGCGGCGAGAAGATTTTTCAGGCGGTGGCCGCGAGTGTTCCAGACGGCGGCGGCGGCGGCGGCGAGGGGTCGTGAAGCTCAGCGAGGCGAGGTCAGCGGCGGCGGGCGAGATTGGTCGACGGGCGAGGTAGAGGGTCGCGGGCCGCGGGGCACGCAAGCTTGGTGGCGGCGGGCGAGGTCAGCGGCGGTGGTCGGCGCGTGGGCCTGGCGACATCGGCGATGGCTGGGAGGGCGGGCGAGCTTGGTGGCGGCGGTGCACGAACTCGGCGGCGGTGGGATGGGCGAGCTCGGCGGCGGCGGTGGTCGCCGGGGTCACAGAGGTCGGCGCGCGGGGTGGGCTACATCGGCGACGGCAAAGAGGTCGCGAGGGTAGCCAGGGGGTCACCAAGGCTTGGCGTGGGTGCTCGAGGTCGCGGGGGTCAGAGCTGCACACAGATCTAGCCGGACATCGGAGAGGTTCGACGGATTTGGCCGGAGGTCGCCGCTGCGCACAGATCTGGCCGCGGGGACCGTCGCTGCGCGAGATCTGGCCGGAGATCGTCGAGGTTCGACAGATCTAGCAGGAGGACGCGCAGATCCGGTCCGTCGTCATCAGGGGTGAGATCAAGTGTCGCGGGGGGCGTCGACATGTGGATCGTGAAGGAGGCGGGGGCGGCCGGCGGCGAGGGCATGCAGAAGATGCGGTGAGTAGAGAGAAGGGGAGGAGGTAGAATGACAAAATGTGAGCGCGAGTAAGGTTAATGGGATAAAAAAAATGAAAAAAAAACACGCACATCTGAGCTGTCGATCTTGAATCGGACGGGACGTGAACATTCTGATCCATTGATGATGGATGGGACGCTTGAAATCTTGGGAGCATATGAATTGAGCACTATTACAAATACCATGACTTGGCTATTCATCAATCCTTTATGTGCTGAACTGCAAGTTCAACGTATTTTTTCTGTTGTGTTCGTAATTTGCTGCAAACTTCAACCAAAAAACAAGTAAATCAATCCCCATCTAATATTAACCTTGAGAAAGTTGGTGACTAATTAAATGGTCTCAAGTTATATATCACGACATATATCTCTAATGCAGATATCGTCAAAAGAAGGGAAAATAAAAAAAAAAATTTCGAGTCTGTTGGATTCGCTCATGCATGGGCCTCCTTGCATGGCAACCATGCCGTGGCATGGTGTGATGGCCATGCCAAGGCATGGTTGCATGCCTCTCCACACTTCTCGGCAGCATTCTTGCTTGGCCTTTTGTGGCCAAGCATCTCTATAAATAGAGGTCCCTTGGTGCACTTGAGAGGAGTCCAAGTGTGAGTGCAAATTCAAGTGTGAAGTGTTGTGAGTTGAATTTGTGTGGTTGCTCTCTTCATTCAATTAGCATTGCTCTCTTTTCTATCTCTTGCATTTGAGTTATGGCATTTTATTTCATTTTTGTGATTTGGTTCCCGACCATGCGTACGAGTGCAATACGCAATTCGTTCGTGGAGAAGCCGCATGGACGATTCGCTTCCGCAATCGAGGTACTTCGTGAACCTCCTCCATATTATTATGTTTATTAATTTCTACAATTGGTATTAGAGCCATGTCGACTACTCTCGAATTTTTTTAAAAAATAAAAAGGGAAAACTCTCGGCTGAAAAAAAAAACGAGAAAGAGAACTCTCCGCTGTTGAAAAAAAAGAGGTAAAACAACAGCCCACACGCGGCCTGGCTGGAAACACGGCCTCGCGCGTGGGCGTGTGGCCCATCTGAGTGCAGGCGCATGGCCCGGCTCGCGCGCCCAGCGTGCGCACAGGCACGGCCATGCGGCGAGCGCACGGGCACTGTGCGCGCGGCCCATTACCTTATTCGGGCACGAGGCCCAGCAGGCGCGCACACGTTCAGGCGGCCCGGAGACATACCTAGCAAGCATGGGTTCGCAGCTCAGCGGCGTGCGCGGGAGAGCGGCCCACGTGGTTCGCGTGAGCTCGCGGCGAGTGCGGGCTCGAAGCCCACGTGGTGCGCGAGGTCTCGCGGCCCATCGGGGCGTCCACGGACACGCGCACGAAGGCGCGAAGCCCAGAGGCCTGCGAGCTGCGCAGCACGCGTGGCGTCGCGCACGTGCTGCGCACAGCACGCAGAGCAACCCATAGCCGAACGGGCCTGCTGGCGCGTGGCCCGATTGGCTGGGCCAACGCTATGAACGGCCCAGAAGACCATTATTCTTATTTTTGAAGAAACAGAAGACCTTATAAATTAATAGAAAATTATAGAAAATAGGAAAAAACGTGAAAATTTTTCTACAAGTTTTCTTTCGTTTTATGAATGATTATAGAAATTTTAATTGCATTTTATTGCTTTGTAACAATTTATGCCATTAAATTATCCCTTTGGAAATTGATAGAAAATTATGGAAAATGAGGATAAATGTGAATCTTTTTCTAGAAGCTTTCTATCAGAATATAAATGCATACGTAAGTTTAATTGCATTTACAGTTTAGTGCTAATCAATGCAATTAATTTTATGAAAAATTGAACAGATGCATGAAAGAAAATTAATTACATAAATTTTGAGTATGTAATTAATTGTATATGTTTTTCGAGAGGCATGTATGTTTTGTAAATTTTATCATGTGTATGATTTGCATAGTTATTTTTTTCCTTAGTGAAAAATACAAAAGAAAAACATGCCATGTGTATTATGTGAGAAAAAATGATAAATTTCTCTATCATGTTTTCTCATAATAGATAATCATGTTTCATCAAACTTAGAGAAATAAATTTATGCTAATTTTCTCTAAACTATTTAGACATAGAAAATGAAACATGAAATGATTAGTATGTCTAATTACTTGAGAAAGACATAATATTTTTGGATTATCCGTTGATCCAAAATTTGAAAACGATTTGTCACATTATTAATTTAATAAATTGTAATTATCCTAGGGATAGTGGGAGATGAGGGGGAGCGTAGCGACCTCTCGATGTCATTATCCTTGAATTGTGTCATTTATTATTTTGAATATTTGTGACAAATTAAGACATGCATAACGTAATTTCTCTTCTCTTAATGATCCTAGACTATTGATCATGACATCAAAGTCCATAATTGCCGACCTGAACAAAGGGGATAAACTGAACGATGAAAATTATGATATTTGGCATCGAAAAGTTCAGTATCTCTTAGAGGAACAAGATGTTTTAGAGACCATCAAATATGTCATGCCACAATCGGCACCTGGTAATACTGCACAATATAGAAAGGATGCTGAGGCATTCGAGGCTTGGTCCAAGAAGAGTCGTATTGCTCGTACTCTGTTGTTGAATACGATGGAAGACTCCCTCATGTGCGAATTTGAGGTTCACCAAACGGCATTTGAAATGTGGGCAGCTATCTAGAACAAGTTTGATATCACATAAACTTCCAAGTTGAGGATGTTGACCATCAAATTTGATTCCTATAGGATGCGGCCTAATCACACCATCAGGCAGCACCTAAGGGAAATGATGAACATGATACGCGAACTCAAGAATGTCGAACATGTGCTCACTGATGAGCAACAGGTGCAAGCAGTTATCCGCTCTCTTCCCAAATCTTGAGAACACATTCACGTCAACCTGATGCATAATGACAATATCAAGAATTTTGATGATGTGGCCCGTCACCTAGAAATGGAGGATGAGGTACTGAAATCTCATAAATCCTCCAGTCAAGCATTAGTTGCTGAAATAGGTGGACGAAAGCATGGCACAGGTTCCACACGCAAGAGGTCACGTAAGTCGCACCCAAACTAGAGGAGCGGATATAGTGGACAACAGAAGGTCCAGCACCAACAGCGCAAAAGGAAGAAGCGCGGTGGCAAAGTGGATAAAAGCAAAGTGAAATGCTACAATTGTGATAGTCGTAGTCACTTTGCTCGTGAGTGCACTGAGCCGACCATATTTTCTTTGCGTATGTTTCTAGTTGTGTTTTGGTTGCTGAAACTCATCCTTCGTGGATTGTAGATTCCGGAGCAACAAACCACGTAGCCAAGGAACGTGAGACTTTTGTCGAGTTTCGTCGACTCAGTGCGGGCTCTAAGTACATCTACGTAGGAGACAATAAAAGAGTGGAAGTCAAAGGGATAAGAAGTTGCAAGTTAGAACTTAGCAATTACAAAACCCTTTATCTCCACGATGTTTTGTATGCCCCTGATTTTCGACGAAACTTAATATCTGTATCCACTCTTAATGCATATGGATATGTATTGACTTTTGGCTCTAAACATCTGAACGTTTCAATGGATGGTGTTCCTATATGCAATGGCTTTCTTGAAAATGGTTTTTATGTTCTTAATACTGCATGTGTTGCTAGTAGTTATTCATTTATGTCATCCGTTGATGTGGATGAAAGTGCCAAGACTTGGCATGCCAGGCTAGGACATATAGGACAAGATCGAATGAATAGACTAATTACAGAAGGACTCATAAACTCCCTCGCTAAAGTCGATCTGCCAACTTGTGAAGAATGTTTAGCAGGCAAGCAAACAAGAAAATCATTTGGAAAAGGAAAGCGTGCTGAGTTTCCATTACAATTAATCCACTCGGACGTATGTGGTCCAATGACTGTCCAAGCAAGACACGGTTTCTCATACTTCATCATATTTATTGATGATTATTCACGCTATGGGGTCATATACTTGATGTCTCATAAGTTCGAGGCTATAGATTGCTTTGTGCAAATTATGAACATGGCTGAGAAACAATTAGATCGCAAGATTAAGTCTTTGCGGACCGACCGTGGTCGTGAGTATCTTTCATATTTATTTAAGAAGTTATGTGATGAAAAATGAATAGCTAGGCAACTAATAATTCCAGGAACTCTACAATAAAATGGTGTTGCGGAAAGAAGAACCCGTACTCTACTCGATATGGTTCGGTCTATGATGGCACAAGCAAACCGACCAATTTCGTATTGGGGAGATGCATTGCTTACAACTGCCTACATACTCAACCGCGTACCATCAAAGTCTGTTTCTTCCACTCTCTACAAACTTTGGACAGGTCGTAAGCCTGACCTAAGTTATTTGCGTCCATGGGGATGTACCTCCTATATCCTTGACAACTCTCATAAGTATGGGAAGTTGGGCCCTAGAGGCAAGAAGTGTATCTTCATCAGGTATCCTGAAACCTCTAAAGGCTATGTGTTCATAGGAGAAAAGGGATGATGGAACTATTACAGAAATTGAGAGTAGAGATGTGACATTTATAAAGGAAGAATTTTCAAAGCAAGGCGAGATTGATAGAACGCTTCACTTAGAAGAAGTCAGGAATCTCAAAATGGCGACATCTACAGATCACAGTATAGAAGAGTTTATCCCTTCACTACACCCTGATCCGAGTGGGAGCATTTCGTCGCCAAATGAGAATCCAGAGTGCTCACTTCGAAGGACTACTAGAAAGAGCATCCCACGCCGACGATTTGACATCGAAGGAATTCATGAAGCTCATATAGTAGGTCCTAGAGAAGAGCTTGAGCCTAATTCAATCAATGAGGCTCTCTCGTCTTGTCATAAAGAAAAGTGGATTAAGGTAATGGAAGAAGAATTACAGTCTATGAAGGCAAATCAAGTTTGGAACTTGGTTGATCTCCCGCCTGGTCGTAGAGCAATTGAGAACAAGTGGGTTCTTAAAATAAAATGAGGCGGTGATGGATCCATCGAGAGGTACAAAACTCGCTTAGTGGCAAAATGCTTCACCCAAGAGTAGGATGTTGATTATGAAGAAACATTTTCTCCAATTGTAAGGTTTTCTTCTATTCGCCTTATCCTAGCAATTGTCGCACATATGGACTTGGAATTACATCATATGAATGTAAAGACTGCATTTCTCAATGGAGAACTAGATGAAGAAATTTACATGAAGCAATCTGAAGGCTTCATAGTAAAAGGAGAAGAGCGCAAAGTTTGCAGGTTGCACCAGTCCATTTATGGACTTAAACAATCATCTAGGCAATGATATATTAAATTTCATCAATCAATTATATCATATGGTTTTGAAATGACTGATGAAAATCATTGCGTGTATGTTTATAAATTCAAAGATATGTTCGTCATTATGACTCTATATGTAGACGACATTTTGATAGCTGGGAACAATATGAAGTTTTTGGTCACCATTAAGAAATGGTTGTCCTCTGATTTTGAGATGAAAGACATGGGGGAAGCAGCCTTCATACTGGGTGTGAAAATTCAACAAGATTATTCTAAGAGATTTCTTGCTTTGTCGCAAGAGACATATATTAATAAAATTTTAGAACGATTTCGGATGGATGGCTGCAAACCCATTGATACTCCTATTGCGAGATGCGAAACTTTGAACCTCAATATGTGCCCAAAGACTGTCGAGAAACAAAGAGAGATGTCTTCAGTCCCCCATACGAGTGTGGTTGGCAGTCTGATGTACGCTATTTTGTGTACTCGGCCGGACATATGCTATGCAGTGAGTCTAGTGAGTCGATATCAGGCAAACTCGGGACGCCAGCATTGGAAGGCGGTGAAGAGAATCATGAGATACCTCAAAGGCACTGCTGACTTTGCTTTATGTTATCACGGAGGAAGCTTAAGGCTGGTTGGATATACGAACGTCGATTGGGCAGACGACATTGATGAACGAAAATCCACCTCCGGATATGTCTTCTTGCTCAGTAATGGTGTTGTCACATGGAGCAGCAAAAAGCAAGAATGCATAGCATTGTCTACTATGGAGGCTGAATTTGTGGCATGTTCAGCCGCAGTGCAAGAGGCTCTATGGTTAAAAAGGTTCCTTCAACATCTGCGATTTTTGGATGCTGCAATGAAAAAGATGACTTTACATTGCGACAATCAAGCAGCGATTGCCTATGTGAAGGACAAAAAATATCATTGTAAAGGAAAGCATATCGACATCAAATACAAATTTATAAGAAATGAATATGTGAAAAAGGATGTCTTTGTTGAGTACATATCCACGCACAACATGGTTGCTGATCCGTTCACCAAACCACTACCTAGAGATGTATTCTTGAGACATGTACATGCACTAGGACTGCGTAGAATATAAAAAGAAACATGTACTCAAAATTAATCATATTAATGAAAATATATTTTCATAAGAGAATTATATTATGCATGTGTTAAGTGTGTCCGCCAGGCATAAGATTACTCACTCACATGAGTAATCGCCTCCGGTGCTTATGTGATTGCACGCGGGGAAGAAATGGTTTAGACCTAAATATTTCTTATGAGAAATGACCTAAACCGCCTTGATGTGTTCAAGATGATGCAAACATGAGTTTGGTAACTCAATGAAGCCTGATGATGATAGTCAGATATGGGACTCTAGCTTTGACATCAAGTGATGGAAAGCAGTTAGATGTCTCACGCCAGTGGAGGGCAACTGGACTTAAATCTGTGCGGTAATTGATTTAGACACATGCTTCCTTAGTAGAAGTTTCCACCGCAATACTTGTGTTTTGTACCAAGTATGCTAAGACGACCATGAGAAATGACGAATCGATGTTGATCTTCGTCATTGTGTGAGTCTCTCTGGACCTAACGGTCTAGTTGTTGCTCTTTGAACTTTGGTTATATTTCAAAGTAATGATTGGTGTTGCTACTTTAGCATGATACTCCAAGACCCAAAGTGAAGAGGTCCGCTGAGTCATGTCTAGGAAAGTAGCCGATCAAAATTGAGAAATATGAGTGCAAAGGAAAGATTTGTTGAGAGCTGCATGAGAGTTCTGCATGCAATTGGCCAGCTATTCTCCTTGTGTAGGATAAATAGTTTTGCATACAGAATTAATTACCACGGTGTCAGACACGAGAGTGTCTAGATGATGCAGCATGGCAAATCTGGGGCATATCGAGTACACGATGCTTGAGCGATTGTGTGAGTCGCGATTGGCTCGAAGGATAAAGCCATTTAAGTCATGGTTATAGCACACGCGATGTATATCGCACGAAATGTTAAGAAACTATGTGAGACATAGTTATGGCTCAAAGATCGATTGAGCAATCATGGATCCATCACAGGTCATGGTCTTGGCTCTCGAGATGGTTGAGCGATTGTGCATCCTTAATCGGTCACAATCAAAGGCTCCCACATTTTGAATTTGTACTTGTACTCGTGGGTCGCGACTCATTTGCTTTCATGAGACATGAAGAGATCGAGCATATGTATGGAACCCATCATGTGCGAGTGGGAGATTGTTGGATTCGCCCATGCATGGGCCTCCTTGCATGGAAACCATGCCGTGGCATGGTGTGATGGCCATGCGAGGCATGGTTGCCATGCAGCATGCATGAAGGCCATGCCTCTCCACACTTCTCGGCAGCACTCTTGCTTGGCCTTTTGTGGCCAAGCACCTCTATAAATAACCCTTGGTGCACTTGAGAGGAGTCCAAGTGTGAGTGCAAATCCAAGTGTGAAGTGTTGTGAGTTGAACTTGTGTGGTTGCTCCCTTCATTCAATTAGCATTGCTATCTCTTCTATCTCTTGCATTTGAGTTGTGGCATTGTGTTCCATTTTCACGTGATTTGGTTCCCGATCATGCGTACGAGTGCAATGCGCAATCCGTTCGTGGAGAAGCCGCGTGGACGATTCACTTCCGCAATCGAAGTACTTTGTGAACCTCCTCCATATTATTATGTTTATTAATTTCTACATAGTCCAATCACAGTAAGTAAGCGAAGTACGTAAAACTTTCTCCCACGTGAAAGTCTGTGATGCAACCTGAATGCAATAATATAAGATACTCAATTTCACGCAAAAGGAGAAAAAGAAAATAGTCAAATACATATCTCAATCTTTCTACTTATGTTAATCCATGATATCCCACGTGCCATAATTGTGAATTCCAATTTCAGTAGGCATCACTCTCATCTTTTTTTTCGTTGGTGTCAATTGTGCAAGCCTTCAATGTTTGTAGGAAGCACTGAGCAGATGATGACACGAGATTATTTTCTAATTATTCAGCCCACACAATTTAGTTCTCGAATGGTTCTTTTTGTTGTATCTTATGCAGATTACGAGCGTCTACCGCATAATTGAGGCAACCACCTGCAGGTGTATGCCAACTGAAACTAGGAATAGACGATGTGCTATTGCTCTCGGAATTCGCACCTGAAACGCTTATGGATCCGATCGGATTCCTGAAATGAAATCAGTACAACTCACGCTCGGGAAAGAACTCCGACTACAAGTAGGAAATGTATTATACAGAGGGAGCTGTGGAAGGAAAGGATGATCACATGCAGAAAGCCCATAAATATATGGCCACCCTGAATGCATCGATCGCATCCAACGACAGACTCTCCACACTCCATCTTGACATCATGGCTCACTCGCCGCTTTCTCTGCTCTTTCGTCTTGCCTTTCTCCTCCTTTGTGCCCTTCTTTTCTTCTCCAGCAGCAGCTCCTCCAACGGCGCGTCCGCTACGACCATCAACGTGATCAACAACTGCCCTTACCCCATCGGGGCCGGCGTCCAATCTAACGCCGGTTCCATCACGCCGGAGATGTCCGGATTCTACCTCATCCCCGGCGCAGCCTTCCCTGTCTATGCGCCCTACTGTTAAGTCATACAAGTTGAGCGTGTATAGAATAATTGTACAAGTAGAAAGGTTTAGTACATGTGGCATTATATCTTTTGTACATATACAAATGACAGTTATAATTGTCATGTATATAAGACATAGAACATTACAGAGTTGATTGATTCTCCGAGTAATAAGAATTCCTCTTTCTTTTCTGCATACGATTCTCTTCTGGTTATGGTGCATACTTCTTATCATGGTATCAGAGCAAGAATCATATTGATTCTTTTGGCAATTCGTAAGCTGCTGCCATCGATACGAGTTACTGATTTCCTGATCGACACAAGCTCCAGGTTCAAGATCTGTGATTAGTCTTCTTACTGCGAGTTGGTTAATTCTATATGGATTTGTATCTGAACCCTGATCTGAATCTTCATTACTGTTGATCTGATTCCTGATCTGAGTCTTGACTGCAATCGTTGATCACTGGTTATTGATTGATCTGAATCTTGCAGTTTTCTTGAACCCTCGATATACTTCTTGTTCTGAATTATGTCTCAAGAAACATGGAATATGTCAAATCGAAATCTCATAAACATTGATCAGATGAACCCATTGTATCTTAGTAATTCTGATTGTCCTGGAACCCCTTTAATCTCCTTCAAATTAACTGGTCTTGAAAATTACACTTTGTGGAACCGAGCTATGAAAATTGCTATGTTGTGCAAAAACAAGTTTTCTTTTGTGGATGGTAGTCTCAATTGTGATTCTGTTGATGAATCTCTAAAAGGATTGTGGGATAGAGTAAATGTTGTAGTTTTGTCATGGATCATGAATGCAGTTTCAAATGATCTGTTAAGTGGAGTTGTCTATTTTGAAAATGCATCCTCGGTGTGGGCAGATCTGAAAGCAAGGTTTGATAAGCCTCATGGTACCAGGATTTCAAATTCTAAAAGGAATTTATACACTGCATCAGGAAAATATGTCAATATCTACATATTTCACAAAAATGAAATATCATTGGGATGAAATGTCATCTATAATAGAACTGCCTTCTTGCACATGTGACAAGTCTTTTAAGTATGTATAGTTTAATCTGGACATGAATCTGTATCAATTTTTTATGGGATTGAATGACACATATGCTCAAATCAGAAGTCAAATATTACTTATGAATCCTTTATCCTCAGTAAATCAGGCATATTCTATGTTACTTCAAGAAGAAAGTCAGAGAGGGATTAATTCTAGTATTGCTCCAATCGTACCTTTTGAAAATTCAACAAACTATGCCTCTAAACCTAAGAGAAATTGGAATTTAATTTGTGATCATTGTCACATTAAAGACCATGACAAGAAATCATGTTACAAACTGGTTGGTTATCCTCCTGATTACAAATTCAAAAAGAAACTTTTAGGCAAAATAGTTCTGCCAACAATGTTGATGTTATCAGCACAGAAATTTCAGATAATTCTCGGACAAATTCATGAACAAAGAATGTACAGAGTTTTACTACAGAGCAGTTCAATCAAATACTTAAAATGCTGAACAAAGAATCTAGTGCAGAAGACAAAGTTAATGCAGCAAGTCTTTCCATGGCACTAAATGCCTCGACATATACAAGAGGTTGGATATTGGATACTGGTGCTACAAATCATATGAGTTACTCCACAGATTTGTCATATGATTTATTGACAAATTTGAAAATTAAAGAACCTGTTCATGTAGTTAAAATGCCAGATGGAAATTCCACAAAAGTCACTCATACAGGAAGTTATATGATCCAATCAAAGAAAATGATTAACAATGTTTTATGTGTTCCCACTTTTAGAGTGAATTTGTTATCAGTTTCACAACTGTGCAGAGATTTAAAATGTTCAGTAACCTTTTTTCCAACTTCATGTGTCATGCAGGACCTCTCCAATGGTAAGGTGATGGGGATTGGTAAGGAAAAGTATGGACTTTATTACCTGATGGATTGGAGGAATGATGGAGATGTTGCTGATAGTCTTCCAGCTCAGCCTAATGTTGATGACAATCGACTACCTTTTGTTTCTTTCTCTTCTAGTACTTTCACTTGTAATCTTTGGCATTTTAGACTTGGTCATACATCAATTTCTAAATTGAAACAAGTATCTTGTCTTTTCAGATGATGATGATACAAATGACACATTGAATTGCTCTATTTGTCCACTAGCCAAACAAACTCGTTTGCCTTAATTATTTTATTAGAGTTTTATTGTATACTATTATTATTTAAAAATTTAAGATTACATGTGTTGAAAATAAGTAGCTAAACATGATTATTATAGAATTGGTCAAATAATGACATACTTGACATATGGATTTTAGAACCAGTCCGTAGCTTAATTTTATTTTTAAATTAAATATTATTTAAACCTATTTAAATAATTAGCCAACTAAAATAATATGGTAACTAAAATTAAAAATTATATGATTTATTTCATCGTCAGTTACCAAAATTATAATAAATTAACTAATTAAAATTTATCATTAGTTTATTATTATAAAATCTGAAATTATTTAATAACTATATAAAATAATTAGTTAAACATGAGAGAGTTAATTTGATATTTATATTGGGAAAAAAGAAAAAAATAACTGAAATATGAAACTGCTCACATATTAAAGTGGTTAGAATTTCATTCTAACTTTCTTCACCTGCATCATTGTACCACCCTATAAATATGTGCATAGAGGGAGTCAGCATAAATATTCAAAGTGTGTTTTAGATGTAGTGTGCGTTTTGAGGGAGATTAACTTTTCGTTTGCATATTTTTAATATAATTATTAGATAACCTTATCTTGATCACGATAACAAGATATCGAGTTAATTAGTTGTGATCTGCACTAGGCAAAAGTTAGTTTATTTGTCACAATTTATGTGGTAAGTAATCTTTCATTTTTTTTCCATAAATTAATAGTTAGCAAGTATATTCCTGGCTTTCAATATATTTTTTAAATACTTTTAGATTTAAAAATAGAAAATTATTTTGGATTTTTCAAATGCTTAAAGCTAAATTGGACTTTTATAAACTTAATTTAAAATATTGTTTATTTTAAGTTCTGAAAGCTGACGTGCAGGTAGAATTTTTCATGGATGGACATAGCAACATGGCAAAAACAAATCTTGGGGTAAATATTTCATCTCTTAATATGCTTCCATCATAGATATCTATATTATTAATTGTCTAGCATTAGTAATTTTTCCATTTTTTATGGTTTTTAGCATTATTCATGCAATGCGACAATGAAAATAATTTTTACTAATGATGTGAACTAATTAGTGCCATTTCAAAGTTCATATTTAGGTTGCGGCAAAATTTGCATCCTACAAAATTATTATATAAGATGGATGAATATTCTTTCTACTTTCATATGACTTCCTTTTAACTATTTTTACAAATTTTTTCCTCATATGTATTACTAATTAGGATGCCTGCAAAAATGTCATTTTGGATAATTATTGATATTTTATGATAATTTTAACTGGATAACTTTTTTTTATATATTATTATACGTAACACAATTTGTACCGGGTGAAACATTTTAGGATAACATTACATTCTGCAAATAAATACTTTTGTATAAACTAAGAATAAAAATTATATGTTGATTGATACTTATTAATTAAGTACACATGTAAAAATTAAACAACACAAACAAGTCGTAAACAATGACTATTATTAGTACAATCGAATATTATTATTTTAGATGTATTCTAAATAAAATATTAATTTTTAATTACTTTGGAAATGATTAATTATCATAATTAGTTGCAGGATATGGGTAATTATATAATTTTATTAGAGTAGTGGATAAATTATCCATAAGTGTATGAATTCATTTATTGTAATTTTTTGAATTAGTGATTAGTTAGCAATTTGAATGGTTAATTAGTAACTGGCCCCTAGAAATTTAGAATTAATTAATTTATCTCTCTATTATATTTCTATGTTATATTCCTTCTCTAGAGAAATTTACATTTGGCATGACAATTTTCCCAAAAAAAATTAATAAGTTGTTGGTTATGATTATCAAATATGATACTTATATAAATTTATTATCCATACAATTATAATAATTATAGATCTTTACTGTTTATACGGTTATAATTTTGAGAGGACTACTTATACAGCTATATAGTAATCATAATATATAATAGAATAATCATTATTAAAAATAAAATAAATTAAAATAGAATAATAATCTAAAGTGGAATAAATATAATAAATTAATGTGAATAGAAGAAAACATAAGTTTTTTTTAAAAAATAAAGTAAAAATAGAAGATTATCAAAAGAGGTTAAAAAAACTAAGAAACCACCTCTTAAATTTCATACTCTTATTTTAATATTTCAATAAACTATATTATGTTAACTATTGAACACCCGTGATTCATCTATTTGCCAAATGCTCTTGCGATTATTTTATCATGTTTTGAATAATCTATCTATAATTTTATTAAAGAAATAATATATAATAAGTAAGGACATGATGACATTTGACACATGCACGAAGTGCCACAATAATAATAATAATAATAATAATAATAATAATAATAATAATAATAATAATAATATAGTATAAATTTTGATTGCTAAGTCAATAAATGCATAATTATTTTCATTTCATCATGTGTCCTTTATACACCCCTACGCGTGCATTAACACCTTTTAGTTACATGTGTGCACATTAATTTCAGTTAACATACCGAATCATCAGTGCACTACATTTTTAAGTCCATGTTGACTTTTAAGGCTTGGTGATGTCTATAAATGCATCCTCCATAACCATTACTCTCACCTATCATTCTCTCTCTCCCTATGTGATCTCCTTATTTCTTTTTTATATATTGAGTGCATTTTCCTATTCTTTTGACAAGATAAGATGGGGTCAGACTTTCAGTCTTATGCTATTTCTCGCTCTATCGTGGCATGTAGTACGCATGAGGCTCATATTTAATCTCATCATGAATGCCCTAAAGAAAAGGGTTGATAAAATCATTCCATATTATTATTTATATTCAACATGTTCCCTTAATATTTTGGTATAATTTTGTGTTAGATTCTGTGCATTAGTATGCAATAAACATTCTCTGTGCGTGTGTATTCGAATATATACAATTAACTCACAAAAGGATATTCATATGCTCTCTATGTGATGCATGTATATAATTACTTATCATATGGAGGGATTATATTGTATTTTAATTGTAATGTATAGAGTGGATGGCTTTGGTGACTGTGATTAGATTTTTTTTTCTTTCTTGCTTTTCAATTTGTTTTTACGTATGCATGGTTGGATAAAAAAAGATAAAAAAAAAATGTCAAGAAGTCAAATGGAGACTTCTTATATTAGCTACTCAAATTAAGTTTCTTAAGCAATATAATCGTATTCAAAGCCTTTAGGTTAATTTACATGGCAAATTTATTTCACTATTTTATCTTATTTTTCCATAAGTAATCATTTTATTTTATTTTTAGTTTCGTTCATTTATTCCATCTCAAATATATTAAATATCAATTATCTACTTGAATTGACATCAGTTGAAGAGTTGGATTTTTCGTAATTAAAACTATCTAAGTAAAATTTATACCAAAGGCAATCAAATAATTTAAGTTTACACATAATTAATATATCTGCTTAATTACTCATTATACTTATTTTATTATTTATATATTTTTTTATAATACGTGTCAAAACACTACAAGAAAATCGCGATTTTCCGATGGTTCAAAATCCGTCACAATTTTCGATAGATTTTGCGACGGAAATATTTTCGACGGATTTTTCGACAGTTGCAACCGTCGAAATGACAATAATAAATTATGTAATTTGTTATATTATTATTTTATTTTTTGACGATTAGGAACGTCGATATTTCCGACGGATTTTCATCCGTCGCAATTTTCGACGGTCGTAACCGTTGGTAAATGTAATAATATAATATGACGAGTATTTTATTAATATAATTTACGACAATCCAAACCATCGTAATTTCTGACGGTTCCGACCATCGGTAATAATTTATGGTTCAAATCGTCGGTATAATAAAAAATAAATATTATATATAATTAAATATAATATTTTATTTTTACAATTAAATAATTTATGACGGTCACAATCGTCGGTAACTTTAAAAATAATTAAAATATACTTTTCCAACGATCAGAGCCGTCGGTAATTAAAATTTTGTCATCTCATTTTTTTTCATTTTCTCGCTTTCTCATCGTTCGAAATATATATAAAACCCACTCCTCTCCTCTCCTCTCTCCCTCCTCTCCTCTCCTCTCTCCCTCTCCCTCTCCCTGCCACTCTCTCTCTCCTCTCTCTCTCCCTCTCCCTCTCCCGGCCGGTGAGCCTACCGGACGTCATCGACTCTCCCGCCGACGGTCTCTCTATCTCCCCAGCCCTTACCGCCAAGGGGCCGTTGCGGGCCGGATCCGGCCCCCATCGACTCTCCTGCCGGCGGTCTCTCTCTCCCATAGCGGCCGGATCCGGCCGCCAGGCGTTCGGATCCGGTCCCCAGCGGTCGGATCCAACCCCCGGGCGTTCGGAACCGGTCCCCAGCGGTCGGATCCGGCCGCCGGCCGGCTAATTTTTTTATATTATAAAACTCCTTTGCGACGGTTTTGCCGCCGAAACTTTGACAGTCGTGCGACGACCGTCGAAAGTTTCGGCGGTCACGACTGCCGAAGTTTTAGATGGTTTCGTTGACCGTCGCAAATATCGGCGGCCATGACTGTCGATATTTGCAGCGTTTCTTTTCCAACCATCGAAAATGATTTGCGGTGAGCGATTTTCGGACGTTTTCGCTTCCGTCGAAAAAACCGTCGCGTTTTCGACGGTTTTAGGGGAAATTACAGACGATCGTAACCGTCCCCCTATTTCTTGTAGTGAAGTTTAACCTGAATTCTTAATTGTTAAATTTTAAAAATAAAATATATATGACATATGTAGTAATACTACTTATAGTCAATAAAGAAAACAATTCTTTATTTAATTTCAAAAAGTGTAAATATTGAATTTTCTTATATAACAAAAAATACAAATATTAACTTATTATGAAGACATTTTTGGCAAAAATAACATGTATATCTATTTATTAAGCAAATACTACATACAGAATATTGTCCTAAAGATCTAGAAATTATTGAATAACATCTATGCTATGCTTAAAAAATGAGTAGTAAGGAAGGAAGACTTGACTTTGACATAACAAATGTCTTTAAAAAATATTACTTATAAAATAAAAATTATTAAAAGTCATAATTATAAAAATATGACAGTTATATAATGATTATATAGTTTAGGTATGTAATTACGATTAAACGATATAAATTGCTTATATTTTAGTCATTAAGTTAAAATGATATTGATTCAAAAGTCTAAAATATGTAATTGCACGGTCCAATGATAGCACGTTAATTTTTTATTATATATATGGTTACTATAACTATATAACTTTATTACCTATATGATTACATATATAATTTATAAATAGCATACCAATTATTAAAACAAAATAATTTAGAATGGGAAGATTATATCAAAAAAATTCATGGACCATCGATGTCCATTAATTAAATTGTTCTATTTAATTAAAATACTGAATATTAATTTATAACTATTTTTAATGATTAGCTATTACAATTATTACCATATGCATTAGACATATAATTATTATATAACTTTTATTTGAGTAATAGAAAACAATTATCATAATTTATAGGACTTAGGATAATAGTATTTAATTATTCATAAATTATTTAATTATAGTTTTATTATTATTATGAAAACTATTAAATAAATATAAATGTTTATTCTAAATTCACAAAAAATGTGTCCATGTAAGGAGAAATTCGCATTTGATACAGATACGCAATGACACCATTCAATATATATATATATATATATATATATATATATATATATATATATATATGTATATATATATCGTTTCTTGAAAATACATATGATAATGGGTGAATGCACAACTGTATATATAATTAGGACCACACAACAATACGATACATATTTTACCATGCACATTTTGATATATATATCTATATCATATTGGACATGATATATATTTTATGCATAAAATTTTTATCAGACGACCATGCAAGTCCTGCTATAGGGTTATTTCCTTTATTCCTTTTGAATTATGCAGATTAATGTATTATTTAAAACTATTTTTCAAAGAAATTATTAGAATGAGAAACTATTATTAGAATCAAATTAAAGTACCATAATACACACACACACATATATAAATATATATGGAAAATGTAGTACATGCCATTTGTAATTTTTTTAATTTTTGGGTATGAATAATAAAAAAATAAGATCAAATGATAAAAGGATGATAACTTACTAATACATATTTTTACTAATTGTTGGATAATATAAGAAATGAAAATAAATGTTAGAAATACACTTCATATCTTCTTGACAAAGTTACAATTCTCACATATAAAAATAATCATGAAAACATATTTACAAATAAAACTATCGACATCAAAATCTATTAAAAAAATAATGTGGAGTGGCCTGCATTCAATGGTGAAAATTTATGCATAGAAGTATGATCCTTTGGTTCAAAAAGATAAACATTCATTGCATAAATGTAAAACTAACTATAAATTTTCAAAATTACAATTTATTTAAGACATTTTGAAAACAAAAGTAATTATATAAGTGGTAAAATTATTTAAATACACAAAGTTAAATACTTTTATGTTCTCTTATAGAATAAAAATAATAAGATATCAATCTTTATGTTATTTCAATCAAAGGGGGCTTAAGATATTAAAGAAAAAGAACTATTTTGTTTTTAGCCACATGTACTTGGAGATTGAGAAATAAAAATTATATATTCCATGTAGTAAATAAATACAAAGATGTTACTAACTCTAATTTTTCATGACCATAATCGTATTTTATGTTCTATAAAATAATTCCTTTTAGTATATGCAAGAAAATAATTATTTTAGCAAAGTTTTACAAGCCAAGAACTAAAAAATACAAATAATTTAATTACTGACAATAAACAATTTTTATTTCTATAAAAGAACTCCATTTAATTGTTATAGAAAATTGTCATTGTTGTATGATTTCTATTTGTTGTAAATAATCTTGTTTTTAGTTTTAGTCTTTAATTCTTTTGCATTATGTCTATGGACCTGCGTATGTAACAGATTTTATCTATCTTTTACATTATGGTATTTGTTTATAGCATTTTAATATTTTTATTTCTAATTAAATATGCCATTATTGTGTAAGTGCTATACTTTTTATTATGTTAGTTTTTTTTTGCATAAAGTCTATGAGTTATATCAATATCATGTTTCTAGATAATTAAAGTAGTGATCAAGGCAAATAGAATATATTATTACATGTGTCATGAAATTCAGATAGATATAAAATAGGCTAATAAATTAATATTTAAATATAAACTTACATGAAATTACTATTTTCTAAGAATAGAGGAAAATAAATGGACACAGAGAAAATTAAATATACTAATAAATTATTTTTCAAATTCATAATTATCATGTTCTTTTAAGTAATATTGAAATATATATCAAACTAATACTTATTTTTTAAACATATGATTCGTCTAATTCCGCATCATCCGCACATCGCGCGGGCCATCACACTAGTATTATATTAAAGAGAGAGTGTTTTCAAGGAAAGAATGACATTTGGCATAATAGTATATGATCATGTGTCCTTAAAACATTTTTGTTTTATAAATATTGAATGCATATATTATAATATTAATTAGCATCTATATCTATACTATATTAAAAATAAAAAAGTTTGCAAGAAGGTGATAACACTCGGCAAAAACAAAAATTGCCAAGTGTCAACACATATGTCAATTAATTTTTTTTATCATAACGTGTTAATGTATATAAATTGATTCCAATGTATGATAATCGTCTACGACAATATTATATTTAGTAATATTTCTTGCTATATTAAAAAAACATATTAATATATCTTTTAACCATTAAACTATTTTTGGTGGATTGTTAGTTACTAAGCATGCAGAAAGTAATACACGACAAATACATAAATTCATCCCATATCCTTGAAAAATAATTAATTTACATTAAATTACTAAAGTATCATAATAATTTTAATCAGTGGTTAGTTATTAAGTAGTAACTACATATTAAATGATTGTTTTGATAACCGTCTTCTTTATCAATTCTTAGATGTAATGCCTCCTTATAAATATAGTGCGTTCTTCCACATTCTTTCTTTACGTTTGGTGAGATTCTTTCTTATATTATAGTTTTTTATCTTTAGACATTAGTTAGTCAGTACATATTTTATTTAATCAAAATGAAAAGGTTATACTTTATCGAATTAATTCATTTTTATCTCATTGATATATATTCCTAATTTTAGAAGTTTCATGTTTATTACATGGCTTAATTTTACAATTATATTATATAACTTATTATCAACAAGTTTGATCACATAAACCTGATCGTGTGTAATCTTCACTTTTTTCTTTCCTTTTGTGATTTTTATCCTTATTCTGTTTGCAAATCAATATATTATTGTTGCTTAATTTTCTTAATTAGCACAGTAAATCATGGTGCGTTGCCTTAACCAATTCCTATTTAATTGATCTAAATTTATATATTATCCTTGCTTAGAGACATCCAAGTGCTAACAACGAGAGGTGAGCTTGGGTGCATGGTACGGATAGATTAAACTTTAAAAAGTAATTTAAATAGACATGATAGATAGCATTTTCATGAATTTTATATTATTTAATTAAGAGCATATAAATTAATGTAAAATTTCCTTTATATATATATATATATATATATATATATAATTACATTAGTTTTATTCATTTTTAATGTTTTCAGTATCTTATCTGTTTTCAACATTAAGCGCTATAACTTTTATCTGTATTTGCATAACGAAAGTTTATATACATATATATATATATCAAATATCATAAATACATTATATATCTATTTTTAGTTCGTTTACTTATTTGAAATTTTAGGTATATATATACGTACATACATATATATATACATCTATTTCATTATATAGTTCTTTTCCATAATTATTTTATTTATGTTCAATGTCCATATCATTTTTAGAACAAGGTTTCAAACATGGATGCAATTATTTTATTATCTGACATTGATAAATATTAAAATTTTCATCATTTTTTATTAATATTGTAATACCTGGTTTAATTAAAAATAAAATAAAATAATAAAATGAATATAAAATGAAAACCAAGTTACAAAGACCAACCTCATAACCCAACTAATTAAGCCCAATTAACTATTAAGCCCTACAACCTACCCTGTATAAAGGCATTAGTGCCTTAAGTACACCCTAGCCTCTATTTCTTCTCCCTTACTCCTCTCCCTTCCTCTCTAAGGCACATCATCCAGCAAGGGCAAGAGACTCCAGCAAGGTTCTCCAAGGTCCCTTTCCATTTCTACACTATTTGATTGTTAGTATCATTCTCTTACACCTTTCCCCAATTGGAATGATTCGTAAGTGATGAACGGGTAGAGAAAAGGTAATTGTCATTGATTGTGAATGCTTCGTGATACCGAAATCCCCCTGCATAACTTGATTAGCAATTAATTTGAATTAGGGTTCTTATAATGGATTGTGTTCTTGATTGATGAGAAGGAATGAAAATGGAATGATTGATTGTGTTTCCTATGTTTGATGCATATTTTGTGATTCATATGACTATAGATATGTTTTGTATTAGTCCTCCATGCTTAGATGATTGATTGTATGCCTTGATTGCATTTTTGGATTGAAAATCGTTGTTTTAGTGATTCTGTCCGGTTTTTGTTTTCATGAGGACCGGTCGACCGATCCTTTATACCGGTCGACCGGTGATGAGGATGTCGGTCGACCGATCCTTGGAAACCGATCGACCGATCGTTCCTTCCGAGTCTTGTATCGATCGACCGATCGAAGCTCCTGTTTGATCAAGTACTATCGGTCGACTGACAATCATGACTTGCCCAATGTACTGATTTACAACCCATCAGTCGACCGATCCAGAGATATCGATCGATCGGTGTCCGGAAATCGGTCGACCGACTAGTGAAGACCGGTCGACCGATCCTTGACTAGATTGCATATTGATTGCTGATTTGATCTATATTCTTTCTATGAGTGTGTTGTGCTACTCCTTACTGATTGGAATGTTATGTGATTGAATCTATGATCTTGTTTTGATCTGTCCTATGATCCAATCGTATCATGATATGCAAGTATGACAAAGTGATAAAGTGATTAAGTATGAAAAATAAACATATTTATGGGAGTGGTGGTCAGAGCTTAAACTGAGTGCTCATCGGTAGGGTCGCTCCCTTAGCCATGGCTTGATCCTCCATTGGCCGCACGAAACTGTATCGGTCGTTCTGGCGTAAATCCCCCAAGTTAAGAGCACCCAAGAGCCCAAGGAGTATGGACAAGTTAAGGGCACCAAGAGCCCAAGGAGCATGAAAATGTAATATGAACATGATGAATGAAATATGATTATTGATCAAGCATGATTATTGAAATCCTTCATGATTATAAGATTGACTCGTGATCTCTATCTCTATCATCCATGGATATCTCAATCAAATGATCTTATGTTCTCAAATCTGATATTGTTACAAGTGATTACTAATTCTGTCTATTGCTATTTATTGTTATGCATTGAGTACTTTATGGATTCGTACTAGGCTGTATAGCTTACGGGAGGACATCCTCCCCTGTGTTTGATTTCCATAGGGTCAAGTCAGTGATGGTGTTGAGATCGTGTGCCGCGACCAGCGATGCTAAAGCACATGAACCGACAGAGGGCTTAGTCATCATTATTTTTATTTTTCGCATTATGAGCTTTGATGTAATTCAGACATTATGACTATTATGGGGACCTTGTATCACTTGAGACTTCTACTTTTATGATATTTCTATCTTTCCTTCTTTGTTTCTATTATTGGCATGCCATTATTTTTAATTGAGTTTGGTCAAGTTTTAGTTGATGTTATAGTATTTTCGTAGCGCCTTCGAATAGATTCTCATCACGTGGCGTTGGTCGATTTGTGGGCATTGCATTTATGGTATCAGAGCCGTTGTTCGAACTCTTTTGATGTCTTATTGTATAGTATGGTATAAGAGAGGTTCATGTGCTATCGTTGAGCTGTCGCCACACTCTCCACCAAAAGAGGACTGTAAGTCAAATTCATGTTTATTATATGGTATTGGTTTTGAATGTATTGTTCTTTCATGATTAAAGGATAAAGATGTCGAGGCGATCAGAGAGGATCCAAGAGCGAGAGGCCGGGTCGGCCTGTATTGCTCTTGAAGCGCTAGAGGGCTCGGAGGGCCCAATCACTGATTCACAGATCGTAGCCCAACGAGGCCGGGGACGGGGCCGTGGTCGAGGCCGCACCCCCACCCGCGGCCAAGGATGAGGCCGCAGCGCGAAGGCGCAAGTACATGATGAGTACGTGGATGAGACTGACCCACTGGGGGGCAGTCAAATTGGAGGTAGCCAGCCCGCGACCAAACGTCGCACAAGAGAACTTCGAGAAGCTGATCCTGAGGATACTATTGAGGCATTCCTGAGACTTCATCCGCCACAGTTAGAGGGCAAGACGGATTTCTTTAAGACGGAGCAATGGATAGAGACATTGGATCACATATTTAAGTTGATGCGATGTGCTGAGGAGCGAAAAGTGTTGTATGTGGTTCACAGATTACTGATACTGCCATGGGATGGTGGAAGACTATGAGAGCTGCCAGATTTAGAGGGCTGGAGGAAGAGGAGATACCATGGGCGGAGTTTAAAGAGGCGTTTGCTGACCGTTACACCCCTGAGCACGAACGGATCGATAAACATGAGTTTCTGGAGCTTGTGCAGGGAACTATGACTGTGGTGGAATACCACACTCAGTTTGTCACGTTGGAGTAGTAATGCTCTATGCCTTTTGTGGGACGCGTCAGGGCAAATAAGTTCATTAATGGACTACAATAGGAGTTGAAGACTGAAATCCTGACTGAGGACTGTGACACCTTGGAGAAGACAGTGAGACTGGCTACTCGCATGGAGAAGGACCAGGCTAATCGCAAGGCAAAAGCCCCAGCCAATCTAGCAGGGCAGCAGCAACTGCAGATCGAAGACCGCCGACCGTTCAGGAGGGACGATCGTCGCGATCACCGCTATAGGCCTTATTATCAGAGAGAGGCCCCACGCTATGCTCCACCTCATCAGCGCCCAGCACCAGCATAGCGTCAGGTATAAAGATTTCAAGATGTTAATTAAGGATGTGTTACAGCGTAGAAATTAACTTACGTTTCATGTGATAGCCTCTGAGACAGCTGCCACCTCCTCCACGTCAGCCTCAGCCACCAGCGCCAGTAGTTCCACAGAAGCATCCCTGTCCTCAGTGCAGACGATATTATGATGGTGAATGCCGCTTGAGGACTGGTGCGTGCATCCAGTGCAGACAATTCGGACATTTTGTCCGAAATTGCCCCAGCTTCCTAGAGGGGGTCATGATAACCGGGGCCAGGAGGCGCAAACCCCGTAGCCCAGGGCAGGGTGCATCACGTGGAGGAAAATGTTGATCTGAATTATAACGATATTATTAAAAGTATTCTTCCTATTGCTGGTGTGTCTGCCATTGTCTTATTTGATTCAGGGGCCACGCACTTATTTATTTCGGAGCCATACACCCAAGCTCTTGACTTGTCTTTGCAGCAGATGCCTCATGCCATGAGGGTGAACACCCCCATGGGAAACCTTCACATGACCATGTACATTCCGAATGTACCTGTCACCGTGGAGAAGAAGAATTTTTCTGCAGATCTCATTGTCATTCCGATGGCAGACTACGATGTCATACTATGGATGGATTGACTTTCTTACCATGATGCAGCTCTACACTGCAAACAGAAGAAGATCATAATAGGTGCACGGGGCATACCAAAGGCAGTCATCAGGGGTACTCCATCGGAGAGGAAGAAGGTGATTGTCTCAGGTATGAAGGCTCAAAAGATGATCCAGAAGGGATGCTATGCCTACTTGACAAGTGTGGTGAAGACCAATGCACCAGCCACCGCACTGCAATTGATAGATGTAGTGCGTGAGTTTTCAGATATTTTTCCTGAAGATACTTCAGGATTACACTGAGGCGCGATATAGACTTCAAGATCGAGCTTTTATTTGGCACCGCACCCACCTCCAAGGCATCATACCGCATGACACCGGCCGAGATGCAGGAGTTGAAGAAGCAGATCCAGGAATTGTTAGACAAAGCCTTCATTCGGCCGAGTGTCTCACCATGGGAAGCACATGTACTGTTTGTGAAGAAGAAAGATGGTTCAATGCGGCTTGCATTGATTACAGGATGCTTAACAAGGTGACGGTGAAGAACAAGTACCATCTACCTCACATTGATGATCTCTTCGATCAGTTATCGAATGCATCCGTATTTTCCAAGATCGATCTGCGGAGTGGGTATCATCAGTTGAGGATTGCGGAGGAGGATATACCGAAGACAACTTTTTGGTATAGGTATGATCACTATGAATTTTTAGTGATGCCATTTGGACTGACAACGCTCCTGCAACATTTATGGATATGATGAATATGATCTTCAAGCCCTACTTGGATCAGTTCGTCATAGTGTTCGTGGACGACATCCTGATCTACTCATCCAGCTCAGAGCAGCATCGGGAGCATCTCAAAATGGTATTAGAGACTCTGCGCCAACACAAGTTGTACGACAAACTCTCGAAGTGTGAGTTTTGGCTGAAGGAGATCATGTTTTTTGGACACATAGTTTCCAATAAGGACATCTCAGTGGACCCTGCAAAAGTAGAAGCAGTAACTAATTGGGCAAGGCCAAAGAATGCATCCGAAATTCGCAGCTTTCTAGGAGTGGCAGGCTATTACAGGAGGTTCATCAGAGTCTTCTCCAAGATTACAGCACCACTCACGAACCTCACGAAGAAAATTGAGAAGTTTATCTCTGATAAGTGTGAGCAGAGCTTTCAGACATTAAAGGATCGTCTGACATCAGCACCTGTCCTCACCATCCCGACGGGCAGCGGAGGATATGTAGTTTACAGTGATGCGTGCGGGACAGGCTTAGAGTGTGTACTCATGCAGCATGGTAAAGTAGTGGCCTATGCTTCGTGCCAGTTGAAGAAGCATGAGGTGAACTATCCCACTCATGACCTGGAGCTAGCTGTTATAGTTTTTGCTTTGAAGATTTGAAGACACTACTTGTATGGGAAGACTTTTGAGATCTTCACAGATCATAAGAGTCTTAAATATATTTTTGATCAGAGAAATCTTAACATGAGGCAGCGTCGTTGGTTGGAGCTCTTGAAGGATTACGAATTTGCTATTAATTACCACCATGGTAAAGCAAATTCAGTAGCGGATGCACTAAGCAGGAAATGGAAAGGTTCACTGACTTACATCAGAGTAAGGGAGTATGAGACGTTGCAGGAGTTATACTAGTGGTGCCCCAGACTTGACAGTAATGGAGCGATATAGATGATGCATCAGATGAGGCCTAGAATGATTGACAGGATCATAGCCGCCCAGAAGGAAGATCCAGAGTATTAGAAGGTGTTGAGGGGATGTCAGCAGGAGCCGAATGACTTCCAAGTATGTGTAGATGGCGGAATTCGGTATAGGGACATATTATGGATTCCCATAGGTACCACCATCAGACAGAAAGTAATGGACGAATGTCATAAGTCCGAGTTTGCTATCCATCCTGGAAGCATGAAGATGTACAAAGATGTGCAGCGCAGCTATTGATGGCCTGACATGAAGAGGGAGATAGCTGAGTACGTGTCCAGATGTCTAGTGTGCCAGCATGTGAAGATTGAGCACCAGAGACCCTACGGAAAGTTGGTCTCTAGATGTCCCACTGTGAAAGTTGGATAATATCACTATGAATTTCTTATCCAACTTGCCTAGGACCAAGAAGGGTCATAATGCCATATGGATGGTGATAGATAGATTCACTAAGGCGGCGCACTTCATCCCTATCCGGTGGAAACAGTCGATAGAGAGTCTATTGGTCTTGTATGTTTGGGAGGTGATTACATTACATGGCATTCCAGCATCGATTATTTCAGACCGAGATCCTAGATTCACTGCTAGATTCTGGAAGAGCGTGCATGAGACATTTGGCACCAAGCTGAATTTCAGCACTGCTTTCCACCTTCAAACCGATGGGCAGTCTGAGAGAACTATACAAACACTAGAGGACATGTTGCGAGCTTGTGCACTGGATTGACAGGGCAGCTAGGATGAGCATATTCATCTGATCGAGTTTGCTTATAATAACAGCTACCATTCCAGTATCAGCATAGCGCCCTTTGAGACTTTATATGGCCGACCTTGTCGTTCACCCGTCGTCCATTCCAGTATCAGCATAGCGCCCTTTGAGACTTTAGTGGGTGAAGAAAAGATCATGAGCAAGGAAGAGGTGAAGGAGGCTGTAGAGTATGCTGAGAAAGTGGAGCTGATCAAGTAGAGGATGAAGACAGCTCAGAGCAAGCAGAAGAGTTATGCGGATAAGGGCAAACATAAGCACAGTAAATCATGGTGTGTTGCCTTAACCAATTCCTATTTAATTGATCTAAATTTATATATTATCCTTGCTTAGAGACATCCAAGTGCTAACAACGAGAGGTGAGCTTGGGTGCATGGTACGGATAGATTAAACTTTAAAAAGTAATTTAAATAGACATGATAGATAGCATTTTCATGAATTTTATATTATTTAATTGTGAGCATATAAATTAATGTAAAATTTCCTTTTTAAATATATATATAATTACATTAGTTTTATTCATTTTTAATGATTTCAGTATCTTATTTGTTTTCAACATTAAGCGATATAACTTTTATCTGTATTTGCATAATGAAAGTTTATATATATATCAAATATCATAAATACATTATATATCTGCTTGTAGTCCTTTTACTTATTTGAAATTTTAGGTATACATATATATATATATACATCTATTTCATTATATAGTTCTTTTCCATAATTATTTTATTTATGTTCAATGTCCATATCATTTTTAGAACAAGGTTTCAAACATGGATGCAATTATTTTATTATCTGACATTGATAAATATTAAATTTTCATCATTTTTTTATTAATATTGTAATACCTGGTTTAATTAAAAATAAAATAAAATAATAAAATGAATAGAAAATGAAAACCAAGTTGCAAAGACCAACTCCATAGTCCAACTAATTAAGCTCAATTAGCTATTAGGCGCTACAACCTACCCTATATAAAGGCATTAGTGCCTTAAGCACACCCTAGCCTCCATTTCTCCTCCCTTACTCCTCTCTCTTCCTCTCTAAGGCACATCATCCAGCAAGGGCAAGAGACTCCAGCAAGGTTCTCCAAGGTCCCTTTCCATTTCTGCACCATTTGATTGTTAGTATCATTCTCTTACACCTTTCCCCAATTGGAATGATTCGTAGGTGATGAACGAGTAGAGGAAAGGTGATTGTCGTTGATTAGGGATGCTTCGTGCAAGGAACAATCCAGAAAAGAGGTGGGTGATACCGAAATCCCCCTGCATAACTTGATTAGCAATTGATTTGAATTAGAGTTATTATTATGGATTGTGTTCTTGATTGATGAGAAGGAATGGAAATGAAATGATTGATTGTGTTTCTTGTGTTTGATGCATATTTTGTGATTCATATGACTATAGATATGTTCTGTATTAGTCATCCATGCTTAGATGATTGATTGTATGCCTTGATTGCATTTCTGGATTGAAAATCACTGTTTTAGTGATTCTGTCCGGTTTCTATTTTTATGAGGATCGGTCGACCGATCCTGTATATCGGTCGACGGTGATGAGGATGTTGGTCGACCGATCCTTGGAAACCGATCGACCGATCGTTCCTCCCGAGCCTTATATCGATCGGGCGATCGAAGCTCCTATTTGATCAAGTACTATCGGTCGACCGATTCAGAGATATCGATCAACCGGCACTCATGACTTGCCCATTGTACTGATTTACAACCCATCGGTCGACCGATCAAGAGGTATCGGTCGACCGGTGATCGGAAATCGGTCAACCGACCAGTGAAGACTGGTCGATCAATCTTTGACCAAATTGCATATTGATTGCTGATTTGATTGCTAATTTAATCTATATTCTTAATATGAGTGTGTTGTGCTACTCCTTACTGATTGGAATGTTATGTGATTGAATCATTGATCTTATTTTGATCTGTCCTATGATCCAATCTATCATGATATGCAAGTATGACAAAGTGATTAAGTATGAAAGATGAACATGTTTATGGGAGTGGTGGTCAGAGCTTAAGTTGAGTGCTCATCGATAGGGTCGCTTCCTTAGTCATGACTTGATCCCCCATTGGCCGCACGAAGCTGTATCGGTCGCTCTGGCGTAAATCCCTCAAATTAAGGACACCCAAGAGCCCAAGGAGTATAGACAAGTTAAGGGCACTCAAGAGCCCAAGGAGCATGAAAATATAATATGAACATGATGAATGAAATATGATTATTGATCAAGCATGATTACTGAAATCCTTCGTGATTATAAGATTGACTCATGATCTCGATCTCTATCATCCATGGATATCTCAATCAAATGATCTTATGTTCTCAAATCTGATATTGTTACAAGTGATTACTAATTCTGTCTATTGCTATTTATTGTTATGCATTGAGTACTTTATGGATCTCCACTAGACTGTATAGCTTACGGGAGGACCTCCTCCCCTGTGTTTAATTTTCACAGGGTCAGGACAGTGATGGTGTTGAGATCGTGTGCCGCGACCAGCGATGCTAAAGCATATGAATCGACAGAGGACTTAGTTATCATTATTTTTATTTTTTGCATTATGAGCTTTGATGTAATTCAAACATTATGACTATTATGGGGACCTTGTATCACTTAAGACTTCTACTTTTATGATATTTCTATCTTTCATTCTTTGTTTTTATTATTGGCATGCCATTATTTTTAATTGAGTTTGGTCAAGTTTCTAATAGATCATCGCTACGTGGCGTTAGTCGATTTGAGAGCGTTACAAATATAATAATTGTTTAAATATCGGTATCATTCTCTAGACCAAAGTTGCTAATATGGATGCATTCGATCCCTATATATATTATTAACCTATTAATGCTACATATGTCAAGTGGAGGGTCTCCGCAATGAGATGCATAGAGTAATGCTAGGTGCCTCAATATGTATGTTTAAATAATACGTTTATAAAAATATATTATATTTTAAATACCATGCATTATATTTTTGAAAATAGTATTATCCTTAGTGAATGCATCCTACGTGCTAAACTTAAGAATTTATATAAACATGATAGATAGTCTTTCATAGTCTTTCTAGGATTTTTTTATTATTTAATAATTTTAGCTATGAGAATACGAATTAACAAAAAAATTAATTTTAATTTTAGATCGATATAACCATATTTTTTAACTATTTTAGTATTTCCATTATTTTCTAAAAAGTTAATTGGTGTAAATTATGTCTATGTTTGCTTGATAAAAATTGGTATGTATTAAATGTCATAAATGCATTATATATCATAATATATGTATTTGGTTCTTTTACTTATTTTTAAATTTTAGACATATACAAACATCTATGTCTTTATATAACTTTTTAATCAAGTTTGATATTCATATAATATTTTAGCCCAAGGTTTGAAATATGGATGCACATTTTCTATTCTTGATTGTTGATTACTATTGATATTATTATTGAAATTTTTATGAGTTATTTTATTATTTTTTAATTATTTATGTATCAATATTATTTTAGGGTATGATAATAATAAAAAAATTATTATTATTATTATTTATTTATTTTATGCATTTGAATAGTTTGATTATTATATTTTTCATGGCACATCACTCAGGTGTTATACTATTTTTTTTTAAATTACTAGATAGTTATGATAACTATAGTTATATAGATAAATCTTACAACATAAGGATTTAAATATTGGAAATTATATATAGTTAACTAAACCCATGATCCCACATTCCCACCTACATCTACTTACTAATTAAAAAAATATAATGTGCAAGGAGTCAGCTATGGAATAAATCAGAATAAATAAAAATGTATATTTAATCTGATTTTATGATATTATTAAAAATTATATTTTTTAATAATAATTTTAGATATTCTTTTATATTTTATTGTTATACGATTGTAATAATTAATTATATAAAATAATTTGTTAAACATGAGAGAGATAATTTGATGTCTATGTTGTGAAAAAAAGAAATAAACATAACTAAAATATAAATTGGTTCACGTATTGAAGTTGTTATTAACTTATTATAAATAATTCTAACCGCACCTCCATCATTTTAATGTGTGCCACCCTATAAAGAGAGAGTAAGATCAAATGTTGAGAGTGCCTTTCGTACTGGTCCCCAACTCATCATTTTATATATTTTAACTTAATTATTAGACTTCTTTATCTTGATCATGGGAAAATATATTTGAAAGATAAATGAAAAATATAGAAATGTAGTCTATATTTTGAAAAAATAAATGAAAATTATCTTAATAAATATTACATTTCTACATTCACGGTGCATCATGGGACATGTTTGAAAATTTAGTTTAATCTATTACTTTATATTGAAAGGTCCTAAATTTCATTGTGATAGTTTTTTTATTTTATTATATAAATAAATATGTTTATTACTAACTTTATAAAGTTTAATCATGCATTTTATTTATTTTTAAAACTAAGATTATGTACCTGGTTATGTCTTGAAAATTGCTCACTTTTTGTTTACATCACCTATTTGAGTTGACTTCATAATAATAATAATGAAAATAATAAAGGAATCTCAAAAATATAAGTATCTAAAGAAGACATTTGACTGAAAAAAAATAACATTTAAGGATAAAGATTATCAAGAATATATATTTATTATTTTTCAGATACAAAGTGACATCTTGTCATTTTGTATTTGGTTATTTATTGGACATCAGGACTTTATTCTATGTGACATTCTAAACAAAATAACCACAAATTAAGTCAAAATTAAGAATTATATACTTTTGAGAAACTTTTAACTATTTTGTAAACTTATGAATATTACTATTTAAATAAAAATATAAATTTTCAAAATAATTAGAGTAGTGATAGAAATAAATATAATATATAATTATATGTATCATAAAATTCATCTAGATATGAAATAGACTAATAAATTAATATCTCAAATGTAAATGAGAATATTATTTTTTAAGAAAAGATAAAAATAAACGAGACACAGAGAAAATTAGATGGACTAATAAATTATTTCTCTAAGGTATAATTATCATATTTTTTACATAATATTAAAATATATCAAACTAATATTTGCTTATTTTATAAACATACGATTTATCTAATTTCGGATTATCCGCGCATCACGCTAGTCATCACACTAGTATAAGTTAATAAAAGAATAAAATATGTTAAACAAATTTCTCTCATCTTTTTTAGTGCCTTGTAAAATATATAATTAATAAACAATTATAATAATTTTAAAAAATAGTTTAAAAGTCAAATAATATAATAAAGTAAGTATTAATTAAATAGTTATAATAATGGTTTTTTTTATTTTTTTTACTTATTTATTAGCGCCCAGACCGAGATCGGATGGTTATAGATTGTAACCACTTTTTATGGTTACACTGTACTTAACCTCAATATACCTCATATATATAATTATATATATATAATTTGATTTTTTATCCTAATTATTTTTTGTCCTAAAACTCATGCAAAATTAAACATTTAAAAATACAAATTTCAAACCATTAGCTATCTTGCAACTAGAATCCCTCATTTTTCAAAGAGTAGGTATTAGGTTGAGAGGCAAAAGGAGGACTAACTCTCCTTTGTCTTTCCTTTTCTAAAAGAAAAGTTTTTTTTTAGAATTTTTATGAAATATATTTTGTTCACGTCCATTTTTTTCTTCCTTAAATATAAATAACATCAAGATACTGTAGATTGATTATTATTTAGCAATATTACAAATATCTTGACTTGATAATTATGTGCTCAACTGCAAGTTCAACTTATTTATCTACTGTAATTCGTTTCTACAAAGTTCAACAAAAAAAAATTTAAATGGTGACATATTTTAACCTTGAGAAAGTTGGTGACTAATTAAATGGTCTGAAAAATGATCTGGAGTTATATATCATGACATATCTTTATCTTCAAAAAGAAGGGAAAATGAAAACAAATACTATTCCAATCACAGTAAGAAAGCAAATTAGTAGAACTTTCTGGCTTCTGCTATGCAACCTGAATGCAATAACATAAGATAGTTAATTTCACACACCTAAAAAGAAACAGTCTAAAGACATATCTCAATCTTTCTACCTATGTTACAATCCATATATATCCCACGTCCCATAATTGTGAATTACAATTTTAAAGTAGGAAAAAATTTAAATCCTCCTAAAACATCTGCCTATTTTCCTCTAATACTCACATCAATAAATGCCCCCAAAAAGTTGATAAATTACCATCAAAGCCATTGTGAGAAGTTAGGCTGATTTTTAGGTTAAAAATTAGGAGAATATAGCATGTCTCTTACTGCAAGAAAAAGGTTGTACGCCCATTTTGGTAGCTATGTATCAACTCCTTTCTTTTCTTGACCTTACCTACTTAGGCTTGCGAGGCAAGATCATAGGATGACATTCTCCTACTTTTGACATTATAACTAAATATTTTAAGAGAATAAATAAACATTTTATGCTATTAGAAGAAATATAATGAGAAATTAAATCCTCCATTGGAGAACATAAACTCCTAATGAACAGAAGAAAAAAAATGACCGAGGACATAATCATTGTTGGGAAATTATTTTAAGAGAATATTTTATTTTTTAAGTGCCAATCCGAATCTACGGAAGGTCTCTAGTATCCGAGAATATATAAATGGACATCGGAAAGTTGCAACATTGAAAGCCATTTTTCATCTTTCATTCACATCCTCAGTAATTATATTATGTATAATAGGCATTTTTTGTATAATAGCATATATGCATCAAAGGAGGAAAATTCTAGGTCCATCACAAGGGAAACAAAAATGAAGATTTGCTTTATCCGGTATCAAACGGGAACTGCAAGCACATAGAACGACTTTCAGTAGTATTAATACAGTTACTTAGATGGTAAATGCATGAATGTGACGGACAAGAAATGCCCCAAGTGAAATTAAGATAAGATGTGTTTAAATGAAGCTTGGCCATGCCTGGATGGCCATATTTATCAAATACATTATTAAAATATTAATTTTCACGATTCAATGAATGCTGAATTTAATTACTACAGCAGAGCCCCCCTTATCTAAAACAGTATTCACCATTAAAAAGAAAACAACAGTTTGGGAGTGCCTTTAAGTACCCTCGGTGCATAGCATAACCCATTTGTAACTATCATTAGAAACGAGGAAGAAAAAACAAGAGCCATGGTGGCGTCGTTTCGTGTTCCTCTCGTGATTTTTTGTGCAGCTCTCATGGCCTTGAGATCCACGGCCGATGGCGGCCCCGGCCCCTGGGAGAACGCTCACGCCACTTTTTACGGTAACATCACGGGAGAAGCCACCATGGGTGAGTACGAAGTTGTTGCATTGCACTTTGTTTTGTTTACTCTCTCTCTCTCTCTCTCGTCTCTGATGCAAGTGTCATGCATGCCATTACCATTGCCCTACTAAGCCATCTCTCTCTCTCCCTCTACCTCTGTGGTTGGCGTTAAACAACAGACGGGGCCTGTGGCTACGAAAATATGTTCAATCAAGGGTACGGTCTGGCGACGACATGCGTGAGCGAGCCCATGTTCGTCAAAGGCACGATCTGCGGCGCCTGCTTCGAGGTCCAATGCCACGGCAGCTCGCAGTGCACCAACAACACAATCAAAGTCACGGTCACCAACTACTGCAGTCCGGACTGCGATATCGTTCCTCCCAAAGGCGGCCAGTGTGCCGCGCCCCACGTGCACTTCGACCTGTCGGAGGTCATGTACCTCAAGATCGCCAAGGCCAACAACTCCGGCTCGATCCCGGTGCAGTACCGCAGAGTGTCGTGCACCAAGACGGGCGGCATAAGGTTCGAGACCAAGGGCGGCATCTACTGGATCGTGGTGCTCGTGTACAACGTCGGCGGGGCCGGGGACGTGAGGGCGGTGTCGGTGAAGGGGTCGAACACCGAGTGGATAGACATGACGAGGAGCTGGGGGCAGCGGTGGCAGACCAACGAGAGTGCTCTCGTGGGGCAGAGCCTGTCGTTCAGGGTTACCACCAGCGACGGCAGGACGGTGGAGTCCCCCGACTGCGCGCCGGCGGACTGGACGTTTAACCAGGTTTATGAAGGGAATCAATTTTGATTTCGCTTTGCAGGTGATGCCGCAGAAAACGGAATAAAAGAAATGATAAAGTTATTATTTCTTAATTAGCCAGTTAACTATGCAATTATTTAAGATTATGGCATTAGTAACAAAATAAATGTTTGAGGAGTCATTATTAATTAGCATGATTCATCATTGTGAAATAAAAGAATAAAATTCAGAAAAACATCTTTTAATGAGGAACAAAGGTGTGGCGCAATGTTACTCAAAAATCAAAAGGTTAGTTTGAATTCCACTAGTAAGATGGATGTATCTCTTTATTTAATCTTTAATTCTTTTACATTAGTGAAAAAAATATCTCCTACAGGAGTCTCATAATAACAAAAAAATGTACTAATCCAAAAATCATCAGGGGCCACAAGTGCCATTAATTAACAGTGTGGATGCATAACTAGCAAAGACTTCTGCAACTAGAATCCTACGACCTCATGTAAGAAAGTGTGGGCAAAAAGGCACACAAATCTTGTAAACATAAACATGGCCAAATAAGCTTAACCTTAATTATCCAAAAACAGAATAAAGTACACAGTTAGAACTTAGAAGAAATGATTGACTAACTAATATCTTAAATACGATGAAAAATTAACTGAGCCTTAATTTGTTATTTTTTTTTTAAAATTTAGAGTTGAGTAATTTTATTTTTCAAAGTATCTATTATGCATTTAAAAGAATAATGCTTACTCAAAATTATTATTATTATTATTATTATTATTATTATTATTATTATTATTATTTAATTGGGCAAGCCTTCAATGCTTGTGGGAAGCATTGTGATCCACACTGTTTAATTTCTGATTATTCAACCCACACTGAATAAGTGAATTGTTAGAACTCAGAATACTTATTATTCAAAATTTTTAAATGTAATTTTTTTAAATACTTTTTATGAATAAGAGGTAATCCATAAATTTATACTTATGATTAAAACTAATTTATACTATGATTAAACTTAGTTATATCTTGGATAGGAAGTTAACCTAATTTAACTTTATTAAAATTTATCTATTTTATATTCTAAATTTATATATAATCTATATTATGTAAATATATTAAAGGAAATGAGTAAAAAGATGAAATATTAAAGATAATTATGAGAAAATGAAAATAATGATAATTTATTTAATATATTATTTTATTAATGCATCAAGAAAAAATAAAAGTAAATGTAAAAAGAGAAATATATATTTTATTATATTATAAATATTAATAATAAACTATTATTTTAATTATCGACGGTCTTGAATTTACCGTCGGATATTAAATCCGTCTGTAATTATGAAGGCTAGACTTATCACTAATTTTAATAATAAAATATTAAATATATATTTATATTATATTACATATATATTATTATAAAATTACTTATCAATGTGTGCGAAGTTACCGACGGATTTGTATTCGTTGATAATTGCGAAGACTAATATCGTCGATAATTAAAATAATAAAATACCAAGCATATATTATTATAAAATAAATTACAGGATTGGCCTTCGAAATTATCAATGAATTTAGTGAAGTCAGTAATTTCGAAGGCTTAATTTGTTACCGATAGAAATTTGTCGTCAGACTTTTTTCCTTTGATATTTCAAAAGATTTTTACTATCCGTTATAAATATCATCGAAAAATGTGAAAGATTTCTATTCGTCGGAAATATTTCATCCCAAATTGGTGGTTTTCTAGTAGTGTCTAGTCTTCTTTTTCGTTTATGTAAATCGTGCAAGCCTTCAATGTTTGTGGGAAGCACTGAGCAGATGATGACACACGGGTTTAATTTCTGATTATTCAACCCAAACTGTTTCTCACAGAGTTGTTGAATGATTCCTTCTGTTGTATGATATATTATGCTTCCGAAACGACCAGACAGAGATCTCTTCACCCACAGAGAACGAGATCACGACACAGGTCCAGATGGAGCGTTGGAAATTATCGTGTCGTCTTCTGCGTCATCATTTCCAGCCTTGTCATCGTCTCCGGCAGATGCCAAGTGTTGGAAAGCGTTCCGTCATTTTCTGTTTTGTAGCAGCTAATTAACACTTGTAATACCAGCTTCTACATACAGGTTTATTACTTGTTTTTACTACAAATACATGCATGTAGTTAGATGTTCTGAAAGGCTGTGTAATTGTAATTCATTTCTCCTTAATACATTTTAGCTTTTGTTCCTAGGTAAGCTCTGCCTCTTTTCTTTTCTCCTTCATCCCTTCCTCCGGCAGACCTCCGGTCATCACAGGAGCTCTCCAAATTTTGACATGGAGAAGCAATTTGCAGATTAATTACGAGCGTCTACCGCATAATTGAGGCGACCACCTGCTGGTGAATATTGCCGATTCAAACTAGGAATACACGATGTTACAGATCCGATCGGATTCCTGAAATGAAATCAGTACAACTCGCGCTCGGGGAAGAACTCCGACTACAAGTAGGAAATATATTATACAGACGAAGTTGTGTGGAAAGGTGATCACATGCAGAAAGCCTATAAATATATGACCATCCTGAACGCATCGATCGCATCCAGTGGCAGGCTCTCCACACTCCATCTTGACGCCATGGCTCGCTCTCCACTTTCTCTGCTCTTTCGTCTTGCATTCCTCCTGAATGAAATTTAGTACGATTTCGGGGCTCCCAACAGGCGATGTTTTTCGACTTCGATCGAAGCTATTTTATAACGCACGTTCCATCGCTTAGTCCGCCCCATCCGCGCAATTCCGTTGCACGTTCCACCAATGTCGTGCATCCGCTTGAAGCGGTCAATGGTGGAGCGAATCTCACGCTCCCGTTGATGACCACGAAGGTCACATATCATTACATCTCCCACTTGACCAATGTGGTCATGCAATTCCAACACTTTCATTTATCCATATAGTGTTATCGCGACTTCAATACTCCCACTATTCATGAGGTATTAATAGGAGATGAAATTTTCTTTTTGACTCATGTATTTCTGAGTCCCATTAAACCAACATGTTTAATGAATATTCCTGCTGGAATTCCCTTTGTAAGAGAATCAGCTAACATGTCATTTGTCGGCATGTAGGCTACTGTCACTTCTTTCTTTTCCACTATGTCATGTATATAATGGTATTCGATCTCTATGTGCTTTCCCTTAGAACTGTTTGCTCCACTGTCAATCAAACTTATTGCAGCTTGATTATCACAGTACATTTGTAATGGTCCATTGACCAAATTGAGCCTAGTTCTAAAAGAAAATGTCTGATCCATACGGCATGGGTGGTTGCCATACTACAGGCAATATATTCAGCTTCTTGTGTATGTCTAGCCACACATCCTTCTTTCTTGCTACCCCATGAAACAGCTGCACCACCTAACAAAAATAAGTGACCTGATGTGAATTTTCGATCATCAATGTCCCCTCCAAAATCTGCATCAGAGTAGCCTATAACATCAAATGTATCAGTTTGGTATGTCAATTTCAATTGTACAGTACCTTTTAGATATCTAAGAATCCTTTTAATGACTTCCCAATGTGCTTTTCCAGGATTGCTTTGATATCTACTAACTAGACTTACTGTATAAGCCAAGTCAGGTCTTGTACATAACATCGCATACATCAAGCTACCAACTGCTTGTGCATAGGGAACACCTAGAGGTTCTTGCTCTATGTTGAGACATTGACTTTTACTAAGTTTTTTCCCAATCACAATCGGTGTTGGTGCTGGAGTACTATTCTGCATTCCAAATCTCTTGAGTATCTTATTTAAATACTTTTCTTGACTTAAACTCAATGTCCTTGAGTTTCTGTCTCGAATAATTCGAATTCCAAGAACATAAGAAGCTTCGCCCATGTCCTTCATTTCAAATTCTTTGCTCAATTTTTCTTTTATTTCATTGAGCATTGTGACATCATTTCCTGCGAGCAAAATGTCATCTACATATAATGACATTATTATGAATTTGCTCCCACTCTTCTTGATGTATACACAATGATCCAATTTGTTTGTAATAAAACCAAATTGGATGACCGTCTCATGTAACTTTTTGTACCATTGACGTGAAGATTGTTTTAAGCCATATAATGATTTTTTTAGCTTATACACTTTGTTCTCCTAACCTTCTACCTGAAAACCATCAGGTTGTCGCATATATATGTCTTCACTCAATTCCCCATTGAGGAAAGCAGTTTTTACATCCATTTGGAATAATTCCAAATCCATATATGCAACCAATGCTAAGATGACCCTTATGGATGCAAACTTAGCTACCGGAGAATAAGTTTCCTGAAAATCAATTCCGGCTTGCTGAGTATAACCCTTGGCAACTAATCTTGCTTTGTGCTTTTCAATCGTACCATCAACTCGGTATTTTTTCTTGAATACCCATTTGCACCCTATGGATTGCCTACCTTCTGGCAAGTCACATAGCGCCCATACGCCATTTCGATCAATTGAGTCCAGCTCATTTCTCATGGCGGTTAACCATGATTCCGACTCAGAAGAAGCAACTACTTCATCAAATGAAATAGGATATGTATAATCCTCTGTATCAACATCGACGGCGTAATACGAAGCTTCGCATTCGTACAGATAATAGTCATCCAAATATGCGGGCGTCGTCCGGGGCCTCTTGTTGCCGATTATACTCGTGGATTGTATGGGTTCCTCCACTTCTGCCAAAGTTTCATTATCATGTATAGGTTCTTCTCCCATTGTTGGACATATATCCAACGTGTCTTCTTCAGAGTCGACATTATCGCCAAGGATAATTAGAGGTTCTGTTCTGTCCTCTTCTTCATGCATATCTTTCTTTTCATTTTTAAGAAAAGTTGCATCACGACTCTCGATTAGTCCTCTTTCATCATGAAAGAACCTATACCCTTTGGACTTATCACTATAACCAATAAACCTGCATGTCACCGTCCTAAAGTCCAGCTTGTCCCTAAGCTGACTTGGAACTAGTACATGCGATTTACATCCCCATTTTCGGAGATGACCCAACTCGGGCTTCCTGCCATTCCAAAGTTCATATGGCGTTGATTCTACGGACTTAGTGGGAATTCTATTTTGTATGTAATTTGCAGTCATCACTGCTTCACCCCAAAAAATTTGAGGGAGACCTGAGTGTGACAACATACATCTAATTGCATTCATCAAGGTTCTATTTTTTCTTTCTGCTACACCATTTTTGTTGTGGTGTATAAGGTATCGTAGTTTGCCTACTTATGCCACACTGAATACAGTAATTTTCAAATTCCCGGGAGGTGTATTCCCCTCCTCTATCTGTCCTTAAACATTTAATTGGTTTTCCCAATTTATTTTCCACTTCCATTTTATATCTCTTAAACATTTCAAAAGCTTCAGCTTTTTTTTCCAAGAGATATACATGGGAGAATTTGGAATAGTCATCAATGAATGTTATAAAATATTCTTTATTCCTGTGTGTTGCGACACTCAATGGACCACAAATATCCGAATGAACCAACTCTAACAATTCTTTTGACCTTGTTCCTATCGGAAAAGGTTTTCGAGTCATTTTTCCGGTCAAACAATGTTCACAGGGCAATGTTCTTGCTCCTGATATGTTAGGTACTAGGTTCATTCTAATTATTTGTTCCATTTTTGTTTTTCCTGTGTGTCCTAATCTCTCATGCCAGAGATCAAAATCAGATAGAAGACACAAGGAATACTCAGAAGTCACATTCATTGATTCATTATTAACTACTGGAAGACAAAATAAGTCATGGCCAGGTTCAAACTTTCCCATGGCTAAGACTTTGTTGTTCTTCCCTATAGTTACATGACCTTTATAGAATCTAACTTCAAGATCTTTCTTAAGGAGAGTAGGAACAGAGACAAGATTTCGACGAATTCCAGGTGTGTATAGCACATCATGAAGGATCATGATACTATCACCCAGATCTAACTTGTATGTACCAATACCTTCAACGTCTAGATAGGTATTGTTCCCCATAAATATCCTTTGTTCACCTTTCTTTAATTCCTTGAAGTTAGTCAAGCCAACCTTGGTTTTTGCAATATGATGAGTCGCACCAGAGTCGATCCACCATCCTTCAGCGTCTGTCGTCGCAGCATTGCACTCGACGACTCCAGCAAATTCAATCTTGTTAGGGCCTTTATTCTGCGGAGTCTTATTCTGACTCGACTTTTTTCCTGTGGGACAATTGGACTTAAAATGCCCAAATTTTCCACAATTGTAGCAAGCTCCCCTTGGTACTTTTGAACGTTGTCCTTTGAATTGCTTCTTGTTGGGACCAAGGTTCTTCCGATGGTAAACGGCATGAGCTTCTTCTTCTCCAGCTTCTTCAGCTTCATATATTTCAATTTTCTTTTTGCCTTTAGCCATATTTTGTTCCATGGCTAGTTGAGCTGGTAGATCGGCAACTGACTTAACTGTTCCATTAAGTCGAAGTGTTGTGGCAGCCATGTCAAAAGAGGGAGGCAAACTATTTAGAATAGTTGCCACTTGCATGGTTTCAGGTAGGACTGTTCCTGCAGCAGCTAGATCTTTGGCCATAACGACCATTCTGTTTACATGATCTATTACATTGTCATTCTCCTTCATTTTATAATTATTGTAATTATAAAGAAGGAGTTGCACATTAGTATTTGTTTTGTTATCATATTTATCTTTGATGGCATTCCACAAATCATGTGCAGATTCTTGGGTTTCAAAGACCCTAATCAGATCATCCTCCATATGAATCATTATAAAGGATCTAGCTTTATTATCATTGCGCTCCCACAGTTCCATTGCTTTCTCATGCGCCTTCTTTTCTTCATCAGTGGCATTCTCAGAAAGCTTAAGTGCAGGAATGTCAATTGTTTTATGCAGGTTCTCATGCATCAGTCCATATTGAATTTTTCGGTTCCACATATCATAATTCATGCTATTCAACTTTTCTCATATTGTCATTTCAGATGCAATAATTTTTTAAGATATTTTGCTAAAAAATTTGATCTAAATATAAAAAAGGAATATTATGAGAATTGCAGGAATAGAATGAAATTACTAATTATATTGAAGGGCAAAAATCGTGTCAAAAAAAATTCCCTTTTAAATTTAAATATTTATATAAATTTGAAATTCAGATTCAAATAAATAAAAACTTTATAAAATAAATATTTGAATTTAACTAACTCCCCAAAAAAAATAATTTGAAATTCAAACAATATATATATTGATCCCCCTTAAAAATTAAATTTAAAGTAATTTCAATGAAATATATAAAAAAATGTAATTTTGATTTAGTAAAAAATAATTCCTAAAAGTTTTGAGGTGAGGCCGAGATTAAAATAAACTTTAAACTTTAAATGAATTGACCAAATGAAATTAATAGAATAGTGATAAAAAAAATGTCATCTAACGGCGAATTTTAGAATGTACACATTATTATGTAACAACTATACAGCAAAAATAGAACATTGCATATAAACAGCTAAAGTATTTTATGGATCTATGGGTAATGACGAAGTTAAAAAATGCCTTAAAAAATGCAATAATCAAACTAATATCCAATTGTCAAAGAAAATAATTTCTAAGTAGATTAAAATATATATATATTTAAGTAATACTACAATCAACATACGAAATTTAACCCTATTGACAAAATGATAATAATAGTGAACGTTTCATTTGATTAATTTAAAATAATTAATCTGAAAATCAATATATTATTTAAATATCTGCAAATAATAAATAAACTTTTATCAAAAAAATATGGAGAGAATGCGTGAACAGTAAATCACCATATGAATAATAATAAATCAGATTTCATCTACTTAAAAGAATCAATGGCTGTGATTGATTGATACAGTAGACAAATACTGTTCATCTTCCTCAAAACATTTCCCAAATGCGTGCGTGCGTACCTTTCACCGAAGCATTCAGGGGAGATCGCGATCACGGTCTGGAGTTCGCCAAAAGATGCAATTGAAGATCTGAGAAGACTCGATGCAGACGTGCAGGTAGCGCAGAAGCGTCAATTTTGGATCTCGCGGAATCGGGGTCGATGTGCGCCGAAATATTTTTGCAGGGGTTGATGGATTTGCAGCGCCTCTGTCAGCGTTCGTCTCGCTGTCTTCCGTAGGCGCTCAGTTGGAGTCAAATTCACTGCAGTATTCCGTCGAGACAGAAACCAGTTCGCCGGAAGAATGAAAGAAACAGATTGCCGGAAGAGAAAGAAACAGATCGCCAGAAAACGCAACCGGAAGCTCTGATACCACTGAATGAAATTTAGTGCGTTTTCGGGGCTCCCAACAGGCGATGTTTTCCAACTTCGATCGAAGCTCTTTTATAGCGCACGTTCCATCGCTTAGTCCGCCCCATCCGCGCCATTCCGTTGCACGTTCCGCCGATGTCGTGCATCCGTTTGAAGCGGTCGATGGTGGAGCGAATCTCACGCTCCCGTTGATGACCACGAAGGTCACATATCATTACACCTCCTCCTCTGCGCCCTTCTTTTCTTCTCCAGCAGCAGCTCCTCTACGACCATCAACGTGATCAACAACTGCCCTTACCCCATCTGGCCCGGCGTCCAATCTAACGCCGGCTCCATCACGCCCGAGATGTCCGGATTCTACCTCGTCCCCGGGGCGGCCTTCCCAGTCTACGCGCCCTACTCCTGGTCCGGCCGCATCTGGGCGCGCACCATGTGCTCCTTCGATCGTACCACCAGAAACTTCTCCTGCGCCATCGGCACCTGTGCTTCCGGCGCTGTAGCATGCAACGGGTTCGGCCCGAAGCCCCCTGTGTCGCTCGCTCAGTTCAACCTGGGCAGCTCGGCGGACGACGCCATGGACTACTACGACATCAGCCTCGCGGATGGCTTCAACGTGCCCCTCAAGGTGGTGCCGATGGGCTTCGGGGAGAAGAGTAGCGACTGCAAGTCGACCCAGTGCGATTCGGACGTCGACGGCAAGTGCACGGTGGAGAATAACACCTCCCCTCACATGTCCCACGGCCAAAACACCAAGCTTCAAGCTCGTCTTCTGCCCTGTTCCAGTCCCTCCGGTCAACGTTACCAATAAAATGCCGGATGGTCTCCCACCTGTAGCACCTCCTCCTCCGATGCCAAGGATCAACAATACAAAGGAGGACCTCCCATCAACCAATTACAAAAACAGTACGCTTCCTGCAGGGGGCAATGCTACCAGCATCAACCACCTCCCACCACCAGCAGCCTACGCAAAGCCACCCGCTCCTGCAAGCAGCAATTAATGATACTAATCATAAGGACTCTCCGATGATCGACATATCGTTCAACTTCACCATTATCTCAGAGCCGCCGGCAGCAGCAGCAGCAGCGCCAGCGCCAGCGTCAGCACCACCAGTTTCGTTGGGCAGGAAGGGGTTTGTCCCGGTCTCTTCTGCGGCCGTCTCAGCCTCCACGGCATCGCTGCTCCTCTCGGCCACCGCACTGCTCGTGGCTCTGCTCGCCCTCGTTTAGTGATCATTAATGTAGTGTTGAGAGCCATTCATGCACGTGACGTGGCAAATAGCATTCATGCTCCCTTTACGGAGTCATGAATTTTAGTAACACGTTCTTTTCTTTTCTTTTCTTTTCTTTTTTTTTAATTAGAGATCATGTAGTGATACATTGGCTGATGTCATTTGTTCTGATTGACGAGATAGTTAATTAAGTTGCTTTTCATAAATAATAAAAGTCTTATGTTTTACATTAATTTAATAAATAATAAAAAAAAACAGATAGTCTTATAAATTGGGTCGGGACCAACATGTTTTGACTTTTGAGAAATTTATATCTCAGCCCCGAATCGGTAAATTGAGACACCAAAAACTCATCTTGATCCCAATTTCGGTTTAAAATTAGATTAAAGTTTTCAAAAAAGGTTGGAGTGGGATTATTAGATTGGAGGCCATTGATTAGGCTTAGTGAGTTAATGTAACAAAATTTCCTAATGTTTTAGGCTCAGTAAGATTATTTATTTTGTTGACGAGATAATCTATACCATTTTAATGTTATAGATATATTAGAGAGGTGGATAGTTGTGAGAAATTTTTTTAAAAAATATATAAGAAAAAAAAGAGATGATTTTTATTTAAGAAAATACTATTATGTTACTGCAAGGCTTCTCAATTTTCATGAGGAGAAGGAAGTAATCCAAATTGATTCTTACACTAACAATAGTTGAAAAAATAGGATTGATTATTTCAATTTTGACAGGTTTTAGATCATATAACGGTAGATGGCATTAAACTGGTTGGATATACAAGACAAATGAGGATGAATTCTTGGGTTATGTCACCTTGTGGATTTGCCAATATGGAAATCAAAATAAAACACTCAAGAGCTTGCACATAATATCCCTTCTTGTTCTTCATGATTTTTCACATTTTATAAAGCAGAAAAAAAATTGAACATAAAAAATGGGAAAATTGTTAATTTTTTGTGGAGTTTTTTGTCTTTAATTTTCTGTCGAGATCTTTCTCGGAGTTGGTGAATACTTTAGGACTCCTTGTTTCTCACATCGGATTCGTCCACGTGAGCTTAGGAGAATCTGAGTATTACCCAATTACCTGTGCTGCTGACGTACGAACAAAAGGGGGGATTCGGAGGGCACCGCCCCCGACGGGTTTTGGGCTTTTGTTTAGTCGGACCCGTGTGGTTCATATTAAATTTTTTATTTATTTTATTCGAGTTTTGAACTCGTTTAGGAGAGGCTTATTTATAGCTTATTTTTAAATATAATCTGTGTGGCGGCCGTAAACATAAACGATATAATAGATCCTCTTTGCAGAACGTAGCCCTAACATCAAAGGTGAACCTAAATAAATTCGTGTGTCTTCTTTATTTTTTTGCAATATTTGTTCTCGAATTTTTCCCATCAATTTTTAGTGTCGTTTTATTTCATTGGTGCTTGTGGACTACGATGATGTGTTGTTCACTTATTCTTGTAAATAAGTTTAGCCAAAGTTAATAAATTTTTTTTTCAAAAGTGAGGTGAAGTATAAACTAATTAACGATGATGAATATTCACATTTGTTCGGATATATACATGAATTATGTACAACATAACCATGATGCTATATCATTAGAATAATAAGCTTATTTTCTTTTGTAACTAGAGTTCGACGAGTATTTTTAACATTATGACGATATTTCATGTGACCTTAGTTCTTACGTATTCTATCTAATATACGAAGAGGAGATGGAGCTATTAAGATGGATTGTTTTGTTTATTCCAAACACTTACTCGAATATAGAAACAAAGCAATGGTTACTTCAATGGAAGTAATCAATTTTTCCTATAATTAAGAAAATATTATAGTTATATTTTGTTTGCGATAATATATAATTAAGAAAATATTCTCAATGGAAGTTCCTTTTCCCTATGAGCAAAGCGAATGTAAAAAAATGTACTTTTAATTGTTTCATAAAATTTCAGGTGGAAACAATATCTTTGACATTTTTTTTATCATAAGGTGCATGACTTCATTCGTTTTTTTTATTTTTATTTTCTTTCTGTCTAAATAAATTGAGTTCATCGTATATCCTTATAAAGAATAAAAAATAAAAAAAGTTCGTTTACCATAAGGTGAGTTCTTTCGTCTTTTTATTTTTATTTTCCTTCTGTCTAAATAAATTGAACTCATCTAATTAGATCCTTATAAATAATACAAATAAAATAAAAAGGTTGGTTTAACAAAAAAAAAACGTCGACAGCAGGATTCGAACCTGCGCAGGCAGAGCCCAACAGATTTCGAGTCTGTCTCCTTAACCACTCGGACATATCGACGTTGTTGCTTGTGTCAAAACTTTGAACTACTTGTATGTATGATTTGAATCAACCAATCCGAGCTGGTAATATATTTATTAGAATGTCAATGGCAAGATTTTAGAAGAAAATAAAGTACATGCCTCGGACATCTTACTATTTAATCAATCATCACACGCGGTCAAGTATCTTAGATGCATGCATCTAGATATATAGCTAGATAGATTTGCTTCATTAATTGTTTGGTTTCATGCAGTAGGGTACGAAGCCTCCATGGCGATGCCACAGAGCCCTTCCTTTGCGCCCACGTCCCTCTTCATCCTTATGTACCCATTCTCCCCCCACGACGTCCCCCACGAGTTCTTCACCAGCCAGTACTTGGTGCCGTCGCTCGCCGTGCCGTACCCCACCGCCGTCACTCCGTGGTCCAGATTCGTCCCGCAGTCCCCCGTGAAGACGCCGCCTGAGTAGAACCGGAAGGCGGACCCGCCGGCCTCGATGGCCACCGACACGGGCTGGTTCGCCACTGCTTTCAGGAGCGCGGCCTCGTCGTTCACGGGCACGTCCTCGTATCCGCCGATCCTGGCCGCGCTCAGGGCGGCCTTACTCTTCTTGCAGGTCCCGTCGGCGGCCTCGTAAGGGTAGTCGGACTCCGCAGCGAGGCCGCCATTCTGGATGATGAACTTGAAGGCGCCGTCCATGAGACCGCCGTTGCAGCCCTGGTCATCGCCGCCGACGTCGCAATCCACGATCTCCTGCTCCGAGAGCGAGATCAGCTTTCCCGTCTTGAGCTTGGTGACGCCCTCCGTCGCGGCCACCGCGGAGAACGCCCAGCAGCAGCCTGTTAATAATTTACACATCAGAGATCACAGAGAAGAGAATTAATAACGTGCATGCATTCATATACGCTCCTCTACTCACCGCATGAGCCTTGATCCTTGATTGGGGTGACGGCTCCCTTGACTCTCCAATCCACCTCGATCTCGGCCGTGGAATTCTCATACCTGAATCCACCCGCGTTCGACCTGAACTTGCCGCCGCCGCCGGCTGAGGGTTTGAATCCAGTGTGTTTTGCCCTGAACTCCTCATCAGTGAGATCGGCGAAGCGGTTGATTCCGAGCTTGTGCTTGTGCTTCCCGGCGGCGTTGGCCGACTCGATGAACTCGACATTGGCCGAAAAGATCTTGAGCCTGCGCTCCTTCTCCGCCGCGTCCTTGTACGCACGCCCGTGCTGCGCCATCCACTGCTCGTGCCTCTCGGCCATGGAGAGCACCGGGCGGATCTCTCGGCCCATGGCGTGTGCGGCCGTGACGGCCAGAACAAGCAGCACTGCCGTTAAGCGTTTGAGCACAGCGCTTAATGCCATGATTGATAACAAGCAACAAAAGATCTATATGTGCGTACGTGTTCGAGTGCTACGTTGCACGATTTCGAGTGTGTGATATCGCATGCATGGCGGGGTTTATATAGAGACTCAATGCTCTCCCATGCATGGTGGGCTGTACGTGTGTACATGCAGCTTGCCTCCATTACCAATCTGTAACGAACTGCTGCTCATTTGGAGCTCGAAGGACGCCAATGGCTGCTAGTTGCAGGAGTGGTTCCAAAAGCATATATAAAGTTTTGATGGATCTCTATATATATGTAGCCTTTTTTTTCTTGATCCAAGTTGTGCATATTTGATGCAATAAATTGGCAAGTGCATGCATGCATTGCCCAGTTCTACAAGATACATCTACATGGTTATGTATCCGAAAGATGTCTCAGATTTCATGCATGCAACATGCAGCTGCTTGAGCTATTAAAGTTGGAAAGAAGCCATATTGATGATGGAGTTAGTTTCCCTTTTTCATGTCCTTTGTGCAACCCACCTAACTGTAATATGTGGTATGCCTTAAACATTTGTATAAGGTCAATTCTGGAATTCAAGAAACACACAAGCATATGCATGAACGAGTTCCCATCTATATCATATTATATTTAGGTTTTTCATGAACTCAAAAATATGAAAAGGAAAAAGGGAAAAAACAAAGAGAGGGGGCAATGCATGCTGTTAAATTGGATTGACTAGCAAATTCTAGCAGCAGTCTAAGCCTGAGTTATATTAAACAGCGTCGATAAGAGTAAGACAATCTACTATACAGGCAAAACTCGAAACGTTACATTACGCATATATTTAAACCTTACAAATATTACATGGTTTTTTCCGGTCCGAATTTACGGAAGGTCTTCGATGTCCCAAACGCCTTTAAAGTCGAAAAAAGTAATATATTGTTTTTTTAGGTTTTGTCTTCTTTGGTAGAGTAATAATTAGAGAATAAATGTAGTATATTAAATTAATATATTTCATAGGGAAAAAAGTTATATACATCAAAGTAACACAAAATTAGATTTTGGCAATCAACTAACTTTTGTGCGTAGGAAACTGACTTCATGTGTTATTACCTTTTTCTTCTCCAATGCCCTGCATTTTGGAGAATTTTTTGGGACAGCGATCTTTCACAAAAATTAAGCACAAAAAAGTGTTTGTGCCTACAGGAGACAGTAAAAAGTAAGTGATATGTGGATCAAAGCACCAATCCAAAAGCAATTTCAAACCTTAATGCACGACGTGTTGCAATTTACAACGTACCTTATATCCATGATGAAAATTTTTTAAGGTTACAACGATCAGTCATCGTTTTGATTAATATTTATTTATATTATTTTTATCCGAACATTAAATTAGTCCGATGCTAATAATTTTGAACATCGATAAGCTTCGGGGAAAAAAAATAAGTGATGCGGCCGATTGATTGTTTATACTATACCGTTTGCTCAGAGAATATATTTCGAAAAATAATAAATTTTATTTTTAAAAATATAGTATTATAATTATATTTTTAAAAACATAAATATTATATTTTAATTAAATATTAATTTTAAATCATTTATATTTATTATTATTAAAATAAAAGATTATAATATAATAATATATAGTTAAATAATAATAAATAAATAAAATGATAAACAAAATGAAAAAACAACCGAATATTTCTATTTTGCTTTTTTTAAAAGAATAGAAATATTCTACTGGAAAAAATGATGATCTTATGCTCTTCAAGGTAGTTTTGCAAAAAAAAAAAAAGTTTCATCAAATTAACCTTATTTTTCTTAAAATTATTCAGATATTCTAACTTATAACCCACGATGAAACGGCCATAAGTCTATAACATTTTTTTTTCCAATTGTTAAGAAAATGTAGGATTGTACAGTTGAAATATGCTCAAGAGGAAAAGTACACGTGGGATTGCACAAGAAATATGCATATGGTTCATTAATCTTATTATTATTATATATTATCTTTGTACAGATATTTGATTTTATGTCATATTGATAACTTATAAAATTTTTGTCCAGCACACATGCTGTCTCCATGTTAATTCTTAAATCGAATAGAAAAAAAAAACTAATTTAGTCAGTCAGCAGCCTTTCGGATCGTACAAGATGCTGGCGATATTGTTATGTTTTAATAACCACTATATATTGTTCATATTTTATCTCCATTCTTATATGTAACTTATATGTGGAAAATTTTATTATTAATAGGATGTTAATAAAATTTAATTGGTGTATTTTTACGTAAACAATATTCGAATTAGTCGTGAAAAATATAGATGCCTTGGGTCGATTTTCTTTTTTTGGCCAAAGGAAAGTTAACTATCTATTAATAAAAATACGAGAAGAGTCCTCATACAATAATTGGAGCAATTCCGAAGGAGGAGAAGACTCCCCAAAAAGGTCGTCAGTATTAGAGCGAGCCATATTTGTGAAAAAAATCAACACTAGGATTAGTTTCGCGATAACAGTGCTTTACAAAAGAGGGAGAAACCCTTTGTAGCAGACATTTAATTTCGTGAATGATATTAGCAATCTTCCAGAGGGGTTGATAAGTCTCGTTAGCGTTTCAGAGTCGATGTGAGCTTGGATATGCATAAGTTTCCTCTGGTGACAGGTTTTGAGCCCATGTAGAAGAGCCCTAGCTTCAAGCTCAAGAATAGAGTTTGCCTGCCACCGGTAAGCACCTGCAAAAACCATAAAGGAGTCACTGTTTCGAAGAATAAATCCCATACCACCATCCGCATATGAGCCAGTAAATGATCCGTCAGAATTTAATCTGAGCCAAGAGTGCGGAGGTGGCTCTCATCGGACCCAAATTGGGTCTTGGGGGCTGTGTGCCTCAAGGAGGTGAGATCCAGAGAATTCATCATAACTTGCGAGTGTCACGGGGTCATTCTCGGACACTAGACCACGTGCGGCGACTAGGCGGATAGGCACCTAGCCAAGCTTGTTTTGAGTTTGCAGCGAAAGTTTTATGGTCGAGACGACTATGCCGAGAGTCGCTCTTATATGCATTCAATCACGGACATGACTAAAGTGTTAGACTACTCATCACGAAACCGTGGCATTAGCGCGTTGCGGCACTAATGTAGGCGCTTGGGCGCTTAAAGTCCGAAGGGGCGACGAAGGGACCATGGGACGCCACGAAGGGACACCGATGTGGGTTGCCACCTCACGCTCAAGGCCATGACACTAGAATTAAAGAAAAGCTTACTTGTATTAAATATGATGAAACATAACATACAATTGGGCCTCGGAAGGCACTAATGAACTCCTCCCAGTATACCGTAGGTATAGGAGTCTTGTTACATATTGAAGATGCAAAAGACGTACCCTACGGGAACGTCACCTACTTGGCCATTCATAAGGATGGCCTTACAAGATAAATGCCCTAAGGGCGGATAACTTGGTACTCCGCAATATTACGCAGTGCGGGGCGGCTGCATGTGTTCCATGTTTTCGGCGCTAAGCGGCCGAGGGCTATAAGTTGAGCGGCACTGGTGCCGCGAGGCTTCACGCTTCGTGTCACGGGAAATGCCCCGTGACATTCTCCCCCACCAAAGTCGGCGACGCCCCGACGCCGTTGTCCGGGCTTCCTCGGGGCCTTCGTCTTGAGTCTTGACTTCGCTTATCTCGTTCAATTCTGCTTTCTTTGCCTTGACTTCAACTTCACCAGCATCACGCAACGCCAGGAATGCCCGCTCCTTGGGGTCTCGCTGAGGACTCCTCCCTCAGTCCTGCTTCGCTCGCTGATCCTTCGTCCAATCCGGGGTCATCACTTGTGCAGCGCCAGTGGAATCCGTCATGTGCGGTCTGACTTCATCAAGCAACTATCCGTCCATCAAGTCTCTGTTGGCTTCACTTCTTTTCGACTTGCGCAGCGTCAACTTGTGTGGTTTGGCTTCTTTGGAGGTGAAACAACTCTTGTATGCCTTCAGGAATAGCGCGGAGAAGAGTTGTCTCAGGACCGTGTAGAACACGATGAAGAGTCTCGCCATTCGACCTGCATGACTTGACTCGATGCCTTCATGTTGCGGATGGCCGCAGCATAAGGTCTCCCTTCCGTCGAATGCGAAGTACGGACCATCTCACCCTCGATGATCATTCTTGAATTTCGACGGCTTGAAACAGCACAAGCTCTCCGATGTCGATGCTTGTAGCTTGTCTGCTTCGAGTGAATATGGTCGCTATGATGAGCGACGAGAGTCTTCCCACGGATACTTTGGGACGCTTCAAGTCTTTTTGTGGGCTTGATTCAATGTCTCTATGTTGCAAATGATTGGAACGTAGAGTCTTCCATACCTCTGCCGAACGAAAAACGCAGAACCACCTCCTCCTTGGTGATCACCTGATGTTTCGGCAGTCTTGATGCGGGACAAGGTTCTTTGATCTGACAATCCATGCCTTGTCCATCCAAGTCGCCATAGTGGGCGACGAGAGTCTCCCCACGTTCCCTTGTGGTTCAACTCGCTATCTCCAAGTTGCAGATGGCTGCAACGTTGAGTCCTTCGTCCGCCGAGCCTTGAAAACAGCTCCACCTTCCCCTTGGTGGACAAGAGATATCTCGACGATTTGAGATGGAGCAAGGTTCTTTGGTATAACATTCCGCACCTTGTCCACTCCCAGTCCCTATAGTGAGCGACGATGGGGGTCTCCCCACATGTGCCTGTGGTTCGACTCGCTTCTCCTGCTTTGATGGACGATCTTTATCTTCGGCATAAGTAGCTTCCTCCTTGCGACTTGAGCTTCTCTCCCCCACCATTGCCCTTGCCCAAGGGCTTTGGTGGTATGACACTTGTCCTGATTAACTTGGCAGCATCGACTAGTGAGCGGAGGTTGGACGACCCGGTCGTTCCAACTCCTTCATAGTCCAAAGCTTCTAACCCCTCTGCTTGAAGAGCACCAACACTGGGTCTTCATCCTCCTGGGAACACTGTAGGCGGAGCTCGGTGATTCCTTTCACTTCCTCCTTCAACATGCCTATCTGGCCGATGCTGAACAATGCGATCTTGACCTTCAGTCCCAACTTGTCAGGGCTTGCATAATTGATGAACTGCTACTTCTTCTGTCCCATGTCTGGGATGCATGTTTGCCACATTCTACATTATCGCGATGACAATGCCATCCTGAGTTTGCCACATCTTGCAGGGTTCTTGGGATATGTCTTCTTCCGATCCTGGGACCTCCTTTGAAGCTTTGACAATCCCTTTGGGGTATGAACGGGGCGAGATCATTGTGCTCGTTCACGAAGAGGATGCACCTTAGATGCTCGTCCGTCCGCACCTTGGACAAAGTAATGTCACTGTGCTTGTCATCCTAGATCATGCACCTTTGACATACTCGTCCACCGGGCGGCTTGACTCTTACGAAAGAGTAGCCGTTCCGGGCCTTCACTGATCCGTGCGGATGCTTGTGAAGACGCTCCGCTTAGATAAGAGGACTGCGGTTGGTGAACTCGTGACATGAACTCCCAACATTACCTCCATCTCCATTCGAAGGGACGACATCGCCAATGTGTCCTTCAAAACCTTCGCATTGCGATCCTTGGAGGCCGTTTCGATTACTCGAGACGATGTTCGAAAGGAAATGACACTCCTTCCTTCGGTTGGCGGCAGAACGTTTGACAACAGCATGCCAAGGTTCGTCGATGCTCGACGTTCACACCATTTGCCAAATTGGTCGCTGAGTTGAGGCGTCGATTTGCGTTGGCATGTATCAGGTTCGTCCCACTCCTCGATGGATGAAATTGCGCCGCTTGCGGGGCGACACTTGACGAGGCAGGCAAGACTGACAGCTCGTCCGCGAGTGTTTGCAAGTAATCAACGCTTTGCTCCATTCCTGAAAGTCATCGTGACGTGGCAGGCGATGCTGCGGCACGACAAGATGCTTGTGATTGATGCTCCTTGGCCGAAGAGATGATATTCTTTGGCCGAAAAGGGACCATGAACCTTGATATTTGTTTTTAAGCTAACTTCTCCCGTGAAGCGGTTGTGCACTTCACGTTGCATGACTGGGCATGCGATGCGACGTCACGAAATACCGAGCAGCGCCAGGTCGTCATGATAGTGCATGACCGACAGTCCCTGAATGTGACACGGGTCCTCCGAGTTACACGACGCTCGTGTAAGCGATCTCATGATATGAGTAGCGCAAGACCATCATGCGGAGCATATGGCCACTCTTTGACGCAGCGCGACACTTCAGGATTCCCGACTGTATACCTGGGATGGTTGATCTGCTCGAGTGAGCGACGCATGACCGTCCCGGTTAGGCGGGGCGATCAATCCGCCATCATGATGCATGACGGACGTTCCTTGACACGACACGGGTGTATGAAGAACATGCTGCGGGGCACGACTGGGCGTGCGGCGAGGAGGCTTGCCATGCATTCCTCGTTGGCGTCCACGATCAAAGATCATGGTACCAGTGCGCCTGGGCGTGATGGAGTATTTGACCGGAAGCACATTTCCTACGCCAGGGCACGTTGCGACGACACAAACGAGTCATCGTCGCTGGGTAATCCGAGCAGGAAGAACTGCTCTGATACCACTTGTCACGGGGTCATTCTCGGACACTAGACCACGTGCGGCGACTAGGCGGATAGGCACCTAGCCAAGCCTGTTTTGAGTTTGCAGTGGAAGTTTTATGATCGAGACGACTATGCCGAGAGTCGCTCTTATAGGCATTCAATCACGGACATGACTAGAGTGTTGGACTACTCGTCACGAGACCATGGCATTAGCGCGTTGCGGCACTAATGTAGGCGCTTGGACGCTTAAAGTCCGAAGGAGCGACGAAGGGACCATGGGACGCCACGAAGGGACACCGATGTGGGTTGCCACCTCACGCTCAAGGCCATGACACTAGAATTAAAGAAAAGCTTACTTGTATTAAATATGATGAAACATAACATACAATTGGACCTCGGAAGGCACTAGTGAACTCCTCCCAGTATACCGTAGGTATAGGAGTCTTGTTACATATTGAAGATGCAAAAGACGTACCCTACGGGAACGTCACCTACTTGGTCATTCATAAGGACGGCCTTACAAGATAAATGCCTTAAGGACGGATAACTTAGTACTCCGCAATATTACGCAGTGCGGGGCGGCTGCATGTGTTTCATGTTTTCGGCGCTAAACGGCCGAGGGCTATAAGTTGAGCGACACTGGTGCCGCGAGGCTTCACGCTTCGTATCACGGGAAATGCCCCGTGACACAAGCGCCTTCTGCCAAACCATCCCGATGGTTGCATGTCTAGAATGAAAGTGTAGATCATTTCGCATTCCTCAAATCCCCCAAAGACAATAGGCGAACAAGGAAAGAAAATTCTTACGACTCTAATGATCTAGACTTGCACCCTCATGCACCCAGGTATCAGAATCCCAAGAATCAGAATTATGCATGGTAATATTAAAGTGTTGTTGCAAAATCATCCAAATTTAAGAAATAGTGGAGCAATGAAAGAAGAGATGAGAGTTTGATTCAGCGGTAAGCCCATGCAAGTCGGATCAATGAAAGTATTAAATCTCAGGATCATATCTAGGATGGAAAGATGTTTATGAAGAAGTTTCCACAGAAAGATGTGAATTTTTGAGGGAATATTGATCTGTCACATTCTTCTTAATGCTTATAATTTTAACACTCTTCTTATAACAAATTTGATCTAGTCCAATTAAAAGGAAAAAAAATATTTTTGATACGAGTTTGAGGAGATTTGAATTAAGAACCTATCATATAAAAAATGTGGTAACTATTTTTTTTAAAAAAAATTAAACCATTAGAAAGGTAACATATTTTAATTTTATGGTTTTTATAACAGTAGCATCGTACTTGGGGACTAAATTCTTTGGTACAATTCCTGCGGCACCTGGACGAGGGAAAGGACGGGAGGTGCAGATTCCTGTCGGTCACGTTCACCTTACTTAAGATTCTTAAACAAACGTTACCAACAACAACAATAATAATAAAATTTAGTTAGAAAATATCTTTTAAAAAAATAATAAATTTTATTTTAAAAAATATATTATTCTAGCTATATTTTTATTCTACTTGATTGAAAAAATAAATTTTATATTTTATAATAAAATAATTTTATTATAAACTTACATTTATTATCATTATTATTATTATTAAAAAATTATAATATAATAATATATAGTGAAATAATGAAAAAAAATGATGAAAACAAACAAAATATTTCTATTATGTTATTTTAAAAGAATAGAGACTACATTTTGCTTGTTTTAAAAGTTTGATTGAAATAATTTTATTCACGTTTTCAAAACCAAATTGCTCATAAATTCAATATTAATATTTCTAATTTCAATAATATCTCGAGTAAGTTTTCAATGTGGATTAGTCAAGCAACCGAAGAATTATTTAACAGTTTTAACTGAAAACAAAAATGGCATTGACGAATTCATCGTCCCTTAATTTATTTGATGGAATACTACATACATTACATACATTACAAACAAACAACGTTAGCAAAATGTTACATAGTTTAACAAATTTAATTAAAAACAAACAACTAATAGTGCGCTGACAGCATGCTGGTGATGGGAGTGGAGTGGAAACGTAACTGCTCCTGCTAACACGGGACGAGAGAGAGAGAGAGAGAGAGAGAGAGAGAGAGAGAGAGAAGAGAAGAGAGAGATGGGGTGGGCGATTGCGCTGCACGGCGGCGCCGGCGACATCCCGATAACGACGCCGCCGGAGCGCCGTCTGCCGCGGGAGGCTGCCCTTCGCCATTGCCTTGACGTCGGCGTCGCAGCCCTCAAGGCCAACCGCCCGGCCATCGATGTCGTCGAGCTCGTGGTACATGATAACTTTGCTCTCCTTGCCTTTCTCTTTCTTTTTTTGCTGCTTTGATTGCTTTGCTTGCGACGCCACTTGTTTGATTTATTTGTGTTACGACCCTGAACGATTCTTTGTTTTTTTTTCTTTTGAAAAATCTCGTCGCATGAAGTCTTACTCTGTCCTATTTTGATCGTCCTCTAGAAAGTCAAGAGTGTTCTTGAATCGAGCCTTCTTTTATGTATTAATGAGAGGGGTTTAAAACAGTGTAAGTTGATGTGAGAAATAATTTAATATTTTAAAGCTTTAATCTTTAAGTGGCATAGTAATTTTAGCTCATAGGGTTAAAAAATCTGACATGGTATCAGATCAGATCCATAAATCAAGAGTACGAATCCAGGAAAGCTTATGAATTTACATATGGGAATCTCTAGTTTTTGCTGCAGTTTCCAGGAAAAAGTTCAGAATTTCCTCAGGGAACAGAAGAAAAAAGATGCGCCCTAATTCTTTATTGTGCTTTCATGGCTCACGGTGATTTCTACGTACTTGTGCCTTCAATCGTCTTTAAAAAGGAATGAAAAATCTGCAAATTGCATGTTTTCCTTTTGTGCTGTCTTTTATTGTTGATCCAAAATAGTGTCGTATTTGTATCCAACTACCCTTTTTACATCATATATAATCTGTTACTGTTGAATCAACAAGGTCAAGAATGACCCACCATTTGTTCCCCTTACATTTCAATACTGTGGTTATCGAGTTTGTCATTGCCAATTTTCTCTTTATTTTTGACATTTCATAAGTCATAACTATTTGCTGGTAAATCTCAGCTGTGGCTTTGTCCGGTCTATAGCCCCTTTTCTGAGACACTTTCCGGGTGCAGGTTAGAGAGCTAGAGAACAGTCCACACTTCAATGCTGGCAGAGGCTCTGTTCTGACTGCTGATGGCACTGTAGAGATGGAAGCATGTATCATGGATGGTAATACAAAGAAATGTGGAGCCGTCTCAGGTCTCACCACTGTCGTTAATCCAATCTCTCTTGCAAGGCTTGTCATGGAAAGAACACCACATATTTATCTTGCATTTGATGGTGCTGAAAAGTTCGCAAGAGAACAAGTTAAGTACAATGAAAACCATTTATTTATTTGTTTTCCTTGCTTACAAACTGATATGAATTCAGCTATCAAGTGAGGGTTTAAATGAAGAGATGACTTATAGTTATCGTAGATAGAACATTGGCGGATCATCGCTGTGGACTCTTTTTATACCAACGTGAAACTTATTTGTTGCTACCACAGCAATGTATAACGCGAAGAACAATACCTATAGTGAACTCATTTTGTGGGAGAAAGCAATTTGTTCAGCACCTAGAGCAAACAAAAAGTTCTGAAATTGATAGTTGGATGCTGCTTTGATTCTCATTCGATTATTTGAAGATGTTTTGTGCATATTTGAAGACACTATGATCGGTCAGAAATGTGTGCCTCCATTTCATTGTGTCCTCTTTAGATTTTGATTTGAAACTTCTTTGTTGTTATCTTACAGAACGTATAGTGAATCCATTATTTTGCAGAAATCAGATTTTTCGGCAACTAGAGCAACAACAACAACAAAGCCTTATCCCACTAGGTGGGGTCGGCTACATGGATCATACGACGTCATTCCGCTCTATTAGTAACCAAACCTTTCGGTATATTATTCACCAATAGATCTTGCTCTATTAGTTCGCCAAGTGTCCGCCTTGGCCTCCCTCTCCCTCTTTTAATCGGACTCCAGATTATTTGATCTACTCTTCTTTCGCCAACTAGAGCAACAACAACAACAACAACAACAAAGCCTTATCCCACTAGGTGGGGTCGGCTACATGGATCATACGACGCCATTCCGCTCTATTAGTAACCAAACCTTTCGGTATATTATTCACCAATAGATCTTGCTCTATTAGTTCGCCAAGTGTCCGCCTTGGCCTCCCTCTCCCTCTTTTAATCGGACTCCAGATTATTTGATCTACTCTTCTTACTGGCGCATCTAATGGTCTTCTCTGAACATGACCAAACCATCTCAAACGATTCTCTACCATTTTCTCACTAATAGGAGCCACTCCGACTCGTTCACGTATATGGTCATTCCTAATCTTATCTAATCTTGTATGACCACACATCCATCTCAACATCCTCATTTCGGCTACCCCCACTTTACGTTCATGTTGTCCCTTCATAGCCCAACATTCACTACCATATAACACTGCTGGCCTTATAGCAGTACGATAGAATTTTCCTTTAACTTTATTGGGTACTTTTCTATCACAAAGAACTCCAGTGGCTTTCCTCCACTTACACCAACCAGCTTGAATTCTATGATTAACATCGTCATCAATCTCACCATCTTGTCTTACAATTGATCCTAAATATTTAAACTTTGTCACTTGAGGAATTATATCCTCCCCTAACCTAACTTTCAAATCGTCTCTAAGTTGTTTATTTGTGAAATTGCTATGCATATATTCTGTTTTATTCCTACTTAAACGAAAACTCTTTGACTCCAACGTATTTCTCCATATTTCCAATTTTGTATTAATCTCTTCTCTTGAATCCGCTAAAAGTACTATATCATCCGCAAATAGCATGCACTTAGGTACCTCCTCTGTGATACTCTCGGTTATAGCATCGATAACTAAGTTAAATAGATACGGGCTTAAAGCTGATCCTTGATGTAGGTCAATTCCTATAGGAAATTCATTTGTCTCACCTCCGGGTGTTCTAACCCTAGTCAATGCCCCATCGTACATATCTTGTATTACCTTAATGTAGGCAACATTCACCCTCTTATTTTGCAAGGCTTTCCAAAGTACATCCCTTGGTACCCGATCATACGCCTTCTCTAAGTCAATGAAAGCCATATGTAAGTCTCTTCTCCTACTTCGATACTTCTCCATCATCCCCCTTAGTAAATAAATCGCATCTGTAGTGGATCTTCCTGGCATGAACCCAAATTGTCTCTCAGAAATACTAGTCTCCATTCTCAATCTATGCTCAATCACTTTTTCCCATAATTTCATAGTGTGACTCATAAGTTTAATCCCTCTATAATTTCGCCAACTAGAGCAAACCAAAATTTTTAAGATTAATAGTTCAATCACTTTGTTTGTTTGTAATAGTTCAATACTGCTCTAGTTCCCACTCGATTGTTTGATGATTTCTGTATATATTTGAGGACATCTAACGTACAGGAAATGTGCTCCAATTTCTGTGATGTACACTTTCCCACTTCACTTGAGGATACTCTTTGCTGCGAGAATGCTATTTTTTTGTATATTTTGATCATTTTATGTTAAAGAATAAAATGTTCGCTTTAGAATGTTGTGGGCTTCTTTCAGTTCATTTCTTTACAACAACAACAACAAAGCCTTATCCCACTAGGTGGGGTCGGCTACATGGATCATACGACACCAATATATTCGTTGATCTATGTTCATGAGATTCGACAGGGTTTTACGCTAGCTGTCGGGGCCTAACACAACCCTCCTCCTTTATTCGGGCTTGGGACCGGGTATAAAACATAGGCGGAGTTAGTTCATTTCTTTAGACATCTCAAATTTTTTTGAAGCCGAATTTGGAATTTCAATGAGTGGACTATAAATCGCAGTAGTGGAATTGAGATTCCTATCACATTCCTTTCCATATGGATCATTAAATACATACCAAAATTTCAAACTGTTTTTTGTCTATCAAACGGTTTCTTGTGACAAATTTAGCTGTTTTCATGTTCAACTTTCTAACAGAACTGTAACCTTGTTCAAGGGTATTGAAGTTGTGGATACAAGCTATTTCATAACTCCAGATAATGTGGAGAGGCTGAAACAGGCAAAAGAAGCCAACAGGACGCAGGTATCTATGTTAAGATTTACATGTAAGCATTTCTTGATTAGAGACAGAGATCGTTGCACCTCACTGTTGGGACATTCAGGCTCGCAATTGGGTAACATGGCATTAAAGTTCCATAAAAGATGACTTGCATTTAATATATTAACAGGCATTTCACACTTCATAGTTCATTTTCCTTCCATATAACTAGAGCAATATGGCAACAAGTTCTTTGAACCTTGCATATGAAAATTCAGTCACTAGCACTGCCATTTATTGATGGTACTTTTACATTTACAAAGTCTCTGTTGATGCAAATAATTTTCTCAGAGATGTGTCAATTATTTTTCAGACACTGAACCTAATCAGTTAATGGCATTCATGGAATTGACTTTTTCTGCATACAATCTCTCATGGTAATAGGAAGAATTAAATATGTTGCATGGTTTCTTCAGATTTCCCTTTTCTTGCCAGATTTTTTTAATTGTGGACCATAAAGATTTGCAATGAAACTACTACTGACATTAGTTGCTTGTTATTTGCAATCAAAGAACTAGTTTTTAACCAAATATTAATCATGACCATGTAAAATTTGGAATTTACATTTAACTTCTGAAATTGAAAGAGGTGAATCATGCAGCTGGATTACACTCAGCCAACAAATGGCAGTGCAGTCAATGGTCATGGTGACAGCAAAATGGGTACTGTGGGATGCGTCGCAGTCGACACCAATGGAAATTTAGCCACAGCAACATCCACTGGAGGACTGGTGAACAAGATGGTTGGCAGAATAGGCGACACTCCAGTCATTGGTGCAGGAACCTACGCCAATTCATACTGCGCTGTATCTGCTACAGGAAAAGGTGAATCCATCATCCGTGCCACTGTCAGTCGCGATGTTGCAGCCCTTATGGAGTATAAGGGTCTCTCTCTCGAGGAAGCAGCAGCCGCTGTCGTCGAAGGCGTTCCAAAAGGCAATGTCGGCCTGGTTGCGGTATCTGCTAATGGGGATGTGACCATGCCTTTCAACACAACTGGTATGTTCAGGGCTTGCGCTACTGAGGATGGCTACTCAGAGATTGCAATATGGCCCATGGGAGTAAATGGTGATCTGAATGCATCTTAGAGGCAAATAATCGAAACTGATTGGTTTCTTAGTAGATTGTTTGTATGCAAACATGGAGAAGTTATTGTTTCCATTCTCACAATGTTCAACTTAAATCAGGTTCTGTTAACTTGAATTTTTTTAGGATTTAAATTTTCTAATGTGTGTTCTCAGATCCTTTATCAAGCTTGAAAGTCTCCTCTATATTATAACAAGGCCCTTTTTCGAAATGGTGGACCCTGAGTTTTCAGCGTCCATTGAATGAGGGAAGGGAGTAAAAAACACTGCTTATTTCCTGCTGCTGAGCTGTTGCTGGTGGAGGTGGCTATCCCACTTCATGGCCATTTCCTGTCAATACTCATTGGCTACGGCTAGCTGCCAGTAGTGCTTAATTGGCTTCTGCATTTGCAGCCAAGTTCGTTTTGTTTCATGATGGCCATCATGCTTTTGCCTCTAGGAGACTAGGATCATAGAGCAGCTGGGTGCTGTTTCAAGCAGGGCTCTGAAAGAATCTTTATGTTGGCACAGCTTCTGCAAGTTGCTTGCTCGATGGCTAGACTGAGTGGGCGACAATGATGGGCCTGCGCCGGATAGCCGACGGCACCATGCCACATCAGCCAGTAGTATTCTGCCGACAAGTTGCTGTCTTTGTTGTTATTTGTTGTTGTTTGCTTCCTAGTTCTTGCCTTGGTATGTGAAAGAGCACAAACTCTTATCAGATATAATGGCCATTCCTTGATTGGATTTCACTGCGTTCTTCCACCTCCATGCACATCTTTGCAACTGTAGGCTTCACAGTGGAAATCACCAATTCGGAGGGCAGGAAATGCAGCAGACCGTTCAACTTTTTCTCAGTTGCCGAGGAAAGAAGTTGGTGCACATCTGCTGCTTTTGAAAGCAACTGGCACAGAACTTTTTGGACATTTGGACAAAATCAAGGTTCAGGTAAATTAAAATGGTAACATTACAAGGGAGTTTGCTCAGTTGGTGAAGTACCAAGTTTCAGGAAAATTAGCATCCCGATTTCGATCTGAGAAGACATGAGGGCAGACAGCAGAGCCCTTGACCAATCACAGGACAAGATTTGATTCCGCCCAATCCGAACGCCATATCCGCTGCCAAAAGATCTGGGCGCGTTCGTGGCCTCGGAGCAAGCAAGCGGGGGCGGGCTACTCAAATTATATCCTTATCCGTGTCCAGTGTCCTGCACCCCCCTTAACTCGGAGAGGGACGCGATCAGCGTCTCATGACAGAGAAAGCCAACTACCAGGAGGAGGAGAGAGAAAATTTGCTGGACCACTCCCCATCAATGCATGGGAGGCGTCCCCCCGGAGTCGAGGAGAACGTAAACGCTTTCATCCACTACGAACACACTTTGGATAAAACGTTGACAGTAACATAGAAAGGGAGGTCCCGATTTTAGGCCACAGGAGATGTATCTTACGACTTCAAACTCTTGAAGCTTCCACAGAGAGAGAGAGAGGAGATGTATCTTACGACTTCAAACTCTTGAAGCTTCCACACACACACACAGAGAGAGAGAGAGAGAGAGAGAGAGAGAGAGAGAGAGAGAGAGAGAGAGAGAGAGAGAATCCTACACAGATCTGTTACTGTCGATTACAGGATAAGATTACAGCAAGCGCGCCCTGTACATGAATGCATGCAGCATATCAACATCTCGACCGATGAGAGAATGAATCGAGACAGCGGAGTGCAATGCCAACGAATTATGTTATACCATGCATCGTTCAATCGTTACATATCATAGAAATTGAAACCTCAAAAAGTAAAGTGGGAAAAAGTGACAATAATGATATGGAGATGAGAAGACCACTAGCACTGTCAATATGCTCAGATCAGATATCTGGAATTATTTAAGAACGGGCATCAGAACCTCACCTTGGCCTACCGCCGGCACCGCCGCTGCTTCCGCCGCTCCCCGGGCTGTTCTTCGCAGCGCCCATATTAACCATCTGATGGTGGTGATACAGCGGCGCGTACATCATTCCGCTGCCGCCGTACATGGCAGGGACACCGAAACCGCCGACGTTACTGCTCCCCATGCTGCCCACGGCGGCGGCATCCTTGTGGTGGACGGACTGGGAGGAGGATGAGGAGCTGGGGGCTCCCGTGCCGGCGGCGGCTCCTTTCTCACCCTCGACCTCTCGGAACTTCTGGAGGTAGACCTTGAGGGGTTCGACGTACTCCTCGAAGCCGAGGGTGGTCATGGCCCAGAGGAGGTCGTCGCCGTTGATGGTCTTGCGCTTCTCCCGCTGGCACTTGTCGGAGGCCTCTCCGGTGATGAAGCTGATGAACTCGGAGACGCACTCTTGCACCGTCTCCTTGGCGTCCTTGGAGATCTTGGCGTTGGCCGGGAGGGCCTTCTTCATGATGCGGCTCACGTTCGCGATCGGGAGGAAGCGATCCTGCTCCCGCGCAGCCGCCGACGACAGCTCCCCGCCGGCGTTTAGCATGCTGCCGCCGCTGTTGTTGTGGCCGCCGGATTCGTTATCCGAATCCGCCATAAATATATACTTGATCTATGTACACACAATATACAAATTCGATCGACACTACTACAAATATCAAAAAAGAAATGCCTCGATTCTAATTTACTCGTTCAGCCTCTACGGATTTGCTTTCCGTGATTCATGATCGTGGAAGAGGCATGCAGAGCGTGGACGACGTCGCTGACCATGGAGCTTGGAGCAGGTTCTCAAGCACGCAGAGCTCTCACCGTCCTACTGCTACTGCTGCTGCTGCTGATTCTTCCAGTTCTGCGTCTCTCTTTGTCACCATGAACATCCCCCAAGTGCTTTTGAAGTCGTCTGGTGCGACTCTTCGTCTCTTCCCTTCTCACAGGGCAGAGACGACGACGACGAGCTGAAGGAGCGCTACGAACAGGACGGGATGGGTCACGTTCACGGGGTTAATATCTGGAATAATATGAACACGTGGAAATCTCTTAGCCGTACGTTCAGTTAAATGCAATAACCGGACATGATGATATCATAAATGGTGATTGGAAAATCATTTGATGATATCATTATAAGTGATAAAATATTTTTTTTCATAAAATAATATATAAAATCAATGTTTTGAAAATCGGACTGGATAGGTCGGTTCAATCACGAATCGATCGATGATTTGGTTCGGTTAGAGTGTAAAATCAATTTTGACATTGAATCGGGGGAAACGGATTGAACCGGTTGGTTGGACTTGGCCAATTGAAATGGTTCAACTCAGTTTAATTTAAATTTTGAAAAAAAATAAAAAATGATAAAAATAAGAAAGTTAAAAAAAAAGAGAAAGGAACGAAAGGGTAAGAAACATGTATAAAATTAAATAGGAATGAAAATACAAAAAGGTAAGTATTTGAAATTGTCTAACATTTAAAGGGCATAAATAAAGGAAATAAAAAGAAAAGTGTTAAAGAAAAAAGAAATAATAATAATCTAAGATAAACTTTATTAATATAGCATCTATAATAATTAAATAATAGATATTAAATTAATAATAATCTATTTATATTTAAATGCTAATAATTATTATTTATGATTGTTAAAACTTTTAACAAATTAAAATTATGTTATATTAATTTTTTATATTATCAATAGGTTATTAATACAATATTAACATACTATATCATATAAGTTATATTTATCTTTATAATTATTATAAATAATATTATTTTAATAAAATCTGATTCCGTGACCCGATAAAAAATCAGGTCCGGTCGTCGATCCGGTTAAAAAAATATTACATAAAACTAATATTCCAAAACAAATAAGAGTAAATAGCTACATGATCTACATGATAAGCCTTATGTTGTATACATGTGCTTATGAATAACTCATGCTTTGAGTGAGAAATGTTTCATTTTGCTAAGATAAAAAAAAAAATCAATGTACGTTACTAACTATTGATAGTAGATATACAAAGTACTTGTGCCTATGATCATACAGGTGCTGAAAGAATAATAGAATGTATAAGGAACAAAGTACTCAATTAATAGTAAGAAAGTATGATTGTTAATTCAACGACAATTGTCCTTGAAGGAAAAATGTGTTCTTATCAAACTTACAGAACGAAACGTGGTTACCAAAATGATGTCTTACTTAGAATGATGAAGATGGCCACTCCAACTTCTTGTTAAAAAAATTATTTGACTTGATTAAGATGTAATGGACCATGGTCGAGATGTACAGTAATAGATTGGTTATAGTTTTATATTGACATGATTAATAACATAGATGTTTTCAGAATGCATGCTAAATCGTAAATAGAAATTAAATAATGTATTGATTGTAACACCCCATTTTTTTTCAAATTTAAAATTAATTTTCATAATTAAAATAAATTCAAAATTTTAGGATTTGTTCAAGAAAGATAAAGTTTGAAAAGAAATTAGAGTATAGTTAGAGGAATGATAAGAGAAGAGGAAAAAGATAAGATAAGAAAAGTTTGAATTAGAATAAAAGTGTTAAAAGATAAGATATAGGAAAAGATGATTCCTAATTACATTAGGAGTTGGATTTATAATGAGAATCTCACTATAAGTTTAGGGTATAAAAGACCCCTAATGAGAGTTAAGATAAGAATAATAATAATTTAATTAATTCATAAATTCATAAATAATTATATTTAGGAGAGATGAAATCAAGAAAAGATTGTAATATGTGGATTAGGGATAAAGTTTGTTGAACGAATGAATTAGGACTTCTAATGCAGTTGAAATTAGGAGCTTTAAAGATAAAAAATTAGGAAATAAAATAATAATAAATTATTATTTTAATTCCGAAAATCAAGAAATAATATTATAAATTAATTATTTAAATCTAAAAAATAGTGAAAATAAAAGATGAATTATAAATAGGATGCATAGATAGGAGTTCTAATTAGATTAATATTTGAAAGACTTTTTCCTATAAATAGGACTGTAAATGATCTCCTCTAACACATCTTTCTTCTCTTCTCTACGTAGTTTTTCTTCCATCTTTGGGCTACGTTTTCTTCTCCTTCAGTGCGCATGCGTGAGAGTTCCAACCGGCCAATACGTCGGCCTCCTGGTTACTCATCGTCGGACTCATCAAACATTGAGCCCCAAGTATCACGTTTCAGGTAGTCTGAAATAGTTAAGATACGTAATATTTCAAATTTACTTTTGGTTATGATTTCTTAATGAAATAGTTAAGTTGATGAATAAATTAGGATTGGTATATGTTCTCCTATGTTCCATGAATAGTTTCATATAATTTTTATGTCAAACAAAATACTGTACCGAAAGTTATTATAGGCCAAAGTTGATGAAAAACAACCCGAGTTGCTCCAAACCCGGCCCGGGTTCTACGATGCTTTTCTAACACATTTTTACGAACACTAAAGTTGACCCGGATTCGATGTAAACTCGGCTTGATTTTCATGTAATCCGACCCGAGTTTCATTCCAGAGTATGAATAGATGTTTTCGGATCTTGACCTGACCCACATCGACACCCAACCCCATCCCGGGTTTCGAAATAAAATGGAAAAGGTATGAGAGTTCTGCTCATCGTTTGATTGCAACAACTCGGCCCGAGTTTTATGTAATCCGACTCGGGTTCATTTGTAAAGTTGATACCTGGTGCGGCGTCGCTTTGAATCCGACCCGGATTCAGAGTGAACCCGGCTCGGATTTAAGGCAGCTCGACCCGAGCATTATTTTCGAGCATTCGAATCCTTTTTGGACGATCCGACCCGAATTGGGTTTACACCCGACCTGAGTAGTCCCATGTCATCAACATATATGATGGCATTAGCGGGCTCGGCTCGGGTTCTGCTAAGACGAAGAGTAGAATGCGGCACCAAGAACTCAACTTGTGTTTCAGTGAGTGCAGACCAAATTCAGCCACAACCTGGCCCTGATCTCAGGATACCCAACCCAAACTCATAGAATAGGGAAGTAGTTATTTATTTTTAATTATTATGATGTGAAATTATTATTCTACCCTTGTATAATAATGCTTAACAGAGAACAATAAGAATGTTAATTAGGTCAACAGATAAAAGATGTAAAGTGAGATTTCTTGGCATTGATTGTCACTGAATCGAATCGTATAAAAAAAGTGAAAATAGTATTAATAGTCCCATCACCCTAATCATTATCATGGATAAATAAAAGTCCCACACCGTTTTATTGGGCTTGTCATTACCTTACTTTTGGTCCTAGTTTGGTCCATTTTAACCTTGTATGATGTGCTATGAATGTTCATAATAAAACAAATCGAACTCGCATTAGGACAACATATATAAATGGTCTAGAAAATTGTTTAAAATAAAAGATGTAGAGAAAGAACAAAAAGAATCGAACGGAACCGAAAAGCATCGAATGAAATCGAACCGAAAAGAGAAACGAATCGAATTAAACTGAACCAAACTGAAAGAGGAAAGAATCGAAAGAAATAGAAAGATCCGAATCGAATTGATAGTATTGTTATCATACTGAAATCTTGCCTATTTATCATTAAGTCTTCTTATCCATTTGTATTATCTTACGTATTGAGTATTTTATACTCACGAAAATTCTATTTCCCTGTGTTTGAATTTCACAGATAGATGAATAGAAAAGTAAGGATGAAGTCATGAGCAGCAACAATGTTTGTGGTGAACTGCACATGAAAGTTGAGTCATTAGAACTCCTTATAGTTATATGATGTAAAGTTAATTGTAAGATAGTTGTTTTTTTATGATTATTAGGAAAGAATAGTTAGAAAGAAAAGTCGCTTCCACACTGTTAAAGAAAGATGAATAATACTTTGCTTCCACATTATAAGTAAGAAAGGCTCAAGAAGAAGAGATTGTAGGTAACGTTGACCCAAAATAAATCCAATTATCACATGGTAGGATGGTGCAATTTGGAGACGTTACATTGATTGAATGAACTCCGTCAAAGGGATAGAAACTGAGGAGTCTGTCATGTTGGGAGGTAGATGCTTCCATATTTGATTGGATTGGCTTTTTTGATTGAAATTGGAGTTGTCACTTGATGAGATATCGGTATAGCTATATTGGGAATGAATTATGGAAATCTTGATGCAGACTTTCACTCATCAAGTGATAACAAATAAGATAACAACCTAAATTGATTAAGTATGAATATTATTGAACATTGGGTCATATTGGACATGATATTGTCATTATATCATTCATTCTTAATATTGATAAGCCTAAAGAATTGTTAATTAGAATGAAACTATGTTAATGTTTATCTAGTAATAGCATTGGATTTGATCGAATTGTTATCATATTTTGTTAATTGATGCCATTTTATTGTTTTATGTAGTGCTAGAATAACGACTCATTTAGCAACATATCATATTGTCATTGAAATTGATAGATCATATCTCTTTATTGTTATGATTTCATATAAGTATTGCTATTGCATTCATATATTTATTGTTAATAAGTGCATCATTTATGAATCATATGTGTCATACGAATTGTCATGACTTACATATTGGACGTAAGCTCATGAGATGAATTTGTCAGCACGTATCTTGTAAGCTCATGATTGAAAGTACTAATAAATAAAATGACCACGAACGATGCTCATGACGAACTGTGCTTGCACGTGTCCACGATTAAGTATAAGTTAAGTTTAGTAATTCTTTTATTTAATATTTAAGTTATTATTCTTCCGTTGTGTTATATTATATTCTAATAATTGATGTCTATTTATATTTATAGATAAATTGCAAGACAAAAGAAATTTTATCCTGTGACACTTCGATAGACGTGCTTTCTCGGCAGGACATTAGGTACCAATCATAGAAGTGATATTCATTAATAAACTCCTCTAATCTAGCCCTTCATCTTAGATCCAAGGGCCGATGGAGTAGGGTGGATTGTCCCCAGTTAAAGTTTAGGAGAACCATTAAATCCTTAAAATTATATTTGTGTAACGGAGTTCTTAAGTCTTACCAATGAATTATGAATCAATTTTTAACTATTAAATAATCGAATCGAATTGAACCTAACAAATAAAAACTAACAAAAAAACTAAAGAAAAAACACTTATCCGAAAATACATTGGGCTCTCTACAACTCGTTGTCATGCCTAATATTAATTTTTCACCATCCCCGCAATAATTTAAAATTAGTCCTTTTTGCGATATGAAAAAAAAAAGGTGCAACACCAACCAATAAATTTTGCAAGTTTAATCACGAGCAACACCATTTTTTTATCATCTCAACTACGTGTAAGCTGCAATTAAATAATAATTGCTTCTGCAGTTGCATTATTATCAGATAATTTATGGGAATCTTGGACTGAAAGCCAACTCCCATTTACATTCTTTCGTCCTGGTAGCATAAAAGATGAGCAAATCCAACATTGCCAATCGCAATATACAACAAGAATCTAGACACAGGACACGGCCATTTCTCACAGTTACCTTCACAATACGTGCTGTTTACAGGTATCTAACTAAGAAGGTAAAGAAGCAGGTTAATGCAGAATGGCTGGACACAGTTTGATTGACCTAAGATACATAGCAGCTTCGACGGAAAATTCTAACCCCCCTCCACTTCCAAATCATCCGTCAAGCTTCGACCTCTTTTCCGGCTCGCTCACTTTTCTCTTCATTTTCGTCTTCGTCGTCTTCATGCTCTTCCGCTGCCTCTGCTAGCTTTGTCAACTCTTCTTGGATCATAAGCTTCAAAGAAGCTTTTCTCGGCGTAAGATCAATTTTGTAATGGGCAACTGAAACAAAGACTTGCAATTAGATGACACAAATTCAAGTCGAATGAATATATAGAACCAATTGAGCCAGCATACCTAGCCTCTTGAGAATGTCAGTAAAAGTTGCCTGAAGGAAGAGAGCAAAAGGAGAATCAGCAAAGCACTCGAACAAAACAAAACTGATGAAATTTAGAAACATCACACAATTGGTTGAGTGTAAACAAACAGTTTTGTTCATCAGATGGACAAACCAAGTAATTGTTTTGGAATATTAATCCTGGGTGATTATGCCAGAAAATGTTCAGACTAGAGAACATAGATCTCCGCAAAGGAAAACATAAAATACAAGAAAATGGACTGATCATAAGTTGCCTGTTGGTCCTGGGTGATCATGCCAGAAACTGTTTTTCAGACTAGAGAACATTGATCTCAGCCAAGGAAAACATAAAATACAACAAAATTGAATGATAATCAGTTGCCTGTTACCACCTATCATAACATGGAGAAATGCATCTTAATGTCATTTATCAGTCCATGTTCTTCTTCCACTTAAAAATGTAAACTCCTGGTATAACTTACTGTGTTAAAGTCGACTTCTTTCAAAATATCACAAATCTTGCTCCTCAGCTCCTCCTTGCTCGGTTCTGCCTCCGCTGGTTTAGCCTTCCCTTTACTTGACTTTTTACCTTCATTAAAAGCAGATAAACACATATGGGTGTCCATCAAAATAAGTAACATAAACACAGAAAACAGAATCATTTCATGGGTAATAAAAGATGGCAAGTGTCATTTTTATAAGCATTTTAACAGTAATGCTATGAAACCAATTGAAATAACAATGGTAGAAACAACCTCAAAACAGAAACAATGAGAGTCAACTGAGGATCCTCAAACACCAAATCAGATACATCAATTATTCTACTAGTCAAATTACAAGTATGAAGAAATAAATTACAAAAGATTGAATCCAATAGGTGACAGCAACAATCCCTCAAAATTTAAAAAGGAACCAGTTAAAATGCGTTAAATCAGTTATGGCATATCCTTTGTGATATTAGTTTAATTACATAAATATTGATAACAGTTATACAGGCAAAAAAAACAATCTTATTTCGATTATTTTATCAACTCAAACAAAGACCTGACAAGAAATTAATCTTAAGAATCTAACTAGGCTCACGTAGAAGGTAAACTACTGAATTATGGCATACCAGTATCTTTGTCTTTTGTCTCCGATTTGGGTGTGGATTTTGTCTTAGGTGAATCAATATTTCTCTTCTTCCTAGAAAAAACTTTGTCACCAGAGTCATTGTCCTCAATCTTGGATCTTTTAGAAGATGATGTTTTGGTAGGAGATTTTATAACTTTCTTCAAGCTTTCTTTACTCCCCAGTTTTTCCTTGCCAGCAGAGACTCTCCGTTTAGGTGTTTTCTTTTTGTCAGATTTGTGCTTAACTGAGTCATCATCATCGTCATGTTTTTCTTCTTCTTCTTCTGTGTCACTTCCTTTTGCATCACGCTCAGACTGCTTGTTTGTTTTTTCTTCGTCAGAGAGATCATTTTCACTCTCTTCCTCTTCGTCATCTTCTGTATCTTCAGCACTTTTAGCCCTTCTCTTTGGAGTGCCCCCACTACTTTTGGACCGTTTCTGCAAATTTTGAGTTTGATGCTAAGAACAATAAAATTATTAGAAAAACAGACACCAACCGAGCTTTCTGATACTATGGGAAGGTAAGTAATAAAGAACTACATGAGCAAAGAAAATCTAAGGCAAAATATATATGCTATATTTTCTTAAGGTGATCTAAAGCTATATCCTCTGGCACAAACCTTCCTGGATTGCCGGGTAGGTGTAGATCCTGCACTCTTTGTAGCACCTCCCTTGGCTGTTCTCTTACGCTTTCTCGAACTTGGGGTCTGCAAGAAGAGAAAGGAAAAGAAAAGGCGACACTGAGAACACATTGAAAGTAAAAAAGAAACATTAACTGACAGTTCAGTTTGCACGGCAAGCATCAGAAGAGTCAATAAACTTTTTCGCTCTCAAAAAAGACAAACTCGTTGACTGACAGTTCAATTTTGCACGACAGCCATTGCAAAAATCTATAAACTTTTGTTCATCCTCAGTACCAAACATGCAAGCGGACAATATAAACAACAATTTAGCATTTCAAAGGTGAAGATAAACCTGATCCTTGTCGGAAAGTGCATCAGATGTAGGATGAGGAGCAACCAAAAAGTCCAATAACTTTGTCACAAGGTCTTCCTGTAAATCATATTTGTAACATTAGAACAAAATATTAAAAAAAATACTGCAGAACATAATAAACATTCAAGATTTTGCCATATTTAAACTTTTCACTTACCTTTTTACTATTTGCTCTTGAGACAGATATACCAAATAAATCACACAGATCCAGCAATGTATCTTTGATATACTTGTCAAGTTTTTCCTTCATCTTAGCTCTTTGTTTTTCCTAAATAAACCATATTTGTTATAAACATAGTGATAAAATACAGTATATGCAGCACACTAGCATATGACTTCTCAAGAACTCAAAACTGCTTACATCACTTTCGTGCCATACAAACCCAGAAAATTGGAGAATATGAGCCTTGAAATCAATAGCCTGTAACCAAATTGGAATATTAACCTTTAAAAAAACAACTGATAACGAAGAATGGCACCACATTCCAGATTTATGGAAAAAGAATAGCAGATAACTCTAGCAGAAGACAACAGAGAAATTAGCAAAGCATGAGTGCAATCTCTTGAGAATTCAAAACTATCTTGAGTAAATTAGGGGATCCGAGTAAATCAACACTCAAAGTATCGTTTAATGAGCATGACATCGCTCAAGGAAAAGGCTTATTTAGCAAGTCTCACAGCAACATACACACAAAGATATTCCATGGAGAACTTTCGTTTGAGAAGCCTTCAGAAAACTGACATGATCAACAGTGAGATAACTACATAGGCACAAAATAAACATACATCTTTCTTAATTAAGAACCAGCATCACTAAAGTGACATGACTAATGACTTGCACATTATAAATAAGAGAAATATATACAAAAGCCAAGAGCACCTCTTGGCCACAACACAGATAACAAGAAAATAGAGACCAATGTCAGGGTTATCTTACAATACATCGAAACTTTCTAAAGTAACAAAAGCATAATTGTGAGTGCAAGGAGAGATAAGGTGTCAATGCAAGAATATGAAAGACTTTTGCTGAGTGATGGAATGTGATAGGGACATCACATTCAAAATGATGAAGGTTGACCAGGAAGAAGACATTGTTTCTGATTGGAGTCCAAGAAACTATCACAGTAGATGCTTGCACAACGGGGCAACCATTCTTTGCTTTGTATAAATAAAAAAAACATCAAAATAAGTCTTATATGGGCTTGTGAAAAAGTATCCACTAGACAAGATTCATGTAGTTTTAACTCGGACCATGGAGCTCTAACAAGAGCATACAGCCCTAGAAATATTTATATCTAATGTGCTAACTTACTAAAAACGGATTTATTAACCAAGACAATTTCAGAACCACTGCAATTATGTGTTGCCCATGTTCATAAGGTCTCCTTTGCCTGCTAAATGAGCCATGCCCTTTAACGATGCCAAAACTCATTTCACATTAGACTGAAGATAAGAAACATAAAATTCTGTTTACATTCTCCCTGGGGTCTTCATGTATTACAGAGGCCTCTAGAAAGATTACTTGCTCTTCTTATAGGTAATGTTATAGGAGTTTTCATACCCAAGTTGCACAGGGTAAGGTTTTATGGGCTTGACCCATTTGTCACCACAAAAAAGTCATTAATCAGAGCTAGAGTCAAATGCCATCCAAAATACCAGCAATAGCAAAACAGTACAAGACATTATGAGAAGAAACATCACAAAGACAACGTCAAAATAACAAAAAAAAAAAAAAGAAACATCAGCAAGACACTTGCAGACATCATACATCAAAAATTTGTTTGATCGTTTTAAAGTACCTTCCCTTTCCTTCCAAAAAGGGTCTGATGAATCAGCTTAATATCTTCAGGCTTCTTCCTCGCTAATTTGTAAGACACTGCAAGAGATCCATAAAAATGACAATAGTCAAACAACACAGAAAAAGTATCATCAAGAAACTATCATGGTTGAGGAATTCGAAATGCCATCAACTTCTGATGATTGACCCAGATAACATAATCTACTCTGTTAAAAATATTCTAAATAAGGGGATCATATGTAGTCATATGCATCTAAACATAAACCTTAAATCTAAATTTTTCAGGAAGAAGCACATGTCCAAAGCTAAAGAAAACACTCAACACAGATCATGAACATTTGACCAGCATGATAAATTCCTATAAACAATACAAGGCATGAATTTATAACAAAAGCCAAATAAAAAAAGCACAGGATTAAATCTAGAGAATTACAACAGAATATGCAACAATGCCTATACTTCTAAGATCATACCACTTGGTATATCCTTCAAAGCAGTGCCACGACCCTGCAACCAAAGAAATCTTGAATGTCAACTGTCATGGAATTAAGCATGAATCTTCATAAATGATATGTAAAAGTGTCAAAGAAAGTACCTTCTCAACTTGAAACTCCCGATGGGGTTCTTTCTCAATAACTTCAACCAATCTCTCCACAGTTTTCCTCTCCCGGACAGGACGATCACTAAAAGATGCTAGAAGGGCACTTGACAATTCCTTATCCTTTTTATTGATTTCTTTCTTTGATTCCCCTTTTTTAGCAGCCTTTTGGATCCTTGATCTTTTCTTCTTTGAGCTTCCGCCTTCCTTATTTTCAATCTTCTCAGTCTTCAGGCCATCTGCTTCCTTATCTTCTTCTACCTTCTTAGTAACTGCGCTTTCCCCTTCCTTATCCTCTTCTACCTTCTCTTTTTCGGTGATTGGGCTATTCCCATCCTCATCCTCTTCTGCCTTCTCTTTAGTTGGGCTATCTCCATCCTTGTTCTCTTCTACCTGCATTTTATCTATCTGCTCCTCCTGTTTCTCCAAATCTTCCTGTTTATCATCCTCTTTAAGCTTTTCCTCTTCTTTGTGCTCTTGTTTTATACCCTCCTCTCCTTCACCTTCTTCTTGTCCCTGTAGTCCACTCTCGTCCTGCTCTTGTTGTTCCTTCTTTGCACTCTCTTCCTGCTCCAACTGTTCGCCTTCTTCCTGCTTTCCCCCATCCTCTTGATCCTCCTGTTTTGCATCTTTGCCCTGCTCTTCATCTACTTCTGCTTCTTCCTGTTTGTCAACTGCATCTTGTTTTACTGCTCCATCTCCTTCCTCTTCTTGTTTATGTTTCCCGGCTTCATCTCCCTCCTTTTCTTCGGCTTCTTGTTCTGCATTCTTTACATCAGTAGCATCCACCATCTTTACATCCTCATTGTCCACCACTTTTGCACTTTCAATATCTGACATTTTAACATTCTCAACTTCCTCTGCCTTTGCAGCATCTGTATCCGACATATTTACATAATCAATTTTTTCCTCACTCTTTGATTCCTTCACATTCGGATCTTTTGTTGAGCCATTTTCTTTCTCATGCTTTAAGTGATCGCCATCCTTATTTTCTTCACTCTTATTCTCTTTACCACCATTTTTATTTGCATCTTCCTGGTTCTTTGAATCAATTGCCATGACTTTCTTTATAGACGATGGAGAAGACCCATTAGCCACCAGAGCTTCCTCCACTTTAGTTGGTTCCGGTTTTGTCATCCCAGTTGGAACTGAAGAATACAATGTTTTGAAGTGGTCACGGGTCACCTACTATCAGATAAAAGTTTATCTTTCTGCATATACCCTGAAATCAGACAGCAATAGAAGTTCAAAAACTCAAATTGGAAACAGTACACAAATTGATTACTGATATAGCACAAACTTCAGTGTTTGGGCATAGGCACACTAAGTAACACAATGAAGCTAGGCCTCGCTATTTTGGATTAACACACACAACAGTCGAAATAAAAATAACAACAAAAAAGCTCAAGATTGTACTTTTACAAGCATCAAGTGTGCAATCATCTGATGATTGCATACACCTAGGATCAGAAAATGAAGAAACAAGATGAGAGAATGGATTATAGATAACTAATAAAGCAAGACGCTTCTTTTAAACACAGAAATCACTCTCCTCCAATTATGCAGCATACAACAAATGAAGCTACGAGTGTTTCCAATAAAGAACGAAGTTTCCAAATCTCATGCTAGCTAGACCAAGTAAAACCCCGAGCTAGAAAGCATCAAAATTTCATCTTTCAGAGCGCAAACAGCAAATGATGAAGTAAAGTGGCGACTTTACAAACCAACGTCCTAGGAAAAAGTCCTAAACCCTAGTTCTCTCTCTTTCTTTCTTTCTTTCTTTTCCTTTTCGAATTCTCCCCCCACCACTTCGCTCTCAAGCACAACCATAACGAATCTCAAAAAGCAGCTCGCGAGATAAGAAGAATAATCAGCAGAAAAAGGGAAAAAAAGGCGAAAAAGACAAACTTTTTTTCCCATCGCAAGCTTGCAGAACCCTAACAGAGTCGACGCAATTCTCCCAGCACAGCAAATTACTAGCTCGAAACAAGCTAAAACAAGAACGCTCACGCTGCACTCAAGCCGACGAGAAGCTGAAAAGAGTAGTACCTGAGAGATCGCTCCAGGTCCCGTGGCGACCAAAGAATCCGACGGGAACACCGCTCTCACAAGCTCCGAACTCCGACACAGTCGGGGACCAAATTAAGCAGAACAAGGACGACGAAAAAGAAAAAAAAATAGATGCGCTCTCGCTCTCACTACGTCGTCGTGTCCCGGACCCCAAACAGAATTCTAATCCGGTTTTTTAGCCACGACGCCCCGAATCGGCCAAAGTGGTAAAAAAGAAGTCACCCGTTGGGGGGGGGGGTAATTTAACCGCCGTGGGCTCCACCCGCCACGTCACGCCGCTTCGCGCGTGCGGTGACTCCGGTCGTCGGTCTCTCTCCTGAGTCTCGGGTGTCCTTTCGGGGCGATGGGATCACGGTGCCGTTTAGAATTGTGGTCCGCGCTTCCGACGTCGGCTTCTTGGGACGCGTGGAAGGATCTGAGCGGCGGAGCGCGGGAGGGAGCGGATGCTCGAAAAGGACGGACGAGATGTGTCCGAGCGAGAGATTCCGTCGAATCTCGGCCGTCAGATGAGGTGTACGTGGAAAATGCTCTTGACTACATCTGACTAGTCATTCCGGTTGCCACGTGTCAGGTATCGCTTTTTGCTCTCGACTACATCGGCTTAGTTAGCTGCCGCGTTGCATGTCGCGGGCCCATGTAAACTTAGCCGATCACACATCATTTACTGCCTTTTTGCGACGTTTCGTCATGCCGATCTGGCATTTCGTGGGAACGATCAACCCGTCGTGCCCGTAACAGGCCGCGCGGGGGAGACGCAAGGCCCGGCATGGTAAAGTCCGATTCAGCCTAACACGTTTTTTTATTATCTATTTAAATATTCAATAATTCAGTTTTTAAAAACTATTTTTATTGGTTTTTATTATCATAAATTTCTTTGTTTATTGATTGTTCTTATTATAAATTATAGTCTTATAATAATATTATAAATATTTGGAGGAAAAAATAATTCTCCAATCTTATCAAACGGCTGTGTTATCGATCGGGTCGGGTTGAGATTTGCCGCCCGACCCATCTGGGTCTTCACTATTATCTTTATATCAAATAATTCTGTTAGCTTACTTACCTAACTACGTTTTACCGTTATTTAATGAGTATGGAATAAAATCAACTTTAGAAGATATGGATTTAGATTTTAAAATGGAATAATTAAAAATAATAATGTTCTATATCAACAAATCATATTGAATTCTGCAGCACTATTTGACATAAAACAAAGGATTCAATGGGGTGCTTCTACTCCTAAATCATTAGTCGTTCGATTTGTGCGTGATGGATGGATGTGTGCGGCCCTTCTGTCGTTCGATTTGTACGCAGCGGTGGGAGATGCAGTCGCAATTCGTTTCTCCTTGCTTCAGCTCAATTCGACCGACCTCCACATTCCGCACGTCACCATCACGTTGGCTTCGATCGGCCTCGCGAGCCCTTGCCGCTGCGTTCATTTCGACTGACCTCACAAGCCCTTGCCACCGCCACCTTCGCAAGCTCTCGTCACCCAAGCGAGACCTCGCCGCCTTCGTGAGCCCTCACCACTCCCACCTTTGCAAGCCCTCGCCATTGATTCGAGTGATTTTGCGTAGTTCGCAAGCACTTCGCAGTTGTCACCGATTAATCTCGTGAAGACCACTATTGAAGGTTTATCGACATTGCTAATTTTGCTTATGCAACAAGAACATAGTGCAATTTATGATCCAGTTGAAAAAAAAATGACTATATGTTAATATGTCGGTTAAATTGGATGAATTGATGATAACAAAATTTTCCAAAATTTTAGTTGTGCAATCTTGATCACATTATCCACAACCATATGACAACGTTGTTGTCGTATTACTTTCTTGTCGAATTAAATTGTTGTCATATTACCTTTTAGGCCGAATTTGAATAATTAATTCTTACCTTTTATCATATAATTTAAATGTCATGGACATGGAAGATATTAAATTCGTTGAAGAAGTCATTGATAGTCATGGTATCCATAAACATATTGAAGGTGGAGAAAGTAATGAGCTCAAATTACGTCAAATCATATGAGCATTATAGTTGGCATGACATTTAACATAGATGATGAAGCATATAAGTATTATAATATGTATGCTAAATTAGTGAAAAACATTCTTCGCATAAGTTTTCAGCTACAAGAAATGTTATAAATAGAACTTTTATTTTGTTCTAAAGAAGGTCATAAGTTTGTGAAGCAAGGTCTTGAAAAAGTTTTTAAAGAAAAAAGAGAAGTTAAAAATGATTGTCTTGATCATTTATATGTTGCTTAGAAGAAGGATTACAAGTGTGAGATGAGAAAGTTTCACTAAGAACATAGTCATCTTTTAACAACTCCTTTGAATGTAAAATTTGTATGATCTCAAAAAGAATTCTCGGCAACATCGAAAGAGGATATTGTAAACCTACACAATTTTGGCATGTGTCCATCGAGAATAGCTAGAGCACTTAATATGTCCGGCGAGCTCCTTAGTACAGCTCAAGATTGTATTGATTATTTAAAACAAAAAGAAAAAGAAGCTTCACATCTGAATGCCTAAATATCATATCTTATTTTAAAAAATAAGGTATGCGACGATCTAGGTTTCTTTGATAGATGGGAGTTGGATGAAAATGGAACTGTAATAAACTTGTTTTGGGTTGATGGTCGATCGAGGAACAGTTATTTAATTTTTGGAGATGTCGTTGTATTTGATATTATATATCAAATAAATAATTTAAGAATGAGATTTGCTTTATTCATTGAAATTAATCATCATATGATATCATGTTTATTTGGTTGTATTCTACTTGTTGATGAAAATGAGAAAATATTTATTTGGTTGTTCTCTTAATGGTCTGAATGCATGAATGGAAAGCATTCCACTTCCATAATTACTAATCAGGATATTTCCATGGGCAATGCTATACGAAATTTTTTTTCAATCACTCATCATATATTTTGCACTTGACATATTACGAGTAATGCAATGATTCATCTACAATATTTATATGAATGTGATACTTTTAGAGTAGAATGTAACAAGCGACTTTATGAATCTGCAAGCGTAGATGCATTTGAAGAGGATTAACTCTATTTGAAATGAAAATTTGATATTCCAATTGGTTAGAGGTATGTATAACAAGCGTAGTCAATGAATTTTATTATACTTTAAATATCTTTTCACTGCACGCATACATACTACTCCAAGGGTAGAAAGCATAAATGCATTTTTTGATGAATTTAGTAACGCAAATACTTCATTTTCAAATTTTGACCAAGAATATGATAAAGCAACTAAAAGTCATCGTGAAGTTGAAGAACGAGAAAATTTTCACACTATGAACTCTAGTCCTGCCTATCTTACTCATAATCTATTAGAGATCGAAACTGACAAAATCTACACACATCACCAAGTTTAAAGAAGAATATATGCAAGTTGTCATTCTTTATGCGTGTAAGGTTTATAAGGATGCAAAAAAAATCATTCTACTCAGTGTAGCTAGGAGAAAGTGTGAATGAGAGCAAGAATATTATGGAGTTTAGTCATGAAGAAAGAATTTCTATAAAATGTTTTTGTAAAAAATTCGAACAAGAAGAAATTTTTTATTGCCATATTTTATCAGTTCTTCACAAGAAAGGTGTGGATATCTACCTGAGCAACATACACTTCATTGTTGGACAATGAATACAAGGTATTTAAATGCACGTGCGGTTTATGATAAAGTATCATGTAGTGATGATTTGATAACTCCATTTCAAAAATTGACTTGGCAAAGTAATATGTGATGAGTAGAAGAAATGAGTTTACCATCCAGTAAGTATTTACAATTTGGGATTCCAATGATAGATGTTGTTATAAGTAAATTTATGACATTTCACATGACAAATACAACTACCGACATAAGTCAACCAAGCATTAGTGAAATGCCTATAAGTCAAGCAAGCTTTGTCAACGTATAAGAACATCAATTCATCAATTGTGATATGCATCGTGTAAACGCTAAGTTAGACTAAGAAATGTATCTAGGATTAAATCCGGAGCTAAAATTTTAATATTGAAAAAAGATTCCTATAAGAAAAGTTGTGGAACCGTATGGAAATAGTGGACATGACAAATGGAAATGTCCATTAATTAAGGTTTGTTACATCCCAATGTCAATTTATATAATCACACAATAACCAATTCTGTCATGTAGACTATTGAAGATCAAAGCAACCAAGAAGACATGTAGAGTATTATGTCCATTCTTCCTTGCCCAGAGCATTATGTTCATTTAGTCATGTGTGGAATATTTTAACAGATCTATTTTTTTGTTTCCATCTATCTTCGACATATCTACTTATCAAAATAAATGCTATAAAACTCGATCCGGCCATAGATCCGAATTGATGATCGGGTCAGGTTGAACCGATCAGACCAGGACGAATCAAACGATCGAATCGTATATTATAAATTAATAAAAAATAAAAAATATGTTAAATAAAATTTTCTCATATTTTAATGTTGTCATATGCCTAACAAAAAATAAAATAAAAAATTTAAAAGTCAAATAATATAATAAAGTAAGTATTAATTAAATAGTTATTACATAAAGATGATTTTTTCATAATTATAAATAAAATAATATCAGTGACATCTGATGAAAATGAAAGAAAAGGTTAGAGTATAAATTTCATATATATATATATATATATATATATATATATATATATATATGTGTGTGTGTGTGTGTGTGTTTGTGTATATGTATATGCAAGTAATGTGTCCTAAAAAATTTTAATTTTGTCTTTTTTTTTCATTTTGACCCGATCAGATCATCCATGTGTGTGTGGGGTTGTGTGTGTCTCTGTGTATATGTATATGCAAGTAATGTGTCCTAAAAAATTTTAATTTTTTGTCTTTTTTTTCATTTTGACCTGATCAGATCATCCAAACCCGTTGGGTCGACCGGTTGAACCCGAATTTTGATCAAGTCAAAGCGAGTCAACCTCAAGGACGAATTTGAGGTACGAGCCATTTTGAAAGATGAACACCGATCCGACTAATCGGGCCGATTTTTACAGCATTGATTGAAACTAAATACATTTAGTCATTTTGCATATTTTTCGAAGACATTGGAGATGATTAATTTGGGATTGTTGCAATTGTCTAAAAGTACCTACCTGTGTTCATTACTACATAGAAAGCACAGGAAAATGCTTTATTGATGCACTTAATATTTTTTTAACACTGTGAATCTTGATACATTCAAGAATGTCCTCTCCTTCAATTGTTTCACTGATTTACTTTCTAATTCAATTGATTCACTTAATATTTTCTATTTTCAAGGCAATGATGATCAAATGGGAATATACGACCTCTCTACTAAATTTTTGTCTAAATTTATTGAAAGGGGGCCTCCCAAGCATTCCAGTACCCTTTTGATCGACTCATTCACATTTTTTAGCTTGATGAGTCTAATGGAATTCGCAGGAAGGAGATGATGTCTACTCTTGTCAATGGAATTTATTGTCCTATAGATTAGATCAGCTGCGAGTCATAAGAAAATATAAAGATGCTGCCGAATACACTACTACTTGTTCTAGGCAGGGCGCTTGTTGGATTGAGATGATTCCATAAGATATGTAGTTGAGATGGACCACTCGTCATGTAAAATTTGCACATTTATATATATAATAAATGTATACAGAATTTCTTATAAATTGTCATGGTAGCAAAAAAAATAGAGAAATGAAGAAAAGGGAAAACGCACATATCACAATTAAGCTGCCAAGACAATCATATATGAATAAAATGATACAAGAATTTATCATCGATACAACCACATTTTGTTGAGACACTTTAACAATACATTTCATCCAACACATGGGGCATAATAACGACACATTTAACACAATTCATGAGGCATTAGAGTTAGTGCTCATTCATGAAATACAAAAAGGTTAGAAGAATTATCAATATAACAACACATTTACAACATAACTTATTTTCATTTTTATTATTCCTAATTTCAATTTCTTCCACTCCATTTTAAACCTCTAACCTATCAATTTTTCATAGTTGACCATTTATAAATCGTGGATCTTGGTTCAAAAGATACATCCATCCATTTGAAGTACCGACACGCTCTTTGTTTCTGTAAAATAAAAATTACAAAGTATATCATATCTCAATAAATGTTATAAAATATAAAAGTGTAACAAATGCTATAAGATATCAATGTACAAAAAAAATGGCCAACTCACTTTGTAAAATCGACAATCATAAAACCTTTGACCAAAGTTCGGTGAGTCCAAGATGTTTTTATTACCACTTCTTCTTGACAATAACATTTTGGCAATGTCATACTACAAAAGAAAAGATGACAATTCAAATGATAATCACTTGGCTAGAAGACATCCAAAATAATTCCATTATCAGGGAATTTTTTACACATATAACTTAACACCATCTACACCGGCCCTAGGTATGCATCATGTCGAAACATCTCGAGAAACATTTAAGATGATTTACATGTCGAACCCTTTTGGTATTACTCCACCTCAATAATTACATATAGAAACATGCTAAGTAACATTTATAAAAATCACAACAATACTTAGCAACTAGTGATAAAAAAAGTTAGCCTAGATCACAACAATACACAAAGCTACAATGGAAAATGGAGGCCACGTTCCAATGGAAAATATTCAACACAGAAAATCACCAAGTTAGCCTACAAAAATATAGAATAAAAAGGTATCAACAATAAATTTCAACATATACTACCACTCTTCCAAGCTACTTACATACGAAATAACCGATGGATTCACATAATGAAAAAGAGCAAGATGGCAAGTAGACCTAAAGGATTTTAATTAGATGGAAAATTGTATAGCAAGTTTACCGATAGGTTCATAAACTTCATCTGGCGGCAAAATGAATCGACGGCCACACGGAGGCGAAACCTGCAAGCACGTGGAGGACAAGTGTAAACAAAACTTCGCTGACAAGGAGTACCTGGACGAAGGGAAATGAAATAGATCTAGCGCCGAGGTCGAATGAAGACGTGCCAACGTGAGGAGAGACATGCCAGTCAATCGAAGAGAAGACATCGAATGTCATTTTAGGGTAGAAATCGAATGACTGAAGGATTTTTAGGAAGCAACGATGGAGCCTTGTGAACCGGCAGTGAGGGCTCGCGAGGTCGATCGAAGCTGACACAGAAGCTAACATGGCGACGAGGGCTCACGAGGTTGTGGTTGAAGTGAACGCAACGACGACATACAGAACGCGGAGGTCGATCGAAGTGAAGCAGGGGAGCGTTCGGTTGAGGAGCTCAAAAATTAGGGCAGATGATCGGTCGACTCAAATCAGCATGTGAGACTTAGGAAAAAAGTAGAGAGACGAACCGCAGCCACATCTCTCACCTTCGCGCACAAATCGAATGGTAAAAGGACCGCTGCACATCCGGCCATCGCGAAAAATCGAATGGCTGACAAATTGGATGCAGGGTAATAAAATATTTAGAATTCGCAACATCTTTATATTTTCTTATGATTGGCGCACAAATCTGTTGACAGATATTTAGAACCTTATTCCAAATTAAAGTCTATTAAAATATTTATGAAAAAAGAAACCATATTGCCGGAAACATCTGAAAACTGCCGATGTAGATTAAACCCTTATCGACGAAGACAACAAGGAGAATAAGGTGTCATAAATTTATATAAGGATTTAATTCTAAGAATAAATCTACTCTTTAAAGTATTGGGAGAACAAAAGTGCATTTATATTATTCGTACGAGACTTCGATTAGTGATATGTTTGGAGGCATTTCCCTATAACAAATCTCAAAACATATGAAGACAAAGTACTATTGTGATTTTAAATAATATATTGACTTCTGTATTTTATTAATTTAATACTCAAAAGATTATTAAATACTAACAACTTGATAATGCTACTTTGAATAAAAAACATATTTTAATATTTAATTCTAATTAGCCTTTCGATTCCATCATTTCAAAATGCTTATGCAGTCATGATAATTGAAGAATTAGATCATAACATCTTTTGGGTTTTGCATTCAATAACTAGATTTTTAAAATCGGACCGGACCGGTCCGACCGATTCAATCGCGAACCGGTCACGGTCTAGTTCGATTAATATGTAAAACTCAGCTTTGAAAAAAAAAATCGAATTGAACCGGATCGACCCGATCAAAACTAAGTTAAACCGAAAAATTAGTTCAATTCGATTTTTTCAAAAATAATAACACAGAGGTGAATAGATAGAAAAAAAGAAAAGAAGGAAAGTGTTATTTGAATTTGAAAGGAAAGTTATTTGAATTGTGCATAACGATTAATATTAGTTATTTAAGGAACCTAATATTAGAGAAAGTGATTTGATTGTGCAATGAATGTAAATAATAAGGAAAATTAGTTGAATTTGAAAAGAAATTGAAAAGACAATAATAAAGATAAATTTCAATAAAAAAATTAAGTTAAGAAATTTTAAATTATTATAAATAATATACATTAAAATTATAGAAACATAATAATATAGTAAATTAAAATCTTAAAAAGAAAATTATTGATGAAATTATTAAATAATAAAATATAAAATTAACTAATTATAAATAATATATGTTTTAAGATAGAAAAATATTATTTATTAATATTTGATTAATTTAAAATGATGATTAATATACTTTTACTCATTTTTTTACCTTTATACTCAGTAAAATCCGATTTTAAAAATATTATTATTTATTAACAAAAGTTGTTCTAATATGAAAAGAAAAATATAACTGTGCTTCCGCGTAGCAATCGCTGGGCCAAAGAGCTCGGAGCTCCACAGCTGCTGCTGCTGCTGCATCCCTCTCCGAGATCTTGTCAGCCATCCGATTCGGTCAACGGCCGCATCAAGTCCGCCGGCACCGACGACGACGAAAGTGTCACTGCCGACCTGATCAGCACCCGACGGCGCGTCGAATTCATCATGTAAGTCCTTCGTGTTCCTAAAGATCGTAGCTTTTTTTTTTCAATAAGTTTCCGTCGTTTCCTAAAGATCGTAGTTTCCTGATTAGATTATGCGTACGATGTCCTTTGATGCGGATTCCTGTCGTTCGGATTCCCGAGGAAAGAAGTACAAACTTGGAATTTGTGATGTTAACATTGCCTTGCTGATTCTAGCAGTGATTAGTTTTTTTTTGTGCTTCCAAATGAGGAAAGTTTCATAATCTGTTTAATAATTACAGTCGAAATGGCAGGAAGAAGCAAAACATGATTTCTTAAGATCCCAATAAAACCTTTCTGTTTATTGATGATTCTGGTTGTAAAGCTGTCATCAAACAGCACAGAATTATGCAGGAGGATAAAGTAGATGTCTTTTTTTTTTTGCTTGAACTAATAATTCAGTTTTTATTTTCCTTGTTTTTCTTTGCAGAGATTTGCCAAATTTCAGAAAAAGATGGCTGAGGAGTCGGAGAAACGGATCTTGTTAGCAGGGCTACTGGACCCTCCTGCTCCTCCCAAGACTATTAGCCTGCCGGGGAAGAAGAGGTTTCGCCGCTCCAGAAGCGCGCCGTCTCTAGATATTCTAGCAGTTCCTACTGAAGGTCGCGGCATGTTCCCGGGATCGGAGTTGATTCTTGGAGTTCTCCGTCCGAGCTTCCGGAGAATTGCCTTCTTCTTGGTCATCTATCTGGGCATTGGCGCCGTTTGCTTTTACCTCGTGAAGGATCAGCTGAGTGGCAAGAAGACCAATGGAGTACTTGATGCCATATATTTCTGCATCGTCACGATGACGACCGTCGGCTACGGCGACCTCGTGCCGGAGAGTGCCACCGCAAAGCTCCTGGCGTGCGCCTTCGTCTTCACCGGCATGATGATAGTTGGCATGCTGTTGAGTCAGGCAGCTGACTACCTTGTCGAGAAGCAAGAGGTGCTGCTGTTCAGAGCTCTGCACGTTCGCCAGAAAGGCGGCGAAGCGCACATGCTGAAGAAGATCGAGTCGAACAGAGTGAAGTACAAATTCTACACATCCGCCATTTTCCTTGTGTTGCTGATGATCACCGGCACAGTCTTCTTGTGTGTGGTTGAGCAACTGGATCTTGTTGACGCCTTCTACTGTGTATGTTCTACCATCACAACATTGGGTTATGGAGACAAGAGCTTCTCAACAACAGGAGGGCGTGTGTTTGCTGTCTTTTGGATCATAACCAGCACTATTTGTCTGGCTCAATTCTTCCTCTACCTCGCCGAGCTAAACGCCGAACGGCGACAGAAACTGCTGGCCAAGTGGGTGCTCAATAGGAGGATGACATTTGTGGATCTGGAAGCAGCAGATCTGGATGATGATGGTGCTGTAGGGTAAGCAAATGCAATGCACATATAGGTTCTAAATATCTGTTAGTAAAGTTTCTTCTTTGTTCAGTTCCAGCCATTCTAACTATTTGTGATGCTTTGCATTTTATGTCAAAAGTGCTGCAGAGTTCATAATTTATAAGCTGAAAGAGATGGGGAAGATTACCCAAGATGACATATCACTCGTCATGGAGGAGTTTGAGGACCTCGACGTCGACCAATCTGGTGCAATTTCGGCAACTGATTTGGCTCTTGGTCAAGCTGACAGATGAGGGGAAAAAAACTAGACACTGCAAGAATACATGGCAGATATGTTTATAAATGTTGCATATATATGAATAATGAGCTTTTTTGTTTTGATTTGCCAAGTATTATGCATCTTTGTAACGTTTTGGCTAGCTCTTTGTTCTTGGATGGCGTAATAGTGCAATATTTTTTGTGTGAAAAGTAATGCAGTTAACTTTGGTTTACTACATCCTTTTATATTCAGCACATCCTTCTCTTTGCTTAGTCTTGTTTATATTATTATTTTGGAGTATCGTGTAGTCGGACTTACTTTTGTCCTTTGGGAGTATTCTACTCCAAGATTTTCCCTTTAGTTTTTTAACAATCTTTTTTCTCTTCTAATGTAGGGAAAAAAACACTCTAGAAACATTTTTTCCTGTTTGTAAGGTCTACATGATGCCTTTGGCTATAAAATAAACAGTGGATTCATTACAAATATCAAAGGTATCTGGTAGCTCTTTTTGCCAAGAGAAAAATAAACTCACCGCCAAAATTTCAAAATTGGCATCTTGCTTGTGTTCAGGGGTCAAAAATCAGTCTCATCATATGATCAGGTCAGTTTTATACATATATGTTCTGCTGCAAAGCCTACACACCATCTTCCATATTTACAACACTGGGTTTAATCTACAGTTATTTCAAAATCCAGAGTTTCATCGTGATTGTCCTTCAGAAAAGGAAAAATATGACATTTGATAGATCAAATTATGATCCCATCGATAACTCTGAGGCCTCGAGCCAATTTATATATAACTTCCACCTTGAATCTTGGAAGGGATGTATTCCTGGGATAAGAACGAAAGTGAATGTACAGATAAAGCTTCGATTTCATACTTGACACCAGCTTGCAACATGAGCTCCAGTTCCAACCTGTGTTAAGATGGTAGGAAGGTTCAGCTTGTATTACAAGTATTTTGTTGCAAGTATATCATCAGTTCTAGATGATAAAGTAGCCTTTTATGGTCAATACGTAGCATTGGAGTGGTAGAAGGTCGACCTCCATTTTGGTGCTTCCTTGTTCAAATAGCATCTCAGCAGCATTGCTTCAGTTTTCTTTTTTTCTGTCAAAAAATTCAAAACCACAATGACATCATTGTTGCACCACTCTATAAAGAACAAAAGTGCATTCTAGAACCATGGGTATTACCATCTGGTGTTAAGTGGAGAACACATTGTTCTGGAAAATGATATCCCTGAAAGTCCGAATAAAAAACTCCAAGCCATCTTATCTCAGGTACACGCATGAGCTCAGCATCATATGCCATTTGCTAAGGAAAGACCAACAACAAAAATACAGCTTCAAATACAAGTTGGGTTAATTAATTAGCTCTAGCCCATGCATTCTTGCATAAAAAATCACAATCCATATCTGAAGCACTTGAATTCAATGCACATTACTGAAGATAATTTAGTACTACAAACTTGATCCTAAAGTAATTCTAAGAAGTGAACATATGCCAATATAAAAAATAAAGAGAATATGGTATCAAAGACAACAAAGCATTATGTTTCAACGGGCAGTGATATCTCAGTGCTTTACTACTATACCAGCATAAGATGTTTCATGGAAAAAAACAGTGCCACTAGAATGTGTTAGTATTTCTGTCACCCAATAGATCTGTTAAAACAGTGCCACTAATTAGTGCATAATGTGGACACGAGGGCTACAGTCGCATAACAATGCTTCAATCAACAAACAAAATAATGAAGTTTTGAGCAAACACACAGAGTCGAGGCATAGACATCTGAAAGAGGTAATATCGATGAAAAACAAATAGATCCATTAAACTCAACATGGATAGTGCAACCAGATCTAACACAAAAGTAGATAGTGTAATGAGACAGAACGACCTACATCATGAAAGATCTTCCACAAGTAAAAACATGGACTTAAAAATCATGATTAAGGCATCTTTATTTTCTATTTTGAGAGGATTAATGCATATTTATGATCAGTTATCAACCTCTCTACATAATTGATAAACATATGAACATGAAAGATATAATGTAATAAATCCATAGTCTTTCAGGCCTGAAGTAGCAAAACTTCATTGAATAGCATGAACAACTGGGCAATGGATGTTCCTTACCATGGAACCAAACCTGTAGGTTGTCAAAATGTCAAACCCATATGGATCAAGGTCTACCAAGCAATAGACTGGCAGGTACAGTTTATCAATGAGGTGGCGTAAGAACCTAGCATTCAAAAGATAAAAAAGCAAGAATTGGAATGGACTTCTTTACGAAGTATAGAGTAAAGATAAAGAGCAAATTGTGTATCTGCCTTCTGGTGGGTACATCAGGATAGCCTTTTCCCTGATAAGTGTAATAAAAACATATCAACAACAATCAAATGAAATCAATATTAAATGTTAATTGATAGTTGCACTCACTGTGATGACAATACAATGGTTTTTCTCACAAAATCTATCATTTGCAAGACGATGGAAAACTGAAACAGGCAAAGATTGAACAGCATATCAGTTGGCCATTTGACTAGAAAAGATAAATTATCAGAGACGAAACTTGCCTGTTTCTTTTTCAACAACAAGTATGTATCTGGCAACACCAATAGCATCTATTAAGCCAACGAACAAAAAAAGAGAACATTTTAGATTAGAGTGAATGAGCATCAGTTGAAATAAAAGACGCCTAACAAATTGCTAGGACTGGAGTGTCCTGAATGACAAGACTTTAAATGACACGATAAAAAGCTTTAAGCATTTTTACCTTCCATATCCTCGACGTATGTAGGAATTGGATATGGCTGCAAGTAACAGCTTTTTTATTAGATTCATCTAGACATATGCTGATTAACACAAAGTAGGAATAGGAAATTGACGCTTACATTGCTAAGGCTAGAAATGCAATTGACCTCCCTACCAGCTTCAGAAAATTTTAGCCAACCCATCACAAGTCTGGAAGAATAAGAGAATTACATCAGGGAGAATAAGTGAATGAGTGTGAGAGAGAGTTAAGCATGTAATTTCCCCATGACATGACTAAAATGACAACAACCTAGGAAAATGCACTTGAAGACTTGTATGGATTACACTGTTTCCTTTTGTTATAGTCCTCGAGTCACTCTGAATTCACATGGGCTCAAGGATAAGTGGAATCATGATCACTGCTGAACCCTTGCTTAAAATGGATCTACAACTGAGGCAACTTTATTGCCTGAGTTGTGGATGGCAAACTAAGTAGGCATCTGTGCGTGTCATAAATTGGAAAAAAGGACTGTGTATTTCGTCGGGGTGATGAACATCTAACATATATGAAACACAACTTGGTTGCATGATTGAATTAGTGGATTTCTACTATTATTGAAAAAAAAATCTAAAGGGATAATGTAGTAATGATATCTTCTGATTTTCATAGTTCCAGTGAGGTTCTTAAGTCTTACCCTTTTCCAACTGGTACCTGCGAGAACAATGAGTATTAATTAATTTAGAATTTAGCTAACAAAAATACGTAATATGTAAATCAAGAATACTGATATTGTTGCCCTTTCATAACATGCTTTCAGATTTTGCTTGTAAACATGTGTTGCTTTCACTGTGCATTAGAATCAAAGGTGAAAGTACACTCACCACATTTAGATGGTGGCGGCTGCAGTTTAAAAGGATGCAGATATCATTGATTGCCCGATCGACGATTGATTGATCTATTATTCAAGAAAAATTAATGTGGAAAAACAGAACTGAGATGTAGATGGGAGATTAAATTAGTCTTAGTCAAAGCTCTTGCGCACAAAAGGATCCTAGTTGTTGTTATTGCCACTTCGGTAACAGAGAACAAGAATATGTTACCTGTGAAAAAAGATGGGTGCATGTAGTATATATCCCTCTTGGAGACGTGCTTGTTCTGCTGCAGTAGTTGCTGCACTATTTGCAGCACCCTGAACAGCACATCTGGGAAATAAGACCAAGGTATCAATCAGAAAAGCATACAAGTTTAAATTGAAGTTGCTATTCTTTTTCCAGAATCAACAGGCAAAATGACATCAGAATATAGGAGAAATGTATCGTCACATTTCACGCAACAGTAAGAAACTTGAAGCATAACACTACCCAATCTAAATGGGTGCCCTTCCTTCTCGATGGATATCACTTCTTTACCGGTGGGCATGCTGTAGCTGCAATTACTGCATCAGAAACACAAACCGAAACGACACTTAACATTTTTCCTTTTACTTTTAGAGAAGAACGGTAAATATCGACACTGTGACATTAGGAGATTTTAGTGGCACGCCGAGCAGCATCAGATGCAGAAATAGAGTCTTGCGCAAAAAATTGTAATTTCATAGACTCCATTTGGAGCTTGACGCAGCCATTACCACCCACGCATGAGAAAGAAAGAGTGGTAGAGAGAGAGAGAGAGAGAGGCAAACCAGTTGCCGGAAGGATCGTAGCAGTAGTTGCGGTAGCGATCCAGGACGACGGAGACAGAGCGGCCACTGGAAAGGCCCTCAAGAAGCGACCGGACAAAATCTGTCGGGAAAGAGAAATGCGCGCGTTCAAGCGAAGGAATAAGAAGAGAGGAGGCGAGAGGAGAGGAGTTCGCCGAGGACCTTTGATTCTTTCCAGCAGGAGCTCTCCGGAGGCGTCGACGCTCCGGCCACCGGTTCCCGCCATTTCCCTCGCCGTCGTCGTTGCTGCCGCGGCCGCCAGCTTTTTTTATTCCTTTCTTTATTCTTTCTTGGGCCGGATGGATGAGAAGGCCCATTAACTAGCAGGAAATATGTAGTGGGTTGTGGCCCATCTGCGTCGGTTATTAGGAATTATCTAATTATATTATAAACTTTTGAAGTTTGACATTTAGATTTAGATTATATATTAGAATATCATCGATAGATAATTTGATTATGGTAATTTATTTTGAATATTTTTTTAGACAGAAATAAAAATTCAATAATTAAGTTATTCTTTTTATGTCGAGAGCTACTACTTTGATCGATTCATACATTTCTATAACATGTTCAAGAAACATCAACTTATCTAGACATATTTCACATTGTTCTTCTTTTTTTTTACATTGACAGATGAATACCTAGAAAATTGCTCTTAACAAGTTCAATCGGTAGAGCATACATGATAAGGTGTAAATAAAAAAATAGAAGAGGGTAACACATAAATGTTTTAAAACAGTAGCAATGGTATCACATGACTAGCAAAAACTTACTATTGATATTTAAGTCTTAATTTTAATATTCATATTGTAAATCTCAATCATACTTGGTGCATGATTTATTGATGTACCTCTCAACCGCATATGTGTATGTTATTGCATATCTTGGATTACGGAGACATGCATAAATCACAAAGAAATATTGGATATTGTATATAAATCTATCGGAACATGATTTTGATTAAACATGACGCGTTTTAATGAAATGGTGCGGTTTCTACATTTGAGAAGGAGGCTCGAGGACTTGGTGGAGACACTTTTCTTTTTATAGCTCAGGGATTGCAATAAAGGTTGAGCATACAATTTTCATATGGGTTTAATGGGGACACCATGCTCCCAATTTCCTACCTATGGGATCTCTCATCCCAATTTTCCATCGGTTGATCCGTTGGACCACCCTTGAAGGAAAAAATGCAGCCCCTGAGAAAAAGAGAGAGAGAGAGAGAGACGGCGCCTGGTGAAGTCGACAGCGACTCGTGGAGAATGCGGCGGCGGCGAGGGTGGCTCAAGGAGAACATGGCGGTGGCAAGGGTGGCTCACGGAGAAGGCGGCGGCGAGTCTTGCTCAGGCGGTGGCGACTCGTGAAGACGACGGCGACGTGCAGAATCGAGAAAGAGAGCATTAGCAAGTGCCCCCCTCCACCCTCTAAGATGGGGTGAGGTTCGTCCTTGGCGGTGACTGAGAGCGCGGTGAGGAAGGTGCTGCTCTCCTACATGTACGTCACCAACTTTGACCATCCGATTTGGAGCTCCCCGTTAAACCCTTTTCATATTTTCTATTTATTTTAGTGAAACTTTAGAATATTATATAGCCTTTTAATTTATGATGTTGAAGATAGAGATTATGCATTTGAATTTCGTGCCTATTTTTTTATAACATGTTTAACTTCATCCATTGTATGTTATTCTCATAGTTTTCACGTGTGGGTTTGCTCTTGTAATTATTGAGATTTTTATATTTTAAATACTATATTCAATTGTGAGATAGACCCTTCTTTTAAATTATTATTGTGTTGTGATTCCTTTTACCCTTATTATAGTTTTCAATGCTAGAGAAAATATATTATAGTTGGGAGATAGTGAAATTTATAGTGGACCACAAATCGAGATTTAGATAATTCGAAGCCTTCTAAGTCAATAATTTTAGTTCTCTGCACTTATTTCTTTTCCCTTGTTCTAGAGCATGAGTAAATTATAATTACATCAAATGTGTAACAACCGGTACAAAACACTCAAACAAAAGAAAGAATTCGAATTTGAATTCAAATTCAAATTCAGAAAAAAAAAAAAGAAACAAACAAACAAACAGAGAACCGGGGAGTAACCTCCTCCCCCTGATTTCCGCCTTCGAGCTGGACGACGAAAGGCTTTAAGAGGGCATGACGAGGAGCCCTCGCGCCCCCTTAGACCCCCCCTCTTGGCCGTCGCAATCACCAAACCTCCTCTTCCTCTGCTTCTTCTTCCTTTTCTCCGGCGAACGACGAGCGGGCGACGCACTTAAGGCAAGGACGATGATCCGTCGGATGTATGACGCATGGCAGTACTCCATCGACGCGCTCGGAGGTTGATTGCATCCTCCTCGTCGGATAGGAACGACCAGAGCCGAGGAAGACGACCGAGAACGCCGCCGGCGAACCAAAACAATGATCAAAAGGTATCTTAGACGTTTAATCCTCATAGGCAATAAATTGTTGGTCATATAATGCGTGTGATAACTCTATAGTGATCTAGAGACTATAAGCTTTACTTCTTGTATTGAGATCGTCGCGATCCGACGGTCGGAAGTCGGCTGGAAAAGAAGAAAATGACAAGCGGATCTGTTTCTGGCCATAGGATCGGTCGACCAGTTCCATAAGAACGGTCGACTAGTCCAGAGAAGTATAGGCTGTCATCATGATCGGTCGAAAAGTGTATGCATTGGCATTACATTTGGGATACAAGTCCTCTTCCACATGTATTGCGAAAAGGGTATGCATTGGCATTACATCTTCCTCAAAGTGGGCATTCTAGCTTTACAGATGTATAGATGCACATTTAGCATACCAATCTAATAAAGTCGAACCCGCATAGAACAACGAACTTCAATCAATGACTGCATAGTAATGTAAAAGATATAGTACAACTCATACTAAGTAAAGTATAGTACAGCATAATAAAGCAAAATACAGTACAATATGATAAAGTAAAGCATAGTACTGTAAAAGCATGGTAAAATAAAATACGATAAAGTATGATAAAGTAAAGTATAACAAAGTAAAGTATGGTATTATAAAGTACGGTAAAGCATGGTAAAGTAAAGTAAAGCATGATAAAGTAAAATGTAGTAAAGTATTGCATTGCAAAGCATAGCAAAGTAATGTAGGACAAAGTACATAGTATAGCATAGTAAAGACAAAGTAAAGTTACAAAAGAGAATAGAACATGGACATAATAAAGAATAAAATATAGACATGATGATTCATTGCCTTGTGTAACCAAAGCATTGATTATAATGTGAAAGGAAGAGATTACTTGTTCATTGCAAAGTATGTCATTGCTTATCTCTTATTGATTCAAGCATGTTTTAATTATTAATTTATAGTTTATGATTATATTGTACTGTGCGTTTTCGCTCACGGGAATTCGGTACCCCTGCATTTGGGATTTTGTAGGTGAGAATTTTGTCTAGAGAGAAGTGATGGAGGACGCAGTACTCAAGGGTTGCTACACATGACTCATTAAGCTCAATAGTATCTTTTTTTATTTACATTAGTTAAATAAATCATCTCTGCGTCAGATGGATATTATAGTCTTTTCCGATGTAATCGAGTATGTGGTCATTGTTTAGATCTATTGGATATTATTGTCATTTTTCACTTTCTTATGGATTGCAAAATCCATTAAGTGCATGGTGTCTTTTGATATTCTGACGTTCACTCTTTCGCAATAAAGTTGTTATTGTTTTAGTATTATAATTGTTGACACGTATTACATTTGTTAAATGGTCAGGGTCATAGTACGAACAATAGTATAGTAAGTAGTGTATCGTCCTCGGGGTCAACCTGACTACCTACATAGCAAGATGGCCAATTTTGAGGGCGTTAGAAAATGTCCTTTAACTTTGACGTTTGCGCAGTGATATCCTCCATATTTAATACGTAACATGAATGTCCTCCATCTTTTAACTCGTTGCACCGAATGTCTTTTTCATCTTCCCCGGTCGCTCCGCTAATGGCGACGCGCTCTCTCTCTCTGCCACGCAGACAAGTATTCAACGTGGCACTGCCACGCAGACCATTCTCCATATCAGTAAATTATTAAAAAATATAACATGATATGATAATAAAAATAAAAAAGGAGGGGCACTTCCTCCTCCTCTCCGACGTCTTCGTCAACAAGAGGTGAGGTCGCCGCCCCCACCCCTCTCCTTTTCGTGTGCGCAAAGAGTGGAGCGTCCATCTTTTCTTATATATATATATATATATATATATAATTTTATATAATTGAAAAAATTAAATATCACATCTATGATCGGAAAATTGGATATTCTCGATCGAAAGAACATTTCAAGAAATAAATAATAAGATGAAGAGTAGTGAAGTTGAAAGATAACATTGAAAAAATGACTAAAGTTAAAGAGTATTTGTCCTAATTTACTCTCGGAGCACTTGCAATTATAATTATGCATTTAGAGAAATCTTTATTATTTTTAAAGCATATTTGACTTAGATCTTTTGTATCCAAAATCCGCAGCATACTAATTGCGTAATGTGATAATTTTATTTTTAATTTAAAGGCCTATGATTTTTTTTCTTTGATAGAAAATAACCGTCCTATCTGGTGTTAATATTTTCTTGTTGGAGTAGTTGATTTTGGGTCATTTTAACTCTATTTCAACACCCCAAAGACAAAAAAAAATATTTTGTGTTGAGATGTATTGTTCGGATAAAATATTTATTTGTATGTGGAGGGGGCACTAAAAATACATAAAAAAGGGCACCAATATGTCATCTTATAGAGCAGAGAGAGAGAGGAAATGTTTTATTTTATATCGATTGCAATTAGAAAGGAGGAAACCTTAAAATAACACATCTTACAACCTTAATCCCACCCTAGATTTAGTTCCGGCGTCCCCGATTGGTTGGATCTCCTCGATCCAACTCCGCCAATGGCGTCACGCCACGCGGAGACCGGAACCCAACACGAGCTCGGAGCAGCCGTCTCCGCTCTCTCTTTTACTCCCCCACCGTCCGCGGCTCCTCGACGGCATTTTGGTGCTGCTGCTGCTGTGGCTCGGCCCCTCCCTTCTCGTCCTCCGCCGCCAGAGCAGCCACGGCCGTCGCCTCCTCCTCGAGCTTTCCGGCGACGTAGTCCATGAGCTTCTCGCCTGCGTCGGTGCCGGAGGACTCCCCGGGCGGGGGGGAGATCCGGAGGAGGACGGCGACGGCGAAGAGGAAGAAGCCGGTGGAGAGCAGGAGCGGCCAGAAGAAGGATACGACGGTGGCGAAGCTGGGCCCGACGCTGAGCAGAGCGAAGGCGGCGGCCGCGACGACGGCCGCCACGGCGAGGTGGATCCTCAGACCCACCACCGCGTCCATCAACTTTTCTGTTGGGATGGCCATCAAAAGGCAGAGAGCGAGTCAAGGAAAGCAGAAAGGGCTTCCCTCCCTTCCCTTCCCTTAAGAGAGAGAGAGGAGTTGCCTTCGTCTGGAGGGGAGAGAGAGAGAGAGAGGAGTTAACCTCACGGTGGAGAGATTCTGGTGGTGCAGCAGCAGCTGCTTTTTTGTTCCTGTGTCTTTTTTGGGTCTCGCAAAGAAAGGTACGGTGGGGGTATGCCGATATTCCCTTATTACCCTTCTGCTTTCAAGAATTAGATACGTTTCGTTTCAAATGCTAAAATAATTTCGATGGTTTTTGTTTAAATAATTTAGAAAATATCAGTCAACACAAAATATTTTAATTAATATAAAAAAGTAGCCTAAAACTTTTAAAAGTAGGTTTAATTTCTTCCAAATGAAATAATCTCCTTTGAATATTATTATTATTATTATTATTATTATTATTATTATTATTATTATTATTATTATTATTATTATTATTATTATTATTATTATTATTATTATTATTATTATTATTATTATTATTATTATTATTATTATTATTATTATTATTATTGTTGTTGTTGTATTATTATTATTATTATTATTATTATTATTATTATTATTATTATTATTATTATTATTATTATTATTATTATTATTATTATTATTATTATTATTATTATTATTATTATTATTATTATCATCATCCAACGTTTAAAATTGAATCACTTTTGTTTAAAGATAATCTTTGTCAGCAAAACTTTGATCAAAATAAAATGGATCTCTTATATTAATTTCTTTCCCGGAAGAATATTTAGAAAATATTTGTTTCCCTTATTTTTCTATGTTAAACAACAATAAGAAAAGTTCCAACGAACAAAAATATTTTCCCATGGGTCGCCAATTTTGCATGCGTTTTCTTGAAAATTATTCCTCTTCTATATGAGGAGAAAATATATTTTCTAACATGAACTAGAATTAATCTATACTTCTAAATGTATTCTAAGATCAAACTGTAAAAAAAAAGAATTATATCCTAAAAGATTACTTTTTCTCGAAAATTATAAACTAACATGAATTTAATAAACAAATTTAGAATTTATTCGTCAGGGGCAAAGATGGGAAATCCCCCATTTCACTGGGCGGCTAACTTTTTGAGCCCATCACCAACTGGACGCGGAAAGGGATCACGCTGCCGTGGGTCACGTGCGATTCCTTGCCGCCACAACGTTCCCTTTATAACATCCGTCCGATACCGAACGCACGGTCTCGATTCGATCCACTGCGGCAAAAAGGGGCAAATGGCCCGTATGACGCGGACTTTAAGATCGGGGTCCGGATTTAACAGATCGCGGCCGTCGGATTCTGATGCGACGGCCGCGGTGGCACTACGCGTCAGCTGACGGCCATGATTGGTGATTCTGTCCTCCGGCTTTCAGCGTTCGTCGTCACCAGCTGCACGGATGTTTTATTATATATATATATATATATTATTTTTATTTTATTTTCGGGCGTTTTTATAGAAAAAATAATACTTCGAGTACAGCTCATTAAATACATTTTTTCTAGTTCATTATTTTTTTTTGGATTGTCACTTAAGTATCCAGAATTTGATCATAGATTTTCGGTCGACCATCAAGTCCGACTAATATGATGTCGTCCAAATAATACGCCTGATTATGACGGAAGAAATTTTTAATGGGACCTTTGCGATGAGGAGCTGAGAGCCTAGTTGGTAAATTCATAGGGGTGTTTGGCAACGAAAATTAGAGTTTTATTATATTTTCGTGAATAGTTTGAGTTGACAGATTAGTTCATAGTGTATTTGAATGGAGTGAAATTTAACGATGAGGAATGAAATAGTTGATATGATAGAAAAAAGTAGATGTGATGAGTTAATTTTAATAGGTGATTGAATTAAGAATATGTATTATAAATATAAGTTTAAATTTTATTATATAACTAAAAAATAAATTTATATTAAAAACATTATGTCAAAAAAATTGTTAAAAATTATATTATTTAAAAATAAAAATATTATTTTAATAATTTATATTTAATAAAAAATAAAAATTTAATAAAATAATAAATAATACTATTTTAATCCTTTACTATTTATATTTTATATATAATAAATATATTAATTTATATAAGAGAGGTTCAAAAAGGAAGTTGATAAAAAAAAAGAAAAAGGTCAACTCGAAAAAAATTGAAAAAAAGGAAAGAACAGGAGCTGGTTCCACCATTGGAACGTTCCGTCTCGGGAATCAGACTGCGAAGTGGTATTTGGGAACCAAATGAAATCAAAGGGCGTATTTGAGAAGCCGGATGGAATTAAAATAAACTATTCGAAATAAGAAAATTATAAAATAATTAAATTTATTTGCACAAATAATTAGCAAAATTGTGTCCAGAAATTAATACCCCGAAGAATACCATTTTATTTTTTACTCCCACTCCGAGTGAATATTAAAAAAAATTACAAAACAAAAATGAAGGTATTAAAATTTAGAATTTTATTTTATTTACACAATATTCACATGACTCAAAAGACTAGGTTCGATAATAATTCCTCACTTTTACATAATTAATTCACTATTCATTGTTTTATAGTACTAAAGACAAAAAGTTTCTGTTGGAAATACTGCTGCAATATTGCTTATATTTAACCTCATAAAATATGTGGGATCAAAACGAATCATAAAAAAAGGGGTTTGAGATCATTTTATTCTTCTATTTTTGTATTAAACGTTGTCTCGTTCATACCAAGGAATGACTAAAAAGGTACAAACACCATATAAATTTATTTTCATCTCCGAACCTAATACTTGTCATTTTTCCATGCTTTTTCAGATAAAGGGACGTATAATATTCATAGCAACGCAAGTTGGCAACTTTGTGAAAAAGAATGGATTGTCTTTCTATTATTTCAGTTTATCCTTTTCCACTCCTCAGAGTCCTTGAATCCAAACAATGTCCACATCAAAATGAGTCAGATAAACTAATCCTTCTGTTATTATTTCCCCCACAATGGCAGTGAGCCATCGGACAAGCTTCATGACAGCAGACTATTTCACATTCAAGAATCAACAATTCACTGGCCCTGCAGCCTGCAGGCTTATTCATGTCAAATTTGTGGTGCAATAACAAAGCCATATCAGAGATGATACCATTATACAGCAGGTTTTCTTGAACTTTGTTACCATTCAATTCTACTACTACTCTCCTAAGTGGCAAAGACCTGAAACCATTGAAGGAGCCTTGGGGGTGTGCACACAAAAGATGAACCATTAGCCTGCAGCGTGAAGTGAAAATGTTGTGATTACAAGAAACTAACCTGATTGATGCTGTGTGGTAATACTGGTCTCCAGAAAGTTTCAGCACAGTGGTGAACAGTGTGATGGCCTGACTCAAATCAGCAGATGGATGACCTCTGTGACCCAAAGGCTCAAATCACCAGCAAACTGATCAAACTGGACAATTTTACATGAATTCCTATCAGCAATGGACAGGAAGACCCTTTATTTGAAGTAAGTTGGCACAGAGTTGGCTTGGATCAAAATCAGTTGATGTGGTCATCCCCTAGTGGGTTTGCCCATTCACCGGACTCTCCCGATCTTCTGACGCTAGGTTAGTGAAAGTTACTGGAGGCTTCTAGGTTGCAGATGAAGCACAGGCCTTCATCCAGTTACATGAGAGGCAACAAATCTACAGGTGATTTATGTTCATGCTACTATCTCCTTCCCGTGTGTTGAACCAATGGAAACTCAACTAGAATGATGAAAGACGATCTTTCAGCTTCTCTAAGATATTGCACAGTGCCGTTCATGATCTTTATGAGTTTTTGGCCAATGTTGAGACTAAGACCTTCTTGCGAGATTCGGTGGCCACGATGGAACATCTCTTGTATAAGAGCCTCCGGCATTCCTGGTGCCGGATGAATGATCCTGCAAATTAGAAATGACATTAAACCAAGACCAAAAGAAACTTTTCAAGCCACTGAGAAAGCCATTTGAGTATCTAATAAAATTTAACGAAATGTTTCATGTTGTCTCCAACTCCGCCTATGTTTTATAACTGGTCCCAAGCCCGGATAAAGGAGGAGGGTTGTGTTAGGCCCCGACAGCCAGCGTAAAATCCTGTCGAATCTCATGAACAAGGATCAAGGAATATATTGTGTTAATCCTAGGTCGTTACCCGTAAGTAACGCGTTGTACAGCTCGGATACAGTGAAAAGAGAGCAAGAGCCGCTGCATCCTCGCTTGAATGCAGTGTTAAATGAGCAAGGGCTACCGCACTCTAATGGACGGAGGCGATTAAAGAAACTAGTTCATGAGACTAAGGTCATATTAGGTTCTTGGAACATTGGAACGCTGAATGGGAAGCGCCTCGAGGTGGCACAAGTAATGGACTAGCGTAAGAATAGTATCTTATATTTGCAAGAAACTAGGTGGGTAGGAGAAGGAAATAAAGAGAATATGTTAAATGGTTCCAAACTTTGGTACACAAGTAAGATAAAAGGAAGGAATGGTGTTGGTATTATCGCGGATGCGGAATGGAGGAAGAATGTTGTGGAAGTTAAAAGGATTGAGGATCGAATCATATCCGTGAAAGTAATTGTTGGAAAGGAGACTATGAACATTATTAGTGCATATGCACCCCAAGTAGGAGCAGAATCACATCTCAAGGAGAAGTTTTGAGCAGATATTGAGGGTTTGATTGAAAGTATACTAACAACCGAAAAAGTTTATATTGGAGGAGACCTTAATGGACATGTTGGTAAAGAGGCAGGACAAGGGTTCATGGTGATTTTGGTTTTGGGGAGTTGAATGAGGAAGGACAAACTATTATTGATTTTTCTTTAGCATACGACCTTAAGATTATCAACACTTGTTTTAGGAAGAAAGAGGAACATCTAATCACATACAAAAGTGGAACTCATAGGTCTCAAATCGATTTTTTCTTGACAAGAAATACTGATAAAAGACGCTGTACTAATTGCAAAGTAATTCCTGGGCATAGGGTGACTACACAACATAGATTGTTAGTTCTTAATATGCAATTGAAATGTATAAAACCAAAATCTCAAACAGTTTTTATTGAAAGATCAAGTGGTGGCAGTTAAAGAGGGAGAAACGAGAGACTTTTAGAAGTAAATTATTAGAGGAAAGTGTGTGGGAGTTAGAAGGAGATGCTAGTAACATGTGGGAGAATGTGACAAAAAAAGTTGAAATGGTTGCTAAAGCCATTTTAGGAGAATCAAAAGATTTTGGACCACGAGATAAGGAGAATTGGTGGTGGAATGAGGAGGTCCAAGAAAAGGTGCGTAATAAGAAGAATTGTTTCAAGGCGATACACTTGGACAATAGTTCTGACAATTGAGAAAAGTATCGTTTGGCGAAAAGGGAGGCTAAGAAGGCAGTTAGTGATGCTCGTGCTAAAGCATATGAGGGGTTTTATAAGAAGTTAGGAACAAAGGCTGGTGAACAAAGGATTTACAAGATTGCAAGGAATAAAGAGGAGTCGAGAAATTTGGATCAAGTAAGATGCATAAAAAATGAAGTTGGCAAGGTTTTAGTTACTGAGGGAGATATTAAGAACAGATGGGAAGAGTATTTCTATAAGCTATTTAATGATGGATGTGAAGGTTCCCGTTGTGATTTGGAGGACTTGACAGTTAGCGAATGTGAGCTTAATAGGTCATTTTATCATAGAATTAGAGTCTCGGAGGTTAGCGAAGCTCTTAAGAAAAATGAAGAATGGTAAAGCCGTTGGACCAGATGGTATACCGATTGAAGTTTGAAAATGTTTAGGAGAAAAATGTGTGTTGTGGTTATGTAAACTATTTAATGAGATTTTACGGTTGAAAAAGATGCCTGATGATTGGAGATTAAGTACATTAGTTCCTATTTACAAAAATAAAGGGGATATTCAGAATTGTGCAAATTATAGAGGGAATAAACTTATGAGTCACACAATGGAATTATGGAAAAAAGTGATTGAGCATAGATTGAGAATGGAGACTAGTATTTCTGAGAGACAATTTGGGTTCATGCCAGGAAGATCCACTACAGAGGCGATTTATTTACTAAGGGGGATGATGGAGAAGTATCGAAGTAGGAGAAGAGACTTACATATGGCTTTCATTGACTTAGAAAAGGCGTATGATCGAGTACCAAGGGATGTACTTTGGAAAGTCTCGCAAAAGAAGAGGGTGAGTGTTGCCTACATTAAGGTAATACAAGATATGTACGATGGGGCATTGACTAGGGTTAGGACACCCGGAGGTGAGACAAATGAATTTCCTATAAGAATTGGCCTACATCAAGGATCAGCTTTAAGCCCGTATCTATTTAACTTAGTTATCGATGCTATAACCGAGAGTATCACAGAGGAGGTACCAAAGTGCATGTTATTTGCGGATGATATAGTACTTTTAGCGGATTCAAGAGGAGATTAATACAAAATTGGAAATATGAAGAAATACGTTGGAGTCAAAAAAATTTCGTTTAAGTAGGAATAAAACAGAATATATGCATAGCAATTTCACAAATAAACAACTTAGAGACGATTTGGAAGTTAGGCTAGGGGAGGATATAATTCCTCAAGTGACAAGGTTTAAATATTTAGGATCAATTGTAAGACAAGATGATGAGATTGATGACGATGTTAATCATAGAATTCAAGCTGGTTGGTGTAAGTGGAGGAAAGCCACTGGAGTTCTTTGTGATAGAAAAGTACCCAATAAAGTTAAAGGAAAATTCTATCGTACTGCTATAAAACCGACAGTGTTATATGGTAGTGAATGTTGGGCTATGAAGGGACAACATGAACGTAAAATGGGAGTAACCGAAATGAGGATGTTGAGATGGATGTGTGGTCATACAAGATTAGATAAGATTAGAAATGACCATATACGTGAACGAGTCGGAGTGGCTCCTATTAGTGAGAAAATGGTAGAGAATCGTTTGAGATGGTTTGGTCATGTTCAGAGAAGACCATTAGATGCGCCAGTAAGAAGAGTAGATCAAATAATTTGGAGTCTGATTAAAAAAGGGAGAGGGAGGCCAAGGCGGACACTTAGCGAACTAGTAGAGCAAGATCTATTGGTGAATAATATAGCGAAAGGTTTGGTTACTAATAGAGTGGAATGACGTCGTATGATCCATGTAGTCGACCCCACCTAGTAGGATAAGGCTTTGTTGTTGTTGTTGTTTCATGCTGTCTTCAATGATAGCCAAAAGGCTCAGAGCCTCCTAATCAATGAAAATTGAAACATGAAGTTAAAGAAAGTTGTGCTTATATCACATCATCATAAACCTCGTTTTCTCTCTTCTTTTGAGAAATCCCTGAGCATACTCATAACATTCTCAAAGCCTATCTTGGAACCTAGAGAATTAATAATTAGTAATATATGAAGTTAAAAATTACGAACCAATATTTTGTACAAGTGGTATCTATCTAACTCTGAAATTTCTTCCCTTTCAAGGATTTTAGAATAAGGGTTAGAACTAATGGAATCTAAGCTTGCTTCCACCGGATTGTTCATCATAGAGAGGTTTGTTCACATTGCAATGTCATATCAAAGGTAAGGGATGAATGTTCATTACAACATCAAAATAAAGACATTGTATAAAAAGATTCAGGCATAGGCTATCAGTTAATTTGTGCACATAATAATTGACATATAAATCATTATTATTTATTTCTAGAAAATTGCAAGCAGATTGAGATTTACCTGAATTCAATATGAGCAAAGTGCACGCCTGTCCCTATATGCTCTTTTCGTATTTTGACCTGTAATGTAATTGATCCTCCAGATGCTGGTGTAAATTGAAGTGTTGTACACAAGTAATCGGCTAGAACTTGCTGCAGTCTCAAATTATCCCCGTATAAATACATGGATAATACTTCTGCAGGCCAATCTTCAGTAAGCACTAAATGCCTTTCCCTGGTCAGACCCTTCCCCTGTACGATGACTGCATCCAGAGCTTCCCCAAGATTAAATTCAACAGTGTTTAGCTCCATATAGCTGTATGCAAGTAAACATCAGATAAGTATCTGAGCAATCTATCAATTACAATAAATAGAAGGAAAATAATCATACTATGAATTTAGGTAAAATAATTTAAGTCAACAAGGCCTTCGTGAAAATAGTTGATAAACACATCTCCTTCATATCATTTCATTCTTTGAAAGATCAATTTTTAGATTACTATTCAATCTTTGAAAACAATTTTAATAACTCCGAAGGGAACTAACCTTAACCTAAAATACCTTAATACAGACGAGAAGTTGAGAACTAAAGATAACACCAGCAAACAAATGCATTACATATTTCAATTTAACTTTTCATGGCTGCATCCTAGACAGACTAAGTGTTCAAAAACATCAAGTTTCATTTGCTAAACAAAAATCAATGAGCTTCATGAGTACATCATAAGAAACTGCTGTAACAATATTTTTTTATGTTTATGTCAGCAAAGAATATAATTTCTCTTCATAACTTTGTTAATTTTATTCCTCCATTAGCATTCATGAAATCAAGTGAAAAGAATAAGTTAACGTACCATTGTTCAATGCTTTCTAGATCTACATCATCTAAGATCTTTGCTAATTGATCTTGGCAGAGGGCCTTTTTTCTTAAAATTGTTTTTTGCTCCTCATTTAGTTCAGATGATTCCAACAAATTGTGCATAAACAAAACTCCACCAAGGGAAGTCTTTACTCCTTGACGAATATAAGTTAATTCTTTCATACTGCTCACCGCAGCTTGCTCGGATTTTTTCTGCACCTGCAATGCACTTCGAAGTTCTGGACTGGCAACGCACAAAAAGCATAACGCCCCAGTAATTTTACCCTGTGTATCAGTTCTTCTGTTCACAGAAAGCAATGCCTCAACATACTTGCCACTCATGTTAAAAAATCCAAATAGTGACCTCTCTACTTCTTGTTCTGCAATGACACCATTAAGCAATATTTTCAGTTTCGTTAATGCATCTTGGTCCTTGACTCTACAGCCAAAGCCACAAAGGCAGAACACTTCCCCAACAAGCATCTTATCAACTGCATTCTCCCTATCTAAACCAGTTAGCTTCTGCATAGCTGCATTCCACTCACAACAGAAACCTTTCTCATCGGTTATGAATATGGGAGGGATTAGTTCATTTGGGTTTCTCACTATTGCAACATAATCACCTTGAATACGAGTGTATTTGTCCATAATCATCCTCTGGCCAGTCACATCTTGTGCGACAAAGCAGACTCCAACAACATTGTCCTTTATGTCACGACTACAACAAGCATTAATAACCAGTATGACAGGACCACTGGCGTCAACCGTTTGGCGAGAAGATTTAAGTTTGATCTCCACATTTTTCTCTTCTTTTCCTGGAGTGACAAAAAAAGAAAATTAGCAAAAGGAAAAGATGATGAAAAGGATAACCATTAGCAATGAAGGAATAACACTACAAGTGAAGAAAAATATAAGAATCAAGCAATACAAATTGTGATCACCTTGTAAAGCAAAACGTAGTATGTCTTTTACCGCATCAATGGAATCATCTTCCACTAGATCAATCAGTGGTTTCCCTATTGCCTCATTCGCAGGCACCCCAGTAAGCTCAGCTACCTTGGTGTTCCACCCGTTAATGCTACCAGATGCATCCACAGCCCAAATAGGTGCTGTTGCTGTTTCAATAAGGCGAACCATTTCATTCGTGACAGTACGCAGTTCGTCCACTGCTCTGATCTTCTTTGCATCATCAAGTGGTGCATTGACAATGGTCTTGGAATCAACGTCCAAGATTTCATCCTGCAGGGAACCCTGCAGTATGAGCTGCAATGAATGGATTGCATCCATCTCTACGTCCTCCCATGGAAGACTCCTTCGTTTCACCACCTCCAAGAAGGCCTTGAAGGAAGACCGGGGGTGCATCTTCTGACCATCTTCATCTTTATCACCAGGCTCATGCTTCGCACCGCCCCACTTAATCTCCTTTGCTGTGTGTGAACGGAACCAAAAGATAAAACCTTTGGAACTAATCCTAATCGCAGCCATTCCGCAAATAGCATCTCCTAATTCTGCAGCTCCGGGATAGCCAGCTTCCGTCAGGCTGTCTGTGCTCAATCCGGTAGACCCATCGTGGCACTCCATAAGCCACACTGCAAGATCCTTTATTTGCTGCTCTGTCGGCGTCGTATTAAGCAACCAGAATTGATTCTTGTAGTACAGCGCGGCACCGTCGCACTTAACAAGATCCATAACATTGGGAGATTGAGTGAAGATGCCTATAGGAGCATCTCGCAGAAGCATATCGCAAAGAACTGTCTGTGTCCGAAGGATGTGCTTCTCCTTTGCCTGAGCTGCCAACTCCACCTCTTTGTTCAGCTGAATTCCAAAAACCTGCATCAGAAATTCGCAGGCGTATCTGAGTGGAAACGGCACAAACCTCATAGTGGTGTGATGGCAGACCACAAGTCCCCACAGCTTCCTCCCCTTGTGATGCTGCTGCTGTTGTTGTCGCTGCTGCTGCTGCTGCTGCGGATCGCTGAGGGCTTCGTCGTCGTCTTCATTAATGGTGACGGACATCACAAGGGACGCAATAGAACCCATGTTGGCCATGTACTGTGCATGACAGCCGTGCGGAGCTCTGAGCGTTGAGCCTCCGAGGCTCAGAGGCTGATGCAATCGCTTGTCCTGGATGACCTTCACGGGAGATGCATTGCAGTCGCATATCATCCGGACTTTGTTCTTCATGAAGAGAAACCTTGAAGCCTGTGGGATGTCAGTGGCAGGGTAATGCAGGCCGAGGTACGGCTCCAAATCTGGCCTCCGGCACTCAGCTATGACCTCCCCGTGCTCATCCTCGTGGAATTTGTAGGCCATCACCCGGTCGTATCCCGTGAGCTCGCTGACCTCCCGAACCAACACGTCGCAGAGGAGGGAGATGTTGCCACTTGGCAAGGACTGCAACCTGGAGATAGCCTTGGCAGCCAATTTATATGACTTGAGCGCGCCGGCGGCCGTGACGGGGACGTCGGCGGGGTTGACGGGTTCGAGGTCGATGACAAGGCCGACGTCAATCCTGTGCATGATCGCATAGAACGGCTTGCCTGAGCTCCGGCAATGGACGAGGATGGGGTTGAGGAGGTTGACGTCGCCGAAGCTGGCGGCCTTTTGGAGGGCGACGGAGGACGGGGAGCGGAAGAGGGTGCGGGCGTCAGCGCCGATGTAGAGGGCCTCGCGCTGGTCCATGTTGGGGACGGCGTGGGGCGCGAGGTCGAGCATCTCCGGAGCGTTCTCGCTGTACGCGAGCACGGCGAACGTATGGTCCTCGACGGCCAGCAGACACCCAAAAGGCTGGATTAAGCGGCCCCGCTGCATACGCTCGAGGTAGGCGGAGACGTTGGAAGTAGACGCCGGAGGGACGACTCCCCCGCCGCGGCCTCCTCCGGCGGCGCTGCCACCGCCGGAGGAAGAAGAGTAATAGTGAAACGGGTGGTTGGAGTCCTCGAAGTCCGCGTGCAGCTTCGCGTCCAGGGACGTCTGCGCCGCCACGCGTGCGGTGTGCTTCGACCGCGCCGAGCTGCTCCGCGAGCTCGCCGCCCGGTTCGACATATCTACCGGCGGATCAACCAAAAAAAGAACCTTTTTTTCTCACCTCGCCGGGAAAAAGGACTCTTCTATTTTGTTCTCTGCAGCGCAAAAAAGGGGACGAATTTCGCGGTTCGTTCTCAAGGAACAGAAGCGGCGACAGGAAGAAGCAGAAGAAGAAAGCAGATCATATACTTCGCTCCATCGGCGCGAATCGACAGGGAGAAAGTGGACGACTTGGTCGAAGTGATGAAGGCGATTGCTCGAACAAATGACATGTAGACAGAGATGAAGGGATAGGAATTGGGGATTGGGATTTGGAACTTGGGGCTTGAGAAGGCGAAAACCCCCAACACCGAAAGGGCCAAAACAGGGTGCTGGGGGCGGAGGTGGAGGTGGACAAATGGATTGAATTAAAGCCTCTGTGGGGTTTAACAGCAGCAAACAAAGCCAGCCACACAACTGGAGGAGGACGAACGAGAAGAAGAAGATGGAGTTTGTATAAATTGTGGGGGGGGGGGGAGAGAGAGAGAGAGGAGAGAGATAGATCTCTGTTTGTGGGTACGGGAAGGCAATGAAGAGGTCGCCCAATAGGGAGAAGTTAAAGAAGAAGATGAAAAAAAGGTAATAAAAAGTAAAAAAAAACATATTTTTTTTTAAATAATGAAATAAAAATAGAAACGAGAAATAGATTTGCTGATGTGATAGTTGTTATCAATAAATAGTTTTGATGTCATGATAATTTTATGTGTGAAAAAGGAAAAAAATATATGTTTTTCTTCCAAATTTTTATTTTGGTGTCAAGTAGTGGTTGGTGCGGTGGGAGAGAAATGAGGAACCAATAAAAAAAGTAAAAAAGAAACATCACATTAGTTGCCTCATTTTACATGGTTTTTAGAATACCTCACTGTTTTATTGAAATTGATCTTTTGGGAATTGTAAAGAAAAACTTTTTTATTATCACAAATATGAATGATTTGGGAATTGAAAATTATATTTCTTGTCAGTTCCAATCCACTGGAATTAATTTGCCTTAAAAAAATAAATTAAAAAAAAAAGTTGAGCAGACATGTGAGAGAGAGAGAGAGAGCTCATTGCCACATCCAGTGCTGACACTGACAGTTACAGGCATCCCCATCTTCCTTTTAATATTATCTTTACGTTTTCTATTTTTTTTTTCCTTTCGGACAAAAAGTGTGCAGTCTTTTCTTTATCTACTTCTTAATGAAAATATATTGGCGAGCATTTCATGTAGAACATCACTCATTTTATTTATTAAATTAATAAAATAAATATATATTAAGTTAAAGTATGTGTTAAATAATAAATATAAATAAGGTTAAGAATATTGAATTATTCGATGATCATGATGAAATTATTTTAATAAATATGACTAATTTAACGATAGTAATTTATTTAATTTTATATAATACTTTTTTATTATCAAATTATATTAATAAATATATATTTCTTAATTTAATAAGTATATGATTAATTTAATCATAAATTATAATTATTAAATTTATTAAATAATAAGAAATAAGTACTCTACATCAAAATGTAGAACGGAGTGCTATACATACTCATTAACCTCTAATTCTTATTATAAATTTTATTATCGCTACATAAAAAATATGAATTTTCAAGAAGTATGAACAGTTTCACAAGTAGGAAACAGTGTCATGAAAAAGACGATGGTTAACGAAAAATAATCGCACAAGAATATAATTAATGACTCACTTCCGAATTTGTCTTCATCATGATTAAATTTAAATTTCCTTATACATATATCAATATATATTTCATTTTTGTGACAGGCAACTGGGAGAAGTTAACCAAATCTCGTTCTAAATTAATTTTGCACTGTGACTTTATAAAGCAATTCATTTTTTTATTTCTTATATTTAAAATTTGAATTTCCTAAAACGTCCTCATAAGTATAATAGTTTTTCGTGTCTAATATTAAACTATGAACTTATCGAGACTCCTAAATTTTATTGTGATTTTCATTTCAATTCTTCCATCAATTTTTAATATTTTTTGTTTATAGAAATTAAAATGTCATGAACTCATTTTTTATGTTTAAAATAAAATATTTTGACAAGTAGCAATGTCAAAGATCTTCTTTTTAAAATATTTCTACTTTTATTATTATTATTATTATTATTATTATTATTATTATTATTATTATTATTATTATTATTATTATTATTATTATTATTATTATTATTATTATTGAGAACATTTTGTAGAAGTACATTTTAATTTTATCATAAATAAAAATTTGAAAATAATAGAAAAATTAAAATAATTAAACAGAAGAAAATTTGGGATAAAATTTAGAAACGACATACCGTAACTATACAATTAAAAGTTAGACACGAAAAATCGTTATAATTCAGAAGAGATTTAAGAAAATAAATCTTAAAATTTTAACAAAATAATTATTAATATATTTGAGATAAGCAAACATATGTCTAATTCGTTTTAGTTTTAGTGAAGGTTAATTCTAATAAGATAATTCAATGTCCTTCCGTTTGGCTTAAAATAATAAATCATCCTAAAAGTATGTTGAAAAATAAAAGAACATAATTTAGCGGACCAATTTTTGGATCCATACATTAATAAAATATTATCTATAAAATTCAAATAATAACAATAAACTAAATATAATATATATTTAATGTTAAGAGTCAAATGTAAACCTCAATACCTAACTTTGGAATATATCAAGTGAGAGTTTCAAAATATAATTGATTTAAATCATATAAAACTATTAAATGAATAATAAAAAATAATGACTCGTGAGTTAATAATATCAATAAAAAGTGAGCCTTCGAGCTCCTACAATTTTTTTGAAATAGGGCTTTAGTTTGAGTGGATCAATTTTAATTTATTTAAGAAAACTATCTTAAAATTCTAATTGAATTCTTATTTTTTTATATTGAGTAAGTTTATGGGGTTGATGACAAATCTTCCATGGAATACATACTTAATGTTATATAAATATCATCTCAGTTAAATTAGAATTATATTATTTTATATGTTTTTATGTCGATTATATGAATGTAGAAGAGAATATAAAAAGTAAAAACAAATAAAATGAACAAATAGAAAGGAGATGAGTCGACTAAATTAGTAACTAGGAGGAGAATAAAAAAGAACAAATATTTTCCTTTTTCTCCATCTCTTATATATATATATATTCTCCTTTTTCTCCATATCTAATATATATATATATATATATGAATGTCATCTTTGTTGAAATAAAATTATTATTTAAATATTATTTTATTTTCTTCTCCTTAGTTACTCAGTCTCTATCCCTTCCATTGATTCACCATCTTTTTCTCTCAGTAATTTGCATATCTCTTCTATAACATTCCCTTCTCTTTAACTATATTTGAACGAATCATAAAGTGGTGGTTGTCGAATATTCTTATTACTTTTTTGGATAAAAAGTGGAAGCAATAATAAAAGAAGAAAAAGTAAAAATAAATATATTTTTATTACATTTACTGTTTCAGAATAAAATTTGCAACGAATCTAATCGCCATAATCGATCACGTGGGCGTTTGACACGTGTATCCAGGCCGACCGTTGGTTGCGTTCCTCGTACGCCCCACTACATCGGGGACACGAGCAAGCGGGTCCCAGGTCACGTTGTTTAGTCGGCCGTTAATGGATAGTGGGCCTTCCCGAGGGCCCACTTATTCTTCAAAATGCCGTGGAAGATAAGATAAATAATAAATGTAGGTAAAAAAAATGCACTGTATAACACCCCACTACAAGACATATCATGTGAGATAATATAATACTTCTTTTGGCTTTCCTCTCTAAAAATTTAAAATATTTCCGAACTTATCTTAAGACATTTATTTATCCTTTTCGAACTATTTCAACTTCATATCTTATATAATCTCGAATTATCAGTCCAATCATTGGGTCAATAAATTAAAATACAATTGAGATAAGCAAAAAATAAAAATAACTTAAAAAATACATGGTTTATTTGCTATTACCTAAGTTTCTCAAGTTATAACAATGATTAAAAATGTAATGGGATAATGAAAAAAAAAGTCAAAGAAAACAAAAATAAGTGGCGTAATGTCACATCTTTTAGTTGGTGAGAAAACGAATTAAAAAAACCTCAAAAATTATCTTGTCGAATAAAACCTAATAATTGAACAAATAATCGCTTAAGTTAAGAATATTCCTTACCTTTTTCTCTTTCCTTTTGGCATAACTCCAAAAATCATTAATGAAGCACGACAAAAACAAAGAAAAATAAATTGAGACTTAAAATTGCACTCGACACTCCCATTAAATTTCGCATGTTCATCATTCCACTAGATTGAAACTATGCCGGCAGCTCCGTACAAAAAAAGCAATTCAATTTGCCGCACGTTGATCGGCCACCGTCCACGGTTAAATGGATGGTGGGATCGAACCTCTCACGATTTGGCAAGTGCCGTGAAGCAACCACCCGTTAATAGTAATTAACATCGTATTGGAGAACAGGCCAGAGAAAGTGGTTGAACAAGTGGTCGTCAGAAGAAGAAGAGAAAAAAAGTTGCAGAAATCGACAATGGAGACGAAGAAGAAAAGAAACCGCTGAATACCGAACATTAATCGATAACAGAAATAAAAAGTATATTGTCAAGTTATTTTGAAGTCCACGTTTTCTGTTTGGTGGGACTTATAATTTTTGTTTAATCACATTTTGTGACTCAAATTGTATAATGTTTCCTTACATTCTACTTTTTCTTCGGAACTTATATGCTTGTTTATTCAACTTGAAGTACTTTGAATTTGATAATATTTTATTCTTTTGAGTAAAATAGTGAATTCATGGCGATGAAGGTTATCACTTCTAAGTGATTAATTTTCATTGCAATGTCATTTTTTTAGAATAGTAAGAAAAAAAACTTGAAAATATAATTGAGGTTAGACATTCCTTCTAAACTTGGGAGCAATTTTTTTTTACTTGACCCGGACTGGAAATTCATAGCTCCCTCAGCTCATACACTAACATTACCTACTTTTACTTATGCTGCAGCTATCACCCATCACTTTGTAACCTAAAAAAAACTGCAAGAAAATTGTGCGCGCGCGCGCGTGAGAGAGAGAGAGAGAGAGAGAGAGAGAGAGAGAGAGAGAGAGAGAGAGAGATGAGAGAGAGAGAGAGAGAGAGAGAGCATAAGCACCACGGTCCCAACAGTAAAAGCACGAGCCCCAACTGCCATTTCATAGCAATTGAGTCATTCAAGCATGGACTATATTATACCCTCCCTCCATACCCGCATGCTATTTTTGTTTTACTCGTGTTGCCCCGACACTGCTGCATGGCATGCATTAATATCAGCTGCCACACACAAACACACACTGAAGAAATAAGGACAATTAAACAACGAGGAGGAACAGCAGAGCCTTCAGTACCTTGGAGCTCCATAATTTCACGCAGTTAATAAGTTCAATGTTTACCTTTCAGAGCTCGAAGAGCCAAGGTTTGGAAAAAAACACCTCCAGTTCTGCAAAAGCTGCCGAGGCAAGCAACGATCAGGCCGAGCGGTTTCGGAACTGCTACGAAAAGATGAGATGTCAAGACTGATGAAACATTGTAGATGGCACAAAGTGACCCAAGTCACAACAAAACGCCTGATCAAGCAAGCTATCATGGCAGATGCATAAGCATTCGTCTGTTTCTAAATTAGGCTTATCAGATGCATTGGATCAATTGGACTGATACACCAAAAAGAAGATGGAAAATACAACATAAGCACAAATGCAGATATTTATGGAAAAGGGACAATCAAGTCACACTAAGATGATTATAACCAAGGAATCCAGAAACAAATTGCTCAAAGTAAAGTTGATCCTTATGAATTGCAGATTAAAGTTCTTTTGGTGGATTGACCAGGCAGGACAGTAGTTAGTTGAAAATCTAAATTTCTGTCACCATCAGAGTTACCTTTGTATAAATCAATGATGCCCCACAGTGGAATATGGTCCCAAAAAAGATGAATGTTTAACAAACCATTGCTCGACACAATGACGAATAAAGACAAATCACCTTTTATGTGAAATATCTGGAAATTCCAGATTCTGTCTTTTTTTTATCCATGACATAAGAAAACATTCACCATGAAAACTTATCCATGAAAGTAAAATCTTGTATCAAATGCTCAAAGAAGACCAAAGCTTCAGACAAGAGTTCTCGTAACATCTACTCTTTACCTCCACCATCGAGAAGTGAGTGTGAAATAACTAATAAACCAGAAAAGCAGTGAATACCACATAACAAAAAGATTTTAGTACGGCCACATTCTGGAAAGCACAACATAAAGTCTCATTTCTCATATTAATTTCATTTTGCACTACTCTTAAGTAGTCAGTCAAAATACAGGCAACATAAACAGAAGAAAATTCTGATATTGAAACAAAAGCTGAAAGAAACCTACTCAAAAGTCCTAGCTATATATTATGCATATTTTACCCATGAAGCGCATATATTTCGTGTAGCTCTATTGTAACCACCACTTAGTAAAAAATACAGGCAATATATCTGGGGAAAATTCGATGATAAGAAAGCTGATGGAAACATGAACAAAGTAGGTAGAGAGTCAGTGGTGCCCACACCTTGAAGATGTGAAAACGAAAGATTTCCATTTCTTTTCACTCTTTTTCCTAAGAAACTGATTAATAGAATAATTGCAGAAGATCTGCTAAGAAGACCAATAAATAAAGTGAATGTGATCAACTCAGAGAAGCTTTATAATTTTCCAAGTGGAATATCTTAGATTCTTGATATGGACAAAGAAGAGGGATAACATAATAGTCAACCTGTATCATAAAGCAAAGGTTATATAGGTCTCACAAATTCCCCATCAAAGCTAAAGGGGGCTGAAGACAAAAATAATATGTTAATTTGATTCAACGACACAAAAGCTGATGATCCTTTAACTTTTGAAACAGTTGGATTCCCATAACTACCTCATAGTATTACTGTGAATCCGCTACTTTAGCGTCTGAAAGCCCATTTCCCAACCATGCTAGGTGTTGGGGGGGGGGGGGGGGGGGGTCCGTATAAGCAGTCAGGCATTTAAAAGCATAGATGAATGTGATAACTTGACCACTTTTTTCAAGCCTTTTAATAGCAAGATCATTCAGAACTTTAGAACCAGCATGATCTACATTGTCTCTGCCAAATTAGTCTCTGAATAAATGAATCATGTTCCAAAAAATGGTTCATTAAACTCAGTGAAACACCACTTTTTTTCAGAGGGAATAAAAGAGACCCTTTTAATTAAATTCCACCATCTACGTCTGGTAACAAGTCTTTGAGATGCCACCTTTTTATATTCCAAAAATAATTGTATCCTCTTTTTGCATGTGAAACATGGATTGTCAATGTAGAGGAGACCTCGGGAAATGTATGTGAGAAACTGCCATCAGATAAATGGCATTATAAATTATAGAAGGAATTAACAATTATCTTCTACCATATTGACCCATAATGAACAACATTAGATGTCTATGAGAACTTTATAGTACAAGTAGACCATTAGGCTTTCTTCAGGAGCAACTCTAACATCTAGCTCAAATTCATGGAGAGCTTTCCTACGGCACTAATGTACTTGTAAGACAGAAACAGGTAATGTAGTTAACTCAAAATGATGTAATCCAAATTGATAGCAAAGTTTTGAGAAAGCTAAGTTGATAAGGACAGTGTCAAAAAGTTCATCGATAAACTTTCTAAAGGACAAAATAACTAGAAAATGACCGATAAACGCCTGGGGAATGTGGATTGCATGGATAAAGTATCAAGATTTCCATCTCCTAGCATATTCACGTACACATTAATTATGATGTCTGTATAAACTACCAAGAGTTAATTTTATCATCAAACTCCTTAATGAAGGCTATTGCAATCAACTATAGTTAACTTATCACATATTTTACCTTAATGCGATTTTAACTTTCATTTTTCACTATCTCAAAAAAAAACTTTCATTTTTCAGCAAGGCAAAGAAGACAAGAGAAAACAAAGAAAAAAAGACAACCCTTCAGTCAGTAGAGGAACAATGGTCAAGAAGAGCTAAAAGATTGCCTAATTAACTTATAAAAAAACTGGCACAGACAAAAGTCTAAAAAATAAGTACATTGTTAAAACAAGAAAAATACGATGAGCTAAATAAGAGCCAAACTTAAACAGACAATTGATGGAACCAATTTATAAATTTAAATACCTCTTAACAAAAACAATATCAACAATGCATACCGACCTTAACACGAGGATCTCTTCATATGTTGGTATCATCCACTATATTTAATTGCCCGCATGTGGAGAAGGATCTGCATAATATACTCATTGCAATCCATTAATGCAACGTGATAAGATATGAAAACTCAAAATATCTCCTTTTGTTCATACACCTCTTATCTTTCATTTGAATTCCCGGGTTTGGATGATTATGTAGTCCACCGCCCTCTAGTCTAAGTGCAGGAAATGGATGTCCTATAATCAATTCATCCACCAGAGAAAACACGGAGATAATTAAACCTGAAATTCTGCATTCCAAGTATTTCCAGGACAGATGTAACGAAACAGGAATCTAAGACCATAAGTTACTGTGTGAAGCAGGGAATACAATTATTAATTTACACATATTGATTACCACCGTAAAAAGTATGGATAGACTAAGATTAATCCTTCTAGAAGTTAAGCAACAAATCAACCGCTGCCAACAGTAACAGCTTAATGGTCTCAAGATGTTTAACTCAATTTCTCCTGCAGTTGGGTTTAACATACCTAGGTATCATCGTTGTTTATGGTAATACATCTATAGCAGGAGAATAAATAAACACAACCATAGAAAGAAAGTAAAAATGTTTCACACTATGTACAATGAAGGAAAATAATTAATCAACTGATACACATGTCTACATTTGTTCTTCGGGTATCATGATGTCTACATTTTTTGGTTTAGCAGAAAGATGTTGTGTGCTCAAACAGAACACAAAATACATCAAACACCTGAAAACACTTTTCCATTTGTCAACAAGTGTAAAGTGGAAATACAATAGTTTCCTAAAAGTAATAGACTGATAAACTGACCGATATGCATAAACACACAGTATATGTCCGAACTCATCCGTTAGATACAGGATTCAAAAATGAGGAGGCTTAGATGAACTGAAAATCACAGAGACACAACACCATCCTCCATCACTTGTGTGGAACAGTATGATACATATATGAGAAAGTCAGGCAAAGGTCTCGATCCCGATCATCCCCCCAACCTCCCCAACCTTTAAATCCTGCTTGATACCCACTCTGCTTCTTGATCACTTGGACGGGCCACTCTGGGTCGATATTTGGGACCTTGTCAGCCTCATCCAATTGAACATTTGCTTCACCATTGTCAATGCAAGCATTGTCCCTTCCTTGACCCTGATGCAATCCGCACTTTCCAAAATGTGCCGCGCTCCTACGAGGACCCCTCAAGGTGTAAACTGGTGTGCCCAACGATGGATAGACCGTAGCCCACATGGTAATATCCCAATTGTACTCGTCAAATGAACAGAACTCCTTCGCCTTGGCATGGATCCTTCGCCATACCGTCCTGTTAAATGCATAGCCAACGTTGCCAATCTTCTCGGCAATGAGAGAGTTCCATCCTTCGCCCTTGAAGTTCACATCCGAGGGCGCCAAGTTCACAGCGTAGCAATCCGAGCACTTCCGTGGCTTCAATGCCACGAGCATCTGAAGGTTGCGGTAAGCATTCGGGTAGATGAAATGGTCCTCTTCGATGAATAGGATGTGGCCTGAGTAGTCCTTGGTCTCCGCCAAGCCGTCCCACAAGGTGTTCATCATCCACCACCAGTGGTGCTTCAGCGAGACAATCCTGGGGGACCGGTGGTTGCCGTATTGGTCCGCGGTGCCGCTGCAGTTCCTCGCCGCCGAGGGGACATCCTTGTCTCTGCAATCGGATGGCGAAGTGCCGGGGAAGCTGTCCGGGAAGAGGTGCGGCGAGTATGGGGCGAAGATCTGCTTGACCCGGCAGAACTTGATGCTCTGGACGACGTCGTCCATCTCAGGGAAGTAGCCGTCGTGGCTGACGATGAGCAGCGTCTCTCCGATGCCCTCAACAGACGAGAGGCTACGGACGACGGCACGGAGGTAGTGGGGGCGGTTGTGGACATATAGGACGATGGGGATGCGGTCGCGAGGTGGTGCGGGGAAGAGGTCAGCGTTGCGGGGCGGAAGATTGTTACGCTGTTCCAAGGAGAGTGACAAGGGGGTCTGCGCCGGGAGCTTGGGCACGAAGCTCGGATCCGGCAGAAGGACGCGGTCCACCTCCGAAGGCTCGTCTCCGCCGCCGAGAGGCCCGGAGGGCGAAGAAGAGCGATACAAGTCCGTCCGGCTTCGGACAAAAATAAAGAGCATGAGGACGGCAAGGAGGAGGGGGAAGGCGAGAAGAAGGAGCCGCCGGAAGCCGGCGGCCGAGGCGGATGCGGCGTCCTTGGATCGGGATCTCCTGTAGTTGTACAAAGCCATAGCCGCAAGCCTGCTCGTCCTCAACGCGTCTACAAACCTGTCGACCAGTAATCTACCGAGCTAACAATCCCATCTTTTCCGTCCATCTAACAACACATCCATCGATCGGCAAGAAGAAGCTGACAGATCACGGCAGAGCAGCAACAACAAGAGACGAGATCAACATGGGAGTAAGAAGGAGAAGGCGACGATGACCGACCAGAAGATGTTCGATCTCATTCCTACGTTGCTGGTGGTGGAGGAGGAGGCGGCGGCGTTGTTGTTCGGCAGCAGCGCAGAGCTAATGGTGTAGACGACGACGACGACTGGAAGATGGTTTGATTTGACTTCTAATAAATGCTGCTTAATAATGTCTTAAATTAACAAACAAATAACTAAGTGGATTATTAGATCTATTTGAGAATTAATTTCTGTGATAAGGGTTAAAGAATTATGCCATAATAATTAATAAATAATCTAATAATCTGCGATATTTTCTCCCATTATTATAAGAAAAGATATTTGTGTGCTTAACATGAAAAATATATAAACAAAATTAAATAGTGCCATATTAAAAAGGAATCAGCCGGCATAAATTAGGAACTAATAAATTTCATTTTATTTTCCAAAGGTAAATGTGTTTGCGCGTGCAAACTTCATAAGAATATAATTTTAGGTACATATATGGAAGTTTCTCATCTTAAAAAAAATCTTAATTTAAATTTTAAGATTTTATGATTTAATGATCTCGATCTTATTTTTAAGATTTTATGCGTAAAATTTTAATATGATCTTAATTTTAATAATATTATGATCTTATTCGATCATATATGATTAAAATAATCATTTAAATATTAATATAATTATATATTTATGATAATAATAATAGTTTAGATAAAGTTTAATACATTTTTAATTTTTTTTATATATTTCGATGTGATTTTGCTTAAGAATTAACATAAATATGTTTCATTTAGGTGTAATTTGATATTTAAACAGGATAAAATTATCAAAAGACTATTTATTATTTTAAAATATATAGTTTAAAATGCGTAGAATTTTATAATTCTTTGATCTTTGATCTCTCCTAATCTTATGTATGATACCGACCTTGCATATATGAACCTATATTAGCACGAAAATAGAGTTTGATTTATAATATGCTTATATATTAAATTACACTCTATTATTTAGTTATATGATACCAAAAAAAAAACATATAAAAACTGAGGTTGAAAACTAAACAAAAAAAAATGAAAATGCCGCCTCGGTTCTCCCGATTTTCCAAATCTTTTTTAACGAATTAAAAGTTTATTTATTTCAACCCTTCCTTAACTATAACTCTTCCCATCTAATTCAAAACTATAAATCTTTAAAAAATTAATTCTCAACTTATCATAATTTTGATATCTTTATTTTTTTTCACTAAATTTCATCCAAAATTCTGTTAAGTTATTTTGTTATTATTCAGGAAATGTCGATTTTATCCTTACTTCTTTAATATTACCATATCAGGATATTGTATAAAATGTAATTATTAAATGATATCTTTTCCAGTGTGTGATTCTTTTTATTTTAATGAATAACTAAGTGCCAAAATGATATTTTGCAATTATCAAAAATGAAAATCAGAGAAATCGGAATGGAACTTGACGGAAGGATTTTAATATTAAATTTTGATAAGTTAGTAATTAAAAACAATAAATTTAATATTTAAATTTGTACACTCTCTCTACGTTAAGTGTTTTATATATACATTTTATATGTGAAAAGAGTTATAATTGAAGGGAGCTTAAAAGAAATAACCTCAATTTAAGTATGATGCTTTTATAATGCGGTATCTAGGAAAATAAAAACAATAAGTATATTAATCATTTTTTCAGAAAAAAATTAAAATATAGTAATAAAAAGTGTACTAATAAAAATAATAAGTGCAACAAATAATTTCCTTATTTAATTAATACGGTAAATAAAAAATAAAACAGCAAAACAAAAATTTGATAGTTGGGCCATCTACGTTCCATTGGGCTTACAAAATTGAAAAGGAATGCGGCCCCTATCATTTCTCTGCGTGTATGATTTTGTCTTACAAATTTTATCGCTCAATTTTATTTTAGGATAAAATTATTCTTCGTCTTTTTTATTTTACATATTTTGTCAACAAAAAATATATATTCGTAAAAAATATTAAAATGTCTAAGAAACCAGTTTTTTTCTTAGAATGAAATAAAAAAAGGTAAAAAACTCGAGCATGGCCCCTCTCCACCTTCATAAAGTTGTAAGGTATAAAAAATAATTTAACTTATCATATTATACAACCTAGTATTGTTTTTCCAAAAATAACCACAAGCAGTCAAGGTTACTTATGTATAAACTTTTGATGAATGGGAAAGTAGAGAAATTGCCCTTTTTTATTATTTGTCGTATGTTTGTGAATTAACCCTATCTCACTATCTCATTTCAGAATTAAATTCCTCATGCACCAAAAATCACGCCTTTAAATTCATATTATATATATATATGAAGAATTTAGTGTGCTACCACACTTTTGTGACAGCACACTGCATCCACAATTTGAGGATCGTCAGATTGTTGATCAACGGAGGAGATTAAGGCGTGCCGGTTCAAGCCGTCGAGTGTCTAGTTCGCAAGGTTTGTCGTTTGGTTCGCGATCGATGCGTTCATCCCCTCTCTGGCGAAACGCTCATACAACAGCGTCTTCTCCAGCGAACCTCCCCTCTCTCGCCGATGTCCCCTCGTCGGAGCTCCCTCGAACGTGCAAAAAAAAGGGGCAGCGACCCCCTCCGCGAGTTACCCCGCCAGTGTGCGTGAAGAAGCTAGGAGTGTAGAGATGTTGAGCGAAGAATCTAGGAGCACAGAGATGTTGAGCGAAGGAGATGCAATTGACTTTGAACTTGCGAACTGTTGACTTGCCGCCCTCCGCCTTCCGCCTTCGGCACTCTCCCCGTCGTTAGCCATCACTCCACCCTTCTCTCATTGACGCCCTCGGTCTATCGCCCTCCTTCGCGATTTGCCAAACCCTCAAACCGAACCCTCCCCGCCCTCATCGATCATCTCCCCTCGCCTGACCCTCCCTCGCCGATCTCCCCTCATCGACCATCCCCCACCTCACTTGCCTCCCTCGTCGGAGCCCCCTCAGCGACACCCACCTTTTCTCTGCGCGCTCGATTGGTGAGGTAGAAGATCGTCAACCAGATCTCGTCGAGGGAGAATATCTGCGGCCGAAAAGGAGGTTGACGAGCGAGACGCGATGACCCTCGTCGAGGGAGGAGAAGCACCGGTCAAATCTGCAATAGAGGGAGGAAAGAGGAGGAAGGAGGAGGCGAAGTGGACCCCGAGATTGAAGTCAACACCGCAGTCATCCGGGCAGCATGATCGGCGGCGATCATCACTTGATCATGGGGGAGCAGGATGCGGCTTCTAGTGAGTGATTAGCGGCGCCGAGGAGGGAGGAGCGACCTAATTTCCTTCGGTCAAAAACTGCGAGAGCCCTTCAACTGAAACGTGCGCAAATTCAGATCTAGTCCAGCGGTTCATCGCGCATTAATTATACCCGCTCGTGCGTGATCGGATGGCTCTTAACGCTTGGACGCACTGTGCGCCCAATTTGTGTGGGCGCACATTAAGATTCCTCTATATATATATGGAATATTAGTGTGCTACCACACTTTTGTGGTAGCACACTGCCTCCACAACTACAGGATCATCAGATTGTTGATTAATGGAGGAGATTAAGGCGTGTCGGTTTGAGTAGTCGTGTGTCTGGTTCGCAAGGTCCGTCATCCGGTTCGCGAGCGATGGGTCCATCCCCTCCACCCTCGGCACTCTGCCCGTCGCTAGCCACCGCTCCACCCTCCGCTCACTAACGCCCTCGGCCTATTGCCCTCTGCAATTCGCCAAACCCTTGAACCGAACCCTCCTCTCCCTCGCCGACCATCTCCCCTCGCCTGACCCTCCCTCATTGATCTCCCCTCGTCGACCATCCCTCACCTCCCTCCTCGGAGCCCCCTCAGCGACATCCCCTTTTCTCTGCGCGCTCGATTGGTGAGGTAGAAGATTACCAACAAAATCTCATCGAGGGAGAACATCCGTGGCCAGAAAGGAGGTTGACGAGCGAGATGCGATGACCCTCGTCGAAGGAGAAGAAGCACCAACTGAATCTGCAACGGAGAGAGGGAAGAGGAGGGAGGAGGCGAAGAGGACCGTGAGATTGAAGTCAACAACGCAGCCATCTGGGTAGCATGATCGGAGGCGATCATCACTTGATCGTGGAGGAGTAGGATCCGGCCTCCAGCGAGGGATTAGCGACGTCGACGAGGGAGGATCGACATAATTTCCTTCAGTCGAATCGCGAGAGCCCTTCAACTGAACCGTGCACAAGTTCAGATCTGGACCAGCGGTTCATCATGCATTAATTATACCCGCTCGTGCGCAATCGGATGACTCTTAACGCTTGGATGCACTATGCGCTAAATTAGTGTGGGCGCACATTAAGATTTCTCTCTCTATATATATATATATATAATGTTAATATAAATCATATATTATCACTAATCGTAAAAATTCTTGTAGTGACACACCATAAAGTTGCAATTCAATTCAATTTGATTCCTATCACTCCTCAAGTTTAGTTCGTCCTTCGGCCAAGACAAAAGTCCAACTTTCTCAAAATTCTAAAACCTTCTCAATTTTATTAAGATATTGTAAGACTTGAATCCTTTGCAGCTTACACAATTTTATTTTGTACGTATATTAAAAATAATTCAAAAAAAAAAACTACACATAAGCACATGATGATCTCTATACTTTTATCGATACCACATTATCCATTATTATCATCGATGTTTAAATTTTGGATCATTACATTTTACCCTCCCCTTCGATCCCCAACCCTATTAAAAGTTTGTTATCTGTAGTGTATCACCCGTACGGATTAAAATTTAAAAACACAGGTCGAAAGATAAAGAAGTATTTTAACACCCCTAAACTATCACGAATTATCACATCTAACCCCAGACTACGAACTTCATTTTTTGGGTACCTAAACTATCACGATTTTTCGAGTCTAGTCATTCTGTCCAATTCCGTCGACTTCTCTGTTATTTTTTATTTTTTGCATTTGTGAAAAGTCCATTATCCCCCTCTTTTTAATTGAATTCTATTTTGGGTTATTTCCTCTAACTACCCCTGAACTATCGCGAATTACCACATCTAACCCCAGACTACGAACTTCATTTTTTGGGTACCTAAACTATCGCGATTTTTCTAGTTTGGTCCTTCCATCAAATTATGTAAACTTTTCAGTTAACTTCAATTTTTTAATTTATGAAAAGACCATCGTACCCCTTCCTTAAGTGTCAATCTATTTTCACATAAAATAATATATCATAATAAATATAAAAATAATTAAAAAAATGAAAAAAAGACTACAGTGGGGGGGGGGGGGGGGGTCGCCACCCTATCGTCGGAGCGAAAGGGGGGCGCCGGCCCCCCCTTTCTCCCTCGCCCCGCCCCAACGACTAGCGCCCCCTTTCTCCCTCACGCGCGGCGAGGGAAATTAGGGTGGCCGCCCCCCCCCCCCCCCCCCCTAAGCTCGCCCGCCTTGCTCAGGGGGGGCGGTGAGCTCCCTGAGCGGCGGGCGAGCTCAGGGCCCCCCCCCTTTCTCCCTCGCGCGCGGCAAGGGAGTTTAGTGGGGCCAGCGCCCCCTGAGCTCGCCCGTCGGGCGAACTTCGTCATGGGGGCCGGCGAGCTCGCCCGTGCCGGCAAGCTCGCTCAGGAGGGCGCCGGCCCCCCCTTTTTCCCACGCGTACGGTGAGAGATATTAGGGGGGTTGGCGCCCCCTGAGCGAGCTCGCTCGTTCGGGGGGGCGCCGGCCCCCCTTTATCTCTCGCACACGGGGGCCGGCGCCCCCCTTTCGCTCCGGTGACAAGGGGGGCCACACACCTCCTCGCCCCCGACAGTCCTTTTTTTTAATTTTTTTTAAATTTTAATTGTTTTTTTATTTATTATTATATATTATTTTATATAAAAGTATACTAACATTTAAGAAAAGGTTACAATGGTCTTTTCACAAATAAAAAAATCGAAGTTAATTGAAAAGTTCACGGAATTAGACGGAAGGACCAAACTGGAAAAATCGTGATAGTTTAAGTACCCAAAAAATGAAGTTTGTAGTCTGAGGTTAGATGTGGTAATTCGCGATAGTTCAAGGATGGTCAAAGAAAATAATAATATATAAAAATAATTAAAAAAATAAATACACGTCGCAGGTCGACGAAGAGGGGGACGGCGACCCCCTCCTTTCTCTTTCCCGGAGCCCTTCCGCCGGCTCGGCCTCCCCACGTAGAACAGGCGGTCGATGACTTGGAGCGCCACGCGATTCCCCTGCGCCGACATCCGCCTCGGTGGGAACGCGCGGGCCGCGACATTCGAGTAGGTGACGATGGCCAGTCGGTCGACGTGGCGAAGAGAGAAGACCACGAGCGGCATGGACTGCTTCAGAAGTCGCAGGTGTGGTCCGTTGGGGCTCGCGACCAGGACGAGATCTGTGGCCTACTGGTGCGACACCCTGACGGAGAGGCAAACTCTCTTCTGGCCATGGATGGGAGAACAGTTGCTCTGATGTGCCGCCGCCACTAGTACCATGGGAGAGCCGGCAAGCTGATACCGGCAAATGGGATGAAGGAACGGCCCCGGGTAGCCATTGACGCAGTGAGCCGGCACCAACGCGGGTATGATAGCGAAGTGTAGGCGCTGGTGGTCGGGCTCCGCGGCGGCTTGAGGACCGACGGGGTCGTTGTTGTCGTAGCGGGTGGAGCGGAGGAAAGAGCGACGGTTGACGCGGGAGGTGGCGATGGAGTCGTCGAGGATGCGGAGGACGGGGTCGTTGATGGCGCAGGCGGTGGCTACGGAAGTCGTCAGCTCGCGGGGGAGCTGCGACCAGTGCGCCAGGCAGATGGGGCACGTCACGCTGCCGTGCCGGACGTTGGAGGCGATGGGTGCCCCAACCCCCCCCCCCCCCCCCCCGGACGACCGAAGAAGGGGGGCGGCGAGCCCCCCTCGTGTGTTTTTTCCTTTTTTTTAATCATTTTATATTTATTATTAAATATTATTTTATGTAAAAATAGAATTCAATTCAAAAGAGGAGTATAATGGACTTTTCACAAATGCAAAAAATAAAAAATAACGGAGAAGTCGACGGAATGACTAAATTGGAAAAATAGTTTAGGTACCCAAAAAATGAAGTTCGTAATTTGAAATTAGATGTGATAATTCGCGATAATTTAAGGGTGATAAGAGGAAATAACCATTTTATTTTATCTGTTCCACGCTATCAATTTTTTCTGTTGGTACTTAAATCTTGGGTAGTTACAATATCACATAATAATTAAGGATGTTATAATTTGGTATCAAAATAAACTTTTGCGTGACTCAATGAGAATATTAAGTCCAATAATAGGGAGGATTCTCAAAATATGTATTAAGTTAGTTCTAAAATGATAGATGATATAATAAAATACGATTTTAAATATATTTGACATATTTTGATAAAATCTTGCGGGTCAAGATTAAAAATTTGAATATCATCATTTCAGTCGATCTTGAAGTCGATCAAAGTTCAAGAGGAGCCAGTGTTGAGTTGTTATTTTTTCATAGAGCTTGATATTGTTCCCATTATCTTATGACACCATATATTTTTTAATGTGTTTCCTTGATGTATCTAATCATTCTCTACTTAGTTAACTTTTTTTTGCTTTCTTAAATCCTTTGCATTGATATTTGGGCTTTATGAATGCATGGTATGTTAATCATTTGTAGATGATTAGTAGTGTAAAAATAATAATTTAATACATTTAATTGATATATAGTAGATAAACTTATCAGCATCATCTGATTTAAACAAAAAAGAAAAGGAAAATAGAGTGCCTTATTAAACCTAACTGAAAGAATATAAGTTTATTCAAAATCTTAAATTGCATGGTCCATTTTCCTTGCTTATTAATACAGCACCATTTGGAGTACCCCAAATTGGCTTTTCTTATACATTAATTATAGCAACAATATTATTATTATTATTATTATTATTATTATTATTATTATTATTATATTTTATGGCCGATATATAAATAACATAACATATGGATATATGAAGCACCCTATTGGACCGATTATTTTTCGACAATATATTTTACCACATTATAATTAATAAATATAATTAAAAAGGTAGTACCACACCAATTTGCAATAATTATTGATGTGGCGGCGGTGGCGGGTTTGGAGCCCATCTTTGATCATGACACAAGCATACATTTACCTAACATTTTTTTTATCATCCTATATAAATATATAATATTACTATCATTATAGTCGATCGTGCCATTTGGGAACATTACTCACGGCTCAACTCGCGGACATTAAATAACACACTATCCAAGTTAAAAGATGACTTCTACTATTCTATTAGGTCGACTAGTGTCGAGTACCTAGTACCAATGTTATTAAAATCGGATCGAACCGGCCGGTTCAATCATGAACCGGCGTCTGGTCCGATCCGATTTAAAGATAGAAACGGAATGATCATCTGACCGAAAAAAACTGATTGAACCGATAAAAATTGGCGAACCGATAAACCGGGCAGAACCCGATTTAACATAAAAAGAGAAAAAAAAACTCAAAAGCTAGTAAAAAGGAAAGAAAGGATAGAAAGAAAAAGATTAAAAGGAAAGTAACATATTTGAATCACATAAACATAGTAAAATCAGGATAATTAATAGAAAGAGAGAGAGGAAGAAAGATAAAAAAGAAGCAAAATAAATCAAGAGAGATATAAGGGAATGAAAAAATAAAAATAAGAATAAGAATAAAAAGATATGAGTGATTTATGGTAATAATAAATTGATACATTATTAAGAGCATTAAATGATAAAATCACAGAGAATTAATGAAGAGAGCGAAAACGGAAAAATGAAAGTAAAATTAATGCCGAGAGAAATGAAGAAATGGAAAAAAGAAAGTAAAATAAAACATAAAAATGACTTAGGGTAGAAAAAATTCACATGTTATTAATAGCACTTAACAAGTAAATAAAATTTTAATTATAATCAAATATTAAAAGTTTATGTTAGTATTTCTATTTTTATATTACTAATTTTTTATATATAATATAATATTTATTATGTAAATGTATTTAAAATTATTATATATAATATTATTTTATTAAAATTTGGTTCAATCCGATTGAACCCGATCGGACCGGTTCAACCACGATCCAGTTGGTTGTCCGATTCGATCGCCGGTCTGATTATGATAACATTGCCTAGTACCACATGAAGCTTCTGAATTATTTAAATTCGAAATCTTACTTAAGCGAGAAGAAATCGCTTACTATTCCATTATGTGCCGTAATAGAGATTATATAAGTAAATTATAGTACTATATATTCTCTAAATATTTTATTGTTGGATGTGATTAGTGCACTATTGTTTTTATTTGTCAAAGTATATATACCTTATAACTTGATGGTGCAAAATTGTCAAAAAAATAAAAAAACTGTTCACTAGTTTTACAAGTTACTACCTTTTTGGATTAGTTGTTTGGAATTATATTTAAAAGAAACGTAAAAAAGGAGGTGTGACTAATTAGTTTGCCTTGCAGTTAATGTAATATCATACGGTGACTAAAATACTCGCTATACTCGTTTTTGTCTACCATCATCATCTTTTTTTTTTAAGTTTACTTTTTATACATTTTATTATTGATGTCCTCTTAGAATATCTATTTTTACTTGAAAATGTAAAGTAACATTTTAAAGAAAACAAAGGTATATTATTAATATTCAATTTTATTTCATTTTGATTTTTTTTCCCATCGATCTAATGCGCGCGTTAACGTATTGAATGTTCTATTAAGTTATTTTCAAAGCATTATTGCAAGTTATCAAACATAAATAGAAATATAGTAGATATTGATATCATAGCTTTGATTTAGTTGTCGCGACCTTTTGAGCTGATAGTGTGATTCCTTCTAATTAAATGATTAATTGATTATTGTAACAAATATTATTTAATTAGGATATGTAATGTCCTCAAAAGAGTTTAAAATTAAAACCCAAAAGTTAATTTCATATATTATTCATAAACTTAACTGTTATTAAGAATGAAATTAGTTAAAACCAATAGTAAAACGATATATAAATATAAAACACTTAACTTAGTCATGTTTGAATTGGAACGTAATTAGATATATAATTAGCAACTGAAATAAATAAAAATAAAAAAAATAATTAACCATGCATGGTTTAGTACCCCGAGCTAATTTTTGAAAGTATCATGACATATACAGTTTACATTAGATTATTTATTGTATAATTTATTGGCATACTTTATTAAACGTTATCGTCCTAGCTAGCTAGCTAGCTGTTAATCTTAACTCTATAGCTCGCAATTTGTGTTTCCTCTTATATATAATTTTTTTTCCGTCTAAATCCGTTCAAATTTATTATTAGCATTTGATTAATTTGAGTGTCGAATAAAAACGATATGAATAAATCCTAACTTTAAGATTCGAATATAGGATTACTAACGTCTACCAACTCGAGAACACTTATCCACTTGTGGCTTGTGCCGTGGTTGCCTCCATTGGTTGCATGAAACATAATTGGCATATATGATGAGTGCTGATGATATTAATATAAAACACTTAAAAAGTTATAGAGATTAACAAGTGACAAAAAGACAAAGCCAGGGATTTGAGACCATGCAATAATTAAGACATCAACAAGAACACCTAAACTTTAACAAAGGAGAGGAAAGAAAGAACAAAACAAAAAAAAATGCATAGAGCTTGTTGTTGTGTTTGTTGTATAGTGTGTTCCGAGTTTCTTGCATTTGTATATTGGGACTTAATTTTGATGTCTACATGTTGAAATTAATGTCCATGTAAACTCCACTTGTCACCACATGCCATCTAATATCTCTGTCCATATATCCTGTTAGCTAGGTCTCTTTCCTCATACTAATATCGGTTAATTAAGTTACTAGTAATTCAATGAGGAAAATACCTCATGCTTATATCTAAAATATGATTATCAAATTTAGACTTTAAAATAATGTCAATAAATATGGTTGGTTCATACACATATTTAATCCTTTTAATATATAGTAGCTTACAAAATCTTAGTAATCATATTCCCTTCAAATTGTACTATATATATATATATATATATATTCCACCTGTTCCATGATTAATTACAAAGCATCCAAATGACGTCGATAGAAAGCAAAGCTCGCAACAAAGAGCACGATCTTGACGTCATGCAGCCATGGCCGCATCCGGCGGCACCGCGAGATCTACATGACGTTGCAGGCGTTGTAAGGTGCATCCTCCTCGCACATGATCTTGACGCCTTCGTCGCAGTGCCAGCCTCGGCCGCTCCCGTAGAGTGGCAGTGGCACCGGATAGTAGTACGGCGCCCGCGGCGCGGCGCTCACGATCTTGCCGCACGAACAGCAGCGGCAGCAGCCCTGGCGCGCCTGGTAGCACGGGCACGGCCGGCAGCAGCACCCCGACGCCCACGCCGGGGGCTCACGGGGCCAGTGCAAGCTCACCTCCAGCACCGTCGTCGTTGGCGGCGGGGTATCCTCCTTAGGCTTGTCCGTCTCCTCCGTCTTCTGGTCCGACTTGTTCTCCTCCTTCTGGTCCGGCTTCTTGTCCTCCTTCTTGACCTCCTCCTTCTCCTCCGGCTTGATCTTGATGTCCTTGATGACCCTGCGGGCCTTGCAGAGCAGCTTCTTGGAGAGGCATTCAGGATAGAAGGTGCCGGAGACGACGACCGTGTCGTTCGCTTCGTCGTAAAGGATCGCGTGGATCGGTTCGCATCCTCCAAAGTCCAATCATTCATTTTAAAGAAGGTTACTGCAAATTATTTCTTTATCTATACATATAGATAATATATGCATGTTCCGTGCATGCAAGTAGAATTTAATTTATATTACTACTTGTATTGTACGTGTTGGATTCATGATTACGTACGTACGTACTTTGGAGTTTGCACAAGACCTTCTGGATTTGAGCTCTGCATGTGCAGCAGCCGAGATCCACCGTCAGTAGCAGCGTCACCACCTGCGACATCAATTTGAGTTGTAATTAATTAACTGATATATGATAGATCATGTAAACGATCGACATGCGCGCGATCGAGTACCGATTAACTACTCAAAGTTAAATGATCAGGAGAAATTGGAACACAAAGAGAGAGAAACCAAGCGGAGAGAGAAACGAGTTCACGTATAGGCTCGGAATACGTTGATCTCCCTGCAGAGAGGAGAGAGAGAGGAAGAAGAGTTGTTACGTACGTTCTCTGGCATCGTTTCAAGGAGGCTGGAGAGAGAGAGAGAGAGAGAGAGTGAGTGAGAGAGGGAGGGAGCAAATGTAGAGGGCGGCGAGGGGGATCATATAAGGTCTCGGCCACCGAGATGACGCCACGCGTCTCACCGACACAACGACTACCGTGTTATATTCTTTCTTTTTTTTTTGTGGTGAAGAATGAAAATTCATGCACCACTTCGTTCAATTTGCCCGGAAAATGAGAAAAAAATGACTCATTGTCCTCTCTCTCTCTCCCCCACCCCCACACACCCCCCCCCCCCCCCCCCCACCCCCACCCCCACACACACACATTAAAAGCTATAACATCTATCTATAGCTTTCACGTACAAAGTGAAAAGGTTTGTTCGATAATATTTGATTGACTCACCTATCAATCTTAATTAGCCGTAAAAAAATTTAAGACTTGCATTTATTTGGGACACTTCATTCTACATCAGAGTTTACTTTTAAGTGCAAAATCAATTGTCTTATCAGAGAAGGGGAAAGACAACGAAAATTCGAATGCTGCCAGTGGAACATATACACTGCAAAATTGCAAATTAACACAGCCTTCATATTAAAGTTTGACAGAGTGTGCATCTAATTTCATTAGGGTTTATTTGGATAAGAACTTCTCGGCACTACTTCTGCAAATTCAGCAAAAGTTCTGGTGGATCCCACGAATTTTTGTGTTCTATTCAATGAGCAAAGTTCTGCTTAATTCCACAAAAAAGTTCTGATCGATCGTAAGAACTTGCAAGTTCTCATCGCCCCGAGGTAAGGAATAACCAGTTACACCAAAAGATGCAGTCAATACAGTCAAAACCACACCAGTAACCCAAGTTAATTCGCGGGCTTGCTTTGGCTTTAGCACATTTCATGTAACATGTTTGTATGGTCCTGGAATATGGGTCCCTAGCGCGTGGAGGCTTTCAAGCCTCCGCGAGATTTATTTGATTGATACATGTGCCAATCTGACATACACATAGATTCAAAAGATTTTCTTAAATCGTGTGATGAGGGTACGAGATCACTCCAAGGACGCCTTCGGCATCCACGGGTCACGGACCGACCATAGACCATGTTCAATAAGTGGAACGCTTATGGGCGGCTTAACAAGATATGTTCCAATTACAAGAGTTTCTCCTCAACAAATAAAGGCTTGGGCCCCGGTCCTCTCGTACTAGGGAAAGGTCCTCTCAATGCTCTAACGCCCGCACTGGATATGGACCGAACTGTCTCACGACGTTCTGAAAAGTCCTTCGTGAAAGAGAGAAAACTCTGCGCGAAACCTAAAGCTATTGGGAGGGAAGCGGCCATCAAATCAAAGTGAAAGTTCTAACGAGCAATATAATTTCGTCAAAACACTAGATTGAGCATAAAAATGTCAATTCGACAAAGTTCCAAGAACCTAACGGAACTTTACTTTTAAGATATATTGAAGCATTGATTAACATATGGAATAAGGAAAAAAGAAAGGCACGGAGAGAAAAATTATACACGTAGGCAAAAGTGGAGATAAGATAGAGAGAGAGGGAGAGAGAGAGAGAGGTCAATATGAACAAGGCAGGCATGTAGACTTTTAAGCAAAAGCATGTACCTATCGAATAAAGAAAGCTTTTTGACCCCATATTAATCAAGAAGACTTATTGATCTCCTATTCCTAATTAATTCTTAAAATTTGACGTATATATATATACAGGATATTCTCTTACTAAGATTCAACAAATTAAATGTAGCATAATAATAAAAAAAACCATTGATCATTAAATAGAACAAATTAGTTCTTCGATCGATTCTTTTCTCCTTTATTGATTCGATTAGATACACGAAGGAGAGAGAGAGGGGGGGGGGGATAAAAGGTGTGGATCAAATAGATGACAATTAATTCAAATGGATATGCGTTGGCGGCCACATCGCAATTATTCCCCCTTCCAATTATGTACTGCATGTCGTGTTCGAGCTCTACTTTAAAATTGTCTTCTGATAGCAAGTTGGATACAATTTGAACAATTGAAATCCACTATCCCCAACTTTTCCTTCACATATATAATATTATACACTAAGGAATCTTAGGCCTTTTTACTATATATATATATCACTTAAAAGTAGTTATAATACATATATATATATATATATATATATATATATATATATATATGAGTGTTTTAATTATAAGTTGGGTTTTACGATAAGTGAGCTTGTGTTAATTGGACGGGTCCTCCTCCGAAGGTTTTTAACATTATGTACTTGGACATTACAGGATATTATAATAGATAATCCTTTTCTTTGTTAAAAAAAAAGCTTGTGTTAACTTATGGTCCCATGTGTGATATGTGTTGAGCTCCACTATCTTATTAATGGAGTGCCCCCTTTTAGGCTTTTAACCTAATGCAAGTGGGAAAAATACTTTTTTTGGTACTATGATTCTTTCTTTTTTGACTTTTTCACGATAACTATTAGTGTTATATACATATATATAAAGTATTGCTATTTTAATTGAAAAATAATTTGTTACAATGTCTAATATAGAGAGAGTGTGCATCTAATGTTAAACTGCTTTTTATTACCCCTCCCCTCGTATAAATAATGGATATGGTCAAGTAAAATATGACGTAAACAAAAATTATGTAAGCTTTGATTACGTAATCAGATGACATGCGCAGTGACGGAGCCAATAATTGATGACAATCGACGGCTTTCACATTTTGTTATCTTATATTTACATAATTCCATGATATTCTTCATTATCTTTTTTTTCTTTTAAAAAAGTTACTTTAATATTTCTCTTCAACTTAATGCATTATTATAATTTAAATTTATTAATTACAATAACTTAAATCTATTAATTATTTTTATTTCAAAAGTCACATATTTAGAATACCTACTTAAGTTCACTAATTATTTTTTATTAATACGAAGAATAGTCATAATTATTTTGAATATGAAAAATCACATAGAATAATGATATGACCTTTGATTTATCTCTATCCTTCCTCCATTCTTTATTATTTTTTCTATATTTTTCGAATTATTTTATTGTTTCTCATTAACTACATATATTATGGTAATTTAAATATATTAATTATGATAACTTAAGTCTATTAATAATTTTTGAATTCCAAAAGTCACATATTTATATCTACTTAACTCCATTAATGATTTTTTTATTAATGCAAAGAGTTATAATTATTTTGAATATCACATAGATTATTATCTTAATAATTTGTGTATTAAATTTTAATGTCATGATTAAATGTTCGCATATTAAATATTGAATATTTATATTTCATTATATTGACCCTTTATATAAATAATATATAAATATATCGTAATTAATATTATTAAATTTAACATCATGATTATTTTTTTTTCATGAAATACAAGTTGAGTTTTTATATTCTCTGTTTTTTTAAACATAAAAAATAGTATCTTATCCTTCATCTATTAATTTTTTTTAATCATAACATGTTAATTTTTTTAGACATCAAACATCTTCGTCCTATTTTTAAATTATCACTCTTTGGCTTCATGTACAAATTTATTTAATGAAAAATATGATAGCTTAAGTATATTAATTATGAAAATTCATAATTATTTTTAAATTTAAAAAGTCATATATCTTATATTTACTCAACTCCATTAAAGAGGATATGAAGAGTCATAATTATTTTTTAAATTTTAAATCACATATGTTAATCATATCACCTTTAATCATCATTTAGAGTAGGATTTCAAAATATCAATAACATTTTATTATAAATATATGATATTAGTTTTGATAAAATATTTATTATAGATAGTAAAATTCTAATATATTTTTTAGCATACATTCATGAATGTAAAATAATACTTATTATAATATTATGAAATACATAATGTTTTGATAATCATCTTAAATATTTTAAAATATAACTCAATTAATATTTTTTAATTCAAATTATAAGATGTTTATAGATATAATGTATGCTAAAAAATAGTCATTATATATTATAAATTCTAATAAAAATATAAAATTATATTTATTTTTGTATTTAAACTTATTTATGAAAATATATTTAAATTGCGCGAAGCGCAAGTGAGTTAAAATAGTTTTAAAAAGAAAATTGAGAAATAATTAACACTTTAATCTCGTCATAATTAGTTTTTATTAGGCAATTTTTGGATATCCCATCCATGGAATTCCAAGGTAAAATTTAATTTCATTCGATATTTTTATTTAAAAATATAATTTTAAAATAAGATAAAAAACTATCATCTTTATATTTATAATTTCAATATAGTATTATGATGGCAAAATAGGAAATTCAATGTCCTTGAAATTTACAAATGCACTTCTCTACTACTTGAACGCATGTTGGATGAAATATAGTATTTATATGTTTTTTGGATGAAATATTTAATTATATATGTTTTTCTTATGAATTTTAGAAATATTAAAAGTATAATTTAAGGATTTAATGGGGTGCTCCCAACTTAAGCCCTTAGATTTAGGCACTATGGCGGATTGAGGGGCGTGATTTAACAAGACGATTGTTTGTCAGTTTAGCGTTAGACCAGTCACGGTTCAGCTGTTTCAACGGGCACAGATGACAATGAAGCTTGGAGCAAAATAGTTCATCAAGTAAAGGCGACGATTAATAGTTTGGAGCACCAGCAATAATAAAATAGCTCGCAAGCATCATCTTCAATGAACAGCTTGCGAGCAGAATCGATGATGAACAATTTGTGAGCAGCATCGACATCTTCAAGAGCATCAAATCACGTTGACATCTTCGCGAGCAGCGCCAACAACGGTGACGTCGAATCGGCATATTAGTAGGCAGAAGAACAAGATCTACAACCTTCGATCTACACACAACTCACGAGCAACACGATCTGCTCACATGGTGGCATCTTTAACTCCACGTCAACGTCTTCGTGCATCCTCGATGAGCATAACGGACGATGGTGTCATCACGAGTCGCGTGTAAGGGCAAATTTTGGCTCTACAAGGGTGCTGGATAATGAAGAGGAAAAGTGACTCTCTGAATCGATTAAACCGCGGCCAACCGAAGGCTGGACCGACAAATAATTGCCTTGTTGAACCATGCCCCTCAATCTACCATAACCAAGCTGTTAAAATCACAAACTAACTCGTAAACTCGTATGAGTTTATGACTATATTCGAATTATTTCGTAGCAAAATCGGATTATGGAGTAGAATCAGTGGATTCAAGTATTAACTTGTTAAAATCGCTAAATCGATAAACTCGATCGAACTAACTCGTGGATTCGACACATATACCATAATCCATGTTAAGGAGCCAAAAAATATTATTTCACCAATGTTTGAACAATATTTTTTCCTTATTTGACCAAGTTGACTTACATTGTTCTTGCTCTTAGTTCTACTACTGTCTCCTCATCCTCGGATATTTGAATTTTTTGCAACTTCTCCCATGATAATATGTTTTACTTCCAAATTTGATAATTTATTTTATTTTTTGTAACATTGGTTGAGTTTAGTTTGTTTGAAATACCTTATATGATTAATGCTTTAGTTTTGCACCATATTATGTTTTTTTAAATTCCTTTATGGATTATGTATTTAATTTAAATTTTGAAGTGAAGAATTACAAATGATGTATGCAACCGGTGAATTATGCAATTTTACTTATGATTCATTAAAATAAAAGACTATGTATGTATGGAATACTATACATGTTTAATTATACATGCTTCTAATTTATATTATGTTGTTAAAATTTGAGATATTAGAATTTCATTTTATGTCAAATACTTTTATGGTCTTTAGGACTAAACTAAAATGGTATTTGGATTTAGTTCTTTATTAACTTTGTGATTACTTTTGATGATTATGTTATTATTTGACAAAGATAATAATAAATTATTTTATATTTTAATTTAATATGTACATAAACTCTATAAATTTACTAAATGAATCTATGTTTCAAGCTCATGGGAGGTCGACCGAGTGCACATGGACACTCGAACTTGACAACCTTGACCGTAACCCTAAATCCAAGGGCTGGAGATAGGGGCACCCCATTAAATTAATAATTTAAGCTTCAAAATCCCTTGAGTTTGTTTTGGTTATCTTTGCGTTCTTCTTACTCCGTATTATGGCCAAAATTAAGTCATCATGCTTGCATTTTGAGAAAAAAAAATTGTGTGAAAAGGTGTTGGACACATGATTAATTAAGTCGCACTATGAGATATATCTTATTTATAACTAGATTAAAAAAGAACATCGAGTGTGAACAAAAATCCTAAAATCATCTAAGACATATTACTTTTAATTAATTGCTGTATTATTGTTTATTTTATAAAAGTTAATACAAAAATTAGCATAAAATAATTTCGGTATTACAAAATCATTTTCCAGCGCAATGGTGTGCTTCCATGCAGCCCAATATATGGACCTGCTCTGGGCCGGCCCATGAGGGCACTGTTGCCCAACAAAAAGTACAACAAAAAATATATAATAAAATAAAGTGAAATAATGCGACGGGTTTATGAAAATAATAATATGATATAATACTTCACAAAAATAAAAAATGCAACGAAATATGTTCTCATGTTGATTAACATATATTTACTTCACAAAAAAGCACTTAAGCACATATATAATACTTATACAATAGTAATTTAATACGATTTGAAAAAATTACAATAATATGATTAATATGGAGTACCATTATATAAATAAAATTTAATATACAATTGATAATGAAATTATTTGTGAAGAAAATTTTCTTAAAATTTTAATTATAATCAATCATTTTCCTCTTAATTTTATTTCTCCATATCCCACTTGAAGAAAAAATTAAAAAATTGAACTAAAAGGATAATTAGAATCTTAATCTTACGATTTTTTTATTTCGATTCCACCGATTTTACCAAAATGATTCTGAATTTAAGATCGCACAATATTCAATATTGTATCCAATAATTTCCAATGGTGTGATGACAATGTAAAAGTTTTTTTAGATCTATTTTCAACTCAAGTGATATTATGTCCTAAATTAAGTTGAACATGATAAATTGGTTAGTGTTTTTTTGGGTCCGGTAGGTGATTAGCACCCGATTAATTCGATGTTTTGACTTATGAGTAAATTCTAATCAAAGTAAGGACTCTAAAAATTGAATATAGGACTACTAGCACCCAACGATCTTGTAACACTAGGGTGAGTATGGGTCGAGACCACCCGATCGCCCCGGTTCAGTCCGACCTAGATTTTTCAAGATTTTTTCCGATCCGATTACCAATCGAGTCATCGGGGCTCATTGGACTCATTTTCTTGAGACCTGGTCGAGACTGGGTCCGAGTTATTATAATTCGAACCCAATTAAATATATTATATTAATATTTAATTATATTTATGCTTATTTTAAATAAAAATTTATATTTTATTTAGTATATATCTTAAATATACATTATATTATATTATCATATATATAATTTAATTAATGATTATCATATTTATATAATAACATTAATTTTTATTATTTATTTATTTATTTATGGTCAAATCGAGATATTCGAGAATTTTCGATTTTTGTCCCGATTTGACCGGGACGTCCCGATCCCAGACCTGACCGGAAACGAGTCTTCTTTTTCAAAAACCCAGAGCAAACCGGGTCGGCCGAATTCCGGTCCCGACCCGAGTTTGCTCACCCCTAGGCTGCGTTTGGCAGCACGAAACATTTAAAATATTCCGGTTGTTCTGCCAAACGCAGCAGATGACAGGAACATAAACACGTGATCTTGGCGAGAACATTTGTCAAAATGTTCTCGCCCGCTTCGGCGAGAACATTTGCCTTTTTTTTCGAGCCGCCATCTTTTTTTTTTAAATTTCATCTATTTTTTTAATTATTTTGGTTTTTATGTATATATAATTTATAATATATTAATACATTATTAAGGATATTATAAAATAATTTATTAAATGTTATTAATTAAAAACTATAAAATAATTAGTTCTAATAATTAATAAATATTTTATTAATTAAACTATTCAATTATTTTTTTTAAAAAAAATAAATTATATTTGAATTTTAAAATGTACATAAATTATAATATTAATAATATTTAAAATGTTTAATCAAAATAAATAAAAAATAATATTAATAATATAACAATTTACGTAAAATATAATATTAATAATACATTCTTATTTACTATAATTTTATACCTCATAAAATAATAAATTATATTCTTAGTTCTTACTTTTTATCCAAACACCCACTAAAACTTTTCCATCACATCAACTTTTTAAATCCCATTATCACACTTTTTCATCCAAACACCAACCTAAACTTTTTTATCACATCAATTAGTTCTCGAGAACAAATGTTCTAAAATGTTCCGGTGCGAAACGCAGCCCTATGGAATACAATTTCGCTATCCGTGTCAATCATCTTGATTGGTTAGTATTAGTATCTTATTTTGATATTCATGTACCCGTCCATATAAAAAAAAATTACTATTTTCTAGTGAATTTTTATTTTAGCCACCTCCCAAAATGCAAAATCTATCTGGGGACATCTTTGTCTCGGAGTCCAGCCAATCAAAGGACGAAATTGGTCCAGATCGCGCCCATCTCCTTATCCACACATCCCTCTCTTTTTCGTCTATCTACGTGCACCGAGGATATGAAGCTCTCGTGTCAAATGGAGCCTCCACACCGATCTCTCTGTATCGCGAGCAAATGGCGAAGGTAGTTGCTGCTCTTGCTGTCCCTGCTGCCGCCATTGGCAGCTTCTTTGTGCCGAAACCTTCACCTCTCTTGCGCTGTCCTGCTTTTGCTGCAGCAAAGAAACAGAAGCCAGCCAGAATCCACGCAAAGCTAGGTAGAGTTCTGGATTATCAGAGCTGTGGCAGAATCAAGTTTTTGGTATTTATCTCCACTAGCACTACCACTGCATTTATGTAACTTCTGCAGGTGGAGGAGATGGAGAGACAAAGCGTGCTCAGAAAAAGTTCATCACCAGAGAGGAAGAACCGGAGCAGTAATTTTCCATTTATTTTCCTGCTTTCTGCATTTAGTTCATCAGTTAAGGTTACTATTTATGTACAGATAGTCAGATACATAATGTTCATGAGTTAATGGAAAAAAAAATCATAGCTTTGCCTATAAGTTTAATCAAAGTTGCATTTTTAGATATGGGACACTTCTAACTAGTAGTCATGAATCTTGTCTTGTAGTCACTCAAGTCAGAATCCTTTGATTTCTGGCATGATGACACTAGTTCATATTATATGTCAGCAGCAATAATACCATGCACCAAACATCAAGTGAATTCGCTGAATTAATGAATATATGTCTTGTTTGTTGATCCATATTTCTTGGTGTAAACCTGTCTTATTTGTTGCAGGTATTGGCAGACGGCAGGAGAGAGGGAAGGAGAGAACCCCATGAAGACACCTCTGCCTTATATCATCATCTTTGGCATGTCGACCCCTTTTGTCATCCTTGCCATTGCTTTTGCCAATGGCTGGATCAAGGTGCCGATAAGGTAAACAACAGGAGGTGCACATGAATTATGCAGTCAAGCCAACACCCCAACAAAGGAAAATTTGCAACTTTGCAGTACAGTACACTTGATCACAGAGAGGATCTTTAACATCAATTTTGTTGATTTCTGTTATGGTCCTGTATATTGCAAAATATTCATGTCAAACTTCTTTTATTACTCATATGTTATATATGATGAGAAGCTCCTCGTACGGGACTGATTTCAGATCAGAAATTAAGGCCTTTGTTTGCAGAAAATGTTTCCGCCTGATGTGGTCTAATCATATAACAGAGAATTAAAGGCCAATTTAATGTCTTTTACTTAATCTCCAGCTGATTAGAAGCTTACCAAACTTAAGACAAGTTGAGGTTAGGCAGGAATTACCTGGAAATTGATCAAGGGAAGGCTCATGTAGTTGTAGTTCTCCAAAGACACTGGTTCCTCAGAAATCACTATGTAAATAATACTAGCACAGTAAGAGCATGGTTCTTTATTAATTGTAACTCCAGAGGTTGTGCTAAATATACCTCATAGTGCAGTGCATCTGATATGACGGGGTAGATTAGGAGATGGATTCTGTCAAGGTTTTAATGATCAGTTCATAGAAGAAATCAGTATGTATCACTGTTGATGAGGCCCTTGAGTTATAACCAGTTTTGTCCACACAACTGTGCTTGTTTTCATGCCACTTGTTATCATTAAAACCGAAAACATGCAAAAGTATATGAGAAGCAGTAGACTGACCAAGTTTTGGCAAAAGGGCAAGAAAGTGTTTATTCTCGTAATTGATGAAAAATAATTACATTGGAGCACATTGAGAGGACATGGACAGTAGTTCTTGTAAACACAGATAGTTTTATATTCAATGACTGCATACAGTAGGAACACATTAAGAGGACACTGTACAATAGTTCTACTTGGCAGTTACTAATCATCAAAGCTTGTCATTGAGCTTGACCCAAAGTCAAGATAATCGGAATATATATGTCAATAAAGTTTGCAACAGTTTGATGCTAATCCGAATGAGTCACGATAAAATCAGAATCATGCATCCAGAGACTAAAAGGAAAGATGGAAAATTCTCTGAATCTTTCCTGAGCAGTGCATGTGCCTGTGTTTGACTGTTTGGTTATTCTTGGATAAAGCAGTTCATGGAACAAGAGCTCCTTTGGTAGAAGCAGCAAAGTAATGATAAGCATCAAGCCTTGTCAATTTCATCAAATATTCCCATAATCAGAATCAAATATATATGAACGTTGATCCGTTTTTTTTTTTCTGAACAACAAGTCTTATGTTCTGCCTCACACTCAATGTAACTAATTGATTGCATGTGAAGTCATTGCAATTGATTTTTAGTAAATGATATAATCAAAACTCATTGACTAACCAGTTAAGAACTGAGATGGAAAAGAAGCCTCAACACTGTACAACTTATGATGGAATCACATCTTCTGTGATGGTGGACTGCATGTGAAGAGCCTTCCCTTTAGCTAACCAACAACTAATTGCTTATAATTATTGTACTGGACTGCATCTCCGAGATGATGAGAACATTTACTTTCCTGCACCTTCTGTAGAAGCTTCACCCACTGTGAACTTGGCCCAACTTCCATGTGTTTCTCAAGCTCACCGAAAGCCACAGTCATCTTTTTGAAGTAACATTTGACACTTTGAATGTACAACTTGAATGAGATGTGAGTTGCTTTAACTGGTGACGTAGTTGAGCACATTAATGCCATGCATTGTTATGGACTCATCTGCTGTACCTGAAAGCTCACAGTGTTAGTTTATGTTATCATATCAATAGTCCAATTACTGAACTCATGATGGACTACTAATAGGAATCTGGAAGCTCGCAGTGCTTACTACTGTATCTTGTGTACTCTGTCACTAAATGGTCTGAAACAAAAGAATCTGCACTCTTTTGTGGTCGGCAAACAGATATAGATGTGTGTGTGTGAGAGAGAAGGGCCTGCTGTTGGAAAACTTTTGGACCCAGAATCTGCAACAGGGACCATTGTCTTTTGTGATCAAAAGTAAAACGCCATGGGACCAAGAGGCGGACGAGGAGTGACGACCTCCTCTCATTTGTAGGTCAACGATCTCGCTGTTTTATCTTTTTGAACAGAACAGATCAGCTTTCACTCCGTCTTCTTCTTTTCGTCCTGCTCCAATTCCAACCTCCTTTTTAAGCTCATGGCCGATGGAAGGGTGATAAACAAATTGATTGGCATGCAGGCCCTGCTGTCAGGAATCAGTCCACTGGAACAATGATTGAAGACATCATCGCATCACCCAATTACAGCAGTCCTCCTCTTCCTCCTGCAAGGCCATCTGTGCCAACTTTTTTGGTGTGTCAGTCTGCAATCTAATCTCTCATCGATCAGAGTTCTAGTTTTGGTTCTGCGGCTGGATTGGATTACCAGCAACACCTCCAAAGTTCCAGTTCAAAGTTCAAAAGACGAACTTTAATTAACACATCCGTCCAATCCACTGATTGATGCCCCATTTGTGGAAGATTTTTATCTTCTTGTTCTTGTGCTGATCTCTCCCAAATGGCCATCATCTCTGCGACGACATCAAAAGCGTCCCATCCATCAAATTGAGAACTTTTTTTTTTATATTTTAAGGGAAGCCAAGTAATTTGTACGCAGACCACCCGTCCAAGCATCCGGATCTAATCCCATATCTATCATGTCTCAAGCAGATAATAATAATAATAATAATAATAATAATAATAATAATAATAATAATAATAATAATAATAATAATAATAATAATAATAATAATTCATGATCAATTCATTACTCTTATATTATTCAATATTATTTTTGAAAATAATTTTATAATAAGTTTAAAATTATATATGTAGATATGCACCTTGAATTCACACAATTTTCAAATTTTAAAATAAGAGTTTAAGAAATGTGTGGATCCAAAAATGAATCAAACTCGTCATTGATTTATAAATTAATGGTAAATTTAATATTATATGTAATATATGGATCCACTTTATGTTCAAACAATCCTCAATCTCTTCTGATAATTAGTAAATGATAATAAATTTGTACCCTTTTTGTCTCATCTATTCATTAATTATATTTTTTTTATCTCACGGACCATAAATAATTAATTAGGAGGACAAGATCACATGCGACTCCGGTTGGAACTCTGAACAGACGAATCATTACATTATTAAGAAAATACATGACTTAAATTAATTAAGAAGAAGAATTAATTGGAACATTCTTTTTTTTTTTGTCCCTTGAGTTTAGGAGAAAATTTTTACGTATAAAATTATTAACACTTAACTAATTCGAAATAGAAATAAAAGAAAGACACTTTGAGACTACTAATAACTATCCAATCATTTTAAACACAACCTTTTGCAATTATCCACTTTATATATATATATATATATAATATTTTATAATGTAGAGATAGAGAGAGATGACAACACTGTTCCGTCAGAATGCAATGTTTTGTTGCAGGAAAGGCACCAACCAGGGAATAAGATTCTTAATTTATTTGTCTAATATTATTTTTGTAGGAAATCGTCGGAGTACATGTTGGCTTTTCTTTGTCAACGTCTCTTAAGCCAAATGTTATGTTCAAATGGATGCATCAAATTAAAAGATTATATGAATTTGTAGTTTATTCTTGTTTCTCTTTGTTTACTTAAAAAAATACTTTATACATAATCAAGAGTAAAGTTTGTGATAATTCATTTTTTAAATAAGTGGATAGTTTGTAGGGGTGTGAGGAAATGGACAAACCCAAAAGTTAATTCTATCGGAAACATCTAAAATTTAAGATTCCACTAAATTAAACTTATAGGATTTTTTTTTTTAAAAAAAAATCTCTCATACTACGGAGTTATCTGATCTTTCCTATTATTGATATATTAAATTTATATTTTATTATTGGGTTTAATGAGCGTGCAAGTTGCTCCCTACCTCCAAGAGCCGTCATATGGTGCAACTACGACAGATGAGAAAATGTGTGGTTGTGTTCTTGTCAACCTACCCGTTTAGAGGGCCACTGTCAAGCGTCGATTCAGAAGTCATTCAGCAGTGACGACTGCCTTTTTCACCGAGTATAGGATGTTTACCGGTCGCGCGGTCTACGTGACGTCCACACATCATATTTCTTTCTCCTCCACATATGTAGATGTCCAACATGACGAGTGTCGGTAGCAAGTTCGATTTTCAGAATCACATTACTTTATTCAGAATTTATTTATATCGCTTTCGTATAAACATTAACTTAATCAGATGTTAATAATTTTAGACACCGATAAATCGTGATGCGAATGGAAAAAAAATTCCAAATCACGATCCAATCAACCTAACTTTAGATAATTTAAGTATGTTATGATCCAATGATCCCTGTCCACGTCCAACATGTTGATCTATTCGCCAACTCCACTTACTTTATCTTGTTGACGATGATGCTATCATTAAATAGTGTCACTTTTGAGATTATTTAATTTTATTATTTATGATGCCACGCCTTAATTATATTTTACGAATTAAGATTGATTTATATCCGGCTTTATGAATTCATATATATATTTATTTAGTTATGCTTTTTGTTGTTGTTATAAGGACGTGCTCCATGTTTTGACTTCTAAATACTTTTTTTTAATGGGTCGACTCAAAATATTATATATTGGGTGTTAATATTTGTTGCATGCATACACTGACAGCACGAGCTCAAGAAAAAATAAATAAAAATAATAACAAATTTACGGTACGCGGATTCTAATAATCTATTGGACGAAAAGAATAAAAGCTTACTGTTTTTACAAAACCTAAATTTAATCCTTGGAGAAAAAAATCGAAACAATTGATCGTTATTGATTGATCAATCATTACTAGTCAGGATTCAATTAGTTTTATTATTTTAATTTGAGTCGAAAAAATTAATGAGATCTGGAGTTGAATTCAATTTAAAACTTGGATTAAGCAAATTTTATATCCAGTTTTGTGGATTATTTCCTCAGGAATTTTTTTTTTTACTTCAACTGAAAAAAAAAATTGGCACGAACCAATTATTAGCAGCAGCGACTGCGCACCTAATCACACGAACTTGACCGATAACGGCACTCTTGGACTCGGTCACTTCCGGGTCTCTTTTGGTCCCTGCCATCGCTGTTTGAGTCCAATGACGAGGAGGTGGTTCGAGTGAACCGGTTCACTCAACCCAAATTGAGCCCCAAAAAAAACCTTAATTTACAATCAAGTTCTACATTTAAATGTCATCATATTAATGTATTTGATTTTTTTAATAGTCAACCCCTAATATTTGGAAAGCGAAACTGATCGTCTAATTCGTGATGTTAACGAATATGCGCATTGTCCACGAGTTGAAGGTCGATCTACTATCGAGCTCAATTAATCAATCACAGTTATCCGTGCATTAATTCATTCGTTGGAATAAAAATATAATTTTTACCTACATTGAGGAGGGCTAAAAAATAAATCTAAGTTGTTTATTTCAATATTGAGGAAAAAAACAATTTTTTGGCCTAATATATTTTTAATTTTATTCATTTAATTATATTATCCGCGGAATAAAGGTACTCATTTTAACCATTTGTATGCAATTTTTATTCACTATTTGTTATTGCAGAAATTAAACATCTATGACGCTTAAATTCCTTGATATTATAAGACCAGAATATAAAAAATAGTGCAAAAACTAATAAATTATATGAGTGCAATATGAGAGTGAATCACACCTCACTTCCTTTTAATAATAACTAATGTTAAATCCCGTTATGCACGGATTACGAATATTACAAAAAATACGTAATGTATAATTTGTAATATTATACTTTATAATAATTATAAAAAATAATTTATTAGCATTTAAATGTAATAAAGAGATTTGTCCATTTTGAAAAGTTTAAAACTCAATTTAATTTATCGAAACCACAACTTCTACCTAAATTATTTTCTTCTTAAATAATTAATTATTTTTTAAAAAAATATAATTACTTTCTGATTTTTAGTTTCTTATTTATTTTTTAAGAAAATATTAATTTTTCATTCTACTCAAATTGAAATATTTTATTTTATTTATTTTGGAGACAAAATAGTATCTTCTAATGATGATGATGATAGATGATTGTTGTATTAGTTTAATTGAAGTGAGATATATGAGGAATCATTATTACAAAATTAAGACATCCTACCTTTTTTTTTGGAAGGTTGATATCTTGGAATTCACAATCAATCTCCATAGAAAGTGGGTCAGCATTCTTATCATGAGCTGGTGACATGCACATAAATAGATTCCGTTATTGGAACATAAACTCGCCAACATTTCGTGTTTCAATTTTTAATTTCGCTCACAATTTTAATAGTTTTAATCTTTTTATACGCCAAATACTCTATATCTATACATATTTTATACCCATGTCAATGGGCTGTTTGGCTTCAAATAATATTATCTTATAAACCAAGCATTAGCTTGGAGTTACTTTTTTCTATTTAATTGTGTATAATAAATGAATTTAATGGGGTCATACGCTATGTACGACGTATTTCTACCTTTCTTTCTCCGATCTCATCTTCCCCACCTCCCCTCCGAGCACTGTCGTCGTTGCCATCGTCGCCGCCACCGGCACCTCTGAATGTCATCATCTCTACCGCCCCCAACCTCCTCCGAGCCTGCCACCCATGAGCGTCCCGGTGATCGTCGGCCGTGTCGATGATGACCTTTGCATGCATGATCGAGTTGCAGCCGCTTGTGATTGTTGCCCTCATCATCAATCAAAAAGAAAGGGGGAGAGTAGATCGCAACCCTCACCTCGTCAGATCCCTCGCAATCGGCCTCCCTCGTCTCGTTGCCGTCGACATCACCATCGTCGGATCAAAGAGAAAGGGGGAGATATCGGATCGCCTCACATCGATCGTCGCCTCGTCGTCGTTGCCTCGCCGCTCGCATCTCGCAGTCGTCGTCGCCCACAGGAGGCGAATGAAGGTCATACGCCATACAAAAGGTGTGACCCCTATTGAAATCCATAATAAATAGTTGGTTTTCTATTAACTTTACATAAAGAAATCATATCATAATAAACACACACACATATATATATATATTATTTCTCTTGATCAAATTTCATATATATATTTTTCACTTAAATTTAAACCTAACACTAAAATGGCGAGCATTTCTATTTTAGCTTTTCGGATTTATGATTATCCAAAAGTCAGAAAAAAGTACAAAATAAGAAAAGAATCTTAAGAAGCCTGTATAGAAATTTTCAGTTCTCTGAGTTTCATTTGATTTAATATGCATATGAGGTGAAGTAAGGTTTATATTAACTATTTTATATGACACAAGATCTTGAATTCAAATTTCATCAATGAGAAGTATTTCTTTTAAAATTTTATCTTCTTTATATTAAAATTTCGTCTCGACTCGTAATGAAAAGTTTTTGTAGTCCTTGATTTTAATTATTTTTTATTAGTTCCTAGATCTCTATTTGTAGTGAAAATAAATTTATATGATAAAGTAATTCCGGATTTGAGTTCAATGATGAAGGAAGTTGATGGGCTAGGAGCATTTTTTAAAAAAATTAAATTTATGAACTTATTATTACTATTCACAAAACTATCTCCTAAAAATTATCTTTCTTTTAAGTATGTGTACTCAATTCTCTAAATTTCAGTTACTAATTTTTTTGAAATTCAAGAATACCAATTTCCCCATCCCACTCATCTTCTATTATTCAAATAAACTTCTTTACATTTTTAATATAATTATCTTTTAAAAATAAATATCAATAGATCAATTTCCTCCAACTTTTTTATATTAACGGTGCGGAAGAAATTAAGTGAAATCGCGATATAATTTCGATCGATTTCGTTAAATGATAATCTCATTTTCAACCTCCAGGCACTATTCACAGTGGTAGCTTAAGTTTATATATATATATTTTCAACTTTTCTATTAGGGGTGTAAAAAAAATCCGACCAACTCAAAAAAATTATTCAACTAAAAAAAATAAAAAATTAGGGGTCCGGATATAATTTAGGGTGATTTTTAATAAATTAAAATCCATCCATTAAAATTAAAGCCCATTCAAAAAAATCGTAGGGCCCGTGGAGCTCATTTTTTATTTATAATTTTGTATTTACATAATTAAACATATATTATCAACTCTTTTTATTATAGATAGAATATTTTTTGTGTAAACTTTCATACTTTTCTATCACATTATCAAACTCTAATTTAATAACTTTAAAATTTTAATAGTATATTTTATATTTAACATAAAATTAAATACTTGTATATTAATTTTAATTTATTCTATATATTTTAAAAATATAATTATATAAAAGCAGGACCCTAAAAAAATTGACCCGCTAGAGAGTGATTTTTATTTTTTCAAAATAGATTTAGGACGTTTTTTTAATTTTAAAAATCGACCTGAAAAGTAGCTATTGATTTTTTCGATCGAAAACTCGACCCAATCGAAACTATTTTCATCCCTATTTTTTATGCAACATTTCTTTTTTCTTAATTTTCTTTTGAAATTTTCTCTTTCTTACATTTCTTATATAAAATGTTTTATATATAAGATAAATATATTTAATATGGAAATATTAATTTAATATTTTCATTTCAGATAAAAAAGCATAATATATTGTTAAATGTAATGCATTATAATATTATTTATTATATTATTATAATACATATATTTATAAAATAATATAAATTTTTATTTTAAATATTAATTAATAAAATATTATTTTATATTTATAATTCATTAACCTACTAAAATTAATTTATCACGTTAACTTTTCTAACTTCATCATTATAATTTATTTTATTTAAATGCATTCGCAATAAATATGTCAGATTACCTATTAGCATGACAAAAAAATACGGTTTTATTTTTCAATAGCTAAAAAACTTTTTGACAAGTGGCTTTTTTTTTTTTTTGCTATAAATTTGTTACCACCTCGTTCTCCCTCTCCTCGTTTCAAACATAAAAACAAACCCATCGCCACTGGCTTCCTTCCACTCGCTCTGCTACTGATACAGCTACACTTACAGCTCCTGCTGAGCAGACCACCACCTCGTCCTCGTCTCCCAACAATGGTCACCAAGAAGGACGCTTCGGGGGCTCCGCCGGAGGCGGAGGACCCGCCGGAGCGCTGCCCGATCGAGGAGGTGGCCCTGGTGGTGCCCGAGACCGACGACCCCTCCCTCCCGGTCATGACGTTCCGGGCCTGGTCTCTGGGCCTCACCTCCTGCGTCCTCCTCATCTTCCTCAACACCTTCTTCACCTACCGCACCCAGCCGCTCACCATCTCCGCCATCCTCATGCAGATCGCGGCCCTCCCCGCCGGCCGTTTCCTGGCCTCCGTCCTCCCCGACCGGGAGGTCCGCCTCCTGGGGGGACGCTGGAGCTTCAACCTCAACCCGGGCCCCTTCAACATTAAGGAGCACGTCATCATCACCATCTTCGCCAACTGCGGCGTCTCCATCGGCGGGGGCGACGCCTACTCCATCGGCGCCATCACCGTCATGAAGGCCTACTACAAGCAGTCCCTCAGCTTCCTTTGCGCCCTACTCATTGTGCTCACCACTCAGGTCCACAGCTCAAAAATTTTCCAGACTCTTATTCATTCTCTCTCCTCGTTGTTTTCTGAATCATAATTTTTGTTTAGCGCTCCCGTCAATTTCATTGTAAATTTTAAGAAGTCAAGATTTGAAAATTTTGATGCAAAGCCTATTTTTTTTCCTTTTTGTGCATTTCCAGCTATCTGTTCTTGCCATTTTTTTTATTGGAACTCCATGATCTGAAGCAAGTTTTTTGCTTGGAATGTTAGTTAAAATCGCGACTTTTCTTAATTTTAGAAGCGAGAGAATTCTGACACTATTTTTCCGAAATTTTTTCCTACTCTTTTTTGGTTTCGGATTGAAAGGGAGCCTTTCAGAATCTTCAGCTTGCGCTCCTGTAGCATTCTTTACAGAAATGGTAGGTGCTTCCTGATGGGAAAATTTGAGAATAGGAAGAGAAGATCGCAGAAAGATTGCAGAAAAATAGAGGAGATGAGGGCTACGTCCTGTAAAGAGGTTTCACTATATCGTTTAGGTTTACGGCCGCCACATCGATTACATAAAAAATTAGGCTATTAATAGCCTCTCTAAACCGGGTTTAAAACCCAAACAAACAGAGAAAAAATCTAATCCGAACCACACGGGCCGGCTAAACAAAAGCTCAAAATCCATCTAAACAAAAGCGGGACCACCGTCGGAGGGCCCCCTTTCGTTCGTACGCCAGCAGCATTGCTAATTGGGTAATACTCAGATTCCCCTAAGCACACGTGGGCGATCCCGGTGTGAGAAACAAGGGGGCTTGAAGTATTCACCAACTCTAACACTTCAAGTTACGTATATGAATTTATGAACAGTCTCTGGAGAAATTACAATTGATCGTGGTTCTTTTCAATTTGTTACCTTCATCTCTTTCACTTGACATCTTTTGCAATTTTTGCATAAGTCAGTTGTCTCTTTATTTATGAGACTGCAACATACTTTAAGAGTTCTCATATGAAGAGACTAATTTATCATCAACTACCTGGGTGAAAAGTTTGTATTATGTAACTTATGTTCTTCCTCTTCTCTGCTTGGTATAAAGTTTGAACAGTGCAGAAGAACATGTAGCTGAGCCCCATTTGGGATTTTCATTGCTCCTCAGTCCCCACTAGCATCTTCTCTTTCCCTGCTCAGTTATGGTCCTGAGCAAAATAGCTTTATCTTTCAATCTCATATAATTTCTCATAGCTGTTCTAGGTTCGTTTTACTTTTGTACCCTTTGTGACCATTTATGGATGGCCTTTTCACTTGTAGCTATCGATGTTTGCCGTGCAATTGTTGAATTTCTTGTAGAAAGTTATCGTTGTAAAAAGGCACACTAAGATGATTATCCTTGTAGAAAATTGAAACCAAGGACGAGAATAATTTCTGGTCTTAGATATATAGAAAGCACCATTGGGATCCACAGGCCATAAACATACATCATGGTATGGTCTCGTTTGGACTACTTCTGAAATTTGCAATTGTTTTTATTGGCTATTATGTTTTATGAATAAATCTGGATAAGAAACTTCATTTGTTTATGTTTCAGCACTCAGAAGAGGTCATTTTTGTGGTTTAACAAAACAAGGGAGATTCATTAGCTACAATTTTTAAATTCCTCTTTTCATTGTTCTTTTGGTAGAATGACTAATTTCCTGTGTATTTCTTCCTTCGATAAATTTCCTTTTCCATGATCAGATTCTGGGTTATGGATGGGCTGGAATGCTGAGACGATTTTTGGTAGATCCTGCTGAGATGTGGTGGCCATCTAACCTTGCCCAGGTTTCACTCTTCAGGTCAGCTTCCCAAATTTTTTTTTTCGAGCAATATCAGCGTCTGGATTTGCTCTATTTTTCTTAAACAATCACCTAATCAGATTGGGAGAGAGGGGAAGAACAGTAACTTTTCTTGCTTCTGTTGTTTTTTTTTATCTTCTGGAACATTTTCATGTGAAAAAGTAGGATGTGCTTATTTGTGTGAGCAATTGAGGTGCCATTTTTTATGAATATTTTGACAATGACCACACATCATAAGTTTTCCTTCCAACTGAAAGATACCCAGAGAGAAAATCTTCTATGGTTGATTTTTTGCCTTTTCTTATTCTTTTGTAATTGGATAAGATATGTTGTCTGCTTCATGCTCTGTGGTCACACAGGAACTTATACCCAGCTATTTGCATACAGAGTACAACTTCTAAAGGACCGAAACCTAATATTACATCAAACAAGTAGAAAACTTAAATTGTTCACTTAAATTTGGACAATAATATTCCTCTTCATGTCAATCACCATGCTCTGACCACTTACAATCAATTTTGGTCTTGCAGAGCTTTACATGAGAGAGACTCAAAATCAAAAGGGTTAACAAGGATGCAGTTCTTCCTGGTGTTTTTCGTCGCAAGTTTTGCCTACTATGCATTGCCTGGTTATCTGCTTCCAATATTGACATTCTTCTCATGGGTCTGCTGGGTATGGCCTCGCAGCATCACAGCTCAACAGATTGGTTCAGGTTATCATGGACTTGGTGTTGGTGCATTTACTCTCGATTGGGCTGGAATCTCTGCATATCATGGAAGTCCTTTGGTCACCCCATGGTTCTCTATTCTCAATGTAGCAGTTGGATTTATCATGTTCATCTATATCATAGTGCCCATATGCTATTGGAAATTTAACACTTTTGATGCACGAAAGTTTCCCATATTCTCAAATCAGCTATTCACGACAAATGGCCAGAAGTATGATACTACAAAGATATTAACTCCAGATTTTGATCTTAATGTATCTGCATATGAGAGCTATGGAAAACTTTACCTGAGTCCCCTTTTTGCACTCTCTATTGGATCTGGATTTGCAAGGTTTACTGCTACGATTACTCATGTTATCTTTTTTCATGGCAGGTAATCAACATACATTACATTCAAAATGAGTTCCTATTTTAGTGTTCTTGCAAGAAATTATATTATTTTTTGCTTTTATTGATGATCAACTTTGTACCATATCTGTGTACATTGGCGTGCAATACAACCCACCATTTCATATATAATGTTCCATTACTCATTATGTCATTGTGCTTTTCTGATTTACATATCAGTTGGACCTTTCTGCTGGAACATACTAGCTTGCTCAAACAAAATTTCGTGAAATTAATGTTCTGAACCACCTACTTGCCTTAGTACATGTGCTAATTCTTCAATTTTGAATTTTCTTATCCTAATCTTTTGGTGGCACTATTGTCATTTCCTGGAGGCTGAAATGAGTCAATATGTCAGTTTTGTTGAGATACTGTTGGTCTTGGATTGGAATATATGGTTCTTTGAGAAACTGATGTTGTCATTTCTTTTGTTTTAATTACAGCGATATTTGGAGACAGAGCAAATCGGCAATGAACTCTATGAAATTAGACATCCATGGAAAGCTTATGAAGAAGTATAATCAAGTTCCCCAATGGTGGTTCCTCATTCTGTTGGCTGGAAGTATTATTTTGTCCTTGATGATGTCATTTATTTGGAAGGAAGAAGTCCAGCTCCCTTGGTGGGGTATGATTTTTGCTTTTGGTCTGGCTTGGTTCGTAACTCTTCCCATTGGAGTTATTCAGGCAACGACAAATCAGGTTAGCTTCTTTCAGCTCTCACGCAATTCTGTGTCTAATAAATTAAAAACCCTACACTCTTCTCATTATGCCACAAACTGAGAGCTTAAAATTTTCACTATGCTTTGCATAACTTTCTCTATTTTCGCCAACGAATGATTCTTATACAAGATACTATGACAGGAATAATTGATCAAAATTATAAGCATATAGAAGCTTGAACGTAACATGGATTTACTCTATGAAACCAGTTTAATTTCATTTTGTATCTTCAGCTGATAGCACGCTTACAATCTGAGACAAATATGTGAATTGCTATTTCCTAACGTACTGATTCAGTTGTGATGATGTACAGCAACCGGGGTATGATATTATAGCCCAGTTCATGATAGGCTACATCCTTCCAGGCAAGCCCATTGCTAATTTGTTATTTAAAATATATGGGAGAATTAGCACAATCCATGCCCTATCCTTCCTTGCTGACCTCAAGCTTGGTCACTACATGAAGATCCCACCTAGGTGTATGTACAGTGCACAGGTGATGCAACTTGTCTGAACTCTTTAATAAGCTTACACTTTTGAACTGTTATTCACATGAATGACTTACTATAAATCATATCAATATCGCTCTTTCAGCTTGTCGGAACCATTGTTGCTGGAATTGTGAATCTTGCAGTGGCATGGTGGATGTTAGAGAGCATAGAGAATATATGTGATGTCGATGCACTACACCCTGACAGCCCATGGACATGCCCAAAGTACCTAGTGACTTTTGATGCCTCAGTCATCTGGGGTCTTATAGGTCCTGGCCGCCTCTTCGGACATGGAGGATTATACCGGAATCTGGTATGGCTTTTCCTCATTGGAGCCGTGTTGCCCCTGCCTGTGTGGTTCCTGAGCAAAGCCTTCCCTGACAAGAAATGGATACCTCTGATCAACATACCTGTTATATCTTATGGCTTTGCTGGAATGCCCCCAGCAACTCCGACCAACATAGCTAGCTGGTTGATCACTGGAACCATCTTCAACTATTTTGTTTTCAAGTACAGGAAAGGCTGGTGGCAGAAGTACAACTACGTCCTATCTGCAGCGCTTGATGCCGGCACAGCATTCATGGGCGTGCTTCTGTTCTTCGCGCTCCAGAATGAGAATCACAATTTGCGCTGGTGGGGCACGGATATTGATCACTGCCCTTTGGCATCCTGTCCAACTCAACCAGGGATATCAGTGAAAGGTTGTCCAGTGTTTTAGTGGCAAGCTCGGGTAGAAGTGCACTCGTATGACTTAATGAGCTAAACTTTCAAGTAGTAGTTCCTACATGTGCTGATCCATGCAGTTCTGGCACGCATGGTAACTTAAGGTTGCTGAAGGTTGTTTCTTATTAACAGTTTGGAGCAAAGCGAAGCTCGACAATCTCCAGGGTGCGGATGCCCCCCTCGATGGTTTCTACTGTGACTTTTTCTTCGCGTATTATCTCATCATCATCTAATGCAAGGCAACAGATAGTTTCTGATAGAGTTTCTGATAGAAAGTGATGTCTGAAAACACCTGCGTTCGTTCTCAGTTGCTACTGTATATTGCACTGATCAGAGTCATCAGGCTCTGTACCAGGCTTTTTTGTATAGCAGCAACCAAAGACTTCGTTCTCTGCAATTTGCACCACTTGGATTCTGTAACTCTATGCTGTGTCTTGGTGTCAACTATGTTTCTTAATAATAAATGTGGCCTTAATATTCTGGAAGCTTACACAGTTTCACTGTTCATGCATGACACAGGGCATACTGACTGGCTACATATTTCATTGTCTTCTCATGCTGTGTAGCTTGGCTGTCACAAAACAACAGAAAATATCCTCAAGTCCCGAGGAGAACTCAACTTGCAATTTTTTTTTTGAAATATTGGGAGCATAAAAAATCATTAATTTAATGAGAGATTCAAATGTAATATGCGACAATGGAAAACTTGATGAAACATGTCGAGATTATTATTATTATTTATTTCGGCATTGCAATTGGGCGTTAGACTTCTTTTACAATATTGAAAAGGAATATTTTAAAGTGCTTTATAAAAACAAAAAAGATTAATATAGTAAATTTTAGGATTATATTCGTAAGCTTCTCGATTTTTCGCATCTAACTTCAAATAACGAATTTATTTTTTTATTTCTAAACTATCACTACTTTTTCACTTTAATTCTTCCATTCACTTTTGTTATATTTTTTTGTTATATTTGTTTTTTGCCAATTATGTAAATACTAAATTTTCCTCGTCACATAATATAGCAAATAATAAATATAAAAAAAAATGTTTAACTACCGGCAATCAAATATTAATACCCTCACTTCTACGTCGGTAGTCGAACATTTTTCTTTTTTATATTTATTATTTATTATATTATGTGATGAGGGTAATTTAATTTTTTCATAAATAAAAAAAATAAATATAATACAAAATATAATAGAAGCGGATAAAAGAATTAAAATAGAAAAGTTACGATAGTTTAGAAATAAAAAAAATAAGTTCATAATTTATGATTAAATATTAAAAATTGTGATAATTTAGGAGAGGCTTAGAAAAATAACCTTAAATTTTATGGACGCACCGATGTGGCTATGCCTAGCTCTCATTTTATTTATCTGAATTTTAATGAGACAAGTAAGGTGTAGTCCAATCTATTATTACAATATACATACATATATATGTATATATAGATTCCAAACTTTTTAATGTGTATTAGTGATAAAAGTTTTTTTTATTATGATCATCATCCATCAGGTCAATTCAATTCAGTGATCATCATCCATCAGGTCTATTATTACAATATACATATACAGATATATGTATGTATAGTCGAATTTTACTTTTTTTCCAAATTTTTTATGTGAGAAGACTTTTTTTTCAATTTTTTTTCTTTTCCTTATCTTCTCTCTATTACAATTTCCTCACAAAATAAATTATTTATTAAATAATATATTTATTACTTATTATTGCATTAAAAATTTATTAAACCAATTTTTATATTTAAGTAATATTTTAAACAAATTTTTCAATAAAAATCAAATTTTAGTTCATTTTTACTAATTAATAAAATTATATCTTATATTTATAATACCTATTTTTATTAAATATTTACTAAAATTATTTTATCATATCTGCTTTTTTTATATGATTTCTCATCGTTACAATCCACTTAATTCAAATACGCTTTGAACTAATTTGTTAATTCAACTATTCACGTAAAACTTAGAAATCCATAATTCCACTATTCAAATAGAAAGATTCAAACCCGCTTTGGCTTACATATTCTTTATTATTTAACATTTTTTATTTTTTTAAATGAAGTTGATATTAAATTCATTTACTTTTTATATAGGTTAAAATTATAATAATAATGTACTAAGTTTTTTAAAAAAAACATAGATGATATTTGGAAGATGAACAGGTCGATGAATAGTTAGTTACAACTTATAAACATAAGGTGGAATTGATTAAACATTTTTTTCCTCTAAGATCATCTAAAGGTTACAAAACCACTATTTTTATCCACTGACAATAATCACAATATTTGACTTCTTTCTCAACTACTATATTATATTATTTAATTTAATAAAAAAATAAACACTAAATTCTTATAATTAAATGTGCTTTAGTTAGCGTGACGACGTAAAAAAGCATTGTCTTATTAATTAATCGATAAAATAAATAATTGTCAATTGTTGAAAATAATAATTAGTAATTAACTGTAGACTAGTAAAAATGGGGAAAAAATCAATAGGGTAACTTATTTATGGAATAAAAAATGATATTATTCTGTAGTTTTGCTCTATTATAGATTTTTTATTATTAATCACAAAGAAAATATATATTATTTTTAGACACGCAAAATAATAATATTTTTTTCTAGACTTTAATTTAACACGAAACTTTTCTACATAAAATGATCAAATTTTGGAAGTTGTCTCAAACTTAAACCCCGTCCAAAACCCCCTAAAAATTTTGTTCTTTCTATTTTTTTTCTCTCCGAATCCCTTCCGAAGTCTTCCTTCACCAGAGATGTCTCGTCTTCTCGTGCGATCTCTCCGACTCCCCGCCAAATTGGGCGCCGCCGCCCGCCCTCGACCCATCTCCTCCGCTTCCACCTCCGCCGCCGCTCCTCCCCAGGAGCCCATCGTCTCATCCGACGCCCTCCCCAACGATCAGTCCGCCGCGCCGCCGCCGTCTCAACCCGCCGGCTCCGGTAGATCTTGGGGCCTGCTCAAGTTCGGGGCGCTCGCTGCCATCGTCGGCGGCATCGGAACCGCTGGCTACGTCACCCATGGTTTTTTTTTCCTCTTTTGCTTTTACTCTCTTTCGTCGATTTATTGTGGGAATCTTGAATCGAGCTGTCATAAAAAATTTCTTGTTGGATTCGTGCTATTCGCTGTAGTGTCTGTGCTTGTCTCATTAATATTTGGTTTGGAAATATTTTTTTGACCTGTTTCCTGATAATTTCTTCTTTCACCTATATTTTGCTTTGTGTGTGTATCCATCCTTATGGTATTTGCTGAATCCTCTCTGTTCTTCCCATGTTCTAACTTGATGCAGCCTATACTGTGGATGAAATTGAACAAAAGGCAACCACTTTGCGAACACTTGCGAAAGATCCATCAGGAGATGACACAAGTGGTTTTGAAGTAAGTGGTTTTGGTAGCTTTGGTAATTGTGTGTTTACGTTTTCTTTACGGTTGGAATTTCTTTCACCCGCATGGTGTCCAAAGAAAAATAGGTTAAGATTGCACCTCTTTTCTCCAAAGCGTGTACAAATGAGGTGAAGTTCTAATGTGCTGGGGCTCAAAGTATGACAATGAATAGTCTGTGCAGGCAGAGGCGTTAGTTTCTGTAGAGTCCTTTCAAGTAAGCTCGGATTCCTTTTTCCTTCAATGGACTAGAATGCGCAACAGAAGCCTTTATGTTGAGTCTCCTTAGTTCAAGAAGAATAAGCTATGTAGCTAAAAAATATATGTGAAAGGACTCTGGCTACATCATCTTTGGGCAAATCTTATACTTCTGTGGCATCAATGGTCGTGTCTATTGAGTTTTTCATCTTAACCTTTTCATAATGTGCCAAGTATCCAAAGTTTAATAGGAACCACCTTTGTTATTGTGGTGCCTCATTGAAAAGCAAGGGAAATGAGAGTTTAATTAGGAAACGTTGGAACTAATCACTTTTGAGATGGAAAAGCTGGACTGTGGATAAACTATTGCCATCAGCCTAAGATGCAATTTTTTGCTTATTACTGAGTTTTTCATCTTAACCTCTTCATAATATGCCAACCAAAGTTTAATAGGAACCACCTTTGTTATTGTGGCGCCTGATTGAAAAGCAAGGGAAATGAGAGTTTAATTAGGAAATGTTGGAATTAATCACTTTTGAGACGGAAAAGGTAAACTGTGGATAAATTATTGCCATCAGCATAAGATGCAATTTTTTGGCTTACTCGGGAGATACAACCTCCAAACTTGAGCCAAGGATCAATTTTGTTTGCATGTGCAAAACCAGATGTTATTCCTAGTATCATAAGGAATGTCCCTAAAATCACATCATGTAAAAATGCTGGGATTGGGAGAACATGTATTTTCCATGCACATTGTGTAGTTACAAGTAAAAAATGCTTTCTTTTTCCTTCTAAAGAAAAGATTTTTCACTGTACCATTTTCTGGAGAGGTTCTACTTTAACAATCAATGATGTCTTACAATGATATGAACTAGATTGGTGGCCATAGTGACCTAGTATCGTGGATAATTGTCTGACTTCTATTTAAAACTTTGCTTAATTAGTAGAACTGCTCATCTACCATATTACTTTTTTAGTTCGTTGTCTGCTTAAAGTCTTTGACCTGGGAAACTACTTCAAATATCTATATTTAACTATCATCTATGGTTATATTTTAGTTTAATAAATTATCAACTAAAATCGAATTCCTCTCTTTGGTTCTACAGAAATACAAGAATCTGGCATACTCAACAGCCATGAAAGGTATGAAATTAAAGAAAATCATTATTGTTTACTTTCTTTTTGTGAATCTATTGTTTATATAATTGATCCCTCTAGATGAAATGACATTTCGAAATGTTACTATTGCATCTGTATATTTAGATAAACAACTAGGAAATATCTCTCCAATATATACACATATATAATATGTATACATATAAAATGTCACATCTCTGGCCGCATATTTTTCATCTCCACATTTTGCATGTATCTCACGAAACAAGCTTGTTTTTGTGAGGAAAAAGATAAAAGAAAATAAGAAAAAGACTAGCACTAAGATTGTTGCCTGAATGGTAACCATCCTAGAAAGACAATAATTTCCTGAATTCGGTGATTCCAAGTGGCATGACAGGAGATTATGATCTAAACCTATCACAGAAAGGGCTTTGAACATCTATTTGTTTTGCACTTGATGCATGAATTACACGCAATGTGAGTGGCATGCCTTGGCACTTGGACGCAGTGTTCAATGAGATGTGCAGATCAAATGAATTTTCTCTAATGAATTTCAGCAATTTGTCTTGCAACATGTATGATTCAATTTTATTCTTAATGTTAGTTGTTCAATTTTATTCAACTCCGCCTATGTTTTATAGCCGGTCCCAAGCCCGGATAAAGGAGGAGGGTTGTGTTAGGCCCCGACAGCCAGCGTAAAACCCTGTCAAATCTCATGAACATGGATCAACATGGCGTCGTTTGATCCATGTAGCCGACCCCACCTAGTGGGAGAAGGCTTTGTTGTTGTTGTTGTTGTTGTTAGTTGTTCAATTTAATATTTAATATTTTTTTTGTATTAGTACTTGTACCTTCAGATATATTATTGTGTTTTTGTCCTTAAGTTGTGCATTGCTTTTGAGAATCTTGCCATAGGTTGATGGTGGAATGTGCTATGGAAGGGTATATCTTGTTTTTGAGAAAAGTAGAAGGGTATTTGTCAATAAAAAAGTGTAGCATTCAATGCTTATATTAGGATGTATTCATCTTTAACCTTGTAACTTAGAGTTTAATTTCATAGGAAAATTCAGGAGAGGTACATATGTTTCAAATGTATGAGCTATGCAGTCTACACAAAGGAACATGAATGTTTTCTTTCTTTGAAAAGAATGGCTTACTACTGGACAGATGATGACAAAAATGCATAAGCTCCTTTATGTTCTTACTCTCATTCTAAAATGATAGATAGTCAATGCTGTGACTTCATTAAGACATTTGATTTCATCAATTTGAAGCATGTATTGAACATAGCAGTTGCGAATCATTTAACAAGGATTGGTTGTTGATAGTCTATTGAAATTATAGCTATACATTCTATAATGTTTTGTAAGACCTCTTTTGTCAAAATTTCCTCCAATTTATCATAAACTTGCTCGTCTTCATAGAAATAGCTGAATGTTGTTTTCATGGGAAATTTTTGTCCCATTGTAATAATGTGATATCTATACAACAACAACAACAACAAAGCCTTATCCCACTAGGTGGGGTCGGCTATATGGATCATACGACGCCTTCATTGATCCATGTTCATGAGATTCGACAGAGTTTTACGCTGACTGTCGGGGCCTAACACAACCCTCTTCCTTTATCCGGGCTTGGGACCGGCTATAAAACATAGGCGGAGTTAATAATGTGATATCTATATCCCTCAACAAAAATATATCTATATATTATTTTCGCATGATCTGCATCTCATGCTTGTTCATGTCCTTACATTTTCATATGCTTACTAATGTTGCAGTGCCTGTAAAGGCTCTTGATCTGTACCTAGATCTAAGGAGAACAATAGAAGAACATGTTCAGGTATGTAAAATTTGATGATTATTTATTTTAGTAATCTTATGTGATAAAGTAGCCGACCCCACCTAGTGGGATAAGGCTTTGTTGTTGTTTGTTGTTATGTGATAAAGCTAATTTCTGTGGCAACTTTCTTCCACTTTTCTTGCCTAGGGTTTTACTGAACCATCATCAGAGAAGCTTCTGCCTGATTTACTTCCTCAGGAACAACATGTTTTCACTCTTGTTCTAGACCTCAATGAGACACTAGTATACTCTGATTGGAAGGTAAAGTTGTTTGTTTGTAGGGATAGGGAGTGTGCACTGCTAACAGAGGTTCTTTGGTTGTCCTTCTTTCTACTATTTTGATATTAGAGGAGAATGATCGACTTTCTCCCTCCTTGTGAACTTTAACATCTTATACTGTATCTTCTTCATTTGTTATATTATTTTTGTTCGTAGTATTGTTCTTTTTCCTTGATTGTATTGTCAGATTGCATCTGACCTTTATCTTGTTGAAAGGCACTCAACTGTTTGCTGCCAGTTGTTTACTTGTTTAGATATTTGAATAAGTTCATGTGCCTTGGACCAGTAGTTTTGTGACCAAGGCACTTATAATATGGGAAGTGCTTGGACGTCATTCTTTCTTGAACTGCTAGTGCGCTGAGATGACGATTTCACAAAATTTTGTCCTTCTCCTATTTTTGTTGTTTCTAACTCGTGCCTTTCTGATTAAAGCGTGATAGAGGCTGGAGGACATTTAAAAGGCCTGGAGTTGATGCTTTCTTGGAGCATCTGGCTAAGTTCTATGAAATTGTTGTGTACTCTGATCAGTTGAACATGGTACGTTGATTAAACTTCCTTTAGAAGATATGAGCAAAATAGCAGTGTCCATAGTAAGCTTTTATTTATTCCTTTGTTTGCAGTATGTTGATCCTGTGATTGAAAGGCTGGATCAGAAGGGTTGTATCCGCTATAGATTATCAAGGGCCGCAACAAAATATGTGAATGGGAAACATTATCGGGTAGACATTTGTTTTGAAATTTTTTGGATTGCTTATTGGGTATTCATTTATTCATTTCCCTATTGTTTCATAGTGTTCATGAATAGGTCTTTGTATCAAACCATTATTCCATTGCAGTTGATTTGGTACTGGCAACTCACCAATCTGATTCTATGGTCTTTTGACACTTTGTTCTCCACCAGAAATAGGTCTGACATGTGTCTGTATTGGCTGATAGTCTAGTTTTTCTTTTTACTTATTTATCCTCCCTTTTATGCTTGTTTGGTTTGAATTTTTAATGGTTCATTGCTTCAAGTCGTTATGGTTTGAACCTCGATAGGAGGTCACATGATCTAATTCTGGAATGTCGCAGTTAAACCTTTAATTCTCTTGCCCTCTCCTAAAAGAAAAGCTTCCAGCTTCAATTGATTTAGTCGTGACTCGTTGGACTTCTAGATACCGAATTGATGCAACTATTTTAGCAGACTGATATGGCATATAATACAGCAGTCAGCTGAAAACCCCGTGCCCACCTCAAATTGATACCTGGTTTTTGTTCTACATAAATTTACGGACATAGAAGTCCTTAATTTTCTTTTGAAGCAGTTGGGACATTATCTTGGTAGTATGTCTATTTCCTTGTTATTCTGTAGTTTTTCAAAAGCAATGAGTAGTAGTAATAATGTTGATTACACTCTTTTATTGTTCACCAGTCATAACCTGAAATATTTTGAGGAAAGGCACAAAACAAATTTCCTAATGGTACATGTTCTTCGAAATTCATTTTGCATCACTCCCCCTGTATTTCTTGCAGGACCTCTCAAAGCTGAATAGAGATCCTTCGAGGATACTTTACATTAGTGGGCATGCTCTGGAAAGTAGCCTTCAGCCTGAGAATTGTGTTCCTGTCAAGGCCTGGAAGCTGGAAAATGATGACACTGCCCTTCTAGACCTTATTCCCTTCCTTGAGTGTAGGCTATTCAAGACTATATACATGGACTACATCCATTGAAACTTTCTCTTCCTTGAATCTTGTTAAAACCTAATCCTGATTGTTTTATTTCAGATGTTGCCATGCATAGACCTGCTGATATAAGACCTGTACTTGCATCCTATCAAGGTCGCGATATACCCACTGAGTTCATAGAGCGCTCGAAAGAGCACCAGAAGTAAGAACTTTGCTCATTTGTGAACTAGTTACCTTTTAAGTAACATATCCATGGGGTTTGAAACTGTGACATTAAGGTAGTAAAAGGATGAAATCCTATGCTGATTTTGAAGTACTTGTATTAGACTTCCTTCTACCTCTTTTTATGTTGTTAAAAAGAAAAAAAAATATTGTTAATAATTTATCTTTAAAATATAGCTAGAGTTAGCTAATTAAAATTATCTTACAAGTCCTAAAAAAATTATCTTATAAGTACAAGTGTGTTTAGTCGCTTCAAGTATGGTTTAAGAGATGCATAAATACTTAGTTACATTTGTATCTTTCTGTAGTTATATGTATACATATTTACAATCATGTTTATCACTGTGCTCTCATTGTGATTTCATGAAGCTGATTATATTTAAATTACAATGACAAACTTGATAATGCTTGATGAACCCTTGATAACAATTTTTTTTATTGCAAGGAGAGGCCATTGTTCTAAATAAAAACCCTCCTAATATTATTTTATAAACACTAGCCAAAGCCTTTATATATGACACTATTGTTCGTAATTTAAGGCAATTCTTTTTTGCAAGTGTTTTTAAAGAAAACTCTGCACCCATGGCCATGATTAACTAGGTTTGTGCAGTTTTATGTGAACTTTTAATGCATGGAGCTCTGTTTTTGTTCTTTTGCAGGAGGCTGCAAGAACAGAAACAACATAGTCGTCTTTGGAGGCGATGAAACTGCACGATGACATTCACTGGTATTAGAAGGAAAATGTTCATCACGAGAAAAAAGAAAGCTTTGTGAGCTTTTCTTGAGTTTCTCAGAGTTTTTTTTTCATCACAATTGACCTGTCACCATTGGGGAAGGAGGGGCAGGTTCAGAGTTGATCCTCAACCCCACTTTCTCCCCATTTTTGTGAGTTCAACCGTGCTGATGGAGGACCATTTGATTTTTCGTCCTGCTCAATTTTTTTCCCTATGTCATGAGATAGGAAACGTGTCATGTTAGTCATAAATTAATTGGCCATCTGGATTCTGGACCCTCTACATCTCTGCATCAGTCAGTCTGCGAAATCTGCACTGTTGCCCCTTTTTTTTTCTTCCTGTGTTGTTCAAGGGGTTTACATCGAAATTTGATAGGCATAATAAATTCTACTGTTATCGAGCTTAAATCAAGAGTGTACTTGCTTGCTATTGTTCTTGGGATCTAATAGTTCAGTATGGTATTTGCCTCTTGGTGGCCAGCGTTCCTGTGCACCATTGAAAACGATGATCTCGCACCTACCATTGAAAACTCCGCCTATGTTTTATAGCCGGTCCAAGTCCGGACAAAGGAGGAGGGTTGTGTTAGGTCTCGACGGCCAACGTAAAACTTTGTCGAATCTCATGAACATAGATCAACGAATGCGGAATGGTGTCGTATGATCCATGTAGCCGACCCCACCTAGTGGGATAAGGTTTTGTTGTTGTTGTTGTTGTATCGAGAGTTCCAAGTTACATTTGAATCTTTGGGACTCCGTTTGAAAACGGTGTTGTTCTTTTTATGTTCGCATGCATAATTGAATTGACAATTTAATTTGGACAAAGTGGATGAAAAATTGATAGGATAGGAATGAATTTTTTTATTATTTTGAATTAAAAATAATTAATATAATTATAAAATATAAATTTATTATTAATTAAAATAAAATTATAAAATATTTTTTTATTAAAAAATGTCAAAAAATATATTTTAAATATAAAAAATCATTTAAAAAAGTAATTATATTTAATGAAATATTAAAATTTTTAATGAAATAATAAGTAATAGTTATATTATATTATTTTTTTATTAAAATTAATTTATGTTTATTAAACAATTTCTTTTGGCTGATAACTAATTGATTTGATAGAAAAATTTGGGTTGGTGTTTGGTGTTTGGATGAAAAAGTATAATGATGAGGATTTAAAAAGTTAATGTGATGAATAAATTTTAACGGGTGTTTGGATAAAAAAGGAAAATTAAAAATATAATTTATTATTTTATGAGGTATAAAAGTATAATAAATAAGAATATATTATTAATATTATATTTTATGTAAATCGTTATATTATTAATATTATTTTTATTTATTTTGATTAAATCTTTTAAACGTTATTAATATTATAATTTACATACATTTTAAGATCCAAATATAATATAATTTTTAAAAAAAATAATTGAATAGTTTAATTAATAAAATATTTATTAATTACTAGAACTAATTATTTTATAATTTTTAATTAATAAAATTTAATAAATTATGTTATAATATCCCTAATAATGTATTAATTTATCCTAAATTATATATGCATACATTATAAAACAATTAAAAAATAAATGAAATTTAAAAAAGTCAAAAAATGCGGTGGAGAAGTTAAAAAAAATGTTCGGCAAGAACTTTTGACGAGAACTTTTCTAAAAAAGTTCTCGTCAAAAGTCACGTAATGTTTCTGTTACGATGGTTGTTTGGGAATATTTCGCGATGTTCTCACAAAATATTCTCAACTAAACGCAACCTTTGTTAAAGATATCATGCGAGAGAAAAGAAAAAAAGAAATAATATGTCGCGTCAAGTAAAAAAAAACTCTTGATTCCATAAAAGTTGGAATTAAGAGAGATGGAAATAGGATCGCATGACTTTTGTTCCATCCAATTTCCACTCGGAAACTTGGTTTCGGACGGGTGTTTGATGAAATTGAGTGGAATAAGAACACGATTCCGTCTTGACTCCGCAAACAAACGACTCCCATAAGTAGTGGCATAAAAAGGGTTAACGTGTCCTGCAGAAAATATGAGGATTTGCATCTCACGAGGATACTCACGAGGCGCCTGTTTCTATAAAAAAAAAGTATATTTTTTGAAGTAGAGCTTAGAAATTAAAAGATAAAATTTTATAAACTACTCTCAATCTATAGATCATAGATGTTTCATAATTTATCCTAATTTATTTTATGAAAAAAGATTTAATTTACTTTTTATACATCATGCAATATTTTTTAGCTTTATATTGTAAATTAAAATTTTTTATTTTATTTTTTAAAAAAATCAACATTCTAAAATACTATTTTTAAAAAATGCTATCATCCAAAATAAAATATCATAAAGTAACTAATATGAATGCATTTGCTATAAGAACGAGTGTAAGAACAATAGAAAAATAAAATATCGTAAAGTATATATTCTTATGTATCTTTTTATCATTTTTTCTAATTATATATTAGTTAAACCATTGTATTATCAAGTGATTCTTGACAAACTACAATCAAATTAAATATTTATTATCCGTTAATATTTAATTGTTATCATCTAATCAAGACATATTCTCTCGTCGAATTGTTATCAACTAATTTTTTAACCATTTATTATGGATTTAGAGGAAGAGAGAGAACTAATAATCAAACATTCACTAATATGATGTTTTAAAATAAAACGAATATATATATTTTGGACCTTAAAGAATTACAACATTGTAATAAACTACAACATAATGTTATGTATACAAAAAGAAAATTATTTTTGATGAAAGAAACAATTAACTTTTTTTAATGTAAGGCGATTATCCATTAAAATATAACATGAATTATCCTGGTACAAAATATTGAAGAACCCATTAGATGAATCCACATTCCAAAATACATTTGATTTGAAGTGTCGGTGTAGATTTGCCAAAAATCAGCAGTCAGATTTACCTACCTATATATGTGTATACATTTAAAGTCTTCAAAGCCTTCCATGTAGTGCCAAATATTTAGCAAGACATTCAGAATCTTCCGTGGGCAATTTTTGGCGTGCACTACTATTAGTTGACATGAGTGTAGCCGAGCTGTCTGCACCGCTAAATCCCCCTCATTAGTCCCATGCCTCCATCTCCAAAGCCGAGCGTGCCTCCAAAGAAAAAGCTACTGCACACAGAAAACCACCACCAGTATCAGATCTAATGATGTAGTTAGCGCCCCTAGCTTGTTTGGATCCGTCCATCTGAGCTGAGATAAATTCAACCCGAAGGGGGAGATTTCGTCGGACCCAAATTGGGTCGCGGGAGAGAGAAGGATGCCTTAGATAAATGATGTCTAATATATTCATTATGTCCGACCAAAACCCTCTCCCACACTATCGAGATGGCACAAAACTTGAATTAAAAGTGAGCATCATTCCTCATTATCCATATATTTCATAGAGAGTAGGGGCAATCCCTCCTCGATCTAGGCACCCATATGCCAAGTATCATAGTTTGAGAAAACATAATGTACTCTATGTGAGAACAAATTCCAATAAGACTTAGAAATGGAACAATCAAAGAATAAATGCACGATGGTTTCAAGCGAAATATCACAAAGAGAATAAGTAGGATTAATCATATTATTAAATCGTGAAATAAAGTCAAGGGTAAGAGTCAGCCATGTTTTAATTTTCAAAGAAAAAAAAATATTTTTTGAGGAACTAAGAGACTCTAAGTTACAATCAGAGTAGGGTCCCCAATCATCGATAGTGGAGTTGCCCGGTTGCACAAATAGTTATAGACAGTCTCGATGGATGCATGGCCATAAGGATCCATTGTCCATATCCACTTGTCATCACAAGCGAAAATGAGCAAGCAGATAGAGGTGATAGTCAAAATGAACCCAGGACCAAAAAATTCATGTAGCAACTGTACATTCCAGAAAAAGCCAAGAACAAGATCAGCAACTGTAATGTTAGTGAGAGGTCGCATGCACATTTACATAAGTAGGCATTATGTTTAAAGGACGCATAAAGATCTAAGGGTCACACATCACATTTGTCGAACCGTCATTACCGATTAGCTTTAAGATCTCCTCTCGAGCCGCAGTTTAGGAGGAGAGGATGACCTACCTCCAAATAGAGGGATGAGTAAAGTGAAGGGAGTCCAAGAATGAATAAAGTCATATTTGTTACTAATGAGGTTAGCCCATGGGTCGATGATGAGTTTAATATATCAAAAACATTCTTAACGAACATGAAATCTATGATGTTCTTAAAATTTTTTATTCCTAGACCTCCGCAAGTTGTAGGAAGCTACACAATACTCCACCCACGTGTAGACCGCGGCCTTTCCTAGTTGATGACGAAAGGAATTTTCTACTTATTTTTCCAGCATTGAAATAGTTGAAATGCATGGGTAATGAGTTTTAAGACAGTTACACATGAGAGAGAATAATGGCTATATAAAGAAATTTATTGAATAGTTCTTTTATGCTTATTTTTAATTTTATGTCCGAATAAAAAAAAGTGTAGCATTATTTACTGACCCTTTTGGATTTTTATGATTATATAATTAAGATTAAGATCGTTTTTTTCGAAAGAATATTAAGATTTTACTTGTGAAAAATCTTGACAATATTCTTATTAATTCCACGTGCTCATCTTACCTGTATGTATATTATTTATACAACATATATGCTTTCGTATATAAATGGTATAGGTAGAAATTTTATCATTATACATATACACACAAATAAATTATATACGTAATGATAATACGTCAGGAACAAAATTTTATAATTATACATATACACTTATTTAATTTTAATACTCCAATCATGTAAAACATCAGGAACAAAATTTAAAGTGGCAGCGGTTTTTTTCCTTGGTGGCTCGAAATATTATTGTAAAATAAAAAAAATGGATTCAAAATTTCAAACTAAAATGTGTCTATTAAGTCGAAATTCACCGATGTTTAAAATTATTAGTATATAATTAATTTGATATTCAAATGGGAGACGCTATTATGACATCCTTTGAGGTAGTTTAAGGAATAATTAAGAATATACTCAAATTAAATTTTCACTAATGTACAATCCGTCTCATCTTAAGTTTTGTGCCACCCGTGTTTGATCACAAGATGAACAAATTTATTAATTTTATGTGAACATTTATTAAAGTTTACTCGTATTTTTCTTTACTCATTTTTTAACTTTTTTTAAAAATATATATAATAAGAATCAAACGGGCTACTAATTATTTTTTTTATAAATAAATCTAGGGATGAAAGTAATTCAGGTTGGGTTGAGTTTTCGGTCGAAAAAAATCAATCGTCACTTTTCGGATCGATTTTTAAAATTAAAAAAACCATCCTAGAACTATTTTGAAAAAAAATAAAAATCACTCTTTAACGAGTCAATTTTTTCGAAGCTCTACTTTTATATAATTATATTTTTAAAAATATAAAATTAATTAAAATTAATATAAAAATATTTAAGTTTATATTAAAATATACTACTAAGAGTTTAATAATTTGATAGAGAAGTATGAAATTTTATACAAAAAATATTCTATATATAATAAAAAATTGATAATATATGTATTAATTATATAAATAAAAAACTAACTAATTTTTACTACCCTAATTTTAACGAGTGAATTTTAATTTATTAAAAATTATCCAAAATTATATTCAAATTCTTAATTTTTGGTTCGATTTTTTCAAATCGATTGAATTTTTCTTACTGCCCTAAATAAATCAATAATTAAATATTAATAATTGCTTTACTATTAATATTATTATATTAATATATATAAAGTATGTTCCAAGCCGTGTGTACTTTGCAGAACGTTGTGGCCCAATTCTCAATAATTTTTATTGCAGCAAATTATTTTTGCCCTAAAGTTGCACTTCTACTTCCGACGTGGAGCTCGCCGCCGGGAGGACGCGGTGCAGGCGCCGACGCCGGCTCTCGCATCCCTCGTCCTCCTCGTCGTCGCGGCAGAGATCTACGGAGGCCGTCCGGCCCAAGCACTTCGTGGAGGCCGTCGCCCTCGACGCCGCGCTCTCCGCCGACAGACTCGCCGCTGCACCCGCCGTCGCCGTCCTCTTCCAGGCACTCTCTCCATCACGCCCGCCCTAGTCCTTTTTCCACGTTAATTGCATCCAATTTTTTTTTCTTAGTCGCCGATGTGATAGAACACACGCGTCTCCACGTCTACATCTTGTTTATTTACCCTTTTTTTCTCTTATTTAGTTCGATCTTTAAAATTTAGACTGGTGCCCGCGCATCAGTGTTGTCGGTATCCATCGGACCCGAACAGTTTTGTCTTCCAGTTGTTCGTCAAATCATCGCCTCTTCGTTTCTGCTCCGTCGTCTTCTTTGATTTCTCTCGTTTTTTTTTCTCTCTTTTTTTTCCTTTTAGGGCTTCTCCTTTGTCCCACTGTTGCCCACATAAATGGCGTCTGCTGCTTTATCCTTTTCCCCTGTCATGGGAAGATGTGCGGTGTCCATGTCTTTGTTAGGTGGTTTAACAAGGCGAAACGCTTCGCATGGCTTCTCCTCCTCTTCACGTCCTTTCTCTTCATCTGCATTGCCACTGACAAAGGGACTGAGCAAATATGGATGGGTGGGGATGGGGGGGTGGCGTGTGTTGGTGGTGATGTTGGAGGTGGCGGTGGTAGTAGTAGTAGAAGTAGCTTCCTCTCTGATCCTGCTTTTTCTCTTCATCGTCTGTATTCCTCTGATCCCTTTTGACCCCCCATTGCACTCGTCAGTTCGCTGCAGTTCCGTTTATTGTGCGCTCAGTGTTTTGGTGTCGGGGGGGGGGTGGGGGGGAGAGAGAGAGCAAAGAGGAGGGGGAGAGAGAGAGAGATGGGGGGGTCCTGGAAGGGACTGACGGATCGGCCATAAAACCAACAGTTAAAGTGGGATGCACTCGCAGCAGATCTCCTCGCCCCCCACCCCATCTCACCCCACAAGTTGGTTGCATTAGCTGCTGGCCGCTGCTGGTGCGGGCAGAGAGCGGCAGCAGCTGCAGCAGAAGCAGCTGCGCGCGGCAGGATATGGAAGCTGAACGAAAGCGACCTCACTCACTTATTACCTACTTCACGTTCTTGCCGGCCGGAGCTATTCAGATTCGGCAAGGGGAAAATAATTAAACAATAGATACTTAATACCGACACCATTGTTACCACAATGATCAATAATATATTCCTAATTATATATATATATATATATATATATATATAGAGAGAGAGAGAGGGGAGAAAAATGATAATGTAATACAGGTTATTGTCAAATGATTTTACCCATACTTTTTTTTATTTTTTTATTAAAAATTTAGAAAATAATTGATGATAATTAAAAATAACATTTCTATGCTATATCAAGTAATAATAAAAAGCTATTATATTTGTTATGAAGGGTAATAATGTATAAAAAATTGAAAATAATAAAAAGAAGGACTATTATTTTTTCAATCTCTCCTAAATTATAATGAATTTTGCGTTTAATCCTAAATTATAAATTTACCGTATGACATGCTTAAATTTTATTACGGTTTTCACTTTAATTTACCTTATCTAATTTTGCTAACTTTTTCATTTTTAATGAAAAGAATAAAATACCCTTTTATGAATTGTTCTAATGTTTAAAATAAAATATTTTGACAAGTTAACCATATCAAAGATCCTCTTTTTTAATATTTAAAGTTTTTTATATTTTATCATTATATTATGATTTTATTCTTTAAAAACATTAAAATAAAGGGCAATTCGTGGAAGGGTATTTTAGTCTTTTCATAAATAAAAATTAAAAAATAACATAAAATTTAACAAAAATCATGTGGAAAAGACTAAAGTGAAAATCACGATAAAATTTAAGAACGTCAGTAAATTTATATTTCAATATTAGATGCAAAAAAATTGCTATATTCTATGGAAAGTTTAAGAAAGTAATTCTAGAAATAATTTGCGATGTTTTTTATTATTAATGATCTACTAAATTATTAATCAAAATAAATAATTATATATATATGTTGTTTAGAGCCTACTCAATAGGAGTGGCACTCTACCCTTTTCAGGGCTCAGGACACTCCCCCACCCCGACCTCGCCGACCACACTTTGACATCGTCCCGAATCCTCGGTCCGAGGAGAATTTCATCCCCCATCCCCGAGGGGACCCGATTATTCGTAGAGGTGTTACCTCGATGGCAAACATGGAAGTCGTAGAGGTGTTATCGCCTCTCCCGCGTTTGGCTGTCGAGCGCCACCTCTCCCTCATCCAATCGTCGAGCGTCCCCTCTCCAGCGTCTAGCCCCTCCTCGCTCAGACATGGGAGTCGAAGCCGCAGGCCCTCCTCCGCCCTCGAGCATCACCCCTTCCCCCCACCCCCACCCCCACCCCCACCCACCCCCCGCAAGTTGTCATTGCCTCCTTCAAGATGAACGTCGAAGCCATCGCCCCTCCTCCATCGAGTGTCGCCTTTGCCCCTCCTCCATCGAGCACCGCCGCTGCCCCTCCTCCTCCATGGAGTGTCGTTGATGTCTGTCCTCATCCGTCGAACGCCACCGCTTCACCTCCTCCTCAATCGGGGCAATGATGTTAGGGATTTATTGGTTAAGGAGAGAGATTGTGATGTTTGGAACAATATTGTAAGACCCGACCCAGCCATCGACCCGGATTGTCTAACTGGTCAGGTCGGACCGGTTGGACCGGGTAGAACCGAATGGTCGGACCGGATAATATAAATTAATAAAAAACAAAATAAGTTCAAGTGACTATTATAATATTATTAATATGTAACATATTATTTAGCAAAAATATAATGTAATATAATAAAATAATTCAAATCAAATAATGTAATAAGGTAAGAATAAATTAAATTATCAATTGAATATTTTCTAAATAAAAAATCTTGTGAGTAATTATAAAAAAATAAAGATATCAATGAAATTTTATATATGTGATAAAGAAGAATATTGAAACATAAATTTAAATATATACATGATATTTAAAAAAATTAATATTTTTTGTACATTTTACAAGTTGACCCGGCCGGGTCGGTCAAACCCATCGGGTCGGCCGGTTGAACCCGGATTTGACCGGGTCGAAGCGGGTCAACTTTATGCTCGGATTTTGAATGATCCGTGGGCCGTTTTAGTGCCCGGACACCGGTCTGACCGGCCGGACCGGATCTTACAACCTTGGTTTGAAAGAAAGTAAGAGAAAAAAATAAGATTATATATATATATATATATATAAATAAAGAGAGAGAGGGAGAGTGAACAGTTAAGATGTAGCATATATAATCTGATGATTGATATTTAAATAATTTATATATAGAATATTATGACGCGAGAGTTCGGAGCTCCGTGAGACGGACTGAGCTGCCCCCACCCCGATCCCCGAAAGAAGGAGCGGGGGCAGTTTGTCCCCCATTCTCGCTCCCATAGAGGAAAAATTCTCCGAATTTGAAGTCTCAAACGGAGATTCCCCGTAAGCCCCGCAGGAGGCGGGAAATATTGTCATCCTTACTATTCAATAATAAGCAGTGCAGTGAATTGTCCTTAGAAACTCCTCATGGCTCCATTCGAACCCCCCTATTGTAATTATTACTTATATGAGTTAATTATTTTAAGTAAAAAATAAAAAAATGACAAATTTATCTAAGAATATAGTCGCTCTCAAATTTAAAAGTTTGTAAACAATAAAGTTTCATCGCAAGTTTAGTTTACTCAATCATCATGAGACGTGTGTGTCCGGAATGACATCACATTAATCAAACACAACGATAGATCCAGACTTTAAAACATGACCAATGTGCATGTCGCGTGTCCCAAACTTAGGATGGCATCACGTTTGTACAAGGTCGAAAAAATCGCACACACATATACACCCAAATGAACCACTCGATACAATTATTTATTTTTAATACTGGAATCAACTAAAACCTCTATAACAAAATTTAAATTGGCAGCGTTTTTTTTTCCTGGGTGGTTCTTAACAAATTAATTTTTAAGGTGTCTTTGGGTCGTAGAATTTGAATTCTGAATTAATTAATTCGATAAAAAAAAGCTTAGATTTAGTGTTTGAATGAAAATTTAAAAAGTTGATTTGATAAATAAATTTTAATAAATGTTTGGATAAAAATAACAATGAGTTTAATAACTTTATTTTTATAATATAGTAAATACTATATTACAAAATATTATAAGTATTTAAGATAATATAAAAATATTTAATGAATAATATAATCAGTAAATATAAATTAATAATATTTTACTATATTATAATACTAATTTAAATATATAAAAGATATTTAATGTTGAATCAAATAATTTATTTTACAACATGAATGATAATATATTAATAAATATATATACACATTACAAAATAATTGAAAGCCAAAAAACAAAAGAAAATAAGAAAAAATATGTCGTCCTTACTTCCAGCAATAACTAAAATTCTCAAAAAACACGTTGATGGGAACTATGTTTTGGGTGCTCAGACCAAGTGTAAATAACTTTTGTTAATTGAAGAATGAGAAATGTTTTATGTTAATTTGAAAATGTATAAATCAGATGCTAACATGTCTAGAGCAGAGATACTTAGCGCAGCATATTACCCAACATTATATATTACTTAATATAATAATATTCTTTATTAAAATATTAATGATGTGCATTATCTTATTTATTATATATAAATAATCTCTATAAAAATTTAAACAATATTATTAATGTACAACAATTAATTTACCTCTGGATCATCGTGCATAATCAGTTCAGATAAATGACATATTTAAATAATAAATTTTAATCATTTGTCAATTATTAATTAGTGGATCAACGATTTAGATCCGCTCAATATCCCTGTAGAACAAGAGAGTTTTTACTAAGTAAATTAAATCCGAAAATATTAGAGAATATATTTTTTATTCCTAATTTCAAGCTAAACTTTATCATTCGGTTAAATATTCCAATAGAAATTGATAAAATTTAAAATTAAATAAATTTGTTTAAACATTTGATATATTTTAAATGAAAATAATGATGATAAATTACTAATATATTAATATTCATAATAATATCATGTGGACAATAATATATAACAATCTCAGTAAATTAATAATATTAGTTATGTTGATAATAATATTTTTAATTGTTGATATCCTCGTATATATAAATAGGTCCACCCATCAAATCACAAGTGATTAAATCTCAACATTTAAAATATTATTTATTTGAATAGTTGATTAGCAAAAAGATGTTGGAAAGAGACACCAAGTTCATATATATATATATATATATATATATATATATATATCATGTGGACAATAATATATAACAATCTCAGTAAATTAATAATATTAGTTATGTTGATAATAATATTTTTAATTGTTGATATCCTCGTATATATAAATAGGTCCACCCATCAAATCACAAGTGATTAAATTTCAACATTTAAAATATTATTTATTTGAATAGTTGATTAGCAAAAAGATGTTGGAAAGAGACACTGTCATATATATATATATATATATATATATATATATATACATCCTTTATTTATGTAAGATTAAAAGGAATCAAATTAGATGGAACATATAAGTCAAATTGCCAGAGGCAATCTATATAGACATCCTCCTATTCACAATAGAGTAATGTGTTGAAGTAGAATTTTAAATTTAAATTATCAGTAATTTGAAAGGATTATTCGTAACGTAATACCCCCTTTGTGATATGTTTTGATAAAAGCAATCGATTAAGGTCGAATAATTTCGCGTCAGTGTCGAGAACAGTATTAATGCAATATTCTCTTATGTCTAATTTTGCTTAATTATATTTAGAATATGACACAACTATGCCTAAATTAATCTGTTAATGTCTAAAATTGTTTATCATGTTTATTATATTTACGGTTAAAAAAAACTTAAAACGGACAATATTTGAGAAAGTTACGTATTCCATTAATATTCGCCTGGATAACTAAGGATTTATTTGATAAAAGGTTAATGAATTGTAAAATAATATGTATTTATTCTTAGTTCCACTCACTAGAATAATATTATCTCATAATAGGATAAGAACAAATTCTTCTCTATTATTTTTTATTTTATAATTATTACTATAAAATTAGTAAAATTAACATCCGATAAACAAATTGCTATAATTATTACGCTCTTAAGTCGCTACCGCGAGGCCACAATATGAGTAGGGGTGTGAGTAAAAATCCAAAAACAGAAAACCTAAAAATATAGAAGTCGACCCAAAATAAAATTTTTAGGCTTTTTAAATTCGGAAAAAATTAGGCAATTTTTAAATTTTTAATATTACCATTATACTTTAAATACTTATAGTATATATGGAATTACTTAATAAACATGACATTTTTCTCATTAAATGCATAAAAATCTCTATAAGTCATAGATAATAGTATTACAACGTATAATATGTAATTAATATCAATTTATAAAATACAACACCACTTACATCACTTCATATTATCAATATTTTTATAAATACAAAATTTATAAAAAAAAACATTTAGGACCGATCTGAAAAAAATAATTAATTCTAAAAAACTATTCAAAAGATATAAGGTGATCTTTTTAATCGAAAAAATCCTTTCGACCGTACTACTTTCACATAAACTTTTTTGAACACTTGTTAAAGTTTAATAAATTATTTTTCTTTATTCATTTTGTACAATAAATAATCGATCCAGTTACTATTTTTTAGGGTTTTATTTTTCTGAACTTATAATATTAAATATCAGAATAATTAAATACAATAAAGAATCAAACGGGCTACTTATTTTTTTTCGTGAACAACTCAATAATAAAATATTAGAAAGTGCTTTACTAATAATATTTTATATATTGTATATAAACTACACTCCAAGGCGCTGCTTATAAAACGTTGTGGCCACCTTCATCCTGCGCTACCACCAACCTCAATCAATTTTATTGCAGGAATTGTTTTTGCCCTAACGTAGCACTCACTACTACTTCAGATGTCAAGCTCGCCGCCGGGAGGACGCAGTGCAGGCGACGACGCCGGGGAGGGCGTGCAAGGCGTCGAAGATGCTGCCGGGCGCCGCCGCCGGCTCTCGCATCCCTCCTCGTCCTCCTCGTCGTCGCGGCAGAGATCCGCGGAGGCCGTCTGGCCCGAGCACTTCGTGGAGGCCGTGGCCGTCCGGGTAGCGGTCGATGCTGCGCGCTCCGCCGGCAGACTCGCCGCTGCACCCGCCGTCGCCGTCCTCTTCCAGGTTCTCTCTCACTCTCGTCCGCCCTAATCCTTTGCATTTTAATTGCGTTGCCTAGTCGCCGATAGCACGCATTTCTACGTCTACATCTTATTTGTTTACCTTTTTCCCCCTTATTTAGTTCGATCTTTAAATTCTGACTGGTGTGTGCGCAGAAGTGTTGTTGGTATCCATCTGATGCAATTTGCACGAGTGCAAAAACTCGTCTTCCCCTTGTTCAGGAGAATGCCTTCTTTGATTTTTCTCTTCTTTGTCTTCCATTTCCACTCGTTTCTGCTCTTCTTTTTTCTTTTATGATCGCTAGGGTTTTGGGGCTTCTCCTTTTTCCCATGTATTGTTGCCTACATGGTACACTATATTAGCTTGTTTGTCTTCTGCTGCTTTATCCTTTTCCTCTTTCATGGGAGGAGGTGTGATATCCGTGTCTTTGTTAAGTTTAGCAAGGCGAGTCATTTCAACTGGCTTGTCTTCGTCACGTCCTTTCTCTCTCTGCATTGCGACTGACAAGGACTGGGCAAATATGGATGGATGGGATGGGGGTGGTGGTGTGGGGTGTGAGGTGTGGGAGCAAGTTGTAAAAGGTCGCGGGTGGCGTGGCGTGCGGTGATGGTGGTGGTAGTAGAAGTAGCCTCTGATATTTTCTCTTCATCTGTATTCCTCGGATCCTTTTTGACCCCATTGAACTCGTCAGTTGCAGCTCCTGCTGCCCTCTCTCCCCCTCTATCTCCCTCTCCCACCATCTCTCTCTCTGTCTCTGTGCGTCTGCCTGCCTGTTTCGCGCCCCCGCCTGCCTGCCTGCTTTAACTCCGCGATACATCCCTTCGTTACTTTTCTTTTCTTTTCCATCGCTTTGCTTTCTTTAGGTTTTAATGCATGAGCTCTCGTAGAAATGAACGAAAAAGTGTGCTCGGATTCTGTCCTGTTGCTACCGTTACTGGTAAAAATGCATGAGACGGATTGGATTGAATACCAGAAAGCGTAGCGAGAGGCACGGAATAGACCACAAGATAGATCGAAGCTCCACAGGCAGCAGCTACGCTCGAAAGTGGAGAGAGAGAGAGAGAGAGACCCGTCGCTTTCGTTGCCGTTTTGATCCTTTTTTGGGCGGTCTTTTCTTACCCATTTCAGGAACACTGTGGAGTGAGTGTAGGGGGAGACATTGGTAAGTTAAACGGAGTGTGATTGGTGTTTTGTTTTTTTTCGTTAATTAATTGCATCATCCGCATCATCAGGTCCCTAATTGAACCTCAATGGATCGATGTGCAAACCCCAAGTTAATTAGTTTAAGTCATGTGGATCAGGACTCATGCATTTTGACTGGTTCGGAAGGGAGGAGGAGAGAAGGATTCCCTTTGGTTTGATTGCATTGGTTTATGCATATAAAAAAAAAGAAGTAACAATCACAAGGACGTGGTCCGTATCTTCAGTATTTTTATTGGGGTGACACCAAAATAAAGTGATAATAATAATTTTGAATTTCTTTTAATGCTGGAAAAGTAAAGAAATTTTGAATGGGAGAAGTGCCAGCAAAATTAATCAGCATTGGGAAGGACGAGATAACATATTGATTAGTATAAATAGAAGCTAAATGCGTACATTTTTTATATTTATATTGATATACGTGTGCAGTTTCTTCTTGGAAATGACAGTGTGGGAAAAGAAGGGGCATTTGCCTTTTCTTTTTATTGATTTCCTGCTAAGTGTGGAGAACCTGCCTGCAGCTATCAAGCCTTTGCTGCCTCCGAAGACCACCTCCACAACTTGGTTTCATCTGTTCCACCCCCTCTTCTCCTCCCTGCTGCCCTGCGCCCAAGGCACCTCCACCTATCAGTCTGTCTCTCCTCTCTCTCTCCTTGCTCACACCTTCGCACGTCCTCATGTTCCAAAGTTTGGCTTTGCACGCTGCAGTCTTCACATGGACCCCGCCTCCTTTTCACTCCCCTCCATATGTCTTATCTAATTTACCCCATCACATCTTCTGTTCCTGTTTGCTTTTTACCCCTCTTTCTCTCTATCTGTGGATGGTGTGGCAGCAGCAGGCAGCTGTTCTCCAGTACAAGATGATCTCAACTATCGAGAGCTTCTAATTCTTAGCTTTTCATATTAAAAAGGAAAACCCATTGACATGCTTGGACTATGTTTGCATGCGTTCTGTATGGCCAAGTCCCCCACTTTGTTCGCCCTTCTTTTTTAATATTTGAGGGGTGATGTGACGTTATATATTTCGTGTAGGGTTTTATATTGTCGCCTTTCGACGTCTCTCTCTCCTCTTTCAATTCTTTCTTTCTTGGTATAGGTCAAAGAGCCGTACTGCTACAGCTCTATACGCTTCTGTACCTTGACTAATCTCTCTCTGCCTGCGGTTCCATGAGGCCAGCCTCAGCCAGCCAGCCAACTGCTGGGATGTCCTTTGCCCTTATTCTTCTTTCCCCCTCGCCATGGCAGGGGCAGTGCAGGGTGCAGGCAATGCAGCAGTGGCCCTTAAGAAGCTTAGCCTGTGGCATGGTTTTTGTACCCCTCCCGCTGCTGCCGACAGGCTTGCCATCTTTCTTTAGGGCCCTCTGTGCATGATGTGCAGTGTAGTTTGGAACAGCGATATCAATCACCTGATTGGGAGATCCGTCTCCCCCGGGGACCACCCGTACACATCTAAGTACGACTTCGGAATCTCCATCTGATTACGGTCCCCTCTGCATGCTATCGACTTATGTTTTCCCCATCCCCACCCACGCCACCCCACCGCCCCTTCTTATTTTTTCCTTCTGTTCTCGGCTCTACTCTTCGACTCAATCAACTTGTTTAAAAAAAAAACGGAAATGCTTGACGTGGTTGGTGTTCTTTTTGTTTGTGACATCTTATGATTGAAGAGTTGGCAAACATCTTCTGGTTAGCCAGAAGTAATTGCTGTTCTCAGTCTTCGATGTTTAGATAGGCAACAAGCTATCAGAAGGCAGTAATTTATATTATTGCACTATACAATTAGTTACTTCAGTATATAAACTGTTTACAATTGCAGTATTAAAAGATAATTGCAGCATTCAAAGATAGCTTTGATAGCCAACGAATCTATCAGTTTATGGCACACTCTTAAGTTGTTTTTTCTCACTCTTAACTTAGTTGTCTCACTCTTAAGTTGCCTTTCTTTTTTCACTTTTAACTTAGTTGGCTCACTCAAGTTGTGCTATTCATGACTTCTTTTTGCAACAAGTAATTAGTTAGTGCTGTTAACATTTCACTGAGATGTCTACGAATTCTTAAGAAAAATAAGATGGATGGTTAAATCATGAAGAGGTTACAAATTTTCCTATCCCAATTAAATCTATTATGGGCTCCCTCCTGGTCGACGTTTCTGCTTCTCCACAGAAGTACACTTAGTTGGTAGGAGGGACATCTAAATTCCCTCACCAATTTGATTATGTATAGTAATGAATAAAATTTGTTAAATCAATTAATTAAACATGTTTATATGATATATGTGTGTGTGTATTGGTATAATAATATAGTGGATTATGTATTTATATCCAAGGTTGTAAATGTTAATGAGTAATATGTTTTAATATTTAATATAGAAGAAAAACTCCGCCTATGTTTTATAGCCGGTCCCAAGCCCGGATAAAGGAGAAGGGTTGTGTTAGGTCCCGACAGCCAGCGTAAAATCCTGTCGAATCTTATGAACATGGATCAACGAGCGTGATCCATGTAGCCGACCCCACCTAGTGGGATAAGGCTTTGTTGTTGTTGTTGTTGTATTTAATATAGAAGAAAAGTTTTATGACTACAAAAAGAGTTTGCTTTTAAGGATAAAAATAATAGTCGTAGCAGTTTAATACAACAACAACAAAGCCTTATCCCACTAGGTGGGGTCGGCTACATGAATGAGATTCGATAGGGTTTTACGTTGGCTGTCGTAGCAGTTTAATAACTAAGATAATTTGTTTCATATAATGTACACATCGTCGACAACAAAAACAATTTAACTACTCATAAAATAATATGAAATTTATATATTTTTTAAAAAGAATTAGTGACTAAGCCATAAAATACATTCAATATACATGTGAATGTTAAAACAAATTTGTTTCTTAAATACATATTTTAAGATTAGATAAAATAATGAGATGTTATTGCCATAAATAAGAAATCAACATATTTTACTTTATATTACAAATCAGCTGCTTAAATGCTATTGATGTTAGATCGTCACTTCGTAAAAAGATTACCATATACTAATGTTAAATTGGATACAACTGCGTTTTCCGTATTTCATCTGAATTCTTATATTAAACTTTGTTAATCATTTGTTTAAAGTCGATCTCATTCATCATCTATTAACTTTAATAGTAGTAAAATGGTACATAATAAAGAAAATAGAAAATAAAGAGTTCATAAATTTAAATGAAAATCGAATATTAGACCTCTAAAATTGCCTTACTACAAAGTTGGATACAAGTGTGTTTTTCTTATTTGATCTCACTTATATTAAACTTTGTTAATATCTTGTTTAAAGTTGGTCTCATTGGTCATCTATTGACTTTAACAGTTGAAAAGGAAAATAGAATAATGAGTAATTTTCTTGTTCTATTTCTTTTTTAACGTTGTATTTTATCTTGTTTTCATTCTCCTCATGTATTTCCGAGGGTTTCTTTATCAGGACCTTCTGTATATCAAGCATGCCTCAGCATTTTCTGTTAGTTGATAAGAAATAGTCAAATTGAGTTCATAGCATGCATATACCATGATCGTTACAATCTCGGTGCTATTGTAATGCATGTTACGCAGTTGCTACGATCATGCCGGGTCAATTTGGTGAAGGCTGCATTTCGGGGATTTATTTCTTTTCTTTTTCCAATGTGAAGTAGTTTTTTTCCCTCGATTGGTGTTTGATAACAATATTTCTCCCATCTTTATTACAGATTGCTTTGGCTGCAAATGAGAGATTGCTCTCCTGCCTTTTTCCCATAACAAATTCTTTTTATTTGCCTTTTTCTTTTGTAGTTTACACTTTACAGACACTTCTATGGAAAAGTAGTAATTAAAATAGAAAACGTATATTTTCCAAAAATTATTTTACGTTTAATGGACTAGCTCTTTTTATAAGCATTAAACGACTCCCATTTCCACCAAGAAACAATCCCATTTAAATTTTTTATTGATTTTCTCTTTAATATATGTTTCCTCTTATCATCCTTCTGAACAACTATTTTCTAAGTTCTGCTTTCTAACATGTTTTCTTGGTTTTCTTATTCCGAATATGAACTTTCTTATTCCGAATATGAACTTTATTACTTTAACCACTCTCTTTCTTTTTCTTTTGGCCAGTCTCTCCTTGCTATGATATTTTGTTGTTTCTCTATTGTTTTCTTCGTTGTTTTAAATGGAAATTATGTTAAGTAATTTTGTGTTTCCTCGAGAACTTAGAGAACTAATGAAATATTATCTAGTTATACATTACATAACTATACGACGATGCCAAATCACTATCATCAAACAGCACTACTATAATTATGTAAATAATCACAATCATCAAACGGTACCTTCTACAGTTATGAAGATATTAAATATTATCAAACAATAGATAAGTTCAGGAAGTTATTATCCAACCGAAGTTGTAATAGTCTCATAGGTTTGCTTTTCTTCTTAAGGTCTTCTTTTCTTATGGTATTTTACATTACAAAAAGAATATGTTTTTTTTTCTTTCTTTACAAAAAGTAATCAGGTGGAATGGGTACCTTTTCCATGTAACGCTCATCCAGAATTTATTCGTTCTTCCAAGGTTTCACTTATATAGTAACATATTTTCTTTTTAATCTTTTTCTATTACTTGTATTCAACTTCTTTATCACATGTTTATCTCTTATCATTTTTCCCTTTAATATCTTCAATAACTCATTTTAAAATTATTTAGCATTCCCTCTCAAAACGATTTACTTTTTTTTGTCATTTTATTAGTTGTTTGTGTAACGTATTGACATGTATAATTTTATTACTTCTATTAGAATAGTCACTATAATTTATAATGTAATCAACCAAACTTTTAGTAAATTCTTAAATCATCTTGATTTAATTTTCTTTTGGGCCGAATCTTGATTTTAGTTTTTCGTTCCTATAGACATAGAACCATAGAAGATCTAGATTTGAACGATTCCTCTAAGTATCTTCAGTTGGATCTCTAAACTATATATTGCAATATGTTTGAGCTTAATTCTATCGTTTTATTAGTATGTGAAAACTTATAAAATTACTTTCATTAGAGATACAATCGCATTACCTTTCACGAGGTCATAAGACTAAACTGACACAAAATTTCTTTTCACGGCCTTCTCGTTTATGGCTTTGCACATCACGTTGTTTTCCCAGGATATCATAAAAGCAGCAGAGAACATTTTCCTGTTAGGATGCTATCTCACTCCTTGTAATAAGGTTTATAATGGGACATGCTGTAATATGCCAACAGAAAAAGCTGAAATAAGTGCTTATAGCACAGGATTTTGTTCACCAGAATTAATTATAAATGTATTGTCCTGTTTTCACCGTGAGAAAGAAGTCAGGAAGAAGACTTGTGGAATTAACCCTTCAGAAGGGAAATGAAGGCACTGATCAATGGTTTATTATAAATTGTGTATGTATCTATTTGTTTTTATTTGAGCGGCACTTTCTCGGCTCAACGGGAAATGTTGTGGTTCATATTTCTTTACACTAGTATGGTGTGCTGCACCTTAATCTATGAAAGTTTAAACTCTAACGTGCACGGTATTTTATACTCACTGACATCATGAAATCAACAGCGCATTTGTTTATCCTAATCGGAATTATCTTTGAAAAGATCCTAGTGACTGTTTATATTTTTTATGTTTCCACTGTTTATACTTTGATGCAAATGTATAAAATTGAGTCTGTAGCCTTTGTCTCTTTGATAGCAATATTGTGTTTGGAGAATATTCCACCATGGTTTTCCTACCCATCTGTTCTGTAGTGGTTATGACTAATGATGTTTGTACGTGTCATAAAATTTGCAGCCTGTTGATATGTATCTTCAAAAAGGTCTCTCGGTTTCATGTTTTCTGATACTGTAATTTGGAGTATATCTGTTTTGTTTGTTGTCGTTTGACCATTGATTTGGCTTGACTATTAATTTTAGGTCAGTTTGTTCTTTCGATACAGATTCGTTAGGAGATAAACGTGAGATGTCTATTATTACTCCAACTGCTAAATCAAATTTGGATGTTTTATTATGAAATGTTTTTGAAACCCTGGAATCGCAATCGCTTCAGTGAGAACAGTTTTGAAACCAAATTTGGTGGATAACAATATTGCAACTCACACAGAAGTTCTGTAACTGATCGTTAATTTCAATAGCTGCTTGTATTTTTTTAATGTCATTTTTTTTTTCTTTTAACTTCGTCTATGTTTTATAGTCGATCCCAAGCTCGGATAAAGGAGGAGTGTTGTGTTAGCTTTCGACAGCTAGCGTAAAATTATGTCGAATCTTATGAACATGGATCAACGAATAATACCGAAAGGTTTGGTTACTAATAAAGCGGAATGACGTCGTATGATTCATGTAGCCAATTCCACCTAGTGAGATAAGGTTTTGTTGTATTTTTCTTTTCTTTTGTTTTGTTTTCCTATTTACAATCTGGTTGGCACTCTTACTTTTAGTGTTTTTTAGGTTCATAAATATTGCCTTTTGCCAAGTTTCTTATGATTTCTCAAGTATTTTTCTTGTATTACACCTTATGATCATAAAAAAAGTAATCTCAGAATCATGGATTTATGTACTTCGTCAGTTAAATTTTAAGTTTGTTTCTGATGCAGCTATCGATTACACTTCATGATTATTGAATTATTTCGGATTTTGGCCTTATTTCTTTTAATCAAAACTATAATAATAAATTTGATCATTATTAACACTTCATCAGCACTGCCCCTTTTCTTACCTGATTTTTCTCACGTAGAGAAAAACCCGCCATATTATCTCCTACGAATGCCTGTAGGCTCCATGTACTTTTGGTTTTTATGTAGTGCTTTGTTCACTCTGAAATAGTTGATGTACTGATTGAATTGTACGTTTTTAACCCGAAGGAAGACGTGATGTTCTCAATATGAACATTTTGCCAACAACATGCTGGATATAAATTTCAAGTTGTGTTTTCTTTATCACTCGTTCGACAAGATATCTTGCAGCTTTCCTTCTTGGCATTTTAAAATGGCTTCTTCTTTCCCCATTCTGAGATTTATTTATTTGATGTTTGCTTATTATGCTGAAATTCTCTCCAGTTCTCTTTCCATTATCACTTTATCCTCTTTCTGTATAAAATGTGTCATTTTTCTGTTTTCCCTGATGAGAATTTATATTTCAACAAAAAGTATATTATTCTTTTCATCGATAAAAAATATTGTACATAATTTTAAGCAAATTATATTGTCCTGGGAAAAAAATTTATGCTCGTTGTATTTCTCTCTTTGATGGTCAACGCAGTTGACCTAGGTTCTGACTAATCAGTGACTGAGAACTGTGCGCGCGCGCGCGCGTAATTGCAGGTGTGCTCGACGTGGCGTAACGTCTCGCGCTCGGAGCTCTTGTGGCAGCAGCTCGCCCGCCGCGTGTGGCGCCGTGGCCGGAGCCCTGAACTGCCGTCTTGGCGGGATGAGTTCCTGCACCTCCACCGCACAGGCTGCAACTTCCGTTACCGGCGATCCGTCAACTCCCGACTGCTTCCGCCTTCCGTCCCGGCTCTCGCTTGCTGCCGTCTCGCCATCTCCGACGACCACCTCGCCGCCGGCTTCCTCGACGGATCCGTCATCCTCTTCGACATCCCCGTCGGCGGCCACCAGCTGGCCACGTACGGGCCGGACCCGCATCGCGATCGCCTCGGCCGTTTCTCCCAGTCCATCTCCGGCTTGGCCCTCCTCTCCGATCCCGCCCGCCTGGTCTACTCCTCCCACGACGGAGACATCCACGTCGCGCCGCTCGACGACGATCCCATCTCCGGCGCTTCCCGCAGGGCGCATGTTGGGAACGTCGTGGAGGACGGCACGCTGGTCGATTTCGCCGCCGACGACAGGTGGTGGATCGGCCTGTTCGCGGGCGTGCCCGGCCGGTCCTGGCGCGTGTGGGACGCCGTGACGGAGGAGCTCGTCTACGCCGGCGGCTCCTTGACGGACGCGGACGCGGTGCTGGGCTGGCGCGTGCTGGCTGACTGGTACGCTCAGGGCATCGGCCGCGTGAGGATAGCCGCGCCGGGAATGGTGGTGGGCTGCACCGCCTCCGCCGTCCAAGTCGTGGACGTGGATGCCAATATGGGTTTCGTCCTCGGCGAAGCAAACCTCCGGCGGCGGGGTGCGGTGGTTGAGACGGTCGACGCGTGCGACGGCCGCGTGGTGGCCGTCGACCTGGGTGGAGTGGCCAAGGTCCGAAGCGTGCCGGAGTTGGAGGAGGTGTGCCGGTTCAACGCGACGGGGAGGAGGGGGGAGGGGCAGCAGCAGCAGCTGACGCTACGGCAGCATCAACAAGGTAGGGAGATGGTGGGCTGCATGAACTGGGGCTACGCCATGGTGTTCTCCGGGCATGCCATCAGGGTGTGGGACGCCATCACCGGCGAGTACATGTACAGCATCAGGGAGAGGATGGGAGGGTTGGGGGGTGCCATGGCCGCCAGCGATCGCTATGTCGCGGCCTGGTCTAGCGGCGGCGGGTTGCAGCTGTGGGACTTCGGAGCCTTGTAACAAGCAACAACGACAACAGGACACGGGACGAGTGCTAGGCGCCGCGGTGTCCATGGGACGGCGATTTGTTGTTGCATGCTGTTTGCTGGCAGCTGGGCGACTGCGGCGGTGACGGCGGTGTGGGAGTTGGACAACATGCTCATAAGTAACCACATTTTGCTGTTTATTTTTTGTAATTTTGTTTTTATTTTTCTCTGTTTCATGCTTTGCCAAGCCACAACTTAGTAAGAACTTGGGACATTAATATTCAATACACAACTGGGAAGAAGGATGCAAATAGGTTGCCTAATGGTAGTCGAGTTGCATGTTTTGCGTAGTTCCGGTTTCCGTCCTCTGGGCTTTGATGGAATAATCGGCAAACATGATCAGACATTTTTTTCCCCTTGTGTGGATCCGGACGGCAAAGAATAGCTTATAAAGTTTTAGCAAAAGAAATTTGTGAAAAAATGGAATTAACCCTGTTGCAAACATGTTACAAATTTATAAATCGTCAGTTGTCAGCAGGAAGAATGTCCCAGCCTTCGTCATCGTCAGTTGTACAGGTGCAACGTAAACGCTTTTGTTCCCTTTTTCTTCAATTTTATATGGGTTAATTCCTCTGCTATGACTTTTTTCACGTTTAACTTTAAATTATCAATTTACAAATTTTAGTCCTCAAATTTTTTTTAACGTGACACTTAAGTCCGTCAGCAACTTTAATCTAAATTTTATTAAGCTTTTTTTTTCTAATAACTATGAAATGACATTTTTGCCCCTTACTAATATGACAATGATGTAAAAAGTTGAAGATATTGACTCAAGCATAATATTGCATAGAAACATTATTATTAATTAACATTTTATCTATATTGATTATTTTATATTTAAAAATAGTTTCATTGCAATTTGAAACTAAGGGTAAAAATGATATTTCATAATTAAATTTAATGAAATTTAATTGAAGGACGTGAGTGTCAAATTTATAAAAGTTTGGTGACTACAATATATAAATTTATAATTTATTATTAGAAGGGAAAAGTTATAGTTGAGAGAGTATTAAAGGAATTAACCCAATTTATATACTTCTAGAAGCTTTTTTCCTATTAGAAAGGCTAAAAATAAAGAAAAGAAACGCTTAAGACAAAAGACATCCTTGGGCAAGTCCGGCTAGTTCGAGTCAATTCGGTTAAAGGATATGACCACTGTCTAATTTTAACGTTCGACAAAATCAAGTTGAGATTTGAGAATACAAAATAAGAATCAACGTTTGATGGAATCAAGTTGAGAATAAAAAATAGGAGTCACAGTCACGTGATCATGGTTTCCAACAACCATTTCGTTGGAATCAAGTTGGTTCCGTTTTTTCGTTTTTTTTTTTTTTTGGACGTGTTGTTTACCTTTTTTCATTCCGTTTTTTTCTTTTTATTTTTCTTTTCTTATTTTCCTCTCACATTACTCTTATAAAATAATTTATTTATTAAATATAATTTGATATTTTAAAATATTAATATAATATTATGTATTACTTGTCATCTTTTAAAAAAAATTAATATCTCATTAAATCTAATTTATTTTAAAACTATTTTATTTTCAGATTATATATTTTTTAATATTTTTACTAAAGAAATTTAATTTATAATGTTATTTTAATTAATTAACAAAATTATATTTCATATGTATAAAATATATTTTGAATTCAAAATTCATTAAAAAATTAATTAACACATTTATTTTTTCCTATCTAAATTTTTTCATCATTATTACATTTCACTCTATTCAAATAAACGCTGACAGGTAGAAAAGATAAAAATGAAGAGTCGGCTCATGAGGATATTAAAAGTTACATATTATTTTGAGGTAGATGGAGTAAGATTTAATGATGAGAAATGAATTAATTAATGTGGTAAAAAAATAGATGTGATGAATTAATTTTAATAATAAATATTATATTAATATTTTATTATAAATATTTATATATAATAAATCAATTATCTCATATAAAAAAAAGGTAAAAGAAAAAAGTTTGAAAATTAAAAAATGTCACGTCAACAGAAAAAAAATAAAGCATTGATCGATTCCAACATCAATAAATATGACCTGAATCACCTGATTCCATCCATGAAAATGCTTGAGAAACCTCGTTCCACGCGGAACGCCGAACGCTTGCACATCATTAGATAAACCATTTAAATGCACCAAAGTGGGAAAGAATTATGATTCAAAACACAGCATGCTACTAACAGAAAAGAGGCGACGATAGAAAACGGAACTACTTATTCTTTGTAGGCTCCGTTTTGTTATATGTAGAACATTAGAGCAACCGCTATATTATCCAGAAAAAATTTTTTTTGAGAAGATATAATCCATAACTATTGAAGGGCTTGGCAGAAATAGCATCAAGATCGGTCTACACAAACGTCCCTGCTCTACTTGTAAGTTTTTTTTTTCTTCAAAGGTGTTCCAGATAATTACTAATAAAACGGAATGACATCGTATAATCCATATAGTCAATCTCACCTAGTGGAGTAAGACTTTGTTGTTGTAAAGGTGTTCCAGATGTAAGGTTACCAATATTGCCTTAAAGAATCTACATGCAAATATTGTTATTGGATCTTGAAATTTTATTACAACATGCGCAAGGGAAAAGTGAGAGGAAACTGGAATGGAACAAACGTTCTAAGTGGCATGGCTTGAAAAGGGTTAACGTAACTAAATACTACTTAAACAGCTGCAGAATCCTCTTGCTGCCCCAATTTCTTCAATACCATATCATACACCTTATCGACTTTGACCGAGTCGACCTTAAAGAAACCATGGGCATCGGATTTTTTGGCAATATTTCCTTTCAGAATCTCCTGGACTAACACTTCCTGCATATTAAGAAAATGACTCGGCAGCAATCTATTCTGACAGCAAAATTGGTGCTCCTGCAACAAAGAAACCAGCACAAGTGTATTAGGGTCAAGTTGGTCTGCCAGAAAGACGCATGAGATTGAAAAATTGACAGAAATTTCAGGCTTCAGTAGCCTATGTACTTTTAACATGAGGTTCATTGCTACCAAGTTTGTGTGATGATTTTTTTATTAGAACTTTAGAAGTGAATGTGCAAACATCGAGAGTGTTTGGTACAACAGGTGAAATGGTAAGAAGAAACCAAGATGCAGATCTTACAGTTTCGCTGAGAAATTCCGCTCCAGGAAGCCCAGTGATATCCCATTCATCAGATGATTTTGTTATTCCCTGACCTGTTGCCGAGTCCTTTCCACCAGATTCTGGACCCACACCACCTTTAACTTTGTGACTATCAACAGTGTTCCTTGGGCTGCCATCAGATTCGACTTTTTCTTTGGTCAATGGCCGGCTTGCCTTGACCACCTTACTACCAGAAAGAACCTGCGGGTTTTCCTTAGCTTTTAGTGCATTTGCCTCCATTTCTTTCTTTCGCTTTTGCTCAATATATGCCTTTGCTTCAGCCATTGTACGACATCCAGCCGTGCGACATTCCTGAGAAATTTTGCATCACATACAATATATGAATAGCAATAAGAGTAAGACTACATTATAGAAAGAAAAAAGAAAGAAGACAAATAGATTGTTTCAAACAGCATCATGTGGACAAGAAGTAAACTTATTGAACAGATTCAATCATCCATGGCACTCTACAGTAACTTTTTTCTTCTTTCCATGTAATAAAAAATCTGAGACCAGGGCCTATTATAAAGTAGAACAATACATCAAAACCCCAAAATAAACACCGCCAATTACGGGAAATGAACCCTGGTCTTCAATAGAGAAATTGAAGTCGCAACAACACATGGTAGGTAGCAACTAGCAAATTATCAATCATCAATCTATAAACCTTGTGAGACGATTTCTTTTGTTAGAAAATTAAACAAGATTGTTTAATCAATTGTTTTGACTAAATCCCCCTCAAAATTATTTTTACCTAAATAATTTAGATCTTTTTATTCATAATTAAAAGCTATCAAATATGATATGGATGTCATAGTACTCATAGTTGCATACCTAGGTCTACATACATGAAATGGACTAGGCCAGTTGTGGCTTCAGATAGACATTGCATAGGTCAACAAAAAGAGACTGGTAATGAATAAAATCCAGACAATATCATCAAATGACAAAATTAGAGCGAATCTAAGCATGAAAAATGAATGAAGCATCACAGACAATCACACCTGAAGCTCTTTAATTCTCCTTCGAATTCTGTGTTCCTCAATGGCCGACTTTACTAGTGTTTCATAGTCTTCTTGAGAAAGGAAGCGCATAAACACCTTGTAACGATTGTATACTTCTCTATCTTCGTCTGAGAGATCCTTCTCCAATGGGTTGGGATAAAGTAGGTTCCTTTCTAATATAAAATTCTTTCTTCGTTTCCTCTCATCAAGCCTATCAGAGAACTAAAACATGTAAGCCACAGAAATTCACATTGAATCAATATAGTGAAAGAAAAATGTGATTCATCTAGTATAAAGTTTGATTAAAGATTTTTTTTGTATGTTGTGTGTGCGTGTGGGGGGGTGGGGTGGGGAATTTTATTCCCAGTTCAATAAATTGAATAACTGACAGAAGGTCAGCGATCCTTTCTCCTTAGGAAAAAGATACAGTGAAAAGAAATGCTTGAGCTAATTTCAGTTATAACGTACGATTGCATCTGTTTCATCTAAGAATCAACAACTTAACGAAAGATAAAGTAATAAGGTCAATTTGACTAATATACCTTGACAAATAAATACGAAGCATGCGCAACTTCAGTTCACGCTCAGTTTCAGTATCAGTTTCTTTGAATTCCATCTCAGCAAGTGCTTGTTCTGCGTCATTGTCGTACTCAGGGTCAAATTCCTGCCTCTTAGCATTATATCCACTTAATTCAGTCATAGAAGGCTCTTCATCTCCTGAAATTTTTGGCTTCTTAACACCAACACTCCTATCCATATGTGTGTCTGTCAATTCAAAATCATAAACATCCGCATCAATCATGTACGTGATGGTCAGTCCAGACCATTGAAAAATGAAATACAAAATACAAACTCCTTCCCGTAAGCTTTTAAGAGAGATTGCTAGCTCATTGAATAAAGAGCCAACCTCATGCATCAGAGGATATCAAAGAAACAGAAAAACCTTTCTTAAACCAGGGTAAGACAATAAAATGAGAATGATTAGTAATATATGTCAATAATAGGCTGTGTACTAAACTCATAGGCATAATCTAAGTACTTTGGCAATAGCAATTACTAGATATGACATCCACCGTAGCATTCACAGCATTTTAATTCATTTAGCAAAGCATCTAGTGAATAAGTGCAGGTATAAATCCAAAGATTATATAAGAAAAAACCATAGCCCCCTAAGATTGTGATGAACTATAAAAGACAATTGCAGAAGTTCATAACAACTTGTATTAAAATATATTAGTTAAAGTCACCTACTTGAAGAAAACATCAGAAAGATGAGAAATGTAGAAAATCCATAATAACTATGTTTCTCACTAGAAGCATAGATCCTGTGTTGCATCTGAGAAGACATGTAGATTGAACTGAAAACTAAACATTGCTCAAACGAAATTCTGCAAGATAACAAAGGAATGGAGCCCCATCCTAAAACGAACCTTCTAGTTTAGTTGCATCAGAATTATCCTTTAACTGCACAATGTTAGAGGCCTTCTTGCTTGCACCTATACAGTGAATACAGAATAGAAAATTCAAGTCAAATAGCACCCAATTTATGCTAATTTCCTACAGTAATCAGAAATGGGGAACAACTACTTAGTCATCAGAAAACTACTATAAGATACCAGCAGCCATTGTCGATGGTGACCGCCCCCCTGAAGCTTCGCCTACATCCTCAATCCTATCACAATTGGATACAACAAAAAGTCAATGTGCTATTGTTTCTCAATTAACAGAACTTTCTTGCTGATAGCGCACTTGACCCGTGCAGGCGAGAATGGAGATTCTTCCTTCGGTATCGCATCGCCCGGCAATGAAGTTCCTATTACAATGAAAGTAATGAATGACAATGCAACAATTTGAAAACACCTGAACATAAAAAAAAAGGAAAAAATCTTAAGGAAATGTATCCGATCAATAGTTAATATGTGAAAGGAAAAGTGCAAAATTGGATCTCTAAAGAATCAAGAGTGTGGGTTTTCTCTGAAACAAAGATAAGAAGCAGAGATCCTCACAGTTGATGTTAGTTACATAATTCATTACTGTTGTTTTTCCTTTGAGAAGGGAAAGGATGGCTGTCTGGGCAGTTATCCAATTTATTTAGTATGTGACATATCATGTGTATACGTGAAAAACAAAATACACAAGATATAGTGTCTAGATCAGTTATTATAGTTCCACCATCCACTCTCGAGAAAAAGCATGGGCATGTATAATGCTCCTACTAGTGCATCTGTTTCTCTGGACTATAATGCCCACAAGGCTGCCAACACACCACCCCCGCCTCCCTCTTTAACCATATGTCTGGATATCATGCACTCGTCCACCACATCAAAAGGAGCCCTACAGATCCATCTCTGAGCTTGAATTCAAATTCCTACAGCCAGACTCTGCCCAAACTGCACTAACCATGGCAAAACCAGAAAATAGATGGTCAATGTCCTCAGAGCCATCCATACATAATCGTCCCCGTTTCCATGCAACCACCTTGATTCATGCACCCACCTCGATTGATACACAAGTTGGGAGTTGTTGTCTTCTCGTAAGTCAGTTAAAAATCCTAATCTTCAATGGTGAACATGTCTTTCATATGAGACTACAATATCACCTCAAAGGGATATCTGGGATTTTGTCCATCAAACTCGGATTTTGATTGCATTTCATGGGTTAAATCGAGGTGTACAATATCTCTGTTACATCCCCTCGAAAAGTAAAGATATAACTGCTGATATAATATTGCATCCAAGGATAGAGTACATCTTTCTCTAAAAAAAAGATAGTACAACTGAATATAAAAGTAAAGAAGCCAATAATTCAGATGATCTGAAATTTATTTGAGATGAAAAAGAATGACTGTTGAGATGTGCAATTGTCCAACTGTATTCATAGAGGGCACACTACAAATGTAATCTACCAAGGTGTTCCTTTCAAACTAACAGAGGAAGCCAAATCACTAACCTTTCTTGCTCTCACCTTGCACTTTAGCCATAGCAAGGAGTTCCTTTCTGTTCTTGCCATTAACACGAGACATATCCTGTTGAGAACAAATAACAGTTACTCAAGGAGTTCCTTTCTATTTAGATAAAAATAAGTTGAAAGGGAAAAAACTTAGGACAAAATGTTATACCGGAAGAGGGTAACAAGGTGAGTTCATATACGCGGTGTTATAATGATCAATACATTGTGCTTTGCTCTTTGTACCAACATGCTCAGCAACTTCCGCCCAGTTTCCCAATCCATACATTTCGATCCCCTAAAGGAAATACAAAGATTACAGATGAAATTCTAAACTGGTATAAAATGTTCATGGAGCTCAAGTAAACTGCTATAGAGGATTATCTTGGTACCTCTAGTAACAATATTTCTTCATCTGCGTTCCAATCTGGACATATAAGGGGGAAGGACAAATTGTCCTGTTGGAAGAATTTATCCAATAAGCCAAAAAAAACAAATATATTCTTACTATTTTGAACGGCAACTAAACAAATGCATGGCTCGTCAAGACTCAAGATCATAGAAAACCCTTGGTTAAAATCAGGAACCTTTAATTGCTGGAAGGAAAAAGTAAATAGATTATTTTTCTTTTGAGGTAAGATAGATGTGAAATGGTTGAACATATTTTATTTTTTTATTTTTTTATTTTTTTGAGAAGAGAAATTGTTGAACATCTTCTCAAAAAAAGAACATCTCATTTTCATGCATAAGCTCATATAATCTAGATAACAATAGATTAAGGCTTTCCATAAACAAATGTTTCTTGCATCGCTGAGTTAAGGGGAAACGGATTTATGAGCACGTATATGAAACACAAATGAGAGCGCAGTGATGTAACAACACTCAAATCTCTAGTATCCCAGCTCAAAATAAAACATAGTTGCTGTGTAAAAGATGCCAAGTTACAATGAGGAGGAGACATTTTATGAAACAAATCTTGCAATAGTTTGATATTTTACTGACAAACAGTTGACAAATCCTACAGACGGAAATATGTTTCAACATTTCATCGGCAAGCATCTATATGTTTGCCAAATGCAAAAATATTGTCACCTATTCAATGAACTTTATTTATATATAAAGAATACATAATAGAAGCATGTTGGCTGTTGTTGAACATTAAGACCAAACAGATGTTAGAGTAACTTTGAACAGTATTAAGTGGTATTAACCCAGAAATAAATCCTTCAGAAACATGTACTCAAATGAAAATCATGTACAACCAATAAAAACGAATAAATTTAGTTGCACCAACCATGACCCTGTAAGGATGATTGCTTTTGTGTGGGGTTACTTCAGCACCTACAGAGAAGCATTCTACGCATAGATCAAAATCAGGACATTTGGTGCACTTGATACGAATTTTCCCTGATATATCTTTGTTGCAGTAATTGCAATGATATAATGGAGCTTTCTTCCCTTCATTTGCTCCAGGACCTGCCTCAGTGATAGGACAGTTCAGTAAGGGTACTATTTTTGGTACCAAAGTTTACAAGAAAGCAAACACCAGGAAAAGTTTACCTATTTTTGGTACCAAAGTTGTTTACCTCATTAAAAGAAAGTGTTACAACTTGTCTAGAAAGGGCGATTCAAACTGTACTTGAAAGAAACATTATTTTCTTCACACTTCTACATCTTTTATTTTGCAGAAATTCGCTAATACTTCTAGTAGGAAAAAAATCAAAACATACCAACTCCTGATTATTTTGCTCGCATTTATCATGTTGAATGATTCAGTCTTCGGGGGGTATGATGACTTGATGAGAACGTTAACGCACATGCAAGGGCCCTACTTGGAGAATGGAAGAACTGCAGATAACATGTCACCTCTGCCGTATGGCATTTTTTGTTTCTTTTGGTGCTGAGTTTCAGCTGCTTTTGTTTCTCTTAATCATAATCTTGTAATCGTTCTCAATATTAATGAAGCCTGGATGAGTACCATCTTGCTGGTTGTCCTTTCTCGATTAAAAAATAGATCAAGTTTTTAAGGAGTCGACGCCAAAGCTCTTGCAATCACACAAGAAACTCAGAGGGACTACAAATAGGAATTGAACAAAGGTCTTGATATAGTTCAAACACTGTTTCCAATCAAGACAAGACCGCTCAAAAGGTTACCTGCCTCTTGACATTGACATGTCAATATAAGACTTCATCACATTCTTTGTTTGATGTCAAAAATAAACTATTCCTTCATTATTTTTTTCCCTTTTGTTTTCCCTCAGAAAATAAAAATATAAGATGGTTTGGGGGAAAAAATAGATAGCTATTTAAATTATGATTCTTATATACAATAATCTCCTGGTGTTTTATGCAAGCAAATGGATACCTACCTGAAGTTACCGTTTCCAAGGCTTCCCCACTGGAAGAAACTCTCCTCCTCTTTGTTCTGCTTAAAGGAAGAGAAATAATAATGGTTAAAGAGACAAAATATTCAAAGAAGGCAACAATATAAACAAAAGATTATGATAACATACTAAATGGGTCACATCAGACTTACAACATTGCACCATATTGAGATTATGATAAAAAAATACCAAACTGTATTGGATTTCAAAAACCATAAACAACAAGTGAATTGAATGCAAGAGAACAAAACTCACAATTACTTGGAGTCAAATAACATAGAATAAAGAACTAACTCATCACAGTAGACTAAAAATGCAAAGGATTTTTTTTTTTTGGGAAAGTGGACAGAAGTCACAGGATGATTAACCAGATCAAAGAAGATTTATAGAGGACTACGGATAAGACTTAAAACCCTAGCATTCGAAACTAGTAACTGCAAGCTTGTCCAATTTATAATTAAACACCTCAAATGATGAACATTTCACCAACAATCATTGTGGCAACTAATTTAGAGGCAGCCTATATAATGTGGCAGACAAAGGTATGCACCATGCGCCCTTTTGCTCTAAGGCATGCAAGCAGCGCTGAAAGGTGTTAATCCACGACAAAGGAAATTAAGCATTTCCTGATATGCAAAATTCTTTCATACCAAGGTTGCAGTAACCGGTGTGTGAATAAAGTTCTGACATGCAGGGACTTAATCCTTTCCTTACAAAGAATTTAGGCATTATAGCAACGGTGTCTTTTAATAAAATCACACAAATAGCCAAATTTTTTTCATGTTATATCTGTTATTGAATGATATGATATTTTTATGAGCATTCATCAACCCAAGGCCCAATGGATCATAAGTCATAACCCATATGGCACGTGAACAAATGAGGAGTTGAACTTTTTTTTTTTTGAGAAGAGGATTTGAACTATTTCCTTGGTCTTCCTAACACATTTTGGAGTCCAATAAGCATCCCTCGTTCATCTTCTCTTTAATAAGTGATTAAGTGGTTTTCATGCTTTTAGCATGAGAGCTGACTGCAATGGACATGCTGTGGGCCATATGACTACAATGCAGAAAATATAACACACCATTTCCTTTCTTTTAGGGAGTGGCAGATGGGATTGTCACCATTTGGGCTTTTTTCATGCTCATTTACAATTTTTCAGCTCTTCTTTTCCCATAGACACATGGACATTTTCTCCAACAATCTTACTGCAGAACGGTTTACTACCAACTTTGTAGGCATCATTCTTCCCATTCACCAATATATATAAATGACAACAAGTTTTAGAGCACATCAACAAGTTCCTTGAATCCTTGTACTAGTTTTATCATACCACATACACATTTCATTTGAACCGTACTTTATCAATCGGCGTCAGGATATGATGTTGACTTGCTTAGTCTTACTCACTGTGATGTCTAGATTTATCCTAAAGGATCCAATTTTTTTTTCTTGAGAGGGCTAAAGGAACTCCGCCTATGTTTTATAGCCGGTCCCAAACCCGGATAAAGGAGGAGGGTTGTGTTAGGCTCCGACAGCCGGCGTAAAATCATGTCGAATCTCATGAACATGGATCAACGATGGGATAAGGCTTTGTTGTTGTTGTTGTTGAGAGGGCTAAAGGATCAAATATAGTGTGAGATACATCAAAGGCTACAATGGTTATTGCACAATCTTATTCTATAAATTTTGCCAACCCTGAGAACAATTCATCAATCACAAAGTGCACCGCACCATTTGAGTATGTGGGTGCAGGTGCATCAACTGTATACCTATTGAAGCCTGCCTGTCATCTAAAAGACCCCCTGAAGAATTCAATGAACAGAATTTATTTTCTATATATTTGTTTTCACGTTTTCTCAACAAGTAATCCCAGTGTGGTAAAGATTTAAATGACCATTCGTGTCTATGCGATTAATCTAAAGTTGATACCTTTAGTTAACATACACCTTCAGTCACTAAATTCACCGAGCATACTTATGTGCAATACAATAGAAAGAAGGGGATAATTCATAAAATTACAGAAATCTTCAATTCAAAACTACTGGAAGGGAGAGGATTCGATCATAGCCAGTATTTGTTCAGTTCACGGAGATTGATGTTTACCTATAACTGAGAGAAACTAATAGTAATCAGTCAACTGAAGCTGCAAAAGCAAAATTTAAAAAAAAAAGGTGAAAAAAGACCGACGCCCTCGCCCGCACTTATAAGATCAGCAAACGATCCATCAATTCGAACGAGAGAATGAAAGCAAGAAATGAGGGAGGAGGTGTGAGGAGACAGACCTCTGGCTGGCCTCGTCGTCGCCGGAGTTGGGCACCGCGCGGGAGCGACCCATCCCTCCGGCGGGAGAACCCTAGGGCGGGGGGGTTCCGACGACTGCCGTGGACGGCAAACCCTAGCGGCGAGGCCGGATTGGGGCCGGCGGGGAATGGTGGTGGAGATCGTGGTTGCAGGCCGGGAGCAGGTAATTAAGGCCAAGGATTTGGCGGAGAAGGCGAAAAATTGGAAGGGAATGAAACGGAGAAGGAACGGAGGAGGTCGAGGTGGCGGAGGAGGAGGAGGAAGAGCGCTGATGCTTCTTTCTTCCTGCTGCACTGCTGTAGCTCCTGCCTTCTTTTTTCTCCCATTATTATTATTATTATTATTATTATTATTATTATTATTATTATTATTATTATTATTATTATTATTATTATTATTATTATAAGTGACCAGTCTATATGGTTAAGCACACGCTGCTTAATTGTTTATGCCAATAATATTTATATTATAAGGGATTAAAAATAATGTATAATACATAGACTTGTCTTTTTTATTGGCCATACAATTTTATAAGCATCAGGAAAACATTTTTTTTCTCTCTCTCGCTCTCTTAAAATTTTATGGGAAAATCATTTTCGTGAAAATAAATGTAACTAATATGCAACTTTATAAATGTCGTGCAGGAACGATATTTCTTGCATCGTCAAAATGAATATGCGTATAATGGATTACTAAATCTATAAACGTTTCAACAAATTAAATGTCAAAACAGGAAAAAGTTATAACAAATTTATTTTTTAATTCCAAATCACTAAATCATCCCCTTCCTTCACACGCTTTATTAATTATTGACCAGACAATTATATGTTTTACATGGATGAAAAATTTAACTAATAAGTCTTAGTAGCGTAAGTAATAATATCTTGAGTTATTTTCAGTGTCTAACTCTCATATGGCATTCTTATATTTCACAACGATTTTTACTTCAGTTCTTTCTGCTTGTTCTATTTTTTTTTGTTATTTTAATTTTTTTATGAAAATACTAAAATGTCATTTCATAAATCGTTTTCTCTTTTGATATTCAAAATAAATTATTTTAACAAGTAAGCAATGCCAAAGATCCTTTTTTTAAAAATATTTTATTCTTTTATAGAGAATAATTTGTGGGAGGGTATTTTAGTTTTTTCATAAATAAAAAACTTAAAAATAAAATAAAAAGTTGACAAAATTAGAGAAAGTAGGAGTAAAATTTAGGAGCGTGACGCCGAAAATCGTTAGAAAGATTTAAAGAAATAATCCTAATATCTAATTGCATGTGAATTATGAATCCACAAATCGACATTATTCTTTTAGTCATACCATTAGAAATATAAAGATGAACAATTGACAATTTAAATGTACAAACAGCCATATTTTAATAAACGATCAACACTGAATGTCCAATCATTAATTATTATTTATCAATTATCTATATTTAATGTATCATTTGGTCATAATCAATCCCGATGACAATTAATAATTATGAGTTGGTCATTTTCCATCGGTCATAACAATTAAATTGGTCTCTATTAGTAATTATCAATTATTCATGAGCCATAATTATCGGTTGATCATAATCAATAATCAAATACTAATTTTTAATTATCCATCGATTAAGATTATCATTTGATTGTTATTATATATTATTTTTTCCCATTCTTATCAATATAAAAACATCATGAGTGGTGAGCATAGTAAATTAGTAAGGCAAAAGCAATTAGGGTCGTTGGCTTAGCTGATATAAAATAACTGATAAGTTAAAGTGCTGATAAATATTTTATTTATTAAAATTTATTTTTAAAAATAAACAGTTACGTATTTAAATAAAACTACTTATATTATCAATAATTAGTTAGTTATGATATAATTAATTGACTTATTTTTTTGAAAGAAAATAAGCATTTCTCCTCCCGTTTTTTTTACTTATAAGTAGATTTGATATCTGCTTATAAGTTATATTTTTAAATTACCAAATGCTGAGATTTTTTTAAATCTTATAAGCTTAGTCAAATAACTCCTTAGTCATCTCTTTACCCTAAGAGATTTTAAGGATCATGTGAATTTTAACAATACGTAGTTCTATTATTTTTTTTTTGCCTTAATATCTACTAAATCCATAATTATTTTATGACATCAACCACAAAGAAAACCACTTGACCCAAAGTTTTTTTTTCATTTTATCTTGTTTAGTTAAGACGTTTATTTATGCACAATTCTTATCTTATTCATTATGTGTTAATAACGTGAATTTTCAGGTTCACAAAAAACATCGAAGTAAAATGTCTCGTCACACTCCAAAATAAAAAAACTAAAATATTATGGTAAATTATGTTTCTTATTCAGAATTATTTTTTTATATCACCATATAATTATCTTATTTTCTTAGATTAATGTAGAGTTTTAGTCATATGTAATTCCTATTACATGTAAACGGAATGTTTATATAGATTTTCTACGAGTTCAAATAAAAAAAAATCACTCTAATTTATAGTGATATTTTATTTTCATCTAATAGAGAAAAAATCACTCAAATTTATCTCGTACCAAAATCCTAATACTAGGCCCTGTTTGTTTTAGGAATAAAAGATAGAATAGAGTCTTATTCTATTTTATCCCTCCAAACAAGGTGGTTATCACATTAAAAAGGTAAAGACCAAACTTGTCACTAAAAAAAGTTTAACCTTGTGAATAGTGCATTTTAGATAGATAAATTATTCCACTAAAATGGTGGAATAACATTTATTCTTTAGCTCAAATTATAAGTATTTTTATCCCATAAATAATTACTTTTAAACCAAACACCACCTAAGTATTTAGGTATAAAACCGTGAGTATAGTCTATTTACAAGGGATACTGCTAATTAGTTTTTTTTCGTTAGAATTCCTAAGCAATTTACAATTAGAATTCGTTTGTAATATTTAATTTCAATACGAATTTAAATTCCTAAACTAATTTAAATTATTTATAAAATATTATTTCTTTCTTTTCTATCTCTTATATAGTTATACTTTTATTATTTTTCCAATTTTATATCCTCTTTTATCCTTTAAAGTTTCAAATCAAAATAATAAAAAAATATTACTTTATTTTCTAAAAGTATGATGTGTTAATTATTTGATAGAAGCTTACTCCCATACAAACTTTTTTAATTATTTTATTTTCTAAAAGATCTTTTTTTAATACCTACTTTTCTTTTTACTCGTATATTATTATTATTATTATTATTATTATTTCTCTTCTCTTCTCTTCTCTTCTCTTCTCCATTTTTGCCCTTTATCCCTTTTTCTCTGTGGTTTATTGCAAGGGATAAGATACAGAGCGAAAGAGAAGAGAGGAAGCAGCCGCAGCGTTCATAGCAACGTCGTCAGAATGGCTGGTGCTTCCTCGCTCTCCGCCTCCGCCAGCTGCCTCCTCCCCCTCTGCAGCAACTCCTCCTCCATTTCCGCCAAGCCCAAGCCTTCCTCCGTCTCCTTCTCTCCCCTTTCCTCCTCCTCATCCTCCTCGCTTCCGTCCGCTTCCTTCTCCTCCCACATCCCGCGCTCCCCGTCGCGCCTCATCGTGACTGCCGCGGCGGCCTCCGCTACCGAACCGGGGACCCCGTCCCTCGAGGTAAGCTGATGACCTCTCCACCGCCCCTTCTTGCCTTTTCCACTTTGTCTTCGATGTCGTCGCTCAGGAATATATGGGGATGCGTTGCAGGTTGTGGAGCCGTCTCCTCTTGACGTGGGCGAAGCGGAAAAGGTACTCTGCACTTCTCGCTTGGTTGCCTTCTGGCTTCTGTTTGCTGCGTCCTTCTTCCATTTCGTCTGTGTTGCCTTGTGCCTTGAAGTTCGGGAAATGTCTTGTTTTGATTTCACCTCGTTTGCGTATCTTATCTTAATGTTGCATTCTAATTATGATACTTGTTCAAAATTGTCGAAAGTATACCGATTGAAGTTTGGAAATGTTTAGGAGAAAAAGGTGTGTTGTGGTTATGTAAACTATTTAATGAGATTTTACGGTCGAAAAAGATGCATGATGATTGGAGATTAAGTACATTAGTTCCTATTTACAAAAATAAAGGGGATATTCAGAATTGTGCAAATTATAGAGGGATTAAACTTATGAGTCACACAATGAAATTATGGGAAAAAGTGATTGAGCATAGATTGAGAATGGAGACTAGTCTTTCTGAGAGACAATTTGGGTTCATGCCAGGAAGATCCACTACAACAACAACAACAAAGCCTTATCCCACTAGGTGGGGTCGGCTACATGGATCATACGACGTCATTTCATTCGTTGATCCATGTTCATAAGATTCGACAGAATTTTATGCTGGCTGTCGGGGCCTAACACAACCCTCCTCCTTTATCCGGGCTTGGGACCGGCTATAAAATATAGGCGGTATATTGCACTCTATCAAGAAAAACAAAATGATTTAGATCATCGAAACATGTAGAGTTAGGTTAAAACAACCATCAATAATTCCCTAGAAGAAAATGAACTAAGGAAGCTACCTGAGAAAATCCCAATGCATGATTAAATAAAAAGTCATAGACTGAGATATGCTACCTTCGGTATGCTATTTAAATCACCACAAAGGACTACAGGAACATCTCCATGCTGCTTTGATAATATGCTTGCTCTTTCTAGTAATATGCGAACCTGTCCCAACTTGATAATATGCTTGCTCTTTCTAGGAAGATCCACTACAGAGGCGATTTATTTACTAAGGGGGATGATGGAGAAGTATCGAAGTAGGAGAAGAGACTTACATATGACTTTCATTGACTTAGAGAAGGCGTATGATCGGGTACCAATGGATGTACTTTGGAAAGCCTTGCAAAAGAAGAGGGTGAGTGTTGTCTACATTAAGGTAATACAAGATATGTACGATGGGGCATTGACTAGGGTTAGGACACCCGGAGGGGAGACAAATGAATTTCCTATAGGAATTGGCCTACATCAAGGATCAGCTTTAAGCCCGTATCTATTTAACTTAGTTATCGATGCTATAACCGAGAGTATCACAGAGGAGGTACCTAAGTGCATGCTATTTGCGGATGATATAGTACTTTTAGCGGATTCAAGAGAAGAGATTAATACAAAATTGGAAATATGGAGAAATACGTTGGAGTCAAAGGGTTTTCGTTTAAGTAGGAATAAAACAGAATATATGCATAGCAATTTCACAAATAAACAACTTAGAGACGATTTGAAAGTTAGGCTAGGGGAGGATATAATTCCTCAAGTGACAAAGTTTAAATATTTAGGATCAATTATAAGACAAGATGGTGAGATTGATGACGATGTTAATCATAGAATTCAAACTGGTTGGTGTAAGTTGAGGAAAGCCACTGGAGTTCTTTGTGATAGAAAAATACCCAATAAAGTTAAAGAAAAATTCTATCGTACTGCTATAAGGCCAGCAGTGTTATATGGTAGTGAATGTTGGGCTATGAAGGGACAACATGAACGTAAAGTGAGGGTAGCCGAAATGAGGATGTTGAGATGGATGTGTGGTCATACAAGATTAGATAAGATTAGGAATGACCATATACGTGAACGAGTCGGAGTGGCTCCTATTAGTGAGAAAATGGTAGAGAATCGTTTGAGATGGTTTGGTCATGTTCAGAGAAGACCATTAGATGCGTCAGTAAGAAGAGTAGATCAAATAATCTGGAGTCCGATTAAAAGAGGGAGAGGGAGGCCAAGGCGGACACTTGGCGAACTAATAGAGCAAGATCTATTGGTGAATAATATATCGAAAGGTTTGGTTACTAATAGAGCGGAATGGCGTCGTATGATCCATGTAGCCGACCCCACCTAGTGGGATAAGGCTTTGTTGTTGTTGTTGTTGTTGTTGTTGTTGTTCAAAATTGTCGAAACAACATGTTCAAAGATGATTGAGCATCTTGAATTATCGTTTTTGCAAATTGCCTCGAGCAATGTTTAAACCTGGATTGCATACCGTCTTAAGTACACGGATCCTTTAGTTCAGGTAAACACACAAAAGCATAGTGGTTATAATGCTTATTTATTTGACGACAAACCATTCATGGTCTAAATGTTGAAAGGATGGCACTTTGCTGCTTCACATTTTGATTAATGCATTAGGACAACTGATATTCATATGCCTGCAAGTGTTTGGATGTTCCCAAAACTTAATTCATGTGATTTATGAAGAGCAAGCAGAGGGTATCTTCAAGAACGGGCTGCAATTTTCATAAAATAAATGCAACAACAACAACAACAACAAAGCCTTATCCCACTAGGTGGGGTCGGCTACATGGATCATACGACGCCATTCCGCTCTATTAGTAACCAAACCTTTCGGTATATTATTCACCAATAGATCTTGCTCTATTAGTTCGCCAAGTGTCCGCCTTGGCCTCCCTCTCCCTCTTTTAATCGGACTCCAGATTATTTGATCTACTCTTCTTACTGGCGCATCTAATGGTCTTCTCTGAACATGACCAAACCATCTCAAACGATTCTCTACCATTTTCTCACTAATAGGAGCCACTCCGACTCGTTCACGTATATGGTCATTCCTAATCTTATCTAATCTTGTATGACCACACATCCATCTCAACATCCTCATTTCGGCTACCCCCACTTTACGTTCATGTTGTCCCTTCATAGCCCAACATTCACTACCATATAACACTGCTGGCCTTATAGCAGTACGATAGAATTTTCCTTTAACTTTATTGGGTACTTTTCTATCACAAAGAACTCCAGTGGCTTTCCTCCACTTACACCAACCAGCTTGAATTCTATGATTAACATCGTCATCAATCTCACAATCTTGTTTTACAATTGATCCTAAATATTTAAACTTTGTCACTTGAGGAATTATATCCTCCCCTAACCTAACTTTCAAATCGTCTCTAAGTTGTTTATTTGTGAAATTGCTATGCATATATTCTGTTTTATTCCTACTTAAACGAAAACCCTTTGACTCCAACGTATTTCTCCATATTTCCAATTTTGTATTAATCTCTTCTCTTGAATCCGCTAAAAGTACTATATCATCCGCAAATAGCATGCACTTAGGTACCTCCTCTGTGATACTCTCGGTTATAGCATCGATAACTAAGTTAAATAGATACGGGCTTAAAGCTGATCCTTGATGTAGGCCAATTTCTATAGGAAATTCATTTGTCTCACCTCCGGGTGTTCTAACCCTAGTCAATGCCCCATCGTACATATCTTGTATTACCTTAATGTAGGCAACATTCACCCTCTTCTTTTGCAAGGCTTTCCAAAGTACATCCCTTGGTACCCGATCATACGCCTTCTCTAAGTCAATGAAAGCCATATGTAAGTCTCTTCTCCTACTTCGATACTTCTCCATCATCCCCCTTAGTAAATAAATCGCCTCTGTAGTGGATCTTCCTGGCATGAACCCAAATTGTCTCTCAGAAATACTAGTATCCATTCTCAATCTATGCTCAATCACTTTTTCCCATAATTTCATAGTGTGACTCATAAGTTTAATCCCTCTATAATTTGCACAATTCTGAATATCCCCTTTATTTTTGTAAATAGGAACTAATGTACTTAATCTCCAATCATCAGGCATCTTTTTCGACCGTAAAATCTCATTAAATAGTTTACATAACCACAACACACCTTTTTCTCCTAAACATTTCCAAACTTCAATCGGTATACCATCCGGTCCAACGGCTTTACCATTCTCCATTTTCTTAAGAGCTTCGCTAACCTCCGAGACTCTAATTCTACGATAAAATGACTTATTAAGCTCACATTCGCTAACTGTCAAGTCCTCCAAATCACAACGCGAACCTTCACATCCATCATTAAATAGCTTATAGAAATACTCTTCCCATCTGTTCTTAATATCTCCTTCAGTAACTAAAACCTTGCCAACTTCATTTTTTATGCATCTTACTTGATCCAAATCTCTCGACTCCTTCTCTTTGTTCCTTGCAATCTTGTAAATCCTTTGTTCACCCGCCTTTGTCCCTAACTCCTTATAAAACCCCTCGTATGCTTTAGCACGAGCATCACTAACTGCCTTCTTAGCCTCCCTTTTCGCCAAACGATACTTTTCCCAATTGTCAGAACTATTGTCCAAGTGTATCGCCTTGAAACAATTCTTCTTATTACGCACCTTTTCTTGGACCTCCTCATTCCACCACCAAGTCTCCTTATCTCGTGGTCCAAAACCTTTTGATTCTCCTAAAATGGCTTTAGCAACCATTTCAACCTTTTTTGCCACATTCTTCCACATGATACTAGCATCTCCTTCTAACTCCCACACACTTTCCTCTAATAACTTACTTCTAAAAGTCTCTCGCTTCTCCCCCTTTAACTGCCACCACTTGATCTTTCGATCAAAAACTGTTCGGGATTTTGGTTTTATACATTTTATTTGCATATCAAGAACTAACAATCTATGTTGTGTAGTCACTCCATGCCCAGGAATTACTTTGCAATTAGTGCAACGTCTTTTATCAGTATTTCTTATCAAGAAAAAATCGATTTGAGACCTATGAGTTCCACTTTTGTATGTGATTAAATGTTCCTCTCTCTTCCTAAAACAAGTGTTGATAATCTTAAGGTCGTATGCTAAAGAAAAATCAATAATAGTTTGTCCTTCCTCATTCAACTCCCCAAAACCAAAACCACCATGAACCCTTGCATGTGGTCCTGCCTCTTTACCAACATGTCCATTAAGGTCTCCCCCAATATAAACTTTCTCGGTTGTTGGTATACTTTCAATCAAACCCTCCATATCTGCCCAAAACTTCTCCTTGAGATGTGATTCTGCTCCTACTTGGGGTGCATATGCACTAATAATGTTCATAGTCTCCTTTCCAACAATTACTTTCACGGATATGATTCGATCCTCAATCCTTTTAACTTCCACAACATTCTTCCTCCATTCTGCATCCGCGATAATACCAACACCATTCCTTCCATTTACCTTACCTGTGTACCAAAGTTTGGAACCATTTAACCTAATCTCTTTACTTCCCTCTCCTACCCATCTAGTTTCTTGCAAGCATAAGATACTAATCTTACGCTGGTCCATTACTTGTGCCACCTCGAGGCGCTTCCCATTCAACGTCCCAATGTTCCAAGAACCTAATCTGACCTTAGTCTCATGAACTAGCTTCTTTAACCGCCTCCGTCCATTAGAGTGCGGTAGCCCTTGCTCATTTAACACTGCATTCAGGCGAGGATGCAGCGGCTTTTGCTCTCTTATCACTGTACCCGAGCTGTACAGCGCGTTACTTACGGGTAACGACCTAGCATTAACACAATATATTCGTTGATCCATGTTCATAAGATTCGACATGATTTTATGTTGGCTGTCGGGGCCTAACACAACCCTCCTCCTTTATCCGGGCTTGGGACCGGCTATAAAATATAGGCGGAGTTTCATAAAATAAATGCATCTTGGGTATTTTTCTTTGGTTCCATGTTTGCGGCAATTTGCTGTATTATCATTGTTTTATCATTGTTTATGAATCTTGCACTAATCCTTTGATAGCCATAAATGAGATGTGATCCATGAAATCATGTTTTGTAATCTGTTATATCATCATAAAAGTAAATTGGCACTTAATCTAACTCTTAGAAGAATTTCCTTTCAAAAAAAAACTCTTAGAAGAATTGGGAAATTAACAGATTTAAAAATCCAACTTCAATCCAATCATTTTGTGAAAGAAGCTAGATATCATTACATGTTTGTAAATAAAGGGTTCAGTTGATGATGTAGTAGTTTAACCTTTAACTATAGTTACTTTCTTTATTTTCTCATAAGAAAATAAACTGTGTACGTGTTAGATCATAGCTTTGATATCTCAATTTACACATATCTGTAAGCCATTCAACTTTTTTGATAGTTAGAGAGGAAAGATTGTAACCTGTAAGAATTATCAATGAACTTAAATTAGAACTGCCTCTTGATGTATGTATTTATTTTTCCTTTATGAATTGTTTTTTGCATCTTAGATACTTTGCATGTCTCAAAACTTTCTCTGCTTATAGAAACATATGCAGTTCTTGGAATAAATAGTACATCTTTTTCTTCCTTCATTGGATTACTTCTATTTCCAATGTATGGTTTTATTGTATGTTGAGTGAAAATTTGGCCTGATTGTTTGCTAGATCTTTAGTTAATGCTAGTACGTTCTGCGCTCTTCCACCTTTCTCATGTCATAAATGACGTGTAACCTTTTTTTCACTAATTATCATGTTCAAAGTTTCACCAAAAATATTCAACAGAAAAGATGCACATTGTGCATCTGGCTGTAAAAACTCTTTACACACCAGTTCTTACTATATGTATATTATTCCTTTTCAGATGGCACCGAAACAGAAGATAAGGATAAAACTGCGGTCATACTGGGTACCTCTGATTGAAGACTCATGCAAGCAGATACTTGATGCTGCTCGCAACACCAATGCAAAGACCATGGGCCCTGTTCCTCTACCCACTAAGAAACGTATTTACTGTGTGCTCAAATCGCCACACGTACACAAGGATGCCCGTTTCCACTTTGAGATCCGAACTCATCAGCGCCTAATTGATATCTTATATCCAACTGCCCAAACAATTGATTCGCTGATGCAGCTCGACCTTCCTGCTGGTGTGGATGTGGAAGTTAAGCTCTGATGGTTTCTGTTTCTAGCTATGAAGTGAGATTCAATTCTGAAAATGTCCAAGCAGTAACCTTTTCAAGTAGGCAATTGGGTACCTTGGGGCTACTCTCTCCTGGACTTTTGCTGTCCAAATGCAGCTTTGCTTTCTTGTCTAAGGCCAGTCGTGTTTCTTGTTTACCCATGTTCGTCAGATCTGTTATTATAGAAAAGTAATTTTGTTCTCATTGAGGAACTTGTGTTTTTGTTCTTTCTAGTGGAGACAAATTGGAGTGTGGAAGTTGAAGCAGACAATACTCCACTTGATACTTTTATAAATTGATCTTAACTTTAAGGAAATCGTTATTTAAATTTTGTAACGATTGCCAAGTTGCATTGCTTTTCTTGTTCTGTCTATTTTCCAATGTGTCTTATTATTTGTCTTTATCTATTTGCTCTTGAGGAGTATCTTCTTCTTTTTTTCCCATCTCTTATAAGCACACAAGTTATCACCTGCAGTTCTTCCAAGTCACAAATATGCACATCTTTGTGATGCAATTCTTGCTCAAGTTTGTTTGCAATTTTAGCTATCAAAAGTAAACGAAACTTTTCCAGGTGCGTTTTTCAGAATGTCCTGACAATTTACCGCAAATAAGCACTTGACTCTGATAAACAGTCTGTTTAAGCATAAGAATAAAAGAAAAAAAAACAGAGATTGTGGAGTAGGAAAATCATATATAGGGCATATTCAATTACACTGTTTTACTCCATGGAGTAAAATACATAAGCACTAATATATTGCATGCATTACAAGCAAAAACCTCTGAGAACAAAGGACTAAACAAGCTTATGTGGAAATCTGCAGTAACCACTTGCTTATGTCTTTAATTAAAAAGGATCACGGTATCTTGTCTTTCCATTTGACCACTTGCTTTCATCTGATCTGCAAATTTTTCGCGAGCTGCAGCTACCCATGCTAGGTACCCGGCGATGCTCTGAACTCTTTGATAGCATTGCTGTACGAGTACTGCCCGGATCTGAGCTCAACTCAACTGCTGCGTTGCCTTGATATGATCCATTATTGTTTGGAGAACTATATGATTCATAACTCTCATGATTTTCCTGTTGAACGTGATAGAACACATAAGTCAATATGATACTAAAGCAGTGTTAAGTGTTGTTTAAATGAAAAAGGTGAAGGTGTTTTGAACTTAAGGAAAATGATGAAGTTTCAGTCTTCGGTTGTCTGTAAAGTGTAAAGCACTGATAAGTATTGTTTAAGCAAACAAGGTTAAAGTGTTCAAACTGAAGGCAAATGATAAGGTTTCGGTTCACTGTCATCTACAAAGCAACTTCAGGTAAAAAATAGGGAATTTACCTGAGATTTTGTCTTTGGGAAGCATGGTGTCAAACAAGGGTTTAGGTCCTTGAGGAACATGTCATCTGGGCTACCATATTCCGATGTCACCAGCCCATCAGAATTGTCCTCCTGGAGCATACAAAGCACAGCAATTACAATTTGCTCAAGAACTTGAATCTGTCGAATCTGGCGAGTTGTAAAGAACTATTTACCTTTATTAAAAAAAATTCTAACCAGAATTCTGAACACAATGTAGTTTTATAGCATTGTATACCTTCCCTCCAATCAAGCATCAAAATTATACTGGAGGTCGTTTCATTCCAGTTTAATGTGCATAATATGTGCTGGAATTTTTACCAACAAGAGATCTTTGACGTACCATATGATTTGTATCATCCTCATCAAACACTGACGGTGTCCTTGGAAAGCTGAGGTGTCCATCAAAGCATGCTTTGGTAGAATATTTATCCGCCCTTACCTGTTGACAGAAAACCAGCTCCATATGTCAAAGAGAAAATAAGAACTTTAAACAAGAAAGAATTTCTTAATCAACAATGTTATAATCATGTATGTGAAGATAACTAATAGAGATGAGTCCAACCTGCTATTTCACTGAAAAGATTATATTTACATTTGCTTCTACCTCATTCATAATCTAGCAATTCTTTATCGTGACCCACTTCGTTTGTCCACTTCTATTTAGACAAGATGGTTAGTGCTTATTTTCTGCGAAGTCTAGCCATTTAGCCAATAAAGATTTTGGCATGACCGCATGAAGATTCACGAAGGAGATCTTCAGGGATTATGAGTATCCTTTGTTCTACAAATTTTCTTTGAAGCCAGAGCTTTTTGAAGGATTAAGGTTTGATTTCACAAAAGGGTTAAATCAGAAGTTCCCTCTCAGCCACAGGTAGTTGGAGAATATTAGATGGTTTTTACTTGATATTTTTAACTCCGTCTATATTTTATAGCCGGTCCCAAGCCCGGATAAAGGAGAAAGTTTGTGTTAGGCCCCGACAGTCAGCGTAAAACACTGTCGAATCTCATGAACATGGATCAACGAATGAGCGGAATGGCGTCGTATGATCCATGTAGCCGACCCCACCTAGTGGGATAAGGCTTTGTTGTTGTTGCATGAGGTAGACATGCAACACTTAATTAAGAGGAAGATCGTATGCCGATTACATTAGGCAAAATGTTTGGGGTGCATTGGGTTACCAACATGCTTATCACTCTGACTTATTGCCATCGTGATGTTGAGGGTCAGGAACAATTGGGGAAATGAAAAGTTCCATACAAGATAAACAAAATTTATTAGTTAAAATTGGACCTTGGCAAAGATTCTAGCTTATGTTACTTCATTTGTCCAAGATGACTGATCCTTTACCCAATATCACACTCATGATTTACTATCCCTTTAAGTTTCCTCAATATATAAACATTGGCTTGGAAATTTTTGTTGTGGATGCCTTGAAGGACTTTCTTGTATCACTAATTAAACATTCCTCAAAACCAAAGCTTAACAAATTAACCATGAAATCACATGTGAATGAAAAGACATTGTTCTAATGAATTCGAAATTTGAGACATGATAACTCAAAACATAATTGGTTTCAAGTTATTCATCAATATTCAATACAAGGAAATGATACCAACAAATTTCTTCAAATTAAAACGCACCAAAGCTTTAATAGCTGTGTAGAAAATTAACAGCAAAAAAGAAAATATTGGAAATTTCATTTGGAATAATACTAAGAAATGCTTAGTCATGAAGAAGATTAAGCAACAAATGAGATGATGAATTTAAATCAAACCTCGGCGAGATCCTCAGCAAGACATTTGAGTTGTCCGGTGAGGGAAGTAACTTGCTTCTGAAGGGTGGGAATAACTCGTTTTGCCTGTTTGAGTTCGGACCCTTGCTTTTCCAGTAGCTCTTGTAATTGAGTATTCATGATATCTGGAAATAGTATGGCATCTTTCAGTGCCTTTATCTCCTCCCTCTGCTTCAGGCACAGATCCTTCAACCTCTCTATCTGCTCTCACGAATAAAGGCACATCAAGAGAAATCTTTAACACTTTTTCGTGTAGTTTAGCAACATAAACTATTAAGACAATGAATCGACAGAATGCTTTTCAAAACAAATGAAACATTCCCACAATTGTGTATCTTTCAGCAACAAAGGCAATCAATTTAGATGGGCATCAATTTCTAATGTGTTTTTTTTATTCATGAAACAGGGGTTGGAAGGGAACTCATTTAGCAGAAGCTCGTGAAATATGTAAGCAGACGAGAATTTTACCTCTCGGTCTTTCTCCGATACCAGCAGCTGCAGCTGGGAGATCTCTTCCTCGTATTCCTTGTTCTGGCTGAGGAGCTCCCGCTCACTGCGAAGCACCATGGCCAGCGTCCGCGTGTTGGTTTTCACCTCGGTCAGCGCCTTCCCTGCCGACTTAGGGGCAGCATCGCCGCCGGCTCCTCCTTTCTGGAACAGCTTCCTCGACAGGGCGGAGAAATTGGAACCCTTGGCGGCCTTCTTCACGTCGGCTGCGATCAGATCGGCAGGGACGGGCAGCGCCGTCCGCCCCGAGCGGGGCTTCGGGTTGGACCTCCTATCCATGAGCTTCTTGACCATGCTGCCCAAATTGTGCCCATTCTTTCCGTTGGAGGTGAGATCGCCCGGCCGCGCCTTGACGAGGGCGCGGGAGGAGCTGCCGCCGCCGCCCCCGGAATTGCTGGAGGCGGAGCGTTTCTGGTCGGAGGACGGGGAAGGATCGGAGGAGGAGTCTACGGCGGCGTAGCGGTGGGAGAATGGGCGAACGGAGGCCATCGAAGAGGGAACAGATTCGATCTCCGGCCGGCGGCCACGGAGTTGGAGGTGGAAGGATGGGAGCGGAGAAGTGTCGGGGGCTGTGGAGTTGGCCGACGCGAGCGGAGGGCACTCAAATTTCAAATTATTTTGCGGTGTCGTGCTCCGCGGTGGAGCGTTAGAGACCTATAGGCGGGAAGCGACGAGGTCCCGAGTCCCGAAAAAGTTTGTCCTGAAACTGTCGCCAACCGCGGAGCATTGTACCGCAGCTTCTCCTTTTTTTGTTTTTGAAAAAACAAAAACTTTTCGTGACCGGGCCTGAAGCAGAGGAAAGGGGCCCCGGCCCACTCATAAAAGTAGCAACTGCAAAAGGGTTTTGTCACGGAGAAAAGCTACTCAAAGCAAAGCAGCACGCGATTTCGGATTTCGGATCCATGAAATAGATTAGTGAATATTTAATGCAACAATTACTCTAATTTAAAGAATGTAAACAATTTTTTTCCCAATTGAAATTGAGATGTGAAGCCTAAAATGTTAAAATCTCTCAAAGGATTTAATTTGTAATAATTATATTTTCTTTCGTTAAGGCGAAAAATATCAAGTACGGCATTTTGTTCGTATGGCACGTGCAGCGCGTACCCTTCGTTCATAAATTACGATGCTTTGTTGAAACGAAAAATTTGCATACTAAATTACAACTTGACATCTTCATATTTAATATGATTTCTTTTTTTTATATTCGAACACAGGGATTAATTTGTCTCTACATAATTTTTATTGCACTTTGAATTTAAACTCGGAGAGACTCTTAAATAAAAAAAAAACTACGCAAAAATTGCCATCACATGTCGGGAGAAATACCGAGTATAAAAGAAAATGTGCGGAGCTTGTATGACCACTGAATGACGATGGGAGAGGTGATAGGTATAAATGACAATGTGTTTTTAACTTGACAAGAATGCATTTTAACTAGGTCAATGTTCAAAGTGAACAATATTAATATTCTGCATAAATGTGAGGATATTAACTGCCATTCTTTTTTTTTAGATGTGATTAATGTCTCGTGTGATTGTCATTGTTTATATGAATTTTCACTTACATCAATTCAAGCATTTTTATAAAGACATGGAAACAGACACAAATTAAAAAAAGAATAAAAGCTTCAAGAAGCATAATCTCATAAATATGTAAGTAAAATTGCATTCAAACATCCATTCCGAGTTTGATAAGTTTATATCATGGTTATAGTGGAAAAAACGAAAGATTGTTGGCTTCATGTCAGTATGATTGTACACCGCCAAGTGATACCAACAAGGATTGATCGTACATCACCAAGAGATATGAACAAGGATTGATTACACACCCACGTGAAATTTATAAGTAGTGAACTAGTGATACAGAAGTCGGGTATAGAGTTTACAGTTCAACTTTGTGTTTCTAGCCTGTGAAGAATCTCTTCCATGACTGCCATGGTAGAAAGCCACCTGAATTTTTCAATACAAAGTGACGGACATCTTAAGCAGATATGACTTCTTTTACAACCATATACTTGAATTAGTGAGCATTAGAAAAGACTTACCACAACCAGGGCAGCGGGCATAGTAGTCTTTCTTTAAAACAAGGCCAGAGCCTCCACAAACTTCACACCTTCTTTGTGCCAACTACATAATGAGCAGAAGAAAAAAGGAAGAATTAAAAGATTGTTCAGTCTGAAACATAACTCGAATAGCAACTGGAATGACCAATGATATTTCAGCTAGGCATTTCCACCCAAAAGATCCGTTTGCATGCATGACTAAATGATCCACAGATGCACATAATACATCGAGAGGACAAAATACAAAGACAGCAATGAGAGAAATTGTATTGAGACGATAAAGATGATTGACAGGAAATTCTAGGAAATGTCGGTAAATCTCCATTGAATGTCATTGCCATAGGAACGCTGGTAGCCAAACCTACTTGGCAGGATGGTTTGAGCTGCAAAGATTGCAAATGGTGCAATTTATCAAGGACTATTCTTCATGTAACCAAAGAGCCAAACAACCAACATCAGAACAAGAGAGTATTCCAATTATGCATCAATATGTCCTCCTTGTGCAATTCATGTGTCAGCCAATCTCACTGAGCTGCGATCTCATATGTCAAGGTGAAACAACTTGGTTCCTAACTCACATATGAGAGCTTTTTCATCCACAGTAAGAAAAACTTTACCACAGAACAAGACGTCCAGATCACATTTTCCAACTACACAAAGCCACTTCACGCACCAAAGAATTTTCATCCAACGATAATAGAACACCGACAGCAGTTGCGGATAGTGGAGTTGAATTTTGCTTAGTACAACCAAGTTCGAGTCCCACAGTCCCCCCTTGGAAGAGCCTTCAACTGCTCCATGCTCTAAACAACTTGACGACCCCAAGAATAGAGAGCAAGCAATCGGTAGAGCAATTGGTGTGCAGTATGTGATAACAAATCAATACCAAGAAAAGAACCAGTATGCCAGTATGCCATTATGCCCCAAAACTCCTTAAGTTTACCAGTGCTTCAATTCAACAAACTCAAAAAAGAAACCTTTTTTTCCAAGACAAATAAAAAACTTTGATCAAGCAGAAGAAACGAGCTCCAGCGTATCGTCACGAACACGATTATAAAAGTAAAAGCACATAAGGGTGGAGCGGGGAGCATGCGGAAGAACACGAACTCACAATCCTCTTGCCGAACTCGATGCCTGCTACAACGAAGGGCGTGACTCCAGCTGTAAGCCACCGGCGTATTCCACATAGAGAGGGCAAGACGAAATTAACACGATGGTCATGAAACTAGAAGGAGTGCCGCTGATTAAGGAAAGGGTGAAAGCTGAGACATCACCTAAGGTGCCGACCGCGATCTGCCAGGTGATCTGTACGGGCGCTACGGCGTCGGGAGCCCCGACGTCGACGACGACGGCCTTAATGCTGGGCGTCGGAGCGCGGCGGCGCCTGGTAATCCGATGAGGGCGGGCGTCATGGAGAAGCAAGCGGCGGGGGAGCGTTGGTGATAGGACACGTCGAGCCTTGAGCTGGGAAGCCAGCGGAGAAGGATTCCGGGGCAGTGGCAGAGGAGTGGCTTCCATAGTTTGGTAGAGAGTCGAGGACGCGAGGGAGTGGAGGAGGCTCCATTTAACTGCAATGCAATCTCTCAGTCACAGTTCACTAACTTTACACGTCTTCATGTCACAACCAGAATTTTCCTTTTTTTTTTGGCGATTTGGAAAGTATTATTATGAATTGCTGGGATAATTTAGTTTCTACTCATTTAGTTGACATTTTTTATACTTATAAATCCTAAATAGACCCCATCAAGGATGGGCTCAAAGTTTTCAATGACCTTGCTCGTTCCCATTTTTTATTTGGGATAATTTTTTGGGTTATTTTCTCTGACCACCTCTAAACTATCGTGAATTATCACATCTAACTCCACATTACGAACTTTATTTTTTTTGATACCTAAACTATCGTGATTTTTTTCAATTTGATCCTTCTGTTCAATTCCATCGATTTCTCCGTTATTTTTTATTTTTCGCATTTATGAAAAGTTCATTATACCTCTACTTTGAATTGAATTCTAATTTTACATAAAATAATATATAATAATGAATATAAAAATTATTAAAAAAAAAACACCAAAGAGAGGGGGATCGCCGCCCCCCTTCTCTTTCCCACGCCATCCCGTTCCGACGATCTCAGCGCCCCTCCACGATGCCACTGCATCGGACCTTGATCCAGTGCAGCCCCCTGTGGATGGCGTCCTTCACCTTGCTCTCGACACCGTGGGCCTTGTAGGAGGCCACCCTCCGGCGCCGCTTGGCCTCGGAATCACAGGAGAATCGGGGCTCCGGCTCCCAGGAGGAGGAGGAGGACGAGTACGACGACGAGGATAGGGCTCTCGCAGCGGATCCCCGACGTCTCCATGGATGGAAAGCCGGCACGGCCGGAGGCAGCGGCATCTTTCTAAGAGGTAGGTAGACGCAGGCGACCCTCTTGTCGATGGCGTCGGCTGCCGCGATGTCGAGCCCCCCGTCGTTTCGGTTTCCCCGGCGCCCTTGTATGCCCGTCACGCATTTTCGACCCAAACTATCGCCGACGCTAGGAAAAAGAAGGGGGGTCACCTCACCCTGCGTCGGGGGTCGGCGACCCCCCCCCCTTTCCCGGCACCGGGAAAGAGGAGAGGGGGGCCCTCTCTCTTTGGCGTAGGTGTTTTTTTTTCTTTTTTTAATTATTTTTATATTCATTATTATATATTATTTTATGTAAAAATAAAATTCAATTCATAGCAGGGGTATAAATGGACTTTTCATAAATGTGAAAAATAAAAAATAACGGAAAAGTCGACGAAATTGGACGGAAGGATCAAGTTAAAAAAATCGTGATAGTTTAGATACCCAAAAAATGAAGTTCGTAGTACGGGTTAGATGTGTTAATTCGCGATAGTTTAGGGGTGATTAGAGGAAATAACCTTATTTTTTATTAAATTTGAGTTTTAATGTAATTTAAAGTTTAAAATATATGAAAGTAAAGTGGTTCAAATATAAAAATATTCAAAATATTTATACAAAACTATTAATATAGTTTTACATAAAAATATATTCCCTTTTTTTAAATGATGATTGGAGTTAGGTCTCTCTTCTATCTCTTATGCTTAGATGATCCAAAAGTGAAAAGAAGACTGATGTTTTCTATGTGATTAACGAAGAAGCCACATGTTCTAATAAAAAATATATATATGTTTTTTTTTCTATTGACACCTTAGTGTTCAAAAAGTGTTCACACGGGCTAAGGAGCGCACTCATCACGAGTTGAAGTCACGGTTCACTATCGAACCCGACTAAGCTGATGTCATCTGATTATGACGGGTGAGACTCCCAACGAAAATTTTTTGTATGCATAAAAGTTCGAACTCGGGACATTTGCTTAAAAGACGAAGATATTCTTTGCTAATTATGAAACATCGCTCACGAAAGCTCGTTTAAGTAATCACACAACTTAAATCAATAGATGATTCCATACAGGGCAAGCTCGACCTAGTCAATATTGTATTATAAGAGAATAAACTATATATATTATAATTAAAATATTTTATCATATAGTCTTGACATTTAATGTTAAATAATAATAAAAATATTAATATAGTAACATGTTATTAAAATTTAAAAGTAAAATATGATAAAAATAAAAAAACATAAATATAAATATTTTTTTCTATTTAAAATGATGATTTCATCATCTTCGAAGTGATTTCATATTTTTTAATTTTTTACCTTAACAATCCAATCATTTTGAAAGTAATTTTATGTTTTCCAAAATTTGACAAACATTTCAATTCCATAAGATGTTTTGGATATATTATTGAAGTAGCAGGATATTACGGCCTTTATCCTCATTTTTTAGTTATATTTCTTTATGCGAAAATTATTTGATGTTCTCTAATTAGTTGAGCTATTTGAGACTTTATTTAATTTCTTAATACTTTTACAATTGTATTCACTATTACATCATTTTCATTATCACTTTGTAATTATTTTTCTTCAACATAATGTTCCTTCTCATGACCAATCAAAGTTCACTTTGCTTTGAGAACATTACATTTGCTTGTAACATGCAAACAACGTAGAAAGCCATTTTATTCTCTTACCCTTTGAATTGTATTTGTTTATGCAAAACTTCTTTGGTGTTCTTTAATAAAAAATTGAGTCATTCGAGATTTTTTTTATTTGTTTTGTTAAAACTATTGTGCTCTAATTTCTATTATATCATTTTCCTTGTCACTTCATAATTATATTACGTCAACATTATGTTCTTTCTTTGTTCACTGATTAAATGGCGGATAGCATATGCATAGTCGAAGTTAGTCAATGTTAGTTGTAGTTAATTATATTTGTTTTCAGTTTCCTTTATGTAACGATTGTTGGATGTCCTGGTAATGGTATTTGACATTGTAGCATATCAGCGTCTCTAGAAATATGAGTTGAGTTCGTAATATAAAATCCACAAAAGATGAAAAAGTATGATTTAACGTGTAAGAAATTAATAATAATTTGCAATTCTTCACAAAAACTCATTTCCTCAATCACATATCAGATTCTCAATATTGTATCATAGTTGAACATTTGATGATCTAGATCTGAAGTGAAGGCAGGTTAGACTTGAACTTGTCTTGTATCAATTTATCCTTAACGATTGTGTTTTTTTTTAGATCCGAGGGTTTTCTCTTGCAATTGGGTTTTTCCTACTTAAATCATATCTACTTCAAATACTGGATCGTCTTCAAATTTTGCTTCTATGAGCATTGATCCTTCGAAACCGCTGTTCTTGAGTGCATCAAATTCTCTTGTCACGAGATATGATAAATTGGAGTTATGGGATATTCAACATGTTATTAATAAAAAAATAAACACAATTTTGTGGATGGTTCGTTTACTATTAACAAAGTGGATGAATCATTGCACTTCCAATGTAAGAAATGCAATGCATTTGTGTTTTCATGGATTGCGAGCAATGAAACAAAGAGGGTTAAATAGTAGCTTACATTGTTTGTGTTAATACGAAGGAACTATTTGGAAAACACAATGCTATGGAGCGTACACAAAATGAGGTCTATATCATTACTTAGGGTTCTTTATCTTTGTCAATGTATTATACAAAGTTGACAAACATATGAAAAGAATTAAGTAGTATGGTCTTGAGTTGCATGTTATGGATGCCTTGAAAAATTATTGTGAGTACCTAGCTCAACAAAAACTTTATACATTTCTAAAGGGTTTGATGAATTCAACTAGACTCGAACTCAACTATTACTTATGTTTCCTTTATCCACGATTAATGAAGCATATTCTCTATTAACCGAAGAAGAACAAATATAGAATAATTGGTCTTACAAAATACTATTGATCAACATATGGCTATTCAAAGTTCTAAGTTTTGACTAATCACTAAGATGTCAAAATGATATTACAATGTTGTTTGTGAATATTGTAAAATGGTTGCCCATAAGAAGTCTCAGTGCTGCAAGCTAATTGATTATACTCCTAATTCAAAGTTTAACAAATACAATAATCAAATTATTATTAATAGCTCTCATATTCAAATAATGAAGTACAAATACTACAAATGCCACAAGAGTTTTAAAGAAGAATCCACTGTAACTGAGGATTAATATAATGAGATCTTACAATTTATGAACAATACTTATCTTTCAAAAAGTTTTCATCGTAGTGTCAATATGACAAGTATGAAAAAAAATCTCATTGGAATTAATAGTAATTCAGATTGGGTTTGTATACATTATGCCTAAAATCACATGAATTCTTACATGGAATGATTTTCTAATTTGATAACATTATCACATGGTAGGAAAGTATCATTGCCAAATAGTAGGACTTCTATTGTTACATATATTGTGAATTATATTCTTATTAACGGTGGTTGCTTTTACAATGTTTTATTGTGCCAAAATTTTGGTATTACCAAATAGAGCCTAAGTCATCCAAATTCGTCGAGTCGATCAATTGAACTTGAATTTTGAGTGAATCAAAGTGGGCCAATATCAAGGAGGAGTTTGAGATAATCACATATCCTTTTAAGGGGCGGACATCAATATGACTGGTCGGCCCAAATTGAATTTTACAGCACTGACGGAAGCATCTCAATCACATATAGGGTTCCCAACACTAACAAAGTTCACTTTTTGATTAAAAAGATATTGAACCGACCTCGCATGGATGTTCAGGCCTAAGTACTGCAAGGTGAGCACCATGACTGGCCCTCCCCCAAAACCCCCGGATGCCGCCTTTCCTCCACCTTCCCTCACTGCGCCAACCACCAATCCCTTGACCCCCTCCAATACTCCGACCACCAATCCAGTGCCTCCCTCAACCGCATATCCCTCGCTTCCAGATGGCGCTCAAGATCGGATCGCCATGCCAACAAATCCCCTGGACTTTCTTGATACCCAATGTGAACCCCACCAAACAAATCCTTTACCACCACTTATTCCCCTCCCCCCCAACCATCAGGCTACACGTTCCTGGGCAGATCTGGTTCGTGGAAGAGGGCCGGATCCCTCTGCAGCTATCTCGCCAAGACAGATCCGTGAGTTGGAGGCTACTATTACCGATGAGGTGACTATCCCTCAGGATGACCTCGAGGATTCTCTTGCTGAAATCAAGCGATGTCTACTGGGTAGGTTCTTAGGAAATCAGGCGGCGATCCTTCGTCTTCGCCATGCCCTTCCAGACCTTTGGAAGGCCGACGTTGACATATCTCATATGGGTAGGTCGTACTTCTTGTTTCGTTTTACTACCGAGGAAGTTGCTTTGCAGGTTTTGACGAATGGCCCTTGGGAGTTTGAGGGGCATTTGTTAAACATTGGTCGAGCCCGTCCATTCTTCTAACCAGGGGATGATGATGGCCATCTTGTTCCAATTTGGATTCAGATGCATAACATGGCTCTTGAGCTTAGGAACAAACGTGTGGTGGCTCGGATTGCCGCCGCATTCAGCACTCCATTGTGTGTGGAGGAGGTCCACAATAATACTTACGTCTTTTTGGTGTGCTTTTGTGTGGAAATTGACATCCGACAGCCAATCAAACAAGGAACATGGCTATGACTACCAACCAGAGAAAGGTACTTTCAACAAGTACAATATGAAAACTTGCCAGAGTTTTGTTACAGGTGTGGCATTGTTGGTCATAGATTGGAGCTTTGCCATCTCAAACGAGGGACGGACGGCAGTGTGGTGGCTCCCCTGTCTCAAGTCCTTCTCTTCGGACCTTGGTTGTGGACGAGCCGCACACAGCAACCCCCTCACTGCGATGGCAACGTTCAGCGTCGCCCGACAGCGGACATGGCCGGACTCGGGGTAAGAGGCAACTTCGATCTCAATCGTTCACCCCACCAGGATCATCGTCTGCAACGGGCGCCTGCGCTGCTGCTTGGCGGGCCACGTGCATCTGGCCATGGCACTGGTCTCAATTGCTCGTCCCACCAGCAACGGGTGCCTGCAAATTTGTCGGACGATTTGCTCAGACCACGTGATGGCGTGCAGTGCACAGCAGATGTGGATCCTGCTGGATGTCCAGCTGCTTCACATCACACTGCCTCGAATCTCGAGGGACATCCGCGGGATCCAGATGGCTGCCTTGCATCACGTGATCATACTATGGGGATTACATCTTTGCCTTCTCAGGTACAAAAATCGAGATCTTCATCTGACACCATGGAAACCCTAAATCAGCCAAATTCCTTTCACACTTCTGTTGTGGCTCCTTCTGCATATGCTCCTCCGCATTCTTCCCCTGTCTGTAAAACCCCAGCCAATATCTCCTGCTGCCCTCCATCGCACCCAAACTCTCTCCCCACCACTTGCCAAGCACATATAGCTTCTCCGCGCGTGCCGGGTCCCTATCGGATACATCAGCCATCCTCTGTACCTTCTGATCATTCCACAATGTCAAGATCGGGGAAGCATGATGACATGGCCAAAGCGGTACTAAACCTATTCCACGCGAAACCTCACGATGCCGAGGAAGAGACTTGCCTCTCAGACGAGGAGGCGTCGGATCTAGACATCCAGCCAATAAAGCTAACGCAGTCACCCAGGAATCAGCGTGGAAAGAAACAGAATACCACAACTCCATCACCAAAGCTCAAGAATACACGAGAAAGGAAAGGTAAGAGCTCTGTCAAAAATCTGGATCACAACTCACAGGTTTCTGGGGTTGTGCAGGGTACTGGAAAATCTAAATGAAAGTGATAGCGTGGAATTGTCGCGGGGCCTTTCGTTCTCGGGTCCGGGATCGCCTCAACGACATCATCCGATCTCATAAGCCGGACATCCTTATTTTGGTAGAATCTCACACTCTCTCTTCAGGCGACTTGGCCGCCAATGGCAGGGCTGTTTTCTTTGATATGCTCATATCTAATGCTAAACTCACTTGGTGTAACAATCGTCGGGATCATGCTAGAATTCTTTGTAAGCTTGACAGGCTCATGGTCAATCAATCTTTCTTGTCCAACTCCCCGGGACTTACCTTAACTTCCTTACCTAGAAACACACATGATCATTCTCCTATCATATTAGACACTGCCCACATATTAAAACCTCCTTATGTTTTTAGGTATGAGCATTTTTGGCTGCATTACCCTCAAGCTAATGAAATTGTTAGGAAAATTTGGTACCACGGGGAAGACCGATCCATGCATTAGGTTTTAGAAGACATTAAAAATGATACCTTAAAATGGAACAAGAAAGAGCTTGGTCGATTGAAAATTAATGCTGACAAAATTCTGAATCAGATTATGACTCTTGAATCTCGAGATGAGGATGTGGGCCTCTCAAATCAAGAGCTTGATACCCTTCGGGCTGCTTACCATCATCATGCAGCCATTCTCAGACAAATAAATATAAAATGGTGGAGCAAAAGTAGGATTAATTGGCTTAGTCATGGGGATCAAAACACAAAGTATTTCCATATGTCCACCCTCTTGCGACATAGAACTAATCGTATCCCTCACTATTAAAGATGATGCCGGAATGGAACACTATAAAGAGAATGATATTTCAAGAACGTTTGTCAATCACTATAAACAACTTTGGGCGCCTGATTCTCGTCCTCAAATTCCAATTGAGCATTGGCCTTCTCTTCCCACCATTAACCCTAATTGGATACCTCTATTAGCTGCTACTCCTACTGCTGAGGAGGTCCGGTTATGCTTGTGGTGTATGGCTGACGGAAAGGCTCCTGGCCCTGACGGCTTTACTGTTGAATTTTATCGTCATAACTGAGATACTGTGGGATTAAGGATTACTGAATCAATCCAGAATTTTTTCAATACCGGCTATTTTCCATCCTGGTGGGGAAACACAAACATTATTTTCATACCTAAGTCCAAACACCCTTGTTATGTCAAAGATTTTCGACCTATTTCACTATGCTGTGTTTTATACCGCCTGCTATCCAAAATTTTAGCCAATCGCCTCAAGCAAACTTTACCTTCAATCATTGATCAATCTCAGTCAGCCTTTATCAAGGGTAGAAGCATTCATGATTGCATAATTATTGCTCAAGAATTAGCTCATTCCATTAATCAGGGTAGAAGGAAACATATTCTAATTAAGGCTGATATTGAGAAAGCCTTTGATCGGGTGTCTTGGAAATCTATTGAGCACGCTATGACATTAATGAAATTTCCTCATCAGTTTATTGATTGGATATTAACATGTATTAAATCATCAACCTTTTATTGCATAACTAATGGATACGTTTCTAACCACTTTAAAAGCTTTAAGGGACTTCGTCAGGGTGACCCTCTCTCACCATACTTATTCGTTATCACTGCCTAAGTGTTTTCCTCACTAATAAATGAACAAGTCAGTGCGAGAACCATAACCCCCTTTATCCATGGAATCTTTCAACTCAGTCATCTACTATATGCGAATGATCTCCTAATTTGTGTAGCTGCTACAAATAAGAATACTAAATGAGTGCACGATTTGTTAAAGCTATTTTTCCATCTCACAAATCTGAAGGCTAACCAAGCTAAGTCTGAGATCTTCATTCCAAAAAATATTAATGCTCGTAGGAGAAATCTCATTCTCTCCAATATGGGTTTTGTGGAAGGGGTTTTCCCTTTTAATTACCTTGGGGTTCCGATATCGGACAAGCGTGTTCTTAAATCTTCCCAACATTATCTTGTTGATCGTGCTTCATCTAGACTCTCTGGATGGGGTGGTCGGCTCTTATCAATGGCTGGGAGAGCCACTCTGATTAAATCGGTTATTAACTCCCTCCCTATTCATGCATTATCCTCTACTTATATTTCCGCAGGCCTAATTGATTCATTAGAATGTCTGTCCCATAATTTCCTTTGGAAATCAAATATTGACAGCAAAGGCATCCACTTGATAAATTGGTACACTGTCTAGCTCCCAAAAGCTCTTGGGGGCTTAGGCATTTGGAATCTCGAAAATGTAAGAACTTCTCTCTTCACAAAACGAATCCAATGCATTCTGAATCAGGAGAACACCCAGTGGGTAAACTCCATTCTTAGTAAGTATGGACCTCTTCATACATGGGACATGTGTCCTTCTACGGCCGGAGCTTCCATGACCTGGCGGATGATTCATCAGATTATCCCAAATATCAAAAATGGATTCATTAAGCAAATTATAAATGGCAATCATACATCCATTATGTACGACCCCTGGATCTTTTGTACCCCTTTGATATGGATGCCTACCTATGTAAATATGGATATCTCTATGGAGCACCTTACGGTGGCGCACTTACTATCCGATAACAATTAGAACATATCTATCATATCGCTTCTCTTTGTCCATGACCTCTGTGACAAGATTACTCGTATTTTTATTTCTTCTTATGATGCATGGGTTTGGGAACAGGATTCCCTTGGAATTGCAAATTCTAAATCAGTCTATAGATCCCTTTCCTGCTATGTGCCCGCCTTGGCACCGGCCGGATGGCAGCCTTGGTCTAGTGTGTCCTAAGGTGTGCATGTTCATATGGAAGCTCTTGCATGGCAGGCTTCCCACTATGGATGTTATTAAGAGGTTTTATCCTGCTATTGATCCTACATGCAAGCTTTGTGGTCTGGCTCCTGAGGATATCACTCATTTATTTTTCCATTGTTCAATGGCGCATCAAATTTGGAACAAGCTGCAAGTGGAGTTAAATTATACATGTGAACATATTAATAGTTGGGACAGAGGAAATTCAATGAAGGTGCATGTTTGGATCAACAGTCTAGGAAAATGCTTATCTCTTTAATCGCGCTTTGTCTACATAATATCTGGGATTTGCGAAATAATATGCACTTCCGATCTAGGCATGCAACCGCCAGTGTCATTTGGTCGAAGGTGCTCGCAGCCAAGGTAGTCAAGATCGGGATCTTACGTAAGATCGGAGGGGGTCCGTAAGATCAAAGATCGTAAGATCGGATCGGAGATCGTAAGATCCTACCTATATATTAAAATAATAGTTTAATATATAAAATTATGTAAAATAATATTTTTTAAATAATTTTGTAATATTTTAAATTATAACTAATGTTATCTTTAGTATTATCCTATTAAGACTTGTTACAAATGCATATATATACTATTTATATAATAATAATTTAATATAGATTGACAAAAAGTGGCAATAATATGATGAATATGAAATAACATTATATAATAACTTTTAATATATATTTATAATAGATTTATTTGTGTAAAAATATTTTTAAAATTCTAATTATAACCAATAACCTTTTTCTTAATTTTATTTATAAAAAAATCATGTTGCACTTAGTGAAAATTTAAAATCAAAATAAAAAATTGAAAAAAAAATTAAATTAGTAGGATCGGTAGGATCTTACGATCTTGCTATTACGATCCTACCGATCCTACAAAAATGATCTCAAAGTTAAGATCGGGATCGCAGATCCTAGGTAGGATCTTACGATCAAGATCGCGATTTTGATAACCTTGCTTGCAGCATACCAGAATTTTGCTGAATCCCATGCGCCTGAGGCTATCTGCTCGACTTACTCACCACATGTTCATCATAATACTTTACCTTCCACACGCCCCCAGAGGTTCAGCCGGACCAGGTGGGAGCCTCCTGCCACTTCCGCCTGTTGTCTCAACACGGATGGCGCTCTCGCAGTTTCTTGTGAGAAAGGAGGTGTTGGTTATATATTACGAACTCACTCTGGGCTTTTTTATTTTGCAGGCGCTACAACTCGTTCAGCTAACTCGGCTCTTGAGATTGAGGCAAGGGCGGTGTTGTTGGGACTTCAGGCAAAGGCGGTGTTGTTGGGGCAAGGGCGGTGTTGTTTTCAATGTGCATCTGTACTCTGATTCGGAGGTCCTAATTCGCACCATAAATCGGCAAAATCATTACCCTTGGCATATAAAAGGCATAATTTTGGACATTTGGGACACGATGGCTCGCATACAAACTGTTCATGCATCACATTGTTATCGCGAGGATAATTGCGCTGCTGATTTTCTTGTTGTTTTTGCTAGGAACACGAACTGTGATTCCTTTTGGGACGACTGCCCTCCCCCTGGCGTCGTTCAGTTTTTGTATACAGACTCTTTAAATACCACTTAATGAATACATGCTTTATTTAAAAAAAAGATATTTATATTTACATCAACCTATGCCCCAAGTGATTCGTTAGGTTATAATAACTCAAAATTTAATTATTGGAATCATCATTTTTAATTAGAAAATACATACTTAATGTTCAATTTTAAATTAGTTAAATACTAATGATCCGAAACGCACAAGAAAACAAATTATATAAACACATCTCGTAACGTCTTTTCCCTCACGTGGTGGGTGCGGTAAAGAACGTTACATCTTCGTAACATTTGATTTTTTTATTCACATTCTAACTTTTCTTAAATATTTAATTACATAAAGATTGACATTTGTAGTCAAAAGGGAAAAATGACAATGCAAATATATATAATAAACTAGATTATTTTTTCTTTACATTAATTATGTGTTGAGTACAAAATGTAATGATAAATACGTTAACCAAATTCTATAATGAAGGAAAACACACCAATATAAATTATTTTAAGCTTAGTTTAACTTTCTTATTCAGGGGTGTTCACCGGTCGGATCGACCTGATGAACTCAATAATTCGAACCGATTGGGTTCGGATTCGAGGTTAGGTCAAACTTGATCTGAACCAAGCTGAACTCGACTTAGTTCGAGTTGGGTTCGGGTTTGGCTTCGAGTCGTTCGAGTTTGATGATCCAAAAATGTATAACCCGACCCGAGTATAATTGGACGGGTTGGGTCGGGTTTAAAGTCAGGTCGGATTTGTGAACACTCCTATTCCTATTCTTAATGTATCTACTTTAATATATATTGGAAAAAAGTTATCTATATACTATATTAAAAGCAAAGAAGTTTGCAAGGAGAAGTTGACACTTGGCATGATGAGGTGTTGACAAGTGCTCTTAAAGTATTAATTATAAAAAATTAAAATAGTAAACACTTATGATTATGAGATATGATAATTATATACGTAGTTATAATAACTATATAATTTTTCTATGTACACGGTTACATATAGTTACTATAACTTATAATAATATAATATAAAATATATTAAAAAATATATAACAAAATTTTTTCATGAACCTATGTGTTGGATAAATACAATTATTAAAAAAATAATAAAATATTAATAAATATTTCACAAGTGTGATAATCATATTAAAATTTTCTTTTCTTTTACAAGTGTCCTGAGGTATAATTGAAAATGTTAAACAATTATGATTATAAAAATTGATAATTATGTAATAACTATATTATTATATTATATATATTTGTATAGTAACTATATTTTATAATTATCATAAGCAAAATAATTTAGAATGGGAACATATGACATAAATTTGTGACATAAACTTCTTTCATCGTAATATAATATAATATAATGTCTAATTTAATCACAAATTCATAGATTTATAATATAATTACTCAATCATAAATTTATGCTATGTCAAAATTTTATAGTATATAATATAATATTTTTTCAAAATTTATTTAGTTCCATGCACACATGCAAGTCTTTGCAACTTCATAGTATACCATCACATGGAGTATTAATTAAAATTTATCATCCTTCTAAATAATTAAAATTAAATTAATTAACATGGTATAACTAATTAAATTGTCAATATATCATAATTTTTTAGTGTGAAGTTAGTAATTGTAAAATATGGTGATTATTTTGTTTAATAACTAGATATAGTCTTGCATTATAAATATATCCTCACAAAATTTTAGACGAGTCATCCACCTCCCCCTATCCCTCTCACAATTTTCCCTACGTCACACACCCATCCATTTCCCTCTTAATTTTCTCTAACACACCTCTCTCCTCTCTCTCTCTCTCTCACACATTGTTGTTATAATTATTTTATTTTTACCATTTTATGTTCAATGATATTTGGACATATTGAAATAATGTTGTAGAATTAGTCGCCGGATATTTGCTATTTGAATTTTGTTTCTCCTTTAAATTGATTGTCATTATTATATTCTGTGCATACATACAATATATATATATATATATATATTACATGGGTCATTCCTGATTATATCAATCATTTATTATATGTCGCAAAAGTCTAATTTATACCTTTTTAAGATTGTATAATTTCTTGAAATTGATATAAGTTTTTATGCTACATCTATTAAAATGAAATTATAATTGTATAATAGCTAATACAATATCTTGTTATCTATATACTAATGTAAAAAATATATTAATTTAGTTAATAATTTATAAATACCAAGGAAAATCAATTTAGATCCTTCCTGTCCTCTCTTCTTTTTCTTGAGATACTATATTGTGACATTATTTATTTATTTATTTATTATTATTATTGGTTACTTAGTATCGTTGGGTTTTGTTTTTTTCTTTTGTTTAATTGATAGAATAAGTGTTTGTGTTAAGAAGCTTGAATTTATTATTATTATTTAGTTGGAATTGATAGAATAAGGGTTTGTCCAATAAATAAGAGTGATTTTTTTTTTATCTTACCGACGAGGAAATTAAGAATTTAGATGATAGATATATTTTGCATATTATTATGGTGATTATGATTTGATCATACAACATGAATAACAGTTGGAGTCTATCCCTACATCAATATCTAAAAAATTTATTGGACAATTATTTTCTCCATATGTCAAGTTGCATATTTTTTATTACTAATAACATAATTGCATGCACAATTTCAAAATTTATAGAAAAGAAAGATAATTCAACATTTTGCATGAATCACCAAGTGTTCATCATGTAATTACAATTTAACATGCTTTTAGATAATTACCGTAGTGATGGAAGCAAATATAATATACGATTATATGCATATATAAAATAGGCTAATAAATTAATATTTCAAACTTAAATGAAAAATTAATTTTTAAGAAAAGAAAAAAATAAATGAGACACAAAAGGAATTAAATAAACTAATAAATTATCTTTTTAAAATTATAATTATCACATTATTCAAGTAATATTACCTATCAAACTAATATTTTTTTATTTTATAAATATTTGATTCATCTAATTTTAGGTTATTGGCGTATCGCGCGCTAGACTTATGGCCAAATCTTTACTTTTAATTTTGTTTTTCGTTAATGATTCTACTAATATTTTCAAACGATGCTAAATATGATAGACCCACTTTTTTCAACCCGTTAATATCTTCGAATCTCTATTTTGGTTAATCACTTCAAAGAGCGCTCGAGCGCCCGCTTTTGCTTTCGAGTTTTTGAGTCCATTTCCATTCTTCTTCCACTTCTTTCCACTTACCGCAGTCGCACCGCCGCCGCTCTCACCCGCCCATCCCTCGGCCGCGCCTATTTACGCGTTTCGGACCTCCTCCTCCACCTCCTCCTCTTTGCGAAGATTAGAGGAGTCCTTGAGAAGCTAACGACCTCGGCGACCGGCGACGGCAGCGGCACTCGTGGGACGACGACACGATGTTCTCTCCGGCGGCGAGGAAGCCCCATTTCGCATCCCCCGCGGCTTCCCGCAGGGATCTCCGGCCTCCAGATTCGCCCGCCACCCCTCTTCAAGGCGAGCCCTCATCCCCCTTCTTGGCCGCCGGCCCCAACCGCCCGGCCACCGGCACGCCCGCGCCCTGGTCTTCTCGCCTCTCCGTCCTCGCCAGGTGATCGCTTCCTTCCCTTGATGCTGCCTCTGCTGCTGCTGTTATCCTTATTGTGGGTAGAACCCTGCTCTAGGGTTTTAGGAAGTTGCTTCTTAGTAGTTCTTTGTGGATGCGTGTTCGGATCTCGGCGTCGTCGTTCCGGGTGGTTGCCTGTGATTCCTTCAGTTTGCGTCAAGGAAGAGGAGAGGGTGGTTTTTGTTATTAGCCCGACGAGCAGGAGAGTGATCAAACGAGACGCGCTTTCCTTCTTGTCTTGTCCTCGACCTGTCTGCCGGATTTCTTATTAGACTATTGGGGACGGAACCCAGGGATCTCGAGTTCTTAGCTTGTCTCTGTGCTGAAAACTTTCCTCACATTGTCATGTCTCTGTGCTGGAATATTAACCTCTTAGTTGTTTTGTGTTAGGCCCTAACAACCAGCGTAAACCCTGTCGAATCTCATGAACATGGATCAACCAGAGCGGAATGGCGTCGATTCATGTAGCCGACCCCACCTAGTGGGATAAGGCTTTGTTGTTGTTGTTGTAGTTGTTTTGTGTTGATTCTTTATGCGATAGTTCACAATTCTACTTAGGCTTGGTTTTCCAGTTCGTGATTACTGTTTCACATCTTTACATGATTATTCGGTTGTAAGTTGGTGGTCTTGTACATGCTATTTTGGATTGTTGTCAATTTTCTTTTAGGTAGCTGGACAAGAGAATGCTAACTGTAAAATCTGCAGTTCTTTGGCCTTAACATAGTTAATGAAGCTGTAAATGGAAACAAGTGGTCATTAGGTCCAGAGGTGATACAGTAAGGTTTGTTGAAATTGCTAATATTGATAAAGTCATGTTCCAGGGGTATGAATTTGAGCAGCACAATAAGCAGCTGTCTCGTGTCTGCGCAACGTTGCAATGTTGTTGTCTTTAGTCAACATCTTTGTGATTATAAAAAGAAAGGTCTTTAATTGAACAATGTAACGACACACATTGAGTTTGGTGTATCATGCTTATGCAAACCAAACTGTCATTTGTTAACAGTGTTTTCATATGAATGATATCTTTAGGGTCATGGAGTTTAAGATTTGAGTTACAAAGAAATTACAGCTTCACATTTTTCTGCTGGTCGAAAAACCTTTATTCTTAGGGTAGTTTATATTGTTAGTCACTTGTGCATTTGCTTGATGCTTTAATATTTACACGAATAAAGACCCTTGCTCTCAAAAATAAAAAAAAAGAAAATAGAAAAAAGAAAGGCCATTTTGGTATTTGCAAAATGTGACAGACACATACCTCGTAAATGTTCATTTGCCTCTTAGGTTTTACTTTATTCCTTCCATGTTTTTCATAATGAATCTGCTCTCCACCCAGTAGTTGCTTACAAGTAAGTTTCTTCTCAAAAAAAGTAAGTTTATATTGAAGTAATGGGCTTCATTTTGTTTTGCTAATATGTGCAGTAAAGTTCATATTCTAAAATATGATATTTGAAGGATGACTCTATGTTCTTACCTCTAGGATGAGATCCAAGGAAAATACTGAAAATGGAGGAGACAGTGGCCAAACTCAACCTGTATATGTTGGAGAAGCCCCACAGCTTGTTCGTGATGCACAAGCCAAGATTTTTGGTAATGCACATGCCTTGTTTTTATATTATAATAAGTTCTAGGGCTCTAAGGTTTTCAATTACATAAGGTGATTTCATCATATACATGTTTTGCAGATGGTACATTAATTGCCGGTGGTATGGATAGGGGGACGTGTTTTTCATGGATTGTCTGTGGAAATCAGCTCTTTATTTGGAGCTATGTATCTGGGGTGATTTCAAAAAAATGTGTTGTCCTTGAGATTCCATCTTCTGTGTCAACAGACAAAGATCTCCAGGGCAAGTTACTGCCTGCTAAAAGTTGGATGCTTCATGTAATTAGGTGGGATTGCTCTTCAGGAGATGGGCAAGTTGTATTGGAGCAATGCAACTCTGCTGGTGTCATTCTCTGTAACCGGAAAAGTCCAGCTGTTGTATATTGGCCTGATGTTTACTCCAATAATTTGGATAGTCCAATTGTTAATCTTCCCCACTCAGAATCAGAAGATAGTGATTCACCTGAACATGATACCTTGAACTTAATTATTGCTACTAGGCTACCGGGCATCTCTAAAGAATGTATTGTAGTGTCTTGTCAGTCAAATGGCATCTTAACACTTTTTAGAGTTACACCATCTGGAATTCACTGTGAGAAGGTTCTACGTGATGTAGTCTCGAATGAAGGGTATGTGAGGTCACTTATTTGGAATCCACAAAATTCTTTGTTAGAGGAATCTGCTCGACAGTTCTTCTTATTAACGAATCATGAAATTCAATGTTGGACTGTTAATCCTGCACCTACTGCCAATTTCAGTAAAATTTGGAGCCATGAAATCGTTGGGAGCAACGGTGATTTGGGTATTAGGAAGGACTTAGCTGGGCAGAAGCACATTTGGCTTTTGGATTTGCAGGTTGATGTGTCTGGTAAAGAATTTATTGTTCTTGTTGCTACCTTCTGCAAAGATCGAGTTAGCAGTTCAAGCTACATACAGTATTCTCTTCTCACAATGAAATATAAACACGGTTTTCCCGCTGAAAGTGGTGGAATCGTGAATGAGCAGATTCTAGAGAAAAAAGTTCCTCTCCAGGTAATCATTCCCAAAGCAAGAGTGGAAAAAGAGGCCTACTTGTTTTCTATGAGGTTGCGTGTTGGTGGCAAGCCAACTGGTTCTGCTGTTATACTGTCTGGGGATGGAGTTGCCACTGTAGCCTTCTATTGGAGAGGTTCCACACGACTTTATCAATTTGATTTGCCATTGGATGCAGGAAAAGTTCTAGATGCTTCTGTGTTTCCGTCTTCTGAAGACACTGAGGAGGGGGCATGGGTTGTCTTGACTGAGAAAGCAGGGGTGTGGGCAATACCTGAAAAGGCTGTTCTACTTGGTGGCGTTGAACCACCAGAACGAAGCTTGTCCCGAAAGGGAAGCACAAATGAACATGTTACGGAGGAAGAGAAAAGGACTGTGGCAATTGGTGGCAAGGTTGTTCCTAAACGGTCTAGTTCAGAGGCATGGGGTGTTAATGACAAGCAAAAAACAGCTTTTGGTGGCGTTGCACAACGAAATTTTCTAGATGAAGAAATCGAAGTATTGTTAAGTCGTTATTTTCAAGATTTCCTTTTGTCTGGTGAAGTTGAAGGCATACTTGAAAAACTTAGAGAGAAAAAGGTATTTGAAAAGGAAAGGGAAACCAATGTGTTTGCTCGTGTGAGTAAATCAATTGTTGATACATTAGCCAAACACTGGACAACAACTAGAGGTGCTGAAATTGTGGCTTCAGCTGTAGTGTCATCTCTACTCTTAGACAAACAGCAAAAACATCAAAAGTATCTTCAGTTCCTTGCTTTGTCCAAGTGTCACGAGGAGCTTGCATCCTTGCAGAGTTAGTATATGATTCTCTGTTTTCCTTTTTTGGTAAATTTATTCTTTTTTTCAAATTGTATCGTGTAGGTTTCTTGTTTTTCTTTTTGAGATGTAGGTTTCTTGTTGTCCAGTGCATCTGCTTAAGATCTCCATTGCATGTACTCTTTGTTTTGGATTCAGACAAATTATCTGATAGCGATAAGCATATATGTATACAAATTGTTCCTGTCTAGGCTGTTCCCTTGTTATCTAATGGTTTCAGAAGTCTCTCATAAAGGTACCCTTTCTCTATCCATCCATCCATCCATCCATCAGACAAATTGAAAAAAAAAAGTACCTTTCTATCAGACATGAAATATCAGTAGGTAGCGCTAGAGTTCATAGCTCCTTGACCCCTCAGAAGAGGAAACATGTGGCTCATGTGGCCCCCGATTATCTGTCGAGTTCCTGTGATAGGTAACCTGAAAGATAACCTTCATCTATAAAATAAAAGTAGGTGCATTTGGATTCTAAAATCTAATTAGGGTTGCAGGCATGTAGAGGCAATTAGCTACTACTTATATCTAAGTCTGATAGTAACACACCCTAACAAAAAAATATGATTATCTCAAAAAAGAAAAGAAAAAACAAAAAAGTCTGCTAATCTACGTAGTCTGGTCTTGGTCAGACTTATATCTAGGTCTGATAGTAACACCAAGAGCAAGGTTGAAATATTATGAGTGTTCTGTTGTTGATTATAGGGATAATCTATGTAGTCTAGGCTTGGTCAGCCTTACATGCTTCTTTATCAGTGTGGAAAGAAAATTACATGGTCTGTAATTGACTATCTAACTTATTTCTTTTCCAATTTTAACATTTAACATTAGTCTTGGTGCTAGGCAAGTTGTGCAATTGCAAGTTCTTCCGCCTTTCAATATTGGATCATATGTGCCAATTTTCCATTTTAGTAATTAACTCCGCATATGAGTGATCGATGTGCCTCCTGCATCTGGAATGATTTATCTTAACTTGGTTATCTTTATTAGATACAACCTTGTAATGTCTAGAACTTTGCTTCAGTTTGCAAATTGAGATGGCCTTTCTTTTCCCTAAGAGAAAAGATATAGTCTCATGATTACCTTTAGGAATTTCATGCTAGATATTGTTTTTGGATGTAATTGTGCTAGATATCTAATTTGCATGGCTAGGATTTATGTTAACTATTTTTTTTGAAAGTATGTTAACTATGTAATGCCCTTCGTAGTAAGTTACCCGTGGTTTCATTTTTGTATTACAATTATCCTAGATAACAATGATGTTGTCATGATATTCTACGACGTCATGTTGTGGATTATTGATAATACTTTCTCTGATTCTGCTGTTTATGCACATTTGTGTTCAGCTTATTCATGCATCCATATTATCATCTTTTCTCAGTTGCATTGGCTTAATTCAATAAAGATAAATTAGAATAAGCTATGTTCCAATTAGCTAAAAAAGAAGCTATCTTCCGCTGTGGATTCAAATGTTTAACCTCTCCACAAGGAATCCAAACTGCAATCAATTTACTTAGGAACTGATTGGTAAACTGAATATCTTTTTTTTTAAAGGTACAACTTACTATCTCTAAATAAGTTAGTAGAGTATTCCTTGTTTTCTTTTATAATTGTAAAGTTTTTCATTTACAATTTTCAATGCTTGGCCTGTTTTGTTTGTAGGATATTCATTGTTAATTATCATGGAGCATGGCGAAAAACTTTCTAGTATGATCCAGCTGAGGGAATTGCAGAATATGGTTAGCCAAAAACGAGAACAGTCATCTGTTTCTCCGACATCTTATACACAAGCTCAAACATCTAGTTCTCTGTGGAATCTCATCCAGCTAGTTGGTGAAAGAGCTCGTAGAAATGTTGTTCTTCTTATGGATCGTGATAATTCTGAAGTGTTCTACACTAAAGTTTCTGACATAGAGGACATCTTCTACTGCTTGTCTCATCACCTAGAGTATATAATTGATAGAGCCCAACCATTTACTGTTCAGATGCAGCAAATTTTTGAAATATCAAATGCTTGCTTAACTGTGATTCAAGCTGCCATGCACTATAGATATGAGCTGAAACATTGGTACCCTTCTCAAGAAGGATTAATACCATGGAATTGCCAAACTGTAGTCAAGTCAGGCCTTTGGAACGTGGCATCTTTTATTATGAATGTCTTAAAAGAGTCACATGCAACCGATACATCCATGTCCAAGGAAATCTGGTCTCAATTGGAAGGGTTAACTGATGTCTTACTGGATGCCTCTCTTGTATCTATCACAGCAAAAATTGAAAATGGAGAAGGGCATCAAGGTCTTGTGGAAGAGTATTGTAGAAGGAGAGATGAACTTCTTCATTCTTTATACGAACTGGCAAAAAGAATTGTTGAATTGAAGTACCAGGTCGACAACTATGACTTTGTTCACTACATTTGTTTCCATAATCTGATATTTTCAGTACTTTTACAATATATATGTTTTTATATTGATTGGTATTTGTAAACTTGTACTTGTGGAATTACGATGATGCCAGATCCCCTCCCCAAAATTAACATTTGTTTATAAACATGATTTTTCCCTTTTCGTTTTGGGGAAGTTATAAACAAGAAGGATATACCATATTATATGTGACGTTGTTAGTTGAATGGCATTGTCTCATATGCATGATAAAATGTGCTTCCATAAGATAATTTCTTTTCATTTGGACAGAATTATGTATGCACATGAGAAACAACTTTACAGGTCATTCTCCGTTTCAAAAACAACTTTACAGGTCATTCTAAAAAGACTGCTTCTCCAAGTATTAAAACTTTCAAGTAAATTGTGTATCTTGACTTTCATGTACTTTGTGATGGCTTACTTGGTTATGCAAACTGCGTGTTTTTCTTCATTGTGCATTACTGCAACTCATTCAGATTCATGTTCTCTCTCCAGGAGTCATATAAGGGGGTTGATGATTTTGAAAGAAAAGAGGCTATATATAGAGAAGTCACAAAACCTCTCCTCTTGATTGCAAAGAGACATGAAGGGTATCAAACATTGTGGGAATTATGTTATGACCTTAGTGATACAGGACTTCTGCGAAGTCTTATGGTATGATTTTTTTTTTCATAAATGCATCTTTAATTTCTTAAGGCATCTTTTCCAACTTGTTGTATTTAGGGTTGGATACATAAGTATGCTCCACATTCTCTCATACAAAATAACTATGCTTATACAATTGGGACATACAGAGCTTATTCCATCCATTGTGAGAAATAGAAAAATGAAAGGCAATAAGCATTTTTCCCTAGAAACACACTACAAACCTCACTCTCTTTTTCTGCTGTATGAAAATTTCAAATTAATCCTAGAAATAAAAAACCTTGTTTTCTTTCGTGTAATGTTATAAAATTTATGTTATGTGATCATTATCTTAGGGTACATATTTTTTTCTATTAGTTTAAGAAAGTTATTGCTAAACATACCCTATGAATTTCCGTGAAAAGAAAAACACACTATCACTAGTTTAGTCTCCTGAGTGGAATCTCATGGAAACTATTTCAAATATATTGTGTGAAATTCCTACTGTATCTGGAAAGAGGCTAGAGTGTTATGTGCCCAGATTAAACTTGGTGGATTATAATAGAGTAATTTGTCCTGTGATCTAGGAATGTTACCTTATTACTCTGGCTGTGGGAATTTGACTAACTATTCCAATTTCCAATTCTAATTACTAATGCAGCACGGAAGTACTGGGCCAAATGGAGGATTCAGTTATTTTGTTTTCAAGCAACTAGCTCAAAGCTGCCAACACTCTAAATTGCTTAGGCTTGGAGAAGAATTTCACAACGAATTGTTTACTTTCCTAAAGGACCGTAAAGATCTTCTGTGGCTTCACGAGATATTCTTAAAGCAATTTTCTTCAGCTTCGGAGACCTTGCGTATTTCCGCACTGTCTGCGGATGCTCACTCAATGGTCGAGGGAGAGCCAGAGATGAATAAGCAGCAACTTTCACTTACAGATAGAAGACGTCTCCTTAATCTTTCTAAAATTGCTGCACTTGCAGGTTTGTAATTTCTAGTTTCTTTCTTCACTTCGATAATTCAAGTTCATAGTCTCCTTAAACAAGAAGCAAGACATTGTAGTGTCACTTGGGAATGTGGACTATCCATGAATTTGAATCCTAGTATGCTCTTGCGGATTGTTTATTAGATACTCCAGAGAAATGTCTAATTTATATTTAAACTTGTAGGAAATTACTGTAAAAAAACTTTTAAAAAGCTGCTAAAAACGTTTTTTTTAAAAAAGGAGTTGCTAAAAACCTAGAGGCCACTGGAAATCCTAATATTACTTCTTTCTCTTCGCCAATGCTTCTTTTATGAATGATCATATTGTTGTTTAACCTTCTTCTCGTGTTGCAAATTATAGGTTAACTATTATATCACAATTGGTAGGGTTAACATTTGCATTGGAGGAATTTCATCTCTTCTTATGCCAGACAAATTTTGCAGATAATCCTGAGTATTCAAAATTTCAGAGATTTGCAACCCTACCCTTATAGTTTGGCATTGTTCATGTTGAATCGCACATGATGTGTAATGATATATTAGGCGATATGAACATATTTATCATATTTTCTTCTACAAATAACATCCTTATCATATTTGTCTCATTCTTTATGTCCTGCTGTAGTGTGTTTGAAAGATTTGTTGGATTTTATTTTTTTGAGGAGAAAAAAGGATGACCACCAGGTTGTGGTTGTCATCCAGCTATATATATCATTGTGAAATGGAAATCATGTACTAGTGTGGGCTCTCAAAGGGAGAGCTGTACTAGTGTGGGCTCTCAAAGGGAGATCAGCAATAAGATGGAAAGTAAGTCATCAAGCCAAAACCCTGCTTTCAAACAAAAAGGGAAAGATGAGGAGTACAACACGCTCAAAGACATCCCCCCCACCAAAAAGTGGCCCGGTTGCACTGGAGCTACGATGGCCCATGCATCGGACGAAAAGGTCGCTGATGGCTCTCCACCAGTCTCTGCGAATTAGATGTGAAACAAGCTCACGATGCTTGTCCGCTGTCAAAATCCTCGGGGTGTGAAGTTTCTGGGCCATCAAGCAGGCACTGGGCATTCGGAAAATGGTTGCGTGCATCTCGGAACTCCTCCCATGGACGACCAGCTTGGTCTCCGAAGGGAGGAAAACATCCACCTCCCACACAACCTCCGCCCACCAAGGACGGTCTCGTACATTCCTTGTGATTACCTTCATTGAGTTACTGAGTTGCTCCCTTGTTGTAAGGCCACTCCACTTGACCGTGGTCGCCAGCGAGTGTGGCGGAGGCCGGCAGCTTCTGCAACTAGACGAACCTCCTCATCTGCCCACCCGGCGAGTAGGTGTTTCCCAACCGCACTATCATCGGCAACCATCGAGTCTGGCATGGTCTGCGGGGCACCCCCCACCACAGGCTGTTGGGGCAATGGCGACGATGACAGCGCAGGTGGATGCTGCCCTGCTGGCGGTGGCGGTGCCAGGTGTCTCTTATGGCTGCTCCCGGCATGGGTGAGGAGGCGCTGTAGTGATCGTGTAAGGCCACTCTTACACATGGCTGCCGGCGTGTATGGTTGAGGCTGCTTTACCTAGGTGAACCTCCCCATCCGCCCTCCCGATGAGGAGGTGCATTCCATCGTCATGGTCCGAGGCGGTCAGTGAGTCCTCCATGGGATGCGGTGCGACCCCCACCATGTACACCCGCACCTCGTGCTGCTGAGGCGACGTCAGCGATGACAGTGCGGGTGGCCGCAGCTCAGCAACGACAGCTGCTGATCCGCTGGCGGAGATGGCGTGACAGCCTGGGCAGGCCGACGGCGCTGGTAGCAGAGGGGAGGAGCTACCTGATCTTCGCCTGTGGATGTGGCAGTCATCGGGATGATCACAGGGATGGCGGTGAGCGTGGGCGGTGTGAATCGTACATGTAGCGATGCTGGAGGTGTCTGGCTTATGGCGAGGGAAGGAGGCGAAACTGGCGGCGTCGGGGTTGTGGGCGTGGTGGTGGCGGTCAATTGCCGGAGGACAGGGGGGAAGGAAAGGGATGGGGTCAGTTGGTTCCCGGTGTGGGAGTGATGGGGCAGTTTCACGGGCTCGGCGTGTGTGTGTGGGTGGGGGGGGGGGAAGGTGGTCAGATTTGGGTTCGAGTTCGCTTGGGCTTGAAGTTGGGTTCGCAGTCATGCTCAGCGGGCAGGTTCCGACCGGGCGCGAACACGATGAGAATCAGGTGCATTGAGTGATGGGATTGGGTTCGAGGGATTTTGATTGTTGGGTTTGGGAAGGGAGGTGGTTGAATCAACTTGCGAGTGTGTCGAGTTTGGAAGGGAGTGGGTTAAGCGGTTGGATTGGGTTCAGCTAGGATGGGATTTGAATTCAAGGTAAGGATGGAATTTTGAATTTGGGTATGGCTAAGGCACGCGCCCCGCGCCTGCAGTGTCAGTCCAGTATGGCCTGCAATCGGCGTTCGGACCGCTGACCTCAGAGGATGACCGGCGACCACCCCAGCCTACAAGGCAATGTCATCCAAGTATCGCAGCCTGAGGGTGAACTTGTCAACACCGGCGCAGAGAGTCATCGCTGAGGGGAGGTTGCAGTTTGGGTGGAGCTCAACGTTGACGGAGGTGATGGACAAGTCCAGTGAGTCGAGGGCTGGGAGAGCAATGGAAAGGGGATTCCCCAGCTGTCCTGCCAACGCCAGCACGATTTCTGGCCGCTGGAGATGAAGCGGGAGGACGTGAGTGTCAACAATTCGACGTCTTCCAGGAGGTGCCAATTCGGCTCCATCCGCTGTCTTCCACGGTTGCCATACCATGCTGGTGTGCGACGACAAGTTGGTCGGCGCAACAAGAAGGGAGTCCCTTTGCTGCGCAGACCCTGGGACGAGCTACTGCCATGGCGAAATGCGGCTTAGGTGAAAAGGTGGCGAGGATCCCACTCCAGCGATGACTTCTGATCGAAGAACCGCCGGGTCGAGGGGGGCGCCACTGGTCTCATCGACGACGCAGTCCTGGAGCAGGTCGATGCCGCGCTGGATCCCCGGCGACCATGGGATGGAGAGGGTGGGAGCCACCTGGGATGTCAGTGCAGAGGGGGCATTCAGTGTCGCAGCTAGCTGTTGATTCACCAGTGGCGTCACAGATGAGTGTTCCCGCAGGATGTGGGGGCATGACGACCTCTGGTGGCCCTCGCCCCTACATCGGAAACAGCTAAGAGGGCCGGAGCAAAGTCGCGCGAAATGCCCCTCTTCCTCTAAACATCTGAAGCAGCGCAATGTCTGCCGGCGATGGTTACTGGTATCACGGATGCAGGTCACGGTGGTCCAGCCATCACTAAGGTGAAACGCCTTGCAACACATTGTTCGCAGGAGAGTGCTGCCCTGGCGGGGCCGCCTGAGGGAGGTGGCGCTGCCGACAGAGTCTGGGGGATGAAGAATTTGGGGAATCCGACCGCTTCCGATCTGGGAAACGAGATCACAATGATTGGAGCACAATAAAATTGGGGGCGAGAGAGAGGGAGAGAGATGACGTGGCCTCCAATCATGTGTCACGTACGTTGTATAGTGGTGCGTCGCAATCGACCACCAGATCTAGTGAGTTTTTCCACTTAGATAGCATCTCTCATTGCTTTGATATACATGGATGACCAGTTTAACTGGTTCTCTCTCCCTTTCTTTTCAAACTCGTCATTTTCTTTATCAAAGGGAAAAAGTCACATGGCAGTGGCATTGCCAATTTCATTCTCTTATCAACTCTGTCTTGCTAGTTGGTTCAAGTTTAACGAAACTATTTTGGTACAATGAAAGTCAAATATCATGAATAAAGGGAGGGTTACCTGTATTTAAGCATGCAGGATTTGATTATATTGCATCACTAGTTTGATGGGGATACTTCACACAGGTAAGAGTACGGACTGTGAGATTTCAATCAGGCACATTGATGCTGATTTACAAATGCTAAAGTTACAGGTATGGTGTAGACAACCATCACATAATCATTAATTAGCCAATGATATTTGCTTTCTTGAAGTTTTAAGGCTTTTGTTGCCATATATTTATTACTGATGTCCTTGGTGTATGTCTTGGAGTGGTAGTTTATCAAAATCTAAAAGTTCATGTACATGTATTTATGAAAACTGACATTGTTGTTATGTGATACTGGTGACCAACCAGAAATTCTGTTTTCTAATTATTATGCTGATATTAGTCTTTAATTCATTTCAAACTGAGAGAGCTCATCTTGCTTGTTGAATTACATAACCAAGAAAATATTTTTTTAGAAAATAACCAAGAAAATATAGTGGTTTACTTGTGTTCTGGATCTGACTCCAGAAAGTAGAGAATTACATAGAAAAGTAGAAAAAAAGATTCTTTTGGCAGGGTACATAAGGTTTTTCATGTCAACAAGTGCATGTAATAACTAGTGACTTTGAACACAGGACTGCAATGCTTTTCCAAGGTGTCCAATAGCATGAATTGGAATAGTGTTTTGTCGATCTTCTTGATTCAGCATGTGATACAGCTATCTCTTGTTAACTAATGTTTCTGTTCATTTAGCCTTGTTGCTCTGATGGAGTCATCGGCATATTTGATGAACAATTAAATAGAGCATATATATGATTTCTGTGAGCATTTAACACCCATTTGATATTTATCCTGGAAATCAGTGCTTATTGGTAGGATCAGTTAAGTGATAGGGATGACTCATTCATTAGCATAGAAAATTATGGCAAGAGCTATTTGGACAGTTTTTGGTGGTATTGTTATTGTTGCATTTTCTGTGCCTGCCAGTTGATTTCCAAGGAGGTTACAATCATCCTCATTTTTTTAAAATCATGGATGCTCCCTTTGGTACAGGAAGAGATTGTTGGATACTTGTCGAATGCAGAGGAAAGACATGGCACTGATGGACCACTTCCCCCTGGAGACCTGATTGAGATGTGCTTAAAGGAGGGAGGAGGTGAAGAACTATCATTAAAAGCTTTTGAGGTGTTTGCTTGGGCAGGTGCATCCTTCCAAAGGTCCCACAGAAGTCTTCTGGAGGAATGCTGGAGGAATGCAGCAAATCAAGATGACTGGCTAAAGCTTGGTCACGCATCAACGACAGAAGGGTGGAGTGATGAAGTTGCCCTCAACTACTTAAGAGAAACTGTGATTTTCAAGGCTTCCAGGTTGTGTTATGGACCGGAAGCAGAAAGCTGTGGCAGAGGTCTCGAGGATGTTTTACCCCTACAAAAGGGTGATAAGCAATTTTCAATCTTGAAGGATACAAGCTCATCAGTGGAAGGGATTTTAATGCAACACAAGGACTTCCCAGATGCAGGGAAGTTGATGATGACTGCAATTTTAATGGGCAAGGTTGGAGGCCATGGCATGGCTGATGGGGATGTGCAGATGGATGGCATTCCTCAGTTCTCCGTGTAGTTTACCTTGGGCCCACATATATATAGCAACCCTTTTGGTTAGATACTTAATCGCACTTAACGCCAAGTCGAGCTCTTGTTCGAAGCCAATACCAGATCATGTTGTGTTGCCATACAATCCTTTGTGATACGTCCGGACCTCTCCAGTACCTTGTGTTTCACAAGATCAGTGCAGTTCTAGCAGTCCTTGCTGTAAATGCCCAAGGGTCCCTACTCCCTATTCTTACTGTGCTTGCTTCATGTAAATTGTAGTTGGACTGATTAAATAATTTTACACCCTTAAATCATTTGTCTGGTCTTCTTTTTGTTCAAATTATGTTGTTGTCGAGGCCAGTCCCCACCAATGTGCAATGGATGCTTCTGTTGTTTGTGATTTTTGATATGCCAAGTCTAATAGGACTTGCATCACTAATTCACTATGATTAGAGACCATGCAAAAGTTATTCTTTCTAGTAGCAGGAAGAATCTGTTGAAAATTTCTTCCACGGCTGCTCGGGTGCTTTTTGCTCTCTGTAATTTGTTTAGGGATCATCAGGAAGTGATGCTGAGTCTTCGTTGCTATTGGGCGTGCTTTGGAAAAGATGTTTTGCTTTGCGATAAATCTCATATGCTTGTGTTATGCCACCCTCTGTCGACCACCACGACCCAGCTACACTCCCATCGATCAGTTTGTTCTGCACCAAGTTTTCTTGATAATGAGAAGAGAAAAAAGTGGACTGATCAGGATGTAGCATTCGAGTTCCGAAGTTTCATGAATGTAAAAAGATAACTTGTGAGACTAGTAATATTCAAAACTAATATAGTTCTCGAAAGGGATCGATGTTAAAATGTCATAACTCGTTAATAAAAAAAAATAAATGTATGTATATATATAATTTGTGAAAGAAATTTTGAAAAGATGATGTGATACATGATACGGATGATCCATCTATATTAATTAACATGCAATATTTTTGTGAGCACATGGATACGTGGCGCGACGAAGAGCGAGGGAGCAATCCGAAATATCCAGATCTCGCGTATATATCCACAAGAACGAGATCTTGCCCCTTCCACGCTGTCGCACTCCCATTGGCCTCTCGGCCTCCGGATATCTGAATCTCCAAGAGCAGCCAATGGCCTACTCGAGACGTCGTCCACAACTTCTCAGCCCCTGCCCCACTGCCGCCACCACCTTCGTCGCGGCAGCTATATTTCAACCCTGCAAGCAAAGACCTGCAGAAGCAGCAGCAGCAGCCGCGCAGAGCAAGCCATCAAATCCGAACCAATCAAACCGATGGCCACCTCCGCCCTCCAGAGCTCGGCCTTCGCCGGCCAGACCGCCCTCAAGCAGCAGAATGAGTTGGTCCGCAAGGTCGGCGTCTCCGGCGGCCGCTTCTCCATGCGCCGGACCACCAAGACCGCTCCCCCCAGCATCTGGTAGTTAATTGGTAGTTTAATTACATATGTCTATGAGCAGTATTATACGACTAGCAAAGTAGCAAATGCGTGAATAATATGCGATTAAATAATGACCCTGCGCGCGGTGCAGGTACGGCCCTGACCGTCCCAAGTACCTGGGCCCATTCTCGGAGCAGACGCCGTCGTACCTGACCGGCGAGTTCCCCGGCGACTACGGCTGGGACACCGCGGGGCTGTCGGCTGACCCGGAAACCTTCGCCAAGAACCGGGAGCTGGAGGTGATCCACAGCCGCTGGGCGATGCTGGGCGCGCTGGGCTGCGTGTTCCCGGAGATCCTCTCCCGGAACGGCGTCAAGTTCGGCGAGGCCGTCTGGTTCAAGGCCGGGTCCCAGATCTTCTCCGAGGGCGGCCTCGACTACCTGGGCAACCCCAACCTGATCCACGCCCAGAGCATCCTGGCCATCTGGGCGAGCCAGGTGGTCCTCATGGGCTTCGTCGAGGGCTACCGCGTCGGCGGCGGACCCCTCGGCGAGGGCCTCGACCCGCTCTACCCCGGCGGCGCGTTCGACCCCCTCGGCCTGGCCGACGACCCGGACGCCTTCGCCGAGCTCAAGGTGAAGGAGCTCAAGAACGGGCGCCTCGCCATGTTCTCCATGTTCGGATTCTTCGTGCAGGCCATCGTCACCGGCAAGGGACCCATCGAGAACCTCTACGACCACCTCGCCGACCCCGCCACCAACAACGCCTGGGCCTATGCCACCAACTTCGTCCCCGGCAAGTAAATTTAGGGATATACCTGTGTGTCTCATGAGGCCCGATGGAGTTACTGCGTCGTGTGTAGCATGACGACGCCATTGGAATGAAATGGACGTGTAACAGTATGATGATGTTGATTATATGGATATATCCTTATCTTTTCTTATTCTTTTATAATTTTTATTATCCTTCCTAATCTAATATATAAGAATTATCAATCAAATTGAATTTTTTAAATAGAAACATGTCAACTCTCATTTATAAAATTTTAATTTAATGATTAGAGAGAGAGAGAGAGAGAGAGAGAGAGAGAGAGAGAGAATGTTTCTACTTTCTACTTTAACATGGATGATCAACCTCATGGGGAAGGGAAGAAAATAAGAGGAAAGAAAAAAAGGAAGAGAAAAAAAAGGAAGAATAAGAGGAAAGAAAAAATTTTTACGCCAAAATTTGAGGTTGAAATAAATGACACAAATTGAGGAGAAAAAATAAAAAAATTTCACCATTCTCATCTTGTAAGATTTTATCTAAAAAGGGGAAAATATTTTTTCTCCATTCTACTCTTCTTTTCACCTCAATCCATTAGGCATAAACATCGCATGTCATAAAACTAACTCATTATGTAACATGTAAAATGGGTTAATCAGTCCAACAATTGGACAATTCAAAATAGCACACAGTGACCATTAAATTAAAGAAATAAATAAAAATATTTTATCATGACTATAGATAATTCGATCATGATAATTATTGATCTCATTATATGCTTAATAAAAAAAATAGTTGCCAAATTAGTTGATAGAAATATTACTGTGTAGAGCAGGGTTCTTTGTAGTGAGAAAAGGAAATTATTCTCTCAAGGTAAGACTTTCTAAAAATAGTTCCACCATTTCTGACATTTCTTAATGAATATTGGAATTTTTATATTAGTTTTGTTTCGATGACTTGATATATTACTTTTGATTGTATTTGAATAAATAAAATATAATGGTGAAAATTAAATGTTAATGTGATGGATTAATTTCATTTCAATGAAATACAACAACAACAATAAAGCCTTATCCTACTAGGCGGGGTCGGCTACATGGATCAAATGACGCAATTCTGCTCTATTAGTTATTCGTTGATCCATGTTCATGAGATTCGACAAGATTTTACGCTGGCTGTCAGGGCCTAACACAACCCTCCTCCTTTATCCGAGCTTGAGATCGACTATAAAACATAGACGGAGTTTTCATTTGAATGAAATATGATAATTTAAAAAAAATACAAAAACTACTTTTAAAGCAGTTAAAGGTAATGATTCAACTTCAAATCCAGAATTAGTAGACAAAATCCCATCGAACCGGCAAAAATCGGTGAACTGACCAACTAGGTAAAAAATATGTTTAAGCCAAAAATTGAAAAAGAAAAAAGGAAAAGGAAAAGATAAAAGAAAAGAAAATAATGAAGGTATTCGAATCAAATTAAAAATAAAGAGGAAAAAAAAAGAAAACTAACATTAAAAAAACCCAGTTCAAATCAAAAACCGAAAAGAAAATAAAAAACCAAAAGAAAAGGAAAGAGTGAAAGGTATTTGAATAATATTCAAAATTGAAGAGGAAAAAGAAATGTAACACTTTAAAGAGAATTAACCAAAAAAAATAAGTATTAATGAAGAGCGGAAAAAATAAAATAGGAAAGTGTTAAAAAAGAAAGTAATAAAAATAAATAAGAGTGATTTATGATAAAATAAATTAGAATAATATTAAATGATAAATAAAAAAATTAATATTAATTATTAACAAGTTGGGAATATTTTTTTATCCATAACAATATTTTAAAATATAATAAATGATGTATTTACATTAATATTTAATTAACTGTAGGTTTCTAATCTTTAAAATTATTATAAATAATATTACTTTAATAAAATTCAATGAAACTCTCTCGAATTCTGGTCGTCAGATCTTGTTGATGGGATCTTGGTAACTCAGAGAAATAATGTAATTTCAGAAAAGAGTTATTTCTATAAATCACCTCTAAACTATCATGATTTTTCATTTTTAACCCCCAGTTATGAACTTATTTTTTTTGAATCCCTAAACTATCATAATTTTTTTTTAATTTTTCATTAACTTCATTATGAAAAGTCAAAATTACCCCTCTATTGATAACACAAAAAAAAGTAAATTTCATCGGCTGCAACAGAGGCAAAGAATCGACGTAGGAAGGGGTGGGGGACCCCCCCTTCTTTCCCCTTGCATGCAAGCGCCGACGCACATCAGGTGGAAAGAGTGAGGGTCGACCCCTACTGTGATTTGCCAGTCGTAGTAGGGGGCGGCACACCTCCCCTTTCCCCTACGCCGCGATGGTCGAATGGGAGGGGGGTCACCCTGCTGCTCTGACCGACGAATACGCCGGGTGTTGCCTCGCCTGTTGCAATGCGATTGACGACCTTCACCGGTCGCAATTGCATTGCAGCAGGGGGTGTCGCCCCCTGTTGCGGTGCGACCGATTGGAAACCCCCCTTTTCCCCTATGCCAGCGCGACAGGGGGAAAGTGGGTGGTTGGGGTTTCGCCCCCTTGCTATGATGCCATCGGCAACCTTCGCTAATCGCAGCATCGCCAATCGCCCTTCCCCCTATGTGTTGCCCCCCATGCCCTCGCCGACACGTACAAGGAAGGAGGGGAGGGGGAGGGGAGGGGGGTTGCGACCCTCCGATGCGAAGGTTGCAGAAAGGGGGGTGACCCCCCTTTTCCAACGAAGCGCAAGATGAGAATAAAGGATAATTTTGACTTTTCATAAATGAAAAAAAATCAAAAATAAGAAGTCGATAGAAAGATCAAATTGAAAAAATCGCAATAATTTAGTTATTTAAAAAAAATAAGTTTGTAATTTGATATTAGATGTGCAAAATCACAATAATTTAGAAGTGATTTATGAAAATAATCCTTCTAAAAATAACAACTAAATGGCAGCTTTATGATAGCATTAAGATTGCCTCACCGGGTTTGTTTCTTGTCATTTCTATTTTACGGTAACAAGATACGATTCTAAATCAAACAATGAAAAGAGAACTGGACGTTTGGTCAATTGCCATGATGAATTATATATCTTCTCTACATAGTGTTGTTGCACCTTTTTTCCCCCTTCTATTTTCTTTCCTAGCATATATTTCATATACTTTGAAATATAAATATTTTAATTGTGCAACTTTTCTTTATAGATATATGTTTGGATTACATATATTCGACTCTATGCATGCTAACTTATATTATTAACCTTTGGATCCACCTTTCATATATATATATATATATATATGTATATATATGTATATATACCGATTTGAACTATAATACACAAACATTGAGTATTAAGGTTTGTGGAATTAAATAATCATAGCTCGATAGGTTTGTGGCATTAGCACTCAATATTGAACGACCGCGACATGGAAGACAATAACATGACTTGTTCTACTGATCAGGCTCCGTTCACTATTACACAGAATATTGTCAATCAATTTCTGGTGGATTGGTTGATGTCTTAGGATGAGTTTATTTTCATTTATATCTTTGTACTAGACTTGTGACGTTTTTATAGTGGGTAAAGAAGCCCGTATAAAATCTTATCCCGGAGCTAGCGGTTCATCACTGGGCACTATTCATTCATGCTATATGGGCTTATTAAGTTAGTTCCTGGACATTTGGTGCATTTGCTTACTTAATTAAACAGTTCTATTTTGTCACTTGTGATAGCTGATACTTGTTAATGACTGCATTTGATAGCCTCGTGGTGCAGAATTTCGTGGTACGTGGATTACCACGGAATATCGTATTTGTACAACCTTTTTCCATTGCGTGGAGGTGACATCCGGAAATGGTGCATGCTCCAGTGATTGCACCTGGTGATACAAATTAAATGAGATCCTTCATGGTTAAATTTTCAGCAATTTTGGGTGCAGAAAAGAGAATTTGACCATGCATTTTCCCTCCTGGAAAGGTATTTGAAATAAGGATTAACACGATTATGAATAGATTCTTAAGTTTTACTACATCCGACAAACGTTGAACTATAAAATGAGAGAATATGACATCTGCTACCTTAACAAGGAGACGTGTTACATAGTTAAAAGATGTGAATTATTTATGCCGACGAGATGATGAAGTGCTAATAAAAGAACGTGTACGAGAACACGAAAGCGGTCGTTGGGTGAGAAATATTTGTTTGGTGGTGCATCTGCTGTTAGTTACACCTACACGGGCATAGATGAAGGAACAGCATTGTAATTTCACGTTCTTTAGCATGTTAGCATTTACAACTGTTATAAGATTAATCCTTTTGCACACCAGAAATAACACAAATAGAAATAGGAAAAGCATACCGTCGAATAAGAAGACACACGTAAACGAGGAAAATGACAATTAAAAACAACCAGAAAGGAAGATGTTCCGAAATTAACTGAAAAATATTGTCGGTGTATTATCGAGGTGAAGGCATGGAATAAAAGAATTAAAAAAATTTGGGAAGAATTGGTACCATCTAACATTGTCACAGCGTGGCGAGGTTTCACCTTTCCTTCCAAATTTATTGAGGTATAGCTACTTGATTTTGCACGCGCATGACGCGGACGAAGGCTGAGCAGCGAGTAAACCATCCGATTATGTGATTTTTTCACGAGTTCAATAACAGCCACACCTGAGCAATCCAATGTGAAGATTTTTGGATAACGACCTCTATTAGACCATTATAATATCCACTTTAGAGAAAAATAATAGTAATAAGCTTCCACTCAAGGCATGTCCAATGTTCAATAAGATATACTTAGGTGTGCGAGAAGGAGAGGTTTTACATTTGTTTGATGGATAAGATATAGGCATCATCTGCAAATCGGCCTTGCACAGTAGATACTAGATAGAATTATTGTTCGCATTCAAAATATTATCTTTTTCAGAAGCGATGAGAAGGGAGAAAGCTAATGGAGATGGTGAAAGGCAGGCAATTCCTTGAGATTAGCGAAGGTGGGAATGTAATGGAGGCAGGAATAGGGATAAAAGCATGGCTCTTTTCACAGTCCACCAACAAGACATGGAAGCTTTGCAAACAGCATGCCATGCCCATCCAACAGCTCCAGGACAAGATAAAGTGGGGGAAGAGACGCGTGAAAAATTAGGAAAGAAGCAGCAGCCCCTAATTCCCCTCCTCTTCTCCAGAGGGGTGGAGAGGGAGGAGGACATCATCAAACCCCATAATTATTCCCCGTTCGAAACCACTGTCCCCTCTCTCCCCTACCCTAAACAAAGGACTTGGAAAGCTACGCAATCTTTAAATTAATAAACAAATAAAGAAAGGGTGATAAGTGGGTTAAAAAGAAAAGGGAATAGGAAGAGCAGCCTCAGCAGTAGCAGTGACAGGAAGCAGTAAAAAAAACCTGAACATCTTAGGATCATTAACCGCGACAGTAAGATGTTGTCGGTCAATCCGGGCCGTCCAAATAGGAAGGAAGGGCACGACTAGAAGACACGCGCACACTGCTGCAGTAGTTACCTTCGCGTATCGTTTGGTACCTGCGAATAAAAAGGGACTGGTAAAAAATATAAAAATAGCCAAGATCCAAAGGGAAGAGAGAGTTAAAGTACCAACTCCCACGAGGGCAACAACACCTTGAACCTGTTTATTCTCTTTGGAAAAGCCCCTCCAAATGCGTAACTCCACCCCATCATTGGACTCTACCACCCGACCTTATTCCCCCCTGTCAAAGGTCCTTTTGCTCTCTGCAACAAATCAACAAACCCAACTCCTTCGAAACCCACAAAAGCATTTGCCTTCTTGGACTTTGCACCTCCTCTGCCGATTCTCCTCTCTCCGTCTCTTTTTCTTTTTTACATCATCCGGATTCAAAACAAATTGCATAGGAAACCAATAAGTTAGCAAGCAACGAGACAACTTCTACTCCCCTATAAATAAACATCCTTCCTCCAAATGGCCTACTAAATTAAAAATCTCCAATATAACAACACTTCCATAGCGACCTCACTTCACCACACAGACAGAAACCCTCATTGGCTCCAGCAGTTTTGATTGATTGATCATCCCATGGAAGGGCAGAGCAACGGAAGCCAAACAGTGATCTTCTCCTCCATAGCACTACTGCAGGAAAGGTTCAGACAGCTGCAGAGAATTAAGGAAATTAGGCAGGAGAAGCAACAGCTGCTGCAGATGCTAGCTGACACCCAGCAGCCCAGGTGGTTCTTCCACCCGGACTTGATACGTCCTCCTTCCAGGCCTGTTCGTGCTTCTCCATTCCTTCAACTAGAGCGGCACTGTGATTCTGCAGATCCCCGGTGCTTCAAGACCTCCCTCTCCGTAAGCTTGTGCTCCAATAATTCTGACGTGCATGCATTCAACACCTTCAGTGAGATGGACGTAGACACTTCTCTGCACCTGTAAAACCCTGCTATACTTTGTTATCCAGTCATCTCCATTTTCCTTTACGTTTTTCGAACTTTTAGTGTCAGTTTCTTTTCTTTTTCTCCTTTGTTTTTTTTCCTTTGGTTGTATGAAGAACGAAAAGCGTTGGAGGTGAAATGTAATTATTCTCGAGTACTACAACTGTGACTACTTTCTCCTCAGTGATCGATGTAACTGCCACTGAGAACTTTATCCACGACTAGCAATCCAGTCTGCATGATGTCTGCATCATCTTTCAACCAATTCTGGCCCTTCCCCTGCTAATTTTCCTCCATCCACCAACTCTATGATACTAAATGGTTCTTGCCTCCAGGTGTGCTACAAGTTCTTTGTTTATCCGTTTGAACTGAACCCTACTAACTTTTCTTTCATTAGCTTCAAGTATCTGCATTTAGAAAATCAAGACATATTGCAGAGTAAATGTAATAACCAATTTCTCATTGATCAAGACAAAAGAACTAAAAGATTCCGGGGAAGGAAAAACAGTGGAGGACAGACCTACAGCATACGATTATGGAAGTAACAAGCAGAGTGCATGTCAAAAAACAAAACATACTTTTGAAACTAAGACTATGACTAACAGAAAGTGCATGAAATATTAAGTGAGAATGCAATAAAATGAAAGATAACTCAAGAATTCGATAGGCACAGCCTTAACATGGTTACGAGAGGGGCTCATTCTTAACACTACTCCTTGAATGTCAGTTCATGAGACCAAAGAATACAGCTTTATCAGCAATATCTAGCAGACTACATTTTTAACTGTCTTCAAGCAGAACCAATTACCACATATACTTGTGACATGTAAGCAACAAAAACTGACACTACATGGCATGCAATACGAATTCAAAGACATTTCCCAGGGTTTCAATAATTTTTGTGGCATGAACTTTCATGTAAGACACTTCACCGCTATGTAATTATTCAGATTTGTCATTTTAGACATTGGAAGATTTTCTATATTATATGTTTATGAATGCATAATTCCTGCTCATGAAAATCCTTTAAGCTACAACTGCATTAAATAGTGAAAATTACTAGAACCTAACTAGTAAACAAAATCTTCAAGAAGTAATAGTTGTTGAGAACCAGCAAAAAAAAAGTGTCCACAGGATAGAAAAAATTCTGAAACCAACAAAAAAAGAAGAAAAAGGATTCCATTGTGCAGATAAACAGACCAAATGATAATTACGTATAGGAAATAAAGCCAAACAATACGGTTCCCACATGACATCAATAATGTGAAGTAAACAACGCTTTGAAAGATTCCTGTCTGGCAATAACCAAGATGCTTTCCACGAGGAAAAAAATTACAGAAATACCTGAAGATCAAAAGTCCGATGCTTCTCACTTTCATCATGATTAAAAGAGGTTGATTCACTCTGCACATTATTCTCTTCCTGATTTTTTTTCTCCATTACCACTATGGTGTTTTCACCTTCTTTTGGAATATATCCAAATGACACACAGACAAACCATACAGTTTCATACTGATGACCCTGAAAGATTGAGGGTATATATAATTTAGCAATGTTCTTCCAATTATTTTTTCAAACGATAATAATTTTTTTTGAAACAAATGTTCTTCCAATTATTATTATGTTGAATGACCAAGTAAATGAAAAGAATAAGAGTTTAAGAATTACATATCCATCATACCAGAAGAAAATGGCAATACACGTCATATATATACATATATTATATGTATAGAGAGAGAGACAACCAAAGAACAGGATTCTTACTATAACAAACAAGACATGCCAGAATGCTGTCAAAAGAGAGTAAACACAATGTACAAGGGTGTGCAGCGTAAACACAATGTACAACGGTGTGCATAACTAATGAAACATGGCTTGCATAAAATTAGTTGTTCTGGAAGCTGCACATTTGTTGATCACAGATTACTTGAAGGATGAATAAGCACCTAAATATGAAAAAAGATGATCCTGAAGAGTGATAGGAGATTTATCTATAAGAGTACCATAGATATTGCTGCAAATATTTAGCAGTTCATAAAGAAGCACAGTGAAAACAATGATACATTAAATTGCCAATAACTAAAAAGAGGTCTCCGTAGGAATTACAGTGACCTATAAGTGAATGATGCAGTTTCATCTTCTAATGTCATTGAAAAGTTTTTTTCTTTTCTTTTTTTATCATGGGAAGATGCAACTTTGCAGAAGTGAGGAGCTTGTTTCTTCATTAATATTACAAAGCTCGGGACATTCATTTCTTCGGAAAGCTTCCCAATTGATGTATTAGTATCATCATGGAAGACCCCATCCTGCATTATTACAAAGCCGGCTTTCCTCTGGATTTCTTCCTGCAATATCCGAGTAGTATGAAACAAAACAAATGAAGATTTTCTACCAAAGCTGACCACAGAAAAAGCATACCAGAGTAATGAGATGAGATTAAAGAAAATTCACATGTAATGAGATTAAGTTACAGCTTGTTAATCCATCTATCATATGGGCCTCATGTTTATCACTTAAAAGGACCATTCAGAGTAACTGGTTTATAAAACTATGCAGCAAATGTCATCAGGATGAAAAAAAAAAAATCAAAATAAAGGATGAGATTTCTTTTCCATTAGACCAAACTAAAAAAAACACAAATCAACCAAATGTAGGCTTCAAATTGTTCACCTTCGAATCATTTTCATAAAAAAATTCTCCCACAATTTCTTCAACAACATCTTCCAATGTCACAATCTGCACTAATAGAATTTCGCAATTAGAATGACATAAAGGTCCCACTAATGTGGAGAGAAAAAATTCAGTATTTTCTCCTAAAGCGAAATATGAACCTCTTATGAAAGGAGATGACTCCACTTTTAACTTTTGAGAGTCCAAACAATCCCGAAATATTGAATAAAATGCAATGCTGATATGAAGAGTTGCAACTTAGCCTACCATGCTTCGGGCTAAAATTGCCGAGGGATGAATGCAATTTAAAATTTGCTAATTTGTGAGTTGTCTCACGGTCGAGGATGGATGATAGCCCATCAACAAAAGATCATGGATATTTGTCTCCTTACTTGACCAAGAAAAGATCATGGATAAATCAAATTAAGTAACACAAAGAGGAAGGAAAAAAAACAAAATGACAAGAGCGCCGCAAAATGAAAGACAAATGATTTCAGCATGTAGCAGTCCACATGAAAGCAGTGTCAAAAACTGCACAAGCAACCAAGTTGGTTGGCACAACTGGTTAACGGGGTTGTGTCCTGGGATCTGACGGGGGCTAGTAAGCAGGTATTGATTCCCAGAGTCCCCAACTTAGCCATGGTTTATCGATTTACTGCGCCCGCCCGATTAGTCGGGCCTCGGACACCATATGGTCCCTTGACCAAGCGACCGGAAAAAAAGACTGCACAAGCAGTAACCAGCATGATAGGTCCGGTAACTCGTAATATAAAATTGGCTGTATATGATGTCTAAAGAGCTAGAAACATATCCAGTACACTTTTCTTTGAAAGTGATATCCAACATCCATTTGTCTACTTAACCATGGAAAGAACCTTAATTTTGCATATGAAATAACAGATCCAAATCTATAAATGATATGGAAATTGAAATGACTATTAAGTGACATAAGCCAATGGTTCCACCATATTCAATCAGGACTACAGCCATATGAACCTGCCTTATGGGAAACTCTCTTAGTAGATTCCACACATACATTGAATCTGAATTTCAAAGAAAAGAAGGAGATGTAAATAAGCATAAAAAGAATTTCTAGATGAGTTAACTTGCCCAAATGGGAAAAAAAGAAAACGTGGAAATCAGGAAGGAGACTTGAAGGAAGCCAAAATTACAAGCAACATCACCGGACAGTATGAGGCACAAAAAAGACGAACTCGAAGATCACTTTCTCATAGTTACTGTCCTATTCATTTCAATCTAAAATCAACTTATATATATTACACATCAACTAATGCTTTAGTTGTCTTAAATCTCCACACTCTTTGTCCAACTCACCAGGTACATAATAAGTGGGCGTAGGCAATCTCTCTCATGGTGACTTGTTTTAGCTCGTCAACCTTTAAGAGCAAAGAACAAAACTTGGTACATGATTAATGTTGGGAAAAAATGAAATACATAGATGGCAGACAACTAAATAACATTTTTCTTTGAGAACTAACAAACAATTATGTGTGACAAATTATTAAATTAATGTTACCTGTTGTTCTTCCTCTATCGTGCCACTCAGCTCTGTGCCTTGCAGCATTAATTTCAATTTATCTTCAGTAACATAAGGTTCTCTGCATGCTCATCAATTGACATAAAGAGTGATTGAGGTTAAAAGCTTCCAGTTGACTTTGTGCAGAACAATTTTTATTATCAAGGATGGATATCCAAAACTACAAATGCCACAAAGAATATGTTTGGGCCAAAGTATAAATGAAGATGCACAACAAAAAAGGCTTCAAAATAGGAATAGGGGAGCATGTTATATATTATGCAACAAATGAATGAAATACAGCTGATTCATAGGTAATATTATTGACAGGGAAGATAATAGATATTACAGATCAAGAAAAGAAGTGGAAAGAAAGTTTTGAAACAATAGTAAAATAAAAATAAAGAAAACAAATTCCTCAAAAAGAATAAAGAAAACAAATGATAAATTTTATGTATAAAAGGCTAATAAGATCCAAAGTGAAGTAGACCTTCTGCTGTTTAGTCCCAGCATCTTTAGCATTATCATAGACAAGAATGTTACAACCCTTCCAACTGGATACAAGACGAAGGAAATCCATGCAACTGGCCTGACCCAAGTGCAAAATATGAGATCTTTTTTAAATGATGTTATAAATGGCTCACAAAGCATACAAATAAGATTGTTCTGCATGCACCTCTATCTCACCTGATGACAAACCTAATGACCTCTGTTGCACTATGTGCAGCTATACTTTTTGGAGTTATTTCTGTAAGTAGCAATATTGCCACCTGAGACAGTACACAATAATTAGCCAGACATAAATAAGCCAATAAATACACATACAAAATCAAGGAGATATAACTTCTCTGGTTGCCAACATATCCACAACACAGATACAGGGAATTAAATGAAAGCGAAAAAGACAATGTTGAGAAATTTGGTTGGAACACAAATATATAACAGTTTGCTTTGGTTAGAGATGCGCTCATTCATTCTTCAATTAAATATAAAATGCACATAGTCTGTTGCCTTTAAGTGCAAAAGCAATCACCAAGATCAGTAAGTTATGAACTAGAATGATATTTGATGCTCAACAATACCATGCTGAAAAATATAAAAAAATGTATATTTACTTCAGTCCACTTCCAAACCTCCAGAGAGTTGACATAAGAAATTGAGAACATGTATGATCGTGTAGAAACGATATCACAGCCACTCTCGGTCGGAGAAGTTTAAAATTTTTCTAATCCCGGTTTTGATGGTCCAGTTCACATATGACCTTTTACAATGTCGACAGGGAAGGATCATATATACCTTCCACGGCCACAAGGTCGTGATAGAGGTTTCGGCCATTGAGAAAGAAGGCGGAAAGGCCCAATAGCGCATCCAAGATCATCCCCTGCTTTTTGAGCACACGAAGTGTCAGTTGCAATTTCGGCTGCGCCCCTCGGAAGGCCTCGGTGCAGGAGGACAGAGCCAATGCAAACCCAGAACCGCCCCGAGCAACATGGGAAGCGACAATTCTCTGACGCCCGATCACGAACACCCCACATGCAATTGCTACGTCGATGGCTGCCAAGAATCGAGCTCTTCTTCCCCCAAGAAAACCTACTAACATTGGTTCCTCGAGCTGGGTCTCCGGAGACGCGATCCCGGGGCCGTCCGGGTTCGGGGAGAGGGGAAGCGACAGGCACGGACGACGCACGATGCCGGATCCGAGCCATTAGACGTGGACGCCAATATCGAGGGGAAAGTGCAATCGAGACGGAAATAGGCCGATCTGCTTGACGCGAGATAGGAACCGAATCTGTTTACGGCAGCGCCGGAGACAATGAGGTGGTGGAGGTGGAGGGAGGAGGAGAAGACCGCGGCGTCGGAGAGAAGAAGAAGCGTTGGCGGTGTGGAAGTGCAACGGTCTTGCCTCTTGCGATGGGATCCATCGTGCACGACGGCAACGGCGACGACGACGGCGAAGTGGCGCACCGGCAGACAATTTTACACACCCATTTCATTAATATATGTGTGCATAAGATTACAAAAAAATAACATATGATTGTTCTATTTTTCTCAATTTTTTGTATGACTACGGACCAAATTTTAAACTCGGCTAATTGGTTGGATGATGTGACTTGTATGGGTGAAATTAGAAATCAACCGTTATTTTTCTGATCCATCTTTAAAATTAAAAAAAATTATCCTAAAATTATTTCGAAAAAATAAAAATCATCCACTAGCGGGTCAGTTTTTTTAGATGGTTTTTTTGGGACCCTATTTTTATATAACTATATTTTAAAAATATATATAATAATTTTAAATTAATGTAAAAAAAATTTAATTTTATATTAAATATAAAATATACTGCTAAAATTTTAAAATTATTAAATTAGAGTTTGATAATATGATAGAAAAGTATGAAATTTTATTAAAAAAACATTATATCTATAATAGAAGAATGAAAAATATATGTATTAATTATATAAATAAAAAGCATAAATAAAAAATGGGCTCCACGGGCCTACGGTTTTTTTCGGGTGGGACCCTAATTTTGACGGGTGGATTTTAATTTAGTAAAAACCACCTTAAATTATATTCGGGTCCCTAATTTTTTATTTTTTCGGTTCGATTTTTTCGGGTCGAATGAATTTTTCGAGTTGGTCGAATTTTTCTTACACCCATAGTGAATTGAAATTTTACTGTAAAATAATAGTCTGCAATATTAAATAGAGTCAAATTAAAATTTTGATATGTAATGATTATGATTGCGTTTGGACGTAAATTTTTATTAGTTTTTTTTTCAAAATTAATCGATTAGATAAAAATAAATTAAAATTTAACGTTCGAATAAAAATGTAATGATTAAGAATTAAAAAGTTGATGAGAGATGTTTGAATGAAAAGTAAAAAATTAAAGAAATAATTTATTATTTTAATTTTTTATAATATTATTGCACATTATTATTTAATGAATACCCGCTACATTTATATTATACTAATAACAAAATAAAAATATTAAATTTAATTAAATTCCTGGATCTTTTTCAAATATGTGTGAGATAATATAATAATTAAAAAAACGAAACTAATGAAAAACTTGAATTTAATCTTATTTATAAAATACGCATAATAAGTAGTAATGGCTATGACAAAATTATTGTATTTTTTATTACAATATTATGAAATAGAAAAATAAAAAATTGATTATTTATTATTAAATCCTTATTATGATGTATAATAAATAAAATATATACTTATATTAATATTATAATTAAGATATATGGACTTACTTTTAGATCTAACAAGAACTAAAATACGACAACTTTGATCAGAATTTTAATTATTGTCATGATTACGTGAAAAGTGTTTGACCGAACATGGGGCTTTCACGAGTCGGGCTAAACAAATTCGACCCGATCAGGTCAAGGGGGCTAAATGTGATCAAACTCAATTCGATTATTTTTTTTAATTTTTTCTTATTATTTTTATATTTTAGTTAATATAAAAATAATATTATTTAATATTATTTTAAAAGCATAAAATAAGTTTTTAACTATTTAATATTATTTTTTATTTCAAATTAAAAAAAAAATCAAATCTAAGCTTAAGTTTGAATAAAAAAAATTATAAAATATAAAATTTGAGTTGATCGGGTCGACTCGAGTTGGAAAAATCCAATCCGTAGTCGAGTACAGGTCGGGTCAGACCCGACCACCAATCCGATCTGACCAAAACCAAGTCGAATGAGGTCGAGTCATCGGATTCACGAGTGAACCCGATTCGGTGAACACCCCAAACAGAACAACTTAAAACTTGGACAAGTCTTGCTCCAATTTTCATGTGCCAAACATTGTGAGGACAAAATTCATTAATTCATCATGATCTTTTTATTTATTTTTGTGTTTATATCATTTTAAAACATCTTTTAATTTATGTCGATGAATAAAGAGAGGCAATTTATGTCCATGCAAAGCATCTTTTAATTTAATGAAATATGTGTCTTTTTTTTAAAAATCAATCTTTTACTCCTTATTATTGAAACTTTGATGTAGCTATTAAACTTTGATGTAATTAATATATTATATTTATAACCTTAGTTGTCAACAACTTGGCAATACCTAATTCAGAATTTTCTCGTATTCATAGTTGTGATACCTTCTCACATTGTCTAATTCTAACATTCAGTCCAAATAACTACAAGCTAAACCGAGAAAATTGATTCTAACTTATGAGTTGCTGCATTTGAACTATAAACATCTACACCTTGTTGAGGGGTGAGCAATTCGGCTCGGGATTAGGTCACTTTCCTTCTGGTCTCCATCCGATTTTAGTTGGATATTCAAGATTTAGGGCCTAATTGAAGGAAAAAGATGAAAAGAGAAGAAAGATTTATTTATTAGACAATTTTATTTCTCGTATTTGTATTTATATATTAAGTTTATGATATTAAATATGCAAACTGATTTTAATTACACCTTTTCCGTTCTTTCTGTTTTTATTTGAAGAAGAAATAAAAGTAAAATATCGAAGAAGAACGAAGAAAAAAGTCATCTCATTTTTTCTTCAACTTAAATTCAACAAAACGATAGGAGCATATTGTTTTCTCTCTTCCTCCCTTTTACTATCGAATTTGGATTGCATCATTATTCCAAAAAATATATGAAATATTAAAAATTAAACTGGATTATCATAATTTAATTTATTTTATATTAACTTATTTTAAATGAATTATAAATAACAATTAAACTAATTTTAAATTATTATTCTATTATTTATTGCCATTGAGTAATTTATGTATGTACTATAATATTAAATAATCACATCAGTCAATTCGGATTTTTTTTTTAAAACTTGAACTCGATCCCTACCTAGATTTTTAATAGCTTGAGTTAGGAATATTGGCATGTGGTATGAACTTTTTTTTTCAGTTTTAATAAAGAATAATTATAATATATTATTATGATTTTATGTAAGCTGTAATAATCTGTTAGAGGCTCATTTTCATATCAATTACTATATATTTTCGAATCGTTTTATTTCATCTTTCTTAGAAGAAAAAAAAAACAGACATCACCAACTTAGTTTTATCTTCCCTAAACATCATAGACATTCCAATGAAAGGAAGAAAACATGTTATCCAGATTGGTTTTCTCCTTGGACTGAGAACTTTCAACTTTGTTCAGAAAGGTACTAAAGGAAGGACAGAGAATTCCATCCTTACTTGCAGAAGCAACCAATACAATCTTTTTTTTTTCTGACAAACAAGAATAAAGCAGCACTTAGAACTTTAGCCTCTGCCGAATCTCACCTGATTTTACTTTAAGAGCTTCAAAGTTCAGATTCCAGACCTGTGACTCACGAGAGGGTAATGATTAGGACAAGGTTCCTCCCTCATGTGACCCTGCGAGCTGTCCCTGCTGCAGCTATAGATCCACATTCTTCGGCACACGCTAAGGAAAGAATCGACGCCAATCCATAGGAACTCGATGGATTAAAATAACAAAGAGCAGCGTGAGTAAAGGCATTGGTTTCATTCATTTAGGGCAGTGTCCCCCCCCCCCCCCCCCCCCCCCCCCCCCCCCGGAACGCATACCAAACAGGAATTTGGAATAAGGGAGAGAAGGAGAAAGAAAGGATGAAGGTAATGAAGACTGAAGCAAGAAGGATCATATCTGTTGCGCTCATTTTGGCACTACTGACAACGAGCTCAGGTACACTATCTCCTTGTCTAGATTCTGATCTCTTTCTCTTGCTCATTTTATCATGATTGATACTGCATATCAGACTTAAGTAATGGTTTCTGCAGAAGTAGCATAGATCAACGGGAAGACAGACATGCTTAAGTTTAACATAGTTCAGAGATGAAGTTTGAACAAGCAAACCAGTATACATTAGCAAGAATTAACTTCTAACTCCTAACAAAAAAAGTTTTGGGTGGCAGATGGAGGGTACCTAGAGCCACAATGGTGCATCGCTGATGAGCAAACGCCAGATGATGTTCTCCAGCAAGCTCTTGACTGGGCTTGCGGATCTGGGGGTGCAGACTGCAGGATGATCCAGCCAAACAAACCATGCTATCTTCCTAACACACTCAAGGACCATGCATCCTACGCCTTCAACAGCTACTGGCAAAAGTTCAAGAAGCAAGGAGGTTCTTGCTACTTCGGTGCCACCGCTATGGTCACTGATTTAAATCCAAGTATGCATTCACTTTATGTTCTTCATACAGACTTTTGACATAAATATTATATTAGAAGAATCAGGTCTGTGAAAGCTGACTTGAAATTGAGCAATAAATTCTCGAAACATAAGCCCTTCTTTCACTTTCATAATAAGGATGTAAAAAGCCTCTGTAACAAGAGTAAGATGTTTCCTACTATCCGCTGCTGTGATCATCAAAGAAATAACAGTGAAACAGCATAATCAAACACTATAAAGCCCCCTGCTGCAGATAGAAGAATTGAAATATTGACCACTTTCACTGATGCTTTTATTCAGGTCATGGATCTTGCCAATTCGAATCACTCCCATGACAACCAAGGACAACGTACCATGGAAACTTACAGTATATTGAAGTTGATGAATTTTACTAGATCTCCTGTGTCCAAAATAGTTAGAGGTGGACTATGAAATTTTAAGTTGAAAATTTAGGCAAACAAAATATTTTTGTGTCATCGTATTGTTATTCCTATTGAAGTTTTTCAAGCATGTATCCCTGTTCTGATTGTCAGATTAATATGAATAATTTCACTGATCTGTTGAATGATTGTACTCCTGCCAATATCTCCAGTCCACTATCAACTGATTCTTTGCCAGAAAAAAAGAGAAACATATGACAGATTCTTCCAACAAATGAACAAAATGTCCATAATGATATTTTATTTGAGACAACCATAGATGGCAGATGAAAGTTGTCATATGACATTAGGCCAAAACACATAAGAATTGCAGCAACTCAACTCTCAACTTCTTATTTGATTTGGAAAGCAAAGCTGTTATTAGAGAAACAATATTGAATAACTTGTATAAATGTGCATTTGTACAAATCTGTATTGAAATGTTCAATATTCAGACATCTACAGTGACACGGTAAACAATCCTGAAGCTCAAACACCATGATCACTTCAGGAAATAAAAGTCCCAGAAAAGCATTACTGAACAGAAACTGCATTTCAGAAGAGCAGGCTACCCCACGCAGCAATAAATGCAAAACCACCGAATGGTGCTGGAAGAGAGTACTTTCTATCTTCAAGATAAGCAACAGCATAACACCTAAAAAAGAACGTTACTTATAATGAGTATCTTCTCCAAAAAAGTATTCTTTAAGAGCGTGAAACAATCTTGAAAAAAAAAAACATATATTTATTGAAGGATAAAAATATCATATTTGAAGAATTTTCTGAGAAAGGTACACAACTTCAAAATATCTATAATTCTCTTGGCGAAACTTACCCACTAAATTGTGACCACATTTTAATTCCACCTTTCTGAGATAATTCTTTTTTAACAATTGGCATCAAGACAAAACAAGATAGAGGGAGTAAAATAACATGTTGAAGAAGAAGAATTTTGACGCATTGCTAGGTTGCTTATTTGATGACTGAAGAGGACAAGAATTTGTGCTATGAAAATAGTTTACTTCTCTGCAAATGCAAAGGGAAGGCTGCTACAAGGGTCTTCCACCATATTAAATATATAAAGCATTGGATTTGATATTTTGGAATAACATTCTTCTCAAAAAATATTTTGGAATAACATGAAAAAAGAGATCTTATTTCCTTTATTTTGTCATTCACTAATTCTCAACCCCACAGCTACTATAGTCACAGGCTACATACATGTGCCCAAAGTTGTTCTAATTCATAAGAACATCTTTAAGGTCTAGTAATAATAGAAAGCAAGCAACAACATAATAATGTGAGGAACTGCAAATGGAACTGTATAGTACGCAGATATCTGTACTTTTGACCATGACAGCTCTCTAGAAGGAATCAATGTGCAAACACCATGTCCCTCATTTTTTTAGCATTGGCCATCTCAAAATTACTTTTATTACTGCTGTTATTCCATTTATTCCTGAACTTTCCGCTCAGGAATTTGATTTGTCAATCAATTGTTTGCAAAGCTTGATCAGGTTTCCTAGACTTTGAGCAATAGAATAAGAAATTAACAATTTTTAGGGAAATCCACTAAAGGTTATTGTTGTTCATTGCAAAAACTGTCATTCCCATTACTTAAAAGAAAAACGTGATGATGGATGAATACAGATATCAACTTACGTTCCTGAGAAGGCCAATATGCCAGCAGTGAGAAGTCCCCCAAACTGCATAAGAAAAGGATTCACATAACCCATCAAATAGATCCCAGAAACTAACAAAAGATAAAGGAGATGTCCTACTAACAATGTTGGGATGATTGGTAAGAGGAGCTCCAATTAAAGCCGCAGTGTGAACCAAATGATACAGAGACGCAGTTTGCCAGACCTTTTGCAAACGTGAAACAGCAGAATTCAAAACACGCAAATAATCGAATAGGACATTTAGCACAATGATTAAGTAATCAAAAGGTTGGGGAGACCTGCTTATAATAGGCATCCTGGGGCTTGAACACGTGGGCGCCGTAAGTTCCAAGACCAAGAGCCGCCATTCCTGCGCTCAATTCCAAGGTCCGATAGTTAGATTAACTTGTCCAAATCGGATCTTTCTTCGCATGAAAGAAAAAAGAAAAGGAAGGGGGAGATGGTACCGGAGATGGCGGCGACCTTGTGCCAGATCGACGGATCCATTGAAGCGGCTCTCTTCGCTCGCGAAGGGCTCAGCGGGCTGCTGGTCGGTGTCTGGTGGCCGGCGACGAGGTGCTCCTCTGCTTCGGCAGTGTTCATGAAGGTCAACTGCTGCGTCGCTTGGCGATGGGTTTAACAAAGCAGGAAACAAAAAAGGGGAAAACAAGCCGAGATGACGTAGAGGCAAGATCTTGATCGTCCACTAGTAGCCGATGGCGATCAGGAGGGAGTTTCACTTGTTTGTGATGACAAGGATCAACGGACAAAAGTAAGAAGGGTTATTGTCGTAAATTAATTTTAAATTATTATGATTTTTTCATATTTAATTTCAAATTATGAATTTATTTTTTTATCCTAAACTATCATGATTTTTTATTTTAGTCATCCGTCTATTTCTATTACGTTTTCGATTACTTTTGTTTTTTTATGAAAAAACTAAATTATTCCTCCCTAAAAAAATATATATAAAATAATAAATATAAAAAATTAAATTCTTAATTTAGTGTTAGATGCAAAAAATCATAATAATTTAGGAGAGAGATTTATGAAACAGATTAATCATTAGTAAGCCTCCTAAGTTCGATTTTCAAAATCTCCACCTCGATTAGGATACGTTATTTTTATTTGTGTCTGAATATTAAATTAGCGAAAAAAAATTACATCATAATTTTGCAATCTCTCGATTTCATTTTATCATTTGGAATGAATTGCAAACTCTAATTTAAATCACGATTTAAATTCGGATAGTCAATGGACCATCAACTATGATTAAAAAAAGTGAGAAATAGATCGTCACGATTTAAATTCGGATAGTCAATGGACCATCAACTATGATTAAAAAAAAGTGAGAAATAGATCGTCTTATTCGAAATTCAAATATTTGACTTTTCGAGGGAAAATGTGAAGTATGAAAATTTTCGACGGTGTTTTTTGTAAAAAAAAATTGAAAAAAGACAAAATGGGAGGAGCAAAGAAAAAAATGGGGAAAGGAATTTTTCATGTAAGAAAGGATTTTTTTTGGGTTTGGGTGTATTCTGACTTTATTTTCTACTTGTTAAATATATATATATATATATATATATATATATATATATATATATATCACAATGGGATTTTTATTTAGTAATCAAGCACCCATCTTCACTAAATAAGTAATTTCTTCCTACATCAAATGATTGAAAATATTAAATCCTAAAAATTTTTAACTCTCCAATGGGACCGGTGAAAACAATTGGGGTGATCTGATCTCGTCTTGAAAAGAATATACAATTTGTTAAGTTAGTTATAATTTATACATGAATCATATGCATTGATGTAATTGTACTGTTTAATTATTATATAGTGTTATTTTATCGTTAATTCATATATAAATTTTAAATAATTTTCTTTTAGAATATTTTCTATTTTTAAAATTATTATTCAATCAGATGTATGGACAACCAGAACAAATTGTAACTTAATTGGTAGTTATTATAGTTTTTTTATATAATTAATTCTGTATTATTATATTTTAAAATCATTGCAGATTAACCAAGATAATCGAAAGTGCCCGATTCATTCGTGATGTTCTGAACCTAGATTCAACCGAATCACGACATATTTTTTTGAAAACTCCGTTCAAACAAGGTTAGCATGAATTTAAGCTCCGAATTTGCTTGCCGTTTGTTGTCATCATTCTTTCGACGCAATTGGATTGAATCGAATTTTTATTAAAATAATAATATTTTTATCACTTCAAAAAAATATTACATATAAAAGTATAAAAGGTTAAAAAATAATGAAATAAAAAGTATATTAATCATAATTTCAAATTAATCAAATATTAATAAAATATTTTTTACATTTTTAAGAATATATATTATTTGTAATTATTTAATTTTATATTTTATTATTTAATAATTTCATGAATAATTTTCTTCTTTTTAGATTTTCTATTACTATTATCTTCGCGACATTTTATTTTTCAAATTCAAATTTTCTTTCCATGTTATTTGATTTCTTGTATAAATTCATCCTATAAAATCTACTATATTATTATGTTTCTATTTTCATGTTTTTAATGTATATTATTTATAATAGTTTAAATTTTTTCATCTTCTAATTTATGTTCATGATAATTTTTATTTTATTTAAATTTATTTTTATTACTTACTTTCCGTATTACTTATATCCATTCATCCAATAAAATCAAATCACTTATTTTACTCCCCCTTTCTATTATTCCAATTTTCCTATTATTATACACTTTCATTCTTTTTCTTTTTTTCCCATCTATCCACCTCATTTTTATTGTTTTTGGAAAAGTAGAATTGAATCGATTTTTCTATTCAAGCTGATTTTGACCGAATTGATCCAATTTACTTTTCCTTACTAACCGGTCCGGACCAATCTGATTTTAAAAATATAGCTTCTTCCTTTACATTGAAGTTCAAGTTAAAAATAAAAACCACATATAACTAATATTTTTTAATCTACGTGGTGTGTCGTTGGATCATTTTCTTATCCCCAAAAAAGAATAAAAAGGCCAAATTACAAATGCTCGGATTTGTGCGCTGATGGATTGCAGTAATATTCCATGTCCTCGTGAGTTAGTTCTTGATAACAGCACACGCATGAAGGGTTAATTAGTTACGTTAGTACGAAAGTTGTGTAGACGAGTCTTTAATTATAGCACGCCCATCGTTTTACAGGGGCGTGACTTTACACATATTTTTATTTTATTTTATATGATGCATAATATGATCATTGATGATAATAAAAATATAATTTAAATCATCAAGAATAATTATATTTATTATTCAAAATTTTATAAACTTTTGCACACTATTATTCTTCATATGTAATCATTTTTATAACTTATTATATTATAAAATTAATTTTTTCATTATTATTAATGATTATTTAAATTATTAATAAAAAATATTAAAAAGTAAAAAAATATATACAAACTAACTTAATACGCACACGAAAAGCATTTGACATGCGCGTTAAACTCTAATCTAATAGCATGATCTTGCCGGACAAATCAATTTTGTTCGCTCCTTCCAAGTTCCATCACAGCCAAGAATCAAGATCAAAAGTTTACCCGAGTTCCTATCAAAAAGAAAAAAAAGTCAAAATTCACCCGTGTTCCTATAGGCTGCGTTTGGATAGTTGGAACAACCCAGAACATTTGATTGTTCTGTCAAATACAATCAAATGTTCTTGTGGGGCCCACAAATGTTTCGGTCAACGCAATCTGTTCGCAAATGTTCTCAGAAAAAATTCTCGCATTGCGCGAGAACTTGCAAATGTTCCGATGGAAGCCGAACCACCTCGAATCCCACGCCGCGTTTTGCCCCAAATCTATTGTACTATCGTCTCTTCGAAGAGATGTCCGTTGCTTCGTTGCTATCCGAAATCGCTCGCTCGCCCCTCTCTCCGACGGCGTTCGTCTGACGCACGACGGCGGACGACAGCAAGAACGCCGAAGATAAGCCACAAGTGAGATCTCTTTCCTTTTTCGGTAGTTTTTCCAAACCTGCTAAAATTCTCTCGTTCCGTGAAGTTTTCCATTGTCGTCTTCGTCGTCCGATAATGTAATGCCGGATTTGGTGGTTTAGGGTTGATCTGTTTCCGCGGTTCGACGTTCGTCGATGATCGTTGGATTATATTACCACATTGGGTCCTTTTTTGTGTCCGACGAAAGTAGAAGCATCTTAGGGTTTCATTATGTCATTCTGTCAAACATTGATCCCTGTATTTTTTTCGTCGACTATAGTTGCTGGAATATTGTACACACAGCCTCTCTCTCTTTGACCGGTCGTCCCCCCTCTCTCCCTAAGGAAAACCCTAGCCGTGAAAGAAAACGTCGAGGACCTTAGCTTTGCATATGATAACCACCTTTTGATGGTCGGCCGCTCTCTGCCAACTCTACTCAGTCAAGCAGCACCACCGGAGTCTTCACAGCCCAAGCCCCCAACTCTTCTTCTCGATCAACGGCCACCGTCTTCAGATCTGCGATTTCAGACCTCCGCTTTCAGATCTGTGACATACTTGCAATTTCTGATTTCCAATTACAATTCATGTCCACGGTCATGTCATGATGTCGGCAGGTTGCCGTTAATTTATCTTTAATTATGATGAAGTTTGTGCAAATTTGTGCTAAAATGTTAGTCGGCAGGTTTCTAATTGCAAATAATGTCCACGGTCATGTCATCTTTGGCGGCAGGTTGCCGTTAATTAGTCTTGTTTGGTCTTGTTTGTGCAAATTGGTGAGATTTTATAATGTTAATTATGATTCTGTCTATATCTTTGCTGTTTATATATTTCATTTCAATTTCTGTTTATATCTTTGCTTTCTATTTGTTTTGTTATAATGTTAATTATGATTCTGTCTATATCTTTGTTGTTTATATATTTGATTTCAATTTCTGTTTTTATCTTTGCTTTCTATTTGCTTTGTTATAATGTTAATTATGATTCTGTCTATATCTTTGCTGTTTATATATTTGATTTCAATTTCTGTTTATATCTTTGCTTTGTTATAATGTTATAATGTTAATTATGATTCTGTCTATATCTTTGCTGTTTATATATTTGATTTATATTTCTGTTTATATCTTTGCTTTCTATTTGCTTTGTTATAATGTTAACTATGATTCTATCTATATCTTTACATATTTAATTTCTATTTCTGTTTATATCTTTGCTTTCTATTTGCTTTGTTATAATGTTATAATGTTAATTATGATTCTGTTCATATCTTTGCTGTTTATATATTTGATTTATATTTCTGTTTATATCTTTGCTTTCTATTTGCTTTGTTATAATGTTAATTATGATTCTGTCTATATATTTGCTGTTTATATATTTGATTTATATTTCTATTTATATCTTTGCTTTCTATTTGCTTTGTTATAATGTTATAATGTTAATTATGATTCTATCTATATCTTTGCTGTTTATATATTTGATTTCTATTTCAGTTTATATCTTTGCTTTCTATTTGTTTCAAAAACACTTGTGCCTGCAGCTGTGTGGATGCTTAGCCAGATGATTATGTGATTTATGCATTTCTGTATAAATCGTATTCATGTTAGGTGCAAGGATTAGAGAAATTGTGGATTCCTTATGGAGTTCTTAATGTTTGTTATGATTGGTTTAGTTTGTTACAGCCTAAATTTAGAAATTAGGAATGTCTCCCTCCATGCAAGGGGCCGTCCTGAAAATGTTTTTCTGATTTCTTGATAACAGTTTGCCGTCGAGGCGTACCTCGTGCGGCATTACTTTTTTCTTCGATAAGGCACTTGGATTAATTTCTTACAATTGAATGTCCCCGCATCTTGTGAGAGAAGGGCCGATCCCGCATTCTCCACCCGTGACGACGTTGGAGCTTTCAAAGAGCATTGAGGTACATTCTCGGTGTTTTAATTTATTTCATTTTCATGCTGAATACTGAACATAGCATAGCAATAGCAATATTATATACATTCTCGGTGTTTTAGTACTATCGTCACAATAATATCAATATTATGTTAATTCTTGCACCGCATGTTGCTATATACGTTGATCCGTAATTTCTTGAATCGCATGTTCATGTTCTGATTCAATCAGTTCAATAAGGACTTTGCCATATCAGTTCAATCAGTTTAACAAAGTGCTATATCGTGCGACAATATATTACATTTATATATGATATCTTATAGACAACCATGTGTTCGAATATTACATTTATGTATGATATGCGAACACTTTCCAAAATTTATTCATTTTGGTGTTCTATAGACAACCATGAGTTCCAATAAAGGAAAAGAAAAGATCAACTCTTCGGAGAAGGCACGATCCAGCCATTGGACGCTAAATATGGATGCCTTCTTCGTTGGGATGATGATGCAAGAGAACGTGGATTGTTACTTCCGGGGTAACACATTTGCGTCAGAAGCGTGGAAAAGGATGTGCAATAGGTTCAACGGGCACTTTGGTGAGCGAATGACTATCGAGCATATGAAGAATCTCAAAGTGATGAAAAGAAATTTCGAGTTGTGTCGAACTCTTGCAAACAAGAGCGGATGGGGATGGGATCCGGAGAAGTGTATGCCATAGCCACCGGAAGAGGGAATGTGAGAGGAAGTGATAGCGGTGAGCAGTCGTGCTTTTCTAAATCTCTTTCCACCCAACACTAAGGCCATCGGTTTGTACTGACGTGTCCATCTTCACTGTATCAGGTTAACAAAGATTACATGAGGGTGAAGAACAAAACGTTCCCTCATTACGACGACTTCGTCTTCTTGTTCGCCAAGAACACTGCCACGGGCAAAGATGTATGTACGACCACCAAACTCGTTGACTTAAAAGAGGAAGAAGATAGCTCCGACGACAACATTATTGACATGACCACACCCACCATTTATGGAGTAGAAAAACAAAACAACGATGATCCTACCGAATGCGGATTCCCAAGTTCTTATGGAACAACCTCTTCAGGCAAAAGAACCATGTCCACTTCCATTCCAATCACATCGAAGAAGAAAAGTGTTAAGGGTGTGGATTTGGTTGCCCAGGAGATAGCTTTGAAGAAGTTGAAGCTCATGGAAGATTTGCTGGCCGTACAACAGAATAAGAATCCTTTCTCATTTGTCGATCAGTGTTGGGCGAAGCTGGAAGAGAGGCTGCCCAACCTTCCCTCGAATGTGAAGTTGGCGGTCGCTGATGCATTCAAAGATGAGAAAGAGTTATGGACGTTCATACGATGCGACGATCAAATGCTTCAGACGTGGATAATGAGAAAGGTGTCAGAGTACTATCGTCTCCCCCCTCTGGCACCGTCGCCAATGTCGTTCACAACCTTCTCGGCTAAGGACGCACAACAATCGTGTGTAGCACCGGCGTACCCCCCTTCTGATTTCCGTCCGTCCTTCGGAGCCGGTAGTATGCCGAATCCCTTTGCCGCGTTTCAAAGCTCGCCGAATCCGTTTTGTAGTCCGAGCAAAGTAATGCGGCCTACAGAAGGGAGTTTCGCATTACCTTCCCGACGTTTCATTCCACTTAGGGCCAGTGGCGAGGGGGTTGAGGAGGAAGATTTGAGCGAGGAAGAGTAGATCTATTATTCGGAGTGCTCGAGTTATCTTTAGATCCATGTACTTTTTTCTTAGCATGTTGTTTTATGTAAGACTGTTCGTCGATTATTGTAATCTATTTAGTAGCAATATGGCGCCTGTACTTTGAACCACTCACCAGACTTTGTATTTCTTAATTTATGACTTAAGACGTTTAATTATGTTCTGATGAATTTACTTTTATGGCTACTCGTTTTTTATTGCGCATTATATCAACTTGTGTTGAATGGCAGATGAATACTGAACAATTGTTTTCCTCCTTCATTGAGGACTTGATTTTCGACGAACTTCATGAAGATGATGTGGATGATTCATCAGAAGGTCACATCGATGAGGCAAATGGGACATCGACCTCTGTGCGCATCCTGAAGCTACCCTACCGGACACGCCCGTTCACTGGAGATCAAGCCGTTAATGAAATGTTGAATGGCCATCCGAAAAGGGGGTATCATCATTCCGGGGTTGAAAATACAACCTTTATGATGTTAGAGGAGCTACTTAATTCTCGTAGACTTCTTGCATCGACAAAGTATGTCAGTGCACGGGAACAACTGACCATCTTTTTATTTGAGATTCGCAGAGATGAAACAAATAGGGATATACAAGAGGAGTTTCAACACTCTGGTGAAACAATTTCACGGCACTTCAGGAATGTCTTGAAAGCTATTTGTTCATTAAGCAACGAGTTCATAGTAATGCCAGGTGAAGATGTAGGTGTTCACCCTCGAGTGTGGTACAGTCGTAGATTCTATCCGTACTATGCGGTAAGTGGTATTGCATGCACTTGTAAACCAAACTTATAATTGAATATTTTCATTAACCTTCATTGAATTCTCAATACAGAATGCGTTAGGTGCTATCGACGGAACTCACATCCCAGCTCATGTACCAAAATCGAAATCAGTGTCGTATCGAAATCGTAAAGGTTTTCTCTCGCAAAACGTCATGGCAGTCGCGTCTTTTGACCACACCTTATTCGTTTGTGCTGGTTGGGAAGGTTCAGCAGGCGATATGAAGGTCTTGAGGTGTGCTTCGAAAGGAAGGAATTTCGCGTACCCGACGGTAGGCATTTGTAACCCTTATTTTCGATTTGCATAATCCCCTCTAATTACTTATCTTTGAAACGTTGCTTGTAGGAAAGTACTTTCTTGTGGACTCAGGTTATGCGAATTCCGACAAGTTCATAGCACCCTATCGAGGAGGCAGGTATCATATGGGGACTTTTACTGAGAGTACCTCGGCTGGACGGTGTCGTCATGCGAAGGACATTTTTAATCACCGACATGCTCAGTTGCGGAATTGTGTGGAAAAGTCATTCGAAATTTTGAAAAAAAAGTTTCGGATACTTCGTAGCCCCATGCAATTTTCGTTGAAGATTCAAAAGTACATTGTCGTAGCATGTTACATAATACACAACATCATAAGACATCATCAAGGAGGCGACAAGTACTTCAATATGACGATCGAGCCCGAACCCGAAGCAGTCCGTGCGGATGACTTGACACCTTCTGTGCCCGCCTCATCTACCGAAAGAACAAGAGATGACATTCTTCGGGACGGCATAGCAACTAAGATATGGGCTGATCATGGAAGGAGTAGACGTAAGACTTAACTTATGATTAAAATAGTTATCACGACTCGTCTACTAGTAAATGAAACTTTTACATATATATACTATATGTGACATATCCTAACATATCTTGCTTATCTCTCATATTTTATTTAGCATGAGGTGCTTGTCACTTTTCTTAATATACTACTTGTCCGTTGATTATCTTTACGTCTAGGTCGTTGTCATTTCTGGTTACTTATATGGTGTAATAAACACTTAGTATTAGGTTATACTTTTAGCTCAATCACAATTTGTTTTTTGCTTATCCCTTGACTTAGTTTTGTTTGACCTTCTGTATATGAGGTAGAAATTATGTTTAGTTTTCTGAAATTACCTTTTTGGTTTCCTGTCGAATAAAAGCTGCCGTCAGGTTATCCTTTTTAGTTTGCCGACAACAATTCAATTTGTTCACTCACGCTATTCATGCAGGACACCTTACCATAGAGGATTAGGATGGCTACCCGGAGATTTTATGTTGTATATGAAGGTCGCAAACCAGGTATATATGACACCTAGTCTGAATGCCAAGCACAAGTGTCAGGTTATCCTTATTGTGTGTACAAGAAGTTTGACTCCTTTGATGCAGCCGCAGCTTCCCTTTCAAAGTATTGTGAAATGCAGGACGACAATTACACGAAGCTACCAAACAATTCTGAACTACCTATTAAACGCTGACATGTTATGTTGCCATCTCAAACTCCATCCTCTTCAGTTTCTAATGTTGAACAGCCACTCCAAAATTTTCAGTGTGAATGCAATTGTCGAAGGAACCTTGAACTACTTATCTTTGTGTGTGCATTGTTGTTCTCTGTTGTAGCTAAGATTGCTTGTAATTGTGGTAGCAAGGTGTGAGTTAGACCATGCACTGATGTCATTTTGAACATGGACATGTTGCTGTGATGTGTGGATGCTAAGATTGCTGTGCGAACTGATGTCATTTTGACCATGAACTTGTTGTTGCGATGTGTGCACTAAGTTTGTATTCAAATATCTTTTCGTACTCTCGTTGTGATGTAATCTAAGATGTGCTATGCACTGGCCGGACTTGCTCATCTTTGAAACGTTGTAAACTTGCTGCATATTTTTATTTGTTAGTCGATTTGATTAGAACATGTGCAGAGTCTTCTATGTTTGTATAGCCTTGCTTCTTGCTGCCATTTTTTCCGTTTGAAGTCTCGTCAGTGTTCGGTTTGGTGTTGTTTTCCGGTTGGTTGCATTTTGGCATCAACCTATTTCGATTTCCTGCATCGTTCGTCGGTTACTTTTGGCGCCAGGAGATAAAGAACTTGTCCAAACAGTCAGGAGAACTTCCGATTACTTTGCTGTCATGTCACACCCAAAAGTTCAAGTTTGTGCAAACTTTTGTCCAAACAAAGTTTGGAACTAATGTGTCAAATCTAAAATGTTTTTAGAACTAAAGTTCTCACCCTTCCAACGATCCAAACACAGCCATAAAAAAGAAACAAGAAGTCCACCAGAGTAGAGCATCAATGTCAAATCACATGCATGTCGGGAAGCTGGTAAACTCATACCAATGAGATTTCATAAATCCATCAATATTCAAGATTATTTAGGGGTGTTCAACGGGTCGAGTCGACCTGCGAACCCGACGACCCGACCCTTGGGTCGGATCCGTGGTCGGGTCGGACCCGACCCGACCCCGACCTGACCATGGGTCAGGTCGGGTACGGGTCGGAATTTTTCGACCCGAGTCAACTCGACCCAACCCGAAGACCCAATTTTTAGTTTTCAGCCTATATTATGTATAAATAAAATAAAATATTTTAAATGTGTAAGCTAATGTTTAATAAGTTATTTTATGTTTTTTAAATAAATATTATATAATATTTTTATATTAAATAATAGATAAAATTAAGAAAAAAATTAAAGAAAAAAATGATGGTCGGGTAATACGGCCACCCGGCCCGATTCAACTCAATCCGAACCGGGTCAGGTTGGATCGGATCTGGCCTTAAAAAATGGGATGACTCGACCCGCCCGATCAAAATCGGGCGGGTCGAGTCGGATCCGGGGTCGGGTCAGGTCAAACCCGACCCATGAACACCCCTAAAATTATTAGTGTATGCGAAAAATTTAGCAGTCGGACCCATATAAATTAAGTGATGTCAAAAATTAATTTCGAAGCTTCTAGTTCTTTTTCCTCGCGAATGTGATGAAACTGTTCGAGGACCCTTGATTTGGAGAAAGAGGAAGGGAAACATATCTATTCAGTTTCGAGGACCCTTGGGTGGAGCTAGAACCTAGATGTTTCTGCTTTTTCTTGATCTTGATGTGGGATACACGACATGTTTTTAGATTGTTTGGATGAAAAATTGAAAACAAGAAAAATGTTCTTACGATGTTCTCCTATCAAACAGCCTCTATGTGAATAACACGATATTTCTACCCAAAAAATGACCATTAGAAGTAACTGAATTGAAAATGGAAATAACAAAATGGTGTTTGGCAATGCTAATACTTCTATGTGGAATCGTGAACAATAAAATTTTGGTGATTTTTTTAAAAAATAAGCATATAGTTTTATTCTTATATCTATAATATTCTCCATCTTCGTTGTCACATGATTGAGTGCTAACCTCTAACACTTCTATTTTTTTTTTCAACAAAATGAGTTCAATAATAGTGTATGTAACACAAACAAGGCAATATAAAACCCTAATGAAACAATGTATGAACTCATTTATTTAAAAGTGGAGCAAGAGAGTATACTAACAAGCTCTCTTTAAGATAATGAAACAATATGAAGATTTAATTATTAGTGTGTAGTTATTTAAATACTTGATTTATTATCTTTTCTTTAAATGTAATAATTAAAAAACAAAAATATATAAATAGATACAGGATTAAAAAATTATAATCTAAATCTTGGTACAAATTTGAGATTATGTTTGACCATTATACCATACTAAATACTTCTTTTAATTTGTTTTAAAAATATGATTTGTTTTTTACAATATATACGAAAGAAAATTTTACTTAAATATTTAGAAAAAAAATACCCCGATACTCAGGTAATAAATATACCCCTAATAATCGATAAATTGACTAACATTGTTAATGTCAAGTTAAAGATGTTTTTAGCTTGAATTTTAGGAGGATATAAGTATATAACAATCCTTGCTGACTTATTAAGAAAAAGAGAAAATTTAATCAAACTAAAACAAATAATAAAAAATGATTAGGTAGATAAAATGCAATGTTTTCAGAACCGGACCGACGACCGGACCGGACTCATCACTGGGTCGTGATTAGATCGGTCGGACCGGGTTCGACCGGATTGAACCGGATTTTATTAAAATAATATTATTTATAATAATTATAAAGATATTATATAAGTTATATGATATAGTATATTAATATTGTACTAATGACTTATTAAAAATATTTAAACAATAATATAACATAATTTTTATTAATTAAAAGTTTTATAATGATAATATAAATAGATTATTAATAATTTAATATTTACTATTTAATGATGATAGATGTTATATTTATAAATTTTATCTTAAATTATTCTTATTTCTTTTTTTAACACTTTCCTTGTTATTTCTTTTATTTTATTCCCTTTGATAAATTTCTATTCTAATATTATTCAATTTCAAATACTTACCTTTTAATTTCAATTCCTATTTAATTGTATGCATATGATATTCTCTCATTTTTAAATTTCCTTATAGTTCTTTCCTTTTTTTTCATTTAACTTTTTTATTTTTATTTTTATTTTATTTTTTTTCAAAATATGCATTGAACCGGATTGAACCGTCAACAAGCTCAATTCAATCGATTTTGTCCGGTTCAATATCAAAACGATTTTAAATACTTAATCGGATCGAATCATTGACCGGTTCACGATTGAACCGGACAATCCGGTCCGATTTTAATAATCGTTGATAAAATGTATTGTTGGAAAAGTAAGATGTGACATACTAGAAATCAAATCGAAGATGTGACACGTAGAAATCAATTTGGAGACGTGATCATCGAGAAGAAAACTAGTCAAAAATTAAAAGAAAACAAATAGAGGGCACATTAAATACCATTAATAAATGTTGACAAGATTGATATTAATTAAAAGAATGTACTAAACACCACCTAAATGCCTTTATTATATCATGCCAAACAAAATAGAGTTCAGTCACATACCTCAGCTTCTTTTAACAAAACATTAGATATACGTGATTCACCCAAAAAAGACACTGTGACTACCTCTAACTTATTTTGTTTTCGTGTGCACACCAAGATATGATGGTATTAACTTCACATGGATGGATTGGCGTCATATACAGCATTGAAGCAAGAAACCTACTCCACATTTCAGGACCATATCCGGAAACGCTAATAAGGAGGAAACTAAAACATTCCTGTCACTATTCCGAGTCCACAATGCTGGCTCGGTAAATGCTAAGCAAGATGATAAACTAGAGATAAAAAATGGCAAAAGGAGTACGAAACAATTCAGAGACCAGCGTCATAAATGGTCCCTTAATTGCAGGGTAGTATCCACTCTCCCCGATCCAACTCCTCACAGGACTACAGGAGTAATAAGGATTCAGCTGCATGCATGGTTTAGGCAGAGAGAGAGAGACGTATTGATGATTCACCGGTTCTGGACTTGTTAGGAGAGATTTCTAAAATCCTTTTACGAAGAAGTGGGGATGCTGCATTAACTCACTGCGAGCCAATGGGTTGGGCACTAACTTCTTGGCCTTCCAAGCTTCGGCCCCCAGCTATTAAAGTAGCCGAGGGACCTGATCTGATGAGTTGAGTCTTCTCTCGAATCGGTGCTCCTATTCAACTTGCAGACGCGGAGGAAGAAAGAAGATGAGTTCGGAAGCCGGATCGAGTAGCCCCGGCGATGTGGCCGTGTGCACAGGGAGGGTGGGCAAGGCGAGACCTGCGGACAGGAGGGTGAAGCTGGTAGAGATGGCCCTGAGGTGGCTCATACTTGGGCTTGGGGTGCTTGCGGTCGCCCTTCTTGTTACAGCCACCCAGTCCAAGACGTTCTTCTCCTTGGAGAAGAAGGCCAAGTTCACCGACATGAAGGCTCTGGTGTAAGCACCAAGTGCACCTTCTGATCAAAGCAGCTGCACCAGCAGTTGCTGTTCATGCATAAAGATTCAATCTTTTCTGACATTCGTTCTCATTTTTGTGTGTTTTTGTTGCAGTTTCTTGGTGGTAGCTAATGGAATAGCTGCAGGTTACAGTCTAATCCAGGGAGTGCGGTGCGCACTGGATGTGAGCAGCGGAGGTGTGCTCTGTCATAAGCCCCTGGCGTGGGCAATTTTTGCCTGTGATCAGGTATATATCTAGAGGAGTAATGTAATGACAACTATGTGAGCATTGAAACAAATGGTTAACAGTCAGTATTCTGCTTTTGTATCAGATGATGGCGTACCTGTTGCTGGCAGCAGTTGCAGCGGCTGGGTCATCGGCGGCCTTGGCGGAGTTCGGCCAGCCTGAGCTGCAGTGGATGAAGGTGTGCAACTTGTACTCGGCCTTCTGCACCAAGGTCGGTGAGGGCGTAACGAGCGCCATCGTCGTGAGCCTCGCCATGGTGTCTGTCTCCTGGATCTCTGCTTTCAACCTCTTCCGGTTGTATGGGAGGAGCAAGAAAGTATGCAACGGGAGCTTTTGAACAGGTGAGAGACACCGTCACTGTTAGCATCACAGCTGCTTGAAGACAAATAAGCTCTAGAAACATAGTACACGCACAGTGGTTGTAAATTCTGATGCTCTTATTGTGTACTTGGAGCTTGTTATCTTGTGTCATCTGGAAGTGGATATGTAAACTTCTCTCTCCTAAACTTATCTGATAAATATATAGAAGTTACACTTTGGTTCGGAAATAGTCTTTCATTCTCAACTCCTCCTTTTCTGAAAGGTGTTGCATAAAGTATACTGCATGAGATCTGGATGTTGTCTTGTTTAACTTTTCTCATCTTATCAAGAACATGAGATCAATTGTCTTGAAAATGAGTTGGCTCTACTCGTTCCGGTAGCAACTTTCTTCAACTATGGCGCAACGTAGTGTATGAATCATCTGATAGATCATTTCACTTTGCTCGTGAGATTTATCTCCAACCAAGAAGCTGTGGAGCTCTCCTCGGACTTCAACAGAGCTCAAAGATGGTTCTTTTTTTATACCCAACGTCTTCATCATCCCTCGGACGTCCGCAGCGTTTTGCCACATAGAATTCGCCGCATAGGTGTTCGATAAAACGACGTATTTCCCGGCGTTTTCCGGTTGCATCTCGAAAAACTTCCTAGAAGCGTATTCCAGGAGCTCAAGATCGCCGTGCATCCTACAAGCGCCGAGCAGAGCTCCCCAAATCACAAAGTGCTGCTTGCAAGGCGACGTCATCACGAATGCATAAGCTTCGACCAGCCTCCCTGCCCGCCCCAGCATGTCATCTACTGCCGCGTAGTGCTCGCCTCTTGGTCTAATGCCGTAGTCCTCCCTCATGGACGAGAAGTACTGTAGCCCTCTATCGACGAGGCCTCCATGGCCACAAGCCGAAAGGACGGCGAGAAAGGTGATGTGGTTTGGCCGGAAGCCCTCCTTGATCATCCGGTGGAAGTGGTCAAGGACCTCGGCCACCAGACCATGGTGCCCGTAACCAGATATGAGTGCAGTCCAAGTAACCACGTTTACGTACTCGCCGGAGCAGCTGAAAGCCTGACGGTCATCTTCGGGGCTGCTGCATTTAAAGTCCACGAGCGCGGTATTGACGACGACGTTGACCGTGGTTCGGCTCTTGACCATGACGCAGTGCACTCGCCTCCCCAGCGCCAGCGATGCGAGACCGGCGCAAGCACGGAAAACCGACGCGAAGGTGAATTGGTCGGGCTCCAAGCCGGCGGAAAGCATCGAGTAGTACAGGCCAATGGCTTCAACCTCCATTCCCCTGCGCACGTAGCCCGAGATCATCGCGTTCCACGGAACAATGCATCTGCGAGGGATACCGACGAACAGATGGTGAGCAACGCGGAGATCCCCACGTGCCGTGTAGAATATGAGCAGCTTCGTCCGGACATAATCTCCGGGGACGAATCCGGACACGATCATGTGGGCGTGGATTCTCCTGCCGAGCCTCCATTCATTCCGGTTGATGGCCTCCTGCAGCAGGAAAGCGTAGGTTTGGGAATCCACATCCGCCGTCGCCGCCGGCGAGGACAATGACGACAAGGAGATGGAGGGGGAGGATGGCGACGTCCTTAGACGGCAGCACAAGACATCGACGGCGTCGGCCAGTTGACCGGAGAAGCAGAGCTTTCGTAGTGCTCGGTTCAACGAAGTGCGCATGCTAATCAATCAGCCGGACATCGAACGTCCGACGGCGACTTGAGATGGTGGGAGGTTGTCGGTGGGTGTGAAATTTGAATGAAAATTTGAATATGATTCGTCAAAAGATTCAATGGGTGTCCCCAAACTTAAATGGGAGAATGTGCACCCATTGAATTCCGCCGGTCCGCATGGCGTAGAACGGGCGCGCATATGAGTCGGCCTTCACAAGTGTGGCGGCCGGCTTAGATGAAAAATCCCGTGCCCGGTCGGACCGAGAATGAGGGTAGGGTACAAAAGCGCGACAGTAAAAGTTTTTTTACCTTTTTACCATCTCACTCTCTCACCTCTCTCTCAACGGATCCGTCTCTCCCTTTCTCCCCTTTCGTCGGCGCTGTCGAGATCTCCCGCCGGATCCGCTGGACAGCCGCCGAGATCCACGCGACGATAAGCTTTCTTCACCTCTTTTACCCTCTCACGCTCTCTCATCGGGTTTTACTCTCTGGATCTCAGCGGCGTGATCCGAGCTTCTGACGCCGAGCTTCTTGCCCCTCTGAACTTCTCCCCCTTCCTCGGCGTCGACGATCCATTCTCCAGCCAGATCCGTCATCCGCCGACGATCGCTGCGCCTTAGATTCGCCCTCCGAGATCGTGTCCCGTCTAGATCCGCGGCTCAGAGACGCCCTCCGACCAGATCCACCCGCCGCCGATGAGTATCGACGATCGCCGACCAGATCTAAGCGTCGTTTTGCTTTATTTGTATTTTTCCAACTTTTCTATTCACCGACCTTTGTCATCGCATCCAGGAAACCGGTGACTGTCATCGCACGTCGCCGCCCCCGTGACCTTTGTGGCATGCTGCCGCCCTTCCGGGACCGTTGATCGTTGTCGCACGCAACCACCATTCTGCTCACGCTCTCGCACTAAGCCGTTGCCCCCGCCCGGTCGCGCCCGTCGTGAAATTAGTTAAACACTGTGTTATTAGTAGTTTATTACCGTATTATTTTCGTGTAAAACACTGTGTTATTATTGTGTAAAACACCGTGGTATTACCTTGTAATTATTTAATAATCATTTATCAATTGTAAGTAGTTTATCACCTTATAAGTAGTTGATCATCTTGTACTAAGTTAAACAAGGATTTAATGGAAGTACTTAATCATTTTGTAACTAGTTGATTATGTTATAATTAGTAAATTGATGTGAGTTATAATCTTAAGATAGAAATATTGTGAATCTTGTGATTGTAAACATATCTTGCGACTGAAATATTGTGAAATATTGTGCATAATTATCGTTCTGTGTTTGTAATTTCTAATGAGATTTTGTTTGTATTTTTTAGGTTGTTTATAATTTTCAATATTCGACGAGCAAGATTGCACATGGATGGTAAAAATATGTTAGTAACATGGCAAAATTGACAGAAGAATGGATGAACGAAGACTATATTGAACATGACAAACCTGAAGAAGATAATGCTAATTTTGTAAAAGGATATGAATTACCGAAATCCTATATTGGAATGCTATTTGACATAGATGAAGAAGCTTATAAGTATTATAACATGTATGTTAAATTAGTAGAGTTTTTTGTGAGAAAATAAACTTCACATAAGTACAAGATTACAGGGAAGGTAATCAATGTGAAGTATGTTTGTTCTAAAGAAGGGCACAAGAGAATTAGACAAGGACAGACACAAGCTTTTACACATAGAAGAGAAGTTAGGGACGACTGTCATGCTCATTTATATATTGTTCTAAAGCAAGATGAAAAATGTGAGGTGAGAAATTTTCAAGAAGAGTACAGTCATTACCTGACAACTCCGTCTAAGGTAAAGTTTTTAAGATCACATAATCATATCAGCGCAACTTCTAGAGAAGCTATTGGTCATCTACATGCCTTCGGTATGGGTCCATCTAAGATTGCTAGAGCCCTTAATATGTCTTGATAACCTATTATAACATCTCAGAATTGTATTGATCATCTGAGAACCATAAGAAAAAGTACTTTCTCTGTCGAATGCTTGAAAATTATATCTAATTTTCAAAAAAGGTACGCACTCATCCGAGTTTTTTTTTATAGTTGGGAGCTCGATGCGGATGACACAGTTCTAAATTTTTTTTGGGCTGATAAGATGTCAAGGGATAGTTATTTGACTTTTGATGACGTGATTGTATTTGATACAACATATCGAATCAATAATTTGAGAATGTCATTCGCACCATTCATAGGGATTAATCATCATTGGAGATCTTATTTATTTGGGTGTGCTTTACTTGCAGATGAGAGGAGACGTTCACATGATAGTTTGAACAATGGCATGAATGCATGTTTGGAAAACATCCACAATGTATTATTACAGATCAAGATATCGCGATGGGGAATGCAATACGTAAGATTTTCCCACACACGAAATACATCTTTTGTACATAGCATATTGCTAAAAATGCAATGACTCATCTACAAGATCTATATGCACAATTGAAATTTAAAGAGGATTATAATAAGTGGATGTATGGTTCATTAAATATATATGAGTTTTAAGAGGGTTGGCTTTATTTGAAAGAAAAGTTCGATACTCGAAATGGGCATTGGTTAGAAGTAATGTACAACAAGTGTGAACATTGGGTTTCTTTATATTATAAAGATGTCTTTACTGTAGGTATGCGAACCACTCAGAGGGCAGGAAGTATTAATTCTTTTTTTTTATGGCTATGTCAATCCGCACACTTCGCTTTCGCACTTTTTAGAACAATATGAAAAAGCTATCCAGACTCATCGTGGACGTGAAGAACAAGAAGACTTTCAAACAATGAACTCACAATCTGCATACATTGTTAATAGTCCTTTGGAGGATCATGCAGGTAAGATCTATACACATGCTTCATTTTGTAAGTTCCAAACAGAATTTGCACAGTCTTTCAGCTTCACATCGCATAAGATTTACAAGGACACAAATAGATCTTACTATTCTATCTTTCGTGTGAGGGGCATTGATGAGGGAAAAAATGTGGTGGAATTTAGTCAATCTGAAAAAATTATTGCAAAATATTCATCCAAAAAGTTTGAACAAGAAGGAATATTTTGCTGTCATGTTCTTTGTATTATGTATAAGAAAGGTATGAGTTTCTTGCCTGAAGATTATGTGCTTCATCGTTGGACCATAAATGCTAGATACACAAAAGTGCATGCCATTTATGCTTGTCAATCCACTTCCGATGATAGCATATCATCCATTCAAAAATTATCTTGACAAAGTAATCTTTGAAAAATGCAAACGATGGGTCTCATTCACCTATGCATTTACAATGCGGGGCATCGACTATAGATGATCTGATATTGAAAATGAGTGCAATTCATGTGCCGAATGAATCTATAGATGCAAGTGGAGCAAGCACAAGCCACATTCAAACAACTCAATTTAACACTACTGATTTACCACTTAGCCAACCAAGCTCCATAAACTTGCCTGAGGTGCAAAATACGATACACAACCCACTTAGTGTGAAGTCTAAGGGGAAGCCTAAGAATGTTGCAATGATTAAATTTAGCGTGGAAGTTTTAATGTCACAAAATGGTTCCAGAAGGAGTTGCGAAAATTGTGGGAAGTAAGGACATGACAAACGAAAGTGTCCATTATTGCAGGTTTGTAATTTAGTCTTTTTGTATTCATATTGATCTAACTTAGTCCATTATTGTTGATTTAAATTTTATTCACTTACTTCACAAGGTGCTGAGAATGAAGGTTATACATATGGTTGAACACTTATGGATGTAGGCCGATGTTGCTGATGTGCTTTCTTTGATGTTGCTTGCTATTTTCCTGGATGTTGTTGAATGTTATATGTTGAATACTACATATGTTGTATGTTCTATGTTGTTGGATGTTACATTTCAGCAAGACTTATGGTTCTATCATGTCAGATATAGCTTCTTCTCATATGTTGTATTATATTTTGCAAATGGAATCCCATATTGATAATACACGAATTTGAAAAAGATGACATAAGGAATGCAATCGACAAAGCTATAGCTTCTTCTCATATGTTGGAATGCAATCGACAAAAGTATAGCTTCTTCTCATATGTATTATTACATTTTGCAAATGGAATCCCATCCCCATCTATTGATAACACACGAATTATTCAAAAGATGACATAACAAATGCAATTGACAAAAAATATAGCTTCTTCTCATACAAATACAAACTTCAATACACGATTTTCTTGTCCAATACGAATACAAACTTTGGAACTAAAGAACATTCATTTTAACTAATACAAATGATATTATCATTCCAATAACTAAGTACACTATTTTATCTCTTCTCGCCACATTTCAATATGTGACAACTTTGTCGAGCAATCCTATTAAAATGACTTTGTATTTATCTCATTTGCGTCTTTGAGCTTTTTCATCTTCATTGAGCAACCTTCTTAAAATATTTCGGTGTCGATCATCCAGAGTTGGATCGAACCACCGAAAAAAACTACAATCTTCAGACGGACGTTTACCCTATTAGAAAAGCATATGATCAAACAATCGACTTTGACAAATGAAGAACAAAATACATTATTATATACCCGATAATGAGGGCAACCCCAAAATCGCCTGCTGAGATTATTGTTTGTTCATGAGGTCTGTAATGTTGCCTTATCTCCACATGCGCAATAAGGACTATCTAATTCATTCGAAGGACGTGATGTCAATGAAGTAAAAGATGACATGCCTATGATAAATTTAGTGACCTGCGAAAATGTGCGACGACGATGTGCGACGACGGCCAACGACAGGGCGACGATGTGGCAGGGCGGACAGCGAGAACGACAGGGTGGCGATGTGCGATGGCGGCCAACGAGAGCGGCAGGGCGGCGATGTGGCAAGGTGGACAGCGGGTATATTTAAAAGAAAAAATTATTGTGTCATATATATAATTATTCAGCTAGTATTTGGTAAAATAATCTAATAGTGGAAAATGCTGATTTTAGCGCTTTATGTATTTATTTTCTTTTAAAAACAAATGAAAGATATAGCCATTTAATACAAATAATTTTGAAGTTAACAAAACTAGATGTGAAGAGGAGTTGAAGAAGAAGAAATCCTAAAAAGTACCTTATTTCTTATTTTAAAATCAATTTTTACATTTTTAAATTCCCAAAAAATATGTAGGTTGTTTTCAAATTTAAAAATCTACATGAGGAGCCCCATAGACACATAATTAAAAAAAACATGGAATATGATTTTTAAATATAAATATTCATGGATTATATAAAATTACTCAAAGAATATGATATTTATGTGATTTGTGGGAAATGAACTATAAATAGTAATCTTAGAATGCATAATATGTGATTGAGCAATCTTCAGAATGAAATATCTTCTAATGTTATCGAACTCTTTTCTAAATATAACATTTATAAAAACAATTAGGGGCTTCGACAAATTTGATCAATTTTTTTTATATTTTTTTAAAAAATCATTCAGATAATATAAGGTGCTTGTTGATAATGTCTTGAATCTGAACATATTTGTAATCCTATATGATCTCTCATCTTAATCAGGCGCTTCAGCAGATTTCTCCTACAAAAGTCTTGTATCGTTGCTCGGACAGCGAGCTTGTGGGAGGTCAAGGGAGGGTGCAAAAATTTTTTAAAGGTATTCTGTATGTTATTCGAAATTATTATTTTTTTCTTATCACGAGATAAGTGTCCTAATTTGAAGATTAATTCAGAGTCTCAATCGATCTGTAATTATTATCATATGTGAAAGGAAGTGCATATATAAACTTCTTAGGAGTCCAAACATAAAGTAATATGATCTTGTAATTCTCTTCTATTTCTTCAATCTAATAAAACTCTATGCCACTTTAAATTTCTCAAATTTTATTGTGGTGTATAATTTTAAATGAAAAGAAACATCGAATGCAAATCAGTTTTCACCCCCTAGAGGTGACTTCCCGACCCAACCCATTGAATTTTGATGAGGTCGGCTTGACTATCATTTGGACCACCTAACTTTTTTTTTTGCATCATTTGATATAAATAGTTATATTTAATATTTGTTTTGAATCATAAAATAGAATTTTAAAATATTTATTTTTTAACATTTATATTTGTATTTTAATTTTTTTTAAAATTTTAAATCGAAATTTCAAAGTTCAACATTTTGAGATACCGGGTCATATTAGATTGACTTGGGCTGAAATTGTGATGAATACAAACTAAACAAAATATTTTATAACCATGATAAAAAAATTCAGGAAGATAAATGGAAAAAAAAGATATTAAAAGCAATATGGATATATTGATTAGGAGTGTCCTCTAATTGGGTTGAAGTCAATCTTACCCCCCAAAAAATTTAATTCAATTAATTTTAATTAGATAAAATCGACTTTCTCATCTTTTATGTTTATAGTTTTTTTCACATTAAACTATATTATTCTAAAATCAACAATCAAAGGTTTCCAAATATTTTAAATACATATATAGGTTACTTTGGTGAACCAGGGAGATATAATATAACTTACATCGATGCACTTTGATTTGAAAACAAAGCGACCGAATTCAATCAAAATTTTAAAAAAATGTCAGGTTCATATTCATTATTATTATATTTAATGTTGTTACATGAAACGAGCACTTACGTGGAAGAGAGAGAAAATAACCGCGTGGAGACCACGTAAATTGGGGAACCGGAAGACGATTGATCGCAGTGAAAAAAGTATCGGATGAAATAAGTTAAAGAAGGGTAGTCTTGTTACAAAGTGATGTAATTTATTTTTTAATATATTCATTTCCACGCGTAGCATCCTATTATCAATTATTTTTCATTATTATCAACCGAATCATATATTTAAGTTTTTTTCCCGTTGCCTTGGCCTATACTTGATTTGTGTGTTGTCAACGTTCTCCTCTTCAACATTACCTATTATATGAATAAATTATATAAAGGAACCAAATATTATATTTCTAACTTAAAAATAATTATTTTTTTAAAATCAGTTGAAAGTATAACCTCTTTTATTAATTTTAAATGTTGACACCATGAGTTTCAAGCATATATTTAAATGTCAAGTCGCCAGCTTTGTTTAATTTAACATAAAATCAAAGTCACATAAAAATGATTAAAAAAATAATGTCAAATTTAAAATTTAAAAATCCATGATATGTCATTCAATTATTCATGTGACAGTTGTATTTAATATTTTTAAATAAAATATAATAATAAGCTAGATCTATAAGTCTACAGCTAATTTAAAAATTTATTGTTTTTATTTAGACAAAAATTCAAATTTAAAATGTGATAAATATGAAAGTTCATTTCTTATATGGCTTTCTCATAAAAGTATTAGTCATTTATGATTATTACAAATAAATGAAATTATTTATAATTTAATGTTAAAAGTGTATTATATATTTGTATATAAACTTTTGTCTTACATGATATTTTAGAACATTTGTTATAAATTTTAAATTATTTTGATAATTTTCATAAAGTAATTATCAATATCTAATTAGTTAGCGGCTAATAACCCTTGGCTGCCGGTAGGTATAACAAAAAAATAACCATGTTGCATAACATCAACAACAAAACACAACTATTTATAAAAAAATATTGTAAATTAATGTATGCCAATTTTAGAAATTATACATTTTGTGGTAAATTATTTGTCACCGATATACCTTGGGAGAATATATATGCTGTGACACACGAAGTTCATAAATGATACATAATTTTTTGAACTTTCGTGAAATCAAGTTTGGTCGGCACAATTAATTAATAGGATTATGATCCAATGAGTCGCTGAAAGTTAATAATTTCGAATTCGATTTTTGAAGTCACCACTTAATTAGAAAAATATTATTTTTCTTTTTATTTTACTTTTGAATTAGTTAAATGTTAATAATTCTAGATACCGAGAGTCTCAAGTGGGTATAAAAAAAGAATCACTTATTAAATCAATATTGCTTGGATGGATATTAGTAGCTTCACTATCGATTCTTAAAAAATTATCACTCTCCTCTTTCGTCCGATTTTAAATTAATCAAATACTAATAATCTTGGACACCAACGAAAACATCAATGTTACAAACGCACACAAATACAAATTGTACATTAAGATCCATATCATGTATGTATCCCATCTTTTGTTCAATTTTCTTAATTAATATGATGATCGATCCCAATGTATGAATTAAATCTAACGTAGAATATCACCGTACATTTATACCTTTGCATTAGGCATGTCCCATATTAAATTTATTGGTAGCTTGCAAATTATTTAGCCACTCATCACACGTTAAAGTAAAATAAAAGGTTTTTTCTTCTTATCTCTCTAAATTATGAACTTTTTCACGTATATTTATATTTTTCGTAGATCACCCCTAAATTATGTCGCTTTTTTCACTTAGATCCATCCATCGACTTATGTTAACTTTTTTATTTTTTTATTATTTTAATTTATGAAATGACTCAATTATCCTCGTGCATTTAGGTGAACAAAAAAAGGTGAAGCTTACTTATCTGAATTGCACGAGGACAATTTGATTATTTCATAATCTAAAATAATGAAAATTGATAAAAAAAATTAATGAAGGTTAATGGATGGGGAAAAAGATGCACAGTTTATGAGTGATCTATCGAAAATAAATCATGATATCATGATATCAGGTATGGGTGTTTACCGGGTCAAGTCGATCCGTGAACCCGATAATCCGACCCGACCTAAATCGATTTGGGTCGGGTCGGGTACGGGTTGAAAAATATCAACCCGAGTCAACCCGACCCGGCCTTTTATATTTTTATTTAAATTAATCTGTTTTTTATTTAATTTATAGGTTTTATATGATTAAACAATTCAAAAATATGAGAATAAATCATTTAAAATATAGAAACAAATAGTAAATAAATAAAATGTTATTTTTATGATTTAAAATAAAATATTAAATATATATTTTTATATTCAATATATTTAATTAAAGAAGAAAAAAATTAAAAAAAAAGTGGTTAGGTAATCCGACCATCCGACCCGACTCAACCCGACCCGAACCGGTTTGGGTTGGGTCGGGTCTGCTGCCCAAGAGATCATCAACCGACCCAACCCGACTTGACCAAAATTGATCGAGTTGAGTTAGGTTTGGATTCGGGTCGGGTCCAATCCGACCCATAAACATTCCTAATATTATCTGGGGAGGTAGAAAGAGAAAACCTCAAAATAAATCATGATATTATTATACTTTAAGACCCTGCAAATAACGCTATAATTGCAGCTGGTGTCACATCGCACGACGTCGCTGTCAATACAAGAAGACTTTAATTACTTTTAAATGCAATTTGCAAAATTAGTTAGTAACTTGAATTATAAAATTATAATATATGGCTGCAAATTTGTATCGGTTATCACTATGTTGGCGTTCAAGTGACCATAATTGAAAGATTCGTTTCCTTTATATATTATAATAAAAAAATATCCATCCTTCATAAATATGAAATATCTATTGCTCAATCACAAATACGTAGCATGTGTGACTCGCTCATTGTTCTTGATAAATACGCATTGCCTAATCAAATATTCCATTTTAAACTAAAATATCTGCTTCCTTTTGTTCCCGTATAAATAAGCGAGCCAATGATATAATACGAATTAGAAAAAAGCAGAATAATAAAAAAAAGAATATACTGCATATGACCTATGCAAATTTATTTATTGCATAAAAAGGAAGGGGGTCCCCTCCACGTGGTTTTTATTTTTTATATTTTTTATTATATATTATTTTATATAAAATAGAATTCAATTCAGAGTGGGGGTATAATGGACTTTTTACAAATGCAAAAAATAAAAAATAATGAAGAAATCGACAAAATTGGACGGAAGGTCCAAATTAAAAAAAATTGTGATAGTTTAGATAGTCTGATATTAGATGTGATAATTCGTAATAGTATGAGTGGTTAGAGAAAATAACCCATGCATTTATACTAAGAATAGCCATCCAATTTTCTCATAATGGAACCAAGCTTGGTTGGCGTGCTTGGAGCTAATAATTTTAAGTTCAATTTATAAAATTATTACTTGATCAAGAATATCATTTTACTTGGAGGATTCCGAGTGACATTAATAAAATTTCCCATAATGAATGACAATGAAAAAAGGCCTCCAATAATGAAATCAAAATGATTACGTCAATGTGCATCATCTCATTGAATAGCATCATATTTTTCTTTCTTTTTCGGTATTCAATGGTTGGTATTGTTTAAGCGATATCGATTATTCAATTCATGCGTCACTATTGAGCGAACTGATCACATATGGAAAGATCAATTTATTATTAAACCTAACTAATCCGATAAGATAGTCTTAAGCGCGCGATTGACAATGACAGACGAGACTCATAATAATTTTTTTTACATTTACAAAAATTTGAACTCAAGACTTCTCTTGTTAGTGAGTAGCATCATCTCTATTACTGTGAACTAGTGATAATTTATTAATCGTATTACAATATTATTATTTTTGTACTATGGAAAAGACGTAAAGCTTAAACTTCCGGGAATAAGCACTTGTTTACTTTTATTATTATAATACATACAATGTGTGATCATTTCAGAGCAAACTGATACTTCTTAAGTCGTACATTTTACAAAATAAATTTATTTTGTTTACAACTTATTTTGACACAAATAATAAACTCGACCAACTCTCTCGACATCCTAACAAAAGGACACGAGAATAACAACTCCCCTCAATACCTTTACATCGAAAGAATTATCCCTGCTAAGATTATGAGCTCGCTCAATCCAAGAAGTTATACTGATCTGAAAAATATTAGAAACAACATTATGAGAAAAAATAGCTCAGTAAGTTGATAACCCATAACCTATGTGTTACCAACTAATTAATTTTGGAGGGACACATAAAATCATGCAATAATCATAATAGCAAAATAGGCATTTTCTTATATTTGATAATTACATATAAACATACTAATCAGAAACATCACACTCAACTTGCAATCAATATCATATAAATCATATCAAACATATGTATGCAAATGCAACACTCTCATATGAATGCACGGATCACCAACTGGCCAGTGGTCGGTAGGTGAATTCTAGAGGTGACTCCCATCGTGATCGACGATGTAGCACTTAGCTCCATTCTACCTCATCCCTTTCGGGGAACAATCATATAGCGATAGGTGGATTCTAGAGGTGACCCCTACGGATTCTAGATGTGGCTCCCATCGCGACTCCCCATGATGTAGCACTTAGCTCCGTATAGCACTTAGCTCCAGTTTATCTCATCCCATATTTTGGGAACAAAAATGATGCATTGGATTCTAGAGGTGGCTTCCATCGTGATCAGCGATGTAGCACTTAGCTCCAACCATCACATACGCAGATGCAGATGCATGATTCATCATATAATAATTTCATATCAAAGATCAAATTATTAACCATATCTTGTAACTCAAATATCAGAAGATGAATCATGTCGAACACCGATTCAAACGGAATAGGATTGCATTTTATTAAATCAATCCTTAACATACCACATATGCTTTTCAATTATACCATCACTCATCAATCATTTCAAACGAAACAAGATTGCACTTCTCGTAATCCATTCATATCATATCACGTATGCATTTCAAATGTGCAATCATACAATCAATCATATATACTTTTCATAGTTGCATTTCTTGAAATCAATTCACAACCTATCCAAAATATATTTAATACATATAACAATCGATGTCACACCAAATTCAAAAGAGGTGAAAACATAAAGTAGGAGAAACCAACTTACCTATAAAAGCTAACAAAATGTTTTCATTTTCCTTTTCACTACTTTACTCTTCTACACCTATAACAATAATAAGAAGAAATACATTACCACTATGATATGAGCACAAGCCTTTAACATATGAAACATAATTAATTTCAATGGTATATGAACCCCAAATATTTACTCTTATAATTTAAGTAACTATTAAACATAAGGATTGACCTAATAATATAACCGATTGCACACATAGTAAAGAAAAATTCATATCTTCTTATATACATACCCAAATGACATCATTCCAATTTTCTTTACTTTCATATTACAGAGAAATTATTCTATAAAAGTTTCATTTCCTATTTCATTATGATTTACTCTAATGAAAATCAACATTCAGCCTAATTTTTATGTTGTTTCTATGTCCTGACAGATTGAGTAACCTTACTTTTATGATTTATATAAAATAGTAAACATTCCCTGTTCTGATTCTTTTAATTTTACCAAATAGTAGACATCCTAAGATGCAACTCATAAAATTAATTGAATTTATATCTAATTGTACTGAGCACAATAAATTTAATCAATACTAGCATAATCTGCCCTAAGCTCTATTCTGACAGACTGAGTAAGGCTCGGTAAAATATTTATAACTTTCGCTAATCATATCATTTTCTAATGATTCCAATGGTCAATGAAACCTAACATCTATGTCTATAACACCATAAATTATCAAATAATTTTACGACATATTGAATTTAACACATAATTTACAAATTTGTAGTGACAAAGAAAAGTATACAATAATCATAATAGCAAAATAGGCATTTTCATATATTTAATAATTACGTATATAACATACTAATAAGAAACATCACACTCAACTTGCAGTTAATATCACATAAATCATATCAAACATATGTATGCAAATACAACACTCTCATATGAATACACGGGTCACCAACTGGCCAGTGGTCGGTAGGTGGACTCTAGAGGTGGTTCCCATCGTGATCAGTGATGTAACACTTAGCTCCATTCTATCTCATTCCTTTCGGGAAACAAATCATATAGCGATAGGTGAACTCTAAATGTGGCCCCTATGGATTCTAGAGGTGGTCCCCATCGCGACTACTCACGATGTGGCACTTAGCTCCGCATGGCACTTAGCTCCAATCTATCTCATCACATTTCTGGGGAACAAAATGATTTATTGGATTCTAGATGTGGCTCTCATCGTGATCAGTGATGTAGCACTTAGCTTCAACCATCATACATGCAATGCAGGCATATGCAGATGCATGATTCATCACATAACGATCATATCTTGAATATTAGAAGATGAATCAAACTCATTCAAAGGGAATAGGATTACATCCCATAAGATGGCTCTATAACATTTCACATATGCTTTACGAATGAACCATCAATTGATCAATCATTTAAAACATAATTTTCATATAAACTTGACGATATATGAATTTAATACATATAACAATTGTATCTCAAATATCAGAAGATGAATCATATCAAATATCATTTCAAACAAAATAAAATTGCACTAATCCATTCATATCATATCACATATGCTTTTCAAACATGCAATCATACAATCATTCAGATATAATTTTCATCATTGCATTTTTTGAAATCAATTCATAGTATATCCAAAGCATATTCAATACATATAATAACCGATGTCACCCCGAATTCAAAGAGGTGAAAACATAGAGTAGGAGAAATCAACTTACCTATAAGAGCTACCAAAAGGTTTTTCCTTTCCTTTTTCACTATTTTACTCTTCTACTCCTATACAATAATAATAAGAAACACATCATTTCTATGCTCTGAACAGAAGCCTATCACACATGAAACACAATTAATTAAAATGGTATATGAACCTTAAGCATTTACTCTTTTAACTATTAAACATAAGGATTGACCTAATATTATGACAGATTGTACACATAGTAAAGAAAAATTCATATCTTCTGGTATACATAATCAAATGACATCATTCCAATTTTCTTTACTTTTACATTACATAGACATTAATCTGTAAAAGTTTCATATCCTATTTCATTACGGTTTGCTCTCATGAAAATCAACATTCAGTCTAACTTTTATGTTGTTTCTATGTTCTGACAGGCTGAGTAACCTTACTTTTATGATTTATATAAAATAATAAACATTATTTATTCTAGTACTTTTAATTTTCTTAAATAGTAGACATCATAGGTCGTAAAATTACTTGAATTTATATCTATTTGCACTGAGCACAATAAATTTAACCAATACTAGCATAACCTGTCCTAAGCTCCATCCTGACAGACTGAGTAAGGCTCGGTAAAATATTTATAACTTTCTCTACATATATCATTTTCTAGTGATTCTAATTGTCAATGAGACCTAACATCAATATCTATATCACCCTAAATTATCAAATAATTCCACGACATATTGTATTTAATAGATAATTTACAAATTCGGGTAGCAATTTCGACGGATAGAGTGATAGTACGTTAATCCTGATGGCATAACTTTCGTTTCATAACTCCTATTAACATGATTCTAAATCTCTTGTAAACTAGACTCAGAGGTTATTCTACATGTTAAATTTCATAATTTTTAAAGATGAAATTGGGTTTAGCTAGCAGTGTACCACTTATACATTCAGGTACGTCCGTTGAACAATGAACATTGCAAACTCCACCCACAAAAATAACTCGTAGATCAACCTTCAAGATACAAAATAGACTTGGCCAAAGAGAAAAATGTATACTCATTGGTTTAATAAAATAAATAAATATTAATATTTAAAAGTATGTGTTAAATAGTAAACGTAATTAAAATCTAATTTATTGAATTATTTGATGATCATGATCAAACTATTTCAATAAATATGATTAATTCAAAATGACTGTAATTTATTTAGTTTTAGATGATATTTTTAATTATCAAATTAAGTCAAGAAATATATATTACTTCATCCAAGAAATGTATGATTAGTCTAGTCATGAATTATAATGATTAAATTAATTAAATAATGAGAAATAAAACTTTAGTGTTAGTTATCAATCAAAAATTGTAACTTCATAATAATTTCCGAGATTAATAAGTACGTAGAGTACATCGCTCTATACTTAATATCTAATTGATTTTGTTTATATATTTAATTTTATTATTTTTATAATGTATGTTCGGCCTTCCTAAATATTTATCTCCTTCCGTCATCAGCTGTGGGCTTCTCTTCCTGCACTACTGCTGCTGCTGTCACACTCCTACCGACATAATTTTGTCGATTGCCCCTTTCTTGCGGCACCACGTTTTGCCACCGGAAACATTATGTTGCCGTAATAAATGAAGATCAACTGTTGATTCTTTTCTCGATCGAGATTCATCGATGTTCAAAATCATTAATCCGATATGTTCGTAATCTCAAGAATTGAACTTAGTCATTGAATCAGAATAGAATTTATTCATACTGTTCCGTTCGAACACCAAATTAACTGGGTGCTTGTAAAAGAATAAAAATTTTCAATTAAAGTACCAATATATATATATATATAATTATCTAAAGGTACATATAAATTAATTGTGTGTGTCACAGGGCGTTTTCCCGTGACACGAAGCGTGAAACCTCGCGGCACCAGTGCCGCTCAACTTATAGCCCTCGGCCGCTCAATGTCAAAATAATGGAACACATGCAGCCGCCCCGCACTGCGTAATATTGCGGAGTACCAAGTTATCTGCCCTTAGGGTATTTATTTTGTAAGGTCGTCCTTATGAATGGCCAAGAAGGTGACGTTCCCGTAGGGTATGTCTTTTGCATATTCAATATGTAATAAGACTCCTATACCTACGGTACACTGGGAGGAGTACACTAGTGCCTTTCGATGCTCAATTGTATGTTATGTTTCATCATATTTAATACAAGTAAGCTTTCCTTTAATTCTAGTATCATGGCCTTGAGCGTGGGGTGGCAACCCACATCAGTGTCCCTTCGTAGCGTCTCGCGGTCTCTTCGTTGCCCCTTCGGAATTTAAGCGTCCAAGCGCCTGCATTGGTGCCGCAACGTGTCAATGCCACGGTCCCATGACGAGTAGTCCAACACTCTAATCATGTCTGTGATTGAATGCCTATAAGAGCGACTCTCGACATAGTCGTCTCGAACATAAAACTTCCGCTGTCATTCAAAACAGGCTTGGCTAGGTGTCTATCTGCCTAGTCGCCGCATGTGGTCTAGTGTCCGAGAATTACCCGTGACAAGTGGTATTAGAGCAGTTCTTCGACGATGACTCGCTTGTGTCATCGCAACGTGCCCTGGCGTAGGAAAAGTGCTTCCGCTCAAATACTCCCTCACGCCCAAGCGCACTTGTACCATGGTCTCCGATCATGGACGCCAACGAGGAATGTGTGGCAAGCTTCCTCGCCGCACGCCCAGTCGTGTCCCGCAACATGTTCCTCATACACCCGTGTCGTGTCAAGGAATGTCCGTCATGCATTATGATGGCGGACTGATCGCCCCGCCTAACCAGGACGGTCATGCGTCGCTCACTCGAGTAGATCAACTACCCTAGGTATACAGTCAAGGAAATCTTGAAGTGTCGCACTGCGTCAAGAGTGGTCATATGCTCCGCATGATGGTCTGGCACTATCCATACCAAGAGGTCGCTTACACAAATGTTGTGTAACTCGGATGACCCGCGTCACCTTCAAGGACTGTCGGTCAGGCATTATGATGATAACCTGGCGCTGTTCGATATTACGTGACGTCGCATCGCATGCCCAATCATGCAACATGAAGTGCACAACCGCTTCACGGGAGAAGTTGGCTTAAGAACAGACATCAAGGTTCATGGTCCCTTTTCGGCTAAGGAATATCATCCTTTCGGCCAAGGATCATCAATCACGAGCATCTTGTTGTGCCGCAGCCTCACCTGCCACGCCGAGATGACTTTCGCAAGATGGAGTGGAGCGTTGATTACTTGCAAACATGTGAGGACGAGCTGTCAGCCTTGCCTGCCTCGTCAAGTGTCGCCTCGCAAGCGGCATAACTTCACCCATTGAGGAGTGGGACGAACCTGATACATGCCAACGTAAATCGACGCCCTTACTCAGCGACCAATTTGGCAAATCTGAGCGTCAAACATCGACGAACCTTGGCATGCTGCTGTCAAGCGTTCCGCCGCCAACCGAAGGAAGGAGCCCTTTCGGACATCGCCTCGAGTAATCGAAGCGACCTCCAAGGATCATAATCCAAATATTTTGAAGGACGCATTGGCGATGTCATCCCTTCGAATGGAGATGGAGGTGATGTTGGGAGCTCATACCACAAGTTTACCAACCGCAGTTCGCTTATCTAAGCGGAGCGACTTCACGAGCATCCTCATGGATCGGTGAAGGTCCGAAACGGCTACTCTTTCGCGAGGGTCAAGCCGCCCGGTGGACGAGTATGTCGAAGGTGCATGATGTAGGAAGACAGGCACAATGGCATTACTTTGTCCGAGGTGTGGATGGACGAGTATCAAAGGTGTATCCTCTCGTGAACGAGCACATATGTATCACTCCGTCCATACCTAGAGGGATTGTCGAAACTTCAAAGAAGGTCCCAAGATCAGAAGAAGGCATACCCCAAGAACCCTGCAAGATATGACAAACTCAGGATGACGTTGCCATCGCGATATTGTAGAATGTGGCAAACATTCATCCCAGACATGGGACAGAAGAAGTGACAGTTCATCAATTATGCAAGCCCTGACATGTTGGGACTAAAGGTCAAGATCGCGTTGTTCAGCATCGGCCAGATGGACATGTTGAAGGAAAAAGTGAAAAAAATCACCGAGCTTCGCCTACAGTGTTCCCAAGAGGATGAAGACCCAATGTTGGTGCTCTTCAAGCAGAGGGGCTAGAAGCTTTGGACTAGGAAGGAGTTGGAACGACAGGATCGTCCAACCTCCGCTCACTAGTCGTCGCTGCCAAGTCAATCGTGACAAGTGTCATACCACCAAAGCCCTTGGGCAAGGGCAATGGTGGGGAAGAAAAGATCAAGTCACAAGGAAGAAGTTACTTATGCCAAAGACAAAGATCGCCCATCAAAGCAGGAGGATCGAGTCGAACCACAAGCACATGTGGGGAGACTCTCATCGTCACTCACTATAGCGACTGGGAGGGGACAAGTTACGGAATGTCATACCAAAGAACCTTGCTCCACCTCAAACCGTCGAGATATCTCATGTCCACCAAGGGTAAGGTGGAGCTGCTCTCAACGCTCGACGGATGAAAGACTCGACGTTGCAGTCATCTGCAACTTGAAGATAGCGAGTTGAACTACAAGGGAATGTGGGGAGACTCTCGTCGCCCACTATGACGACTTGGATGGACAATGCATGGATTGTCATATCAAAAAACCTTGTCCCGCCTCAAGACTGCGCCGAAACATTAGGTGATCACCAAGGAGGAGTAGTCCTACACTTTTCGTTCGGCAGAGGTATGGATGACTCTACGTTGCAATCATTTGCAACATAGAGACATCGAGTCAAGCCCACAAAGAGACCTGAAGCGTCCCGAAGCATCCGTGGGAAGACTCTTGTCGCTCATCATAGCGACCCGAAGCACCCGAAGCGGACAAGCTGCAAATGTCATCTTCGAAGAGCTTGTGCTGTTTCAAGCCGTCGAAATTCAAGAGCGATCATCAAGGGTGAGATGATCACGTACTTCACATTCGACGGAAGAAAAATCTTATGCTGCGGCCATCTGCAACATAAAGGCATCGAGTCAAATCATGCAGATCGAATGACGAGACTCTTCATCGTGTTCTGCACGACCCTGAGATAACTCTTCTCCGTGCTATTCCTGAAAGGCATACAAGAGTTGTTTCACCCCAAAGAAGTCAAACCACACAAGTTGACGCTGCGCAAGTCGAAGAGAAGTGAAGCCAACAGAGACTAGATGGGTGGATAGTTGTTTGATGAAGTCAGACTGTACATGACGGACTCCACCGGCACTGCACAAGTGGTGATCCCGGATTGAACGAAAGATCAGCAAGCAAAGCAGGCCTGAGGGAGGAGTCCTCAGCGAGACCCCAAGGAGCGGGCATTCTTGGCGCTGCGTGATGCTAGTGAAGTAGAAGTCAAGGCAAAGAAGGTAGAATTGAACGAGACAAGCGAAGTCAAGACTGAAGACGATGGTCCCGAGGAAGTCTTGGACAACGGCGTCGGGGGCGTCGTTGACTTTGGTGGGGGAGAATGTCACAGGGCGTTTCTCCGTGACACGAAGCGTGAAGCCTCGCGGCACCAGTGCCGCTCAACTTATAACCCTCGGCCGCTCAGCGTCGAAATAATGGAACACATGCAGCGCCCCGCACTGCGTAATATTGCGGAGTACCAAGTTATCCGCCCTTAGGGCATTTATTTTGTAAGGCCGTCCTTATGAATGACCAAGTAGGTGACGTTTCCGTATGATACGTCTTTTGCATTTTTAATATGTAATACGACTCATATACCTACGGTATACTGGGAAGAGTTCACTAGTGCCTTTCGAGGCCCAATTGTATGTTATGTTTCATCATATTTAATACAAGTAAAATTTCTTTTAATTCTAGTATCATGGCCTTGAGCGTGGGGTGGCAACCCACATCGGTGTCCTTTCGTGGCGTCCTATGGTCCTTTCGTCGCCCCTTCGAATTTTAAGCGCCCAAGCGCCTGCATTGGTGCTGCAACGTGCCAATGCCACGGTCCCATGACGAGTAGTCCAACACTCTAGTCATGTCCGTGATTGAATGCCTATAAGAGCGACTCTCGGCATAGTCGTCTCGAACATAAAACTTCCGCTGCCATTCAAAACAGACTCGGTTAGGTGCCTATCCGCCTGGTCGTCGCATGTGGTCTAATGTCCGAGAATAACCCCGTGACACGTGCACCAATTGTTTTACTTGTCCCGAAGCAACCTCACGATTGAGCTGGCGACAACGTTATAGTTAATCACTTATTAATTAAGCAGGTATTGTCCTCACTGCATCGACACTTTTTAATCAAGTAACGATGGTGCAAACGACGAACGAGAAGCATCAATCGCGGAATCAAACTGCAAAAAAAACTCTCTCTCTCTCTTAGCTTGCACCATTTTGTAAGTTCTTCAAGTCACATGCAGGCTCACTAGTTACATATTACAACTCACATGCACTGCATGCAGGCGCCATTAGAAGGAATAGGAGGTCTGAGACTCATCGAGGGTAGTAGTGTTAGTGGCAGGTTCGAAGTCGTAGGTGATCGGTGGTCTTCACGCCGGCCGGCGGCGGGGAGGGAGTGCACTGCGTTATTATGGGGAAGGCGTCGTCGTCATGGGGTCCGGTGGCCGGGCAGGTCTACGTGCACGCAGCGTACGCGGCCATGTTCCTGCTCACGCGCGTGGCCCTCGGCCGCGGCATGAGCCATTACTACTACGTCATGTACCGGCAGCTCGCCGCCGCCCTCTTCATCTGCCCCCTCGCCTTGTTCCTGTTCAGGTTCTCTATTTACACTTCCCATGGCCATTAATTCTACATGTACTGCTGACACGAAATGGATCGATGATGATGCAGAAGAGGCGAGGGGCGAATCAGTCTCGGGTTGAGGAACTGGGTTCAGATCTTCTTGCTCGCACTGCTCGGGTAACTGGCCAAATTTCACAACTTATCCTGTTCAATTAGCAGCATTATAAATCACTGATTAAAGCAAATTGGATGATAACCCATGCATCGAGGTTAATTTATTCTGCATGTCTGTTTGCAGGATAACAGCAGGTCAGAACTTCTACTATGCAGGACTTGCATACACGTCGACGACCCTGGCGAGCACCCTCAACAACATCAACCCGGCCATCACCTTCGTTATGGCGTACTTCCTCAGGTCACGCCTAATTAACTACTGTTTCAGTGCCGTGAATTAATGATCGATCTCGAGCTCAAAATAGTCACGAAGAGGTGATGACGGGCGTCACATGAGATGTTGCTTGTGATCAGACTGGAGGAGGTGAACGTGAGTAGCAGGCGGGGGCAAGCCAAGATCCTGGGGACGCTGCTGTGCGTGGGGGGCGCCATGGTTATGACGCTGGCCAAGGGAGGCCCACCGTCGACGTTGACGTCGACTCTCACGAACTACGAGATCCAGAGTCAGCAGGTGCATGGCGGAGGCGTGGAGGCTGCTATTCTCAGAGCCGTGGCACCGGACGGTGGCGCCGGCCGATCGATCCTTGGCGTTGTCTTCGTCTGCATCGGAGCTTGGATCTGGTCTGCTTTTCTCATCTACCAGGTCTCTCTCTCTCTCTCTCTCTCTCTCTCTCTCTCTCTCTCTCTCTCTCTCTCTCTCTCTCTCTCTCTCTCATACACATGCAATTGTTTGATGGCCCTAAACACGTGCCAAGTTCGATACTAGAAAGGAAAAGTACAAATCTGTGTTCACAGTTCACTTACGTATGTCTCCAGTAAAAAAGCGAAAAAGTAGTTCGTGGTTAATCTAATGTGTGCATGTGGGTGGAGAGAGAGAGAGAGTAGTTTAAATGCCGCTTTTTGGTATGTCTCTCTTATTCCTTGGGTATCGGATCTCTAATATATTCCTTTCATCTTAGGATGTCATCTAATATATAAAATATCTATTTAGCACACACGAGTTCTGATCTTTAGGACTTTAAGCAGCTGATTAGTAATAAAAAAATAGTAAATAAATTTCTTTCTTATGGTGGATCCATCCTGACTTTGTTGTGGTCTCTTATGGACTATGGAGTTGTAACTTGCAAGTTAAAATGATATAATTTTATAACTACCATTTTTTTTTGTAAAAGATGAAATATTGGCCATTACTGATTAAATCAGGATAGTCCTGATACAAAATATCCAGGAGACCCGGCGAGGGACAATCCTCCCAAAAGATGTCTGCGGCCACATTTCGACCGAGACAGAATAAAAAATCTGCAGCCCTATTGGCAGTACGGTATATATGTGTACATTTGAAATCCTCCAGCATAGAAATGTAATATAAAGTGTTCCTGACAACATTCTGAATACGTCATGGACAAGAAGTGTCCCTATTGATAATCTGCACAAGATGCTCCGAATTAATCCGGCAGTCTACAAACTTGTAATCTCGCAAGGTACACCACTTGATACCCTCCAGCAAAGCCTTAGCTTCAATCTCTAGAGCAGAAATACCGACAGTCGTAGTAGCACCTGCAAAAAGAAACCTGCCATCAGAAAATCGCATAATGAAACCGGCACCCCCAGAGGAATCAGGTCCCCGAAAGGAACCGTCCGAGTTGAGACGAACCTAACCCGCCGCCAGGGGCTCCCACTGAACCGCAGAGGGTCGCAGGGGGGAGGGTATGATGTGCTGTGCCTCAGACCGAATGATAATAGCATATTCGTTATGACTTGCAAGGGACATCTCCCACACAACTCTAGCGGTAGCAATCTTGGACTGGAAATGGGCATCATTCCGCGAAAGCCAAATATGCCATAAGACAAAAATAAAAAGTGATCTCGGACGGTCCCGTGAAGGGGCCTCAAGGTCGCCACCCTCCTCGATCCACTGTCCGGAAGACTAGGAATCCCAAAATTTAAAATGATAACTCGTGTTAAAAACAAATAAATGCCATATATTGCGCGCGAAAGAGTAATAAAAAACAGATGTGACAAGGATTCAAAAGAATTTCCACATAAAGCACAGACAGGATTGATAGCAGAATTAAAACGACTAAGGAAATCGAGAGTAGGCAATTTATTATGCGAAAATTTTCATAAGAAAAATTTGAGCTTTTGCAGAATTTTGATCCGCCAAATCGTAGTCCAGTATTGCTCGCCAAGCCGAGGTTGTGAAGTTGCCCTGCCACATAAGAATCTGTAAGTGCTAGCAGTGGTCGCACGCCCCAAAGGATCCGGATACCAAATCCACCGGTCATCACAGGCCGAGAGGGGTAAGCTCAACTCAGTAATACGAGAAATCAGAAGGGGGCCAATCTTTATAACTACCATTGACATGGACTTGCTACAATCTTTACGAAAAAATAAGGTCATTTATTTATAATTCATATACATACCCGATTAAAAATAACATATCTTTTGCATCGACGTGTATTGGAAAAGAGAGAGAGGACCCATATGCGTACTTCCTTGGATCATCATAAAGAAGGAACAAAAATATGCAAAAAAATTTTAAATCAAAATAATTTTATCAAATTAATTAAATTTAATGATGAATTAATCTTTTAATTTATGATTAATACGAATTGAATAATCGACATTGCTTTGACTTTTTAGATGCCGGCGACTCCATATAAAAAAATGTGCAAGTAGCACGTCACATGATTTGCTTCATAACTTTCATACCATTATTTGACCTTTTCGGTGTCTTTTCCTTTTACATCAAGACTATAAAATTAGACAAATTTAATTTGCGGATTAATTGACCAATTAAGGAATTAAAACGACAGGCACGAGTTGCAGAGGAGTACCCTTCGCAGCTGCCGCTGTCGGCTCTCGTCTGCTTCGTGGGCGCCCTCCAGAGCGCCACCGTGGCGTTGGCCATCGAAAACCCGGCAGCTCTACGTGTCAACTGGGATTTCCAGCTCCTCGTCGTCGCTTACAGCGTAATCAATATTTCGAACTCTCTCTCCTCCCCCCTATCTCTTTCTCTCTCCAATAATTAATGATAAATAGATTAAATTAATTTTCAACAGCAATCGCACGTAACTTTTCGTCGATGTCTCGGATGCATGCAGGGCATATTTTGTTCCGGACTCGGATTGTTCACCACGATGTGGTGCGTGAAGGAGAGGGGCCCCGTTTTCACGGCCGCGTTTAGTCCCCTGTCCACTGTTCTCGTGGCCGTCCTGGAGCCTCTCCTTCTTCATGTGCAGCTCACTTTGGGAAAGTAATTAATTCAAGCCCCTCTCTCTCTCTCTCCCCCTCCACCTCCTCTCTCTCTTTTTCTCTCTCTCTCTCTCTCTCTCATGTAGTTTCTTTTTTTTTCCACTCTTTCCAATCAGCTTGATAGGAATGGTGATGGTCATTGGAGGTCTCTACTGTGTTATATGGGGGAAAGCCAAAGATGAGAAGACAGGAAGGATAGCTGACCTGGAGGAGCAGTACGAGAACGAAGAGAACTGCCGACGTGTGACTAGAACAGAGAGGGAAGACCAAGAACCTCTTCTAGCGAACACAAGAGATTGCTGAACATACGCATTCGATCCCTGGATTTGTATCTGGACAATTTGATTTTGAGCAGATCATGTAACCAATATATTCGATTCAAACATATAATTAACTCATGTACTTACATGTTAGTGGCAGAGCCAAGAAGCAAGTTGCACCTATGGAACAAAGAAGAAGCAAGTTACAACCTGACAGCAAGAGGAAAAACAGATCATTTTTGTCAGCAAGGGATGAATCCAAGGACAAGTTATTTAATACGCAAACGAAATCTCTAATTTATTTGCTCAATCACAATCATATAACAAACCACATTTCTTGTAGCATGCGACGCGATATGCTAGGAGCATATATATATTCAGCCTTGCACCATATAAGTACAGAGATGATGATGATGGGGAGCCTGGTGAAACGCACAAAGACCTTTATAAAATTTGAAAAGAGAAAAAAAGAAATTATTTGCACTTGTTCTTCTTTAAATAATCATAATTCTTCTACCTACAGCAAAGTTCAATGACCACCCATAAACAATCATGCATGAAACTTTCCCTACGCTCATCTGCCCTAATGCTATATCAACTCTCAGGAGGCAATATGTGCAGTTTTAGCTGAGCAGTTCCAACCCCAGCAAAGAGTCAGCATGGAAATCTAAGCAGGCACACTCAAATTAATATATAAAGTACTTCGCAATAGTCTTTCAGAAGGACTTGCATTCTTTCTCTGCTTTATTTGATTCTACACTCCACCTGGAAAAGATGTCAATAAAAAAGGAAAGTTACATGAGGGAAAGAAAAAGAAAGAAATAGGAGAAGCAACCTATTGCCCTCTTGCCACCATTACTTCATGCTCCTTCTATTCCTTATTAAAGCATTGAATCTGATACCATGAACCTGAAAGTAAGGAACAAAAAAATCTTTGCAAGATTCTTCTTCTTTTCCGTAACCACTAAATTATATTGCATGATCACAACCAAGATAAATAGGTAAGAAATTGTGGAGAGACATTAACATGCATCTGGCTGTGCTCGTTAATTCAGAACTCTGGGTTGTAACAGGGCAAAAAGATCCAACTATAGTTTATGTTGGAATTCCACCAAATACTCGTGCTTTGTAGGAAGTTGTTGCCAATCTCCAAGAAAAGATCATCTGCTACTTGGCAAATCGGTCTCCAGAAAATAGCTCTCTATTCTGTAAAGAAAGCTTCATTCATGTAGCAAGGGATTTTGAATTGAAAGCAAATGTCATCTGAAATGAAAACCCAAAATCTCAACAGTGCTCTGCAGTCAATAAGGTCAGCAAACATGAACCTGCAGAATATCTCATTCTACCAGTCTCAATCTGATTCAAGTTCTTATCAGGTAACAGAAAACTCAATAAGTATTAACATCACTGAAGATAGAGATGATATTGAATATTTCTGTAGGATTTTAAATGAGCTAGCATTAAGCGCAAGCAATTTCAAGAATTTGATTAATATGGGATTTCATGGTGTGCAATGGCATCAAAGGCAACTAGAGAGCCTACATGCAATACTTGATAACAATTCAACCATCAACCAGCTTGAATTCCAAAGGAACATGTTGGGCGGCCAAGGCATACATCAGCTCTCAGAAATGCTTGAACGAAATAATGGAGTAAGAACACTTATGTTATCTGAATGCCACATTGAACCCATTGGAGCAAGGGTTCTGGCATCTGCTCTATCAAGAAATAACACTCTAGAGGAATTACAGATTTGGGAGGATTCAGTTGGTTCCAAAGGAGCAGAGGATCTTGCAAGAGTGATTGAGGTGAACCCAACGCTGAAGTCGCTGACTATACTTGACAAGGAATCTATGACTGCAACACCCCTAATTGCAACCATCATAGCAAGGAATCGCAACATGGAAGTTCACATCTGGTGCAGAAACAATGGTGATGGAATCTCCAAGGTTGTTGAGTTTACACCTGGAATCAGCACGCTGAGGATCTTTAAACTTAACCTCCATGATTCCCGTAGAGTTGCATGTGCAATGGCTTGGAATACAACCGTGAGGACGCTAGATATGACCGGCATTCAATTGAACTCAAAATGGGCTAGAGAGTTCAGATGGGTTCTTGAGCAAAACAGAAGCCTGAAAGAGGTCAGGTTATCAAGAACTAGCCTTAGAGACAAGGCTGTTGTTTACATAGCTGCCGGACTTTTCAAGAACAAGAGTCTGGAAGTTTTGCTGCTTGATCAGAATAGAATTTCAGGAGTTGGAGTTGAGCACCTACTATGCCCCCTGAGTAGGTTTTCTTCCCTGCAAAACCAAGCAAATAACACATTAAAATCATTAACCATAGGGGGAGGTAAAACCAAGATAGGAAGACATGGTTTAACATCAATCTTAAGAATGTTAGGGACAAACCAAAGTGTAGTGCAATTGTGTATCTGCGGGGATAGTACCTTGAGGCCAGATGATATCATTAAAATCTTTCAGAACTTGGAGCACAATGCAACATTACGGCGATTATCCTTAGAGGGCTGTGCAGGGGTTCAAGGAGACATGGTACTGCAAGCAATAATGGAGACTTTGCAGGTTAATCCATGGATTGAAGAAATCAATCTTGCAGGTACGCCTTTGCAGGTCGCTGGGAAGATTGATATAATTTATGAGAAGTTAGGACAGAATGGGAACCTTTTGCCAGAGAAAGACTTTGTTAATGATTTGCCAATGAGCATGCCAACATGCTGCAGAATCTTCTTTTATGGCCACGAGAAAGCAGGTACAATCCAACTGTTAAAATAGTTCGCCATTACTTGAACTCTAAAAATATATCATAAATACCTAATTCATTGTTATTCATTTTTATACATGACTATTTATTCTGTTTTCCATGTGTTTGTATACAAAAATCTGCACCATCTATATATCTAGAGTTTGTTTCATTTCTTATACACGAACAAGTTTCATGGGTAGTGTCTGTCCTGAAGTGTGCTGTGTCCATGCAGGCAAAAGCAATCTATGCAACTCCATATGTCATAATGTGGAACACACAAAGTTACCCTATATGGATCACTTCAGGACTCTTGTCAACCCCCTTGAACAGATTATGAGAAGAGCTGAGATAAAAATAAGGACTGTATATGATGGAGACACAAAAATCTCGATGTGGAATATTTGTGGTCAGCATGAAAACTTTGCATTACATGATCTCATGTTTCCAAGCCATGAGAGCCCTTCGCATTTTCTGATAGTATCTAACTTGTACCAAAACAATGACATAAAAGACACAAAAGAAATCGAAAATGACATCCTATATTGGCTCAAAATCATAGTTTCGAATTCAAAAAGAGCAGCGTCAACTGCCATACTACCACATGTCACCATTGTACTCACCCACATGGACAAAGTGAGACTTCAGTCAGAAGTGTTGCAAGCAACTGCTTATTCCATTCAGACAATAAGAAAGAGATTCCTAAGTTTACTTGAAATCTACCCCACAGTTTTTACAGTAGATGCAAGATCACCAATATCGGTAAGTAAACTTACACATCACCTGCGAAAGACTAGTAAAAGCATCCTTCAAAAAGTACCCCCTGTCTTCAAGTTGTGCAACGATTTTGTTAAAGTCTTATCAGACTGGAGATCAGAGAATTCCTATAAACCAGCAATGAAATGGAAAGAATTTACTGACTTGTGCCAGCTTAAAGTTCCAGAATTAAGAATCCGATCTAGACGAGACAACATAGAGAAACTGAACAAACGAAGACAGGCAATAGCAAACTCATTGCATCATGTTGGAGAAATAATCTTCTTTGAAGAACTTGGGTTTCTGATCCTCGACTGTGAATGGTTTTGCAATGAGGTGCTTGCTCAGTTGCTAAGATTAGATGCAAGCAAATTGGAAAGATACGAGAACAATGGCTTTGTAAGTAAGAACAACTTGCAGAAGATCCTGAAAGCAACATTGCAAAGCAAAATTCCTGTGATGGGCCCAAAATTTTGTGATAATCTGGATCCCGATGACCTTATAAAGATGATGCTAAAGCTAGAACTATGCTACGAACAATATCCTGGCGATCCACAAACTCTTCTTTTAGTGTCAGCACTTCTTGAAGAAGGAAAACTACAAATGCAAACATGGCAAATAGGCAATTCCGACTGCGTTTATGTTGGAAGACAACTGGGTTGTGATGGTTTAAACATGTTTCTAACAGCAAGCTTCTTTCCAAGACTACAGGTAAGAATTCATCTTGTAATCCTAAGAATTTTCCTTATCTTGCTTTCACTTGATGTGGAATGTTCTCCACATTCTTCATTTTCTTTTCTCATAATATAAAGAAAATAAGCAAGGTACACAGTTTGTTGCATAATTTAGGGAATCATGACAAAAAGGAGGCAATAATTAAATTGGATGGCAACATCATTTTCTTTTGTTGAAACGAGAAAGGACGACCAGCAAATAGAGTATTTGGAGTAAACTTAACTTGTTAATAGTCGAGGATTTTCTTGATTTAAACAGGAACATATCATTTGTAAGAAACATAGCTATAACTGGTGAGGGAGGATATGTTTACCAACTACCTTCATCTCATGAGGCATGAGCAATAGCTTGCATATATGCTTCATTGTATGGTCCCAGAATATCATGTGGAGAGTAGTTACAACTATTTATTTGAGCCAGGAGCATTCAAGCTGTGACCACTGTCTTTAGATTTTTATTGAAGCTCATAGGTTGAAATATTTTACTTACCTGATAATTGATTTTATTTACTTTGATATAGTTTGGAATTAGTAGAATTTTTACATAAAAGATTATATTAATAGTCATATTCCAGAAGGAATGAATTATGTCATCTTACAAAAAGCTTGAAATAAACCAATACTACCATATTTGAAAATGGAAGGAGAAATGAAATTTAGTGCATGATATTGGCCAAGAAGGGGACCATTAGCTCCTACAGATTGTACCTTTGCAGGATGATTTACTCCCACAAATTCTCTCAAAAACATGTTCTTGTAAAAGAATTAGATTATCTTACATGCTTATTTCATGAGACATAAGAAAATAAAAATATTTAAATGAAAGTTCATTTTGTAACAAAATAATTTCAAAAACTTCAGGTGCATCTTTATAACAAAACCCTGGGATATAGAAGACAACATGGTGTGGTTTACATCATAGAAAAAAACCTCATCACCATTACCATCAATGGAGTCCATATCCGAGTTCAACATGGAGGCCACCTTGACCATGACATTGATCTTCTTGCATGTTCCTGTAAGAATGTAACTGAAATACTGAGACTCTTCAGGCAGTTACTAATACCAGCAATCCAAAGCACATGCAGCAGCATTACTTTCACAGAAAAAATTATCAGGCCAGACTGTGTAAAGTATTTAACACCACTGAAACTTAGGAAAACTCAGACTGTGCCTCTGCATGAGCTGAAACAGGCCTTACTTTCTGTGCCTGCAGACAGCATGTATGACTACCAGCACACATGGAGCTCAGTTGTAAGCAATAATAGAACAGTGTTACAGTCAGGATTTGATTATGCAAGAGATCTACTTTCAGATGAAGATTTCAAAGAAGTGCTTCACAGAAGGTATTATGATTTACAACATCTTGCCAGCGAGTTGGCTGTGCCACTTACACAGGAACCTTCACAAGTGGCTGCAAATGAAACGGCATACAATGTTGAGCCCTCTCTATCAGGTATTGCTCATGGTCTAGAAGTAGTTCTTCAGAGGCTGAAAGTATTGGAGCAGGATATTAAAGACCTTAAGCAGGAGATACAAGGGCTCAGATATTATGAACACCATCTTCTAGTTGAGCTTCACCGAAAAGTTGATTATATGGTAAACTACAGTGTTCAAATAGAAGAAAGAAAAGTACCAAACATGTTTTATTTTATCCAGGTAGAAAATCATTCCAAACGATTGGTTACAAGGATGTTTTCTGGAATGAGTGCACTTCGACTACATATGCTATGTGAGTTTCGAAGGGAAATGCATGTTGTGGATGATCAAATGGGATGTGAACTAATGCAAGTAGATAACCAGGCTATTATATGTCTCCTGCCTTATTTGAGCAGCTTCATGAAACTTTTGACTTTTGCTCTGAAGATAGGAGCACATTTTGTGGCAGGGATGGGAGAAATGATACCTGACCTAGGCAAAGAAATAGCCCACTTGGTTGATTCTTCTCTAATATATGGGGTAGCAGCCATGACAGCAGGGGCCATAGGAGTTGCAGCAGTTGGACAGATAGGAGGGAGCAGATACAGGAGCAGGAATGCGGAAAATGCTAGGAATATGACGCAAGATATGAGAGTGGCACAGCAATGGCTCGTGGATTTCTTGAGATCTCAAAGGATATCAAGTGGAAAAGATATTGCAGAGAGGTTTGGCTTGTGGAGGGTGAGATATCTGGACAGTGGGCACATTGCTTGGATATGCCGGAGACATATGACACTACGGGGAAGAGAAGTTGTCGAGGTACCAGTCTGAGAAGTTGCTGCTAAACTCGATATTTTTTATGAGTTCCAGTAGTACCATGAGGTTGTGCCAACTGCCAACCGTCTAATAGTTCCAAGTAGCTTCTGTCTTGTGGAAGAACTTATCTTTTGATACATTGAGATATAAACTGTGTAAAAGATTTTGCAGCTTCCGCTGGTTGAATCTATAATGCTAATACACGATAAAAACTTCACCTTTTTTTCTGTACAACTGTCACATGATCCTCCTGTGCATGTACAAAAACCGCTGGATTTATCCTAAGAAAACAAATGCACAATAACTCAATCAATACATGGACTACTCATTGGTGAACTAATAGATGCGACTAAACGGTGTTGAAGGATATAAAATGAAACGAAATCATATGCCATCACTGATTCCATATGCAACGGAAAAAGATGGATGCTGCGCAGCATACCTCCAACATTGCCCATGCAAGATTTAAATCCAGAGATCAAAATGCTCGCCCGTCCTCCTAGGCTCCTACCGCCATGCGTCCACCACATCACTTTGATCGGCGCCGCTGCCACAATCGACGAAAACTAAACTGAAGCCCGAGGTGCCAGGGCTACCTTGATGAGCTGCGAAAGAGGGCTTTCGCTTCTTCTTCCTCGTCCATTTCCTCTGCCGCCATTTAGAGCGGCGCCACCAAGTCGCAACGAGGATTCCGGTAGTTTCAGCTTCCAGGTTCCAAGCCGTTACAAACCACCTGCTACATGATGCACGAATGTAACGTCGTTTCGCAAGGTTTAGTTTTTGGCGCTTAACCTTTGGCTTTGGGCCATGAAGAGGGGCCCATTATGACCACCCGGCAACGGTTCTTTTAGAAATTCTTATCGTGTTCCGATGGAACAGTGTAAGCCTTCTCACTGTCGAATTTGAATTTTGAAAGCCGTCTCCACTTCCTTGATCTTTTTTTTATCGTCCGCTCCAACGCCATTTTTAGCCACTGACAGAGTTCTGTTCTGCATCTCCATTTGCGGATTCCTTCCGACGACCGGAGGCGCTAGAGAAGAAGCCTTATCTGGGAAGCCATGGAAGCTCTTCAACCCTTGAAGCACCTCTCCCCTAGCCCTCTGCGACCCAAGTCGCATGGCGGCGGCCTCAAGTCCCATGCCGCCGGTCCGACTTCCAGATCTAAATCCGGTCGGGAGAACGCCCCACCCCTCTTCCACCCAAACGTCAAGATCGACCGTCGCGGTGAGTCATTGTATTCACCTTCCACGAAGAGCAAGAAGAAGGAAGCACCAGCTTCTCCGACGGTTCCTCTCCAGGCAAAGAACGCCGGAGGAGCGCGCCTTGATGGATCTCCAATTGAGCCTTCAAATTCTTCTGCTGTCAAGGTGCGAGCCCTTCGATTCTTCAAAAGTCTTCTTCTTTTAAGCCTGAAATCACTGAAGAAAAAAATAGAGAATGGGCCGATCATGAGGCTTTTGCTCCGAATTTTGCGACCTACGCATGCTATTAACTTGGTGTTTTCTTTGCAGGTGCTTGTCCGAGTTAGACCGGGGCAGCAGAAGGATGGCAATCTTGATGCTATGAAGTTCTCGACTGATTCCTTATCAGTTGGAGGCCGCAGTTTCAATTTCGATTCTGTTCTGGGTCCGCAGTCCACCCAGGTAAAGGAGCTCACTAAAACTTGGCTTTTTAGGCCATCGAGTTAGATGTACTGATCGATCTCCTCATTTACCAGGACGAAGTTTTCAAATTGGTTGGTGCCCCACTGGTCAAGAGCTCTTTGGCTGGCTATAACACTTCAATTCTGTCTTACGGAGAGGTAATCACAAATGTCGTCGACTATGGATCACTTCGTTGGTTTGCGTTGAATTCTTCTAATCACTATTATTTAGTACTCAGTTGAGTTGTTTGTGACACTGATAGAGTGGGAGCGGGAAGACCTACACTATGTGGGGACCACCGAGCGCCATGATCGATGGAAGCCTCGCCAACGGCGATCAAGGCATTGTGCCTCGCATCTTCCACATGCTGTTCTCGGAGATAGATAGAGTGAGCGTTCTATCTCTATTCTTTGCATATTTCTTTCTAGAGTGCTATTTGTGTTCATCAGGAAGCTATTAATTGCTTGGCATATTAATGCTACCTCTATTGAGTATGAACGCCGAAACTTGTGTTGTACTGTTATCAACTGGCCTCAGTTTCTGTCGACCACAACTTCTCGCTTTCTCTGATACTTGCAACATTACTTTAGTTTTGCTCTTTCCACCGTTCCTAGTCAATATGCACATACGATAGAAACATAGAAACCAAGTGAATAACTTGCATTTACAAGCATTCTCTTTCTTTCCAATTCAGAGACAAGAGAGCATAGAGGAGAGACAAATAAATTATCTAGTCCGGTGTTCATTTCTGGAGGTCAGTTGTTTAATTGAGGTCAAGACGCTATTTTTTCTTCGTTTATATCTTGTTAAAACTTCTTTCTAACTCTTGTTTTCACAGATATACAACGAACGAGTTAACGACTTACTTGATCCAACTCAGAAGGATCTTCAAGTAAATTGTTATCACATGATGAAATATGTGTTCCACTTGTGGCCAGAAATTGTATGATTAACCATCAGTTATTTTTTCGTGGCAGGTAAAAGATGACGCCAGGAATGGCTCCTATGTGGAGAATCTCACGGATGAATATGTGAGCACAGTGGAAGACGTCATCCAACTTCTAGTGAAGGTAACAAGGCAGTTTTATTACTTCACTTACCGCAGTCCCATGGGAATTGTGTATTAGTGTTTGTTTCACATAACTTATCCACGGAGCAACGGAAGTTGCCCATTCGTCAAAGCCGCCACTTATGTTGATATAGGAAGACGTGAAAAATTTAAGTCATCCCTCTAATACTTAAAATTTGATAGCACTGATCGTGGCATCATTCCCCTTACATAAAGTTGGTATACAAGTTTTCACACCGCATATCAAATTAGTTTTAGTTCATGGTAACCCCTCAGGAATAAAATAATACATGAAGTGCTAAATTGATGCTTATTTTGTCAGCACAGTCTGCGTGAAGGCCTTATCTTTTTCCTTACTCCTCTATGTTTTCTTGCATTACAGGGTTTGGCAAATAGAAAAGTAGGTGCAACACATATGAACTCCAGGAGCTCACGTTCGCATATAGTTTTTACTTGCGTCGTTGAATCATGGTGCAAGGTAAGTCTTAAAACTATCAAGAACTAATACTATCTGTACTATCACTAAGAATATGCTTATCTCATAGTCACCTCTTCAGCTTTGTCTTTATATATGTGTGTGTTTTGCTTAATATCCTTATTGTGACACTGTAGCGATCAGCAGCAACATGCTTTAGCAGCTCATGGAGTAGCAAAATGAACTTCGTCGATCTTGCAGGTGCTGACAGTGGAATGCTTGATGGTGCTGACAAACAAGCATTGAAGGAAGCGAAATACATAAAAAAATCGCTTTCAAAGCTTGGGTGAGAGTCGTGAGACAATACTCCAAGTCTTGTTCCTCATCTTTAAAGTGATTTTGCCAAGATTTTACTTCTTCCATCAGCTACTTAATATTGTTTAGCAGCAAGCATCTTAGGCCTGTACTGTAAGAATTTTTTTTCTCCTCAAATTTTTTTTTATCTATCAAGATTTCTTGGTATTTGAGGCAAATTTGTTTACCCATTTGCTGTTGTTGTTCCAATATGCCGTTTTGTTTTATTTATACATATGTCGTTTTATTTGACTGACATAGTTAAATTTTCCATTTCATCTTTCTGCTCTGCTGTACTGTCATATAATTTAGGAACTTCTAAGCTTGGACATTGTTTGCTTCCTGTTTTCTGTGCACAAAAAGAAAAAACCTGGATGTTGTTTCATTACTCAAATTGAAGTGTTTATTCAACATGTCTTTTTATTTTGCTACCATGATGATTCATATTTGATGCTATCATTTCGGCCTGATAACTCACAGGCAAACATTTTGCACAAATGTGAAACTATATTGGAACATGTGAATATTACAATGAACTATGAAAATATTTCTTGCGCAAAACACTGGCGACAATTCTTTATAATTTCCAGCACTCATAGTTTTTAGTCACATCAATATTACTCATGTTATAAGTTTGTCGTAGATTGTGGGATATGCAGCAAATCATACTAGTACGATCCCATTTATCTTCTGCTTCTATAAAAGCAAGAGTATCTGCAATGTCTCTAACAACAACATTTTTTCTACTGCAAATTTTATCTTTCAATTTTTTTTCCTTATTCAGAGAGCTAAACATGGCTGAATGTGTAATTAGTTTCTTTTACTTGATAATGACAGAAAGCTAGTCAATGTTCTTGGAAATGCTGAAATGCATGAGGAGCAGGATGTCTCAAATGGGGAGTCCTGTTTGACAAGGCTACTAACGGATACCCTTGGTGGCAATGCAAAAGTTACAGTTATCTGTAGTGTTTCTCCAGATACTAGGTAACTATAATTTGATTAGATGAGATTTCTTTGTGGCAATAAACACTTTATTACGTTTTACCAACGCTACTCTACAGATGTCGAGCTAGCACAGTGAGCACACTGAGGTTCGGTGAGCGGGCAAGAAACATACAAAATAAGGCTATGATAAATGAGATATCTGAGGATGATGTTAATGGCTTGAGTGATCAAATTCGTCAGCTAAAGGTCAAAGTTCAGCTTTGCTTTTGCATATATTATCTGATGTTAGTAAATGATGCCTATCTTTTTTTTCTCTAATCTACAGGAAGAGCTGATGAGGGCACAACTCGAGGGAAGCAATCTTGGATCCACAACAGGAGGGCTCTTTAGAGGCCGGAACGCCCGTGACAACTTGAATTTTCTGCGAGTGAGCATTAACAGATCTTTAATCTTACCCAGTATTGATCCTGATTCAGAAGAAGAGATGGATCTTGATGAGAAGGACGTTAAAGAGTTATGTACCAGACTAGGCAATCTTAATTCAACACCTGATGATAAACCAACAGATATCAGTCTCTTGGAAGAATGTTCAAGTCAACTTGGCGACACTTGCACAATTTCGACCGTGTCTGATTCTGGAGATGATGTTAGCTGCTTATCTGAACAAAGTGGATCTGAGATGAAGCATTCTACTGGCTTATCAACTGATGGCCTAGACAATGGAAATGTTCATAATGCATCAACAAATGTTCAATCTGACAATTCATTAAGAAAGTCTAGTCTCTCAGTTAGTCCCTGCCGACAATCACAAGGGCTCCAAGAACCCATTTTATGTTCATCTCCTAAATTCGGCAATGACCTGAAGAAACATATTGCTGGTCAGGATGGTAGATGTGAAAGTCCAAGAACCAGTCCGCTTAGAGAGTCCATAAAAAGGTATACTGATCCTGTACGTGCCTCCTTGCAATCAGGCAAGATCAATCCAACTGAATCATTGGCTGCCAGTCTTCAGAAAGGATTGCAGATTATAGACTATCACCAAAGAAGTTCATCTGCAAGGTCATTCGTTGGCCTTTCCTTTGAGCACCTGGCAAACATTTCAAGTCAAAGAGAGGAGAAGCCTGATGCTGACATGCAAGCGCATGATGAAGCTTCCACTTTCTTGTGCTCAGCATGCAAAAAGATTTCAAAGGGTAATGAATGCAACTTGATAGAACGCAGCACAGATTTGCAGATTGTTCCAGTGAGTAGTGCAGGCAATCTTGAGATATCACAAGCGCCGACACTTGAGGTATGATGTTTCCAAATTTTACCTTCGTTTGCTGACATAACCACATGTTTGATTTCATATCAAGTGACCCCACAGGATAATAGCCCTACAAATACTTCAACAAAGAGAGAGATGGAGCTTGAAACTTTATGCGCACAGCAAGCTGATACCATCAAGCGCCTTACTTGTTTGGTAACTCCTTATTGGACATAATCTTGATAAGACGTTAATGTGTTTGAAACTCTTCTAAAAGATGTTTGTTTGACACATTGAGTGTTAGTTAATATTTGTGTCCACGGTTCTGGAAATGTTTTGCAGGTTGATCAGCACGCTATGGAAAAGGACCAGAGTTCAGAACAAATGTCAGGAGGCGACGACTGCATGGTAAGTTCTTGCCCACATGGTCATTATTTCTATGCTGCGCCATATATTATTTAGTACTAAATAATGTTCCTGCAGATAACTCAACGTGATTCAGAGAAAGAGAGTCTACTCCTAGAAATACAAAGCTTAAAAGAAAAACTGAAATCATTTGAGGCTGCAGAGCCCGTCTCCCTTCTTGAGCAAATACGGAATGGTGGGTGCACTCCTGACGAAGTATGTGAAGATTTTGAGAAGGAAAGAGAGAGGTGGATGGAGTCTGAGAGCAAGTGGATATGCATGACAGAGGAATTGAGAATTGATCTTGACACGCACCGTAGGCTTGCGGAGAAGAAAGACATCGAGTTGAACCAGGAAAAGAAATGCAGAATAGAGCTGGATGATGCCCTGCAGCGATCCATTGTTGGACACGCCAAGTTTGTGGAACACTACGCAGAGCTTCAGGAGAAGTACGACGATTTGCTGCTGCGGCACCGCAAGGTCATGGAAGGAATTGCGGAGGTGAAGAAGGCAGCTGCCAAGGCCGGAGCCAAAGGCTCCGGTTCTGCCTTCGCCACGGCTCTTGCTGCAGAGCTGTCCACGTTGAGAATTGACAGGGAAAAGGAGCGGGCCTATCTCAAGGAGCAGAACAGGAGGCTCCGAATTCAGCTCCGGGACACCGCAGAGGCTGTTCATGCTGCTGGCGAGCTCCTTGTGCGGCTGAGAGAAGCAGAAGAAACTGCTTCCCGTGCCGAGGTCAGTGCAAGAAACTTCAAACACACCTTTATATTGCGCCTACAACTTTCTGATTGCCTGATCTTGTGTTGTATGATCGAACATAACAAGTAGAGTTCGGTTAATGCTTTTCTGATGGCGTTGTGGGTATTGTGTTATGGCACAGCAAGAGACGGAGAAAATGAAGAAACAGATGGAGAAGCAGAAGAGGAAGCATGCCATGGAGTTGGTCACCATGAAGCACTTCCTCGCAGAAAGCCGGCTGCCGGAATCAGCACTGGAGCACTTCTACCTCCATGAGTCGGAGGATAACGTGGAGGAAAAGAGAGCTCCGGCGACATCCGAAGACGACCAGTCCTGGCGCGCCGCCTTCCAGCCTTCCTACGAGTAGTGACGATTGAAAGCATGCATTCTTCGAGTGTCAGCGTCTGGAGAAATCATCCAAATTACTCACCCGAACTTGGGGGGATCTGGCTTGGATCCCTTTTGAACTTGGGGAAGCCAATTAAATTGGAATTTTACTATCATTTGATTACTGCGTGGATTGAGAAAACAAAACTATGGAGTAACGATTTGCAAATTAATAATATTTCCTTATTGTGTGGTTAATAATGTTTATTCTTACTCTCTATCGTTAGCTTTTTCCTTTACTTTACATTTTTTTGCACGCGCATACATTAATAATTTATTAATTTGATTTCGAAAATTTACAAAAATTAAGTTTAAAAGGTTGAATTCGATTTCTACCGGTCCATCTCTTTCTTACAAAACAAAATCGATTTCCCTTTGTCTAGTGTTCTCATAAGCTTGTGAGGAAAAAAAGATTAGGGGATTGTTTGGCTAAGCTTATAAGTCACTTATAAGTTAGTTTAAAAAAATCTCAGCGTTTGGTAACTTAAAAATACGACTGATAAGCAGATATAAAATCTACTTATAAGCAAGGGGAGAGGTATTTTCTTTCTAAAAAATAAATCAGTTTGTTGTATCATAACTAACTAGTTGTTGTTAATATAAGTAGTTTTATCCAAATATGTAACTGTTTATTTTTAAAAATAAGTTTCAGTCAATAAAATACTTATCAGCACTTTAACTTATCAGTTATTTTATATCAGCTAAGCCAAACAGGTCCTAGAAACCTAACAAAAAATAGCTAATTGATTGTTTTGAGGGAAAGAAATTGATAATGTGATTACAATATATGCGTATAATAACTTGGATTATTAAGGGCCCATTTGATATAAAATAACTGAGATAAGTTAAAGTGTTGATAAATAATTTAATGACTGGAGTTAATTTTTCAAAATAAATTATGTGTTTGATAATAAAAAAACTTATAAGTTGTTATTTTAATCAAATGGTTAAAATTTTGTTAATATTATAATACATGAAATATATGAAGAAAGTTATGTATGTTACAAGGGCAAAATAGTACATTCATCTTAAATTGATCAACTTTTTTCTTCACATTACATAAGTTGAGATCCCTTAGCTTATTTTTCTAACTTAAAAAGAAGTACTTATTAGCTCTTTTTGTACGTTATCAAACATGTAGAAATCTTTAAAACTACTTATAAGTCATTTTTAAGTGGCTTATAAGCTTAACGAAACAATCCTAAGGGACCGTTTGGCTAAGCTGATATAAAATAACTGATAAGTTGAAATACTGATAAGTATTTTATTGATTGAAACTTATTTTAAAAATAAGTAATTACACGTTTGAATAAAATTACTTATATTAATAATAAGAGGAAAATTAGGATGATATCATGTTTTTTTATCTCACCCTCAAATCTGTTAATCCTGACCGTTATAACTATCCCATCTTGGTTCAACGGACGAGATTACTCCATAACTTGATTCCTATAATGATAGAAATCCGAACCGGTTTAGGAAAAAAATGGGTTCGCCGATGCCCTACTATGTTTTGTTTCCCCCCTCTTATCTCCTTCCTCGAATGCCCTAGAGATCAGTAACAATTCCTGACGCCAAGGTAGTCTCTTTTTCCATGTTCCCCCTTCCATTTCCCTCTCTCCTATCTTCTCCCTTAATGCCAAAGTGATGCGGGGAGGTGGTAGTGCGTACACAGAGCAGTTCCTTGTGCACTTCTTGACATTAAGATTTCAAACGCCCAAGTGATGCAGCCAAAACTTGTAGGTGGTAGCAATTCCTTCCAATGGAGCTTGCCCCTTCCTCCCTGTTCATTAATTTCTTAACTATTGAGTAAGAATGCGCTATGAATATTTTCTTTAGAGGGTTATACAAGTGCTTTTTAACAATATGCTCTTTTTTTCTTTTTTTTTCATGCTCTACAGTTCCTATTTTTCAAGCACTTAAAAAACTAACTCAATTAGGAAAAGCAGACACTATTTTTCAAAACTTGCAGGTGGTAGCAATTCCTTCCAATGGAGCTTGCCCCTTCCTCCTTGTTCATTAATTTCTTAACTAGTGAGTAAGAATGCGCTATGAATGTTTTCTTTAGAGGGTTATACAAGTGCTTTTTAACAATATGCTCTTTTTTTCTTTTTTTTCATGCTCTATAGTTCCTATTTTTCAAGCACTTAAAAAACTAACTCAATTAGGAAAAGCGGACACTATTTTTCAAGCTTATTGATGCTACGTCCATGACAACATAGTGCATCTTTTGGTCCATGCATTAATTCACAGCTATGATGTGCTTTATAATTTTCTTTCATGCTAAGATTCTTTACTGTAAATTGTTGTAATGGATGGTTATTATATTTCACGCTCATCAAGAAATTTCCAATGACATCGAACATGAACAATGATATGGATGTAAGTCCATTTGAATGCCGTAATGACTGTAGTGACCAAATAGTGGAAGAAAATCAAATAGTGTCTCGCAACATTAATATCAAATCATGTGTTGGAATGACATTTGATTCACATGAAGAAGCATATAATTTTTATAATGTATATGCCAGAGCAATTGGATTCTTTGTTTGGAAAGCTTCTTTTGTTAAGGCGAGCAAAACCAGAAAATTTTCCAGTAGGTTATTTGTTTGTTCCAAGGAAGGTTACAAGGACATCAATCGAAATGTTGGGAATGATGTTAAACGAAGAAGGGAAAATCGAGTTGGTTGTGAAGCTCAATTATTAGTTGGTGAAACATGTGACAACAAGTGGATCATAAAAAGATTTCATGAACAACATAATCACATGTTGGCTACTCTTTCGAAAGTCTTAAATTTGCGATCACATAATAAATTTTGTGATGGTTCTAACAATGTCGTCACCATATTAAATGAAGTTGGTCTTGGTCCTTCAAAAATTGCTATGATTCTAAATTTCTCAGGTGCTCCATCAGTGACAACGCAAGAATGTATAAATCACTTGAATGCAAGAAAACCAAACAACGTGGGCAAAAAATGCATGGGTGTCATTGCATATTTTAAACAAAAGAAAAATGATGATTTAGGATTCTGCTTTGAAATGGTGGTGGATGAAAGTAACACTGCAAGAAATGTCTTTTGGGCTGATAGTAGGTCGAGAGATAACTATTCGACTTTTGGAGATGTAGTAGTTTTTGACACTACTTATAGAACTAATAAGTTCTGCATGCCATTTGCTCCTTTCACAGGTGTTAATCATCATATGCAATCTATTTTATTTGGATGTGCCTTGTTGGCTGACGAAACAGATGACACATTTCTTTGGTTGTTTCAAACATGGCTAGATTGCATGCATGGAAAACAACCAATATGCATTATTACAGATCAAGATATTGCAATGAGAAATGCCATACGTAGAGTATTTCCAAATACAAGGCACCGATTTTGCATTTGACACATCATAAAAAATGCATTGATTAACACACGCAATTTATGCACACTTGGCAACTTTATGAAAGATTTCAAAAAATGGATATATGGTTCAATGTCTGTTATTGAATGTGAAGAGAAATGGATTACACTGAAGCAAACATATGACATTCTAGAGGATCATTGGGCAACAAACATGTTTGTTAAGCGTCATTATTGGGTGCCGATATATTTCAATGACATATTTTCTGCAGGCATGTCTTCATCACAAAGAGCGGAGAGTATTAATTCTTTTTTTGATGGTTTTGTAAATTCTCACACCTCTTTAACAGACTTTGTGGTGCAATATGATCAAGCCCTTCACTGTCGTCGTGAATCTGAGGAACGCGAGGATTTTAAAAATCTTAACACGGAACCCGCCTTAACTTCTAAACATCTATTGGAACAACATGCAGGAAAGGTCTATACACAACGCATATTTGACATATTTCAGAAAGAGTTCAAGATTGTAAACGTTATCGGTCACAAAAATTTTTCAAAGATACAAATTGAGTTGTGTACTCCGTGTTCTTAATGGGGACTGAAGATCAAGGAAGGTACATAGTGGAATATAGTAATGATGGAATAGTTTTGGTGACATGTTCTTGTAAAAAGTTTGAACAAGAAGGTATATTTTGCGTTCATGTTTTAAATATCCTTAACAAAAAAGGAATAACACATCTACCGGAGAAATATATTATGCATCATTGAACAATCGATGCATGATATTTAAAAGCACGCATGGTTCATGACTATGGAAGTACCTCTAGAGATGGACGAAATTTAAAAAAATGGGCTTGGCAAACAAATATTTGGAGGGTTCATAGTTTTGAATTATGTTCAGATGATCATTTAAATTATGGAATGTCTCTTATAAATGAGGTTCTAAAAAAATTTGGAGAATTTAAAATTATGAATATACAAAAAGGAGACTTAGTTGACATGGAATCAACTTTAAATCAAAGGTTAGAAGACTTAGAGGTCGTGATTAATGACCCATCATATGTCAAATCAAAAGGAAGACCGAAAAAAGTTCAAAGAATTAAATTTGGAATTGAACTTGGCAAGTCACAACATGAAATTAAGAAGAGATCATGTGGTGAGTGTGGTGCGTTGGGTCATTATAAAACTATTTGTCCAAAAACTAAGGTAAAATGAGGAGAATCACTTTATTTTTTCTATATCATCATTGTTGTCCACATTTAATGTATCATTCTCATTTCAATTCAAGCAAATGATACCAAGAAGAATAAGGCAAAAATGGATGACACAAATGAAGACGAAGACGATGAAGATGAATGTGATGCCTGATTACTATTGTAATATTATCATTTTTGTGTATAATTATTCTCATGTTTAGACATGACTTATTAACATGGAACCTTCAAATTCCATATGCAGGATGTCTAAAGATATGAGCAGTGCCAAATGTTTTGATGCCTTTTTGGAAGCACCCTACTCTTTTGTAGCAAAATCGAGCTGCCAAATGGAATGGAATGGCGTACTTATATGTCATTTTGATAGCAGACTAAATGTCGTTTTGATGTCAAACTATTTAGGCATTATGAAACTATCGGACTCAATCTGTCATTGACTATGCAACATTTGTGTGAATGGAATCACATACTTATTGTGAAATGTCTTTGAGACTCCTATCAATTAAGTTTCTTATTACTTATGTGTTTATCGTGCCTCATGATAATTAGTAACCCTACTCTTCCAATAGAAATGCATGTGGCTATAATAATGTTAGATGTGTCCTCCAGAGCTCTGAGGAAGTCTTCCTGCAGTAATTATTGTTTATGATATAATTGCATCGCATCCATTGCAACTGGTCATTTGTATGTTCCTTTCCAATCGGGCAACTTATAACAAAGTCCATAGTTTTCGTAACTCTGTACATATCTAAACTTTCCAAGAACACTATTAAAAAGCCAAATGTAATAAAATCACTAACAATGAAAACGTGCACAAAACTGATGTCTTCGTTACACATATAGAATGGAAGAAGTGTTAATACAAATCAAACCAAAAGATACAATATTAATAAGAGCATAACCACTGATATATTTCTGAACAATCTACACCTCTGCCTTTCAAATTCAATTTCGGCTTGAAATCTTTTCCTCTCATCTTCGCGGTCCGAGTCCGATAGTCTTATCTTTTGTAGCAAACCATTAATAAGAATTTTTCATCGAGGTTCAATGTCAGCATCCAACCATTGAAAGTATCCACATGATCTATTTTCCTATAAAAAAACAATAACAATTTTATCATATTGACAAAATTAAGAAACGAAATAACCTAAAAAATTATGTTCTTACTTCATAGTTTTTACAACCGTAGAATCTACGACCGGGATTAGCTTGAGTCCATGACGTTCGAACGATGGCTTCATCTTGGCAATAACATTTTATCGTGAAATTCATTTTGCCTAACATAGAAAACATCATTGTCAGTCAGGCATTGTTGATAAAAAATTAACATGGGTATGAGAATGAATAAATATGAAACTACATTTTGAACTGTAAAGATTAAACCTTATCAATTATGGAAGATTTGATCAAATCCTAAACCATGTTACAATGGAAGATTTGCAAATCCATTATTTGACTTACTTCCCGCATTGTCTCCCCAGCATTTAAGACATTAAAAATAGAACTTCAACATAGTTAATGGCATATTTCCTGCACTGTCTTCCCTAGACCTTATCAAAACCTCTATAAAGACTTCAAACTATGCTTACCGAGAATCCAACCATGCCCAGATTACAGGGTTCATTATAACATCTAATAAATACTTTAAACTTTGATAAGAGATTTGACCTTTAAATTGACGTGCATCTTCCATGAGAATGCGGCTTGGATCAGTTTCTGCTACCACCTGTAGCTCTTGCAATTAGGAGGGAGGAATGAAGGAAACATGAAAAAGTGAACATACTGTATAAATGATTTAATTTGTTGCCTTGGTCAGATCTGTTGGTCGTTGGAGATCATGAAGGAAAAGAGATCAGACTCTATTACCACCTATGGCACTTGCGATTAGGAGGAAACATGAAAAAATAAAGGATCTAACCAACATTAGTGTACATTTTTCTAATCAAATCTGTTGGGAGCTCGAGATCAGGAAGGATAGGAGGAGATCGGCCTGCTATAAATTACAACAATGTGAGGGGATCATCCTGCTACAACTTGAGACAAGGAGGGGTGGATGTATGGAGAAGATCAGAAAGTTGGAAGAATGAAAAGGGGGAAAAGCGTGAGAAGCAGGTTTTGGATGGACGAGCGAGGTGGAAGAAGATCGACGAACCCATTTTTTTCCCTAAACCGGTTCGGATTTCTATCATTATAGGAATCAAGTTATGGAGCAATCTCGTCCGTTGAACCAAGATAGGATAGTTATAATGGTCAGGATTAATAGATTTGAGGGTGAGATCAAAAAACATGATCTCACCCTAATTTTCCTCTAATAATAATTAATTAGTTATGATACAACTCATTGACTTATTTTCTTAGAAAAATAAGCACTCCTCTTTTTGCTGTTTTTTTACTTATAAGTAGATTTGATATTTTCTTATCAGTCATATTAATATATTTTCAAATATTGAATTTTTTTTTCAAACCGACATATAAGTTTGTTTATAAGCTTAGCCAAATGAGACATAAGTATCATATGGTGAGATTTTTTTTTTGAAAGATTTATAAAAACCCTCAATGCAAATCAAATCACAATAACCTTATACGCCAGCTACTCTAACAAGTAAGTTTCAATAAAAATATTTTACATTTATAAAAATTCAAACTCGAAAGGGAAAGAGCGGACTATCATTTCATTTCGTACTTTAAAATAATTTATTAACACCAACGACTGTGAGCCAACAACTTGCCTAATAACCACATAAATGCCAAAGTTCGCCACGGGCTTTAGGGGGTTTCAGGGCCTATGTCAATAGTAGGGGTGAAAGTAGTTCAGATAGAGATCGGTGCAAAAAAAAATCAATTACTATTTTTCGGATTGATTTTTTAAATTAAAAAATTGCACTAAAACCATTTTGAAAAATTAAAAACCACCCTCTATCGGGTCGATTTTTTTGAATGATTTTTCTGGTGTCCTACTTTTATATAATTATATTTTAAAAATACATATAATGAAATAAAATTAATAGAAAATTATTCCATTTTATATTAAATATAAAATATACTACTAAAATTTTAAAGTTATTAAATTAGAGTTTGATGATGTAATAGAAAAGTATGAAATTTTATACAAAAAATATTATATATATAATAAAAGAATTGATAACATATGTATTAATTATATAAATAAAAAATCGGCTCCACGGGTCCTACGATTTTTTCAGGTGGGATCCTAATTTTAGCGGGTGAATTTTAAACTAAAACCACCCTAAATCATATTCGGGCCTTTAGTTTTCAATTTTTTTGGGTCGGGTAGATTTTTGGGGTTAGTCAGATTTTTCGTACAACCCTAGTCAATGGTTAGCAAATATGATAATAAAATTTTTAGCTAATATTTTTTATGATCCAAAAATTATTGCTGACCTGCATTAAATGTTGATACATGAAACTCGATAATATATCATCAAGTCGTGAGCATCATCATCATCATCATCATCATCATCATCATCGATTTCGTATCAGCAATACATTGTATTTTAATATATGTCTTAGATTCTTTATAAAACTTCCCATATATTGTAGTCTTATTTCGAGACAAAACCACAACACCTTTATGCTAATCACTTAATAGTTAATATACCATTAGAGAAAGGATATAATGTTGCTCCAAGCAAGTGAAGGCGGTAAGAATGTTCTCCTAAAAGTCCTGGCCGTTGGATGCAAAATCGACGATTATGGGAAGAAAGTCTCCTCCAGCCAGTCCGCGAGCGAGTGCAGTTCATGTTACGGCTAGCTGGTTAAAGAGGGGTTGAAGCTCCCGATAGCGAGAGAACGCTCTACCCTAGCACACTCCATCGTCGCCATCGGGCTCTCTTGTCACCGCCGAACTCCTCCGCCGCCAGCTCCCCCATCGTCTTGTCGCCCCAACAAACCAGTCGCTATCGAAACCCATCGTCCGTCGAACTACCTCATCACCAAACTGCCCCATCGCCCCATCACTCTGCCCTAACGAATGACCCCCTCGGCGTCGGGGGCATACCAGAAGTGATTCCACGGACGAGGAGGACACCAAAGTATGAGGTCAACGACGAGTGGAGGAGGTCATGGCACCACGGATGAAGAAAGCATAGTGACAACGTCGATTCGAGTTGTTATGAGGTCGCCGACAATGCAGGTGAGGAATCCAAATGGATAAGCCGATGGACTATGGTAGATCGAGCACTAAGATTGAGCATTGGCGATCGTCCTAGGGTAGATGATGGATGAAATTCTTAAGGAGATCGAGCACTAGCGATCGTACTATGGCTGATGATGGAGGAGATCGAGCATGACGGTAGTCTTAGGGCGAGGGCCAACTCTTCGCACGACATGAAGGGGCTGACTCTTCACACGAATAGGGCAGGCGACTATGGTGGGTGTTGGCACTCCGCGCGACTAGGACGGACATTCTCTAGCTATCGGGAGCTTCACCCCTCTTCAACCAGTCCATCGTAACATGAACTGCCCACACCTTCACTTGCTCGTGAACCGACCGGATGAGACTGGACATCTCGTTTCTCCCCATCATCATTGATTTTGCATCCAACGCCCAAGACTTTTTGGGAGGGCATTTCTATCACCTTCACTTGGTAGGAGCAACATTATATCCTTAGACAAAAGAAAATGCTCTAGTCACATTTCAATGGAAGGGGGCTTTACATGTGTAACTAGTTTTTTTTTTCATGTTTCTCTAATATTTTATTGCACAAGGATTAAAATATACAAAAAGGAAATATAAAATAGTTAATATTAAACTTTAGAGTTAATTTCTTGAATCTCTTCTAAATTATAATAATTTTTTTTGCATCTAATCATAATATATAAATTTGTTCCTTAATTAGACCATACTTTTTATTTTAATTTATCCGTCATATTATGTTAATTCATTCTATTTTTTTCATTTCTTCTTATTTATATAAAGACTAAACTGTCATTTTTAGTTTTTATATATTATATATTATATTATTCTTTTTTAAATATTAAAAAAGAAGATAATTTGTGAAAGAATAATTTAATCTTTTCATAAATACGGAAAAACGAAAGAGTTAATAAATTATATGGATGGATTAAAATAAAAAATTATGATATAATTTAGTACGTAAATTCAAATTATATTAGGGTAGTGCAAATTCACTATAATAAGGAAGATTTAAGAAATTAATCTTAAAATTTAGGTGTTAACGTAAGCGATTTTTTAATTAATTTCTACTTGTATTTTTTTCTTTGTTTTTTGTTATAAAAATATCTCAAAATATAAATATCTGATATATATCCCAATTCCCAATCATGGTAACAATAACAACCGAGGCACCCCGTCGACACGGAAAGGATTAGCTTTGGGGTTTCCGGTACCCTCCCTATCTGCCATGGCGTCTGATGCCGACAGCGACAACGAGATGGAGTTCGACTCCGACGGCAGCGACGTCGAAGATGAAGACCAAAGCCAACGACTGGAACGACAGCAGCGGAGCAGGAGGAGCTTCTTCCCCGGTCGACGAGAAGGAGAAGTAGGCGGAGAGCTGAAGCCGCCGAGCAGTACGGCTGGCTCCAGTTCGCCGTTAGTTTGCCTCGTCAGCCTCGCCGGAGACTCCGCCGCGGGGGCTGCCGTCGGCTCCCTGTTTGGTTACGGTCTGTTCCATCGTTTCTGTTCTTTGTTCGACCGTTTCCTTCTGTATCCGTCTGTGGAGCCCGCAAATTTTTTCTTCCAATGCAACATGAACATCCCCTTCAGGGTTTTGAAGGTTATCTGGAAATTTGTCACTACTAAATAAGGATGTCATTTGGATGACAAAATAGTATATTGTATCGTCAGGGAAATTTGTTTCACTTCTATCTATCGCAGGAAGGGTCCCCTTGCACTTGTGATAAGTATAATGCTATCTACATTCTTCTAAAAAAATGCTATTATAATCAATTTCTACGGCATGACATTAAATTTGCATGATTCATGATATGATGAAAACAATCTTTTTTTTCATCATATCATGGATCAACAACAACAACAAAGCCTTATCCCACTAGGTGAGGTCGGCTACATGGATCATACGACGCCTTCGTTGATCCATGTTCATAAGATTCGACAGGATTTTATGCTGACATGAATCATACGACGCCTTCGTTGATCCATCATATCATGGATCATGCAAATTTAATGACATGCCGTAGAAATTTATTATTTAATTACCTTTCAAGTTCAGTTGTATATCCCTTGAAAAAATGTTCAGTTGTAATTTGACATAACTTCTGCGAGGCTAAAAGATCTTCCGATTTTTTACGCCTGCCCCTGATGAGTTTTGAGAGGGTTTGCCACCTCAGGGCATCCTCAATATTTTTCATATGGAATGTGATGATTCTTTGATCAATAGAACGTCTCCTTATTATTTTTGGAAAAATAAGTGTCAACTGAGAACATGAGCAACTACTGTTCCACAGGGGAAATGACATTAGGTGATAATATAGGGAAGTGGTTAACACAGGAAGCATACTTGCCATTAGCTTGTTTCACTTTTCTATAGGTATAGTGTTATGATTTTTTAATTTATCCATTTTGGTTCTCTATATCATGGCATACTGCAAAAATTAACTATTCAGTCATGGCATTAATCCATGCCATAATCATTAATGGCGGCTGTAAAACACAAGCTAGTGTTGCGCGGGAAAATATACTAGGTTGACAAAGATAGCAATGCATGAAAATTATCAATACAGAAAGACATAGTTGAATGCATGATGACATAATTATTTCCTCATGTTTATTGGTGCGAAGGATGTGGTTACTTTGATCAATGAGATAATGAAATCCATTCCCACTGTTTTATTTAGCCATTTAGCAGCTTTGCATTATCACTGCCTAACCTTTATGTATTAAATTGCAATATCTTGATATAATCATTTTTAACTTTCCATTAAAGGGAAAAGTCAAGGATACCTATGCAACATCCTTTTTTCCGTATCCTTTAGAAAAGATTTTTTTTTCATAGAGCAGGTATCTAAGCTGAGCTAAGGAACCAAGCATTTTCTATTTGATGTTAACTTATGCAAGTATCAACTCATGGATTATGAACTTTTATTAGTTCCCTTCAACCTTTGGTAAACTGACAAATAAATATGCACCTTCTTACAGCTTCAGGCTTGATTAAGAAGAAAGGTATAAGAGGATCATTTGTGGATGCTGGGACTTCTGCTAAGGTTTTGGACATTCCATTCATAAATTTTAGTGTATTCATTGCTTTCCCATTACTTATGCTTGTAACAACTTAAAAGATCTGATTTGTGTAAGTCCTACAGACATTCGCAGTTTTGGCCGGAGTGCATGGTCTTGTTGTCTGTTTCTTGAAGAACCTACGCAGAAAAGATGACGGTATCACTATCCGAAGTAAATTCTTCAATGTATCTTTATATGGAATGTGCTAAGGTACTTTATTTATTATTTTTTTGCAGCTATTAATGCTGGCATAGCAGGTTGTTGTACCGGTCTGGCTCTGAGCTTCCCAGGTACTTAATCTTCTTACATTTAATGAATCCAAATCGATTGCACCCAGAGATATTCGTTGTGGAATAAAATGCTGCATTATTAGATTCTCTCAGATGATCACATTCGGTTTGCCAAAATTTGGTATTCATGGGCAGTCCTTAACAACATTGGCAAAAAGAACAGAAAAAAGAGACAGGCTGATATGTTTGGGCTTGCTCTTGGCTTTGGTTGTAGTAATTGTTAGAATGCATTTTGATTCATGTTAAACGATCAGTTTATTCTAACTATCTTCTGGCTCATCTCATGTCTGATGCCCACAAATTGAGGATATTTTGTGTAAATAACTTGGAGAGATAGTAGAACCATTTTTCTTATATTCCATTCATTTGAAAACTTCTCTTAGCAAAGTCCAAATGTTAAGCTTCCTCTCTGCATTCAATGTTAGTCCATTTGTTTTGAAGCTGGTTAAAGTTTTTCTATCGTCTCTATTTCATTCACAATTAACTGGTTACATTTCTTTCTTGTAGCTTTTTTTTTATAAACTTTCATTGATTCAGAGGTCAGGCTGATGGTATCATATGATTCTCTTTAAGATCAGGTTGATTTGATTAGACTACACTGCTAAGCAGAAAATGGTACGTAAACATGGGTAGCATGTAGAAGAAGAAAAAAAGGTTAAAACAATGAGATATCGCTCCAATTCTCTAGTATTTCCCATGTACATTTATCAACATTCTGCCTTCTAGATAAATAGTTTAATGGAAGAGATGCAATCCATAGTTGTGTCATGTTACATAGGTACATATAAAATTGCAGGTTTCTCATCTAAACTTAAATTATATCTTCTGTACAAAAAAATGATTTTTGAAATGATGTACCAGGGCTATGTTACATGCAACTTTCCTTTTTGAAATGGGTGCATCATAAAAAAGGAAAGATGCATGCATCATAGTCGGGGTGCCATTCTATGACTACTAGGGATCATTTTGAAGTTCAAATTTGTGTTATAAGTTTATTTTTAATTTCTTGAGAAGCCTAAATAAGTCGGTGTGAATTTAACATTGGTAGGGTGAACAAAAAATTTGCTTGTGTCGAGGAAAAGATTTTTTTTTCACATTGCTGATTTTGTTTTTTGAAAAAATGGCAAAAGAATTTTTGCCGTTCAGGTAAATATTAACATGTTCATGAAAGGACCTTGCTAACAGCAAGAGTTAGATATTGTTTAGAATCTAATATATATATTTGCTTAAATCCCTTGGAAACTAACTAGATGTTATTATTGGTATATTCGATTTCATTTTCCAGGTGCTCCACAGGCTTTACTTCAGAGTTGTCTCACATTTGGTGCATTCTCATGTATCATTGAAGGACTCAATAAGAAGCAACCTGCACTTGCACATGTTTTGTCAATTGATAAGGTTAACACCAAGGGCATGCAAGATGACGTTCTTCCCCCCTTCACGCTTCCTCTTCCCCATGACTTGTTAGAGGGATTTTCATCCTTCTGCAAATCTTTGCCCAAGTTCAAAAGAGCAACTTAACTTGTAAACTGTCCTGCGGAACCTTTGTAATTTGAGGAGAGATGAAGCGGCCTTTTCATTTCTAGTCTTTCTCTGTTTCCTATGAAACTTGAACCTAGTGAAGCTAATATTTCTTTCTCTAGACCTCTCAAGAAATATTTCTTTCCCTAGTTGAAGCAGATCAATGCCTTCAGTTTGTTTACATGAATTCCAGATCAGATCTTATATACAGCTGGAGCTCGTTTTGTAATTGGGGGTATATGCAGCTGTCGCAACGATTCAATTCGCGAGGCGTTAAAGGTTTATTTCATTTCCATTTTTTTTCTCTTTTTTTTTAATTCCATTCTAAAATATAGAATAAAAAGTGTTTTCATCACTCTACCAACCTGTTCCACTTAATCCCTTATTAGGTAGTATAGATATTATTATGGGGGAAGTTAACCGGTAAAATGATAATTGATATGACAGAAGTACAAACTATTAATTTTTTTTTATATCAAGGTTAAATAGTGGTGTAAATTTGAAAATGGTTTACACCTATAGACCCACAATTAGTTCAATATTCAATAGTAAACTTGTTTTAAGTGCTTTGACAATGTTCCCGTGATACCATAAATTTGGTTTATCTTTTATATGTATATCCACCTTTAGATTTTTGTATAATCATGGCTTTAAATGTTTTTTTTTTCCTTTTGTTGTTGTGCGCTTAAACCTTTTTGTTTCCTGCAATCCACCACTTGCAAATAAGATAAAAGTATCCATCAGCACATTTATCTAATTATCCTCACTCCTAAGGATTATTTTCACTTTTCAGTTGAATTATAAACTCTTTTGTCGAACTCCAGTTTTAGAATTATTCACTTTTTTCTTGCAAGAAATTTTTTTTCATGATCTATGCATTCACCATTTATGAACTATGGAAAAAAGAATTTAAAGCGTCGAAAGAGTAATAAAAACCAAAATTTGCTTCTTTTATCCTTAAAAGCTGAGTTTGAAATGAGAACTTGAATAAGAATTTGCTCAAGTTTTGACGAACACGGTTGAAAACGACCAAAGTGTAATGTTCGAGTTTCTTAAAAAGTTAACTAATTGTTACCAAAGGATAATTGGATCAAATCACACGAAAGGATAGTGACAAGCAATATAAATTAACTAAAGGAATAATTTAATAGTTTGAAGAGGAATGTGGCAACTTTCTTCAGATGTAATGAAAACAAATCATCAAACACTTTTCCAATGAAAAATGACTTGCAAATGAGGGCAAATTTTGTGACCAAACTAGTCCGATATTTTTGTAGATTTAATCCCTCAATTAACCTATAACATGATTATTATTCGCTTATCTTTAATCAACTTTTCATAATACTTTCATTTGACACTAAAGTTTAGTTATTTTAATTATCAATTTACCTTTTTCACCTTTAACTTAAGACAAAACAATTAAAATCAAATGGGATCCAAATTTTCAACTCATCTTCTTCATGGCTCATTGAGTTTTTTTTTTACTTTTACAAAATTAAATGAGTAAAATTATATAAGCGGGAAAAGATGATAGATTATTAAAAATATAATTAAGGATATTTGAGATTACATAAGTGTTTTGAAAGAGAGACAAGTGTTTAATATTAAAATTTATCAGAAGAGGTGAAAATATCTTTCGCAACCTACAACATATTAAATTAATTAAGTACAAATATTTACATTATAAGTCATGCTTCGTGAAAATATATATGAGATTAATGCAGTGAACGTATTTGGATCATTATAAATGATTAAATTTCTATCATTTAATATCATTAAATTATATTATTTATCTGAATATTTTTCAAAAAGTGTTTTGGAGGTGCATTAAATCCAAAATTATATATAACTTGTGGTTTAATTGGAGGATTAATCTGGGCCGTGCACATCATTCGACGGCAAGAGATCGAGGACTGCACGGTGCAGTTCCTGCTCCCATTAATTTTATTGGCCGCAGTCGCTCCAGTAGATAATAATTTACGGCTTCTCCCTTCGTGTTGGCAATTCGACGAAGAGATGGAGGGCACCGGATCGAAGCCCCCCTCCAAGCACAATTCCTCGTCTCCCTTGACTGTGGAGCAGTTCGTTTCCCTCATGTCTCCTCTGATCGATTTGGAGAAGGTTCGCGTGCTTTCTTTTTCCCAAACCATCGCTGCATCAACTCTGCTCGGTCGCCCACCGGAAAGACTGTAATGCTGCACCTGACTATTTCGCTCGTCTTGCTTGTTGTTGTTGTTTGCTGTTTAGGAGGCTGAGATATCTGCGTCCATTTGCTCCGCTTCATCAAAGAGCTTGGACGTTGCTCAGAAGAGGGGCTCTGTTCTTCTTAATCTGAAGTGCACTGATGCTCAGGTCTGTACGCGTTGAGTTTTTTTTACTGTTTTCATAAAAAATGTTATCTTCCTAATTATTTGGATAGACAGGGTTAATGGGAAAGGTTCTTCTTGAGTTCCAATCTAACAAGGGCGATCTTCTACCTGCTCACAAGGTCATACTTTATTCCTCTTTCTTCTGAATATGTTGCAAATATGTAAGTCATGCTACAGAAGTATACATATCAGTTATAAGATGATATACCGAGTTCATGTTTGGAGATTCCTTCTTCTCTTCCAGAACAAAGAAATGATGCTTTGTTTATTGGGAGTTCTAGAAATTAATCGCTTTGATCTGTAGTCTTTGAGTAGCTGAGCTTTTCTTATCCTCAAACAGTTCATAATGTAGAATTCATGGGAGGCGAGTAATGGACCTTTGACCATTGTTTCTCAGTTTCTCTGTCTCTCTGAAATTGATCTCGGTGAGGCCATATTCGAGAGACACCTCAACTCTGTTTGATTTTAGAAATAGCTTGCAATTTAAGCTCATACGTTTGTAAAACATCATCTTAAATATCCCTAAAATTAGGGAAGAATGACAAACCTTCAAGTTATGGGTTTCGTTTTGTAATATAGAAAAATATCATTCCACAAGGAAGATTGTCAAGTGCCAAGCAATATGAGCTCAATTATTATCTAGACGGAAGAATAAAAGGAAAAACAATGGAAATTTTGCTAAATTGTCTTCTGTGGAAATCATCAGCAGAGCTATGACTATGGAGTATAAGGGGAAAAACAACGGAAATTTTTCTAATTTGTCTTCTGTGGAAATCATCACCCAAGCTATTACTATGGAGCTAATATTTCCTCTTTGAGGAAAGATATTGGGCATTCAGTATTTCTCATTTTACAGACTTTGTGTTGTGGCCGTCATATTTTGATTTTGTTAGATTGATAGGTTTGCCAAATTTTCACAGTTACTTAAACATTTATTCATGGTACTTGTCTCGTTGCTTGAGGAATTTATTGAAATCTGATGGCATGCAATTCACATTAGAAACCTCTGATGGCATATATTTTTTGTACAGTTTGGAAATCATGATGTGGTTGTTCTAAAACCAAATAAGGCTGATCCTGCTTCTGCTTCACTGGGGCAAGGTGTGGTTTATCGTTTGAAGGTACTCATTCTGTTGCAGCACCATAATTGTTGGAGATTTACACTTTCTTTGGAAGCTAGCTGTAATAAAGATTCATCTTAAAAAAAACTTATGTTTGATCTTGTGTTGTTTATGCTGAAAATTAATAGGATTCTTCCATTACCGTTGCTTTTGATGATATTCCTGAAGATGGACTGAATAGCCCTTTACGTCTCGAGAAGGTTGCAAATGAGGTATTCCATTCAACTCATAAATTTTCTTAGTGTTAACTTTTACTTGTCCGAATAGAGTTCTGACACAACTTACATGTTAGGTAGTTCCTTAATTTGCAGACTTGCGTTTTTTACATATATAATTCTTTTATCCTAGCATCTTATAGAAATCAGATAAGTCTTGCATTGTGCAGAATAGAAAAAATGGTTTTGGGTATTCTAATGCTAGTAATAATATTACATTTATAATTGTAAGATGAATTCCTTTTAGGATATTTGTGCATATAATGAAATCATGCTGAAATTATTAACTCAAGTCTTTATTGACTTTCTTTCAGTATCTGAAGACAAATCATATATATGATTATCTAAACATGACTATTTGACCTTTAGAAAGCTCAATAAAACCTTTCAAAAAGAAGCCCAACAAAAACATTACAGCTTTGTTCCTGAATCTTTTCTTATATAATACTTTTCAGTGTTGGTACAATACCATGCGTTTTGAGATCTTGAAACTTGTATAATTATCATTACTTTTCCAAAAATTTAAAAGCTAAAGCATTGGTTCATGATTTTTGTTATTCTTGATACACAAGGAATCTCTTGTGTAGGTAACCTATCGCAGGATGAAGGATGCATTGGTTCAGCTTAGCAAGGGAGTACAAAAGGGTCCAGCATCAGACTTGATCCCTGTACTCTTTGGAGAGAAGCCACCTGTTCGTTCTAATAGCACTCAATTCAGTCCATTTAACAAGAATCTGGATCATTCACAGGTAAAAATTTATTTTATATATGACTAGCCAACTTAATTGTGGAATATCAATTATCATATGATGTTCAAGTTCACTGTTTGTTATTTGTGTCGCTTCTATTATTAGAACTTAGGATTTACAGTGTCCTTGCAGAAGGATGCTGTTTTAAAGTGTCTCTCCTCAAAGGATGTTTTCTTGCTTCATGGGCCTCCAGGGACGGGTAAAACTACAACAGTAATTGAAATTATTTTACAAGAAGTCAAAAAGGGGTCAAAAATCCTTGCATGTGCTGCTTCCAATATTGCCGTTGACAACATGGTTGAACGCCTCGTTCCATTTAGGTAATGTTTAGTATGGATGAGTGTTTCTATTATCATTGGTAGTCAAAGCCAAGCCCAAGAAAGAATAAACTTATTGTTTTTGTTTCTTTAGCTACGTGATGCTAAGAAAACGTGATGCATGCCTAAACGGTCTACTCTCAAACAACAACAACAACAAAGCCTTATCCCACTAGGTGGGGTCGGCTACTTGGATCATACGACGCCTTCGTTGATCCATGTTCATGAGATTCGACAGGGTTTTACGCTGGTTGTCGGGGCCTAATACAACCCTCCTCCTTTATCCGGGTTTGGGACCGGCTATAAAACATAGGCGCTACCCCCAAAAAAAAAAAGAAAAAGAAAAGAACTGTTCTCTAGCAAATAAATGTTGAGCTCTCTACTATTTTACCATCACTGCATTGGTTCCCCTTAAAAAATGTTATCCACTGCTGATCTTGTTGCTGTATTTCTGTGTATGGTTTCCATCACTTCCGCTCCAGTATTGCAAAACTTTATTTTGCGAGGAGTTGTGTTAATCATCAAATGACATAGTTTCAAACAAAACAGAAAATTTTCATGCTAGTGAAAGTGATTATTATGTGAACTTTTTTTTTCCTTCCTGTCTGTTTCATTCTTGTCATCTTTTGTCCTAGTTTCTTAACTGCTTGCTTTTATTGACAGAGTAAAATTGGTGAGAGTGGGTCATCCTGCACGTTTACTGCCACAAGTTTTGGATACTGCACTTGATGCACAAGTATTGAAACCTTTTCCACTGCAATTTTGCTTTTGCATCATGGTTATCACACTCCTGGCAAGAATGATAAATCTGATGACACCATCTCCGCCGTTTAATGGATATAGAAACTTGATGAAGTCATAAACTGATTAAACATGACTTTCTCCTTTTTTACTTACTTTTCTTATCTTCAATTGTTAAGTTGTAAAATCCTTGCTATATTTGGAGCAGAGTTCAAGTTGTGTGGGTTCATCCAAAATTTGGCTCAAAGTAACTGAATTTTTTGAATACTTAGTTGCTTTTCATCCATATTTTTGCATTTATGGATATCATAGTATGATTATGGGAATTTTTCATCCAATGTTTTTCACCATGCGGGTTCATCCAAAATTTGGCTCAAAGTAACTGAAATTGCGTTTCATCCATATTTTGCATTTGCAGATATCATAGTATGATTATGGGAATTTTTCATCCAATGTTTTTCGACATGTGTCCATTAAAGGATCTTCACACTTTTTTAGATGTAAATTATTAAGCAGTGTTATTATCGTTTCCAGGTTTTACGAGGTGATAACAGTTCATTGGCAAATGATATTCGCAAGGAAATGAAGGTAGGAAGATAAAACAATTTCTCATCCTGATATATATTTCTGTTTAGATATGTACTTGGGCTTTCATCCGCCTTTTTCTACAGGATGTTTTTGTTTGCACTAAATGCTGTCCCACCTCTTCTTTACTTAGTGCTTAATGGTAACTTAGACTTTTTCATCCACAAGGGCTTTCACTCTCCTGTTTCTTTACTCCTAGTTCTGAAATTCAGCATTTGATGATATTATAATTTCTTACTATTTTTCTTTCTTGTTTCCTATGTAACTTTATTTCTCTATTTACTCAGGTGTTAAATGGTAAGCTGCTAAAAACCAAAGATAGAAATGCCAAAAGGGACATCAGAAAGGAGCTTAAATCTCTTGCCAGAGAAGAGAAAAAAAGGCAACAACTTGCAGTCGCAGATGTCATTAAAAGTGTAGATATAGTGTTGACAACTTTGACTGGTGCAGTTTCTCATAAACTTGAGAACTGTACATTTGACTTGGTTATAATCGATGAGGCTGCTCAAGCTCTTGAAGTAGCATGCTGGATAGCTTTATTGAAGGTTTGTATCATCTGATCAGCATTTTACTAATCTCTCAAATTCTAGTTGAAGTAATGCATTAAGAGCATGGTTTTCAGATCATAGTTTTGCATATATATTTATTTTGTAGAAAAAACTACAATTTTATAAAAAGATTGAAAAAATGAATATGAAATATAAGAAAGAGAAAATAATTTGGTTAAAAAAGTAATCAAAACAGGAAATAAATCACAAAGAATTCTGACACAGCTTCTACCTTTCAGTGTTCCTCTGATAAATAGATAAATAAAATCAAGATTAGTAGTTATGATGATAATGGTGGATTACTTCGTAAGTTCGTAGTATCTGGTCCCATAGTTTGACTACAGAGCAATTTAAACATGCATCATTAATTTTCATAGTAATGTTATGATAAGGGGATATCTTCAATTACTATGCGAACATCTTACGATAGTGATTTCTGCATAATTGCTTTAAGTTTGTATGATGTGGCAAGCAAAATATTTCACCAAATGCACTATCAGATGGAACGTTACAATAAATTACACCCCTTTATCTTTCTTTGGTGTTAAAATACCATGTTATGCTTGACATTCTAAATATTCTTCTGGTATTTTAGGGAGCTCGGTGCGTACTTGCGGGAGACCATCTTCAACTTCCACCCACAGTACAAAGTGTAGAAGCTGAGAAGAAAGGACTAGGTAAAACTCTTTTTGAGCGTCTAGCAAGCTTGTATGGTGAGAAAATCATGGCAATGCTTACTGTCCAATATCGAATGCATGATCTCATTATGAACTGGTCATCCAAAGAACTCTACAACAATAAGGTAGTTCCACCTACTTTTGGCATTGTTTAAATACCATCTTAAATGTGATGTGTCTTTTTGTATAATTTTCCATATAACTTAAAACTTATTACATTCAGATCAAAGCACATTCGAGTGTTGCTGGACATATGCTTTATGATGTTGAAGGAGTGAAGAGGACGTCTTCGACAGAACCCACACTTATTCTCATAGACACAACTGGGTGCGTCAGTTTTCTCTTTTCAGCATAACAATCTAGCAGTGTGGTCCATTTCAAAGTTTATTGACTTTCACATCTAGAGGGAAAGTAATGTTCTGAATTACTATTAATGATATCTCTGCTTGAATGTTATTCACATTTCACATTTAGGTATCCTTCTAAAGGGTGCACAAACATCTTGAAAAAAATGCGAAAAACATTTAAAAGATATAACATGCATCTTAACATTTCATATAAACATCTTAGCAAGCATTTCATCTTAACTTGCCCAACAGTAGGTGAGATCTTAGCAAACATTTGGTTTGTTTGACAAATTCTTTATTAACCCATGTTTTGGAACTCTGTCACAATAAATTTGCTTGTGGTTCTATGTCAAGTAATCTCCGGAACTTTTAGTGATTTTATGAACACATTTTTTTAAAAAATTCAAACATGTTTTATGGATGACTACACTTGATAAGCATTCTTTTATACATTAAAAAAAAAATTTCAAACATGTGGCATGTGTTTGGGTTTTGTTGAGTACATCTCAATGTAATTAGGAAATGTCTTATTTCTGAATTATTCTCTTGTAACAAGCGATGCCATTAGAATGTTTTCTCTTTAAATGTGCTCATTTGACTGTTCTGTTTGAGTGAATTTGTCCTGTTAAAGTACATGTTATAATATGGTGCAGGTGTGATATGGATGAAAAAAAGGATGAAGAAGAGAGCATCTTTAACGAGGGAGAAGCTACTGTCACCATAAATCATGCGAAACAACTTATTGAAAGTGGAGTGCAAGCATCTGACATTGGAATTATCGCTCCTTATGCTGCTCAGGTTATTTTCATGATCCTACATATCATCTACTTAAATTAGACAAGTTTTGGTATGTATAATTTGGTTTGTACATCACGTAGGAGATTTATATGTGCTTTTGACTCAACATGCTAAAGTCATATTGTCATAACATCTTGTCTTGCCTTTACAATTTTCCATATTGATAAAGTTACGGGCACATGTTTTATACTCTTATGTTATCTTTAATATCTTATTGCTCTCACACATTCAAAATGCTCGATCTCAGGTAGTGTTTCTTAAGACGTTGAGAAGTAAATCAAGCCAGTTGAAAGATATAGAAATTTCCACTGTTGATGGGTTTCAAGGTCGGGAGAAAGAAGCTATTATAATATCTATGGTTCGCTGTAACTCAAAGAAGGAGGTACGTTAGGACAAAAGAATTCCGTGATCCCTTTCTTTCCATTCTAACATCATTTGTGGTTTTTCAGGTTGGCTTTTTGAGTGACCACAGAAGAATGAATGTAGCTGTCACGCGGGCTCGTAGGCAGTGCTGTCTTGTATGCAACACCGACACTGTAACGACAGACAATTTCTTGAAACGTTTGGTTGAGTATTTCGAAGAGAATGGGGAGTATTTTAGTGCATCCGAGTACGAACATTGATTTTGAATCCACAAGTATCCTTTTATCTTTCAGGGAAAAGAAAAAAAACCCTTTTGATGTTTTAACTGCAGTTTGATTTCAAGGACTGTCAAGAGGACTCTTAATGTTAAATTTCTTACACTCTTGGGCAATACACCATCATTCTTGATATGAAAATAATAGTTCTCTTTGTTTTCTTCTTGTTGATAGAATGACGGCAATCATGTTAATGTCAAGAAACCTCTTTTTTCATGACTAAATCCTGCCTCCGTGTTTCAGCTTGAGGCCACAGGAATACATGGGACCATAAAACATAGTCCTTGTTGAAGTAGATAGGTATTCATCTCGGCAAACACAATGAAACTTATTCTCTGAACTATCCATATTACTATAAGCTTCTTGAATGATAAAGTTAAAATATGTTAAAATTTTAACTGTTATGGGTCAATCCTTCTTTTATAAAGCTTAATTTGGAAGCTCAGTCATTGTTTTATACTTGCATGTTTCGATATTCCTTAGGCATATAGATTAATTAATGTCTCTGGGTTTTACCCAATCTGATGGAAAAGCTATCAGAAAATTTTAATTTTAATTCATGATTTATATTTTGAATGGTTAAATTTCGGCATCATGTTATGTTTTCAAGTATGTCAATGGGGGCTTGTTGAGAATAACTTTAATGATAAAAAAATACATGTTTATTTCCTACGTTGGTTATCCATAAAAAATGTTTTGAGGAATATAAATCAATTATTTAATTTTCTATGTTATATGAGTATCTGGAAAGGGTTTTGTTTTCTTGTGTTGCTCTCGTCATCTTCGTTAATTTTGCATGACCTAAACTTGATTTTTTTTTAACATGACTAAAACTAAAAAAATATATAAATGTAGGCTACTATTAATGTTGTCAAATAGTCATACTTTTATTGGTTCTCAAGTAAAATTACATTCAAACATATTAACAATGAAAAAAAATTATTAGTATGGTAAATATATAATTTTATTACTATTTAAAACAATTATATTAGTATAGAATTGAATAAGATTGTAAAATCGCAAAAGAATATTTACTAAATTATTAAAAACAATAAAGAGTATTTACCCTCAGATCAGCGAAGAAGACACGACGACTCCGCGGTAACTTTTGGTACATAGCCCGTTGGCCGATCGCATCCAATGCTCGGATGCTCCTCTCCGCCGCTACGACACCAACCACACAACGCAGCGCCCAGCGCGCCCAACTACCCGCAGCTTATAAGCAACAGCGTCCAAAGGATCGCTGCCTCCCCCCACCTCCGCTCGCGCGTTTCCCAGGCTTCCATCTCTCTCCATCTCCAGGTCTCTCTCACCTCTCTCTCTCTCTCTCTCTCTCTCTCTCTCTCTCTCTCTCTCTCTCTCTCTCTCTCTCTCTCTCGTACATGAGTAGCAGACTTTGACACGGGTTAGTACTCGACGACAGGCAGCAGTCAGGCGGCAGGCTTTTCTTCAAACACGTTCTATTCGTCTTCCGCAGGCCGCGAGAATGGGCGAAAACGGTATAATTTGCGAACTCTCTTGGATCTTGTCGCGGTCCATGTTCTTCCCCCTTCCTCTCGTTGGTTCATTTACCTTATTTGGTGATGCTTTACTGCAGCAGGTGACTCTTCGCTCTCGGAGTTCCTCGCCGTCGCCGTTGACGCTGCAAAGAGCGCAGGAGAAGTGAGCACTCTGAAACGCTTTCAAACATTTCTGTTTCTTTTTTCCTTTTCTACTTCTTTCATGTCATTTTATCCCACTGCAATTCTTTTTTTTTCTCACAGATTATTCGCAAAGGGTTCTACCAGACAAAGAATGTGGAGCACAAAGGGCAGGTTGTTCTTTCCGTGCAAAATTTTTCCATTTTTCTCGTTCCTTCTTTTCCTCTCTTTATCTGTATTTTGTTTTTTCTGCTGCAACATTTCGTTGTTCGATTTATGGTTGTAAATTTTAGGCTGCACATTGGATCAAGCATTCGGTTCTAGCTCATTCTTTTGTCGATCTTGATGGAAGGTGGATAAAAGTAGTGACATTTACTATTTTAATTGCAGGTGGATTTGGTGACCGAGACCGACAAGGCATGTGAAGAACTCATATTCAATCATCTTAAGAAGCATTTCCCTGAACATAAGGTCTGCGCTCTTTTCTCCACTTTACTGAATTCTCCTAGTTTATATAATATGTTGTCATTTGGTGTCCTCAGTTTGTTTTCTATTCATTATAGTTTATTGGTGAAGAAACAGCTGCTGTATTCGGCACTGATGAGCTGACTGATCATCCTACTTGGATAGTTGATCCACTCGATGGAACCACTAACTTTGTTCATGGGTACATATCATCACCAGCAGTAACCACATAATACATATTCATTCTTCAGGTTGTCTGCCTTTACACAGTGTTCCCATATTAAATACAGGTTTCCATTTGTCTGTGTCTCAATTGGTCTTACTATTGGGAAGGTCCCAACAATAGGCGTTGTATACAACCCAATAATTGGTGAGGTAAGATTATTTTGTTTTATAAGTTCCATAAGCATTGCATAGATATGTTGCCAGCTTTGTTAGTTCACAATGTTGGCAATTTGCCTCAGATATGTGTATGTATTTCCTTTAGTCCAAATAAAATGAAAAGTAGAGCCCTAAATAGAATACAGGAAGCACATGAAATCTGAACCAATCAATATACAAATGTGCAAAGATAACGTAAACAAAAAAAATCAGGTTATACATGTGATTGTTTTGCTTGTCAACTGTTAAAAACCAAATGCACATGCTATAATATGATATTTATTTACAGGGTAACTTATCATTTATCAAACAAGATCAACGTGGATCTGTGACTTCTTCAGAATCTTGATATACAGTCCATTCTGAAATTTTAACATGTTGATAAACTTTGGATTGTATCTACGTATCTAGCATATATGTCATAGAGCATAGTTATGTCAAACGAAATTTTAACATGTTTGCCTTGTATAGCTTTGAGTCAATTCTTTAAATCATCTAGACTCCAACTGATGGCATATACATCATCTTCTTTCTAGCTTTGCTTTTTATGTCTTTGTTTAATTATATGAAATATAAAATTGATATCCATTTCTTCATGCTTTTATCTCTATAAGAAGTGATTCACATGTATGTCTCTGTTGTAGTTGTTTACCGGTGTTCGTGGACAAGGTGCTTTCCTAAATGGCACTACTATTAAAGGTAATTTGTACAAGGAGAATGTGGATTGGCTGAGAATGACAAATCCTAGTCATAGATTCACATATATCTTATTTTAATAATAGTACACTGAAGATTTAACTCTTTGCAGCTTCATCCCAAGATGAACTTGTGAAGGCTCTTCTCGTGACAGAGGTATCTGGTACTTGTTTGATGCTTCATTTTTTGTTTGTTATCTTAATACCAACATCAAGCAGTTAGCTTATAATTGGAAACTATGCATTCTGGAAAATGAGAGCTGATGCATTGAACATTTGTGGCTAGCATGGTTACAAAAGGCTATGCCAATGATTTGAACCTCTGACCTCTTGATCACCAGACAAGAAACTGATTCAGTTAGCTCATCCTAGCTCACTATACATGTCCCAGATAATGTTTCAATGCTATTTTTTCCCATAATATTTACAAGGACGATTCCCTAAAAGTTTGTTTACTTGTCTCATGTTCATCGCAACCATTATTTTAACAGAAAGAAATAATCTACTTTCATTGTTTGGTTTTTAGATCTATCATATGTATCTTTTTTGTTAAAAATGGTCATTAGCTGAGCCTTGAGGCTGGATTAGGTAGTAGTACTTTACTATTGTCTGAAAAAACACAAATAGTCTTATGATTTTTGGCCCTAGAGGCATGGATAAGGTTCTTTCTCCTTTTGGCTCTTCAAAGACATGAAATAGCTTGCAAGTTGCAACATATATTAATTTCATCACCACAAGATTCTGAAAATTTTACTGTGAGAACATGCAGCTTGAAATTGAAATGGCTAACATGCCATGTTGCCTTCTTGCATATATATGAGACATGTCTTGCTCAGGCCTCATTGATGATGCAAATAATGTGCTGCAATTTCTCAAAAATAACTTATCTGAAAAAAATTGAGCAGGCCGGAACAAAACGTGATAAGTCAACCCTTGATGCTATGACGAACAGGATCAACAACTTGTTATCCAAGGTATAATTTCTTCCCTGTGATGTGGTTTGAACTATTGTCAGCACGGGGGTGCAGTGGCAAGGATGTTTTTGTTTGTCACTTAGCACATCAAGATCCAAAAACAAATGAAAGAAACAGGGGACATGAGCGTAATGGGAGTGCAGTTCTTGTCTTCTAAACCCCATTCTACATGCAAAAGTTGCATGGTATGAGTCAAGGTTTTCAAACTCGAGAATTTACATTGACTCATTTTATGTCCGAACGTCCGGTAAAGTCGATGTGTTAACTCAAAACGTATACTCGTAGATTTTATGTACATCACTATATTTATTTAATATTATATGTTATAAATTATTTGTGAAAAGTATTTTTTATATGTTAATTTCAAATGTAGTAAGTTCATTGGTCATATTTCAACTCATTCATATATGAATTGCATAACAATTCATCACAATCTACAAGTCGATGCAACACAAGTTAAAATGTAAAGAGATCGAAGTTTATACATCAAATTATCAAAGTAGTCACACAAATTGAAATATAAAGTATTTTTAGTTGTTAAATAATGAAGGTTCAATGCTATTTTCATTTCAATTTTAACCTCACATCTTGGTTAAATGTTTAAATTTTGCATCCAACGATTTTAACGATTTTACTTGTAAACTCGATCGAGTTTACCCGAGTTCAATTGAGTCCATATGAGTCTATCCGAGTTTAGCACCAAGTTCGATTCCACACTGAGTTCATTCGATTTCATGCCTAAACGCGTACAAGTTTACGCCCTCAAACTCGCGAGTTTGTGAACCATGATATGAGTACCTTGATTCAGCTGGTGGGACAGAAGAGAACTTAATTATTTTTCTTCAGATTTTAGAGTCTTTTGGCGTGCAAATGTTAATTTGGAGTGTATGCGATATGATATTTAGGTTCTTACTCGATGCAGGTAAGGTCTATTCGAATGTGTGGTTCTCTTGCTTCAAACCTCTGTGGTATCGCCTGTGGCAGGCTTGATTTAGGCTATGAGATAGGCTTTGGTGGTCCATGGTACGTTTCCTTAGTGGTTATGTTAAAAGCTTATTGTTGTTAATTTGTCTCCATTGAATTAATCATATCATCCATCAGGGATGTGGCTGCTGGAGCCGTGATCCTTCTTGAAGCTGGAGGGCATGTATTTGATCCGTAAGTAACATAGTACTTAATGTATTTTGGTTCAATCTCCAAGTAATATCTTTTTGTTTTGAGAGAAATCTCCAAGTACTATTAGCTGTTTAAATTAGTAAAATTGTTGATGCAATTCATTATTCATCAATTTAACAGCTCTGGCGGGGACTTCGACATCATGTCGAGGAGAGCAGCGGCGTCCAATTCCCATTTGAAAGATGCCTTCATCAGCGCGCTAAGAGAAACCGATGAGAATAACCAGTCCTAAAATCAAACAGCTTTCCTGCCATTCCACTCAATAATCTCGATGCTGATTTTCAGTTTGTCGTTCTCCATGTCATGCCCTATCAGGCCGTCGGTATCCATCAATATGCAGCTATTTAAGTTTATTATAATTTTTATCTGCGACCTTTTCCCTCCTGCGAATTGGCAATCATTCAATTTCGTGTGTTCAATAACCATGTCCAATAAGAGTTTCACGCCAAAGATTATGATTCCGAGCGTGTTGCAGTCTATTGCCTTGCATTTTATTGATGACTTTAAATCTTACCATCCTGGACGTCGTTTTGACCAGCAACACAAGAACACAGAATGCTCTGCAGTTGTATCCTCTGCTATGTGCTATGTTGTGCAGTTGGTGTAGACGTGGACTGGATAATTGGAATTTGCAAGTATTCATAATTTAGGCATGGCATTTTTTGTAAGGTTAAAATTAGTTGCTCTGGCAAGAAAGAATACATCATTTTGTGGTGGCAACCGGAAAGAATACATCATTTGTCATAAGTTCAAGAACAAGAACTTAATTATGGACATTGCATTAATCAACTATACTTTGGTAATTAAGCTAGCCATGTGGTTTATGAGCTGGATTGGTGCTTGTACACGGGGATGCAAAAATCATGAACGTTTGGATAATGTTTCGCATGATTTATGCATTTGATTATTGCTATGATTAACATGGCAATTATAATCACGATCTAAGTTGTTTAATTAGCACGTAAAGATTGACGCTTATTGATAATAATGGCGTGTGTAGTAATGCAGACTTCGCATTATAGATCATTCTAATATATAATCAAGTGAAGGGGGCCGACTAAAAGACTTCGCATTATAGATCATTCTAATATATAATCAAGTGAAGGGGGCCGACTAAAAGACTTCGCATTATAGACTTCGCATTACCGACCGTCGAGGACTAATTAAACCCGGTCCGACTAAAAGATCGACTGCGATCAAATAAAATGGGCCGGGCCGGGGCAAGCAGCCTGACCCTTTAGCATTTGACGCAGGAGCATGGGCTTATGGGGCCGGACGTGTCGGCTCACAGAAACTAAAAAAGGTGTCCACTATCCTGAATAAAGAACTCAATTTTGGATTTAATTAATTTTGGCGAGTAAGAAACAGATTAAGTTTCGTCGTAATAATTTGATAACACAAAATATTGTATAAAAACAAATTAATTATTTGAACTATTTTGAATTAATTATGTTGGATGTTTCTGTTCCCCAGTTATTCTTTCCCAAAATTTATTATAAATAAAATAAAGTAAAGAAATAGACAAAGTCATTTCGAGCCAATAAAGGGAGGATAGAGAAAGTTGATTCGAACTAACAAATTGAGAGAGAGAGAGAGAGAGAGAGAGAGAATGCGAACTTGATTCCCACTTAATCCCGTTTCATGCATTTCGTTGCTACGATTCTTTCGTGCTCGCTTTTCCGATTGATCGATGGGCTTCTCCAAAGCTCTGCTGGGTCACGTCCTCGTCCCTCACTGTCGATCTCTGCCGGCGGACTCTGCTCGTCCGCGAGCGCATCATCCGAGGACAGGCGCCGCAACAGCAGCAGCAGCACGAGGAGCTCACTGGACGACTGCGAGAGGAGGAATGCTAGTCGTAGCAGCGGGGCTGAGTTCCAACTCTTGCGGCTGCAGGCCATCCGAGCCGAGGCTTCGTTTGCGACGGCCGGGGCGCGGCAGGTTGCACATTTCATCCGCGCTGCAGTCCGATGAGCGACGCCATCAGCAAGAGGAGGCGGTGGAAGGCGAGGAGTTGCTTGTAGAAAGATCCAGTCCGGCGGAGGTAATCCATCAATTCCACTCCTTCCCCCTTCTCCACACCTCTTCGGCTTCCTAATTTTCAAAAGAAAAGGAATCCTCCGCAAGGTTTCAAGAGATTAAAGAATCAACGTTTAAGCAGTTGACGTCCCTAACTTCGCCAGATCCAATTAGTTTTTACGACTCTTGTAGCGCGGTCAAGTTCTTTGATCAAATGACAGATTTGGCCAACTTGGACAACTTTACTCTTTTATGGACGTTAATTTTCCATCGTCTGTAACAAGTAATTACGCCATCCAATACATAGCCATTTTATATTTTGGTGTACGTAACCTTACGCTGTCTGCTTCTAATTCTTGAAGGTGAAGCAAGAGATACAGAAATGTTATCAACTGGTGCACAAGCTCGGCAGAGGTGTTGTGTATCTTGGATCGTCGAGAATAGGAGAAGGCCATCCGCACTATGAACGAACAGTGCACTTAGCAAGGGAGGTGAGTGTATAATGTTTCTTCTGCCATAGAATGATCATGTACTAATGCTAAGTTGGTTGATTCTACTAAAAGCTGCTGAGGCCTCAAGTACCATAAAGGGCTAATTTTGGTATGCATTTGCTTTCTAATGATCTAATGGTGTCATTCTTGTTGCTAAATTTTGCAACACTTATGTTATCACGGTTAAGCTGCATTCGTTCTTTCATGTTATAGACTCCTAAGAATGAAATCCTGTCATTAATTTTAAGGGAAAAGTGACTTCATTAAATTTGGATGTTGCACATATCTCATTGTTGTCTTGATGCTGTATCTTATTGTTTTGGCTACTTGACTAATAAAATGAAACTATGACTTTGCAATGTAGAAACAAAAGGACTTTGCCTCTTTGTTCGAAGATTTATACAATTGGTATTTTAATTGTTTGCTTAATTGTTCTAGGTTGTTGTCATCAAAGGACAATGCACGTGGTGGAAAATCTAGTGATATACACATGCAAATGGAATCATTTGAATGATTGCCATCATATACAGAATAACAATGGGAAACTAATATTTAGCATATAAGGATCTCATCTTAAAGACTTTTCATCAACTGGTTGTCATGCATAATCTGATGCTAAAACAAGAGTGACATTTTGAATCCGTTATCTTCTTTATTCTTGCTAGCACTAGATTGTAGTAGATCAATATACTACTAAAGAGTGAAATATGAGTGGATATTAGTGCAAACGCTGAAAGAAGAAGGTTAGGATGGTTTACAGCTGTGCCAGAAACAGAAGCCTCGAGCAATATTGTTAATATTGCTACCTTACACTGAACCAAAAGATTGCCTCATGGTTGATCATTGGACCGTGTTAAGGTTGCTTTCAGAGACCACAAACCTAACTTTGACAAGATTTCATTTATTTACACCAATGACACCTTACTGCAACTACGTATTCATCGTTGGTTATGCCCTTGGATGGATAACCTCAAATTATGTGTGTGGAATTGTAATATGACATCTATACTTGAGTATCTTCAATGTTTACAGTTACATTATATTTCTTCCTCGTATCTTCCTAAATTTGTGCTGTGTAATAATTCATGAAACCATGTTGCAGATAGCTTTGCTTTTAGATTGCACCACATGGAGCGGAGTTGGTCCTGGTCTCATGGATGCTGCCGTTAGAGGTGCCCTTGAAGCAAATAAACCAGTTGGTGGATTCAAGATATCAAAGGAATCAGGCGACTGGAGTGCCTCAATCGTCCATCCCTATCTTCCTCCACAGACTTATCTAACATGCAGGTACTAACTTTAAGGTGCAGCACGATTGCAATTTGCAACTTCTGCATCAGCTTTTCCACCTTCGAAGACTTCTGCATCTTTGCATTTCAAAATCTCAGGTTTTTCTCAGCAAGGAAACATGGATTGGTTGATGCTGCAGTAAGGAACAACCCATCTGACATGACAGCTGTTGTGGCATTGCCCGGTGGTATTGGGACCTTGGATGAAGTGTTTGAGATTCTTGCACTCATCCAGTTGGCTCGGATAGGATCAAAGCTCCCGGTCCCTTTCTTGCTCATGAATTATGATTCTTTCTACACAAAGCTACTGGACTTTCTTGATGACTGTGAAGAATGGGGTACAGTTGCAAGAGGGGAGGTGGCCTCCCTGTGGAAGGTATGCAATGAAAACTCTGAAGCTGTGGATTATCTATCACAGTTCTATGGGCTCACCTCAGGACAAACTGAATGAAATTTAACAATGCGTTGAGAGCAAAGAGCTCATCATGAATTTTGCAATTTATTCACATGGAAGTGATGGAACCTTCTTTTTCTCATTGGATGAGAAGGATTGTCAACAATAATTTCAAAAGGGAAACACTTCTTATTTGGCTTAAAGGTACTAATAATTATATATGGTTTTGAACAAACTGACTTCGCGTATAAAACTATACTAAACATTTTTGGTTTGCCATAGAAAGAAGGATTGGAGCATGTACAAGACACATGAACATGGTTTGTTCTATTTGATCAAAATCTCACGTATGAAGTAGGGACAGATTTATTGAATAGTGAAATTAAATCTCAAAACTGAAGAGGCCGAACTCGGTCTTTACTCCTATCAGAGAAACAAAAAAATTGAGAGTACAAATTTAGACCGCCTCTTTACTTTGTGGCATACTCGTGCTGTGTATTTGGGCGTATGTTCATAAGATTGGTTGACACAACTTGATAGGGGCGTTGAGTATCATCATATTAGTCACGATTCATTCGGATTAATCAGATGTTAATACCTCTATAAATAAGAAAATAAAAAAATTGGCAAAAATATTTAAATCGGATGACCTTCAAACCTAAAAAACATCCTAATTTCAAAAGAGATGGCAAACGGTATAGGGAAACCTTTAATTTTAGTTACATTTCAAGAAAATCCGACCGTTTGATTGAGGAATATCTTTTAATTAAATAAACTAAGATAATATCATATTATTTGTATATTCTTATTTCCTTTTATGTTTGGTTCGAAAAGAATATAATTTTAAAATATAATATTTTATATTTATATTTTATTATGAATAGTTGATATCCATTAGTATTATAATAATAATAATAATATAATAATGTATGAATAAATAATAAAAAATAAAATAAAATTGAAAAAATGTTAAAAGATAAGAATATCTATATTCCTTTGTTTTGAAAGAATACACAGATTCTCATTCATGGGATAAAACTAGCGATTTCACTCTTTTCAATGTGATTTTTAAAAATTCAAAATTTGATCGCTTTATGCTTATTCTACGTGATGTTTGATTATATTATGAGGATATCGTAGCATTCTGTTGTTTATTCTCAAAACAAACGCCCAAAGGATCATTTAACTGAGATATTTTCAAAAGGATTTAATAAGTGATATCTCGTTTATTTATTTTTTGTGGGAGATATCTCGTTTATTAAATAGTTATAACTCAAATAAGGTGCGCTTTTGAATAGTAGCGATTAAATTATTATAAATAATGAATAATGGCAAGCAATTAAAGTATCATTATCAAGTGATTGATATGAATAAAAAAATGTTTGATAAATGTAGCATGTGAATTAATTGATAAATATAAGATGACCAAAAAATATAAATAATCATTTAAATTATTTGAATTATTCGTTCATTCTAAGTATAAATTCAATTTGTCATAATAATATATATTTAATCAAAATAAGTTTTAGCACCAAACAACTATAAATTAGAAAAGTAATAATAATAACAAAGAGTGACATATATACAAATAGTAACAAACAATAACATATATTTGAAAAATATTTAAACGTTAATAGCTACTTGCTATAATCTATATATAATATAAAGCCATGCATAATGACATTTTTGTAATTAGTTTTGGAGCTCTCTCCTTTCACCATTCCTTCTATCTTTTTTTCTCATTTTTTTTAATTATCAAATTCTTTATTCAATATTTTTTATGTAACTCTCACTTTAATTGTTTTAATGGCATTATGAAGACATTAAACTTCACAATGTCATCATTAATTACATCCTTTTTAATTTATTATTAAATTTAATTTAAGGTACTTTAGAATATTTAATATTTCCATTTGAAATTATTTCTTCTTTAAATTACATCAATTAAAATCAATCTCTCTCTCTCTCTCTCTCTCTATATATATATATATATATATATTATAATATAATATGAAGCCATGCTTCATGGCAATTTTATAATTACAGTGAGGAGCTCTCTTCTTTCACAATTCAACCATTCTTTTTTGTAGATTTACTTTTACAAGAGAATATTAGCATATTAATAATTTTTAAGAGAAATTAATATTATTTTTAGTAACTATTTAATGGAATAATTTATTAATGAATAAAGTTGTAAGTTATGATAATATTTGACTTTTCATTTTTCGTAACATATATAATAAATTATAAATTTTATTATATTTGTCAATTTCAATTTTTTTCATAACATAATATTTGTAAGTTTTATATTTTTTCTCCTTTTTTTTGCTAAATTCATGAAAGGCCAAAATGCTTTCTTTTTTCTCTATCTTTTGACGTACCCCTGCATTTCAAAATGCCATCCCACATTCCATTGTCGTAAAACGTCCAACGTTTCACTTTTTCCCTACATTTAAAATGGAGGAACAATGTTGTTCCTCCTTCTGCAAGGCCTCGCCCACGTCCACCGGCAGGAAGCTTCACGCGGTTGGTTTCAGCATGAACCTAATGGGGATCTTGGTGAAGCGTTGCTGGAGGGCGTCGAGAGGTTGTAGGCGGGATCGGTGGAGATGATCAACACCGACTGCTGCACCTACGACAGGAACGTGGCTAGGATGGTGTTGCACGTCGTCTTGCCCATGTCGCCCTTTCCGCTGGCGAACACCCACTCAAGGCTCTGGGATCTTGGTGAAGCGTTGCTAGAAGGCTCGGAGAGGTGGTGGGCGGGATAGATGGAGATGATAATAATTTGTCTATGTGCGACATTAAATGATAATAATTTGATTTGCTACATGAAAGTTGTGTTTGTAAATAATGACAAAATTTTCATGCTAAGCTCAATTAGGAACACTTATATGAATCATTTCCCCTACTTTAGCGGAGAGATTGTTTTCAGGATTCAATCCATGATCTCTTAATAGAAGTAATAAAACTGTTAAGTTGGGTTCGTATTAACGTGAAAAGATAAGTCGTGTTTGTACTGCCTTTATTATTTAGTTTCTTATGGCTTGAATTGAGGTGCTACTACATCCAAAGTTGTTTAGATTACATGCAATTTTATCTTGTGTTAATCAACAGCGAGATTGGAATGGTGCTGGTACTCACACAAACTACAGGTATCAAATTGTTGTCTTATAATTCGTTGCCTTTGACAGAAGAATTAATTATTGTGATCTTTAAATATATGACACTTGATTTGTCAGTATTAAATCAATGACAAATGACGACGAATATGAATCATCAAGAAGTTCATCGAGAAACTTGGTTTGAGGCACAAGGAGCACATTGCTGCATATGGTGAAGGCAATGAGCGTCGTCTCATTGGCCGACACGAGATTGTTCATATTAACACTTTCTTATGGGTATACATATAGACTAATCATAAAATGCATTTATCAAAACTCATTTAAACTACAAAAGAGAAAAAAAAAGAAGAAAAAAGAATCAATCTTGACTCATCGCCAGCTTCAAACATAGATCGCTATGATGTCACTTTCATGATCACTGAGACTACCATCCTCTGGAAACCATGAGACATTGCAAACTTCTTCGAGTTCGTGAATTTGCTTTTGGAGATTCAAATATGATGTGCTTTTATTTTACACTAAACTTCTTCATCCCTTTGTCGGTTGGGGTTGAGTCTACTGTTCTATTGGATTAGGTAGACATGTGTGTTTAGTTAGTATCACTTTGTTCCCTTGCTTCTTTTTAATTTCACTGTATCTCCCCACAAATAATAATAAGAGAGCAAGCGTATTATGGGCAAGCAAAAGAAAATTTGTTGCAATATGTTTTTACCCAATTGATGAACTAAATTGTTTGTACCCTAACAATTGTCATTTGCCTATTTTTTTTCTTTTTTCGTGATATAAAAAACTAATTTCATTAGATCTCAACTACTATTTCAGAGCATGTCTCTTTTTCAACTCTTTGAAGTGCCAATTTCAAATATATACAATTGATAGTACCATCAAATCCAATGCAATTAAGATGAACTATATATCTGATGAATTCAACTGAAGATAAAATTAAATTCAATTGCATGCAATAATGTGATCACTTTTAATATCTATCTAAATATATTTATTTCAATCACTATCAAAATTCTAAGTCATAATCTCTAATGTAAAACCTATATTTTAACATAAAAAGTTAAAATAATATATTTTAATATGTTTTCTATAATTAATGAAAATTGTACGATCCACGATTGTGTTTTCTCTATCTTCCATTAAAAATAACACAAAATTCATATTTAAAGGTCACAAAGCACCTTTAAACTTCACCATATAAAATACTTATTAAATATTAGTAAAAGCAAAAGATTTTTTATAGTCATTTTAAATATTATAAAATGTGGCCTTAACTAAAATATTGTTTTCAAACTTATAAGATTTATACAAGAATATTGTATGTTACAAAAATATTACTAATATTTTATAATTATAATAAAATATAAAATTATATTTTATAATATGTTTAACTTGCACTAAGCGCGAGGTTGTTCCCTAATTATTTATATCTGCCAAACATAATATGCAACGCTTTAACTTACTCAATACGTTATAATTTGTTGTTTTAAATGTTATTTTTAAGTCAATCCAAATAAAACCAACAGATAATTCACCAAACACTTCCAAATCTTCAAACTGACAGGGCAACTGACCAACCATGGAAGGAAACGAGACAGCAGTTTTGATAATTCAGCAAGAACGGGAGACATTTCATTCCACTGTTAGTGAGAGAACGATTGTAAGATATTGCTCCCAATCACAAAAAGAAAATTAAAAATAAAAAAATGGATACATTGATGTTAAGATGTAAAACTGAAAGGTAGAAGCTGTCATGGGTGAATATCCTCCTATACACGCCGTGGGGACAACTGCCTCTAAAAGTTGCCACTTCTCTAGTTCAACAAACAGAATCCCCACTCTATATGTCTTCAGTTGTTTGACCCATACCTTTTTCATTTTCTGTTTCTTTTTTTTTTTTTTGTTTTTAAACTTACACTTGGTATATCTAACAAGAGATTAGACAAGGAACAAGAACATTGCTCACTTGTCTATCCTTAGGTTATCACAAAGATGGCCAAGTTCAGGTCTGGCTTCCACCCATGAGGCGAAGCTTGTTTCGGTTGGAGAAGTGCAGTATAAGTAGGACCTGAAGACAATAAGAAAGAAGTATCGCCTGCAACATTAGGAAAAAGGAGGAAGTATTAGAACTCCAGAACATATTTTGTAGATCTAGATGCGAGTATGTTATGCCTAAAATTCAATAAAGATGGAAAACCTTTAGATAATCGAATGTTTATTGCGGTAAAAATGATCAGACTAAGTAAACCTGAAAGATCCCTAGTGCTGTTCAGGATATATAGCTACAGAAACATTAGGAAAAAAGTTTTACACTACAGAGTTTGAGTAATACAGAAATCATCCAAAAAGTTTCAGCAAACACCTGAGTTCTTCAACTTCAACAACAACAACAACAAAGCCTTATCCCACTAGGTGGGGTCGGCTACATGGATCATACGACTTCGTTGATCCATGTTCATGAGATTCGACAGGGTTTTACGCTGACTGTCGAGGCCTAACACAACCCTCCTCCTTTATCCGGGCTTGGGACCGGCTATAAAACATAGGCGGAGTTCAACTTCAAAAGAAACAATATCTCAAATGAAATTTGAAATATGTTCATGGACACAAACTACAGGCCTTTAATATTTTTACTAGGGGGAAAATATAAAGATGAACGATATCAAATTGAGAGAGGACAGCAGAATACGGACATACTAACCTTAAAGCTTTAATGCCCATGTCCATCAGGTAGGTCAGAGCTTCATCATCATCACTAGGACATTTCTCAAGCAGCTTCCTATACTGCAAAATATCATCTCGCAAATGTCCAGCACCAGCACACCTTTGACAGTCAAAACAAATACTCCAATTCAAGAAACCGATGAAAAAAGGAACAAAATTCTAAGAGAACTGAACTTGTAACTTCAGGTTTGATCAAATGCCTAGATATTTTCCAACTACATAGTGAAGGGTCTCTTGTGCCAGCGCTTATGCTGCAAACCAAGTCCCATGAGAAGTAACACAGCTCATCGTGATAAAAAAATATCACTATATATTCTGAATTAGCCAATTAAAGAATCAAATGCTAGTGTTAGAGCAATGTAATATTGCACATCCATGAAAAAATAAACTCTTCATTTGAGCATGAAAAAAAAAATGGGGACATTACAAAATATACTAATCAATATTTGCAAAAAGCCCCACTGGATTATGTAATGACATGATAACCGTACCAAAAATCTCAAGTAGGGGGTGTTCAAATCCCGACCCAACCCTGGACCCAACTCACCTAATTTTGATGGGGTCCAATCGGGTCGGTTCACACCTCTTTGGAGGGTTGTATCCACTCTCAATTCGGGTCGGGTGGTCGGGTTACCCGACCATCACTTTTTCTTTTTTTTAATTTTTTTTACTTTTTCTATTATTTAATATAAAACTATTATATAATATTTATTTAAAAAGCATAAAATAATTGGTTGAACATTTAAATATTATTTTACACATTTTAAATATTTTATTTTAATATTTTAAATTTTTTTGTATAAAATATAAGCAGAAAATTAAAAAAGTAAAAAAACATAAAAAAATTGGGTCTTCGGGTCATCTCGGGTCGAAAAATTATGACCCATGCCCGTCCCGACCCAAGGTTGAATTGAGGTGGGGTCAGGTCCGACCCAACCACTGACCCAGTCGAGTCATCGGACTCGCGGGTCGACCTGACCCGCTGAACACCCCTAATCTCAAGTTTAGTCTCTACTCATCCAAAATAACATGACACAATATCAAGTTTATGATGGAATTTTCCGCTTGCTGGCTTAACCATGGAATCCTTCTCTTATGTACCACGCTACTTTGTACCCCCAAAGCCCCCTCGGGGAGGGGGTAAGGGGATTTGAACGTATTCCCCCAAGCCCATACCGTTTCGTTTTTGTTTATAATTGGAGGAGGGGGTAAAGGGAAACATTAGATCCTGGAACTTTGAGTCTCTAACCTTCAAGTAATTGAAAGAAGTTGCTAAAACAAGATAATGTAGCTAAGGAGGTGACCATTTTGTTATTATACTACTTTTTTTATATGAGCATGTAATGAAAGCCTGTTGACCCATAATACATAAATAAAATCTCTCTGTGTACAGCTGCAAAATTATGTGGATTGAATCACAAACACCTCTTGAGGGGTTTTATAGAAACTGAAGGATTAACAAATTATTACGTATAAATAACTACTGAAATTTGTATGCTTTTATCATAGTTGTTACTTGTTAGGATAATCCAACCTATGTTATCAAGACTTTAGGGCCTTAAACACTTATACGGGAACTGTAAGAATTAAGAATTATTGAAATAGCAATGTGTCATCATATTCAAATAGAGAAAGGCACAACACGAGAAACACTTCCCAAGGCTCTTTTCAGGAAGCATACCTTTCTATGACAATGTCAACTTCTTCTTTGCTCTTTGGCCCATATGCCAAAACTCTAGTAAGACTTAGAATGTCACGATAGTCGCCCAATTTAAGGCCGTCTTCAAGGGAAAGCCTAAGGGGTAAACTTTCAGAACATGCTGACATAGAATGTCTGTCCTGCGTTTTCTCTGCCATGAATTTCACATCAGCACTAAGTCGAAGGCATGTAATAGCCATTGCATAAGCAACTCCCCCATATCCTGTGTGCGAGACAAAAAGATAATGCCTAGCAGATCTGCAGAGAAGACTTCAGTTATCTACTATTCAGAAAAGATTAAAAATTCAATTTATCTAACTGGTACGCACTCATCTTGACAGTATTGTATTGCATCCACATCTACAGCTAATGCTTCTTTTTCTCGTGTAAGTGGTATTCTTTTATATACAATGTTGTATCCTTCCTCTTGTAAGGTTGAAAATACTTCAGCTGGCGTTTTTACATCATTTAATGCAATCTGTTCCCAATAACCAATCACACTAGTCTCATTCGATGCTGGGTTATACTCTTCTCTATGCAAAAGCATTCGGCCACCACATTGGGATGCCTCAGCATATATATCTTCTTTCATTCGTGCTTCCATGTGTTCAACCTGCAAATACACAGTCACTTGAGCACTACCTACAGTATGAATTGGCATGATGTTACCAGGACGTACTCACCAGTGGCCCAGTTATTCCAACATGCTTAAGTGTATCAACAGGTTGATCTAACTCTCTAAGAACAAAGGGTACACCCTTAACATAAACAACAGCTTCCTCCCTAAGGTCAGTTATTATAATTTTCTCAGTGGTGTTTGTGCCATCTGCAATTTTAGCACCTAGATAGGATAGTACTGTCTTAGCACCAAGAATTGTTGGAGTTGCCATGCCATAAACAGGATAACCATCCACCTGAAAACAGGCTGTTAGATAAAGACTGAAAAAAAATAGCCAAATCTCCACAAGTGACATCAGTATTGACAAACAAGAGTTACCTTGTAAATTTGAGGTTCACCATCCAACTGCATACCACTAGAGGTTTTTTGCCCAGGAAAGAAATACATTTTCAGAATGGAACCTTTTCCCAACACAGATCCATTACGAGATTTGACTATTGCCTCCATCATGTCTCCATTCTGAGATTCATATGTTGTTTTAGGTTCCTCCTGGTGTCAAAAAAAAAACAGAATCATTTCCTAATACATGGAAAACAGGACAGTATAAAATCTCAGCAAATCCTAGAAAGTTCAGCAGAAAAAATTTTCAGCAAAGGTACTTTACAGGAACAGTGAAAAAACGCCCAGGACGCAGTCGTATACTCCATTTCATAGTCTGCACCTCTGGCCTTCGGTGCAACCAACTTTTGAAAGAAATTTTAGTTTCTCCTTGACCACAAAACCCATCAAATGCTTCACTTCCAAGGTATGCTGCGAAAGCAATTAATTTGAAGTAACGTTCCAAGTATTCAGCACCACGATTTAATGCAACCCTTCGTACCCTTGGTTCAACATGTTGATGGTTGATCACTTTCCTGTACTGCAGGACAGCTTGTCTAATGTTCTGCAAGGCTGAGCATCTGTCAATAATACGATCTAAAGCTTCTCTACATTCAACACCATTTTCAAATAGTCTGGTAATCTTCCTGAGTAGAAGGATGTCATTTATCTGGAAAGCGCGAGGTGGCTCTTTCTCATATTCAGCATCCAGTAACTTTGATTTCTGTGGACCTTGATCGCCTATGAATTCTTCACCACTGGAGTAGCCAATGTGCACCTCTTCATTGTAAATATCAACCCTCTGCATTCTAATAGGTCTCCCAAAATCAATTCGAAGCTTCAGGAGACAAGCAATCACGGTGCCACTAGTTGTCCTGCCACGCCCCATCTGTGACAACATGACTAGAACTAAGTGGAGTTGCATTTGGTTCAGATATCCAACTAATCATATTCAGCATTCTGATAAATACAAGATACCAAATGAGGTTTATACCTGGCAATTGAAAACAAAAGCTGTGCCCTTGGAAGAAGAAGCAATATTGGATGCAATTGTATCAAAATCCGAGCTTTTAGGAGCTTTGCCATCAGTAATTGGAACGCGTGCATATTTAATAGGAAGCCCTTCAGCTTCCAAAAGTCTGTAGACTTCTACTGGAGTTTGAATGGCTTCAGCTTCTATCTGTTCCCATGCATCAATTATTTGACCATCATCTGTCTCACGGATGACCATAATAGCACCTCCATAACGTGCCGCTTCACGAAGAATGTCCTCTTTTAGTCGTGCTTCCATTCTTTCTACTCTCTCCCGATCAATTCCCTGACAGGCCATACATGATATCAACAATAAGAAGTATGTTATTCAATGGAAACAATCAGCAGATAACATATATATAGTCCATGAGGTAAAACATGAAGTCATGTTTCCAGTGAGAAACTTTCAGAAATATCAAAAGAAATATATATATATATATATATATATCAATAATATGCTGACCTGTCCCAAAAGAATAAATGAAATGGAAAATATAATTTGAATTAGTTAAAAATGTAACCATCTTAAATGGAATTACCGTATATTCTAACATGTTTTTATATGGCCTTTCTACTTCACGCAATACAAAAGGTTTTCCATTTATATAGATTACTGGCTCTTCTCTCATATTATGCCATAAAACTGGGCGTCCTCCTTTATTGCCACTTATTTTCTGTATTACAGCACGGATACCATCAACAGTTGGATTTGCAACACCATAAACAGGAAACCCAGGAACTTCACGAAAATTAGGTGCACCCTCCACTCTTTCTGGCAAATTAACATTCTGACAACCAGGACAGTGATCACTTTTCAATACTGTCTGACTTCCAAGTACTTCCCCATTCCTCATAGCAGCAACTATGCTCATCTCACATGGGCGACCATCAGCAGACTCAACAATGTCCTTTAGAGAATGTTTCAAGTTTGAATATCCTAGTGCGCCCATTGGATCTCTCCTTAGCAACCTGGACAAAAATACAAGTATTGATCAACACCAAAACAAAATTATCACTTAACCTTTAACGAAAACAGAAAATACAAAAGAGTACTGGAAGAAAAGAAAGTGTTACTACTGTAACCCATTTTAGTTTGTGGTAGTATATTGTGACATATTTTACGTTTGTTTGGCTGCGAGTGAAAGGAAGATAAAGGAGGGAAAAGGGAATCCGTTACTCTTACTTGGTTGAATTTAAGTTCGAGGAGAAAGTCCCCTTATTTCCTCTCCATTTTTCTCCAACACTTCATTTTTCTATCGACCTCAAAATAAGGTGGAATTGGAGAGAAAGAACTAGTGACCATGTATTTTCTGTTTTAACCATATCCAATTGAAATATAAATACGTATATAAAGAACATATTTATCCAAATAATATTATTACTTAACTTTTATTTTGTTCTCTTCTCCTTAATTATTTCATCCAAACAAGGTGAATACTTTCACCCTCATTCACTTTCTTTTCCTTCTCCAGTTTTCTCCAACACTTCATTTTTCTTTCAACCTCAAAATGAGGTGGAATTGGAGAGAAAGAACTAGTGACCATGTATTTTCTGTTTTAACCATATCCAATTGAAATATAAATACATATATGAAGAACATATTTATCCAAATAATATTATTACTTAACTTTTATTTTGTTCTCTTCTCCTTAATTATTTCATCCACAAGGTGAATACTTTCACCCTCATTCACTTTCTTTTCCTTCCTCTATTTTGTCTTCCCTTCTCCTTAATAATATTCAATCAAACAGGCCCATGTAAAACTAAAACTCAAAGTCGTTACTTGGAATGTTAATCATCGACTCCTGGCCAAACCTGGACAATATACTTAACTAGAAGGTTCCTTGTGACATTGAGAACCATTTATTCTTTTAAGGTTGTCAGGTTACATTCATTCTGTCAAAAGTTTCCACAAGCTCACCTACGAAGGATACTGTAAAGTTCGGGTCTTGCTCTCATCCAGTCAGAAAAACTTATTCGATTGGTTGAAATAGAAAGAAATGCAGCTCTTTCAGTGTGGATATAGACAGCAAAGCAGATCAGGAAATAATATCGTTCCAAATATTCAACAAAGAAGGAAAGTGATGCCTCCCTCTTCATCTCATCTGCTTGGCGAAGAATACTACTGCGGTAAGTGGCAATGGCTTCTCTCAAGTTCTGTTACATAAAACACAGAAATTTTGATAAAATTTTATACATTTATCTAAAAGTAGTTGGATCTTTAACTAGAAACTATGGATGACTGAATGTAAAGAGCTCAAGCAGTACCTGCATAGAGTCACATTTATCAATGACTTTGTCCACCTGCTTCTTTCCTTCTACTCCACCCTACAGAAACGCTCTAAAGATTGTCAATTTCTAAACGATACATGATGAGTAATCATGAATAGACCTCTGTAGATCTTTTACCTCTAAAACACGAATTAAGCTTCTAATCACCACATATTCACCTCTGCGAATTGCCTCCTCAGAAGTCGGGATAATGTCACTGATGTTAGTTCCAGCATCAAAAACTTTTCCCACCGAATTTGTTCTTGGAATACCTACTTCGTCGTGCGTGTGATATCATGCACACAAAAATCATTAGCAGGTACTTAAAGAAAAAACAGATTTCATAATCAAATCATTCCAAGTTATCAAAGCAAAGAGTGGTTGCCTTGTATATTAGAAAAACAAGAAGTACTGTGGAATATTCTAGAATTTATCACAACAACAACAAAGCCTTATCCCACTAGGTGGGGTCGGCTACATGGATCATACGACGCCATTCCGCTCTTAAGTTCCAATTTTATCAGATATCTCCAAAGAGACAGAATACGGCTACATGGATCATACGGCTACATGGATCATACCCGGGCTCAGACATTTTTTTTTTTTGCCGACCCCACCTAGTGGGATAAGGCTTTGTTGTTGTTGTTGTATCTCCAAAGAGACAGAATTCATATGACAGTCACATGAATCACTTAAGCAAAGAATTCCTGGAGTAACATATGCCATAGGATTCCGAAATCCCAAATAGTAAAGTTACCTGAGACACCTAATCGGTTGAGATAAACGAGTGTCGCTATGACCATGCCAGTTGTTGTTCTTCCACGACCCATCTGGCAGTTAAAAACTATTTCAGTATCCAGATTCACTTTAGAGATTCCATCTACCTGCAACAAGCAAATATAGCAGTTAGATAGGTCTAGCAAGGGAGTTGATGGCATGAAAAAGAATTAAGTTTTTTTATAGGCTAAAATCATAGGTCACACAGTAAAGACTTGCTCACCAAATTGTCGAAGTCCCCTTCCTTTGGAGACTTTTCATCAGTAATTGGAACACGCTCATAGTGAACCAGATAACCTTCTAATTGTAGTTCTTCATAAACCTATGATTCAGAAGAAAATAGGTATTTCACATAAAAAAGGTAAAAAGGTAATCTTTTTGCATCTCATTTCACATCAAAATAGTCAGCATCAACCTCCAAATTTGGCCGTGCATTCAACCAGTCCAATCAAAATGAACCAAAACTAAGGTTCATTGTCCGAGGAAAATTTTCCTCACTTTCCTACATTTTGTAACAAGAAACGTTTCAATCAACGAAAAAAATGAATTCTGCTTTATTAAAGTTTAAAGAAATATATGGGGGGAATAATTTCCTCTTGAAAATCACAAAACATTTTCTGCTTCGCACCCTCTTCAAGTAGTAAATTATGAGATTAAAGAATTTTTTAAGCAGCCTAACGTACCATTTTCTTTCTCTTCTCAGATGTTTTCTGCCAGTTATAATTTTGAAGGTCCTCAGCAACGCCCAAGAAATTGGTTTTGCAGTATAAAAAAACCAATGCGGATAGCTATACAAGCCATGAAGATTTCTAATGTCTTATAGTTCTAAAAAGATTATCCTCAAAAAAATTCTAAAAAGATACAAATTGCATCTTCATGCTTAGTGTTTGCAATATTGTAACTTCAGTTCTCGACCATCGTTAAAAAACTCTAGAGTTATAACTGACATAGAATGTCGGAGAAGAAGAAAATGGCATGTTAGACCATCTTCATGCTTGTTTTGCACATTCATCAATCTCTTAAATTACATTTTATGTTTTTTCATTCTTAAAGACTACAGGAAAATAGGAAATTAAACTACTTATCCGTAACTAATTGTCTTCCAGAAATTCTTAATGTAAGACAACTGGACCAACTGAAATCTTTGCTTGCCTCTTTCAAGCACCAGAAAAACCCAAAAAAAAAATGAAAATTTTGAACCAATCGATTTGGGCCTAACTTGACCCTAGTCCATTGTCAATCCAATTGCAGATCATATCCAACAAAACACTACTCCCAATTTTAGGAGTCACTTGAAGAAGAAATATTAAGATTAGAGCAGGGACAAATAATGAATAGGATCGTTTAAGGTCCTAAAGTTTGGTACAGTTATTCTTCTCAAAAAAAAAAGGTTTGGTACAGTTATACACCACTTCAGATATCTGCAACCAAATTGAGGTTTGTTTTTCATTTTAGTTTTTTTTTTCCAAATAACAGATAGTCTTACCTCCAAAGGTGTTTTAATAGAGTCATGCATCACTGGTTCCCATTGGTCTATCATCTGTCCATCTGGCAATTCATCAGTCACAAGGATTTTATTTCCATATCTACCAAGTGAAAGTTCTGATAAGAAAGATCAGCAAGAAAATTAAAATAAACAGGCTGAGATGGTTATGATGATATACATACAATGCAGCTTCCAACAAAATGTCTTCTTTTAGTCGAAATTCCATTTGCTCAACTCTAGATCTGTTGATTCCCTGCATAAAGGAAATTTTACTTGATCATGAGGTGTTTTATTTTTCTTTTGAAACACTATCTCACTAAAAGCAATATACTCTTCTTAGTTGTTACTTCAAAGAAGCAATTACTAACCAAACAAAAGTTATATAAAAAACCTTTCACATTTTCAATGAAGAATACAATTAAAAAATAAGGCATAAGAAAGAAAATTACAGCTTATCCTGTTTTCACACTGATCCAACTATTTGAGGGATTGCAATAATAACAATCTTTTTCCAGGGCAAAAAACTAACAGAATTGGATGTACTTGAATCCCAAGACTTAAATAAGGGCAAAAAGAGTAACAGAAAGAAAGGACAAAACGAAAATGATCTTTCACAATTCAATAAGCATGTAAGGAAATGACTAGTTTTTTGAAGGGACGTAAGGAATAAGTATAGAAATGAATTATTTTGATGGCGGACAATTTCCACAAACCGTGTACTCAAGATTGGAGAAAGGCCTCTCAACATCTCTTAAAACGAAAGGGCGACGATTTATGTAAATAACCTGTATAAAAAGTAATACACTATATTAAGTACAGGATTTAACATCCAAATGCTCTAATGTCCACGTCGAAGCAGATAGACAATCTTACAGGTTCTTCTCGCAGGTTATACCACAGCACTTGTTTCTTCTTTCCATTCTTTTGTGCTCCAATATGATTGAGGACATTCCTGATTCCATCAATAGTAGGTATAGCAACACCATGGACATGCAATGAGCCAGCCTACAAAATTGTGATCACTTTAGAAATAATTGCCTTTTGTAAATAATAGGCATATTCAGCAAATATATGCCAAGGAACCATTCTGATAAGAAGAAGATTGCAGAACCCTTAAAGTAAATGGATAGGCAGTGGGGGATTGCACACTTATGCAAGGAGTTTGAAAAACAAAAGGAGGCGGTGGTTCTTTCAATGAGTTCACCGATGCAATATTTTTTTAAATATGAGAGGATCCCTAACAAGATGTAGGCATTCAGTTTTAATGAGCGGATAGTTCATCGATGCAATTAACTTTGATAACAACTCGAGACACACTCACTTTTATCACACAGTATCATATTTTATTACTCCATGGAGAAGTCAAAATTGAATAAGAATTTCACATTTTCTATGGGAAATGTTTGCATGTTGCATATCATTTTTCAATTTTGACAAATAAATTTTAAGATTCACCTGCAATGTTTAGATATCAGGATTTAGATTTGGTCATCCTAAATGCTCCAGATAGCCAATCTTCATGCTTCTTGAAAACTAATGTTATTAACTTTTGAAGGATGATAACTTTGAATCTTATTCAGATCCTTCTTTTATTCAATCAACTGCGTGAAATATATATTTCACATTCTTCAAAAACTAAATCATATTTAAAAAACAAACAAATTTTCCAAGATAAATCGTGACAAAAGGAGGTAATGTTTCCACTAAAGTGTGGAATTTTATTACAAAATGTTCAGTTTTGACATAATTATGGGGAAAATACTTTTTTAAGAGGGAAAATAACACACTAGGCATGTATTACTATGTTACATCTTATGTCCCAAGTGCACAATAAATGTGTGTGACACATAAGACATGTCTATCATAGCATAAACCAGTCAATGAGCATCCAAGGACATTTGAAGTATATTCTACCAAGATGCTCAGTTTTGAACAACTGAATTTTATCACAGGAAACCTCAAACTTCAACAGTAACACAAAGGGGAACAAATGATGTCAAGCACATCAAAATATCGTTGTCATACAAAAGCACTCACACTCTCCTCTTAAGCAATATCCTAGCTTTCTAATATATGAATAATGTCAGAAATCCATTTAGTCATATATATATATGATTTAACAAACTTCTGAAATAGTTCATAAATATTGCAAAAGGAATGTCAGAGAAGACATTGTTCTTATCAAACTTTTTTTTAGAAGAGTTCGTATCAAACTTTTATATTATATGAATAATGTCAGAAAACCATCTAGTCACAAATGTGCATGATTTAACAAATTTCTGAAATAGTTCCTAAATGTTGTAAAACAAATTTCAGAGAAGACAATGTTCTTAAAGAACATATAAGGTTTATGGTTTGTTTTCTCAAGGCAGACTTGGCTTCTTGCATACTTGGATGAACCCATGGACACATAGACTAATTGATTCTGATACATCTTGGATATAGATGAACAATCCAACTTGCTTTTTCCAATAAAATCAGGTCTTGATGGAAGGACTAAATGATTCATTGCCTATGAAAGTGGATGCAGAACTTCAAAATAGGAAGAACTTTCAATTTGATATTTCATATGAGAGCTGACCATTTAATCTTAATGAATAAGCAAGCCTCAATTCATTGTTATTAATGTCTAATACAATTATGTAATAGTGAACTCTGAGGAATAACAGTAAGCCTCCTTTTAACCAAAAAAGAAAAGAAACACAAATGAATCATGGTCGAAACCCATAACTATCAAACCACTCGCACATGTTAAAAAGTAGATAACAAATCAGGGATGTTGGTGAAACTTATCCAAGCACGTAGATGAATGCAATGATATCTTACACTTCATTCACAAATTTTGCAGATTAGGATTATTTCGGATAAAAAAGGAAGCTTGAACAAATATGACTTCTGGTCTAGACCACATACCAATCGCACATGAAGCAAAAATAAATTTCCAGCAAATCTATCGTCAAAATTTCACAGCAGACATAATAGCAGGATTACCAACCATAATTAGCTTACAATTCTGTCATGCTATTAGTATCTCATGTATCTCAGATCAGCATTAACATGAAGTGGCCACAAATGGAGGATTAACTTCGGATAGTAACAATTAAGGTAATACTGCTCATGCGAGGTTCAGTGCAATCAACAGAAGTTGGACCTAATGTTGACTTGAACTCCACATGATAATCATCTAGTCATTATTGCTAAAACACATATCCAGATCAAAACATCAACCTGCGGGAAAAACACGCTAAGACATTTCGAAGCAAAATTCTCTATCATAATTCTAACCCCAAAAGTGAAAATTCAGGAAGTGTCACTTCCAGTCGAACTTAAACATCACAATTTTTGCAGCTTCATGGCATCATAAAGATATGGTGAACTCAACTGTCATCTGTTCAGCGAACGGAATAGGCGTCACCCAGAAGAAAGATGGTTACTTGATTAGATATCAAAATAGTCACCGAAGTAACTAATGTTTAACGCTCTCTGACGGTTGTAAGCATTGGACGCACAGGCAGGCAGGCAGGCAGGGAATCGAAAGAGAGAGATATCGACATGGACAATTATATATATATGAAGTGAGAAAGAGAGAGAGAGAGAGAGAGAATTACCTGTCTGTAATTGGGAGCTCCGTCGATTTGGGGGGACAAGCGCTTGTTTTGGCACCCGGGGAAATGGTCGCTCTTGAGGATTGTCTTCTTGCCGAGAACCGATCCCCCCCTGTAGTCCATGACGTGCTCCGGAGGCGGCGGCGAAGACCTGGACGCCATGACGTCGTCGTCCGTCAGCTCCACTCCAAATCGTTATCGTATCGCGTCGTGTGTGTCGCGACGTGCTCGACAGCGGCAGAGCCACCGACAGCGGGGAAGCAGGGAGAACCGGCCCTTACTCCGTCCTACTTCTCCAGCGAGATGTCCAAGAGCTCAGGCGGAGGCCCTCGGACACCTCATGCAGCAGCACCGACGAGGAGGACGAGGACGACGACGGCAGCAAGAAATCCCGAGCGATAGAGAGAGAGCAAATGAATCGAGGAAGCGAAGAGAGACGGGAGGAGGGTGGATAGACGGGGGGAGCAAAAGGGGAAGAAAACCAAAATGGGAGTGGAAGAGGAAGAGGAGGACGACACCACCCAATAAAAAGGAAGAGGGAGAGGGAAGGGGAGGAAAGGAAGAGGGAGGCGATAAGGACAAAGGGGAGCAATATATAGGAAGAGTGGTGGTGGCCATCGGGAGGCTTTTGCTATATGTTGTTGTTGGTGACGACTGGAGGGAGGCGTCGGAGGAGGGGGGGAGTGGGGGTGGGGGTGAAGGGCACCCACCCCACAGGCCACTCGACCCGCTCCAATTCCCACGCAATCCAACCAACGGAGCACGCGATCGAGAGAGGCGAAAACTGGCAGCCACGAGGGATGGGTGGGGGGTGGGGTGGGGCGAAGGATATTCCTCCGCACCGCTGCTTCGGGAATCTCGTCCCTTCCGCTCAGCAAATCCCCCGACCTCAAACAAATATGGAAAAAAAAATCCCATTAATGAACACATAAAAATCTTAATGACTTTTCTTTATCTCATTAATAAAAAAAATTTAATGAATGTGTGTCAAACAGCCTTTGTATCGGAAAGCGAACTTTTTTTGCAAAAGTTTGTGGAAGCTCAGTCATTGCGAGGACTTTATAACTTGCGAGAACTTGCCATTTTTTCTCTCTCCCTCTTTCCTCTCCACTCGCGCCATATGCCACCTCCTTCCATCGACATCATCGGAAGAAGGGTCGAGGGAGCGGACGACTGAGTGGAGGACCTCGAGGGCGGCAAAACAGAGGCGGTGGCGAGCGAAGACGAGGACCTCGAGGGCGACAGAACAGATCGCGGTGGAGGACGTGCACAAGCTCAGCTCCCGTCGGTCTCATCTTGTTTCTGTTGTTCATGCTGCCATTGTTTTGTAGATGCATTTCAGAGGAGCTTTTGCAGGGTTGGGGGTGGCGGCGGCCGTTGGTTCTCCGCACACTTCTTTTGAGCTCGTTGTCAGAAGATCGAGATCTCTGGCGATGTCTTCCTCGTCCAAGGGCTCGAAGAATTTCATATCCCGAACAATCTCGATGTCGTCCAAGGTCACAACTGCGTCCCTCCGAGGAGGGCAACTTGTAGAGTTCTTGTTCTTCTCCCAAACACACTAAAAAACTTGTTAGAATTTATCCATCAAATCAAGTTCTCTAGTTCCAATGTCATCCAAACGCTAGTAGGAACAAAATTGTCATATCAAAGAGTTCCAAGAACTTAATAGAATTTTTGTTCACCTATCCAAACAAAAGCCTCTACATTCACAGTTGTGATGTGGAATATCAACAGAAGATTCCCAGAGACATGGTTCATTGTAGTAGACAACCGGTTCAGCATAATTTATGCTCACCTGGTTCAAATGGTGTCTGGTTCATCAATACTAATCTCTTTCTTCGTTACCCATCGTCCTCTCTTCGTCGTCGTCGATGTTGCATCATTCTCTCCTCGCTACCACCGATGCACTTTCCCTAGACGAAGACTCGCCTGAAGTTGTCTCGCATCACGCTAATCGAAGCCTCTCCACAAGTCGCCTTCTCATCATCGCCATTGAGTTATTGCGCTCGTCTCACGTCCCCACGATTGGACCATTTGGGCGTTGGTGATGATCTCCTCGTAGGAGAAGCCTTGCCTCCCCTCGCCTAAAGTCATCTCCCATTGCCCTAATCGAACCTCGCCTCCACAACGCCAATCTTGCCGAAACCACCAAACCGTGTCCTTGCCAAAACACTCGCATCAAACGAAGTGTCAAATCGGCCTAACCGCGTTTGTTTCAATTGGTCATTGATCTAGAGAGCAAGGGTAGTAGGCCCGTGAAATCCTTAATAAAAATATCTCATATATAATGTGTTCCTTGATGTTTTAAAATATTTTCTTCTTTAAGATCACTAATTATCAATATAATAAAAAAATTTATTGAAATTTTATTTATATATATAGGCATGTGATGTAAAACAAATGTAGAACATTAGTTCTGGTTATTATATTAATAAAATAATTATATATTAATTTAAAATATTTGTTAAATAGTAAATATAATTAAGATAAAGAACATTGGATTATCTGATTATTGTGATCAAATCATTTTAATAAATATAACTAATTTAACTATTATAATTTACTTATTCTTAAATGATATTTTGTATTATTATATTACCTCAATAAATATATATTATTTTCATCTAAAATATATAATTAAATTAATTATAAATTATAAATATTAAACTAAATAAAAAATAAGTTTTATATAGAACAGGGCCCTAAATATTCATTTACCTCGTATTCTTTCTTCAGGCAATCATTTGATTTTTTTTGTTATCTTCGAAGTAATGTTTTTTTTTTAAACAAAATAAAAAAATATTTTCTTATTAATATATCCAGTTTTCTTTTATGTTGGATTTTTGTGTTTCTTTATTAACGTCTACAGCATTTTGATTAATTTGTCTTCGGAATATAGTTATTTAATTATTTCTAAGGTTAAATTTATCTAAAAAATAACCCAAAAATGGAGTGACAACGACTTTAAGAATTTAATTTATAGATATTGCAATATTGTTTTCAATGAAGACTATTAATTCACGACAAGCATTTAATTCACGTTCAATTACTGCTCTCTAATTTAACCTCACGGCTTCCAACTTTCAAATTTAAATTCACTAGTCTTTTAATCCATCTTAGAAATTTACTTTGCTGCATTTATGTGAGATTTATCTTCCCCGTGCTTTTTTACTTTACTGCATTTAATCATTTATTACTTTAATAAAGAAAGAATTCAAGAATAATGTGCCATGGAAAAATAGGAGGAGAAAAAAAGATAATGAAAAATGGAGGAAGGATAGAGGTGCTTGGTGCATGGACTTATATAAAATACAAGAAGATAAGATATTTTTTATGATTTAAAAAACATAGGGAATATAAAAAATCAACTTGAATTTTGTGAAAAAATTTAATAATGATGTTAAATTTAATACATATTAATTAAGGATGTATGTGCATATTATAATTTATTATTATAAATATAAATTGTCGATACAATGAAATATAAAGAGTCAATATTTAATATGTGAAATATTTCATCATGATATTAAAATTTAATACACAAATGATTGACATAAATCAAAATATCTTTAAAATTCAAAATAAGTATGAATAATCATATTAATAAAAAACAATTAATGGAGTTTACATATAAAATATGTGATTTTTTGAAATTCAGAAATAATTAATAGACTTAATCTATTGTGATTAATAGACTTAAATTGCCATAATACATGAAGTTAAAATAAATATTAAAATAATTTAAAAAATAACGAAGAATGGAGAAAGTTTCAACGGCTCAAGCCGCGACAAATATTTCCGATGGCTCAAGCCGTGGAAACTTCGGACGACTATAGAGCCGTCGAAAAATATTTGCGACGAGCAAGTTTCCGACGGTTCACTTTCGTCAAAAAATTCGTGGGAAATTCACATTTGCGACAGTTTTTTGACAATTTTCGATGGCTTTTCTTGTAATGAGACGTGAGTTACTAATTTAAATTTATTTTATGGGCTGAATTCATTGGACACGTAAATACTTTAAGTTTGAACACAATATTGATTTATAGTAATATTATTAAAATTCCAAGTATTGTGTTAAAATATGATTTTAACATAAAACTCATAATAAACTAATTATAACAGTCTCAAAGGTCCCAATATATATTTTTTGTTCATCCCACATCGATAGTATTGTTTTTCTCTCTCATTCTCTTATCCATGAAAGAAAATAGATTAGAGTTTGCCCTTCTTATGACGAGACTCTTTCGTGTGATAATGAAGCAGATTATTTTAAGACAAATACAAGAAAACTTGTCTTCTACATGAGAAAGAAAAAAGGACAGGAAGAGATCAAGGAGAAAAAAAATCATATTTCCGACATTTGATGTCAAAGATTAAGGAGATTAAAATGAATTCAACATAAGTTGTCATATTTGATTTCAGACATTGGCATCACTAATTATATTTTTGTGTTGTTCATGAAGTGCTGTTTCTGGGATAAATATACTTATTATATTAAATTAATAACCTTTTTAAAAATTGAACCGGGAATAAATGTTATTCCACATTCTTAGTGGAATACAAGTTAATTTTTATTGATGGCGAATTTTCTCTTTACCTTTTTAGTGGAGTAATCATTTTTGTTTTGGCAGGATAAAACAGAATAAACTAATATTCTACCTTTTATTCTTAAATCGTCTAATAAAGAAGCCATACATGTTAATGGATGTGTATATATGTATAAATATATAATATATGTATTTGTGTGTTATTTTCTTTGACTGATGAATTGAATGGAATCACATCACATTAACCTCATTACTCATGTGAATGGGACGTTTTAGTTGCAGATATATCACAATTGAGCTCCTGATAAAAGATTAATGAGTTGTAGAATAATATGTATTTCTTTTCGTCTAATTTTTATAATGAGAAAAATGATGTTTTTTTATGTGACAAGAATAAATTTATCTTTATTTTTTCTAGTTATGCAATAATAATGCGGGGTCCATATGTTTATAAAAACGATATTTTATAATAAAAGTGACAACAATGTTTTGTTGAAGTTTTAGGAATTTTTTTTTATTTAACATTTGAAACATAACTCTATTACTATAAACTTATATATAAAAAAGCAATTACATCATTTGTATGCACACTATTGATATATAGAACTGCATTTATGTGTAGCAATTAAGAATATTAAAATTAAATTTTCACAATGTCAATTAAATAGTGTATAACATGTTCCTTTTTTTCTTAGACAAATATAACTTTTTATATTAAAATATATACACAACTTCCACGTTTTTTAACCCTCCAAGTTTATATAATACCAATTTTTACATTGATAACTCTCATAAGTAATTAGTTTACTTATTAGAATTAAATATAAATGTATTTCACTTTTACTTTTTATTAGAATTGTTATCAATATTGTGATTAGAATTAGAATTATTACTTATTTATCATATGTTATTTGAATGTAAAACACTTCCTACTTTATCATGGTATTATACTAGTTTAAAATTGAGAAATGAAAGTTGGTTCGTCTTAAGTTAAATTAAAATTGAGAACAAAAAACATCCATTCAAACCAAGACAAAATTATGGTTTGACATCCATTTAAACCCCTATATGTAGGGGTGTTCACGGGTCGGGTTTGACCCGACCCGTGAACAAACCCGACCCGACCCGGCCAAAGTTGGCCGGGTCGGGTCGGGTCGGGTGGTCGGGTTACCCGACCACCCTTTTTCTTTTTTTTTAATTTTTTTCGTTTATTTTTTAATATAAAAAGTATTTATTATTTTATTTTTTAATACAAAATAAGGTATTTTTAAATACCAAAAATATTTTTTAAAATATCTACATACTTTTCTACATTTAAAATAATTTATTTCATATTTTTTTTAAATTTTAAATGATATAAAACTATACATTTAACTAAAAAATAATAAAAAATTTAAAAAAAAAAAGAAAAAATCGGGTCGTCGGGTCGGGTCGGGTCAACTCGGGTTGGAAAATTCCAACCCGAACCCGACCCGACCCTTGGTCGGGTCGTGATCGGGTCGGGTCGACCCGACCACCGACCCGACCCGACCCAAAAGGGGTCGGGTCGGGTTGGATTTTCGGGTTCACCGGGTCGACCCGACCCGGTGAACACCCCTACCTATATGGTCTAATATGATCATTAGTATTCCTTATTAAATTATCATTATTTTAAGACCACTTGTTTTACAGTTATTATATTTTAAATTCACTGTCGCTCCATACACCTAAATTTAGGGATGTTAGAAAAATTCGATCAATAAAAAAAATCGAAACAAAAAAATTCAAATTCAAATATAATTTAGAATATTTTTAAATTCATCTGTTAAAATTAACACCTTATTTGAGAAAAATAGCTGGGGATCATGAAACCCATTTTTTGTAATATTTATATAATTATGTTATAAATCATTAATTCTTTATTACAGATATAATACTTTTTTATATAATTTAATATTTTTATCACGTTATAAAAATCTAATTTGATAATTTTTAAAATTTTAGTAGTACATTTTATATTTAACTATAAAATTAAATATGTTTATATAAATTTTAATTTATTTTATACTTTGAAAATATAATTATATAAAAATAGAGCTCGAAAAAACTATCCGTTTTAATTTTTAAAATAATTTTAGAATGATTTTCTTAATTTAAAAATCGAAAGCAACCTTTTCATTTTTTTGGTATTTTCTTCGACATTTTTTTCCCGCAATTAAACGCAGTTAAAGCAAAAGAAGTCGGCTTACCACACCTCGCCGAAGCGGCGACAGGGCTCACCCGCGCCTCATTCTGCTCGAGGGGCCGGCGACCTGCAAACCTCTGCTGACTGTCCGACGCAGGGATCTCCTCCCTGTTGGTTACCGCGGCGTCCCGCGGCACCGACGACACGTTGTCCGAGCGGGGCTGCGGCATTTTGGAGCCGCCGCCTCGCAGCAGAGGGGAGGATGTAGGCCGGGGGCGGTGGCAACGACGGGGGAACATCGAGGTATAGGATCTAGAATCGAAAGCGTTGACTACTTCTTCTCCTGTTGCGGGTCAACGTTTATGTAAAAGTGGAGGGACGGGCGGCGACCGGAGCGTCGGCCGCGGTGGGCGACGCCGGGAGCAGTCGACTACTCGGTTGCTTGCCACGAGGAGGGCTGAGGAATGTGGACGGACGGCGAGAGGCGGTCTCCCTTAATCGGACTCGTAAGCTATTTTACCTCTTATTTGACTCCGTCAGAGTTGCTCTCCAAAATGAGGTTGGCAGAGTACATAAACAAATGCCGTAGTCAATGCGCGTTGCGTGCCCGGTGCCTGTTGCGGTTGCTTCTCCTCCTCCACGGCTCCACCACCCTACTGATCCTGCGAAGAGGATGATGACGATAACGAGAAGGACGAGGCGTCTTTGCCTGCTCCGTCTCCGCCCCCATCTCGTCCTGCTACTGTTCCTGGTCTTCTCGGCCCCCTCTGGATATTCGCAGCAGTTGTACGAGGACAACGAGCAGCTGAAGTGCTATGCCACCAATGGATCCTCCACTCTGGGCTACTCCTGCAACGGGCAAAGCAGTTCCTGCTCCTCCTACCTCACCTTCCGCGCGCAGTCGACCTTGTACCAGTCTCCCGCTCAGATCGCCTCTCTCCTCGGCGCCGATGCTTCTAACATATCTCGCATCAACGGCGTCAACAGCGTCGCCGCTGCCTTCCCTGCGAACGACCTGGTCCTTGTCCCTGTCACATGTTCCTGCGCCGGCAGTTTCTACCAGCACAACTCAACCTACACCCTCGGAACCGAGACCTACCTGGTACTCGCCAACAATACCTATCAGGGCCTGACCACCTGCCAGGCCCTCATGGCGCAGAACCCCTACGACAGCCGCAACCTCAGCGCCGGCCTGCGGTTGCACGTCCCCCTCCGGTGCGCCTGCCCCACTGCCGACCAGCAGGAGGCCAGCGGCGGCGGGGCTAAGTACCTTCTCAGCTACCTCATCACCTGGAAGGACACAATCGAGGCTATCGCCAGCATCTTCCAGGCCGATTTCCAGGCCATTCTGCAAGCCAACAACCTCACTTCGTCCTCTGTCATATACCCCTTCACCACCCTCTTAATCCCCCTCAAGACCGAGCTCACAAAAGATGACCTTGTATTCGCGGCCCCTCCACCACCATCACCTCCTCCTCCTCCTCCTGTGGTCGGCTCCTCATCCAGTAGCGGAAATGGTAGCAAATGGGTCTTCGTTGGCATCGGCGTGGGAGTTGGCCTCGTAGCCCTGCTGGGAGGAGTTGTTCTGATTTGGTGGTTCAGGCGCCGCAAGAGGCCACAAGGCCATTTCAGTGCCGTAGCAAATAATTCTACTTTTATTTCTTCTGTCGATGCTCCTGCTGAGCACTCCGAGTTATCATCCAAGGGATTCGAACCTCCTTCCTCAGTCTACAGTATTGCACGCATGGCCGTCGAGTCCCTCACGGTCTACGAGTTCCACGAGCTGGAGAGGGCCACCGGAGGTTTCAGCGAAGACCACCGGATTCAAGGCTCCGTTTACAGAGGCGCCATCTACGGGGACGACGCAGCTATCAAGAGGCTGAAGGGAGACGTCTCCAGTGAGATTAACATACTGAAGCAGATCAACCACTCCAATGTCATACGGCTGTCTGGTTTCTGCTTTCACGAAGGGAACACATACCTCGTCTATGAATTCGCCGAGAAGGGCTCCCTCGGCGATTGGCTCCACCATCGCGACACCAAGAAGGACGCCGACAAGGACAAGGGCGACGACGCGTCGGCCGAATCCGTTCCCTGTCTCAGCTGGAAGCAGAGGGTCGGGGTCTGTTACGACGTCGCCGACGCGCTTAATTATCTCCACAACTACTCCACCCCTCCCTACGTGCACCAGAACCTCAAGAGCAGCAACGTGCTTCTGGACGGAGAGTTCAGAGCGAAGATCGCCAACTTTGGCCTGGCAAGGGCCGTGGCCGACGACGGCTCCGAGGGGGCGCAGCTGACCAGGCACGTCGTGGGCACCCATGGATACATGGCGCCGGAGTATCTCGAGCACGGCCTCGTCACTCCCAAGCTGGACGTCTTCGCGTTCGGGGTGATCATGCTGGAGCTGCTGTCCGGCAAGGAGGCCACGTTTACCAAGGAAGGGGAGGAGAAGAAGGAGCTCCTTCTGTCGGCATCCATAGGGCCGGTCATGAGCGGAGAGGACGTGAGGAGCAAGCTGAAGGCCTTCGTTGACCCTTGCCTGCGAAGTGACTACCCTTTCGAATTGGCATTCGCCATGGCCGAACTGGCGATGCGATGCTTGGATTCTGACCCGGGAGCTCGCCCGAGCATGGCAGAGGTGCTCTTGTCCCTGTCGGCTATTCACAGCTCCAGCTTAGATTGGGATCCATCGGAGTTGTCGAGCTCCCGCTCCTTGGTGAATGAAAACTGAGCTTCGTATCTCGATTTTGCTTTATTCATAGTAAATGTTCAGATCCTGTAATGTTCATTGTTTCAACTGATTCGGGGTTCCATTCTCATATAAGTTATCATACAATAAGCTTTGATTCCAAAGAAGTTATCACCTGCGTAATCAATAGCTTCTGGTTCTCAGACATTGCTGCTTCACATGGCTATGGAAATTGTTGAATCGAAATGGAATCATTACCTTTGTATGTATTGTTCCTCACGCAACCTATTGCTAGCATGCTGTTGCTGGAACGTTGATGTATGAGTACGGTCCGGGTCGACCAGGCCTAGATCGATGTGGATCTGGATTCTTGAGAAATATTTTCGACCCGGGGTACAATCGATTCGGAACCCATTCCAAGTTGGAGAAAATTTGGCTGGTTCCGGATCGGGACCAGACCCAGACTAAAATTTTTGATCCTGGACTCGGCCCGATTAAAATAAAAATATAATTATAATAATACATAAACTTATATAATTTTAGAATATTCTAATATAATTTGTCCATTCCCTGACCATTCTCGGTTCACAACAAAAATATAATTATAATAATATATTACATTATATAAAATCTCATTTAATTGTATTAATATTACATTATCTATTTTTAATAAATTCTTGGTTTCATTCCCGATCTTATTCTCGATTTTTCGAGTTCGACCTGGTACTGGATCCGGACCGAGTCCGGTGCAGGTTTCTAAAACCCGACACAAATCGGGTCGGCAATGGGTCCGGGTGGACCCGAACTCGATTTTGCTCTCCCATACACCAAGCAATAGTTTGCACTTATGGGCTCCGAGGAGAAGTTATTGTTCACTTATTGTTCGGGTAAATTACACGATTAGTCTCCCAACTTTGAATCGATTTTAAATCGGTCCCTCAGTTTCAATTTGTAACATCTTTAATTTTCTTGCACGATTAGTCCCCTTAATCGGTGATATTGGGTTTCCCGATTGCCTTGCGTACGTGGCCGTCACGTGAGTCGTTTCACTTTTATCCACATCATTTAATACTATTAAACCGAGTAAATTACACGAATCGTCCTCTAACTTTAAGTCGATTTCTAAACGATTTTTCAACTTCAATTTGTAATTAGAACGTCCACCAACTTTGATTTTATTGCACAATTCATCCACTTGACCGGTAATATATAATCTTTTGATTACTTTTTTGACATGGCATAATAAAATATAATAAAAAATTAACTTGCTGACATGACATAATAAAAATATAATAAAAAAATATTATAAAAAATACTAAAAATAAAAAATGATAAAGGGCGCCGGCCCCATTTTGCTCCTCGTCGCGCACGAGAAAAAAAAGGGGTCGATGCCCACCTTTGCCAACTCGCGCGCCGACGAGCCAATGGGGGCGTGCCGGCCCCCCTTTTTCGTCTTTGCGCATGGAGAGGAGCAAAAGGGGGCCAACACCCCCCTCTCTCAGCTCCCTGATGAGCTATCATTTTTTATTTTTTATTAATTTGTAATTTTTTTATTATAATATTTTTATTGTCATGTCAATAGTTAATTTTTTATTATATTTTATTACGTCGTGTCACCAAGGTAACTATGAGACTTCTTATTACCGGTCAAGTGGACGAATCATGCAATAAAATCAAATTTGGTAGATGTTCTAGTTATAAATTGAAGTTGTGAGACCGTTTAGAAATCGACTCAACATTAGGGGATGATCCGTGTAATTTATCTGGTTTAGTAGCATTAAAGATGACTTGAATGACGTGGATAAAAGAGAAACGACTCACGTGACGATCACGTACTCAAGACAATCGAAAAACCCACTATCGTGGATCAAGATGATTAATCGTGTAAGAAAATTAAAGATGTAGGACGTTCTAATTACAAATTGAAGTAGGGGACAAACTTGAAATCGATTCAAAGTTGAAGGACTAATCATCTAATTTACTCCTTATTGTTCACTGCATTTAGCATGCATCCTGTTATTAAACTTAATTATATTTTCTTTGTGAAGGTAAGAGAACATGATTGTGGAGCGGGCTAAGATGTTTCAAGTTCCATAATTAACATCTCCCTTTGTAATTAAAAAAAAAGGAGGAAGATAGAAAAGAAATGGCACATTTTAGTCTATGTTCGTAAGTGCACAAAATGGAATCCAAGTACATTATGTGCTCCTGTAAAGCAATAGCAATAATTTGCTCAGTAAGGACGTCACAGTTCATTTGAATCAAATTATATGCCAGGAAGACACTACATTATTGAAAAAGGAACAAGTGGAAATGAACAGGACGAAGGCATATAAGTGTTCTTTTTTTCCTGTACAACTAATCCGCACATGGGCACTTTTCTGGAGACTATTATATTGAAATGAAATAAAGAGCAGATCGAGGTATTAATGTTATCAAGGTAAAACAATAGTCATCAACGGAAGTTGAGGAAGAGTGGACAGCAACTTCTCATCGTTTAAATAAAGATTTCGAGTTCAAACATTTGTGAATGTAAAAAATTCTTGTTAAAAATCTCACCTGTCATAGTCAGATATATTGCACAGGACGACACTAGAATAGTCGGATTTTATGATGTTCGAGACTCCAATCCCTAATCAGTGTACATGATTCTTAGCGTCAATTGAGTTCTCGACGATTGGCGTCAGAACTCAATGATTGGCGCCATTTTCCGAACACTGAAGTGGCAACAAAAAAAATAATAGTAAACACTAATTATAATTAGGTCCCATTTGATAATAAAATTAGGCGAAAATTTCAACCTAGTTTCTCAAATAGGAATCGGTGACTTGATTTCGTGAAACTAAGTCACTTTTTTAAACTTCAATAGGCTTTTTTTTATTTTCTCTTTTTTTTCAACTTTTTTTTCTTTTTTCTTTTTCCATTTTTCTTTGTTCTTACATCTCTTCTATATAAAAAAATTATTTATTTAATATACTATTATTTATTACTTATTATTTTATTAAAACTTATAATATTTTATTATAGATAATTTATTGGAAAAAAATTGTATATTTAAATAATATATTTTTAACAAATATTCATAAAAAATTTAAGAGGAATTTCGATTCCATTTCTAAACGTAACCAAGGTTTATTCCATAGGTCTTGACAACTCTTTATTGGATTATCCTAGATTCATCATGTGCTCCTGCGGACCAATAGCAACAATTTGCTCATTAAGGACGTCACAGTTCACTTGGATCACATTATATGCCCCAAGAAGATAATTGATCACAACTAAGTTGAACTAAACATGAAAGTTGATAAAATAATAAGCAAAGATTGAAAGAAGAAAAAAAAAACAGAGAACAAGTGGAAATGAACAGAACATAGGCATATGAGTGTGTCTTTTCCTGTGCTTAATCCGCACATGGGCACCTTTCTGGAGGTTATTATATGACAACTTGTGGCGATCTTTGCCTGCTCGCAAATTGAAAGGTGTGTTCTTGAGATCTTTGCCTGGCCGATTAAAATAGGGAGAGGGAGGTCAAGGCGGACACTTGGCGAACTAATAGAGCAAGATCTATTGGTGAATAATATACCGAAAGGTTTGATTACTAATAGAACGGAATGACGTCGTATGATCCATGTAGCCGACCCCACCTAGTGGGATAAGGTTTTGTTGTTGTTGTTGTTCTTCAGATCCTGCACGGTGTTGTTTTTTTATAGGAAAAAAAAAGCAGAAGTATTTTAAATGAACGTAAATAATATTTTATAAAGATGGATTATAATGTGAACTATACCGATAATAAAAAATAACAATATCATGTAGACATCCAAATACTATTTAATATGTATTATAGAAATTTAAATATTTTACATAGTCTCTTCAGAGCGAATTTTCCGTCCAAAAAAATCGCCACTATTATTTTGATTGGTTTTTAAAATTAAAAAATCACCCTAAAACTATATAAAAAATAAAAAATCACCCTCTAACGAATCAATTTTTTCGGGCTCTTACTTTTATATAATTATATTTTGAAATATATATATTAAATTAAAGTTAACATAAAAATATTAAATTTTATAGTATATACAAAATATACAACTAATATGTAAAAGTTGCCAAATTAAAGTTCGATAATATGATAAAAAAATATGAGATTTTATATAAAAAGTATTATATCTATAATGAAAATTTGAATAACTTATGAATTAATTTTATAAATAAAAACGGGCTCCATGGGCCCTTATGGGTTTTTCGGGTGGGCCCTAATTTTAGCGCGTGATTTTTAATTTATAAAAAATTACCCGTACCTCTAAATTTGATTTTTTTGTATCGAGTAAGATTTTCGAATTTGTCAGATTTTTCTTACATCCCTAGTCTCTACTATTATAATAGTACCCTAAAATTAAAATATAATGATTATAGTGTAATTCAAATATAATAATCACTACATGAGTGATATAAAATATTTATATTTCAAAACTTGAAATTATATGTGTGTGTGTGTTAATCATGTAAAAAAATTTCAAAACGCCGAACCAAATAAAAAAAATCTAAATTTAGGAGTCTGATTATATACCATGGTGAATGTCTGAGGGGGCCAATTTTTATTTATAATTTTTGTATCTTATTAATTCATAAATAAGCACATTTTTTATTAATATAATAATTTGGTATTATTTAAAGTTCTTCCATTGTGTTATTATCAGTCTCATACTCGATACCTTTAAAATTTGAATAAACCTTTAAATATATTCTAAAAAGGACATGGTATCCCTAGATGATTAGATTAAAAAATCTGAAATAATAAAGGATCAAATATTATCAATAAATTGTTAATCCAATGATTTAAAAGAGAGAAGGCACATCATCTCCATTTTATCTTTCATTTTATCAATATAGAAAATATAGTTTCATTCCAAGAGTATATACAAAAATATATTAAATAATGCCACCAATTAATCATTTGAATATCCATGAGTAAGAACTATATAATAAATTTAATTTGGCATCTTCCTTTGATATATTCATGCACTCGAATTGTTTTCTAGTCACCATGATTAATGCATAATGTTCTATCAGATCCTAAGTTAGATCATAAGTATGAAACACACATCAAAGCCAATATGTTTTCCATGAAATCCTGCTCACGTACAAGTTGAACATGGTCGCTTGCCCGAATAGGAATGGTGATTGACAATTTGACACCCAATCAAGGTCAGTTTCCATTGACCTAACTTGAGATATCGACTAGATTCTTGCAATCTAGCCCAAGTTGATTGGATCCCCACAGGCCTTCCAAAATTAGAACATGGCTACATCACCCTTGACTCGATTTGTGTTTATTGAGAACCTAACTCGGATTAGTGCAACCTAGCTTTGAGTTTCTATGATACATGGCGAAGCACATTCATTTTGTTTTATCATTATTGACATTCTACTTTTTATTCCTTAGTTATATTATTTTGATGCCCAAAATATGGCTAAGCATGATAATACATAAAAGTGAAAAGAAAAATCAAGAATCATTATGAGTTTTGATTTGTGAATGGAATTAATTAAACTGCAAACATAAGTCCTTTAATGACAAAGAGAAATAGTATAGTTGAAGGTAAGACGATGGAACTATATAATTCAATAAGGATTTAATGAGACTCCATCCTATTTTAAAGGGGTGGACACTCGCCTCTATAGTTGCTATCGTTGAATGATGAATGGACAACCCACGGACAAGTTCCTTTTAGGAATGGTTCAGAGGGGTTCAATGTTTTCGTTAGTATGAAGCAATGGGAGAGTGAGTAGCCGCCGACACGGATGGCAACAGAGGACGATGAAGGAGGTTGTGCTATGGGAAGATGAGGAGGACTTCGGGTGGAGATGCCGGAGGCACCCATCGCAACCTTGGTACAACGTATGCCCCAACCACCTCAAGGAACAGCTCCCCTGCCTATGCCCTAAATGTGCCCACCTTTGCCTATGTCGTTGCCTTGTGGGGGTCCCTCGCCTTCTTCCTCATCCTCGGCTTCATCCTTCACCTCCATGGACTTAACGGGATCCACTAGATGTAGAAGCGATGAGGTTGAGCATGGGATCTGGGCGATAGGCTAGGTGTAGCAGCTCATTGAGAGTGAGCCCGCGTTCCAGTGATTCATATTGGTTGGGATGTCACTCCTGCATATGAGATTGGTTGTCGCCACAGTCTACGATGCCTCAACATCGACAATGATGAGGGCAATGGGCAGTGTCGACCTTGCACTCATGTGAGTGATGGTGGACAATCGACGACGAGCGAGAGGGGAGCGGCGAGGTCGAGTTTCGCCCTTGTGCTTGAGGCAAGCAGTACGCTTGCAGCGAGCAAGCACGCGATTCGTCAGTCACCGGCCTGGCCTACTGTGATGCCTTTAGTTAGGGAGCCGAGGTAGGAAGTTTGGCCTCTTGACCAACTAAAGGCATTGTAGTAAGTCTAGGCCGACAACCAACAGATCCAAAGAGAGGTTCCACTCCATTGCAGGCGAAGCGGCCAACAATTTGTGAGAGTTCTCTTTGACACTAGAGAGGTCGCGCTTCGACGATCGCGCGAGAGAGTGATGAGGTAGACGTCAAGCTCGTAGACGTCCTCGAGGATGGGTTCCCCGGCAATGTTTGGTGTAGAGGTGCAGTTGATTTTATTTTTGTTTTTTTTAACTCGTTGAATCGCTACATGAACCATGTCTACTGATGGTGAGATGTGCCCATCGATCCAACATTCGATGGACGCTCATCTAGGGGGCACGGTTCACCCCACACCCACCCCCTCCATTTCACTAGGGTGATGCCCATTAAGTCCATCCAATAAAAAAAAATGCCTAGGCTACGTTTGATTGGGAAAGTAGCATTGGTTCTAGTATAGTTCTCCAAACACTCCCTAGTCTTTATTCCAGAGGTGGAATCAGGCCACAATAAATTAGGTGAGACTAGGGTCACGTGACCCAGTTCCACCTCCCTAGTTTGGGTGGAACCAAACTATTATTCCATAATTTTTTTTCTTTTGAACTTTTTTCCTTTTACCATTTTTTGGTCTTGCTAATATAAAATAATTTATTAATTAAATATAAAGTAGTTATAATAAATTATTAATATAATATTTTTTATTACTTATCATTTTATATAAATTTTTTAATATTTCATTAAAATACAATTAATTTAAAAATGTTTTGTATATTTAAATAATATATATTTTAACAAATGTTTCATGAAAATTTCAATTAAATATATTATTTTATAAAATTATATTTTATATTTATAATATCTTAGCACTAAAATTAATTTATCACATCACATTTTTCTTATTACATCAACTCTCTAGTTCTTTATCATTACGTTCTACTCCATTCAAATACACCTGAACTTCTATCATTAAAATACTCCATTTCCAAATGCAACCCTATGACATTCTTCCTATTACACGGAACTACTCATGCAATGACAAGTGGTGCAGCAAAAGAGTGCAATGCATCAAATTATAATATAAGTTTAAATCAAAGAAAAATATTGTATTTTTAATACTATTATTGAACAAATTTCTGTATTGTCAAAATAAAATAAAAATTAACATTAAATTGTCTGCTCAAAATTATCATATTGATTTCATTGGTATTAATTATTAAAATCAAATATTGACTATGTGTGATTTAATTTATTACAAATTTTATGCTAATCATTATTGTAAAAATCTCATAAGAATTATCTTATTCGCATTTGAATCATTCATATGATTGATCATATTAAATAAGGATGGTGACATGCACAATAATTAATTTTTATTTTATTTCATAGCAATTATTTAGTCATTGAAACAATTTTTTTGACCAATGACAAAATATATTTTCACATTTATAATAATTCAATATTTCATTTATTGATTAAAAGTAAAAGAGTCAATGTGCGATTGACAATAAAGATTCTCAAGAAACTCGCAATTTTGAGGATGAAACAACCAATTGGTGGATCTCAGTTCTTAATTTTGCATTCTAAGCCTTTGCCCTACACTCACACCGAATTAGAGGTTGCCCTAATGAACTTTACTTTATGAAGTTGTTAAGGGCATTGTTATGTCCTCCTAAATTAGGAGGCTAAATTTTTTAATTTGTCTCCCAATGGTACATATAGTAAATGAAAAATGATACGTCCTCTTAAAATTTTGGTCTAAAAATTCTCCTAACACTTATATTTTTAAAATATTCCTAAAAATTAATTAATTTATTATGTATATTTGTAACAACCGATAAGAAAGGATAAAAATAAAAAAATCAGAGTTGAATTTGACGGCCAAAAAGATCACGAAAAGCATACAAGCCCAATGCCACTCAAAGTTGCAAAGAAAATAGATTAGATCTGATTTCATCAGATTTAATTAGGAGAGAGGCCATATTTAAGATAAAAATAGAACTCATTAAAACCTTCTTCCCCATTGAAAACCTCACGAATTTTGCCTTCAATCCCTGCTGCCGCCCTGTGCAAAAATCGAGCAGAACAGATCCCGCCCCTCTCGCTTCAATTGCAAGTAGTAATGGAACTCCCCTCTTCTCTCATCATCTTCTCACGTTCTGTCCTTCTCATGCCCGCGTTGTTGAAATTTCTGCAGAAGGTGGCCGAGAGGAACAGGGAAGTCAGGGAAGAAACAGGGGAGGGAATCGTTAAGCGAATTTCCGACGGACCGAAGAACGAATCAATCATGAATCGAGGTGGGTGAATCGAAATCACCTTGCATGACCTCTGAATAACGCTAAATCATGCCCTAATCGTACAAGTAAAGAAGAAGAGGAAAAGATGGTTCAAGTTCCTTGTTTTGCCTTGCTTGATTTTCTTGAATTGATTGATTGATTGATTATTTGCATGCATAATTCATTGTTTGTTGATCTGTTGTTATGTGATTGATTTGCTAGTGATAGGAATTAGGTTAGATGGAGATTTCATCGAAGAATTTGCAAAATTCGAGGGTTCGGCAAGTTTTCTGGACGTCGACCGATCAACCGGCCCGTATGCATCGCGGCAATCGGTCGACTGATAACTTGCGTACAGACGCTTTCTGCACATGTCAACCGGTCGACCGATCTCTGTCATCGGTCGACCGATCATTGCCCACTGGTCGACCATTAAACCGAACGGATCGACCGAACCAATTAAACCCGACTTGACCTACCGGTCGACCGATCTTAACAGACCGGTCGATTGATCAACAGACTACCGGGCGACTGTTCCCCCGAACCGGTCGACCGATTTCCCAGAAAACCTTTCATTATACTTATTAATTATTTTCTTTTTATCCAGATATTATTTATAGATATATGACTGATCCTATTGTCTAACCCCACAGAGATCCCGCACTGATTTACATGATTTACTCCCTTATTGATTTATTTCGCATTGATCTTATCGTATCTATGAAATCAAGAACAAAGAGCCACAAGTTATTAAAGCGATTAATAAGTTCAGATGAAAGATTAATGATGGGTTGCCAGTCCAAGCCAAGTGCATCAAGATAAGGGTCGCTCCCTTGGTCATGGTTTGATCACCCATTGACCCGCACAAGGCCGTATCGTTTGCTGGGCATATCCCAAGAAATTAAAGGCACTCAAAGTCACCCTGATTGTTAATTAATAACCAAGATCAAGAAGCATATCCAAGTCAAGTCAAGTTACTCATGAATTACAAGTATGTTATAAGTTCATGTTTATTACTCATCATGTTACCCTCCTAATTCCTGACATCGATGATCTTATTCTTATTATGATCCATGATACTAATATGTTATCTTTCACGTTCAAGTTAAGCATGATAATTTACCGCTGATTATTATATTCATGTCATGCATTGTATATCATGTGGTTTTCCACTAGGCTGTAAAGCTTACGGGAGGACCTCCTCCCCTGTGTCTGATTTCCACAGGACCATGTCAGTGACGTGGTGGAGTAGGCGTGTGGTGATGAAGCTCTGGCGATAGGACACCACATGAACCATAGGGCTTTTAGAGTGTTTATTAGTTTTCATTTACCTTCCGCATTTTAGATTCATGATGTAGAACTTATTTTATTTCTTAGTAATGACAGCCACTTTTAGACTTCCGCATAATTATGTTATTTCTTTTTTTTTCTTCCGCTGATGTGTCTCGGTTTTTGACTGAGATATGATCAATATTATGGTCAAAGTCATAGCATGCTGTAGCGTCTCCAGGTTGGTCTTCGCCACGTGGCGGTGGTCGATTTGGGGGCGTTACATTTATGATATCAGAGCCTAAAGTCAGTACTCTCTTGACGTCTTAGTGTATAGAATAAGTATGGTATTGGTTCATGTGCTATCGCCGAACAGTCGTCACACCCTCCACCGTAAAGTACAAGTAAGATTTTCTTGCATTAAGTTATTCTATATTGATGTATTGATATGTATTTCACATGAGTGGTTGATTCCTAGGAAGGTTACTCTGTATGGTAGGAATCAACTTAAATATTATTAGTGATTAAACAAAAAGGATCGTAAAGGTTACGAACAAATTGGAAAAGAATAAACAACATGCACGTGGATAAATATACCTACGTGAAAAAAAAAAGTCTTACAGATATTTAAAGAATAAAATATATGTTTCTTATAATCCATGTTTTTCATCTCTTTCATGATTGCTTTATTCACGGACTTCTTCTGCTGACTGCAGCAGTATGAAGAGGAAAATGAATAAGCATATCAGTTGCAAAGAGATGTAAATTTAAGAAAGAAACGAAGGAATTATAAGAGTAATTAAAGGATTCGACTCACTCAACACGTAGGTATGAGATGATTTCAAATAGTAGAGGTGAAACCAAGCATGCATAAGTTATGATTTATAGTGATGACTTATGTGGTTCCATTGTTCTTCCAATATAAGGGTTTAATAAATTATCTTATATGTTTATGTTGATAAGTATGGACCCATAATGTTTCTTACGCCTTAGACTTCATATGATCCCTTTATTATGTAGATAAAGGTCCTAAGCAAAATTCAAATTAGTTATACGAATTTCTAATTAGATTACCTTATATTGGAAATATGAATTAGAAAGATTAATCATGTTCAAGTTATGTAAAATTAGTTAAACAATAATTTAAGTATTAGTGAGTTGTCCAAGAATCATGCATAAGGTATGGATGGACAAATATAGAAGCTTAAAGTGTTCAGAAGTCACCTTGGCTTGAATAAATGTTAGAAGGAATTTTCAATGAGTAAGTGACTGTTTGAGTTAATCGAACATTTAAATCTAGCATATTCATACGCATATGTACATATAACATAGTATACTTATAAATATATAAAGATAAATAAATAAATAATTAGATTTAACTAACTTAGTTTAGTACATAGTATATTTGAGATTTTATTAATATGAAGTATATTTTTAAATAGTCATTATTAAAGAATGAATTCTCTATCATCGCAATGTATATATTTTTTCAAAATAGACTAATATGATTAATACAATAATTATATAAGAACAAGTAAGACATGAAAGTGTTAAAATGAATGTGAGAAATTTTAAAAAGATTTAAGGCCTCTTAATTGAGATATGCTTGAGGAGGATATGAGCCTCCAGCCATTAAGTATTAAAAGATCCAAACACCAAGTGAGGAAATTTTTAGAAAGTATGGGGGGTTAAGGTAAAGTATAAGGAATTTTATAAGTCCCCTACAAGATTTCTAGAGAAGCAAGTTATGCACCTGAGAGGAATGATTATGCAAGTTTTAATATAATTATAGTTTTCATAATAATGTCAAAATGTATAAGATATTTAATCATATAATCATAGTTGATGGTTCAAGGGGAAAAATAAATCATATATATGTTGAGATAATGGGTTAAGTAAGTTACTAGTCGATACATGGAATGTCTTTAAAGATGCAAGATGTAAGATGATATATAGAATGTTCTCTAAGATGCCTCTACGTAAATATGATGAAAAATGTTCAAGATTTTATCATGATCAAGTGGATCACTTATGATTTGATCATAAGTCTTACAAATGGATTAGTTCTCCTTTCCAATTTTAAAGTTATCCCGACCCTCTCCCATGTACTACAAGATATCGTTAATGCAAATGGTCATGAAATGATGTACGAAAAAGAAGAATGATTGCTTGTCTTCTATTTTGTTGATTGTTTTGTTTTCCTGTCTTATTGTTTGAATTCATTCCATGTGTCAACCTGCATTCATGATGTTTGACTAAGGACTTATGTTATGTAGTGCACATAAATTGTTCTGTTAATTCTGGATTAGAACATACTATGTAGCGACCCCTCAGCATAGATATCGTTCGACCTTAACATTGATTCAGAGTACTTCAAGATACTCAAGAAAATGATTTATTGTAGTCATATATAATCACTGGCCTCCCATGAAATTATATGACCTGACATTGCAAGAAACAAATCAATGTAAGCCAAGAAGTTAAGATTGAGGGCAACTCTCATCACAACCATATCAAATAAAGCATTGGCACAATGTGTCGAGACAAAAAAAGGATAACAAATGACATTGATTAAGAAACAACCCTATTCTAATGACATAGAATGCCAAGAATGATCCGTCCTTAGTTGATTTAAAGGACTCTTGATTGATACCAAACATAATTGTCTCATTTGACAATTATTCATTTTTATACTTTGTTTAATCCCTTAAGATATCTGATTTAAGATGAAGATCGAGTGATCATAAAGTCCATGCTAGTGACACTAATGACGATTGAAGATAAGATCTATTTTTCACATCGGCTAGAAACTTGTTAGGAGGATTACGATGAGATTCCTATTTGATTCTTCCTTCTAAGATGTATAAGCATTGTCAAAAAGAAGAAGATAGTTGCAGGTATTTAAAGATCTAAAAGTTATAGTTAGAAATTGAGTGTCATATCGACCTCCTTTCAAGAATGACCTTGATTTTCAATGCCCCATGACACATGAACTAAAAAGACAAATCTAATAATCATAAGATGAGGGGTTTAGGAGACGGAGGTCTCATTTTTAAATGTTCTACTTCTTTTGGTAAAGAAGAATAATGACTCTACGAATCTAGAGATTTATTAACAAGTTGTTAAATAAAATAACCATCAAGACATAAGTGTTTGTTACCATGCAAAGATGACCTATTTAAGGCTATGTGCTCTCAAGATCGATCTATGGAGTGAGTAACAACAGTTTCGAGTTGCTGATGAAGATGTAATGAAGATAATTTTAAATGAATGATCACTATAAGTTGAGCGGTGCCATTAAGAACACCCCTCAAATCTTTAGGTTCTCATGAACATTGTGTTCAAATTATGCCTACATTTATGTAGAAAAGATTGAAGTGTTCATCGATCAAAAGAGTTTTAGGTGTGTTTTCTTTTAGTAGTACGCTAATATGTGACAATGAAGATGACATGAAGTTTGAAAGATTCTGAGTTCTCCATGAAGCACCGTTTTGGTAAAAATGAACTCGGTTGCACATACACTCAGACATAAGTGATGCTTATTAGGCTTCATGATGCTGCTATGAAATGTTGGAGGAACTAAGCATGTGAAAACCAAATGATAAAGTCCTAAAGAGAGCAATACTAGATGAATAATATAAGCCTGTGTTGCGGTCCATTTAGGAATAAGTCTTATAAGAAGAAGTATTAGATGAATACTATAAGTCTGAGTTGCGATCCATTCGGAAAGGACACGGATGTATAAGGATGAACAAATACTAATGACATGAAACACGGAGATACGAAAATATGTCCTAAGTACCCATCATGTCAATGTGGAAAAAAAATAATAGAGCATCAGAAATTCTAGGAGATGATGATGCATGACGTTAAGAATTCGTAGACTTGATCCTCGTTGAGTATCCAACACACATAGTGGAGCGTAAGGTGCAACGTCAGAAGAACAATGATGTAACCATGGTCAGAGTAGCTTGGTATTTCCATAAAGGAGATGCTGCAACATGGGAAATGCGCCAAGAATTCTCTCACCTTTTTTGTAAGCCCTCTACTTAGTGCAAAATTCGAGGATGAATTTTCTTTTAAGGGAGTAAGAATGTAACAACCGATAAGAAAGGATAAAAATAAAAAAATCAGAGTTGAATTTGACGGCCAAAAAGATCACGAAAAGCATACAAGCCCAATGCCACTCAAAGTTGCATAGAAAATAGATTAGATATGATTTCATCAGATTTAATTAGGAGAGAGGCCATATTTAAGATAAAAACAGAACTTATTAAAACCTTCTTCCCCATTGAAAACCTCACGAATTTTGCCTTCAATCCCTGCTGTCGCCCTGTGCAAAAATCGAGCAGAACAGATCCCGCCCCTCTCGCTTCAATTGTAAGTAGTAATGGAACTCTCCTCTTCTCCCATCATCTTCTCACGTTCTGTCCTTCTCATGCCCGCGTTGCTGAAATTTCTTGCAGAAGTCAGGGAAGAAACAGGGGAGGGAATCGTTAAGCGAATTTCCGACGAACCGAAGAACGAATCAATCATGAATCGATGTGGGTGAATCGAAATCACCTTGCATGACCTTTGAATAACGCTAAATCATGCCCTAATCGTACAAGTAAAGAAGAAGAGGAAAAGATGGTTCAAGTTCCTTGTTTTGCCTTGCTTGATTTTTTTGAATTGATTGATTGATTGATTATTTGTATGCATAATTCATTATTTGTTGATCTGTTGTTATGTGATTGATTTGCTAGTGATAGGAATTAAGTTAGATGGAGATTTCATCGAAGAATTTGCAAAATTCGAGGGTTCGGCAAGTTTTCTGGACGCCGACCGATTGACCGGCCCGTATGCATCGCGACAATCGGTCGACCGATAACTTGCATACAGACGCTTTCTGCACATGTCAACCGGTCGACCGATCTCTGTCACTGGTCGACCGATCCTTGCCCGCTGGTCGACCATTCAACCGAAGGATCGACCGAACCAATTAAACCCGACTTGACCTACCGGTCGACCGATCTTAACAGACCGGTCGATTGATCAACAGACTACCGGGCAACTGTTCCCCCGAATCGGTCGACCGATTTCCCAGAAAATCTTTCATTATACTTATTAATTATTTTCTTTTTATCCAGATATTATTTATAGATATATGACTGATCCTATTGTCTAACCCCACAGAGATCCCTCACTGATTTACATGATTTACTCCCTTATTGATTTATTTCGCATTGATTTTATCGTATCCATGAAATCAAGAACAAAGAGCCACAAGTTGTTAAAGCGATTAATAAGTTCAGATGAAAGATTAATGATGGGTTGCCAGTCCAAGTCAAGTGCATCAAGATAAGGGTCGCTCCCTTGGTCATGGTTTGATCACCCATTGACCCGCACAAGGCCGTATCGTTTGCTGGGCATATCCCAAGAAATTAAAGGCACTCAAAGTCACCCTGATTGTTAATTAATAACCAAGATCAAGAAGCATGTCCAAGTTAAGTCAAGTTACTGTCATGAATTACAAGTATGTTATAAGTTCATGTTTATTACTCATCATGTTATCCTCATAATTCCTGACATCGATGATCTTATTCTTATTATGATCCATGATACTAATATATTATCTTCCACGTTCAAGTTAAGCATGATAATTTACCACTGATTATTATATTCATGTCATGCATTGTATATCATGTGGTTTTCCACTAGGCTGTAAAGCTTACGGGAGGACCTCCTCCCCTGTGTCTGATTTCCACAGGACCATGTCAGTGACATGATGGAGTAGGCGTGTGGTGATGAAGCTCTAGCGATAGGACAGCACATGAACCATAGGGCTTTTAGAGTGCTTATTAGTTTTCATTTACCTTCCGCATTTTAGATTCGTGATGTAGAACTTGTTTTATTTCTTAGTAATGACATAGCCACTTTTAGACTTCCGCATAAATATGTTATTTCTTTTTTTTTCTTCCGTTGATGTGTCTTGATTGAAATATGATCAATATTATGGTCAAAGTCATAGCATGCCGTAGCGTCTCCAGGTTGATCTTCGCCACGTGACGGGAGTCGATTTGAGGGCATTACAATATTATTGTAAGATAATTTAAGAGGATATAGCATTGCCTATAATAAATATATCAATTTGCAGAGCATCTCGAGTTTTAGAAAAATTATTATATTAAAGTTTGAATAGGATGCATCATTTTCCTCTATTAGCAAGTGCCGTATAAAAGATCATGGATCTTTCACATCAATTGAAAGTGATGACCTCCCCTTCCAACAGGGGAAAAAGAAAGAAAGACCTGTGATGAAAGCGACACCTCTTTGTCTGTGCTCATAAATGAAATTGACAAATTGTGTTCAATTGCATTCATTAAATAGCACATATATACTCATAGCTTTTCTGTCTCATGGTTCACCTATGTGAGATAAGATTTGGAAAATCCCCTGATCAAGGCATTTAATTCCCCCTTTCAAAAGTGTCTATTGGGAATTTTTTTTTTACCATAACAACGCTAAAAGTTTTCAAATGTCTTACGTTGAAAAATTTTCATCACATAATTTTGATCAAAATATTTTACAAAAGTTCTTGTGGAACATTTTTTTCTTCTTATTTATGTCTTTTCAATCGCAACTTTTGATCTTTTTTTTCATCCATTTTTTAATTATTATGTAATATAAGTATATATAATTTAGTTATTTATTAATACAATTAGTCATCTTATTAAATAAAATTTAAAATGTAATTAATTAAAAGTTTACATTCTAATAATTCAAAAATATTTTATAATTAAAATGTTCAATTATTTGAATAAAAAAATATATTATATTTGGATATTTAGATTTGCTATAATATTTAAAATTATAATATAATAATTATCCAAACACCTATTAAAATTTATCCAAATAAACAATAATATAATAATAAAATAATAGATTACATTCTTAATTTTTACTTTTTATACAAACACATAGTAAAACTTATTTATCAAATCGATTTTTTAAATTCTCATCATTATACTTTTTCATCCAAACACCAACCCAAATTTTTCTATCATATCAATTAATTCTCGAGAACTAATGTTCTCTTAATATTTTCGTACCAAATGCAGACTAGATGAATTTTTTTATTACCACCACAATATCCAAAGTGATATGATAAAATTCTAATTTAATATCACCCGACATTATTATCTAATTATGATAAAGAAAAAATTTAACGAAAATACTATGCATATGATAAGTTTCCTAAGTTAATTATTTTTAATGGTGTGCTTCAGCATGGAAAGGTTCCACGCCGTTTTTTAAATCATGATGTTATGAATATATATATATATATATATATATATATATATATATATATATATATATGAATCACATGCCTATTAGACCCATATGAGATTGGGGCAAAAGCATACTCCATAATAGAGGTCACTGTTCACTTTACGGGCATTATTATAAGATGTCACGATGCTAACATGTAATAAATAACTACATCTACACGCAAGTTGGTCAACAAAAAACAGGTTCAAAGTAGGGGCAAAAATTGAATTGCTCTTGGAATGAACATTCTTAATATTATGTTTTGAAGAGGACACGAACTTTCACGCTTTCACGCTTTTTAGCATGAGATTTTAAGTCTCGTGTGTCTATCATTTCACCATCGTATATGGTTCGGATGGAGTCAATTTTCTATTAAAAAAATTATCCGTTATTTTTCGATCGATTTTTTAAATCACAAAAATCATCTTAAAATCATTTAGAAAAAAATCATCCTTTAGAGATTAGATTTTTTCGAGTGATTTTTTGGATCCCTATTTTAATAAATAATATTTTTTAAAAAATATATAATAAATTTAAATTAATACTAACTTATTTAATTTTATAATTAAATATAGGATATAATGTTAGAACTATTATATTAGAGTTTCATAATGTGATAGGAATATAGTAAACTATATAAAAATTTATTAAACCAATAATAAAGTAATTGATTATATCTAAATTAATTATATAAATAAAAATAGACTCCATGGTCCCTACAATTTTTTGAGTGGAGCTCTAGTTTAAATAGGTCGGTTTTGTTATTTAAAATTCATTCTAAATCGTATTCGGTGGCTAATTTTCAATTTTTTTCGGATCAATTTTTTCTATACCCCTAGATGGAAGAAAGAAAAAAAAAACACTAAATGATGAAATGAAGAGATTCATACGAGTTGTTTATTTTTTTAATTTTTTGTATTTATTTCGCAAATGGACATCTTTTGTAGGTTATCATATTACAAAGTTGCAGACTATTTAAATCCACAGGATCCCGATAATTCAGCTTGGAACAATCAAATTTAATGTGGCCGGAACTTGGTTGGACCTCTAAAACATTGGACTAATAATCAACAAATATCATGAGGCAGACGAGGAATTTTATTGTTAAAATAAAATATTGAGTGTGCATGTTGCACGAGTAACCAGTATAAAAATAATTCAATTTGGAAAAAAATAAATCGGTACTATATAAAAGATTGGACGACTCGAATGCTATTAAAAATTAGAAAGCAAAAAAAAAAATAAATAAACAACTCATATGTTTACGAGTTCGTGTAACATGCTACTCACGTTTCTATTTTTTGGAACTCGTAAATCCAAGTAAAATAACTATAATAAACCTACGACAACGCTATAATCCAAGTAATAGAACGTCGACAAGAATATAATGTTTTCTTGGAGGCCCATGGGCCTCAAACGGAGAGTTAAATTAGAAATAAACTTAAGAAATCTTAAACTATATAGCACGTATTAATGTAATTTTTACATGAAATAAGTGGTGTAATGAGGAATTATTGCAAGATTCTCGTGCCCTTGTATAATCATATGCACATGATCTTTTTCGTTAGCATAGAATATGAGAACCTGAACAAAACACTCCCAACCATTTCATTTACATTTGTGTATACTCTACTTTCTTTTTTACATTTGTGATATGAAATTGCATATATATATATATATATATATATATATATAGGGGGAGACCCACGTTATGGGTGAGGGGCCCTGGCCCCTTCAATTTTTTTAATTATATATATTAATATATAAATTTTATGATTAAAACTTAAATTTGGCCCCTTAATAATATTTAGTGCCACTTCAACATAAATCTCTTGCTTTGGTCTGGTGGTAGAAAGTGAAGAAGATGCTTAAATTCTTCTGATCCGTCCTCTCTCCATATATAGAGGTTGAGAATAATAAGAAAGACCACTAATATGTATTAATTTATTTTATTTGGAAATAATAAGTATTATTTTATTTTAAAGCTAAATTGTATAATATACTAAATCATCCTTTTTTGAAAAAAAAATTGTGTTTAGGCGAATGCTGAAGTACAAAAAATTGCACTTCAACATTTAAATTGAAGTAGTTAAGGTACTACCTAGAATGAGAAATAAACATGATGCCCCACCTCTTTCATTATAATAATAGAATTGTTCACAATCAAATTAAAATCAATATTATCAAAATTGATTTTAACCCAATTACATATCAAACACAAGATATCAATATAAAAATTTATAACAGGTATTATATTACCTGCAAAACTGTCAGAAGATAATCATTGCATGACAAAAAAAAAAAGGTTAACTACAACATCTTGAAATGAGATATAACTTGCTCATTTTCTTAATTTGATAGTAGCAACTAATTACTAATGATTTGCCATGCATGCATAAAGAAGTCATTGAGAGTTCAATTATAGTGTTCATTAGATGATAAAAGATGTAATTAAAGGATGTTAGCCAATGTGAGATATGCTAGTTCATATTAGGGTGTTCACGGGTCGGATTTGACCTGATCCGTAACCAAACCCGACTCAACCCGGCCGAGTTTGGTCGGGTCGGGTTTCAAATTTTTTTGAGACAAGACCCGACCCGGCCCGGGTCGGGTGGTCGGGTTACTCGATCACCTTTTTCTTTTTTTTAATTTTTTTCTTTTTAAGTTTTAATATAAAAAGTATTTATTATTTTATTTTAAATATGAAATAAAGTATTTTTAGGCATAAAAAATATTGTTTTAAATATCTACCTATTATTATCTATTTAAAATATATTATTATATATATATTTTTAAATTTTAGATAGTATAAAATACTTAAATTAAATAAAAAATATTTAAAATTCAAAAAATAAAAAAATAAAAAAACTCGGGTTGGCAGGTCGGGTCGAGTCAAATCGGGCCAACCCGACCTGACCCAAAAGGGGTCGAGTCGAGTTGGATACTCGGGTTCACCGGGTAGATCTGACCCGATGAACGCCCCTAGTTCATATGATATTATGCACGAGGTATCAATCAACGTGTGATAAATTGAATATTCTTTTTGTTTTCTTTTTCTGAAAAACAGATTAAAGATTTAAGATAAAAAATAGAATGATAGGTTTTAATTAAATTGATAATTTTATAAGTAAAAAAATATGGATTATAGCTCTTGTGTTATTATTAACTATACTTCTGATCACAGTGGTTAATGGACAAATATATAATTTAAAGGAATCGACGATTGTGTGAATTTAAAGCGGATATTATCATTAATTTATAATAGTCCTAAATTTACTATAAATTAAAAAATTATTACATTATTAATCTATAAATTAATAATAGGTCGTATTTCGAATTCACCTATTCTTAAATCCTAATTTAAATGATTTCTTTTAAATAAACACAGTTAGAGCTCCTGTAATATGCAGCAGCTCACCAATTTTTTTTCTTATTAAATAATTTCCACGGTTCAACGTTTGACCGATCGGGTGCTTTGATTTTGGGCGTTGCTGTGGAGTGAGTCGTATGATTCCCTGCTCCGCGAAGGAAAACGGCAATGGTGAAGGTTTTGGTCAGCGATGCCGTGACCCGCAGCAGAATTTAACAGCACTCGTCGTAGTAGCGAGATCTCGCGGAGGGGGAGGAGGAGCAGATCGTGGAGAAATCGTGAGAAGGAAGACGATTCCGAGGGGCAGATGGCGCCGTGCGGTACTACGGTTCCGGAGGGGAGGCCACTTTTCTTAGCGGTCTATGCGGCGGTCGTCGCCGGGATCCTCTTCTCGGCGTTCGTCCTCCTCTCCACCGTCTACTCCTCGTCCGGCGCCGGCAACCCTTTCTACTCGCGTAAGCTCTTGAACTCTTCTTCCTCTGAAAAACTGGCGAATTTGGGCATTTAATCAAAAGGAACGTTGGCGTCTTCTTTCCGGTTCTTACTAATGTGTCAATAAGTGATAATCTTAATGATTTTGGCTGGGATGCAAGAATATAATTTCCTCCTCGTCCTCTCCGTCTATATGTTTTGCCAAAAATATAGGGGCACACAAGAAGAACACCGATGAAATTGTGATCTTTTGGAACATTTCGATGGTTCAATCCGTAGATCTTAATAAATTACAAGCACTCAGCTCGATCCTGGAATCGATTTCTAACATTGATAATCATTGACCATGAGTAGCTGCATGTCTAACCCTATACATATCAACTAATAATTTACAAACAACGAGACAACCAAGCATTTTTCCTTGTTTCTTCACCACAATTTTCGAAGCTCAGAATGGGTGCACGGTTGACAAGAAGTATGCTTAATGCATTTCTCACGACTTTCACATTTTTCTTGATTTCTTATCTGAAGTGTCGTGCCCCGTTAAATTCCCTTTTTTGTATTCTTAATATAATTATATTTCTCAACGTAGCAACTGCCATATCGGTTTCATCTAGTTGTTATGCTGCTTAGCTTCATTTTGTTGAGATTCTTAATGTAATTATATTTCTTGATAAAAGAATGAAGCAAGAGTCTAGACAAAAAAGATGCATTATTGTTTACGCTATTATTTTTAAAAAAATGTGGTTATGAGGAAGGCTTTAGTCTTCATTACTACTTTTTAGCCAAAATTTGTTGAACCCTTGGTGTTTCTGGCCCTACGGACAATAGGTTATAGTAGCATGGATATGTCCAACGGCTCTCCTGAAACAAATCAGAATGTTGAAACGAACATTTCACATGGCAAGAAGTCTGAAGACATGTATACTAGAGCTATATGGGATCCACCTGTTCGTAAAAGGATGCCAAATTTGAAATCATTTAGACTTACAAAACAGATGGTGGAACAACGCGCAGAAAACAACATCATAATTGTGACCTTTGGAAACTACGCTTTCATGGACTTCATCTTGAACTGGGTCAAACACTTGACGGATGCCAATGTCTTTAACCTTCTCGTTGGTGAGTTCTACATCTTATAAAATTGGGTTGTCTTTTAGCAAAGTCATTATGCATGCAAACAATTTAGACAAAACAAAATTTCTTTGAAACTAACAGGTTCTTTTGGCATAGGTGCTATGGACACCAAATTATTAGAGGCTTTATATTGGAAAGGCATTCCGGTCTTCGATATGGGCAGCCATATGGCCACAATTGATGTCGGTTGGGGAACCCCCACATTTCACAAAATGGGAAGAGAGAAAGTGCTCTTAATAAATGCTCTCCTGCCTCTTGGCTTTGAATTGCTAATGTGTGACACCGACATGGTGTGGTTGAAGGTATCTCATTTTCCTTGATATTCTTGTTTGGTTTTGATATCTAATCAGCTTACAAAATCCAAGATGTGCACTGCAGTTAAAGTCTAGAATCTATCCCTTTTATGGGTAAACTATGGTCTATTTGTGCAGTCTGATATGTTAATTTTTCTATTGTTCTTTATCTGAATTCGAAAGAATTTGCAAGCTAGCAGAATCATGGTTTTAAAAAACGTGAGTTTAACTGGTACGAATTTAAGATTCTAGAGTATAAAACCGTGTGAACTCAATTCAAACTCGGGTTAGGTAAAACTCAAGTAGACTCGGAGTAAACTAGGTAGAAGCGGGTGGACTCAATAAATTTTGTAATTGGGTGAAGGTCTAATTGGAAGAGGAATGGATTGTGCTTTATTTATATATGGATGTGTTGTTTGAACTTGTCATACCTTGAATTTGATGACTTAGTATTTATAACTTGGAGTTCTTAGGATGTGATGTATTTTTCTATTATATAAGCTTGTACATAAAATCTACGAGTTTATGATTTGAGTTTATCGCACATAAAACGAGTCTATATAAACCCTCGAGTTTGAAAACCTTGAGTAGAACTACTCTTGATGAGGACATAGTGCACTGGCACGCTTTCTAACTCGTAGATCAAGAGATCTTAAGTTCAAATTTCACACATATGTGTTGTACATATTTTATTTTTCGATTTATCTTTCTTAGTATTAGGATGCTGAGCCTCCCTCTGTAACCAAAAAAGAGCTACTTTGATACAAACGACTTGAAGTGAGTATAGTAGTAATTATTGTCTATTATGTATGCCCCATTGATCACAAGAGCAGGGTTTTCTTTTCTGAACATAGATTCATTCCTAGGTTAGTAAGCCTTGGCACCTCTACTTGCTCCGTAATCGAGGGAGTTAGTTGCCGATAGAGGGGGGCAACCTTTTTGTTCTCTATTTCTCGAGACGAGGTAGAGTAGATGGATGAACAAACAATGAACTTCAAACGGCCATGAAAAGAACTTTTTCGTAGTTCTCAATTTATTTTGTGCAGTAAATGGTTCAAAAGCATTCCTAAGAAGATGGAAACTTTCATTTTAGTTTGTCTCATAACTAACTTGCTACACTCTACTTGCTTGCGACAGAATCCACTTCCATACATTGCTCGATTTCCTGAAGCAGATATTCTAACATCAAGCGATCAAACAATACCCACAGTTACTGACGACAGTTTGGAAGTATGGCAGCAAGGTAAATTATCTGGAAACTGTTGGTTTTTTTTTACTAATACTATATCTCATATTGAACTCCGCCTATATTTTATAGCCGGTCCCAAGCCCGGATAAAGGAGGAGGGTTGTGTTAGGCCCCGACAGCCAACATAAAATCATGTCGAATCTTATGAACATGGATCAACTATATCTCATATTGTTTTTTACTTTCTGAATTTCCCAATTCAACTACCAGGATGTTTCTTTAATATTCATGATATAAATGTTGACACAAAATAGCTCAAGTACATCTTATCACTTGAGTTTTCTGTCTTACTCTCTTATGTATCATAACTTGGTGTAGCAAACTCGAGTTATTTGATAGAACTTGTTCCCATTTCTCATGGGCAGTAAGCGGTGCATATAACATCGGAATTTTTCATTGGCGTCCAACCGAGCCAGCAAAAAAGCTAGCGAAAGAATGGAAAGACATGCTTTTGGCCGATGATAAAATATGGGACCAGACAGGCTTTAATGATCTAGTTCATAAAGTTCTTGGGCCGTCTGTGAGTGGGAAAGATGGGCTTGTTTATGCTTATGATGGAACTCTCAAGCTGGGAATATTGCCAGCAAGTATATTTTGCAGTGGGCACACGTATTTTGTCCAGGTAGCTACTTCCTCAAGTCCTTTTAGGTGTTTGGACTTTGATTATGTTAAAAAATTACATTTTGTTGCTATTGGTTATAAATCTGATGGCCACTTTAGACTAATTCATTTGAAGTGAGCAGGCCATGCATCAGCAGCTGGGTCTTGAACCCTATGCGGTACATACTACCTTCCAGTATGCTGGAACTGATGGAAAGCGCCATAGGTTAAGGGAAGCAATGCTTTTCCACGATCCACCTGAGTATTATGATTCATCAGGTATTCTATGATTTCACTAGCAAGACATCTTGTTATGCTGAGTTGATTCGTTAGTTGCTCTTGTTTAAAGCAAATTTCGTTCTGACCTCATATCTCATGATAACTCTATTTAGAGTTAAAAAAAACTCTATTTAGAGTTCATATTAGTGGATATTAAATGAAACTATAATTAGTGGATATTAAATACCTTCTTGCTTCCCATCCTGCTCTATTTCTTTTCAATTTACGAGAGCACATCTGATCATAATTGTCACAACAAGGAGGTGGGTTGTGTTAGGCCCCGACAGCCAGCGTAAAACCCTGTCGAATCTCATGAACATGGATCAACGAATGCGTCGTATGATCCATGTAGCCGACCCCACCTAGTGGGATAAGGCTTTGTTGTTGTTGTTAACCTTCTGCATAGTAATAGGCTGGGGCTTTACAACAACAACAACAACAACAAAGCCTTATCCCACTAGGCTGGGGCTTTATTGTCCTCTATTTCCCATTGAAATCTTCTTTGTTGTTCATGCTCTTCAAAATCGTGGAAACCTGAATCTCAAAGAAGATTGCAGAAACCATTGTAGTCACATTTCTATCAATATAGACACAGAAATTGTGCACTGACATAAACTTAGTTATTGTTTGTATGCATGTTGGTTGGTTTCATTGTAGGGATCCTGTATCCTTTCTGCGATTATCCACTGAATTCTTGATGCCAAATCAGTTGGTCATTCATACAACATAGAGGTTCCAAGATGAAACTAACCAACATGAATTAATATAACATACTTGAATTTCTTTTTCAATTGCCATGCGGTGATCAATGAATGAGGGTAGGGGCTGGGACACCTTTCTCTGCTGAGGGCATTACAAGACTGTGATCTACTTGTATGAATCAATAATCAAGTTAGCCTTCCTAAAAGGGAAAAAAATAAAAAATATTGATAGAAGTTGAATGTTTGCGATGTGCTAGCAAACCAAGTTCACATTTTTTGAACGCTTTGCTAGCATTTGTTCAAGGTATTTTATTATTGAATGTTTTTCCAACACAATGGATACTTCTCAGGAGGATTCTTGTCATTTAAACCAAATATTCCAAAGAGCTTGTTGCTAGACGGACCACATACAGTACAATCACACTTTACATTGGTTAATTACCAGGTAAATACGTGCATTATAGATGCTTGTTGCAGGATCTGCACATGACCAAATAGCTTGGTAAACAATCATTGTTAAACTGCAGTTGAAGCAGATAAGGACAGCGCTTGCTATTGCCTCCTTGTTGGGTCGGACTCTGGTAAGCTTGTTTTCTTGATCTCAAATTTTTGTTCATAATTAGAAATACATAATGTGCATGATTCTTTTCCTCTTTGTTAACTCTGTTGGACATATGTCATATGATGATAACGGTTAAGTTCCTTTTGCACTAAGAATTCCATCATCATTTCTCTTTCACCCTTGGGGCTTCCCTGTTTGTATCTAGAACATTATTTCTTATCCTATGTCACTTAAACTCAGGTAAACTAATGTCTAGTAGGGTTATATTTGAAACACAATCATGAAGTTCCAATTTTGAGATAACTCTACAAGGTGTTTTTTCTCTCAATTTTTTTGTCATTTGTTGATTCGTTGCCCTGTTAACAACACAAGACTAATTGTAGTATTTGGCTATTTGCGACTATGTTTATGAAAGGTCTAATAATTCAGGTTAGAAGACTCATAAAGGCGGCTAGTGTAACATTTGTAGTCTTTAAGCGATATACAACAACAACAACAAAGCCTTATCCCACTAGGTGGGGTCGGCTTCTTTAAGCGATATATTGATCTTTTTTCATCTTTGGTTGTACCGTCCTTCTTTCTAGTTGTTTATGTATACCTTTCATAAAAGTCATCTAGGATAGGTTTTAATTCTGAGATTAGTTCCAAATGAAATGTGACTATTTGTTTAGTCCTGCATCAAACATTAGTGGCACATCATTGAAGTTTAAGCATGTTTTTTTGTAAACATTATTAGCATGCTTTTATCTAAAAAAAATGTTTTTCTTAATTTTGGCAAAGGTTGGTGAGAAGAAACTCCGCCTATGTTTTATAGCCGGTCCCAAGCCCGGATAAAGGAGGAGGGTTGTGTTAGGCCCCGACAGCCAGCGTAAAACCCTGTTGAATCTCATGAACATGGATCAACGAATGCGTCGTATGATCCATGTAGCCGACCCCACCTAGTGGGATAAAGCTTTGTTGTTATTGTTGTTGTATTAGTTCCAAATGACTCAAGCTTAGCCTTATACTTTCGCTGGGATTGCTCAATAGATATCATGTTAAGCTGTGCAAGGATGGATCCGCCCCTTTCTCTTCATTTAAACCTAGCAGAATTGATGACAACCTCAGAATATTTTATTTTCACAAACTTCGTGGAGAGTTCTACTAATACATTTCATTTGCCATTCTTAAATTGTTGTGCATATTAATGCTGATTTTTTTTCCCTGTCTGTGATTAGGTAATGCCTCCATTATGGTGCAGGTTAGATAGATTGTGGTATGCACATCCTGGAATCTTGGAAGGAACTATGACCAGACAACCTTTCTTGTGTCCTATGGACCATGTTTTTGAGGTAACCCCAAGATTGTATGAGTATTTCTTCTCCATACTTACGCATGATATGATGTCCTGTAGTCATACTCATGAAATTGAGTATGCTGCATAGTCATACAGTTGCGTTACCATTTATCATCAAATATCTGTTTCACGTAATTGTCCTTTTAAGTTTAGATTCTTGGCCATGTCAGTCATTTGTGATTATTTTTTATCATCCAAAAATTGCAGGTACATGTAATGCTAAGTGGTCTTTCTGAAACAGAATTTGGCCCACAAATTGGCTTCAGAGAATATTCATTTCTTCGGAATCCATCAGTCCCCAGTTCTGTAAGTGCGTGTATCTATAACTTGAACTATAGGTAATCTTGCCTATATTTGTTAAGTGCTGATTTCTTCTTGACGGGTTTAGGTGAAGAACTCGGTACTTGATGTAGAAATTTGTGATGAGCATTCTGGTGAATGCAATCCTGCAAAGAATGCAGTGAGACATGGAGTTATTCAATTTCCTAAGAACAGCACCGAACAGAAGGTAACATCCCTAGAAGTTCAAATTTGTTTAATCAAACGTTATGTTCTATTATTTCTTTGGAATTCTAGAGGAACTTGTCTATCACCATCTCTCCCAACCTACACAACGGATTAGTTTCTTTTTTTTTTTTTTGAAGAGAATGGTTGATAGCCAAATCTAATTGATCTTGAGAATGAGATTAAGGCATTATTCGGTTATTCCCACTTTTCCAACCAAACAATGACATTTTATCCATTGTGGGTCCCATGGAACAAGTAATCCGGTCTTATTTTTATCTTTTAATTTGATGGCATCGAAGACCCTAGAAATCCACTGGAGTTCTTTGTGATATAAAAGTACCCAATAAAGTTAAAGGAAAATTCTATCGTACTGCTATAAGACCGGTAGTGTTATATGGTAGTGAATGTTGGGCTATGAAGGGACAACATGAACGTAAAGTGGGGGTAGTCGAAATGAGGATGTTGAGATGGATGTGTGGTCATACAAGATTAGGAATGACCATATACGTGAACGAGTCAGAGTGGCTCCTATTAGTGAGAAAATGGTAGAGAATCGTTTGAGATGGTTTGGTCATGTTCAGAGAAGACCATTAGATGCGCCAGTAAGAAGAGTAGATCAAATAATTTGGAGTCCGATTAAAAGAGGGAGAGGGAGGCCAAGGCGGACACTTGGCGAACTAATAGAGCAAGTTCTATTGGTGAATAATATACCAAAAGGTTTAGTTACTAATAGAGCAGAATGGTGTCGTATGATCCATGTAGCCGACCCCACCTAGTGGGATAAGGCTTTGTTGTTGTTGTTGTTGTTGTTGTGAAGACCCTAGAAATCAAACTCCTAGGATTTTTAGGATGTTAGAAATCAATTTTCTTTCGTAAAAAAAGATCAAACTTCTATTATACAATCAAGCTTTAGGTAGAAGGAAGGCTTTGACTTCTATTTTAGAGATCCGAGTTCCATCTTCTAGAAGTATTTAAAGATTTTTATTTCAAGAACTACCTTATCTTGATTTGGAACTCTACTTCTGAATTGGTCTTAACCTCCTTGCAATACCTGGAAGAAAAAGGAAAAAAAACTACAACTTGAGATGTAGCTTCAATTATCACTAATAATATCTTGATTTGTTGTCACCTTGTTGCCAAAATATTTTGCCTTGTTCCTTGGGTGTTTGCTGACTTTACTTTATGTCGGAACACAGTCGACATACCCCTTTGGAAAAAAAGTTCAGACTAGCATATAGTTCATTTTAACTCAAGTTCTATATAATAAGGTTTTACGTATATTTATGTTATCGTGCTAAGATTTGAACTCTATGATTGTGCAGTATGTGCAAGTCCTCTCCCAATACAAGAATTTTAAAGTGATACACTTTTCGTCGATGGAGGATGCCTTTCAAGGATTCGCCGACCTGGTGAGCTTATCAACCTCGTTTGTTATGCCGACCGTTTCTTTTTCTTGTGTGGTAAAAAAATTACGATATGGTTGTGACATTGATCAGAGAAAGGAGGCGAAGTTCAGAAATCGTGCAAAAAGGTACGTGACGCTGTGGTGTTGTGTGGAGAATCATGAGCCGGGCCACATTTATTATGACATGTATTGGGATGAGAAACCTGGCTGGAAACCGGAACCCCCCAAAAATAGAGCTGAAGACCGTCCACCATGGTAGAAGCTTGATCCTTGGCTAACAGAGGTAGAAGACAACATATTTCAGGCGGCAAATCGTTAACTTTTGGTTTATCCCTGTAGTCTATCAGATAGAATTGAAACAGAGACTTGCTTCATTAAACATTCTTTTTGTTGGCACACTACGAGTCACCAAGTAATACTAGTTTTTCAAAAAGAAAAAAAAGAAAAAAATGCAAAAACATACATGAGAGAATGTTTTCCAGCTCTAACTTGGTTACATGATTGCAAGGCAGCTTCATCCTATTAACCACATGGCTTTACTAACCAAGTTCTTCAACAAGTTGACTATCTATCGTTGAATATGTTGCTGCCAACAATGGGAGCTGCCTGCTACAAAGAAATCGTCTTCAATCTTCAATTAAGTTATGGCGAGGTCAATGCCATCGGTGTCCAAACCGCAAAATTCATCGGCAGTCTCGGTAGAAGAACAAGGAAGATGAGTGATGGTGGTGGACTGCAGGAAATTGAAGTAAGCATACTTGATATCGAACTGCATATCGTACCCTGAAGTTGAGAAAAAAAAACAGACAAAAGGGTGATCGTACTTGTCAGTCGTTGAAACGTCTCTATGTAAAAATCAAGGGCATAGGTACGTCAAGGCTGAGAAGAAACTGCTTACAGTAGTTGACAGCAATGGTCCGGCCATTGCAGTCCGGCGTTTGCCTGACGTGATGAAACCACATGCTTGGCCTACATCAGTATCCATAGATATAGAACATAGTCAATTTCATTTTAGCAGGCACGTAGAGAGAGAGAGAGAGAGATGGTGGTGCACAGCAGACGTACAGGTACAGGATCTCGCCAGCTCTGACAGTGCACTCAAATGGTTTGGGGCCCTGAAAGTAGAGGGGGAAGGCCGACATCTGTTCCTCCATGGCCTCGGGCGAGGGAGGGTACGGGTCGACGCTGCACCACGGGACCATCCTTTCGGGCTCTTCCAACTCCAGCTTCAGTCCTCCTCCCAAGTCCCCCTGCACAAGTGCAACAAACTGCATCTGTTATGCTCCGTTCGCCGCTGCAGTCGCCAACTTGGGCGTGCGCAGTAAAGCGAACCGGCGGAGGAGGACCTGAAATGAAGACGATTCCGCGTTGGTGGCGGTGTAGCGGGCGGCAGGGTAAGGACGCACGTAGAGTCGGTGGACGTCCGTCGGAGGAAGCAGGAGGAAATGCTTCTCCCCGGTGACCACGGCGTAGAGGTTCTCGTAGTGATCCTTGTGGAAGGACGTCTCCGACCGCCCGTTGCCTATCCAAAGGTTGACGGCCTCCGGCGGACAACCGAGGGCTTCGGTGGCCCACGGGATGTGGGACTCGACGTCGGCCGCCAGCGCCGCGTACTCCGCCCGGAAGCAGTCGTTCTGCTGCTGGGCGTACGCCACCACCGGCGAGGACGGCGCCCCGGTGGAGGAGATCAGGCTGAGAGCCTGCGAGAACTCCATCCGCCGGACGCAAGCGGAGGCGAAGCAGAGCCCCTCTCCACCGTCGGAGCCGCCCTCATCGGCGAGGGCGGCCAGAGGCACCAGGGAGTCCGCGCGACCGTGCGGGGTGAGGTGGACGGAGACGGGGTTGTCGCCGAGTGCGCGTCGGAGGTAGGCGTCGTCGGACCAGAGCGAACGGGCGACGGCGGGCCAGTGCCGGGTGGCGGAGCGAGACACGATGCAGGGCTTGTTCGCTGAGACGTAGTCCCTGAGGAAACGAAGGGGCGACGGCGGTGACTCCAACCGTTCCACGCCGCCGGAGTTGCCCAAGCTCAGCTCCCTCACGTCCGTCCAGAGGGCTCTCACAGCCCTCTCCAGGGGCACCTCCACCTCCACCTCCTCCTTCATCGCTACTAACTTCGTACCAAACAGGGGATGACGGCGGACGGGCGCAATGGAGAGGAAAAATGCCTCCCTTTCTCCGCTGTTGCTGCCGGGAAATAAAACAAGCAGAAAAATAAGAAAATAGTGGACTGGACCGTCGCCTACTTGGTAATATTTTTGTAGAGCCCACACGATAAAGCCCGGCCAAGAACTCGAAGCCCATGAATGCCTAATATTTCGGCAAAACGTTTTTTTTCTTTCTATCGTAGTCTTATTGTTTGGATTTATGTACGACAGAGATTATACACCGCAAAAAAATATGAAAAATTTAAGATGCTGCAAAGTTTTATTAAATAAAAAAAATAAAAGAGAATTACAAGACAATTTTCTTTCTGTTCTAAGGAGTTTATATAAAATTTCATATCTATTGGAATTTTGAATTAATCTCTCAAAATTAGCGGGAATCCCACAGTGCGATTGACGCATTTTACTTCGGAGCGTATTGGGATCCAAACGAGTTTTCAGGTGGAGTACGATTCCAAGACACTATTAACACTTATATAATATCTTCAAAATAGGAATGGATGAGTCATGCTAATGGGAATCAATTTTTTTTAAAAAATTTTTTGGAGTTGAGGGCTTCAATATCACGACTCCAACTATAGATGTAACTGTAATCATTATATATAATTTTATTACTATGAAGAATAATTAATTTAGGAAAATATAGAAAAAGATTAGTTAGAATTTAATATTTGTGTTGGAGGTGTAATTTATATAGCTCTATCTCAGGTTCAACGTAGAACTTGTATGATGACTTAATATATACGAATAAATAAATTATGACCGTTCAAATAATTCACTTCCAATAAAAAATATTTTAAGTAGTAATATGATCAATAAGTAACCATTGGGTCAAGAGTTCTAAGGATTGAATAGTTCTTCGTGGGCAATACACGAAAATGGTTGATTACTCTCATCATCTTTTAAGATTTATTTTAAATTCGTGTGAATCAAAAGTTAAAAATGAATAATAACTTAAACTCCACGTACTCACTTGAGCCGACGCACGAATATGGATCACTCGAGAATGACATTAAGCTCCCTAAGGGAAATTGTAACGCCCTCAAATCGTATCCTACCACGTGGCAGAATACGCTTTGAGAACGATACGGGTCATCCTTACGTGTACATCATATTGACAAAAAAGAAGACTTTGACTGGTCAACTTAGTAACGATAAATGCGAAATAATTAAATCATCATTAAGAATAAAAATGAGTAACATCATGAAATGCGGAAGACTGATAACTGACTTTATAGGAGTCAAAAGAAAAGCTAATACATCAAGTAATAAAAAAAAGAAAAAGCTATCATCATCTAAAGGACTCGATAACCATGTGCAGCCACCTACGAGCTCGATTTATTATCGTTGCCCACCATCATCATTAGTACATTGACCTGTATTTAAAAACATGCATGGGAGAAACCTCCCTATGAGTTTTGCAACTCAGTATGAAAATAAGATAGAAATAATCATAAGATCATGATACTAGACAAGAATCATAAAACATCATCATCATCATATAGAAGGAAAATAGATATTATCATGATATAAGCAAAAGATTCTTGTAACATGTCATATGGATAGAAGATCACTAATATCATAAGAAATCAATAGATCAATATGTCATCTTCTTAGGATCATAGGATAAAAAAATCGAGATAAATCATAATAAATTATCATTAAGTGACAAACGCCAATTATCATGATTATAAGGTCATCATCATATAAAGAATCAGGAGAAATCATCGTATGAGCATAGATAATCATGAAGTGAATCGTCTTCTTTAGTTCATATTAATAATGGATCAAGAGATCATGGAAAGATCATCATAGAAGTGACAAGAGTCACAAATCATCCTGAAGAGATTTTATTATTAATATGCAACATCTTCTTCTTCATCTTATTGTTCATCTTTGACTTATAGTGAGGTATATTTCAACCCACGGGGAGACCTGCCTCAATCCGTCCATCATCATCATAACTAGCAGAGCCAGTCCATAACTGACCGTAGTAAGCTCATAACTGTCCGAGGACAGCCCATAACTGACCGTAGTCAGTTCATAACTGTCCAAAGACAGCCCAAAACCTGATCGTCACCAGTCCATCATAAAAAAAGCTTTCCATTTAACGTTTTACGTCTTTTATCTTGCATCTTTTAATTAAACAAATCACATTTTGATAAGAACTTTAAATTAAGATAAAGGACAATCATGGAGAGTAAATCAGGGATAAGGTCGGCATCATATTCATACATAAATCAGGATTAATCACATGAAGTAAGGATTAAGAAATCATAATCATATACTTAATTAGGTCAGAACCCGGACCGAGTAGGGATAAACTCAGGCCAAGTTGATCGGTCGTCATCTTTGGAAAAATCAGAGGCAAACCCGGGCCGGGTCGAGTCATCATCGAATCGGGGCGACCGTCGCGCCCAACAATCTTCCGTACACGGAAACTCGGTCCGGGTCGTCTTCAACCCGGGCCGGGTTCGTCTGATTGCAGAGCTCTGAGAGCATCGGCAATGACGGATTCAGGCCGAGTTCCACCGAACTCGGTCCGGCGCAGGACCTACCCGGGCCGGGTTCTTCTTTCGTAGAAATTGCGCGTCGCGCAGTTCGCGTTCCGTTCGTCTTCTCCGACGATGGACGGCACTAATCAATATCATAAGATATGGAACAATAACCAGGAACAACCTAGAACATGCTTCAAGTCTAAAATCAAGATTCTATAACGAATCTATCATAGTTCCATATCTCGAAGTTTCTGTCCGAGAAACTTTACTGCTATCTTCTTCTTTCTCTTCCCGCTCCTCTCTGTTCGTGTGTACATCCGACGTTGTCCGCGTCCTCCGGTGTGTCCCCTGTATGGCGGCGTCCGCTAGGGACAAGGAAGAACTAAAAGGGCGCACATAGAGGAGAAATTAGGGCCGACTTCGTGAAAAAACGAGAAGGAAATTTTTGTTTGGTCTAGCCTCTTATTTATAGGTGAGAAATATGAGTTTGGTTGTAAACCAACTCCTCGTAAAATCTGATTTCATATTTTATCTTTTCCTTATTTATTTTATCTCCCTTTTCTTTTTCTTTTATTTCTTTTCTTTTTCCCAATTAAATTTCGGACGGTACAGGAATATTGTAATGGCCTATGCTAAAACTTAAGACGATTTAATTGAATAACTCTACATTTACGAAACACAGAGGTAATGACACGTTATAAATAATCGTGTGCCCAAAATGAATAATTGATTGGGCCGGTGGTATTGCACTAATAAACAAAAAAAAAAAACTTTTTCCCCGTCATATTTGTTGATATCCCTGCGTTCTTCTTTCTGGGTCAAAGAAAATTCAATACATCTTAGTCGCTTCGTGGCAATATTGTTCTTTTAAACCCTAAATTACTTGGGGATTGACTTAAATAAAGTATACATTTTAATGCAAGCAAAAGGGTTAAAATCACACAGTAATATACAATTGGTACGATCTAATTTTGTAGGGTCAGACAGTAGCAGCCATTCGTACATTAATTGAAACAAGTCACCAATTCGCTTGTCGAAGAAAATTATATCATTCTCGGTTAATTAATTATTGAATTGATTACTAATATGCATAAAATGACGAAACATATATTCATAATAAAATTATATATTTTAAGTTTTATGTCCCTTACTTTGCTTCTATTTATAGCACAGAATATTTTTAAGATGAATGTAACACGTTAATAATAATAATAATAATAATAATAATAATAATAATGTTATATGTAAATGGCAAACGAAAAGAAAAAACGACTCGGAGATCGCAATCAACTGTCGAACCATATAAAATGATTTCGACGCCGCCAAAAAAACTCGTTCATCATCTGCGCCTCCTGTTCGTCCTCTCTCTCTCTCTCTCTCTCTCTCTCTCTCTCTCTCCACCTGCAAACGCCCTCGCCGCACTCGAAGTCCTTCTCTCGATTTCCAATCCATCGAACGCCTTCTTCTTTCAATCGTTCCTGTTCCCCCTCCGCCCCTCTCTCTCACCTCTTCTTCATCTCAATCTCCCGGCCTATTTCCATCCGCTCGCTACCTTATCAATTCCTTTTCTGTTGTCCTCCCATCCCTTCGCTCGATTCTTCATCCGGCTGTCCAATGGCGAAGCTTCCTTCGTTCACGGGTTAATCGCGAGACGGTGGTGAAATCTTTCTGGTTTTCCCACCGGATTCTTTTTGATAGCTGGAAGGAAAAATTAGGGTTTTCTCGGACACGATTTTAGTGGCACACATTCGGAAGGCTCCTCCTTTTTTGCGACGAACTTGCTATCATCGAGATCTCTTCGGTTGAGTAAGTGGATCGGACAGCTTTTCTTTTCCGATTTATAAATGATTCTGACAGTTTTTTTTTTTGTTACATCTATCTATCTGTTCCGATGAGTTTGGTTTACTTTGGATGCGATCGAGTAGGAGGGTGGTAAAGGAAGGGGTTTTGCCCCCTTTAGATGAGTGTATCTCCGTGTAGGTCATGAGTATAACTGTGCACACTTTTAGGATTGTGCTTCTGCGACACACGTAGTTCTTCACTTAAAAAGCAGCTCGAAGTAGAGATATATTATTAGGATGACAATGATAAGGCTGAAGTTGTGATTATGGCGCTGGTTGTGTTCTCGTGCAGCTGCTTGCTGGAAATTAGAATGATTGTGTTCTTATGTATGCTTTTCGACAATAGTTTTCAGGTGCTAAGTATGCTCGAGACACAGTGGGTTGCCAGAGTATTAGTCGTCTGTGGGATTGCACTGTTTTGATGATGTATGTAATGATTTTGTTTGATAGGAATTTCTATTTGGACATCACACCTCTTAATCAGGATGGTTTTATTGCTTATTACTCTATTACTAGAGTGCTCTTTGGGAAGTTGAGAAACCTTACTCGTTAAGATATACCAGCTTGAAGATGGAGTATTTATTTCATCATTGGTTATCGAGATTTCGTTAGAAAGGTTGGCAACAAGGATTAGTTCTTTAAATTCTTGCTTAACGAATTGCTTGTGCATCCATTACAGGATAGATATTCAAACACCGCACACGAAACAGCCAAACATCATCGAGAACATTGCAGGGTAATACTTGTGAAGCCAGGAAGAAATGGATCCAGGGCGTTATGGTCTGCAACAAGGATGGGATACTAACAGCGTAATTGCAGCTTTCTCTTTTGTTACCTATATCTGGGCTGATATCAGAGATTTTATGGTTCATGTCATGATCCGTCATGTTCACTGGCATCTCATTCTAAAAGAACTGTCGATGAAGGCTATGGGCTATAGTCTTTATATGGAATGGATTTCCCTATCCCTTCCAAGTATGTTGATGCTGACTTGACTTATTCTGTTGAATCTACAGGCAATAGAGGGTTACAATGTGGTCCATGATCCAGATTTCAGGTGAGGAATTTTAGATGAACTGATGTCTGAGTTTGAATTTCCAATATTAGCATGGATTGTATACAATGACTTTTAATTTTCTCAAAAAAATTTAAAAAATAAATTATCTCAAAAAATGGCTTTTAATTTTGTTCCTGATACTTGTAAGAAAAAGAAGATGCATTTTGCTAATGCTAAGTCAATGTTATCACATCATTTGTTTTTTTCTCTACTATTTAACTTTTTGTTTCAGGGCTGATGGATCCTATGGTGGAAGGAGATTTACAAATGAAGGGTTTAGTAGAGATTCTGTATATGGAACGGGTACATTCCACCGGGATATGCTTGAGAGGGATAACTACCCCCCATCAACGCATGTTCCAGGGGTTTGGCCTCAACCTAGGAGAAATTTTGATAAAGAATATGCACTCGTCAGAGACGCTGGAAGACATGAACCATTTCATGAGCTGGATTATCGTGATTCAGAGAAGTATCATGAATCTTTTCAGAATGCTGATAGATATCGTGACAATTACCGTGGCACTGAGAGGTACCATGATGCAGATGGTTACCATGATGATGGGTTTGATAGGCATGGTAAATTTGGAAGTAAGGATCGTGATGAAATGTACAATGATTATGATTTTCGATCCCGCAATTCTCATGAAAGCAGGGAAAGCAGCCGTGATAGAGATTATGATTATACTCGATATAACTATGATTCGGATCATGAGAGAGGCAAGAGGGATAGTAGCTGGCGAAGGAGGGAATCTCGTGATCATCGTGAACGTGAAAGAAGAGATTTAAGTCGAGAAAGAGATCAAAGTCCATACATACGCCATGAACGCTCTCATTCTCGTGGATATGATGATCGATCTAGGTCGAGATCTCCAAGAGGTAGAAGTCGTGGTAGAAGTCACCGGGAAGATAGCTATGATGATGGGCGTTATGAGAGAAATGAGAGAAGGAGAGATTATGATCGTGAAGACCGAAGGCATAGTGATATTTCTGTGGTATGCTTAAACTTTATCTTCCATCTTAGTATACGGTCTGTTGTTTATGTGACATAAAGGAATTGAATAATTATTTATTTTTCAAGGCGCCATCAGCTACAGTTGTTGTGAAGGGACTATCACAAAAGACAACAGAAGAAGACTTATATCAGATTCTTGTATGTATGATTGCTTCTTATTCCTGTCATTGTTTCCACAATTATTTATTTATTAGTTTTCTCTGTTCTAGGCCGAGTGGGGGCCCCTACGTCATGTACGGGTAATTAAGGAGCGAAATTCTGGAGTTTCAAGAGGTTTTGCTTTTATCGATTTTCCTGAAGTGGTAACTGTTATGTGAAACAATGCCGATTTATTATTTATGCATTCTTAATTTGGTACTTATAATTGTATTTACCAATTTTCTAGGAAGCTGCTCGGAAGATGATGGATGGCATTGGAGACAACGGTCTTGTGTTTGATGGAAGGAAGTTGTTCTTCGAATACAGGTACCAGAAATGTTCACTAGGAGATGCTAAACAATAGAGTTAAAATATTTACCTTTTAAACTTCTAATAGGACTGGTGATATATAATGATTATCATCCTTGTTTCTGTTATTTGATATCAACTACATTAAATTCTCAATTGTTTTTTTTAAAGCAACAATAGATTCACAATTTTTTAATCTATTTTATATATGCATGGATCTCATCAGAATTTTTAGTGTTGCTATTTCATGATTCTTGCTCATAGTCGCGGAGTCCACTCACAGTATTGCAAATTTTTAGATTAATATTTAGTTCACTTCATTATGTTTACCCTCATGTTCTTCTGATTGCTAATTTAATTTACTGCTATACATTGATCTTGTGCGGAATGTGAGTGTATTATAGTGTATATGTTTCCTCAGAAGAAAATCAGTGCAACTGATGTACCATTCTCATATGTCCATCCAATGTTGTCTCAATCCAACTTTCGTGATGGATATGGCTTTGATTCTCTTGGTACCTTATGCGTCTCTGTTTTCATTTTGATTTCCTTTACGGGGTTAAAGGATGGTTAGGCCATCTTGTAGTAGTCATCCAGGTATATTGTAAAGTACATAAACACGTCAAATTTGTATTTAGCCTTTTAAAAAACCCAAAAGGAGCTTATACATTTCCTTCCAATCCCAAAATAGAAAACCAGTACAATCTTTTTTAAGAGATGGCTACCAAACTTGAGTAGAAAACCAATACAGTTTTGGTGTCTACATTCTGATAATTGTAGCTGTTGCAGTAGCAAACCAACTGGTGTGGCTGGTGCCCCCTCGTTAGGGCATGAAAGCTTTGGGAGATCAAGTCATGGCCATGGCAAAAGCATCAGTGCTCCTTGTGATTGGATGTGTACTATTTGTGGTTGTATAAATTTTGCTCGTCGTACTTCCTGCTTCCAGGTATGATGCAATTGGCAATATACCTTTCAAAAACTTTAATCTGGTTGCATAACTAATTTTCATAATTGTTATTCTGTTTATGCAATTTCTGCAATTCAGACAGTAACCACATAAATTTTGTTGTTTAACCCTCTCAATTTTTTTGAGTTTTTGGGGGTTCCCCTGGAGAAAAAAAATGTAAAGCAGGGTCCAAAAAACTTATCCTTGTTTCTTTTTCCTGTCATATACCTTACATTGTTAAAAGTACAAACTTATGTATGCTTTTTGTAATTTGAATGCAACACTTGAGAATTTATGGTTGATATTTCTATCATGGCATTTTGTTTCCGCAGGATAAATCATGATTGCTTTCCAAAAAATAGAAATTCAATAAGTTAGGTGAAATGCTGTCCTCCTAAGATTTTTTTTTAATATTATAACTCTGGACCCATTTTTTCCATTATGGGAAGCCTATCTCATTTGCTTTAGCATATCTTCTTTTGTTTATTCCCTCTATGGGTTTTAACCTTTTTTCCACCCTAAGAAAGCTAAGCAATATCTGTTTATATTTAATTGGACAGTGTAGTCATTTCTACTTAAAATTTGGTTTTTCCTTGTATATCATTGGTCAACGAGTAAATTTCTAATTGTCACTTGTCCTAGTTTGCATAATTTTGTTTAATGACATTCTCAATGTTGTCAAACTCGTAAAACGGACACAACACGGAGGGCCGAGAAAAAACGTAAATCGTGAACACATAACACGATACGGCCGATTCTACCGGATTATTTTTTAATATATTAATTAGCACAAAATTGAATATAATAATATAATTTCATCAAGTTACCAAAACATCAAGCAACATGTCAAAGGATCAATTCCAAATTACCAAAACTAGAATAAGTTTTAACCAGATGCCATTTTTCAATACCTAAATCTGTGACTGTAACACTAAATCTATTATCTATGCATACAATAGTAACAAAGCATACAGTAATTAAAATCTAACTAAGCATGCACTTACATAACCCTAATTCCTAATTTAAGTTTTAAATCCTAATTCCGAATCATAATGCTCATCATCTTGGACGAGTCGGCACTCCCTGCTCACGAGCAGGGAGACCTCGGCGCTCCCTGCTCGTGGGTCTCCCTGCTCGTGGGCAGGGAAACCTCGGCGCTCCCTGCTCGAGAGCAGGGAGACCTTGGCGCTCCCTGCTCTTGAGCAGGGAGGCGCTGAGAGGCGGCGAGTCGCGCGAGCAGGAGCAGACCGCGAGAGAGAAAGACTGACGACAGCGAGAGAGAGAGATTGAGGGAGGGAGGAGACGGGGAGTGGCAGGCGGCTGCAACATACGGCGGCTGGAAAACATGGCGGCAGGCGGCTGCAACACACGGCGGCTGGAAAACATGGCCGCAGGCGGCTGCAACACACACGGCAGGCATCAACACAAGGCGGCAGGCGGCATCAACCGGCGAGAGAGAGAGAGAGAGAGAGAGAGAGAGAGAGGGGAGGGAGAGAGGAGAAGGGGACTAGGGGTGTACCGATGTTTCACGGCGGCAGAAATGGCAGGCGGCAGGCGGCAGCAGAGCAGAGCGGCAGACGGCTGGAAAACATGGCGGCAGGCGACTGTAACACACGGCAGCTGGCATCAACAACCGGCGGCAAGCGTCAACAACCGGCGGCAAGCAGCGGCAGCAAGCGGCGGTAAGTAGGGGCCTAGGGCATCATCGATTTTTTTTCGTCCTTATTGGGTTTGCAATCATGTGACCACGTGACCCACTAAATAGGCGGGAAAAAAAAAGGTGGGACGTGCGTCTCCAGCGATTCTACGCTCCAGCACGCGATTCTACCGCGTGCTGGACGGAAACGTCCCAGAGTGGAATCGAGCACGTTTTTCAATGGTAGAGTCGTAAAGTCGTACGTTTTTACGTCCTGAAACGCGATTTTGACAACATTGGACATTCTAATTGATTCCTTATGCCTTTTACCAATTCAGTGCAATGAACCTCGGACTGAAGATGCTCCTCCAGCTGATGTAACAACATCCAAAACAGGGACATTGGGGAAGAGGGGAACAGATCTAGGTACTTTAACTTTAATCTACTATCTTTTATGATGCTATTCAGTGTCTAATGCAAAGATTCATTCAGGACCTACTCATGTTCTTGTGGTCCGAGGGTTGGATGAGAACGCAGATGAAGAGATGCTTCGATATGAGTTTTCTAAGCATGCTCCAATTAAGGTTCTTTTTTCATCGTAATTGTAAATATGATAATTCATAATTTGGTACTTACCTCTTTTTTCTTGGCAGGATCTCCGCCTTGTCAGAGATAAATTCACTCATGTTTCTCGAGGATTTGCTTTTGTGCATTTTCATTCGGTACCACTTATTTGATGGTTTATTTTGTCCTTATTTGGTTTTACATATTTTATATTGTTTGAAAAATTGGTTCAGGTTGAAGATGCAACAAATGCTCTTGAAGCAACAAATGGGACTACACTTGAGAGGAATGGTCAAGTCTTGCGAGTTGCATATGCAAAAAGCATCCATGGCCCTGGCTCTGGGGCTCCACAATCAAGCAGTCTTGCTGCAGCTGCTATTGAGGCAGCGACATTTGCTCAACAGGTTTCATTGGGCAATTTATTATCAATTGCTTATATTAGACCTTATTAGCTATGCGAGGAAACTAATTTTTGTAGTTCGTACTTTGATGAACTATGCAAGATGTTAATGTTGCTATCATAGATGCATTATATTTTTAAAGTTCTATTCTCTTGGTTTCAGCAAGAATAGTAGATTTTAGTTGTTAACTGTAATCGCATTTCTCGACTTTGTAGATTAATAAGTTTTCCCTAAAACCAGTAGTTTCCCCATTATCTTTTTGACAAAGGAAAAGTGACTATAGAGCTTGTGTAGTCATCCTTTATTTGTTAAAGCCAAAAGTTGTGAAAAAAACCAAAGAAAGTAAATGCCTACATCTACTGTTGCATCTCTTCCCAGTAATGATTGGATATGAAATTTGTTGCACAATATTCTCAACATAACACCTCTCTCCCAAATATTGTTCGGTTGCGATGAAGTTATATGACCCAAGCATTGGCTGCCTCCAGTTCTGTTCATCATTTGTGTCCACTGCTTGTAGCAAACTCTAGAAAAGCATGAATTGTCAAGCAATCAATGCTTGTGTAATGCATACATTGGTAAGTACGACTAGGGGATACTTGAGGAAAAGGTGGGCAATCCTCTAAAAAAAAGGGTGGACAATGTCCTTCTCTGCTGACCTGCAGGGAGTGCAAAATCTTGCCTTCTTGACTTTTAAAAGGCTCCTACCATGTCTCACTTGTCAAGTATGAAGATCTTGACTTTGAGTGGAATATCAGACTTCCAAATCTGTCAATATTCCATTCGGAGTGTGCCAAGGATCATGCCATGCGGAAGCCAGACGCACCCATCGTAGCTAGACATGTCTTGGTGGAGGCTTGAGCTACTATCGTGAATACATCTGTTCCTTCGTAATTATGTTTGGGTTACAAATCATTATTTAAATATATTATACAAACCAAGGTATAATTTCCCCTCACTCTTCAGAGGAGAAAGTTCTTCCTCTTTATGCTTGAGATTATCCAAGGTTCTAATGTGCTTATTGATGCATCTATGCAAATAGTTCCTGGTGCATACATGCTTAGACTTTTTTTTAAGAGGATATAATATTGCCTCAGAAAACATGATCGTTTATGCAATATGGGTATTAAATTGCATCACTGGTCTCTCTCTCTCTATATGCGTGCGTGTGTGTGTTTTTCCATAATATTCTATTACTTCAGTAGCCGACCCCACCTAGTGGGATAAGGCTTTGTTGTTGTTGTTGTTGTTGTTGTATTCTATTACTTCAGTGTTAATTGATAACTGGTATTGTTGGATTCTATGGACTACATATCATAAAAAATGTTTAACTTTCTTCTCTCGTGTTCTTGTAATATCCCAAAGTTTGATTGTAGGCCATGGGCGTCTGGGTTAAAGATCGTTCGTTTCTTCATGCAGTGGTGAATTGTGGTAACATGAACTAATGTACTGTATTTGTTCTTTTAGTATGATGCTGTTGGTTGGGCACCAAAGGAATACAACCCTGATCAGAAACAATCAACAAGTGGGCTTGAGCAAAATGGAAGCTCTGAAGCTTCAGGTGCTGCTGCAGCGGGTCCTCAATCTGGGTTTGTCTGGGATGAAAAGTCTGGTTACTACTATGATGCTGCGTCTGGTTTCTACTATGATGGAAATACAGGTCAGCTGTTTATTTTACTTCCAAACAAACTTTTTTATATCATTTAAATTAGACGAGTTAACTGTTATGGTTATTTCATGCAGGTCTTTATTATGATGGTAACAGTGGAATTTGGTATTCTTATGATAGCCAAGCTCAGCAGTACGTTCCTTGCAATGAGCAAACCAACAATAAGGCATCCATTGATTCAGCAAATGAGACCTCAAAAACATCGGATGGAAATGCAAACAGAAAAGTAGTGATTTCTGCACCTGCAGCCACAGTAAAATCGAATGAAAAGGGTTCACTACCGGATGCTGTGCAAGCTGCAGCAGCAGCCGCGTTAGCTGCTGAAAAGAAAGAGAAGGAGAAAGCAAGAGAGATAAAGCTGGCTTCAAGAAGTAATCTTTTGGCTAACAAAAAGAAGATGAATAATGTCTTGGCAATGTGGAAGCAACGAAATAATGAGGGCCAGGCAGCTCGTGTTGTTCTTGATGACAAGGAAACAACAAGCACTATTGATGATAAGCCGACAAATTCCTACATTGCCACCGTTGGAGTGTCTAATAGGAACAAGGCAAAATCAGACTATACTAATTCAAAGGAGACAAGTAGTTTAAGCTACATATCATCATCCGCTGGTCGTGAAATTTCACAATCCAGCCCTACTCAAACAGTAGACAGTGATTCTCAGGTCAAAGCAAGGCCTATAGGCCGTAGCATGGGAGGCACGATTATGGGTGTCATTAGAGGTTCCGGGAGGGGGGTTGTGAAGTCAGATTCAACATATTCTGGGTTGTCTGGTGTTGGTACAACAGATGTTTCAAGTGTTGCTACAACCCCAACGGCAGTAACAACATATGCTGAGACACTTACTGATACACCGTTCAGAACTGATGCTTCAGCATTAGGTTCATACACATCAACTGTGTCTGCTGGAACTGGGAAACGCAGGTTTTCTGAGACACCAATACAGTCGACTTCCAGGGACCAACCTCAGACAGCATATAGAGATAGGGCAGCTGAGAGAAGAAACTTATATGGTTCATCTGCATCAGGCATTGATGATTCAAGTAAGTTATTAGTTTTCTCTGGCTCGTAACTTATTACTCTTGAATGTTCTTATCTCCTTGACACGTGAAAATTATGTTATATGTTGACTATTTCTTTCAAAAGAAAGTTGATTGTCATGATAAGTTTTAATGACTTATAGTGGTAGTAATTCTAGTGCATGCTGAGTCACATATTGGCTTCCTTCTAGATAAGGATTGAGGATTTGGTTATAAACTTCCTGAGTTCATTCACTGATCACCTGATTTGCTCATGTAAATATATTTATGTGCTGGAAATGCTTTTGTTTGTCAAGACTATGATTATCCATCTCGAAAGGGATCATCAGCAGAATTGGGGGCAATGCCGTTTCCCCCTGGAGTTGGGGGAGTACGTAGTGCTGGTGATACATTGAGCGATGTCGAAAATTATGATGTTATCACTGCTGATCGGGCTATTGATGAAACCAATGTGGGTAACCGGATGCTCCGCAATATGGGATGGCAGGAAGGACTGGTACTTTCTTTTTCTTCATGTTTCTAGTAGCATTCTGTTTTCACTGTAAATATTATATATCAGTAGAGGATGTTTATCTATTATCATATTGGTTTCTAGTAGATTTTACTTTTCTTGTGCACCACATGGAGCTTCAAGTTATTATTTCTTATTTAACTTGAATTTCGCCTTTTTCCTTTTTATCAAAATGAGAATGGGCTAGATAAATACATTTTAACGAAGCTAAGTTAATTTAAGAAAAGCGGTGCAAATTCAGAGCACATAATCCGAGACTCTTTGTTTCAGGTTTTAATTACATTGTAGTTGTTGCCCGTTGGGTGTTCATATAACTGAGGGGTAATTGTGAGCTATATGGCCATCGTACCTGAGTTCTGACGTCTTTCTTGGGGATTGGATTCCTTTCTTTTCTGTTTTGACTACTCAGGGTCTCGGGAAGGATGGTAGTGGCATCAAGGAGCCTGTGCAAGCAAAAGCCGTGGATGATAGATCAGGGCTTGGGAGTCAACGGAAGAAGGTAGACCCGGCATTAGAAGCGCAAGCAGGTGACAGTTACCGGACAATCATCCAGAAAAAGGCAATTGCAAGGTTCAGAGAGATGTCCTAGATAGATGGCATGATGTTTGCTCAACCGAATCTTTCTTTCGCCGAAGTTTTTTGTTGTTTTAATTTATTTCTCAAGCGATCTGTTATGCACTGTTACATATTTTGATACACATCTAAAATTGTCGCATGCTCTTAATGGTTTATGGGTGGTTTTCATGTGTTTGCTTAAGTGGAGATGTACTTCCCAGTTATACATGTCTTGAACGGTGACTTCCCAATATCCTATCATCTGTTTTTTTTTTCAATTTTGCCTTGTGTATTGATCAACTGTTATCTGACAGTCGAGAGCAATAGTTTTGTCAAAAACACTGCTTTTAGAATATGTTTGTTCATGAGTTGAATTTTATGATTCACCACTCTGCTCTTACCCTCAATCTTAAGACCCATACGTCCGGTTTTAAATCCTTGTTGAATTTGGTTGATTTGTTCGCATAAATGTTAAATCTTAATTTAAGGATTATAATATGCATCTCTTTCTTTTTAAGGGAGGATGCATAATCTACACAGATGTAAAAGCCTGATAAAACAAATTCACGGATGCGGCTTTACCTTAAGAACTGGGATATCGAATTAGGCAGATGTTCCAGAACAGGGCGGACTTCTTTAATGTCGTTCGTAGCTACGAAGTTGTCATCAAATACAAATCCATATTACCACATGGAAAATCGGAAATTTGGAATGCGTCTGATCTTCCAAGGGCAATTGGACTCCGTCCTTGCTCAAGATTTGATTATGTCAAATGATGTTAGTCTGATTCCAGCCAAAATGTTTCTCTGTCCCAATTCTTTCCACCTTAAAATCTGGCATCCGCTCCCTTTTATTTGATTATTCTCTTGTTTAGTAGAGTTAAGGGTTCGATTAGATAATAGCAATTTCATTATAGAATATGATAAGCTATTTTTAATTCAATAAAAATCGATAAACATAACAATTAAATTAGTGGATTGTATGCAATAACACAAATAGATATAATTTATAATAATTCATATATACATCATATTCATAATAATTAATTTATAATATTTTATTTTGGATAGGAATATTTTTTTAAATAATATTATTTTAATATAAAATATTTATTTCAAAACATTGATTATTTTATGATGGAGATATAATAGGAATAAATCACTCTCTATACTCTATAATATAATGGGAGTAGTTTATAACGTTTTGTATTCAAAACTTTAAATGTTACCTTTTAAGAATATTTACTAAACATTTATATTATCATCGGTTCAAAATTTTATTTTTTTATTGGTACCGAACAGTGCCTATGTCACTTGACATTGCCTGTTTCTACCAATTGTTTTAACTCACGGATCTTTCTAGATGAAAATATTGTCATATGGCTACTTTGAGTTCTAGATGAAAAGCAAAATAATAATATCTTTTTATCAAATGGATGGACTTTAGAAATAATATGTGAAACTACTAGTTCATGTCAATGTCAGATTCTACTAATCAATTGCAACTACCAAAAACGGTTACCTCATTAATGTTTGGTTGTGGTCGCACAAGTGGGAACCAAAACACACAACTTTTAACCAAGTAAAAAAAAAAGAACACATTTTTTCCTATTTTTGTTACTCTAGTGATAAAACATTAGGCATTGGAAAGGATTGAGGTATTTTTCTTTTAAACCCACTCGGGCCAGTATCTAGAGCTCTTAATACCTAATTGATCAAGAGTCGAAGTAAAAAACGATAATATTCTTCTGACCAAGAAATCAAATGTGCGGCTACTAGAAGTTATATTTTGAGAATCGAGTCTACTATACTTGGTCTACTTTGACCGAAGGTTCATTCACCCATTGCATCGTGCCAATAAATTGTTAAATTTATTAAGGGTGGTCACCGGGTCGAAACTCGACGATCCGACTCGACCCGATCTAGTTTAGGTCGGGTCTTAGTCGGGTCGGATCCAATTCGATGGGGTTTCGGGTCGGGTACGAGTTAAAAATTTCCAATCCTAATTGCCTCGATTTGATCCGATGCTTTGAATTTTTTTTATTTTTTTACTTAATTTTAATCCAATACTTGATTTAAAATGAAAAAATAAAAAATTTAATTGTGAAAAAACGTTAAAATTTTCAGAAAAGATACTTTATATTTTATAATAATTATTAACTAAATTTTTATATTAAAATACATATAAAAAGTAAGACAATTTTTTTTAAAAAAAGATAAAAGGGTAGTCGAGTGATCCGACCACCTGACCCGACCCGAACTGAGTCGGATTGGGTCGAATTTTTTGCCCCTAGATTTCTTGACCCGACCCGACCGAACGTAAACACCCCTAAAATTTATAACATATCTTTTATTTCATGTACAACTATTTAATGCTTTTGAAGTATTGATATGTTATTAATAATGATGTTATTTTATTAACTAATCTATTTGTTTTGCAAATAATAATCATTACTGTCTATTTAAATATAATGGAAATAGGACGATGAGACACGAGCAGTATTGGAAGTAGTCCTTAGACGTATTACATTATGTTTTTTTAAACATTTTTAATATGATATTTGAATGCTACAACCCTCATCCGAAAAATCAGGAAAAATGACCAGTCTTACACCTTTCAATACGGCGTAAGAAAAATTTTATCCAATGCTACAACCCTCATCCGAAAAATCTACGATTAAAATAAAATTAGTTTAAGTCCTTATTAGTATTTTATTTGTTGAAATTTATTTTTAAAATAAGCAGTTATACGCTTTGAATAAAATTACTTATATTAATAGTAGTTAATTAATTATGATACAACTAATTGACTTATTTCTTAAAAAAAGAGTCATTACTTACTTATTTTTTTAACTTATAATAAGATTCAATATTTCCTTATTAGACATTTATTAAAGTTACCAAACATTGAGATTTGTATAACTAAATAATTTATAAGTTGATTATAAGCTAAACGGATCTTAGCCAATACAAAATAATCGATAAGTTGAAATGCTGATAAGTATTTTATTGACTGAATATTTTTGTAAAAAAAATAAGTAGTTAGACTATTAAGTAGAACTAATTATATTAATAGTAAGTAGTTAGTTATGATACAATTAACAACTAATTGATTCATTTATTTTTAGAAAATAAGTAGCCCATTCTCTGTTTATATATATATATATTTTATTTTTTAGCCGAGACTCAGTGCTCACGTCTATTAGCACCTGACTAATCCGATGTTTAGACGAGAGGAATATGAATAATCAATAGACCATGACTGAAGTGATAATTCTAAAAATTAAACATGAGACTACTAGCATTGAGATTATTACACACTAATTTTTTTCCCAAATTTGATATTTTTCTATCAGTCATATTATAAAATTATTAAACATTAAAATTTTTTCGAATTAACTTATAAGTTACTTATAAATTTATTCAAACGGCCTAAGTCGCCTAACACAATTTTTATTAAAATAATTTTCAATATTAAAATATTATTTTTTACCATCAAATAATGTTTCATAATTTATTCTTCCTCTTTTACTGAGTATTGTCATTAACTTAAATTATTTTGACGTACTTGATCGGGTCAACATCAAATTACTAGTGCATTAATATTTTTTTGGGGTGAACATGAATTTGAAATTGATTATAATATCTTGCATTGTAATGCCATAATATGCTAATATGGAAAAAGTTGAGTTTTGGAGTTTTGATTTTGTTTTATTTTTCAATAGAAAAGAGTTTGCTTTTAAAATCTTTTAAACATTTAATACAATTAATTTAATATTATATTTTTTAAAAAATTCAATCTCTTAGATTATTTTTTAAAGGTAATTTTTTTATATACGAAAAAATCCGACCTCAGCACTTTTATAATTCAATCCATTTTTAGTACTATCTCAATCAGTATAACTAGTTTATTATTGAGTTCAATGTTGTCCAGCATTTTTAAGGGCAACATCATTGTATGTCTATTTATCATCTATTAATTATCATTCAATTAATCATGAACGATGAATTCATCAATTAGTTAATTTTTTAAGATTTTTGCTGTAATCTTTTTTGAACTATGAATTTCTTTCACGTCTACCCGTGACTTTCAAATTTTTCGTAGACCCCTCGTAAATTATGCCATTTTTTTTTCAATTAGCGCCATCAGTCAACATTGGTTAACTTTCTCGTTATTTATCATTTTTTTATTTATGAAAGGATCAAATTGACCTTTTCGTTTTGCGGGCAAATTTATTTGAATCGCGTGAGAGTACTTTGATTATTTCATAATAAAAAAAATAAAAATTAATGAAAAAGTTAATAGAGGTTGATTATAAAGGTCAACGAAAAATTTAAAAGTCGTTCGCAAACGTAAAACAAGTTCATAATTCGGAGGTAAGACTAAAAAATGATTTTATGATGATAATTAGTAGGCTAACGTTTTTTCCTTTATTATTATGTTATAATAAAAACTTGTGTGAGGTAAAGACGGCCGTAATTTCTGCGTTTAATTTTTTTTTTCATGTCTCCCTCCCTCTATATGAATATCTCCGCGCGTTCCCTCCCATATTCGATAGGAATCGGCGGTGCCGCAGAAGAGAAGCTTTTGTTGTTCCTCGCGCCCTCAGGTACGGAATCGCTACCCTTCGAATTCGATTCGATTCGATTCCAATATCCCACATCTTCGATGCTTCGATTCTCTTCCTCCACTCCGGAAATGGGGATCAAATTTTCGCTTTAAAGCAATGCTCGCGTCGTTTCGATCCGTGTTTTGTAGATCTCCGCCATTTTCCATTGTGATCTTTGGTGCCGCCCGGATCCTGCACTCCTCCGGTTAGCTGTTCTGGGTCTGCTTTGATCCGTGATTTGTAGATCTCTTCAATTTCTAGCGTGATCTTTGGCGCCCGGATCCTGCTCCCTGTACTTTTCTGATTTCTTCTCAGGGTAGCTGGTCCTTGTTGCTTCGATCCATGCTTTGTATCTCTGCGATGTCTATTGTGATGGTTCGGGCACGGATGGATTTCTTTCCTTACCAGGCCACTTTTCCGCGTTGCTGTAGTTCGTGTTTTGCAGATCTCTGCCGTTTCTGTCGTAATCTTAGAATCCCAGATCGTGCTCTCTGTTCTTTCTTTCCTGTTCGATGCCAATTTTATATTTTTTATGAGACGGTTGTTCCAGAATGTTTCATTTCTTCGGTTTATGGTGATACCTTACTTTTTGTGCTTACAGATACTACGCATTCAAAATCCAATCGCCTCCCATGGACACAGTCGTCGATGCAAGCAAGGTACTGCGTTTCTCTACCTATGATGCCCCCAAAGTATGTGCTGGATGGGTTTCGGTTTTGTTGGGAGAAGAACTTGATCTTGTTGTTTGTTTCTGATACTTCTGTCCAACTAGGAAAGTGTGTAACTCGGTTGTTTGGCATTAAGATCAGAATTCTTCCACGAAAAAATTCGTAGGAAACAGATCCAATGATGTGTACTTTATTTATCTCTATTTCCAGCGTTGGACTACTCTGCTAATGAAACTTCTCTCTGAAATTGAACTAAGACATTCTTGGAAAAATCTTTTCGGTCTGAAATTTTTGGGGCAATCACATTACTGTGCAGCAACATACAGCGACTTTAATATTGTTGTTAGTGCATAACGCATAAGATTTGACCAGATTTGTTTGGTTGGCAGGACGTCAATGGAAGTTTTCCGGGGGACAAAAGAATCATAGTTGTATTCGTTTTAGGTGAGTGTTGTTACTTAGAACCACTCTAATTTTAGGAGGCAATTGCTAATTCTAGTATGCCACGTGTACCAGGTGGTCCAGGTAGTGGAAAGGGCACTCAGTGTGCAAAAATCGTTGAAAACTTTGGTTTCACCCATCTTAGCGCTGGTGATCTCTTGCGTGCTGAAATCAAATCAGGCTCAGAAAATGGGTATTCACGAATTCATCTTTATTATGTGTTTTCATTCCAATTGAATGACTTTCTCATTATTAGTTAAGAGTGGTTCTCCATCATTTTTTTGGAAGAGGGAAAGGACGACTACACAATTTTTAGGTATAAGACCGAAAGAGGTCAATCCAAACAAAAAGACTCTAGTGCAGCTATTAGCAACCAAAATGGCACATCTCCTAGTCACCAAAAGGATAATGTGTGGTATGCAATATTTAACATAGCACTCAAAGTCTCAGATAGTCCCGAAGTACAATTACACTGCAATCAGATTGTCCAGTTTGTGTTGGTGGCATTCTATAAGTACAGAGTGAACCAGTAGCCTGGTTAGATATCCAAAACTTGCTATGGTGGAGGGATTGTTATCTGAGCAACCCATGTAGCTCCAAACCTCACTGGCGATGGGGTTAACAAAAAATAAGTTAGCAGTGAGCAACAAGTGATCTCAAATGCTGTAAAATTTTCATATCATTAGAGAAGGGCATCATGCGCACAGTAACATCAAAATTGTCAAGATAATCATCTCCATTTCACTTCCCCAACAATATGTTGAATGACTACATAATATCAAGCAAACTATTGAACTTGTTGCTCTTATGATCCTAACTACAACCTATGCCGATCTCACATTTCTGATTCCCGAGTGCAAATTGTAATCGTAAATGGGAATGCTGGTCATAGTTAAAATATAATCTGGCTAGTGATCTTGATGACCTTGTATATATTTATATGTAGTGGACAGTATACTGTAAATCTCCAACTTTATTAATAATATGTTACTGGATATAAACCATGAAATAGTTAATGAGTAAAAAAATAAAACATCCAAGTTGAATCTCCTTTCCTGAAACATAGGTTTTGCATGATGTATAATGTCATCCGGAAAACATAAATGGGTGGATCTCACTGGAGAAGTTCAGGAATAGGAGAATGATACTGGTATGATTTTATGCAGTCTCAAATCCCAATAGGCACTACACTTTTCACGGTGCTTGCGTTCTCTTTACAACACAAACAAAACACCACATTGTTGAATACCTGAACCTCTTATAACTCTGTGGTTCACCTTAGTGTCTATAGTTCAAAGGCTTATTGTTGGTTGTCAAAGAAAAATGTATTGTCTGGTTGTTTTTAAAGAATTATCTAATTTCATTTCTTTTCCAGCACCATGATTCAGAACATGATAAAAGAAGGAAAGATTGTGCCATCAGAGGTTACAGTTAATCTTTTGCTGAGAGCAATGACTGAGAGCGGAAATGATAAATTTTTGATCGATGGATTTCCTCGTAATGAAGAGAACCGTGCTGCTTTTGAGAGAGTTGTAAGTTTCAACTTTTTTGTACTTAAAATCATATTATTTTTTTCAATCAACATTTTTTATTCAATATGAATTGTTAATGATAGTAATTGTAAACCATAACCAAACATGTTTACTTTTACGGGCATACATGTAATTTCCTTTTCCTTCCTGTGTATAGACGAAAATTATCCCGGAATTTGTACTTTTCTTTGATTGCCCAGAGGAGGAGATGGAGCGGCGACTTTTAAGTCGCAACCAGGTATTTCCATTTTTCTCTTTTTAACAATGCACTTTCATCCTTTTCTGGCTATTTCAAGTTCTCATAATGTAGGGAAGGGAAGACGATAATATCGAGACCATAAGGAAGCGTTTTAGGGTTTTTGTGGAATCCAGTTTACCTGTAGTTGAGTATTACAATGAGAAGGGCAAGGTTCAGAAGGTAACATTTTAACTTCCCCTGCCTTTTCGTTGCATTGTCTTTGGTGCAACTTTTAATTACTTGTAATATCATAATATATTCTGTTCGTGTCAAATAGTTTGCGGATTTAGTTTCCTCTTTGACGGATTTAGTTTCCTCTTTGACTTCCCCTGCATTATTGTATTGTCTTTAGTTCAACTTTTAATAGCTTGCATTATCATAAGGACTTAGTGGACGCGTCCCTCCTTTAAATGAGGGACACGGTGTCTCCCTTCTTATTATCCATCAGATCAAGAATCGAATCAGATTTAAAGTCTTTAAATGAAAATGAATAAAATATGATCCATAGATTTCTAATCCAATTAATAAAAATATAAGGGACACGGTGTCCCTCCTTTAAAGAGGGGACACCTCCATTTTTTCCTTATCTTATCATAATATTAATATAGTTTCCTTTTATCAATTCTCATAAGTTGATGTTGCATTATCATAATATTAATTTAGTTTATTTTTATCAACTCTTTAACTTCCCCTCGTTTTGGTTGCTTGTAATTTTTTGTGTTGTTAATTACCTTTCCGGAGGAATGGAATACATCAGTGATGTAGGGATGTGGAAACTCCCTGCCAAATCCATCAAACAATGATCTTTTGTGAAAGTTGTGCAATCACTAAGCTGATCTGATGCCATCTCATAGGTTCATGCTACAAAATCGGTTGATGGGGTTTTTGAAGATGTGAAGGCTATATTTGCTCCATACAGTAAGGAGGTAAGAATCGTACGAAATTTGAGTATCTAGATCGTACTCATGCTTTTGCATCGATAACTTTTTTTTTTAATACTGCTAGAGTAACCCCTAGAGAAATTTCTTGGGATCCATTTTGCAGGTTGTTTAGGACTATCAAGAGTGTTAGCTTAAACAATGTCAAAGGTATGATAGCATACTATCGGCAACCACCTATAAGATATCCACCTTTAACATTTCAATAGCTCTTTTGCAGGTATTATTATGGAAAACAGTCTGCCTAGCTAAAGTGAATCCTACCATTACACACAACCCTATTTGCGCGCTCACAATTCTAACTTTACCAATTTGATTGATCAATAAAGAGTGTCTCCGAATAAGCATATTATTTATCCTGTGTATCTCATTTTTTTTATGATGATTGATGGAAATTGTGACCAAATAATACTAAAGATAGAAGTTCTTAAAAATACTTCCGAGTCCTGCGTGTATATGACTTCATTATAGTTTATTTTTACAACCATATATCTTTTTTCCGATGTTAACCCTCTAAGTCTCGAAAACTTTTATTTTCCTATGTCAACCCCTCCAGCTCGCCTCTGGTTTGAGTTACTCTAATTAATATTATGGACCCCTTTCATGGTTTGTTCTTGTGATGATTGTTTTCACTCTCAACTTAAGTTCATATTGTCCATGAATTGTTCTTATGAGGATTATTTTCACTGTCAACTAATCATCTCATATTGTCCATGAATTATTACGTACTAGCAACATATTTTGAGAACCGTTGTCTCTTTCTTGGACACAACCATGCTCGCTCATTCGTTCATTCAGTAATCTATATTATATTAAAGAGAAAATACTTTGAAGGAGAGATTGACATATGGCATATACATGGAGTGCCACATGTCCTCTAAATAATATGTTATAATTAATTATTATAATACTAATTCACATACTCATAGTATATTAATTTATAAATAATTTTTAATAATGTCGTAGAGATTGTTAATATAACTATATAATTTCGTTAGATTAGTGGATACTAATAAATCCTAACCGTTAAATAAATAAAATGACTATTAAAGATATATCCAAATAACTAATATTTTAAACACTTTACGAGTGTAGTCATTCGGTTTGAATAATACCCATTAGATAACTAATGCAAATAACTATACCTAATCGGAAAGAAAAAAATCATAAAACAACATATTTAACCAATAAATTTATATCGTGCAGGTTATATATATATATATATAATTTATTCATATCAGAATCGTGAATAATATTAATTAACTAACTAATTAATTTAAAAAATTAAAATGGCAAAAATAATTTATATTTAAATTAAAAGTATTACGCATGTAGAAAATGACACATGGCAAACTCTTAGAACTGCAAAAATATAATATAAATATGCTATCTACCTATACTTGATACTTATAGATAATATAACTAAAAAATATGGTGCATGTTTGCGAATGGTTGGAATGCAATACAAATAAATATGCTAATCAGCAGCGTGTTAAGTTCCTATACTATTTTCTAAAACTATGCTTTATTATTATTATTATTATTATTATTATTATTATTATTATTATAATATAAGTATTTAAATACAATTATCCTAGACGATGAATGTAAAGATAAAAAAAGTTAAATATGAGTAAAATTATTTTGATTTATGTAGCGGTTAACATATATATATAAGAGTGGTTATGAACCCTTAGCAACTGCCTTCATAGTATGTAGATTAAAATCATCATTCTATAAATACATACCAAGGGGAAGCGCTCCAACAGTGACGTCTTTTATATGCGTCTTCTTTATTATGCTGAATTGCTATTTGGTTCACAAACAACTCTTGACCGGGTAATTTTTTCCTTTTGAGATTGAAATTATTAGATTATTTTACTTTCATGATGTTAACAAATGCTAGATCAAGAGTTAGTTGAGATTCTTATGATGCATTCGTTAAGATTATATTATACTAATTAGTGTTATAGATTCTATAGTGGTAAGATTTGTTTGTTATTTAATTTTTCAACGATAAATGCATTCTTAAATGTTTTAGGTAATATGTTTCTTTCATGGAAAATAAGTATTTTTTTCACTTCCCTCCCTTTATTTTTAGTTTTGTGTAAACACATTATGACTTCAAAGATTAGTTATGTTAATAAATTTCAGACACAATGAAATATTATTAATCAAGATATATGTGTGTGATCCAGAAATTTTAGCACTTGATTTCAACAATATGGCCTTAATTTGTTGAGATGAATAAGCATTTTTGCCCTCACTATTATATGTAGATTCTTATTTTTTTAACAGAATCATATTTTTTATGACCATCTTCTGATTTAATGATGATATATGATCACATGTACTTGATATTCAAAACAAAAATTATGAGAATGACTATTAAATTTTTGTATTGTGACTGAATGATAAAATAAATGATAATAACAATAGTAATCATGATTCAAAACTAAAGTGTTTGATTCAAGAAGAATTGTTATTCTATAAAATTATTTATTAGATAAATCATAAATATATGAAAAAATAGCTACCTTGAGAATGAAAAGCTATCTGTTATTTCATAATTACTTTCGATGCAAATTTATTTAATTACTAATAGAAAACTTGAACATTTGTAGTTATAAGTATAACTAACCATTTAATGAAAATCATCTCCATTTCTCGCATTATAAATATTGAGGATTTCAACTAACTTCAACTCATTGATATCCTCATTCCTTTCCTCTCTCTCTCTCTCTCTCTCTCTCTCTCTCTCTCTCTCTCTCTCTCTCTCTCTCTCTCTCTCTCTCTCTCTCTCTAAACACGATAACATCATAGTAGATTAATTATCAAGTATCTAGAACAACATATATGAATTAACATATTAGAATGGTGAGTAATATCGTTAACTAACTAATTAATTTCTATCATTAAAATAGTAAAATAATCACAGGAGCATTTGGCAAATAGATAATCACCGTGTGCGGTGTGTGCACTAATTAACATAGATAAAATCTAAAGAATAATTATGAGGGTTTTTCACAAGATTTCATTAATATAAAATTATATATGTTTATTGAAATATTGGATAACATTTATATCATAACGACTCGATATACATAATATTGTTTCATTAGAGTTTTACGCTACCGAAAAAAATATAAAGAAAAAATACTTACTCTAAATTGTCAAAATAATTACATCACTTTAAAATAAATTAACATTTGGATTATATTATATAATAATATATTTTGGCGCATTGAGATGCTGACACGTGTTATATATATTATATTATATATAGTGTATCATTTATATTAAATTAAAAGTATTAAACATGTAGAAAATGATACATGGCAAACTCTTAGAACTGCATCTATCATCAAATATAATATAAATAAACTATCTACCTATAATTGATACTTATAGATAATATAACTAAAATATGGCGAATGTCTCCGAATGGTTGGAATGCAATAAAAAAACTAATATTATTTTTAATTAATAACTACAATTTGAGATTACTGAAAATACATATATATATATATCATATTATAATGAGAAAATATAGCATTTACGCATCATTAAAAGGAAATATTAAATTAGATATAGAAAATAAATATGTATAAATAACATCGTTACTTAGATAAGATATCATCCAAAAATAAAATTAGAGAAAATATATTTTCAAACAAATATAATAATAAACAAAATTGTGATGTCACAAAAAATGTTAAGAAAAGTTCAAATAATATTTTGGCAAAGTTGGCATTGTTTATAAAAAAATAGTAGCATAAAACAACAATGATAAAGTGAAATTCTTAAATAAAGTCCTGTATTTAAAAATAGGTATATATCTTAAATAAAGAACATCTAAACTAAAATATATGTACACCCTATTAAAGTCATTATAGTAACTAAGGATGGACTAATATTTGGTGAAGGCAGAAGTTGTCATGTGTCATAATGAATTAAAATTTTATTTATGTGCTAACTAGAAACTTATATAGTAATTTAAACAGCAAAGTAATATTTTATTTTTAAGTTAAGAAAAGGAAATACAATAAGATTTTAGCTATTCTTATATAGGAGTTCATTCATGTCAACTAAAATATTTTAAAGTGATGTTCTATTAATGCCAAAGTAATAAAAAATTATTTGTATTAATTTATAAGTTTTACATTATAAATTACTTCCATTCTTAAAAATTAAATATTCTTTATATTTTTATTTTAAATAGTACTCTTTCATATTCTAGAAATATAAAAATATAGTCTATATTTTTAAAAATAAAATAACTTTTTTATCAGGTTATTTTTCATTATCTATCATGTATAAAATTTCAATCTACTACTTTATAATTTAAGGTCCTATCCATTTAGGGTTCTCTATTGTCACTCCAAAAGCACTAATGTCACTACCTTTTATTAATGCTACATATTTTTACCACAATTTTGAAGTGACAATGGAGACACCCTAAATTTATTTGTCACAAATTTGAATATGTCATTATTATTATTTCTTTTCTTAAAATAATAAATATACATGTTAAAATTAAGTTAATAAATATTGATCATGTATTTTATCTATTTTAAATATTAAGATTATACACTTACTTATGACTTTGTGTTATAATTATTTCAAGCTTAATAACGATTATAATAATCCCCAATAGAAGATAAATATTTAATTTGATAAAAAAAATGGTATGAGATAGTAAAGATTATTATTTTGTGTGACTCTACATTTTGTGTTTGATTATTTATTATAGAAGACTTTATTCTATGTGCTACTTTTGAACAAAATAGACACAAATGAAAGGAGATAATTTAAGTTATAGTTAATATATGTAAGAAAAATTAGTTATTTTCTAAGTTAAAATATATAACTAAACTATTATCTAGTTAAACAAAAATATAAAATTATAACTAAAGATGAGACATAACTTTTTACACCATCCGCACATCGTGCCGGCTCCACACTAATATTATTTATTTGTTTTACAAGGGTATACGATATGGATAACTCGGCACTTTGGATTTTTTTTTTAATTTGGAAAACGAGAGTCTCGTGCAAAACTTTTGATCATATGCGCTAACAAGATACGGATACAGATATTTCATATTTTTTTATAATATGATGGCACATAGTTATTATTATAACTTAAAAGATAAAAAAGGAAAAGGACCATACGCTGATATAAATATCGTACTTCTAGTCATTGTAGTCATTGCCTCTTGCGCTTTGTTATTTGAAATAGCGGATAGAATTTTAATTCTTAAATAAAATTTTAACCAGAATTTAGAGTTTTATTCTCTAAAAAAATTATAGGATGCCTTCGACAACATATAGAATTTAGAGTCTAACGACTGAATATTTGTTCTAAATATGCTTTTTCTTCCTTTAAATTTTTATTTAATGTTTAAATATTATATTCTAGATTTTTTTGTTGATATTTTACTTCTCTTTTTCGTCTTATCTACATAAATTGATATATATATATATATATATATATTAAATTGATTAATTTTGTCTTCATTTGTCATGATTAACTAATCTAACTATCAAACATTTTTAATTATTTAATAATTCGATTGCTATTCGTTTATTTATATAATCATGCTTTTTGTAATTATTAAACATTTTAAATAAATTTAATAATTCGACTGCTATTCGTTTATTTATATAATCATGCTTTTTGTAATTATTAAACATTTTAAATTAAATTTAATAATTCGACTGCTATTCGTTTATTTATATAATCATGCTTTTTGTAATTATTAAACATTTTAAATAAATTTAATAATTCGACTGCTATTCGTTTTGTCTGCTATAGTTGTTGCATCAACAAAAGGTTAAATAACTCTCGAATTTTCTGAACGTGAGCTAAACAATAGCGACTCGTAACTGTGAGAATAGCTGGTAAATGTCTCAAAAGGATTTTAGTTCGAGTATTCCTGTTCCACAATATATTTGATTTCTTGTGAGTTGCAAAAATATGCAAAAAAAAAAAAAAAGGATTGGCTTTAAGAACTGAGTAGTTGCCCTTCTCCGACCACCCAAAGGGCTAGCTTCTTGTTCCGATCATTTTAATCAAACAACTAATTTTCTTTTTTTGACCACATAGGCGCCGCTTTAATAAATGCAAGAACAAGGAGACAATGGGGTTTAACATATTTTTTGGTCCATCAGGAATTAGATTTTCTATGATCTCGTTTGGTGCAGGAACAATTCCAAAAATAATTCCTTATTCCGATTATTTTTATCAAAAACCTTTTTTTCTCGTTTGGTAGACCTTACAATCATCACTACGAAATACGAGAACATTGTATCCGTGGAGGGTAAATAACATTTATATTCTTATCGAATTATGTGTTTAGACATAAGTTGGATCAATCGAGCAAAGAATGATGGAGCGAATCAGGACCTAGGTGGATTAATGAAAATTAAAAAAAAAAAACTTGCTCCTGAATTAATTTGTTAACATCCAAAGGGGGAAGTAGGCGCAGTTGGTTTATTTTCTAATCGTACTCAAAACTCTGATTTTATTGGCTTAAGAATTTACTTAATAGTTATATAGGACTAGCCCAAAGTAAATTCGATACTTTCTTGATGTGTTTCGGGACTTTTCTGTTTATTTTTCGCCCCAACCCAAACGATGCAAGAACTGTCACATAGACCTTGTATCCAGCATTCGGCTCAATAGACACGTCCGTACACATACGTACGAGTTCTTCCACGTAAATCGCCTTTTGCATATCCCATTACTTAGTCTTGGACACTAATAACCCTCCCACTACCAAAAACTCAACAGAAAAAAAACTATAAATTAGGGTATGCTGTAATCCAATGTTTACAAAGATGCAATTGGACAAATGACTAAATTTATCAAAAGAGGACACCGTGAAAGTAGTCAATATTATGAAGAAATCAACTTCCGCGTGATTGGTTTTTCTTCAAGCACAAAAAAAAAAAAATCAGGATCCAACTCAAAAAATGCATCTACTGGAAGAGGATTAAGCTGTAGACTAAGTTGTGAAAATCAATCAGCAGTTTAAAATTTTACTAAAGATTGTAAAGGTCTGAAGAAAATCATAAACTAAGTATCAAGATGGTGATAACATTTGGATGTAGCATGCCATATTTACTTTATTAGCAATCACATCTTGCATATTTAACTTACGTTTTTTTGCGTTCCCATAAAAAATAATTCAACTTCTTTACAAAGAGTATCCTCGTCATACATCACTCCGTACAGTTTATCAAAATGATATAAAAGCTGCGCTAGAAAATATCTTTTGCAACACTATAACGAATTTTGAATCCACTCCCGGTGACGTAGGAAAAGAATGCTACTGTGATGAAAAACAAAGATATACAAGAACGATAAGAAAATACTAGATGTTGTATGCCATCAACCAAATGGTGACGGAACAGGTCCCGCAAGTGAATCTGATCTCTTTATGCTACCCATGCCGCAAATGATGCATCCGGGTGCAGAAAGAGCAGAGAATTTGGAACCACAAAGATCACAAACGTCATGCCCAATGGTCGAAAGCCGGCTGAGTGTGGCGGCACAAAACTGAGATGGGTCCTCGAATGGATCAATAGATTTGTTTGACAACCCCCTCTGATTACACATCTCAATCAGGCTCCTTAGTTCATCTTGCTTGCTTGGTGGCGCCTTGGAGAGCAGGAGATCGAGCATTTGTTTTGCATAGGCATAATTCTGAACCTCCATGTTCCGTTTAATTGCAGTTCTTATACAGTTGATGCGATGCTTTGCTTGCAAGGGGAGGGAAGCAAGATGACGTGACAATCTAGCCATTTCATCTTTTGCACTGAGAGTTCGAGATCCCTGAACTTTTTGGAGGCGAGCAATTTCCTGCAGTTAGCTCCGAAAAGAAATTAGCCCCTGAATGAAAAGGATAACCAATTCCTATGTTGCTAATTATATGCGAAACATCAAGCAGATTTTGATGTGAAAAGACATTAAAGCTCGTCATCTTGTTCTTCCTTGAGATAGGAGGTAGAGTCTGTCAAGACTAGCAATAACATCATTTTACTCTTGTGAGCATCTCCTAATATGATGAACTCCTACGATGTAAATCGAGCCACTTTGTATATAGAATTAGCATTATATAAGGTATTTAGTCAATCATTAATCATATGTTAATCAAATCTTCTAACAGATCTTCCATAATATCATCTAAATCATAAATGTTTGACAAAAGGTATCTTTAAGCCTGAAGTGATGCACAATAAAAATTAACATTAATTTGGAAACGCATTTATATTAAATCGGATCATAGATGTTTTCTAAATGTCCTACATGTGGTCACTGATAAAATCATTACCTGTAATATTGCTACTGCAATCTTATACTGGGCACATATAGTTGACTGTGCTTTAACTTCAGCTCCACGTGATTGGTCTTTAGCAAGTGCCAGAAAAGCTTCATCCAAACAAGACAAGGCATCAGAAAGTTGATTTTGCTCAAGGTGAGCAAGACCTGTCTTGAAACAAACTGAAGCAGCAGCACCACGGGGAACCTAATATAAAGATCAGGCAGATATAAAAATGATGACATCCAATGACAGACATTTTTCAAAGAACTAGATAACCATTTTACCTGTCCAGGGCGCACAGCAGTAGGTCCAGGCTGAGGCTGAGGTGAAGGATTCGATATGTTGGCTCCCGACCCTGGAACTTCAAGATAACTAAGATCAACTGGCTGTGTAGAGACAGGAACACGAGGAGGAAAAGCCTGGGACTGTAGGGGTTCTCCTGATGCTGACATCCCAATTGTCTGAACAGGAACAGGAACCTGTTGTGACACTTGAGGTTGTTGCTGCATGGTTTGAGGGGGGACTCCACCATCTGGAAGGCCTATGTCAGTCATTATATTTTGAGAAGAAGATAATTTACTTCTATCCACAACCTCATTTGGATCAGCTTTTGGCAAGAATGTCCCTGCAGGAGGAAGCGAAGCTGCTACTGCAAGCGATGAAATGGTGTTCTGGAAAAAATCTTCTGGAATTGGCCCAGCTGTTACACCCATGCCCCCCATAACAATTGGATTAGGCTGTGTTGATGTTTGGGTCATTGTATCAGTTCCAAACATGTCAATAGGAACACTTGTTGTAGCTGTGTTGGTAACAGCAGCTGGTTGTATGGGAGTAAATGAAAAATCTTGATGAGGTCCTGAGAGTGATTTAGTTCTAGCAGGAGGACCCAGACCTAACTGTTTTGTGGCTTCTTTGAGTTTGTTGACATCCACTGCGGCAGATGAAATTGGTTTATCACGGATTTTTATGAGTATCTTCTTTTTGGATGTTGCTTCATCTTCATCACTACTGCCACCATCAACAACCCCATATAAAGATTTCTTGAATTCTTCAGCTGCTTTGGCCTGCTCATCAGTAGAGGTAGCAGAACCAGCCAGTTGTTTAATTGAAGTGTTAGCAATAGAAGCATCCTTTGGTTGGTTTGTTGCACTTGCCTTGTCCAGCATCAGTTGGGACTCCAATGAGGAAGATTTATTTTCACCATTCACTGAAGTGAATGCTTTAACTATACTTGTTTCACTTACTTCAACAACATTGCCTCTTCCCCTAATTGCACCCAAGTATACACCAATATGATCTGCAATGATGGTCGGAATACCACCATCAGTGGTCTTCATATAGGGCAAAACCTCCCCAGCAAGCTCCCATTGTGGTATATCCTTCATGTTAGTTGGTGTTTTGATGTCCCAGTTACCACCACCCCACTCAGGTCCTTTGGGTACCATACTTTCAGCAGCAAAATTAGCAAATATTCCCTGTGTCCAACCAGTTGAGCGTACCCTTAGGATTCTTTCACAATATCTCCTAAGCTCAGAATCTGTAGCTGCATCTTCTAACTTCTGAGCAAGACGGCGCATGGCGCTAGGATTCAAGTGGCATATAAACAGATCAAGCATGCTTTCATAATCTGCAATGACTTCAAAGGTTTCCTTTGCACTATCAAACTGACCATACCTGAAAAAATCATCAATCAACACGGCATTCAAGAAAACATGAGTTTAATATTGCAACAAAATGCTTACTTTGCGTAGAAATCTGATTAAATAGGTTGTTGATCTTATCATGGTAAAACATGAATATTTAACAACATTTAATTTGATTATATAATGATGTAGAGAGAAAACAACAACAACAACAAAGCCTTATCCCACTAGGTGGGGTCGGCTACATGGATCATACGACTATGATCCATGTTCATAAAATTTGACAGGGTTTTACGCTGGCTGTCAGGGCCTAACACAACCCTCCTCCTTTATCCGGGCTTGGGACCGGCTATAAAACATAGGTGGAGTTGATGTAGAGAGAAAACTTAAAATAAAATTTGGGAGAGGTAGAAACAATGTTTTCAAACTCGAGAATTTACATAAACCCGTTTTGTGTCTAGTAAACTCAAGCTGTAAACTTGAAATGTAAACTCGTAGATTTTACGTACCAACAACAACAACAACAAAGCCTTATCCCACTAGGTGGGGTCGCCTATATTTTATAGCCGGTCCCAAGCCCGGATAAAGGAGGAGGGTTGTGTTAGGCCCCGACAGCCAGCATAAAATCATGTCGAATCTTATGAACATGGATCAACGAATATATTGTAGATTTTACGTACAACCTTATAAAATATAAAAATATCTCACAACATAAGGACTTCTACTATGAATGAGCAAAACTGGGTTTGGGACCTAGTCACTCCCATCCTAGTCCTGACTTAGCTTTAGTTGGGTCTTCAAGATTTGTATCCAGTCCTGACTCAATCTAGTTCAGAACCGGGATGATCCAATTGTCCTGATTTAACTTTTTTAAATAAAATATTTTAAACAAATTAATAAAAACATATGAATAATTTGAAACACTTACTTTATTAGTTACAACAACAACAACAACAAAGCCTTATCCCACTAGGTGGGGTCGGCTACATAGATCATACGACGCCATATTCGTTGATCCATGTTCATGAGATTCGACAGGGTTTTACGCTGGCTGTCGGGGCCTAACACAACCCTCCTCCTTTATCCGGGCTTGGGACCGGCTATAAAACATAGGCGGAGTTTCCAGGAACTGACAATTAGAAAATTATTTTACTAGTTGTTACTTGCAAATTTGACAACTTATGAGCTCCAATGAAACATATAACATCAAATGATTCAGGGGAGAATATTGGAAGAACTAAAGTAGAGTAAAGGACAGTCTATGGATGGAGTCAGGAAGCAAGAAAGTCAATGGCAATCGTGCCCGTTAATGAGAAATAAGTTCATGTCCAAAAGTACAGGATCCCCCAGATCAAATGAAGCTTTCTAGACATCATTCTGGTGATCACTAGCAACTAACACCTAAAAGGAGGCCACTGAAGTTCACAGAGAACCTCGACCATGACAAGCTCCTGGACAAACCAAAAAGATGTACCCTCTAATCACACACCAAATACTCCCAGCCTGCTCGACGCAGTGTAGTAAAGGGAGATCTTAACGGGGGCATAGACTCCTAACAGGTTATCACTAGGCCAGCTCTAGTAATCTAGTTGGATTTGTGATCAATATCTTTACTTCAAGATAAGCATTAAGACTATCATTACAAAACACACAAGAGGGGCCAAGATCACATGTCAAGTGATTCAAATAGCTTCTAAATCTACTTAAAATCCTAGTAACAGGAAAATAAGGACCAAGGAACACTTATCAGTTATAACTTCTATTGACCTCATTGCAGTAGCCAACAATGAAGATGAACAGTTCTTAGCCTCAGTAATGAGAAGCATTACCTCTAAAATTACAAAAATATTATACAAATCTAAGAGAAATCAACTACAAGATACATCAAACAAATAACAGATCCCACCAAGCCTCGACACAAGATAAGATCTCGATAGCTAAACACACATCTACTTTTGGGGGGTGCAAGCGTCGGAAAGCGGATAGCTGGCGCGCAGGGGATCGAGGGAAAGAACCCTAAATCGGTGGGAAGATCGACAGCAGGCGGAATGCGACGATGAGGCCGGCCGCTAAAGAGCCAGTGCGAGCAGTGAACAATGGAGTCGGGAGCGGCAGAGGGTATGGAATTTGGGATACGAAGGTGGAGCAGGAAGGAGGTGGTCGGTGGGTTTTATTTTCACTGTTTTTTTTTCATTTTGATAGTAAAATTATTCTGATATAATTTTATTTCAGTGCGAGCAGTGAATAATAACTTACTTTATTAGTTATTATTAATAAAATTATTTCATATATTGTATATTTAAAAAATCTATAGTATAATATATAAATAATACATACTTAGTATATTCTGATATATTTATACAGTATAATATTGACATAAATATGTATAAAATAAAGCATAATTCATTCTTCTTCCAAATATACCCTCAAAACCTAATCACATAACTAATTAACAAAATTGTCGAGTCTAAATGTGAAGTCGATCCAGTCTACACGATTCCATCTGATTCCACCGAGTTTATTCTGAGTCTACTCTAATTTATTATGTTATCCGAGGTTGAACTGAGTTGACTCGAGAGTTTGAAAACTATGGGTAGAAAGAAATGACCTTTTCTTTGGTCTCTGCCCTGATATCACAAAAAGGCAATACAGAACCTATAAAACGCTAAGTTAATTAGTTAAAATCAGAAGTTCTAATGAGATTGACATACTTGATGCATGCGTAACCCAACTGTCGAAAGCGATGAAACAAACGTGATGTAGGAGGGCACAGAGGATAATCTCTAGAACGAAGAAATTCATCCTTCAGAACTGATAAAGCAGTTGAAAAACGAAGAGCTTTGATTGCATACATGCAGCGCAACACCTATAATGTAAGATTCAGGTTTTACAGTATGAACATTTAAATAATTAGAAAATCAAAGTGAAAGTGCAGAATGCCACAAACCTGTGTGAACTGAGGACCAGCTTGAGATAATGCAAGTGCCAAATCTCCACACACTGGGGAACCTTTAGACAAAATGTCCAGAGACCTTGGAGTAATGCGCAAACTGTCAAACCTGTAATGAAGCACAAATGGCATTACAATATAGAAGCTCCAACCTCGAGTTCAAGATAATATGAATCCAATGGGTATGATATGATATGCATTATACATACAACAGAGCCCCGCATGACAATATAATATGATGTGCATTTTGCGCACATCATGCAGTGACATGTGTAAAGAAGCAGGAGCATCACATTAGCTCTGATGCATAATCATTTTACTGAATATAACACAGACACATGTATGTAGGGGGAAGGAGTAGCTGTGCATGTTAATATATACAGACACATCTTGTGGTAACTTTACATGTAAACCATATCATAGAGTTGAGTTTGTATGAATATAGCTATAAAGCATATGAAGGGTACAGTATAGCTCTGATGCATAATCATTTTACTGAATATAACACAGACACATGTATGTAGGGGGAAAGGAGTAGCTGTGCATGTTAATATATACAGACACATCTTGTGGTAACTTTACATGTAAACCATATCATAGAGTTGAGTTTGTATGAATATAGCTATAAAGCATATGAAGGGTACAGTATAGAACCTTGATGTTATTTGGTATAACACCTCAGAAATATTGATCTTCTGCTCAAAGTGTTGTTGCATAGTTGCAAATCCAATGAGGAGGGGTTCAAGGAGTCCTACAAGACAACTCCTTATTTCAATCCCTTTCTTTTGTCTAGGATTTATTTCTGTGGGGTTTACAAGCAGCAAGCGATCATTCAGGGCACCGACTAATACTGCATTCAAATAAAACGATGGTTATGGAACGCCTCAAAAAATTATGAATATGGATAAACTAAAGACCAAAGAGATTTAAAATGGAAAAAGAAATAAATTAATACATAACATTCGTAGAGCATACCCCAAGAGAAGTTTGAAGTTTAGGTTTTTCCATGAATTTCTAACCTTACAAACTTACAATCGTTTTCTCATAGAAATGATAGCAAGGGTGACATGTAGTGGCACACATTTGGCTCGTGAACTAAGATGTCTCAAGTTCGATTCTCATAGGTGGACTTTCTGTACCCTTTTATTTCTTTATTTGCCCTTCCCAAAAAACATAATCATATGATGTTTACTATCGACAAATATGCCTTAAGCAATCAAAGAGAACATAAATTATTTAGCTATCCACACATTCTCTTCAGTTAGAAAGAGCAAATCAGAAAGTTGGAGACAAAAGAAAGTGGACTATCTTAACATTTGGTGTTTGGTTTTGGTACCTTATAATTGACACATATATTTCGATCTAATATATAAGTTATTGTTGTTGCTAGTAGAAATGCATTTCAAGGAACTAAACCATGTGCAGCCACCATATGGTCCATATCAGATATTATTCTATTTCTCTTGGAACAAGTGTCTGAGGTGGCCCAACATGCGAATCTAATGACATTTTGCACACTAAACAATAGCACGAAGATATCAAACAGCCTCGAGTGAACCACTTTTAAAGGAGAAAAAATAGATATTAATTCCTTATTGTAAACTGAAGTTCAAAATAAATGGACTTTCAGGGAAGACTACATTTAACCAGAGCGCACAAACAAAGGAAAAGCTTCATTTGATCAAATAGAACCATTGAGAAGATCACCTGAACATGGCATGCTAATGGAAAGAACGGTTCGGACCTTGCTGTCCCACCCAAGTACGGAAACAGCAGTTGCACTTGAAAAAAGAAGTGCGGGACCAACCCAAAGGAGGGATCGGAAGTACTATGAAGTTAAGTTATCAACATAAAGCTAAGTTGAGAAATATATATAAAAAAAATCAAAAAGCAGATAAAAGGATATTGATGGAAAGCCTTTGTCATATTTCGTTGAACTGCTAGATAAGATATCTAGATCAGCAGAAGCAATTAGTACTCTATGAGTAGTCAATATTCCTGCAACATGGCCTCTTAGAGTTTCTTGCCAATGAACCTGTGAAAACACTAAATGAATGAGACAATTACAACCATAAAACAAGCTGACATAAGCTTGTTTCTCCTAAAATAAAACAAACTGACACAAAAAATTGCAAGAAAACAACTTATCAAACATGCTACCGAAAAAGAATAAGCTTTTATGCCTGAGCCACAAGGAGCTCCTTTTATTGGATAAGAATTACACATCACACAGACAGAAGTAACCATTTTAAAAATCCGTCAAATAAGAATTAAAAGTAATCATAAATATTATATATTTAAGAAAACATCACTTTTAAATTTTTTAATATAATTATTTTTTTAAATTTTAAAAATATATTAATTACTTTTACATTGCTACTAATTTTACTTCGGTATTTTCCGCACATCGTGCGGGGTACATACTAGTATTAATGAGAACAGTACACAATAGATAATAATTACTAACATCACAATCCAGAACGTTGACCAAAAAGCCTATTATGATAAAGTTTTGCAGGTGTAGCAAGAATATGAAATTTGTTCGGATGTGAATAGAGAAGAAAATATGAGCATTAGAAAACCATTTCGGGAGGACAACGATGGCATCCACTTGGTGACATGGCCACCCCCCGACTTCATGGATTAGAACCCTTCAGAAAAGAACTCAATGAACAGAAAATCTGAACGGATACATTAAATATTTTATGTCCTTACAAGGAAAATTCTCTCAATGCAAAATGACTACATGAACATGTTGAAAGAAATAAAAGAAAGTGCCATAATACCTGAAGAACAATTTCATTTGCCTTCAATTTGATGAATTTCTTCCCATCAGTTTTGGTTGAAATAGATTGTCCATCTCCAGTTGTTAGGCGGTATCCTTGAAGTAACTTGGCCAGCCCAATATGCTTTCCAAAGATAGCATATAAGATGGTTGAATCTATGGAGTCAAAATATGTTAGTAGAACTTAAAATGGAGGAAAAGAGACAACTTATTTGACCATAAGTCTCAGGAGGATTCATATACCCACCTAATGGAGATGAAAATATGCGGTCCACTTCTGTTTCAAAAGTAAATAATATAGGACCTTGATTCGAAGAAACTTTGCCATCGGTAAATGACTTTTCATCCAGTGGTCCATTCTTCTCACTGTTATCCACAGAAGGCGCTGATTGAAGAATATGAAGAGCAAGACCAACCTTATCTTCGTCTAGAATAGCATATTGGTTTTCATTAGGACCCAACATTGCCACATCTCGACCTACAAACAAAATAATGCATTGTGCTCAAAATCAACTGGTGACTGTGGACTGGCCTTCAACAAAAGCAAAAATATTAACCAAACCTCTCACAGAAGCTCCATTGGTATTAACAGATTGCAGATCTGTCTGTTCCCGATATAGAACAACCTCATGCAAAGAACCATTAGGGCCACTTAGTTCAAATACAACAAGAAACATATGCTGCTTTGAACTGTAAATCAGGATCTTGGGAACACATTCAACATTTCCAGGCATCTGAAGCAAATCAAGAAAAAAAGTCCAACTTACATAAATGACATCGTAGTCAGAAAAAAATAAGACCAAAAAAAAATTCAATTACTACCGTATTATACAATTTCTTATATAGATTGTCTGCTCCAGACGAGATATTATAAGCCATTAGGTTGACGCCATCCAGATAAAATGCTCTTACAGGATAAAGAACGACTCGATTCTCTCTATTAAAGAAATTCAGGTCCAAATGAAAAGGCTGGAACAAAATGCTGGAAATAGTTAGAAGATATCACATATCAGAACAGAAGTCAAATAACATGAATAAGCACCTGACACACAGGAACATTCCTGAGCTGATGGTTAACAACTGAGATCGTAATGAGAGGCAACCGTGTAATTGGGCCACCTTTTGCATGCCCTTCAAGAAAATGCTGCAAAGTATATATTAGGTTTATGAATCAGAGTAAGATTGATAAGGTCACTTTAATGCTGAAGCAGAACATATGATGGCTATACACTTTCTGATAAGTGGGAATAACAGCAGCATTTAGGGGTAATGAATAGCATATCCAGAGGTTTTCTCAAAAAGGTCGACATGATATGGCCATATACATGTTAAGGGCATTTTTCCACCATACTACCCAATTAGCATTACATAAAGATGACGAGAGTGCATGTACAATATAACAATGGAACCATACCAAATAAACAATAAAGGAAGTCCAAAAAAAGAAATCAAAAGAAACCCCCAAAAACGGAGCAGAGAAGTACATTTTCGTTCCAGTTGTAGGCTGAACTGCCTGAAAAATATCCAAGGGGTGTGTCCAAAGGTAAAGAAAAAAAAGGAAACCCTAGCTTCTAGAGTGTGCTGCTTTTTTTTTTGAGGGGCAGAGTTTGCTGCTTTCACCACACAGGGTATACTGGTATATGAGAAGTTTGTTTTTTCCTTTTCCCTTTTTTTTTGAGAGAGAGAGAGATTGAGAAGTTCAACAAGAAGAACTTGGAGATCATTAATTTGATCCCGAGCACAAGTATAAGATATGGTTTACTAAAATCACCTTTCCTTCAATACTTATGTATCATGGGGCCTCATTCCATGAAAAATAAAGGAAGGTTCACTAATATGAAGTGTGAAGACAATCTTTCATCTTGAGGCCTACCCAGCCTCTTCACCAGCATTTTCCTCTCCGGGAAACTGGTAAAAGCAACAATCCATGTTGTGAACTATTCACATATCTTGTTTCAAAAAAAAAAACTATTCACATATCATTGTGCAAAGGAAATAAATCATTTCTCTCCATGTTTGGTTATATAAACATCTACCGACTCCAGTCTATCAACTAGTGGTTAGAAAATTTTTAGGGAAGTGGTTAGATAGGAAATAAAACAAGAAAAATAAATAAACGCATACAAAAGAGAGTTGCAGCTCTGAGACATGCCAATAGCATATGTTTCAATCAATAATATGCATGGTTCGCAAAGTTTTGAACAATAATCTGTTAACCTATAACTAATAGTATAGATTCTACATCAGAAAGCATATGTTGGAAGAACAACAGCTTAAGCACAGGATAACATACGCTGTGAAGAAATGCCTTCCTTGCGATATCTGAAATTGTAAGCTGATTTTGGCTGATACCAAGAAAAACAACTTGTCATTAAACAAATGATAATCAGTAATGTTAGTTGAGGAAAGAAATGTAGAATCAGTAATCATTATGTTCAAATGCCACATCACAGCAAAAAAAAACTATCGAAGCAACAGTACTTCCATTAGCTAAGCTAAATATGAACTGGAAACTATTGGCAACTAACCCCTTCATGTGCTGTTCTTGTAGCTGTGCCTGAAATTGATGGTCTGCCAATATCCCTGAAGAACCTAAGGCTGCAAGTTTTTCCTTCAAAACGGCAGCTGCAAGATGCAAAGTTGAACATAGTAAAAAGAAAAAACTATCAGAGGGGGATAGCAGCTATATCATGGTGAAGGAAAAAAACTTATATTAGGGTTTAAGAACAATGATAACATGATGCAGGAAGACTATGAGCCTTTTTCCAAGTTATTAATCTTTAATCATGAACTTTATGCTTGCATTTTAATTAAGAGTCCGTTAGGGTTTTTCATTATGCCATATTTCCTTTTAGTTAGTTTTTCGTTTATTTTTATTTGCTATAGAGTGTTTGCCGACCCCACCTAGTGGGATAAGGCTTTGTTGTTGTTGTTGTAAGAGTGTTTGTCTTGTAGGGTTCCCTTTTGCATGCTTTAATGAATGCAATCCTCTTATTACTTTTTGTTGGGTGGGAAATTCTCTTATTACTTTATGTGTGAAGTAGTTAATTCTTGTGTGGAATATTAGGGTTTAAGAGTAAATTAACAGAGAGGGATTTCTTGTGGGGATTCCCAATAATTAGTATCACAGCAAATCAATCCTTTGATCTTCATCAAAAGTTGCGATCCTCTTTTTCAAAACTTAATTTCTGCTCCATCAGCCGTCCCCACACCATCCTCCCACAGCACTACAGTAATCCACCTCGTGCTACAGCATGCTACAGTACCATGCACCCATAGCCCATCAACATTGCTGCAAATCACTGCTATGTCCACAAGCAGACCCTGCTGCCATCTTCTTGACCTTGGGCCGTTTGCTGCTGGCCTCCCTGTGCTGACCGTTGTCTGCTGCTTGCAAAGCTGAATATCTGCTACAGCCGCTCTGGTACCACCAGGCTCCTAAATCATCACCACCCCACAACCTCTCCCTCGCATTGCTGCCACCTCCAGTCAGTGTTCCGCTGCCTCACTAGTCACTACCCTGTTCACGCGGCTTGGCATCACTGCCTTTGCCGTCGCCAGCCAGCCGATAGCGAACAATGACCAGTTCTGCTCCTGAGGGTGATAAGAAGCTGCTGCTCACACTACACCAGTAATATTTGCTCAGCTCCCTTTGCTGCAAGACACTTGTCATCTAGCATCACTGCCATCACGACATTGCCACCTCCACTGTGCCACACTGCTGCTGCCACGCCAATCCGCCTACCCCAGTCGTAGCAGCCTTTTTGAAACCACCACACCTCAAAAGAGTGAAGAAAATGAGTTGATTAACACTTTCATTGGAATGTCAAGCACAAGTCCCGGGCCTTCTAATCCTAGTTGTCCATCCTATTCTACGCCCCATCATCTGTCCAAGGTTTTAGAAAATTTTAATTGAATGTGATATCCTTTTTAGTAAGAAGCTCCATGCTTTTAGGAAAAAAATTCAAACTCGCTTCTAGGGTTATCACCCATTTCCGTATGGGTCATCTCCTTATATCATGCATCAACCAAGGGGTTATGGTACTGACATCATGCATCAACCAATGAGTTTTATGGTACTTGTGAACCATATTATATGCCACCTTTCTGCCCAACTCCTTACCCAGTTCCTTATGGTTATGCCCCTTACCAAATGCCTAACCATCAATAGATGACACATTTGCACAACAATTTACCAAGTTCTCTGCATCATACTTCTTTGCAGGACTCTCTGCACCTGCTAGTTGATTTTTCTTCGCATGATTCAACAACAACAACAAAGCCTTATCCCACTAGGTGGGGTCGGCTACATGGATCATACGACGCCATTCCGAATATATTCGTTGATCCATGTTCATAAGATTCGACAGGGTTTTACGCTGGCTGTCGGGGCCTAACACAACCCTCCTCCTTTCTTCGCATGATTCTCTGCAAGAAAATAATTGTGTCATCATTCGATGATTATCTTAATTCCCTAGCCCTGTTGATAGTAGAGTCCAATCCCATGGAAGTTCCTCTTGATAAGACAATAGTTTTGGATCTCGTTAATGCTCTTGTTGTAGAGTCATTAGTTGTTTCCATAAAGTTGATCCTATGTTGGAATCCTTCAATATGGACATAAATCGTTCACTGATCTTCCTATATTATGTTCTCTAGTTATTTCTTCATAGGATAAAGAGTGGACGTGCACAACTCTCTACTCTAGCATTGATGTTTGTAGAACATTTTCTGATGCATCACATGAGAGCAAATGGTTTTACTGGTCCACTGATTCTAAGGAGTACAAAATTCTCGCATGAACCTAATCATCAATGCCTCAAGTTCCATTTGTTTGCTCATCTACCTGGTGCATTTTGTTGGATTAGTTATGCTAACTTCCGACGTTTGGATGCTGTCCTTCAATAACGGTATCGTTTTGCAACTCATTGGAGTCGAGTTTTCTCGTTCGGGGAGAATTGATGCAGGAATGTTATGGGCCTTTTACCCAAGAGTTATTAATATTTAAGTTACGGACCTTATGCCTATAGTTTAATTAGGAGCCCATGAGTTACTAATGTTATGGGCCTTTTTCTTTATGTTAGATTTCCTTTTAATTAGTTTTTCTTTTATTTGATTTCCTAGTTATTTGGCATAGTGCATTTAGAGCCCCTATAAATACTCTTGTATGGTTCCGTTGGAAGACATGCTTTGTGAAATAAAATAATATAATTACTTTCTGTGTGGATTAGTTAATTCCTGTGTGGAATATTAGGATTTAGGAGTAAATTAAGTCTATTCCCATCTGAGTCAGCATACAGAAAAAGGCTGGCATTTGGAATTTCTTATTATCATTCACTGACACGAAAAATCTTACTGGTAGATCCCCTGGCACTTTGAAGCACTGCAAAGAGCTGTTTTCTTCCTTCTCTTGTGTATGCAGCCCTATTTTTTAGATTCTCTGTGCCTGCAGTATCCTGTTTCAACATATTGCAAATTCTGAGCACATTTTTTAATCATCACAATGTGTAGACTTGGCAGTAATTTGTAAGATTTTGACACTTACTGCAAATAGTAATGCTGCTAAATTTAATTTTGGATGAACTGCCAAATCTTTTATCTTTGGTAATGGATAAACAGCTTCCCCATCCTGAAGTGACAAAATTTTGGTAATGTCAATGGCCTCAATCCCTGCAAAAGGAGTTTTGGAAAGGCATAAATACAATATGCTTCCTTAGAAAAAATGATGCACTTACAACCATAATCATAACTTCACAGCCAATTAGGTAATAGCTACACATGACAAGGAAGATTGACTAAAATAACATGAAGAAATTCACTATTGAACGTGTAAATTTATGGTATTTCATTTTTTTATCTTATTTTCCTTCTCTAGAAAACTCCGCCTATGTTTTATAGCCGGTCCCAAGCCCGGATAAAGGAGGAGGGTTGTGTTAGGCCCCGACAGCCAGCGTAAAACCCTGTCGAATCGCATGAACATGAATCAACGAATAGCGTCGGCACTGTTATTATTATTTTTAGGTTTTAATCTATATTTTCAATGTTCAGACTTGTCTAAGTGTTGTGCAATGCCCCCTAGCACTGTATTATGAATTAAATATAATGGAATTTTTAATGTCCAAACTCCAACATGAGATAATGCAGTATGAACATGTGGCAAAATGGATTTGAAAGCAACCTGCATGCTCAAAAAAGTTTGCCGGCATAGGTTGTCGATTTGGATTGACAATTACACGTGTCTTCCAAACTTGCAGTGTGCCATCCTTTGAAAGAGTAGTCAGCAATCGTAGTGTTGGAAGATATGAGATTGATGTTATTGGATGAGAGCCAACTTGCGTGCTGGTTAGAAATATGAAACAAAGATCCAAACAGAATATCAATATATATGCATTAACAAAGCAAAAAGTGAAAGAGAAATCCCAGGATGTAGAGCAAGTTAAGTAAGAGAGCATAAAAAAATGATAACCGAATAGAAATGAAAAAGCAACATACATCGTAACACATAATTTAATGAAAAATAGCTTGTTGAGGTGTTTGCGCCCAGCAGCCAATAATTACATGTAAATCAGCACTGTAAAGATATGTGCAATTCCAATGTTCAGCATCCTTCCTTTGCTAGACATAATCCTGACAGCTAATTATGACAACCCCAACAGCACCGATGACTTAAACTGCGGTACCTACTGGCAATGACAGTGGTCAACATGGAGGATCCATGTGATAAGGCTACCCGACCTGACCTATAGCGGAAGAGTCATCAACCATAATACATAACTATGAGGTGGATATCATTCAAGAAATGTAGTTCGTCCTGCTTCTTATTGTACCCAGGGGCTACTACTACTGACAAATGAAGGGACAACACTCCCCTATTTTTCTTTAAAAAAAACACTCCCCTATTTTCAGTAAAGTTGATAATGATGGTTTGGGTGGATGATGTCTGTTTTGAGATAGTACTTGCACAAGGGATGTAAAGGGAGTAAGCAGTAGGATCTTGTTAGACCTGCACCCACTGGACCTAGGGAATATGATGGCAGTCATGTCAGGTATCAGCATGCAAAAACCAAACAACGACCCAGTGGAACAGTCGGGATATGTGACCTACAGGAATTTTGTGGCTACATAATGAATACTTCCATATTACCAGTGAGATAGGGTTTTAAGGAAGACGAGTTCCAAGATGAGGGGAATATGATGCAAAACTTCAGAGGATGAAATTCATTTTCCTATTTTCTTGGTCATCTAGTACTGTCTCCTTATTTCATTATTCATGAACTTTGATGTCTGTCGCTTTAGTAGTCCCATTTTCCGTTCAAAGGAAAAAAAGAATATATAAACTAAGATTGAATTGGGATATGTATAAATATGCATTTATTTTATTTGATGAATTCCCTAAAAAAATCATTTGCTGGATTATGAGTTCTGATGGGTATTTTACTAGAGGCTTCTTTTTGAGAAGGGAAAGGATGACCAGCAGAGCTTACGGTTGTCATCCACATATATATATATCAGTAAAAGATATCAGCATGTATCAATCTGCCCTTGTGCGATTCCTCTTGAATCATATTCTTGGAGAGTGGACGACTCCTCATTAATTAGATAGAGAAGACCGCCAAGATTTCATGATACCCTGCCAACCTATTCCAATTCAACAGCCCAAACTCAGCTTGTGGGGATTGTTAGAATACTTTGTATAAACAAATAAGATATGTCATATGTCAATACTTATTAGATCTGAAACCTGTTATTGAATCACTCATTGAATGGACATTCTTAATATTATGCTTTGAACAAAAAACACAATTCCCCAGCACTATCGCATTTTCCAGATCTGATTTCCATTCATCAAAATTCTGGAACTGAACTTTTTTTCATTTATCTAGAAAAACGAAAGAGATAAGAAACCGAATAAGCGGTATGACTAAACCCAGCTTTTTGGGGGGAGATAGATCTAACCACAACATTTTTACTAGAACAACTCCAACACTTCTAAAATTTTCAATAGTTATAATTCAAAAGAAAACAAGAGCTTGAACAAATTTAAAATTTTTTTTGACAAGCAATGTAAAAAAAAATGGATAATTTGGAAGATAGCAAAGATCAGTCTGAACTTTACATGTGCCCAGACAGATAAAAAGACTTACATGCCAATCATATTTGGTCTCTCTGTCGAAACATCCCATGCCAAAAGTGTTCCCTTCCTGTCGCCAACAAAAATCCACTCCAAAGTTGGATGAAAAGCAAAAGCACTGGCACCGAGGAGCTTGATTGTGTTATCAACTGAACAGGAGGTCCATGTTAGACAAAAGGCATGACCTAAACTACAATGACTAAACATTTTGAAGCAGCTCAGCAAAAACACATTAGACAGATGTTCTTGATATCTCACGTTGTAGAGTATAAAGTACAGCATATGTCTGACTGTTATATGCCCGAATCAAGCCATCAGCATAAGCTACATACTGCAGCAAAGAAAACAAAATGAAGCGAGGAAAAATCAGTATTATCATAAACTAAGGCTGCAACATCACATAAATCATAAAATCTGACAAATTAACCATACTACCAGAACAGGAAGACGTGGATGACATGCAAGGTTGACGATAGGCTTTTTTAGATCTGTTTTTATCTTCGTTGGAGGTTTTCCTCCTTCAACAGTTCCAACCACTTTATGTCACAAAGAAAAACATAATATCAAAAATTCAGTTACCAAGGTAGACCAATAAAGATAAATTTGTTAAATTCGAGGGAAATTTACCTGTGACGCTCATCCTTTTGTGAAAACCAAAAAAGACAACAGATTGCAGAGGAGTCAATGCAAGATGGACTTCTGTGTCAGCTGACATTCGTTCTGATCTCTTCTCAGGTGAGTGTAGCACCAGGGTCTGCTCAGTGTCGAAGTCACAAGAGCGAATTGTGCAATCCTAAAATCCGGAGTTTAAAGGTGTTTCAGTACAGTAAGATTAAGCCGAAAGATAAAAAGCCACACAAAAAACTCACTGGAAGGTTACAGCGATTATGTATGAGAAAAACTCTACACATCAAGGGATGTCCAGATGCCCATTTTTTTATGAAAGGTTCATTTACAAGTTTATCTTACATGGATATGCAATCAGGTATGATGAATGAAGACCAAAAATGCAGTTCCTAATGGGAAGTAAAACTGGATGGTTGCACTCTCTTCCAACCATCTTTTTTCTGAAAAAAATACTTGTGGTCAAATATTTAACAAATATCAAAGATGTTTGCCATAAATTAGGTGAGGTTCTTGTCAACCAAAGATAATGATATATGAAATTTCTAGAGAATTGGCAAGCGCTTCAGAGGGCAAGCCATAGACCCAATGAATTACAGTTTATCATCACCAGCAAGCAATAGATAGTCAAATCAAGTAAGCATGTTCGCTCATGATTATTTTTTGAATTCGAACAGTTGCTACACCAGTTGGGCAGTACTTCAAGGGTTTCTGCAGTCGCTTCTCAGGGCCAAACCAGCTCAGTTTTCTGGTCCACACCACATCAATTTTTTAGGCTTACCCCCTCGCACTGAATCAGGTTGAAATTTAGCTTCTTCTTTATAGTGAGCTTATTACCTAATGTCCAAATCCTTCTAATCATTAAGTCAACGACATCCATCAACAGTCTGCCACAAGATGTGCTGTGATCTGGCCTCATAAGGAAAGCATCAAGTGCGTGTGCAGGAGGGGATGTGGACGCGCATGTATATAAGGTTTATATGATTCCATATGGAGGCAAGTATCATGTGAATGAGGTAGAGAAAAATGTATTGGACCAGTTATCTCTGTCCCCCTCCCTTTTTTTTCTTTTTTTGAGAGGAGTGGGTATTATTTTCCCTCAATGCTGCAAGAGTCACTGCAGAGTGCAGTCTACATGTATGCTAAAATATTTATCTTTGTCTAGAGAGAAACTTTGGCAGTGCAACCTCACAGACAAGCCATCCTAAGATTCTGTAGTTCAAGTATGTGCTCCATGCACCAAAACATCTCAAACATCTACAGTCACCTTGTTTACCATCCCAAATAAAATAATAAGACATACATAATGCACATGCGAGCAATAAAAAATCTATGGATTCATGCCATTTCAGTTGTGTATCCATATCTTACATGATCAACTTTTTTAAGTATAATAACTCGATTATTTCAATGAGCCTCTCAGCTAAGTGGTGACTTTCTAGGATCAAATATAGCCAAGTCTGCTTAGATATTACAAACTGGCAAAATATCTTGTTCAATAGGCAAGGTACTTGTTAAAAATGTTACAACACCCGCTGTTCTTATTCTTCTTTTCTCCCTTTCCGTTTTTGTTTCTTTCACCCCACACTCGTACAGATTAATTTTACAAGAAAGTTCTAATACAAGTGTGATGGCTGCTCAAGCTCAGTCGTCATACTTTTTCTCATTAATAAAATGTAAGATGAAGTAGATGAGGGAGGGAATAATACTATTAATTTGTACTAACCTCAAGGATAGCAATAATTGTATGTCCACTTGTGGGACTGAATGACATACGAACAACGGGAGAGCCAATATTAACTGAAGAGATTTTGCTTCCAGTTAGCGCATCAAATTCTGCATATAGACAATATAATTGAATAAGAAGTTGCATAAGCACCACACCAATTGCTGTCAAATATCAAGTCATAAGTGTTAATGATGAGCTGAGATTCTGTAGCTTCTATATGTGTGCCAGCACGGATGCTCAAATTTTGTTCTTACTGTGATGGATGCAAAAGTTGAGGCTTTCAGACATGATTAAGCGTATCTAAAAGTCGTGAATTATAGACATCTTCTCCCATATGTCTAACTAGATACACCCTTCCAAAAGAAATTTTATAGCAGATCCTAGATAAATGGTCCCAATACTCACTACACACCGAAACTTTAAACTCAACAAAGAACAATAGGAAATTTCAAACTACGAAATCTTGTCTCGAGTGCATCTAATATTGGGAACGAACAATTGGGAGGGAGGTAAAGCGATTCGTACCTATGATGTAAGCCCCGATGGCTACCGCGACGATCGCCTGGGTAGGATGGAACACGGCGGCGTGGGGCTGAAGGGGCTTGAGGCCGCGGCCGACGTGCCGCAGGTCCAAATGCTGCACCGTCGCCCACTCCATCGTTTCCCTCGGCAGTCCGCCGATCTCGATTCAAACAAACCTTAGCTTCTTACCTCGGAACCTTAGTCGGATCGTCGGAATGAGGATGAATTAGTGTTCGCATGAACCAAATTTGTGGGAGATCTAAGAGATCGAGATCTGAGATCTGAGATCCGAGAACGAGGTCGAGATCGAGATCCTGTTCTGGTAGAGAGCGGGGAGGCGAGTCGAGATCGACCAGCCCGACTGATAAAAGAGAGCGCAAATAGTAGTACGAGTTTTCTAAAGTAGAAGGGAACGCAAAAAAAAAAAATTTATTCCATTTCCACACTTTTTTGGTCGTTTAAAATTTAAAATTATTAACTTACTTCCGCTAAACTTTTCTTTTTACGATTTAAAGTAACAATTTATATAATGGAAACTTGTCCAATTCGAGTTACGGCAATTAAATTTCTCTCGGATATAAAATTAGATATTCAATTTCGTAACTTTTAATTATTTTCTCTCAGTAACCTCTGAAAATGCTAAGAATTATCCTAATTGAAAGAATAAATTGACACATATCAAAAGTTATTTTAATTTTTAATTAAAGTTTTAGCAAATATTTTTTTAAGTATTGTTTTGGACTGAAATTCGGGAGGTTCCCCTGCTCAAGTTAAACATCAAGCTCTCGGACCAATCAAATCTGACCCAACTATAACAAAGTTTCGATTAGACTTTTTTTTTTTTTTGGACGGAGTGTTTGGCGATAAGTTCTCATATACGATGGCTTCAGAACTTGACCTAAGTTTCTAAATTTTGATCAAATAACAAAGAAACCGAAGTCTTCTCTCGGGCTAGAATTTTTCCAATGAGAACTTTATTTTTTCCAATTTTTTTTATTTCTTTGCCTTTCATTTCTTTATTGTATTTTAATTAGTATAATATTCTTAATTACTACTTCGTGTTAATATTATTCATTAAAGTATTCATATATTATCTTAAGTAATAATCAAATATTATATTTTATTTGAATAAATTTTATCAAATACATTTCCATTTGAGCATTTTTCCGACACTATTTTTAAACTTTACTTTGTAACAAAATCATCATTCGTTTTTTAACTTATTTCACTAATTATTTTTTTCACCTATTATCGACGATTTTTCAATCGCATGTTGACGTAGTGTCCACGCGGTAATTTTCTTTCTCCTCCACACGAGGAATCATCTTACGTTGTATCATTAAAAAATATATATTAAAAATAAAAAAATTGAAGCGTCATCGGGAGGTCGGGCACCACCACCTCCCCTCGACCTTCGGCGCTGCTTCGTCGGTGCCAGACATGCAAAGGGGGAGCGACGCTCCCCCCCCCCCCCTTTTTTTTGCTTGTGTGCGCCAACGACGCACACAGTGTAGGGGGGTTGTCCCTCCTCTGCAAGGTCCAACGAGATGGGGGCGACCCCCCTCCCCTTTTGATTTGCATGTCCCCCCCAACTCGTTGGAGCTCCCAAAGGAGGGGGTGACGCCCCCTTGAGTTCCGAAGCTCACAAAGGGGGTGATGCCCCCTTTTGTATGTGTGCGCCAACGATGTGCATAGACCAAAAGGGGGAGCATCGCCCCTCCCGAGCTCGCAGGGGGCATCCACCCCCCTCCTTTTGCTTGCGTGTGTTGGTGTGACGCACGCAATGCAAAAGGGGCCCCTTCCTCATCAGTGTACACCGACGACGCTCCAAGCCCCCCCCCCACGTTTCGACGTCGACGAGGTAGCATCGGAGATTGAGGGGAGGGGGCGATGCCTCTTGCGCGATGCTTCAATTTTTTAATAATGTCACGTCGGACGATTGCTTGTGCGGATAAGAGAGAAAAATGCTACATGGATGGCACATTAAGGCAACCGAAAAAAAAATGTTGATAATAGGTGAAAAGACTAGTTGGTGAAAAAGGTTAAAAATGGAGTACAATGTGAAGTTTGAGGATAGCACTAAGAAAGTGTACAAAGTTGAAAGGTATTTGGTGAAATTTATCCTATTTTATTTATCAATATATTATCATTCAACTTATAAAATAAATCATTTAACTTAATTTTTTTGTAAATTATAATATTAATAACATATGAAAATAATAAATTACGATATAATTATTTTTCATAAATTATCATATCAATATAACCATTTTACATAAATTATTATTTTAACTAAATAAATATATAATATTTTAATTTATAATATTTTTATACTTCATAAAATAATAAATTATGTTCTTAATTTTTACTTTTTATCCAAACACCTACCAATACTTATCTATCAAATCAACTTTTCAAATTTTCATCATTACATTTTTTATCCGGCAAAATTGAATTTTCTATCAAATCAATTAGAGAGTATTTGGTATGAGGTAATGTAGATATATTATCGGTTATTTTATTTAAAATTTTCATGACCCACCACATTACTTCGTTTGGTTGTGACTAATCACCGATAATTTTAATTACTCTAGTAATTTTAATTACCACCTCACTGGTAATCTAAATAGTAAACAGGGGAGGTGAACTTTCATATTACGAGCTAGTGAAAATGTATTTTGACAAAAATATCAATTCAATTAAATTTTTTATTAATAAATAAATATCATTCAACTTCATCATTTTTATTATTTGGAAACTTTTACAAATAGCTCTCAATTTTGTCTTTTTTTATATATATTCACTTTTCTAATTTTTTTCTTTGTCTATTTATAATAATATGTTATTAAAATCTAAAATAATTTTTAGTGGTAATTTATAATTTTTTTATTATACATTTTAACTATTATTTATATTACCAGTACTTATCAAACACTGTAATGTAATATTATCGATAGTTTAAATAGTGATAATCTATCTAAGCGGTGATATAAATTAGCGCTTAATTAAATCGGTAATGCTCCAAATGCCCTCCTTAGTTCTCGTGAACTAACAAGAACTAAAAATTTTCAATCCAAACATTGCCTTGATGTTGACCGGAGTTCATCCATTGATTGAAACATAAGTTCCAGTAAATCCTTGCACGAGTGTTTGGTAGAACTTGGACAAAAATCTTACCCAAGTTCTTGTAGCAAACACAGCTTGTGGTTGTTTTTGGATGTGATAACTATGGTTTCGAGAAGTTTTTCCAGAACTTGTGAACGTGACAAGTTAATTCTTGGCCAGCGTTTGGAAAACTCGGGGGAAGAAGATGGACATGATAGGCTGAACTTTACAAGTTCTTACCGTTGATCAAAACTTTTTTTGAGGATTGGCGAGAACTAAATGCGTTGACCGGAACTCAAAAAACCATAGACTCCACCGAAAATTCGTTGGGTGTTTGATAGAACATTCGCTAGTTCTGACCGAAAGTTCCAATACAAATAGGGAAATTGTGAGAACTTTACTTCTCAAATCCAAACAGAGCCTTACAAGTTTGGTTAAATGATTGTGTCATAGGGCATGTTGGGCATTTGTGAAGCGCAATCGTGGCCGTTTGATTTGAGATCAATGGATGCATGTCGCCAATGCCATTTCTCTGAAGAAATTGATATTGTCACTGCCTTTCTCCTCTTTCTTACGGTCTCTCTCCCTCACATCTCGATCTCTCTCGGACCCAATCATCTTCTTTGGTTGTCAGTCAGAAGAGGGGAGGCGCTCACGATAATTGCGTGCAAGAAGGCGAAGTCCAAGAGCAACAAGGTGTGTCTCTAGTTCCCATTAGATCGCTCGCTTCCTTAAGGACGGTAAATACATCAAGTGCGTCGGTGCGGACGCTCTCGCCTACCTGCCGCCGTTCTTAACACTATAAGAAAACACTGATTACCGATGGTCAAAACCATCGGTAATTAGCCCAAAAACTATCGGTAATTGTATTACCGATGGTTTTTCAAACGGAATCGATCCGTCGGAAAAACGTTCGTCGCAAATCGATTTGCGATGGTAGTAAAAAATTCGTCAGAAATATAGACGGTTGGAACCGTCCGAAAAGTCTCGGCCGACGGTTCCAACCGTCTATAGACAGTTGCGGCCGTCGATTGTGTCATAGGGCATAATTTTCCGAAAAGTCCCGGCGGTTCCAATCGTCGAAAACTTTCGACAGTTGTAACCGTCCGAAAAGTCCGACGATTTCAACCGTCGAAAGTTTTTGACGATCGCAACTGTCGAAACTTTCGACGGTCATCGCAATCCGTCGAAACTCTCAGCGGTCACAACCCGTAGAAACTTTCGGTGGCCATTGTGACCGTCGATCTTTCGACGGTCGCAACCGTCGCAAAGAAATTTTTTAAAAAAAAAAAAATTAGCGGCCGGATTGTGCCACGGGATGGTCGATCCGACAGCTCGCTGCCAAATCTCTACCGCAAGGAGGCCGATCCGACCACCCGCGGCCAAATCCGAGCCGCGGGGAGGCCGATCCAGTCGCCCACGGCTAGATCCCGATTGCAGGCGGCCGATCTGGCCGCGGGGAGGCCGATCCTACAACCCACGGCCAGATCCCGGCCGCGGGGAGGCCGATCCGGCAGCCCGCGGCCAGATCCTGGTCGCAGGCGGCCGATCCGGTTGTAGGCGACCGATCCGGTTGCAGGCGACCGATCCGGCCGCGGGGAGAGGTCGCCGGCGGGTCGTCGTCCGATAGGGAGAGGGTCGCCGACCGGGAGAGGTCGCCGGCGGGTCTGGCCGGCAAAATAGGAGATGGAGAGAGAGAGAGGAGAGAGGGAGAGAAGTGGAGAATGGAGAGTGGGAAAGTAAAAATGCATATATATATAGGGTAGAAAGTTGGGAAGCGGGAAAACGAAAAAAGAATGGGGGAGAGTATTTTTAATTACCGACGGTCATGATCGTCGAAAATTTAGTAAAGATATATATTAATAAAATTTTTAATTATTTTAAAGTTACCGACGGTTGAAACAGTCGGTAATATGTTATATTATTATATAATGTTTATTTTTTAGTTTACCGACGGTCGAACCATCCAAAATATGTTATATTATTATATAATTATTTTTTAGTTTACCGATGGTTCGAATTATCGATAATATATTATATTATTATATAATATTTATTTTTAAATTTATCAACGGTCTGAACCGTCGGTAATATGTTATATTATTATTTTTACTTATATTATATTATTTTTAAAATTACCGACGATCGAAACCATAAAAAAATATTTAATTATAAAAATAAATTATTTATAAAATATTTATTTTTTATTTTATCGACGGTTTGAACTGTCACTAATTATTACCGATGGTCGGAACCGTCGGATTGCGACGGTTTGGACTGTCGCTAATTATATTAATAAAATACTCCTCATATTATATTATTATACAGTTACCGACGGTTACGATAATTCGGAAATATCGACGTTCCTAATCATCGAAAAATAAAATAATAATATAAAAAATTATATAATTTATTTTTTTCATTTTCGACGGTCGTAATCGTCGAAAAATCTATCGAAAATTACGATGGATGGATATCCGTCGAAAATATCGACGTTCCTAATCGTCAAAAAATAAAATAAAAATATAAAAAATTACATAATTTATTTTTTCATTTTCGATGATCGTAATCGTCGGAAAAATTCGTCGAAAATTACGACGAATGGATATGCGTCGAAAATATCGACGTTCCTAATCGTCGAAAAATAAAATAATATAACAAATTACATATTTTTTTATTTTCATTGACGATTGTAACCGTCGGAAATATTTCCGTCGTAAAATTCGTCGTAAATTACGACGAATTTCTATGTAAGTGCCTCGTCGCCGATGCACGTACAACTGACGATGCGGAACAACGAGGAGTTATAGAAGCTGCTTGGAACGGTGACGTACGGTATCACCAATGGCGACGTGATGCCCAATATCCAAAATCTATTGCTCCCTAAGAAGACTATTGGACCTTCCAAGGCTTCTTGATCATGCTGCGGACGACGACAACTGATCGAGCTTTGTGTCTCCACGGGCCTTCCATTTCTTAGGACTCTTGACTCTTGACTCTTGTGTAGATCAGATTTGAATACAAACAATTGTAAACTTTGATTAGGGATGCCATTGTTGATTAAGACCTAATGGTTGATTTGGAATTTTCTTCAGTCCAAATCAGTACCAATATCAAGCATCTTAGAACATTTTTATTTCTCATTGATTTAATTATGCTTAACCAAATATACACACACACGAGGAGTTAAGGGTTCTAACAACCAGAGAAAGATGCAGAGAGGGAGAGAGAGGGAAAAGTCATTGACAATATCAAATTCTCATGAGAAAAAGCATGAGAGAGGAAAAAAAGCATCGGCGAAGACGTCCGTTGATCTCAGATTGGACGGGTTAGAAATGCGCTCAGGGTGCTACACCTGGCACAATCATTTAACCCTTATATTATATGGATATATTTATTATATGTTTTTAACTCTTCATTATAATCCGACTCATCATAGGTTAAATTAAATGTCATTGCACTATTTATTATTTACTAATGTAAATATTCAGTACTATTTTATAATTTATTATTTTTATAATATGATTTGGCCCTTCTGAAAAAAATTGCGTCCGTCCCTACTGATCGAATAAAAGGAAAAATAAAGATAATACGAAAATAATGACTATTTTAGTAAGCCTTCCTTTAACTAAGTTAAAGTTAGTGTTATCAAAGTATAATATCAGAACACATTAATTAGCATCTCTTGTTTGAAAATGGGGCCAATGCCTTTTTTTTTCAATTGAAATGCAACACTTTGTGTTCAATTTTCATCAAACTATTGGACTGTCTAAATCTGGTGCAACTGACGGTTTAAGTAAACGGTCCAGTCAAAAACAAGAAAAAAAATAAAGGTAATATATGAAAATAATGAGTGGGTTAATAAACCTTCATTTAATTAAGCTCAAAATGTCACTGCCATAATATATAATATTGTTGGGCACGTTAGTTAGGGATGGAGGAAAAATTAGGGGTCCATATATGATTTAGGGCGGTTTTTAATAAATTAAAATTCACCTGTTAAAATTAGGGCCCCACCCGAAAAAATCGTAGAGGTCCGTGGAGCCCGATTTTTATTTATATAATTAATACATATATTATTAATTCTTTTATTATAGATATAATATTTTTTAATAAAATTTTATACTTTTCTATCACATTATCAAACTCTAATTTAATAACTTTAAAATTTTAGTAGTATATTTTATATTTAATATAAAATTAAATATTTTTATATTAATTTTAAGTTATTAAATATATTTTTAAAATATAATTATATAAAATTAGGACTTCGAAAAAATCATCCGAAAAAACTGATCCGTTAAATGGCTGTTTTTATTTTTTCAAAATAGTTTTAGGATGGTCTTTCTAATTTTAAAAATTGATGCGAAAAATAGCGATTGATTTTTTTAGATCGAAAACCTGAAGCGAGCCGAAATACTTATAGGCATTTTTAGAAGTTAGGCATTCGATTAAATGCATACATAAACATAATATAAAATAATTAGTAAGCTGCATATTATACCTCATTTAAAAAAGATTTAAGTATCCTTTTTTATATTTTGCAAATAATTATCCCCTTATTTATTAATTTAATAATATATGGTATGATGCAATAAAAATTAGCGAGCACTTTTTTTACCACTTTTTTTTCTTTAATTTATTTCCAACTGAATTTCTATTGTGCACTACAAACTCAATTTCGTTTCTTATCTACTTTTATTATTCTTGTAACGATTTCAAAATCTGAATAGTTGAAGGATTTTTATTAGACACGGTGTTGGTTGATAAGTTGTACTTTCATCAGCTTTGGTATCCGAAACGAATTGGAAAAAAAATTATGCAAAAATAAACCTTAACGTTTCGTGTGAGAAAAATCCCACCAAACCCGAAAAATTGAATAAAAAATAAAAAATTAGGAATCTCAATATAATTTAAGGTGGATTTTAATAAATTAAAATTAAGGTCCGTCCAAAAAAATCGTAACAGTGGGTGGAGCACATTTTTTTAATGATTTTTTTATTTATATAATTAATACATATGTTATTAATTTTTTTATTATAGATATAATATTTTTTGCATAAAATTTTATACTTTTCTATCATATTATAAAACTTTAATTTAATAACTTTAAAATTTTATTATATTTAATATAAAATTAAATATTTTTTTATTAATTTTAGGTTATTAAATATATTTTTAAAATATAATCTTATAAAAGTAAGGTTTAAGAAAATTATCCGAAAAAATCGATCAGGAGCCATTGATTTTTTAGATCCGAAATCCGACCCGACATGTAACGATTCTCTACGACTCTATCAATTTATATAGGAAAATTATTAAAAGAAGACAATAATTTCTTCTTAGTTTCCGATCAGAAAATCGATTTATTTTTTTTTGGGGTTGGGGGGATGCGTTTGGTGGCAAATAACAGAGTTTTCGATCCGCACGTGCTTCACGCATATAAATAGTTGACAAGGACGCACCCCTTGGGAGTAGGAAAACCAAAAATTGCCTCCGCGACAAAATTGTCTCCGATCGATCGGGCTTTGTTCGACCGCGCGTTCGAGTGGATTATGTCGATTTCCAACGGTGTCCAAAGGTAACTGTCGATCCAAATCTCAAGTTTCAAAATTTTGTCTTCCGTCTTCCACTTTTTGTTTTGTTTTTTTTTTGGAGTAGAAGTTCCACTTTTCGGTCACTTCAATCTGGGTAGGTGCATCGGAAGAACTCATCTTTCTGTTGAAGAATTATGTTGCAGAAGATTTTTACTCCAAGAATTATAATAAGATGATAAGATTCGTGATTACGATCGGAAACGAACAATCGGGGAGGTAAACCCATTCGCACCGATGATGGAGGTCCTGATGGCTACCGCGACGGTCGCCTGGATGGGATGGAGCATGGCGGCGAGGGGTTGAAGGGCTTGATGCCTCGGGCGACGTGCCGCAGGTCTAAATGCTGCACCGTCGCCCTTTACATCGCTTCCATCGGCAGTCCGCCGATCTCGATTCAAACAAACCTCCTTAGCTTCTTACCAACAGAACCTTGGTTGGATCGTCGGAAAGAGGACGAAATAGGGTTAACATGATCCTCTTCTGGTGTAGAGGGGGGAGCTGAGTCTAAATCGATCAAGGCATCTGATAAAAGAGACAGTAAAAGAGAATGTAGTGCCCGTTTCGAAAGTAAAAGGGAAAGCATAATCACAGTTTATTTAGCAATTTACTTCGTCTAAACTTCTATTTTTTATTTAAACATTTATATGATCTAATTTTCTCGGTAATGGGAAAGGAACTGACAACTACGAGTTAGAGTTGGGTTGTCTAAGGTTTTTTACACCAAAAGAGTTCCTCTTATGCTAGCATCAACTCGAGGTCCTTCGTGAGTTTGGCCTGCATGTGAGTTAGAGTTAGAAATGAATTCGGATTCCTCCTCCTGAATGCCTCTTAGGCATGTTTGGAGTTCGTTTTCCTTTTGGCGATGTTACCGAAGATGTTCTTGTTCCATTCTTCAACAACCTCCTTAAATCTTTTGAGTTCGCCAGGATGGGTTTCTTATGTTTCCCAAGTTTGGTGCATCACTGAGGGAAAAATATGCATGCGAATGCATGCTACGAGATATCTGAAAGGTCTTGTGCCTCTTGTGTTCCCATTGCTCCGGTGGAAATCAGCAAGGGATGGTGAACTGATTTCACATGAGTTAGTTCCATATCAAGCTGATCATTAAGTGAGTCCTTCCTGTTTCCTTTTCGGTCGTCTGGTGTGTCACTTAGTTGAGGTCATTGGGCTCTAGCACCAGGGATGGAGCCAGCCTCGAAGGTTGGGGGGGGGGGCATAGATGATAACTTATAGTTTTTATTTCATAAATAAGAAAAGATAGGCTAATAAACACAAAAAAAAAGAATAAAAGCAGTAAAATTGAGAAAATAGTTTATAGGTATAAATTTTTTTATATTCATCAATATGTGTTATGCGCAAAGCTCAAGTTATAGATTCCTTCATATTCCACATCATATATTGTACCTTTGAATTCGACTGTGGAGATGATTGGCTCTTCCAATTCAATCTCCACACTAAGATGTGCAGAGCACCCTCTAGTATTCACTTCAGTGAAACAGTTGATACTAAGCAGTTTATGAATCCAATAGCAGACTCGCCTTAAGAATGTTCTCCATTGCAAGGTTCTTAATGCGAAAACAAGTTGCATATGGAAATATCTTAGCTTCGTTTGGCCTGAAATCCGTTGTCCTCTCCTTATAGATTGAAAATGTCCTATGATTGCTCAAGGACCTAGCACCCACATCCCATTTTTCAGAGCAACAAATTCGACCACGAAGAAGGCATTGGCAAAGTGGATTGTATCATAGCTCATGCATCCCTACGTCCTCTGAAGACATGGGTTCATGTACCTGCTGCGAGCGCGCACATCCTATCTTCCATAGCAGCAAATTTGACCAAGAAGAAGCTATTGGCAAGGTTTGTGATGGTAACATCGTCCATGCACTGAAGATGCATCTGCAAGTAAGAACCTCCTAAGAAACATCCCAAAACCTTGACAATTAAAGTCCCCTTTGGAAGTTGTTGCCACACACGTCATTCAAAGATCTAGCAAGCCTAGAACTTGAATTGTTACCCTGCATGTCCCATCAATGCACCTTCTCTTGTTGTTCGAAGCCTAGTGAGCAGTGAACTCTCATCTTTGTCCTCACAAGTTGCCACCCCTACAAGCTACACCAACCCGCTATTGCAGCCTCCATTGAAAGCTCATTTGCAACCCTTGCAAGTTGGATTACAGTAGGGACATTCATTAATCTTAGTTGATTGACGAGACTCACAGATGATCGAGTTAGAGTGAAGTTGTACGGATAAAGGACTTTGATATAACATCTTTGATTGACACTATGAGAATAGTAGGAGTGTTTCATACCATGACCACAATGGTCAAATGAAAGATGTTTATAGGTGACCAACGTGGTCACATTGTTTGAGGGTACAACAAGAGGAGATCTCCGATTCACCGATAGCTTATATGCGGGAAGGGGGAAGATTCCGTAGGTGGACATGCATCGATAAGAAGAGCTCAATATTGAGCGAAACTGGCTGGGATTCCTCGAAAGTGTTCCCTTTTTCTCTTTCAATCATTTATGTATCTATTAAAAAAACTCTACTTGTTTTTCTAATACAAAATTGGAAATATGGAGAAATACGTTGGAGTCAAAGGGTTTTCGTTTAAGTAGGAATAAAACAGAATATATGCATAGCAATTTCACAAATAAACAACTTAGAGACGATTTGAAAGTTAGGTTAGGGGAGGATATAATTCCTCAAGTGACAAAGTTTAAATATTTAGGATCAATTGTAAGACAAGATGGTGAGATTGATGACGATGTTAATCATAGAATTCAAGCTGGTTGGTGTAAGTGGAGGAAAGCCACTGGAGTTCTTTGTGATAGAAAAGTACCCAATAAAGTTAAAGGAAAATTCTATCGTACTGCTATAAGGCCAGCAGTGTTATATGGTAGTGAATGTTGGGCTATGAAGGGACAACATGAACGTAAAGTGGGGGTAGCCGAAATGAGGATGTTGAGATGGATGTGTGGTCATACAAGATTAGATAAGATTAGGAATGACCATATACGTGAACGAGTCGGAGTGGCTCCTATTAGTGAGAAAATGGTAGAGAATCGTTTGAGATGGTTTGGTCATGTTCAGAGAAGACCATTAGATGCGCCAGTAAGAAGAGTAGATCAAATAATCTGGAGTCCGATTAAAAGAGGGAGAGGGAGGCCAAGGCGGACACTTGGCGAACTAATAGAGCAAGATCTATTGGTGAATAATATACCGAAAGGTTTGGTTACTAATAGAGCGGAATGGCGTCGTATGATCCATGTAGCCGACCCCACCTAGTGGGACAAGGCTTTGTTGTTGTTGTTGTTGTTGTTTTTCTCTTTGCTATGTGAATGCCTCTGTGATGCTTTTTTACTCACATAGACTGTTAAGATTATGTTTGAACAATGCATTAGCAAGCCATGCTTCTTAAGAAAATGTGTAGAAAGAAAGTGTCACTTGGAAGTTAGTCGTCATGTGATTCGTGCATCTACTACAACTAGTGAAATGATGGCTACTGATGTTAGACACCTTATCATTCCTTCTGATGAACATAAAAATTACAGCAGCAGCTGATGATGAGACAACTGGGGCCATATTCCAAGGATCTAACTATTTTAGTTGGTATTGCATTTTTTTATATCGACAATAGGTGCCAGAGAAGAATAAAGAAGTACAAGAATGACAATTTGCTCAAAGATTAAAAATAGAACAAAACAGAACCTCTGAGTAGTGTCCACTGTCATGACTTTTTATCCCTCAATCTAGTCAAATAACATGAATTTTTCTTCATCTACTTCTAAGGGAGGTGGTAACAGTGGAAAGAGTTCCCTTCCAAAAGAATGTTGGAAAGAGTTACATGTGTGAAGTCTCAATTCAACATATTGAATCAAATGAACAATGAGAATATTAGTAAAACTTGGACACAGATAGAAAATTATCCAGAACGTTAGATCTTTTGATGTATTTATACCAGATCAATATAAGCAATAATCAAGATGAACAATAAATGTGTTCCTTATGGTGATTAATACTTCCAGGTTTTCCCATCAGATTAATTCTTGACTACACAAAATCTTCATGTTATGTTGGAACCTGGATTTAGCCAGTCCCAAGTCCGGATAAAGGAGGAGGGTTGTGTTAGGCCCCGACAGCCAGCGTAAAATTCTGTCGAATCTCATGAACATGGATCAACGAATATAGAGCGGAATGGCGTCGTATGATCCATGTAGCCGACCCCACCTAGTGGGATAAGGCTTTGTTGTTGTTGTTGTTGTTGTATGTTGGAACCTGGATCTTGCATAATTCTTTGATATGTGATGCTGACTCCTAGATATAAGTTGAAGGATCAAGCTAACTGGATGCTTAGAAGTTTCTGTTTCAGCTAATGGAAGAAATATACTGTGCATTTAAGTCATTTGAATGAAGGAAATCAAAGAAATGTTTGATGCTCTTGCTTTGAGTTGTTCTTTTATAGAGAAGGAAAAATGAATAGCAATAAGTAAACGTGAAGTGGGAGGCAAGTAGTTGTGGTTGAAACTTCCACAAGTATAGGATTTATTCTCTAATTGAGCAAATATGAACTTTGATCTTATGTTACAACAACAACAAAGCCTTATCCCACTAGGTGGGGTCGGCTTTGATCTTATGTTAATTGTTGCAAAAGTAATTGATTGATCAAAGTAATCATATTTGTTCCCTCTTTCTGTATTACATAATCCATATCAAAATATATTTTTAATTATCTCTTACACATGTGTTTAAGAGGATACTTAATTAATGTATGCTGATTTTTGTGCATATTTTTTTGTTACATGCATTTCCTAACCATAGGAAACATGATCATATTCTATTCTCAGGTGAGAAACTGGATATTGACTCCTTTCTTTTCTTTTGGCAGTTCTCTGTCCAAGCTTGCTCCACTTGAAGCAATCCTATTCGATATTGATGGGACACTATGTGATTCAGATCCTCTTCATTACTATGCTTTCCGTGAAATGCTACTAGAGGTATGATTTTTGTTCCTCTTGTTAGTGATAAACTGATATGAATCTTTGACATGAAGAATAAAGTTTAATTACAGATTGGTTACAATAACGGTGTTCCGATAGACGAAGAATTCTTCATAGAGAATATCGCTGGCAAGCATACCAATGATGCTGCTGCCAACTTATTTCCTGATTGGGATCATGAGAAGGCCATTAAATTTGTTGATGACAAGGAAGCTAGATTTCGAAGGTACTAATAAAATGTACTCAATTCATAGCTTGTGCACTCCGTATGATGTCAATTTTATCTGAATAGTTCCTTCAAGGAAAGAAACTAACTGCTTAAACGTTCAGGATGGTAACTGAACAATTGAAGCCAGTTGATGGCCTCCACAAGTTATGCAAATGGGTCAAGGATCAGGGATTGAAGTGTGCAGCGGTCACTAATGCTCCAAGGGTTAATGCAGAGCTTATGATTTCGATTCTTGGTCTTTCAGATTTTTTTGATCTTATAGTGATCGGAGGCGAGTGTGAGAGAGCTAAACCATTTCCAGATCCTTATTTGAAGGCTCTAAAACACCTGAAAGCATCTCCAGAGCACACATTTGTGTTTGAGGTTGGTTTTATGGTTCGTATTCCATGTACTTCTTCTTCTAATGGTCGTATTTAATATTTACTTGTTCATCTCCAGGATTCAGCATCAGGAATAAAAGCTGGTGTGGCAGCTGGAATGCCTGTTGTTGGATTGGCGACAAGAAACCCTGAGAAGTCCTTGTCGGACGCAGGAGCCACCTTCCTCATAAAGGATTATGAAGATTCAAAGCTTTGGACGGCACTAGAAGCGCTCAAATAGAGATGAAGCAACACTTGGAGAAGTTTGTGTGACATTAAGCATCCGTGAGGACTATTTATTTTTAAACGATAGAAAAACATTTAAATTTTCTATTACTTAATAATCGAAAGGTTTCCGTGCCTGGTGAATAATTTCAACCAGCACCTTTTGTAATAATATTGATTCAATTGGTGAAAAAAGGAATTGGCATTTTTTTGCTTCTAGATAGGTCAACTCTATCGATTCAGTCGTACCTTCAACATCACTTGTCCAATGAACCTACTTTTTCATGATAGCTCATGAAAAATGCTCTTGACGAGAGTTATTGAAATATAGCTAAAATTTTATTTGGTTTTATGTTGAATTGTATTACTTGAATCTAGGGATGCGGCAAAAGAGATCATCCATTTTCAGCATTAGCATTTTCTGATGTAGAAAGAATATTAATTTTACTTTGAGTCTCTGAGATTCAAAGTAAACTTTATGACGTAATGAGAACACTTGAAGAATTAAGACCAAGTTTGGTTGAACATTCCGCAGCAGATTGGTTCTAGAATATTGGGCTTCAAATTGTACCGCAAACTCATATTATATTGTTAACCAAACTAAGTTAATAATGACCCCCTCGAAACAATGGAAATACCTTAGAACTTGATTGATTGACTGATTCAATTGTGACATACCTTCAACAGGAGGGCTGAAATTTTTCCACAACTCGGTTATACAAGACCCGGAAAACAACAAGCAAGCCGAGAATAATACCGTGACTTTGGTCAAGGGATCCTTCTTTTCCTGTGCATTCATATTAGGATTAATAAGAAAATAATATTCTGCCAATTCGTTGGAATATTAATTAAGCAAATAATATTTCAGAGTAATCTCCAAGCGTTTATTTTAGGGACTAATGCTCTTCTCTTTCTTTCCAACAGTAGAGCATTTACGTTAGTGGCAGGCAGAAGTGAGAGGAGCACCACATGACATGAGAACTCCCTTCACGAAGGAGTGAGAGAGGATGGGATCCCATATCAAATGTTAGTGTCATGCACAGAGGAGTGGCACATGACATGCTGCAACGCCCAGAGCCCCCACTTCATTTAAGTCAATGGCACTAACCAGATAACTAAACTCACGTTTTCTATCATAATTTCAATTGGAACACTCTTCCTTAAAACATTCGTACATCACCGCCATCCCCCCCTTCCCTGGTGTCTTCAACTCAATTGATTCAGCCCACCATGCAAGGCACATGATCCTACCAAAATGACAAGACAATATTCCTCCCTGATGCAACTTCTTATATAATCATTTTTTTTCTTTCAATTCTCATTCTAATATAATCATTCAACTAAACTAACGCGATGTTAAAAGTTATTTTTATCGTAATTTATCATTGAGTTTAATTAATTTTATGTCACTTCGGACAACGAGTTTGACACATCAACAGAAAATTCTGCATATATAACCAATTTTTAATAATACATCACAGTCATATATTTAAAATTTAATAATCATAATTTTATTTTATATGTCGTCATACTCTCAATAATCGCATTTATTATATGCCCCCCCTTCTCTAAGTACGCCTCACCCACACAACAGAAACATAATTGTCTGCCAGTAAGCAAGTGACAATGAAGGGCATCCATGATGTGCCAGTAAAAAAAAACAAGGCCTTAATCCCGTGACGTTTAGCCTAAGCAACGGATCCAATCTCAGCAATAACACCATATATATAATATGATAATAATAATAACAATAACATTAATAATTTATAATGGTAGAATGCGACATTATGAGAGCGTCAGCGACTGCTGTTGCCACTCGCAGAAATTAAATCGGGGGACTTGGCCTTGTCCTGCACCTAACCCTCACGCAACCACGTCCGATCCAAATCGGACGGATCAGATTCAAACGCCATGCCGGGACGGCGGGACCCCTAAACTTTTTAAATTTTAATTTATCTTTTATAATCGATAAAAAAAATTTAGTTTGAAGATAGACCAATTCCTGATCTGCCGTTTTTTTTCCTTTTTACGTCTACAAATATTTGTTTATTTCTGTGATTTGGATATTAATAATAATAAAAGTACATTATTATGATGAGTAATGGATAAATAAGAGGGGTCTGTACGCGGAGTGCTGGTAGCCTGGTAGAAGTAAATATTCCGGCGGTCTCTTTACGTAGTACCTTCCGCCCCATCTTGACATTAAATACGAGTCGCAGTATTGACCGGGGTGGGAAGTGGGAACCGCTACTTATCGTGTACCGTCGACCGATGCGGGGACTGCTACTTGTTTGCTGCCTCTCTCTTTGAGTTCGCTCGCGTTACGGGTGCTCCGGCGGAACATGTTGTTTGGTCCGTCGGAGATAAAATCCCATCGCGAGCAATCGGGGGAGCGGACAGGGGGGAGGGTTTTCTCGCAGCTTCTGGATTCGAATTCGATTTCGCCGATGGGATTCGGGAAGGAGTGTGGACGGCGCCGGAGCAACGACGGCGAGCAGCGCGCTGCGGCTTCCGAGGAGGAGCGATGAAGTGCAAGGAGCACCCGTACGAGCCCGGCATCGGCGTCTGCCCGTCCTGCCTCCGGGAGCGGCTGCTCGCGCTCATCGCCGCCCAGAACGAACTCTCCGCCACCAACAGCCAGCATCAGCACCGCCGCCGGAGGTCCGACCCCGCGGCGGCCCCAGCTCCGCCTCCTCTCGCTTTCCCGCGATCCGTCTCGCCATACGTCGCGCACCGCCGATCGGTCGGATCTGACGCCTCGCCGGCGCGCCTACGCCAGCACATCCACCAGCGGTTCTTCAGCACCCCTCAGGTCGGCCCGACGTTCGACGCCGCCGCAGGAGGAGATTTTGGGAATGGTAGCGGCCGCCGGAGGGACGCGGGCCGGTTCTCGGTCCTCAAGATGCTCTTCGGGCGTCATAGATCGGAGATGCAGTCCGATTCAGGGTCTTCCAAAGTTTCCGGACCGTCGTCGTGGTTCTCCTCGTTGATTCCGCGACGCCGGAAGAACAAGAAGTCACGCCACTACTCGGCGCCGGAGGAGGCGCCACACGTGTCCGCGGGGTGGAGAAGCTCCTGGCGGGCGTCGGACAAAGGAATGTCTCCGACGATGGAGGATGAGGTGGACGGCGACAGCGGGTACTCCACCGAGTCACCCGCCGGCTGGAGGCGGCCGACTCCGACGCCGATGCGTCGGTTCCCGGCGAACTACCACCGCAGCTTCGGCGGCGTCTCTGGCTTCTCCGTCTGCCTCAGTCCGCTTGTGAGGGCGGGAACCAACGGCCGTCGGAGCCAGGCGGCCGCCGCGGCGGAAGCGGGAGTCTCCGGCGAGTCGGCGTCCCAGCAGCATCGGCACGCGTCGGTCGGTGGCGCCTCTCTCGGGCCGAACCGGTCAAGGAAGCTTGCAGATTTCGGTAGGTTCAAGTGACGATTTTGCCCTCGCGTCTTTGTATGATTTAGTCACGTACTACTCTTATTTCATTTTATTTCTTTTGGTACCATTAGGAAATTATTATTGTATAGATTAGAAAAAAAATGGGAACAAAAACATGAAAAAAATGCTAAACGAAATATATCACAGGAACGAGCGGTTGGATGTTTTTTACGTATGAAATCTTTTCATACTGTTTTTATTTATTTATTTGTATATTATTAGTGTATTTTGGAGATGACAAATGTGACCCTGACTCAATGTAGACGTCGATGGAAGTAGTTGGGGGTAATAATAGCTGTCATAATGGTGGGCGACTAATTGCCTGACACGTAGACCACATGGATCCCGCGCATTTGTGAGGGTCGGTATCATCTTCGTGCTTGCAAAATGCATCAAGGACATGGAGCCATTTTTTTTTCGCCGTTATTAACTTTTGTTTTCCTGATTAAGTTTAAGATCTGTAAATATCATTAATCCATTTTGGAAATTTGAATTCGATCATCTTTTGTCGAATAATTCGTCATCGGGGACACGATCCCGTGTTAGTGGTACTGTAGCAGCATGAGTAGTGTGTTTGTGGTGTGGGCTTGACTTTGTGAAGACAGAATGGTGGTTTAGGCGATGATGATGAGATGGCGATGGCACTAGAAAGGTGGGGGTTGAGCTAACCTTTATTACTCCTATTGTGCTGGTGGGGGTGGGGTTCGTGTTCTCTTTTCTAATTTGATGCTGATGACTTAATGATTGGATAGGCCATAGGTGCTTTTCTTCGATTGGGTGGAAGGAAGATAAGATCTCTCTCCCGATCTGTGTGTATATTTATGTACACATTCATATATATATTGAACGAGAATAAATCTTGGCGAGTCTTTGGTGATGATTTGGGTAGTGTTCAATGTATCTCCTAAACTTCTTTGGTAGTCCCCAGTCCAGAAATTGGAATTGAGAGGATTATATCGTATACTCGATCTGAATATTACCTCAGTTTGACTTCCAGGACAAAATAGGCCATTCCACAGGGTAAAAAATGCCAGAGCAAACTTAAATGTGATTGAAATGTAAGGTTTTGATCTTTGGAGTAGAAAGGGAGGAATAAGCTTTTATGCTTGAAGCTAAATTGTCATTGTAGTATGGCAGAAAGGTATACGGATGACTGAAATGTTTTTCATTATTTTTTTTCGTTTCAGATATATATAGTTTTTTTTTCAACCAAATGAAACCTAAGTATAACATACATATGAATAAGTAATTAAGCATGTTTGTATGCTAATGACGTACTTGTATTTTTATTTTTTTAAAGGAAAAAGGGTAAAATGCAAGTGAGCTCCTTTTGGTTATTTTTAAAGCATTGTTTTCTCACACGAGATTGCTTCAATTATGTAAGTATTTATATCACACCAATAAAAAACCTTATGGGTTGGCACTTAAACCCATTAAAGCAATAGTATATGTTCAAAACTCATGAGGTACGAATACTTATTAAAGATTATTATATCACTCTCATATATTCATATTTACGTAATTAAACGGTCTATTCCCTAAAGAATCAGAAATTATTTTCTATAATAGATAAAACAAACAAATTGAATATAAATGCGTATGGCCAGATACTGAGTTTAGCACGGAATGCTTATCAAGATGTATATGCATTTGGCGAGTGGGAGTGGGGGGTTCTTTATAGTGGCTGTCTAGTTTCACTATGCAAATGCAAATATCTTTCATGTGGTATCACAAGAGGGCAAACATCACTTATATCATCCACATGGCATCACATGAACATTAACTAATTTAATAAGTTGGTAGCTACACCAGATAATTAATGTGCCTAACAGGATAACAATAAATAGAGGATATAATTAAGATTAAAACCATGTCAGGGAAAAAAGGGTTACTTTATTTATAATAATATTTTCAGTGCATTTAATATCCGGTCATATTGCGGGTCAGATGAGGCACGACCAGACAAGGCAACTTCCATTGTCTCCTGTTGCAATTACAGCCTTATGCAATTGTGCATATTTTAGTTTATGCCTGCGTGAAAAATCAAATAAAGTTATTTAAAAAAAGGTTTAATAAATAACGGGAATTCGTGTCAAAATTATTGGACGTTTTGCGAATATTATATATACATTGAAGTTATTTTCCTCCAGAAATAAAAGAAGTGTAAATCCGTTTAATTACAAGGGACGAAAAGATAGAAATTAAAGAAAAAACATATAAAATTAATTGATGAAAATCCAATTCACCGCAAAGTTTGAGTAATTATGTAAGACGGCGAGTGCAATATGGAAAATGGAAAACTGCTTTAATTGATTGTAATAAATTGATTATTATATATTGATAAGTTTTAAATAAATAAGAATAATAAATTTGAGTTTCCCTAATTAAAAAATACCAGTGAAATTGTTGTGAGTCGAGTGAATTTTTGTGTTAAAGAACGCACTATATTTTTTGGCTGGGTTTTTTAATTAATAAATCTTATCGATTTTTTGGGTTATTTTTTCCGAAGTCATTTATATTTATAAAAATATTAATGATATAAAGAAATATTTTATTTCATAATTTAACATCATTCACAAATTGTATAAGGTAATAATGCTATTTATGACATATTAATTTTATATACATACAATGGGATAATAATATGTTTATTTAGTAATTTTATATGTATTATAAATATTTAAAATATACTATATATATTTTATAAATTAATATATTTTATCTATATGTTTAATCTTAAATATTTTATTTAATTAATGTATTTGTGATTGAGTGTGAACTAACAACATGATTAAAAATTTTAATTCAATTATTTTACTAATTTTTAGTTTTTTGTAAGCCTTCTAACTTAAAAAAACTTGATATTTGATAGGTACTTGACATTTATTAGTTGCAAGTGAGAGTACTTATTTTGATTACTTTTATATTAGTAAAATATGATAATTGTTTAATATTTATGGAAAATAGATATTTGCTTATGATTATATAATTATAGCTTAAATAATTAAATTTATTTGATACACTTTACAAATTCATGACTTAATTTTATGATACAAATTTACGGGATAAAAAATGAATTTATTTAAACTCTGGAACTTGACAATATTATTTGTTACTAATATAGATAGTGTCCGAATAATTTAACTTAAAACATTTCTTTTAATTTGTCCAAAGAAAAATTAATGCTCATCCATGAGATATTGCAATAAAAACTAATTTACTTTTGTATTTCTTAATATTTTACTTTTATCAATTGTGATTTATGGATGTTCAATATTAAAGAAGATTGTAATTTGGAATATGAGATATTTATCATTTAATAGAAATTAATAACTTAAAATCCTATTTTTATAAGTACAAATCCTAATATTTGACAACCATATATATATATATATATATATATATATATATAATACTAAGCGTTCGTGAAGTACGCTTCTATTCAAAATTCATTATACAGAGTCGATGGGGTGGGGTTAAGTTGAATCTGATAAATAAAATCAAAATAAGCTTAATGGGCTATTCAAATATACTTAATTATCATACGTAACTCTATTATTACAATCATATATAAAGTCGATGTTTTGTCCTTTGACATCAATTATAAATGATATTAAAAAACAACGAAACGAAAATTAAACCATCTGACGCCATTAATTAACTTTCACCAACATAAGAACAGCCGAAATGCGAGAGCAAGGATTCAATATCTCTCTCTCTCTCTCTAATACACACCACAATCAATAGTCCCAAGAGAACATAATTTTTCTAATTTTTTTATAAAAAAATTAATATAAAGAAATTTTAAATAATTTTTTACTCATATATTCTTGAGTCCATTAAATCAATATGTTTATGAACCTTTTTGTTGCAATTCCTTTTACAAAGGAATCAACCAACATATCAAACTTATTACCGCTTGATTATCGCAGTACATTTGAAGTGGTTCAATGACCAAATTGAGCTCTAGTTCTAAGAGTATACATCTAAGTCAAACTCCATGAGTGTGACTGCTATACTGCAAGCAATGTATTTAACCTTTTGTGTGTGTCTTGTCATACATCCTTATTTCTTGCTATACTAAGAAATGATTGCTCCACCCAATAAAAAAGTGACATGATGTGAACTTTCGATCGTTGATATCACTCCCAAAATCCACATTGAATATCCTATAGCATCCAATGGATTAGCTTTGTATGTTAATCATAATTGTAGTGAGCCTTTCAGATATAGTTGAATCCTCTTAATGGCCTCTCAATGGGTCTTTCCGGGATTACTTTGAAATTTGCTAATCAAGCTTACTGCATAAGCTAAATCAAGCCATGTACGAAGCATTGCATTCATCAAGCTATCCACTGCTTGTGCATAAAGTTACTCCATATGCTTTTGTCCCTCATTAGAACACTGACTATTACTAAGTTTTTTTCTAACCACAAGAGATGTAGGTGTGGAACTACAATTTTGTATCCTGAATTTTCTCAGTGTTTTGTTAAATATTGTTCTTGACTTAAACTCAACATTCTTGAATTTTTATCTTGAATAATTTGAATACCTACTATATATGATGCATCTCCCATGTCTTTGACTTAAACTTCAAGCATAGAAGTTCTTGTCTTAAAATAAAAAAAATAGAAGAAGGATAAATAATTACAAAGGGAGAAAAGATAGAAAATAATGAAAAACATACAAAATTAATTGATGAAAATCCAACTCACCTCAAAGTTTGAGTAATTATGCAAGATCGCGTGTGCAATATGGAAAATGGGAGACTACTTTAATTGATTGTAATAAATTGTTTATCCTATATTGATAAGTTTTAAAATGAACATGAATAACAAATTTGAGTCTCGCTAATTAAAATTAGTAGTGAAATTGGTGTGAGTTGGGTGAATTTTTTTGTTAAAAAGCACGCTATATTTTTTGGTTGGGTTTATAATTAAAAAACTAGGAGTCGGACTATGGAATGGACGTGGAGAGACGAGCAGGTGGATCCACGATGAGATAAGAACTCCTAGTGCGAGTAGGAGTACTTGAGACGTGCGGAAGGTGAAGACGAGCTGCTAGGATTCTGAGTCCAAGAAGGGACGCGGCGGACGGGGCGTGGCGGACAAGATGTAGCGGACGTGGCATGGCAGAGTCCTAATGCGAGGACTTGGGGTGTCCAAATTCTCCATGGCCAGCTGGAGACTTCAAGCAGAGCAGCATTAGGAAATATTTCCTAGGGGTGCTGGCCGAAATACATGTAAAGAAATCAAGGAGGGTTTCCTTGTTATATTAGGCATGGGGTTTTGTTTAAATAAGACTTGTATGATCTTTAGGGTCTGCTCGGATTAGGAGTCTACTTAGAGAAGCAGTAGAATGACTTCTCCCCTATAAATACTTATGTAATCCAGCCTTGTTGTTGAGTATCCAAGTCGTGCAGGACTTGAGAGCCTAGAGTATCAAGTTGTGTAAAATTTGAGGGGTGCCAATCAGGTCGTGTAGGACTTGTAAAGCCATATGAAGTTTGCTCTATAAATTTGAAAGCATTCCTCTTAAACTGAGAGCCTCTCCTATCCTCCTTGGTGTGTGTTTCGTTGTGCACTGTAGGACCATCATACGAAGTTCGAGGGACGACCGAGAAGGGGCGGACTGACGTCTGAGCAGGGAACGGCTAAGCCACGCGCGTTGAGTTTTGGGATCAAAGACTTAGGGCGTGACAACGTGATTTTTTTTGGTGAAATTTTTTGGAGCCATTTTATACATTTTATATTTGCAAAAAATATTAGTAATATAAAGAGATATTTTATTTCATAATTTAACGTCATTCACATATTCTATATTGTAATAGCGCTATTTATGACTTATATTATTTTCTATACATACAATGGGATAATAATATGTTTATTGAGTAATTTTATATGTATTATAAATATCTAAAATATAATAACTATATATATTTTATAAATTAATATATTTTCTCTATATGTTTAATCTTAAGTATTTTATTTAATTAATGTATTTGTGATTAAGAGTGAAACTAACATCTTGATTAAAAATTTTAATACAATTATTTTAATCATTTTTAGTTTTTTATAAGCTTTCTAACTTAAAAAAAAACATGATATTTGATAGGTACTTGGCATTTATTAGTTGCAAGGGAGAGTACTTATTTTGATTACTTTTATATTAGTAAAATATGATAATTGTTTAATATTTATGGAAAATAGATATTTGCTTATGATTATATAATTATAGTTTAAATAATTAAATTTATTTAATACACTTTATGAAATCATGAGTCAATTTTATGATACGAGCTTACGAGATAAAAAATGAATTTATTTAAACTTTGGAACTTGACAATATTATTTGTTACGAATATAAGTAGTGCACGAATAATTTAACTTTTTAAACAATTCTTTTCATTTGTCCAAAGAAAAGTTAATGCTCATCGAGGAATATCCATTGACACCTGAGTGAATATTAATGAGTTTTTTTTTAGTTTAATGCTTATATATTCCTGAGTCCCATTAAACCAACATGTTTAATGAATATTCTGACTGCAATTCCTTTTGTAAAGGAATTAATCAACATATCATTAATAGACATATAGGTTATAGTAACTTCTTTCTTTTTCACTATATCTTAAATATAGAGATATTATATCTCAATGCATTTTCCTTTTAAAAGGTTAGCTCCACTATTTATCAAACTTATTATTGCTTGAAGTGATTCAGTGATCAAATTGAGCTCTAGTTCTAAGAGAAAATGTCTAAACATTGCTTAGAACTAGAGCTTGGTATATCAATCCTTTCAGATATCGTAGATTTCTCTTGATGACCTCCCATAGTGGACATTTCCGGAATTACTTTGAAATATGCTAACCAAACTTTCTGCATAATCTAAATCAGCCGTGTAAAAAAAATGAGACTATTTTAATTGATTATCCTCTATTGATAAGTTTTAAAATAAATAAGAATAATAAAGTATTTCGTGTAGCATCAACTCCCTATGTTGAATAATTCATGCGTGTCCAGAGTTGACTCTACCATCTCTTAGAGTTATCAATGAGCTTTTATTTTCTTGAAAAATAGCATATCTATAAGACCTATAACTTTTGGAATTTTGACAATATCCAATAAATCTGCATATTTCTGTCTTAAACTTCAATTTGTCCCTCAACTAACTAGAAACCAATACATGTGCTTTATATCCCATTTTCGAAGATGGCCCAATTTGAGTTTCCTGCCATTCCATAACTCGTATGGCGTCAATTTTATGAAATTTGTGAGAATTCTATTTTGTATGTAACTGACGATCAACACTACCTCTCCTCAAATTTTTTTGGGTAGACCCGAGTGGGATAACATGCATGCTAATGCATTCATTAGTGTCTTTTTTTTTCTTTTCGCCACTCTATTTTGTTGTGGTGTATATGACATCGTAGTTTGCCAACGTATGCCTTCTATAATATAGTAATTTTCATAAACATCGAAGATGTCTATTTTCTTCTTTCTCTTAGCCATGTCTTGCTTGACGACTAAGATGGAAGGTAATTGTGTCACTTACTTGATAGACTTATTCACATGAATAACAATCACAACCATGTTGAATGTAGATGACAAACTATTGAGAACTATTGTTAACTAGTGGGGTTCATGTAAAGAGCATCAGTTTTCAAGTCCTTGACCATCACAACCATCTTAGTGACGTGATCTGAGACATTGTTATCTTCTTTCATTTTACATGTAGTGTATTTATGTAATAGGAACATTAGCTTCATATTTCTTTTGGACGCATATTTGTCCTTTAAAGCTTTCCAAAGTTATTGTGCACCTTTATGAGTTCCAAAAACTCTGATGAGATTGTCCTCCATATAATCAATAAGAAGGTTCTTGCTTTCTCATTCAGCTTCTATTGTACCATAACATCTTCTAAAAGCGTTGGGTAGTATTGTTAACATATTTTTGCAAATGATTATGAACTAGTACAAACCAAATTCTTCGACTCCACATATCATAATTGGCACCATTTAAGCGTACCAACTTAGCCAATTCAGCATCGACATTTTTTTTATCTAAAATATCAAACAAATATGCCTAGAGTTTAAGAAGTAAATTTGAAAATTAAAAAAAATAATTTAAAAGTTTTTATACTATTTTTTAAAAAAATTAAAATTTTTGAAAGAAAAATTGAATTTAAGTTTTAAATTTTAAAAAAAAATCAATTCAATTTCAACATTTGGAAAAAAAATCTGAAATTTAATTAAAAATTCAGGAAATTTTAAATTTAAAAACTCCAAATTTAAATTTCAAACTTTGGGAAAAATTAGTAAATTTAAAATTTATAAATTTGAACTAAATTTTAAAAAATAATTCGGATATTTAAATTTTAATTTCAGTTTTTTGAAATTAAAAAACTGAAATTAAAATTTTCAAAGTTTGAAAAGCTGCGAATTTAAATTTTTAAAAAATGTAATTCTAAAAAAAATCGAATTTAAATTTCGAAATGAAAACTTATAAAAAATTTAAAAAATAAATTTAAATTTAAAATTTTGAAATTCAGATAATTTTCAAAATACAACTTAAATTTTAAAGTTAAGATATTTAAATTAAAATAAAAACGAGATTTAGATTTTAATTCCAATTTTTTATTCAATATATAGATAATTGTCAAGAATAAATTCCTAATTACATACGTATATATATTTTGAATTCTAATCATAGGCGGATCCACGTGTATGTTAGGTTATATAGATTACCATATAAATTTCAGAATTAAATGTTAACTTTGACCCATTTAAATATATTTGGTGAGACATTGTGGCAAAAAAAAAAAAAACCCATCGTAATAATGGTTTGAAGGTCCTCCAGCCCTTTAGACGTTGGCCCCTCCATTATTTTTACCCTGATTCTAATATCTAATAAATGTTCGAGAATTTTTTTTAAAAAAAATGACAATTCTAGGTATAGTAATTTGCAGCATGTAGACAAGAATTATGCTATAGCCGTATGGTAAAAAAAATACATGAGACACGAGATATTTGTTATTAAATAAGCAATTTCACTAATCTATGACTATGATATCAACGAGAATTATGAAAGAATAATCTACCGAATCATATATAAATAGTAGTGATATGTTTTTTTTTTAAATAAGGGCTTCGTTTTTTAATGAAAATTTTAAAATAATGTTACAAAATTTTATTGGGATTTACAAAAAAATTTAGAGATATACAAAATATAATAGAGAAAAATAATGTGCAGTATGAACAAGGTAAACTTCGAATTTTGTTTTCTAAAAGATACCCAATAATTAAAAACAGATAAAAAACATTTAAGAATTAGATAGCAGCAATATTAGTTCCGAAAATAATATTGACGATACTCTTCAGGATTTAACAAATCTGAAAGGTAATATATCTACAATATTTTCAACTAATAAACGATATAAGTTTTAGTTAAAAAAAATTAAAAGGATGACACAATACGTGCAGGTAGCTAAATATTTATAGGCTTTAATTGATTTTAAGAGAGGCCCAAAAATTAGGGGTGAAAGTAGTTCGGGGCTGATCGGGTTTTCGATGTAAAAAAATCAACTGCTCTTTTTCGAGTCGCTCTTTAAAATTGAAAAAACCACCTTAAAATTATTTCGAAAAATAAAAACCATCCTCTAGCCCGGTCGGTTTTTTCGGGTGGTTTTTTCATGATCCTACTTTTATATAATTATATTTTAAAAAATATATAATAATTTAAAATTAATGTAAAAATATTTAATTTTATATTAAATATAAAATATACTACTAAAATTTTAAAGTTATTAAATTAGAGTTTGATAATATGATAGAAAAGTATGAAATTTTATTAAAAAAATATTATATCTATAATAGAAGAATGAAAAACATATGTATTAATTATACAAATAAAAATCATAAATAAAAAATGGGCTCCACGTGTTCCTACAATTTTTTCGGACGGCCCTAATTTTGACGGGTGGATTTTATTTTAGTAAAAACCACCCTGCATCATTTTCGAGTCCCTAATTTTCTATTTTTTCGGTTCTATTTTTTCAGATCGGATAGATTTTTCGGGTTGGTTGGATTTTTCTGACACCCTTACCAAAAATAATGAGTTAAAAAAACTTATAATTATCAATGTTCTCTTATACTAATAAAAATATTATATATATGTACAATTGTTTGGAATAAAACTTAGCAATTAAATATTGATAATGATCTTTAATCAGAAATTCAGAAATATGATTTCTAACAATAATAACTATTAAAAGTTCTCACAAAAATAATAATAATTAAACTATAAGAGATAATTTTATATTGGCTTTACAAGTTGAAGGCCCCAAAAAAAACAAATCTCAACTAATAATTATTAAAATTAGAGATCCATGGTTATGAAATAAAATAACAGATCAGATCTTAACAGTATATTTTAATCATGATTCAAATCACAGAAAGGTAGATCCGACGAACATGATTCAACCCAAAAAAAAAAAAAGAAAATGACGGCGTTAACACTAGGAATATGCAACGTGAATCAACGAGTTAGATTTAATCAAGTAAAAACGAGATGAGTGGTGGAGATTTCGTCTTCTTCCTCACGAGAAGCGCCTTACACCGAAGAAGCGAAGCAGATCAGGGGAAATGTAGACAGCCGGCCAGAGTTCGACGGAGGTGAAATTGGTGGTCGGAGAACGTTAGCAGCAGACGGAGAAGAGTTCCGGAAGCGTCAATTTGTGTCCATCGGCAGCAGGGAAGCGTAGGCGCCGGAAGGGGTTTCAGCACAAGATCAGGGGATGCCGGATTCGCAGGCACTTTGCTGGTGTTCGTTCCTCGTTCGGAGGCAGCTTTGGCTCTCTGTAGGATCCTGACGAGCAGAGAAGAAATAGAGAAGGATGAGGCAGTTTGCGGAAAGGAAAAAAGAAGCAGTTTGTCGGAAGGAGCAGCTCGCCGGAGCTCGATCTAGCTCTGATACCAGTGAAGGAAAAAAAGGCTTGCGATTTTGGGGCTCCCTCGAGTGGTTCATTCCGCTCGATTACGAGCATATTCAACCACCGAGTCCACCCCTTCCGCGGCCGTTTCCGTTTCATCCGTCCGCATTGCCCGGCCATCGTGCGCACAACGCGTTCCACTTGACGAGCGCTTCTCACGCTCGTCGAGCAGATGACCATGATGGCCATCTACAACATGCAGCATATAAATCACAACCTTCTCATCTCCTCTCGTCCTCTCATACATACAGCACCACACCAGCCGCTGCTTCGATCGATCCATCGCCCTTCTTGGTTTCTTCGGGCCACGCGTTCGAAAATCATACATATAGAATGAAGCACCAGCAGCTGATCCACCTCGTCGTGGTCTACCTCCACCTCCTCCTCTCCCTGGCCAGCGCCTCGCCGCCGACGCAGCAGTGCACCAACCCCGTGAGCGTCGAGGACGCCTGCAAGACGGTCACCGCCAACCAGGGGGGCGGGGAGTACGACTTCTGCGTGAAGACTCTCAAGGCGGACGCGCGGGCCAAGTCGGCGGACATGCACCAGCTCGCCGTGCTGGTCACGAGGCTCGCCATCGACCACGCCACCAGCACCGAGGCCAAGATTGACGAGCTGATGGAGCTGGAGCCGGAGACGTCGGCGGCCATCAAGCACTTCGGCATCTGCATGGACGTGTACTCGGACGCCGTCGACCACCTGCAAGACGCCCTCGACAACCTCAACGCCCGGCTCTACAGCAAGGCCATGTCGCTGCTCGGCTCGGCCACGAACGCGGCGGCGGCCTGCGAGATCGCCTTCAACAGCGCCAAGGGATTCACGTCGCCCCTCGCCGCCGAGGACAGGGACTACGCGCGGCTCGCCAACATCGCGCACGGCATCACGGCCACTCTCGAGTGATCACTGATTAATAATTAATAATCTTTTCTTAATCATCGTTAAATCATCATTTATTGTTGTTTTATGTAGTTTAATCGTCTTGTTGGTGGGTACAAGTTACGCTGCTTTGAGGGGGTCGAGTTTAATTTCCTTTATTTGATTTAGTGAGATTTGTAATTTTTTTATTGTTTTTTCATTTCTAGCTACAATTTTTTTTTCTTCCTACGATGAAATGAAAACCTCTTATGAAACATTTTCCATTTTCTTGTATTAATTTGTGCTTGAGAGATTTTGCCCTGTTTTATTTTTCTCACAGGAGAATTGTTAAGGACTAAAATGCATACATTTTGGATATTATATATTGTTTGCTAGAGTTAAAAATAAATAAATAAAGGTTCCTTCCACAAGTCTATTATAAAATTAATTATGAATTAATTTGTTCAAATGAGAAATAAAAAAAAGCACAAAAAGATAGCTGGGGCAACAATGTTAATCTTGTTCATTAATTAAAAAAAAACAACAGTGTTCCTAAAAACATATAAGAACGTGCAAAATAACGAGCATCACAACTACTACATACGAAGATTTGTGGACATAATTTCATACACGTCTATGAATGTATTTGTGACGCCTCGTGTATTACAAAAAAAAAAAAAAAAAAAAAGAAGAAACGAAGGATCAACTCACCTCCTCGGCCGAGGAGTATAGGGGGGGGGGGGGGGGGGGGGGGGGGGGGGGGCACCTTACGCCCACTACCACCCCACTCTCTCGTTCTCTGTCTCTCTCCGTTATGTCTGTTCGTCTTCTTCTCGTTCGGCGATGGGCGTATGCGAGCGACAGGACAGAGGCAAATCTTTTCAGGCGACGACGAACATTCGGCGATTGACGGACGACGAGCGATGATCTGACGAACCCGATTTCCGACGAAAAAGGTACCCTTAGTGTTTTAATCCCATAGACGAAAAATTAAGGATCTATTGATGCGTATAGTTAATTCATTATAATCCTGAAGTTATTTCCTATTTTTTTTGTATTGATGTCGGCGTCAATCGACGGCCGGACGGCTGCCGAAATTCATGGAGAAATCCGATGGCTTTGTTTTACCGAAGGGACCGATCAACCAATTTAATTAAACGATCGACCGATCTGCGTAATTATACATGCGTATTCTTCCTTATCAATCAACTGGACTGATAGAGACCAAATAATCAAAACTTAATCGGACTGATCCACTCCTAATCTTAATTACGATTTTGATCAGTTCACCTACACTGACTGAGTCTTATTGTACAAACATAGATTTCCAGTGGACCCCAAACTATAGATTTCATAGTAAATAAAGATGATTAAAGTAAAGACAAAGAAACATGATTGTTATGTGCCGCCCCTAAAATTAAAGCAAAGTTCAGAGTTAAAGCAACGGGGGGATAGGTAGTTAGCTGAGGGGACAGCGAAGCTACTAGCTTAGATGTCCACTATTCATGAGATTTCATGTGTTCTCCCACCGATATCTCGAATTGAAGAATGATGCTATGGTCACACATCTTCCTTTAAAGATTAAAGTATTATGCCAGAGGGACAGGTAGCTAGCCGAGGAGACAACGAACTTACAAGGTCTTGTAACCGATCACTTTTTCTGAATTGTAGAAATTCTTCCCCCTACTTTCTGAATTGGGGTGAGGCTGTAACAACCACCCTCCTTCCCGTTTACGAGCTTACTGGCATCAGTGAATGAGGCACCTCTGGCATCCCAACCTAATAAAGTCGAGCTCCCATAGGACAACCAATTCTAGGGATAATTTAGTAATGTAAAAGACGTAGTACAACTCACAACAGAGTAATGTAAAGTAAAACAAAACAGAGTATTGAAAAACAAAGCAATGTAAAGTAAAGCAATGTACAATAGAGTAATGTAAAGCAAAGTACTGTAAAGTACAATAGAGTAATGTAAAGCAAAGTACGATAAAGTATAGCATAGTAATGTAAAGCAAAGTACCGTAAAGTAAAGCAGAGTAATGTAAAGCAAAGAACAGAGTATTGATATGATTAAAGATTCATACATTAATTTTCTTATCATCACTAATCCTTATTTCGCGTCTATTACTATGGTACTGAGCGATCTCGCTCATGGGTATTCTATTCTCCTGCATTAGGATTTTGTAGGTGAGAATGCCAACTAATGAGGAGATAAATAGCACAGAGCTTGGAGAACGCTGCACATGACTGAAAACTTACTTCAAGCTTGCTTACTACATAACTGCTTAATAATTCTCATTATTCAGAGACATCATATTTTCTTCCGCACGTAAAATTTTGCTATTAGTATTATTATTGTTATATTTCCGCATAATTCTATAATATGAGACATCATGAATTTCCGCCTTAAAGTACTTCATTGTGACATCTCAATTATTCTTTCGCATTCAAGATTCTCTATTATATTTATTATTATTTTATTAGTATCACGTAAGCTATTTTGTGGAATGGTCAAGGTCAATAGAGCAGTAGATAGTGTAGCGTCCTCGGAGTCAATTCGACCGCCTACGTGATGGGAGATACGATTTTGAGGACGTTACAGTATTCTCTGAAGATATATAGAGATCAAAGTTGCAAACTTGAATTCTGAAAACTATGTTTCTTGAACTTTCTTAATTGATCTTGTGGACCACAATCGAGACTCCATTTGCTTGACGAAACTTGACCACGCCCCCAGTTAGAACATTGTAGCAAACGTTATATATAATGCTTGCACACGTTGATCAAGACTAATCAAATGCTAATAGTCTTAAATTTTATTAGAAATATAAAATCGATGTTGTTCCGTAGAACCGGGCGACATAAAAAAAATGAGCAGATCACCTATATGGACAGAAACATGCAAAGCCTGTTTGGGAAACGATCCTGTGGCTCCACGTAATTTTGGAACTGCCTACATATTTATGAAGAACTAAGTAAAATGAGACCAACAACATTTAAGGAAAACAAGTTAGGCAAAGAAGAAGGATCATTGCAACAAGTTAACAGTGATATATGTGGGTTCTTCAGGCCTGAAAGCACTCATGAAATCTGACGAAACACGGCCGCGCCCTCGGTTCCGTCACGCGATTCCGCGACCACTTGAACTAACTATCATCGGAGAATATCTTGTGAGTTTTGCGTAGCGTAGCAAATTAATGTGTAGTTCTACATATCTACCAGGCAGAACAAGTGTTCTACACTCACATTGTCGACCTCTGAGAGCATATATATTGGATGCCTCATGCCGTTTGAGTTCCCCACATCATATGTTTCTTATCCTGCCCTCCCTCCAGTTCCCACGAGAACTGCATGCATGCAATAAGCACCGTACGTGCAAAATTAGCCGGAGTTCATATGCCACCAATGTCACCGTTCACCTTTCTCGTCATGTTCTGCCTCCTTTCCTCCTTTCTCGTCCATGGCTCTTCTGATCAGATGGCCACCATTGAGGCTTCTGACAACAAGGACATAGTTCCGGAAACCTGCAAGCTATGCGCCCACAACGACCCCAACGTGAACTACACCTTCTGCGTGGAGACTCTCGGATCCGTTCCCGGCAGCCACCGTGCCGACCGCGAAGGAGTGGCCGTCATAGCACTGAAGCTGGCCAAGTCCAACGCGAGGGACGTCAAGTCCAAGGTGAGGAGGCTCCTCAAGATCAAACCTCTCAGCGCCTACACCAAGTCCTGCTTGGAGACATGCCGGGAGCTCTACTCCGACGCCACGTCCGGGCTCAAGGACTCCGTCGAGGCCGTGGAGTCCGGCCGATACGGAGACGCGAACGTATGGATCAGCAGCGCAGTCGACGCCCCCGGCGAGTGCGAGGAGGGCTTCGAAGAGGGCCAGGGGACGGGAACGTCGTCGCCGCTCACAAAAGAGAATGACGAGTTCTTCGAACGTGCAGTCCTCGCCCTCGCCATCACTGCACTTCTTGGATGATTTCTTAGCAACCTGCCATGACGATTATACGTGAAGGCGAGGATTCTTGGATAATTTGTATACCCTGTGTCAATTCTGAAAGGTCCCAGGCCAGTAATGTTCCAAGAGTGTTGTTCTAGTGCATGAACTCAGGGAGGATTCAAATGATTTCAAATATATAGACGTTGTCAATAATGTTTGGATCTTCGCATTTGGTATCGTTGTATATGTTGGATTAATGGGTAATTGCATAAATAAGTGCGTGAAATTTTAATTTTGTTCTCAAATCTAATTTAAACATCTATTTTTACATAAAAAAATTATGAACTTTAGTTTAATTCAATAATAATTTATCGATCGTTACACGTTCGTAATATATTAGTTTAAATTTTAACCTATTTCATAAAAAAATATAAAATACAATCTTATCCTATCTAATTATAAAATAATTTAAAATTTAAATTAATTTATTATCAAAGTTGTAAAAAATATTTTAATTTTTACTCTTCTATTATTTATGCCTTACGTATATAATGATCACTGAATTATTATTTTTCAATAATGTAATCATAATAGGCTACTCAATTTAAAATTTTAAAAGTACAAAATTTAAGCTCAATTTAAAAATTAAATTAAAGTTCTTCACTTTTAAAGCAAAAAAAAAACTAAATTTAAGTACAAAAATTAAGAATAAATCGAAAGTCTAGACTTTTTATGTAATTTACTCTGTATTAATTATCAAAATAGTGAATCCATAACAAAATATAAAATCCAAAAAGAGAGTATCTTCTTTGTCACAAACATAGACAAAATTAAGTTGTAAACTAGATAATGTTTTTTCATGATGTGCAGGTTTGCTGTTCCGTCGGTCTTTGAGCAGTTGTTGATGTGAGCGTAAAAAACATTTCGCAACTTCCAGCCCTCAGGGGTACATACGCCTTGAATATTATTACAAACCACCCTTCACTAACTACTTATTTCTTTCCGAAAATTCTCTATACATTACACCTTGGTGATTCCCCTTCACGTCCAACATTATTCGTAGTTGCACCGGAAGCTAAATCACTACTTTCCTATCTCATACATCTGGGTGCTATCAGCTTCCTGTTGAATCTATCAAGAATGATCTGACCTTGGATTTGCTGGAGAGCAGAATCGACGTGGCGGGTTTCGCCATCTAACCTCGCCAGCTATTTTGCCTCTTCATCTCAAAAGTAGCTCCATCATTCAGCATATCTTGGGCATCTATCTCCATTCCGAGCTTCGAAAGGGCGAGAGCTTGCAAGTAGAATGCTGTTGGCCACTCGGGCATGCAAACCTGGGCTTGCATGGCATCCCGCAGCGCCAGCTCTGGTTGACCATTCATCAAGTATGACAGAGCCCTTCTTGCAAACACAGTGGCTGATGGAACTGACATCATCACCACCAACTGGAAATTTGTGAAGGAAAAGCACAACTCCAAGTAAATCACCAAGCCACCACATAACAAAAGCTTAGGCGTAGAAGATTCAACATGAAGCTTTTCTATCACGAAGTAGGAAAATTTTCACAGGACAAACAAAACCCTGAATTTATCAACATGTACCTACCTTCGAGTAATACTCAATGGCACTTTTAAAATCCTTATCTCTGAATGCTATGTCCCCAAATTTCTTTGTATTTAACATCTCTTGCACTTGCTGTGTCCATTCTTGAAAAGAAAGCTTATTCAAAATAAAAGTGTAAGAACATTAAACAAAAGGTCATATAAATGCTGCTTTTCTGAAGCTAAAACTTTCAGTGTGGAAATGGTGGTGAAAGAAAACTCTAGTTATCAATACCAGGTCAAGAAAATATGAGCCACATGAAAATGTGGAAGAAGAGTAAATTCCCCACATATCACCCTAGTAGATTAGACAATGATTTCACCCCAGGAGGAAAGTTAAAACAAAAAATTGAAACTTATTATCCATGCCGACCCCACCTAGTGGGATAAGGCTTTGTTGTTGTATTATCCATGTGTCATGCAACAATCACAAATTAAATAAACATTGTTGCCTTCTTCATAACTTGGTAATGTTTATAAAATGGAATATGAGATTCCTCTGCAAAAAAAAAAAAAAAAACAAAAAAACAAAATGGTCAGTAGTCAATTTTAAAGTGAGAGCTCCGGTGTGTTATGATGAATCAGGTCTTTTTTTAGGAAGATGTGATGATTCAGTTATCAATGTGAATATGTCAAAACATATACTTTGATGTTATATACAATAGGATGCGAATCCATAGGTACATAAATAGGGCATATATCATGCAAAAGTCAAATGTAAATAATCATGTTAGTTATTCAACCATCAGATGCAAATTAAGGTAGATAAGAATTACAAAGTTACCTCATTTTCTGCACCTTCTTCATCTTTATAACCTGTCTTAAGTAGAATATCATGCACCGCAGTTAAGTCCATCCTGGCACAGGCCTTCCCAAGGGGAGAAAGCATTGTTGGTAGGACTTGCTGGGTCTTGGATATACCCATAAGAACATGTGAAGGAACCTGCAATGCCATTATCAAAGATATGAGAAATTACCATCATAACACAGGGAATGAATAAGAGAAAAAAAAATCCCATCTTTATTTTTACCTCCTTCTGGGATTGAAGTGGCGCTACTGCAGAAAGGAGAAATTTAGAATTGGGTCGATCTCTAGCTTCAAACTGTAGACATTTTGATGCTAATTCAACAAGCTTTGTGGCATCTTCATTGGCATATTGACCTTCCAGGGATGAATCCATAATCAACAGCATGTTCTTTCCTCTTATCAGATCTAAAGCCTGAACTAAGACATCAAAAAAGTATTATAGAGGGTCCAAAAAGTGACTTCCAACCAGTTAATGCAAAATCATACAACAAATGTTACTAGCTACAAAGAGAATCAGATTATAGGTGAAATTGCAAATTTATAATCCATCACAACTACGTGTTCTTCACTTCCCAAAATAGATTAAGGATTAAGATGATGACTTGATTGAGAGTACAACGTGTTACATGTTTCAAAGTAATAACCATCAACTTCAGTAACCTGGACATACATGACTTGGAGGGATATGCTTTCCACTTAAAAGATCCAACAGTACTGTGCCATAGCTATATATTACACTTTCTGGAATTACCCTTCCTGCAGAAAGAAAATAAATCCATTTAAAACCACAAATAGCAATCAGCATTACCATTGCAATTATAAAATATAAAAAATTAAAAGACGACGAAAAGCCAAGTATTTGTAAAGAAATATAACAAATTAAAGGGCCCCTGTGAAAGATCATATGGAAGAACATTAAAAGATCTTTGCCTTTTATTTCCAAATATTTAATTTAGTTAGAGATTCACTGCAGAAATACATCTAATTGCTATTGGATCTACTGGTAAAAGATTGGAAGATGCATTGAAACAATCAACATACCAGTCCGCAAGAACTCTGGTGGAGTATAAGCAAGGTTCGTACTGTAACTTTTTCCATCCCGACTATTTTTCATGAGACCAAACGTAGACAAATGAGGATCTCCTTCCTGTCAGCGTAAACATAAAATTTGGTAGAAATTTTGCGCAAACAATTACAATGAAAATTATGAAAATACATTTCTGACAGACTGAATAATCCAAAACCTTATTGAGCTCAGCCATATGATATTTTTCAGCTATGAAAGAGAATACAATAATATAGAGGAAATTTTCAAAGATAAATCAGACCAAAGATCAAACCTCTACGAGGAAACAAAGACCTCTCACATGGAGGGCCTCCAAATAATGAGCAACTGACCAAACATCAACAAAATTCATCCAAAGCAGGGGTTTCCAGCAGATGAGAAGAGACCAACACTAAAATGACACATCTGATGGAACTTCATCCAAGGAAAACCCACTATATTGTTGTAAATCAACATATTTTCAAGTGTCTAAAAGCGAAAGGACTCTTTACATCTAAATAACAAGGCCTAGGATGTCATACACATCTTTTTAGAGAGTAAACAATGATTATCATATTAACGTTTTCATACTTCAGTACTAATGGCTTTATAGGAATGTACAAGTTTTCTCTTTACTCTTTGTCTCTTTAATCATCAATATCTTTTGCAAATGTGAGAGTAGGGAAAAATACAAACAGGGAGAATAGGTTCCAGATCCCTTTAAACTTCTTTAGAAATCTCATCATGCCTATCCCCTTCATTTGAAATATAATATAGAAAAGGCAACTCCTTCAAACATCCCTCTAGCCCTATCTCATTCACTCGACTCCAACCCTCATAATTCCACCATCCTTGAACAACCACTTAGGCTTTGATAATTTAAATACAGGATTTGATTATACCGAGTTATAAAGAAAGTTTAGGCATAAGGGAACTAGGTGGAATTAGTCTCAAGGGATTGAAATACCACAAAAACCAAACCCTCTCTACTTATATTTTTTATTCTAAGTCTACATAACCCAAATGACTCATAATCCCATTTCCAGCCTTTCAAATCCATCCTAACCTCGTAATCCAAGCAACCCCTTAGCAACCAAATTTATACAAGCCAGTACGTTTAGTGCACACATGTGAAATTTAGGAAGTTATGACTTAATTTCTTCCATAGTAGTTGAAGAAAGAGGCTCATGTAAGATGTTATATTCAAATAAACATTATTGATTCATAGTCTAGTGGGTAACCAAATGAATAAGTAAATGTAGATGATACTATGAACCTTTTCGAAAATTGCTTGAGACATTGTTTAGTCAACATGAAGTTTTAACTTGTTCAATTCAGGAATGACTATTTTTCATATTGTAGGTTAATTCAGACATCTATTAATAATAGAAGTATAGATTTCCACCGAGAAAGTCAATTATCTAGGCAAGATATCAACATACAGTATTTATAAACAGTCATATATAACATTTCTGTTATTTTTTTTTTGAAATGGGAAAGGACGACTAGCAAGATGGTAGTCATCCTTCTGTTATTAAATATTAAATGCATGATGATACTACAACAACAACAAAGCCTTATCCCACTAGGTGGGGTCGGCTACATGGATCATATGACGCCATTCCGCTCTATACAATATATTCGTTGATCCATGTTCATGCGATTCGACAGGGTTTTACGTTGGCTGTCGGGGCCTAACACAACCCTCCTCCTTTATCCAGGCTTGGGACCGGCTATAAACATAGGCGGAGTTAAATGCATGATGATAATGAAAAGAAAATAACAGACCCAGTCCTAGTGTGCATACTACTTGTAGCCTAAACATCTGTACGTTGAAAGAACTTAACATGTAATAATCAATAATGAAGGCTTGAAGTATAAGTAACTGTCTTGAAACAAATGCAATATCTCATACCTCGTCAAAGAGAACTCTATATGCATTCAAGTCATGATAGATTTTGCGGTTCTCAGCATTACAATGATCAAGTGCTTGAGCAATGTAGAATGCAACCCTCACCCTCATTTCCCATGGCAATGGTTGCTTATCCCCTAGAAGAAGGCAAAGGAAAATGGTAAAAAACTAATATCCAATGTTAGATTAAACAACATTGTTCAAAAATTTTAAAAAAACATTGCATTTGATTGTTAAGAAGATGATACATGTGCATTAGTTTCACTGCACACTTTTTTCAAGAGGATAAGCTGCTCACTTTTTTTCTTCAGATTGAGGGTAAGGTAGGGGAAGGCAAGTAAAGGAACATCTCCCATGTTTGGATAAGTAATTTTAATAAATGGAAAAGAGAAAGAGAAAATGTTCACATATATTATCCTCCAAGGATTATGTTTCTTTCAACTAAAATTCGAACTGATCAAGAGTATGATCTCCAATCAAGGTTAATAATTATTGTTCATTCTGCTCCCTTGTTCATTTGTATGAAAGGAAGGTTACTTTTTACCCTTCCTTTACTTCCTTTCCTTTTTACATCTTTTTTTTTTTCTTTCCTTACCTTACCTTTCCAATTATAGTCTAAGGTCCTTAATGGTAAAAACCAGCTGCACGTACACCAGAACAACTAGGAATATGTCTAGCAGTCTATTAATGTATCCAAAACAAGAGAGATATTGTAACCTAGAAGAAACAAGAGAAATATTTATGACTTATAGATGAAGTAGCACATAGACGGAACTAGAGCAAAAGTCTAAGAGGGGTCAAGTCATATATTTATATTATATTTAATTTTTTAAATTAAGATCTATATAGATGGAGCCACATCATAAAAAACATTGGGAGGAGCCAAGCCCCTCCCAAATAGGTGGAGCTCCGTCCCCGAATTAGCACAAACAGAATAACATTGCATCATCCTTACAGGAAATGAAAATTGTAGGTCAAAATCTTAAATTAGCTTTCTTAAATTGTAGGTCAAAATCTTCGAATTCATTAAACTAGAACAAAAAAATGTAATCTTTTATAGGAGAAAATATGTGATTATATAAGATGTTTGGACAATCTTGAATAACTAACAACTCCCTAAGTGCTTTTCTACCTCTGTTCATGACATGAATCCTACTTTTTTTTGGCCAATCACAAAGCAGGCTCTTTCTTCATTTCTTTCGAAGGGTAAAAGGATGACTAGAACTGGATAGTCATCCATGTGAGCATCTATATCCATATGATAAAGGTGGCTTAATTTACATGCAGCCATCAAGAAATCACCTAAGGTATGTACCATACAATTCAAATGACTGGTCATCATGATCACCCTTGAAAAGAAACCAGCCTTAGTGTCATTTGTGGGTAAGTTCTATGAACTTCGTGTTTTACTCCAGTGGTTCATTTTTGCTTGAAGGACCACACACAACAAATTATAAGACCCTACAACGCAGCACCCACTCACCACTTTTCATCCAGACACTCTTATGCCTTCCAAGATTTGACCTTAAAAGATGGAACCTTCGTCATCGTGTGGTCCAGTATTGACTTTTTACGGAAGCTTTATCTATTACTCCTACCAGGGGATCCAAGTAGTATTCCTATAGTGGTGGGACTTCATTTCTTGCTTTTGCTACAGCTCCAAAAGTCTAGATACCAACTCTATACATAGATATCGCACTTCACCTACGAGCAGTACTCCAAAAGAAACCAAGGGGTCATAAATGCGAGAAAATAAAAGCCAGGAAATTGCTTCATACAATGGAACAGATGCTTGGACAATGTGTCGTTTGGCATGAACTCTGCGACCAGAAGCCGCTCGTCCCCCTCCGCGCAGCAACCAATCAAGTTCACCAACCTCTTGTGCCTCAACTTCCCCACGCCGGCAGCCTCCGCCTGCAACACAAAAAAATGAAAGAAAAAACACTCAAACTTTTCCCCACCACATCAAAAGCACGCGAAGCGGGGGAAGAGAGAGAGAGAGAGAGAGAGAGAGAGAGAGAGAGAGAGAGAGAGAGAGAGAGAGAGAGAGAGAGAGAGAGAGAGAGAGAGAGAGAGAGAGAGAGAGAGAGAGAGAGAGAGAGAGAACAATGATCCGACCACGAACTGCTGGGCATCGGGCCAAGACTGCTTGGAGAACCTCTTGACGGCGACTAGGCGGCCGCCGTCGAGCTTGCCCTTGTAGACAGCGTTGGGCGCCTTCTCGCCGCTCTCGGAGACGATCAGCTCCGGGCTGAAGCCCTTCGTCGCGGCGCGCAGCTCCGCCAGCCCGTACTCCCGGAACGCCGGCACCTGATCCTGCTCCGCCCCCTCCCCATTCTCTGCCAAAGATCAAAACCCCCCACACCAAACAAAAGCTCACAGAATAATCACCACCGCCGCAACAACAACAACAACAAAATCCCAAAAAAAAAAGCAAAGAAAGAGAGCAAAGAAGGGCGCAGTACGTAGATCTGGCTTCTCAGCAGGAGGTTCCGCGTCGTCGGGGGACTGGAGGTTGGTCGTCTTGGACTGGAAGCAGCCCATTTTTTTCCGCAGCAAGGCGAGTTCACGGCGGCACGAGCTCAAACCCTAGAGATCCATCGGCCCCTCGGAGCGGCGGCAACAGAAGAGGAAGACGGAAGCGACGAGCGAGGAGGGGAACATCAAGCCGAAGCGGCGGCGGCGGCGGCGACGACGAGGGAAGCGGCGGGGAGAAGGAAGAGCTCACCGAGTCCACGACCGCAGTAGCAGCAGCAGCAGTAATGGCAGCAGCTGCAGCAACGAAGTAGAAGCTGAGTAGTAGAAGTAGAAGCACAGCAGCAGGCAGCTGAGGAGAGCGTGACGTGGCGCTTGCTTTGTCCGTTACGAGGTGGTTTTATTATTTTTTTTTTTTTGAACGAGAAAGAGGGAGGTGCTTCGCGTCCGCATACTCATAATTATGCGGATAAATGGAGGGGAGGAGGGAGGGGGAGAGAGAGAGACGGAGAGGACATGTATCGCACGTGATGGCCGCAGAGGGTGGACGGATGGGATGACTGCACTATTTTATTTATTTTTTAGTTTTTGTATATTTTAGTTTCAGTTTTTATTTATTTATTTATTTCTTTTCGTAAGGAGTGCTGTCCTTTTTTATTTAATTATTTATTTATGTATTTTCTTTCTTTCAGGATTGTGTCAGTGGATCAACTGCTGCCAACAGTTATTTTATGGTGGTGTGTTTTCAAATTCTTGATTAGGTTTTTTTTTTCTCTGTCCATATTGAGAGTTTATTATTAATTTGATATGCCTCAAATTGATGGTTCTAAAAGTTAAATACAAGATTATTAACTTTAATACATAATTTCGCTTAACTATCAACCAAATTTGATTTGATTATGTATTTTTTTTTATGGGGAGTTCGAGTACATTATTATTTGATGCTTAGAAAGGAAATAAAAACAGATGACACGTGGAATTAATGATGTCTCATGATTAGGGCCCCTCCGAAGGTTCCCAATTGGATCATGGTTAGATATATGAATGATCCATGTGGCATTGAGGAAGTGCATTGGTCCGATTTTGCCAACCAGCCATCAATTTAAGGCGTAGTTTGGGTGCCAATTAAACGGGAGAATAATTAATTATTCGATCAAAATTTATCAAACACCGCACGAATTAGGGTCGATAGGTTGCACATAATTTTGTCGGGGAGCTATTTTTTGAATTGTGATATTCGTCGAAAGCGGTGGAATATGTAATATTTCACTATCGTAGCTGAGAGTATAGTCATCATTTTTACTGTTCAGATGAGTCGAAAGTGAAAAAATGTTTACAGGGCGAGTGGTCATTTTGCACATCCATATTTCCTGACCATGCAAATAAGTCGATCGAATAGAATAGGACAAAATAAGATTATATTCCAGCAAACTTATTCGGTATCCAAACGGCTCCTAATTATTTCGTAATGAAAAATTACCTTTTTATCTTATAATTCTATGAATCGTTTGTAATCGATTCCCTGGATTAATGTTTTTTTCTCTTTTCATTATATCAACAATAATTAATAAAAAATAATAATAATAACTAAAAAATTTATCGTATAATAATAATAATAATAATAATAATAATAATAATAATAATAATAATAATAATAATAATAATAATAATAATAATAATCACATTCATGACTCGTTAAAATATTATCGCATAAATTTAAATGCATATTTATAAGTGAGAGTGGTGCTTACTTATAAACTCTCATTTTTTGTTTGTTTTGTTCATATAATACTACTATACATTGTCATCCTTTATCCTTAACCTTGAGTCATTATATTATATTTCGTGGGGATGACCGGACAAGATTTATTTATTTTTTTCATTAGGTAAAGTTGGTACTTTACTCTCCTTTTTTTAAACATGGTTCTATAGATTAATTTTGCGAGTATATTATACTAAAACTAATAACTTATTTCAAATAAGATCATTTTGATTTGAGACAGCAGATTTTCTAGTTTTATTATTGACATGGCACCATATTAAAATGTTAAAATTAATTTAAAATATAAAAAAGAGGTCGGCGCCCTTCTCGTTCTTGCAATAGTTTGACAATGATCTTGGTTGAAATAAGTTATTATTTATAGAACTATCTAATTATAAAATAACATTAGAAGACCAAATTGACAAAGAGAATAAGTTCCAAAATAATTATTGAAATTAACCCTCTTATTATTAAATTACAAGATGCAACAGCGAATACTTCGAACTATATCTAATTGGATGATACAATTAATGAATTCGGATCTAGTTAAAAGATTTTAAAAGTTACTAATCCGAAGTTCGATCTCTAGAATTATTGTCAACATTTTTTTTTTTTGGGTGGGGGGGGGGGGGGGGGGTTCTTATGAATCTTTCATCTAAAGAAAGGGCACCATAACACTCAAAATTGAATAAGCTAAAAATTATGGTTTTGATCCTTTTGAAAGTCACTCTAAGGGGTTGTTTGTCTGAAACACAGAACAAATAATTTTGTTTCCAACTTGTTCTTTTGATAATCCAATTTGATCAATTTAAATCTAGTGGTGTTGATAATCCAAAGTGGCCTTGAACTTGATCCATCTGAATCTCGTTGGGTTGAATTGTCTGATTGAACCATGGGGTTACCCGATTAAATTTTATTTTGTTTTCCTTTTTGTCTTTTAGAATACTTAATATTAAGTATTGTCTCTAAATGCAAGTATACAAGATTGTTTAGCATCTAAATGTTTTTTGTCATTTAACGTTTTTGCCTCTTATGATTTATCAAAGTCCTCAAGTATAGAATTTTAAAAATTGGAACACGTCTTTAAGTCGTTGTTGACCAATATTTTTTTTATTAGGCCTCTATTCGAACTCAACCCACCAAACCAAATAAAATTCGAATATATGAAACCATCGTTGATTGGCTAAGATAGAGTCCAAGTGCTCGACGAAAATTAGCAACTCCAAATTCGAGTATTCAAGTCATCATGTTAATTCTATCTTCTCATTTTCAAATTAATAGGACATTAAGGTGATGTTTGATCGAGGTTAACCAAGGGAATATTCTCTGTATTACAATCAAACACATGTTTTACTTGTCAAAAAAAGTGCAACATTTTTTAAAAAATTAATCTTATAAATAATCAATGATTTATCGTATTCTTTTAATAATTCGTTGCAAATTTAAAAAAAAATGACTAATCCGATAAAACACGTGACTTAATCCCATGTCTTTTTAATCTCCATCCAAGATTCAAACCGATACAAATTCTTCTTTTGTGAATATATGAGACCTGATAGGTTACATCACATCCATGCGAGACGGAGTCACGGAAGAAACAAGTTAGGTTCATATCTCTTTACAGCTACTTGAAACATTCAGGAAAAGAAGACGTAACAAGAATAAAAAAAGAACGAAAAAGTAAAAGCTGCTTCGCAGAATCTTTGGGCTACCCAAAACCATGTACTTCTTAAAACAAAGTTGTTCGCCAATACACATTTTCAAGCCACCACCTTGAAGAATGAATCTTCTTGGTAGAAAATGCACTTCTCAAAGTATTAAGACTATTATTATTCAATTCATTAATTTAGTTGTAGAGAAGCTATCAAGGAGCTAGAGGGAAAAGAACACAATCATTCATAGGCTAAAAAAAACCTGCAAAATAAGTACACTTCACTAATTTCTAATTCAAAACAACAGAAGAATTAATTTAAAGTTGTTTGCCAAATGAAATGGCAAAGAAAAAATAATATAATCTACTACAAACCAACTACGAAAACTCTCAGACCACAATGGATCTTTTGTGACTGACGGCCGGTCTTTGCTTGAGGAACTTAAGCACTGTTTTCCTCTTCAGTAAACAGCAGAGGAATAAGAATATGATGAGGACCATTACATATATCTCCGTGTGAACCCCTTTCAGGTACCGAAGTGGCTCCGTTTTCTCGTCATGACAACTGCAATGGACATCATCAGTTGCAACTTGTTCGTTTGCATCTTCCAGGGGAGTCAAAATAAAATCCAAACTTGCCCCTTCTTCTCCTAGCAATATGTGTGTAGTCTTTGGTTTGAAACCAGGCAGAGATGCGGTGACTGAATGATGAAAGGAATTATGTGATAGCAGGAAATTATTTTATAACTAATAAAAAAAACATTATAAATTATCAACATTTTAGAACGTAAGACAGTAGCAACTGTGACGCAACAAGGGAAGAAGAAAACCCAGCAAGGATAAGCAAAAATCCTATTAAATAATAGAAAAAACATGGAAAAACTTAAAAACTTTAAATTAAATAGGAAAGATAAAAAAGATGACTGAACATATATCACGCAACCTTAAAAATATGATTTTCAACCACTGATCACGTTACTTCTAAACTCCGCCTATGTTTTATAGCCGGTTCCAAGTCCGGATAAAGGAGGAGGGTTGTGTTAAACCCCGACAGTCAGCGTAAAATCCTGTCGAATCTTATGAACATGGATCAACGAATATGGCGTCGTATGATCCATGTAACCGACCCCACCTAGTGGGATAAGACTTTGTTGTTGTTGTTGTTGTTGATCACGTTACTTCTAATTCTAAACCTCATAAATAAAGAATTGTCATGCCAAGCACATGACACGACAACTAATAAGACAACATAAGTAAGTTAAGAAGAACAACCAGGAAATAAGTTTCTGCCGGTCTCCTCCATTACCAGACTTGATTCCTAGAAGAAAACTCACACTTTCAACATATAAGTTTTTTTTATTTTTTATTTTTTGCCTCATCCTCCCCCTTCAATCCCTTGTGCATGTAATTGAATGGCTGGTTTACCCAAACATTTCAAAGAGAATCTTCTACATTTCTTTTTCAGTGTGAAATTTTTTTATATTTGTTACCATCGTGCTTCAAATAAACTCGAGTAAAATGTTTCACATACATCTGCAACTGGTTTGAAACAGAAGAAATATGAAATAAAGCCTCGTGTTAAGTTGAAACAATCAGGTTTTTTTATAAGAGAGAATAGGTTTCAATATTGCTTTGATCTATTTCCAAGTAGTCAATACTAAAGGATGACCTATAAAAAATAATAGGTCATCAACTTACACCAATGAAAGGATGTCTCACCAATAAAAGGATTTTGCACTCTTCTTGTCAACAAGTTATAATACTTCTAACTATGAATTATAAAAATATATGATTATGAGCAGAAAAATCACATCACCTTCATAGCTGTCCCCAGGGGCTAGAATACGATGATAATCACCTAACATCGTGCTAGCATTTACCTACAACCAATACAACAATATAAGATTCCCAGGTAAATAGTCACTAACACGCATGTGTCAGCTCACTCACTGACACACCTTAGATCTTAAACTTCCAAAGCTGCAAAAGGCACGCCAAAAAAAAAAAAAAACCAATAGCATCATCTATGCACAAGACAGAATTCACTGTTTAATTTCTTTTCAGCAAGAACACAAGTCTAAGTGTAATTTCTGACAAACAGACCTTGTTATCAATCCCTTTGATCATTATAGAAGCAGGCAACGGGTGGCCATTCTTTGACGAAAATATCTGTCCATGAAGACCTTCCTGAGATATTAACCACATATTGACTCAGCTTTAAGTGATTCACAAACATTAACAAGCTTAAAGTTGGCCTTCATCTTCATATTAACTGCACAAATATTGTACCTTCGCAAGACTTGCTACCAGATTTAACATACTCTTTCTGTTGTACGCCCAAATGACAGGAAGCTGCTCTCCCCATGTCAAATAATAGAACAGAAAATTTAGTTTGCACACAAATTATGCATATATAAAGAGAAACCCAAGCCAATAAACAGTCTTGCAAAAAATCATCCTTCAAATGATTTTTGTCTTAATGAATTAATATGCAATTCAAACTCAACAGAGATACCAAAACTGGCTAACATTCTACATTTCACCATAATGCGGTTTTGCAACTTAAGATACATTGAGCATTCACATAAATTCCCCACTTATGTTTTGAGAATTCAAAATTTTAGGCAGGCAAAGAAAACACGCATGATTTGTTATGCATATTAGATTATTCGCATTGTGTGTGTATATATATATTATATATATATATATATATATGTATGTATGTATAGATAGATAGATTGAGAGAGAGAGAGAGAAGAAATACACTGCAGAAAGTTAACATGATTGAAATAAAACCTCAATTGCTTTAGGCCATTTTTCATCGCTAATTTCCAAAGTCAATTCAAAACAGCCTCCATGAATGTAGTTCCAGTCTTGCATGCCACCATATATAGGATACCTGAAAGGCATTTGGTAGCCAAGAAATGCATATTAAAATATCATCCATGTTAGGATTACATTAAGCAAGCCACCTGAGCATAAGTTCACCACAAAAAGTGTCTATTTTACCAGTTCGCGCCATTTGTAATCCCTCCTTCGAATTCTTTGCTCAGGGACATGTTATAGTGAGATTGACTATATATACTAGCCATGTGGCGGAAAGACTTGTCATCAGGGCATGCATAGTATTGCTTCCTGCAAGTTATCAATATGCAATGCAACATAAGAAAAAACAAACTTGTGGTTAAGAAAAAAAATTTGAGATTTTGACATTTATGCTGTGCATGGTACATCTGGGGCTCTCATTACCATATTTTACTGTTCCAAAAGCAAATAACAAAAACCAAAAGAAAGCTCATGATGAAAGTATTGTGGACTCCTTAGCATACAACATTCATTAGCTGGTGTCTAAAAAGGATGACTAACCAAGATGTTAGTCTCCCAGAACTGTTTTATTAATATATTAAACACAACAAAAGTTACTGATACCGAATGGCAACCATGCAAGTTAAAACCAGCCTTCAACTCATATTGAAGCAAGGACTCAAATTTCAGCCATTTCCAATATATGCATCTCAATGTGCAACACGTTGATCCACACAAAGACATAAATAAGGGTAGGAAGCAAATTACATTCCAATAAAGGAAACAATAAGCCACAAATTTCATTCATCCAACTCTTAATTATTGACGATAACCAAACAATGTTTGTTTTAAAAGAAGCAAAACAATGTTCTGAAGAAGAAAAAGACTAGGTTAGCGACAAAACAATCCAGATTAAGTTACCTTGTATCTTGAGAACCATCCCAAGGGTAGTTTGCAACAAGAGCACCCTGTAAAAACGTTAATCTTAAACCAACAGAAGAATAAATCATTGCGCCAAGATCTTAAACTCATAAAGAATCCGAAGTTCTCGATGAGAAGAAAAAAATACCATTCTTTTTTGTATTGTTTCAGTAATAGAAATTTAATTCAGTGAGGCATGATGAAGCCTATGTATTAGTCAGAGATGAGTCGCTACTGATTTGGTTTCCAATTGAGACCAACTCAACAAAAAGTCATCGACTTCATTCACACGTGTGAATTGATTCAATTTAACACTGCATATTTTCAACATTACTGAAATGAGATAATAAAGAGAGTTTACCCCATGCAAACTTGCAGAAGCTGTAAATTGTTGCTCTTTCACCCACCTCATAATTGCTCTTGTTTCAGGTTGGCGGGAGCTTAGGACTTCATTCGTTGGGTAAAACTGGAACATTAAGTTATATGATAGACATTTAACTTCTAATAACAGACTTTGATAAGCAAATAAATTGTACAGAAAAGCAAATTCTTTGCAACAAAAGAAGAATGAAAGTGCACACACTTGATCAGGAAAATCTCGATTCAAGTCCACATTATTTGCATTTCCACGTCTTCTAAGTGAAAATCCATCAGGATTCATTGTAGGAAGAATATGAAGATGCACATGTTTCACAATGAAAGTTGCCTGTAGAAACATAGCAATAAACTTTTTACTGAGCTGATATAAAAGAATAAATATGACAATTTGACTAGACTTGGTCAAATTTTGAAATCACATAAATATATGAGATGGAGTGTAGTCAAATAATTATTTTCTGTTGGGAATAGAACACCGAGGATCGATGAATAATAAAAAAACAACGAAAGAAAGAGAAGATGAACACAGAGATTTAACGTGGTAAAACTCTCTTGATCAATGTGAACAAGAGAGAAACATCCACGGACAAAGGAGGCCGCCGTCAGAAATTTTTCACTATGAGCCAAAAGAAAGAGTACATCATATAAAACCCTAACCCTCATATATAAATGTTCATACCGCAGGGGGCGATCCTCCTTTTTTTCATTTTTTTTTCTTTCATAATTTTGGGTACATGGTATAAAATTCAAGGCACATCAACATTTTCTTTACCATAGAATCCTTCATATAATTGTCACATAACCAATTAGCAAGAAGCATCAATAACTCTCGCCCAACAGGTTCATCACCATGTACATTGCCAATGTACTGCAAAGTTCATCAGATACCCCATCAGAGTTCAGAAATTATACTGGTAAAGTATAAAATGCATGGAAGTCATTCAAAGATCAAGACCATAGCAAAAGTAAGCTAAGCGAGCATGTGAATATACGGACTACTGCATACATATTACAGCATGGAAACTTATCATGAGCCAGAAGTTAGAAGTAAGAATACTGGACATAAATAGAACTCAACAACAAATTTCTGTATTTTCTAAAAAAAAAGCAAGAAATTTCTATATGTAGAGATAGAACAAATGCATACTGGTGATTTCTTTCCATAAGCATAAGAAACAGGTAAATAAACAGATGAGTCATATCATTATCTCCTATCCTATAAATTAGTTAGAACACCGAATAAATATGAGTCGTATCTCTATTTCCTATCCTATAAATTATTTAGAATACCAAATTGAATAAATTGAGATAGCATACCATTTCAGAAATTCTGTAACCTTATTGCACGGATACAAAGTCCATGAATTCAAAAAGCATTACCTTTTCTTTCATCTCTTAGAAAGAGCTTATGATGTAAAACAAGGAACCTAAATGGCTATAGAAACTCACTTTAAATGCAGGTTCAGGCTCTTTCACTCCTGGCCTATCAGAAATTTCTATCACCAACTGCAAAGAATGAAAAAAGTGAAACAATTTTATAGAACCAATACTGCATATCATTGAGATATACAAAAGATACATAAATGATCAGTAGAAAAGAATTACCAATGGAAACCCTTTTACACTCTTGCCAATGCTGGTAGCAGGTTTCAACAATCCCTCAAAGAGAGAACAAAATGAGAGTCAACATATTTAGGTGAAAATTGATTTCAAGTATTATATTCTTCCATGAAATAACCTGCTAAGTTACGAAATGTTGAGGCCCAAATTGGATCCTCAACTTTCCTGTTTTCTCACTAATGACCATAGATAAATATTATATGGTGAATTGGTCATACTAATATCAACTACCGATAGTTTTCATATTGTGATTTTCTTACACCACAACACACTTGAAAGATGACGACAAAAGGCAAAGGTACCTGTATATCCTGGAAATATTGGCACATCTTTGACCAAAATTCCTTATAGCTTCCTTGATTTCAGAGTTACTCATATAGCCACTGACCATCTCTTCCCTGCATAAGTCAATTAAATGAATGAAATTCCAGAATTTCATATATGGTGTTGTTGCATTTCTGACTGGACTGATCACAATTTTATTTCAATGCATACGTTATCTCAGGCTCTCTCTGTTCAGATAGATGTCGAGAAAAGCGTTGATTGAATTGTCCTGTAGAAAGAAACATAGAGCATTGCTTAATAGATCATGCATGATCTCTTGTTATTATAAAATAAAAAACTTTTACTGTACTTTCTGCTTTTGATGTGAGAAGATGTATAGATTTAGAGTTGGCACGAGCACTAGTGTTGAATCAATATATAAGTGAAAGCTATAAATTTTGAACCAATAATATGATGAATAGATAACCTGAGACAAAATCATGTCTAAAGTTTTATTTTGACTAATTAGGCATTTCCCAATGCATTTTTAGGCTGCATTTATTTGGAGAAAAATAAGTTCTAAATGAATCTGAATTTTTTGAATATATTTTTCCAGGAAATTAATCTGTTTTACGTGTTTCTTTACAACAATAATAACAACAAAGCCTTATCCCACTAGGTGGGGTCGGCTACATGGATCATACGACGCCATTCCGCTCTATTAGTAACAGTTTTACGTGTTTCTTTGTACATAAAAAATTAGAAATTTTTTTTATACATTTAATTTTATATAGCAAATAATCATATCAATTAAGCTAAGGAGAATGTCTTTCCCTATTTCAAAGAGAACATTTTTTCTCCAACCTTGTATACAACTTTTTGGTCATCCTGTTTGATTTTTTGAAAAGAGTCCTCCCATCTATCTAGACATATAAGAATGTACAAGTTAGACCAAATTGTATTCTTCCATAAAAAATGTATACACCTCACTATCTCACATTATCTCTCCAGGCTCCCCACCCATAAAGTAGATCCAGATTACAAACACTGGAACAACAACAACAACAACAACAAAGCCTTATCCCACTAGGTGGGGTCGGCTACATGGATCATACGACGCCATTCCGCAATATATTCGTTGATCCATGTTCATAAGATTCGACAGGGTTTTACGTTGGCTGTCGGGGCCTAACACAACCCTCCTCCTTTATCCGGGCTTGGGACCGGCTATAAAACATAGGCGGAGTTATTACAAACACTGGAAAATAGAGAAAATGTTTTCGAAAAAATAATTTCCCTCAAACATGAATAACTATAGTTAGATTTGTGTTTCCTCTTTAGTTATTTCTAATTCTTCTATTGTTTAGTATATGAAGGAGAAATCAAGCCCTATGAAATGAAATAGATGAAAAAACACTCAAAGAATTCCATGATTTCATAAAGATCAAGAATTATTTGGGGTGTTTGAAGTATCACTAAACTTCGAGCAGTAACAAGAAATAGCTGCTACCAAAGTCTCAATCACATGAAAAAAAACAATTCATGAAGCAGTATGAAGGTAGATGCCTCATAGTCATAACCTTTGATGTATAAGATTCCTCAATCTTTGTGACGAAATTCATTAACAAATGCAAAATGATGGAGCGCACATCAAAAGGAAAAGGAGGGGAATGATATTTGGTACGAAAAGAGGGAGAGAGGTATCGCACGAACACAGAAGATTATAGAGATTTACGAGGTTCACCCTAAATCGGGCTACATCCTCGGACGGCAGCGGCTCTCTTTGTTATGTAATAATGACGATTATAAGGATGCAAAATAACTTAGTCGTTGTGGAGTTTATGGAGGGACCTCCTATACAAAATAGGAACAGAAGCCCTAAAACTGTGGGCCCACCTAGGGACCTCCTATTCAAGGCATTATCAACAATATCTAAAAACCAAGTGGAAGAGCAGGAAAAGAGATCTGGATAATATGCATCAATGACAACCGAGAAGCCTATAATGGTTAATATGGCTTAGAATAGGAAAACGAACCTGCTGATTATGTTAACATGATGGCATCTGTAGGTAATACCCTCTTGTTATCTATTATCTGAACATAATTTTATCTTGGAATACATTACCTGAAGCGACTATGTACACTAGACGATTTTATAAATAACTACAACTGAGATCAAGTCCATCATTTTAACATAATCAAAGATATCCACGATCCCTTCAGCATACATATAAGGGAATGAGCTAAATTTTACAAAATCCGGGGATCAGAAGTCCATTTTTGCGATCGTGCTAATCTCCAGCTTTCAGATATCTAGTGACACGGTGATCTCAATATAGGCACAAATGTGAGATGACATCGAAGAAATTAGAGGCTTAGAGCTTCCGAGTAGAACAACACGCATGCGGCGAAAGAAAAACAAAAGGAAGCAAACGAGAACGACGAGAGAAAGGCAAATTTCAGCGGACCAGAGAGATCTGTCGGATCAGCGACGAGGTATCCGCCTCTACCTTCAGCGACGAAAGGTATGCAGAGGAGGTGGACGAGGAAGAAGAGGTCTACGGCGACGGCGACGGAGACGGCAAGCGCCATCGCCGCGGCTCGGATCTCTCGAGCTCAGTCGGAAATGTTGGACACTTCTTTTTTCTGGTAAAAATGGTCGAGTCCTTTTTTTTCTCTCCACTTTTACGATAACTTTGTTCCCGTCCTTATTTCTGAAACTATAAATGTAAATAAATATTAGTTGGATTAGAAGAATTATAAGTTTCGGGTCGACCAGTGTCCATTAAATCCAATCTTGATTTGGAGAATTAATTAATTTATTATTTGTTATTTAAAATTAGTTTTTTTTCATGTAATCTAGGGTTTTTGTAACTTAAAATTTAAAAATTAAGAAAACGCGCCGGTTCAAATATAAAAGTAATGTTTACAAAAATTTTCCATAATTCGAAACAAAAATAAATATAAGTTTTTATATTAAGAAGGATTATTTACATAAATCTTCTCTAAACAGTCACGATCTAACATCAAACTATCAACTTATTTTTCTATTTCTAAATTATCACGAATTTAATTCTTCCATTGACTTTTATCATTTTTTCTATTATCTTCGATTTTTTTATTTATGAAAAGTCGAAAATATACCTCCTTTTGATTTTATATTTTTATTTCAATCTATGCAACTTCGAAGGATAATTTTGACTTTTTATAAATGAAAAAAATTGAAGATAATGGAGAAGTTGACAAAAGTCGACGGAAGGATGAAATTGAAAAAATCACGATAGTTTAAAAATCTAAAAAAATAAGTTCGCTATTTAGAATTAGAGACGAAAAATCGTGATAATTTAGAAATTATTTATGTAAATAACCCTAAGAATGTAAACAATTTGATATGACAGCTTTGAGTCCAACCCTGGCCACTGGAATGAATTTGAGTCCCAAAAAGACTTATAATATAATATTTAAATATTATTTCCATTATTTAAAATGAATTTGAGTCCTGAAAGAGATTCAATTAGATCCAATTTAATCCTATTAAAGTTGTTCGTGTGGAAAATGAGTTGAGGAGTAGCATCCAACCCGAGTGAATAATCCTTTTGTTATGAAAATTTTTTTTAATAATAGAAATTAAAATTTAACTTAATAGAATTGTGCATTACATTTGTGTTGTATAATGTGTATAGCATATAAATTGGACCACCGAATTTTATTCCATGACTTTAATATTAATTATGTATGTTTAATATTTTTTATACACGCGAGTGGTTCGATATTTATGTTTATCTTGTAAACTTTTTTTTCATTTTGTTAACATCTAAATCATGAAATAAAATAATGATATAATACAAACAAGAATATTGGTTTTAATACCAACTAATAATATGATCAAATTAATGTCCGCTTTTAATGCGGCTCGCCAAGTGCACACCGGGTGACCCAATAGGTTATTCGGGCCCCCAACCAGATGGGCTGGCCCGTGGTAGGCATCGATTTAAATAATATGCAATGCAAATTATACAATTAATATACATTCAACAAATTTTAATAATTGTATAATATTTGCATGGTTTAAATTAATTTTTTTAAAAAATATTGAACTTAGTGAAGGTTATAACTCGTGCATAGTTATAAAAAAATGATTTCATACTAAATAACCCCTCTCTCTCTCTCACACACACAAGTTCTAAATGTGTAAATCAACTTTTTTAAGTAAGTGTAAGTACTAATTGTCAGCTTTTTATTTTTGATATATACACTTTATTTATAAAAAATAATAACTTATCTAAAAAAAGTTGATTTACACCGATCTATACCTCAATTAAATTTATATTTATATAAAAGTTGATTGAATCTTCCAAATAGATTATCACAATTAGAAGAAGATTTGAGGATGAAAAAGATAAGGAACAAGATGATGTAAGGAATGCATTCATTTTATCCATATATAATCGGCCTCGCCGGTGGCCGGATCTAGCCGATCTGGCTATGGGCGGCCGAATCTAGCTGCGGACGACTAGATCCGGCCAACTGCAGCCAGATCGGCCGCCGAGCAGCTAGATTTGGCTGCCCGTGAGATTGGTCGTTGCTGGCCCGCGATCGTTGTTGGCCTGCGAGATCGGCCGCTCGTTGCGTCGAGGTTTCGCAGTTGTCGATGTACGGTCTTTGCCGCCGCCCCGTGGTCATCATCGTTGTCACACCGTCTTCACCGTCGTGCGTGGTTCGTCGCCGCTGTCATTGTCGTCGTATCGTCTTCAATTTTTTGCGCTGAACCGCACACATTTTTTCCATCGATGAACCAAACCGCTCATTTTTCATCTTGAACCGCGTACGAAATCCACGTCTGTCGGATCTCCATCCGACGGGCGCGGATGGGGGGAGGAGGTTCCTCCCCCTGTAAGGGGGGAGGACCCCATTAAACCCATATATATATGTATGGATTTAAATGGTTTAATGTATATGTGAAGCGGCAAGTGCTTCACACCCTGCGAAGTGACACTTGAATCGTCCAGATATGATCCAGCGGCTCATACGAAAGTGCTTGTTCAGATGGGATCGGACGGATGGTATACATCTCGCGATATTTTGATCAAATTTTTCCATCATGCTCGAATGTTGCCTTTCCCTTTTTTCCCCTTTCAGTTTGCCTCCTCCCCTTCTCTCTCTCTCAGTCAGACCCTCCTTGCTCTCGCTGCAAGTCAGCTCCTTCTCCGGCGAACGCAAGGCGACGTCTGGCAGCTCTAGGCGAGATGCTCCCCTCTCTCTCTCTGATTTTCGCTCTCGTTGCAGAACGACGAACGACAGCTCCAAATCTTCTTCTCCGACTAGCGAAAGTAGACCTCCTTTTCTGGTGAGCACAAGGGTGGCGATTGTCTCTCTCTCTCTCTCTGATTTTCGATCCCGCTGCAGATCGACGAACGACGGTTCCAAATCTCCTTTTCCAGCGAGCGAAGTAGACCTCCTTGTCTGGCGAGCGCAAGGGAGGTGATTGGCAGCTCCAAGCGAGACACTCCTGACCTCTCTCTCCGGCCCTCGCTCCCGTTGTAGATTGGCGACCGACGGCTCACTGAAGGCTTCTACACTGAAGGCTTGGTGGCAGTCTCAAATGGCCATATCCAACAATGAGTTCCTTTGTGCACAAGTATATTTTGAATTATGTCTTGAATAATAATGTCAATTTTGCAATTGATTTTCCCATTTCCAATTTTCTGAAAGTAGAACATGTGAATGCACTATTTTCTTCTGATTATGTTGTGAGTTGCTTATTCATTGCAGGAGGATGACAAAGCATGGTTGATGCAAGAAATAGACCTACAATTGAAGCGGATCAATAACTAGTTCATCAATGACAACAATCGTCAACTGCTTAACTTATAGATAAATGATATCAAGATGCAAAGGAGGTCATAGTTTAGTCATGTTTAGTTCTACAATTGAGAATTTGGTAGTGGTTCTTTGCAAAGCTTGTGCAGATATTATTAAGAGATCTTGAAACTAATATATTATTTATAAAAAAAAAGGCAACTATCATGCCCAGTGTGATGTATTGACAATGTTGCCGCATCATTCATGCACAAAAATAACAAAGATTGTAGTTTACATTTTTTTGTTTATATTGCCAAGTTTAGATGGTTGATGGCTAACATCTAAACTTGTAGACTTCCATAACTTTTTATTTTTTCGGTTGCCACCTGATCCATCCTATTATTTAGTTTTTCCTTTCAGATCATACGCAGGTGACCAATGAAAATGTTCATATTATAGAGTTTTAGAGGCAAAAGTTATCGTCATTGGAACCAAAATTTTTGGTGTTATGATTAGCATATGTTACATATTCTCATTATCATATTTATGCGTTAAAGTAATAGAAGAATATCTGATAAATCATATTCTTGCTTTGTAAATGATACTCATTGAAATATGGAAGATGAAAATAGTGTTCTATATTCCTCACAATGAGAGAATATGACATGCAATTGGTGTATTTGGCCAAAAAAAAATTACTGTGATAGGTTGGCCAATCCAACATTATGCAAGTCATGCTATAATTCTTGAGATATCAATATAATGCAATTCCATTCATATACACAAATAAAAAAATATGTAGTCTCAATGAACTTTACTCAAACAAAGATTTCAATTATTCTTGGATTTTGGTATTGGAACATATCAAAGCATTAGACATTATTCTCAATGTTGTGGACATGAACTTTTCCACATAATATCGGATTAATTTATGCTCTATCATCTCCTTGCAATCTCTATAAAATTGAGGCTCCCATAGCTTTTAATCTACTCGCAATCTCTCTAAAATTTGGTCATTTTATTGGTTCAATTAACCAGCATTGCTCCATCGATGATCTGCATTTGGCATCACAAGAATCTGGAAGTAGTGGTCTTAGTGTGTTCTTCAGAATCCCACCTATGCAAAAAGAACAAGGTCACCTACCTACAAAGATCATTGAGAAAGCAACCGTTGAACGTGTTACAATTGTGGGCTCAATGTAAAAAAAAATGCATCTGAACACCCCGAGTAAATAGAACTACAAGCACAATTATGCTAAACTTCAAATGAAATTCAAATTAAGGGAGCATAATTCATGAAGAGAAATATATGGCAGTATTGTGTTGAAGGAAAAATCAACACGTGACAAAATGTGATGTATCACAAAACCAGTCAGGTGAAATGAAATGAAAAAAAAGGAGCAAAAGAGAGAGGAAGCGTTCCGGAGCATCTCGCCTAGAGCTGTCAATCGCCGCTCTTGCGCTCGCCGGAGAAGGAGGTTTGGTGCTGCCATCTCCATCCCTACGCTCGTCAGAGAAGGAGATCTGAAGCCTCCGGTCGTCGATCTACAGCGGGAGCAAAAATCTGAGAGGGAGAGAAGGAGGACGAGAGATAGAGAGAGAGGGGGAAAGGTTGGGAGCATCTCACCTAGATCTTCTGGTCGCCGTCCCTGCACTCGCTGGAGAAGAACGAGCCGATATGCGAGCGAAGGAGGGTCTGGCTTCGAGAGGGAGAGAGGAGGAAGAGGAGGAAAACACAAAGGGGGAAACCGGGAATGGCAAAATTCGAGCAGTATGGAAAAATCTGATCAAAATATCGCGAGATGTATACCATCCGTCCGATCCCATCTGAACGGGCGCTTTTGTATGAGCCGCTGGATCACATTGTGACGGTTCAAGTGTCGCTTCGTAGGGTGTGAAGCACTTGCTGCTTCACATATACATTAAACTATATATATATATATATATATATATATATATATGGGAAAGGTTCGCTGCGATCAGTACGGATGGCCTCAGCTAATGGCCACTGGATCTCAACCATTTACTTTGTGATGAACGGCGCGAATACATTCAGCTGTGCTGTAGGCAAACTGTTCTCATCTGGGTCGTCTAGTCACCGTTCAAGAGACTAGATTCAATATAATGATAATAAAAGTCCCAAGTAGCCATTGTCCTCTCATTTTATTTCTCTATCTCCTCCGATCTGCTTCGGATCATTCTCCCCTCTCGGACACTTCGAGTAGCCCCATTGTGAGATCTCCATCGTCAAAGAGATCAGCAAGCATCATGCCTCTGCTTACGAATCTGTTTATTTTTGTTTATTTGCTTTTGTTGATTTTGATTCGATGCTTTGTGGTTTCCATTTTTCTCAAACACGAGGAGTTCTACGCATTTTATATGGAAAATGTTTTCAACTTCTTATTTTATTTTTTCCCCCTTTTTATGGTTAGAGAAGGTGCCATTGATCGATTTCTTATAATTTACAGTTTAAAATGTTGCATTTTAGGAGGTTAACTTAAATGGATTATCATTGGAAATAATATACAATGAAAAGAAATGGAGTTGTGGCACCGATATCATAACTCGAAGAAGAAAATTGAATTCTGCATACACTTTAATCATAACCATAATTAAGTTAGGAAGTCGACAAAAACCTTAAAACTCTTAAACCAAATTATGCCCATCGTCATTGCCGCCTAGGAGAATACTGTGGTCTCTGTTAGGAAGAAGGAGATCTTGAAACAACGAAAAAAAGATTTTTGTGACTGCCATGAAAGATGATATTAGATGATGATATCCTCCATATTAGATCTTCTTGCCAAAGCCTGGATCGGAGGAGATTGAAGTGGATCAAAGAGATAAAAGTTTGGACGAGGAGGAGGAGGAAGAGGGAAGGGATCCCCATCGCTGCAGCATGCGAAGGGGATGGGAGATAGGTTTGAGAGATTTTTTGGGTTGGAGAGAGAAAATGTGGTGTTTTCTCGTGACTGTTTAGATTCTGACCTTTGATAGTTGATCTAACGAGTGAAAATGAAACTACTTAACTTTCTAAAAGTCAGCTGGTCAAAGATTGGTTGGTACGTAAATCCAGACGTAGATCTTTTGATGAACGATCCACCACAGTTGGCCGTTCGCTGAGGCCATCCGTACTGACCGCAGCAAACCTTTCCATATATATATATATATATATATATATATAAGTTAAGGGTATCAATATTATTACCATTCCATTTTATCTCGCAAGAATAAAACCCTCTTTATCTAGCATTTTCAACACTCACGTAATGAAGTAACTATAATGCGTAGTGCTCATTAATTAAATGTTGACTAAATAAAAGATATCAAGACCTAAATCTTGTGTTATTTGTTCTAGTTTACCAACTGATGTACCAAAATTTTGATTGATATCCCAAGTTATAAAGAATCCTAGAATCCTAAACAGATTTGAGTAGGCATTTAGGATTCGTGTGCTGTCCATTTTATGTCTTTTTTTTTCTCCTTTTTTGGCATGGGAAATGGCAGATCAGACATCATCACAGAAAAAATGGATTTCACAGATTTGGACGAATTTTGGTAACAAGGACAACCAAAGATCTGATCCAACACAGAATATTTTTCCCAACTTTTTTTTTGGTATGCTGCCACATACACCACTACACTACACAACAATTGCATGGGTGTTCAATTGGACCAAGTTGAGGCCCTAAAGATTTTGCCAGTGAAAAGCTTAGCAGCTAATAAATAAATAAAGAAGATGTGATATAATTTTATTCAGCACCTCAACTTTCCATGTCATGAGCCCTTTAACCAATGAAGGCCTATGAGATTTTGAATCTTGCATCATGCCTATAGACCAAGCTACATCTGATATGCTTCTTTTTTTACTCTTAAGCATTTGTATCATAACATCATTAGAGAGAGAGAGAGAGAGAGAGAGAGAGAGAGAGAGAGAGAGAGAGAGAGAGAGAGAGAGAGAGAGAGAGAGAGAGAGAGAGAGAGAGAGAGAGAGAGAGAGGGAGGGAGGGAGGGAGGGAGGGAGGGAGAGAGAGAGGGGTCCCAAATCAGTCAAATAGGAAAATTTCAACACAACTCAATATATTATGATAAATTATCAATTCTCATAAGCAATGCCATCACTTGCATCAAGCTTCTTCATTTCTACTCCATATTGATTGAAAAAACTCAGTGAAGATAGAGGAGAGATTATGGGACTCCTGTTGTTGTGATAATTTCCAAGCGTTCGAACACGTTCGTCCGTCCTCTTCGACCGCTACTTTGAAGAATCATATTTGAATTTGGACCGTCGGATCGGATCGGATCGCATCCATTGAAAAGTCTACCTCATTAAAAGCCTAATCCAAAATTTGCATTTGAAATTTTTTTGTTTATTCCTAGAGATGAGTTGAATTGCTTTCATCTTTCATTATCCTAATGCCAAATTGTTGTTAAGTAATTAAGGAGGGGGTGAGCAAAGTCTGCAATAATAATGCTGATTAGTTAGCGACAGGTATCTTTCACTGATCCATATATAATATATTCCAGTTGACAACATTTTGTCTGGCTTGCAGACTTTATGCAAAAGTTGCCTTCTAAAAGTTTAAGGTGTAGTCCCTTTCATGACCTCCTCTGGACCAGATATATGTGGGAGATGAGGGAGGGAGAAACTCACTGTGCTATGTTTTCAACATCTGGGTCTGGAATTTTCTACACTGATCCAAGCAAACACAAGTTCCTCAATTCATGGAAATTAAATCTTTAAATAATCACCCTCTCATTAATTGCAGCTGGCCAACCATCTCACCTGAATTCAATCTCCTCAGACAGAGCCCTTCTTCATAAAGGAAAGCATTTTTTTCTGTTTAGGTGCTAATAATGTGGATCTTAATGGAAGTGAGAAAGTGAATCTTGAGGACTCACTCCATCATTTGTTATGGAAAGAAAAAAGATTATATATATTGCTTGCATTAAGATTGCACCTTCTTACTTCTTTGGAAATATATGTTTAATGTTAAAGTATTAATTCTAACTTCTTCTTTCAATTCATCTTGGCTTTCACTTTTGAATTATTGATGTATTTATTTCTCCTTTGGGCATTTTTTTTTTTGTTGTCAGAATATTCAGAGTGGTCGGATTGATTTGATTTGTATCGCCCTAGGTCACATGTCGGCAGATGACGCTTCCAATGAAAATATTTTATATTTTGAACTCGATAGTTCCTTAAACGAAAACAAGCTGCAATGTTTAGGACATGTTTTATTATTTATCCAAACTACAATGTCTACCTTTCCTTACTTGCCTGATAAAACAAAATAAACAAGTCCTACACACTTTTGTGCCTTCAAATGTAAAGTTTGAATTTTCTTTCCCCTTTTTTCATCAAGTGTCAATTGTCAATAGTTTCATGGTAAAAGAAATTGTTGACGGTGCATGCCAAAGTGAGTATTGGAACACTGCAAAAGTGGTAATGACAGTCTGCACAGGAAACAGAGATTAAAAAAAGAAAAATACTGATTCATTAACAAATATCTAACTTTGCAACTTCATGACAGAAAACTTGAATACTAATTAAGTGGTAGATAGTGCTTCTTCTTAAAAATCATTCATTATTGGTTTGAGTTCAATAAGAAGAAGTCACGTAAAAAGGGAAAAACAAAAGAGAAAGAAAGACAACATCCATGGACTTTTTTATGGCATCTTCACACTTTTTTTCTGTTATCATCTAGAACTCCCAACTTCTTATCTCATCAAATTATGGTAAAAATCTCTTTACCCAAAAATAAACTTATGGTATCATCAATCGTATCAGATTGCTGCCGGCCTGTCCATTCAAATAATTGGAGAAGATTTTAACACCCAACTTAATCTCAGTATCTCACCACTCAGATCCACTATAACTTGCTTTTGGTCCAGCATCATTAGAGTTATCCATCCAAACTGATTCTTCCACCTGCTAAATACATATCTTGCAAGAATCAAACATCACCTTTAAGGAGGATATATATGGCCTCATCTGATTCATCCATGCAGTCTCCACAATTAATAAGCCTTGCATGTAAAAATCTCAGCTTTCCTGTGTTCCCATTCTGTTTGCACAGCTCTGAAATCAGTCCACCAACCTTTTAGCTCTTCTCCATGTAGACTCCCATTCGAGTTCAGCTTGGTTTTGCTGATTGGGAGAGGAAAGATGAATTAGAGAGAACAGGAACGAGAACAAATAGGCATGTCCAGCCATTGATCTCATTATTGCATGATCAACAGACACAGTTCGTTCTTCCAAACTTCTCCAGATGTCTCATCCATGGAGGTCTTTTCCCCGAGGGTGATGTGGGTCACAGCTCGAAGAGGCAAACCCCCATCGCCATCACTGACAGGAGAAGGGGGAATGTCACAATATTGCCAGTCCCTGTCTCGCTCCACTACTCCGCGAGGGCCGGGGGCCCTCCGCGAGGACCGAAGGGAAGAAGAACACAAGAACAAGGAAGTACACCCACTCCCCGCATGCAAATCTCTTGACGTAAGTTTCGATATTTCTGCACCAGCAGAAGCTTATAGCCATCCGCCATCCGGCCACCCCTTCTTTTGGTTTCTTCCTTCGTAGTAGGCTCGCCACTGTCTGTGTATTTTGTTGCTGGTGCGCACTACGTAGGAAGTAGTAGGAACTGATCCTTCTTCCATCCCCTCGCTAGCTCGAGTGGAGGCCCTGGAATTATTCGTTTTATCCCTTTTCTGGCCAACAGGGACGCTAATGCTATGAAATTTACATTTCAGACATGACAGGGGAGCTTTGAAATTGAGATCAATTCTTGTGGTTTCCTCATTGCGCGTGTGTCACTGCGTCTGGTCAGAAGATTGGAACTATTCAAAGCTGCCTGTCCAAGGTCCTGCCGCAGGTCTTTGCTTGGAACCACATGCTTCCTTTCACCTCTCCCTTTTCTTTTCTTTTCTTTCTTTTTTTTTCCTTTTCTTTGTACTCGATCGCTATGTGATGCTTCCTTTAACGGGGGCGTACGTTGATTCGAGTTTATCGTATCTTTCTGCCTGCTGCCCCTTTGCTGTCAACCGACCCTTGCGATGCAATGTGCAGCTTGAAAAGAAGATGAGGAAAGAAAGAGCCCAGCTTTATGCCTTGATTTGATGCTGATATCTAGTGGATGCTGCTGCTGCTGCTGCTGCTGCGTCTATAAGAGAGGAGCTGAGGAGGTCCTCTGCAGCTGTACACCTTTGCCAAAGAATTGATTAAGTTGTCGAGTAGCTGATGATGAGGACCAGGAAGGGAAGGACCTCTGAGGTACTGCGGTTGGCTTCTTCTTGCTGATCGTATCTCGAGTTATTGCAGAGTCAACTGAGTACTGTGGAGTTGACATCATGTCGTGCATGATCAACCTAAAATTACTGTTTTCCTGATTCTTGTGGACAGCCCTTTTGGCCCTCTATTGTGGTGAGGAAGTGGCTCAACATCAAGCCCAAGGTGCACGAGTTCAGTGAGGATGAGATCGACACCGAGAGTGAGGATGATGGTTCGCACCTTGTTTTGATATCTTTCACCCTCTCTCTCTCTCCCCCTCTCCCTCCCTCTCCCTCTTTTTCTTTTCTGATTCTTGTTCTGGTTCTTGAAAAAAATAGAGAATCTACTTATACTTCGCTTTTGTTTTATACTGTCAGATGCAAATATCACCAGAGACTTCGCTCTTCGTTCATCATTTGAACACTACGAGAGGGAAACAGCACGCCGATATCAGGAACCAGGTACTAAGCAGCTGCTTCATACAGGAATTCAATTACATGGACTGTCACTGAATTCTAGAGTTCAGTAACTTGTACTCTATTTTTCTTTATCCTAGCTTCCTTCAGTTTCAGAGTTGTGCAAAGATATATAGATGATCAAATTTCTGTTTTCTCGTAATCATGAACAAAGATATATAGATGATCAATTAACTTAAAGAATCGAATTCAAGATTCTATGCAACTTTGTTTTCTGCTTGGCCCTTTCTTTAAACCAATTGTATTTGCTCTGTATAACATGGGAAAACATCTAAGAACTCTGAGTTCAAACTACACACATAATATATGGTGGAAAAGATTAATCTTTGAGGAAAATACACATATATAGCTTGTGATACAATCAGAAGATGTTCAAGTTGAATATGCAAATGCTCAAAGTTGTCTGTAACCACTATTCTCTTCTTATAAATTTGAATTATAATTTCATGAACTTTGGTTATAGCTGAAACAAAAGTTCACCTTCCAAGACTCCGGAGAAGGAAATCCGAGACGCTGCGTGTAAACTATATCACCACTAGAGATGTGAGGTTTGGTTCCGGCGTCAACTGAGTTCAGCTAAGTTTTTTGCATGCCAAGATTGTGATTTGAGTTATCCTGTGAAGTCGTAAGTGTTTTTTTTTTTGTGCCTTTTATGTGATGAATAGGGTGATGGTTGGTACATGGAATGTTGCTGGACGAGTGCCATCAGAAGAAATCGAGCTCGATGAATGGCTGGACACAAAAGAACCAGCAGATATGTATGTTATTGGGTGAGTACAACATGTTACAGGTTCTCAATTTGATATTCAGATTATAAAGGATTATCAAGTCAATCGTTTACAAGTCTTCTAGCTAATTGTGTTGTTGTTGTTGTCCTTTTTTTTCCTGAGTGACAATTTCCTGTTACAGATTCCAGGAGATAGTCCCTTTAAACGCCGGAAATGTGCTAGGAGCAGAAGATAACAGGCCAATTCCAAAGTGGGAGGCCATCATCAGGAAAACACTTAACAAATCATTTAAGCCTAAACCAGTATGTAAGAGTTACAGTGCTCCTCCTTCACCAGATAGGAACGGAAATGGTGTTACTTTGATGCATGAAAAGAAAAGTGGTGCAGTAAGTAACATGCCAAAAAATCCTGATCAGCTGAACAGAATCAATGCCATTGACACCTCCACAAGGCTTGACTGGCCTGAATACTCACTGGATACACCACAGGCATCTGGAAAGGGATCATTGAGAAGGGCCCTGAGTAGTTCGGCAAGGATCGGATTCGACTGGTTGGAAGAAGCTCAAGTTCTGGATAACAAGTACAGTTCAGGACTGAAACGAGTGTATCAGAGTTCAGGAAACCTGGGAATGCTCTGGTCAGAGCAACAGGAGGCTTCTGATGTTCTTAGTTCTATAAACGACATTTCCGACGTGTCTTCCGAAGATGAAGACGCATCTTCCATGTCGGAAAACATGATCGTAGACAAATTCGACAATGCTGATGGCAACGGAGACTGTTCAAGGTCCCGTGCCAAGTTCGTCCGGATCATCAGCAAGCAAATGGTCGGCATATACGTGTCAGTCTGGGTCTGCCGGACGATGCGGCGGCATATAAACAACCTCAAAGTGTCACCGGTTGGCGTTGGACTGATGGGTTACATGGGCAACAAGGTGCACGGTTTCTCTTTTCTGCAGCTGTTTCAGCTCATTTAGCATCTGCACGTGCATCGAGGTATCGAATTGTGCTCATGTATGGCGATCGATCACAATTGCAGGGATCTGTTTCTGTTAGCATGACGCTTTTCCAGACGCGGCTGTGCTTCGTCTGCTCGCATCTCACGTCCGGGCACAAGGTGGGGGATCAGGAAAAACGGAACGCTGATGTCTATGACATCCTCCAGAGAACCCGATTCTCTTCCGTCTTAGGCTCTGACCAGCCGCAGACGATTCCATCACATGAGTAAGAGAGAACATTAAATTTATTTGATGCTTTATTAGTGCCTGCAATAGATATTGCTCTGTCACCTTTTATATATTCCTACTGTCGCATCATTCTTTTCTACAGAATCTTCAGGTATATCTAGACTACCCCTTGTGTAGTGAAAGAATATATGCATGATCCACTTGAAAAATAAAATAGAACTCTGCAACAAAAAAAAAAATCTACTTGTTAAGTTAGAGATGTTATTTCTTTTACAGTACTAATTAAGCTTTGATTTGTGAACACAAAACGAGCAGTCGTATCTTCTGGTTTGGAGATCTGAATTACCGCTTGAATTTGCCTGATGTGGAAGTGAGATCACTAGTGGCCATGAGGCAGTGGGATGAGCTGATTGACTATGATCAGGTACTGCTACACAGTGATTTTTTGTTTTTTTTTTTTTGGAGGAATTGCCATGTGTTTTGATGCAGGGGTTTCCTGAACGTTGCATGACAAAATATTAGAGAATTAACGTTTGAATTATTGTGGCCTTAGAATTTTTAGTTCATTGAGCTAAAAGCCTGATAAGGACTTTTGAAAATATGTCAACAAAAGAAATGCTCCATTATCTAGTTTCAAGTTTACAGAAAAATATGTTGGTAAAAAAGTTGTAATAATGATAACTAAGACATCATTTATCTGAACTGACAAGACAGTTGAGCAAAGAGCTAAGAAGTGGCCACATATTTGAAGGGTGGAATGAAGGGCCTATCAACTTTGCACCAACTTATAAGTATGAAAGGAACTCCAACAGATATGTTGGGGACACTGCTAGAGATGGAGAAAAGAAGAGGTCCCCAGCATGGTATATTCTCTCTCTCTCTCTCTCTCTCTCTCTCTCTCTCTCTCTCTAGTGCTATACATATGTCATGATGTTTCAGGTGTGATCGCATACTTTGGCTGGGGAAGGGAATTAGGCAGCTGTCCTACTGGAGATCGGAGCTTAATCTTTCTGATCATCGCCCTGTTGGTTCTGCATTTCTGATTGAAGTCGAAGTTTTCGACCAACGGAAGCTAGAAAGAGTGCTGAACTTCACCAATGCCGGTTTGGTTCCTGAAGGAAAGTTCTGATCATCAGACAAAAAGTTTCAAGTCAATTAATAAAGGTAATCCCATCATTGTATGATAATAATGATAATAATAATAATTGTCAGAATATATTGATTTGATGTCACGTTTCATCTGTGCAGAGAGACTTTTCTGTATATCAAGCATCAGGATTCCATTGTGACATTGAACTTTGAAGTGCTCGTGCTCCACTGAAAAGTTTATCCTGATATCAAATACATATTTGGATTTGCAGCAAGTTTGAATAGCGTTAGAAATGTTTGGCTTGGATTTTCACAAAATATATATACTCATGTATACGGATGATTTTTTTATATCAGGGAAGAATAAAAAATAAAACACTGATTATTCGTTCATTTTTTTGTTGTTTGTTTGTTTGTTCTTCATATTGTTAAAAGGTGAATATATTTGATAGTGATCCCAGTTTAAGCAATAAGGGAGAAAAATATTTGATTGAAAATTTGAATAAAATTATAAAATTATAAGAACTCGTTGCAGCTTTTCATTTTAATGAACAAATTTGGATTCACAAGAAGAAGTGTCACGATCAGCATTCCTTTTTTTTCATCTTATTTTATCTTCAAATGGAAACATTGCATAAATTTTGATATATGATACATGTTTTAATCCTTAAGCCTTAAGAGGTGAAATCTGATAATATAATCAAATATAAAAATAAATCGGTCAACGTCTCGGTTTTTAAAAATCATTTGTAATACACAAAAAATGAATATTTGTTCCTAAGGAACAGAAGTATACAAATAATCCACTCACTTTCCTTTTATAATTATATATTTGTATCCTTTTTTTACTTGTAATAATAAATATTATAATTCTTAATATAGTGACTATTAATTAACTATTTATAATTAAATATCCATTTAGTTCACTACACGAGTATAACTTATATAAATATCTTTTTATATAATATTATTAATTAACTAAATAATTGTAATAATATGTTTTTACTATTTTTCGTAATAGTTAATTATATATTATTGAAAATGGTAAAAATGTATATATATATATAATTAAAAATATATATGTCTATTAACTAACATTATAAAAATTATTTTATTTTCAGTTTTCAATCCAGACCCATGTAAAATCAAGATAATCCAATGTTGGGATGTGCACATTTATTCCATATGTTAACATATTCTGAGCCTATCCTTTCAAATTTTACATCTAAACGGCCAACGTCCTCATGGACACATTGTTTAACAAAAATATAGTTTTGGAGTCAAAAGTGATACAATTTCTTAATACCTAAAAGTACCAAAAGTGTTTTTTTGTTTTCTTTAGATAATTTTTGTAGGGCAATATATATTTACTAAATTTGTATTTATGATAAAAAAATACCATTTCATATATCGACAAGAATAACATGTTTTAATGTCTTAATATCATAATTTATAGTTTATATCTTTTTTATTAAACGCACCTACATTAAATCGAGTAATTTCAGATATGTGAGAAAGATACTTGAATTTACAAATTATTCATATTTAATTAGGTAGGGGATGATCATTTTTATTTAAAGTCGCCGATTTTTTTTTACTTCTAAAAAGATATATTTTTGTTCTTTTTTTAAAGGTTTTTTCCTACCCAGAGATTCGTTCATCTTCCTGTAATATTGTTTTTTTTTTCACTAGCTTTGATAATAATATACTAACTTGAATTTATAACTTTTTGGAGCTTTGTATATGGATTTTTTTTCCTGTTTCGTAATCAAAACAAATCATAACATCACATTAGGGAAAATCTCGACTCCATTTGAAATCAGACCGGGATAGATTTTGGAAATTTAAATGGAACTGGGACAAGTTTTAGTAAATCATAATGTCCAGATCAGAGCACGAATTTAATATAATAGTACCTACAATAATTTCTTCTTTAATGTAATTAGTTATAATCCAATAAAATCACGGCAAACTTTATATATATATATATATATATATATATATTCCATATTATCATTACAATTATTTATTTTGTTTTGTGGTTCTGTACTTTTTTATTTATTTCAAAGAAGCGAAGCATCTCAATATATAACGCCTCCAAAATCGTCTCTCCTGCCACGTAGGCAGTCAGATTGATCCCGGGAGCGCTACACTGCCTACTACACTATTAACTATGATCATTCAATAAAATGTATACGTGACATCAATATTATAAAAAAATATAATATCAAGACTTTAATGCGGAAGCTTTAACGTTGGAATGTCAAGAGACAGAACTAATCAGTGCAAACTGTGACAATACGATAAAAGATTACAATCTCAAGAAGTTCATCACGCGGAAGCACTTCCATAGGCGGAATAACACGATGTCTATGATAACAAGTTAATTATCAAAATGAAGGTAATTAAGGAGCTTGATAATATAGATAGTCATGTGCAACATCCTCCAAGCTCTGAGCACATCCACACCTCATTGAGCAGAATTCTCACCTGCAAAATCCTAATGCAGGAGAATCGAATACCCGTGAGCAAAAAGCCCAGAACAATAGAAATGTAGACAATGAAATAGAGATCAATGACAATCATATAATCAATAGATCAGTAATGAGCAATACCACACTATGGCTTCTATACATTGACTATTATAGATCAATATTTGTATTTTATTCTTTATTATGACTATGCCTTGTCAATATAATACTTTGCATTAACTGTACAATGCTGTGATCCATACTTTACTATTTCATGTTCCATATTTTTTTTTACAATACTTTACTTTACATTACTTTACGGTGAGTTGCACTACGTCTTTTTACATCACTGTAATGTTCTTACTGTTAGTTGTCCTATGCGAACTCGACTTTATTAAATTGAGATGCAGAGGTGCCTCTCTGAATCTGTAAAGACAGTATGCCCACATGGGGATGGGGCGTGACAATGCATCATCCATTTCGAAATGCAGGTGGGAGAGGACCTGCACCTCAGAAACAGTAGTCATTTAAGAACCTGTAAGTTCACTGTCTCCTCAGTTAGCTACATGTCCCTCTGGCTCAGTACTATATTCTTTTGGAAAGGAGTGTAACCATTGCATCACTCTTCTTCGAGATACAGGTGAAAGAGGATCTGAAATCTAAGGAACAGTGATCATTGAAGACCAGTAGGTTCACTGTCTTCACAGCTAACTATATGTCCCTCTCTATACTATATTGTAATCCTTGTTATGTACAATGGGACGGCACATAACAATCTCGTGACTTTGTCTTTACTTTACTTATCTTTGCTTATTATGATGTCTAAGAATCATGACACAAATGGGCTTTACTTTCTGTACAATATGACTCAGCCAGTTATAGATGAACTGGTTATAGTATTTGGTTAGATTTCAAGAGTTGAACTCAAACCAAATCAGAATCCGATTCGAATTATGTCAATTTCAGAACTAATTCAACGTCTCTCTATATGTTTGAGTGGGTTGAACCGGTTGGTTTGGACCGATGGGTTTGACTGAAATCGGACGGTTTGAACCGGACTGGACCGATTGGACCAGTTGACCGACATCTGGACCGGTCGACCACTCCTCCTGGTTCGGTCGAGCCGAACCGGTCGACATGGACCGGTCGACCGCTCCTGGTGGACCGATTGACTGCTCTCTAGCACAGGTCGATTGGTCCTCTTGGATCGGCCGACCTTATTCTTTGTCGGGCATCTGTCGGATCGGTCAATCGCGCACGTGGGCCGATCGACCGATTTCCTAGAATCGGTCGATCATTCTGGTGATCGGTCGACCGATCGTAAGAACTTCATGGACACACACTGTGCGTCAGATCAGTCGACCGTTCAGAAGATCGGTCGGCCGATCTTGTGATCAGATGTCACAAACAGATCGGTCGACCGACCCGATAAGCCAGGTCGATAGATATGCATGCTAGTTCCTCGCATGGATCGATCGACCGTTCATAAAATCGGTCGACCGGTCCCTGCGATAAAACAGGGCCGTCGAACTTCTTCCTCATTTCTGGCGGCCTTACGACCATCAAATCATGAAGATCATAATACAGAAAATGAAGCTTACGATCTCAAGATTATGATGGACTATTTTTACGCTTCTAACGATCACTATTTCTTCATCTAGGGATTAAAGACGCTAAGGTACCTTTTTCCATTCGAAATGCGTTCGTCGGCGTTCTTGTTCCTCGTCCGGTCGTCGCTTGTCATCTCTAGATCGATGGAAAGGTGCGCCTTGCCCGTGCGCATGTCGAGGGATCGTGGATGTGCGTCGGCGAGTTGTCGTATGTCTCGCGCACTAGTCGTCCCCACGTCGTTCGCCGAAGGAAACGAAGAAGAAGAACGGAGTGGGGCGGATGGCCGGTCGGATCATCCAAGGGGGGTGCGAGGGTCTCTTTGTGTCCCCTCTTATAGCCCTCCAGCCGACCCTTCGTCGGCCGGATTTGGAAACGGGCGCGATCAGGGGAGGAAATCCCTCCCCTGGTCGGCCATTTAATCGTCCGTTCCCTTTTTTTTCATTCGAATTTCTCTTTATAAATGTCCATAAATGTGATTAAATTCTTGATTTTCGAATTGTTTCCTTCTTTGAAATTTGCATACGTTATACAATATGCTCGATCTGATTCAAACAGGTACCAATGTCATTTTTCTTGTTATTCAAACATGGTACTGAACCCAAATCCGAGTATTGACTACTCCTAACACTGAAAAAAAAATATTAACACGAATTGGCGTATAATGATATTTATGAGTAGAGCACTAATTATACTTATCAAATTATTAAAATAACTATACATTGATTTAAAATATATATTAAATAGTAAATGTGATTAAAATTAAGATCATATGATTATTCGATTATCGTGATCAAAGTCATGTTAACAAAGAACGATTATAATTTATTAAGTGTTAGATGATACATTTTTCTTATAAAATTATCCAAATAAAATGGACTGCTGTACATACTCATTAACCTTCCTTTATTAAATAACAGGCCATGTGAAACATGAAAATAAATTTACCGAAGATACCTTGGACACAATTACACAACACGTCTAAAACATCATCACGGTATGTGGAGCATCAATCGACAGAGAAACTTCGTGCTATACATGAATGAGCATTTCATTCCTTCACAAAGCAGGTCGTCAGCAGAATCTTCGGCCATCAGTTGCCTTCACAAATAATGCAAAGAACTGTAAGATTGTCACCAACGTGCTTACAAAAGAAGAAAGCCTGGTGGAAGGCGGTGTTTTTCCTTAGAGAACGCCCCATTTAATCTGAATCTTAAAACATGCTATACTCGTCTTCGTTGCTCATCTGGAGAACCCATAGAATGGCCACACCAAAGACCAAAAATGAAGAAAGTTCCATTGACAAAGCTCCCCATCCAATGACGTTCGCATGCTTCAAGATGGCGGGTATTGCAATGCTTCCTACAACTGATGCCCCAGTCAAGAACTTTGTGAAGTTTGCCCAGCTGGATGAACATTTTTAAATACAAATTGTCATGAGAGAATAAGCACAATAAAAATTAAGGAGAGACAGTGACGAGGTCCAACTGAATTTGAAAAGTACTAACCCGTCATTGCTGTTCGAGAAAGATGAACCATCAGATCCAGCAAAGAACAGCAAAGGCATAGGTAACATTACATACATCAAGACTGCAGCAGGATATTAGAAGTAATGAAAATTCTAATTCAAAACTCATTAATGTTAAATGTAATGTGATAATCAATTTTTCTAAAAGTTTAAGCCGTTAAAAAAATAATATTAATAATTTTATATTCTTAACATTCCTTCATTTGTGAGCGGGTGATAATTTTGATTTAATTCAGCCCACTACATGGACAACAAGGGAGGAAAATATTTTTTAATAAGAACTTAACGAAGTTTGAACTTTTGATCTATAATATAACTCTAATATCATGCTAAATTTAATGTGCTAATTAATGCTGTCAAACTCGTAAATTGAAGTCCACACGAAAGTGAACACGTAAAACGTGAGATCTTAACACAATAGGATCGATTCTACCAAAATTATATTTAAAATTTAATTAATATTATTTCTACTTAGCACCTAATTTACTTATAAATTAATAATTCAATATCATTCAAAAAATTTATTAATACTTAGTATTAATAAGTTATAATAATTAATAAATTAGTAATACATTACATGAAAGATCAGAAAACCAAAACATCTAAAAAAAGCATGAAAAAATATGAACCAAAAAGTTACAAGAAAAAACCGTTACAGAAAAGAGGTTTTTTCTGCTATTAAAAATTGCGACCAGCGATAGCAACAAGTGGGGGCACAGAAATGGAACGTATGTTAGGGCAAAATGAGGTATGCAAGAAAAGGTTGGCACGGCGTGCCGACGGCAACAGCACCAGCAGCAGCGATCAGCGACAGCAACAAGTGGGGGCACAGAAATGGGACGAATGTTAGGGCAAAATGAGGTATACAAGAAAAGGTTGGCACGGTAGCATGCCATATCAACTGAGTCTGCGATTCAGCACCATCACCTGGACAAAACCGAGTTGGCGACTGATCCAACTCGGTTTTCCCTGGCAGGATCGTAAAAGCGGCCGATTCTACATGTTAATTTACGATTTTGACAACATTTGTGCTAATCAATTTTCCTAAAAGCATTTAGGAAGAGTGATTTTATATTTTAACAATTATCACATTTCCTTTTTCCCAAAGAAGCCTGTTATCATACTTGAAATGCAAATTTACCTGTCAGCATAGGCCACCAGTTATTGTATAATGCACAAGCCTGCAATACGACAATGCACATTTAGAAAATGGATTCAAGACTATGCAGGATTAATCCCAAGATTTGGAATCATACCAAGATTTGCAAGACAATGCCACCTGAAACCAATATTGCTAACAGAGCAAGCCTTCCAGTATGCAAGCAAGCCATAATACTTTGCGATGAGCGTGCCATCCTTGAGAAAATCTAGCTATTTCTTCAGTAGATTTGGTAAATTAGTTGAAACCTGCAAATGTGTTAAACAGATGTATAGAGTGTAAATAGAATAACATGGACAAGGTTGCAGAAATACTATTTTCGATTATAACAAACAACCAGAAACTTGACAGTTGCCACAGTTCATTAAGAGATTACATAGTCACAAATGGCATAAATTATACATAATAAAAGTCAAACTTCTAGGATCTCTTTCCTTCAAAACAGTACTAAAAACTTTGTGATTTTTCTGAGTTTTGAAATCACATAGTAAACAAAAAAATAGCAGATGAAGAAAATTTGAAGAATGAATTGAAACAGGGCCAAAAAACTGGCACCCGACCCTGTTCGAGACGGGGAACACGACGATCCACGACGACGACCGGATCGACGACGATGCCCTCGACGACGACGACGATGCCCTCGACGACGATCGACGATGATGGTGACCGGCGAAGGGACGCTGGCAGGCGACGGCCGGCGGCCAGGCGATTGTTGGAGTGTAGTGGAGAGTTTTGTCTTGGAGAGAAAGAAAGAGAGGAGTTAGGGACCTAGGGGGGCGAGAGAGCGGTGGCGGCGGGGGCGAGATAACGGCCGGCGGCGGGAGAACGCACAGATCTGGATCTGGTCGGGCGGCGGCAGATCGGACGGCGGCGATCGGAGGGCTCCAGCGCAAGGCGGCGGGGAGGATCGTCCGGCGGCGAGCGGCGGAGGCGCGATCGCGCAGCGCGGCGGCGAGTATCGCACGTCGCCGGCGGAGGGCGCGCTCTGGACGAAGAAGAGAGAGAGAGGAGAGACAGATCTGCGCCCGAGGTCATCGAAAAAAAAATTTAAAAAGAAGAAAGAGAAAGAAAAAAGAAAAAGAAGAAAGAGAACGGATAGACACGGCACCTGGACACAGATCGGTGATAAGTACCCGCCCGACCAACTGAAAGTTCGGAGTAGATCTCGACGCTCCGTCAAGCAAAAAGCCGACGGGATGTCGCAGGCCCGGTGCTATTCGGGGTCTATTATCCGGCGATTAGGCGGCGAAATCGGGTGAAGGGAAGGTGGAGTAGAGGGTAAACTCTTTCCGGCCAATTGGTGGCCGTCTCCGGCGAGGACGCGAGAGACCGAGAGGAGGACGAGGCGTCGTGTAGAAGCTTCTAGACGTATGCAGAACTTATTTTAGCAGTCGAGTTTCTGTCCAACGAACCGAACACTTCTATCGATTTAGGGACATTAAAATTTTTTATACGTAATAAAACAACGACTAGGGGTGTAAGCAAAAAAAAAAAAATCGAAAAATCAAAACCAAAAAAATCTGACATTGAAAAAAATATAGCCGGTTTCAAAAATTAAATAAACCACCCAAAGATTTACATAATTACAATTTTTTAAATATATATATTGATATTATATTCTAAATATTTATAATATATATAAAAGTACTCACTAAACATATTATTTATCCTAGGAAATTAATATAAATCATAAATAGCACTATTACAATATATAACATGTGAATGTCATTAATTTATGAAACAAAATATCTTTATATATCGTTAATAATTTTTATAAATATAAAATGTCTAAAATATATGGCTCCGAAAAAATTATCTAAAAAAATTGTTAAGATTTTTAAATTTTAAAAACCCAACCAAAATATATAAGGTGATTTTTTTAGGAAAAAATCAACCCAATCCGCTCCGCACCTACTTCACACCTACTGATGGTTAAGTTAAATAATTTAGCTTGTATTTTTCCTTAAGAGTTTCCCTTTTTCAACTTATTAACTAATCAATAGATTAATTTTATTTAATATGATATATATAAAAGTGATGATGATGATAATGATAAGAAAAAAGCTATGTGATGCTTGGAATATTCACTTCAAAGTTACATGGCACCAAAAAAATTTAAATGACATGGCAATTAAACAATAAAAAGCTTAATAATAACAAACAAATTAACTTTAAAATATTCATAATTAATAAAAAAAATTCAACTTCTGTGCAGGTATTTTTTTACTCAATCCGAATTATTATGTCTTTGGTATTTGTGATGCATGTTCATTATGAGTCAAACTATCGCCAATCATTTATTTTAGTTATTTGCACGGATTGAGAAAGAATTTTCATTATAGTATGTAAAAATTATGGTTACCTATCGCACGATATATGTGTTAATAATAAAACATAATAACTTGCATATAATTAATTTGTGATTCCAGTGCACATAATATTCTTATGAATAGTAGATGTTCATAACACAACATCATACATAATGACATTATTAACTTCACACTCTTTCTTTATTTTATTACATAATTTTTTAAAGATTTGTTTCATAATTACATTATCATTTAATCTTTTTGTAATTCACTTTATCATATAGTTTTATGACATTGTCTTTAATTTTTCAATTGAAGACTTATGGCAACATCATTTCATTAATTACACAAGAAATAAAATCACTATTATCCGTTCTCACTAATGTGCATCTTAGAAATGTTAGTCACCTTATACATGAAAAAGTCTCATGCTTCAAAGAATTCAAATACCAAAGTTTTTCAACATTATTTTAATGTCCGGCGAAGCATTTCTTTCAATTAGGTACTTCTTGCATTATCAAAATATAATTTATCTCATAATATTCATCTTTTAAATTTTATTACAACTTAGTATGATAATTCAATGCGTATGTAAATATCAGTACATCAATCACGATGTATAAATATTTCAAAACATCAATCATAAACAATTGGAATGATTCAACAAAATATTGTTATCATATATAGATATTTAACATCTAAATAAATTGATATCAGAAAAACTAATCCGAAAGAACATCTTATCTGTTTCAACTTACTATTAGTAGTTCATCATCATGAGTCGAGAACAAAATCCAAACATATTTAGAATTCATGTTCACTCGCTCGTGGACCATGAAATGGTAGTCATACTCACACCCACATGATAGTTAAACCCAAATATTAAACTTATCATATATTCAGTGCTTTAGGTGCAACCATAGACAAACACATTTTCACCACCTTTGCTCGCGATGTCCCCTTCATGGGAGTGAAAATGACACACTCCCTCACGTTGTGCTTGTGACATGATTACAACTGTAACGTCTCAAGAATCCAAATAAAGAAAGAGAATTCAAAACGTGAAATTAATGAATTTAATGGAGGAATTCAAATCAAAATCGGAATTCAAAAAAAAAAGAGGAAAGATGAAACGGCCGACAGGGGAGGATTTTCCTCCCCTAATAGATTTTTGCCACTTTGGCCAGCCGATGCTATAAACGGGGATGCGAGGGCAACCCTCGTGCCCCCTTGGATTTCTGTCTAGCCGCTGCCTGCTCCACGCCCTCTGTTTCTTCTCCGTTTCCACCGACGAACGCAGCACCGACGAACGAGGCAGAGGTTGAGCACCGAGGCCAAGCGACTAACCTCTGAAGTACGACTGCTCCTCTTCGACGTTCGTGGAGAACAAACTCATCCTCCCAGTCGACCGAGAACGACCGACGACAAAGGACGATGAATAGATCGCCAGAAAACTTCAACAATCGAACAAAGAAGGTACCATAATGTCTTAAATCCCTAGATGAAGAATTACGGATCGTTTGATGCGTAAAGTTAGTCCATTACGATGTTGAGATTGTCGGCTACATCTTTCGTATTTGGATCATTATCGTTTGATGGCCGGAAGGCCGTCGGAAATAAAGAAGAAGTCTGGCGGCCCTGTTTTATCGCAGGAATCGATCAACCGGTTCAATGAACGGTCGACTGATCCTATGAAGGACTCATGTGTTGTTCATCTGTTTATCGGTCCACCGATCTTTATGGGGCGATCGATCGATCCATCTGCTACCCGATGGATCTGATCTCACGAGCGATCGACCGATCATCCGAGCGGTCGATCGATCCGACACGTACTGCGCTTCCCCGTGAACTTCAGATCGGTCGACCGGCCTCTAAAGATGATCGACCGACCCATAGATACACAAACGTCATTGGTCGACCAATCATCTGTGCACGGTCGACCGGTGCGAGAGACCGACAAAGAAGAAAGTCAACCGATCCTAGAGGACCGATCGATCGGTACTACAGAATGGTCGACCGGTCCACCAGGAGCGGTCGACCGGTCCACCAGGAGCGGTCGACCGGTCCAAGCCAACCATTTCGGCTCAACCGAACCGAGAGGAACGGTCGACCGGTCCAAAGGGCGGTCGACCCGTCCAGTCAAACCAATCGGTTCAGATTGTCCGATTCAGTCAAACCCATCAGATTAAACTGACCGACTCGACCCACTCAAACATATAGAGAGACATCGAGTTAGTTTTGATATGACATAGTCCGAATTGGATTCTGATCCGGTCTGTCCAATTCTTGGAATCTAGTCGTAGACTCTAATCAATTCATCTATAACTGGCTGAGTCCTATTGTACAGACAGTAATGCGCATTTGGGTCCTGATTCATAGACATCATAAATAAACAAAGATAAATAAAATAAAGAAAATCTACAGGATTGCTATGTGCCGTCCCATTGTACGGAACAAAGATTACATTATAGTATAAAGAGGAGCAGGTAGTTAGCTGAGCAGACAGCGAACCTACTAGTCTTCAATGACCACTGTTACTGAGGCTACATATTCTCTCTCACCTATGTCTCGAAGAAGGGTAATACATTTGTCACACTCCTTCTCCAAAGAACATAGAACTAAGCTAGAGGGACATGTAGCTAACTGAGGAGACAGTGAACTTACAAGTTCTTCAATAACCACTGTTCTTAGAGTGTAGGTCTTCTTCCACCTACATTCCGAATTGGGTGAAGCATTGTAGCTTAATCATATTTTATTTATTGTTCTCGCTCTCTGCATTCTTCTTGAAGAATTAATAACGTTTTCCACTATGTCTCATAGCTATATAAAGCTGATTCATTGGAGAGGCTCACATTGTGATGCATGCATTATTATACATGGTTACATACATCATTTTAGATTATTTTTCGTAGTTTTTACCATTGTATGCATCTACTTTTTAAATTATTTCTCTAAAATTGGTTAGAGTCCAAAACTACCAACTTTCATTGTATTTTGATCTCAGGAGTATCAAGTTGGAGGTGCAGAGCGATTGTCATGAAAGAGCACAAAAATCGGAGCAGACAAATGATCCTGAAGAAGAACCCGGGCCGGGTCGTCAGTAAACCCGGGTCGGGCCGATCGTTTGACCAAATCCGAATCGGATTTTTGCGCGACAGAAGAACCCGGGACGGGTACACAATAACCCGGGCCGAGTTTGCTTATCAGACAGATTTTATTAGACGGCTCGGATTTTCGCTTTGTTGAACACGAAGTTATCATCTCAAAACGGTATGCAACCCTAGGGGACTTTCTCCCCTATAAATACTACAGTTTGGAGGCTTTGTGGAGAGGCCCCTGACTCGTGAATTCGCGTGCCCTAGCCACCCAACTTTCGAGAGAAAATTTTGCAGTGCTGAATTTTGAAGCAACTTGGAGTTTTTCCGGCGAATCCTTGCGACGACCACATGACCGAGGCTCGTGACAGAGGCATCACCGGACTCCATGACGCATACTCGTTCATGTTTGTTAGAACGTTATGCAACGTGCCAGTCTATTGGTACAAACTTGTAACTATATAAACATATGTACTTATCTTATTCAGTGTGTGAGAAATAATACATTTTCAAACTCTTACATGGTATCAGAGCCAAGTAGATTTTTTTTAATCATGTCTTCTTCTCCAGCCTCAGGATCTGTCTCCTCCACTAACACTTCTTCTCTCATAGACGTTGCATCCACTACTCCACCAACATTACATGCCTTTGGTCCCATTAATCATTATCTCATACTCAAATTAACCCCTACCAGTTATCTCCTCGGGACAATCCAATTTCAACCATTACTCGCAACCTTCGATCTTGAACCTTTCATTGATGGTTCCTCTGTTTGCCCACCTCAAATGCTTCCCACTACCGACAATGCCTCAAGCCTTAACCCAACCTTTGTTGAGTGGAAGCGTAGAGACCAACTCTTACTGAGTTGGCTATTGGCATCCTTGTCCGAAGAAGTGCTCCCCATCGTCGTTGGCCTTCGTACTGCCCAAGCTGTCTGGCAGTCCCTCAAGCAGGCATTTAGAGCACCGTCTGAGACTCGTCGAATGCAACTTAAAATGCAACTTCAAAATCTCAAAAAAGGAGACTCTCCGTTGTCTTCCTTCCTTCGTCAGGCCAAGTACATCGCAGATGAACTCGCCGCGGCTGGTGATCGACTCTCGTCGTCAGACTTCAATGCAATCATCTTCAACAACTTGGGACCTGATTACAATGCGATTGTCGCCTCCCTCAGTGCGTGTGCTGAACCTATCTCCTATGAAGAGCTCCTCAGCATTTTGCTTAGCTATGACATCCGCATCGGCAATCAACAGGCGTCTTTAGTTTCTTCAATAGCTCCAACAGCTAACTATGTTTCCTCTATTGCGCCTCTGGCACATGATGCAGGTCGACATCAACGGGGACGTGGTCGTGGTCGGAACCCAGCACCTCGTCGTGATCCCTGTCCCGTATGTGGCCTCCTTGGTCACAGCTCGTATCGTTGTAAAAATCGGCACCCAGGGTCTTTTTGCCAACAACATACCTCCTCTCAACCACCTCAAGCCTATCACAGTGTTCTCCCTGAGTACTCAGCCCATCAGTTCCTGCCCTCGATGCCTACACAGAATGGATACCTGACAGTGGTGCCACTTATCACGTAACATCGGACTTAACCTCGCTACAGTCTGCCACAGCTTACACTGGCCAGGAAAATCTTCGCGTTGGAGATGGCTCGGCACTTGCAATTTCCAACACTGGTAACTCTTCTCTTCATACACCCTCCAAAACCTTTGTTCTCCGTAATATTCTTCATGTCCCCAGTATTACAACCTCCTTGCTTTTTGTTAAACAGTTTACTAGTGATAATAATTGTATCTTTGAATTTCATCCTAACCATTTCGTTGTTAAGGATCGAACAACGCAACGCCCCATCCTCCACGGTCATGCTGAACAAGGTCTCTATCATTTTCGAGTAGCTCCAAAGTGCACTCCTCCTGCTGCATTTCTCACCAAGACTTCCTTTAACACATGTTGGTACCAACGTCTTGGACATGCTTCAACCCCAATAATACAACAGATTCTCACTCGCTGTTCTCTTCCAAAATTCAGCTTCAACAAGTCCTCCTGTGATGATTGCCTTGTCAGCAAGTCTATAAGGCAGCACCTTCCAGCGAGCCCTTCTAGAAGCTCATCACCTCTAGATCTAATTTTTGCCAATGTTTGGAGTCCATCATCAGTGCCATCTAGTGATGGCCATAAGTACTTTGTTTTGTTTCTTGATGACCACACAAAATACACCTGGTTGTATCCGCTTTTCAATAAATCTGATGTTCATCATGTTTTTCTTCTTTTTCAAAAATATGTTGAATGCCAGTTTAATCGTAAAATTTGACAATTTCATTCTGATAATGGCGGCGAATTTCGTGCCCTCCGTTCTCACTTTAATAATTGTGGTATTCATCATCGTCTTATTTGTCCACACACACACGCACAAAATGGAGCTGCTGAACGAAAAATCCGTCATGTAGTTGAAATGGGCCGTACTCTTCTACCTCATTCTTCAGTTCCTTTTCGTTTCTGGCATTTTGCCTTCGAAACTTCCGTCTACATAATTAATAAATTACCCACTCTACTACTGAATCACCGCTCCCCACATGAACTCCTATTTTGCCAAATACCAGATTACTCCTTTTTACGTGTCTTTGGTTGTGCCGCTTACCCCCACCTCCGTCCTTATCACCAACATAAATTTCAATTTCCTTCAACGCGTTGCATTTTTCTCGGTTACCCAAATAATCATTATGGCTACCGTTGTTTGGATCCAAAATCTAGTCATATCTACATGGCCCGACATATTTGTTTCAACGAACTTCTTTTCCTTTTGCCACACAACAACCCACTACCCCACCTGTCAGCTCCACCACTCTTCCCTGGCTGTCCATTACACATGCTTCTCCTCTGTCACATCACCACTCCCACCACTCTATGCCACGTCCACCTGAGACCTCCTCACATCCAAACCCACCCCACCCCATCATCCCTTCTGACACCTCCATGTCCCCTCTCCTCCAGCCCCCTCATGCACCCTCCTCTCCACACATGGTCTTACGTCCATGCCTCAAAATAAATTATCGTACTCTAGCTGGTTTAGGTCCACGTCCAGCTGCCCACTTAACACACTCCTCTTCCTCAGTTCCACCTACCTGCTATACCAAAGCCATTAACATGCCTGAATGGCGTTGTGCCATGGCAAATGAACTCACTGCTCTCATACATCATGGCACTTGGACCATCACACCACGTCTTCCCACCATGAACATTGTTAGTTGTAAATGGATTTTTCGAACTAAGTACAAATCATATGGTTCAATTGATCGTTACAAAGCCCGCCTTGTCGCCAAAGGATTTCATCAACTTCCTAGAATTGATTATGTCGATACCTTTAGTCCTGTTGTCAAACCAGCCACCATTCGTACAGTACTATCTCTTGCCCTCACTCGTCGCTGGCCTATACGTCAATTAGATGTCTCCAATGCCTTTCTCCATGGTACTCTCCATGAACAGGTCTTCATGGAACAACCTCCTGGTTTTCGTGATGATCATTATCCTAATCACGTTTACTGTCTCCGCAAAGCCATCTACGACCTTAAACAAGCTCCTCGTGCTTGGTTCTCCACCCTACAATATTCTTTAGTCAACTTTGGCTTTGTACCATCCAAAACTGATACCTCTCTCTGTCTACCATCACAACAACACCACTTCTTATGCTCTCGTTTATGTCGATGACATCATCCTCACTGGTTCCACTACCACCCTCTTGAACCTTATCGTTCAGCACCTTCAAAAATCTTTTGCACTCAAAGACCTAGGCCCTCTTCATTTCTTCCTTGGCATTGAAGTCCTTAACACCACTTCTGGCATACTCCTCTCCCAGCAAAAATATATCCATGACTTACTCCACAAAACCAACATGCATAATTCTAAACTTGTCTCCTCCCCTCTGTCCCCTTCTGTACCTTTAACTCTCGACTCATCCCCATCTTGTGATGTCATCTTATATCGTCAAACTGTTGGCTCACTCAATTATCCAACCTTAACACGTCCAGACATCGCTTACTCTGTAAGTGCAGTTAGTCAATTTATGCACCAACCAACTCAAACTCATTGGCAGTCCGTCAAGCGCATCCTTCGTTATCTCAAGTCCACAGCCCACCTTGGCCTACATATCACCCCCCACATGTCTTCTCACCTTCATGCTTTCTCTGACGCTGACTGGGCTGGTTCTACCCTCGACCGCAAGTCTACCGGTGGCTACCTCATCTACCTCGGCTGCAACCTCATTTCCTAGTCCTAAAAAAAATAACGGACTGTCTCTCGGTCATCCACAGAATCGGAATACAAGTCGCTTGCCGATGCAATGGCAGAACTTTTATGGCTTCAGTCACTACTTAAAGAACTCAAGCATCCGCTACCTGCACCTCCCACACTTTGGCGTGACAACTTGGGAGCAACTTACCTCACCGCCAACCCTATATTCCATGCTCGCACAAAGCATGCCAAGGTTGACTTTCACTTTGTCCGCGATGAAGTTGCTAATCGTCGTCTCGTGGTGCGCTTTATCTCCTCCAAGGATCAGTTAGCTGACATTCTTACAAAACCACTGTCTGGAGCACAATTTAAGTTTCTTTGTGACAAGCTCCGTCTCTCTTCCCGGCCGAGTCGGACTTGTGGGGGCGTGTTAGACCAAGTCACTACTTAGCTCCACTAAGCACATATGTGTGCTACAGACTCGTTCATGTTTGTTAAAACGTTATGCAACGTGCCAGTCTGTTGGTACAAACTTGTAACTATATAAACGTATGTACTTATCTTATTCAATGTGTGAGAAATAATACATTTTCAAACTCTTACAATCCATCCATTAACACACCAATTTAATTATATACTTTACATATATTTTATGTGTTCATATAACCTAGGCTCATAATGCATCATTGAGCTTTATATTTTTTCTAAGTGCTTCCACCCTTTCATAATTTTTTTTCTTTCTTGTAACTCCCATATGATCCATCCATTAATGCACCAATTTAATTATATACTTTACATATATTTTATGTGTTCATATAACCTCCAATCTCCATCCATAAATTAATCCACTAACTCACCAATTAAACATCCCATATATTTAATCCACTGACTCATCAAATAAACCTTTCATTTTTATCTTCTGTGTAGCATTAACTCTCGTACATGAATCAATTAAAAAATTTAAACTTTGATTTTTTTTACTAAAGTAAAGTAATAAATATGATGAGACTCTTCCACTTTCCATTTATATATTAAAAAAACACCTATTTTTCTTCCTTATAACTTCCGTTTAAGAATTAATTAAAAAATATTTAAACTCTATTTTTTTTTTTGCTAAAGTAAAGTAATAAATGTGATGAAAACTGATGCATTGGGATCATCCTCAAATCTCTACTATCATTTATCTTTTTCTTCCATTTTTTCTTCATCCATTACAAATGAGTCTATTCAACTTCTGCAGTTATTAGCCTAATTACTATATAATTACATATCTTGTCATTTATTGTAGCTTAATCATATTTTATTTATTGCTTTCGCTCTCTGCATTCTTCGTGAATAATTAATAACGTTTTCCACTCTGTCTCAGAGCGCAAATTTTGCTCTGTTTGAAGAGTTAATAATTTTTCGAAAAAAAATGAATGCCATTTGCGCTCTCTAATGGAAGCTTTCATTTTTCTCTCTCTCAATCACTCACTCACTCATTAGCAAATGCTTATAACGTTTTCTTCGAATCTATCTCTACCTCCTTTATATACCCCCTCCTCTGCTTCCACCCTCATTCTCCGCCCCACACATCGATGCCATTCCTTTTCTTCCGTCCGCCATGGCTTTATCCACTACCAACGTCCATGTTCTTTGCCTTCCCCTTCAGCACACATGCCGCACCGCTCTTCTCCCTCGCCCGCTGCCTCGGGACCGCCGTGCTGAATGCCACCTTCTCCTTCTTCAACTCCGTGCATTCCAACTCCTCCCTCCGGCGAGGGCCGCCTCTAAGGGCGCGACGGCGAAACTCTGGCTCTACGGCATGGAGGACGGGCGACCGGAAGGGTGCGACACAACAGCCCATCACCCGGAGGAGGAGGTAAGGCTTTTTCAGGCCGTCACGACGGGCCGGGAACTTCAATGTCACGATGGAGGCAGCCGCCACGGTGAAGGGTGGAGGGGGGAAGGCGATCAACTGCGTGGTCAGCGATGCCCTCCTGTGGTTCGTCGGAGACCCGGCGGCAAACATGGGCGTGCCCTTGGTCGCTCTGTGGACCGACGGACCTTCCAGTCTCCTAGCGCACCTCGACACCAACGTGCTGCGTCGCATGTTCCTACTTAGTATCATGCATGCTTCCTACTTATTAACTAAAGTATGCATTATTTTGACTAATGAAACTACTTTCGTCATTCTCAACAATGATTTAGAATCCAAATTTAGCCGTAAAACGTACATTAAGAATGAAGAATTTTAAAAACTGTGAAGAGTGCGGTTTTGGATTTGAACAGTAAATTATTATTTTTTCACTTTAGAAAATTATATGTCATTTTAGTTAATATACATAAACTTTAATATTTATACATCAAGTATTATTGTATCTTATGAGTTGACAAGATTATAATATTTATTTTTCAGTAAGAGCATTTTTTTTTATTTTAATGCCATCTTTTCGAACTTATATGAAATATGATTATATAATTGTATCCACATTATAAATGTTCAAAACATATTAGTTAATATATGCTTTATACAAATTGATTTTAGTTAGTGTTTCACCCGGTTCTTTGAGCGGATGCCAAAAAATAAATAAGTAAATGAGACGTTGGTGGAAAGAAAAGCTTTTGTCAATGACCGAGAAATAAATTATGCGCAATACAAAAAAAATATTATTTTTCTATAAATTTCGATGGATAATGCACCATGAGGTTTGCTATAAAATTTTATTAACTCAAAGTTGTGTTAATTGTCCAAATAACCTGATGGTCCATATTATTAATATAATAAAATTGAACCTTTGTTTTATTATTAGTATTTGCATGTTTGTTATTTGGTATGCCTGTTTTTACATGATATTTTTTACACGAATAAAAGTAATAGACATTTACCTGTAGAGTTAATATCAGTTTTACTATTTAAGGAAGAAATTAATTAGTAACAGATATTTAAAAGTGCCGGAATTAGTCTAAGTACTTCTTATACATCTTATATTTATATAATTCCATGCGCCAAACATATTTATCATTTCTCTATTCTTCATTATTTTTTCTTCTTTTTGAAATATTTTATTTTTTTTCTTTTTGAAATATTTTATTATTTATCTTTGATTTCATGCATTATGCTAACTTAAGTCTTTTAATTATTTTTAAATTTTAAAATTCATATATTTTATATCTACTTAACTCCATTAATTGTTTTTTATTAATATGAAGAGTTATAATTATTTTAAATTTGAAAGATCATTAAAATATGGCATTTGATTTATGTCAATCATTTGTGTATTAAATATTAATATCATGATTAAACGTTCACATATTACATATTGACTCTTTAGATTTTATTAGATGTTTTATTTATAATAATATATAAATTCATTCTTAATTAATATGTATTAAATTTAACATTTCATGCACAATGTTCCAATCTCCTTTCACCATTCTTTTTTTTTCCCTTGAATTTCCAATCTCCTTTAAATTATGACCTCATTGTTCCATTAAATTGTTACCTCATTTAATTTTTAGCACTTCATATTCTCATTATTAATTTGTGTATTAAAATTTTCATCATTATTTTTTATATAAATTATATCTTGGGTCTTTATATTCATAACAAAATAGTCATACATAAATTTTATTATCCTTCTTGCAAAGTTTTTGACAAATTAAATTTATTATTAATAAATTGTTATAATATATATTAAATTCCATGTACAATGTACCATTCTCTAATCATTATCTTAACATTTCATTAATTTGCATTGAGTTTATATATTCATGATAAAAAATTAAAAATATATAAATTTGATAAAAAGAACCTGTAAATTAATAGGCATTAGATCTTCATATCTATATAATTAATCTTATTTGGAAACAAAATACAAAAGGTAAAAAAATGATAAAAAGTCTCTTTTATTTTCAATAATCTTACTACCTCACAAACTTTTTCCATTTTAAATTGAATTTTAATAAAAAATATTATAATTATAAAAATGTATACTTAATTAATGTGCACTACTTTATCATGATTAAATTTTCATAAATTACAAGTTACTTTATTACATTACATTTTTTATTTGTGATAAAAATAATATAAATTTAATAAAGTGAAGGAGTGTTGATTAATGAACATTACATTATAATATTTATGTATTTTTTAAAGGAAAAAAATTTAAATTTTGAAATAGTGGATATAATATTTTCCTAATGATTTAATATTTACAAAAGGATTAAAATAGTGGATATAAAACTATTTTATTATAAAATGATTAAAATAATATACTTTAAAATAATTTAATATTCTTAAAATATAAATTAATTTGTGTTGAAATATTTAAAAATTAGTTAAATTGCGCGAAGCGCGAGTGTGTTTCCTAGTTATATACATAAGTCTTTTTCATATGTCATACTTTGGGTGTTTGATCAACATGGTGTTGTTCATCTAGAAGTGATCTTGGTCGATTTTGCGTATTGTTAAGGGTGTTGCTCTTAAATACATGAACCGTTAAAAATTAACCTTCTTGAACAATTTTTGTGGCTTGGTGGAGGACTTTGGTCATAACCTTGTAAGAGTATGATCTTTAGTCAATTGGTGCTATGTTAAGAGTATGTCCCTTGGTGTTGGTGGGATAAGCATAACATGATGTTATGGATCTTGGTTGGATATGCAATTGTTAAGAGCAGTCATGATCCCAAGACTTATTATGGTTTGAGGCAATGGATGTGAAAATATTTTTTTTCACGTTCATGTAATTAATTTAACTCCGCCTATATTTTATAGTCGGTCCCAAGCCCGGATAAAGGAGGAGGGTTGTGTTAGGTCCCGACAGTCAGCATAAAATCATGTCGAATCTTATGAACATGGATCAACGAATATATATACAGCCGACCCCACCTAATGGGATAAGGCTTTGTTGTTGTTGTTGTATTCATGTAATTAATTTACATTTATTTATTGAATATTATCTCAATTTATGAGAAAAAATGTTTATTTTGAATTTGAATATGAACTTGAATTTTAATGTACTATTTATAAATTCATCCTTCAAGAAATAAAATAGAGGAGATGAAAATCGTCATAAAAAGTTTCATTTATATTATTTCTAAATTATAATATTATATATTTTTGTCTAATGGTGCGATATACGAGCGGTTTCACATTCTCACCAATAATAATTTTTCCTTTTCCCAAAAACAATGCAAAAGAAAAAGGCTAAAGCACAAGCAATAGCATTTTATAATTTATTAAGAAGTGGATGCACAAGATGAGCATTATAAGAGTTTTCTCAACTTCCAGTTATATTATTTCTGAATTATAATATTATATTTGGACTTATGACGGTTAACATTCTTTGTTTAGCACAAACAAAATACAAAATGGAAACTTTTGGAAAAAAAAAATCATTTTACTATTTTGAGATAAATGTACCTTTATACATTGCACCATCCTTAAAAAAATGTAATTTTATAATCCAAAAATAATATTGATAAAAAGTTCCATGATGATTTTTCCTTTCTTTTATGTGCCAAATTTTAATGATGTAAATGTGGTCACATTTAATTATGAAAGAACAGAATGAACGTGAGAGGACGACAACAAAGTTTTAGAAGTGATAATAAGGTCTTCCCTTTTAAATTTTAATGTCCGTTTAGAATGTAATTCTAAAAGAGAAATACTTTTTTTTTATGAATATATATGGGAGAATGAAATCATAATAAAGTCTATACATAGAAATTCATATTTTATATAAAGCCTGTTGAACATTCAATATAAAAAAATAAAACGGTAACAATCGAAATGACTCATTGTGCTCAACATAAAAATCTAAAAGTCATCCTTCTATCGATATTTTCACTGCGCGTAATCGAGGCTATAATTTTTTTATATCATATATTCTTTTTTGTATAAATATACTTTTTCCTTTCATTTTATTAAACTTAAAATCTTAATGAATCATTAACATCTCTATTATAAAGAGAACAAGAATGAATTCTGATTGAATTGATGAATACAATCTCTCAAGACCTTTTAATATTTAACAATAAACACTACAAGAAAAGCGTTGATTACCGACGATCAACTCAAAAACCGTCGGTAACATAATTATCGACGGTTTTTCAGACGGAATCAATCCGTCGAAAAAATGCTCGTCGCAAATTGATTTGCGACGGTTTAAAAAAACCGTCTGTAATTGTGACGGTTTGGACCGTCGGAAAATTCCGGCGGTTCCAGTCGTCGAAGCTTTCCGACGGTTATAACCGTCAGCTGCCGAATCTGACCGCTAGGCGGCTGGATCCGACGCCAGCGGCCGGATCCGAGCGCCAGGCGGCCGAATCCGGGCGCCAGCGGCCAGAGAGAAAGAGAGAGACGCCGGCGAAGAGAGAGAGATGCCGACGAAGAGAGAGACGCCGGCGGGAGAAGATCGCCGGTGGTCGACGTCCGGCCAGAGGCTCGCCGGCCGGGAGAGGGAGAGGGAGAGAGGAGAGGAGAGGAGGAATTATAATAAAGGTATATATATATATATATATATATATATATATATATATATATATAAGGGGAAAAGATGAGAGAAAGCGGGAAAAAGAAAATAAAGCGGGATAACGAAATTTTAATTACCGACGGCTCCGTCCATAAAAAATATAAATATTAATTATTTTTAAATTTAGTTATATATAATATTTATTTTTTATTTTACCGACGGTTTGAACCATCGGTAATTACGACGGTTTGAACCGTCGCTAATTTTATTAATAAAATACTCCTCACATGATATTATTATACATTTACCGATGATTACGACCGTCGGAAATATCGACGTTCCTAATCTTCAAAAAATTTAATAATAATATAATAAATTACATAATTTATTTTTTTTTCGACGGTCGTGACCGTCGGAAAATCCGTCGCAATTTGCGACGGATGGAAATCCATTGAAAATATCGACGTTCTTAACCATCGAAAAATAAAATAATAATATAAGAAATTACATAATCTATTATTTCCATTTTCAACGGTTGTAATCATCGGAAATGGAACCGTCGCAAAATCCGTCGTAAATTACGATGGATTTCAAACTGTCGAAAATTGCTCGTCGGAAAATGACAATTTTCTTGTAGTGAAATAGCATAATTTTGTTAGAGGATCCGATTAGGTCGTGCGACCACGGTCGGAGGATGTAGTCATGTAGCACCATCGGGAAAAGGAGGGAAAGCCGTCGAGAGATGCAGCGATCGAGGAAAAAGAAAGAAAAAAGAAAATCGATCTGAACTGAACCATCCGCTAAATCCAACGGCTCATACATGAACGTTGCACCAAGTTTCACTCACTAATATTAGACCACCATTACACCCTTTTGGCAGATTCTTATGTATAATCTTACTATTCTACAAAATAATAGAGCTAAGGAAAATAAAAAAAGGTTATTTCCTCTAATCATCCCTGAACTATCACGATTTTTCAAATCTAACTTCAAACCACGAACTTTATTTTTTGGATTCTTAAACTATCACGATTTTTCTAATTTGATCATTTCGTCCAATTCCGTCAACTTTTCTATTTTTTTTAATTTTTTACATTTATGAAAAGTCCATTATACCCCTATTACAAGTGTTACTCTATTTTTCTTAAAATAATATATAATTAAAATATAAAAATAATTAAAAAAAGACTTGTCGGAGCGAAAGGGGGGCGCCGGCCTCCCCTTTCTCCCTCGCCACGCGCGAGGAAGAAAAGGGGGGCCGGCGCCCCCCGCAGTCCTTTTTTAATTTTTATTTTAAATTATTTTAAGAAAAATAGAATAACACTTATAGCAAGGGTATAATGGACTTTTCACAAATACGAAAAATAAAAAATAATCGAGAAGTTGACAAAATTAGATGGAATAATCAAATTAAAAAATCGTGATAGTTTAAGGATCAAAAAATACATTTGAGTTAGGTGTAGAAAATCATGATAATTTAAGAGTGATTATATGAAATAACCCAAGAAAAAATAATAAAAAGAAAAGAAAATGAGATATCAGGGAGAAAAGGCCAGAAACTGAGTAAATAAAGTGGGCGGTTATTTTCCTATTTTAGGTACATCTTTCAAAATAAAAGTAGCTGTACGATAGTACGAGAGAGAAAAAAAAAAGATAGCGGATGGATTTAAAGCAAAACCCCGACGCTGCAGCGGGTAACGGAGGGTTCTATCTGCTTCTATCCTGTGCCGTCGAAACGACCTCACGCTCGACGATGGCCGGAGTCGTGGAGACGGAGAATGTGGAGGCCGCGGTGATCATCCTCAAGACAATTGGCCCAACGACGTCGATTTCCTCTCTTCGAGTCCCCTCCGTCATCAAGGTCTGTGCACCTTCGCCGAAACCCTTTTCCGTGTTTCTCCTTCTTTCACTTCACCCTCTGCGGATCCCCTTTGCAGGTGGCCCGTCTCAGGGAGCTGGTCTCCGAGGACCGGGAGCTTCCAGTGGAGCGGTTGAGGCTTCTCCTCGGAGGAAGCGTCCTTCATGACAAGATAAAGAATGAAGATGGCAGCGGGTGCGAGAACGTCGACGAAGTCGTAGACGGTAAGCTGCGGTCTGATGATTATTTTCTTTATATATATGTGGAGAGGTGGTGAAAGTTTTTGAACCTCCGAAAAGTTACAGAGGAATCTGATACAAAAAACATAAAGAAAGAAGATGGTGCCGACGTAGTCGTCATCGTTGAAGACGGACTCGTCAAGTCGGTCGACGACGGTAAGATGAGATCTAACCCTTCTCTTTGAAGAGATGATAGAAGTTTTTGAACCTCTGAGGCTCTGACTCTTTACAGAGGGATCTGCTACAAAAAACATAGAGAACGAAGATGGCACTGTTGAAGCCCAAGACGAACTCGTCAAGTTCGTCGATGGTGGTAAGCTTTTGAGCCTCTGATGCTTTATAGAGGAATCTATAAAAAACATGGCTAAGCATACTTGGAACAAATAGTTAATGTCTTTCTAACTAAAATGTTCCAGATGCTCTTATTGTGATCGTCACCAGTACTCATCATGAGAATGACGGCTGGTTGACGGAAAAGATTTTCTTGTTTCTTCTTATGAAAATGAACATTCCAGGTGATAATATGAGGCATTAGTACTTTTTTCCCCGCAGATTTCGCTTACAGGTTATTTGACAAAACTCCTTATCAAATTTGATAGATATATTATTGATGCCATTGTTCTCTGAAGATCTAGTTGCACGGTGTTCTATGATAATCTGTTGGTTTTCTTTTGCACCAGCACCTATTGCATTTCTGCTCACCGCTGTATGGGTAAGCGAAAATCTTATTCTTTTACTTCATGCCATGTAAAGCTACAATTATGAGCTTTATTAAACTATATATTAGGTAGGATAAGCAATTTGTGGATCCCTTCTGATTTAACTTCAACGCCATGTACCTTAAGGTTTCATCATCTTTTCTTCCTTTGATACGCAGAGAAACTTTTTTTTTTGTTTTGGAAAGGAACTGAAATCTTTATATGAGTGGCATTCCATTTATAGATCTATTTTAATTTGGTTTTCTATTAAAAAAGAATGCTAACAATGTAAACATTCTGCATGCAGGCATTGATTCTTTTGTTTAGGGTTATACTCCTATACATTGAAAAGAGAAGGTATGCTTGTCCTAGGTAATGATGTGTCATTGATAATTAAATGTGATCAATGTTTTCTACAATATCTTTGTTTTAACGCACGGTTCTTTATCTTTCATGTCATATCCTAATGTAATCCGATCTTTCTATTTCTAGATCTCAGTTTTTTAGCTCTTAAAAAATGTTGGTTATTGATAGACGCTCACTACATGAAAATTGTCTATTTGGGATGGACAATTTTCGATAGACAAAAATCCTTCGTATTTTTTTACGACATTTGCGACGGACTAAAAAAATCTTTCGAAATACTGAGGGCAAAAAAATCGACGATAAATTTCCATCGGTAAATTACTGATGGACCTAGCCTTCAAAATTATCGATGAATTTATATCCATCGATAATTTCAAAAGCTAAGGTCGTCGGTAATTATATTTATAATAATATGTATGTGATATAATATAAGTATATGTTTAATATTTGAATTTGTCGACGAATTGGAATTCAATGATAATTCTGAAGGCTAGACTTGTCGATAATTAAATTTAATATTTTATTACTAATATTTATAATATAATATAATACACATTTCTCTTTCTAAATTTACTCATATTCTTTTCTTGATGCATTAATAAAATAAGTTATCATTATTTTTCATTTTCTCATAATTGTCTTTAATACAACAACAACAACAACAACAAAGCCTTATCCCACTAGGTGGGGTCGGCTACATGGATCATACGACGCCATTCCGCTCTATTAGTAACCAAACCTTTCGGTATATTATTCACCAATAGATCTTGCTCTATTAGTTCGCCAAGTGTCCGCCTTGGCCTCCCTCTCCCTCTTTTAATCGGACTCCAGATTATTTGATCTACTCTTCTTACTGGCGCATCTAATGGTCTTCTCTGAACATGACCAAACCATCTCAAACGATTCTCTACCATTTTCTCACTAATAGGAGCCACTCCGACTCGTTCACGTATATGGTCATTCCTAATCTTATCTAATCTTGTATGACCACACATCCATCTCAACATCCTCATTTCGGCTACCCCCACTTTACGTTCATGTTGTCCCTTCATAGCCCAACATTCACTACCATATAACACTGCTGGCCTTATAGCAGTACGATAGAATTTTCCTTTAACTTTATTGGGTACTTTTCTATCACAAAAAACTCCAGTGGCTTTCCTCCACTTACACCAACCAGCTTGAATTCTATGATTAACATCGTCATCAATCTCACCATCTTGTCTTACAATTGATCCTAAATATTTAAACTTTGTCACTTGGGGAATTATATCCTCCCCTAACCTAACTTTCAAATCGTCTCTAAGTTGTTTATTTGTGAAATTGCTATGCATATATTCTGTTTTATTCCTACTTAAACGAAAACCCTTTGACTCCAACGTATTTCTCCATATTTCCAATTTTGTATTAATCTCTTCTCTTGAATCCGCTAAAAGTACTATATCATCCGCAAATAGCATGCACTTAGGTACCTCCTCTGTGATACTCTCGGTTATAGCATCGATAACTAAGTTAAATAGATACGGGCTTAAAGCTGATCCTTGATGTAGGCCAATTCCTATAGGAAATTCATTTGTCTCACCTCCGGGTGTCCTAACCCTAGTCAATGCCCCATCGTACATATCTTGTATTACCTTAATGTAGGCAACATTCACCCTCTTATTTTGCAAGGCTTTCCAAAGTACATCCCTTGGTACCCGATCATACGCCTTCTCTAAGTCAATGAAAGCCATATGTAAGTCTCTTCTCCTACTTCGATACTTCTCCATCATCCCCCTTAGTAAATAAATCGCCTCTGTAGTGGATCTTCCTGGCATGAATCCAAATTGTCTCTCAGAAATACTAGTCTCCATTCTCAATCTATGCTCAATCACTTTTTCCCATAATTTCATAGTGTGACTCATAAGTTTAATCCCTCTATAATTTGCACAATTCTGAATATCCCCTTTATTTTTGTAAATAGGAACTAATGTACTTAATCTCCAATCATTAGGCATCTTTTTCGACCGTAAAATCTCATTAAATAGTTTACATAACCACAACACACCTTTTTCTCCTAAACATTTCCAAACTTCAATCGGTATACCATCCGGTCCAACGGCTTTACCATTCTCCATTTTCTTAAGAGCTTCGCTAACCTCCGAGACTCTAATTCTACGATAAAATGACCTATTAAGCTCACATTCGCTAACTGTCAAGTCCTCCAAATCACAACGCGAACCTTCACATCCATCATTAAATAGCTTATAGAAATACTCTTCCCATCTGTTCTTAATATCTCCTTCAGTAACTAAAACCTTGCCAACTTCATTTTTTATGCATCTTACTTGATCCAAATCTCTCGACTCCTTCTCTTTGTTCCTTGCAATCTTGTAAATCCTTTGTTCACCCGCCTTTGTCCCTAACTCCTTATAAAACCCCTCATATGCTTTAGCACGAGCATCACTAACTGCCTTCTTAGCCTCCCTTTTCGCCAAACGATACTTTTCCCAATTGTCAGAACTATTGTCCAAGTGTATCGCCTTGAAACAATTCTTCTTATTACGCACATTTTCTTGGACATCCTCATTCCACCACCAAGTCTCTTTATCTCGTGGTCCAAAACCTTTTGATTCTCCTAAAATGGCTTTAGCAACTATTTCAACCTTTTTTGCCACATTCTTCCACATGATACTAGCATCTCCTTCTAACTCCCACACACTTTCCTCTAATAACTTACTTCTAAAAGTCTCTCGCTTCTCCCCCTTTAACTGCCACCACTTGATCTTTCGATCAAAAACTGTTCGGGATTTTGGTTTTATACATTTTATTTGCATATCAAGAACTAAAAATCTATGTTGTGTAGTCACCCCATGCCCAGGAATTACTTTGCAATTAGTGCAACGTCTTTTATCAGTATTTCTTATCAAGAAAAAATCGATTTGAGACCTATGAGTTCCACTTTTGTATGTGATTAAATGTTCCTCTCTCTTCCTAAAACAAGTGTTGATAATCTTAAGGTCGTATGCTAAAGAAAAATTAATAATAGTTTGTCCTTCCTCATTCAACTCCCCAAAATTAAAACCACCATGAACCCTTGCATGTGGTCCTGCCTCTTTACCAACATGTCCATTAAGGTCTCCCCCAATATAAACTTTCTCGGTTGTTGGTATACTTTCAATCAAACCCTCCATATCTGCCCAAAACTTCTCCTTGAGATGTGATTCTGCTCCTACTTGGGGTGCATATGCACTAATAATGTTCATAGTCTCCTTTCCAACAATTACTTTCACGGATATGATTCGATCCTCAATCCTTTTAACTTCCACAACATTCTTCCTCCATTCTGCATCCGCGATAATACCAACACCATTCCTTCCATTTACCTTACCTGTGTACCAAAGTTTGGAACCATTTAACCTAATCTCTTTACTTCCCTCTCCTACCCATCTAGTTTCTTGCAAGCATAAGATACTAATCTTACGCTGGTCCATTACTTGTGCCACCTCGAGGCGCTTCCCATTCAACGTCCCAATGTTCCAAGAACCTAATCTGACCTTAGTCTCATGAATTAGCTTCTTTAACCGCCTCCGTCCATTAGAGTGCGGTAGCCCTTGCTCATTTAACACTGCATTCAGGCGAGGATGCAGCGGCTCTTGCTCTCTTATCACTGTACCCGAGCTGTACAGCGCGTTACTTACGGGTAACGACCTAGCATTAACACAATATATTCGTTGATCCATGTTCATAAGATTCGACATGATTTTATGTTGGCTGTCGGGGCCTAACACAACCCTCCTCCTTTATCCGGGCTTAGGACCGGCTATAAAATATAGGCGGAGTTGCGAAATATAGGCGGAGTCATAATTGTCTTTAATATCTTATCATTTTACTCATTTCCTTTTAATATATTTATAATATAGAATATATATTATAAATAAATTTAGAATATAAAATAGATAAAATTTTAATAAAATTAAATATGTTAACTTCCTACCAAAGATATAATTAATTTTAATCATAATACAACTAATTTTAATCATATGTCTTCAACACAATTTATACATATATTGTAGTATTATATATACATTATCATTATAAAATTAATTAGTTATAATTTTCCACCTTAATTATAAATTTTATTTCCTTCAATTAATTTTATTCAAAATTCTATTAACTTAGTTTTTATTAATTAAAATGCCATTTTAATATTTACTATCCTAATACAAGAAATATTTATTAAAATAAAACCATTGTCTTTTATAATATGTAATCTTATATATTTTTAAAGAGTCATACTGTGATTCATAAAAAATAATCATTATGTTAAAATTTTAGTCCACATTAATTAGGATGCATTTATATATAATTTTCATCTTCCTTTTGGGTCCACGCTTGTTCATTCCATGGCAAGGATGAGTAAATTAACCAGTCATACTTCTTTCCCTAAACAAAAGGATAGTATAGAGTGCGTGGAGCTCCCAAGATGAAGATCGGACAGGCATGCCTTTGTAGGCAATCCTAGAACAAGTTAGACATTTATACAAGACGCCAATATATAGTTGTAGTTATAGACAACAACTGAAAATATTAATCAAAATGTGCCAACTAAACATGCTGGCAGCTGGTAGCACGAGGAGGATACTAAGGCAGCAGCTGCTACATATGATCATTCCCCCCATCTATTTTCTAGTCATCCAGCCCAGAGCTAGTCCCAACAACTGGAATAGGATATGACCTTTGCACCATTTCCGTTATTTCTTCTGGACCGAGATGCTTTCTGGAGGGGATATTGTTACGTATTACTTATACCCCATTAATCCTTATAGCAATCTGAATTATTCATGGGCTTTGTTCTTATATTACTTCTGCATTGTGGAATTAGTTTCCTTGTTAATTTCCTGTTTATTATGTCGTTCTCATAATGATGTTCCGCAAGCAAACATGCTTGAGAAGAAGCAGAGCCTACTGCCATGTCAATAGATGATCAGTTGATAACTGTGCATTGATTTTTTTTTTCTTTTAGAATCATATGTATTAACAGCACAATTACAAATGAAAAGCACAACAAAAAACATGAAAATTGATGGCATGCATTCCTTTGTTAAATATTTCCATTTTGAAGTATTATGAAATCAGAGCTATGGATACCTATAGTTACCTTTTGGGTGCAGTACGTAGAACCTGCAAATATTCTTAAAACATCCTCCATTTCTCGTTTGGGGCAGTATTCTTGAATTTACTTTGAGCTAGGGTGACTTGTTGAGAATGAATATCTGTGCACTTAGTTCCTCATATGATTGATGCATTTTGCATTGTAGCTATTCAAGGTTCATGATTATTATCTATACAAGTCTGGAGCTACAGGATAAAAAGTAGATGTGTAAAATGCAGTGTCCAACTGTCATGCTTGGTAAAGGTGTTTGCAGTTTCAACAAATAATTATCTGTTTCATTTAAATAAATAGAGTTGTGTCACAATGCATCACAAGTAGAACAACTGTTCAAGCTTTAAAGCAAAAAAAGCAAGCAATAATAATAATAAAATTTCGCTGAATGCAAATTTTTAAATTGATTATACCATGGTATTTTAAAGTATACTATGCTGCTGGTATATGCTAATTTCCATATTGATTAGCCGAGTTTCTCTGACTCACACCTTCGTTTCCTTGCAGTGCAAATTCAAAGAAGATTTGAGCTTCCTGGTTCACTAAATGCTGATGATTTGGATAGGGATATATTAAGAATTCACAGTAGTCGAGCTCTGCATATTTGAACTCCTGCTTTTGTCTCGTGATCTTATAGGTCAATTAGTAGAGTTAACTTCTTTAGAAGATTGCTTGGAGTTAAAAGCTTCTAAAATGGTTTCGTCTTTCTATTATATGTGTTGAGAACCTGTTAAAGCTGATTTTACATTTGGAAGTTCATGCCAATTGAGTTTGTCCGGATGTTTTTTTTTTCTTTTTTCTCTTAAAAACTTGAAATCATAACAGTTGGAAGTAAGAAAAATATATGAGTTTTTTTTTTCTTTCCAAAAGTGCACTTCCTGTTTCTAGAGAAAAAAAAGGTAAAACATGCCATCTAATATACATCATAAAAAGTAACAAATAAAAAAAAGGACTCCAGACTTCTCCATTCTCCTCTGGCCATAGACGAGGAACTAGTCCTCCTCCCTTTTGGCTAATTGAATTGTCTATTTGTATATTCTATTTTTCAGCTTTATTACGTAATATACATAAATGTTATTTTGTTTTTTTAAAACAGTTTTGCATACCCAGACTATTAGGCTGCATTTAAAATTAGTTATCGTGAAATGCAAAAACTTGCGAAGCTCTGCTACACGAGCTAAACGAATCTTGAATTCCATGCTCATTTCGTGCAGTCCAAAATCGAAGTTTCCCTTCATTAGAAGTGTCGTCCAAACACAAATATATAATCACAAAGTTCCTAGAACTAATTGGAACTTTGATTTATCATTCAAACAACTGGAACTTTGATTTATCATTCGAACAACGCCTTAAAGTGGAGTTTGGGATGGATTCCAAAACAAACCAAGCAAACTGCACTTTGAACTTATCTCTCGCCCGCTTATTTTCTAAAATTCGGCAAAAATTATATCATATTTAATTCATATTTTATAGAAAAAAAATTATAGTGAAGTTGGTAATAAGAAAAATATCAAGCTATTAACAAAAACAAAAAAAAGGATAATTTAGCAGGCTGCCACATGGGGGCCCATTACAACTGAGCGGTCCGTCTCAGCATATATGCAGCCATGCGGATCGAACCAGTAAACTAAAAATTAAAATTAAAACAAAAAATCGACCCTAAATCCACAGGCCCCATTCCCGTTCCTGTCCTCTCATCGGCGACGAGCCATCGCCGGCAACCACGGCGATTCTGGGGCAATGAACACCGTCTTCTCTCCGGCGCCGTCGACGGCGAACCAGTACAGCTTCTCCTGCTCTGCCTCCTTCCTTCCTTTCACTGTTCCCGCGACGTCACTCGTATTCTCGGCCGCATGATAACGCTCCCTTCTCTTTTTGTGTTCATTTGAAGGATGCTTTTTATGAGAAGTAGTACCCCGTCTGCTTCATGGAGCTTTACTTTGTTCACAACTGCATCTCGAAGGATGAGCTCTAGTGTGGTGAGTTTTGTATGTTTTTATGAGCTTTGATGCCGATCGGAGCTTCTCCATTTGCGTTTGTGTGTCGCATGGCAGGTGTGCGCGGCAAGAGGACCGCGACCCAGGTATCCTCGAGTGTGGAAAACAAAAAAGAGAATTGGGACGATTTCCAAGTCGCAGAAGCTTGTTGAATGTGTAAGATGCCGCATATAACATAAGATTGCAATCTTTAAAGATTTAAAAGTTACAATCCGTCTTTTATGCATGCTTCATTCCTGCGTTTCTTCGATTTTATGGCCTTCCTCGCGGAGGGATAGAGTAGCATATGCAGGAAGAGTTGAACAAGCATTGTGTTCTAGGGTGCTCAGATTGAGCTTCATTTCTTTTTTGCTTCGTTAAAATTTATACAAATCTCAGATGGTAAACGTGGATTTTAACTTTAGAATCTTCAGAAGACAGCTGGATCTTTTATTGACCTCTCTTGCAGTTTGTCGGATTTCCTAATTTTTTATCGATCTGAATTTGCAGTATCACATGCTCAATTTGTCGGTTATTTTGAAGTATATGACAGAAAAAACTGATATCCTGAGATTGATTAATCCGTTGTGCTATACTCTATAACGTTTATTTTCTTCATAAATTTTGTTTCTGGATGTCGGGTTGCATATATAGTGATGTGACATCATCATATTAGCGGTCCATTGTACAAAAGGCACAAAAGATATATTTGTAATGAGAAATGCTCGGTGGAACGAATTGGCAGACATTGGAGCCCATAGGGAGGTAGAAATTTAATCCTGAAGAAACGTCAGAAAATGAAAATAAAAATATAATTGAGGTCCTCCTCAGTCAACTAATGAGATATAATCGTTCAATTGACACATTATTAGATCAGGGATTTCTTAATGTACATGATTCTTTGACATTGTAATGCTGACATCCTTTTCTAAAACTTGTAACATCCTGGTAATCAAGTTTCTTTCTCAGTTTCAACTTTTTCTTTATTTTGATATTCCTAACTTTCACAGATAAGAGGCTTGTCAAATGTCAAGGAGGAGGTTTACGGTGCGCTTGATTCATTCATTGCATGGGATCTAGAGTTTCCTTTGATCGTAGTAAAGAAGGCTTTGAAGACACTTGAGAATGAAAAGGAATGGAAACGCATAATTCAGGTAGCACATGATGGAAGATGTAGCTAGTTGTTTATAAAATTTGTTTGTGCTTTTCTTTCTCCAGAATCATTTATTTGAAACTTGGATCTAAAACTCGTTGGTGTAGGTGGTCAAGTGGATGTTCAGTAAAGGTCAGGGAAAGACCATGGGAAGCTACTACACTTTGTTAAATGCTTTAGCCGAGGATGGACGACTAGATGAAGCAGAAGAACTTTGGATGAAGATTTTTTCAGAAAATTTGGAAAGTTTACCTCGTGTGTTCTTTATAAAAATGATATCAATATACTACAATCGGGGCATGAATGAAAAGATGTTTGAGGTATATATCACTTTTCTTTTCCCATTTGTCTTTACCAATCTTTCATTGTTGTGCTTAGACTTTTGAATGTCCTCATGGTTAATGCAATATATCAATCTATTATCACAGTTCATTTTGGCTGTTCCATTTGTTTTCTTTATTCTCTCTCTGTTTTCGTAGTTCACCTTACACTGGATGAAAACTGTAAACATTATTTTGGAAGCAATGTTGCCTTCATTTCCAACATCATTGCCTTTCATCCATTTTAATATTTCTTGTACATGTAATGTTACTTGCCAATTCTCTTTTGTTGCTCTTGTCAACTTTGAAAAAACTCTAGTAGTGATTCAAAAGTGGAGGGTGATTAGGTCAAATTCCAACATCAATTCTAGTAGTGCAAGATGTAGCAAGAACTGAGGATATGATTAGAAATAATATTATTAGATATTGAAAATAGGAAACATTTTTGTTGTGATCATGAACTGCAATGTCAGTGACTTAGTGCACAGATCTTTTTGTTATGATGCTGATTATTATGAAAGAGAAAGAACGTGTATGGCAACATTTTCTTTTGCCATACACATCCTAAACATTTTATGGTCATGTCATCTCAACATAAGGATTTATGTTTCCATAAAGGGAACATAGTTGCATACTGAAAAATCTGAAGGTGCATGTGCATTAGTAGCTGTTGGAGTAGTCTGTATCCATCAGTAAATTTAGGGACGTAGATACAGGAAAGGTAAGTATCCATCTGTGTGACGCCATGCCTGTCTGATGTGAGTAGTAAATTCATGGTGGCAAAATAGAAGGACCACGACAATATCTTGGAACAGGCAGAGGGAGCATATTCATAACCAAACAACTTGTGCATCTTTCACATAACAAATCATCTACAACAAACACGTGCATGTATCCAGAAAAGACAATAGCAAAAATATATATGGCTGCATATATATGAATATGTGAGAACGATGCTCTTTATAGGATTGCAAAAACTCAATCTTGCTGTTTTATTCTTCTTTCATGTATTAACAATGTGCTTTATCAATACAAGCTTGGTGAGTCTTCATGTGGTGCTTGTTATTCTAGTTATAATCATAATTCATAATCTTGTTTATTCTTTTTTCATACAGATTTTTGCAGACATGGAGGAGCTGGGAATCAGGCCAGATGGTTCAATTGTGAGGATGGTAGGTGATGTCTTTCAAAAGCTTGGCATGCTGGATAAATATGAAAAATTGAAAAATAAATACCCACCTCCATCATGGGAGTACCGTTACATCAAAGGGAAACGTGTCAAGGTCCGGGTGAAGCAATTGAATGAATCAAATACTGAAGACTGCAGCACTATTGACGACTCGTAGCTTAAAGGCACGTCAGCTGTTAGTATATGCTCAAGTTTCCACATTCCGAGGATTACAAAAATGAGAGAAATGAAGTAATCCTCGATATTTCGCGGCCATTATGTCGTGTTGGAGGCTGGCTGATCCTATCAGCAAGAGATTCTGAAATGAAGAATGCCGAAAGGGAAGCTTTGACGGTGATCTTTCCAGCAGTGCATTAAATATCAAGGTCGACTTCACCATAAAGTATGCAGTCCTATATCAATGATCAAATTGAAAGCTGATCCTAACATAACGGATCTCAGTAGCAGAAAATTGACGACCATGAATGTAGTTGTGTTGTCTGTTGAAAATGTGCTTTGAGTTCCAATGTAAACTGTCAGAAATTGGGGATGATGAATGAGATCTCATGAGTTTATGATCTCATTTCATATCCGAAACATTGACCATATTCGTAGGGGGCTGATGCTCAATTTTTTCAATCAACTTCTGCACTATGTTCTCAACTTTCTTTTAACTTGAGGTCCCCAGTTTTCGTCATGAGTCCAAAACATGTGATCCTTTTATCATTTCTTTAGTTTATAGGGCCATCCACATTCTTGTTAATCGCATCTCCTTTAATTGTTGATATCAGCTTAGCCGAATTCAACAGTCCAAAGTTTAGCGAGCAGACACTTTTGAAGGCCATGGTCTATTCTTTATGTATATAGGCCAAAGTCTTGTGCATTGCCGCACTGGCAGTTTGAAGTTCAAACTCTACATTTATTTTAATCTTCGAATCCAATTTTTTTTAGGTTTTTCGAATATATCTTATGCAAAACAAACTATGAATCTTAGAGAAAATCTAATAAATATAAAACATAGCTTTTTTATATTATCTTGCCCTGTTAGAAAACAATTATTAATGCATTCTTCTCAACAACAGAAAGCAGAGCTCTAACTCTGAATAAGATCCCAGAACTCAATTGTTAATTTAAGATCTTACATTGTCTATGCGATTAGCTTTTGGTGTATCGATTAGTTTAAGCAGAGGCACTAAAAATCATAATAAATAACTCGAGGAGGTAACTCGTTCTAGCATGGTGATCAATCTTCTAATCCTTCAAGCTATAAGAAATTACATCCAAAATTCAGAACCAAAACCTGGATACTTGATCCAAGAAGAACCAAGAACAAACGGATTTCTAAATTCACTTCCCTCTCGACCAGAAGAAAAAACATTCAGGATACGATCAGGAACTCTGTAACAAGAAGCAACCATGATGAAATTGGAATGCAAGATCCAAAAGCATAAAATTGCATGCCTCAACCATATAGACATAAACTACCACTTCAAATCTTGCAATATATCTTCCCTTTGAGTTTCTTTTACAAAGCTTCTTATTCGGCATCGAACGGAATCATGGATATAAGAACTTGAAAAGTATATGTATTGATAAAGGTTTGACGGGATCGAGTTGCATCTACGACCTTGCACCAAAAACACGGATTCGCTCTTCAACTCTGGAGTTGCAGCAAGGACAGCTAGCTTTACCCTTTTTTGCATGATCTTCGCTGCAGTTGGCACATACCACCTGATGAGCGCAAGGTAAGAAGACTACCGAAATTTCATCCTTCTTACAGATCATGCAGATTTTATTAAGCTTTCGAACACATTCCTGTGATTTATTCGAACCACTGATTGCTCTCGCATTGAACTCTTTCAGCGCTTTTGTGGCATCTGGGCCCACTGAATTAAAAGCATTGACTGACGGAATGCTCAGCTGGTTTGCTCCTGCAGATGCCTTGAGACGAGATAGCTCCTCTTCGAGCCTTTGAACATCATCCTTGTGGCGCTGAAAGTCTATTTCTATCTTCTGGCGCAGTAATTCGACTCTTCTACTGGTATTAACCTTTGCTGCTTCCTTGGCTCTCCGTTCTTCTTCAAGCAAAGCAACTGCCTGTTCTTTAGCTTTTACTTCTTGTTTCCATTTTATCTGCGAATGCAAAATGATTTGACACGTGGAGAATAACACAAATAAGTTTTCTTACCTATCATCATTAGTTAAGATATAAAACATGCCTGCAGAACAAATAGATATGGTACCTCTCAAAGAAAAAAAAGATATGGTCACAAGTCAAGTTATAGAGGAAAATGATAGAAAACAATCTAACATGATAACTTAAATTAAGTCAGTATAAATGCATGATATTCCTTCACCATAAGAAGCTTCTACGCACTATTAGAAAAAAAGGAAATCATTACTGATGTCAATAATGGTCATTAACTTACAAGCATTAATATGCTATCTGTGATATACATACCTAAACTTTTTACATCCTTTATAAGCCGTACGTATTTGAAACTCTATCGTGATCATGTATGTGTCGGATGATTATTCTAGTATATATTGATTTTTTTTAGGAAAAAACCAATAGTATATATAGATTGTGCTTCTTGAGAAATGCAAGATGTTGGTGTTAACACAATATTCTCAGATATTTGATAAAAAAAAGCACCCTAGAAGATACATGTATGTGTCGAATGGTTATTCTTTGATTGTGTTTCTTGAGAAATGCACGACGGAAGATGACGGCCTGGGTGACCTTTGATTGCGGTTTATGTCCTTATCAAAATGAAACAAGGACCACCTGAAACATGCACAACCTTGATAGACAATCACAATAAGAGAACATTATGCTCTATGTTGAATGATGACTTGTAAGGGCGAGTATGCAAAGATTATAACACAATTCAAAGGCATATTCAAAATTCTAAAGACACAAATGCTTGCATTAAATGGAGTCTGCGGAATTTGCAGGCAAAGAAAAGTCAATCTTGCTTTCTAGTGCATTATCCAGTACACGCATAAATCCTTTCATGCATTCTTTTCAGAATGAGAATGACAGCTTTCCTACTGAGATATCTGCAATAAGAAAGAACACGAGGCTGCTAATGTCTGAGGTAGGCAACAACTTTCATGCAATCTGGTTACAAGCAGATAAGATTCTGCACCAGCACCATTCTACACTCTATCACGACTTGGTTTCCAAACTTATCTGCCGTCAACTTATACATAAGAAAAACTATAGAAACATGGAGAAATGATGAAGAATCTGAGGGATGAAGAATCTGAAGTCATTGTTACAAGCTTATTTTAAAATGTCAGTAGTGTTATCAAGAAGAGGTAGCAAAATGTTATGTTTTCTGCTTACCTCATTCGCTTTTATTGTTGCTCTGCCTTCCTCTAAGCGACGCTGCATCTGTGCAATCTTCTTCTTTTCCTCAGAAATGTCTTCTTGTATCTTTTCTCTCTGTTTTTCCCATGCTGTTATCTTCTTGAGCAACTTCTTCTCCCTTCTCTCCACTTCAGCAGTTGTCCTTGCAGATTCAGAAGCACTTAGTTTTGCTGCCTCCATCTCCGCTCTAATTTCGGCATTTTCTGTCTCAAGTCGTCGGACAACAGCATTTGCTCGGTCGACCTGCCCACTGGCCTTTTTCAGTGCATTTTCCATCTCAGTAAGTCTTTTGAGAGTGGTGTCCTCTAGCGTTTGCTTCCCCTTCTTCAGCCGCTGGTTCTCCTCCCGTTCCATTCTCAGTTCTCTGAGCTCCCTGAGATCATTGCTAAGCTTGCGAGCAGCTTGTAGTGCCTTCTGTTGGGCCCACTCCTTACGCTCCTTGACCTGAACCTCGAGGTCCCTAATCTGTCGGATGACATCCAGAATCATTTCTTTCTTAGGGTCTTCTTTTCCATCTTCCAGGCTCATGCCCTCCAAGGCCTTCAATACAGAGTCTACAACATCTGCAGAACCCGAAGAATCAGTAGCCGACCTATCCGTATTATCAGCAGAATTATCCTCCTTGGGCTGCTGCGGGGGCTCAGATACTGGTGAAGGCGCCGTAGAACGTGCTGAAGGCTTCAGGAAGGGGCGGAAGCCAGGGGCGGGGTTATAGATGGAACCATTTCGCCGCATTGCAGACTTCATCGAGGGAGGGAGGTCAAATTGTCTGGGATCAGCAGCATTGCCACCGGCGGCAGCCGCCGCCGCCGCAGCGGCAGCTGCAGCAGCTGCGTGGAACTTGCAGAGATTAATCGGGGGAGCGTAATCTCCGGAGCCACCGCAAGGGGCACCGGATACGGAAACTGGAGTAGGCACTGCCATAGGTGCGTGACACCCCGAGGCGGAGGAGGGCGGGGACGCGGGGATTTCGATGGTACTAGCGCGGCCCACGTGCAGGTCGCTCATCAATAGGCACCACATGGCGTCGCCGCGGGTTAGACTGGGTCGGACCTGCTGCAGAAGGCACACCATTCCGGCGAGGGAGTATTCCTGCAAATGACGTAGGTCGGGGAATCCGCTCCCCAGCGGTGGCATCGTCGCCCCCGGCGACGTGGTTCCGGCGGCGGAGTCCTGGATCATCGCCGGGGGAGCCGGTGGCGGGGGATTATTTAGATGCGCGATGGCATTGTGGAGGATATTGGAGAGCACATCCATCGATCCGTAGCAGTGACCACTGCAGAGGATCGCCCGGAGCGCGACCTCCTCGTCGTAGCCGAGGGACACCAGCCGCCCCAGCGCCTCCTTGTAGACGAAGTCTAGATTCTTGAGGAGGAGCTCCTCCAACTGCTCCTCCGTGCAGTACCCCCATCCCGCCTCATCGCACCCGCCGGGGCCTTGATTGGTGTTCGGATTCCCGAACACCGGATCGGCATCGGCTGGGGAGCCGACCGGGCAGACCGGGAAAGAAGGGGCAGAACCGGGGGCGGCACCGGAGGGGACGGCGGGGGGCACGCCGCCGTCGGCTGTGGCCGAGGCTTCCAGCGGCGCCGAGTGCTTGGCCGCGGCGCGACGAGCCTTCCGGCCGCCGCGGAGCGATCTATCTCTCGAATTGCCGGCCATCGCCGTCAGATGCGTAGGCGTGGATCGCCGGCAGGAGCGGAAGGCAAGGGGAGATGTCGATCGAGGGACGGGGGGAGGAGGAGAGGGGCGGCGAGGGCGTTGGTTTGATGCGGCTTTTGGCGTCGTAGTTATCGCAGTCGCCTCGGCCTTGCTCATGAGCAGGAGGCGGAGGAGGGCATCAAGATTCGTGACGAGTAGATGCGTTCCGAAGGGCAGATTGAACGGGGGATGATGGAGTTGGACGTTGATTCTGTCGAGGAATTATTATTATTATTATTATTATTATTATTATTATTATTATTATTATTATTATTATTATTATTATTATGTTTTTCTTTTATATTATCTTTTACGACTTATACAATTAATTGTTAATTAATATTAATAATCGAGGACAATGACGTCCACGTAATACAAAATATTTAATTTTCGTAATATAGTTTTTATATATTTTTCTCTTTAATATATTATTTTTGGCGATAAATCTGATGGCAACGCCATGGTAAGGGCAAGGGCTTTTTATTTATAATTTTTATTTTATTTATAATTGTTATATCTTCTTTTTTCTAATATTTTTCGCGTTTGTTTATGATAGCAACATCCAATAGTTAACCCCTCTCTCATTCCTCCCCTCTCCTGCTCCTCCACCATTCCTCAATAAAATCCCCAAACAATCTTGCTCAGCCGATTCCCCGCCGCCAGAACCCTAGTGGAGGCCAATCGGCCGGGGACCGATCGGAAGCGGTGGCGAGGGACGAGGAGTCGCCGGAAAGGGTCAGCTGGGGAGTTATACGAGGACGCCAAGAGGATCTCACTGCCGGAGGCATGTAGTGGTAACACCCTTCTCTCCTTTTCTGTTGTCAGGATTCTTCCTCACCTGATTTGGTCAAATGGCTATTTTCCTTGTTATTTCGATGTTGTTTTTTTTCTTCTGTATCGTGAGAAATCGAGCAGAAAAAGATTATTTTTTGTCACACCTTGGCACTTAATTGCTGTGTCACTCATTTATGGAGTAAGGCCCTAGAAATCCTTACTCAGGGTTGTATATGAGGTGAGATAGGTTTGGGGGTAGTGGCTAATTATGCTATGCGACAAAACTGAGTCGTCATTGCAGTTTGGTGTAGTATTTGATATACTTCTTGTTTTGTTCAGTTTGGGAAATTTTCTCTCTTGTATTTGAGTGGTTATATGGATGAGGGATTTCAGTATGCAACCTTTATAAGATACACATCCAGGGCATGTGAGATATATCGACATATAATGCTCCAAATTCTCAGTTGAGAATAGTGTATCTTTAGCAAATTGACGAGAAGTTGAGCATATATATTTTGTAGCTTTCGTGTAATATAATTACTACATAATAAAGTCGGTGGTTACAAATTGTAACGATCATTTCCACTCTAAAAAAAGTCTGGAAATCTCTGTAGGAATCAGTTTAGTCAGTACTAAGTCTGCTTTGGCTTGATGAATCTTTGATTTATGAGAGAATTCTAATAAAAAAATCCTGAATATGCATAACTCAACCAAATAAAGAAACTCAATTTTTTGCAATTAGAAACCATAGGTTTGTGGACTTGTAAAATTGTGGGAGCAGGTTTTGGCAACACATACAATGATACACATTTCATGTAAGTTCTTTTTTCCCTCTTTTCTGATTGTGATTGATTTTTCAGATCAGAATATTGCACTTCTATCGTTTATGCACAATGTGATGCTTTTCTGTTGAATGGTTAACATGTATCCTTAGGATTTTTGAGGTATGTGCAATGAATGAGATCATGGAGAACAATTCTACAAGGGACGGAAACCTTCTGCAAGCAGATTCTGAAGCGATGATTGTGTATATATGGGACATGGATGAGACACTCATCTTGTTGAAGTCTTTGTTGGATGGGACATATTCAAGGGCCTTTAATGGCCTTAAGGATGTGAAGCAAGGCATGGAACTTGGGAAACGCTGGGAGAACCACATTCTTCAAGTTTGTGATGAGTTGTTCTTCTATGAAGAGGTTAACTTTCTTTAGATTCCAATACTCATCTTTCTCTTTCTGTTCACATGGTAATACCTATATTTCTGCCTATTTGTTAGGATTTCTGTTTGCTGGTTTATATTTCGTCATGACTTAATTCAACCTATCACCAATGATGTGCTAGTCATCCTTTTAACTTTCTCAAAAAGAATCTTGACATTGGTAACCTAGAGTGATAAAAGTTATGTGAATAATTTGTGCGCTTACCCACCTGGTATGAATGCAGTATACCACAATTGAACTAATAGTTGTAATCTTGGAATTTGAGCTTCATTTTGTTCTCTAAATTCTATTTTTATAGTTTTAACTCTATTATTGTGAATGTCTTCCGTAAAATCTGAAAAGAATATGCACAAGGATGACTTTGTAAGCTATGCCTTTGACTATTTAACAAAATTTCATTTCTGAACCAACTAATCATATTCATCCATCCTTATCATTCTTTGCGTGGATGTGTCAGTTTATATTTATAGGTCTAGAAGGAATCAAATATTCATGTCTATATGCTCCTAACTTTAACTAAACTGATGTGTTCTAGGTTTTTGCATGCAGATTGAGAATTGTAATGAACCTTATCTCAATTCTCTAATTGAATTTGATGATGGAAGAGATCTATCGAGCTATGATTTCACCAGCGATGGATTTGGTCCTCCGTTTGATTTTATGAGCAAAAGGAAACTTGCATATAGGCATCGCTATATTGCAGAGAAGTATGCACAGGTGTGCTATTTCTGCCTTTTGTTTCTAAATATGACTATTAATAAGTTCTTAAATGTGGGTGATATTAGCAAACCCACCACCATTTTTCTGTTCAAATTTATTTTGGTTTTCCATTTTTTTCATTTATTATACTGTAACAGAAGTTAATTTAAAGTTTAATATCTTTCACTTCTCTCCATTTATCAAGTTTTTGTTTTGTTGCCAGTATTATATATCCTACAGGATTTTATATGCCATATCTTGTTCATTATGCCTTGATACTTGTGATGTCTTACGCTTGGGGATTAGCAATGATCTGATTTTGCAAAATCTAAGAGGTGTTCGTTATATATTGTTTTGGCCATCAAATAAGAATTTTTATGTAAGTCTTGTAGGTAATGATAAGCATATGAATGGATTTGACCAGGTCTGTTTTTACATCCTTATTTTGATTAAGATGTACTTTGTGGACCCTGGTTTAGTTAGGGCGAAACCAAGTACTTCTAAACCTGGATCATTCACCTTCATTTGGTAATTAAACAGAAACACATATATTAGTTTCTTAATTTTGTTTTATTTTCTCCTCAAAAATTTTTGTTTTATTTAATTAGTGTTTCATGTTTAAGTACTTTGGCATCTGTAGTTAACCATAATTAATTTCTGGTTCTTTCAGGGTCTACACAAGGTACTTGATCAAAAGATGATTGAAATCTGGAATGATTTATACACTTTGACTGATAGTTATACAGATGGATGGCTTTCTTCAGGTATAGAGCTGTACGAAGTACGACCATGTTCCGATGCAGTAATGTTTCTATTATGTATCACATCTTCCAGATTTCTCTCTCCCTCCCTCCTTTTGCCTACCTTCAAGTGGGTTATAACAAGTTTCTTTGATGTACCTAAAACACTAGTATTCTAAACAAACTTTTAGAAGTAGATGGTAGCATCTGAATATGCACAACTTTATAGCTCATTCAAAGAATTGGTTAGTTTTGTTAAATTAAGAATGAGATGCTTTCTCCTACCATCCAAATTCAGTCAGACTAAATATACATATGAATAATGACTATTATACACTCATTGTGCCCAACAACAACAACAACAAAGCCTTATCCCACTAGATGGGGTCGGCTACATGGATCATACGACGCCATTCGTTGATTCATGTTTATGAAATTCGACAGGGTTTTACGCTGGCTGTCGGGGCCTAACACAACCCTCCTCCTTTATCATTGTGCCCCTTCAAAAAAAAAAAGTTGCTCAATATTTTATACAACAAACAACACAACAACAACAACAACAAAGCCTTATCCCACTAGGTGGGGTCGGCTACATGGATCATACGACGTCATTCCGCTCTATTAGTAATCAAACCTTTCGGTATTTTATTCACCAATAGATCTTGCTCTATTAGTTCGCCAAGTGTCCGCCTTGGCCTCCCTCTCCCTCTTTTAATCGGACTCCAGATTATTTGATCTACTCTTCTTCCTAGCGCATCTAATGGTCTTCTCTGAACATGACCAAACCATCTCAAACGATTCTCTACCATTTTCTCACTAATAGGAGCCACTCCGACTCGTTCACGTATATGGTCATTCCTAATCTTATCTAATCTTGTATGACCACACATCCATCTCAACATCCTCATTTCGGCTACCCTCACTTTACGTTCATGTTGTCCCTTCATAGCCCAACATTCACTACCATATAACACTGTTGGCCTTATAGCAGTACGATAGAATTTTCCTTTAACTTTATTGGGTACTTTTCTATCACAAAGAACTCCAGTGGCTTTCCTCCACTTACACCAATCAGCTTGAATTCTATGATTAACATCGTCATCAATATCACCATCTTGTCTTACAATTGATCATAAATATTTAAACTTTGTCACTTGAGGAATTATATCCTCCCCTAGCCTAACTTTCAAATCGTTTCTAAGTTGTTTATTTGTGAAATTGATATGCATATATTCTGTTTTATTCCTACTTAAACGAAAACCCTTTGACTCCAACGTATTTTTCCATATTTCCAATTTTGTATTAATCTCTTCTCTTGAATCCGCTAAAAGTACTATATCATCCGCAAATAGCATGCACTTAAGTACCTCCTCTGTGATACTCTCGGTTATAGCATCGATAACTAAGTTAAATAGATACGGGCTTAAAGCTGATCCTTGATGTAGGCCAATTCCTATAGGAAATTCATTTGTCTCACCTCCGGGTGTCCTAACTCTAGTCAATGTCTCATCGTACATATCTTGTATTACCTTAATGTAGGCAACACTCACCCTCTTCTTTTGCAAGGCTTTCCAAAGTACTTCCCTTATAGAGAAGAAAATTTTTCATGTGATGATATAATCAATATAAAAGTTGTTCTCTTTATACATATATGCAAACACACACACGTACATATATGATTACCTTTTAACTTAATTACTTGGTTCGCCAAATACTTTTCAGCTAGAAAGCTAGTCAGCCCACTGATATTTAACAAATAAAATGTAAATGGAAATAAGGAATATGTGGACCCAAAATGGATTCACATACCTTGATAAATAACTTTTAAGATGAATTTATAATAAATTTAGGACTATCATATATCTGTAAATCAACGATAGTCCACATGTGTGGACCTGCGTTGGGTCCACACAATCCTCAGTCCCAATTTAAATAGAGAAGTAAATCTTTATTCCAAATTAACTAACCTAGAATAGGACTAAGCTAGAACAAAATATCTAAATCATTCGTCAAAGCTATTTTCAAATGGGCGTAGCATGGGTTTATATTCACATTAAAGTCCAACAGCTTAAAATAAGTGTTTATCAACAAAGAGAACTACTATGACTTACTACATAAAAAGGATAGTAAAACCATAATTAAAATCTTGTTGTCCTTGTTCTTTTTGTCAGCTAGTCGTGTTAAATCAATATATTCATGCAAATTATACTATAGCGGCTTTCTCATTTCTTGAAATAGTTTCTTGATGTTCCCCTTTGTCTTTTCCATGCTCAACAAGAATTTATTGCTCAAGTGATTTGAAAATTGTCTGATGCTAGCTCTTCCGTACTTATGTTTATTGTCTGCACAGAAATATGATATTCAAATGGTATCTCTGCTAAACTGTCAACTTTTCTCCACATTTTCAAGTTATATATGATCTCATCATTGTTATGAGGTTTCTTTTATTTATTTATTTATTTGAGAAGATCTTAGGTTCCTTCTGTGGACTGCACTATTAATCTTTTTCCCATTTTAGTTCAAATTTGTGGTAGAGGTGCAAAGCTCATGGTATTTTGTTGCTTTGGACTTTGTCTGTTCTTTTTTAGGCCATGCTCTGTTGAAACAAGTGTTGGGTAGAGAAAATGATTCAAAGGCCAAGTCTCTTTTATCTGAAACATCTGACTGCATCACCACAAGATGCCAAGACATAAACATCTTGGTTACTTCAGGATCCCTTGTTCCAAGTCTTGTCAAGTGTTTGCTCTATCGGTTGGATGATGTTATCTCAGCTCATAATGGTTTGTACTTCAATTATTTAGCTTTCTTAGTTTTTTTTTCTCTTGAATTGCACTTATCGTGATATACAGCAAGTTTCTAGCAATATATTTTGCTTTATAAATTCTTTCATCCTCTCCGAACCTTAAGAGCTAAATTCAATTTCAAGGAAACTTGTTTATTTAGTTGAAGAGGATTCATTTAGTTGAATATGAAAGAGATGTCATGGGGATCTGAAGTACATTCAGTACAATCTAGAATTTCCTATGAAGAAGAGGACTCAGAAACAAATCAAATGTTATCATACTTTAACTGTTAACTCTCCATAAAACTTATATATCCTCCATGTTTCAGTTTACAGCTCATGGGATGTCGGAAAGCTCCAGTGCTTCTCATGGATCAAGGAACGCTTTAGTGGTCCAAATGTTCAATTCTGTGTGATTGGAGATGGAACAGAAGAATGTAAAGCTGCAGAGACAATGATGTGGCCGTTCGTCAAGATTGATTTGCAACCTAACAGTTCTCACAGGTTTCCAGGTCTCACTATAAAAATGCTCCAGAGTTACATCAGCATCGTGTATGATGGTGCGAATGATAAGGATGAGGAATGATCAAATTGCCATTCGGTTGGCAACAGGGCCAGCCCTTGTTTTCATTTGCAGTTCAAAGAGCTGAGTCCCATCATAAGCTCAAGTCTCGTTAGTGTGAGGGAATGACATGAATTCTATGTGATCACTGATTTAACTTATCTGTAAATAGTTGCATTTGAACATTCCGAGAAATAGAGCTTTTTCCCTTGCATTCTTGTTCTTCGTCCTCTGTAGTCGACTGGCGTTAGATTAAGGATTCTTGTTATATGACATTTTGGGTTCCTCGTAGCTATTCGGGTATTCTAGGTAGCATAATTCCGGAAATGGATTCATGACAGATGGGCTTGACATGTTGCCACGTATCCGAAGGTATTGCATGGAAAGTTTTATGTTTTTTTAATCAACCGATTTGAGTTTGGTTCATATTCTTTTGTATTTTATTGAATTTTCATAATTTTCCCATGCTCTTAACAACTAAGAAAATTTTCAATTAACGAAAGAATTTTACAGAACTCCGCCTATATTTTATAGCCGGTCCCAAGCCCGGATAAAGGAGGAGGGTTGTGTTAGGCCCCGACAGTCAACATAAAATCATGTCGAATCTTATGAACATGGATCAACGAATATATTGTGTTAATGCTAGGTCGTTACCCGTAAGTAACGCGCTGTACAGCTCGGGTACAGTGATAAGAGAGCAAGAGCCGCTGCATCCTCGCCTGAATGCAGTGTTAAATGAGCAAGGGCTACCGCACTCTAATGGACGGATGCGGTTAAAGAAGCTAGTTCATGAGACTAAGGTCAGATTAGGTTCTTGGAACATTGGGACGTTGAATGGGAAGCGCCTCGAGGTGGCACAAGTAATGGACCAGCGTAAGATTAGTATCTTATGCTTGCAAGAAACTAGATGGGTAGGAGAGGGAAGTAAAGAGATTAGGTTAAATGGTTCCAAACTTTGGTACACAGGTAAGGTAAATGGAAGGAATGGTGTTGGTATTATCGCGGATGCAGAATGGAGGAAGAATGTTGTGGAAGTTAAAAGGATTGAGGATCGAATCATATCCGTGAAAGTAATTGTTGGAAAGGAGACTATGAACATTATTAGTGCATATGCACCCCAAGTAGGAGCAGAATCACATCTCAAGGAGAAGTTTTGGGCAGATATGGAGGGTTTGATTGAAAGTATACCAACAACCGAGAAAGTTTATATTGGGGGAGACCTTAATGGACATGTTGGTAAAGAGGCAGGACCACATGCAAGGGTTCATGGTGGTTTTGGTTTTGGGGAGTTGAATGAGGAAGGACAAACTATTATTGATTTTTCTTTAGCATACGACCTTAAGATTATCAACACTTGTTTTAGGAAGAGAGAGGAACATTTAATCACATACAAAAGTGGAACTCATAGGTCTCAAATCGATTTTTTCTTGATAAGAAATACTGATAAAAGACGTTGCACTAATTGCAAAGTAATTCCTGGGCATGGAGTGACTACACAACATAGATTGTTAGTTCTTGATATGCAAATAAAATGTATAAAACCAAAATCCCGAACAGTTTTTGATCGAAAGATCAAGTGGTGGCAGTTAAAGGGGGAGAAGCGAGAGACTTTTAGAAGTAAGTTATTAGAGGAAAGTGTGTGGGAGTTAGAAGGAGATGCTAGTATCATGTGGAAGAATGTGGCAAAAAAGGTTGAAATGGTTGCTAAAGCCATTTTAGGAGAATCAAAAGGTTTTGGACCACGAGATAAGGAGACTTGGTGGTGGAATGAGGAGGTCCAAGAAAAGGTGCGTAATAAGAAGAATTGTTTTAAGGCGATACACTTGGACAATAGTTCTGACAATTGGGAAAAGTATCGTTTGGCGAAAAGGGAGGCTAAGAAGGCAGTTAGTGATGCTCGTGCTAAAGCATATGAGGGGTTTTATAAGGAGTTAGGGACAAAGGCGGGTGAACAAAGGATTTACAAGATTGCAAGGAATAAAGAGAAGGAGTCGAGAGATTTGGATCAAGTAAGATGCATAAAAAATGAAGTTGGCAAGGTTTTAGTTACTGAAGGAGATATTAAGAACAGATGGGAAGAGTATTTCTATAAGCTATTTAATGATGGATGTGAAGGTTCTCGTTGTGATTTGGAGGACTTGACAGTTAGCGAATGTGAGCTTAATAGGTCATTTTATCGTAGAATTAGAGTCTCGGAGGTTAGCGAAGCTCTTAAGAAAATGGAGAATGGTAAAGCCGTTGGTCCGGATGGTATACCGATTGAAGTTTGGAAATGTTTAGGAGAAAAAGGTGTGTTGTGGTTATGTAAACTATTTAATGAGATTTTACGGTCGAAAAAGATGCCTGATGATTGGAGATTAAGTACATTAGTTCCTATTTACAAAAATAAAGGGGATATTCAGAATTGTGCAAATTATAGAGGGATTAAACTTATGAGTCACACTATGAAATTATGGGAAAAAGTGATTGAGCATAGATTGAGAATGGAGACTAGTATTTCTGAGAGACAATTTGGGTTCATGCCAGGAAGATCCACTACAGAGGCGATTTATTTACTAAGGGGGATGATGGAGAAGTATCGAAGTAGGAGAAGAGACTTACATATGGCTTTCATTGACTTAGAGAAGGCGTATGATCGGGTACCAAGGGATGTACTTTGGAAAGCCTTGCAAAAGAAGAGGGTGAATGTTGCCTACATTAAGGTAATACAAGATATGTACGATGGGGCATTGACTAGGGTTAGGACACCCGGAGGTGAGACAAATGAATTTCCTATAGGAATTGGCCTACATCAAGGATCAGCTTTAAGCCCGTATCTATTTAACTTAGTTATCGATGCTATAACCGAGAGTATCACAGAGGAGGTACCTAAGTGCATGCTATTTGCGGATGATATAGTACTTTTAGCGGATTCAAGAGAAGAGATTAATACAAAATTGGAAATATGGAGAAATACGTTGGAGTCAAAGGGTTTTCGTTTAAGTAGGAATAAAACAGAATATATGCATAGCAATTTCACAAATAAACAACTTAGAGACGATTTGAAAGTTAGGTTAGGGGAGGATATAATTCCCCAAGTGACAAAGTTTAAATATTTAGGATCAATTGTAAGACAAGATGGTGAGATTGATGACGATGTTAATCATAGAATTCAAGCTGGTTGGTGTAAGTGGAGGAAAGCCACTGGAGTTCTTTGTGATAGAAAAATACCCAATAAAGTTAAAGGAAAATTCTATCGTACTGCTATAAGGCCAGCAGTGTTATATGGTAGTGAATGTTGGGCTATGAAGGGACAACATGAACGTAAAGTGGGGGTAGCCGAAATGAGGATGTTGAGATGGATGTGTGGTCATACAAGATTAGATAAGATTAGGAATGACCATATACGTGAACGAGTCGGAGTGGCTCCTATTAGTGAGAAAATGGTAGAGAATCGTTTGAGATGGTTTGGTCATGTTCAGAGAAGACCATTAGATGCGCCAGTAAGAAGAGTAGATCAAATAATCTGGAGTCCGATTAAAAGAGGGAGAGGGAGGCCAAGGCGGACACTTGGCGAACTAATAGAGCAAGATCTATTGGTGAATAATATACCGAAAAGCTTGGTTACTAATAGAGCGGAATGGCGTCGTATGATCCATGTAGCCGACCCCACCTAGTGGGATAAGGCTTTGTTGTTGTTGTTGTTGTTGAAAGAATTTTACAGATCAAATATAATTGGAGCGAAACACTTTTTTTCAGTAGAAAAAGTTATATTTGCTACGAACATTTCCTATGTCATTTTTTGTTACACAATTAGATAAAGTACACTTTACGAAACCATTCGTTTGTAATTTCTTGGCAAGTGGTTGATCCTGCTTGGCCCTTTCAAAGAACACAGACAGAAAGGAAGATGTCACGCAGCCAACAACAAATGACCAGTGCGACCTCGGTAAGAAATCAATATCAATCGTAGAGCTCTAATGCATGACAAGGTGGAGCTCAGTGGAGAAAATCATAGAGCAATCAATCGTCAAAATTTAATCTGCTTGCATGACAACCAATATCAAGCTGCTGAATACTAAAGTGACACTTGATGAACCCAGGTTTTTCTATCACATTAATGTATCATCGTCATTACAAAGTTTTGATTCGTATTTTGTAAGTAGAATTCCTAGACAGATACTATGCCAACATCATTCTTCCCTGGTACTCCAAATTGTGCAATATGTTGCCATTGGCGGCAAAAATTTGTTTCTTCATCGCCATTGCAGTTGGGCGGGTCTTGTACTTGACCTGAAATTTAGGGAACGCTGCCTGGTCAGTGGTAGTGGGGAGTTCGTCTTCCGTGGTCACTACTTCATCCAAGAACTCGTCAGCTACATCCCCGTCATCGTCAATTCGGAGACTTCTTGTGTACCATTTGAAACCCTGGATGGACAAAGGGAACATTAGTAATTTTTGTTCGTTTGCTTTAGACAAATAAATAAGAGATGTCATAATCATATACTTTAGTGGGGTAGACATCTTGCACTGCACTACAGCCTAAAATGTTTGACAAAGTGAAGGAACTTACCCCAAACAAGCAAACATAAGAATATTTTTTATAGATGTCATAACCCAAAGAATACTAATACTAATAAGGAAAAAAGAACATTACTTGGGCCAAAGGGTGCGTGTTCATATATAGAAGAAACTCCAATCTAGTATCCCAATCGCAATCAAGGAAATTAAAGATAAGCAGAGAAAATAATGTTAATAGACTTCTGTTCATAATGCAATCAGACCCTTAATCATAGCCATAAACTATAATCTCAAGTCTCAACAGAGAGACTTGACATATTGATTTATTTTTTTTAGGGAGGATAGAATAGATGTCATAATCATTATATCATAGTAACAACCAACAGGAAAAAGTTTTGATCGCTCCTTGTCATTCCTGGCTCTACATAAAGATTCATCATCATTGAAGTAAGATTCTTAGTACCAACGTTTCTCTTAAGGAAGATAGCCAGCTTTAAGAAATACAGACATTTGTTTCCGAGATGTAATACATGGATGCAACAGGTGCTCCTGTGAAAGAAACGCAACAAATGAAAAGAAGAGTTCTTTGCCCCCAAAAGAAATTTCAAGAACGAAATTCTTTCTTCGTCCAATAACATAAAGGGTATTCTCTCAAAAAATAATATAAAGGGTAATTGGGAATTGGGACTAAACTTACTCAAGCCTGAAAAAAGAGCTCACTTCATGGAATTGAATGTAAAGATGTCTACCCATTTAGCAAAGACACTCCCTGGAATCCCATTTAGAGGTCTCTTGCAGGAATTTCAATGGGATAAACTAAGTCAAAGATGCTTCCTGGAACTTATTCTTGTGATCTATAAGAGGAATGCAACTCACTCCAATATTTGAGCGGAAATGATTTTTAATAGAATGAGTTATCTTTTCTTGTGCAATTCTCAGGCAAAAGTAAATCAAGTCTAAACGCTTGTTAATAGAATGAGTTACATTTCGCTCTTTTTTGTCAAGAACCTGTTGTTCTCTATTTCTAAAACACCCCATTCTGAAAGAAAACAGCATTTGAGAATTGCTTCCTCCTCCAAATCTATCATCCTAAGCAAGCAGGTGGTATCAACTGTTCTATTCCCCTTTATTCCTGGTAAGCAACACGCAAGTTTTATCCATCTGTCATTGTAGTTGAGGTCTAGACATGTGCAGTACGGCATTTAGGATCAACATCTAGGTTATTTGACGAGACATAGTGCATTCATATTCTACTATGTAATTATTTATCCATGTCTGCCTAAATAATTGATTGGATAGTCAGTTTGTCTAGCGCCAGCACACTATTTTCTATCAGACTATTTGTTAACTTGACAGGAGGCATAGATGGAGTTGGTTCACGGTACACACTTACTCTGAACTGTGTATATTATTAGCTGTGGGTGCCTATTTTGTTTCTTTCTTTAAGCTGCTGCTGCTGTGTTGAATTGTTGATTATTACCTTTAGGTGTCTATTCTTTCTTTAAGCTCTGTGTTTTTTTTTTTTTTTGAGGAGGCTCTGTGTTTATTATTACCTTTGGGTGCTTGGTTTAGCTAGTTGGTTTTATTGGATGGCACCAAGTTGAAAAGTCAAGGTAATAAATTGGACAAGTGCTCATAGGTGCATGCCGATCAGGGGATTCAATCAAGAGTCACCAAGTTCAGAAGTTATCTATTCTACTTAGCGGCTAATGGGTTAGTGGAAATTATATTTCACCACTTTTGTCTATAAACCTATGATAGTATTGAGCATATGGAAAGACATGTTAGGACAGTAGCAAGATATTATCTTTATCCCGCATGACAGAGAAACAGAAAACGGAAAAACGAAAGAAAAGAAGTTTTATTGAATGGAAAAGAGAAATGTCCTCCTAAGAAATGATTCAACTCTCGAGACAAGGGAAGCATGGAAGAAGAATAACCACAGATCAGCCTCAAAACACATTCAGGCTGCCAGCAGACATATATATATATATATATATATATATATATATATATATATATATATATTTGACACTAGTTACAATTAATTCGAGATACACCATCTCAATCAAGAACGTCAACTCACTACCTTCAAGGTTTTCTTTTTCTTTTTAAAGATTTTAAGTATAAGGAAAGATGAAAATCTGCAGATTTTACCATGGTAACCTAAACACACAAAGGGGAACATGACAAGGTCAGAAGGGTCTATAGGCACCCAAAAACACAATATCTTTCAAGAATATTAGTCCATCTATCTCCCTTTATTAGAAGCTGAGCCTCTAAGCTTTAACCTGATCTATACCAGCAAGTGACGAGAATCAAGAATCGTATGGAACTGGCACACTTTGTAACAAGAAAATCAGTAACATAGTTTCGACCCAGTTGCAACTACCATCATCATTCTGAAATCAGAATGCATGCTATCGGTAATGCGCAAACTCACCTACAAAGTTAGAAAGTGCTAATTTTTCATCTAGTGCTACTAGCCTTTTTTTCTCGATCCCGAGCGAACCTTGTCAGATCCCAAGTAATTTTTCTAACTCTACGACTTGCTTAATAATTCCTAGCTTTAAAATGCGTGGAAATCTACAATTTACAGTACTTCCAGAACAGGCAACACAACAGCAAGATTCGAGTAGAACTTCAGTTGACATCATCCGTGCTGCTCAAACTCGGAAGTCCACGAGCCTTCGTAAGCGAACGAGGGAAAAGGAAGAGGGGCAGTGGAAGAATCAGTAACCTGGACGCCGCCCTGGTCGCCGAGATCGCAGGGAACGACGACGGGGCCTTGGACGGGCCTCTCGACGACGACGGGAATCTGGACGCCGAAACCTTTGACCGCAGGACCACCGCGCGTGCCGCCCGCCTCGCCGTGCTCGTCCTCTCCGGCACCGGCACCGGTATCGGCGGCGGCGGCGGCGCCTCCGTCCCCGTGGGCGTCGTCCTCCCGCGCGATGCCGAGTAAGCCAGCGATCTTCCGGAGGAATCCCATGGGGAATCTCAGAGAGAGAGAGAGAGAGAGAGAGAGAGGGATCTGAAGCGGCCGGAGGAGAAGGGGAAGGGGGTCGTATAAATACTGTGCAGCGTTTGGTTGGTGCCTGGTGGGTTTTGCTTCCACTGCAACTATTGGGACTTTGGCTATTTTTTTTTCTCTTTTTTTCCTTTTTTTTTCTTCCATCAGCAGTGGAAGTGGAAAATTTAGGATTTTTTCTATTAATATATCTGGGGAAAATGATAAATACTTTTTAAAATTATTCTTTGGATGCTTTTTGAAACTTTGCAAAAGGAAAATATAATATAGGGAACTAAGAGAAATATGTACAATTTTATTTATATGGTAACAAATTAATCTTAAATTTCATGAAAGGATAAATCTTTTAATAGAAAATTAAATTCAAATGTGTAGAAAGTGAGCTAGATTTATGTATGACCACCACAAGATTGTGGGCCCAGGAAACAAAATATGTATCATAAGGAAATCACAGTTTTATCTACTTCTATAAATGTTCAAAACCGCTTGCTATTATTTGGAAAGAGTTTGTTTTATTACACTCAAAAAAATGAAAATTTTAGATCCCTTACAATAAATAAAATATTTGATTTTTTACTTAAACTTTGTTAAACTATGAGATATATGTTAATTTATTTTGCTATCCAATTACAACTGGAGGTGCATTATTATGTTTTACCTCTATATTTTTTTCCCAAAATTTGTGGACCTAGTTCTCATTGTTATGTTTATTTCTACTTTTGTCCTAAAACTTGTCTGCTTAGCTTTCAGAATCTTATCATTATGAAGTGTGGATAGTTGTATATATGCTTTTCATATATATATATATATATATATATATATATATATATATATATATATATATATATATATATATATGAAAAAAATGATTATGCTATCCCTTGGATTATTATACTCCTATTAATCATCGTCTATTTCATGATTGATGGTGGATAAAAATTTGTCCAATTAATTAAGTCACCATTCATCGTAAATTGAATAATAATTAATAAAGGTATGATGGTGTAAATATTAAATTATATATACAATAACAACAACAAAGCCTTATCCCACTAGGTGGGGTCGACTATATGGATCATACGACGTCATTCCGTATTCGTTAATCCATGTTCATAAGATTCGACATGATTTTACGGGGCCTAACACAATCCTCCTCCTTTATCCGGACTTAGGACCGGCTATAAAATATAGGCGGAGTTAAATATTAAATTATATATATTTATATAAAAGATTATGCATTAATATTAGGCGCTATTTGGTTACGGATTAGGAGGTGGATTAAGGAGATATTCATTAGAATAGAGTCAAAATAGTAGATTAGAATTAACAATAGACAAGTCATGCATAATTCACGATGAGTGTTTAATCTTGTCGGGTGATTATTTTTCGAGTTTTTGTATTCTACACTTTCGACGAATTACAGATAATTTGTTGACGGCGCAAATAATCCATTCGTACGTGTGGATTACAAAACCTTGACTCCAGATTAAAAGTTTGACATCCAAAGAGCACCTTAAATCTTGGATATTCACAATGAATACTACCATTGAAGTATGTGTATTATATACTCCACGAGGGGGGGGGGGGGGGGGCGTATTAGCTGTGACAATGTCACCTAACTTGGGATAAAATTTTGTATAATGTATGTAACACATATCCTGGTAATATTCTCGCCTGATTCAAGGACGTACGTCACAACTCACACGTGGAGATTTCTTTATTCTTAGATGCATGGATAATGGTCTTCATTTGCAACTAATTTGAATACAATTTTTCAACCCAATGTGATTCATGACATGACCCATTTGCTATCAGTAGAAAACGACCTTCAATGTAGCATTTGTAAAGACTCGTTCCTCATTTTATTTCCTTTGTTGTTCGTATGGGAAGTGATATCTTTTTTATATACACAGGAAATAAAATGATTTATTATCTTTCCAACGTGATGATTTTAATATTTAGTAATTTGAATTTAATCTTTGCTATTAGTTGAGCCAACGTGGATTAAAGTGAGACTTGGTTTTGTCCCAAATAGAGATGCAAGAAAGAGTATTCTTTATTTTTTTAAAATGAAATTGAACAAGTTGGTTGGATTGATAAATTATTAGTTTTTTTTTTGTTAAGCAAAGTCTTGAATTTTAATTATGTAGAATATCTCCGATAACCTCAAGCAATAAATTTATTCCTTGAAGTGTAGAATTTTTACACAAAAAAAAAGATGCATAAATAACTTGGGCTACGTTTATTCGTCGGAAAGCAAGTTTGATTATGTAGGAAAGAATTGTCTTGTATTTTTGTTTCATTTTGTTTATGAAATATAAAAGGTTAGGTTGTGATAAATATTTGGGAGAATTTTTTTTTCTCCATAATCTCAAAAAAGTTTACCAATTTTTTTTCCACGTCTCTTTGATCTCAATTTATCTCTGCCATTTGGTTTCGTCATATCTTGGACTTCTTTACATTAATTTTATGTCACGTGTGTCATTTGGTTTGGACTTTCTCTATACACGTGGCCAAGTATTCAAGAAGCTTATCGGTATTCAACTATTCATAAAGCTTTTTCTTCCAAATATTCTTAGCCTGGAAATATATACTTTAAAAATATTTAATATTTATGGTATTTTCTTTTCAAATTAGTAAATTTTAATTATAGACATCAACAAAAGCTTGTTCTGTTAAATTGGATCTTTGCTGCAATGGGTTGAATTCTTATCTTCTTGGGCCAGTTATCTGTCATATGGGCCTCGAGGTCCATGATCTCATACTGAATCGATCTTATTGGGCCTTTCAAGTTTCAAGCTTGTGTTTGACCTTTTAGTTTTTCATTTGGGATATAAATTGACCTTCTACTTATATTGTACAATCAATATACAAGTAACGTATTAGAATCATTAAATGATGATTAAGATCCAACTTCTATTAAATATAGTACTAATTTATTAGATTTAATCTCAATCATATAACCATCATTCAACGATTCAAATTCATACATGCAGGTTGATTGTACAACTTCTGATTATATATTACATAAACCCATATGGATTAATGAAGGTGTAACACTCCTTAGGCTTTGATCTACTCGCGCGCTCTCTCTTCTCTATCTCCTCTTTGTCTCCTCTCACGCTCTCTCTCCCCTTCGATCTGCACTGTCGTCTCCGCTCTCTCTCTCTCTTCTCTCCCTCGATCGTCACTCTTCGTCCCCGATCTGTGTCGCCACTTTTCCTACTTGCTTCCATCATCATCGCCACAAATCTATGAGTGCCACCTATCTGCGAGCACTGTGAACTTCGTTCCTACTTCTCTCGCATGTTGTCGTCGCCGATCGCCTCATGCTCCTCTCCAAGTATCGTCGATGCGCCGGATCTGCAACCCCCTACGTCTTCTCTCTCCCGCTCTTTCTCCCCCTTCCTCCGCCATACGTCCCCGATATGTTGATCCGTCATCCGTTGTGTCATCGTCCTCTGCGTTGATCCTCCTCTTTCTGATTCGTCGTTGATCGCCTCATCCTCCTCTTCGAGCGTCGTCAACGCACCCAATCTATGACTCATGCGTCCTCCCTCTCCCCCGATTGGCGACGGCAACGACTCTTGGTCCAGGGGAGAAGAAGACCGGGCAACGGTCAGCTCTTCTGTTGGCAATAGAGAGATGAGAGAGAGAGAGAGGAGAGTATGAGTTTTGATCTTGACCATTCGTATAAAATGGATGGTTTAAATTTGGGTGTTCCATAATGTTTCATCTAATGGGTGTTACACCTCACTTAATCCCATATATATATATATATATATATATATATATATATATATATATATATATATATATATATATACTTCATCTTTGGCCCTCCATTTTAGATGAACTGCTGAGATTAAAACTACCAATCACATATGAGAAATTACCTTTCTCTACTTTCCCTATATTACGGGTCTACATCCCTAACGATATGTGTCCGCCTAAAGATGGAATTTCGGGTAGCCCGCACGACCTGGCACGCCATCGGCCTGCCCAAAAGCCCCGTCGGTTCGACCTAGCATGGACACAGCCCTTGAAGGAGAAAATGGGCCATGTTGTGCCATTCTTTGTTGGGCCGACCATCCACACCGTGGACACGACATGACTCGGGCACGATCAACATGAACCCGGCATGACACGATCCATTTTGGTACGATTTTTTTTTTGCACCAACACCGACCGCGTATGGTGCACAAACACGACACTGTCGACACACACTAAGATCACATGGCCTGCGTTATTTCAATTTGACAACACATTAACGGGCGGGTTCACAGACGCGCCACTAAAAATGGACAACACGAGCCATATTAAAAGGAATGTGGATCGTGTCGGATTTTTTTTATTACTCTCCGGCACCTATAACACGTGGCTGAACGCCTCCTTCTTCTTCACACTTCCTCCTTTTCTTCCCCACATGGCCACATCACATGACACATCCCTCATTTTCTTTCTCAATCTCCTCTTCTCTTATGTTCTCTCTCTCAATCTCCTCTTCTCTCATTAAATAATTAAGATAGCATTATCACAATAGTCGCTCTTAAACCCATTTTGAATGATATTGTCTTTTCACTTGAAATTGATCTAAATAGCGGCTATTGTGAGTATGCTATCATAATTACTCAATGAGAGTTTGAAAATATTAATTTATATTTTATACAGCTACAATTGGCTCGGAGCAGGGCAAAAAAGTTCAAATGAAAAAAAAATTAAAAAAAGAAAGAAAGAAAAACAAGACATCAGACCTAGCACGACCCCGCTCGGCCAGCTCGATCAGGCGCGGCTCGGACTGTGTCGGGATAGAAAATGGACTGTGTGGTACGGCACGTTCCATTTTTTAAACGAGCCATGTCGATAGTTGACCGGCCTGGGCACGACATGACACGACCCGTTTCTCCACCTCTATGTCCCCCTAATCATCAAGAAATGTCACCGCTGCCATGAGACACCACAACTAGGAGTTCTCGCTCGATCTCTCAATGAGACTCATGCCATCAAGCCTTCGCCGCCAAGACGTAGTGTTGTTGCTATGCACCTTCCCTCTTGCTGTCTCTCAATCATTTTTGTCAGGAGATGCAACCTTTGAGCGTAGAAGTTCATGGGGGCATGTCATGGCAACCGTCACCAGTGAGAGCCAACTTTCTCCTACTTGATATGCGAAAAGAAATCATGGATTAAATCTTTAATCTTGTATGCTTGTCCTATGTTGTTAAAGAATGTGTGTCCTTAATTCTTATAAAACGAAATATTGTGGTTGGAACTTAAAGTGATGCATTGATCTTCTTGTTATAATAATGCAAATAATAATTTGATATACATCATGCTCTATTTTAAAAAAAATACTAACTTGTCACGGTGACAAATCTAAGCGAATATATAAAAACATCAAAGCATGTAAGCAACTCTCCTTTCGGCAAGAACAGTTTTGCTTGGATGGTCAATTAAGTCTGTTAGGTGAGAGGGAGCGGAGTCTTGACGAAATTCATATGGCTACTAAAGACGTGCAATAGGGGATCTCGATAGCTACGATGACGAAAGCTTCATTTTACTCTTCTGCAATAGAGATGGGAGGAGAGACGAATAATAGGAGAGAGAAGAGTAAACACTTTTCCATATCAAATAAGTGGTTTCAATTTGGATTCTGGATGTCTCAACTAAAATTAACTATTGATATGAAATCGTTTCGCAGTAAAACACTTCTAGGGCATTCCAATTCCATTAAAGTCATATGGATTTACTATCACGGACGTGCTCCACAAATATCATTTTAACATAATCTTGCCTTTAATTAGCGTATTAAGTTAGTTTGGATGCTTATATAGGCATGTAGCAATTAACTTTTGGATTAAAGCATAATCATAATTAAATTATTAATAAGCATTATAAAGAAATTATATAAGTTTATTATGAATAAATTCTAATATTTGTAAATATTATAGTGAACATGTTTAACTATGATTAAATACGGTTAATTATAGGTTTAACATTAATTTTTAACAAAATGATATGATTGGACCTTTATTTCAACCAATAGAGTTTCAAGCAGCTTAAGTAGGCACCTCACCAGCTGCTTTAAAATATATTTTTCTAAACCGCCATATGACGTGCTAAAATTCTGAAAAAAATATATAAATAATTTATTCTTATTATCTGTAAGCCGAAAAATTTCCAAGATTAATGCAAATAATAATTTGATATACATCATGCTCTATTTTAAAAAAATACTAACTTGTCACGGTGACAAATCTAAGCGAATATATAAAAACATCAAAGCACGTAAGCAACTCTCCTTTCGGCAAGAACAGTTTTGCTTGGATGGCCAATTAAGTTTGTTAGGTGAGAGGGAGCGGAGTCTTGACGAAATTCATATGGCTACTAAAGACGTGCAATAGGGGATCTCGATAGCTACGATGATGAAAGCTTCATTTTACTCTTCTGCAATAGAGATGGGAGGAGAGACGAACAATAGGAGAGAGAAGAGTAAACACTTTTCCATATCAAATAAGTGGTTTCAATCTGGATTCTGGATGACTCATCTAAAATCAACGATTGATATGAAATCGTTTCGCAGTAAAACACTTCTAGGGCGTTCCACTTCCATTAAAGTCATATGGATTTACTATCACTGACGTGTTCCACAAATATCATTTTAACATAATCTTGCCTTTAATTAGCGTATTAAGTTAGTTTGGATGCTTGTATAGGCATGTAGCAATTAACTTTTGGATTAAAGCATAATCATAATTAAATTATTAATAAGCGTTATAAAGAAATTATATAAGTTTATTATGAATAAATTCTAATATTTGTAAATATTATAGTAAACATGTTTAACTATGATTAAATATGGTTAATTAGAGGTTTAACATTAATTTTTAATAAAATGATATGATTGGACCTTTATTTCAACCAATAGAGTTTCAAGCAGCTTAAGTAGGCACCTCACCAACTGCTTAAAAATATATTTTTCTAAATCACCATATTATGTGCTAAAATTCTGAAAAAAATATATAAATAATTTATTCTTATTATCTGTAAGCCAAAAAATTTCCAAGATCAGATCCATTGCCGAAGAGGAAATTCGACAAGTTTGTTGGGTTAAGGTGAATCTGCAGATCCGAAATTGACCTTCAACTTCATGTGATCATATCTTTGTGAGTAGTTGTTCATAAATCTTGAAATTGTGCATGGTTCATCCTCTCGGCGTTAGTTTTCCATGACCACAAGAGTTTATAAAAATGACTTTTGTAGAGAAAATTATAAACCTAGCACCGTAGGTCGCTCACTCTGTCCCGAGTCAGAGATAGGTCCGCCTTGTAGATTGGAGTATGATTAAGATAAATCGAATTAGGGTTTGAAATTTATACATGTTAAATTTACTTCACAAGGGTTCGGTGAGAAGTAGAATCATCCAATTTGGATACGTAGATGTGGATAAATGAAATTTTCATTTCATAGTAAGTTTTCTGTCAGGTTCAAGGACATTAACAGAACATGATCCGAATTGACTATTTTTGTTATAGAGTTATACAAGGAATTAAATTTTTTAATTTTTATGACTAAAATATAGGGAAGTCTAGTTTTCGGAAAAATTATTATCTAGTTAAATAAGAAAGTGTAAAGAAACATATAAATTAATCTTTTAGTGACACATAGTCTATTAGAACACAAACCCTATGTCGGACTGCCTTGGATTTTATGACTTGATCATTTGGAATTAGTAAATGAAGTTTAGGGGTTGGAAACCTTAGTAAGTCTAGTTTCTAATTAATCTAGAATCATAAGATTTACTCATGTGGTTAAGAAATTATGAATTATGTATTGAGAATCACTCAGTCTAAAATCCTGAGACAGCACTTAGTTAAGTTTCAGGAGATTGGATAGTCATAAGTAGTTGAAGTGTGTAATAGCCTATGGACATAGACACCTGAGATTGAACAATAAATATTTAAAAGAAATTACATGCATTCTAAGGTGTATAATTATTCATGCATCATGAGCGTGCATTGCATAGTATTTTTACTAGTGATAAAAAAGTAAAAAGATATTAGGAAACCAACAAGCTACAAGTAAAATGAGAAAAATCTAGTAAGCCTCCTTGAAAACATAAAGTACAAGGCGAGTGGGTAAAATTACAACATAGCAAAATATTATATGTTAGTTCTTTTATTTATGGTATTACCTCTAGCAAAGATTATTATTATTATTATTGAAACATATCTTGAGTTATGAAAAGTATTTATGATATGTTTCAAGGATTTCATATGAGATGGAGTAACATCTTACACAAAAATATTTTCAAGGAACAATATTTGTGAAGTGAAAATAAATTTTACTTGATAATGATATGTGATTATGACATGTGTATTTTGATATTATTAAACTACATGTGTTCATTAGCCATGCTGTTTGAAAAAGATCTTTGGAACCGCATTCAATATACATGAAGCCTTTGGGCGTATATCAGGTGTCTTTGCCCTTTGGGGGCTGCTCTGCGTACATGTATTGACCCATGATTTATTATGCGTATCCGAGACTCTTGATTGTGAAGCTCTACTTAACTATATGACGCACAATCATAGAGGAATATGTATTGACACATTATTTGCTCTACGTATCTGAGACTTTTGATTGTGAAACTCTGTTTAACTGTATGACACACAATCATACAAGGATATGTATTGACCCATGATTTGCTCTACGTATCTAATACTCTTGATTATGAAGCTCTGCTTAGCTGTATGACACGTGATCATAGAGGAATACGTATTGACCCATGATGAGTATGTGTAATGACATATGTGTGGAGTTTAATTATGAATATGATGATATCTTGAATAATTTATATTTATGTAAAAGTTTATATTATTTGGAAAGTTATGTTATATGAGTTATGATTTATATATTTTCTCGTATGAAAGAAATATGATTATTTAAATGTTATATGCACTCGTATTGTTCCCCTATGTTGTACTTTTATTTCACTCACTGAGCAAATGATTGTTGCTCACAGTACCCATTTTAAATTTTTTTGATACTCGTAAGTTCTCGAGTTGAGTCGACTCAAAACTTGCTTTTGATGTATATAGAAGAGGTCAAACCGTCGGAGCACTGTTATTTTTCTTTCACATTTGTTTTTAAAAGCATGTATGTAATAGATAAACTCGATAGTTGTACTATAATTTATTAGAATCATTTTGTAGGGTTGTATAAAATTTGATCATGAGGGGTGTTATATGTGGAACGGTTTGTGAAATAATAATGATAATGTGCGAATGTGATCTCTTATAACTTTTATTTAAACTTCGATGAATATATAAATGCATCTATTGTATGTATTGACAAACGGCATAAAATAATTAAGGGAGGAGGTTTTGTCGATTTTATTTTTAGAATTTCTAAATAAGATTAAAGGAGATAATAATTATGATAAGTACTTAGTCACGGAATGTGATGTGACATTTACCTAAAATAGTTTATACGATTGTGATGTAATATTTGCTTGAACCAACCAACGAAGTTTAATTGATTTATTTCCTTCTTGAACCGGTTCAAACCTAGCCCTCCTCAGAGAAAAGACCGATCCCCTTTCTCTTTGATCCTCGTCTAATCCCCATGTTGATTCCTCTCCCTCATTTCGATGCTTGATGAAACTTCTCACGATGAAGACGAACCCTAGCTTGACGGAGCGCCTTATCCTCTGACCTCATAGCTTTGCCCTCGCCTATGCCTGACTTCTCATCACCTTCGCACGACGAAGGTAATCCCGAGTCTAATGTTGTGTCTTCCTCTTTTGCCTTATCACTTCACTGAACTTCGCCCATGCAACCTCATGTCTCATTGATTCGCTCCTCTTGCCTCATCGTTGACTGAGAAGTTTGAAGCACATGGACACCATATGTCATGAGAGACATTAGGAGGAAGATCAATTATCATTTTGATATATTTAATAATATATTAGAGATTTTTTTTGGACATCATGAATGAATCTGTAATAAATTTTTCATAAGACATGGTTATTTAGAATTTAATGTTTCTGTATGTTACTATTGATTCACTCTAGTAAAGGAAGAAAAAATGATTTGTAATAATGTTGGCTAAGGCAATGCCATATGGTATGCATGCCAATTTACTATTTTTCCCTGATACAATGTATTTTTTCTCGATACAATGCATAATATTCTAGGTCCCAGGTTATGAAATTGCTTTTTTTCATTTGTCTTGAACCTGACTTGCCGAAACTTCAAATATGTCAACTGCAATAGAGACACAAAACAATGCAATATATGTTGGTCAAAGTTTAATGACATATAAAATCATATTTTGATGAAACAAATCTCAAAAGATTAAAGTTAAAATGCAAAAAAAGTTTAAGAAAAAGAGATAACTTTATACACAAATTTTGATTACATAATTGACTATGATATAATTATCTTTTAGATGAATGATACACATCAAAATTGTAGATAATTCTGTTAGATTTTTTATAGACTCCAAGATCATCTAATTTGAATATCTGTGCAGAAAGTTATGATCAAAATAGTGCAGATGTGCGGTTGACCGGCCTCACAGTCAAATGAACAGTAACGATAAAATTTGAAGGAGAAATTTGTGGAGCAAATTTTGGATGAATTTCTCACACACTGAAGGCTATAAAAGGAGTGCCAAAGTCAAAGGAAAATGTACACTTTCACTCATTAAAGAAAAACTTCAAGTTATCAAAGAAAGATTATTTCTTGAAGTTTTCATTTCATAGATTTCTCTTCTTTCTCTTCTCTTCTTATGATCACATAATTGTAAAAGAGAGAAACACTTTTGTTTAAAAAATTGAGAGAGATCTTATATAAAAGAGGTTCAAAATCTTACTTCTTGAGCGAAAGAAATAGATTAGCTTCATTGAAGGAGAGGTGTGTCTTACCTCTCGAAGCAGAGAAAAGGTGGTGGTGTAAAGGATTTTCTTCATTACCCCATTTGGAACAAAGTAAGTGATTAGTGAAATTTCTGACGATCTCGAGGTCGAGAAGTCGGAGCGGGAACGTAGGCCAAAGTGTGTCCGAATATCGTCAACAACCACCGTGCGTTTGCGTTTGATTCTCTCTCTCCTCCTCTCACATTGAGTTTGATATGATATGAATTGCTTTATTTTAAAAGTTTTAAAGAATTAGTTTTATGCTTTCGCAATGTATTTTTGTGAAATTGACATTTTTTATTGAACACCAATTCACCCCCCCCCCTCTTGGTGCCCTTTGGGATCCTACAATATATTGGTTCAAGTGGTCTTAAGTCTTAGTATCTTACAATATTTCGATTTTTTGCTTTTTGTTTATGACTTTGGCATCACACCACTTCCAAGTCCTATGGCGAGAGAGCAAACTTCTTGGACTTATAGCTTTCTTTTTTCTTGTCACTGGTTGAACATTGAGATTCAGAAGAAATTAATCCATTTGATGTGTTGAGTCGTGTTGTACTTTTGTTATATTGTTTCAAATTTGATAGTGCCTAGAAGAAGAGACTGTAGATGCTAATTGTGTTCTGCTCATGATTTATGAATTGGAAACTCTTTGTTGGTGAATGCTTGGAATGGTATTGGACAATTTAACAATTAGGACACATTAAACACTCAACTCAAATATGATTTTTTATGTTATAAATTTTCACCTCTTTATTCTATGATAATTAATATATAAATACAATAGTGCTACAAAAATTTAACATAGTTGCCAAATAGTTGAAGTGTATAATACACTTTACATACCAAAAACTCACAAATATAAGGTAATTAGAGCGGTGAAGCTATAGATCACCGTAAAAAAAAAGTTCGAGATCTAAAAAAACTAGAAAAGTCAAATATTTATGCTCGGGGGTCATCCATGTGTAGGAGGACGATGTAGATCATCAAAGGAAATTCGGAGGACGGATGAAAGATGTAGGAAATCAACCTTTTAAGGACCAAAACTATAATCAGAAAAATTGAATTAGCAGAGAAGGATGGAGGTCGGGAGAGAGTAGATGCAAGGTTTTCAAACTCGAGAGTCTACATAGACTCATTTTATGTTAGGTAAACTCGATACGTAAACTAGAGATGTAAACTCGTAGAGTTTACGTACAAGTTAAAAATATATTATACCTTAAGTAATTTTAGTAATAATTGTTTTCATACACCATTGTTAAGCTTAAAAGTACCTAATTCATACATTTATACACCTAAAATAAATGATGATTCATCCTAAAATAACAAATAATTCAGTGTGGACTAGAACATTGCACTACAACATAAAGTCAAATAAACTAGTGCACATTATGTTGTAACAAAAATTCAAATAAAAGATCAATTCACATTAAAAAAAGAAATAAGGTTTATTCAATTCAAATTCAACTAAATCACATAAAATATCATAATGATAAAAATAGTTAAGCCAAATGAAGTCAATTAACTACACTAACTAAAAACAAAGAAATCATATTATAAACTTGAATCATTGAAAATGAAGAGTGAAAAATATGTTGAAGCACTTGGAATATATCTACCAAACTCTTAGATCTTCTATACAAGTTTTCATTCTAATTATACCTTTAATGTCAATACAATACCCAAAATTTTCTAGCACTGATTCTACTCACGAGTTCATCCGAGTTTACCGAGTTTATCGAGTCCACTCGCGAGTCCAGCCGAGTCTACCTTCCCATCCAAGTTTACACCGAGTTCACTCGATTTGGGTGGTAGTGTCTTGGAATCGTACGATTCCACGAGTTAAACTCACGATTTTGAGAACCTTGAGTAGACGTATTTTGATATAGTCCCCTTCGAGCTCGAGGGTGAAGTTGTGAGGCCGGAGGACAAGGCGCGTTCTGACAGACTAAGGTTTGTCTCCATTGTGAGAAGTTTCGAGCGTCGAAGTGATGGAGAGGGGATCAAGGGAGAGTAAAAAAGAAAGGGAACGATTTTTTTTCTCTAAGGAATGTTGGGTTTAATCGGTTCGAGAAGTAAATAAATCAACTAAACTTAGTTGGTTGGCTGGTTCAAGCAGATCTTACATCACAATCGTATAACTAGTTTTAGTTAAATCTAAGGGGCCAGTCGGTTGCACGCTCGTTACATATAGTTTGATTGTATAGTACTTAACCTCTCTCTCTCTCTCTAAAGTTTTGCATACATGCGGAGCAATATGGAACGTTGATATCAAGATCAATGACTGATGGACAAATATCTCTTCTCTCTTCCTCTTACCAAGTTTCACTACTCCCTTTTCGTCTCATGCTAAAGAAATCGCACTGCGCGTTGCCGCATCCCTCTCTCGCACTTTGTTCCCTCTCCTCTACAAGATCTCTCTCTCCCCCCTCTCTCACTCTCCATTTCAATTTTATTTCTGATTCTAAATCATCATCATTCTGCTTCAAGGTCTCTCTCCTTTCTTCTTTGATTCAATGACATCTCCATGAGAAAAAGAGAAGAGCACTCACTCACTCTCTCTCTACCTCCTTTCTTCGCTGTACACAACACACAAAGAGAGAGAATGTGAGTGCAAGTTTGTTGCCAGATTCCACGACGTTCTCTCTCTCTCTCCATTCTTCTTTGCTATATACCACAAAGAGAGAGAATGTGATTGCTGCCAAATTCGATGACGTCTCCATGAGAAAAAGAGAAGATCGTCCATATAGTTTGATTGTATAGTACTTAACCTCTCTCTCTTCTTCTTCTTCTTCTCTCTCTTTCTCTCTCTCTCTATATATATGTATATATATATATGTATATATATATATATATATGTAGGGATTAATGTATATGCTGAGCACCTAAAGTTTTGCATACATGCAGAGCAATATGGACCGTTGATATCAAGATCAATGGCTGATAGACAAATATCTCTCCTCTCTTCCTCTTACCAAGTTTCACTGCTCCCTTTTCGTCTCATGCTAAAGAAATCGCACTGCGCGTTGCCCCATCCCTCTCTCTCACCCCGTTCCCTCCCCTCTACAAGATCTCTCTCCATTTCAATTTTATTTCTGATTTTGAATCATCATCATTCTGCTTCAAGGTCTCTCTCCTTTCTTCTTTGATTCAATGACGTCTCCATGAGAAAAAGAGAAGAGCACTCACTCACTCTCTCTCTACCTCCTTTCTTCGCTGTACACAACACACAAAGAGAGAGAATGTGAGTGCAAGTTTGTTGCCAGATTCCACGACGTTCTCTCTCTCTCTCTCCATTCTTCTTTGTTGTATACCACAAAGAGAGAGAATGTGATTGCTGCCAAATTCGATGACGTCTCCATGAGAAAAAGAGAAGATTGTCCATCGGCCATTGATCAACCGTCCACAGTTGTTCCGCATGTATGCAAAACTTTGAGTGCTCAACATATACATTAATCCCATATATATATTATTATTACTTTTTCCAAAAAATATTAAGGATTTTCTAAGCTATAATGAGGGGAATATTCCGGAGATGATGAACATGCTATGATGCGAAACACACTTTATATGACTTCATACAAAATATATTTTATTAACAAATTATTTTTCTTAGCACGTTCTAGCACTTCAAATACATTTCCCCCCTTTCTCAATATTTGTTGCACCTAACCTTAGTTTGTTTTTATTCTTCTACGAGCTATGTTGATTTCCTTTTACTTTGAACCTTTAAAATTTGTCTAATAATATATTAAGATAAAATATCGGGATCGTCGTAGTTAATCTTACATGAATAAGAATATCTTCGCATGAGAAGTAACTAGAACCTTTTAACAAAAAAGGGGGTTTATACAATTTTAAAATCATTGCCCTATTTCATTTTTCCTCTAAGAACCATCTCGTTGCCTTAAAATCTAAGAGCTCATCAGCATATATGAGAAGAACACATACACACAAAAAAAACAGAAGGAGTAGGAGGAAGGAGATGGACTAGAAAGACAATAATCCAATTGGAAAGGGATAAGAAGGAATATTTTCTTAAAAAAATATTAAGGACTAAGGTAAGTAAATGAGATAAATATGAATGTGTTGACTTTTTTTATTGAAATATTAAGTTTTTTTTAATACCAACATGGGTCTGCATTGTCTAGAAATATCTTAGGATCAAATATTGGATCGTCATTGTTAATCTTACATGAATGAGAATACCTTTGCACTAGGGGTAATTAGAGTTTTTTTGACAAAGATGGGGAGGTGTATACAATTTTAAAATCCTTGTCCTGTTCCATTTTATCCTCCAAGGGGCCGTTTGATTGCAAGATAAAATAAGGAATACATATTTATTTTGATGAATATCGCCAAACAGATAGGAGAATAAGGATATAATGATGAAAATGCATTTTAGATGAAATCACCTTGAAAGTCGTGATACGATCATTATATTATTGCAAACAGTGAAATTTTTATTCCATCAAAATGAAGGAATACATATATTCTAACCGTTTTCATTTTTTTATCATTTCTTTTATTTTTTTTCTAATTTAACCATATATTATTATATTGTTATTTTTATAATAATAATAATGATTAAATGTCAAGTATTTATAATAAAATATTTTTATTATTATAAAATAAAATATATTTAAAATTTATTCTTATCGAACCAAATAAAGGACAAAATAATAATATAAGAAGAATATTATTTCTTCTGAATAAAATTTTTTATTCTCCAAAAAGTATTCTTCGCCCAAATGAGCCCAAGAGCCATCTCTAAGGCCTATTTGGATGCAATTACGAATAAGTTTTCTTAATATGTTAGATACTACTATGCATATAACTCAACAAGAGCAACGTGTTCCTCCCCAAGTCAAGAACTCATTACTTTCATTTTTTTCTCTATCTCACATCAATTGATGTAGGATCCATTTGAGTTACAAAGAAATTCATTTGATAAAAAAGTGAGAATAAAGATATTAACCTCAATCTTGTTCTCGAGCCCAACATGACAGAGTTCATCAAGAGGAATGAGAAGAACCCAAAAAAGGGAGAAGGAAGGAGATGGACTAGAAAGACAATAATTCAATTAAAAAGGGACAAAAAAATAAAATAATAGTTTTTATTAAGGACTAAGATATGTAAATAAGATAAATATGAAATTGTGTTATTTTTGTACGTAAATATTAAGTCTTTTTTTAAATAATGAATTGGGTCTATATGGAGTTTTTGGACTCCAAGGATTACTAGCACCTTATATATTATCTTGTTTAAAGTAGTGACTCAAAGAATCGATCTGAAGCTACTAGCATCCCTCGAACCACTTGGAATGTAGTGCCGCTAACCAATTGTGCCACTCAACATGGTTTGAAACATTAAATTCTTGCATGAGTTATAAATGTCAACCTTGGGATATGTGGTTCTAGAAACTATTTGAATGCTAAAAGATTATGTCACAAGAATCTTAGAATCTACTATAATGATATAAGAATTGATATATAAAGTAAAACAAGAAAATATTAGCTAATTTAGAGATATACATGAGGTTTTACACCATGTGAAATCCTTCATCCAAGGTCATAATTGGATGGTGACTTTCACAAGGCATGATTAGGATATCATGACTTAGTGAATTTGTCCAAGCATGCGGTCTTGATGTACACATATCATGAGCCATGACCATGGCAAACTATCTAACTATCTAGTGACTTGAAAATTACGATCGAGTCATTTTGTTACAAGTCATGAGAAATTAACTAGGAAATAATAAACTCATTTGTCGTGATTGTGGCTATCAAGTTACGACTCATGAAATTACAAGCCATGATCATGAAATGATAGCTTATGAATCATGTAATGTTTTTATTTTAAGATTTCTGTAATGTTATGCTAATAGAGGATCATTATAACATTAATGCATATGACATGACGTTTGCATTCATAAAATGTTAGACGTATAATATGTTGTAGCAATAGTTTAATGAATATACCATGAAACGATTATTATATTAATGATGTTTGATACTCTTAGACGTTAAACTGCATGCTAAATCATATGATTAAAATATACATTGTATTGATTGATTTCAATGGCACATCGAGATTAAAGTTTTTGCCTTCCATGAGTTATTTACCTATCGAATTGGGATGCAACTTCATGGTGACAAATAGGTGCAAATGTGACCTGACTTGTCCAACTACATTGATGACATAGTATTATCAAGTAACCAAATATATTGGTAAATGCTCGCTAATTTTTTTCTTAATGACTGGAACTTAAAAGTCAACTTCAAAGAACTTTAAAAATTGAGAAAATGGCTTAATTTTATTGTTTGGGCATTAATAGAAATAATGCAATTAACGTCATTGCAATTTTATTGATATGGATATTGTGTATCAAAAGATATTAACACAATTGGTTTTTCAATGAAAATAATATTCATATTGGTTACTAAATGTACTACAATACAATTGATTATTCTGATCATGATTGATATGGATATTGTTCATCTTTACATTGATGCGCAGTAATTAAACTTTTATTTTTGAGAGGAACAATAATTAAACTTTATGGAATCAAGTAAATTAATATTTTATTATGATATTTATATACAACTTATTAGAGGTGTCCCTTAGTTTCTGCATATATGGAGAAATGATATTGAATATTGTGCTCATGATTTATTGTGTCTATTTTACCATTATGTCTATTTTGTTATAAAGTATATGAGCCTTTAAATATGGAATTGTATTTAGGCGTATGAGTTACGAAAGTATTCTTAGGATTTTGAGTCCTTGGGCATTCTTCCATGAATGATTTTTTAAATATTGAATTCTTATATTTTTTTTGGATGTTATGTTGATACTTTTATATTCATATGCTTTAATTGACATTGTTTATAATAAATTACGATTGAATTATCCATTGTATTTTTTTTACTCACTCGAGATTCACATTGTTCAAGGATAATAATATATTAATTCAAAGTCGGAGTGAAAAGAGCATAACCATTTTTTCTTAATTAAAATAATAATTTTAATAATCGATCTCGAGGCTATAACTATTAGTACTCATCCAACGTTTTAAGACATAATTCTACTAATCAGAAGATATATATATATATATATATATATATATATATATATATATATATATATATATATATAACTCTACCTTTACATCTTTTACGGGGGAAGGGTTTGAGCTCCACGTTAGGGTACACATTGATTAGTTCCATCCCATGGATACTCACAATCCTTCATCCTGGATGTGGGTCCAAGTGTCTTCCATTCTTTGGTCATTGACCTGCCACCTCTAAACCTTCATTGGTTGCAAATAAGGAGGGTGCTCCATCTTCTACCTTTGTAGTCGCTATCTTACTGTTAGGTTTTCAGTCCCTTTTTTTTTCCTTTGTTATGAGAGGAGCCTCAGAAAATAGAATATAAAAGAGTTTAAATGTTTAATGCTAAATTGAGACCAGCAATACACTTAAGTTTAATGTTGCATATCGGGCTCTTGTTTTCGAGATTATCAAACTCTTACTCATACATAATAGATTAGATACTAAAATAGGTCTTTTAGTCGCACTATATAAAAAAAAAGCTTTTTAAAAATCAAATATTTAAAATTTTAATTTTAGCCATTAATATTTTTATATCAAAATATCTTGTCACATGGTCCCTACAAATTAATCATTAATGGGTTGTTTGGTAACATGAATTGAAGTTCCATCAAGTTCTCGTGAATAGTTGGTTGTATTTGGATGGAATGGAATTTGATGATGATGATGAATAAGGTAGTTGATGTGATAAGAAAAAGTAGATGTAATAAATTAATTTTAGTGGGTGATTGAATTAAAAATATGTATATAAATATAGATTATAAAATTGTTAAAAAAATTGAAATACATAATATACGTTAAAAAAATCATGTCAACGTTTTTGTTAAAAATATATTACTTAAAATTTTAAAAAATCAATTTTCTAGTAATTTATATTTAATGAAATATTAAAAATTTATAATGAAATAGTAAATAATAAATAATATTATATTACTCCTTTATTATTTATATTTTATATATAATAAATAAATTAAGTTATATATGAAAGGTTAAAAAAGAAAAAAAAAGAAAGTCTGAAAAAAAAGGTGAAACGCCAAATAAAAAAAGTTAAAACACAAAAGAAGGTGGCCACTACCGATTCCATCAAACGGTAGTTTGGAATCAGAGTCACATGACCCTGGTTCCAAACTAGAACCCCAAGGGGGTGTTTGACGGAACCGGGTGGAATCGGGGGCTGACTCCATCTGGTTCCAGTTGTCAAACACTTCCTAAAATTTCATAGTGACAAAAAAATTTTCATTTATTCTTAAGGAATGATTTTTTAGTGATCACAAAAAATTTTTTAATTTCAAATGAATAAGAATTTGAGATTAATATCACATTAATCTTTAATATGTATACTTTTAAGAACAAAATATAAATTGGTCTCTAAATTATAATTTTATTGTAGTGTCGGATGAAATATGACTGCCCGTTTTAATTTGTTGTGTTAAAAATGACTAGAAGGAAACATACTAAAACCTTCAAATGTTTTTTTATTCCTTGAAATTTATACGTAACTTCTCAATAGATTCATTGATTTTGACAATTTGCTCCTTAATTACATAATAATAACTGGAAAACAAAAAATAAATATATTTCCCCAACAAAAAGCTTAATGGGCCTCCGATCCAACAGGAAACCGAAGACTCCGTGGGCCCAAACTTTAAATTCGTCGCATTTTATTATCAATTTTCCGCTTTTTCCTTTCTTTGTAGTGATCATAATAATAAGAATAAGAATATAATAATAATATGAAAATGGCGTTCGAAAACCGCCACGAAGGATCACACGCACCACACGTGACCAAGGCTGTTTCCTAATTTCTAATTGTATTTTTATTTTCCGTTTTATTTATTTATATTTTGTACCCTTTTTATTTATTCCCCATTTTTTTTGCTATATTTTTCTCGCGTCTATTTATAGGAGCAACACCCCGCATCCTTCTTCCTCTTCTTCCCCTCTCCCCCTCTTTGCCTCCTCCTTCCTCCATTCCTCAATAAAACCCCCCAAACAATTTTGCTCAGCCGATTCCCGCCGCCGGAACCCTAGTGGAGTCCAATCGGACGGGAACCGATCGGAAGCGGTGTCGAGGGGCGAGGAGTCGCCGGGAAGGGCCAGCTGGGGAGTTATACGAGGACGCTAAGAGGATCTCACGGCCGGAGTCATGTAGTGGTAACACCCTTCTCTCTTTTCCTGTTATCAGGATTCATCCTCATCCGATTTAATCAAATGGCTAATTACTTGACCGAATGCGTTATTAGATGGTATTTCTTTTCCTTTTGTATCGTGAGAAATCGAGCAGATTATAGCTTATGCATAAAAAAGATTAATTTTCGCATATAATTTGCTGCCTTTTTCATTTAATAAGCATCATTTATGGAGTGAGGTCCTGAAAAAGAGAGTAAGGACGGGGGTTTGCATATGAGGTGAGATAGGTAGGGGGGCAGTGGCGAATTATGTTGTGTGACAAAACTGAGTTCTCATTAGTTTAATTTCCGATAGAATTTAGATCTTTGACATGTGCTTCCTTTTTTTAGTTTGGGCAATTTAACTCTTGTATTTGAGTTGTTGTATAGATGAGGGATTTCAGTATGCAACAACAACAACAACAAAACCTTAGGGATTTCAGTATGCAACCTATATAATATATACATCGAGGGTCATGCGAGATATGGCCATTTTCTTCTCCAAATTCTCATTTATGTTGTGTATATTTTAACTATCTACTCTTATGGAAAATTTCTTTTTGAATGTTAGATATCAAAGTACAATCACTTGGTGAATGAGTATTTGGAAGTTCAAATAACCTCATGATATCAAAGTACAATCACTAGGTGATTGAATATTTGGAAGTTCAGATATCCTCATGTTGTATATGCATTGTCTATATAGCTTTGTCCATGTAGTTTGTGACACTAAAGGTTAAAGTTATTAAGTTTCCAGAGTTTGAAGTTATGGATGTTTGACTGTCTATGTGCTAGGAAGTCTATTCCTAAATGTACTCTTTAATGGCAGGTTCTTTTTTGTTTTGTTTTTTGAGACTGTGAATGCCTGGTTCTTATAAAAATATTTTTGACCTTCAGCCACTTGGGATACCAAGTGCTGATCCAGAGATCAAGTGTTTCTTCTGTTCCACCATTAGGTATTGCATTGTTGCATACTATGATAACCTTGTGAAACTATTGAACCTCATATAGCCGTTTTGATGAGTGGGAAGCCAGATAGTTTGCTTTTGTGGATATCTAGTATTTTTGTGATCACACGTGTACATCCTTTGATCATTGATCACAATCTGTATACATGGACGGGTAGCATGATCTGGTCATCCTTTTACCTTTAAAAAAAAAATTGTGAAACTTCTTGGTGCATCCCCTTGGGTACATCCATGAACTTTACCATTTTAAGGCTTCAGCATTTTTTTCTCAAATGAAATTATTTAACCTAATTCTCTGAAAGCATTAGGGATCCAAAAAGGTACTGGTTATTGTTATTTCATAAATACATGTGTGCATGCATTTGGTTTTGCATGTATCTTATTTTAATTTGTAACTTTGATTCTTATGATAACAAGTTAAATCTTTTTTTCCCAATAAAAATGAAATTTGGCATTTATTTTATTATTTGAAAGTTCTGATATAATATGCTCATCTTTAATTGAAAATCCACACACAAGAAAGAAACTTGTATTTTTTTTTAAGGTAAGAAAGAAACTTGTATTATGCTCCTTGTTTTTGTATTTGCACTAAAGTTGTGCTTTGCTAGTTTCCTTTTTCACAATCTAAGATCTAATATCAGGGATTATGATATTTATTCCTCTTTTAATGTTAATTAACCTTTCTTTAAGAAGTAAGTAAATAATGCACAGAAGCAAGTATCTGGTGGCACTAGCATTGGCATGCTATTCTTCAAGTTCTGATTCATATCTTAGTAATGTTGAAATCAAGTGCAAAGTTCAAGTAGAGGATCCAAAATCCAAGTACTGTTGTTCGTGATCTTATTACTTGTATTAACAAGAAAATAGGAGCCAAATGCTAATCAGCTGATTGTTTACTTGCTAAAGGTGAAAAACACTCTACAGGATGAAGGGAAAACAACTATGAAAATGAAGAGGCAACATGTGTCAAACAAGCTTTGAAGAACTTTAAAAAACATTAGATAGCATCTCCAGAACCCAGCAATGGCTGATGGAAATTCAGATCAATGTGGTATTTCACAGGACTTGACTTCTAGAAGCAATATATCTCCAAAAGAACCATGTTTAGCTAATAAGGGTAGCTCTTTCCACCAAATTGATGATTCCACAGAATCTCAGGGAAGTCACAATTCTCGACTTGGACAAGAGCTTTCTCTATCTTCCATGATTGAAAAGAAAGATCCAGAACCAGGACAAACCTCAGAAGTTGTCAATGAGAAAAGCTCCACTAGAACTCCTGTTACAGATTCTTCTTATGAGAATAATGGAAGAAACAATGTTACAGTAGGTTCTCCCAAGGACTCCGATGCATGTGCAGGAAGTGATAATGACATTAAGAGTAAGCTTTCATCTGATCAAGAAATGAAGTGCAACAGTTCATCTGAGCAATATGTAAAGTCCCCCCACTTATTGCAAACATCAAACGTTCAGCCAGAAAATGTGCATGCTAACTCAGAATCCGGAACTTCTGCAGAAGTTGAAGATGATGTAAGTTCATTGTACATCTCTTGTATTTCCTTACAGTGACTTTTTGATTATTTGATGGTTGACTATGTGAAAGTAATATTCTAAGAATCATGAAAATCATCTTATAATGCCAAGGTGAATCTATGTTTTCTTATATTTCCTGACGGTGATTTATCTTTTACATTTTGATTACTTGAAAGTTGCTTTAGGTAAGTAATATTACAAGAGTTCTTTCTCAACAACACACACACGTTTATGAGCCCCCGCGCACATACAGACAGAGTTATAAGGTTATCTTATAACATCATGCTATTTATTATTGTGGGTGTTTACAGGTTGCATTGATCTCAAAATGAGCTCCATATCTTGCACTTCAAAATTAATAAGATTTCTTTTTATAATATTATGTCAAGAATTGATTCATCATAAGGCGGATCACTTATTGGTTGTGCAATCCTTGCAAATTTTGTGTTTCCATAATGTGTTTTACTTATGCAAGCTCTTTGTTTATAGGTTAAAGTATGTGATATCTGTGGGGATGCTGGCGTGGAAGAGTGGCTTGCTATTTGTAGTAGATGTAGTGACGGTGCAGAGCACATGTAAACTTTTTATGCATTCTTTATAATGATCCCATTCAGTATGGTAATATTCTAACAAAAGGTTTACTTGTAAACAGTTACTGTATGCGGGTAAGGTTGGATGAAGTTCCACAAGGTGATTGGTTATGCGAAGAGTGCCAGCTGAAAGAAGACACTCAGAATCATAGTGTTATGAAGTCTGAAGCAGAATCTGGGACAACAGAAGAGCCACGTAAAAATGGAAGTAGTCAGAACACTGAAACCACAATCAATGCTAGGAGTTGCCCACCTGTAGAATCTGAATTAATTGTTCCTGCTGTTACAGAATCCAACAAAGAAGGCACTGAGATATCAACGAAGCAGAAGGCAGTGAGTCAGGAGGTTTCTTCAAAATCTAACAACGAGACTCCTGAAACATGTGATGGGCTTACCTCTTGTGTAGTTCCAAAGAAAGCAACTTTGCTCTCACGAGAGAGCTCATTCAACAAATCTGACACGGGAAGGGTGAAGTCACCCAAACCCTTAATGCCATCTGGTCAGCCAGAAAACATTGTTCTTCATGTTCCCCGTTCGCAGATATCGTCAGTGTCAGATTCTTTGGGATTCCAGTCACGTACCGATACATTGAAGGGTAAGCTTATGAATATGAATATTGCATAGAAACAAGAATTACTGATCACTGAAGATTCAAAATAACTGAAAGTATTTCACTTTGTCTCGTTCAGGGTCTCTATCAAAGTCTTTTTCTTTCAACAGTTCGAAAGTTCCAAAAGTCAAACAGATCAATGGAAATATACCTCAGAAGCAAAATGTTACTAGAGAATATAACTCTAGTGGCACCAAAAAAGAGGGACCAGTTCGCACAATCACAAAAGCTGCCTCTTTCAGGAATGCTAGTGTTGGTTGCTCAAGCAATGAAAATAGAGCGGATGCGCTCAACCTTGCACTATCGGATGCTCTAAAAAGTGTGAAGCAATTAAAAGATAAAAGTTTGGTAGATAAAAAAATCCCTTTCTTGCCTGAGCGTCCATCTGCAAAACCATCATTAGTTTCTGGTACCAATGTTACTTCTCTGAAGCCAGATGTAAGAGTTGCTCAATATGATGGAAATTCCAAAAGGATGGTTGAGCTTAGTGATCCTGGCATTAGAAAAGGACCAAATGATGCAAATACTTTAGGTAATAACTCATTGTATTTCTTCAATTTTGACTTAGCCTTCAATGTTCAACTTTTGTTGATGAACTTTGCATTCTGGCCTCTCCAATGTCCGTAGAAGTGAAGCGGCAATCATTTTCTCAGTCAAAATGTTCTGGAAGTGCATCAGCTGGCAGGTTAGAAGACCAAAAGCCTTTCCCACTTGCTCCCAAGGTAATTCTTCATGCAATCCCTGCTATTTTCAGTAGATTCTGCTGTAGTCTTTGCTTATTTCTGTGGCACAATATACCATAGATTTCAGAATCAATGCAAAGGGAAGACAGAAGCAAGGAGCCAACTTTCTTCAGTGGCTTGAAGTCATCAGGTCCAAGTGGAAGTAGAATTTTACGTTGCCAAAGGTGTAATGAAACTGGTCATTCTACTCAATCTTGTGGTGTTGATAAACTTCGCGTGTCCGCTCTCAAGCCATCTTCCGACCGTAGCGCGAAGGATTGTGGAAACAAAGCAAAGTTGAAGGATAATGTTGAAATTCCAGTTATGAAGCCTAAAGATAAAAAGTCTATTCTTTCATCAGAACAATCTGAGGAAGTTTCAACTTCTGCTGCTGATCCTTGCTCTGAAGCAACATCTAGTGATTGTGTCACAAGTTCTTTCAATCATTCGAAGAATTTTCCCCCTGTGGAAGGAACTGCTGATACTCAAAAAATTCCCTTGAGCTTTTTTTCTAATATTAAGGCTCCTGCTACTGTTCATGTGAAACACAAAGTAGCCGACCAAAAGAATAGTGTTCCTGCTCCCAGAAGGGATGGTATAATTCTTGCTCGCAAGATTGCTGGTGTCTCAAGTATGAAGCCTGTCTCAAATCTAGTACCTGATCAAGCCGTCGCATCAATTCCATTTATAACTACAGTGATCCCAGAGCTGGAATATGTCTGGCAGTATGTTCTTTCTTCTATCAATTTTATTGTTTGGATGACTTTGCATAATTTCAGTCTTCTAGGAAATTGTTGAGCTGTGTAGATTATCTAAGAATTCAAATTTCATCTTCTTTCATACAGAGGGGCTTTTGAGGTATTGAAAACTGGGAAGGATATGGCAACATATGATGGTTTTCAAGCGCACTTGTCTAATCGTGTATCACCTGAAGCACTTAAAGTGGCAACTAAATTTCCGTACAGAATCCAACTTGAGGAAGTACCTCGCAAAAACTTGTGGCCTTCGTGTTTCCAGACAAATGGTCCTAAAGAAGATAAGATTGGTCTTTTCTTCTTTGCTAAAGATCTTGAGAGGTTTGTTTATGAATTCTCGATATTTCAAAAAAAATCTCTCATTGTGGTATCATGAATTGGTTGTCATTTATTTAATACTTTACAGCTATGAGAAGTACTATGAGAAGCAGCTGGACAATATGATGCGGAATGATCTTGCTCTTAGGGCATGTGTTTGCGCGGTCGACCTCCTTATATTTCCATCAAATCTACTACCAGAAGACTACCAACGTAAGATGCTTCCTTGATCTTTGTATTATCATTATTTTTTTTTAAAGTAGGATGTCTAATATTCAAGAGCAAGTAATTTATAGCATTTATCTGTATGGTCAAGTAAAATGTATCTATTTTAGCATTTATATCATTTGGTAAATAACTTAACAAATGTTTATGATATGATGTTGTTGAGTGCAAATATGACACCTGATTTGGAGGTTCTCTCTTCCAGGGTGGAATAAGTTGTTTTTCTTTTGGGGTGTCTTTAGAAGAAGGAAAGACAGTGACTTCAAAGGCCTTCCTACATGTGGTGAGAAGCTTTTGACGTCCAATTTTAGCTCTGTACCTCTTGCAAATCTGCCCAACCAAATTCCTTTAGGGCTTCCTACTCGCACTGATGGTTCCACTGTTGAGGACTTGAAACATGAATTATCCAGGCCTGACATATCACTTGAGCCAAAGGTAACTCGTCTAACTAGTCTTGGATTGCAGAATCTTAACATATCCAGGACTATAAAACAGTATTTACAACAGAAAGGAATCTTTTTTTTCAGAACACATTGAATCAGACAAATGCTGATGCTGGGATCTCACTGGAAAAGACTTCAGGTTTGCTTTCTGGGAGCTGGTCATCAAAGAAGGATCATGAATCAACATGTGTTGCAAATTGTCCTCAACCAAAAATTGATATAGACATTGAAAAGTTGCCCACAGAAGGGGAGAGAGCTGAATCTTCCTTGGTAAGCTGTCTACTCTGGCTCCTATATTGAAATTTCTTAAGCCTAGTTTTTTTTTCCTTTATACAACCACCAACATGACATGAGTGAAACAATATATAAGCTAAATCTTCAATGCACATATGATTTGCATCTCTTTTGCTGTGTCATATTTATATCCTAATTACCATCTGAATTTTCATGATGTGTTGCGTCTTCATCAGTTATTTCATATTAGAACAACAACAACAACAAAGCCTTATCCCACTAGGTGGGGTCGGCTACTTGTTTCATATTAGAAATCACTTTTTTTTTCAAACGGTACTATTGTCTAGGGAATCATCAGTCTTCAAACAGGAAGGAACAAATATCTGATTGCATTTAGATTACAGATTTGTGTTGACATATAATCCTTGTTATTTTGGATGACGCCATCTTGCTAGTCGTCCTTGCTCATTTAAAAAAATGTTGGAAACAATAAATATTATGTTTGGTCGATTGCATCAAGTCCTTTTATTGTGTCTAATCAGTTTATCTTCTAAAAAAAGTTGTTTGTATTTGATATAACCTGGCATTCCTCTAAAAAAATCATAACCTTACATTTTATTCTTCAAACAAAAACTGAGATCACTATGGGCTTCTTGGTTCAAATCTGAACATCCTGCAATTTCCCTCGTCCTGGCAAAAATTGGGTAATTGGTCAACCGGACTTTTCTTTTTGTCTGTTATTATATCACCTTCCATTGTATATAGAAACTGGTTATGCCCAACCGGACTTTTCCTTTTGTTTGTTAGTTATTATGTCATTTCTTATTTATTTTTCCAATGAGAAAAACATGAAAGTTGCCATTCTACCGACATATAGAATGGATTGTTTATACCTCACTTAAAGTGGTTCACTTCAATTGAAATTGGTTCAAAGGCATGTATAAAGGATCTGCTTGTCTATAAAGTTTCTCTTTGGCATGTGCGAGCAGTGATTCATCTACCAAATGAGTAGTAGAAAATGGTTTAGAAACAATCCGATATCCTTTGTTTGGTAGATGATTCTTTCAAGAATCAATTGTTGCTATTAATTGCATTCATAAAAAGTTATCATGACATTTTGTCCAAGTGGACGTGACTTGCTTTGTGTCATTTTCTGTTTGTCTTTTTTGTCATCCTCAGTGCATGTGTGTTTGTGTCTGCAGAGAAATGTTGAGAACATCGCAGAAGATGCAAGGAGTTTGCATGATAATCCAGGTGTGTGTATTTTGTCATATGAAGCCTTGTTGCTTCAGAATTGCTGGCAAGCCCATTTTAACTTTTCTTTCTTTTGTGCATTTTTATGTTCGTTTTTCACACATGAGAATGTCCTCTTATTCTCTTTATTTGCTCGAGCAACAGAGAATGCAGAAAGTGAAGAGGTCATCAAGCTGGCAGAAAACTGTGTAAAAGGTGAAGCTTCTATTGACAATAAACTGTTAGAAAATGTGGTTGATGTAGGCGAGTATAAGGAAGAGCCAAAATCAACTCATAAACGTCTATATTCGGACAGTGAACAGCCCTTTGAACAATTTTCTTGTCATGTGCAAGAAGTCAGTAATGAAAAGATGTTAAAAAACAATAGTGGAACAGAAAACAAGAAGATAAAGCTCAACAATGGAGGGCATTCTTCTAATGGTTCAAGTGACGGAATCTCAGCTTGGATGCATCCAAGAATTCATCCATTGGCAGTTAGTGTGGACAATGGAATTTATGATAAAAAAGTGTCTGAGAGCTCATTAAGTGCTGGAACTATATTACCTGAAGTCAATGGTCCTCCAAGATACCTGTTTGCAGGTGACAAAAGTCCAGCGGTTAGCATGAAGCAAAAAGAACCTGTATACGTTCTTTCTTCAGACGACGAAGAGCCACCAGAATCCAGTACTCCTGATCTTGAACTAGCATTAGGGGGAAATAAGCGGCAGAAAATGCCTGAAATATTTCCATTGTTTTCTCCAAAGGTTGAGATGACAAGTCGAGATAAGCAGCCTGCATCTCCAGTGGAAGTTGATGACGAGTTGGCCTCGCTCTCTCTTTCGCTTGCTGTTCCTGTCCCCAAGAAAACGTCACATACACCAAATGAACAGCATTTACCTGATAAGCCTTGTATTAACAAATCTTTACTTCTATTTAGAGGCTTTCCAGAGAGCTGAACCGTCGTGATCATGGCCAATGCATAGTGATATTCGAAGGATGAGCAAGGCAGCATGGAAGCACGTTGTCCATTCGCATGAATCCAATGGCTCCCAACCCTTTTTATGTCTCTCAGGTGCTGTTTTTGGATTGCAGATGTGCTGCAGTTTTGTATATAAGAGGCGGGGGTGGGTGGGGGGCAGACCATGGTCCGTATCCTCCAGGACCAAGTGCACCAGGATCTTGAGAATCGGTTTGTTGTAAGTGTTACCATTACATATAATTAATTCTAGAAAGATCTGCTAAGTCTGCTTTTACATATTTTTGACCATATAGGGCGTCCTCCAGTTTAATGCCCTTCAGTATATAGGAATGTCAAAAGCTGCTGGAACCATTAGTTTAATTTGGCTCTCCAAGCCAAGCGGAATCAAATGCACTGCAGCGGAAGGTTCCTATCTTGTTGCTCCTGCTTACTGGTATCATTACGTTACAAACTTTAGGGCATAGCAAGGACGGTGGCGAAACTGTCCATTTCTAGGCATGGTCAATAGCTTTCAGCGCATGATGATGTGCGATTGGTTGGACGGTGTTTTGTAGGTAAGTGAAGAACGTAGATCAGCTTGCACGTTTTGGCATTAATTCTATTGAACTTTATTTGGAGCTTGGAACAAGGAAAAGGTTGTTTTATTATACTCCAAGCTGGTATATGTACTTGCCTCATTCTGCGTAGCAGATGAGAGATGAATCCGTGATATTCACGGTGTAGCTCTGTCGTGTGATTTGAGTTGCTTATTCTGCGTTTGAGGCCATCAGTTCTGAGTATTATCACTGTTTCTATACCAATCAATACTAGGACACGAGTTTTTGAAACACATAAATCTCAATAGCTTCACATGTCGCAAGAATACTAGTTACTACAGGTTATATTCATTGTTTTGGTGTAATAGTGTGTGTATATATATCATCAATTATAGGAGAGGGGGAGAAGCATCTAGGAGTGAAATCTTCGAAAATTTTGTTCTTCCCGCAATTAACGTTCATATGCCTTCACCAACGATAAGCACTATTAGTGATAAAGAAGACACGATTAGTATTGTCTCGAGTAGCCAGCATAAACATACAAGGCACTGACATTTCAGGTGGGGTTTGAAAACGTGGAGCTGCAAATCAGTTTGACATGGCAAAAGATGAGCACTATTTTGAAATAAACTTTGGAGGCTAGGAAACAAAAATGTTATATGGTAATCCACCGATCTAGAGTTAGAGAGTTTGATATTTTTTTTTCATTCGGCAAGGAGAGTTTAATATTTGATTACTAATATATTCTTTGTTTTTCCTACTTTATAAACATTTATTTCATTTTTATCTCTTCGATTGGAAAATACACTTTAATGCAACTATAAAACCATGGCATGCATACTAGTACAATTCCCTCTATGGAACATAATTCATCTCATCCGAAATTCGTGAAAATTGTTGCACAAGTGTGAAGGTCATACAATAGAATAATCATAGATTTTTTAAAACTTGCTACCAATAAAGAGTTAGAGTTAGAGTGATAAGCCACACATTTTTTTTACGCAAGATTTAAGTTCATTCTTTATGAATGTAAAAAAAAATTATTGAAATATTCATCTATCCTTGTCAAATATGTTGAACTTGATGGTAAATCGGTTATCGAATTTTCAACATGTGAACAATGCGCATATTATTAGCATCCCATGGATTGAGTAGAGGGGTTGATCGAAAAAAAAGAAGCAATCCTACCTACCCTTGAACATTTAATCATACTAATAATAATAATAATCATCATGATCAAATTTGTCATTTAACTCCAATTCTTATTATCCTTATGACCCCTATTCTTATACTTTTTATATTCAATTTTGTTTAGTGTGCCCGTAAGGAGATAACATAATACATAACAAGATTATCACAGAAAATCAACCATAATTAAATTTTTTGATAAAAAAATAATTAAATTTATAAATAAGAGTGTCAACTTTCAGTCATGGCATGATCGGTGATTCAAGGTCGTGAACCGTCGTTCATGAATAATCATTCACGAGTCATGAATTATATATTTTTTAGAATATGAATAGATGTTGTGTTATCATGACAGTTGTAGTGATGTAAGAGTCGTTGTGGCCGGTACAGGAGGAAAGATAGTTTATAGGTCGATCTAAACTCATACACTTATTTGACTCGTCTTGGCCTAATCAAAACTTGGGTCTAATCGGTCGACCAATTGTGTTCATGTGACTTGCTCCGTCTAATTTTATTTTGCAAAAATGTAAAAATTAAAATAAAATAATTAAAATCCTAAAATTAGCGATTGGTGGGTAGGCTTTTCGCAATAACCTCTTCTCGATTAGGTTATAAATAGTCTGAGATTAACTTTGTGAAAATCGCGTGATAGTTGGCTTGCTAATGATGAACAGTGGTCATGGTCGATTGTGATCTCATCCTCTTCTCTTGGTATTTTTAAAATTTTCACTATATTACTTTCTCATTAACGGACTCTATTTGGTTCATGAATGCATTTTATGTTTAATTTGTATGGAACTTCTAACTGTTATTAACACGCCATTTCTTTATTCATATTTTTTTTTTGTTACTTTGAATTTAACATTATATTAACTTATATGGAACTTTTCATCTTGATTTAGGTGAGATAGATTGATTTTCATAAAGATATTAATATATTATTTCACTTTTGTTTATTTATTTATAATTAAATTTTATTATTTTATATTATTATCTGGTTCGATCATCTGGTTGGACCTGGTCCAACCTGACCATTGATGAATTCGGGTAGGGTCTTACAACAATGCGTAGCCGTGAATGATTCATGTTGTCACTAAGCGCGCTCACCATCTCCAAGTCACTTCCTCCTCAATCGTGACAGTCAAAATGGGCAATGCTATCAGACGTCCATAATTATATTATTTTGGTAAATGAAAAAATCATGTTAATGTCTAATAATCAAATATTCACACGACCATAACACTTATACTATACTTCTCGATGAATGCCATTTTATAATACCTTGAAATGTTAATAGGGTTTAGTGGGTGTCCACCCCATTATTATGAGGTGGACGCCCCTAAAGACATCGATGTCCACCCTCGCCCCCTCATGATTCCTATGCGTCTTGGAAAGGAAATCTCCTGCCATCATCACACTGCCCCCCCCCCCCCCCCCCCCCCCCCCCCCCCTTGCTTACTGTGCCGCCGTAATCACCTTCGCCTTGCTCACTGTCGAACTCATATCTTGTACGACCTCAATCGTCATTGTAGCTGCCTTCGGCTTTGCTCACCGTCGATCTCATCTTTCGCACGACCTCATCTTGGTCGTTTTGAGTTTTGACTCCACCTCACCGCCGGTCTCCTAGATGCCAATCTCCCTCACCCTCTACCCTTTGCTTGTGTTTGGTTTGGGAACATTTCGCAGTGTTCTGCGAAATGTTCCCAAACACACTTACGTGACGAGAACATACACGTGAGTTTGACGAGAACATTTTGATAAATGTTCTCGTCAATTGTTCTTACCTAAGACAAGAACATTTCTTTTTTTTTAATTGTCCCGCCGCAATTTTTTTTTCAACTATCCCGTCGTAATTTTTTCATCTATTTTTTAAATTGTTTTACAATGTATGTATATATAATTTATAATATATTAATACATTATTAAGGATATTATAAAATAATTTATTAAATGTTATTAATTAAAAAAGTAGTTCTAATAATTAATAAATATTTTATTAATTAAACTATTCAATTATTTTTTTAAAAATATATTATATTTGAATCTTAAAATATACATAAATTGTAATATTAATAATATTTAAAATATTTAATCAAAATAAATAAAGTAATATTAATAATATAACGATTTACGTAAATTATAATATTAATAATATATTATTATTTACTATAATTTTATACTTCATAAAATAATAAATTATATTCTTAGTTCTTACTTTTTATCCAAACACTCACTATAACTTATCCATCACATCATCTTTTTAAATCTCATCATTACACTTGTTCATCCAAACACCAACTCAAACTTTTCTATCACATCAAAGTTCTCGAGAACAAAAGTTCTCGAGAAAATGTTCCCGTACCAAACGCAACCTTTGCGTGTCCTAGGATAAGAGCTCACACATTGTTTATCTGATGGACGAGAACATTAGTAGGACAACGACAACAACGAAGAACGAGCTCGAGGGTGGCGATGGCGGGCGAGGGTCGCACGACAGGTGAGATTGAGTGTGGCGATGGCTGTCATCATGTGGGGGGTGTCCAGGGCGAATGAACCGCGCTTAAGAAAATTATCTGCACCGGCCGTCAGATCTCCCATCGAATTGCATCCAATGTAGATTGGAGCGTCCACCTTAATGTAATAGGATTCACGCCTATGTTGATAACATGTATAACATTTTTATCTTATTCTTGGTACCGACTCGAGCACCATTCTGATTACTTAATTTGCGTAACCTCCTGTTTTCATTTCCTTTTTTCTTTTCTCCCCTTTCCCTTTCCCTATTCTTTTTCTCTTGTGTTTCTCTTCCTCTTACGCGGTTACGCCTCGTTTCCTGTCTTTTTCGTTTTCTCATGTCTTCCATTCTTTTATCTTTTACGCCTCCTCTCTCTTCCTTTTTCGTTTTCACCTCACTTTCATATTCATTTCCCCCTTCCTTTTCAATTTTTTTTGTCCTCCCTTTTTTTTTCATCCATCTCGGCCCCTTTTCCTTCTTTTTTTTTTCTTTTCTGGTTACAAAGGAAGACCCACCTTCTACAAGAAAAAAAAAAGAAAAAAAAACATTTAATGACGAAATTCCAACTTGCATTTTTAATAGACGAGTGAGTTAATGTTTTATTATAATTCTTTTTTACATATTCTTCTACTCCCTCTCTCTCTCTTCCTTCTCTGGTCTCCCCCTTTCTCCCTCAGCATTTGTTCTTTTTTTTTTTTAAAAATTTAAAATTTTTATGTTGAGTCCGGTCTTGGCCGGTTTGCTTCAGCTGCATTTAGCATTGTCTTATCAAACAATACTATTTTAAAAAAAAAGCTTGCATTGATGAAAATGAGCCAATCCGTTGACGTAGAAAAAAAAAACATAAAATGTGCTGTGAGTTAGAAATAATTTTGTAAAATAATTATAATGTACTGAGTTATCATCAAACATACAAATAAAAAAAAAGTGATTTTACTGAAAAAACTGTTATAAACCCGGTCCGGTTTGGACAAACATCCATTCGGGCCAGTGGCGCTCGAACACGATTTCGCGGCGTTTAGGCCCACGGACCCCACTGCGCCCGCGGTCCTGTCCGTTTGGCGCCCTTTTCGAGGTCGCGTATGCTCTTTATGTTTGAAATTGCTATTATTTTATCATATTTTTCTTCTTCAAGCTTACTTTATTTATTTGTTTTTATTCAGTTCGAAAGTCCGAATGAGTCATCGTCTATTAAATAGTTATTAATTAATTAATAATGGAATCCTCCACTGCACCTCGCGTTTCCTTTTCTTTTACCTCTCTCCTTTTCACGCCCCTTTCCTCATCCTTTTTCCTCCTCGCGCGGATCCATTCGCATCTCCTCCATTTCCCCTCCTCTCCAAACCCTAAAACCCCTTTTCGAACGCCATTGTTTAGCTCCGATCCGTCGATCTTGTTCGCCGGAGCCCTGATCTCCTCCGGCCACAATGAGGGCTAGGGTTGGGCCCTACGCGCCGCCGGCGGCGGCGCGGCCGGCGGCGGCGCGGCCGGCGAGGCACCGCGCCTACGATAATTGGGAGCGGCTCGCGCGCGCCGCGCTGCAGCGGGACCAGCTCCGGACCTCGGTCCAGGGCGCCGGCGGCGCCCGGCCCGGCGGGGGCCTCGCGAGCGCCGTGCCCGTGTCGCTCCTCTCCACCAACATCAACCAGATATTGCAGGCCGCCGAAGATGTAGAGGGCGAGGACCCCACTGTCGCAAGGATTCGTGAGCACTAATCCCTCATTGTCTACCTAGTAGTTTGTCATGACTTTTTCTTGGTTTGTTCTAGAGGCGATTCTCTAGCGTTCAGGTATCGCCTGACATTCAATTTCTTAATTTGCAATATGGAGTAAGCCTTTTTATCAATACGAAGTAGCCCAATTTAGTCCAAAAAGATGGTCATCTTTTTGAATTTGAGCGTCCAGATGAACCAGAATGACATGAAATAATTGCAGAGCTGTAGGCTAGCCAGAATGACATGAAGTATGAACATTATTTCACCTAATATCGACGAGTTGAAAATCATTGTGTGAAGTTGATACTGCACTAGCTGATAATATACTTTTATTGGGATAATTTCATGATTTCATATGAAATAATAAACCCTTTCTTGCCATAGAGTTCCTTAAGTAACATGGACAGGGAGCCTTATCCTCATCAAATTCAAAAGAGTTAAGAAACATGTTATTTCACGATTAACCAAATACTAGTGTGCCTCCTTATTGATAATAAAGGTAGACAATACAAGGAGAATATGTTAGTGTAGAGAATTGTGGCAAAAGCTCGATTAGTTTCTGTCTATTCAACCACTAATATATAGAACCTTCAAACATATTAGGAAAGATGAAATCTGGAAGGCTAGTCGTCCTTTCTAGTTTTAAAAAACTCAGTCTTTTTGTTGGTACACGATGACATTAAGCTGAACTCAATTTTGTATCACTCTTAGACTAATGGAACGAGGAGCTATTGTCCGTCAATCGTCCTATTTGTACATTGTGTTCGGACATTGGTAGACTAGATGTTTAAGTTTGGTCTTTTGGTTATGACTATGGGTCCTTCCTTTGCCGGCACCAACGACAAATTCGGGAGGCCTGGGCTCGCCGCAGGAATGATGCGTTGGGGTGATTGCTCGGTTGGACTGCCTGGAGGACTCACGCGACCTCACTGATGCTGAGGTGGCCAAGTCACTGTGCACTGGAGATTATCCAATTTGAGGACAGGATAGTGGAAACCTAATGGAGGCAGCGCTCCCGACAGACATGGCTTGAGGAAAGAGATGCCAACATGCGGTTTTTTAACTTATATGCGAGCTCTCGACGGAGGGCTAACATGATTGAGTAGATTGAGGTGTAGTGCTAGCGGATCGTTGGCCACCTCTACATCGAGGTGTTTATCACCTCCTACTACCGTCATCCAGGAGGCAGCCATTTGGCCCTTGACGGTGGGACACCGGAGATATTCCCCGACTCACTGAGGTACGCTCTGTGTTGTTGGTGCAGGTCACCTCTGACGGCGAGGTCATGGAGGCCCTCCGGACCTCAACAGCGAGGCTGTCTTGGGCCCCGACGGCTTCTCGGTCTTCTTCTATTGAGAGTTTTGGCCCTTAGCACGGGACATGGCTTTGAGTGGGAACCATGGCTTTGAGCGCCTCAATCGGTTCTGTTCCTGTGTTCGAAGCGCTCCCCGACGGAGCGTGTAGGATCCCTGCAGTTCCGAGGCATCCTAGAGATCTGCGCCATTCTCGGTTGTGGTCGATGGGGTATGGTCGGGGGAGTGGGTGCAGCCACAGCGGGCGCCAGGGCTGTCCCCTGGCGCCTATGTTGTTTGTTCTGGCAGTTGACGCCCTTGCTAGATGCACCCAACCTGCGAGGCGGGCCTTTTCATTCGTCGGGAACCTCCGTCCCTTCATCCATTATGCGGATGACACGATGTTCTTCGCTGAGAGGCTCATCGTGTGGCCATTCTTGTTGATCTATTCGGCATGACGACCGCCTTCGAACCATGCCTAAGTCTTCCTTCATTCCCTTTGGCATGGTTCCTGAGGATGCCTGCTGTGCAGCCCAACTTCACACTCCAATCAGCACCTTACGGATCACCTCCTTGGGTCTCCCTCTTTTTGATCGCCACATCAACTCCAGATGGTGGACCCTGGCCATCGAGTGCATGGAGCAGCATCTCAATGGTGAGTAAATTTCAGTCATGATCATCTAATTTAGGGGACATTCCTAGTAAAGTCATCCAATTTCACTTTGTAACACCACGATCATCAAACTTTAGAAATATTTTAGCCACGGTCATCCCGACCGGTTAAACCCGTAAATCGATGACGTGGATGCTTACGTGGCACCACGTCAACATTTTCTATCTCCTCCACGTTAGACTAAAAAAAATTGCCACATCAAAATTGATAATTAATAATTTTTAATTAAGGAAATTAAAAAAATTAAAAAAACACACCGATTATATTTTTTGCACTAAAATTTAAAATAATAAAAAATATTATAATTAGAAAATAAATATATATTTTTCATGGAATATGAGTCAAATCGTAATGGCTCATCTGACGGGGTGCTAGGCACGACCCGACATTCAGCGGGTTGTTGAGCAAAATTATTAATTATCATAATATTAAAAAGTCAAAATTATTAATTATTATAATACTATATAAAAAAATCGTGTTTGACTCAGCAACTCATTGGATGTTGAACCGTGCCTAACACCTCACTCCTAGTACGATATGTCACGGCCCTAATGAAATCTCACGTGAAAAAATATTTTTATTTTTCTAATTATAATATTTTTTCTTATTTTAAATTTTATCGCAAAAAAATATATTCGGTATGTTATTTTTCTAATTTTTTATTTCCATAATTAAAAATGATTAATTATTATAATATTATATATTTAATACACATAAAAAGTTTGGACGGCTCGATCCGAATGGATCGTGCCAAAAAAATGTACCAAGTGAGTCTAAGTGCCTTCAAATTTTTGTTTTTTATTTATTATTTTTTTATTTTATGTTTTTAATGATGATTGTGATTGAAAATTTGAAAAGTTGAATGACCTTGTTTGAAAGTTTTGAAAGTTGGATGACCATGTAGATACAAAATTAAGTTTGGATGAAGCACATAGAAAAATGTTGACGTGGTAATTTTTATTTTTTTAGTTTGACATGGAGGAGAGAGAATATGCTGACGTGGTGCCATGTAAGCATCTATCTATTGGTTTATTGACTATAACCGGTCGGGATGATCGTGGCTGAAATATTTCTAAAGTTCGATGATTGTGGTGTTACAAAGTGAAGTTGGATGATCTTCCTAGGAATGCCCCCAAGTTTGGTGACCATGACTGAAATTTACTCTCTCCTGGCTGGAGTTCAAAACTATTATCTCGTGGAGCCCAACTCGTCCTACTTCGGGGTGTTATCAACGCTTTTGACATACTACATGACGAGCCTTCCGCTGGCCGCTCAGATTCTAAGATGCCTTGACTCTCTAGATGTAGCCCAGATCATCGAGGAGCAGTATTTGCCGGCCCACTTCCTTGGGCGTTCGTTATCTCCGCCGCGCCAATTGGGCTCTCCGTGCTCGATGGCTTAGGCGGATCATGGGAGGTCTTCTTCACATGCTACGGGCGAGATTTTTCATGGCACTCGAAGACCATCCTGCATCGGGGGCATCCTCCTTTTGGTGGGGAGTCGTGGCTCTAGCCCCTTGAGTGCGTCCCCTCATGGTTCCTTTCTTCGGCACCAGAGAGGACATTTCCTTTTGGCGGCATGAGTGGTCCCCTTATGGCTCGCTGGCAGCAGCGTTACCTCGCTTGTGGGCCTTGGCGACACATCTTGAGGCCATGGTGGCAAAGACTTGGGCCGAGGCTGGTGGCCCGAGGTCCGGCTCATGGTTTTCCCTTTTCAGCTCACATCTCTTAGACCGGCATTTTATGGATCTTCTGACCCTTCATCAGTGGCTATCCACCCTCTGCCTGGACCACTCCAATTCGGATGGATGGGTATGACTATAGGAGTCCTTTTCGGTTCGTAGTCTCTACATCTTTCTCCCTGCTATCACATTGTCAGAGGACTTCAAGACCGATTGTAGACTTGTTTGGCGAGTTCGGATACCGCTAAAGTCAAGATCTGGCTTCTCACTAGGAGTTACACGGCTACATGGGCGTCACCAAGGTAGTCAAAAACGCGAGTCAACTCGTAGAATCGTACGATTCTACGAGTTCACTCCGGCAAAGCGTGTTCGATTCTAGCAGGAATTGCGTTCTGACGAGACGCGGTGGAATCGCGTTCAGACACGTAGAAACGGTGGAATCGCGCTCCGTTTTTTCCCCCTTCCGCTCGTTTGCCCACGTGAGAATGCCACTGCTCTTTTTCTCCCAAATCGCTGGAGCCCTAAATCATTTTCGTCCTCTGCTCTCTCAAGCCACCATGCCGCTGCTGCTGGGTTCGCTTCCGCAATCACCCCTTTCTTGCACTGTTCACCGCCTACAGCCGCCGCCCATGCTCGTGCCGCTGCTGCTCGGTGCTGTTCGCCCCTGCTCATGCTGCTGCTGCTCAGTGCCCCCTGCTCGTGCTGCTGCTGCTCAGCGTGGTTCGCCCCTGCAGCCACCATCCTCTCGTGGCTCATTTGGTTTCTTCCGCTGCTGTACACACACTCTCTCTCTCTCTCTCTCTGTATGTGACTACTCACTGTGCCATCTCTCTCCTTTCTATGTGCGACCTCACTGTTCGCCGCCTAAGGACGCCCTGCTCGTGCTATTCATCCCTGCAGCCACTGCTGGCATTTTCCCTCACTGCTGACCTCCTGGAGTATGCCTTGCTCATGCTATTCATCCCTGCACCCACCAGATGATCTCCTGCAACCGTCCGCCCTCCCTTTCTACCGCTGCCGGTATGCCATCCCTCCCTTTTTCTCTACATGTTTATGATCGTAGTGTCTGTTTGCATCCTCCCTCCATCCATCCATGTGTTTGCAAACAGAGGCACAAAGGAACCTCCCTCAGTTCCTCCCTTTCCTCTTTGTGTTTGCGAACAAAGGAACCTCCCTGGGTTCCTCCTCTTTCTCTATGCGTATGCAAACAGAAGAACCGAGCTTGGTCCCTCCCTCTTTCTCTGTGTAGGAACTGAGATCCGTGTGTGATTAGATGAACCGAGGGGTTTAGGACTCAGAATGTTAGACTTAATCTAATTGCATTAGTCTTGTAGTTGTAGTATGTATGCATATGATCAACAATTTGTTATTTTGTATGAACTTGGTTGATGGTTTGATGATTTTAAGTTGAAAATTTTGCTTTGTTTTAAAAAAAAATGTCATATCTATGCTAGTAGTAGAATCGGCCGTGTCGTGTTACGTGTATACGATTTCGTGTTTTTCTGGGTGCTCCGTGTCGTGTCCGTTTTACGTGTTTGACAACATTGGGCGTCACACAGTGATACATCCTGCGTTCTGTGCGCTAAGACGGAGGAGTCACACATCTATTTTTTGAGTGCCCGACATCCCAGGGTGTTTATGGCAGCACACGAGCATTGCGAGTTTCTTAACACCGAATGATGTCGTCATTGGTGACCTTTTCAATGACCTTTTCGACCGGTGCCTAGGCCATTTGGCTTCAACACAATCGGATTATTTTTTATGAGGAGAGATGCCAGCCGGAGCGTATTGTACATCAAATCTCCTTTCTTATACGGTTGCGGGGTTTTGGTTAGCTTGGATACTTTTCATCTTTTGCTGCTCTCTCCATGAGAGCCTACACTTGTACATTTTCTCCACAATTATATATATAGCTGGATGACAACGACATCCCTGGTAGTCATCCTTTTCCTCATAAAAAAATAGAATGGAACCCTCACCTTCCAAATCTGTTGACAGTCAATCACGAAATTATCTGAGCCTGCCCCCACAGTATGGTATAGGCAGATTTGACCTATATCGAGAGGAATTTATGTCACATTTTTAGTCTGATGATTTTTCCTATACTTTTAACAACTATAACACGGTCTTCTAAAAAAAACTATAACAATGGTTTTACTCGGAGAGGTATTACATTGGGAATGTTACACATGAACAGCTAGACCTTTCTATCCATCCTTTTACTGTTGAAAGAGTGTTTATGATCCATAATTACTTAGTGTATCACTTTCAAAATAATTATGTAGTGTATCACTTTAGTTGTGTGCTTCAAGAGCTGACCTGTTAAAATCATTCCTGCCTTTTTCTGTTACTTTTTCATGATAACCTATTTTTATACTTAATGTTATCTCACTTCTCTATCATTCTGCATTCAGTTTGTGAACAAGCATATAGTATGGCACAAAATCTGGACCCCAGTAGCGAGGGTAGGGGTGTGCTACAATTCAAGACAGGTTTGATGTCTGTAATCCAGGTAATTTATAAATAGATATTTTATTTTGTTTTTACCTTTTTATATAATTGGTTACCTATTGTATAGTTTACATGATGTTTTCTTTTAGAATGTTAAGTATATCTGTTTCTGTTTTTGGGTTGACTTGACATGCAGCAAAAGCTTGCTAAGAAAGGTCGAACTTCAATTGAACGCCAAAATGATGTCGACATATTATGGAGATTTTACAAGAGCTACAAAAGGCGCCATGAAGTTGACAATATACAAACAGAACAACAGAGATGGAGAGACTCAGGGATATTTAGCACAGAGTATGCTCATTACACTTTGTACATGGCTTCTTAAAAGCTGATCAGATTCTTCTAATATACCGATGCATGTTTAGATAATGATTGTTCCTTTCCCTTTATATACTTTTTCTTCCTATGCTCTGATTTGCTACTGCCATTTACATTTCACTTTACTCTGTTATGATCATTACTCTTAGTATTTGGCATAATCATATACTTAAGATGATTATCCTGAAGCCCGATTCATTCTGCTTATATCTTGCAGTAACCACTTGTGTTTTTTATGGTGCATTCATTAGGCATCCTAATGCCTAGTGCATAGACACGTGCAAGGTCTATGTGTCTTTTGATATCTGAAACATGCTCCACATTTGATATGCATATGCTGGTCTCGATTTAGTGTATTGTCCAGTATTGCCTATTTTTTGAGAGCTACGTGATATCTGTTTCTTCCATATAATCTGTTACGGTGCTGACCTTCACATTTCACATTTCTTGATTTGGGGTTTTCCTTAATTTTATGCCCGGTGATCATTTTGAAACCCTATGTCAGGAGTATTGGCTTATTGCGTTTGTTGTGGGCTTCAGCGCATCAATTAGCATCCTATTTCTTGTTTCATAGATATACACATTTTGATTTATGGTTCATGTTTCACATCTGTGCTTATCCTACTATCAAAGATTACCTGTTGGGGCTGATTGTCACCCAGGCAGCTGTGTTATGGACAATGTTTCTTATCCTTTTAAACAAACTGGTCTGCAACATCCTTTTTTTTTTTAAATAAGAGAAAATGATTTTATTGGTTTGTTTATTATTGCTAAAATCTATGCTTAATATTTTTTGTAATGTTAGGTAATTCGTTAAACTTTGCTTTTTGAGACAGGATGGAAGCACGATCTATTCAAATGAAAAAAATTTATGCAACTGTGAAGGCTTTGATTGATGTGCTTGAATTGCTTGTTGGAGAATCACCTACTGATGAAGTTGGTAAACTCATTATGGAAGAGGTAAGTTGCCTTCTATCTGTTGCTTCATATCTTACCTTTAGTCTACAATGATAGAATCCAAATAAAAAACAATGGAACTCTTACTTGGGGACTCTTGATCATTTTAATGTTGTTTGACATTATCTTGTGATATAACAAGGCATCTGAAAATTGACTTATGAGGCTTGGGTGTTTTCCATCATTTTATAATGTGTATGCCACTCTTAATTTTCTCATTTTACAGGTCAGGAGAATGAAGACAGCTGGTGCAAAGCTCGGTGGAGAGCTTGCACCTTACAATATTTTACCACTTGATGCACCCTCTCTCACCAATGCTATCAGTTCCTTCCCAGAAGTAAGCTCATTCATTGGTTTACTAAAGACCCTTTCTTTTAGTGGAAAAAGGAAATGGAGACCCATTTTTGAATGCAAGAGAATTAGTGGAACTAAGTTCTCATGGAGCAAGACATAATTTGGTTTTTGGTGAAAGGAACAAGGAGAAAACTTAAAAACAAATATTTCACGTGCTTAGTGCATTTTCATTGTACGAAGGCAGAAACATATTTTTTAATTTATTTTCCTTTAATAAATTGATCACAATGTAATTAAAATTTGAAATGTTTATTGGAATATAAGTTATTGAGCTTTTCTTTTCTTTTTCATTTTCGAAAATAATAAAGGAAACATAAGTAACCTTTTCTTGAATATATGTATGGCTGTTTCCACCTCTTCACGATGTTCTAGCTCATTCAAAGTATTAGTTTCTTTTTTCTTGTCATTTTATGAGTTGAGATTAAATGAGCTATATGTGTGTTTGCTTGCGAAGGAAAAATTTCTTTTAGACCGTTTTAATTCTAGAAATTCTTTATGAATGTGATGATATTAAATCTCCGATATCCAAAATTTTCTAGCATATGTGTATGCAGTCAAGGCCTTCTAGCAGTCTCTTTGAGCCCTCAACGATTAGGGCAATCAGAGTTAGAGCGCGCCATTGATGGTCTTTTTGGCAGTCACTTGGGCTATTTGACCCTGTATAACCGAGTTACTTTGTGGGGAGAGATGTCATGTTGTGATCTGAGGTTGTTTTGGATCGCGGGATTTTGAGCTTCAAACGGACTTGGACGGCTGCTCTTCTTCGTAGAAGGTGACTCCCTTGTCTTCTACAAGGTTATGACAGCTCTTTGGAATGTATAGATCACCTGCTGGTAACTGTTTTTTGTGAAACGAGAAAGGACGACCAGCATGATGGTAGTTGTCCAGGTTTCATTAATATTGAGAACGATTACAAGATAATGATGAAATGAAGCAAAGCAGCTGAAACTCAGCACCAAGAGATACAAAATATGCCATATGGCAGACGTGACAACATGCTATTTGCAGTTCTTCCATTCCCCAATTAGGGCCCTTGCATGTGCATTGATGTTCTCAACATAAGAGCGCCCCTCTCGGAAAAGTGAATCATTCCGTTGTAGCCAAGTAGCCCAGATGTATGCTATGGGAAAAGCCCTCTGTCTTCTAGACCTGTAAACTCGACCATGCAGTCTCCTGTTGCCATTGTTGAAAGAACGTCAGGAAGCTACCTCCATTGTAGTGTCGATCCAGTTTATGTCTGCAACAACAACAACAACAAAGCCTTATCCCACTAGGTGGGGTCGGCTACATGGATCATACGACGCCATTCCGCTATATTCGTTGATCCATGTTCATAAGATTCGACAGGATTTTATGCTGGCTGTCGGGGCTTAACACAACCCTCCTCCTTTATCCGGGCTTGGGACCGGCTATAAAATATAGGCGGAGTTTATGTCTGCAACTCCCCTAAAATATTGTCAATCCAGTTTATGTCTGCAACAACAACAACAACAAAGCCTTATCCCACTAGGTGGGGTCGGCTACATGGATCATACGACGCACAATATATTCGTTGATCCATGTTCATAAGATTCGACAGGATTTTATGCTGGCTGTCGGGGCCTAACACAACCCTCCTCCTTTATCCGGGCTTGGGACCGGCTATAAAATATAGGCGGAGTTCCAGTTTATGTCTGCAACTCCCCTAAAAAAGATGTAAAGATCTCGGTGGCTTAATGATGCTGATACCCAATGCGCCATCTACGGAGAGGCTGATGAAGACACTGCACATCTCTTCTTTGATTGTCGCACGGTGTGCCAGGCCTGGAGAAGATCTTTACTTTGAGGGGACCCTTAATTACTTGCTGGTAACTGTTAGGTAGGTGTTTCTTGGGTGTGTTCTAGTATGGACGAGATGAACAATAGAATATGAGGGAGAAGAGAGTGAGGAAGAAATAGGCTTTTGGTGGAAGCTTTTTGGACCCTTGATATATATATGCCCACTTAGTGGAGGTGAGTTGGACACCACAGTAAATCTACAAAATATCAACCTATCAAAAGTATGGTATTAGCCCATGCCTTATAAGTTATGGCAGGGTATTACAGGTATGATTATGTTTTGCTTTAACACCTAATCACACCAACAGCATAGGATTAAAACAAGCTTTTACATAACTGAATAAATATAACTGGTATCAAAGTGATGGGCATAGATCTTCCTGGATCATGTTGAGAACATTGTATGTAAACATCTTCTTTTTGGTATTAATGGGACTGTGGGAGTTCGGGTAGTAGGGCCATTGTCATGCACATCTTCTTTGGTTTGATGTTTTGCCCATTTGTTTCTCTTTTTTGTGAAAAGGAAGGGATGCAATCAAAAGATGTAGTTGTCATCCAAGTATGTATATAACTGTGAAGGTAATCTTCATGTGCAAGTGTAAGTTCTCAAGAAGAGAGCTCCAAGAGGGAGGGGTGCAAAACAACTATTCAAAACCCCACTCCTGCAGAAGAAAGGAAGCATGGAATATAATACTCTCAACTATGCCCTGCTGCACACAAGAAATGATCCGGTTATGCTGGCCAAACAAGTACCGGCCATAAAGGACGCCAACAATGCTCTCCACCTCAGCCGCTGTTTAGCCATATCGCAGAACGAATGCATGAAGGGGAAGCGCCAAAGAGGTCCACGTGGCCATCCACAACCAAAACTTCTGATAGACTGCACTAAAAAAAAGAGATGATCAATGTCATCCTTCGCCTCACCACACATAGGGCAGGAGACATCTGCGTGGGGGCGCCCACCTCGTCCTATAAACTTTGAGGAGCCTGCCACGCTGCAAGAGTCAAGAAATATCTTGACTTTCAGCGGCACTCTCGAGAGCACCATACGAGTCTGCAATATGCCCTGAAGGCGTTTGAGGATGAAGTGGATGATGAGTGCCAGTCGCTGTAATAACATGAGGAGCTTGTACCCTGAAGCTCCGAGAATCGCTGATCTTGTACCCTGACTTCCGGGCTCCGACCACATCTCTGCCACCGTTGCGTCAGGGAAATGCTGCCGATAGGGGTCCCCCAGGCAGCCATTCGTGCTGCCAGAATGAGAAAGCCTCCCAAGAGCCATCTTGAAACTTCTAGTATTAATATATTTATGGACGATGACCAAATCTCGTAGCCATCCTTTCCTTTCTCATACTTCTTTTCTGGCTTATACTAGCTTAGGATCCTGATTGTTCCTAACAACTTTATACATTGCAACATTTTCAGTACCTACCATGCTAAAAGTTCTGAAAGTGGAGTGACTTCCCTTTGTTTTGTTGTTTGTTGAACAAGTTTCTTTTATTGTAATTGCTTGGACATCACCCTTGACAGGAAGATGGGTTAACTATGCTGGTGATTTTTATAAATTTGCTTTTGGTGTTGTTACTACTGTTTTAGCATTCATCATTTGGTAGTTCTTTTATAGAACCAGTCTTTTTATAATATCGTTCTCTGTTTTTAATGTCCTAATGTGTTGCTCTACCTGTGTTAAGCGAACTAGAAAAGTTTTTTCTGAAATTTCGAAGTTTTTGTGACTTTTCAGGTTAAAGCTGCCATATCTGCAATCAGTCACAACCCAGAATTTCCAAGATTCCCGAATGGTTTTGAACATCCTCAATTTAGAAGCTTGGATATGTTTGATCTATTAGAATTTGTGTTTGGATTTCAGGTTCATTTTTACTCTTGAGAGTAACCTAGATCATACTTGTTTAGTTTCATATTTATGTGTTGTCTCTTTTCATTTTTACTCTTTAAGGGTTTCTTTTTTTTTTTGCGCCTTACCTGCCCTAAACTATTGACTTTTCTGAAGTAACCCCTAAACTTTCATATTAACCACTTACCTTCCTTAATTTTTAATAATATTTCCATCCTTTTTTTTTTGAGAAGAAAAAGGATGCCCACTGGGTTTTCCACTTAAGCCTTATATTTATTAAATTACTTTTTACCCTCAAATAATAACACAGGAAACAAATAGAAAAACTTGAAATGGTGTACAATTCTTCTTCGAGAGTGGGGTTTTGGGTAGGTGTTGTACATCTCTTTTTTTTTGTTGCTCTCTTCTTGAGAGCCTTTTGTACATGACATCCACTTCATAGTTATATATATATATACCTGGATGACAACCACAACTTTGGTGGTCATCCTTTTTCTCCTAAAAAAAAGAAAAAAACTTGAAATGTTCGTGCAGCGGTGCAGCCCTGTTTAATGGAAGAGTGGGGGGGGGGGGGGGGGTCTTCACATCCTTCCATTTAAGCTTGAAATTGTTTTTCTTTATTTTTTCAATATTTTATTATTGATGGATAAAAAGTTAATATAATAAATATAGAAAATAAGATGATAAAAGAAGTTAATGTTATTGAAATATGGAAGAATGCTAATAAATGAGATTGTGAATTGTTTTTTGTTTCATTTTCCTGGTTTCAGAATACTTCTTATGGTGTTAATAACATTGACCTGAACATTTTTCAAGCCGATTATATCCTTGTGATTTTTTTTTCAAACTTAAAAAGTTAAGTGGAAGCATCTAATCATTTCACTGAACACGAATGTATTGAACTTATTGATACATAGGCATAAAAAAGGGTAAGGGTGTTATGATGTGTGATCAATAAGTTTTTCGTGAATCCCTTAAGAAGGAAGGAAAATAGTTCTTTTTGAACCACAAGTCAGACAAATTTAGTGTTTTCTGCTTAAAGATCGTACAAAGGAGCATTATAATTTTTTTTGTTATGTCATATACATTTCTTTTATAGCCGGTCCCAAGCCCGAATAAAGGAGGAGGGTTGTGTTAGGCCCCGACAGCCAGCGTAAAATCCTGTCGAATCTCATGAACATGGATCAACGAATATATTGAATGGCGTCGTATGATCCATGTAGCCGACCCCACCTAGTGGGATAAGGCTTTGTTGTTGTTGTTGTATGTCATATACATTTCTTTTAAATGTTGGTGCATGTTTTGCTTGGTTTATCGAAGATGTTATGTCTTACATGAAACATCCATATAATCATCCGAGTAACTTTTTGAGCTGCTCATTTTTTGTGGGGAGCGATGTAGAGCATTTTACACCGCATCTCTTTTTTTTTTTTGCCGCTCTCTCCTAAAGAGCTTACACTGTAATCCTCATTATATGTGTGTGTGTGTGTGTCTATATATATATATATATATATATATATATATATATATATATATGACAACCACAATCTTGATGGCCATCCTTTTTCTCCAAAAAAAAAAAACTTTGTGAGCCCTTATGTGATTCAAATTCTTCATTCTGGGTTTTCTGATAGATTCTTTTCTTTCCTATTTTGTTTTCTAAGAAATTTTACATTGAGTTGTTAATTTCAATGTTCTTATGTTACCACTTCATGTTGTAAATTTAATTATGTTTCTTCACCCCTTGAAAATAACTTTGTACTTTAATCTCTTTCATTCCTCTTGTTATGCGTTTTTTTCCTGGTGGTCCTTATGCTTCTTTCAAGCTTTATTTTTCTCTGCAGAACACATGTGAATGAGATGTTTTTTCCTCTTGTTTCTTTGACAATTGCCCTTAATGTTGTATTGTTTTATGCCCTCAGAAAGATAACACCCGCAATCAAAGAGAAAATGTTGTTCTTGCCATTGCAAATGCCCAAGCTAAGCTTGGCTTATCGTCAGACGTGGAACCAGTGAGTAATTTTGCTGTTTTTACTAGGTTTCTACTTTACACTTTTATGTATTGTATATTTGTGCATATCATAACGTATAGTTTTTCTTTAAGTGATATGATGTACTCTAAATATCTCAAGATTTGAATCCTTGATCTACAACTAGAAAGCAAGGGCCTGTTAGGCTTAACTGATAGAAAGTTCTAATAAGTTTCGGATATTGATGAATATTTCAAGCGCTGAAATTAACTGAAAGTAAGTTATCATTTGAATGGAAGTGTAATAATCATAATAACTAATGTGTCTGATATAGTGCTGAGAGGCATTTTTAATGACTAAAATAGGCACAACTAAACACTTGTTACTTTTGGGATTTTTTAATCCAAATAATAATATTCCTATTGTATATAGTTATCTTTTATGAAAATAACAATATATGTCGACTGATGTATAAAGTTGTTCTAGGAACAATGATGAAAATACCATCTTGCTGGTTGTCCTTTCTCATTTAAAAAACAATGATGAAAATGAAAAAAAAAGGATGACATATTACTTTTTTTTTAATTTTCTTTGGTATATAAGGAATTGGGTTATTTTCTCTAATCCCCTTTCAATTATAACTTTTTTCCCCTCTCAAAAAACACTATAATTTTTTTCGCATCTAACCCTAAATTATAAACTTGTAAACTTTAGTCCCTAAACTTATCCGAACGCAACAGTTGGGTCTGTTAACTTCCATCCGAAATTCCATTAAATTATTTTTATAACAATTATGAAATATCAGATGTATCTTTACTTCTTTATTATAGAAATAATCTTAAAATAATAACATGACACAGTATTTCAATATTATTGAAATGTGATTATTGAATAATATTTTTATGCATATTCTCCTGAAAAAATATTTTTACCCATATTAATTGCATTTTAATTTTCAAATATTTTCTTGTAATAATAAAGTAAGGGTAAAACTGACATTTCTGTCTATTATAAAATAACATAATTTCGGATGGAAGTTGCACCCTACCAGTTAGCTATCTGGGTCTGCCGCTGACGGACAAGCACATTGTGGCTCGCGATTGGGCGCCAGTGATAAAAAGGGTGGAGGAGCAGCGTTTGTCTGGGTGGAGCTCCAGGCCGCTGTCCTGTGGGGGCCGTCTCGTTCTGCTTTGTCACGTACTTTCCGCACTGCCGTTATACTTTATGACAGTTTTGAGAATTCCTTGGCTGGTAGAACGTTCAATTGTCTCGCTGAGGATGCAGTTTGTGTGGCAGACGGGGTCTTTTGGGCAGCACGGTGCTCACCTGGTATCCTCCGAGATGGTGTGCCGCCCAACTGATGAGAGTGGCCTGGGCGTCCTCAATCTTCGCCCAATGAACACTGCCCTGCTCACTAAGTGGGTTGTTCGAATTATGGGATGGAACAATGAGCTGTGGTCCACTGTTTTCCGTGCCTGTTATGGTCATATTCTTAATTGGGATTCTAGAATTGAGGTGGTAGGTGGGGCTTCCTCCTTTTGGCATGGCGTTGCTGAAATTATGCCACAGATTTGACATTTCTTCCTTCCCAATCTTGGCAGAGGATCTGATTTCTATTTTTGGAAGGATAGTTGGTCTGGTACGAATTCATTGTCAACAGATTTCCCTCGGCTGTTTCAGTTGGCAACAAATAAGGATGCAAGGGTAGAAGACTGCTAGTGCACGATGAATAATAACGGCGGAGGCATTTGGGCGCCGACCTTCTCTATGCAAAGGTTCGAGGAGCTGCTTTCGCTGCTAGGACAAATTGCTCATTTGTCTCCTGACACTGTGGAGGTGGATAGCTGGAAATGGAGATTGTATTCCTTCTCAGTACAAGAGGTGTACTCCTTGTTGGGCAGGTGACTCGCATAAAGTGTGTATAGAAAGTATGGCACGTAAGGGGAAGCATGAGCCTCTAAGACATAGATCTACCCTATACTCTGGCGTGTTACTCTTGAACACAAAAGAAATGTCGAATAAAGTTTTAAAATTTATAATCTCTCTACATCTAAATGCGATCCGCAAGCGTACGGTGCATCATTGTAGTATTTGAGGTTCGATCCACAGGGAACGTAGTGTTTGCGAAATTCTCGAAAAGCCTCTTTGGGACAAGACTCGACGAGTAAAACCGATGCTGATGACAAAAGAAAGAAGGATAATGATAGAGGGTGAAAAGTAACTAATTGTTTTTGGGATTGTAAAAAGAAACAGTACAGAGACGACAATTAATCTTAAGAAAGTGCGAAAGAGTCAATTAAAAGCACGTGTTGAGGACTTATGGGAGGTGCTTCTGTTATAGGATTTAAAGTTCTTTAGTTCAAAGTGATATGGGTAAAGCGACCGATTGCCCCTTTATGTGTGTATTTGGTCAATCCTGATGGGGAAGACACTCGAGTTTGCTACTACACTCTCGTGTTGGTGGAGAGCCTGTGTTGCACACGTGGAAAGGGTTCATAAGATGGATGCAATCGTCGCTTTCGCAGATGATATGCCCCAGGATACAGATCGAGCTTCTTTTCATTTTGGATTTGAGTTAGGGCCTCGTGTCCACTTAGTATCGGGAACTCAAGAGAAATACACTTAAAGCAAGTGGGATTCGGTCGGCTCGTGATTGCCTTAGTGGAATACGAATGACCCTCTTGGGATGAGTGCAAGGGACTAGTGTATCACTGAGACTATTTAGACGATTTAATGGGAGAGAAAAGATTGATTCAGGAAACACGATTTATGATCACTGGAAGTTCTTCAGAAGTAACTCATTTGTTATGTGCCCTGCTCGGGTCACATATTACGAATGAGGATGGAAGAATGTCCCATCGAAAGGAATCGAAAATAGCGATGACGAAGAAGAAATACACGAACACTCTTTGAATCCGTCTAAAATGATCCGAATCCCCAACTCAATGCGGTCGTTTATTGCTAGAAACTCGGAATATGCGCAACCCATTTAGGTCGCGGATCAAAAAGTGAACGACGTCCAAACCATACCACGAAGAATTGCCATTGCTAATTCTGCGAGAAACCCAGACTACGAACCATTGCATGCCAAAGCTTGATTTCTCTACGTTCGGTCGCATAGAGCCTCTAACGTCCCTACAATCGGGGGTGCAAGGCAACAATGATTCAGAAGCTCTCCCTAGCTTACAGCTGCGAGGAAAATAGGAAAACCACGCAGGGAACTGTCTTCACCAAAGCTTGATTTCTCTACGTTCGATCGTGTAGAGCCTCTCCTCTGATATCCCTATGGTCGGGGGTGCAAGGTGAAGACAGTTCACTAGCTCAAATCCAGATTCGAAAAGCAAGGAGTTCGAACTGATATCATTGAAAACACAAGTAAGTTCAACATTTGGTGCAGAGCATGAAAAGCAGTAGAATGAAAGAACGACTAAAGAACATGAATCCAAAACACATAGGCACCTCCCGACCTCAGCAGGGCCGGTTAGTCACAGTTCATGGGGGAAATACCTATTTCCCCACGAATCGCCATTGACATTGTTTTCTCTAACTCTCAGTTTCTTTCTTGACAGTTGAATGCTCTCTCTGGAATCACCCCCTTCCTTTTCGGTGATCCTCCTCTCCTTTTGTAGCTGTCTTTCTTCCTTGCTGTCGGCTCCTCTCTTCTCTGTCTCTCCTCTCTCTCTGTCTGTTCCCTACCACTTGCAGCTTGTCGCCCGCAGCTTTTCTGTGGTCCCCGCCACCTAGGAAGCTTCCTTGCATTAGGGGAGTGAGGGAGTTGGTCTCCATTTCTGAAGGATGTTTGCTGTTGGTTTCTTTGGCCTTATCTGCCACCATGAAGCAATTCCTCCTTCATTCGTGCAGAGAGTAGCGTATGGTGCATCAGCCACTCTACCCCATCCCTCGATGCGTCATCAGCTTCCTGCAGGGGACATTTACCCAAATGAATTCCCAGGCTAGCCAAATGAAATAGAAATGATACGTGAATAAACATGGATGTGGGGAATGTTTAAAGTGTATTAAATTGGCACTATGCATGTGTTTTCGAAAAGGAATAGTCATGTCATGGTGCTATATGCATGCGGAATGATGGTGAAAATATAGACCATAATTCTCCACATCAGTGGCGAAGGTGAAGAGCAAGACGAGGAGGTGCTTTTAGCTTTCAGAGTAATCTGGAAAACAAGGGCCCCTCTTAAGATTAAGATGCTCTGTTGTCTGTTGCGCCGCAGGAGAGTATTGACAAAGGTTTGCAGATCATGGTGGGCTTGAAACTCTGACACTCTTTGTGCCATATGTGGTGAGGCTGATGAGGATACTGCCCATATGTTCTTTGGTTGCTTCATGGCTATTCGGGTCTGGGCAGAGGCAGGCATTGGATGGATCGACAACACTTCAGAAACTGGGTTCTGGCGCTCCTTCTGCAGTGGCAGCAGAGACGTCCGTGAGCGTGTTTATGTTTGCAAGAGACAGAGGGCGCGACCGTTGACATTCATCTGGGCCATTTGGCTGCAGAGGAATGCAACTGTCTTTCAAGGAAGCCGTGCTTATGCGGAGAATGTGGGACACCATGCAAGGGCAATATATGGGGACTGAAGGAAGTACATGTAATGTAGGGAATTTGTGTACTGATGGAGCCTTTGCTTCACCTTTTTGTTTTCATTGTAATCGCGTATCTCGTTAATGAAACTCCTGGATGACTACCTACTTGCTAGTCGTCTTTTTTCCTCTAAAAAAATTCGGATGGAAGTTAATGGGAGGAACTAAGTGTCTTATCCTGGTAAGTTTAGGGACTAAAATTTGTAAGTTTATGGTTTGATGCGGAAAAAAAGTTATAGTTGGAGGGTTGTTAGAGGAAATAACCCTAAAGAATTTGTTAAAAACACAGTGGAGTGAAATGAAAAAATCCTTTGTCAAACTTCTTTCGCTTATAACTGATAAAGAAATGATATAGAGGATACCAATCTACTTTCTTTGTCTATAATTTTATGAAATGAGTTTTTTTGCCGAATGCATGCTACCAAACGTGAAATATTGGAATATTCGCTTGTGTTGTTTGAAGGTGAATTATTTCAAAAACACTAATAAGCTAAAACCTAAGCCAAGATGCCCATCTCTAGATATTTAATGGTTAGCTTTGAGGAAAAGTTGACTTGTTGAGTTTGTCGTCATTTCATGTTGCCATTTTCTTTGTGATGCTTAATGGTAATAACATCTTAGATGTTCTTGGCATGCAGAAAATTGATGAGAAAGTTGTCACTGAAGTTTTTGGCAAAGTACTTGATAACTATATTAAATGGTGCAGCTATTTGGGTGTTCGAATAGCTTGGAATAGGTAAACATTAGATCATGATTTCTTGGATGATTGCTGTTGCTGTTATTTGGTGTAAAATGTGCTAATATCAATTTACAGCCTGCAAGCACTCAACAAAAGTAGAAAGATCATCTTCATATCGCTATACTTTCTTATATGGGGTGAAGCTGCGAATGTTCGTTTCCTTCCTGAGTGCATCTGCTATATATTCCATAATGTAAGTACTTTTATGGGCTTGCACTTTGGTAATTCTTTATCATCGTATTCTTTTGAAGGAGAAGAATATTGTTAAAAGCCAGTGTTATGATTAGAAGTCACACTTTTTGCTTTCTTATTATATGTGTACCTCTTCACTGCTCTAAATGAGTGGTAGTAGCAATCTAGCTATCCTTTTATCCCTAAAAATTATTAAAACAACTCATACAAAATGACATGATTTCAAAAATCACCTTAGATGTTGATGATTGTGTTTTGTTCGTCATCTATTATATCTTATTTTCTATCAGAAGAGTATTTCTGAATTCTAATTGTTATTGGTACATGATGTGATAACATTGTGAGTGGTCTATGTATGTCTCAATATAAGCACAATTAATCTCAAGATATGCGTCTCTTTGGAGACGTATCTCAAGATATGCAATCACAATGCTCAGGTTTAGATATAAGACAATGCAACTAATATCACTTTCTTAGGGTATGGAAGTTTGGGAGTTGGCGGAGGAATCAAAATCTGCCCTTTTTCTTTTTGCTGTAGGGTTCCCACCCTGCTTTCCTCCTTTTGACGTGAATGCCTCAGGAAGCTTCCTTAAGATTGTGGCAGAGATAATCTTTTATGAAAGCTGCCTAGTTTTGTCTCTTTCTGCTTTTTGCTTGTGACTGGTCCGCGTGTTTCCCATCTGCCGTCTGATATGCAGGTTCAAGATTGTGCCCTAGTTCCGCAGTAACTGCCATCAGGCATTCTGCAGCTGCGTCCAGATCTGAAATTCCTGAAGGCATATGACTTACCCCCAAGACCTTGCAACATGAAACAACTCAAAGTCAGGAATTTTTGCATGTGAAATCAAAGTTTGGAAGATAAATCAAGGAAACATATGGGGAATTTGTATGAACATGAATGGAAATAAATAATATCAAAATGGGTTAGATGCACAATTTCTCTGGTCATAATATAAGTAGAATCCCCCATCATCATTAGAGAATTCCAACCTAAAAGGAAATTTACACACCATGGGATGTGCCCACAAGTTGACATAAGCCTTGGTTACTTTCTTTAATGGCTAGCCAATCTGCAGCACAATTAGCTTCACTGTGTATGTATATACATGTATATATAATATTATTTATATTCATGATTGATATAATTTGTTTGTCATCCTCATATGAACAAATTTGAATGACTTCATTCCATGGTCATCTTTTGCTTGCTCAACATATACACACACACGACATTCAGAACCACCAAAATACTCCAAAAAATCAAGCTGGTCTCTGCTGATGTTTTTAACAACCCTGACTTCAGCAATTAGAGCAGAAACAGGATTTCACCCATGATCTCCTGCAGTAGTAGGTTTGCTGCTAGGAGAATGAGACATTATATGTTTGCGGTATTTAGTAGAAACTGTTGTACTTTCGTTTTTTTTAATGAAAGGATAAAGTGCATTATGTGTTAAGAAATGTCCTAAAAAAAAGTGTTAAGAAATGAGACGTCCTTATACAGAATTTGAAGTAGGCCATAAGGAGTCCCATCTTCCCAAAAAACAGGCAAAAAAATGGGCAGCAGAATTTGCAATTCTGTTCACATGCTTACAACAAAAGTTATCAAAAAAAGGAATAATTCGCCAGATATTGTCGAGGATTGCTCGGATTTGCCAATGCGCGTGATTCTGCCGATTCACAAGTGAGACAAGAACAGACGAATCCAACTCAGCCTCAACATTGCGCAGCCCCAAAACTCTACATCTACGAAGTCCTAACAAACTCTTGGCTTCCTCCTCCAACGCCGAGGAGCACCTGAAGAAAAGATGGCGCAACACAGGATCTTCGAAAAAGATGGGATACACCAATACGAGGATAACCCGAAGTGTTATCCAAGAAACAAAACTCCAGAACAGTTTCTGGGGCTGAGATACTTGCGAATCCTCGCACAATTAAAAACAAAGAATTTGATGGATGTAATCTGCCTTCTTTTCTAATTGATCCTCGTTTATATAATGCTTACATCCAGAAAAAGGAACAAACTAGAAAGGAAATAAACTAACAATGAAACCAACTAAGCAGGGAAACAAGTTGTAAATGGGAACAAGCTAAAGGAAACAAACTACTGAAAATCAGCAACCAATAAAAAGGAATATTTGCTAGGCTGCGTTGCCTGCAAATATTCATTCTGTTGCAGCCTTAATTGCGACATTATTGCCTTGATTTTCTGCCACATTATGGCCTTGTTCTGCATCAAAAGAGCCCCTGCAGAACAAAGGTAGCATTACCAGACCTAATTAAAAAGCCTGCACCCCCACATCGTCTGAGCTCACATAGGAGCCATCTGAGTTCAATTTGAACCAGTGACGACGCGAAGACTCCCATCGAATCATCGGGTGATCCGACGGGGAGTCCCCTCAGGATTATGGATGGATTCTAATTCATTATAGCCAGCCAAAGCCTGTGCCCAAATGACAGTCGCGGTTGCCTGGTTAGATCGTCATTCTTGGTACACCGGATCCCCCAAAGACACAAAGCAATAGGGTTAGAAGTTTTGTTTTGGAAGAGATGTCAAGACAGTCCTCTTCTAATACCCAGTCCCCCATATGCCAAGACTGCATATGAGTGAAAGTGAAATTGAATTTGGTTTAAGTGATTCCATACTTGAGCTGAGAAGGGGCAAGCAAAGAATAGATGTAAATTGGTTTCTAAAGTTGTGTTGCAGAGGGTACACGAATGACTAATTTAGGGATTAAACCTTGCAAGCATGTCACAGGTAGGTAGTTGGTTATGTGCCAATTTCCATAGAAAAAAATGTATCTTTGGGGGAGCTTTTATATGCCAAATCTCCTTACAACCTGACCATCCTGCAGGCTGCATAGGGCATGGGGGCCTGCTAATGAATTTATATACTGATTTGGCAGTAGGTAACCCAGAAGGATCTGGGGTCCATATCCAAGAGTCATCATAGGGGAGAACAGGCAAATTTATAGCTAGAATTCTGTTAACCAAACGAGTAACTGTTGTACTTTCAGCTCAATAATCTTTCTACAGATCAATTTTTTTCTTTGAAATAGTTGCTTGTTTTCTAAATTCCTTATGCTATGTTCTGAAGTTTCATTCTTCGTGAAGTTGTTTTTGTTTTTCTGTTGAAGTAATGGAAGATGCTGGATATTTCATCTGCCTTATTTGATTGGACAATCTAACCTCACATGCTATTCAGTTTCCTGATCTTTTATTTTGTAGTAGCTAAGGGAGTAACTATAGCTGAGTTATAAATGCATATGCTTAACTCTGTAGATGGCAAAGGAGTTAGATGCAATATTAGACTCACCTGAAGCTGTTCCGGCAAAAAGCTGCATGGGCGAGGATGGGTCTGTGTCATATCTTAGGGAAATTATACATCCCATATATGAGACTATTTCTTCAGTGAGTAGAATTCTTGTCCATGTTTACTTCGGCCCTATTTATTGCCCATGCAACTCTACCTTGTGCTGATAGTATATATTACATGTGGAATATGCGGAGTATTCATAAATGTTCTTGATTGTTATTCTCCTGTGCTTAGAAGCTATCATGTTTGTCTTTATTTTGATTTTCATTGATCAATTAGTTAATATGTGTTGTTATAAATCTTCTTTTATTATCTTACAGGATCCTAATAATTGTCCTGATCTTAATTAATAATGGTTGTTGTATGTAGGTTTCACATTGAACATCGCAATGAAATTAAATGGCTTGGCCATTGTAGTTCAAAAACTTGAAGTAAAGTAGCGGTTTGAGATACATAAATTTGGATTATGTATAATTATTGCTCGTTGCAAACTCCAGAACTTAATATATAAAATGTTGTTTTTGCCCATCTTTTTTCCAACTCAACTCTAAACCTGTTTAGAGAGCTATAATATTTATTATAAGTCTCATGATCTTGGTTTTGATCCTTTTGGAACTGTCAACAGTGTATTCATCAAGAAAATTAATCATCCATGAAATCTTGGATTAATTCCACATTGAAGGCATCCTACGCAAACCATAGGACCAAACAAATCACTGTTTCTAACTTAACGTTATCTTTTTTTTGGATGTGTATTGAAGTGGACTTTGGTCTCTGTTAGTGGTTTTGTCATATGGACCTGGCTGCCATTGTTGACTAAATGGTTTGGAAGCAACAATAGTTTTGGGTTGGGTAGGATGGAATTTCTTGTCCCGTAGTGATGAGTGCAACATTTATTTATTTTTTAACAAAAAAAGATTACTGAGCTTTGATATCCATTCATCTTTTACTAGAATAAAAATATTGCAATTTACAAATGTTATGGAAAGCCAAAAAATGAAACCAGATAGCAACGAGTGTGAATACCGTTAAGAGATGTTATCCATGCGCCCATTCCACAAAAGAGATGTGATGTTCAATATTCTCTATGTAACAAATCTCTTTCTCAGCAATTGTGTGGTTATGTCATAGTCAGGTGGCCCTAGCAAGCGCCGAAGACACCAACATTGGTTCTCTATGATATAATGCTTGTAGTAGGTAAAATTCATTTGACGTCGATGTTCCCCATGTACCTGTTGCCATATTTCCTTTGCTAGGTAGCACCGAAAGAAAAGATGGTCCATTTCATCCTCTGATTGTCTACAAATCTTGTAATATATGTCAGAAATAGGGACCCGTCTCGCATTGTAAGTTCTTGTTAGAACCCTGCCCCTAGTGAAACAAAAATCTTGGCTGTGAGTGATCCAAATCCATCTTTAATCTATTATGGAGGAGCTCGTAATTCTTCATGGGAATAGCAGCAAATATGGCTCTTTGTTTGGTTTATTTGAGGCATACATTTTGCTTGGCACTGCGGATACTATTGCCTGTGAGGAGATTTTGATGGTCTGTAGGTTGCTGTGGCGTGCTAAGACTCCTCTTAAGTTTAAAATTTTCACCTGGCTGCTGTTGCACCATCGCATCCTCACAAAAATGTACAGGTCTCGGTGGTATAATGATGCTGATACTGTCTGTGTCCTCTGTGGTGTGGCTGATGAAGATTCTGCCCACATCTTTTTTGGGTGCCACATGACTCGCCAGGTCTGGGAGGCAGCTGACATTGATTGGATTGATTCTTCCTCCGAAGATGCTTTTTGGAGGACATTCCGTAATGGCGGCAGAAGGACGCAGGGTTGTGTTTACAAATCCAGAAGACAGCGGGCCCTCCCATTAGCATACATTTGGGCTATTTGGATGGAAAGGAATGACACTCTGTTTCGTGGTGGGCGTGCCTATGTTGACAACATCAAGAATCATGCGATGGCCATTTTTGGAAGTTGGAAAATGTGCCGAGTTTTTTGGGCTGCTATTCGTGTTTTTCTTCCTTTGTAATATGGATTCTGGGTTTCTTCTAACCCTTCTGCTTTAATCTTCTGTAATGTCTCATTAATATCAACGAAACTCTGGATAATCACCATCTTGCTGGTTGTCCTTTCCCGTTTAAAAAAAAAGATGATAAAAGATTGATATACTCTTCCTGGTAACCTGAGATTGCTGGTAGTCTAGGGAAAGGATCCACAAATGTGTTGCCCGTTATCCACTCATGTCACCAGAAAGAAAAAGACAATCCCTAACTCAAGGGAGGCATAGAAGAATGGTTGCATCAGATGGTCATAGATTTGCCTCGCCTAATGTTGAAGTCTGCGAATTAGAGTTGAACACGAGTTCCAAGAGATCTCTCTCCCATAGCATGCATTGAAGATTGTGCATCATAAGTCACCATACGCTCCTATGCTTGTCTCCTACATGAACCTCCACATTCTTAAGATCGATCTGGAGAGGGAATTCATAGTCGTCATTGCACACAATTTCCCAACTTCCCAGTACCAGGTCGTAGCCAGAGATTTTTTTTGAGGAAAAGAAGGATGAGCACCAAGTTAGGGTGTCATCCGTAAATATATATCACTATGATTTGAAAATGTACAAGTGTAAGCCCTCACTAAGAGCGGCAAAAAGGTCAAAAAGTACAACCACTCTCCAAAACCCCACTCACGAAGAAGGAAAGAATTATTTGGGTCTCCTGTAACCCATAAAGCCACGAACCCGTCTCCGGCAATCCCTTCCGGCGGCACCATTTCCGCCCCCTCGCATTTCTTTCACCATGTGCCGCCGTGCGAACCTCTTACCAGATGGATGGACAACCTTCTCCCGCCCACCTCCTCATCGCCCGCCAGAACATTGTTTCCGGTGCCTCGGCAGTGGCCACTTTGCTCGATCTTGCTCGGCCCCTGTACACTGTCTCTACTGTAGGGACGAGGGTCACCGACGTGCCCAATGCCCACGCCTTCCTCTGTCGAGCCGCCCCATCGGGCGCTCCGTCCGGCCTACCCGGAGATGCCCTGATTGACTTTGCGCCTGCACTCCCCACCATTTCCATTAAACGGTCGTCGAAGGCCCAAGAGGCAATTCAGATCATATCAAACTCAATGTGAGAGGAGAGAGAGAGAATCAAACGCAAAGGCACAGTGGTTGTTGACGAGGTTCGGCCACACCTTGGCCTACGTCCTCGCTCCGACTTCTCGACCTTGAGACTGTCAGAGATTCTACTAATCCCTTCCTTTGTTCCAAATGGGGCAAGGAAGAAAGCCCTTTACACCACCGCCTTTTCTCCGCTTTGAGAGGTAAGGCACTCCTCTTCTTCAATGAAACTAATCTATTTCTCTCGCTCAAGAGGTAAGATTTTGAACCTCTTTTACACAGGAGCTCTTTCAATTTTTTGAACAAAAGTGTTTCTCTCTTTTAAAATTCTATGATCATAAGAAGAGAAGAGAGAAAGAAGAGAAAGTTATGAAATGAAAACTTCAAGAAATAATCTTTCTTTGATAACTTGAAGTTTTTCTTCAATGAGTGAATGTGTACATTTTTCTTTGGCTTTGGCACTCTTTTTATAGCCTTCAGTGTGTGAGAAATTCATCCAAAATTTGCTCCACAAATTTCTCCTTCAAATTTGACCATTACTGTTCATTTGACTGTGAGGTCGGCAGGTTGACCGACCTGCACTGTTTTGATCATAACTTTCTCCACAATTATCCAAATTAGATAATGTTGGAGTCTATGAACAACAACAACAACAACAAAGCCTTATCCCACTAGGTGGGATCGGCTACATGGATCATACGACGCCATTCCGCTCTATTAGTAACCAAACCTTTCGGTATATTATTCACCAATAGATCTTGCTCTATTAGTTCGCCAAGTGTCCGCCTTGGCCTTCCTCTCCCTCTTTTAATCGGACTCCAGATTATTTGATCTACTCTTCTTACTGGCGCATCTAATGGTCTTCTCTGAACATGACCAAACCATCTCAAACGATTCTCTACCATTTTCTGACTAATAGGAGCCACTCCGACTCGTTCACGTATATGGTCATTCCTAATCTTATCTAATCTTGTATGACCACACATCCATCTCAACATCCTCATTTCGGCTACCCCCACTTTACGTTCATGTTGTCCCTTCATAGCCCAACATTCACTACCATATAACACTGCTGGTCTTATAGCAGTACGATAGAATTTTCCTTTAACTTTATTGGGTGCTTTTCTATCACAAAGAACTCCAGTGGCTTTCCTCCACTTACACCAACCAGCTTGAATTCTATGATTAACATCGTCATATGAAAGTTAACAAAATTCTCTACAACTTTTATGTTTATCATTCATTCAAAATCTAATCATATCATAGTCAATTATGTAATCAAAATTCGTGCATAAAGTTATCTCTTTTTCTTAAATTTTTTCAGCATTTTAACTTTAATCTTCTGAGGTTTGTTTGAGGTTTGTTTCATCAAAATATAATTTTATGTCATCAAAACTTTGACCCAACAATTTCCCCCTTTTTGATGAAGACAAATCGAGAAATATGAAAAAATATAAGTTGGCGAAAAAGTTGTAAAATATTGGAAAAAACAATTTTACTCCCTCTAACTCTTAACTTTCCTTACATTGGGAGATATTCATATAAATATTAATTGCAAGGTAATCTTCATATAAAGTATATTCAGGTCATATTTCTCTTATATTTCTCCTCCTTTTGTTTCATCAAAACGTAGTTTGTAAATGAAGCATATAAGAGACCATATGTAACTCCCCCTTAATCGATTTTCAAAAAAAAATATTCTTCCCCCTTTTTGTCATATAATAAATATGTAGAGTAGTTGCAAGTTTTGAAATATAACTCCCCCTAAATTTATGGCTATTTATAATAAAAACCAATTTATGAAAGTCAAAACAATGATATATTAAAAATTTGGCATAAAAACTTTGATAAAACAATGTGATATTCATGATATGTGAAAATAATATTTAATCATTCTTCCCTTATCACTGTGACCAATTTTTTATATATTCCTCTTTTCTGTTAAAGAAATAGTAGTTTTGAAATTTTTAAGTGAAATAAAAAAGTAAGTGATACTATAACCTTTGTACCTTCACCACTTGTCCTTTGCTTTGCATGTGAGACACTTGAAAAGTAATTATGTAATCTTTGGTACCCAAATTTCTTTGGGTCCTATTTTGTTAGATAATGTTCCTTTCCGAACTCAAATCATGCCATGTTGTGTTGATTTTTTCATTTTGCATTGTTATGCATAATGCCCATAAAATTCACATGTAAAGCATCTAAAATGTAATTTTCTATCGTAGGGATGATTTCTGAAATTATTTTTCTTTGCATAAGAAATAACCTTATTTTGTAAATCTTTCAAAGAGACATTTTCTTTCTTTACTTTTTCCAAGGAACATGCTAGTTTTACAACTTCACATGCGTGCGTGATTTCCAAAGTATCTATTTCGGTTTTTTGTTTTTCATTTTCCAAAAAATATGCATTCTTTTCTTCTTTTAATTTTTCAATTTCACATATTAATTTTTCATTTTCCTCTTTAATTGAAAAATATCTTTTTATAAGAGATGAGAGTTCTTTATTCACATCTAAAGAAAGAATTTCTTCGGAAGAGTTGGATGGGTTATAATTTGAATTTGAAGGATTAGAAATTACCTCGTCATCGTGTGCTATCAAGCATATGTATGCTTCATCACTCGAGGAGCTTGATGAAATACTTGTTTCATTAGACTCTTCATATTTTTTCTTTTTACTTTTTTGGAATTTTTCTTCTTTGTGGTGTTTGTATGATTTTCTTGTTGGCTTCTCGTTCTTGTCTTTCTTTTTGACCAACTTGAGATACTTATCTAATTTTCTTGTGTAGAGTGTGAGTTTCTTTTCATCCACTTCCTCTTCACTTGAATCTTCTTCTATTGTATTTACTTTCAATACCAATGTTTTCTTCTTGGGGGCTTTTTCTTCTTGATCTTCTTGGATTGAGATCTCGTAGGTTAGAAGTGAACCAATAAGATCATCTAAATCCAATTTGTTCAGATCCTTTTCTTCGATCACAATTCTCTTCGTATGCCATTTGGAGAAGAGATACCTGAGAATCTTTTTCACTTTTTGGGGGTTAGATCTTGACTTGCCCAAGGAGGCTAAGCCATTCAAAATATCATTAAATCGAGTTACCATATCATTTATGGATTTATTTTCATGCATTTTGAAAGAATCATATTCATGGTTTAAAATATTCAATCTAGATTCTTTAACCTTGTCGGTTCCTTCATAAATGGTGATGAGTTTTTTCCAAATTTCGGTTGCAGATTCACAACTTGAAATCCGATTAAATTCCGTTGAATCTAAAGCACAATAAAAAATATTTTTTGCTTTCCAATCAAGTTTTGAAAAAATCTTTTCTTTTTCTTTAGAATCAGTAGGTAACTTTTCATGGACATAATAGCCTTTTTCAACAATGTCCCACATGTCGATATCAATAGAACAAATGTATGTTTGAATCCTAATTTTTCAATATTGAAAATTTGATGCATTTAAAAGGGGAGGACGATTAATTTATTGTCCTTCGGCAAAACCAAATCCACTTGATGCCATGGCTCTTGAAGATTGTTAAATATGAAAACAAGATGATTGAATCTTAAGATTAGATCTAAAGACAATTAGATATGGAAACAAGATGATTGAATCTTAAAATGATTAGATTTAAAGACAATTAAATCTGAAAGCAAGATGATTGAATCTTACAACGATTAGATCTAAAGACAGTTAGATCTGAAAACAAGATGATACAAAAATTCAAAACAAAAACAAGAGCAACCCGCTCTGATACCAATTGTAGGATCCCAAAGGACACCAAGGGGTGAATTGGTGTTCAATCGAAAATGTCGATTTCACAAAAATACGTTGCGGAAGCACAAAACTAATTCTTTAAAACTTTTAAAATAAAGTAATTCATATCATATCAAACTCAATGTGAGAGGAGAGAGAGAATCAAACGCAAAGGCACGGTGGTTGTTGACGAGGTTCGGCCACATCTTGGCCTACATTCCCGTTCCGACTTCTCGACTTCGAAACCGTCAGAGATTTTACTAATCCCTTCCTTTGTTTTAAATGGGGCAAAGAAGAAAGCCCTTTACACCATCGCCTTTTCTCCGCTTCGAAAGGTAAGGCGCACCTCTCCTTCAATGAAACTAATCTATTTCTCTCGCTCAGGAGGTAAGATTTTGAACCTCTTTTACACAGGAGCTCTCTCAATTTTTTGAACAAAAGTGTTTCTCTCTTTTACAATTCTATGATCATAAGAAGAGAAGAGAGAAAGAAGAGAAAGTTATGAAATGAAAACTTCAAGAAATAATCTTTCTTTGATAACTTGAAATTTTTCTTCAATGAGTGAATGTGTACATTTTTCTTTGGCTTTGGCACTCTTTTTATAGCCTTCAGTGTGTGAGAAATTCATCCAAAATTTGCTCCACAAATTTCTCCTTCAAATTTGACCATTATTGTTCATTTGACTGTGAGGCCGGCAGGTTGATCGACCTACACTGATTTGATCGTAACTTTCTCCACAATTATCCAAATTAGATGATTTTGGAGTCTATGGAAAGCTAACAAAATTCTCTACAACTTTTATGTTTATCATTCATTCAAAATTTAATCATATCATAGTCAATTATGTAATCAAAATTCGTGCATAAAGTTATCTCTTTTTTTTAAACTTTTTCAGCATTTTAATTTTAATCTTTTGAGGTTTGTTTCATCAAAATATAATTTTATATGTCATTAAAACTTTGACCCAACACATCGTCGGAACGGCTGATGGCCCTCTTCCTGAACCCGCTGTTCTCCGAACAGCCATAATCGCCAGCGTTGGTTCTGCCCCTCCCTTCCACAGCCGCATCGACTCAACCTCTTGATTACTTATCCCAGGATCAACTCAGCAACGTAAGCAGTTCCTGGCGACCCCATCCTTCTGCTCACCATAGTGCTGTGTCCGCTGGAAGCTGTGGAGGGAGACATGCTACAACTTTATGTGTTACATATTGATTATATCAGATTGAACCCTCAATGAAGAAGAGTGTGTCATCTGCATACTGCAACAGAGGTACCAGCCCGCTAGCAAAGAGTCCAGCCCGACATGCCTCCTGGGTGCATCTAGCCAGGACGTCGACAGCCAGTGTAAAGATCATGGGCGCGAGAGGGCAGCCCTGTTGGACACCCCACTGTGGCTGCACCCAGGCCCCCGCCATAGACCCATTGACAAGGAGCATGGTGGGGGCTGAGTTGAGTGTGCAACAGAGTTATGCAGACCAATCAGCTCTTTTTCAATCACATTTTTTGGATTGCCTCTACCAAATTGCTACATGGGCGAACGACGTTGCACTCCGTGGAACACACAGAGCACAAGTTACAGAGATTGTCCCTTTGCATTAATACTCTCATCACTCCCCATTTTTCACATGTTGATTCAATGGATGCCAGCCCAGGTAATACAACACACCGGTTCCCTGTGATGCAATTTCTCACAGGGAGGCGGCTGAGAGAGGAGGGGAATACATCTATTGGCCTATCGAGATGTTTGCCAGCCTACTTCAGATGGCGATTTTGAAATCTTTGACCTCCGATGGACCAATCACAGACTGAATTATAGAAGAGCAAATTATTTTTTTGAAGGGAGGAGGAGAGCAGATGATGTGTGGTTTTTGATGAGGAGATGCTGCAAAGGGATTTAGAGAGAACCATCAAGGAAGAAAACTATGTCCATGCTGCACAGTTGAGGGATTGTCTTCGTCTCCTGCAAGAAGACAGCAAGTCCTCAGTTTTTTTCAGCAAATGCCCCATTTTGTCATGCCTTCAAGAATGGAGATCCAGCGGCCATGCATTCTGTATGGTCCAAAGGAGATCATGTATACGTTATACATCCTGCAGCTGGCAGGATATCTGGCTACGAACCATGAAGTCACGAACCCGTCTCCGGCAATCCCTGTAACTCTTAAATTTTTTTGTGGGGAGAGATGTCAGATTGATGATATTATTTTTCCCAGATTTATGGGTTACATATTATGGGTTACAGATTGATGATATTATTTTCCCCGTCTCCGGCAATCCATGTAACCCATAAAGCCACGGACCCGCGTGATCAACCATGTCAAGTCCTCTTTCATCTCGTTTGGCATGGTGATAGAGGACGCCTCGTGTCGTGCGGCGGAGCTATGCACCCCTATTGGCGCCTTGCTCATCACATATCTGGGTCTCCCTCTCTCGGATTGTCATATTGGTTCCTGGAGTTGGACTCCAGTCATCAAGAGGCTTAGCTCTCGGCTTCTATCTTGTGGCGGTCACCTTGTTCTGCCCCGATCTCTTCTCTCATCACTCCGGATCTATTTCATGTCAGATGCCTGCCCAGGTATTGGCACGGATTGACTCCTTGAGGAAGCATGTTTTTTTGACAGGGATGCAGCTCTACATGTTTTTTTGCAGACCCACATCACAGGGCAGACTGGGCGTTCGGGACCTCCGCATCACTAACTGGGCACTCCTTTCCCGGTGGGTGGAATGGATTATGGAGCCCGAAGACAGCTTATGGAGATAGGTTTTCTTCACATGCTACGGTCGAGATCTCTAACGGGGCTCCATGTCTTTCCCTCCCCGTGGAGCCTCTTCTTTTTGGAGGGGAGTGGCGATGCTCTTCCCTCGGGTGCGCCCGTTCATGACTCCATCGCTTGGCATCGGGGAGGCTTTCAACTTTTGGTATCATGATTGGTTACCCGGGGGCCCGCTAGCAAGACTTCTTTCCCCTGCTGTAGCCCTTGAGGGCACATCCTGATGCATCTATGGTTGAGTGTTGGTCTGAGAGGGGATTCACGGGCACAGGCTCTTGGACCCCGGCTCCCCATTCTCCGATCAATGCTTTTTTGAGCTACTACCCTTCACTAGAGGCTTGCCTCATGCTGTCCGGACCTTGTGCGGGCCGATGGTTGGGTGTGGACATCAGATTCTTTCTTTCTCAGCGCGTAGTCTCTACCTTCACCTTCTCCCGACTATCACTGATTCAGAGGACCTCAAAGTTGATCGCTGGCAAGTCAAGATCTTGGCTTGGCTTCTACGGCGCATGCGGATCCTCACCCGAGTTTACAGTGCACAGTGGGCACCCCACGCGGATATCTCTTGCGTTCTTTGTGGGGACATGGACGAGGATGTCACACATCTATTCTTCAAATGCCAAGTGTCCCGAGAGGTTTTGTCCCGGATGGGCATTACGTGCTGTGTTCCTCTGACAGCTATGGATTTCTGGTAGGCTTCGAGGGGACCTTGCAAACAGAGACAGGGTTGGAGAGTTCCATATGGCATCAACACAACCGGATCCTCATCATGTCATGTGGATAGTATTGTACACCACATATTTTGTCTTCTTCGGGAGTGGGGTTTTCATTAGTATTGTTCTCTTCCTTTTGCCTTTCTCTACTGGAGCATTCCAATGTACATGGTATTTCTTTTCATTGATATATATATATAAATAAATAAATATATATTTCTTTTCATTGATATATATATATATATAATATATACATGGATGACAACCAAAATAGTAGTCATCCTTTTCGCTCTCCGAAAAAAGAAAACTTGACATGATTGATCTAATACGAGACCGAGCAACTCCACCAAGATGGTGGTCGTCTCAGTAGCAGCACTTTCTATGAAAAATATCTTATCACCTATATACCTAAATAAAGGTGTTGGTTGCTTGTGTCATGGTGAGCTGAGAAGCCATGCACAATGCCTTTCTAACATGCCGATATGTGCTCCTGATGGGTGCATCCACTACTAACATGAATAAATAGGAGCCTGGTAATAACATTGTTTGACCCCTTGTTGTGGCTGGATCTCTATGTTGGATGCTCATTGATCAGGACTGACAAAGAGCACATTCCTTCATGAGATCCAGTTTTGTGGGAAATAACGGACCTGCAGATAATACCGTAGGAAGAACCAAGAAGCTGAATTGCAGGCTTGAGAAAAAGTCCACCTTCAAAGACAATCTTTGCTTCCTGATCACCTCTAGGATGCAATTATTTGTAATTTGATGGTTTTTTATGTATTATTATTATTATTTAGAGAAAGTTGAATACAAAGTATGATAGCCATCTACTTGTATTAAAGCTGAAACATGAAATGACCAAGTACGTATGCGAGAGCACCACCTTGAGCTGTCCTGCATACTCTCTTGAGCTCCATGTATTGTCCATTCCAGTTGTATCAATGTGTTAATTTCTAGGATTACATAAGTAGTCATAATAAAATTCAGTAGCTTATTCTGTGAATTGCATCTTTCATTATGTTTTGAAGCTGAACTTTTGTTTTCTGTTTCCTCTTTATTCTAGGAAGCAGCAAGAAATAACGGTGGAAAAGCTGCACATTCTGCTTGGCGAAATTATGATGATTTCAATGAATTTTTCTGGTTCTCCCTTTTTTCTTATTATTTCCATTAGATGTTGGTGGTGATTGATTCTGCATGGCGAAATTATGATATTTGACATTGCATCAATTTTGTTTTTGATTCTTCTTGTCATCAGGACTCCTTCTTGCTTCAAATTGAACTGGCCGCCAAGAAAGGATTCTTCATTTTTGTTAAAACCAAAGACAAAGTGGAAGAGGGTAACTTCTAAGTTAGCCATTTCCTTTTTTCTATCATGCATTACATTCAGTTAGTGGAATAAACACTCCATATATGGTCTGTGAATAAGGTGATTAAATGTTTTGTTTTCGTATTTACTTTGAATGTCTCTTTTGCAAAACAATAATTCCTACATGTCTTGCACTCCATTTCCTAGTTGTATTATTCTTTCCTTGAATTGTTTATTGTTTCTGTGGAAAGTATAATAAATGTTTCTTAAAAAAATAAGTATCCTGAGTTCTAGTTGTTTTGGAAGAACTTATTCAGTTTTATTTATTATTTACTAGGTTGAGCAGATTACTAAGATGGTTAAGGCTGCCATGTTTAAGGATCCTTAGGCATGTTTCTTTCCAGAGAAAAAAATATTTAAGGATGATTTTCAATTCTCTTATGTATCATCATCCCATGCAATTAAAATATGTCCTTTGTTTTCTTTTGAGCAAATATCACTTGCCCTTTGGTTCTACTTGTTTGTCCCTTCTTTCAGTTGTCTGACATGACAATTATATGCAGAACCCTCAATTCTTATATTTTCCTATGAAAGCTGCTTGATATTTGTCATTCTTTTCTAAGATATCTATCTATTTCTAGTTCCACACTTGTTTTTCTCACACTAGACTTCTGGACTACTGCGTTCTCATACTTTATTTCCTGGTTAGAAGTAGTATAACCATCCTTGATTTTTTTTTTGTATCTTGGCAGACAGGAAAAAGCAGCTTTGTTGAGCACCGTACCTTTTTGCATTTGTATCGGAGTTTTCATCGCCTCTGGATTTTTCTTTTCTTAATGTTCCAGGTTTATTATAGACATTCCTTCTCACCTGCTGAATTTTGTTGGTTACTTATTTTTTACTGGATATTCTATGATCATACACATTTGTCACCTGTATGTAGGCTCTAACGGTCATTGCCTTTCACAATGGGCATATTGACTTGAATACCTTCAAAGTAGTGCTCAGCACTGGACCAACATTTTTCATTTTGCACTTTATCGAGAGTATGTTTCCTCCATCTTGCATTGGTTTATTCCTGTCATTAAGGATCTTCCTGACGTTAGTTCAATAGTATCTCAGACTCCCAGTATAATGTTTCTAATTCGTCTCCAGGCTGTTTGGACGTGCTACTAATGGTTGGTGCTTACAGCACAGCAAGGGGCTTTGCTATCTCAAGATTGATTATACGTTTTATATGGTTTGCCTGCACTTCTACATTCATCACGTATCTTTACCTGTAAGTTGGTTTGAACTTCCCTTCTGCAGTTTGTTTACATGCAATATTTCTATGATATTATTTTTGATATCACTAAAACTGACTTCAGGAAAGTTCTGGATGAAAGAAGCAATAAGAACTCAGATTCAACTTATTTTCGCATATATATCCTTGTTTTGGGTGTTTATGCGGCTATTCGATTATCATTTGCACTGTTACTGAAGATTCCAGCATGCCACACTCTCTCGGACATGTCTGACCGGTGGCCTTTCTTTCAGTTTTTCAAGTGGATTTACCAAGCAAGTTTTTCTTCTGGTGCAATATTTGTTTACCTGTCATTCATGGGAATGTATTTGATTTAATTATATGTTCACCTCAACTATCACTTCAGGAGCGGTATTTTGTGGGGCGTGGACTTTTTGAGAAGACAAGTGATTATGCCAGGTCAGACCTTTCTTGCCTACCTGATGGTATCGTGTTTTCTTTTTGCTTCGTTGTTGGTAAATGGGAAATACCACTTTAGGCTGAGAATGCAATCTTCTTTAAACTAAGTAATCTGTTGCCTGCTAGAACCATTTCACGGTCATACATAATCGAATAGTTAATTTACTGAAGCAGAATAAGTTGCTGAGAATTTGAGATTCCTGTGTTCCTTCTTTGGTTAATATTGGCTTTTCTAATTCTCTTATTTACTTTCTTGTTTATGCACATCTAATGATATATATCTATATATATATATGTTCCAACAGATATGTGCTTTTCTGGATGGTGATACTGGTCTGCAAGTTTGTATTTGCTTATTATCTCCAGGTAAATAGTTCCTCTTTTATGTACTCTCATACTCCAAAAGAATCTCATTGGGAATTTTATGAATGGGACAGTTCAAATATTTATGATCCTTAATTACTTTTGCTCCATCAGATTAAACCCTTGGTTCAACCAACCAGGATAATCCTAGACCTTCGTGGCTTGACTTACTCTTGGCATGATTTTGTTTCCAAGGGTACGTACATATTTTTTTTATTACGTATGTTTCTGACATTTTCTTTTCATTGCTTATCCGAAAGTGGTTATTGTGGAAAATTGTAGCAAAAAGCTCTATTATTTTCTCTCTATTCAACCACTTATATACAAGACTCGAACCTTTAAACATATTAGGAAAGATGAAATCTGGAAGGCTGGAATCAAATTCCATAATTATGGGGCAGCTTGCTAGGAGTAGGAAAGCTACCTATGTGCTCCTATTTCTAATAAATACAATATATTGTCAAAAGGAAAACTTCCTAATATAAAAGAGATCCTGCATGATCTTGCATGATTCTGCATATGATTTCTCACTCTCCCTCAAGCTGGTGAATAGGTATTGTCCATTCCCAGCTTGGATAAAATAACGTGAAAATTGGAGTTACTTAAACTCTCGGTAAGGACGCCAGCAAGTTGACTATGCGTAGGCACATAAGGGGTGCATATCAGCCTGCTTTCCAATTTCTCTTTGATAAAGTGCCTATCAATTTCAATGTGCTTCGTTCGATCATGTTGTACTGGATTGTGAGCAATATTAATTGCAGACTTATTGTCACAATAGAGTCTCATAGGGCCTTCCCACTTAATCTTCAAATCTTGAAGAATGATCTTCAACCAAAATAGTTCACACATACCTTGAGCCATAGCTCTAATTTCAGCCTCTGCACTTGAACGAGCTACCACATTTTGTTTTTTACTTCTCGATGTCACAAGGTTTCCACCAAGAAATGTGCAATATCCTGAAGTTGACCTTCTATCAACAATTGATCCAGCAAAATCAGCATCACTGTATGCTTCAAGTATTAAGTTTCCATTCCTTCTAAATAGAATGCCTTTTCCTAGTGTTCCCTTAAGATAGTGTAACACTCTATAAGCTGCTTGCAATGAACTTCCTTCGGATTATGCATAAATTGACTAATCACACTCAATGCATATGCAATATCTGGCCTTGTATGAGATAAGTAAATAAGTTTTCCCACAAGGCGTTGATACATTTCTCTATCTACTGAAAATCTTCATCTGCTGTCCCAAGTTTAATATTAGGTTCCATAGGGGTACTTGCTGGTTTGCATGTTGTTTTACCAGTTTCCTTGAGAAGATCTATGATATACTTTTGTTGAGATAAAAATTCCCTTCTTAGAGTGAGCAACTTCCATTCCGAGAAAATATTTCAACCTCCCCAATGCCTTAATCTCAAACTCTTTAACCAAGTATTGACTCAAGGCTTCTTGTTCCTTGGTATCATTTCCTGTAACAGTTATGCCATCAACATACACCAAGAGCTGTAACATTTCCTGAAGAAGAGTGCTTAATAAATAACGTGTGATCCCCTTGACTTTGTTTGTATTCCATGCCAAGCATAACTCTTGCAAACCTTCTAAACCATTCTCGTGGTGATTGTTTAAGGCCATACAATGCCTTTTTCAGCTTACAAATAGTTTGTGCAGCCAAATTCCTTTTATATCTTGGTGGAACCTCCATATAGATCTCTTCTTCTAACTCCCCATGTAAAAAGGCATTCTTGACATCAAATTGATGCAACTCCCAACCACAATTAGCAGCTAATGATAGCAACACTCTAACCGTATTCATCTTTGCAACTGGAGCAAATGTCTCTAGATAATCAATTCCATATGTTTGCGTAACCTTGGCTACCAACCTTGCCTTGTATCTCTCAATTGATCCATCAGCTCTATATTTCACTGTATATACCCACTTGCAACCTATTGTCTTTTTTCCTTTGGGTAGCTTCACTAACTCCCATGTCTTGTTCCTTTCCAATGCCTCCATCTCTGCATTCATTGCTTGTTTCCATTTTTCATTGGATAAAGCCTTAGATAAAGTAGAAGGTAGGGTTATAGCATTTAGGCTTACAAGAAACGCCCTGTGTTGGAGAGAAATTCTTAAATGATAAGACGTTTGCAAGAGGGTACACTGGTTGCTTTGTGCATTTTCTAGTTTCTTTTCTAATAGCAATTGGAAGGTTTTGTTCGAGATTGCCAACATAAGGTTCAGATTCTTGCAATGTTGGTTCAGAAGTGTTTACCTCATTCAAAGAATTCGAGTTCGACTCTTGGATCTGCATAGGTTCAGGAACATTTGCATTCCTCTTTGTGTACACCTTGTCGAATCTCACATTATTAGGGGCAGAATTGGCTTTTATATGTGGTGCATTTGTTGTTTCAGTCATAGATTCATGCACATGGGTTTCAACAATTGATTCAATCCCAAGTTCAGAAGAATTCTTAGGCATCTGATTAGAACAAAAAGGTGGAATTTGGTATTTCAGATAAAGGAATTAAGAACAAATCAAACAAAGAATCTTCCTTATCTTCTATATTGGTATTCTCCCCCTGAAGATGAGGATTAAGGCTTTTGTTCATTGAATGTGACATCAATTCAGATATAGAATTTTTTTGATGGAGGATGATAACATTTGTAACATTTTTGAGTTAAAGAATAACCCACAAAAATACATTTGAGAGCCCTTGGGTCTATCTTTCCTCTATTATGACTATGAACATGAACAAATGACACACATCCAAAATTTTTGGGAACTAGATTGTTTGTAGTGCTCACATCAGGATAGAATGTTGATAGCATATTCATAGGGCTCTTAAAATTACTCTTAAAATTTAAGACTCTTGAAGGCAAACAATTTATCAAATAGGTGAATGTAAGAATTGCTTCTCCCCAAAACATCTTAGGAACATGATTCTGAAACAATAAGGCTCTGGTTTTCTCAAGGAGACCAGGTAACACGAGTGCAATCATCAATAAAACAGACAAACCATCGTGCCCCGAAAACACTAGAAATAGGAGATGGTCCCCATATGTCTGTATGAATGAGATAAAAAGGGACAGAACTTCTTTTATTGCTGATTGGAAAAGAGACGCGCTTGTGATTGGCAAGTTCACACACCTCACAATGAATGCTTTCAACATCTAAATCCTTAAATAAAGAAGGAAATAGAACTTTAATAACCCTAAAGGATGGATGTCCAAGTCGACAATGATGAAGTAAAACTTTGTCTTTATTGGATAGAATGAGCTCAGAGTTGAAGGAAGAAGATAATTTGCCCTTAATCATGTTCAACTGACTTGGTGTTTCAAGGTAGTCCAGGCCATTCCTTTCTCTAGCATGTCCAATTATCCTCTCAGAATTCTTGTCCTGAAATATACAATAATTATTATAAAAAATGACATTGCAACATATATCTTGGGTAAGTTTTTGTACAAAGACCAAATTTGTGGATAATTTTGAAACATGAAGAACATTTCTTAGGATTATTGATGGACTAATTTTGACCTCTCCAAACCCTGCTACAATAGTCAAGGATCCATCAGTGGTGGCTATTTTTCTATTGCTTGGGCATAGGGTATATGTTGAAAAAATATTGGAGAAATGAGTCATGTGATCAGTAGCTCCTGAATCCATTATCCAAGAGTTGGTAAAGGTTGTACCTGAGGCATTTAATCCAATGGAAGATGGAAGTTCACCCGAATGCACCAAAGAATAAGTACCTTCAGATTTTTCAAGTTCTCCAAGACTATTGATCAGTGATCTCAGTCTATCAATCTCATCTTGATTGAAACCATTTGGTTCTTGTGGTAGTGGTGTCGATGCCTTTTGCATTCCTCCAGCAATATAGGTTTGCCCATCTAACCTGTAAGAGGCATGAATATTCTCCAATGCTCTAGATTGTTGAATTTGGATTGCCTCTTCTAATTGAATTATTGTAGTAAATTCCTGAATCTTGGACATCTTGAATGACAATATGTAGATAAACAATCCTTTCAAGAATGCAAGGATTACTGCGTGGCAATGAAGGCCACAAGTTTCACAGCAATGAAGGAGTTTATCACAAGAATATTAGAAAATAGCAATGAAGGCCACAAGTTTCACAGCAATGGAAGCCACAAGTTTCACAGCAATGAAGGCTAGAATCAAGAATCCCAGAAAAGAGCCTAAAGCTTTGATACCATGTGAAAAATTGTAGCAAAAAGCTCTATTATTTTCTCTCTATTCAACCACTTATATACAAGACTCGAACCTTTAAACATATTAGGAAAGATGAAATTTGGAAGGCTGGAATCAAATTCCATAATTATGGGGCAGCTTGCTAGGAGTAGGAAAGCTACCTATGTGCTCCTATTTCTAATAAATACGATATATTGTCAAAAGGAAAACTTCCTAATATAAAAGAGATCCTGCATGATCTTGCATGATTCTGCATATGATTTCTCAAAGTTATAGTTTACATTTACCTTGAATCTTAAATATTAAGCATGTAACGCACTATTCAGTTGTCATCTTTTTTAAGTGGAATCAAAGGATGGCTACCAATTGTTGTAGACATCCATTTTTATTAATGCATGGAATGCACACCAGAATAGCACGTTTAGAAAGCTGGACACTCTGTCTCCTGACATCCCCTACCCTAGGTGACGTAGGACAAGATTAGTGTTAAATGGACCTAATCTCCTGATATCCCCTACCCTAGGTGATGTAGGAAAAGATTAGTATTATATGGGCCCAATCACCCGACATCCTCTATCCTTTGTGATGTAGGACAATATTAGTATTATATGGGCCTAATCACCCGAAGTCCTCTATCCTTTGTGATGTAGGACAAGATTAGTATTATATGGGCCTTTTGACCATGAGTTATTAGTATTTGGTTATGGGCCTTCTATTTACACTATAGTTAGGAGTTTGCAAGGGATTTTCGTTATATTAGATTTTGAGCGCAAAGCTGTAGGGGTGTGAGTGGATCATGTGAAATGTAATTGATATGAAAATGGGATGAATGGTTTTAAACAAGTTTATTTTTTTTTTGACGAAAAAAATGATGACCACCATTCATAGAACAAGGGAATGCACATGAAAGTGAAAAACAAACTAGTATAAAAAAACCTGGATGTTTTCATTGGCGACTGAATTTCATTCTCTCAGTTATTTCTGATTTTCCTCATTTCCTTTCATTATCTTTTAGTTTGTCACTATAAATAATATTTTTTGTTTTGTCCATTAGAAAATAGATTAATTTGCAATAATATGCGAGAAATTCTTTATGCCCCACAATTCTAGATCTTTGCTAATCTATGCATGGTCTACAATATGTGATTCTTCAGAAATGAATGCGGCTCAATTAACTTTATGATAGTGTTAAATTTTAGTTCCCATACTAAAGTTATTTTATAATAACATGTTGGTGTCGGAAGAATACGCTGTGAAATGAGTCCTCAGTAGGACTCAACTTCCACCGCCTCCGGCAGTCCCTGCCGGCTGCCACCTCTGCCTTCGGCACCCCTTGCCAGCAGTGCCATCTCCGTCTCGGGCAGTCCCTGCCGGTGGCGCCCTGTTCCGCCTCTGGCAGTCCCTGCCAGCGGCGCCACCACAGTCATACCCCTTACAATATGCCCCGGAAGGTGCACCTTGCAGCTGATGGTTGGGCGATCATTACGTGACCACCTGACGACTGCCGCCACCAACACCGATGCCCCTCCACTACCTATGCCATTTCGCCAGCCTCTGCTCTGGCCCACTTCGTTGCTTCCGCTGCAGGGGCGAAGGCCATAGGAGACTGGACTGCCCTCACCGACAGTCCCTCCCCCTCCTCTGTTATCGCCGACGGCGCCTCTCCTCTGCCGCACGCCGACACCATCCCCTTCGACCCCGGCCTTGCAGGCGACTCCCATCCCCAGCCACCTACCAGTCTCCCCTTCCCCCCCACCCCCGCCTGCAACCCTCCAAAAGCTCGACCTCCCCCTGATTCCACCCATCTCGGGCAGCCATGACTGCCGGGCTCCCTCTGACAACAGCCTGCACAGCCCGGATGGGGCCAACAGAGTGCAATACTATCGGCGCCGGCACCTTCTGCCTGGGGTTACCTCTCTGTCCAGACAGCCGGATGGCAATGCTCGGTTGCCTGCCTCCCCCCTTTCGCTGAACGCACTCGGTGCGGCAGCGCTGACCGGCTACCTGGGCAGGCGGCCTAGAGCACATGCGGAGGCCACATGGAGGCTCAGAAGACCATTACATCGCCTTGTGCCAAGAAGGCTCAAAAGAGTGTTCCGGCGTCTTGATTCCACCGCCAGGACGTTTACCACCGGGCTGGATAGCTTGCGGTCCTTCCTTTGGACCTTTCGGAGGCAGGTTCGGGAGGACAGGGAGAGGCGCCAAACAGAGGCATTGGGGATTATCACACAGATGGACCGTTTGGGGGACGATCGCCACCTCACGGAGGCGGAGCTAGCAGAGGATCGGCGGGCTCAGCAGACCATTCTGCTTGAGGACAGATTGGTGGAAATTTAGTGGAGGCAACGCTCTCGACAGTCTTGGCTTCGGGAAGGCGACACCAATACTCGTTTTTTCCACCTATATGCTAGCTCTCATCGCAGGGCGAACATGATTGACCGACTGGAGATAGGGGCAGCAGATTGTCGGCCAGCAGTCCATCGGGACAGCCATTGCTTCTTATTATCGAGAGTTCTACAGGCGGCAGCCTCCGGGCTCCCGGAGGTGGTCCCCTGGGGACATCTCCACTCTCACTGATGCTCAGTCTCTGTGCCATCACAGCCATCACAGAGGATGAGGCGGCCCAGGCGCTCGGGGACCTGGGGACCTCAATGTTGATGCATCGCCAGGGCTAGACGGCTTCCCGCTCTTTTTCTACAAAGAGTTCTGGTCTACCCTTCGTGGGGATGTGATGGATGTCGTTCAAGAGTTCGCTAGCGGGGCTTCGAGCGCCTCAATCGATTCCTGCTCTTCATGCGGCCCAAGATCACGCCGGCGGAGCATGTTGAGGATTACAGGCCGATAGCTATATCTAATGCCATCTACCTTCTGGTGGCTAGGATATTGGCTAACCGGCTTAGGGAGGTGCTTCTTGACCTCATTCATCCAGCACATTGACCTCATTCATCCAGCACAGTCAGCGTTCATCCATTGCTACTGAGATCATAACACATTGGAGGAGGACCGATGCCCCCGCCTTCGGATGGAAGGTAGATTTCTGTAAGACTTATGACACTGTATCGTGGTCATTTCTTTGGCATTCACTACAGGTTAGAGGATTCCCAACGACTTGGATCACGTGGATGAAGCATTGCTTCTCTGTCCTGGTCAATGGGGCTCTGGCTGGTGGCTGGGTACAACCCCAGAGGGGGCTTCGACAGGGCTGCCCACTCGCGCCTATGCTCTTCGTGCTAGCAGTTGATGCCTTAACCAGATGCACCCAGGCTTCGTGTAGGGCCGGGCTACTCACAGGTTTTGCCGACATCCTTGTTCCGATCTTGCAGTATGCAGACGACATTGTCTTCTTCATTGAGGGCTCGGTCCAGGAGGCCAGATGGGTGGCTATATTAGTGGAGCTTTTTGGTGCTGCATCGGGTCTCCATATCAACCATGCTAAGTCTTCATTCATCCCTTTTGGCATGGTCTCGGCAGTCACCGATCGTTGTGCGGCAGAGCTCCATACTCCGATTAATACCCTACCGCTCACCTATTTGGGTCTTCCACTTTCCGACCGACGCATAGGTTCTAGAGGATGGACTCCAGTTATTCAGCGACTTGAGCACAGACTCCATGGGTGGACCTCCAGATTATTATCACGGGGTGGCCGGCTTGTTCTTCTCCGATATGTTCTCTCAGCTTTACCCATCTATTACATGTCGGTTTTCTTGATGCGTGGTCAGGTACAGAGACGGATTGATTATTATCACGGGTGTGACTCTGACCGCCGAGGAGTCTACTTGGTTGCATGGGACATCGTCTGCAGATCCACGACCCAGGGGGGGCCTTGGAGTACGCGACCTTCGCATCACCAATTGGGCTCTCCTAGCCCGATGGGTGGGACGGATCATGGGGCCAGCTGATAGCTTTTGGAGGACAGTTTTCTTTACCTGATATGGACATGACCTATCATGGGACTCTAGACCTGTTCTTCCTTGGGGGGCTTCATATTTATGGAGGGGTGTGGCATCTATTCTCCCTCGGGTGTGGGCACCACACGCAGACATTTCCTGCCCCTTGTGCGGAGACTCAGCGGAGGATATTGATCACCTTTTCTTCACCTGCAAGGTATCTCGGGATTTTTGGTTGAGGATGGGTACATGGGAGTCGCTGATCGCCTTCCCTTATGAGGCTGTGACATTTTGGCACGCACTCCGCGCTCGAGCTAGCCAGCGGCTGACATGGCGTGTTTTGTTGGCGTCTTTTTTGGTCGGTGCCTGGGCCATTTGTCTTCAGTGCAACCGTATTATTTTTTGTGAGGAGCATATTCTCATTGATACTATTGTATTTCATGCTTCCTTTCTTCTCCGGGAGTGGGGTTTCGGTTAGCTATTGTACACCCCGCACGTGTTGGCGCTCTTTTCTTGAGAACTCATTTTTGTACATGACTGTTGCTCTTATAGTTATATGCATACCTGGATGATAACCACAATGGGAGTCATCCTTTCCCCTCTCAAAAAAAAATGTTTACCTTTTTATTTTTTTGAAGTAACATTTATCTTTTTTTTTTATTATAACCCAGGAAACAGAAATGCATTGACAATCCTTAGTCTTTGGGCACCTGTAGTTGCTGTAAGTTCCCTTTGGCTCATTTTGATGTGATTGCTCTACTAAGTGGAAAATAAACCCTCATACTGATTGTTCATGTTTATATTCAGATTTACCTTATGGATATTCACATATGGTACACAGTCTTATCAGCCCTTGTTGGTGGCGTAATTGGTGCACGAGCTCGCCTAGGAGAGGTCTGACTTGCCTACATAGTTCTTCATAAATTTCTGCCATTCTTTTTTCTACAAAAACTAACTTGAATTTTGCAGATACGGACGCTTGAAATGCTTCATAAACGATTTGAGAGCTTTCCTGCTGCTTTTGTGAACAATCTAGTGTCATCCCAAACCGAGAGGTTATATGCTCATTTTTGCTTGTTGAAGCTGTGACCGCGCTTTTGTTCTCTTTGTATTCCCTAATGGCTGTTTTTTTGTATTTGTAGGAATCTGCATAATAGGCTGCCACAGGTGTGAAAGATTTAAAAATTGTCTTTACATGCTATATACAGGCCAATGTTTTTTTCTTTCTATTAATTTGAGATAACGAAGTCGTAATGTTTTTCCTTTTATTACTACCATTTTTAATTGTAAAATTCTATGGTTATTTTTTCCATCTGTCTTAGATTTATTTGCTAGCATTGTTTGGTTGGTTAGGTTAGAGGGGTGAGAAAATGGGGGAAGATTGGCTAGATAGGATTTAGAATGGCTCCATCTTATTTTAATAATTCGTTGTCAGTGAGAAGGGAGAGGATTATGTGGCTTTGGAACCCTACCAAACATCATTCTAATTCTATTAGATTTGGCTTGAAATGTGGAGATTGAAATTAGTTTCAGTTACCTCTGACTAGTGGCATGAACTGTTCCAGAGTTGCTTATTTCGAGGTTTTGACTCCATATTGATATTGTTTTATTAATTAATTTTGTGATTTTCTTTCTGAGTTCAGTATTCATTTTATTTTAATGCATCAGGATCCTGAAGATAAAGCCAAGGAATATGCTGCCAAGTTTTCTCCTTTTTGGAATGAAATTATCAAAAGTTTACGCGAAGAGGATTATATTAGTAACAGGTTGATGCTTTCTGTTTTTGTCTATAGTATATTTGTCATGTTTTTTTTTCCTATCAAATTAATTGTGCTATATGAATCCATATTCAATGTTTCCAGGGAAATGGATTTGCTTTCTATACCAAGCAATTCTGGAAGTTGGCGATTAGTGCAGTGGCCATTATTTCTTCTAACCAATAAGGTTCTTTTTGTAGCAATTTCTATCTTTTTAAAATATCTTGACTGGCAAGCTGACTTCAATTAGTACACTGAATTCTCTTCTTTATCCTTTCTAGATATCATTGGCTATAGAAATGGTTTTAGACTCCAAGGACTCGCAATCTGAGCTGTGGAATAAAATAGCGAAGGATGAATACATGGCTTATGCTATTAAGGAATGCTACTACAGTGTAGAGAAAATTCTGCATTCTCTTGTTGATGGCGAAGGAAGCCGTTGGTATGCCTGTTTTCTTTATATTAAAAATTATGTAACCATTTTTGTTTGAATTTTGAACTTTTGTTCGTGATCCATATATTTTTGGCTCACAATGTTCATTTATAATTATTTATGCAAATGCAGGGTTGAGAAACTCTTCTTTGAACTAAACAGTAGTATATCTATGGGCTCCCTTGCTGTAACTGTAAGCCTTAAAAAGCTGCCACTGGTTTTGTCAAGGTTCACTGCCTTGACTGGGCTCCTTGTAAGTTTATTTGATACACTTACTAAGAAGAGTATAATGGGTTGGTGCATTTTTTTTATTTCTTAATAAATGAATATGAATGACTTAAAAAAAATATTATGAATGTGTTTGGTAGTGATTTTGGATAATGCTTTCTATACTGGTTAGAAAACCGTATTCTGTTTTCAAAGTTGAATTGGATGGTATTTTTAACTTTTGGACTTCTTGTTGCCCCACAAACAAACCTAAAAGACTTAGCTGTATTTTGTTGCCACTTATTGGGCAATTGCGAGTTGGGGAGTGGATTACATTGTGTTGACTAGTGTGGACCGGGATGACCTACCAGATGGCGGGAGTGGCCACTTTGCTCAGACAGTCAAAGCTATGAAGGTCCATCTTGTTAGAATTCATTTTTGTGATACAATTTTTATGCATTTTTTTTTCAATGACAACTCCGCCTATGTTTTATAGCCGGTCCCAAGCCCGGATAAAGGAGGAGGGTTGTGTTAGGCCCCGACAGCCAGCGTAAAACTTTGTCGAATTTCATGAACATGGATCAACGAATATGTTACTAATAGAGCGGAATGGCGTCGTATGATTCATGTAGCCGACCCCACGTAGTGGGATAAGGTTCTGTTGTTGTTGTTGTTGTTGTTATTGGGCCAACTATTTACTTAGTATTTTTTTAGGAAAACAATAATGAGTGCCAGAGTTGTGGTTGTCATTCATTTATATATAACTATGAAATGAAAGTCATGTACAAGTGTAGGCTTTTAAAGAGAGCAGCAAAATTACTAAAAACCCTACTCTCGAAGATAGAAGATGTGTACAATATGCTTAGCCTGACATCGCTCCTCATAAAAAATCACCCGATTGCGCTGGATCCAGATGACCTAGATATTGACCAAAAAAGCCCTCAAGGACGTTCTCCACCTCTGTCTCTGACGAGCCAAACCTTGGAGTGACTGTCACATGGTCCCAAGTCGGATGAGAAAAGGCCAGATGCCTCGGGATACCTCACCGCAAAGAATGCAAGATGTTTTAGTGTGCGATGCCCATTCGATGACCGGAGTCCACCCTCGGGAGATGATATGGTTGTCCGTGACTAGAAGGCCCAAGTAAGTGAACAGTAGGGTGCTGATCGGAGTGTGAAGTTCAGCCATACATCAAGCTGCATCCTCGGGAACCATGCCAAAGGGATGAAGGACTTGGCATGGTCAATCTTTAGGCTGGGTCGTCGTGTCGAGAAGTTCAACAAGGATGGCCTCTCCTTGAGCATTCTTCTCAGAGCCCTCAATGAAGAACACCATGTCTTCCACATACTGTGCTGGATGGATCAGCTCAGGAAGCACCTCTCGAGCCACATAGATGGCACTTGATAGGACAATTGACCGAAAGTTCACTTGCTCTGCAAGGGTGCGCTTTGCACTGTTAGTGAACTCCCAGATGACAGTGAGCATCTCCTCACGCACTACCGGCCGGAACTCCATGTAGAAAAAAACTGGAAAACCATTTGGGCCCAGGAAGAACCTCACTATTGAGGTCATGGAGGGCCTTGACGACCTCATCCTCGGTAATAACCTGCACCACCAAGGAAAACTATGCATCAGTAAGTTGGTGGATGTTCCCTGGCCCAGTGTTCGCTGCCGAGATGATGCATAGTAGTAGGACGTGATGGCCGCCTCAATGCTGTGATGATCGGAGATCTGCTAGCCCTGCATATCAATCTGTTCATCCTGTTCATCCTTCGTCAAGAGCTTGCATATAAGTGGAAGAATCGAGTATTGACATCTCCCTCTTGAAGTCAGGTCTGACTACCTCCATTGGATCTCCACTATCTGGTCCTCTAGTTGAATGGTCTCCTAGGCTCGGCTGTGCCACCTCCATGTCTGTGTGGTGGTGGGAGTCGCCTAACGGTCTGCAACCACCTTCAGAGCATCGTCCTTTGCTGCGCCTTGTCCTCCCAGATCTGACGCTTGTGTAGGCAAAGGAAGGACCATCGGTGGAGAAGGCATGCCAACCCATCGCTGGTGAGTGTGGCAGTTGCGGGATGCTCCTCTCGAGGATGTTGGTCATCAGCAAGTTGCGCAGGCTGTGAAATCCGTACATGCGGCGAGGTGGGTGATGTCGGGGCTTGGCCGATGGGATGAGGTGGTTCTGGCGAAGACGGGGGTGTGGTGGTGGTGATGGTGGCTGGTCGCCGGAGGATGGTCGGCATATTGCCGGAGTCGATGCGGGTGGGTGTCTTCACGGGATCAACAGCGGAGGAGGGAGGTAGGTTGGGGTTGTGGTTGCACACAATGGTCTAGCTCATTCCGAGCATGAAGGCGTGTGTTCAGATTCATCGGGTGGTGGGATTGGGCGGAGGGATTATGGATGTTGGGCTCATGATGGAAGGAGGTCGAGTCGACTCACGACCCGATGTTGGATTCAAGGGAAATGTGGCTGATTGGTGGATTGGGTTCACCTCGCATGCGGGGGCATTACAGGTTGGATGTGGATTTTGAAATTGGGTACAGCTCGACCGTTTGCACCTCAAGTGGGATGACAGTCCAGGTGCCCTGCATGTGGTGTCCGGACTGCTGATTTGAAGCTGCTAAAAAACAGTAATGATGCGAATTTGAAGCTGCTAAAATTTATTCACTAATGTGGTGTTTTCCCCCAGACGGCTGCAGATTGTTGGCTGGCTATCAGACGTCTTGCAGGACAGAGGCAGGACTGGAGAGCTATTTTGGCGACTTTCTTGGCTGGTACCTGGGCCATCTAGCTCCAGCGTAACCGAGTCATTTTTTGTGGGGAGAGATGTCAGGTGGATAGTATTGTACATCACACTTTTTGCTTTCTTCGGGAGTGGGGTCCTGTTTAGCTTTGTTCCTCCCCTTTTTTCCTTGCTCTATACTGGAGAGCCTCTACTTGTATATGATGCTTATTTTTGGTGATATATATATATCCGGATGACAACCTAAGGGCGGTCATCCTTTTCCTTCTCAAAAAAAAAAAATCATTAATTATTAAAGTACTTCAATAGCATCATTCAGTAATGATGTTGATTTAAGATCCATCATATAATTGTCAAATTAAGAGGGAGTTTGGCTGGAATGATCAGCTGATCAAACCTGCATTTTTCAATTATTTGTAGCATTAATAGTTTATAAATAAAAAAAACCACCAACATCAGAGTCATCAAACTGAAATCATTTCAGTTACTGATCAAAACGTGTGGCTTAATTCTGGTCCAATGCGAGTCCGCCTGAAATGCTCCAGGAGAAGTAAAGCGGCTCATTCACCTAGTGAAAAACACTTCCTCTTTGATCTTTTCTTTCCATTTGCACACTCTCCCTCTCATCCACGCTTGGGCTTCTGACAGTGCATCATCGAGTTATTGGCCCTACATCAAAGGATTACCCCCTGTTGCCTAGTGCCATATATCTCTAGTTCCTTTCGGAGCGCACATACATGGATAACCTTAAGACGAATTGAAAACTTGTTTGGAGATCCCGCATTCCTTTTAAAGTCAGAATCTTTTCATGCCCTATGGGTCACAGAAGCATTGAATGTTATCTATGGTATTGAACCACTTCACGTGGTTCTTTGTGCATGGTGGGGTCCGAACACTCAATGAGTACGTTGAGCCCCTAAGAAGGAAGGATGCAAGAGACATGCCTTGGATTAGTTCCACGTGCATGTCACGGGAAAGGTGCTCCATGGCCTTGCTCGGGCGTGACATGTTTTGGTAAAACCGTGAGGCCAAGGCCCATAGTGGATAGTATTATGCGTTGGTCGGGAGTGTTACATGAAATTTACCAAAGCCTATCCTGTGAGGTTGATGCCTAGCACCAACACATCTTGTTGCTTGTGTAGCATCAGAGAGGACACGACCGATCTATACCCCCATTGTGCCATCGCTAGGGAGATGTGCGATAAGCACATATCACAAACTTTAGAGGCTTCATAGAGGTCTTTGAGATCCCTCAATAGGTGAAACAACCATGCATATAACCAACCTATGGCGAGGTATTTGGCGATCGTGTGGGTCATTTGGCTACAAAACTACTTTTTGTTTTGAGAGTGGGGTTTTAATACATCTGTCGATGATTACCACAACTTGGTAGACATCCTTCTTATTCTCTATATATATGGCTTAATGGAGGTGTACACCCAATGTTGTCAAACACGTAAAACGGACTCGACACGGAGGGCCGGAAAAACTCGTAAATCGTGAACACGTAACACGACACGACCGATTCTACCAGATTATTTTTTAATATTAAATGTATATATTAATATATAATAATATATACAAATCATGATATTAGTAGTGAGATGCAAATTATCTTTGAACTAATAAGTACAAAATGCAATATTACATGTCCAAATTTCTAATTTTAACATCACACTTCATGATATTCATACCTATTTAGTTATATATATATTTATATATATATAAATTCATGACCTTAACAAATTGTAATAATAACAGAATAACAGACACATCAATATAATTCATTCATGAAAAATTAACACATCAATAAATAACTTTCATTATTAATATATAAAAAATTACCACAACAACAACAACAAAGTCTTATCCCACTAAGTGGGGTCGGCTACATGGATCATACGACGCCATTCCGCTCTATTCGTTGATCCATGTTCATGAGATTCGATAGAGTTTTACGCTGGCTGTCGGGGCCTAACACAACCCTCCTCCTTTATCCGGGCTTGGAACCGGCTATAAAACATAGGCGGAGTTTAATATATAAAAAATTAACACTAATAAATTCAGAATATTAAAAGCAATTGATGATTCCACTTTATTAAGCAAATATTAACCATAGTATAGATATAAAAATGTTTTAAATTTATAACATAATAGAAAATAAAAAAAAGGTAGCCAAGACCCTTGTCCACCAATGGGGAGAACTATTGGGTTCGTGGAAAAAAAAGAACCTGCTTCGATTTGTAGAGAGAAAGGGAGACTGAGAGAAAGAGAAAAGGAGGAAAAAAAACATATTCCAGTGCGGGAAGAGAAAGGGAGATGAAGAGGGAGGAAAAGAGAAAGGGCGAGAGACGAAGAGGGGAGAAAGAGAAAGGGGGAGGGCACGGGAAGAGAAAGGGAGAGGGAGAGGGAGAGAAAGAGATAGAGGGAGAGGGGAGGAAAAGAGAAAGGGCGAGAGAGAACGAGGGAAGAAAGAGAAAGGGAGAGAGTGCGAGAAGAGAAAGGGAGAGGGAGAGAAAGAGAAAGCACGAGAGAGGGAGGGGGAGGAACCTGTTAGATCAGTGGTGGCAGCATTAGGTTAGCAGCGCGTCGGTGGAAGCAGCAAGAGCAAATGGCGGCGACAGCAGAAGTGAGCGGCGACAGCAGGACAGCAGTGGTGGCGGTGACAGCAGCAGTGAGTGGCGGCAACAGGACAGCAGTGGTGGCGGCGACAGCAGCATTGAGTGGCGGCAACAGGACAGCAGTGGTGGCGGCGACAGGGCACAGCAGCAGACAGCAAACAAAAAGAGATGTGTACCCATCACGCTTATAAAACATAAAAAAAAAGTATTGTGGGATCGGTGGAGTCGTGCGTCTCCACCGATCTTACGGGCCAGCACGCGATTCTACGGCGTGCTGGCCAAAAACGTTTCCAGGTGAGATCGAGCACGAAAATGCAAAGGTGAAGACGTAAAATCGTACGCTTTTTTTTTGAGAAAAAAAATCGTACGCTTTTACGAGTTAACACGCGTTTTTGACAACACCGGTACCACCCCTTGGGTGTAACATTTGATCCAACGGTCCAGATGAAATCGCCTGGATCTAATTGAACAGTCCATTTGCAAGCGCTCTCCTCCCACTCTGCTTCTGATCGCCTGCGAGTCCAGCCCCGATCCCCTACGACATCCTCATCCGGAAATCCACTAATGACTATCTGCGCCCTACGGCGACCTGCCGGCGATCCATATGGGAATCGACGATTCCTTGCGAGCACCACCCTCGACCTCCCCCATCCGGCGATGATTCATTTCCTCCTCGAGGTTGTCCGCCCCCATCCAGAGACATCTTCGACGGCCGGTGCTTGCAAGATACGATAGGGCGTCGGAGTGGAAGACGAAGGGAAGAGGAGGGGAGGTCGCAAGGCGTCGGGGACATTGGCGGTCGCCGACCGGCACTCATGAGGGTGGGGAAGATGAGGGCTGTCGGTTGGTGCTCGCAATGGTGGGGAAGGTGGAGCTGTTGGCCGGCGTTCGCGGGGGTGATGGGGGGCAGCGGTCTGAGGGGAGGGGAGAGGATTTAGGTTGATCTGGACTGTTTGATGATTTAGATGTTACACAAAGCTACACCTAAAGGGTGTTACACCCTCATTAATCTCATATATATATATATATATTGATGGGAAAAAGGATGACTGCTAGTTATGTGGTTGTCCTCCAGGGATATATATAACCATGAAATGAGAGGATTTAGGTTGATCTGGACTGTTTGATGATTTAGATGTTACGCAAAGCTACACCTAAAGGGTGTTACACCCTCATTAATCTCATATATATATATATGTGTGTGTGTATGTATATATATTTTGATAGGAAAAAGGATGACTGCTAGGTTATGTGGTTGTCATCCAGGGATATATATAACCATGAAATGAGAATCATATACAAGTGTGTGCTCTTGAAGAGAGCAAAGAAAAAACATAGGATGTGTCGATGTGGGGTGCCCATTTCGCCCTGTACGTCCTGCGGTCTCGCCGCATAAGCCAAGCAAAGATCTTGACTTTCAGTGCCAGAATCGCTCGATGAGCCTGCAATGCCTCCTGAAGTCCCTGGTGCCACTGTCTCGCGAAGAAAATGGATGCAGAGGCGCCGTGCCGACCAGTACCGTCAGACCTAGAGTGGTCGGGCTGGAAGGGGGTGACCTCTGGTGGAACGCCAGAAGTTCGGTGAAGCGCTGATGTGAGAGGGTTGATATGAAGAGGGGTCCAAGAGTCAAAGCCGGGGTCATCGGTCTCTGACCAAGTTTCTGCCACTGTCGCGTTAGGATGCACTACCAATGCATGCGGTCTGGAAAGCCTCCGCGAGTGGGCCCCCAGGGGACCAGCCATGCTGCCAAAATGTGTATATATATAATTTACCAGCACTTTATCCAAAGAGTAAACTACTTATTTTTAGAAAAAAATCAGTTTCAACTCTTATTGTTCTTATTCAAACATATTTATTAGCTAAAGTAACAAGTTTAACCGCCAGATTGTTTTTTTCAAACAAGAAAGGATGATTAGCAAGGTGGCAATCGTACATAGGTTTCATTAATCTAAAGAGGGATTATAAAGAAGTTCTAAAACAAGAAAGACCAGCGAAAGCATTATAAGTTAGGCCATGAAAACAAGAAGACACCACCACACTACAGATAACTTATCCACTCCCCAAATAAAGTCTTCACTTAAAATCGTGTTGGTCCGTGGTCCAGATAGCTAAGGGAGGGGTCCTCTGCCTCCTGGATCCGTAGACACAGACACGAGGAGGTTTTGGTTGTAACTGTGAGGTTTTAGTTTCTGATATTTCATGATGGCATATTAATTGCACTTGTGTTTAGACTAACACCTCTTCCATGTGAAGTATAAATGTTGAAAGAATAAATTTAAGTGATAATTTTTTCTTCTTTATGTTGTGTTATATCTTATGTTCAAATATCGTTGTTTCTGTATTTGTGAACTTCTTTCCTTGATATTACTTCTGAGTATTTTTTCCTGCACAACTGTGCTAGATTTCAGTTTGATAAAATTGCAGCAATTGTCAGGTTTTTGGATTATTCTTTTCTTCTTTTTTTTTTGTTCACTCTTTTTTAGGAATTGGCTCAAACATTTTACAGATATGGGATGAGACTCCAGGACAAGGTGCTTCAAAAGCTATTTATGATTTGTATGATGTTATTACTCGTGAGTTTTTATCACAAAACCTCAGGTATTATGCAATATCGAGATCATTGTTTGTACTTGCATTATGTGATCCATTATAAAGCCACTGCTTCATATCTTATTGAGCTCATCGTTCTCAGTGAACAGTTTGGTACTTGGCAAATTTTGTCTAGAGCGATAAGCGAAGGCCGCCTCTTTTCTAACATATCTTGGCCCAAACAAGCAGAAATTGTATGAGTTTTTTTTTTCTATTTTAACATTGACTTTGACTAGCAATTTCTCTTTGATCTTATTATTCTTTTCTTTCACAGAAGGAACAAGTAAAACGTCTGCACTTGCTTCTAACTGTAAAAGATTCTTCTGCCAACATTCCTAAGAATTTAGAAGCTAGAAGAAGATTACAGTTCTTTACGAATTCTTTGTTCATGAACATGCCTTCAGCAGTACCTGTTTCAAAGATGATACCATTTAGGTAACTTCTCAAGTCAAAACTTTAGCTTTTCATGATCATTCATTTTCATATTAATGTTTTCATTAAAGATATTTGTTCTTTTCAAATGCAGTGTCTTTACTCCATACTATAGTGAAACTGTACTATATAGTTATTCAGAACTCCGGGATGAGAATGAAGATGGCATCTCCATTCTTTTCTATCTTCAGAAAATTTTCCCAGGTGATGATCAATAACTATTTCTTTGAGCTTTAGATACGTTGCAACTTGAAAGTTGAAAGTAATTCATCATTCCTCATGTAATTCTTTTCTGTTTGCCAACATTCCCCAGATGAATGCTTCTTAATAATAACAAACATTCATTATTTTGAGAAGTTGTATGCAAAAGACATGAAAAGGTAAAAAACAATCATATTACCATTTATTATTATTACAGAAAAGATGGGCCCGCTTGTTATCTATGGATAAATGTTGATTATTATATGTAACCCTTTGTGAGAAAAGTAATATACGTAATCGGTGCACGACATATCATAATATTTTTATATTGTCGTCATTCTACTTGCTTGGCCATCTGCCTTTTCTGTTTGTTCACCATAACCACAGCATGGTTCATATGTTGTCAAGGGTGCATGAAATGACAACTCAATTTTTTTAGTGAGAAAAGGATGATAAGGGAGGGCTAATAAATAGTAATCCACTAGTATAAAAGTTGTGGCCAATTTGTATTACAAGGCTAATTTCAAATGCCTGCTATGGTGTAATGTAAATGTGATGATATTCGTATTTTTAATTTTATCTTTTGTTTCTCTATGTGCTACATGACAAATTTTCCTTTTTTACAGATGAATGGGAAAATTTCTTAGAACGTATTGGTCGTATTAAAGATAACCCAAATGACATATTGGAGCTGCGGTTTTGGGTATCATATCGGGGGCAGACATTAGCCAGAACAGGTCAGTGTGTCATTGTTGCAGGTTGCCAACTACCTGAATACACGGGAATTGAACTAGCTTCCCTTTCTCTCTCTAGATTTTTTTGTTAGATTGTATTAGAAAAAATGGACCTGTTTCATTTGACGAAGTTGATGGAAGCTCATATGGTGACAAGGAACTTATTTTTCCACCAGAGCTTACGTTGAAGAAGAATTTGCCTCTTTGCTTGCATGGCTTTGGTGGACTTAGATGGTATAGACCTTTGAAACTTAAGCAACTTTTAGAGCTAAAGTCCCGCTATCCTGATGCAAAACTTGTGATTGGTAACACTGAAGTAGGAAACTCCGCCTATGTTTTATAGCCGGTCCCAAGCCCGGATAAAGGAGGAGAGTTGTGTTAGGCCCCGACAGCCAGCGTAAAATCCTGTCGAATCTCATGAACATGGATCAGGCGTCGTATGATCCATGTAGCCGACCCCACCTAGTGGGATAAGGCTTTGTTGTTGTTTGTTGTTGTTGTTGTATTGTATTATAAATTAGTTTTCTGAACATGCTTTAACATCTATGTTTGGTTTTATCCTTTCGCTTAATCTCCTTAGCTCTTCAATTTTGTTCTGAAGTGATATTTTTGTGCATTGTGTGACAACACTTCATGTCTTACTTTGACAGTGCGTGGTATGATGTATTATAGAAGGGCTCTTATGCTGCAAAGCTATTTGGAAAGACGGTATCTTGGAGGTACCTTATACTCCTAGGAGTCATGCGTCTGGATGTTGTTTATGCTTTACTTATCTTTTTTTTTAAGAATTTTACTTGTATAGCTTTTGATTAATAGTTTCTCGATGTATTTATTCAATAGTCCAAGGTCCGAACATTACCATATTTTTGTGGATGCTCTTATGTCACTAAACTTGATTGTAGCCTGTTGTTTTCTTTACCTTTAAGTCAGCTCTATGAATTTGGTCAATAAAATTGCAGGAATTGAAGATGGTTATTCTGGGATTGATTACATCAACATACAAGGCTATGAATTATCTCCAGATTCACGTGCCCAAGCTGATCTTAAATTTACTTACGTGGTTTCATGTCAAATTTATGGGCAGCAGAAACAGAAAAAGGCTCCAGAAGCAGCTGATATTGCACTTCTGATGCAAAGGTTCAATTCTTGTTTGACTCTCTTTTTTCCTATTATTTTTTTTGACATGTGAATCATTATTAGTAAATGGCATGAATTTTGATGCTGTTGTACTCTTTTTTATCCTTACACATTTAGTTCTTTGGTTGGTGTGGATATTCTATAGCTTCTTCCTCCCTTTTTCTAATGTACAACACCAAAGTTTTTTGTGTTCAGGAATTTATGCGTGAACGAGTATGTGATGTTCTTAATGTAGAACATGGAGTTTCAAGATTGTAATTTACACATTTGTTTTATCACATCTATCATTTCTATTAGGTTGGTATGAGGTTATTTTCAGGCTGCTTGGGATAATATGCCTGTAATGGTTTACAGGTCTCACATGATCGGATTTTTCTTTTGTCATATCACCTGACAGTATTTATATTCATTTCTCTCGTGTGAGAAGAATGCCTAATTGAGTTCAATGAAGAGAGGAATTTAAAATATCTTTTGTCCTGTGAATGGACACCATTGGTTACTTTCCATATCATGGTCTGCCACTTCCACTATCACAAAGATATTTCCTGGGGACCTTTGTTTGTGCAGCGAGATCATTATATGTGAATATTCTTTTTTCTCTTGCCCTTTATAATTGTCTTGATCTCATCCTTATAAACAGGGATAGTCCACTGTTTACTCTCTCATATTTCTCCGGCCATATTTCCCTGCTGTGCTAGGACATCATTGCACATTCTTATTCCTTTAGGCATGCCTCAACTGATAGCAGTGTTTAAGACTGTCTTTTGGCATTTATATAAAGAAACCTGTAGAATGTCTTTCATTGATGGCAGTAAATGAGTGTTGGCTAGTTCTGTACCATTATAGTTAACCCCCTGTTATTGTACTATTGAGTTCTTGGAATGCATGCCATGCTTATTTCCCGTTGATGAGTGCGAGGGTTATATATGATTATACGTAAATGAATGGATATGGTCATATGGAACACTCAATTTGTTTTCCGTTAACTACTTTCAACTGCAAGTATACTGATCATAGTAGATTATCCATTGTGATTTGACACTATCTAAACAAATCTAAACTAACATGTGTTAAAAGTTAAACAAAATGAAGGGTAAGTTAAAAAATGTTGATTGAGACATAAAACTGAATGAATTAAGCTATTTTTTTGGGATTTTATAATAGATGAACTAAAGCTGAAGATAAACAAAATAAACAGAAGAATTAGAAAGAGATCCAAACAATTGGCGAAGGTTTCTTTTTCTTTGAGAAGGATTGGCGAAGGTTTCTTAGGGAGGGGTTTCATCTGAAGTATTAATTTGAATGGACTTAAAACAGTGGGAATACAATTTAAGAACTGAATCTAGTTTTAAGAAAAACTGCTCTCACAGTGCATTGTTTCAAAAATCATATTCTCATAGGTAATTAGCTAGGCTGTTTCAGGAAAGCATCCAAATGAGATCTTGTAGAAATCTGTAGAGAACAAAATCATTTGAGACAGTCCAGGAATAGAACTGATTTACTACAAAAGAAGTAGTAGTAATCAACATATATCTCCTAGAATGGATTGCTGTTGATATCTTCTCAGATATCAGCATAACAGGGAATGTGGCATTTCAGTCTTACAAGAATGATCAACCTGTGTAGCAACTGTTTCAGAAGATAATCATCAGATGCATAAAGAATTCAAACTGTCCACAAAGAGATATAACATCAAAACTTGATTGCAAATATCAAATGTTTCTATTTCCTTTCTGAAGAAGAGAAGAGATTGCATCTTAGCTTCCATTTCAATACACATTTAACAATCACAGCATCCAATCTTTACAGCACACAAATTAGCAAATTAGAGCTGATATCATTAATAATATTAAAATAATTCTATTCCCCAACCATAATAGCACTTTAGACTATTTCTCTCCCCAAGAGCATAAAAATAGCTGCTCTTTAACAGAAATTCATTGCAGAACTGAAAACAAGTACAACTGGCAGCAATTCAATTCAAGTTTGGAATCAGGAAAAAAATACTCACCAAAGCTCTCTTCTTCCTTCTTTTTTCTCGCTGCCTTTTGCTTATCCCCTTCTCCCAAGAAATCCAATGTCTTCTACAGCAGCTATCCTCTTTATATAATACCTTTGTTTGCCCTTTGATCTAAAATCAGAAATTTTCAATCACTCCCTGCCATCTGTCCTTCAGCTTTTCCGTCAGAATATTCGTTTCAAAAGAGCTGCAAAAGAGGTTGTTGTCTTTGGACACTTGGCAGCTTCAAAATTGTGGTCCGACTTCATATTTTCTTCCTCAGCAGCAGCCTAATTCTGTAGGCCAAATCAAACAGCAGCCAACATAATAATGTAATAATAAGAAGTGAAAAGAGAAAAAGAGTGCCTAGATCAATGTAAAGATGCTTTCAAGTATTAACAACGATAAAAATGATGATCAATGGATGAATTATACATAGAAAACTGATTGTGTTTACACTGAATTTCAAGTGCTAACTATCAGTGATCACCCATATGATGTTTTTCTTCTTTTGTTTGACTTTAGAAATGAGGCACTTCGGGTTGCTTTCATACACTCCGAGGAAATAACAGGTGCTGATGGAAAGATTACAAAAGAATTCTATTCGAAGCTTGTGAAAGCAGATGTTCATGGAAAGGACCAGGTATAAAGTAATTGATTGGCTGGACTCACCAGTTTTTCTGATAGCAGCTTTTCGTCATCTTTATCTGTTTCTTAATTGATCACTTTGATATTTTATTCACCACTTGTGTGTCTAATATCAACTTTAGTGATTTGTTTTTATTTTTGTCCTGCTTTTTTTAATTAAACAAGGGTAGTCTGATTCCGTTGATGGCATTATAAAAAAATGAATCCACCATCTTTTTCCATGATAAATTTATTAAGTTATTTTTGTCGTTTTTTGCTTTGTTTAAAATTTCACCAGAAGCAGTTCCCTCTGTTTGCATGCTTGTCATGGTCCTAATGATGGCATGTTGACAATATCTTATAAAAAAATGTTCTGATCATCTGTTTTTTTTTTTTTTTGAGACTGATCATCTGTGATTTTGAGACTGATCAATATCTTGAGAAGTACTTGTGATTTTGAGCTTCACGTGTTCAGGAAATATTTTCCATCAAGCTTCCTGGAGATCCCAAACTTGGAGAAGGGAAACCTGAAAACCAGAATCATGCTATAATCTTTACACGTGGAGAGGCTATCCAAACAATTGATATGAATCAGGTTATTTGTGGATTCCTTCTATTGAATGTTTGTTTTTGTTGATGAATTCTTTTCATGGGAGTCCTTAAATCCGTTGAATTCTGTTTCAATATCAAAACATTATGCTTTCTTAGGTAGCAATGGCCTATAAGAACATTGCACTTTACTGTTTGATATCTTCCTTTCCATCTTTTATATGTTAATTCCACAATAATCATATGACTTTCAATCTTGTAACAACTAGACGTTTGATTTTCGGGACATTAGGCACAAACAGAATAACTATTGATATACCAAGTTGGACCTTTCAGCATTCAGCCTTTTAGACGTCATTACGAGCACTGTACAGACGGGGCAGCCGGGGTTGGAGATCACTGCTGGCGATATTCTTAGCCATGCCTCATTTCTTATCCACCCGTGGGGATTCGCATAGCTCTTTTTGTGGCCTGGCTCATATGGATACCGTTTTTTGGTTTCCTCATACTGTCATACATGCACATATTTTTTAAATCCTATATATGGTTGTAATATTTTTCGATGTCTACTATATTTAGATAGCATCCTTTCTTCGTTAAAAAAGAAGAATAACTATTGATGTTGTTTTATTGTTTCTGTTGCAGATAGATCCCCAGCTAAGTAGTGCATTTTTTCCTTTCTTTATCTGAAATTTGGATCTGATTTCATTCTTTCCCAAGAGGAAAAATTATGTTTTTTCTAACCCACTGAATGAAACAAAGAATTTTTTTGTGGCAAATTAACACAGCTGATTAGCTTCATCAGGCCTTTGATACTGATCATGCAGTTCACACAATAACTTTTTACATCCAATTGAATATAAAACTGAAGATATAAGAATAAGTGCAAAAATTGGGTGTATTACAAAGAAATGGTTCAGCAGGAATCTCTGGTTATTTAATTTTCTAGATGTGGCTCTATAGAATCTCTTATGTTCAAAATTACTAGTGCCGGCCACTTTATGCTTTAAGTGATGAACATTAATTTGCGCATGCAGGACAATTACCTGGAAGAGGCTATAAAAATGAGAAATCTTCTTGAAGAATTCCATGGGAATCATGATCTCCGAGCCCCAACAATTCTTGGTGTCAGGGAGCATGTTTTTACTGGAAGGTTGATTTTATTCTCTCTTTTCTGTATTTGTCTTGTCATAGGATTGATGGCTTAATTGTTATTTCATTTTTTATTGGTCTTCTTGCAGTGTGTCATCATTGGCCATGTTCATGTCAAATCAAGAAACCAGCTTTGTTACTTTAGGCCAACGTGTTTTGGCATATCCTCTCAAGTGAGTTAGTCATTCCAAACTAATTATGGAACTTCATATGCATTGCTCAAATTCTTGTTTGGCTTTACTTATGTATCGTGATGACATGTAATGTCAGTGCTATTAAAACTTAGGCTCTTTCTTTCTCAAAGAACTTAAGCTCGTTAATGTTTTTGGATGATATTTTTAGGAGAACGTTTTTAGATGATGAACTGTTTTTTTTTAAATTTTACTTCTGGTTTTATGATTATAGCTACTTGAACTAAGTTCCGATGTTTTTTACATATATGGTGCTTTGGTAATTTGGTTTGATTTGGCAAAAACTGATAAATGGAGCTGAATAGTCTTTGGTCATGACTCATGAGCAAATGTTTGATGTGAATAATTGAATGGGTTTTGATCCTTTTAGGAGGTCTGCCTTCTAGTAATTTATGTTGTCAATTTTTGGAGCAAGCATACTATTGATTTGATTATTAACTTGGTGATAATATGTTTCTATATCTCATAAAAACAACTGAAGTACCTTATTAACTTGGCGGAACGCTCGATCGCTTGGGATGCTTCGGAACGTGATGAGTGTAAGGTTATAGGGGTGTGAGTGGATCAAGTAATTTAAGGAATATGAGAATAGGATTGATGGTCTCAAACAAGTTCTAAAAACCCTTAGCTTTCACAAATTTGCAAGTGCACAGATCATGTAGTGCCCGGGGTATCGTATCCTCAAAGATTTGAAAGTCTAGAATTGGCCTTACAAACTAGCTATTAGTTCCGATAAAAATGCAGCAAAATAAAATTTGGTTTAATTAGACAGATGAATGTTAACAAGACTAAAATGAATTGACAGCAGAATATGATGTCTAGCTTCTAACAGGAAAGGTAGAGCAGATATTTTTGGTATTTTAGTTTAAGGACAAGAAAATAACTATGCAGAAAGTAGAAATATTCAACCCAGTGGGAAAAGAGTTTCCTAGGAATGGAAGTTTTTTTAGAGTTTTTGTATGAGATGATTGCTGAAATCTATAAAAGATTCAGTTCAATGGTTCTATTGATACCGAAAATAACATACTCCCACATAAATAAGTTGAAGACTTTGGACACAACCTCTCAGTTAGTGTCCTGAGCAAAAATATGACTCCTCAACATTCTTTTAACTCACTGTTCGTAAGACTTCAACTCTCAACATTTATATTCATTCTTGAACCTTTAATTACCCACAAATTTAGAGAGTAATAGCTAGTTGATACTTCTCAGATTACAACTCAGCATAAAAGAAACCTCTCGGTCAATGTTGTCAAAATCGCGATTTAACTCGTGGAATCGGACAATTTTGCGATGTCACCCAAGAAAAACGAGTTGACTCGGAAGAAAAATCGTTTTCACCCAGCACGCGATAAAATCGCGTGCTTGCTCGTAAAATTGGTAGAATTGGCGTCCCGCCGAGTCCACTGTTTGCTGCCTGCTGTTCATCGCTGCTGCTGTGCGCTGCCGGTGCTGTTTTCCGCCATTGCTGCTGCTCGCCGCTGCTGCTGTGCGCTGCCGGTGCTGTTTGCCGCCATTGCTGCTGCTCGCCGCTGCTGTGCGCTGCCGGTGCTGTTTGCCGCCATTGCTGCTGCTCGCCGCTGCTGCTGGTCGCTGCTAGTGCTGTTCGACGCTGCTGCTCGCCGTCGCTGTTCGGCACATGCCGCAGCTCACCAGAGCCAGCATTTGTTCGCCCCTCTCTCGCTCCTTCTCCCTCCTCTCTCCATCTTCCCTCTCTCCTCTTTCACTCCTCCCTCCTCTCTCCATCTTCCCTCTCTCTTCTCTGTCGCTCCTCCCTCCTCTCTCCATCTTCCCTCTCCTCTTCTGCTCACAAGGAGAACCACTGCTCAAGCAGGAGGACAAGACAGAAAAATGACTCGTCCTCTCTTCTCCTGCAGTCCTTTTTTTTGGTCCACTATTTTTGGGTTTCTGCCAGAAATGCAGTCAGTCTTTTTCCTTTTTTTTCTGTCTACTCAAGACTCTCTGTGGGAGTAGAGAAGATAGTCTCCTTTTTTTTCTGATTTGACAGCAAGAAAAGACTCGTGTAATCTCATGGAGGAGAGAGAATGCAGTCTCTTTATTTTATTTTTTGTTCATATTTTTCCATGCTTTTTTTTTCTGCTCTTTCACGTCATGTATTGCTAATTTATTAATTATTATAACTTTTAAATTAATTATTATAACTTATTAAATCATAGATGCTTAATCATTAATTATTATTAGATTTTCTAAATCATATTGAATAATTAATTTATAGGTAAATTAGGTTCTAAGCAGAATCAATATTAATTTAATTAAAAATATGATTTCGGTAGAATCGGACGAGTCGTGCTACGATCTCACGTTTTACGTGTTTACCTAAACTTTCCGTGTCGACTCCGATTTACGAGTTTGACAACATTGCTCTCGGTTCCACAATATAACACATTTGCTATACTATCACTCATCTATTTAGACAACATGATCATGAGAATCACAAAAATGAGGAGAGACCACCTCTTCTCAGAGTATGGTCAGCAAGGAAAGAACACAGTTCAGTAGAAACAGCCATAGATTCAACCATCATTTCAGCATTTATCATTCAAAGCAAGCCTATCACAGAATCATATCAAAAACTTAATAAAGAGAACTGATAAAGCATTAAACATAGGGTTCCAGCATCATCTCAAGATAAACTCTAAGTCACAACCATTCCCAGAAAACAAAGGAAATTAGCTATACATGGCTGGTTTCAACATGACACATAAATGTAAACAAGAGTTCTCCATAATCATCACTAAGATTCAAAATAAAAATCAAGCAAAGAAGGAATCAGAAGTGCAAACTTTCACTTCTCAGCATCAGCTTCCCTCCTTCCTTTCTTGCTGGAGACTCCTCAAACCCTAGAAAAATGCTCAGCCAGCCAGCCCCCTTTTCTCAGCAGCCTCCTCTCCTTTTATACTGGCCATAGATGCCTTTTGATCAAGGGATCAGAATGTTCCTCTTCCTCCTAGCATGCCATCTGTCCACCTTTTTTGCAGGAATATTATGTGACAGCTGCAGTAAAAAAGGTAGTCTCCTCCAGCAGAAATGACAAGTGGCTTTTAGTGCAAAAGTGGTCCCCAAAAGGTGCCTCCCAGCCATCAATAGTCCTGTACACAAGATAAAACAGCAGCAGCAAATAGAACTAATAAAAAGGACACTACTTTATCAATTTTTACACAAAATAAAGAGATAAAAGAAGAAAGGAAGCTTTACATGCAGAAATTAACCTAATGATGATTTATTTAGGAAAATTAGTCTAATAATATATAAATGCATCATGATTAAAGTAAATAATAAGAAGTATAGTATAAAACTTCCATATGTAGAAACCAATGATCAGAACGCTTTGTGGGTTGTCACCCTACGCTTGAGGCACGATGCTAGATTTTGGGAAGTTTTGAATCTTTGTTGAGTAAATAGAATGATTAATCTCGAGATCAACCATGCCAAGTCCTCTTTTATCCCCTTTGGCATGGTGGCAGAGCTTTCTTCGAGCTGTGCGGCTGAGCTTCACACCCCGGTGGGGGCCTTACCGATCACATACTTAGGTCTTCCCCTCTCCGACCGTCATATTGGCTCTCGGGGATGGACATCAGTCATCGAGCGCTTTGAGCATAGACTTCAGGGATGGAGCTCGAAGCTCCTCTCCAGCGGTGGCCGTCTTGTTCTGTTTCGTTCCGTTCTTTCATCACTTCCAATCTACTTCATGTCGGTGCTCTAGATGTCCGCGCAGAGATGCAGTTCCGCTCGTCGTGTTCACTTAGTCGCATGGAGTTGTATATGCAGACCCATATCACAGGGCGGTTTGGGTGTTCGGGACCTCCGCACCACAAACTGGGCGCTCCTCGCTCGGTGGGTGGGTGGGATTATGGGGCCCGAGGACAGCTTATGGCGGGAGGTTCTCTTCACATGCTACAATCGTGATCTATCATGGGACACTAGGCCTATCTTACCGCGTGGTGCATCCTCATTCTGGAGGGGAGTGATGGCTATAATCCCTAGAGTGCGCCCTTTTATGAGTCCATCACTTGGATCCGGGGAGGCTTTTTCCTTCTGGCAGCATGATTGGTTACCTGGAGGCCCGCTTGCTGGCTCCTTTTCCCCGTTTATGGGCTTTGGCTGCACATCCAGACGCATCTGTGGCTGAGTCATGGTCAGAGAGGGGCAGCCCTAGCACGGGTTCTTGGACTCCTCTTTTCAGCTCTCCATTTTCAGATCAACGTTTTGCAGAGCTTTTGGCACTTCATGAGCGGATTGCCCCATTCCGTCCGGATCCATCTCGGCCTCTGGATCCGTTCAAATATTGGAGTGAAATTGGATTTTTTTCAATTCATATGGATGGATGGATTAAGTTCATTTACAAAAATATAAAGTATTGCCTTAGCTTTTTCCATATAAGTAGCTGCTCTCTATTTTCCAATGCCAAAGAAAGTATTGACACATTGAGTTTGTATCTCCCTCCTTGAGCCGTAGCTGCTTTGAACATTGTCTTCATCTTCAGATCCTCACATCGAACTACTGATTTCTGTTTACATCTTTCCTTGGTCTCTTACAGATTTAGGGTACCTCCATCCTCCAATCTGTCCAACGCTGCAATTCTTGCAAAGGCTGCAGACCTACAGCTTTGCGTTTGTTCATGGAAGGATTTTCCATAAAATTGTAGCTCTTTTTGCAGTCTATCCAGATGAAGGAAAAGAGTTCATGTCGCCGATGTAGTTGAAGGCAAACCCTGCCGTAGGTCCATGACCTTGTCCTTGAAACCCAGATTGGAGAGCCAAGCCTTCTCAAATCCGGGAGGCCCCACACGGATATCCTTGTTGCTGCGCAACAGGATTGGAGTATGGACCCATAGAAGTCTGTCCAGAGTAAGTGTCTGCCATATGAAAATTTTTGGTAATCTTAATTGAGTAGAGAAAACGTTCTAGCTTAGATCTGTGCCAAGTGAACTACAGTTCAAGGTTGTTATGTCCTGTGAGCTTTGTCAATGAAGTGGCAAGTGTTCAGAAGGCCTGCTCACATCTCAACGAGGTCGCTAAGTCTGTCTTCCCTATTTAGTGTCATGATAAAATCACCGCTGACCATCCAGGGGATCTCCGGGTTCTGATCACGGATCCTTAGAGTATTCACCACTGGCCCATAAATGCAGGTTAAGAGAAAGCAGAATCCCTCACCTCCTGAGACTTGAGGCTAACTGCGATGCAGATTTGGCCAGAGGAGAATGAAATCAGCTTGAATCCTTCAAACGATTGCGAATCCTCCAGACCTATGGATCGAACCCTTTATTTGTTCATCCAAGATTTCTCGATTTGCTTCCATGGGGAGTCCCCAAAATTCTCCATCTTATTATCTTGTATGAGGTTAATATCATCCCTCCATTCCTATAGATAGCTTCCAAGGGTCGACCTGCACTGAGCTTTGTCAATGAAGTGGCAAGTGTTCAGAAGGCCTGCTCACATCTCAACGAGGTCGCTAAGTCTGTCTTCCCTATTTAGTGTCATGATAAAATCACCGCTGATCATCCAGGGGATCTCCGGGTTCTGATCACGGATCCTTAGAGTATTCACCACTGGCCCATAAATGCAGGTTAAGAGAAAGCAGAATCCCTCACCTCCTGAGACTCGAGGCTAACTGAGATGCAGATTTGGCCAGAGGAGAATGAAATCAGCTTGAATCCTTCAAACGATTGTGAATCCTCCAGACCTATGGATCGAACCCTTTATTTGTTCATCCAAGATTTCTCGATTTGCTTCCATGGGGAGTCCCCAAAATTCTCCATCTTATTATCTTGTATGAGGTTAATATCAACCCTCCATTCCTATAGATAGCTTCCAAGGGTCGACTGCACTGAGCCTCAGACAGGCCCTGACATTCCTGCTTAATATCTTCACATGTTAACTGTATCTCTTCCCCTTGTTTCTGGAATGGGCGAGCACGCCTCTGCTACCTCACGGTATCCAGCAGTGCATGTATCTCGCATGCCCCAGGTTGTCTTTCCTGGACTTATATGGCGGTAGCAACTTCCAGCACATCCTCCTTCGCGTGTTCAATGCCCTGGTTTTGAAAGGCGTCCATGAGCGCCATGCCTCCACTTCTGCTATAAGGTGTTGTTCCTAACTAAGGAAGCTGTCCAATTGTCTGCGTAGCCAGCATTCTTTCATTCCTACCACACTTCCATTTAGCACATCTGCCCCCATTGTTCATTTTGTTCGATGGCCTGGAGAAGTTCACATTGTATTCCCCATGAGAGGTCATCATGTTCTTGGCTGTAACTAGACTGACTCGGTCTCACAGTCGGTGGCCCTCTGATTTAGATCCATGCCCCCCGTGTTATCCCAGTCAATCATCTCCTGTACCAGCACCATGCTTTCCTCCCCCAGGGTCAAATGGGTGTAAGGTTGGGGGGGGGGGATTCGAACTGCTGGTATTGGACAAAAGAATGGAAGATGGTGTGTCCCTCCTCATTCCAGTCGTTCTCCACATGTACAGCCGGTTTGGAATCACATTTTTTAGGGCATCAGTGTATTACCTGATATTGGACACGTGTCAGCAGTGTGGAGTATGTCGTCTCCCTTGGGTATGTTGTCATGATATCGAGATATGCATGAACATTCATCACCTGATTTCTTTTCTTCATGATATGCTGATGTTTAACCCTCTTTGCTTCCAGTTAAATTGATTATTGTATTTAAATGTCAATGAATCCCGCAGGTGATCAGTTTGGTTGTATCTGAATAATTTACTGTCTTCTTCATTTTATGTTATTGTTAGCTAACTTTTGTAGTCAAAGACAAAGTTATAATCTTGGTTGGTCTTTTTTGAATGCTGAATCAAATAAGTCAATTTTTATTTGGGTGCTTAGGGCCCCTTTGGCTTAGCTGATACAAAATAACTGATAAGTTAGAGTGCTGATAAGTAATCTAATAGCTCAAGCTGATTTTGAAAAATAATTAGTTACGTGTTTGGTAATAGAAAACTTATAGGTTATTATTTTAGTCAAATGACCAAAAAGTTCTTAATATTATAATAGATGAAATATGTAAAGAAAAGTTATGTATATTCTAAGGGTAAAATAGTGCATATTATTGATTAATTGATCAGCTTTTTTGTCCACAAAATAAGCTAGGATCCCCCAGCTTATTTTTTCTGTCTTATAAGCAGATAAAATAAGTGTTTATCAATTCTCCTTTTCAGTTACCAAACAAGGATAAAATTTTGAAATTGCTTAGAAGTCATTTTGAATGACAATCTTTGTGGATTGTTCATTTACACAACAACAACAACAACAACAACAACAACAAAGCCTTATCTCATTAGGTGGGGTCGGCTACATGGATCATATGACGCTTCGTTGATTCATGTTCATGAGATTCGACAGGGTTTTACGTTGGCTGTCGTGGTCTAACACAACCCTCCTCCTTTATCCGGGCTTGGGACCAGCTATAAAACATAGGCGGAGTTTCACAATATCCGGGCTTGTGGATTGTTCATTTGATTTCATTATTTTAATCTTTATCGTTACTCTTCTTTTCATCATCCTTTAACAGGGTTCGGATGCACTATGGCCATCCTGATGTTTTTGATCGGATATTTCACATAACAAGAGGCGGCATAAGCAAGGCTTCTCGTGTAATCAATATTAGTGAAGACATATATGCTGGTAGGTCCAAGAATTACGTAATCTTTTAACATTAATGTTATGTATAACTTTTCTTGAAGGTCAATGACTACTTACAGTTGGAGAGTCGTGGTCCTTCCATCCATGAGATATATTGGGCTCTAACATTTTAAATAGAGATTAAATAGTTTGAACTTCAACATCTAGTTGATTGTCGCACGTCATATCTTATTATTTGCAATTATAGTTGCAATTTCTCGATTTGTTTGAAAAAGTAGGATATGATAAGCAATGTTCAGGACTTTGTTTGACAAAAAAGAGGTTTCTAATGAAACATCTAATTGAACGTAGTCTTGTCAAATGGTATCTTTTTAATTGTTGAAGAATGATATGCTGTTTATGACAAGCATATTTGCCCAGTGACATTTTTTTTATTAACCAAAAGTTCATTCCATGGGCGTATATTCAATATGGGAAATGGACTACACTATATATGTAAATGAAGCTAATCAGAAGGTTGAAATAAGGAGTAGCAGTTGATGCTGTTGCTTTTCACTGCAGTCTGGACAAACAATAAAATCAGTTTCCCGAATATTGTTTAATAGACCAGTTACTTGTCCCATATGGCTGTTTTTTCTGTAGGATGAAGGGTTAGGAGTGTTATGTGCTCTAAAGTAGTTCGAGTTTTATCTGATTTTATGTTATTAGCTCGTTAAAAAAAAATATGTTATTAGTTTTATTGACATCAAATGGTTGCTGTAAACCTTATTAATATTGTTTAATTCCTTACATTATCAATCAATTAATTTATATTCAATTTATTTTTCAAAATCTATGTATTCAGGTTTTAATGTTGTAATTTCCTCAGTTTCGATGCTTCTAGTGGTATGAGAGGTTTGAGGAGATTTTACTTTTCATCTTTTTTTTTAATGAAAATGTTTATCTATTCATCCTTGTGCTCACCTCGGCGTCCACATTCTTGGGGTTTTTTTATCCTTTTTATTCTTGCATTGTCTGGTTTTTTGAATGTTTTATTGACGTCAAATGGTTGCTGTGAAATTTATTAATATTGTTTAATTCCTTACATTATCAATCAATTTATTTATATTTAATTTATTTTTTTAAATTTACGTATTCAGGGTTTAGTGTTGTAATTTCCTCCATTTCGATGCTTCTAGTAGTACGAGAGGTTTGAGGAGATTTTACTTTTCATCCTTGTGCTCACCTTGGCGTCCACATTCTTGGGGTTTTTTATCCTTTTTCTTCTTGCATTGTCTGGTTCGTTGAATGTTTTATTGACATCAAATGGTTGCTGTAAAATTTTTAAATATTGTTTAATTCCTTACATTATCAATCAATACTTTGTATTCAATTTATTTTTTTAAATCTATGTATTCAGGGATTAGTGTTGTAATTTCCTCCATTTCGCTGATTCTAGTGGTACGAGAGGTTTGAGGAGATTTTACTTTTCATCCTCGTGCTCACCTCGGCATCCACATTCTTGGGGTTTTTTAATCCTTTTTATTCTTGCATTGTCTGTTCGTTGAATGTTTTAGTCTACATTTTCCCTTTGATTCTAGCTCTACAAAATGCGTTTATACCTGAACTGGACATTGAGCTGGGTTTTATCAAAATATTATTATTTATAATATAAAAGATACTTCCACTTTAAAAACATTAAAAGATACTTACTAATGGTATCTTTAATAAAAAAATAAGTGTAACTAAACATAATAAAAAAAGCTTAATAATAATCTTTGATAAAAAAAATCAGCATTTATATTTTATGAAATTAATACTTTTTAAGAATATTAAACTTATCTTTTCTAAAATGATTATTTCCTAGATCTTATATTCTTTAACTTCTTATTGATTTCTTTTTCTTTCCATTAATCATCCTCTATTTTTCATAAATCAATCCTTCTTCCTTGCTTTTTTTTTCTTAATGTTTCTTCATTCCTTAATTTTCTTTTTCATTTTTTTCTTCTCATAAATTCTCTTCCTTTGTTCATCCCTCATAATTCTCAAATTAATGCCTGGAGGTGGTAGATCATGAATAAATTTTTTTTGAGGTCATCAATAAACAATCGTAATGCTTTTAAATCGTCAGTCTTTCAAATTCTTCCAAATGTTTTATTCTCTTTGACTTTGGTCCCATGCTGTGTCTGATTACCCCTTCTATGCTCTGTTTTTTATATCTTATAGTTTGAAGTGGTTGGCAAGTGTTTTCTTTTTTTCTAAAGAAGAAAAGATGACTAAAATTTGGTAATCATCCATATAATATTAAACCAAAATATGAATGTACAAGTGTGTAACAGGGTTTGCAAGTGTAAATATTAAACAATTTATACTAAAGTTTGCAAGTGTCAAATTTGTTTATAGGATTCAATTCTACATTGCGGCAAGGAAATGTGACACATCATGAATATATACAGGTTTCCTCCTTATGATTTTGTGGAACTGTAATGAATTTTGTTTGTGCTTTGCTAAAAGATTGCTTCCTGATAGGTTGGTAAAGGTAGAGATGTTGGCTTGAATCAAATTGCACTTTTCGAGGGCAAGGTAGCTGGCGGAAATGGGGAGCAAGTTCTTAGCAGAGATGTGTATAGACTGGGGCAGCTTTTTGACTTTTTTAGGATGTTGTCTTTCTTCTTCACCACTGTTGGCTTTTATGTGTGTACAATGGTATGAATCTTTTATATGCTTTTGTTTCTCCACGCCTCCTATGCACCTTTACTGGTTTTTTTTTCTGTTAATGATGTCACCTCTTATGAATTTTCTTTTTCTTACAGATGACTGTGCTTACTGTTTACGTTTTCTTGTATGGAAGGGTCTACCTGGTACCTCTCCTTTATTCTCAAATCAACAATAGAAGAGTTTTCATTTGATACATTTATGATTTGATTTAACTGTTATATAGACGAATATGATTATTCCAACATTATGTATGCTAGTGATGGAATATATTTTTACCACTAGATTGTTCCTCATGAAATCGTCAAAATATTTTCAGGCACTCTCTGGATTAGATTCAGCAATTTCTCGTCGGGCGAGGTTGTTGGGAAATACAGCTCTTGATGCTGCTTTGAATGCTCAATTTTTAGTTCAGATTGGTGTTTTTACTGCAGTGCCAATGGTTATGGGATTCATACTAGAGCAGGGACTAATGAAGGTAGCACTGGTCTCTTTATTTGTATTTATAATGATTTAACCTTAATTTTATCCAGAGCCTTTACTCACATTATTCCATGCTTAGTGGTAAATCAAGGATTGCTGTTTCAACAATAGGTCCGTGAACACAACCATAATTTGACGTGAAAAAGACATGTCTCAAACAAAAAAAAACACTACTCTCATCCATTGTAAGAAAACAAGTTATATATATTTGCGCCACCAATATGACATGACAAGTGCTCATCAGAAGACTCAATATTATTTTCATATAAGAACACTACATCAACACCCCAGCAGCAAAAGTTACCCTCCATTCCTTCGTACCCAACTCTCTAATTTTCCAAAGGGTCTTCATGTTTTAATTATCAAATTCCCAACACTTTTAAAATGAGTGCGCATTCCATTCCCGATCTATGAAGCTGTCAACTACTTGCTAAAGCCAACATAATAATTGTGTTTTCATGGGCAAGAGACTATATTGAGAATGTTGCACCACTAGCACTCTACATAGCAAGAGAATGGACGGGGATGTGATTTTCTTTGCTAGTCATTTATTGAATGTAAATCTTTACATCATCATTAAAGCTGTATGATTGCACCCTTTTCAATAATCCTTTATGCCCTCAAAGAACAGCTACCTATTATCAGAAAACTCAATATCAGTTTCATATTGTCACCACCAACTTGGCGCTATAAGTGCATCAGAAAGTGCAATATTAATTTCATATTATAGCACCACTTGAACACTCCGGCAACAGAAGTTATACACCATTCCTAATTATTAAATGCCTAACACTTGTAAAATGAATTCTCACTCCATTCCCAATCTATGAAGCTGCCAACTACCTGTTATCAAGAGTTTCAACTAATTGCTCCAATTTTTCAAGATCAATATCTTACATATGATCATATGGGGGCCATAAGGCATAAGGTCAGATCTAGGATAGTATGATCGTAATTATTAATAAAAATACTAATTTGAAAACTATATTTTGATGAATTTAACATACTTGAGACATAAATTACACTTCAGTAAGTCATACTTTTACCGATTTTTAAACCAAATTGTATCAAAACATAATAAAAATGATGAAAGCATATTAAATTTCATCGAAGTTAATTATTATCATGATGAATATATTTTTTAGTAGTATTTAAATGATTATGTTAATCACCATGTAAGATTGTGCGATCAAAATTAAGATCATATTGAGATCTTACACATAAGATCTTCAAAATAAGACTGAGATTGAATCAGGGTAATAAGATCATAAACTCGTGAGATCTTAATATCTAGATCGGGATCTTTATAATATCGGCTCAAGTGAGTGAAGGTGTAACTCAGACGTGTGGATCGAACATACATCATGGAGGCTATGAGATGGAGATCTAAAGATGTGAAACTTTTTAGGAACATGATGTGAATTAATAGGTCATCACATATTATTGTCCTCTTTGGCTGGGGTCTTTGCATCAACTACGACATCGAAAATTTTCCTAAGTCTATGTCCAGATATCAGTGCCTAGGCAATGAGGACTGCAGCAATCTGTCTCAACCATCACCAGGACTCATATCATCCCTTGCCATGAGAGACCACCAAGAGACAAAGTCCCCTGAAAATGGAACCTCTAACTCCGCCTATATTTTATAGCCGGTCCCAAGCCCGGATAAAGGAGGAGGGTTGTGTTAGGCCCCGACAGCCAGCATAAAATCTTGTCGAATCTTATGAACATGGATCAACGAATATGACGTCGTATGATCCATGTAGCCGACCCCACCTAGTGGGATAAGGCTTTGTTGTTGTTGTAAGTTCACAGCTCCAAGGGTCTCTATGTTTTAGGGCATACGATATCAAAACATGTTTTATCATAGAGAGATCCTAAGGGCTTGTGAACTCTCCCCTGGTCAACAATGATTGTTTAAGGTCAAGGGATACATGATGAATCTTGTGTGAGTTTGTCCATGAGTTAGTGATTTAATTCTTCTGGATGTTGATTTCTGAAAATTAGTATGACTGCACAATTTGGCAGGTATCATTTGCTTTCACAAAAAGGACAGAAATATCACTTTTTGATATGTTTACTAAATAAACATTGGTCAATCCTTGCAATCAATAGTTTTCCACTGCATATTTGAAGCCCCATCCCAATGTCAAACAAAGAAAACGAAACCAAGAAAGAGCTTACACTTACAAGAAGCTTGAAACTTGTTCTGGCACCAAGAAAGAGCTTACACTTCAAGAAGCTTGAAACTTGTTCTGGCACATTGAATTTTGTGCAGCTACGTTCCGCAGCTGTTGAATAAGAAATGCCAATGCAATAACCTATCATTCACATGCTCTCAGTTTGTTTTGTTATGATGCATCATAAATCTCTATTTCAGTTTTGTGGATACATGTATATTATGAGCATTAGAAATATTTTATTAATTAGAACTATATTTCCAGGCATACATCATTTAAATAGTGAATACTTAGTAGCATTGCTTGAATATTCAGTGACATGTTTCATGTTCAAATGTATGCAGGCTGTTTTTAGCTTTATTACTATGCAACTCCAGCTCTGTGCAGTTTTCTTTACATTTTCTCTTGGAACTAGAACACATTATTTTGGCAGAACAATTCTTCATGGTGGTGCTAAAGTATGTAATGAATTTCACCTCCTTGTGATTCTATTGTCTGCTTATTGTACATGATATAACTTATGTAAATTATTAACAGTACAAGGCAACTGGTAGAGGCTTTGTTGTCCGCCACATCAAGTTTGCTGAAAATTATAGGCTTTATTCAAGAAGTCACTTTGTTAAGGCGTAAGTGATTTATTTCTTATACTTGCGTTTCTATTTTCTACTGAAGTTTTTATGGTAGTTAATGCTATTTATATTTACGTTGCAATACATTCTGCTTCATGCAGACTTGAAGTGGCACTGCTTCTGATTGTCTATATAGCATATGGCTACACTGAGAATGGTGCTTCTTCGTTCATTCTTCTCACTATCAGTAGTTGGTTCCTAGTCATATCATGGTTGTTTGCACCATACATTTTCAATCCTTCTGGATTTGAATGGCAAAAGTAAGTTGTTTACATTACCAGTTGCTTTCAGAAGCCTAGTGTTACGTTGGTCAATGGATTTTTTTTGCAACTTGTTGAGGCTCTTTGACATCAAAATGTTATCTTCCAGTTATTTTGTGTATCTCCCTTTTGGTGTCTTTCTCAATTTGTTATTCTACTGTTTGGTTTCCAAAATTATCAGGGCTGTTGAAGATTTTGATGACTGGACAAATTGGCTTCTCTATAAAGGTGGAGTTGGAGTCAAGGGAGATAATAGTTGGGAAGCATGGTGGGAGGATGAACAGGTGCTTGAATATGTGATACCTGACATGGTTTCATATATAATGTGCATACTTGAATTTCCAAGCTTTCAATTTTTGAGTTACCATGGCAGTAAATGTAATTCTTATGTATGCGAACCGAAACAAATCCGTTCACTTATCCTTTGTAAGCTAACCAACAAGGATGATGGCTTGACATTTCATTTCATCATAATGTTTGAAATAATCTTCTGAAACCAGCATTTTTTTTCTCCCACCGAGTCATCTCTAGATTGAAATTGAAAATAGAAAAAAGAAATCCTGTGTAAGAATCGATGTAGTCATTTAGCATCCACTTCTATGAATAAACAGTATGAGTTTATTTTGATGAACTTCATGAAATCTACTCTAATGAATCAAATTTGGGCTTAAAATTTTACTCTTGCTCTTAGTGATAGCACGTTTAATTGCATTTCCTATCTTCTGTTCAACTTGTGACCTTTTGCTTATATATCTCTTATGTTAGTGTTATATGAAAATATGCAGAGTCACATTCAGACACTGAGGGGAAAAATTTTGGAGAGCGTCTTGAGCCTTAGGTTCTTCATATTCCAATATGGCATTGTCTACAAGTTAAAACTCACTGGGAGTGACACTTCCTTAGCGGTTAGTGATCTTAGTCTCAGCACATCATAGATTTTTACTTGTGACCTTTTGTGATATTATGTGCTTCATTGTTTATTTATATTGATAAAATACGGTTATACCACAATTTATAGCCCTAATTACTGAACTTCCGTCTTTAATTGAATTCCGGTCTTTGCAGCTATATGGCTTTTCATGGATAGTCTTATTTACCCTTGTCGTTATCTTCAAGGTTTGTAACATGTTTTGTTTGATTCTTTTCATGTTATAAATGAGGATTATATGCTTGATTGCGTTTTCCTATTATGCGTGTGAGCGTTCTTACATATGGTTATGCAGCTTTTCACCATTAATCCAAAAAGTACAAATGTCCAACTTGCGATGCGGTTTACACAAGGGGTTTCTGCAATAGCACTTATTGCAGCACTCGTCCTCCTTGTTGCATTGACAAATTTGACGATTCCTGATTTATTTGCAAGTGTTCTGGCCTTCATACCAACTGGCTGGGCTGTCTTGTCTGTAAGTCTTGGACAACTACTTCTCCTTAACTATTTTATTTGATGTTTTGTGATATAAATTTAAGTTAGCAGTGGATGAGCTTCAAGCACTCCTAGGAAGTGTTTATGACAAAGTTTTACCATAATTAAACTTCAGTTTTTTTCTCAAAAAAAAAAAGGATGTAGAGGTTGTGATATTTTATTTTGGAATATTTTGCCACAGTAGTTGCACGAAAATTGAAACAATCAGGTCTTTAGAACAGAAAACCAAGAACGATCTCCTATGAAAAAAAATGAGAATATATCCAACAACTGAATTCTAGCCATGTACATGTAAATATAAATTGGAGACGACTGAATAAATGAACTTGTACATGTCCATCTGTGTGCATGTGCAAGCGTAAGTGGTGGATGCACCACGATTGCACCCATCTGCTGGTGAAATGTTTTTGCTCATGTAGGTCGTGTCAACCGAAGTTTGAATCCATGTGTATGTTTTTCATCTTTGATGTGGATATATATACTTACATGAAAATACATTTGCAGCTGGCAATTACATGGAAAGGTTTTATAAGAAAATTAGGATTGTGGGATTCTGTCCGCGAAATTGCTCGGATGTATGATGCTGGAATGGGCGCTGTTATCTTCGTTCCTGTGGCATTCCTGTCTTGGTTCCCATTTGTGTCTACTTTCCAGTCGCGCTTTCTGTTTAATCAAGCATTCAGTAGGGGATTGGAGATCTCCCTCATCCTTGCCGGAAACAAAGCAAATGTTCAAGCCTAGTTCCTTTAAGGGGCTCTGCATTTTGCAAGTTGCTGTATATTGGCAGTAGAAAATTTTCAAGTAAATTTCAAAAATTTTGAGATATAAACGTTGTGATTATTGTACACTGCTACCATCTGGACCATGTATGTATTAAAACGTGTGATCAAGCAGATTTCTCTTTTCTTTTTTTTTTTTTTGGTATTAGATTTGCTGGTTCAAAATAGTTGTGGAATGCTTCGTTCCTTGGCCATCGGGCCATCACATGACCAAACAATAATATCGAAAAAAAAGACAATGCTGTAGTTTTCCAAGTTCGTGTACCTCAATTTTCCTAAAATAATGACTTGGTTGTTATTATTATTATTATTATTATTTATTATTATTATTATAGGGTCATTAAACTTTTGGTTTGTGGACGTTAAAATCATTCGTCGGATAAACTTTTGGACCGGTTTATCTTTAATATAGGCGAATGTTATGTCATGTAACATAAGAAAAAACTATTAACGCCTTCGAAATATATATTCCCAAATCTGAATATGTAACCAACATAGTCTTTGATCAATCCACGTGCACACGTGAGAGTACATGAGGGGAAGAGTGAATAATAAATGTCATATTCTCAAACCCAAAGGTGCATAAACTTTTTTTTTTCGAAAGCACTAATGTTTGGGTGTGTTCGAAAGCACTAATTATTTTTATATTTGTTTTAGTTTAATAAAAGAATCATATTCCCTTTCTTTTTTTCTCTTTCATAAATCATTAAAATGTGAGAAAGACATTATTTATGATGGTAATAAAATTTTAACATTTTATAAGATTGTCATTCTAATTGGAATGTCACATTCTTATTTACATTATTAAATGATACATAATCAAATATTAGAATTTCTCATTTCTATCAAGAAGCCTATAAATGTAAAAAAAGATAGAGTGAACCAAACATACCCTTAGTCTCTTCTATTAGTGCTGCTGGACAAGTTTATCCTTCTCTAATAAAATGGAGAGGGAATAGAAACGTCCTTTTTAATATCCATCACTGAACTATTGGCCTATTGGGTCTCTCTCCTAGACGGGACATGAACCGTTCTGCTGACCTGCAGCCTGCAGAAACAGGGGAGAAGATCTAGAAGCTCAGTCTGTCAAACGACATAGAATAAAATATAAAACCTGTGTATTTAAGTCCATCGAAGGTAAAAACTAACAAAACATTTTACAGAGAACTAAACATTGATCTGCATTAAACTTGATATAAAACATTCAACATTGACATCAAAAGGAAGATGCATATAACATTAACATGGCTTTCATCATACTTTATATCGCATTTCTCACTTGTTTCCTCTTGCATCCTTTTTGTTTTGTTTTTTCTAGCATTCATTATTTTATCATTGTCTTATAGGGTTTTTTTTCTGTACAAAAAGATAATAAAAAAATCTTTTTTATTTTATTTAAAACCCAGTGTAATTATTTTATTTAAAACACTTTTTATTCGTAAAAACATCTTATTATGTCTCAGAGCATTTTAAAAATATATTAATCCGACTTGATACAAATTGAAATTGAATTGGAATTTTTTTTCTCTTTCGAATATTATTTCTGTTATTGAGTTGCAAATAATTCCTCATATTCAACACAACTCGACCAAATATCACCTCAGAAAAAAAAAAAGTAGATCCAAGGCCGAATATTTCCTGGCAGCCTTGTGGACAAAAATCGCCCCCATGCAATTCAGATAAAGAAGTAACAAATTGGGAAAAAAAGAAAAGAAGTAAAGCAAAGGGGGGAAGAAATGCCAACTTACATGGTTTTTACCAATCATGGAGGCTCTCTATTCCAAGCAGCAAAATTATGTTGGATTGGATAATGAAACGATCCATGGTTTAGACTCTTGGGATGTGTGCCATACCATCCATACCTAATATACATCAAAGACTAATGCATATATTGCATGGCTTATGAATTATGATTCATATTTCTCATGTAATATTAGGTAGAATGATAGAGCACGCATCCCAAGGACTACTTCACATATGATATGAATATGATTCATATATTTCTTTGCATTCTGAAGGGGATCTGAAAAACCTCCAAAGAGCTCGTGTTGCAGACATCATTGTGTTTCTTTCTGCAAGATCCCCCGGTTTTTGTGCTTTCATTTTGGCCGACTTTTTTGTCACTGATTAATTATGATTACAGGATACAGCTTTGATGCCATCTTTTCGGCAATGGAAATTCCAATTGTTTTGGTGTCGTATTTGGTAATCTAGTCATCAAAGAATATATGTTGAGCTGTGAAAATTTAATGCCGAATTCAGAATATTCGCAAACGGATTGGCTTTCGGAAGTGGCCAGATGAATACTGATTCATAAAAAAAATGGTACGGATTTCTGCACAAAAAAAAAATTTATGCACCGAAAAATAAATTGAGAAATTTAAGTATTAAACGAGAACACAATTTTTCAGAGTCATATAAAGTTTATATATGGAATTTTATTATAATTCATATATTGTATTATCTTTCCAATATATGATGCATAAAATAGTCTTTTTGATAATAAATCATAAAATAAAAAAATGTAATTTAATTATAATTAATATTTATAAGTTTTTGGTATATTTGACATATTTTTATATTAAAAATAATTTAAAACTGGGACAATTGAGTTGTAAGATTTAATTTTCTGTCCGGGATCCGATCGGGGTTGATTCTTGGACGAGATCCAAATTATCGATATCGATCCGGATTTGGAATAGAAACAATCGATGACCCAAATCGAAACCTGAATCGGGATAGAATTAATTAGTGTCCATGTCTGAACTCTTTTATTTTCAAAGCACGCTATCTTTAATCCAATTTAGGACTTATGTGCTCTCACATATCTCTAATAAAAAGTTGATCCACAATATCATAGAATTATGCGCATTAATCACAGGTTAAAATCTCGACTTTAATTGTTGAATCCGACTAATTAATTTGATATTATGCCGAACAATATGTTTGATTATACTGGATGAGATTTCTAATGAATTTTCTTTAAGTTTGATGATGATCTCCTATACACTTATGGTATTAGATTTTGAGACTCATTTGTTAAGTGAAAAAAAAAAGTATACTATTTTTAACTTGTATGTGATGAAAATTCAGAGAAGAAATTATTTGAGTGAGAGAGAGAGAGAGAGAGAGAGAGAGAGAGAGAGAGAGAGAGAGAGAGAGAGAGAGAGAGAGAGAGAGAGAGAGAGAGGTACGTGGGGGCGGAACGGCGGAAGCCCCAAGGTCCAGGTGAGATGAATGGTGACGTAAGCTGGTGACGACAAGCATGACTAAGCCATGCATGCCGGGGAAATCGTTTTCCGCGTGCTGCATGTGATGTAATGTAATAATAATAATAAGAAGAAGAACTAGAAGAAAAAAGGAGAAGAAGAAGGAAGATAAAATTGGAGTGGTGAGAGAACACGTTTTTGACATCCCACATCTTCTTTTCTTTGTTTTTCTGCTCCTTTATCACGTTGCTCAATTCTAATTAATTAATGCTCATAAAAGAGTTCTTGGAGTGGAGAGAGATATGGACGGATCAGATTTTGACTTCACTCGATGTTTTGGCTCTTCTTTGACCGCACATTTGTTTCTCTCTCCTGTCCTCCTCCAATAGATCAAAAAAAGAAGACAGATGAGCTTTAATTTTTTTCCCTCTGTTGGGGACTCAATATGTGGAATTATTAATATTTAATTAATTTAAATTTCGAATTTCGAATCAAGAACGAGGTAAAATGTAAATGTAGAGCTTCCGCCGGTGAGAAATCCAGTTGAATGGGTTTTTTATTCCGAAGGTTAAGATATTAAAGTTAAGGTAGAAATATGAAAAAAAAATTGGAACATAGATAAAATTCGAATTCAATATTTGATAAGTTGTATACATTATTTATTATTTGTACCTCATTTTTTTGTAGAGACTTATTTATGGCTAGAGTTATTAGCATTTGATTAATTCGATTTTTAAATAATAAATTCTAATCAAAGTAATGAGCCCAAAAATTAAAAACATCCAAAGGACAACTTCATTATTCATTATGTCAATCAATACATGATTTATTTTCTCCTCAAAATAAAATATTTTTTTAATATTTCCTTTTTTAACTAACGTTGGTTTATTTATACATTCAAGCTTATATAATGGTAAATTAGATATACCATCAATAATTATAAAAGTCTAAACTATTAACAAATGACACTTAGGCAAACTACCCAAACGGAAAACGTGCATATAGGCACCTTTAACGAGTATTTTTTTATAAAAATATAATATTTTTAACACTTTTTTACTCCCAAAGTATGGTGAATCACATCTCTCTCTCTCTCTCTCTCTCTCTCTCTCTCTCTCTCTCTCTCTCTCTCTCTCTCTCTATATATATATATATATATATATATATATAATGTATTTATGTATATTATTATAGCTAGCTGGATTCGAATCAATCAATATTAATATTAATGATTAAACTTTGGAGCAAGGAAATATCTAGTCTTTGATTCTTACTCGTGGATGAAGACTATTAGGTTGAACTAGATGCCAATTAAATTATTAATTGTTGAGTTAGATCGATGGATGGATGAAAGAAAGTGATGTCTTTCAGATTCCTGTGGGCGATCCATGAATCAGTCGAACATGATATGACATTATGTTCATGCGCCGCAGAAAAAAAAAGTTACATGTATGGTTCAATTCGTTGAAATGTTCCTTCGACATTGGAGTGGAGCTTTCGGTTGGGTGGCATTGAATCATATATATAAATATGGATATCTCTACTTGTTCAATTGCTTGCTTCTGCGTATATATGATATTGTCATCGATGAAGAATTATTTTTTGAGAATCTTGTAATATCCTTTATATGATCTTGATTGGTTTTTATATTATTTCATGCATCTAATAGAGTTACAAAAAAATCACCCTAATATCATCATGAATTGACTACGAGGAACTTTCGTCTTTCGCATTACATATTTTATTTTGTTGTGAGATTTTGAAAAATATTGATTTCATATATATGTTTTTTTTTTTGGTGGTAAAGTCGACGATCCAACTCGTACGTAGGGCCGAGCACAGGCTGGGATGACCCGATCGCCCCGACCTGTACTGACCGGATTTTTTTAATTTTTTTCCGACCCTATGGGTAATCGGATCGGGACTAGGTCCAGGTTATTATAATCCGGACCCGATCTCGACTCGGTTAAATATATTATATTAGTGCTAAATTTATTATATTAGTATTTATATTTTTTTAAAATAAAATGTATATTTTCTTATATATATTATCATATTTATATAATAATATTAATTTATTTACTAATTTATTTATTATTTTACTTTTTTTTGTGAAACACGTCTTGATAGGTAAAGTGGGATTCAACGTACTCGTTGAGCGGTCCACGGGCTTCCACATGGCTCAAGTGACACGTGAGGTTGGCTCTGATACATTTTTTGTAACACTCCTTTAGGGTTTGTTTGGAAAATTACTAGAGGGGTGGGATGGGATGGTGTGGTAGGAGGTGGTGAAGGAGGGTGTGGTATGACTTTACTAAACCCATATTTGAATAAAAAATAATGGAAAAAGATGGAATAAATTAAATCACCTTTTATTTGGATAACAATACTTAAAATATGGTATTTTAGAGGTTAATTTAGATAAAAGTCTTTTTTACCCTTTATATTTTATTCTTATTTATATTACTTAATAAATTATTTACTTTATAATGCAAGTTAATATTGGAAGGTAAAGTACAAGAAGTCAAGAAGGGAGATAGGAGAAAGAGTGTGAGAGGCGAGAGCACAAATATCGAAAATTGTATTCTTCTGTCATCGAGAGTTCGCAAATTATTGTCTGTAAAAATCAAGAAATCAATGGGAGAGAGAGGAGAGAGAAGAGAGGGAGAGCGTAAACCTTGAAAATTATATATCTACCATCGAGAGTTTCAAATTATTATTTGCAAAACCAAGAAATCAAGGAGAGAGAGGAGAGAGAAAACACAAACTTCGAAAATTATCTGCCACTGAGAGTTTCAAATTGTTGCCTGCAAAATGAAGAAATTAAGAAGAGAGAGGAGAGAGAGAACACAAACTTCGAAAATTGTCTGCCGAGAGTTTCAAATTATTACCTGCAAAACCAAAAAATCAAGGAGAGAGAATGCAAACTTCGAAAATTATCTGCCACCAAAAATTTCAAATTATTGTCTGCAAAACCAAAAAATCGAAGAGAGAAAGAGGAAAGAGGACAGAGAGGAGAGAGAGAAGAGAGATGAGAGAGAACGCAACTTCGAAAATTGTTTACCATCGAGAGTTTCAAATTGTTGCTTGCAAAATTAAAAAATCAAGGAGAAAGAGAGGAAAGAGATGAGAGAGAGAGCACAAAACTCAAAAATTGTCTATCGAGAGTTTCAAATTATTGTTTGTAAAATCAAGAAATCAAGGGGAGAGAAGAAAGAGAGAGCGCAAACCTCGAAAATTATCTGTCACCGAGAGTTTCAAATTATTGTTTATAAAACTAAGAAATCAACGAGAGGAAGAGGAGAGAGAAAAATTTTGCAAAACCAAGAAATCAAAGACTAGGAGAGAGCGCAAATCTCGAAAATTATCTAACGAGAGTTTCAAATTATTGCCTACAAAATTATGAAATCAAGGACTATGAGAGAGAGTGTAGAGAGAAAAATTATTGCCTGCAAAATCAAGAGATCAAAGATTGAGAGAGGGAACTTCAAAAATTGTCTACCACTGAGAGTTTAGGATTTACTGCAAGGACGACGTAGCATATAGAGAGAGATCAGAAGATGATGGAAAATCACAAAAGTCTTGCACGTACCAGAGAGAAAGATAGATTAGGAGATGAGAAAAAAGAAGTTGAGGTAAATAAAATAATCTTAATCAAGGATAATTTTGTCTAAAAACTATTAACCCTCCTCGTTCCATCAATTTGGTGGAATGAAAAAAAAAAATGGAATGTGGAGATATAATCCATACCACCAAACCCCTCATAACTTTTAAAATAAATTTTGTTAAACAAGATTTTAGAGAATTCACCCCATCATTTCCCACCCCACCTTTTCTTATTCCTCAATTCAAACAAACCCTTAGTTCCGTCAAGATATAGTTCGCTTTGGGCTTTCAACCCGTACGAATTTAAAATATTTATTGATAAATAAAAGAAGATGTCACTTATAAGCTCATGATCAACTCCGTATTTTAATTTTAAGTCACAAGTTTATTTTTCACAACGTGGAAGCTTATCATTTCTTCCAAAAAATGTTGAATTTGAAATCCCAACTCCATGTTCTATCATCTGTCAATTTGAAACTGAAAAATCAGATAATGACAAATGAAATTCATGCACCCTGTTTTTTTTTTTTGGTTATTTTTCTTCATTATTGGCGTCACCAGGTGGCGAATACTCCGACATCATCATTAAAATATGCCCATTCTTGGGGTGGGAAAAAGATGATGATTCATTGTATCTGTTGCATGTGTGTGTTTGCAGTGGAAGATGATGTATGACGACAATATCTGCTTTCAATTTTCAATCACTTCGTAATTCTAAAATAATTAAATTATGCATCAAATAATTAATACCCATATATAGTACGTTACAGTATTTTCTTAATTGTTATTCATAATTTTATTGCACAAGATGATATATTATATTACACACATATTATGTTTATAAACTGTTCACATAAGAAATGTTGTTCTTGAACCGAAAAGATGCTTTATATATAATATATATAAAAAGCACATAAAAGGACTTATAGTAAAGCCTTTCGGCGATTTGAAATCTAACTAGAGTTCACTGCTGCATATGTGTGCACTGAAAAGTAAGAAAATGCTCAAGACCTGTACATGATAGAACAAAACATGGCAGGCCTAAATTCCCCACTGAGATCAAGTGCATTCTAAGAATATCACGCAAAAAAAATATTGATCATTTGATTCATTATAATTTATTCATATTAATTCACGGCTATTATTAAAATAATAAATAAAAATATCATAAAAATGATGATAAGATAAAAAGATACGAGCGTATTAAATATACCGTATGAACTATAGTAAGTGGATCGATTTACCATTGTACATCAAAGAAGAAGAAGAAGAAGAAAAAATGTATATGGGATGATGGCATGCACTGTAGCTCGAACACGATCGCATATAATTGTTGCCCTAGGCTTCGTCATCTCTGATGAGGCCACCAAAGGGAACGTTTTATTAACTTTTCACGTTTTCCCTCATGCCTATTATATGATATTAATTATAAATATAAACTAAATAAATAAATAAATAGTTGGCTTCTGTAGAACGGTTCTGGATTAGAACGTGTACATGACATGAACCAATTATCTGTAGTTGCCATATAATGTAGCCATTGTTTTGCCCTTCTCTCTCTCTCTCTCTCCCCCCTCTCTCCTTCCTCTAAATGCCTGTTGGTTCGTGTGTGATCAAGACTTCAATATAGTCCATGCATGTCATTGTCCAAAGTGAGAGGGAGCACCATTTTTGTCTTAAGCTACTTACATTGCATATGCATGTCCTAGTTCTCTGAACATGCATGCATGATCTTGCATATGTGTACGAGCATACGCGTGTATGCGTATGGCCGGAAGTGAGAGAATGACCAGATCAGCAGAAGAGAGCTGAGAGAGAGAGAGAGAGAGACATTTCCTTTCGTTTCATGGGACTTACTGCTAGACATGCATGACAGAGAAACACGCCGACCATTATTGACCCTTCTTTCTGACTACGTACGACTAATTATTAAATTAACATGTGAAGTCATCTTTTTTTTTATCTGTCACGTAGACGAGGTTCATAGGCATAGTACGTAACAAGGAAATTAAAAAATAAAAGTTACTAATTAATGTGAGTTGTACTCACGAGCTACAACGTCACGGGAGAAATAATTTAAATAATATATAGATGGACTAGAAGCTATGTAAATTCACATTAACATATGGGTAAATAAAATTGGTCACATATATGTAGTGTATGAGCTGACAAAAAAAATGCTTACATTGGCGCTTACATAAGCAGATGAATCCTACATATAGTTGACTCACCAAACTAATATAAGCCAAATGTACATTTAATTACTCGAATTAACGCAACAATAAAACATGTTTTTATTAATATTCAGTATTCAATCTTCACATCCAATCATAAAGAGTGATTAAAGAGAGATTTCTCTCTCTCTCTCTCTCACAACACACACATACACACATGTATAATGGTTAAGTCTAATTGTGTAGCCTACATGCAAGGTAAGCCTATATATGAACACTCATCTCTTTGAATTCTTAAAGGAAACAAACTATGCACTAACAATGAATGGAAAACAAAAAAGAAAACAAAATATCATGATCTCGTGAGATATATTTGAGAATTACTCATTACTAGTCCTATCAAAGAAAAATAATTTTGATCTTATCTGATGTGAAATATAAGACTTCTTCTATATCTCCTGCAGTGATAACGATCCTACCATAGTAGTTCACGACCATTCCCTTTATGTTATATCATAATCACATATTAAAAGAAATAAAGGACGCGCACTAAGGACATAATCCAAATTATTGTTTATAGTCTTACTAACATGAACCCTAACATCATCGAGCAATCCGATATTAATTGTTTACAGCATATGACAATGTTAAAGTAATGTATGTTTTCATCATATTGCCATTATTATTATTGTTAAAATTGTTACTAAAATATGTTCCACCAAAGATAATTTATATAAACATTAATGTATATATATATATATATATATATATATATATATATAACGATTAATGAAGGTACAATACCTTTGAACCATTGTACCATGCAATGATTAGCTTTGGACTTTTTACTTCTTCATGAACTGCTGGAATCAGTAATTTCAGTATGGATTACTTGCGATGAAATGAAAAGTTCAGATTCAATCATTTTACTGTGAAACAGAGTAAAGGCATTGAACCTTCCTTTAGATTTTTTTTTTTTTGCCACTGTAATATTCGAAAGTGGATGAATAAAAAGGTATAGCACTATCATTTTCATTAATAATATGAGTAAAATGAGTATATTACGTGCTTATATGCTGCTGCGTTGATCGACCTATTATATAGTGCGATTTTGATGAACAGTAACATATACAATAGATCGATTGACTCTATTATCTCACTACTCGGGAATAGAGCAACTATGTTACTTCCTCACTTGGACTAAATCAAGATGTTAGAATTTCGACTCATCATTAATCTCGATTAAAATTGACGTTTCAAGTCGCATGCCAAATTATGGTGGATAAAACTTCCAAAAAAATTTAATGTTAGATAAATGAAGTTCAACCTTACATAAATGAACTTCATACCCTTAGATCCTCTTTAAGAAGTAAAGATATTTGATAGAAAAAGAAGTTAGAATTTGAGATTCTGACACCAAGTTCATTTCGAAGCTTTGAATTCGGTCACTAAGTTACGTGTACTTTTCATATCGTTTCACATGCATGACTGTCATGTACGTATTTGAACTTTGTCTATATAAAATGGTTCACAAGTTTACATATTCTAACATAAAGGGCTTAAGCACCACTATAATACTATACAAATTTAACAAGCCAAACACCAAGAGAGCCCACTGTCCACATCTCTCTCTCTCTCTCTCTCTCTCTCTCTCGTCCATCCATCTCATTACAACTTCGGACTGCGATAAACGAACTCCAAGATCCCCTCATGAACTTTTGGAGAACCGCCGCCGAGGACGCCTCCATGATCGAGGCCTTCCTCTCTTCCCCCACGACCGCCCCCGCCGCCGCCACCACCTCCTTCTCCCACTGGCCGCCGGCCCCTCCTCCGGCCACGGCGGCCACCATGTCGTCCCACTTCTCTCCCCCCGCCGCCACCTCCCTCTCCTCCTCTCCTTCCAGCACTCTCACCTCCTCTTTCCCCGCCTTCACATCCGAGACCCTTCTGCAGCGGCTCCAATCCCTCGTCGACGGCCTTTCCGACACCTGGACCTATGCCATCTTCTGGAGCTCCTCCACGGCCAACGCCGGCGGGGCCGTCGCTTCCCTCGCCTGGGGCGAGGGGTACTATAAGGGCAGCGAGGGGGAGAAGCGGATGACGCTCTGCAACGTCTCTCCGACGGAGCAGGCGCACCGGAAGCGCGTGCTGCGGGAGCTGAACTCCCTCATCTCTGGCGGCGGCCACCATCCCGGCGCCGACGTCTCGGACGACGAGGACGTCATCACCGACTCCGAGTGGTTCTTCCTGGTGTCCATGACGCAGTCTTTTACCCCCGGCGCGGGACTACTGGGCCGGGCCCTACTCGCCGGAGCGCCGACGTGGATCGTGGGCGGGGATCGCATGGCGGCATCGCAGTGTGAGCGGACCAGGAACGCGCTGGCATCCGGGCTACGGACGATGGCGTGCGTCCCCGTCGCCAACGGTGTGATGGAGCTCGGGTCCACGGAGGAGATCCAGCAGAGCCTCGAAATCCTTGGCAGGGTCAGGGCTCTCTTCGGAGACCCCGGCGGCCGCCATGGGGCCACCACCCGGTCCCGGTCGCAACATCCACCGTTCGCTCCGCTCCATAGAGCGCCCACGGGCGTCGAGAAGGACCCCTCCGAGCTGTGGATCTTGGACCCTACGGCGATTGAGCACTCCATCTCAAAGCCTCCCATCTTACCTGTCGAACACACTAATATTAGCGACGCTCCGTCCGGTCGGTCCCTGGCCTTCCACGGACAGAACGCTGCGACCTCGAGGGCCAGCAATTTCTCCCTCTCCTCGGCCACATCTTCAGCGGCTGCAAGGCGCCCTTCCGACGCCTCCGGCGGCATCGAGGCGTTCGGGCTGGACTCCTCGGATAACTCGGACCTCGAAGCCTCGGTCAGGGAGGCGGACAGCGGCGGCAACATGGAGCAAGAGCGATCGGAGCCGGCTGAGCAGATCAGGACGTCGAAGAAGCGCGGCCGCAAGCCGGGAAACGGCCGGGAGGAGCCCATGAACCACGTCGAGGCCGAGCGGCAGCGGCGCGAGAAGCTGAACCAAAAATTCTACGCCCTCAGGTCGGTGGTGCCCAACGTGTCGAAGATGGACAAGGCCTCCCTCCTCAGCGACGCCGTCTCCTACATCAACGAGCTCAAGGGCCGCGCCCGGTCGCTGGAGTCGGACAACATGGCTCTCCAGTCCCAGCTCCAACGCCTCAGGAAGGACAGCGAGCGTCAGTGCTACGGCGCCGGCGCCCCGTCGTTCGCGGCCGTCGGAGGAGGAGGGATCCCGAGGTGCCGGGAGGTGGAGGTGGAGGTGAAGATCCTGGGGTCGGAGGCCATGATCCGTGTGCAGTGCCTCAAGTGGTGCCAGCCGGCGGCAAGGCTGATGACGGCGCTGTGCGAGCTCGACCTGGAGGTGTCGTACGCGAGCGTGTCGGCGGTGAAGGACCTCATGGTGCAGCAGGTCTCCGTCAACATGTTGCGGCGGGTCTTCGCTCAGGATCAGCTCACATCCGCAATCTACGCCAAGATGACGAGATAGGTGTATACGTACGTACGTTACGTAGATGGACTGATACCATGCAAACTAAAACTCTGTAATCTGATCAAAACTTCTTGTTGCATATGTCCATTAATCATATATATGTGTGTGTCCTAATTGCTTCAAGTTAATTATATCATGTTGATGAAAACTATGTACAAGATCTTTTTGTGAAACCAAATTGATGTATTATATTGATGTCTCAGTGACGAGAATATGTATAATATGCCAAATTAACGTTCATGCATAATATGCATATGATGTTTTCACTAATTAGTTAATCATAATTAATATATATTTTGTTTTGTTTTTTCCATTGATTTCATTCATCCTGACTAACACAATTGATAACGTTGCAGGATCCTGAAACTTTTGACGAAAAATACCTATTGATCACATTAAGCTGAACAAATATGTATATATATACTAGCAAACGGTTGAGTTCTTTTACTTTGGAGAAACACATTTGCACCATGACATTGATGCAAATTCAGAGATCGAATGGGATTAGAAAAGATTGTTTATTCAGACTTCAGATATGAGGGTTATATAAAGTTGCATGATGAAACAAAGCTTGAGAAATATGATGAGAACATAGGCATATAATATTATTCACTAACACAAGGACACAAAGAAGAATTCTTTATGAAAGCAATTAACACTTGGGTGCAGATCCTGGTTTCATCATTTTAGTAGTAATTAACAGGCCTCGTCATGCGTGACCTAGTTAGTTAGTTAGTTAACTGCCTTTCATATGTAGTTACGACACCCAAATGGATTTAGGTATGTGTTTAATGGCCATGATTAATAAGTTATAACGACCTGAAAACATCATAGAATTAATGAAGAGGTCCCCTAGTGTTTTTCTTTTTTCAACGGCATGGCGAAAATATTTAAGATAATAATTAAACGTAATGAAAATATATACATTGCTCCATATTATGATAGGATGATTTCTAATGTAACTAGGCATTAATGCATTAGAATATTATGCATGTACGACGCAGGCAGTAACGGAGGTAGGATGATTACATGGGGGCCAACTATATAAAAGTATATATATTTTTTTCATTTGTCATATAGAAATAATCCAATCCGCAGTTCCAAGAATTAACCCATGACAAAATAACAGCTGTTTCGTTCACGAATAAAGAGTACAGAATCACGCGGAATAGAATTAACGGGTCAAACGCGGAATAGGATGAAACCACCTGTAAAATGTGAAATCACTATTATTCGTACAAATTGAAAAATATCTTTATTATTTTAAAACACTAGAATGAACAGGACATGTGACGGGAAGGCTCTCGGTTTAATCCCGGTTCAGGGAAGGAAGAGATGGACAGCACCGAATGGGTGGCCAGCGCAATGGAGTGCCGGAGTACGGGGATGAAGATGCGCTCAGGGAAGAGGCCGACACGGCAAGGTGCACCCCCGGCGCATGTAGGCGGGGAGGGCGGCAAGGTCTCGGGGATCATTGTCGGCCAGGGAGAGGCATGTGGCATTGCCTCGAGTGTACCCGGAGGACTCGTCGGTGAGAGGCAACTGCGAGGGCTCCTTGGGAGAGATACGTGGGCCCCATCTCCAGTGATAATACTATCGTCGTCATCGTAGTCACGGCCATACCCAACGGGTGAGGAAGAAGAGTAAATAAAGGTGGGGCATTGGCAAAGGCGGTAGAAGACGATAAGAAGGAAGCGAGTGGTGGCGGGGGAAGGAGAGCATAGCAAAGGCATTTGTGAAGTAGAAAGTTGCTCGAAAAATAGGGTTTTAGGATCAATCAAAACAAAGAGGGAACTCACGATGAGGGCAAGGTCGTGTGCATTGGCTTGTCCAAGGACAAGGTCCAGCGAGTGTGGCATCCAACGAGCGAAGTGGTCCGGTGAGGCACGAAGGAAGCGAGGTGGTCCAGCAAGTTCGGGAGGAGAAGAGGAGATTGCGGGTGGTGGTGTCCAATGAGCGGCCCGATGCACGAAGAGGAGTCGCTAGGGCACGATTCAGATCCGTTTGAGGAGAGAAAAAAGTCATGCCATAAAAAGTAGTCCAGTTTGAACCAGAACTACCCAGCAACTAAACTCGGATTAAATTGGGATCCTGGTTGGCTAAACAGATGTTGAACCACGCCTTCATTGATTTGCCACCCAAATCCAATTGGGTGTCACACGAGATAGGCAATAACATGCTTCCTCGGTGACTAGAGAGCATACCCATTAAATAATAATTTTAAATAGATAAAGTTCAACAGAACTATAAACTAATCTATCTTCTAAAAAAATAGTCCATTATAGATTAAAGTTCTCCGAATGATACTGATAATCCCTTGTTCGGCATATCTCCTAATAAAAAAACTTGACCTCGAGTTGTTAGGTAGGGGATCAAGAGGGTAATAATGAGAAAGGTCTGCAGCATTAAATGGAGAGAAAATATCAAAATTATTAGGAAGATCCACATATACATTATCATTTATACATCAAAGAATGTGAAAAGGAACGTATTGTTTATTTTTAGTTTTCTTATATCCAGCTGCAAAATTCTCCTTTCATAGGTAGAACATTATTGGATGTGTCATTTGTAGTCAACTGCTTCCTTATATTTCAAATTTGTGGATTTCGTATGCTCTTTGGCAAGAGACTGAATTCTATAAATATTTTGAAACTCAAGCGGAGAAGAGGCCGCAGGGGGCAGCAAGGCAAGATCAAATGGTTGTCATGGTAATCTCCCATATATAATCAAGAATGACAACTACTCGAATGATTCACTTTACAATTATATGCAAATTCAGCTTGTGAAAAGGAAATGTCCTCACTGTTTGGGCTTCTCCACAGATTTAGAGCATATAAGATTGTCCATCATACGATTAATGACTTCTCTTTGTCCGTCAAACTATGGGTGCCTTGTACTACTAAACTTTAAAGAAGTGTTGGTTCCACACGTGCACCAAAAATGTGACAAATATTTAGAGTCATGATCAGAAGTGATGGATGGAAAGCCATGAAGACGAACAACTTCTTTAAAAAAACAAGAGGGTAATCTTGCTCACATATGAAGTTTTGTTATATGCAATGAAATGTGCCATCTTCAATGACCAGCCGACGACGACAAAAACTAAATCAGCGCCACATTGCGTGCGGGATAGTACTAGAACAAAATCCATTGTAAGGTCCCTCCATGGACCCTGAGGTGTTAGAAAAGGGAGGTAGAGGCTTGTATTTTGCATTTGGCCTTTTGACACCTAGCAAATAGGCACTACACAAAGCGATCTACATCGCGACATAAATGTGGCAAAAAAAAATCATTCCTCTACATCAGCAACAATTTTGTCACACCCAAAATGTCCCCTGAAATATGCTCCATGAATATCTCATAGAATTAATTCACGGACTGATGACCGAGGAACATATAATCGATTATCATAGAAGAGAAAATCATCATGAATTTGGGAACCACCTGTTCTTCCTTCCCGCTGAACATGATGCCCATTTAATCTTGAAGTCATCATCAGTTGTATAAAATTCTAGAAAAGTATGCAAACTCAAAACCACAGAATGTGTAGTGGCTAATAAGGTTGCTCTCCTCTTAATGCATCCACCGCTTAATTAGGTTTGTATTTAGACTTATTTTGAGTAATTAATTTGATCATAGCATGCATATATATATATATATATATATATATATATATATTCTTTGAAGTAGCAATCTACCTCTAGTTGTTATATTTTGTAGAAATTATGGATGAAAAACAACAAAGGAAGAGAATAAAAGAAGAATCACATAAAATAAAGTCAAATCACCTTCCCAAAATAAATTGACTTTTCACAAGTTGTTACTTTTTTGTCATGATCGTTAAAAGGTTGTTTCATGCACTGACATGCAATGCTCACGACTATCACAGAGTTGTATTATAAGGAAGTATGATCTCATGGGCCGTGAAACATTAGTCACGGTCGTGACAACGGATTTTCACACTTCAGCTATAATATTTCATAGAGCGAGCACTTTTTACTTTCAACTGAGAAATCTTATGGGCTGTGACATTTTTCACGGCCGTTATAGTTGATCTTTATGGATCTCATAGTTTCACGGCTCCTCCAGTGTCTCAGCATGGGCCGTGAAACATTAGTCACGGTCGTGACAACGGATTTTCACGCTTCAGCTATAATATTTCATAAAGCGAGCACTTTTTACTTTCAACTAAGAAATCTTATGGGTTGTGACATTTTTCACGGTCGTTATAGTTGATCTTTATGGATCTCATAGTTTCACGGCTCCTCCAGTGTCTCAGATAAGAAAAAACTCATCACGAGTCATGAAGCTATCTAACAAACTGTTACTAGTTGAAGGGTTTCAATAAGAATATTTTATGGGTCAATATCGAGTCTTCACGAATATCACAAAAAGTTCTATTGTATGATGTTTTAGGCTTTCATGTCTATCTATCTATCTTTATAATTTGAATTATTAATTTTCATTTTATCTTTAGTTTTAGTTGCAAAAGTTCTATTGTATGAACACTTTCAGAAATTATGTTAACTGAATAATAGGAGTTTTAGTTTTTATGAATATACTTGTTATGCTTAATGTTTTTCTCCATATTTGAATGACTTTTGAGTTGATTATTGATTGGGAATTGTAATCAATTATTAGTTCATAATTTTCTCTTTGAATTTATTGCTCACTTTGTGTTGAAACAATGCATGTCACAATTTAATAAAATCGAGTGGAATATTAAATTGTGTGGTCTCTTTGAATTAATCCAGGTGGATGATTAAGTAGTTTAGAAATTACAACACAACATCTTAATTTCAATTAAACTGAGGGTAAATATAGATGAAGTACTTGTATGTTGTTATTGATTTAAGATATATGATTTACCTAGTTAGAAAGATCATATCTTTAGTGTTCGTAATCCATCTAAAGACTGAATTTGAATTTATTAATGATAATCAGTTTTACAGAAGTTTACAAATTATTCGAATCATTATATATCATCATAAGGACCTATGCATTATTAATTTTAGAATCTTATCTTTCTGTAATTTCATTTTCTGAACACATTTACCTCAAGTTGTATGATGTCTCCTATATTAGTCTATAAAATTCAATAGATAAGTAAAATAGTTCCTCGTGAGATCGACAACTTATACTTTTTATTTTATTACTTGAGCAACTAATGCACTTGTTGTCTTATATCATTAATAATTTTCGCATCAGCCACCCTGTTCATAGAAGTAGATTTATGTTTGATAACAAATGTAATTTTTTAAGAAAGGTTACCTAATGCATATGCATTCAATTGGACTGAGTCTAGTTTTGGAGATGTTTGAGCGCTTCATGATTTGCGTGCAAGACAAATTCTCATTGGATTAGATAGTGTTATCATTATTTTAGTGCTTGCACCACTAAATAAAATTCTAGGTTGTACGTAGTCCAATTTCATTGTGCCTCGTTAAGCTTTTCATTATGGAAAGCTACTAGTCTTTGGATCTTCCCTCTTGATTAAGTATTGCTCCAATTCCAACAGTTGAGACATCACATTGAACTTTGAAGATGTTATTAAAATCTAGTAATGCTAGTATAGGTGCAGTCGTCAAGCGTCATTTGATCTCACAAAACGGGCTTCAACAACACTAGTCCACTTGAATTTGCCCTTGTTCGTGCATTCTGTTATGGGTGCCATGATACTACTAAAGTTCTGAATGAACGAATGATCAAATGATATGAAACCATGAAATCTTTAATCTTGAGTTAAGGTCTTCGTTGTTGGCCATGTCAATATAATCTTTATCTTGTCCTAGTCAATTGTTGCAACACTTAAAATATACCCCAAGAATAATAATCGATCGATGAGAAAATGCATTTTTTTTCATATTAAGCTGTAGTTGGTTATCCTATAGAAGTTTTAGCACATCATGCAAATGGTTGGAATATTCCACTCGTGATTCACTATAAATCAATATGTCATAGAAATAAATGACTACACATTTTTCCAAGAGTGATTTCAAAACATGTGTCATAATTTGCATAAATGTGCTGGGCATTTAACAATCCAAACAGCTTCACCAACAACTCATAGACCCATCCTTTGTCTTGAATGTCATTTTCTATTCATAGAGCCCCTCCTGTATTTGAAGATAACTGCTTCATAAGTCCAATTTAGAGAATATACTAGTATCATTGAGCATGTCGAGCATATCCTCCAAGCGAGGGATGAGAAATATGTATTTCACAACCATTTTATTAATTGCTCGGTTCGGCTATCAATGCACATACACCAGGACCCATCATTCTTAGGGACTAACAATGTGGGGATAGCACAAGGACCAACGGTTTCGCAAATTAGTCCTTTGCTAACTAGTTCTTCCACTTGATCTTTCAATATCATATGTCCACAGAGATTCATTTGGTAATGTGGCAGATTTGGTAGGTTGGCTCCAGGTATTATTAATCGATTTGATACTGTATGTCCAAATCTGATGACAACTCAATGGGTAACTCCTCAAACATTATTGATCGAAAGGTCTATAGTAGTTAAGTTATTTCTAGCACATAAGCAGTCCAAGTATTTTTCTCGCAACTATGTTCCACCAATGCAAAGTAGGAACCAGCTTGTCTCATGTGGTAGTCAAAATCATGGTACTTTGTAATCAACATCATGAGTTTAGCAGTGAGGCTATCGTGTTCCTCTAAGAGCATTGACGAATATGCTGACCATTTTTAATAAATGAACACACATTTTTCTCATCCCATATGCAAAGTCTCTTGCATCAATTTGTCGGCGGAATCTTAGTAGAGGACACCACATGTAATAGTATCTTGCTATTGATGGCTTATGGAGAATGGCAGTTGACATATCATGGATATTTGCAGATCCATTCCTCGTTTGATGCAACCAACTCGACATGGCGCAGGATGAGGTTCAACGGGAAATTTAGGCGATCAATCAAGATTGTGACATAATGTTTTTTGAGCTGCCACTATCAATGATGATATCACATGATTTTCCATTCACAATGCCTTGGGTCTTAAATATGCAACTACACTAAGTGTTGTCATCCCTCTTTAACGTCAACATGATTGTTTGTATGACATACAATTTGTACTCACCTTTCCTCATTGCCTTCTTGATTCAGTGGAGTTTGTTCCCCCTTCTTCCTAAATCACACGAGTCTCACCTTGTACGTAGGTGAGGCTTGATCATTGCGGGCATTCATTAGATCGGTGGTCTGGTTGTCAACATCGATAGTAGATTGTTGATATCGGTTGTGCATATGAATTATGTGAATATTGGTGGAGCTTCTATTGATCCAAAGCTTGATGCCGAAGCTTTTGTGTTGGACTTGTCTCCTTTAGTGGTACGAGGCTTTATGAAGCTATGGTCTAAAAGATCCTTTTGAATTATTGTCTAGTTGCCACTTTGCCTTTTCTACCAATGACACAACATTTGACAATGTGTTTGGAGATTGCATATCTACCCGATCCTAGATCACAGGTCGAAGACCCCACAAAAACACTATAATATGGTAGCTTTCATATTTTGATATGTCTATACATGATGACAATATATAGAATTTAGTTGTGTAAGCATTACTTGCTTGATTGCTTTGTCGGCATTCTTGGAACTATATATATAAAGTTTGTTCATAATCTAGTGGTAGAAATAGTGCTTTATGCGCCCTCGTGTTTGGATTGAAGTACGTTCTTGATGCCGACGTTTGGCTTAAAGCCTTTCCCACTAGGCTTATGCTACCCTTTTTCAATCGATAAGCAACCAACTTAATTAGTTTTTGTTCTAGGATTTTCTTGTAGTAAAATATCTCTCAACTTCAACAATCCAATCAAGGAAATCTTTGATCTGTAATTGTTCGTTGAACACTGGAAAATCGACCTTCGATTTGAAGCTAGCACCTTCCTTGTGTTGCTGGCGTGGAGGTTTGTCATCTTCATCCTCGCTGAACCCCTGGAAGCAATGTTGTTAGGACCGAACCGAACAACGACTCGGATAGGTGTCCGTTTCAGGTCGAACCGGTCAGACCGATCGATCGGACCGGATAGTAATAAAATATTATATTTAATATGGTATATTAAATTAAGCTATTATATTTTGAATATATACCTATAAAAATGTAATTAAACAAAAAATAACAATCATAAATCATAAATTTTAAATTTAAGATTTGATGTTAAAATTATTACACATTTAATAAATGAAAATGTTTTGAATCTCATTATTATATACAAATTATCTATTCTTTAAATTTTTTATAAATATTTTTTCCAATATATTATGAAAAGATTATATATTTTATAGATAAATATATAGTATAATTAGTGATTTATTAAATGTGAACCTATTAAATATTAAATTAAAGGCATTTTAAATTTGCGTATATATATTTATATATATAATACTATACTATATTGAGTATGTTATAGTTTTATTGTATATTATACATATGTTATGTATGTTATAGTTTGCACCTTTCATTTCTAACTAATTTATCTAATATAAAAAATATTATATATAATATAATATAATAAATATATAATTAACTTATATTATAATATACGTTTATGATATTAAAATTTTGAATAAAATAATAATCCATAAGTTAAAGTTCAAAGCTTAGTAAATTCTAGACTAAATGAAGGAAAAAAGAGCAAGTAAGGTGTACCAACATAGTCCCACATTCATAATATTAGCAACATATGAGCAATGGGACAACTATAAATAAAGGATGACACTAGTGGGCTAATGTGTTACTTTATGGAGAAAGTCCATTGTTAGATATTTTTCATATTTATTATAATAAACTTTATAAAATTATTTCTTAACAAAAGAAATAATAAAAAATTTGTTGGCCATGAATCGTGGTTCAACCCGGTTTTTTTTTGTTTTGACCAGTTTTAGCCGATTTTGATTGGTTCTTAACCGGTCTTGACTGGTTCAATCCGGTCCAAATATGGGTCTAGTTTTAGGGCTCATGGTAGACCGTGTTAGTGGCCGGTCGACGGTCCGACCAGCCGGTCCGGTTCGGCCCTAACAACATTGCCTGGAAGTACTCTTTGGTGGGGTTGCCTTCCCCATTGTTCCTCCGCTGCTTGCAATGGTTGCATTGCAATTGTCAAGTATTGGATAACTTGTCTAAAGTCATTGACTTCATTGCACAATCCATCAAAGTCTACTTGCTTGGGAGTGATGTTTGTTTTCTCTTATGTTCGAAAGGTGTTGGATTACCCTCACTTTGACGTAAAAGAAGTAATCCAATCTGCAGCTCCAAGACAAACGTTTGATGTCAATTCCTTCAGGCGAAAGCATTCTAGGATAACTCAAATCACAAAGAATGAATTTTGCAAAGATTCAATGTTCAATAGGTAAAAAAATGTTTCTTCCATATCCAACGAAACAAATAAATAGTTTGTAACATATAATGTAACACACTGAAATTTCCTAAAAATTTAAGACTTTTAATATTAGCTGACATCGAATATTCGGGCATCCGGAAGAGCAACGGACAGAAGTAGGGGTGGCAATATTCCCCACCCCCCCCCCGGAATTTGTGGCAATGTTCAATTCCGCATTCGGGGATTTTTTTCCCTGCGGGGGCGGGGATGGGGGCCAAACTGCCCCCGCCCCCTCTTTCGGGGATTGGGGCGGGGGTAGTTCCCAATATTTATTAATAATTATTTATAATTAATAATTATTATAATTATATTTATTAGATTATATTTGAACCGTCCATTTTACATATATATATATATATATATATATATATATATATATATATATATATAACATTAAACCCTAACACCCTCTTCTTTCTCCCATTTCTCTTCCTTTTCTCTCATATCTCAAATCTGTCGCCGCCGCCGTTGAAAGGCCTGAAACCGCCGATCGCCAACCGCCGACCGTCGGCTTCCCTTCGTCGGCGATCAATGTCGTCTCCGGCGATTCCATCTTCACAAGGTATTCCATCTTCGATTTCGCCGCCGCTCCTTTCGCCACCGCCCCGCTGCGCGAAGTCGCCGCCGCGCGCAGATGCGACTTCGCCTCTGCGCGAAGTCGCCGCCGCGCGCAGCTGCGATTTCGCTGCCGCCGCCACGAAATCGCCTCTGCACGCTGCACAGAGGTGATCCAGCGCGCAGAGGCGATCGCCTCTGCGCACAGTGCGCAGAGGTGATCACCTCGCGCACTGTGCGCAGAGGTGATCACCTCGCGCACTGTGCGCAGAGGTGACTCCTCTGCACTGTGCGCAGAGGTGAATCACCTCTGCGCACAGTGCAGATTTTTTTTTGTAATTTTTTTAATTACTCACATTTTAATTAATTTAAATTTTTTTGCAGAAATAGATGGAGCGGATAATCAATCTATCACTATAGTCGAAAGTAATACAATTCAATCCGAGAATACCCCGGCAAGTTCCGAAAATGAAAATCAGAAGAAAGAAGGAAGCCCAAACAAAAAAGGTTTAACTTCTCAAGCATGGAGTCATTATCATAGAGAATTAATTGATGGAAAATTTCGTCCAATATGCAAGTATTGTCAAAAGAATATTTGTGGCGATACAAAAAATGGAACTTCGCATTTGCATGATCATATAAAAATTTGCAAGTTTCGTACAACAAGAGGACCAAAGCAAGCAACTTTAAAAAATTTACCAACTTTAGACAATAAATGTGATACATTTGTTGTTGGTAATTATTCATTTAGTCAAGATGTTGCAAGAAAGGAACTTGCAAATATGATTGTCCTTCATGAGTATCCTCTTTCTATAGTTGATCATGTTGGGTTTAGACGATTTTGTGGTGCTATGCAACCTTTATTCAATGATTTCTTGTAATACTATAAAAAGTGATATTCTGAAGCTATTTGGAATTGAGAAGGATAGACATCAAATATTCTTGAAAGGAATTCAAGTCGTATTGCAATAACTACTGATATGTGGACTTCTAGTAATCAAAATAAATGTTATATCACTACTAGAAAAATGTTGATTACCGACGGTCCGAACTGTTAGTAATCAGCCCAAAAACCGTCGGTAATGCGATTACCGATGGTTTTACAGTCGGAAATGATCCATCAAAAAAATGCTCGTCGCAAATCGATTTGCGACGATCGAAAAAAATTCGTCGGAAATATCGACGGTTAGAACCGTCAAAAAAAGTCCCGATGGTTCCAATCGTCGAAAGTTTTCGACGGTTGCAACCACCGGAAAAGGTCGACGGTTCGAACCGTCGAAAGTTCCGACGGTTGCAACCGTCGGAAAAGGACGACGCTTTGAACCGTCGATAATTTTTTACGGTCGCAACCGTCGAAACTTTCGACGATTGTCACAACCGTCGATCTTTCGGCGGTCGCAACCGTCGCAAAGGTTTTTTAAAATATAAAAAAATTAGCGGCCAGATTTGGCCGCGGCCAAATCCGGCCGCCTGGCGCCAAATCCGGTCGCCGCCGCCGGGTCCGGGCCATCGACGCCCGATCCTGTCGCGAGAGACCGGATCCCCCGCCAGGCGACCGATCCGGCCGTTGGAGGTCGGATCCGGCAGCCAGGCGGCCGATCCGACCGCTGGGGGCCGCCCGACGGTCGATCCGGCCGACAGCGGCCTCCGGCTGGAGAGAGAAAGAGAGAGACGTCGGCTTGGGAGAGGGTCGCCGGTGCGGGAGAGGATCGCCGGTGCGGGAGAGGGTCGTCGGCGCAGGAGGGTTGCCGGCGTCCGGTGCAGGAGAGTCGCTGGCGCGATCGGGAGAGGGAGAGGGGGAGAGAGAGAGAGGAGAGAGGAGAGGAGAGGAGAGGAGGAATTATATATAAGGGGAAAAGATGAGAGAAAGCGGGAAAAGAAAAAAAAGCGGGATAATGAAATTTAAAATACCGACGGTTCTGACCGTCGAAAACGTAAATATTAACTATTTTTAAAATTACCGACGGTTGTGACCGTCGAAAATATATTTAGTTATATATAATATTTATTTTTTATTTTACCGATCGGTAATTGCGACGTCGGTAAATGTATGATAATATCATATGGAGAGTATTTTATTAATATAACTAGCGACGGTTTGGACCGTCGCTAGTTATATTAATAAAATACTCGTCATATGATATTATTATACATTTACCGACGGTTACGACCGTCGAAAATTGCGACGGATGGATATCCGTCGAAAATATCGACATTCCTAATCGTCGAAAAATTAAATAATAATATAAAAAAATACATAATTTAGTTTCTTTATTTCTAACGATCGTAACCGCTGAAAAATCTGTCGGAAAAATTAAATAATAATATAATAAATTACATAATTTTTTTTTATTTTTGACGGTCGTGACCGTCGAAATATCGACGTTTCTAATCGTCGAAAAAATAAATAATAATATAAATCATTTCCGACGGTCATGACCGTTGAAAAATCCGTCGAAAATGAAACCGTCAAAAAATTCGTCGCAAATTACGACGGATTTCGAACCGTCGAAAATTGCCCATCGGAAAATCGTGATTTTCTTGTAGTGTATGGCCATTACAACTCATTTTATCGATGACAATTGGATTTTGCAACACCGACTTGTGAGGTAATTAATTGATTACTCTTGATATTATGTTTATTATATACTTTTGAAATTATAAATTTTAACATGCATCATTTTTATTCTTATAGGTTTCTTTATGTTCTGGCACCGCATAATGCCGAAGGGCTTTTGAAGGTTCTTTTGAATTGTTTATATGATTGGAATTTGGATAAAAAGGTATCAACTCTAACTGTTGATAATTGCTCAACTAATGATGTCATGATTCTCTTGATTTTTTATAAGATTCTTTCAACTTCTTTTATTTTAGGAGGAATAATATTTCATATGTGATGTTGTGCTCATATTCTGAATTTGATTGTCAAAGATGGTTTATCTAAAATTAAAGATTCTTTGAAAAAGATTAGAGAATGTGTTAGTTTTTGGGTTGGTACACCCAAATGGGAAGAAAGATTTGCTGATACATGTAGACAATTGAATATTGCTTATTCCAAAAAACTTGTGCAAGATTGCAGATTTAGATGGAATTCAACTTATTTGATGATGACATCTGCTTTGCCATATAAATATGTTTTTGATCGTTTAAAGCAACGTGATTATGAATGCAAATATTACCCAAGTTCTGAAGATTGGGTAATGGTATTTGAAGTTTGTGATAAGTTGGAAGTTTTTTATGATATAACTGAATTATTTTCTGGTTTCAATTATCCAACTTTAAATGTTTATTTTCCTAAAGTTTGTAAAATAAGAATTGCTTTGGATGAATGGGCTTCTTCTCCTAATCAAGTTATTCAAGTGATGGCTTTGAACATGAGTTCTAAATTTGACAAGTATTGAAAAAAAATTAATGGAGTGATGGCAGTAGGAGTTGTTTTGGATCCAAGATATAAAATGAAGTTGTTGAACTATTTTTTTCCAAAGCTATATGGAAGCTAAAGCAACAATGAATTGGGGAAGGTAAAAAGATTGTGTGAAGATTTGCTTCTTGAATATCAAGCTAATGATGCTAGAAGTGCACTTTTTAATTCTTCATCTCAAGTTATAACAGAAATGAGTCCTCCACCGAAAAAATAAAAATGGGGTGTGCTTATATTGATTTTGTAGTTGAGACTTCTTCACAAAATAGTTTGAAATCAGAATTGAAAAGTTATTTAGAAAAGCCTGCTTTAATTGTTAAGTCAAATGATGGAATGTTTGACATATTGGGTTATTGAAAATAAATTGGATTAAAGTATCCAACTCTACAAAAGATTGCAAGGGACTTTTTAGCTATTCTCATCTCTACAGTTGTTTCAGAATATGCATTTAGCACTGAAGGTCATGTATTGAGTACACACCGTAGTAGATTGAAAGAAGACACTGTTGAAGTATTGATGTATTATCAAGATTGGTTGCATAATATATTAAAAGGTTACAATTTATCATTCATTTAATAAATTATGATGTGTCATTTTTTTGTAAACTAACAATGCTTTTTTGTTAGGTCCTTCTAATGGAAAGTGTGCTTTTTACACAATCAACGAAGATGAAGATGTAGATGATTGAATGATGAAATTATGGTAACTTTTTATCATTTTTTAATTTTATTCAATTTGGTTTTATTGTACTAATCATTTTTTAATTAATTTGTAGGAAACTTTGCAAATGTGTGAAGGATGAAATGAAGAGAAATGATGAATGTCCTCTTCTTGAACTTTAAACTTTGCAAATATTTGGAGTTGTAATTTAAACTTTATATTAAGAAACTTATGGTGGAAATGTTAAAATATTTGGTGTTGTAATTTAAACTTTATGTTAAGGTAGAATTTGAAAATTATGTTGTGGTGGAAAGTGTGTTCAACAAAGATGAAGATGTAGATGATTGAATGATGAAATTGTGGACTTGTGGTAACTTTTTATCATTTTTTTAATTTTATTCAATTTAGATTTATTCTACTAATCATTTTTTTATTAATTTGTAGGAAATTTTGCAAATGGGTGAAGGATGAAATGAAGAGAAATTATGAATGTCATCTTATTGATATTTTACAAATGTTGTTAAAATATTTGGTATTGTAATTTAAAATTTATGTTATGAAACTTGTATTAAATTTAAAGTTTGTGTTGTGATAGAATTTGAAAATTATGTTGTCATAAAATTTGTGTCAAAATTTGAATTTTATGTTGTAGAATTTACAATAATGATAGATTTGTAATTGTGTGCATGAATACTTTATAATAGTTGGCTATTTTCTAATTTTTTTCATATTATTTAATAAAAAATTCAGGGAATCGAATTCCTCGCAGGGATTCGGGGCCCCACGGGGATCAGGGCGGGGGTTAAAATTTCGCCCGAACCGGAGATTCGGGGCGGGGACGGGGGCGGGTCGTCGGGCTCGGGGCGGGGCTGGTGTCCCCCGCCTCGAACAACGGTGGTTGCCATCCCTAGACAGAAGCCGAAGAGCCACTTCGATCTTCTCTCTCTCTCTCCTCCATTACACCTAATAATGCTGGAAGATATGTAACTCTATTGTGATCTCCAAGCCTTGAAGAGTCACGAAACCCCCACCCTAATGCCCATAAAGATTGCTTATTGATGTTCAGACCCCCATTTTCTTTTCTCCTCTCTTATCCGAATTCTTTGTTTTTCTTGCATTCTTCCTCCACTTGTCTCGGCCAGAAGACATTGAAGCTACTGCAACAGGTCCCTCCGACGTGAAGCAGAGAAACGACGGGAAAGGAGCTAAAACTTGATCCGACGAGGAACAACCAAACAACGCGCGACTAACAAGTGTGTTTTCGGGATCTGGATCATGGGACATTTTCTGACGCTTTTGCATGGTTTAGGGGTGGATTAAGGATGTGATTCATACTAGTGACCAGTAGAAATGTTACTCTTGATCTCTGACAAATTTAGAATTTATATTTCGATCATGTGATGAAGGCTGAATATTGTAAGATTGATTTTTATGTTATGTTTGATATGTCGAACTATTGGATCGTTTGATGCATGTTATAATTGATAAAAAGAAGATCATTATATGCCTTATATCTGAGAAATTAATAGAAAATAGATTGCGACATGATTCTGGAAGTTTATCATAATTCGATAGAAATGATTTTGATCTATATTCGAAGGTCTTACATGATGGATATCGTAATGTTCATGCTTGGAATTAGTTCCTATATCATGCTAGTTGTTAGAAATATTCTGGGATGTTAAATTCATGTTTAAGTGGAAAAGCTTGATTGAAAATATAAGGATCCACAATAACCTGCGGCTCTACCAAACTGAAGCAGACGATCGAAACCATTTCGGACGTCCGATTTAGCTCGACAGAGTACAAAGACATCCCATATCGAACGTCCGAAACTCGATCAGACGATCAAACTGGAAAATGTCGAGACCCGGTAATGACTATGATAACAAGTCGGTCGACCAAAACTATTTCAAGCGATCGATCTAGATTATCTTGTCGGAATAATTTTTGACGGAGAAAATCTAACCGATCGAGGAAGAAGACGACATTATTTTTAATGGACGATCGGTCCTATTTCGACCAATCGAAATTCTCGACCGAGAGTCTGATAGACATCATATGATAATGGACGACCGAACATCTTCTAATTGATCGATATAACACGACCTTGAAACGACTAATGTATGAACTCAGAACGGACAATCACAACCTTTTCGGCCGATCGAGGAACACTGATAAACGAGCGTCTGCTTCCTTTTCGGACGACCATTGAATGAACTTCAACCAGGCAATCGCTCGACTTTAGGGCGTCCGATTTGTAGATAGAACGAATATGACATTAATTGAAACAACTTGATTTAATAAGTTTTTGTCCACATGATTGATAACGAATGATATGAACTTAAAGATGATTCGGAGTCATGCTCCATGTAGCCTTAATCGATCCACGTGATTGAAAGAGAGGCTTATGAATTACAAGACATAATGGAGGTTATCATTTGTCTTATCTAGATGAGAGTTTCTCCTTACAAATGTTTTCATCTTGTGCGAGGTCATCTTGTCCAACGGGGCTTATCATGACACTAATCCTTCATTGGTCCACCATAGTCTAGATAGATACACACTTTATGTCTACAATGATATTTCCTAAAACTAGAGAGCTCTTCCAAGTTATGGACAATATAAAAGAACATGAATGACCAAAGATGAATGAAAGAACTTTGTTCTTAAGAATACGAACATTGAACAACGAACATGAACAAAGAATACGAATATGGATTATGAATATAAACTATGGAAATGAAATAAAATGAAAAGACATGAACCATGATCTTTTTTATTGATTTTTCATAATGATCTATTCTCCTACATAGTTTATAAGCTTGCTTCGTGCACTTTTCTTAGAACTATCTTATGATCTATATAAACTCATACATAATTTTATGAATGATTGAGCTTGCTCCCATGTGTGATCCTCACAAGTACATGATTGGATTGCAAACTCGTTGATGTGTGTACGATGTCTATAGTTTGGTGGTGTCTGCACATGGTTATCCTAGAGTATAGTTATCTTTTATTCATCGAGTTGTATTTGAACTATTATGTGATCTATCGTTATTGTACCATGACATGGACATTTATATGCCTTGTGTTGAAACATTTAATGTACCTTTTATTTATTAAGCTTTCACATTTTATTCATTTGTTGTAATACCGTATTTACTAAGTCTTCCGCTTACATATTACTTTTCTTGATCATTTGGATCAATAAAATAGTCAAATAAAGACCGAAGAAAATAACGATCGAAAGAAGATTTCGCGATGTGATGAAGTCAAACTTTGGGGTGTTACATATAACGACTCAGAAATAATGCTAAATGACTTCATCTAATCTCAAACCTAACTAAACGAATAATCCTAAATAAATAAGGTTCAACTATAAACTAATCTATCTTCGAGTTGTCTAAGAGGGGGCATATCTCCTATACGTAGTCTGTATAAGTCAACGGATAATTAATTTACTGGAAAACGTGTTGTGATATATCGTACATATATCACAATACGAATTAATGCCTCCGTAAGATTATAGAGGTCTTCAAACTGGCAGAATGAGAATGAGGATCTAATTAATTGAGCTCCACTTTGTGTATTATAAAGATGATTATTATAAATTTCAAAGGTTTATTATAGATTATTCATGAACTATATATAGTGTGGATATATGCTGCTGGAAGAACCACAAATATTCTATATGATTAATGAAGGTGACATGCGAATCAATCAAAGTTATAAAAATGAAATTAAAAAAAAAATCTAAAACGTGGGCGTCATAATAAATTAATAAAATAAATCATATAGTGTTGGGCTTGGACATTGTCCAGCCCATGAGAAAAAGTCCACTAAGTCGTAATCCTAAAGGAACGCCTCTGAACAAAAAAAAAAATCTCAAATATGTAGGGGTTGCTTTTGTTTAGTAACTTTAGTTCGCAACAAAATTATTCCGAATTTAATATTTGCAGTCGAATTGTCTTATTTACGAAATAGTGACATGTCGATCACAATATATACTTATTCATACAAGAAGACAAAATGATGATATTTAGAGTAATTCTCTCTCTCTCTCTCTAATTTGGACTTTCTAATTATTTTTAATAATAATCTAATAAATTTGAATATAAAAGAATGCTTTGGGAGGATATTATGTAACTTTCTCCGGCACAATCAAAATATTGTTCGCTTTATATCATCGACCCACACGAATTTAAAACGTATTTTGAAAGATAAATATAGTAGCTATATATAAATTCATGACAAGTTTCGTATTTTGTCCATGTGAGACTATTCAATGAGATCATTTTGATCCTTAGACCTCAGGTCATTACAATCTTCTCCCATAAAGAGCTCAACATCCTCATTGAGTGAGATCTGTGTTAACCTATAATTTGTATTTTACACATGGCTTAAGTGTCTGACACCCCCGATCCTATCATATTGTTCGCTTTAGGCTCCCGACTTAATCATATTGTTCGCTTTAGGTCATCGGTCTGCATGAATTTAAAACGCGTCTTAATAAGTAAAGAGGTAGCTACATATACGTCCATAATCACTTTCTTATTTTATTCATGTAAAAATATTCAACGAGATCATCTTGATCCTTATACGTCATGTAGTACATCATATTTCAGCTTTTGATTCATTTATGAGCAATGTTCATATGAAAAACATATTTAAGTGATGAGAATTTAAGCTCTCGCGATCTGAACATTCTCAACATTACGTCAAAACAGAAAGTACTTTGGATATATATTAAACTCATAAAATAACTAATATATGGTTACAAATTGGAGTGTGAAAAAAATATAGACCAATTCGAAAAAATATTCGACAAAATCTTTAAAAATTAGGATCCGGTTAAATTTTGAAGATCAACTCGCTCAAATTAGGATCCACAGGGTCATTTTTATTTATAAATATTTTAGCTATATTATTATTTCATGAGTGATACTTTTTTATTCGTATAATAGTTGTACGTGATTTAATGTTCTTTTTACAACATTGTGGAACTTTTATTTGACATCAAATTCAATGTTATGCTTATTAAATGTATTTATATGACAACTTATTTTATTATAAAAATATTATTGTATTATGGTAGAGGTCTGGAAAAACTTTTAAAAATATTCTGTTTTAATTATTTTTAGATGTTTTTTTTATTTTTTTAAATTCAGCCAAAAAATGCTGAATACATTTTTGTACCAAGAAGAAAAGATCCCACTCAAACCACTTTTATTCCTATTGAAAATAATTTTAAATTAAAGTAAGCCTAAGACAATTATTTATTATAAGCATGATAAAATAAAATATGTAGCTATTGATAATTAATCTTGTTCTATGTTCTTATCATTTCAATCAAATTGGTTAATTAAATAAACAATATCATTTTAAAATTAAGAAAATAATGGAGGTGACCCTCCTTTAACCATCTTAATTCTAATCATTAGATCTTGTGCTTGAGATTAATTTGTTAGTTATTCATCAGTTCAAAAAAAATCTAAAGGTCGATTGTAGAACCAAAGTTATGCAAAGTTATTGGAACTTAGTGATTTGATGTTGAAGTTCTCATCGACTGTTTGGCCAAAAGTTCTCGACAATCAGAAATTTAAAAGTTGACACGATATAAAAATTCGAGAAAAAATTACACCAAATGCCCTCCAACTTTCGACTTTGATCAGCGATGCTCTTCAACTTCACTTTGTAACAGCGATGCCCTTCATTTTTTGACTTATTTCACGCGATGTCCTCTTTATCTGAGATAGGCGGTCTCCCGGTTTTCGGCCGACGTGACATCCACGTAGTCATCTCCTCTTTCCTCCACGTAACTTATCTTCCGACGTGGCATGATTCGACATGGCATCACGTATTAAACCCACTTAAGTTCACCCACTTTGTTAATTTATTTCCTTATTCCTCCCTTCGTCGCTGTTTGTGTGAAACACCGTTCGTCGTTCGTAGTTCACCGTTTGTCGTTTGCCGGCCGTCGTCTTCGCCCAAGCGTCGCTGCTCGTTCACATTCGCCGCCGTCCACTATTAGATTCCATCACGCAAAGGGTCGTCGGAACATCGTGAGGAAGGAAGGACATCGGTGTCATCTGCTTTTCGGTATGTACATTCGTTCATATACTTTCGTGCGTCATCTGCTTGATGTCGAGTTACTATGAACCCTAAACTCTAAATTCTAGGTCCCATCGTAACCCTAATTTTAATTGATCCCTTCCGACAAGCTCCCTATCTTTAGGCGATAAAAAATCGTGTGTTTTCTTATTAATCTGGTCCCCCCCCAACGAAATCATAAACCCTAATGTGGTTCCCAAAATCCTAATTGTTCATTGTTTATTACAGTTGTACGATTCTTTTTCTAGAAAACTGACAATGACAGGAGATGGAATGAGAAGCAAAGGTAATTAGTTACTTTTTTTTAGAACGAGCAAAAGTAATTTTCATTAGGGATTGGTTAATTCTGTGTTGATCTAATTTTTTACTTCTAATTTTTATTATTGTGTACTTATTGCAGCCCCCGGACTTTTTAATTTGTATATTCATTTCAACGGTGAAAAAGGTGAATGTGATTATCATAATGGGGAGGTGGAGACCTACTGTGATTGCGATCTCGACTTGATATCCTGTTGAGATCAATCGCATGGTTACAATCATTGGCGTGAAGAGACTAGTGTGTTATCACTGGATTGAACCAGGAAAGAAATGGACAACAGGACTTAGAAGAATCGACAATGACGGAAGGGTTTTGAAAATGTGTGCCCAAGCAGTTGAAGTATGCCAGATTGATTTGTACATGTGGCATTTGAAGGAGAAAGACGTAGACCATTTTTTGTCACTACCTCCTACACCTCATAGGCGATTGGTTGTGGAAGAAATTGAGTCTGAGCCTGAGCTTGTTGTAGAAAGCACCAGTTCATCGAAATGCAAGGTTGGATGATCCAGGGGCGGAATGTCACACTCCGGATACATAATGAAGACATTAGGGATGACACTGATGCTGAGGATGAAGATCAGTTGCATGATGAAGACTACAACATTGAAGAGAATGATGATGAACTTCAAGAGAATATTTAGAAGGGCAAACTGAATAGAGCACAGGATTTTGGAGCTGGGGCAGAGGATTTTGTAAAATGATATAGTTGTCAAAACTACGCTCTCAGAGCATTAAAACTATTTGTATTGGATCATTTTGAGCCCAAAAGCAGGTGAAAGGTATTGTCGCAAAATCGTAAAGTTGGAGGGCATTCGCGAAACTTCATATAAGATCGAGGGTATTGTGTTTAAAACGGACAAAGTTGGAGGGCATTGTATTTTATCCTCAAAAAGATGGAGGGCATTTATGGTTATGATACAAAGTTGGAGGGTATTGCACTTTCATATTTGAAAGTTGGAGGTAGTTCTTTTTTATATTTGAAAGTTGGAGGTTAGTCCTATTTTTCTTCTTGTGCAGTTGTGTTTCACTTGTTTTCTTTTAGATATAGTCGACATACTCCACAAATCGCATACAATGAACCATACGGTCATTTAAAAACAAATGTCACTAACAATAAGATTTCAACAAGATAGTGGCACGAACAATAATATTTCTCATTGAAAAGAAGATACAACTAATACAATCTCCAAACTAATACAATCTGATTTTTTTTGCTTGTCCAAAAGACTATCTCAGCGACGCCACTAATTCTGTGACTTAACTTTGACCAGTCAACAAACTGGCTTAAAAAGTGGAAGACTAATTTTACAATAAATTTTACAATATGCAAAAGTTATTAAAACTCTATACAATGACCTGTGGGTCAGGGCCCACATCTATCACATGTGCATGTCCATCTCACCATCGCCATCACGATCATCTGTACGGATCCAAGTACAAGGGCAAAGCCCAATGAGATAATTCAATACGTAGGGTCACCCATAACAATAAACAATATGAAACATGGATTAATATCAATATTATCAATAAACAATCACCTATAATCAATAATATCTCAATTCAATTCAATAAGTATTGATTACCTTTAGTCAATGAAGACTACAATTCAACAATGAATAATTCAATTAATAATTATCAATTGATCAATTTCCAATTGGCCAAAGATCGATGAAGGCCACAATAACTATTACCAATTTAATTCTATTAACAATTTATCAACTTATCTATCAGATACGAAAGACATAATTTATTATCCATCAATCATAAAGGCGTAATTCAATTATCCATTAGTCACAATGGCAAAATAGATAGTCTATCAACCACTAGGGTGAAATCGATTGTCCATCAGCCATTAGGGTGCAATTTAATTATCAATTCAATTCGATTATCAATTCAATCTTTAAAGTTACGATCAACCCTTTCGAGCGCAATACGAGAGCTCTCTTTTATTAGGGGACACTATGCCACTTCAATTAATAAGTTCGAGTATGATGGAGGACGAAGGACCATACCCAAAATAGTTAGTCCGAAGGCTCTATCAACCCGAAGGTGCAATTAGCCCAAATGCCCTATCAGTCCGAAAGCGTAATATTAGCCCGAAGGCTCTATCAACCCGAAGGTGCAATTACCCCGAAGGCTCTATCAACCCGAAGGCGCAATATTAGTCGGAAGGCCCTATCAACCCGTAGGCGCAATTAGCCCGAAGGCCCAATTAATCCTAGTGGCAATCAGTAGACATGGGCCCAATACATTTTCAACTTTTATCTCAATTACCTAAGATGTCTATCTTTAACAATTATCTTAGGTTAAATATGACACAATCAGAAAATCACTATTAATCATATGATCAGATAGGATGACGATATATCGGATACGATAACGATTTAATCAGGATCAATCAATAATAAAGTCAATGGATCAATACCATAATCAATATCATGAATGGGTGTAATGACAATAATAATCAATATGATGACAATATGATCAGGTATGATTATAATAAAATCAGAGATGTTAATCAAATGATATGTGATGATTAATAATTTTAACTATTCAAATAAACTATAAAAATATATATTTTCTATTCCAGAACCTGTCGTGTTAAATGGAACTGGGCCGTGTCTAGCCGGATTATGTCATCGTCAAGAATTGTGTTTCCGACATAATTTTTGACAATTCTATTTATGTCATATTCAATCAATGCAAACAATATATAATGGAGAAGAGTCTTGGGGTTCATGTCGTGAAAAACTGACGACATAAGGATCCCCCTACGTACTTCAAGTTGGTTGAAAAATTAATTCTATTTTCGATCGTCAGTTGGTTGCACCAATGTCGAATTTTGATCAACAATTACTTCTAATCTTTTTCCTCTATAGATTCTATTTTTTTTCCTAATCGAAAAATTCCATAAATAAAATTTCTTATAAAAAAATCATAAACAAACAAAAATTATCATTATTGTTTTCACATATGCATTCTCTCTCACGCATGCCTTTTTTTTTCATCTTCTCTCTCTTTGTTTTTTACTCTTTTCTCTCCACCTCTTTACTCCCTATCCCTTATTATGGTAAAATCAATTCCTCTTTTTTTAATCTTTCTCTCTCTACTTCTCTCTCTCCATCTTCTCTTATTTGGCGGCCTTAATTAGATTCTCTTTTTTTTATTTCTTTTACGGCCAACAGTTTTGGACACCAAACATCACATCCTTTTTTTTCCTTTTCTGCCTGCCAAAGATTATTATGTCTCGTCCTCTTTTTTTTCCTTTCACGACCAATCAATTTGGCCGCAAAACAACATATCTCCATCTTTTGTTTTCGAACGGTGCGGACATCACGCGGTAAAAGAATTTTGCGGTTGTAATAAATCTATGCATATTACACCGTAAAACGATGTCACATTAACAGACAGAATCCCCCATATCTGTACGGACGAATGATCTGTTGCTGCACCCCTTGTTGTCGCCGAGAAAATTACGCCAACGCGAGGACTCCACGCAGAAGAAAATAATTTCTCTCTCCTTTTTTTTTCTTTCGTGTTCTGCCGACCCATACTTTTATTTATAGAATTTATAAATCCTTAATCATATTCTAACTTTAATATCCAAACTCACTCAAATTTAATCCTCTAATTTATCTCTTTAACCACTTCGTATTTATTCTAATACTTGAATAAATAAATTCCGAAATTAATTAAATAATCCCATCCTTAATCTCAATCTAGTTATTGATTTCTACTCCTAATGAGATTTAATTTTCCTTCAATCCATCAAACACTCTTTGAATTATAAAATTATTATATTATCCTTGATAAAATAGTGGAGTATTACAAATCTTTTGTTAACCGGCAAGAAACTAAATGATTGCCTTACAAATAATAATGCATCGACTGTAGAAGGCAGGCATTAACTCTTACCTGTAGCCACAGGTTAAGAACTAAGCGTATAGATACATACCATGCAATTCCAAGCACTGAAGATACTTTTGTACATATATGCCTTTATTACTTTTCAGCTTAAGTGTATTAAATTTATTGAGTTGAGAGATGGCCAGATCATATAATTTGTTTCGATGTAAGTTCTTGTTGCCTCAGCAGGCAGATTTATCATCCATATATATATTTTTGTTCAAAGACAACATTCGTAGATATATGTAAGAGATGAGAAAAAAAGGTTCTCTCTCTAAAGGGATGAATAGTTCTATTGTTGACATCGATAATATCTAGATCTTGAGAGGGAGGGAGGGAGGGAGGGACAAGATATCCACGAAGACAAAGGAAGGTCATGGAGATTGAGGAAGGGAGGGAGGAGATGAGAGAGATTAAGAGAGGCAAAAGAGCCATGAAAATCCTTGGAGGGAGGGAGGGAAAGAAACACTGGAGGGATGGGGAGATAGGAGGAAGGTCGAGAGAAAGGAGAGAAGAGAACCGGTTATTTTGTTTGATCCAATTTATTCTTTTATTGAACCGATCAGGATTAATTTCTTAAATCTAAACCACACGTTTTTCATCCATTATTTCCTTAATTTTAAAATGATATTGCTTATTTAATTAACCAATTTGATTGACTTCTTGAATGGTAGCCAAGTGTATGACACTAGATATTGTATAACTAGGAATTTATATAACTTAAAAGTTATGGGGTAAATTGACCCATAATAGACCGTATATATATATATATTATATATGTATATATATATGTATATATATAGAATTTAACGGGGCTCCTACCCAAGTGGGTAGGAGCGCCCTACCTACATTGGATGTCATCCGATTTGATCGGACGGCATCCACAAAATCGCGCTGAACCGGATAAAAAATTTAGATGCTGAGCCGATTCGGTAAATCAAACCGTGTGCCGGTAGCAGCCACTTCAGACGTCCGGTAGCGGTAGTGATGAGCAGGGGCAACAACAACGACGAGCATATGCAGCGGTAAGCATCTTCAACGGCAGCGGTGGCGGCAAGCAGTGGCATCGGTGAGCAGGGGCAGCGGAAACGACGGCGAGGGGCAGCGGCAAGCATTTGTAGAGAACCTCGAGTAGGGCAGTGGCAGCGACGAGCAGGGGCAACGACAGCGATGAGCATATGCAACGACGGCGACGGCAAGCAACGGCAGCGAGCATCTACAGCGGTAGCGGCAGCAGCTGCGAGCATTACGACGAGCAGGGCAGCGGCAGCGACCAGCGGCGGCGAGCATCTGCTGCGGCAACTGTGAGCAGGGTTAGCGACAGCGATAACATCAGCAGCAGCTGCGATCTCGGGTGAATCGGGGACGTCGAGAGCATTTTAGGCGAGGATGAGATGGGCGCCTAGGGCATGAGGTTCGGCGCTCATTTTTCCTCTTCATCGGATGCCCCCCGGAAGCCGATCCGGCCACCTTGATGTCATCAGATCCTTCGACAAGGTCATGGTTCGCAGGGCGGCTGCGATCGGAGAAGATAGCGGTGGCGACTAGAGAAGGTAACGACGACGGCGATGTGAACGACGCGGTGAGCAGCATTCAAAGACCTGTTTAGATCCGGTTCAAAGGAGTTTAGTGCTATGAACAACGATTAAATTCATGAACCGCACACAGAATACTATAACCGTGTGATGAAATAGGAGGGCTGTCAAATTAGGTAGGGCGCTCCTATCCACTGAGTGGGTAGGAGCGCCGTTAAATTCATATATATATATATATATGATGCTCTTTTATTATATTTTAATCCAAAATGGTTATGAAAAAGCAAGTCAAAGTTGCATTACCAGCCATACGAGTCAATTTCCCAAAGTGCTTTGAGAGGACAAAACTGTGATGCCATGATTACCCATTAAATTAGAGAAAGTTGTACCAAATATTCAAATTTTGATATTTATTATAAACACCACTTGCACTTTTGTTTATTCAACAAAGAATTATCTACTTAATCTTGTAAGAAACTTTTTTTTTCTTGAAAAAAAGGATTGGTGCCTTAAATTCGTATGGATAAGTTGACATGCAAAGACATATTTTTTGTGCACATAAAAAGTATAAAGATATAATTAGAAAAATAAAGTTGTTTTTTTCTAAATCTCAATACTATTTGCATCATTCAGAACTTTATATCATCGATTTCTATCCAGTATTATCTGCTTATATAATACATGTAAAAACAATGACAAGTAATTACAAGAAGGATATATATATAATTATGTGATATTTTTGTCTATTCAATTACATGTTTTTGTGCATGAATATTGTTATCTATATAACGTTCACTTATCAATTTAAATTATCATATCGAATTTATCTTTTTTTCCGAAAAAACATAAGTTGATGCTAAATATCACCCAAATTTTTTTTCACAATTTGTGCATTTTAATCCAATAAATAAATAAAAATATGTCAAATATAAAATAAAAGACTTGAACAGTTGAACCCTATTGTATCTGTTGTGACCATTGATCGCAGATCTAACGACCACACATATAGGGAGGTCCTCCCCTTTGAAGCGGGAGGATGTCCATTAAATTTCAACTTTAAATATCTTGACTCCAAAATTAGACTGACCTTAATAGCAAAAAAAAATTTTTGCTTGCAAAAACACACATTTTAAAAATATAGGGAAAATTTTTATTATATAGCATAACTCATCATAAAAAAAATTATGACGTTGATTATCTATTAATAATTTTCTTCATAATATCATCATCGTTGAAACAGAAAAAAGAATTTCGATGTTTCTGAATTCTGATGGCATCCAAGTCAATGTTGCAGTCAAAAGTCAATAAGTATGAACACTCGCACTCCTCGCTCCATTCCTCACTCCTCTTTCCGCGTTTCCCTTCAAACTCCACGTAAACAATGGTCCAATACTACGACTCGCTCTCTCTCTCTCCGCTTCTTTCCTAGTCTCTCAAACCCTGTCATGGCGTCCTCCCTCCCTCTCGTATAAGTGATCTGTGATCCCCCACTCCCACCCTCTCGTAGTAGTGATCCATCAGCTGTTCTTTGCCTCATCAGCTTAATTCAGGGCGATCAACAGCAACAGATCGATCGTGATGGACAACTCCAATCGCCACCACCACCTCGGCGTCAACAAGCTCGGCAAAGCCATCAAGAAGGACCACAGCACGGCCACCTCCTCCGCCTCCTCCTCTTCTTCCTCCGCCGCCGCGACGGTCGCCAACAACAACAGCGGCCACCTTGGCACTCGCCCGTCGCAGCAGCCTCCCGTCTACAACATCAGCAAGAGCGACTTCCGCGCCTTCGTGCAGCAGCTCACCGGCGCCGCCGGCACGTCGTGCGTCCTCGCCCCGAGACCCCCGACGCACCCGGAGTACCCTAGAACCGCGGCCGGCAACCGCCTCGAACAGGTGCGTCCGCCCCCGCTCGCGCCCATCGCCCGTCCGGCCGCGGCCGTCGCCGACCCCGCGCTGCGACGCTTCGTCCCCGCCGAGTCCCCGGTCTCCGCCTACTTGCGCTACCTCGAGAGCTCGCTCCTCCACTCCGACGGCTCCCGCGGCGTAGGGAACCCCGCGGTCTCCTCGCAGGCGTCGGCCCCGGCGGTTCCTCCTCCGGCCTCGCCGCTCGGCTTCCCGTCCCCGAGGTCGCTTCTGAACCTGCCATCCCCCAACCCGCTGCTGCTGTCGCCGCCGGGGACGTCGTCGCTGCACCCGCCGCTGTCCCCAGGGCTCTTCCTCCCGCAGTTGTCGCCGGACTTGTTGTCGAGCCCTTGGTGGAGGGACATGTAGTCTGTCAATACGTTGCATGATCCGTTCCTCCTCCCCTTTCCCCTTTCTTACGGCATTTTTTTTTAAAAAAAATAAATTTTCTTATAATTTTGAATCAAATATGACATCATTAAAAAAAATGAACCATTGCGTTATACTCATTCCCGTAAATTCTAGGTAAATTTATTTAAATTCTTGACAAAAATATTAATAAAACTTTTAACAAATTTTTTATACGTAATTTTTTTTACGAAGAAATTTATGGATGAAATTTATCGTGGCAATTGGAGATGAAAATTTGACCGCCGGACCGCAAAGATATTTCTAACAGTTTATCTTTTCTCTGGAAAAAAAAGCACTTTCACAAAGCAAAGAAGTATTTGAGCTTAATAATCTAATTTATGTCAAACATAAAAAGTAAAAACAAAGAAAGAGTGTATATATCTTAATTAAAATAATATTATCAAAATCGAACTGGATATGACAGTTCAATTGGTTCAATCGCGAATCGTCTAGTAATTCGATTTAGTTTGATATCAAATCATTTTTAATATTGAACCGATCAAAACCGATTGAACCGATTAAGTTTTAAAAAATATAATTTTAAAAATGATAAAAATAGAAAAGTTAAAAAAGAAAAAAAAGGTAAAGGAATAGGGTAAAAAGGAGGGAATATGATATGTATAAAATTAAATAAGAATTAAAATAAATAAGGTAAGCATTCAAAATTGATTAGCATTAAAATGAAAAATTATTAAAGGGCATAAATAAAGGAAATAAAAAGAAATTGTTAAAGAAAAAAGAAAGAAGAATAATTTAGGATAAAATTTATTAATATAGAATCTATCATTAATAAATAATAGGTACTAAATTAATAATAATCTATTTATATTTATATGTTAATCATTATTAAAAAATTTAATAAATAAAATTATGTTATATTAGTTTTTAATATTTTTAATAGGTTATTAGTATAATATTCATATATTATACCCTTATAATTATTATAATAATAATATTTTAATAAAATTCAGTTCAATTCAGTCGAATCTGGTTGGACCGGTCCAAATATCCAATCGCGACATAATAAGAAGTCCGGTTCGATTATAGATCCGATTATGAAAATATTGAATTAAAGAGAATATGGCAATTAGCCTTCGTTTGGACTTTGGAGTCGCTGTCACACAAGGTAAAAAATATGAACAAAGTGGGCCGTCATTCGTCAGATTTTTAACTAATTAATTAATTAATTGTAATTTGCAAGTATTGGAGAGAAACAGAATTAAGTTCCATTTAATTTAATTGGGGGATCAATGAGAAAGTCTTTTTATTATACCAATATCAATTAAACATTTACATTAACATTAATGCAATGAAAACTATACTCGCTGAGTTAAGGGTGTAAGAAAAAATTCAATCATCTCGAAAAATTTATTCGATTCGAAAAAATCGAATCGAAAAATTCGTAAGGTCCTGTGTAGCCTGTTTTTATTATATAATTAATTCATAAATTATTTATTTTTTCATTATAGATATAATATATTTTTGATAAAATTTCACACTTTCGAATTTTATTTTGACAACTTTAAATTGTCAGCAGTATATTTTATGTTTAATATGAAATTAAATACTTTTATGTTAATTGTAATTTATTATATATAATATTAAAATAATTATATGAAAGTAGGGTAAAAAAATTATTAATTGACCCACTAGAGAATAATTTTTTAAAAAATAGCTTTAAGGTGATTTTTTAATTTAAAAAATTTGATTAAAAAAATAATGAATAATTTTTTAGTTAGACATACAGAGAAACAATTATCCACCATAAATTTAAATATATCAAAACACAATCATTTAGAAGTATGAAATTCATTATGAAAAATAAAATAAAATTGACCGTTTAAATTTAAAATATTATGATGATCCAAATGAAATATATTAAAACATAGTAAATAAATAGAATTCATTGTTAAAAATTAATTTAAGTTCTTAAAATTTCAAAATTGTTGTGCGCATTGGCAATATGAATCATTGTCATGGTCATGGTGATCTTTTATCTCTTCATAAATTGCTTAATTCATCATTCCTTTAACTCATTATTGGCATTATTTTTTCTGTCCTCATTCAACTTTTTTCTTTTTTTTCTTGTTGCATAGATTTTGCAAGATGTTCCTTCCTAATCTCATTTATTTGTTTGAGTTGTTTTTCTATACGTTATTGCACTTGTTCTTCAACATTACATGAATAGCCAACATAGACTTACATCTAGATCCTAAATTAGAATAATTGACAAATGATTTTGCAATTAAATTCAGCCATTTTTTTTTTGCAATTATATGATCCGTCCAAAATTATTAAGATAAGTGACAAGCAAAGTCTATGATATTCAACTTTATCAGTAAATTCTTCAGTCTTAATTAGTATTCTTATTATACATCCACTAACATTTTTTCAAAGAGAACATTTTTCTATTATTGTATCAAATTAATAAAAAAATTTAAAATCCATGTTTCTTAATTTTAAACACCTATAAATTAGAACAAATATATTGAACTCGAAATAGACAATCAAATAAAACAAATATAAACTATCACACATGAAAAATCCAATATAAAGTAGTAATCAAACCAACAATCAAAATATAACTAATATATTAGAACCTGAATTTAATGGGGGGCGCTCCGTACTTAATTTGGGAGCATATGCTACTTAGTCTCATGGTCACACGATTGGCGATGGATGGCGGATCTAATTGGGGGACGGTTCAATGATAGTTGAGCGACTAAAGAGCGGTCAGCTGGTTTGGGTGGTTTGAACCAGCTTTTTCGTTGAGCAAGGACTACTAGATCGACGAGGAGATTGGGCGTTGCCGCTTCGGGATCGTCCGGCGGTGCACTTTGCCGGCGATCAAAGAGCAGTTCGCCATGAAATCCGTCAAGAAGCGCCTGCTCATCAACGAGCTCAACCTCGTGTGTCGATCACGAGCCCAAGGCCCATCACGTACATCGTCTCCTTGTCGTTTGGTGGCCTCTTCTCCTCGCCACGCCGTCGTCCTCCCCCTCCACCTTGACATCATTCTTCTTCATGCCGGGCATGTCGATCTCAAATAAGAGCCACCGAGGTATTCGAGTTGACATCAACTACTGCTCCCTTCTTATCATTTTTCTTGTTCTTTCTACCTGATTTCTTCATTTGATTATATGAATTGTCATGGGACTGAGAAGCTGCTTGACCCAGAGCAATGATCGGATTTGCGAAGGGGGCTTTTGCATTTATATTGCAAACGAAGGCGGTCGGTGCTGCTCGCCGCCGTCTACAAGGACGAGGACCGGACTTTGAGACGGCGGGGACCTCAGCGTCTGCATCGCCGCCTTAGAGGACGTCTTCGGCTCCCTTTCGGTGTTTGATGTCGAAGACCCTTTCGCCTTGAGCAGCTCGAGTAGCAGCAGTAGTACGTCGACTTCCTGCCCTCGCCGCAAGACGAGCCTCCGTCACACTCGTACAGCTCCAGCCATCTCCGGGACGTCCTTGGCAGCGGAGCACCGACGCCGACAAGGTGGAGCCCAACTTTGGCTCCCCCCTGGGATTGAACCACTATTGCTGATTTAGTTGTTGGGTTTCTGTATGCTGGACCGGGATTGAACCGCTCCTAGTTGTTGCCGAATCGCGCTCCATATTATTTGCCATCCATCGCCAATCGTGCGACTGCGATGATAGGTACAGGGTGCTCCCAACGTAACTCTATTAAATCTTTAAAACCTAAATAACTAATGGAATATAACAAACGCATATAAATGATAATGCGAAGAGCATGATGAACTAATTAAATTAAATTAAATTCTAAACGCATAATTAGATGCGTCAGCTAAATTGATTAAAGTCTAAACAAATGATGAAATATAAATAATAATCCATATCAAAGATAATGCAATATAACATAACAAATTGTAACATATAAAAAATAAGAAAAAATTAGGATCGCAGAATTGAGGGGGCGGCATTTTCTTAATTACAAAACAATAAACATTGAAACTAATAAAAAAAAATTGAATATTTGTAACCTCTATCGCCTCTAATATCTCACCATAAGAAAATCAAAATCCACAAAAAAAAAACACTTGAAAGCTTTCTTATTCGTAAGTTGACATACTTACATCAAGTGAAAGGACACGTGCATAATTGCATTAATTGTTATCATCTTGGTAACTTGTAATTAGTTTAATTATAATTTGATATTGTTAATTAAAGGTGGGCCCTTGAATAAGAGCAAGCACGTGTGAGGTTCTACGTTTTCCCCTCAATTACTCCTCCAAGCACGAGTGAGTTCATGATTATTGCCTCGCATGAATTTTGCAAAAAAAAAAAACAATTCCAATTGCCACATGGCTTTGTCCTCCAAGCCATCTCATTTTTCCTATACTTATTATTCAGTTTTTTGGGAAAAAAATATCCATAAATTATTGGTAAGTGATTGACAACTTAGTTTTTGTCTATATAAGATGTTTTGACAAGAAAATAAACTAGGAACTTTATTTTGAAAACTACCATTTTTAACATTTATGTAATTTATCTTTCTTCTTTTGTTGATAATTTGTATTACAACAAAAGTATATTATCCTATTTTTAATTATCAATAAAATTGTATTATATAATAGTAAATAAGTGACGACGAAAAAGTTAAACTTTGTTAAAGAATGGTGTGTTAATGGATGATTTTGTTAAAAATAAAAATTCTCTCTCTCTCTCTCTCTCTCTCTTTCTCTCTCTCTCTACTTGTAATAATATAAGAACATGTTTTATATGAGCTATCTTGATTAGTAGTTAGCTGAACATTTAGATCATAAAAAAAACTAAAATTTCTGTAGATTAATTTCATCCAAGTAAAATAATATGGTGAGTCCAAATGATTTTATCAGCTAACCATATGCCCATAATTCCTTTAATTGGTAACCAGCTATAGGAACATACTCTACAATAATTTGGGGATGGAGAAAGAGCAAGGATGAGAATTAAAAGGCTGTAGAAAGGAGAATAAAAATGGCAGTTGCAGAGGACAGAGTTGTTATGGGAAGGGGACAAAGGATGAGACAAGTATGTGTATGTATACATGACTATGGGAAACTGGTACTCATTGGTACCATAGAATCCTAATTATAAATCAAAGTTGTGGTGTTGCTTACTGATATATTTTTTTACTTGAATTTTGCATCATTTTATTAGTTGATCAAAAGTTTTATATTAATTTGTGGAACAGAAAGAAAATATTTCTCAAGCTACATTGTAAAAATGTCAGGTTAATTATATACTTTTACAGATAGCACAAGCCTAGCCAGACTTATTTTGGGCAGATTATATGCTAAATATTACATTTGTTTTATGAGTTGGACTATAAGTTTTATTGTTTAGATTAATTGACAGATTAAACAAGAAGGTGATAATTTAGATTGAGCATGGATTGAGGACTACCATGTACTCCAAATTTTCTCCACAGGTGATGTGTAATGTTCCTTAAATTGTTCTTTCTGAAATGTTTGCATTTGGGGTTCTGGTATGGAAAAAGTTGAGCAGTGTGTTTGTCAAGGAGAAAACTTTTTTTTTTGGCTAATCCCTCTTTTTTTTTTTGTCTCTTTATTAGAAAAGAAACCTGTGCAAGATCTGAGGCATATCTTTGTGAGCCAGCTGCTAGTGCCATGTTCCTCATCATCTGAGATTAGGAAATCTTTCTTTCTCCTAACCCTCCATCCCTCTCTCTCTCCATCTCTCCTCCTCTTTCCCCCACCATTCACAAGAATGATTCTACCTTCATTTGTAAGTTTGGACATATACATGCTCAAACTACAGTCATCATGCTGTCCTCAAGTCATTTATATCTGTCAGAGAATCTGCTGTCATAAGTTATGGATGGATTTTTGATAGAGTGCTTCTGAACTCAATTCTTATTAGCCTACAGAAATGACTTTTTTCCCCAAGGTTATGTGTTGCTCCAACTCAATTACTATCCTTTATAATAAAACTTTGAAATTGGAGAACAAGTGTGATGGAGTGAAACTATGCAACTACACATGCAAGAACAATAACATAAATAATACCTTCTGACATGACTAAGGAGGGGGGTTAAAATGATTGTGGATCTGTTTATTTAAGCTTTCACTTTCCAAGAAGATGAATGTGGTGTACTTGATGTGAATGTGGGAGAGGTCTATAAAGAAGAGAAAGATGGGCCCGGTGGAGGTTGGAATGGATTTTTCACACAGCAAGCCTCCTCCACTGTCCCCACTACATAGCTTTTATTTAATGTATTCTGATTTTTTTTCTCTCCCCCTTCTTCCTCCTCCCATTAATCTAATGATTCAGGAGTTCAACTTCACATCGTAATAAAGTTTTCCATGTCCATGTTGGAATAAACTTTGAGCCAAGTAAAAATTAGCCAGAAAAGGACATGCTGTCAACTGCCTTTGTTTACTATTAGGAAACATGGCAACATGCTTTTTATGGCCTCTTGCTAATTTTTGCATTGCAGTTGTCAATATGGTTTCTTTTATTGTTACATATGAGAATATATTAAGAATTGAGACTAACATCTCTTCCAACTATGGTTTTAAAGTTTAAACCAAAATTGCTATTTTTTTTTGAACTCTTAACTCAATTTAGTTGTATTATGCAGTTTTTTTTTGTTGAAGAAATGCATTAAATGAAAAAGGGGCTCATGGCATGGTCCATGCCAAAGCCATGATGAAGGCAAACTCGGCTAAGTGGTGGCATGTCACTCACAGACACACAAAATCCCAAAGCACTCCTCTCCTTTTAATTAAAACTCCTCCCTTTTCTCTCTCTCTCTCACTCTCGTTCCTCCTCCCTCCTCCATTTCTCCTCAAATCTCCCAAGAACAGTTCCACATTGTTGGTGCTCCTGCTTCTCTTCCTCCTGCTGCTGATCTCCATCCCTGGGCTACAATGATTGCCTCTAAAACCAAGTATGTGCAAATCTTCCGCTGGGGACAGAAAGAAAGAAAGAAAAAAAAGATCTGATTTTTATGATTATTTGAGTTTGTTTTCCTGGATTGTTTGCTGTTAAAAGAAGGTTTCTTTAGGTTTGATTTAACTTCTCTGGATCTTGCTTTTGTTTCTTTTTTTGTTTATTGTTGCTTTGTTCAAAGGCGTGTTCTTGTCTCCTGCTAAAATTCTGTTGTGGAGTTGTCCCTGCAGCTGCGAAGTAGCTATTGGTTTCCCTCTTGTTGTAGGTAAATGACGTAGCTTTGCGTTCATGATGTTGGATTTTGGTGTATGATTCTTGTTGTCCGTCGATTTTTGTTCAGTACACCCAATATGACTTGCTTTTTTTTTTGTCGGCGGTGTGGATCTGGGGTTTGATGAGAGCTTAAGCCGAGGGTTTTTGGTCTGCGCCGCCCTTCTGCTGTTCGTGCTTGTTAGTTATAGATCTCGGTTCAGATTTTTGGGGTGGCATTGTGGATTTCAACCCATTTAGCGGTAAGAAAGGATCTGATCATGTGTGCGACTGTGCTGGCAGATCTGCTTTACACGACGCCGCTTCGAACAACAACGGCAAGGCCATTCCAGCAACCCCCAAGGTTAGCAAGACTAGCAGAACTGGATCCACCAGGTCCGAGGCGGGATCTCCTTCTCCGGCGACGAAGGGATTGTCACCTTCGCCAAAGCCACGCCTTCCGGTCGTGGAACGGTCGCCTAAGTCGGCCGAGTCTAAGACCCCGAACAAAGCCAACACCACTCCTGATGTAAGATGGAGTCCTTTAAGTCTTTTTTTTTATCTTATCTGTGAATTTTGTTCCTGATGAATCATAATTTCTTCTGTGCTGGGTTTCGATCATAGAAACCACCACGGACGGTGAAAGGATCAGAGCTTCAGACCAAGTTGGATGCTGCTGAGGAAGAACTGAAGAAAGCAAGAGAGCAATTGGCTACCATACAGCAAGAAAAAGGGCAGGTTATCCAGGAGCTGAGTGAGGCGAAACGAGTAGCCAATGAAGCAACTGATAAGCTTGCAGAAGCAATTGCCACTGCTAAGCAGGCCGAAGAAAAGCTGGAGATTGAGAAATTTCGGGCTGATGAATTGGAGCAGGCAGGCATCGAAGCTTCCAAGAAAAATGAGGAAAAATATCAGACGGATTTGGAAAGCTTGAAAAGCCAACACGACCTTGATGTTTCTGCATTGCTTTCTGTAACTGAGGAACTTCAGAAGGTAAAACTTGATCTTTCAAGTACCATGAAGGAGAAGATTGCTGCCTTGAGCGAGGCTGATGATGCAAAGAAGCTTTCTGAAACGAATGGAGAGAAGGTGGAACTATTGTCTGGTGAAGTCGACCGTTTGAAAGCATTGCTTGATTCCAAGTTAGATGATATGAACAAGGAGTCCGCGGAGATGATCAAGAAGTTGGATGCTGAGGTAAAGAGTTTGAAACTTGAGCTTGAGAGAGCAAAGGCAACTGAAGATAAGTTAACTGAGATGGCAACATTGGTTGAACAACTCCAAACTGAAGTGAGTCTTGCCAAGAAGGCTGAATCAGATTCATGCAAACTAGTTGATGAGTGGAAAAAGAAGGTGGAGGAATTGGAGATTGGCCTTGAGAAAGCTGATCTGGCCGAGAAATCTGTGTCCGATACTCTGACAGATACTATGAAAAGACTGGAGGAAAGAAACATCCTTTTACAGGATTCTGAAGCTGAAATCACTACCCTTAGAGGGAAGGCTGCATCCTTGGAGATTGAGGTGGCTAAATACAGATCTGAGCTTGAGGAATCAGATAAACATATAGACCTGGCGCAACAAGAGGCTGCAAGCTTAGGGAAAACCATTGAACTGTTAAAAACTGAGCTTCAGAAACAGGAGGAGCAAATGCTGGAAGCAGAGAAGGTTGCAACTTCAAATATACAGAGCCTAATGGAGGAGAAAAACAAGCTCGTCAATGAGCTTAATACTACCTTAGAGGAAGGGGAAAGAGTTAAAAAATCCCTGGAATCGGATATACAAAACCTTTTGGAGGAGAAGAACAAACTGATTGATGAGCTGAACTCTAGGAAGAAGGAAGAGGAAAGGGTTAAGGAAACAATGACATCAGACATGCAGATCCTATTGGAAGAGAAGGACAAACTTATTGATGAACTTAATACCAGCCGAGATGAAGTGGAAAGGGTTAAGAAAGCAATGGAAGGTTTAGCTACAGCATTGCAAGAGATGTCTAGCGAATCAAGAGAACATCAAGAAAGGATTTTAACTAAACAAGCTGAAATTGAAGATGCTCAATCACAGGTAGAGCAGTTAAATTCAACTCTCAAAAACACTGAAGAGAGGTATCAGGTTATGCTTGATGAAGCAAGATATGAGATTGTTTGCCTTAAGAAAACTGTTGAGAGGTATGAAAATGATGCCAACAACTCCAGCACTGAGTGGGAAACAAAAGAGATGCATTTTGTTAATGCTATAAAAAGGTCAGAAGATGAACTTTCTTCGCTCAAGGTTGAAATGGAGAAGGTTGTTGAGTCGCTCAAAGTGGCAGAGCAAGAAGCAGATGCTGCAAAAGCAGATGGAGTTGACATGCTAAATAAATTAAGATCAGCTGAAGCTGGGGCTAATGCAGCCTATGAAATGGCAGAAGGAGCAAAGGCTGAAAGTTTACAGTTGAAGGAGACACTATTGGATAAGGAGAATGAATTGCAGAGCATATTGCAAGAGAATGATGACCTGCGTATCAGGGAAGCAGCTGCCCTACAGAAAATCAATGAGCTCTCTGCATTGCTTGCAGAGGCTACCAGCAAGAGAAACAAAGAAAATGGTGATCTAAACTCTACAGTGGAATGTGACCTGCCGAAGAGCTCGGAGTTGCAGGAAAAGAGCAGGCATGAAAAGCCAGCAGAAAGATTTAAGTCAGATGGCTCTCTAGAAAAACTTGAAAATCATTACAAGGACAACCAAAAATCAAAAGAGGAAAATAATGGGAACCACAACAACCCAGAGGACGACCAGCTGGAAGTTATGGACAAGGACTTGGCATCGGAGAGAGACCATGAAGCAGAATCAATAGATGATGATTTAGATTCAAAGATAGACGATAGTATTTCCGACCACATGCACGACCTTACAGGGAACAGGGACAATGGGTCAACCTCACCCACAAAAAAGAAGAAGAAAGCTTTCATGCACAAGTTCGGAAGCCTACTGAAGAAGAAAGGGAGTGTTAAGTACTAAGAGGTTCTCTGTCATAGGTATATAAATGTTTCGTTGTGATATGAATTATTGTGCTTTTAGGCAATTCATTCCATCCTATAGTATCTGATGCTTTTCCTCAAGTGTTTGTAGTGACATTGAAATTATAAAGAAATCTGTTGTTTCAGGGTCCTTATTCCATGTGCATGTAGTAGTGGTATTTGTTCGAAATGTTCATATATGATAGGATGAACAAGTCAATTTTCTTCTACATCCATTTTGTGTAGAATGAACTTATTAGATATTGTTCAGATGATCAGTTACATGTTTTGAGCTTGTGGGCAAACATTAACTGTCTGGACCACATGATGTTATTATTGATGTTGTTTTGATCCTTTTGTCCACAAGTTTATGTGGTTTCCTGGCATTTGCAGTTTACCTCTGCACTTTTATTAATTTTTTTACTAATATGTATAGACCTGAGTTTTAACCTTAACTTTTGTTTGTTACTTGCGGCCATTTCAATCTTTGATTGCTACTTGTGAGCATTTTCAATAATGCACATCCCAACTTCATCCTATAGCTAACGCGCTAACTGGATCAAGTAAAAGACAGATGCATGGAGGTTATGAGCTGGAACACAACAATACTTGCCATCTGAGCACAGCTATGTTCTTGATTCAGATGTTTGGATGTATTGAAAAATATTGCAGCATCGACTCGTTGTCCCAAACATATTGGCATTTGATTGCTCAATAGTTTGTTTTATCACTTGTATAGCTGTCCTCATGTTCTTGTAGCTCCGGGAGATTTTTCTATTAGTGCTCAGGCCTAAAGAGAGGTCCAAATTCAATGTTACAAGAGGAAACTTTTTTTCTACAGGAGCACAGATTAGTTTATTTCTTAATACTCATCAGTTCCGTTCTAATTTGAATGGTTGGAAGCCTAAAGACTTTTGCTGAAATGTAAAGCTTCAAAGGTTGTATCTTATCTATGTGCCCAGGCACTTCTTTCTATGGCTACCGTCTGAAGTGCAATGGAAGAAGATGGAATTATCTTATTCTTTTGTATGATTTATATATATGTGTCTAGAGTTTAGCCTTTATGCCACCCACTTTGGATCATTTGGGGCATACTTCTGACACATTTGTCTCCACATGCAATGTCTTTTGGCATGAGATTGACCAGGAATGTTTTCTTTGCAGAAACTGCAACATCTCATCCTTGGGCTTACCCCTCGAGAGTAACCAGTTCTTCGACCCAAGCAAAAAGATACCAGGCATAAAAATTAAAAAAAAAATAGTGCCTTTTTTGCTCGTAGCTTGTGGCCTTGGTGGGGACATTGAAGATTTGGCTGCTTTTTGTTCCCTTTTTTTTTATGATGCATTGTTACTCTGGTTTATTAAATTTGTATCTGTTGGGAGTTGGGAGTCAGGTGTTTTGTGGTTTGGTGACTTTGGTCATGTAATATCTGCTTTTGAGGCCCATTTGACCGGTCCAACCATCCTATTCTTTTTTCCTACCAAAAGATTAAAATACTCTCGTTGATTTACATGTATTTTTCTCAAAAAAGGCTTGAGCCTAAAGTCTCCAGAACAAAAATATAATTCGAAAATAAATTTCACCAACTTTGTTTCCAGTTTCATCAAATATCACTTTCGACCGAGTACAGATCATTGCTCGATGACTATTTAAAAGTAACATAAATATAAAATAAAATAATAAGATAATATTTTAAAAATAATTTTAGCGGAGCAAAGCCTTTTTTTTGCAGTGTTTGCCGTAAAATTTGACCCGATCTGACCCTTGACTCGGTTGATGATCGAGTCAAATTAAACCGGTCAAATCGGGTCGGATCGAACAATATATTTTAATAAAAAATAATAGATAAAATTTTCTCATATTCTTATTGACTTGAGTTGCATAATAAATAAATTAAAATATAATAAAGTAAAGTAAAATTATTTAATAAGTCAAATAATATAATAACATAAGTATCAATTAAATAGTATAACGTAAAAGACAAAAATAATATCATAACTATAAAATCAGAATGATGACATAACGAATATGGAAAAAAGAATTAGAAGCATAAATTTTTAGAATATATATATATAAGCAATATGTCTTGCAATAAAATTTTCTTTTGTCATTATTATTATTATTATTTTTATTCGACCGGGTCACTCGAATTCGGCAGATCGGGTTGTTGAACTCAGGTTTTAACCAAATTTGATTGGATTTGATCAACTTTAAGATTAAGTTTGAAATGACTCGCAGACCATTCCAAAGGCAAACACCCCGATCGGTCGACCGGCCGTGCGGGGCCAAGTTTTACAGCATGGGTCTCTGCAAAGAAATTGATGAAGGCTGAACAATGAAACAGTTCTTGGTTGGCTCTGCGGATCGAGTGATGGTTAACATGAACTTGAGCAATTATTTGTAGTGGCATTTAGATTCGACAAGAATGGGAGGTATTTAATTTTAATTTTTGGATATTAAACAAAATGTATTAATTAATAACTGCAATTAATTTTGGTACAACTAAGAAGACGAATTAAAGGTCTTCTTATAAAATATTAAGTTTGGTACATCTAATAAGAAACTACCCTATTTGAATTCAAATAAAATGTTTATAAAAGTAAATAATCAACAATTCAAAATTTTATCTAAAATAAAAATCATGATTTTACATATTCTTAAATTTTGCAACTTATTTCACCTAACTAAAACATCGCCTAAAATTTATTAAGAAACACTTTTAGCATATTTTTACGTGTAGGAACAATTACCGAAACTTTATTTTTTAGAATTTTCACATCTTCTAAAATCATGTTTTCATGCTTTAAATAAATTTTCATCAATTTTTACAATCTTAAAACTCATGTCGTAACACATATATCATAATACTTAATATTATATAATATAATATTAACACATGATTATATGCGAATTGGACTTGGGATATTACACTCATCGTATGATTATCCAGATAAATTGGTAAAGTATGATAGTTCTATTTATAGTTAGGGAACCCAAGTCACATATGTTATCCAAACGTTAGTTTAAGAAACATATGAATTCTTCTTAAAATATCAATTTGGGATGAATTTCTTATTTTTGTTTGGATTATGTTTTTTTTCCATTTAAATCTCATATGACTTCTTGTTACGAAAAGCGGGAGAGAGGGATCGCACGAAATACAGAAGAACGCGAAGAGAAAAAATGGCGGCGGCTCTTTGTTATCAAATAACGATGATTATAAGTATGAATTTCTTGTTTAGACCCCTAGGGAGTTTATCTAGACACTCTCTTTGACAGATGATATGAATTACATACGGACTGTGACTCTAAATAAATCCCCTGAAAATAGGACACCTATCTCGTGATAAGGAAATAAATCAAATCCGAATCACATAGAGAATACCCCTAAAAAATTTTCGCTCGGGAGGCTCCGCCCCCTTGCAACCCCCGCAGGGGGGATCCCCCCTTGACCCCCCACAGGCTCGCTGACCGAGCAGCGAGACCCCGTAGAAGAATTCTGCTGAAGTGCTTGACTATGTAGGGGAACCAACTGGGTTAGATTCAAGGCATTATTAACAAATCTCCACCTTGACTTGAATCGTCTTCAGAGCACAAAAGCACGTCACGCCGCCGTCAGTCCCATCTTGAAGCTATTACCAAGTATTTACGTTAAGCAAGTCCAAACAATGTTGAAACTTGCCATAAGGAACAGATTTGGTGAACATATCAGCTGGATTATCTTCAGTGTCAATCTTCTTCACATTGATCCTCTTCTCAGTGCGGATGAAGTGATATCTGACATCAATGTGTTTGATTCTTTCATGATGTACTTGATCCTTGGCTAAACATATTGCACTCAGACTGTCACAGTGCACTATAGTCTGCTCCTGATGTAATCCGAGATCTCCAACTAAGCCTTTTAATCAGATGCCTTCCTTGACAGTTTCTGTCAGTGCCATGTATTCAGCCTCTGTGGTGGACAATGTAACTGATGACTGAAGTGTAGCCTTCCAACTAATAACTGAACTGTCCAAAGTGAAGACATAGTTTGTCATAGATCGTCTTCCATCAACATCTCCAGCATAATCTGAATCTGAGTACCCTGCAACCAAACATTCTTTATCACTTTTGTAGATGAGGCTAATATCAGATGTTCCTCTCAGATATCGAAAAATTCGCTTCACTGCTTGCCAGTGCTCCTTTCCTAGATTGCTCATGAACCTGCTGACACACTGACTGCATGAGCAATGTCTGGTCTTGTGCAAACCATGACATACATCAGACTTCCAACTGCACTAATATATGGAACCCGAAACATGTACCCCTTTTCTGTTTCTGACTTTGGTGCGAAGGCAACAGAAAGATGAACATTTGCAACTAATGGAGTATTCAAAGGCTTCGCTCCAGACATTCCAAACCTGGATAAAATCTTCTCAATATAACTTTTCTGAGATAAGAAGAGTTTACTCTGTGCGCGATCCCTTAGAATTTCCATCCTCAGAATCTTCTGTGCTGCACGAAGATCTTTCATGTCGAATTCTGCACTGAGGAGCTTCTTCATATTCTGAATGTCTGCCATGTCTCTGGCAGCAATAAGCATATCATCAACATACAAGAGCAGAAAGATGGTGGAGCCATTCTTCACCTTCTTGTGATATACACAGCAATCATAGGGACTTCGACTGAATCCCTTACCGATCATAAAGTTATCGAACCTCTTGTACCATTGTCTGAGAGACTGCTTCAAACCATACAAAGATTTCTTCAGATTGCAAACTTGATTCTCCTTTCCTGGAATGGAGAATCCTTCTTGTTGGCTCATAAGAATGTCTTCTTCAAGTTCTCCATGGAGGAAAGTAGTCTTCACATCTAGTTGCTCGAGCTCTAGATTCTGATGTGCTACAAGAGCAAGTAGCACCCTTATAGAAGTATGTCTGACAACAGGTGAGAATATTTCATTGTAGTCTACTCCTTTTTTCTGACTATAACCTTTAGCAACCAGTCGTGCTTTGTATCTCGTGCCTTCAACTCCTGAAATTCCTGTTTTCTTCTTGAAGATTCATTTACAGCCAACAATCTTCCTGCCTTTAGGCAATTTGACCAACTTCCACGTCTGATTCTTGTGAAGAGATGTAATCTCTTCACCCATAACAGCGATCAACTGTCCAGATTCGACACATGTGATGGCATCCCTATAAGAGTACGGCTCCAGGGACTCCACCTCTTCAGCTACCTATAGTGCATAAGCAACATGTTCTCGAAATCATATCGCTTATGAGGATCAACTTCTCTGCGAGGACGTCTAGCAGCAATTGACTCCTCTTCAGGTAGCTCATCAGATTCTTCACATTCTGGTTCTGCTTCTTGATGTGATCCTTCAGCATCATCCTCAGTTGGAGTGATTTCAACCTCCATCTGTTTACTGACACTCTCTTCAGCCTCTACCTTCAACTGAAGCATTGATGCTTCATCAAAGGTCACGCTTCTGTTGTGAATGACTTTGTGTTATGAAGGAGACCAGATTCTGTAGTCCTTCACTCCTGCACCATATCCCATGAACACCCCTTTTTTGGTCCTTGGCTCCAACTTCCCTTCACTGACGTGATAGTATGCTGGACAACCAAAAAATTTTAGACAAGTATAATCAGCAGGATTTTCTGACCATATTTCAGTTGGAGTCTTGAGATCAATCGCAGTCGCCGGACTTCGATTCACCAAGTAGCAAGCTGTGTTAACAGTTTCAACCCAGAATGTCCTATTCAGGCCAGCGTTAAAGAGCATGCACCTTGCCCTCTCCAGAAGTGTCATGTTCATTCGTTCTGCAACTCCATTCTGCTGTGGAGTATCCATGACTGTGCGATGTCTGGCAATACCTTCATCTTTACAGAACTGGTCAAATTCAACAGAACAGAACTCCAAACCATTGTCAGTGCGAAGACGCTTCACTTTCTTCGACATCTGATTTTTCATCAGAACCTTCCACTGCTTGAAGGCCTTGAAGTACTCACTCTTGTGTTTCATCATGAATACCCAAGTCATCCTCGGGTAGTCATCAATCACAGATAGGAAGTACATCGCACCTCCTAATGATGGAACACGATAGGGACCCCAACAATCGGCGTGGATGTAGTCAAGTGTCGCCTTCGTCCTGTGCACTGCCTTGCCAAACTGAGACCTTCGTTGTTTGCCGAATATGCAGTGCTTGCAGAAGTTAATTTCATATATCTTTTTCTCTCCTAAAAGACCTCGTTTGCTGAGGATATTCATCCCATTCTGACTCATATGCCCAAGCCGCATTTGCCACAGCCTGGATATATCTGATTCAGATGAACTAGCCACTGCAGCAACGCCAGAGACTGTCTTGCCTTGTAATACATACAAGGACTTCTGTCTGACTCCCTTCAGAACCGTAGCATCACCCTTCATGACCATGAGGATGTCTCTAACAGCATTGATCTGACATCCTTTAGAGTCGAGGACTCCAAGTGATATCAAATTCTTCTTCAGTTGCGGAACATGGTGGACATCTGTCAGCGTCCTCACAAGATTGTCATGAGTCATGATCTCCACAGAACCGATCCCAACTATCTGACAGGATGCATCTTTGTCCATGATGATGTTTCCACTATCAATCTTCTGATAAGTTGAGAATCACTCTTTATTCGGAGTCATATGATAGGAACACCCCGAATCCAAAACCCAACTATCTGCCAGACATCCTTGATCAGAAGCAGCCAGAACCAAATCATCTTCGAAATTCCTAATTTCCTGTGCCACCGCAGCGACGGAGGCCTTCTTCTTCTTCGGACAATCCTTCTTCCAATGACCTGGTTCCTCGCAGTAATTACAGATGTCTTTCGCAGTGATTTTCTTCTTCTCCGACTTGAATTTCTTTGAATTCGAGGAATGTCCCTTCTCTGCGGTCGATATCAAACCCGCTGCTTGAGTCTCTGCAGAATTTCCAGATGCCCTATGCCGAAGTTCACGAGTATGGAGACTCGATCTTACTTCTTCCAGACTTATAGTTTCCTTCCCGATAATCATAGACTGAACGAAATTTTCATATGATGGAGGAAGCAAAACTAACAAAATTAGAGCAGCATCTTCATCCTCGATCTTAACATCGATATTTCTGAGTTCCATCAACAAAAAGTTTAACTGATCAAGATGTTCCTTCAGAGGGGTACCTTCCTGCATGCGGAGAGAGAACAGACGTTGCTTCAACAGCAACTTGTTGGTGAGAGACTTCATCATATATAGACTCTCGAGTCTCAACCACAGACTTGCCGCTTTTTCTTCATCTGCGATCTCGATTATCACTTCATCCGCCAGACACAATAAAATCATCGAGTGCGCCTTCTCCTCCTGTGCCGCCAAAGTTGCGAGGTCGATCTTCTTTTCTTTGCTCTTCGAGTCTTCCTCTTTTGGCTTGTTCTTCGACACGTTTGAGAGTGGCGTCCAGACTCCTTGTTGCTTCAAAATCTTCCGCATCTTGATCTGCCACAATCCGAAATTGTTCCTGCCGTTGAACTTCTCCACGCTCATGTTGTGCGACGTCATCTCCTTGCTGATCGAGAATCGTTGACAAACCCTAAAGCTCTGATACCAATTTGTTACGAAAAGCGGGAGAGAGGGATCTCACGAAATACAGAAGAACGTGAAGAGAAAAAATGGTGACGGCTCTTTGTTATGGAATAACGATGATTACAAGGATGAGTTTCTTGTTTAGACCCCTAGAGAGTTTATATAGACACTCCCTTTGACAGATGATAGGAATTATATATGGACTGTGACTCTAAATAAATTCCCTAAAAATAGAACATCTATCTCGTGATAAAGAAATAAATCAAATCCGAATCACATACAGAATACCCCTAAAAAATTTTCGCTTGGGGGGCTCCACCCCCTTGCAACCCCCGCAGGGGGGATCCCCCTGGATCCCCCCTTGACCCCCCACAGGCTCGCTGACCGGACAGCGAGATTCCTGTAGAAGAATTTTGTTGAAATGCCTGACTATGTAGGGGATCAATTGGGATCAGATTAAGGCATTATTAACACTTCTTGTGCGTGTGAACTTGTATCAAAGTTGACTTTATTTATCAACTACGTGGCTGATGAGTTGGCAGTTACAAATGACCCCTCGTCTTCTTCCAGCTTTAACAACACTGGCCCTCATTATAATGACAATTTTGCTTCCCCGTCGACTCACACCATGCCATTTTTTTTTGTAACATTTTAATTTGGATACCTTTGTGCGAGAAAGGAACAATATTTTTCTGATCAATTGTATATTTTAGAAAATTTGCCAGACCAACTGGGAATGAACAAGTTCGAACCGGGCAAAATCATATTAAAAATTGGGAAAATTGGTCATCGATCAGATGATATTAAAAATAATTTTTTAAAAAATTGGAATGAACTAGTTCTAATCGGGCAAAATCATATTGAACCAATTTTCAAGTTCAAACTAGTTTTCCAAATAAAAAAATAGAATATTTTATGGAAAGTAAAATAAAGAATAAATGTGAAAGAATAGAAAGTATAAGAAATTAGGAAATAAAACAAATTATGGAGTGCGAATTAGAAAAGGAAACTGATAATAAGGAAATTATATTTTAAAGTTGTGGAGAAAAAGGTGAAATAATAATAAGTATTAATATTAGGAAACCAGTTACAAGTAAATTTCCGAAGAAAAAAAATAAGAGAATATATATATATATATATATTCAGAAAATTTTAAACAGAATATTTTAAAATAAGGAAAATATTTTTAATAAACTTACGTTCTAAATTATTTTTCTCAATGTTTAACTATTTTAAAATAATATCAATATACAATTATTTAGTTATTTTTATATTTTTACACTTTCATTTGCACTATATTTTCAAAAAAATCTAAATATTATTATTTTAATAAAAATTCAATTAAACTCGATCAAATCATGAGTCAGTCATGTGATCCGTTTGGATGTTTGGTCCATTTTTTAAAACATTCAATTTGATAGTGTTGCAATCTTGATAATATATTGCCCAACTAAGTTTATATATATATTTCTGAACTTGAAAATGTATACTTTTAAATAATGAGATTTGTCATAATAAGAAGGAAAATTGTTACCGGGTAATTTTTTTGTTCCGATACTCACGCGACGCTAATAATTATACGCAACGATCATCTCAATCTAGGACCTGTGTTTGTAGAAATGGAACTCAAAATTACAACGATGAAAAGCTTCTTACCTCTCCATTCCAATGATATAGGGATAAAAATTCTCTCTCCATTCCAATGGCGCTCTCATGGTCAGTGATCGAGGCGAAGTTATTCTTCTGATATCGACAAGAATTATTGTGATCATTGAATAACTTGAGTAAATTTACTCAATTTATTGAGTAAAGCTATTCTTCTGATATCGACAATAATCGGTATGGTGCTGTGGTGTACATTGAGTAAATTATTGTGATCATCCATGCAGCTGCCATGGCTTACCTCTGTCGGTGAGTGTCAATAGATCATGCATGAACCAGGAAGGAGATTGATTAAATTATTGCAGCAAGCAGCAACCACTCTTATTAGTTGCAGATAATGGATAGGAACTGATATTGCCAAGATTTAACTCATGCAGGGAAAATGCTCAGACTTCAGAGAACAAATTCCAGTACATGATCACGTACGTAGCGTACGTGATATATCGATGAGCTTGCATGCAAGTTTCAGAAAACACTAATAAGTAAAATAAAGACGTGGATGCATGCATGCATGCATGCATGCAAAGGAACGCCACGAGGAATTCATTGAATCATGAGAGCATGTTGGTAATGGCCAACGCGATGATGGACAGCTGCCGGGCGTCGGCGTCCTCCTTGGCCAGCAGCGAAGGAACGCCCTCCTCCTCAAAGGTCTCCTCGCACGTATCCGGCGAGCCGATGGCCGCACTGAGGTGCGTCCGGGCGTCGGCGTACTTGCCGGAGCGGATCTCGCCGAGGGACTCCTCTAACGCGGGGATGAAGTCGTCGCTGTACAGCGCCAAGCAAGTCTCCAGGCACGCCTTCGCCCGGGCCTCCGGCCTCCCCTTGAGCAGGCCCTTGATCTTGGCCTCGGTGCTCGTGGCGTTGGCGACGGACAGGTCCGTGGCGATGATCGCCAGGCCCTTGTTGTCGGCCGAGCCGCTCGCCGGGTCGGACTTCAGGGCCGCCACGCAGAAGTCGTACTTGATGTTGGGGGAGCTGGCGGCGGCGGCCTTGCAGGTGTCCTCGAGGACCGCGTCGACGACGACGACAACGGCGCCGTGGTGCAGGGAGAGGGCGAGGGCGAGCGCAAGGAGCAAGCAGACGGAGCAAGGCCTCATTTCTGCAATCTCCGCGAGGGAATCGATGAAGATTCTGTACAATATGTGAAAATTCTTGGTTCGCTCTGCGGATCGAATGATGAACTTGAGCGAGTATTTGTAGTGGCATTTCGATTCGACAAGAACGGAAGGAATTTAAATTTGTCAGGCAATTTATTTGCATTTAACTGAGAGGATGGATTAAGGATATTGTTTTAATTATTCGAATCCATGTGATCTGATCACGAACGTTGACGAACAGGTGAACAAAAAGGACGAGTTCTTGATCGAACTCAGTAATGGTGGGGGTGGATTTCATGCATAACATATGCTGATTGCCACAGGGAGGAAATCGCGCACTAAATTATCGACATAATTTGACATTGGAATATGCTGATCACGAAGTTAATGAAAAGCTAGATTGAAAGGAAAGAAAAGATTTTTGAACTATATTTGGAGTGTCAGTAGAACTCCAAATAAACAATATACATAATTTTAATTCTTTTCCTCACGTACCTGATGAAACTAAATACGACCGGCTCCGTATCTAGTATGGTAAGAAAAAAAATATATTTATTATATATACCCCGGAAAAGAAATTAGGAGTCCAATCGATTTATCCTTCTTTCTTAGAATTAAAAAAGTGTAAATTTTTTTTTTATTTTCGCAACCCGATTGCTCTTTTGACTTTGAAAAAAATTCTCTTTATCAGTATTATGGTTTCTTCTACACATTCATTCATTTACAATCTAAAGATCTTTAGCGATGTCGACGACTCAACTTGTGCGATGCTAAAAAGTCTAGTGTCCACAAGTGTTTTGATGTAGCTCAATGTAAGAGTTTTAAACTAGGATGAATTTTACTATTTTGGTATATAATGTAGCACTCCCAACTCAAACAAGATGTTATTCACTTTGGACTCATGACTCGCACGAATATAAAATGCATTTTCATAAGTGAAAGAGTAGCTACATATAAGCATATGACTACCTCCATATTTTGCCCATCTTAATCTATTAATGCGATCATTCAATGATACCATCTTAATTCTTAAACCTCCTGTTATTACATATATAATTAGGGTTGAATATTATTAGTGTTAAATTATTTTGTTACAAATTAATATTGGATTGTGATACGATGTTTGATGCAATTACATCGAAAAAATAAAGGTTAGTCTCGTTATGATACAACTTAAACTTTTTGAATATATCCAATATGTTTTTATTTAAATTTTCCAATATTATTCCAGCATAAAAAATTGCATATTTTAATACATCATTAGCTTTCTCCCTTAAAAAATTATTTATGCTTTAAAAATCACCTAAATTTTGTACATTGGTTTATAAAAGAAAAAAAATATTCGATTCTAATCCCTACTATATAGTAAGAAAAAATCTTATATTATTTTTTAGGGAGAAAATAATTAATGAGAAGATATATGAAATATTAAACTCTCTTTTTTTAAAAAAAATAAAGAATTTCTCGTTGGATTAAAAAGAGCGAAAATTGTCTATTTGATTAGAAATGTTGGATTGGAAATAGATATAATTAGTGACAAGATATTGGATAATAAAATTTGGATGGGAAGAAAGATTAAGGGGATTTGTGTTTACGGAATGTAGGATCAATAAACAAGGGATTATGATTTGGCATAATGATAGAGATTGGAATTAGTATTAATTATGAACAATCAATGTAAATAGCTTTTTTATATTTTTGAATTAATCATCCACACGTCTTTTTCTTCTTCTGTGCATTCATGGTTGCATGCCATACATGGGCACGACGAACCATCATCGGAATTTGCCATCACTGGCCGTGGAAGTGACATCACACTTGTCATACCATAGAACACGATAAAAGTAATGGTTGTCGTGACGATTCATACTTCGACTTCTTCTCCACCGAAACTTAGATGTCGTGACTTGTTTGTAAAGCGAAATCATAGAGTCCTTCCTTATTATGATAGTTAGAACTCAAGTGGCGACTTCCAAATTGCGTACCCATTTCATGACTAAGGATTTATTGTTGTGACTTGTTGGCTTCCCAAGACACAATAATAATTTGTGCCCAAGACTTGTTGTAACTTGCAAATTAAGTTTTTTTCGGTTAATTTCATAAATTTTCTTAATTTTTTACGTCTAATTTTAAAGTATAAACTTATTGTACGGTGCACTTAAATTTTACTGTGTTCACTTAGACCTTTCCGTCAAATTATGTTAATTTTTTTAGAATTTAACGAGGATCATACACCTTATAAGGCATATGACCCTCATACGCATTCCGCCCACCGTCCGATCTCATCGGACGGTGGGATCTGCCCCTCCCAACTCCCCCGCCCACCGCCCACGTCTCCCAATTCTCCTCTCCCATGCATCCGGCGCCCCTCTCTCCCCTCCCGTCTTCCCCTTTATCGCCCGGCAACCCCACCTTCGTCGTCGTCGTCACTGCTCGTGCATCATCGCTTCTCCTCGTTGCTTCTCCTAGTGGCTGGAGAAGACCGCCTCGTGGTGGATCTGGCCGCCCCTCTTCCTCTCCCTCACCCTCGATCTCCATCTCTCTCTCCAGCCCCTCGATGTGGCCAACCGCGCCCTGATCGACTGCCAGGCGACTTGGGTCGGCCGCGGTCTGATCTGGTCGCTAGGCGGTGGATCAGGCCTCGATCAAACCGCGGGCGGCCGGATCCACCATGATGCACGACGACGATGAGGCGAAGGCGGCGAGACGAAGGCGGCCGCGATCAGGCGATGACGATGGCAGGAGAGGCGAAGACGCCCAACGATGGCGACAAGGCAACATCGACGACGACGAGGCGAGGGCCACGATCTGGCGATGGCGATGGGCGGGAAAGGTGAGGGCGGCCGGCGATGGCGATGAGGCGACGTCGACGGCAATGGATCTCTCACCCTTTCTCCCCGATGTGGCCGATGTTGACGGCAATGAGGAGAGGGCTGCAATCTGGCGATGGCGATGGGCGGGAGAGGCGAGGGTGGCCAGCGATGGTGACGAGGCGATGTCGATGGTTATGGCGAGGGATCTCTTCCCCTTTCTTCCCGATCTGGCGATGGTGATGCCCCTTCCGCTGGTGCGCCGCTGTCGTTCCCGATCTCTCCCCCTTCCGACGTCGACCGTCGTTCCGCGTCCACGAAAGAAAAAGAGCAGCGCCCACCGTCAAATTAGATCTGACGGTGGATGCTGAAGCGTATGGCCATCATATGCCTGAGTAGGCGTATGATGGCCATTAAATCCATTTTTATATTTTATATTTATGAAAAAATTAAAATGTCCTCCCATAATTTTAAATTTTCATCGGTCTGGATGAAGCAAAAAAGAAAGGCACTTATTTCAAATCATATGAGAATATTTTAGTCTTTTCATAAAATAGAAGAAATAAAAAATAATAGAAAAATTAAAATTTGGGTGAAAATTGTGATAAAAATTAAAGACGTCACCCTTTTGTGGGTGCTTCCCCCACCTTCCCTACGGCATAGTTTAGGATTAGACGTGAAAATTTTTTATATTGATTTATGGAATTAACCAAGATCCAACAAAGAAAATTAATCAACTTGATGATTTTTTTTCCTTTATTTTCTAAGCTCCAAATTCCTTTATTTTCTGAAAATATTCTTTGTGGCCTCTAATAGTAAAATGTTTGTAAACTAGCAATGATAAGAAGGGGCAAACATTCTAGTACATTATCTGTGTGCATGCAAGTTTGAGAACACTAAGTAACACGCAGGGTCAGCTCAAGGTTTCGAGAGGCTAAAGCAAGATTAAATGATGAGTCCTTTTATGTAATAAAAAATTATTTAAAATTTATTTTTCTAGCTCTTTTAGATGTAGAATTGCTAATTAAAATTTTATAATTTATTTCTCCTAATATTTCTTTTTCTATTGAAAAGGTAGTTAAGTCGTTTAATCTTTCTTAAGACTATCTTAAATAAAATTTTATCAATTTTAATTTTGGAAAACTTCTTTTAGTCAAATTATTGAAATTGTTAACATTATTTTATAGGCAATATATGCATTTGAAAAAGAGTCAAATCTTTTTATATGATTGAGTATCTCAATAGACGTATTATTATCTTTTTGAATAAATTCTCTTAACATTTTTAAATCTGAAAATAAGTCTAAACAATCAATGTCAGAGTTTTCATTATATTTCAAATAGAGAAGAGGGTTGGAATTATATAATTCGGATGTACCCGAATGACTTAGGGAACTTTTAAAATATACTAATATGATTATGTAGGAGAGCTCCACCCTTGATCTCGGCTAGAGTTTGCGTGGAAAAATTCGAATGCTGAATGGTTTTAGAAAGAGGTTGAAGCGTAAATGAAAACAAACTAACATACTTTTAAAGAGAAAAAATATGGATGTTATAAATCTCAACCATAGCTGGAAGACAATCTAGTGTTTGAACTACCATTTTTTCCATTATTCCATCTAAACCATGACTTTTTCAAATTGACCACGAGGGTAGGTCGGATGATCCTACCCGTTCAGTAGGATATATATTAAATCCATTTTTAATTGATGAGATACTCTTTCTTTGATAAAAAAAATCAATGAGAATTGATATTCTTTGTTTGTTAACAATGGTCTCTTTTCCTTGTCAATAATTATCAATGAAAATTATCTTTTCAACTTCATAACTAATAAAAACTTTATGAGATAACTTTGTCCCATTTTGTTTTTGTATTAAGATGTCATGTATTGTCATATTGGTTAGTGATTGTATATTGGTAAGTGCCCTTTCTTAGGATCAGTGTCTTTTGACTCTTTGGGATGGAGTACTCACACTACAAGAAAATTATCATTTTTCGACGGACAATTTTCGACGGTTTAAAATCCATCGCAATTTGCGACGGTTCCATTTGCGACGGATTTTTCGACGGTTACGACCGTCAGAAAGGAAAATAATAAATTTTATAATTTATTATATTATTATTTTATTTTTTGACGATTAGAAATGTTGATATTTTTTACGGATACCCATCCGTCGCAATTTGCGACGGATTTTCCGATGGTTACGACCGTCGGAAAGGAAAATAATAATATAATAAATCAATAGCATAGTCACCCAACTTTTTACCTATATGTCGATTAAGTTTGAAATTTGCCCATTAGAGACTTGGATTTTAACTACATAAGACTAACTTATGCTAATAAAATCTCTAGTGGTTTAGAAATACTTAAATATAGATAGGATCATGGGAGTAAATAGCACTCCAAATTAGTAGTAGGGTTGGTTTTGTAATTTATGGATAATAAAGGTTCAAATTGGGCGAAAGATGAATTATCCAAGATTTGTGCGGAGCAACGGGCACTCTAAATAAATAGTAGGAATTTGTTTGATAATAAAAAATTATAAGTGTTCAAATGATTGGATGAAATATTATCAAAATTTAAGATTATGCTTTTTGGCGCATTTTCATTTTCAAATGATCATATCTATAGATGAACATTCGAACTTGAGGAAAGCTTATTGTCAAATAACTCTAGGCATTGAGATCATGAATATCAATTCTATGCATTACTCAATAGTACTAATGTACGAGTCATCATAAGCACTTAACTCTAAAAGCCTAAAGAAGGCAAACTAATCATCTTCTTCACATGAACATCAACTACTATCTAAATGCTAGCGGATAAATTACACACATCGCCCCCCAATTTTAAGTCAATATCTCAACGATCCCTCAATTTTAATTTGTAATTAAATTATCCCTGAATTTTGACTAGCTAACATGTCATAATAAAATAATATAAAACAATTAATAATAGACGACATCATGAGGCTAACGCCTCTCGCCGGAGGGGGCAAGGGGGTCGACGCCCCCCTTCTCTCTTGCCGACGCGCATGAGAGAGAAGGGGGGCGCTGACCCCCTTTCGCCAACACGGCAGAGGGGGGCTGACGCCCCCATTCTCTCTCGCCGTCGTGCACAAGAGAGAAGGGAGGCGTCGACCCCCTTCGTTGGTGCGACAGAGTGTGGGTAATGCCCCCTTTCTTTCACCGGCACGCACGAGAGAGAATGGGGGCATTGACCCCCGGGCTTCTTTCTCATCGTCGTGTGCATGAGAGAAGGGGAGCGCCAGCCCCCCTCTGTCATGCTGGCGAACGGGGTGTCGCCCCCCCCCCCCCCCTGCGCTGACGAGGGGCGGCATCCTCATGACTATCGCCTCTTTTTTACACTTTTTATTATTTTATTATAGATTTATATTATTTTTTCTTGCATCATGATAGCTTCATGATCGAAAAATTGGCTATTGTCAGTTAGGATGACGTGACGTACAAGAAAATAAAAAATGGAGGACATTCTAGTTACAAATTGAATTTGGGGGACCGAGTAGTTACCTAAAGTTGGAGAATATTCGTGTAATTTACCAAAGGCTAGTACTAATAGGATCATAGTAAAATACAAGTATGCTTGATATATTAGAATACTCATTCATAGTTTAGATTTCATCATCACACAGGTTTTACAATTCATTCGATTCTTCACATTCCATCCTATGTCTTCGTCTTTTCTTGATGTTTTTCCTTATTCTTAATTCTTGGCATTCTTGCTCTCTTATCTTCCTATCTTGGTCCATGGAGGAAAAATATTGTGTGCGACAAGGAGGCAAGTGCATGCTCTGGAAGAACAAGAAAAAGATTTGTAGGAATGAAGGATATATATAGACAAAAGTTGATAATAAATGAGACACCAATCTCAAATGATGACTACTCAAGAAAGAGAATTTCTAATTTGAGCTCCCTTCCCAAGTGATTATTATTTAAGAGAGGAAAATTTCATTGTGAATTTTCTTCATCAAATAATAAATGAGAAAATAAATCTCACATGGTACATAGAAGGAGGGGAAGTTTACTATAAATTCTCTTTCTCTCTAATATCCCCAGGTGAATGATCGTTTAAGGGAGGAGAATTTTAGTGTGGATTCTATTCCTCTCTCTTGTCCTTTTTTGTAAATTATTATTGAAAAATAGCAATTCATACTAATATAAATCAACTAAAAAGTAAGATATGATTGGTAAGTGGTCTAAGATTTGGATTAGAATCCTTTCCTCCTTTCTCTGCATATCTTGACTATATATAGGGAGAGTCACACAAGACCTATTGCTTCATAAAAGTTAAAGTAAAATGTTGAAATTGAAAATGTATAAGTAAAATATTTTGTGATATTTTTGGAGTTTCACTCTTGTTATGTAGACATCTCTTTTTCCTCAATTGAAAATGGTTTCCTGGTCTAATGATGGTCCATTTAATAATGATCATAATATTAATTTTCATAAAAAAATTGGCACTACTAACTTAATTTGCCTGTATTTAATGACATATCAGGAAGATTTGCTTGTATTTAATGCCAATTAACTTCATACTATTATGTTAACCTCTCGGCTTATACGTCCCTCTCGAGTGGAAATCTTGAAGAAAATTGCAAGTAGGAAACACCCACACATCCCATTCACACATCAACAAAATCAATTCAGTGATAATAATAAAAAAATAAAACATCACACAACATATATATAATTACATAGAGGGACTGAGTTCCACGAGAACAAATGAAAATAGAGGTGTTCACGGGTAGAATTTGACCCGACCCGACCCGGACCCGATTCCATTCGTCCGATTTTGATCGGATCGAGTCGGGTCAGCCCTCTTTGGAGGGATAAAGAGGGCTGACCCGATCCAACCCGATCCGAACGGGTCAAGTGATTGGGTTTACCCGACCACCATTTTTTTATTTTTTTTATCTTTTCTATTATTTAATATAAAAAATATGATATAATATTATTTTAAAAGCAAAAAATAATTTGTTAAACATCTATATATTATTTTACACATTTAAAATCTTTTATTTAAATATTTTTAAATTTTAGTACAAAATATAAGCTGAAAAATAAAAAAAGTCGGATCTTTCGTGTCGGGTCGGCTCAACTCGAGTCAGAAAATTCCGACGCATACCGGCCTGAACCGGGTTGAAGCCGGGGGGTTCGTGGGTCGACCCGACCCGCTAAACGTCCCTAAATGGAAAAGTACAATAACAACAACAAAGTCTTATCCTACTAGGTGGGGTCGGCTACATGAATCATATGACGTCATTCCGCTCTATTAGTAATCAAACCTTTCGGCAAACTACAAAAGTACATACATGAAAAATGGAAATCCAAATTAAACATCAAGATCACATAAACTACAAAAACACTATAACTACAAACTAAAAACGGAAATAAAATACATAGAGAGAAATTTAGTAGCTTCTCAGCCATTTATTTTCCCCTATGTGTCTCATTTATCCCCCCCCCCCCCCCCCCCGTCATTCATTTTTATGTTCCTAATTTGCTCTTGGCATCTATTCATTATTCCTTTGGGATCTTTTCATGGAAGTAAAATAACCGTATACAAAAATTTCTAGAACTAAGAAAAAGAATATTAAGAAAATAACATTGTGCAATAAAAAGATGTAAAATTGTTTCACATGTAAAAGCATATTTAGAAGTATTCATCATCGGAAGAAATTAGTTAAGCAAGTATTTGTGATGACATTTGGAATTGATTACAATGGAAACTAATTAAAATTGATATTGGGAAATTAAACAGGATATATTGATTAATGACTATTTTATTCACGTATATATATATATATATATATATATATATATATATATTCGCGTATATCTTCATATGCCTGAATGCAAAGATACGTTCTCAATCGAACTCAATAATGGAGAAATTTAATGAATAAGATATGATATGCGTATTGCCACATGGACTAAATCATGCACCACAAGAAAAATGTTTTTTTAAATCCATTAAAAAATACACTTTGCGACGGATTTTCTAACGAAAACTATCCCTCATAAAAATAGTCGTCGCAAAATTTTTTTCACGATTCCAATTATGGAAAAACATTTCCACAGCCAGAACCGTGGGAACATTCCTACGGCTCGGTCCGTGGGAATTTGTCCCACGGTTGGGGCCGTGGAAGCTTTCCACAGCTTGGACTGTGGGAATATTTCTTACGTTTTAAGTCGTGGAAAATTTTTTTCACGGCTTATACCGTGGGGATTTACAGTTCGAGCCGTGAGAAAAGTTTCCTATGACTTGAATCATGACAAATTCTCACGAAAAATAATTCGTCGAAAAATTCGTCATAAATTGTGAAAGTTTTTTTATCGTGAGAAATTTTTCGTTAGAAAAAAACTTTTTTTCTTGTAGTGATGCGTTAATTTATCAACATATTAGATAACTAAAATTTCACGAAAAGCAAGATTGAACGAGAAAAAAAAATTAACACTAGGAGTGTAAGTAAGAATAAAAATAATTGAAAATATTATCCGTCCCAAAAAGTAAATGGAAAAAAAATCTTTTGGATTACTGTTAAAATTAGGGTAAGTTTATAGAAAACTAAGACCTCTTTTTACAATTAGCATCCAAATGAAATGACCGACCGATCCTAATTGAGAAAAGTTTATTAATATTTTTTTTTGGATTTAACATATTACTTAATTAAAAAAGAGGAAAAATCATGTAGCAATAACATAATTAATTTAGAGATCATGATATTATTATTATTATTATTATTATTATTATTATTATTATTATTATTATTATTATTATTATTATTATTATTATTATTATTATTATTTATTTGGATTTAAAAAAAAATTCATTGATCGATAAAGGTGACATATAGATCAAGTACACGCACAGCGTGCATGCATGTTACACAACTCAAGAGTTCGGAACAATGGAGAGATGCCGAACAAGGCCGGCCTGCCGGACGGCGATGAGTCGTGCACTACAACATGTTGGTGATGGCCAAGGCGATGGCGGACAGCTCCTTGGCGTCGGCGTCCTCCTGGGCCAGCGGCGACGGGATCTTGCCCTCGGAGAAGGACTCCTCGCAGGTGATGGGCATGTCGAGGGCCGCGCTCAGATACGTCTTGGCGTCGCCGTACCGGCCGGAGCGGATGCCGTCGATGGAGTCGCTCAGCGTGGGGATCAAGTCCCCGTACAGGTCCAGGCACGTCTCCAGGCACTCCTTCGCCCGGCCCTGCGGCCCCGCCTTCAGCAGGCCCTCGATCTTGGCCTTGGTGCTGGTTGCGTTGGCGGCCGTCAGGTTCGTGGCGATGACCGCCAGCCCCTTGTTGTCGGCCGTGCCGCTCGCCGGGTCCGACCTCAGGGCCGCCACGCAGAAGTCATACTGGATGTTGGGGTCGCCGCCCGCCGCGGCCTTGCACGTGTCCTCGACGGCGGCGTCGACGTGCAGGAGGAGGACGCCGGCGAGGGCGAGGAGGAGGCAAGCGGACCAGGACCTGCAGCTCATTTTTTGTTTACGTTAACTTTTGCTGCTTGGTGACTAATCAAACAAAGAACACAAGAACAAACCACAAATGTTTAGAGATGGATGGAAGAAGATTTTATAGATAGATTCGGATCTTGGTAATTAATTTGTGTTAATTAATTTAATGCAAATGAAATAATAGGAATTAGTGAAAATAAGACAATAAAATCAGTCATTAATACTTATAGTCATTTAATAGCCATCCTTTTTTTTAATAACAATAATAAGAAATATTCACCAATAAAACCCTAAATCAATCAATGAGTTAATTATCAACGGTTACAATCGTTTAATAGAGATGCCTTTTTAGTGATAACAATAATTAATAAATAATTTTTATATCAATATATAATCGATGATATATATTTATATATATATTCTTTCTTTAACAGCAACTTAATTAAGTTAGAAGATATTGACTCAAACTATTATGATGTACTCGAGTGTGAAAATTATTAATTAAGTTGAATTTTAATATTTTGCTATATATAATTCATAGTTGGATTGAATATTAGCAACTAGTCTTGAACTAATTTGATACAAATTACAATTGTGACGATACAATATATTATTTCCGTGTAATAAAATTTATAAAATTAAATGTTAGAATCCCATTGCAATATAGTCTAATATTTTCGAATACGTTTAATGTGGTGAATTATGTATTTATTGTTTCTATTTTTCAAACGTTATTCCGGCTCGAAAAAAATTAACACCATTTAATTACCAATGACTTGGTGTGCCATTTTTTAATTTCAGAAAGAGGAAAATGTATACGTATACTATTTGACCAAGATGTAAAACACTAAATTTACTGATTAAAGAGATTAATGTAGAACACCTTGAGCTATACGTCTTAGTGTAGAGTATTTATTTCTTATTTCTTAATTATATTAATAATTTTTATTTATTATTAAATTGATTATAGACTTCTCAGATAAAATAAAATATATTTTTGAATAATTTGATAAAAAAATATATCATTTAAAACTAAATAAATTACAATCATTGAACTAGTCATATTTGTTATCATGCGATCATAATTACCTTGATTTTAATCATCTTTATTATTTAACATATACTTTAAATTAATATATTACTATTTTAATAAATTCTTTATAAATAAAATTAGTGCTCTACACCATGTTCTACATATACATTTTCCTTCTTGTTAAATTAATATAATAATTATATATTAACTTAGAGTATATGTTAATAGTAAATATGATTAATATCAAGATCATTGAATTATCTGGTTATCATGATCAAGTCAATTTAACGAATATGATTAAATCTATAATTTATATAATCTTAGATTATACTATTTTACTCTCAAATTACCCCAATAAATAATTATTATGTTAAATAAATCATAAGAATAAACATTCTACAACAAGGTATAGATGGAGATACTCTACATGCTCATTAATCTCACCTAAAATTTATGTTGGTTTTCTTTAAAAAGAAAAGATTCGTCCCCAAATATATAGTGAGCCGAATTAATCTATCAAAAACTTGGGAGGAACTATTCCAAACGCAACCTTAGAATTCATGATACATTATTATTTATTTGGATTTCAAAATTTTCGTTGATCAATAAAGGTGACATACATATTCAGTACACACACAACTCAAGAGATCGGAATCAATGGAGAGGTGCCGGACAAGGACGGCCGCCGGGCCGGTCGTCGTCAATGACTCGTGCACTACAACATGTTGGTGATGGCCAAGGCGATGGCGGACAGCTCCTTTGTGTCGGCGTCCTCCTGGGCCAGCGGCGACGGGATCTTGCCCTCGGAGAAGGACTCCTCGCAATTGATGGGCATGTCGAGGGCCGCGCTCAGATATGTCTTGGCGTCGCCGTACCGGCCGGAGCGGATGCCGTCGATGGACTCGCTCAGCGTGGGGATCAAGTTCCCGTACAGGTCCAGGCACGTCTCCAGGCACGCCTTCGCCCGGCCCTGCGGCCCCCCCTTCAGCAGGCCCTCGATCTTGGCCTTGGCGCTGGTGGCGTTGGCGGCCGTCAGGCTCGTGGCGATGATCGCCAGCCCCTTGTTGTCGGCCGAGCCGCTCGCCGGGTCCGACGTCAGTGCCGCCACGCAGAAGTCATACTGGATGTTGGGGTCGCCGCCCGCCGCGGCCTTGCACGTGTCCTCGACGGCGGCGTCGACGTGCAGGAGGAGGACGCCGGCGAGGGCGAGGAGGAGGCAGGCGGACCAAGACCTGCAGCTCATCTTTGCTTACAGCTTACGTAACGTAACTTGGCTGCCTGGGGACTAATCAATCAAACGAAGTATTAGAAGAGCAAGCTACAAAAGTTGTGATATGGATGAAAGAAGTATTTATAGATGGATCTGGATCTCGGTAATCAATTTGAGATCTTAAGGTTCTGAAATAATAGATTCGTTATAAATTTATAATCCAGGAGAAAGATTACGATGCATGCATTCGATCGTATTTTGTGATTACATATATATTCACATGCATGCAACTAGCTAGCGATACGTATTTGTGTGTGCGTGTGTAATTTGATTCTTTTTCTCATTTTGATAATATTCAACCAAGAATGCGTTAATTAACGTAACCCTTGAAAGAATAGTTAATGTTTTTTTATTGGGCCTTAATTGATCCAATATTTGAACTATCATAACAGATTAAGAGCCTTTTTGTATCATATATTATTTACAGAAAGGTAGGAATCAGACGCAATATATTTTGGTCAGTCCTAATTAATTAAAAGGCTTCTATGTAACGCTCCGAAATTCGATCCAAACAAGTGATGAAATTTTCTCTTATTACAAAACTCTTCTTTCCTATGATCATATTGACCGGCCAAGGCGGTCAAGAATGGTGCCACGTAAGTGGAAGACTTAGAGAAATAAAATATACAATTTTTAAAATATAAGTGCAGAAGGTGAATAGATAATAGCCCATAAATTCGGATACATAGTGCGGAAGCTCGGTAACATAAATAAGAATAAGACGTCCATAGACCACACCATAATACAAAATGAACATAGGTCTCACGTACAACTCAATGACAAACACTACAAGAAAAATCATTATTTTCGATGGACTAAATCGTCGAAAATTGTGAATATATAATCCGTCGGAAAGAGAAGTTTGCGACAGATATTCCGATGGGAGTGAACCATCGAAAAATAGCTCATCACAAATATTATCTGACGGCTATAATAGAGCCGTCGCAACTTTCCATGGCTCGAGTTTCCACTAGTGGAGCTGTGGGAACTTCACAGGATTCAAACCGTGGGAACTTCCTATGGTAACTCTGGCCGTGGGAACCCACGGCTTAAATCGTGGGAAGGTGTTTCCCACGGCCTAAGCCATGGGAAAGTAATTTTTTACAAAAAATTAGTAAATTCAAAAAATTACATAAATTCAAAAAAATAATTATGAAAAATTTAATAAATTAAATAAATTCGAATACAAATATATTTTTGAAAAAAAATTAATTTTTGGGTTCATGATCATTGTCTCACGGATCATTTTCTTCATTTCTTTCCGTTGTCGCTACTCAAATGCTTGTTCTCGCTACTCATATTCTTGTCGAACCTCTTCTCAGACCTTTTGTTGGACTTTCGATAGTCGTTGTTCCGATATGTTATCAAATACTTGTCGCACATCTTGACTTCGATAATCGAATATTGATTTCCAGCCATATCCAATATCCGCATGACTAACGGAGGATCCGAGATCATAGATGCGCTCCTTCTTCACTCTAACATGATCCATCCATAATTGTCGAGAGGTCAATGGTGTGGCCCCCTCCTGTGTGACCTGTGTATGGTGCTTGGCTTCTTTTGCTTTATAACTCTCTTGTAAATTTATAAAGTGACATTTGTTAATTCATTTCTAATAAAAGCTACATTATGAAAGTATATTCTTACATATGTCTGTCGAGCAAATGATGAAACCCATTCGAATTTTTTTATGAGTTTTAAAAAAAATCTCATCTTCCATGGGCGTTTTACTTGTCTCTTTTTCCTACAATTAAAATAAAAGTTAGAACATTAAATTGATTAAATGAAATTACAAAGTTACAAATGTTTACCAGTATCATTGCAATTGTCTTAGCTTTTTCGCACTTGAATTTGTACGCCTCAATGGATCACTTAGCTAATAACTCGGTGCAAACTGCCTTTGAAATTCAATTGGGACGTTCTCCTGTAGCCCGTGCGTCCGACAACATCGAGCTCGAGCACTTAGAATTAAACGCCTTCCACATTTGCTATGTGTGCTCGGGGTCCCACCACAAGTCAGCCTTTAGGCTGCATTTGAATGGGAAGATTTCGCGAGAACATCGCGAAATGTTCCCAAACGCTAGGAACATAACACGTGACTTCCGCGGAAACATTTGGCGAAATCTTCACGCGGAAAGTTCTTGCCTTCGGCAAGAACATTCAACGCCGCAATCTTTGACTTTTTTTTAATTTCATCTATTTTTTTAATTATTTTATAATGTATGTGTATATAAGTTATAATATATTAATACATTGTTAGGGATATTATAAAATAATTTATTAAATGTTATTAATTAAAAACTATAAAATAATTAGTTCTAATAATTAATAAATATTTTATTAATTAAACTATTCAATTATTTTTTTAAAAATATATTATATTTGGATCTTAAAATGTACGTAAAGTGTAATATTTAAAATATTTAATCAAAATAAAAAAATAATATTAATAATATAACAATTTACGTAAATTATAATATTAATAATATATTCTTATTTACTATAATTTTATACCTCATAAAATAATAAATTATATTATTAGTTCTTACTTTTTATCCAAACACCCACTAAAACTTATCCATCACATCAATTTTTTAAATCCCCATCATTACACTTTTTCATCCAAACACCAACCTAAATTTTTCTATCACATCAATTAGTTCTCAAGAACAAAAGTTCTCTCAATATTCCCCATCCAAACGCAGCCTTAGAGAAAGACATTCGGATTAAAAATAAATAACAAAAAATTGCATTGTAAGCAATAAAGATGAAGATTATAACATGAAATTCTCTAATTAACATATGTCTTGTGGCATAAGAAATATCACTCCATGTAAGTCATGCCTCCGTGTACCATAGTCTAATTACCTTAGTGCAAGCAGACGGGTAAAACCTATAAAAACATTATAAGATAATTTTATATAAAATTATGTATTTGTTAAACATATACCAAATATATATATAGTCACTTAATTACCTGCAACTATCATATGGCAATAAATGTTTATTATACTAATTTCTCGATGTAGAAGCATAGATGGAGTCATCCAGCATTTGCGTCTCCATGTCAGAAAAGTCAGGCATCTGGGTCCCCATGTCCTCCGCTGAATCATCGTATGAAGGAGGGACTGGTGCAGCCTGACGCTCTATTATGTGAATCCCCTTAGGTCTAGGTATAATGGCCCTCTCTCCACCTACTTCTTTTTCTCTCTGAGTGGCTTTCTCTTTTCTCTTCCCTTTTCCCTTCTCTTGACCCTTCTTTTTCCTCTTACTTTTTCCTTTACCAAAATGAAACATTTAAAAAATAATAATAATTGCATAATAAATTAACTTATCACTGCACAATAAAAATATAATTGTATCACATTAACCTGAAATTCGACCACATCGTTTGTCGCATCTTCAGAAATTAAATCGTATGTATAACTCGAGAATCAATTTCTAATATCTGATGGCACTTTTGAAAAAGAATAAATTAATTTAAATTTATGTGAAATGCTAAATCTATTGAATAAAATAAAAACACTCATGATATGGTAAAGAATATGGATATGATTCACTCTCGTCAAGCAATCATTGGTCCAATGATTTGTGTGGAGACATCGTAAACTCTATTTGAAACAATTTGAAAAGCATAAATCATAACTAAACATGCTTGTGTCAATCCTACACGACCGTTACTAATTCATGCTTGTGTATTTCCCTAACAATCACATTACTTAAATTACTAAAGTAATCCAACAAGAACTAATTTAAATTAATGATGTAGATGACAAATAATAATAATTTGAAATTATTATCATGGCGGTGCACAATGGATCTGCCTGATCCGTCGTTCGAGGTCGTGACGGTTGAGAATAGTCGGATGTGGCCGTTCGAGGCCGTGATGGCCGAATGTGTCCGTTCGAGGCTGTGAATGTCTTGATGTGGCCGTTCGAGCCATGCACGGCTTGCCCCACGGCTCTAGTCATGGGAACTTTCCATGGCTGAAGTCGTGGGAAGGTGTTTCCTTGGGAACTTTCCCACGGCCAAAGCCATGGCAAATATTTTTCACGGCTCCGGTCGTGGGAACTTCCGATGATTTTGATAGAGCGAAATATTTGCGACGAGCAATTTTTTGATGGTTCTTTCATGTCGAAATATTCGTCGCAAACTTACCTTTACGTCGGATTTTTCATAATTTTCGACGGTTCAGGTCGTCGAAAATAACGATTTTTCTTGTAGTGATCGAATGTTAATAATGTAGTATAAATTATGTGTATTGATTTTTTTTAATATCACATAAATAAGAAAGACTATATAAGATCATATATAACTTGATTAAGATTAACTACACCAAGATAATTATTCAATGATAAGATGAAATGGTAAATTCATTAAGTAAGAGTGTAATTAAATGATAAGATACATATATTCATTGTGATGTTTGAACGAAATTAAGAGACATGTCTTGTTAATAATGTTTTGAATTCTATCTCAACTGAAAAGCCATTAGACCCTCAAAACACTCTGAAGTAAAATACGACCTTGCACTATAAGGATTTTGTTATTCAGTCAGTGAGCCTGTGAAGGATTAAGAGGGAGATACCCCCTGTAGATGGTGTGAATGGCGGAGCCCCCGGAGCCAAAATATTAGGTGAACTTTGTTTGTGATTTAAAATTAATTTATTTTCTTATCACGAGATATGTGTCCTATTTTTAGGAATGAATACAATGCCCTAGTCGGTATGTACATCAGAATTGCCTATATAAATTCCCTATGGATCCAAAAAGAAAACTATCTTATTTGTAATCCTCTTATATTTTTCATCTAATAAAATTTTGTGTCGCCTTAAATTTTCGATATTTCTCTCACACTGAAATTATAACACATCTAAATAAAATATTCATTAGTGATCAAATTTTAATTCAAACAAACTACTTAATGAGAGATATGCTAATTAGCAAAGTTATCAAGATCAAGATTATAAGATCGAATATTGTAAGATCGGATCAATGATCGTAAGATTCTACCTATTAATAAAATAAGCATATTTTAAAATAATATATATTTTTTGATAAATTTATCGCATCAAAATTTTAATTACACCTCATTAAGTTATTTTTTTATTGATTCTTAAGTCAAATTACATCAAAATATATTGAAAATGAAGAAAATATATCAAACTTCATCTAAATTAACTATTGATAATATATATAACTAAGATCTTACATATTTAAATATTTTTATTAATCGCATGAGATTTATAGAATCAAATATTTGATCATATTAAGATCTTACATATAATATATTTAAGACAAGATCGAGATAGATTAGTAATAATAAGATTATAAAATTGTAAGACATTAAGACGTAGATCCAAATCTTGACAAGGACAATGATGCTAACAATTGTGGGATATGATTCATATCTTCATAAGAGTTTGAAAATGTATGTTGATTTTACTATCGATCGATCATTGAATTTTACTATCTTCATAACAATTGTCGATTATTAATTTTACTATCGATAGATCATTGGTCCGAGTTGTGATTGCAAAATCGGATGATCCAAATCAACCTACACAACACACATAGATTATATTAAACGTTTGTGCTTAACTATAAAATTATATATTTGTTCGTATACGTGGCTGGAATTTTGTCCAGATTGAGTTTGTACCAAAGCTTTCAATTTACTCATTAGTATTTAAATCCCAATTAGATCCGGACTTGGTCATAAGAAATCAACAAAAAAAAAACTTTAGATTTTATTCAAAATTTAGCAACGTCATGTATTTATTCCCTATAGATTAAGTGAAGATTGTTAAACGCTGTTCAAGTACTGTATATAAAGTATAATTAAATTAATTATGCGATTAATTTTTTGGATATATGTATTAGACCACGTGCATTTCTCATGGAAGAGTGCTTAGTAAGCAACGCCCAATTAGTTCAAACACTGTGAAGAATTAAATAATAATTATCCTTGTTTTATTCTTTGTTGATGCTTCTTACATGCTGTTTATTATTATTTTTTCTGTTGTTTGGGTTAAAATACTAAATAAAAAATAGAGACTGCCATTATTATTAAATTAAATAATAATTATCAAATTTCAACTAGGAAATTTTGTTTTATGTTGATAATGTATTGTTGAATTATTTGCAACCATTTGTTTTTAGATGATTCAGTGGGTTGTGGCTATATATGCTCCGATAAAGTAATATCTCGTTAATCGAATCATGAAAGGAATAATTTAGTCTTTAAGATTCCTACAAAGCATTGGATTAGTCTTTATCAACAATGTAGTAGCCTTTTAAATACCCGTCGAAAATAATAATTTTTCTTGTAGCGAGCTCACTCTGAAAAAATAATTGGTAGTATAAACTCAATCTTATAATACAAAATTTACGAGATCATAAAAGATCAAGCTTTCAGACTTAACAATATGATTCTTTTGTAAGAATTAATTAGTGATAAATTTCATAATTGTTTTCCAGCTGTGTTCACTACCCCACTTCAAATTTCAAATATTGTTGTATAACGGGATGGCCATCAAACTGTCCTAATATTGGAACATTGCCCTTTTTTAATTGGTAATCCACAGTCTTAATAGTTGCTACTATTAATTAAAATGCAAATATTACTAATACATCATTGATTTCTCTGATCTTTATGTCAATTAAAACATTAAAAATTGTACGAAAATAAATTATTATGTGATGGATGTAATTTAAGAATTGAGTTAGAGGGCGACTGCAAAAGAGAATCCTAAGAAGTGATCATATAATTTTGAAGTAAGAAACACAACAACAAAAAATTATTTTGAATTTTGCTACATTTATATCACTTCATACAAAGATAGATGGATGTTACAGTGGTTGATTAGGAAGTGATGTTATCACTTCCAAACACGTGGGGTCAAACAAAAATCAACCACTCCAAGTAACCCGCAGGGCATGCATTTTAGTGATGTCACATATATCTTCACATAATCAAACTAATGTTGACATGATGAGGCAGAAATTAAAACCAACAATTATAGGCACCTTCTTGAGACTTTTGGACTTCAACATACTACAACAACAATAAAACCTTATCCCACTAGGTGGGGTCGGCTACATGGATCATACGACGTCATTCCGCTTCGTTGATTCATGTTCATGCGATTCGACAGAGTTTTACATTAATTGTCGGGGCCTAACACAATCCTCCTCATTTATCCGGGCTTGCGATCGGCTATAAAACATAGGCGAGTCATATGGGTTAAGAAAAAGGATGGTTTGAAAGTCCAAGCAATTGAATCAGATGGGTTAAGAAAAAGGATGGTTTGAAGGAAATATGAAGCATACCTCTTCTTAGTTCCATGTTCAATACAGACAAAGTTGGCATTGAAAGAGGGGTGGTTACTGGTACCTTCAATTTCAGAAAGTCGCTATATGAAGCAGGAAGTTCCTTCAAGTTCATGAACCAGCAAAATACTACAGTGATCACTTTGCTTGCTCACAAGTGCGACTAAAGACTTAATGATGCAACAGTATAATATATATATATATATATATATATATATATATATATATATATATATATATATATCGAGATTGTTTACACTTGGGATTGTAGAATCACAGATCTTAGCAGTCGAGCTTGTAATAAATATATGAAAATTCAGCTATATCTTAATGCAAAACTTAGAGGCTAATTGATCGATCAATTATCCAACACATTTTTTTTAACCAATTATCCAACAACAACAACAACAAAGCCTTATCCCACTAGGTGGGGTCGGCTACATGGATCATACGACACCTTCGTTGATCCATGTTCATAAGATTCGACAAAATTTTATGCTGACTGTCGGGGCCTAACACAACCCTCCTCCTTTATCCGGGCTTGGGACCGGCTATAAAATATAGGCGACACATTGCTAAATTTCAATTAGTTTAGCATTGACGTGACCTCTTCCTGTTGACACTAAAAGGTTTTTGTCCAAGTTGCAAAGTAGAATTTTTCTTGCACCCCGTGGACCATACACTGATGTGGCCTTGTTGTTGAAAGATTGATGCACAGCATGCAATGGAAGGGTAGGTAGGTGGATAGTTGCTTCCTTTGTGGACCCATGACTTACCTGCTATATATATAAATAAACATGTACATCACGTAGTCCCTTGTGGGGCAAGCCATATACATCTGTTATTGCATGCATAGACACTCATCTTACTCCTTTTATTCATTGGATTGAACTTTAATGGTGAAGCTTATTCTTAATTAGACAATGTTACCATCATCACCAGTGATCAATGCGTCTCACAATGGAGGAGAATATATAGCTACATATGCTGTAACTTCTATAATTTAATTTCTTCCAGCGGAAAAAAAATAGTGCTAATTAATATTAAGATAGGAATGAGCTTGCTCTAGGTGTACGCAAAACCCTAATTAATTATCATGAGTTATTAGACGTCTAGCTAAAGATTATTATATTGGTCGGAAGGAAACACAAGTATATATATATATATATATATATATATATATATATATATCAATGAAGTCAACATCATATATATCTAATTCTCTACGCAGAGCAGTTGAGAATCGCATTGGTATGATCAAGTTAATTAATTCGTATCTATATGCAGTCAATAACTTAATTGTTTATTGCCAAAGCAAGGGCAGTGAATGCACCTAATTTATAACTAATGACATGACTTTTGATGCCATTCATGAGTCCCAAAAGCAACTACAGTTGATAAAAAGAAGTACTCTAAAATATCGTTGCGAAAGAGAGAACCGAGCTGAAATAAATTATTGTCCGAAATGATTGAAAAGGAGGTCATAAGGTCAAACTTCATGAAATCACCAAGAGAAAATTTCATCTTATATAACTAGCATAATGTTCTCGTTTTACTTGGGAACTATTGAGCTGTATAATGCAAAGCCTTCATATCCTCTTGCTCATATATATCACCTGGTGCACATTTGTTCAGTGACTCTCCAATAATGGAGGTGACGAAGTCGTCCGTCCCATACGAGTATTAGAGTTGCTTACATAAATTACACGACGAATGAATTATTTTGTATTCTTATAATAGAGAGTTGCCGTTGCTCTAAAATGTAGTTCAATTTAGTATGAACCTCATAAATATCATATTTGTTTGTGCAATCTCTTTCTCCGTCTTTTCGTAATACATGGAATGACAACTTTCTAACAGGTTAATCTTCCACGCCTGTCTCTTTTAGATGGACAAAAAAAAATGTCTCCTTCAAGGTTTCAACCTCTCCATGTCATTCTCATGAAGCCACTTCTCTAACTAATTATTAGCAGTATTTTCAAATTAATTAGCGTACTGTTTGTTCCAGGGGTTCAACTAATTCGATCCTACCTCAAACGTTATGTGACGTGAGCCCTCCCCGTGAGTACTGCACCCAAACAAAGAACTTTGCTTCTCAAAGATGCATTAAAATCATTATTGATCGAGAAGGAGACAGAAGCAAAGTGGTAGCAATTTAATTAAGATGCACCTCAATTTCCACGCATGTACAGTATGTAAATGTGTACAATTTACATGAAATGAACAATGGAAAAGGAAAAAAAAAAGGAACACAAAGCTATAAAATATGTAACAGCCGTATGATTTTTACATCAGCATCAAATTGAAACTTTGTTCATTTGGTTGCTGTGACATGAATGCTAATTAAGGTATTCGTCTAAAACAATGGTCCTCTCCTTCATGGTGTGGTTTGTTCATGCACACTGCGTTGACTAATTCACTGTTTTCTCTTCTTGCTGCAAGCATGTATCTTTTTCTTTCTCTTGTCTGTTCTAATGGCCATCAAACCACGTCATTTGGCTGCAGCACAAATTTATAATACAATAAGTTTCATCAATTAAGAATACTTAATGAACAAGATGAAGTAATTAATTAATTTACTCTTCGATATCTTTCCAGCCGAGGTCACTGTCAGCAAGATCGTGTAAGCACAAGTCCTGATCCCAGTCCACGAAGGCTGCAGATGTTGGTGAGTCCTTGGACGGATTGCCGGAGTTGATGGGCTCCGTGACGTGCGCTGAATCGTCGGCGCCCTCGGGCGATGCTGAAGCCAGAGAAGGTGCAGCACTTGTGGCAGCAAGGACAAAGGAGGCAAAGGAGGTCGAGCTGCTGCTGCCCTTGCTGATCTCCGCGCCGGTATTTTCGTCCGAGTTGCATTTGCGACCTTCCGGGGCCGCATCCGGCGGCGTGCACGCGTTCAGAGGAAGGTCAGACCAAAAGGCAGCTGGCATACCGTTGATCTGGCATTCTTTTGTCGCTGTCGGGATCGCCGGACATGGCAATCCGAGGAGACCCATCAACTCCGCGTTCGGGGTCGTGCTCCTTGACAGGACCTGGACAAGATTCTGAAGCCTGAGCAAGTCCGCGGCGTCCGCAAGCAGCTTGATCACTGCGTGGTCCGCGAGATGGCCCGCGAAGCCGCCGCCGCCGGCGCTGAGCAAGTTGGGAAGGTTTCCGAGCAGATTGATATCAGTCCGAGCCTGATGCGTCACCGGGTCGATGCCACTCCGGAGGAGCTTCCTCCGGACATGGGTGTTCCAGTAGTTCTTGATCTCGTTGTCCGTCCGTCCGGGCAAATGCGCAGCGATCGACGACCACCTTCACGTACCACCACAATTTCACATGTACCGGGCGATCAGTACACGAATTAAACACGGGAAGCTGTAAGTAGAAGCTACAAATTCGATCTTTACTTATTGCCGAGGACGGAGTGGAGGCGGACGATGAGCTGCTCTTCTTCCTGCGAGAACCGCCCTCGTTTGATGTCCGGGCGCAGGTAGTTGGTCCAGCGGAGGCGGCAGCTCTTGCCGCAGCGGTTGAGTCCGGCGAGCTCCGGCAGGCGGCGCCAGCTGCCGTGCGCGCCATTGTTCTTCTCGATGTAGTCCCTGAGCTTCTTGTCCTCCTCCGGCGTCCACGGCCCCTTCTTGACGTCGACGTCCTTGCAGCACGGACTCCTCCCCATGATCGATCTATGCACGCACTGCTGCTTCCTATACGAATAATTTACGTGTTGAGTTAAGATCCTTCGTCGACGATGCATGCATGAACATGATGAAACTTACCCGTACGTGTTGCAGCACTGCGGAAGCCAAAGAACGTAATTAGAAGGAGAAGGTCCAATTAATTTGTGCGAGTATGCATGGAAGCTTTGTGTTGGCCTCTGCATGCAGTTGATCATATATGGTTTTTATAAGGATCGACCCGGTCGTAGTTATTAGCTATGAATACATCGTGATATGTGCTTGTGGACAAAGAATACGTAACATTAAATAAGATAAATAACTTGTAGACGCATATATATATGCATCTTTATTTAATTATTTTTAATTATGGAATCGAAGTTAGTACTGGTATCTCCTCAACACCGTTGTCCCTTTTATTCTTCCTAGTACTGGTTAGTAACTATTATTTCATTGACCATGAATGCATATATATATATATATATATATATATATATATATATATATAACAGAGAGAGAGAGAGATGAATTGTCTTCAGTAACCAAATTAATTGGATATGTAAATTCAGGTAGCGAGGATAATATAAAATTAAATATTATAAGAAAAGAATCAAAAGATAAAGATGCATATGATCAAGTAATAAGGTTTTTTTTTCTTTATCATTATGCATATTATTCGTTAATTTGGACCCCCGGCTACGTACCATGACTTGTCACATTTACTTAATAATTCTAAAACAGTCTTTTAGATACGGAATGGGGGACGGATTTGGAAGTACTTGATATGTAATTATATATAATCTATCTATCTGTCTAAACATGCATATATCACTACCACCCCACATGTATATTTTCCAAAGGCTTCATGCAAGCATATGTCAACGTCGCAATCTTTTATACGGTCTAGCTGATACCTTTTTAAGCTTTAAGTTTTATCCGGTTAAAGTATATATATATATAACTAATATTATGATCATTCAAACTTAATTTTAAGAACAAAGGGAAGGGTTATCAAAACCTACAAGTAATTAATGGTATATATGAATTGCATATATAGTTTGGTGCCTAGCCGCGGTTCATAATTAAGAATATAATTACGTATCCACCTTGACAATTAAAGAGAGCAGAATATATATAGAGTTAGGTATGGCATTGACACTTAGGAGTCAGTTTAATATATTATTTTATTATAATAATAATAATTGTGGTCTAGCAAAGCGAATGGTGCATATTGCCTCCAAGAGGAAGAAAACACACATGTTTCCCTGGTCCACACACAATTAACGAGTGCTGTCCCGGGGGCCGCAGTGTTAAGAACCTGACTTCTTCATATTCTCCACCATATATGGTGGAGAACATATATTGGAGCCACTTTAACAGACATGCACATATGTACAGTGTTGAAAGAATAAATCATTGCATATTATTATAACCAAGTTGCATATTATGAGCTATAGTAATTTAATTAAGCATTTGCCATGCATGCATGATGATGCTATAATATAATGTGTGTATATGTATGTATGTTTTTTAAGTAACTGATTCCTAGTTTTGTCGAGATACAAATGCATGGATGATTTAATATAAGCGAGTTACGGATTGGAATAATACATACATATCAAGGCCAAGAGTAGTGTTCATGCGGGTTAGCCCACAGAATGAAGTATAAAAGGACCACCTCGTATACCTACGTCATGACTCATACGTACGTACCACAAACCATGCATATTCATTCGTCGATCGAGGTACGTGACGTTTATTATATATTCAGTCTCTACATTATTATTATATTGTTCCCGTAAATATCTGCTTGAAATTTGTGTTATATATATTAATTATCATAAGGTTAGATGATTTCAATCACTTTTTTTCCCACATCAGTGTTTAAAAGATGAATTATCCCGGAGTAATTATCTGATCAGTTCTGAATCTAACTAATACTTAAAGAGAAATCGAACTCTAGCATCTATTTGAATTTTAACTTCAGTTGTACAGATATTTCTTCATGATTTTATGGTTTAAGAAATTAATTGATTATTTCGATATGTAGACTGACGGGAGATTGAGATATCTCTATAACGGCAAAGAAGAATCTAAAGTACATACTGATATGTTTTATAAACCTCATTCGTCGACCTGTCAACAGCACATATGAGACATTCAATGACTTCACTTGGACGCCATGCAAAGCTCAATTATGATTACCTTCGTCGACATCTAATTATTTATCTGCCTCTTTCTTCTCAAGTTCAATTCGTGCCTAAGGAAGCAACCATCTCTCTCTCTCTCTCTCTCTCTCTCTCTCTCTCTCTCTCTCTCTCTCTCTCTCTCTCTCTCTCTCTCACGCGCGCACACACACACTTTGTAGAGCAAAATTTCCTATGTATAACATGAAAATTTGTGCGTGCGTGTTGTGGAATAATATTAATTCAAGATGGATAATTCAAAACCTCAATGATCACAGTTACATGTGTAAAACGAGTAGAAGGATATAAAGAAGCAACAAAAGTATAGTGGTTGATAATACTATGCATGTAGTCTAATTCGCATATTTCAACAACTAATCCAAAGTATGATATATAACTAATTAATAGGTCACATCAATTGCCTTCGCTGTTAATCCAAAAGAAAAGAAAAAAAATGCACTCCTAAGCAACGAGAAAAGAAAAAAAGGTTCCATGATATGAAACTCGAATATGTGGACAATCATCATCATCATCATCAAGGAACAATGATTCCACCAATCTGAACTGATTCCGTTCGAGCTCAAGTGCATGTTTCATAATTTCTAGAAAAGGAGAGTGAAATAATAAGCATCCCCCTGCAGTTACAAATTAATTAACATTTGAATCATTTTTCATGTAAAATGCATAGTAAAGTGCTTTCTGCACGTCTTCGATCATCAACGACCCAACTCTTCCGGACTCTGTAAAGAATGAAGTGGGATAATACAGATGTGGGATGAACTGTCGATACATACTAATTGGTACAAATCAAGTGGTGTATGCGAGTTGCAATTCTGTTGTTAACAAAATGAAAAAACTGTTATCATCAGTATCGCTTTAATCATCCCTTGAAAAAAAAGAAAAGAAAAAGATTACAAAAAAAAGGAGGTTTAATTCTGCGGTAACAAGCCGAGATAGGAGACTATATACTAGGCAACTATACAAATAGACAGCCTGAAGCTTATGAAAAAAAGAAAAGTATGGTCAGATGAATCATGATATCCTGTTATGATAATCCATCAAAGATTGGTAGACAGGATGCCTTTCAACCCTCCAGCATAGACCACAGTTGAAAATTATGGTCAGATGAACCATGGTGGAAGCCCTGCGTCAAGGATATCAAAAGATGAGGTCCTTGAAAATTATGCAGCAAATGACTCGACCACATCCTGATATTTAAATTCCAGACCAGCATACAACTATAACTGTCATCTTCAAATCCAGCCAGAAATATCACACATCCATTCTGAACTAGTGCAGCATCCAATGAGCAATGTCATCTCGGAAAACACATTTCAATAGATCTCTTTTCTCAAATGTTGAAGCATGTGATGTGGAGTAGAATATGTTCCTATATTGATTACCCAAGTTGGTAAGTTTTGTTGGTGGTGTCATCATGGACGTTGATGGAAAGTAGTTTGTTCTAGTGTTCAAAGCAGTGAAAAGAACACGTCCTTTGGATCCCTCTTTTGAGGTATTGGCATTGCCCTTCTGTGCTCCATATTGGTGGGAACTAGCCACATGTTTGGGGATCTCCTTGTTACTCGCATTTCCCTGCTGTAGAGGAGGGCGTATCTGCGCAGATGGCTTCATGCGATGAAGCCAACGCAAGATCCAGTTCCCCAGGTTCCTACCAACTTCAATATCTCTCTGCTGAATGTTTTTATGAACCTTAACAGCTACATCAAATATACTGCGTGTTCGTCTACAAGAGGTAAAGAGACACAAAAGTCTGTTCAACGAAATTGATAAAAGAACAAGAGCAACAAGCTTAAACATTCTTCCAGAAGTAATCCATTTATAAATCATGAGGAAGCAATTCAACAGGCTGATGCATATGGTTATGCAGCAAGTATGGCGTCTTCTCAAAAACCATAGTAAAAGGATAATGCAACTTATAACTAATGCCCATCCAAAAGTGAGAAATTAAATGAGAGTCTTTCATATAGAATGACATCCTATTTGGATGATTATCCCACCACTTTAATTAAATGAGAGTAACTCACATGACCAAATAACTAATATGATATCCCCAGAATAAATTCATTGGGATAATTCTCCACCTTCTAGGAAAGAAAAAGGAAGGATTATCCACATATTCTTTCAAAAAGGTAAACTGGAAATTCAAATGATTTAGCCTGTTACAATGTTCTTAGAGAAACAATTGCATGCTCAGGATCAAACTAGCTATTAATAGTTTAGAAACATATATTACCAATAAAATGCATGTATGAAAATTAAAATATTACACATGTAATGCAAGATCAAGTGTCACCTATAAAAGAACGACACAAACGATAAAAGAGAAATTTATCCTCTGCTCAGTATTTAAATTTACTTGTAAATACCAAGGGCCATAAGCATACCGTTCTACGTTTTATGTACAATAACTACAGTTCTTTTTAGGTCTTATCTGAATGCATTATTTGGTTTTTTTTAACCACAACAAAGGCATCTGCAGCATAATTAAGATTAATTACAGAGATTCTTTTTGGTGTTAGCTTCAAACTTCATTAATGCAATAATGCTATCCTCTCCTATGACAATCAAAACTATAATAAGGGATACCCTACTTAGCTAAACAACAGCGAAAGGTGATATTAAATGTTCAACTTGATATATTCCTCATGCAGTGTGTTTGAAATATCTGTTAACGTTAATATGGGTTTCGGTCAATAACAGGTAGAGTACGGGTATGAAATTTAGAGTTAGCTCCAAACTTCATAAATGGTACCTATTTTGTGAGTAAAAATAATTACTAATCTAAACATCAGAAGATGCTAAATGGACATACCCCTCATGCATAATGTTATGATATATAATCAAGGGAATTTGTTTTCATGTTAGTCTCGGTTCCTATCAAGGAGTAGTATGAATATCAAGTATCCAATAAAGTACTTTAAAAAAATGTATCCAATAAAGTGTTGAAAGTTAAGGTTAGCTCCAAACTTCAATAATACGATCCTTTCTTGTGACAATTAAAACCAGAAGTAGGCATTTCCTACCAAGCTAAACAACAACAAAAGATAACAATGAATTCTCATGCAACATATCATAATGTATATAATCAGGGCAAACGATGTTCATATAAATGTGAATTTCCATCACGAGCAACAGGATAACAAAACTATAAAAGAACAATGGAATAAACTATAAAAGAGAAATTTAGTCCTCTGCCCAGACATTAAATTTGTATGTAAATACCAACTAGAGGCCATAAGCATACAGTTTTTACATTTTCTCTACATAACTACACTTCTTTTTAGGCTCTGTTTTAATATGCATAATTTGGTTTTTTTTGGAAGCATAATAAAGGCATCTGCTGCATAATTAAGATTAATTGCAGAGACTTTTTGGGGTTAGCTCCAAACTTCATTAATACTATTCTCTCTTTGACAATCAAAACTATAGGTAGAGATTCCAACAAAGCTAAACAATGAAGAAAAGTGATATTACATATTCAACTGGATCTTTCCTCATGCAGCATAGTTGAAATATTTCTTCACGCTAATATGGGTTTTGGTCGACGACAAGTAGAATTCAGGTTCGAAATTTAGACTTAGCTCCAAACTTGATTAATAGTATTTTTTTGTGAGAATAAAATTGTAGACATTTCTTATTAAGCTTAACAACAAAAAAGGACAAATGGATATATCCCTCATGCAGAATATTATGATATATAATCAGGGAAATTCCTCTCAAAACAATAATCACGGAAAATTGTACATCCCTCATGTGGAATATTATGATATATAATCAGGGGAAGTGTATTCACGTTAGTCTGGGTTCCTATCGAGGGGTGGTACAAATATCAAGTATCCAGTATGGGGTAAAAATTCAGAGTTAACTCCGAACTTCATTAATACTATCCTTTCTTGGCAATCAAAACCAGAACTAGGCATTTCCTAACAAGCTAAACAACAACAAAAGATAGTGAATTATCATGCAACATATCAAATATTAATCAGGGAATATCGTGTACATGTCAATGTAACTTTAGATCAACAACCAGTATAAATAGCAGGTGGTATACAACAACAACAAAGCCTTATCCCACTAGGTGAGGTCGGCTACATGGATCATCCGACGCCATTCCGCATTCGTTGATCCATGTTCATGCGATTCGACAGGGTTTTACGCTGGCTGTCGGGGTCTAACACAACCCTCCTCCTTTATCCGGACTTGGGACCGGCTATAAAACATAGGCGGAGTTATAAATAGCAGGTGGTATCTGTCCCAAATTTAGGTATTACTTCCAAATTTCATCAGGAATTTCTTCTTTTGGATAACTAAAGGACACCAAAAAATTATCATAAACATCCAACTGGATATTCCTCATGCAGCATATTATGATATAAAATCATGGTAAACATGGCCGTGATAGTCCAGAGCCCATACTAATATCCAGCATTTGTGGAATTTCACTTTTGCTGGGGCTCAGCTCATGTTTATAATAATTATAGTACCCTGAAATGGCATATCCTAAACATATATATTTGTTTTGCCAAATTTTGCTACGTTTTAACTGCTCTTCCATCTTTCCTGAGCATACACTCACTGATACTATCCCCTTAGGAGCACAAAGAATTAGCATTATAAAAGAATCAAGAAGAGACAGATCGCATATGGTCCCAGTTCACAATTACTAATTCAATAACAGCATTAACTCTAATCACATCACGACCTAATAAAAAAAAAACATGAGGCAAACTGATCAAGACGATGAAGGGAAAAATCCACGGATGCATCTAAGAAATTCCGCCTTGTGTCCATATGTTTCTGGATTACAAGAACGGGGAGAAGGGAAATAAAAAAGAGATAAAGAGGAATGTGAAAAGAGGAGTAGGGATTGAAACCGGTAGAGGAAATGGCGGATCCTGGGATGGTTGGGGCCGACGAGGCGGCGCTGGAGGCGAAGGGCGAGGCGGTAGGTGCGCTTCAGGCCAAGGAAGTAGGCGGTGATCGCCGTCATCTCCCACAGCACCATCGTCGTCTTCCTCCCTCTGCTCCCCTCGTTCCTTGTGCGGAGAGTAAGCGGTTCGCTGTTGCCTTCTTCGCTTCTCTCTTTCTTCGTTTTATTGTATTTTACTATTTACATTTTTCAGACGGTGGCAACGAGTTGGGCTAATTTTAAATATTAAGATGAAAATATTAAGATGACAATAATTTCACATGCACATTAAATTAAAATATTTTATTAAAAGTATAATTTCACATGCACATTAATTTCAGAGCGAGTTCTTATTCAGAGAAATAAATATATCTTTTTAAAAACATTGATAATGACGATGACCATTTTGCTTCCACGGCTCCAGAAAACAACAAATCAGTAGACCGAAAATTAATTACAGAATAATAAAAGAAATAAAGGGGTTCCAGAAAAAAATTGAAAAAACTCCGTTGCCGGGGATCGAACCCGGGTCACCCGCGTGACAGGCGGGAATACTCACCACTATTTAGTTATCATGCTTTCTCTGATGGAAATTCATTTCTTTTATTCTATTTATTGACAATTCTTTTTTTCGGTTTTTATTTTGAGAACCTCGGAAATTAAACTCAGGTCAATAGCTCCTGTATCTTTCAATTCTTATATTTTAAGTTTTTGACATTTGACAAGAATTATGGTAAATTTTGTGATTAAAAAATCTTAAAACGTCTGAAGTCGTAAATGCTGAAACACAGCAACCCATCTCAATTGTGTTCATCCAAGGAATCCAACCAAATAATTAGCCCCAGTGCTGTTGACGATAAAGCAGATGCTCTTTTTCAAGTTTGCAGCAAATGATCAATAGAAAAGCACAAATGAATCACCGTCTTTCTTTACCAAACCCCCAATTGCATTGTTCCCGAGTTTTCAAATAAAAAAACATGGTACAGAACAAGTGCAACACCTATGACCACCCTCCCAAGGGAGAACAAGAAGGGAAAATTTTCCTACAACACAACAATTATAATGCATATAATCTCTTTGTTAGGACACTCGGCCGGGTGAATCCTGGATAAGTGCACTGAATTGCTTGGAAGAATGATGATGAATGTGATAGCGCCCTCTGAAATACCATCGTCGATGAGAGATGATCATTTGTTGTGTTCTTGCTCAGTGACTTTCTCCTTGGTTTTCGATCCCACATCACTGGCAGCCTTGGCAACCTTACTGAAAGCACCAGTCACCCAAGTTGTTCCAGTCAATACATACCTGTTCTTCATGATTGCGGATCCAGCACTGCTAACCGTCTGCTCCGCTGCATTTAAGGCCGATTTTGTCTTCTCCGAGACGTGAAACTTCTGATCCATCTCTTTCACCTTTTCATTCATAGCTGAGGTGCCCACACTGATCTTGTCGCTCAACCCAATTTTTTTGTCAAGTGAAACAACTTTGGCGCTGGCAGTGGATGTGAGTCGATGCTTCTCATCAAAAGATTTGGCTTTGTTGACAGCATCTTTGCCCAAGATAAAGCCCTTGGCAAGCATAGAGCTGACAATATCTTCAGCCTTCTGAACAGCAGATTCACCACCACTACTTGGTTTAGCTTCGTTTTGCTGAAGAAAACAGTTAAATTTGATGAATATATCAGCTAACCTAAGTTAAGAAAAAAGTAGAAGGCAAAGTGAAGGAAAAAAATTCAGATACCTACCGGAGGAGTAACAGCAGATGGGGGCAAATGATAATCTGGAGCTGGTACAACGATGACAGAGAGATCGACTATGGTGGCACCCTATATATATAGTGTAAATATAAGGAAATTAGAGAGCATTGCAAAGATCACAACTATAGATACATGGTTATGACAAACAGTTAAAAGGACATATTACATCTTGTTTCTAAAACTTTTGGAACACATGCAATCAGAATTGTAGACGGTGATAATATTAAACCAGAAAATACAAGACAAGGAGTAATCAAAAGCAATAGCTATGAGCATGCAATTAAAAAAAGATTCAAGACATTGACGAACCGAAAGTAGAAGGGCAGTTTCTGCTCCTTGTGAATCTTTGAAGGTGACATAAGCAATCTGAGACCACTCATCAGCACTGCTAAGTGCAAACAACAGATAATAAGCATAGGCCGATATGGGTTGTTAAAAACTTTTGAAAGAAAATTCCAGTATACATGTTGCCACAACCTTTGCATCTCAACATATTCAATGTCCCCAGAGAAAGAAAAGAACTCTTTAATATCTTGAACTGATGCCCCTAGTGAGACATTGGTGACCTTCACCGTCTTAACCTGCAACGGTAAATAAAAGCTTCCCCTTGTGAGGTTTCCCAGGCAACAATTTATGCAGAAACCAAAACTACGTTGAGTTTCATTATCATCAAAGTTTTATGTAGAAGTGTTCCGGGAAGAAATGTTCAACAACAAAAAATTAAGAGTAGGGGAGATTTTAGATAAAGGAAACAACATTAACTATATAATGTTCAATAATATTTTTGAGCATAATATAATGTTCAATAATATTTTACCAAATCACATCTGGGTGTCAACTCCCAACTAGGATTAAATCCCAAAATGACTAAATTATCAACAAATGTAGCTCCAAAGTCTAAATAGTGGGATCATCATGTTCTTTTTTTTTTTACTTTTCGCACTTAGATACAAGAAAAGAAACAAAAATATTAATTGCAAAGACTATAATTGAACAATAAATTGAATTCAACTCATTTTGGAATCATAAAAGGAAGGGTAGCATAAAATTCAGATATCGGACATCATTGATACGTGATTGGTGGTCAATTAACATGCTCAATCAGTCAGAACTTAGAAGCTCCGGCTACTTATATGCATAAAGAAAAAATACAAGCAATAAGCACCATGTGGATAATCAGAACATTTAGATTACACAAATTTGCAATTAAAGAAGCAGGTGCATTAATGTTGTGCTCCGTTTTTTTCTAGGACTACGGATTCCATCAAAAAGCTATGAAAGGAAAAGATCTACACCAGAATAATAAGTGAGGCAAGGGGAAAATATCTAATCAAATCACATCCCGTTGCCAACTCCCAAAGTAGGAACGAACTCCACGCAATCTTAATTGTTGCATCCTTTTACAACTTTTTTTTCAGTTTAGTTACAAGAAGATCAACAATATATTACTCTCCGACAGTATGATTGAACAATAAATGCATAGAAGATGTCGAATAAATCAGAAATCCACACGCATCTTTAGGTGAAATCACTTCAATTAGTTGAATCATCACGAATTAGAATAGACTAACTAGCTATCGAAGAACTAACCAAGCATGCAGATCCAAAGGTAACCCGCACACAGCAACAACAAAACAAATACATAATCCTACATACAGACAGCTAAAAATCACAGAAAAGAAAAAGGGATGGAGGGGAGGGTAGTCAATTCAAACGAATTCGAGAGAAAAGGCATCAGATCAAATCGAGTGCAGCGAGTTAGAGGAAGGGATCGAACGGGTAAGGAGACCTTGGGGGACGACATCGGAGCTCGCTCCTGCGTTGCGAAGGGGCGGCGCGATAGGAGCACGGCAAGAACCCTAGAAAGAAGCGACAGCGGCTGAGGCCACGAAGCGTCGATGTCGGAGAAGAAGAAGACCGCAGGCGCCTTTTATCTATTTTTCTATTTTTGAAATTATTTTATAAAATTCGAATCTTTAGAAGGTCGTCGCCGTCTCGTTGTTTGGGTCGCGCATTTGGACCGACGGCAGATCCGGTTGCAGCACATAGAAAGCGCAAAAAAAAACACCGCATATTAAGAGTTATGAATCCGTCGATCCGATCCGCTGGATCTCCTACCAACGACGGATTCTCGTGTCTCCTAGAAATCTGTGTATGCGGACGTAGAAGAGGCGGTGGGGGACGCACGGAAAACCGTGTTTCTTCTGTCCGAAGACTTTATTTTCACCCTTTTTTTTTCTTTTTGTTTTCAAATCTTCGATAAGAAGAAAACAAATCTTGTTCAATAATAGGAGCAAATTATAAGAATGATCTTAACTTTGACTCATTTTTAAATCCATTCTAAATTTACGTCTCTCATTTTTTTTTGTATGATTAATTCTTTTGACTGATAATAATGAGTTTCTCAATTGCTTTACATACGTGATCGACACATAAGCTATTTCTCTTATCCACGTCATTTTTTAAATTCGAAGCGTACCATCCAAACCTCAAAAATAACTTTATTACCAATAAGATGCATATATGAAAATTAAAATATTGCACATATAATGCTAATTAATTTTTCTAAAAATTTAATCCGTTAAAAAGAGCAACATTTTATATTCATAACAAAGTTTAGAGTTAGCTCCAAAGTTTATAAATGGTACCTTTTTTGTGAGTAAAAAAATTGCTAAGCTAAACATCAGAAGATGATAAATGGGCATACCCTTCACACATAATATTATGATATATAATCAGAGGAATTTGTGTTCATGTTAGTCTGGTTCCTATCGAGGAGTAGTATGAATATCAAGTATCTAATAAAGTGTTGAAAGTTAAGGTTAGCTCCAAACTTCAATAATACTATCCTTTCTTGTGACAATTAAAACCGGAAGTAGGCATTTCCGACCAAGCTTAACAACAACAAAAGATAACAATGAATTCTCATGCAACATATCATAATGTATATAATCAGGGCAAATGATGTTCATATAAATGTGAATTTCCAACACGAACAACAACAGGATAACAAATACTATAAAAGAACAATGGGATAAACTATAAAAGAGAAATTTAGTCTTACAGTTTTTCCATCATTAACTTTGTATGTAAATACCAACTAGAGGCCACAAGCATACAGTTTTTACATTTTCTATACATAACTACAGTTCTTCTTAGGCTCTGTTTGAATATGTGTAATTTGGTTTCTTTTGGAAGCACAATAAAGGCATCTGCTGCATAATTAAGACTAATTACATAGATTTTTTGGCATTAGCTCCAAACTTCATTAATACTATTCTCTCTTTTGACAATCAAAACTATAGGTAGAGATTCCAACAAAGCTAAACAACGAAGAAAAGTGATATTACGTATTCAACTGGATCTTTCCTCATGCAGCATATTATGATATAAAATCACGGTAAACATGGCCGTGATAGTCCAGACCCCATACTAATATCCAGCATTTGTGGAGATTCGCTTTTGGTGAGGCTCAGCTCATGTTTATAATAATTATAGTACCGTGAAATGGCATATCCTAAACACATTTGTTTTGCCAAATTTTGCTACGTTCTGCTCTTCCATCTTTCTGAGCATACACTCATTGGTACTATCCCTTTAGAGCGCAAAGAATTAGCATTATAAAAGAATTAAGAGTGCGTTCAGTGTATTGTCATTCAACATTATCTAACAATGTAGATTATCTCTTAGAAAAATTGCCACTTGTTAAATTGTCAATAATGTACATTACCTTGTTTAGTATGCATAAGTAATCTATCAGGCAATCCATATTAGTTATTTATAAGAAAATACAAATTTATGAGTTAATATACAATTTTTACCAATATACCCCTAATCAAAAGAATTATGTTTAGATATATAAATTAATCTTAACTTTATAAAACTAAATCATAAATATATATTCTCATCCATAAAATTAAAATTTATAAAATAATTAATATATTTTTAAAATATGATAATAATATAGTCATAATAATTATAATATTTATTTGATTAATTTTATAATTTATTTAATTATTATTATAATTTATTCAATGTTTTTATGTGGAAAATAAAATTTAAAATATTGTAACTTATGTGGTAATGTGAATTGCCTACCCTCCCATAAGCAATCTGCATTGCCACTTCATAGGCAATGTGAATTGTTTGAGCAATGCACATTATCCATTACATGTCACAAGTGAACAAGGTAATATGGTGTGCCCATATTCATTACCTGTCACAAGTGAATAAAGTAATATGGTGGGCCCAAGTATTACAACATTACTTGGTAATTTATAAAGATTATCTCTAAAGAAACGTCCTCTGGGAAGAAAAAAGATCTTTAATTTTCGACCATTGCTTACATATGATTTAAGTTCACAATTACTAATTCAATAACAGCATTTTCTCTAATCACAGCACAACCTAATCAAAGACAATTACAACTCCATGATATGTTAATACTAATGCTAATTCATTAAATCAAAAGTTGATTAATGTCATCACAGTAACTACTAATTTAATCGATGACAATAACTGACGACACTTCCCTCCTCAGAATTTGAACCCGGAACTCTAACCTCCGGGCATCCTTCAGCTCAAAGACAACGCCGTCGCCCAACTTGAGATCGTGCTCCTCGGCGAAGTCCTTCCAACCCCCACAGAACCTCCCCATGTCTCCGTAGTACACCACGATGTTGCTCCTACGCCGGCTCGCGCTGTTGCTGCACACGAGCGTAACTTCCTGTCGGTTGGCGGGGAGGTACTTCAGAAAATTCTTAGGGATGGTCTACGCAACGATACAATTTATGAAGTTAATGTTCTTTAAGATGATGTTGGATCGTAAGGTGAAGTGATGAAAAGTCATATATTTACCACTTGAAATGGTCTTTCTATGTTGGATTTCACCATTGTCAAGGCAAAGAATGGAACTCCTAACATTGGAAGGATTTCTGAAGGTCGCGACGTCGCAGTGCGGGATGAGATAGCCCCTGCAATAAAGTAGCTACTTCAATGCAACAAAAAATTTTATGTATAAATAAGAAGAGATGTAATGTTCCATATTTATATACCAGGAGCGGGGTTTCTGCGACCTTGTGCTGCCATAATATTTTTTTTTCTTGGATGTCTGCACAACGCAAAGTATGAGTGTCAACTCCCAAATATGTTTAAATTCCACGGTGACTAAATTATGAACAAATATAATTCCGACTAGTTATATGCAGGAAAAGAATATACATGCAAAATGCCTGAAATACACAGTACTGAGCAAAAGAAACTCGACAGGTCGCAACAATTGGATGTCAGATGTCGAACATGCTTCAACAGACGCCCCCTCAAATTTTTACAGAAGTTCAACTGAACACCATGACAACTTGAAGAAGTATCTCGGCGTCGACAGAACAGCTCGTCAAGGCTGCAGAAAAACACTCGTCGAAGCTACAGATTGTTGCAGATGTTGAAGTGGCAGATGCGCACGACAACGAGAAACAATCAGCAACTTGAAGAATGCCACGCAGGGAAAACAGATAACGCCGATGAAGCGCCGATAACGGCAAACGGAGATGAAGCTACAAACAATGGCAACAATGCCTGAAGAAAATCCAAACGCTTGCCGATAATGGCCGAACGTCGGTAAATCACGGAGGTTAAGCTCCCGAAATAAACGTCGAACGCCCAGGACTGTCGTTGACCAAGGAGAAACCGACGACCTGAGGCGATCATCGGAAGGGAATTGAGAAGGTCCGGTAGTTGACAACGACACCGACCAAAATCTAGTCGCCGATAAAGACGATGGCAAGAAAACGAAGGTTTCGCTCCAAACGGAAACTCAAATCCGACGAGTCGAGATCGAGCGGCAACAGGATGGAGACGAAGCTCCGAAATCCGACGATATGAAGAAGACATGAGTGACAAACATGATGACCACTGTAAAATGGAGAAAAAACACCAAAAACCGACAACGATAAAGATGTCGGAGATAAAAACGATGACTTACACAGTGAAGAGGAGACGAAGCTCCGAAAGAAACCCCAAAAAGGGATGAAATCCGATGAACGCCGGAGACAGGATCGGTGTCGCCGGACTGAAAAAAGAACAGATCCGAGCAACCACCAAAAGAAAACACAAGAGGAAAAATGACAACATGGAACGTGGCCGAAAGAGCAGAGGTGGACGAGAAAATTGCCAAGAGGAACTTCGATCTGAGAGGCAAAAAATGAAAAAACGGAAGGGTAAAAAGAAACAGGTAAAGAACGAAAAACACCGACGAGCCGTGAAGCAGTGTACACGAACTCTAACCATGTTAAAAACGAGCTCCCTGTGCTGCTCACCGGAAAGAAGTTGCCGGAGGATTGGAAACCGGGGGATTCAGAGCTTACAATCCGCTCGTAGCTTCTCTGGTTTGGCGATGGAGAAAGGGTTTAGAAACGTCTTCTTTATAGCCGAGCTTTCAATTCAAAGCAGCGATGACATGGAGTAAATGGATAATACGGAACCAGCAAAAGCAACTGGCAAGGAAGCTCAAAATGGCGGATGCCAATCCTGCAGCAGTGTACCAAAAAGATATGCCAGCAGCTCTCACGAGTCCCAATAAAATGTGTGTACGATGAAAATCAACTTTTAAGTGCTCGGATAGATGGATACATCAAAAAAAAGTTTTTTTGTCTTCATTGAACTCGATCTCTCTCTCTCTCTCGTGCCAGGGATGTCTTTAGGAGCCGCTGTTTGAGGTGTGTAATGCATTTAAATGAACAGGTTTTTTTATCAATGAAGAACTGATAATGGATTTTGGTGTAACTCATGACACCAATTTCGAGATCTTCCTCATAATCTCCTCATCATTTGTATCAGGACGATATTTAACTTTTAAATAAAAAAATGAACTGATAATTATGTGTATTCCAAATGCATGTGAATGATTCCGGAATACTTTGCAGTGTACCAAAAGATATGCCTGCAAAATGATACGGCAGCAGAAGAGATGTGAGAGATGAGGAAGAAATGAAAATATATAATTCATGACAGATGCGAACCGTACGAAAAATAAAAATTTGCAGTGTGCCTCTTTAAGACAACAGATACCAAAAGAACGTTAATGAAAACTGCAAAAAGTATTGCTGTCGGAACTGCAAAATGATGCTTTTTTACTATTAGCTCGATATGAAAAGTATACAATTTTTTAAAGTATAACGATGGTATGATTCTCGCTTTGGGTGCGAGAGGTCCCGAGTTCGATTCTCGGAATGCCCCTTTTTTTTGAAACATTATTCAAACTGCTGCGGCATTGTTTTAAGAAGTTTGTTTCCATCGATGACCGCTGGTAGAGAAGGAACCGCTGCTCTCAGAATGGATTTGCGGCAATTGTTTTCATACAAATTGTGATTTAAGAAGGTTGTCTGATGACAGTGAGGATCGATGATGTTGCAGGGCAATGAGGAAATCGTTTTTCGTTAAATTTATTTAGCAACAAAAGCTGTTGCAGGTTACAAATGCAACTTCTGGGTTCATTTCGAAATATTCTGCGGAAACAAAGCGAGAAAACAAAGCTGGAAAAAGCGAGATCACTCTTGTTCTTCCTCATCATCCTCTTCCTGGAACCTGATGTGTTTGCCTTGCGGCAGGGGCATGCCCTTCAACACCGACACCCGCTTCACTTCCTCTTCGCCTGCGATCTCTTCATCATCGCTGTCGTAGACGAACCGCGTGTGCTTCCCGGCGGCCTCCTCCAGCAACGACACCTTCTTCATCCCCTCGCACAGGACGTCGAACCATTCTTCTTTTTCCTCCTCTTCTTCCTCCTCCTCCACATCTTCTTCGTCCTCTCCGACGTAATAGCCGACTTGTTCTACTTCTTCTTCCCCGTCGTCGTCGTCTTCGTCGTCCAGTTTGGTGCTACAATTGACTTGAAGCGACCACGCAGAAGAGCAGCTGCCGTCGGACGAGTCGCAGGCTTCCGGCTTCTTGGGCGAGTCGAACTGTAAGGCACGAGTGATCATGGCAGCACCGTCCACTTGGTGACCGCTAGGCTCTTGTTCCTCCTGAACCAGAACGGCATTACCCTTGAGAAGAAGAAACATTTCAGAATTACTCAACAAAACGCAGGGGTTGTGTATCATACCTTCGCTGATCTGAACTCCACTTCATGCCTGCCATGGTGCAGCAGCACAGTCTCGCACATGAGTGCATCCTCTTCCTTAAGGACGGGCGTGTTCGCCGGGGTCGGCGCAAGGAGCTGCGCCGGCGACCTCAAGTGACTGATCAAGGCCCGGAACGCGGGGCAGTACTGCTCGCCGGGCGGCGGGGGCGCACCCACGACGAGCTCAGTTTCCTCCTCGACCTTCTGCAGGAGGAACTTCACCTGCTTCCTCAGCAGCGCCTCTCCGGACCCGGGGGTCCTGGCGACGGCCGCGGTTGCTGCCTTGGCATTCGCCGCCGGCGGGGCCGAGGTAGGCGTCGCCGCCTTGTCGGCGAAGCTGCCAACCTTGAGGCCCACCACCGGCGAGTCGTTCGTGATGTCGAGGAGCGCGGACCTCTCCGGTGCTTCCTCCTGCCTGCTCTTCGTCCCTGCAAGCGGCGTCGAACATTAGTCGAATCCGAATCGGAGGAGCTGCAACGGATCGACAGAATTAAGACTTACGGGCTTGCGACCTCGTGGCTCTCCTCATGGACGACGGCGTTTCCATTGGAATCAAAGGAGCGCTTTTGCCGCAGCGGAATGATGAAGGAGATGAGCGCGTTGCAGAGCGGAAGATTTAATTGGAGGGGACGGGGAGAAGAAAAGGGAGGCCAAATTTATAAGGCGTCTGTGGACAGTGGACTCTGAGAGGAGGCCATGAACAAGACAACGGTAATATGACCGTTGTGGAGGGAGGGCTTCTCTGTGTGTGCGCGCGTGAGAGAGAGAGAGAGAGGTCAGACGTTTCCTTTTTTATTTTATTTTAGTTTATCTCACTTTCTCTCTCCTCTTTGGCTAGCCTTCTTTCCTAACACGAAAACTAGCCGTTGGAGATTTTTATAATTAATGGGGGATATTTACTTTCTTTCTTTTTCATTCGTTTGCTTTGCATAAATGGAGGGTAATTTATTTCCCCCTGCCAGGTGTTTTATTTTATTTTAATTTTTATTTGCTGGCGCATGTATTAACTTCCTAAATATTCGGGTTCAAAAATAATTTGAGACGGAAGTGTTACAGCAAATTATCTCTGTCTCTCTCTCTCCTATTCATGCAGTTGTCACTAGAAAAACACAATAAACGTGTCCTTAAATTGAAATGTAATAGATTAGGAAAGAAAACTACTATATAAAATTCAATTTACTACTATTTATTAGGAGAGGCATTTTCTAAAGGTTTTAAGTCGTACAGGTTTTTCGATTAAAAAAATAGGCTCGATATTTTTTATAAAAAAATAAAAGCTAATAGATAATGATTCTGCCTTAGCATTGTTTGGTAGTCCTGTTAATATAAGAAAATAATAAATTAAAAATTACTAAAAGATAAGTTTAATTTGTAAATAAAAAGATAAGAGTTTATTGGAATAACTCGATGGTAGAATTGTGGCAAGAAGTTATTGGGTGTCGGTAGTTAAGTTTGATTCTTAGAAGGATTTACTCCTTCCATCTCAACTTCGGCTTACTCAAGTGTTACTAATTCTGAACACCGATGAATTTCGACGAAAAAAAAAGATTGAAGTTATTTTTATGAACTTGAATGCATATAACTAAAAATCATTATTCTATTAACAACAATAACTTCATAGGTGATGCTCAATTAATTATTCTAGATCAACCCACGTCAAAGTCTATTTGTTTATAGTAAAATAAATTAGGATTTAACGGGGTGCTCCCAACTTAGTGGGTAGCTTCCTACTCCTAATTTCCAACCGTGGGATATCTCATCTACATTGGATGTACGTGTGGTTTTTCAGTCGTTCAATTTGTGCGTGATGGCTATAGATTCAAGCTGCTTTATTATTATTTTTCACTCTCTCGCCTCCCGATGCTTCGTCTTCCTATGTTGCTTCCAGTTGATGTGGGACAGCGCGCAGCGAACTCAAACTTCTTCAACTTCTTGTCGCCATCCTGCTTTCAATCATCGGGAAGACCTTGTCTCCCCATGTCGTCGGGGGTTCCCTAACCCATGTTGTTCACGTGCCGGAGGAGACGAGTCGAGATAATAGGAGAGGAGAGGATATAGACCCATCATCTTCCCCATCGCCGCCATATTCATGAGTCACCGCCGCCCGAACAAGACCTCGACTCTGTGCTCTGCACCTCATCGATGCCTTCTCCATGAGCCGCTCTCATCACCGCCGCATTCTCCGCGAGTCACCACCCACTTCACAGGTCGTCTCTCTCTCTCTCTCTCTCTCTCTCTCTCTCTCTCTCTCTCTCTCTCTCTCTCTCTCTCTCTCTCTCTCTCTCTCTCTCTCTCTCTCTCTCTCTCTCTCTCTCTCTCTCTCTCTCTCTCTCTCTCTCTCTCTCTGGCTGCATTTTTTTCCTTCAAGGGTTGTCCAATGGATGGAAAATTAGGATGACAAATCCAATGGATGGAAAATTGGGAGCACCCCATTAAATCCAATAAACTAACATGCTACTAGATGTGTAGGACAAAAAAATGTTATTTGTCTAATAAAAAGTTTTTTTAAAGATTGCATGTCAATTAATTTTTTTCATAATATGTTTTTTTTTTCTTCTACGCATTTTAATTCAAAATATCGGATAAATTACGTCAAATACCCTCAATCTTTGATCGTCTTCCCAGTGCTACCATCTAACTTTGTTTTGTAATAACACTGCCCCTTCATCTTTTAATTTGTTTCACCAAATGCCCTTTTCACCGTCGATCGTATGTTTTCCGATTTCATAGCTTATGTGGCACTGACGCGACATCTTCTCTCTTCTCCACATAAGTCTTTACTGACGTGACAATATTTAAAAAATAAAAATAAAAAAATGACAGAAGAAGAGGGTGTCTCCCCTCCCTCTGCGACCATCATCGATGGTCACCGAAGGGGGTCTCCTTTCTTTGCTGGCGCAGAGAAGGAGGGGGTGTCGCCCCTCCTTTTGCGCTGACAAAGAAAGGAGGGGTCTCCTTTCTCTGCCAACGTGCACCGAAGGGCGACGGGAAAGAGGGGTGTTGTCGCCCCCCTCTTTGCGACCTCACGCCAGAGGTTGCGGAGGGGGGTCGTCGCCCACTCATTCTTTCCCTGCGTCAATGCTAGCATGGGGAAAGAGGGCATCAGGCGAGGAGGTGGAGTTCGAAAGCACGAAGGCGAGGCCAAAATCGGGGTTCGTGTTGATCTCCGGGAGTATGGAGAAGACGAAAGACGAGGATAAGGAGGAGAGGATGTCGGCGCCTCCAGAGGTCCCGAACATTCGTAGATGGGTCGAGTAGAAGGCGTGGACGATGGAGTAGCAGCTGGACTCGTTGATGATGTGAAGGACGGAGGAGTTCACGCGGGCGTCGCTATCGAGGATGAGGTCGGAAGAGACGACTGCGAAGGAGTCGAAGAGGAAGTCGACGGCCAAGGAAGGAGAAGAGAACAAGAGCAGCAACAATAGCGAGTGGGTGACCATGCAAGTAGTCAAATTGCAGTCCATCATCTTCATGTTGCTTCGCTCCGCTCGACGGACACGGTGAAAGAGGGGGGTGATGGCACCCGCCTATGATCTTGCGCCAGAGATCATAGAGCGGGCGGCCTTCGCCCCCCTCTTTCCTCGCGTCGACACTAGCGCAGGGAAAGAACGAGTCGACGTCGACCCCCCCCCCTTCCGCGACATCCGGTGTGAGGTCGTAGAGAGAAGGGGGTCATCGTCCCCACCTCTTTCACCGTGCCGACGTCGACGCAGGGCGCAAAGTCACAAAGAAGGGGGCCGTCGCTCCCCTCTTCCCCTATTGCCCTTCGGCAGAGAAAGGAGGCCTCCCTCCTTTCTTTCATTACTAAAAAAACGATGATCGTCGGTAATGCAATTATCGATGATTTTTCAGTCGGAATCGATCCGTCGAAAAAATGCTCGTCGCAAATTGATTTGCAACGGTCGAAAAAGAATTCGTCGGAAATATCGACGATCAGAACCGTCGAAAAAGTCCCGGCGGTTCGAACCATCGAAAGTTTCCGACGGTTGCAACCGCCAAAAAAGGTCGACGGTTCGAACCGTCGAAAGTTTTCGACGGTCGCAACTGTCGAAACTTCCGACGGTCGTTGTAACTGTCGATCTTTCGGCGGTCGCAACCGTCGCAAAGAATTTTTTAATTATAAAAAAATTAGCGGCCGGATCGAGCTGCGGCCAGCTCCGGCCGCGGCCAAATCCGGCCGCCAGGCGACGGATCCGACCGCTGGGGGCCGGATCCAGCCCGAAGCGGCCGCCTAGCGGTCCGGGCCAAAGAGAGAGAGCCGGCGGGAGAGGGTCACCGACGGTCGATGACGTCCGGTCAGAGGCTCGCCGGCCGGGAGAGGGAGAGTGCCCGGCAGAGGGAGAGAGAGAGAGGAGTGGAGGGTGAGAGAGGAGAGGAGAGAATATATATTGAATTTCGAACGACCATAAAGCAGGAAAATAGAAAAAAAGCAGGATAACGAAATTTATTTACCGACGGTTCTGACCGTCGGAAATGCATATATTAATTATTTTTAAATTTATCGACGGTTGTGACCGTCGCAAATATTTAATTGTAAAAATATTAATTATATGATATTATTATATATTTACCGACGGTTACGACCGTCAAAAATTAAGACGGATTTTGCGACGGATGGATATCCGTCGGAAATATCGACATTCCTAACCGTCGAAAAATGAAATAATAATATAAAAAATTACATAATTTATTTTTTTCATTTCCGACGGTCGTAACCGTCGAAAAATCTGTCAAAAAAATAAATAATAATATAACAAATTACATAAATTAATTTTTTTTATTTCCGACGGTCATAACCATCGAAAATCCGTCAGAAATTACGACGGATGGATATCCGTCGAAAATATCGACGTTCCTAATCGTCGAAAAAATTAAATAATAATATAAATCATTTCTGACGGTCATAACCGTCAAAAAATCCGTCTGAAATGAAATCGTCGAAAAATCCGTCATAAATTGTGACGAATTTCGAACCATCGGAAATTATCCGTCGAAAAATCGTGATTTTCTTGTAGTGTTTGTCGGCACCCGCAGAGAAGGAGGGTGCCTCACCCCCCTCCAACCACTATTGGTGGTCACGGAGGGAGGGCGACGTCCCATCCTTCTCTCTTTTACATGATATTTTTTATTTATTTATTTAATTTTTTTAATGTTGTCACGTTAGTAAATGTTTATATGGAGAAGAGAGAAGATGTCGCGTTAGCACCATTAGCTATGCAACTAGAAATGAACGATCGACAATGAAAAGAGCATTCAGTGCAATGGGTTAAAAGATGAAAAGCATTCGTGTTATAAATTAAAGTTCGAGGACAATGATGACCAAACAACTTTTGAAGGATATATTTGGTATAATTTTTATCAAGCGTTGACCAAACAATTTTTTAAGAACATTTGATGTAATTTTTTCCACATACTCTTTTATTATCTTCCGTGTATACTTACTATTTTCTCTTTTAATCTCATTTTCCTTTTCTTTCCACTTTCACTTTCGTTCTTTGATTTTTTTATGTTTTTTTTCATATTTTCTTTCCCTTTTTAGTCTTACCTCTTTCTTATCGTTTCAGATCCATCTTTTCTCTTCCGTAAAGCAATTAATATTGTTACTTAAAAACTATAAAATATCATTTAACAAAAAGATCAACAAGCAAAACGGAAATATCAACTTTAATACCTATAAACTACTACAACTTTGTATCTCTTTTCATTTTCATCGCATTTCAATCTCCTTGTGCAGATTATCATATATTATATAATGCTAAATGTATTTTTAAATATTTAATTATCATTATTTTAAATTCTTAACAATACCATACATATTGTAATAATCATTAATATATTATTTCAAAGTCGCTCTAATCATTTGCAGTACTAATTAGCTATATATTTAACAATTACGGCGTGGTTTAAATAATGTATAATTATGATTTTGTTTGCATCACAGTTAATATTTTAACTTGGGTGCCATGTCAAGTATACGTAACGGCATTTAGTTAAGAAATTAATCTTAAATAAAACTTTTGATCCAGATTATATCATATATTATAGGGTCATTAATTAAAAAATTACAATGAAAGTAATTACTTTATAACTAAAGTTCTTTTAAAAAAAACTAAAGAAACTATTTTTTTTTAATAGAATTGGTTAAGCAGATAATAGTTGATCAACAAATTAACACATGAATTTATACTTCTTCAATTTTTTTTCTGTATATTTATATTTTATGTATGACATAAGCACACGAATTTGTTTGGTGGATCCAAGAACATTATGTCAAGGCAAAGCGCCTCAAACAGAGCACCACATCGTTTTAATGCTGCTACGTTAATTAGCAGTCATACGTCAAATGCTGCATTGCTTCGACAATCTCCATCAGTTCCGACTCCATGCATGCAACGAGCGAACTCACATATCTGCCTGGCCCTCCGACTGCGCAGGCGTGATCGGGAACCTGCTCCGGTGGCGCTTTATGCGCCGGTGGCGGTTGCCGAACCGCAGCATGTGCCCGGTCTCGCTCAGCTTCGCCTTCTGGGACTCCACGATCTCGCACTCCGGCAGCGCCTCCGGGTACCGCACCCTGTCGTAGCAGTAGGAGTAGCTCATGTAGCGCTCCCGGAACGCGCCCATCGCCCGGCGCCGCTGGGGCGTCATCTCCGCGAGGCCGGTGGCCGCGAGCTCGGCGTCGGCTGCGGCGCAGTCCTGGCCGATGCTGACCTGCTGGATGGGTTCCAGGCGGCAGCCGAGGAGCGCCAGGTCCTTGTACTCCGACACGAACGGCGCGTACTTGTACATGACCCTGTACTTGCCGCCGGCGGTCGCCCAGGTGGACGCGTCCCAGATCGTGGCGTACAGCGACATGGGCTTCAGCGGGTAGTCGGCGCCCATCTCCTCCGACCTCCTGACCTCCCTTATCGGCGTGTCATCGATGTAGAATCTGCACGAACAGCAAAAATCCCATTAGCACGCACGCAGTTCTACACTTCATTCGTTTAATGCAAGATTTAAGCTCAGACAAAGGCTACTAAATCCATTTAGCAAATCTATTAGCTCTTGGCACTGTTCATACGCGCATGTTACAGTGGCCGGCCGCATGAGGACATGGGCGCAGTGCTGGACAGCACCAACACGCATAACACTCCATTATTGCCCTTCTGCAGCGCGCAGAGATCAGAGCAACCTCAGATGGTCAACTTTTGATCATTCGCTACAACCTGGAAGGCAGAGAAGACGTGTAGCTCGCAGGAGCGCCAGCGAGGAGGCGCTCGTGTGGTCAAACAAAGCATCGAGCACGGAGATCGACAACTGATGAATTTTGTTCGTTCTACACGAACTATGTTACATTACAATAAACATTATTCAAAAATCTTGTGCTGAGTGGAAGTGGCTCAATTAGTATTTCTTTAACCATCACCATGCAGTACAGCTACGAGCAGTGCAACTCAATGATAAAATGGAACCATTGCTCGATCTTTATATATATATATATATATATATATATATATATATATTCCAACTTGCATGATCAAGTGCAGAATATCATATATTATCTACGATTTTGACTAAGTAATGAAACGGAACGGCATGATTGAGCAAATTAAGGAAGGATTGCAGAGGGGGGCTTACATGATTTTGTGGGCGGTCCAGAGGATGGAGTAGCGGTGGAACTCGGCGGTGGGGTCGAAGGGGAGGTAGTAGCGCTCCTCCCGGCCGCGGTACGTGCTGCCGTTGCCGTAGACGTTGGTCTGCACCCTCCACTCCTTGCCGCGGATGTTGCCCAGGAACTCGAAGTCGAGCTCGTCGTGCGTCTTCTGGAACACGTCGCCGTTGGACGTCTGCATGCGCCGTTTCCGGCCGGTCGGTGCGACAAAGAAAATGTCAAATTATGAATCCGGCACGAATGTGCTCAAAATTTCGCTGTACTTATGGTCGCACTGTGAATTGCAGCGAACGGATCGTGCAACATGGAGAACTCATTAAGTCAACTAGCAATTGGGATATTAATAATACATTTTGCTTGCCATCGCTACATTTCTTCTTAGCAATCATTCTTTCGTTGTTTCTATATATATAATATTATATTCATGATATGATGAGACAATTAAAATATTTCATCCACCAAAAGGAGGAGAACGTGTGAAAGAAAAATGGGTCGACAAAAGCGGCGCGTTTCTCGCTCTGCGTGGAAAAACAACATAACAAACAAAAGCCTCCCGTTTGAAACTGCACCACGCATGCAATGTGCAGAAGAAGAAAAAGGAGGAGGAGAGCACAAAATTGAATATGTTTGATAAATGCATTGGCTAACGAGTGCAGTAATATGAAATCGGAACGAGAATGATATATGACTGACATAGAAGGCCACGACGATTCCGGCAGAGTAATCGGCCGGAAGCTTGATGGATGCGCTGAAGAATCCATGGTTGTACATGCCGGAGGATATGAAGCCAGAGCCTGCATACGGCACACGTAACGCTCGATAAGTAGGAATTAATTCCACGGAGGGCAACTCCCGGAGAGGGGGTGTGGGATCAGGAGTTGACGTTACCGGAGGAGCGGTCGAGGATCAGCTGTACGCTCCGGTCGTCCGGGGCGCGGACGATGTTGTGCTCGCCGAACAGCGGCACGTATCCCTCGTTGAAGGCGATGGTCGTCACATTCACGCCGGCGGCGGATGCGACGGGAGAGAGGACGACGGCGACGTGAAGAAGGAATGCCGACACAAGCGGCGCGAGGGCTCCCGTCTGTCTGCCCATGTCGTCCCTGTCTCTTATTTCTGTCTCTCTCTCTCTCTCTCTCAGTTGTTTGGAAGGCCTTCTCTCCTCCCTGCTGAAGAGGAAGAGGAGGGATCGATGAGAAAATATGTTGAGACCTTCGTGCTCCGCTTTATACACAGAAAGGGAGAGGGGAGAGAGAGAAAGAGAGAGAGGAGAGAGAAAGATGGAGGTGGTGCGTTTGGTAATGGGAGGAGGAGACGAAGAGATGGAGTTGTGTTGGCCTTTTGCATGCCAAAATTAGGGGAGGGAGGAGGAATGGCATGAATAACGGAATTGCCATCATTTCGGACCTCCATATTAATATTTTTTTTTCTTCTTGTTCTTCTTTCCTTTGGAAGTCTGCTTTCACTAATATTAAGAATTTAAGATGGTTGTTGATAGTAAATGAATTATTAATGCAATAATTATACTGAAAAAATAATTAAAGATGTATTTTTTTTATTAATTACCATGTTCAAACGATTGGAGAAAGAAATAAGAGGAAATTTTAAAAAAAGTTGATAAGGACGAAAATAAGAAAAAAGGAAAGAAATTCCACCAAATTTGGAAAGAAAATGAATGACACCTTAAGACATCAATTAAATGATTAAAATATGTGGGAAATATGGAATAATAGAAGGAAATAGTTTTAAATGGATTTAATTTACCTTCATATAGCACTCTTTATTTGGATGAACGCGCATTTGGATCGTTAATTCGCTCATCAACAATTTAAATAAATAATATATTTAAATAATTATTTAATTATTTATCATATGAATAGTTGATTAGTAGATTAAAGATTCGGATGCGTTCAACATCCATTGAGAACCGGAGGATGCTTTGAAGATAATTAAATTCATTTAAAATAGGTTATGTCATTTTCTTTTTCTTTTCTTTTTTTCTTTTTCCCACAGCACCAACTGCTGTTTAATATTAAAAGTAGGATTCAAGGAAAAAATGGAATGCAAAATATGTTAGAAATTATGAAAATGGAAGCAAAATAAAAAATGATAAAAAAACTAAGAAAGCAAAAAAAGGAAATATGAACAAAAACGAGAGAAAAAAAAAGAAAAGATATTGAGAAAAGTAGAAAATAACAAAATACATAAAAAGAAAAAAAAAAGAAAATTGATACTTCAAGAGACATGTAAAAAGATTTAAATTAATTTTAAATCATGAACCAATTGACAATTAGGGCACAGTATGGCTTTAAGGAAAATCATAACATCATAAAAGAATGCTTATTTAAATTTCATTGTGCGCAAAAAGAAAATTGAATTTTTGAGTTTTTCTTGAATTTTGATTGTGTATGAAAAGAAGTAAATTTCTAAAGTTAAATATTTATTTGACTTCATGATAAAACAAAATATTTGCAGGAAAAAACTCTCGAATGAAGAGCCATAAATTCTTCATAATTGTACATATCATTTTGTTCAATATTTAGATTATTTTTCACTTTAAAAAACAAATATAAAACATAAGAAAAAGTATTGTTGGAAGAGAAAACACCTTATTGTCTGAAGTGATCATATGCTACCAAATTTGCTCTATACAAAAATATCTTGATATCATCTTCATAAAACTTTCCTATTTAATGATTTTCATTATTGGATGAGTTATAGAAATTCTGTTTTCCTTGCTATTAATATCTTGAATAATCATAAGTTTGAATAAAGAGCAACAAGGAAACATATTTCTATATATAGAAAAATAAATTATAGATTTTTAGGGTTCACTATTGAGCCGGCATTATCACATTTCCATCACATTTTTTATTTTATTTTCTATTAGTAATCAAATCCAAGCTCATGATAAAAGAAAATACACATTTAACAAACCTTCAACATTATTATGAGAGGCCACTCAACACACCTAATGCACAAAATATTTGCATTGTAAACACATGTTCATAAACAAAATTTGTTTTTGGATTTCGGCCTTTGTAGAAGTTTATGGATCCAAGCCCAATGTTCTTCGGGCCGAACTTTGATATCCTCTCTCTCTCTCTCTCTCTCTCTCTCTCTCTCTCTCTCTCTCTCTCTCTCTCTCTCTCTCTCTCTCTCTCTCTCTCTCTCTCTCTCTCTCTCTCTGTGTGTGTGTGTGCGTGTGTGTAAAGCAAAGGCTATTTCTTTTACTTAATTACTCACTTTTCTTGTATAATATTAAATATTAATCAACAAGTTGGCCTCGTTTTGGTCAGTCTTTTTAGATTTGAGGAATATATTGCGATACTTATAGCTTGTCATGTCTACTTATGCAAGAATTAAGCATAAAGCAGATGCAATAATATGTTCTTCCTTTTTATGCCTTTTAATCTTTCCACTTTTTTTTATCTTATTTGTTAAAACACCTCTTATGATAGTTAAGGAAGAATAAAACCTATGATACTCAACAATGTGCATTTTTTTTTCACGTTTCCTAGTTTAGTGCTTTGGTCATGTTTCTGATTGTAGCATTTTAATGCACGTCCTAAACACCTTAAATGCAACATTTAACTCATGGAATTAATGTACCTTCATAATACATTTCGATTTCGAGGAAAATTGAGTGCATCTCAATTTTTTATTCACGGAATGAATAAACTACATCATTTAAAATATCAATTATCTCAATCGTTGATCAATGAATCAATAGTTGAAATGCACTCAACATCCCTCCAAAACGAAAAATATTATAAAAGTACATTATATATATATATATATATATATATATATTGCGTTTGTCCAATTCACTACTGAAACGAGTGATTTGGCATTCAGAGGAGGTGATCCTATGAGGAGGACATCAACAACGCAGCGCCTCTCCCTATCACATTCGTCGGCCAATCACAATTGCTCTTGCCCGCGAAGGAGGTCGCCGGAACAACGCCTCTCCCTCTCGCCAGTCAATCTCATCCCATACATTGAAGTAGTAGTGTACTTAAATCCGATGGTTGTGCATATATTTTTTTATGGATGCATCAAAATATTTTTCACATACATATATATATATATATATATATATGATTTTTTTTTGCTTACCATAAACTTTTTTCGCATTTACTATCGACTTTTAAATTTTTCACAGATCTCCTTTGAATTATGTCGCTTTTTCCACTTAGACTCATCCATCAACATCTGTTAAATTTGCATTTTTAATTATGAAATAACCAAAATATCCTTAAAACTTAAAATAATACGTAATAATAAATATAAAGCATCGCCCCTGCCATCTCGCCGACGGGTCCTAGGAGGGGACGTCACGTGATCTCCTCTCCCAGCCTCCGGTTGACGAGCTCCAGCAGCGGCCTCTTAGTGATCTAACAACTTCTTCACCAAGAGCACCTCTAGCCTTCTTCATCAGGAGCACCTCCGGCCGCTGGAAGGGGCGAGCCCCTCTTCCATTCTCCTCGTCTGCGTGGAGGGGGGAGGGATCATCCCCTTCCATAACTTCTTAATTAATCAAATTGACCAAACAAATTAACCATTACCTGGACCGAACAAATTGGTTCAGTTCGGTGATTCACCATTTTAACTAAAAATTAAAAACTAAAAGATGTTATTATAAAAGTCACAAAAACTATAAATATATTAAAGTAAAAATTAAATATGTTTTCAAAATAAGAGTTAAATATTAAATTTTAACAAGGTAATTCGATAAAAATATTAAATAATTAGGATACAAATGGAGTTAACCAAAAAACATATAAATCCATATAATGCAATAAATTTTTTACAACAAAATACTGCAAAAAATACATAAAAATTAAATATCAATTAATTTGATTTTTAACCGAATTTTTGGTTAACCGACCGAGTGGATTCGGTTAATAAATTTGTTATTCGTTAATCGAACCAAAATTGAATCGAATAATTCGATTTGGTTAATTAGTTAAAAATCCTATCGGTTAATCACAATTAGTGGAGAAATGATTAATTGTGCTCAACCCTAGCAAACTCGCTTGTCGGCAAGGTCGCGAGGGAGGTGAGGCCCTCCTTCTTCTCGTCGGCACACGGGAGGTCAGCGAAAAAACCTATATATATATATATATATCTGTGCGCGCGCGCATATATATGTATATATATGTATATATTATTTTTAGAGGAAATGACTCTACGTCATTAAAATTTTATCCAACTATGATAAACTATTTAAGAGAACACCAAGACATTAAACCGATATATATATATATATGTTATATTCCCAATTTATTAATTTATTGATTAGTAAGCCCAAATTCTTGAGTTGTAATTGGTGAGTGCACGCGCGGTGGGTATAATTACATGATGGCCGGGAATATGATGATTGGACTGATGGATATATAATATGCTCACAACAATCATGATCTAATTTTCACCTTTTTTAAAACTTTTTGGGCTCGACGGCAAAGTTAATTAGGACGGAGGATTTAATTAAGTTTTTGCATAGCTCGGATTGGAATAAAGAACGACTGCAATAGTAGACCCAACTCTATTTAACATTAATTCGGATTTTTCTTGAACTTTCTTTTTGCACATTTAAGATATTGTTATGAACATTATATTTAAAATAAGACAAGTTACATTAAAAAAACATATTTTTGTTATATATCAGGTGACTTGATCTCGGGTCTAATTTGGCTCGATTTAGACCTGATTGATTTTTTTTCTCAAAAAAATATGAAAGCAGTAAAAAAGAATGTGTGAAATGGAATAAAAAAAGAAGTTTTTATTCGTTATCAATTTCTCATTTATAGTATTAAAATGGAATCTTTTATGACTACGATTGACACTACAAGAGGAAATTGCGTATTTCCAGCCATGAGTTTAAGCAACATTCTTCGCATTTTTTTACGAAATTTGTGACGAAAAAATAAATATCCTTTTATATGGGTAAAACATCTCTCGCTGGTAAGCACCATTCATCGGTATTTCATTAACGACTATTGTCGTCGGTAGTATGGACGGAGAGGACAAATGCTAATAGAAAAAAATATTCTATAACAATATTGTCATAAAGATTAATATTTTACTATTAAAGTTTCTAACATATGGACATCCGTCAGTAATTTCGACAATTGCGACCATCAAATTTAAAATTTTAATAAAATATATTACAATATTCTATAATAAAATTCGATCCCAACCCTTCTTTCGTCTCCCCTCTCTATCACTCTCTCCTCTCTCAACCTCTCCCTCTGTCTATCTCTCTCTCTCACACGCACACACATTCTTCATCTCCCTCTCTCACTCTCTCCATCTCTCTTGCATGTGACTCCGACAAACTCCAGCTCCAATGGTCCCTCTTCTTCCTCACTATGGCACAATACTCCCTCTCTATCTTTCTCTCATCAGTATCTTGATCTCTCTCGCCCTCTCCCTTTCTCTCGTTCTCTCTCTCCCTCTCCCTCGCCCTCTCTCTCCTCTCCCTCTTTTCCCACTTGTGTCCATGTTAGGAAACCAATAGCTAATAGTCCGATGTGGCCGCTAACCCATGGATCCAATCGCTTGCAGTCAGATTCAATTGTCTAGTGGCGGCTTCGGCCATTAATCAATTGTTGGATAGTTTGCTGTCCAACGGACAAATTTTTTTTTAAAAAAATTGACAAATAAAATCATCAGAAATTTGGAAGGATGTATGCCCCTCGAAAGTCCTGACGGGGTCACCCATCGGAATTTTTTATGGACGCCCCATATTGGAAGTTCTGATGGGTAACTGTTGTTTGAAGGGCGCCCATCCTTCAAAACTTTTGACGACTTTAGTCCCGTCGAAAGTTTGGTTTAGTCCCGCTGAAGTTCCGAAGGGCACATGCTCGGTCGTTGAAATTTCCAACAAGTGTTGCCCATCGAAAGTACCGACGAGAGCACTCGTTGAATCTTTTGAAGGGTGCATATTCTTAAAAACTTTCTACGAGTTAGTCTTGTCGAAAGTTTCGAAGGATGTTTTTGTGACGACTCATAAAAAATAATGACAGTTTGAATGCGTCAATCGAAAAATCATTTCCGATGAGCGTTTTCTCAATGACTTCGTCCCGTCGGATAATCCGTCGAAAATTAAAATTTTGGGCGTATTTCATGAGATTTTTGACGAATTTGACCATCAAAATTTAAAAAATATTATATTGTGAATTCCTTTATAATTATTATTTATGAACATTATTTTGTCTTTTAAATAATATGAAAAGGAACGCTCTTATTTCCTCTTTTTATTGTTCACAATGGAATATTTTATGGTGATAATTATGTTCGCTAACATAGTAAAATGATGGCTTAGTAAACTTAAGTATCTCTTTCCTGCGAAAAAAAAAAATATATATTGCCATAAGAATTTTCCACTTTCTAAAAGAGAGAAAATGCTAGTAACGGAAATAGAAGTATTAGTTATACATTTTTTTAGCTCATAAATATGACTTTATGTACTAATACTTTATCTACAATCTCTCGATCAGACGGCTGCTTAATTTTGGCCTCCCCTATTTTCTATTCTTGAACAAAATATTTTTTTCGGTCATGGTCAGTGACTCATCGGTGTTCGGAACTATTAGCACCCGACTAATTGAGTATTCAGTCTTACTTTATAAATTTGCTTTCATTTTTTTCTTTTTATATATTATTGTTATGTACGAAGACTCCTCAATAGTTCACTGGAGTGACAGCTTACCTAAACAAGTGAATATGGTACCAGGAATAGCAAAAGAGGACGATGCACAATGGATATGAATATTGATTCCCAATAATATATATTCTTTGTAAGAAAAAAAACTGTTTTTTGTTTACAATATTTATCATTTACACACACACAAGCTAAAATAATACTACAACTTAATCAAAATATAAATAACTTAACCAGGATTTATTTGGTAAGGTCAAAGTTAATATTGTGGATTTAATGATTAGGTATTAACTGATAATGATTTTATCATGGGATATATGGAGGTGCAAACATGCATTTTTCTCTTTTATCATTAAGATGAATTGAAGTGTGTGATAAATATAACTGTTGAAAAAATTAATAACTAGGAGAATTGATATACAGATATGAATAGAAAAATTATCTGATTATATGCATAAGATTTTTTTATCATTATAACATCATAACTAGTTTCATTTATTTGTCTGAATATTTAAAAATATTATTTAAACATAAAAATGAAGCAAATATCAATTAATAGAGAATAAAATATAAAAAAGAAATTCATGTTTTGATAAGACAAAAAATAGAAGTAAAATATTTAAAAGTGGAATATTATTTTTTTATATGAGAAGAAAAGAGCATATTTGAATACATCTTCCACCACAATGGAGATAGCCTAAGTGTTTAGATGACAAATTGTAAACTCTATTACAAAACTTTTGGAATGGTGCAAGAGTGTGAAAAAGAAGGAAATATTATCTTTATTTATGAAAATTAATCTCTAGTTCTATTTCTTGATATACTATTTTTTTTCTAAACAAAGCACAACTTTATGTCATATTCTTAATGTGTTGTCATAAAGCACATCCATATATCCCATGATAAAATCAATCATTCTACAGGTAAAAAATGAATTTTTTTTTTGTCTTCCATTCATGCATAACAATTTGTCAATCTAATTCCATCTTGGGTCTCTCCAAAGGCATATGATAATGAAAAACAAACATAGCACATTAAATGCAATTTTATTTTATCTTAGGGTGATAAAATCTATATATTGTGTAGCTACCTCTCTTCTTAACCTTAGAATCAGACATGACCTAGTGGCATCAACTTCTATATATCATCTCTGGAAAATAGAATTGGTCAATGAATGGCTTTAAAATATCAAAATTAATCAACTCTCAGAATTAACACAATGTCTTTGCCTAAGACTCTAAAGTCTAAGCAATTTAATTAGCACTAGTGCCTATGCACACACACATGTGGACTTCATCATTCCAACGTTCCTACATATCATTAATTCTGTGGAACACTCGGTGAGCTTGTTTTATTGCTATTATTAATATTTTATTTGTTCCATTTTTTTTTATTCTTTTGATGAATCTAATTATAGTTTTCTACTTGGTAACATGAAAGCACCACTCTCCTACCGTTGGGATCCCCCATGCTAACCTCATGAATATATAATGTATCATTGTTGGAATCTTGTGTGCCTTTTTCTGGTGATTACATTATATTAGCTATAAATAGTGTGGGGAGAGGGACCTCTGGACAAGATGACAAGAATTAGAATATCTAGAACATGTACATGAAATAAATTAAAGAAATATATCTATATATACTGAGAGGTGAAGATGGTGCAGATGCATGTTTCATGTATTAGGTTTGATCTTATTCTATTGCTATTTGCTAGCTCCTGATTTAGGGCTTAATTAATCTTGACTGTTAAGGAGGGACTACCACTGTTAGAAGTTGAAGGGGGGGCCTCCTCCATTAATTATCACTGAGCACGTAGCACATCAATCTAAAATATTATATATTTTTTTGGCAGGCTCACTAAAAACGAGGAGACAACTAAGAAGGCATTTAAAGCTGTGAGGTCTTTCTTTCTTCCTCTCTAGTGGTGAGAAATTAACTCATTTTTGTATTGGATAAGAACCTTCCCCTGATACTGTTCTTGGACCCCATGCAGCATGCATGCAGCATGCCTGTGGAATGGTGTGGTGATCAATTTTGACTTAACCAGCTACAATGGATACATTATTCATGCATGCATGATTTCTTATGGCCTCATTCGAGTTCCAATAGTAGTACTATATGCCATTGTGTGAAAGATGAGTATGCAGCAAATTATACATAACAAGCATGCATATAGTAATGAAAACTTAATTCAAATATAAGTATGTCTCATATTATATATATATATATATATATATATATATATATATATATTAGTTGCTTATGCAATTTGTTATACTCTTGGGAACTAGAATTATCCCTGCACTCTAATTAGATCAAGAGGTAGTTCAACCACTAGTGAGATTATCCACTTCTTTATTATTACTTTATCTTTTATTTCACGTGCCTCCCATTTTATTGGAAAAACTCATTTATTATGAAAATGAAAAGAAACATATTATTATGATATTAACGAATAAAATTGTCAACTTTATGTTTTGTTGCAATGTTGTTTATTAGATAAAAAAAACCATAAACTTTCAATTTTTTTTATTAGGTCCAGCCTAAACTTTTTTTATTAGAAAAATATTATCCTTCTCATTTTTTTCTAATATTTTCCCTCATTATATCTTTAATAAAAATATTAAATATTATATTTGAATTCATTAAATAAGTGAAAGCACATATATATATAATCAATATTGTTTGTACCTAAAATACAACATGAATAGGAAAACAACATATATTTTTTTTATTTTATATAAGGCATTAATAGTCATTTTTTTCAACTAAGTTTTATATGAAAATTAATTTGTTTAATAAATATGTAAAGCACGTACATTGGTATAAATTTATAATGATGAAATTATAATGATTTGCTTTTAAGAAAAAAGTTGTACAAAAAAATATACGAATAGTATAGCATACATAGTGTACATTTATTAATATCAATTCACAACATAAAATTTAGCAAAAAGGATATTGTGTGGTTAAATATGAGAAAAAGTTGAAAATTGGTGTACCCCCATCCTCCCTCAAATAATAATAATAATAATAATAATAATAATAATAATAATAATAATAATAATAATAATAATAATAATAATAATAATAATAATAATAATAATAATAATAATAATAATAATAATAATAATAATAATAATAATAATAATAATAATACATAAAATTTAATGGAACGAAAGTTGCTGATTTCTTATCTAAACAAGCAAGTAAGCAACCCACCTATAAGTTGTGCCAATTCATTCCCTAATTAAATTTAACTAATTATTTACAAATAATAATCAAAAGTAATTTATCATTTTTTAAATACTCAAGTAATAGCCAGTCTAATTATGGAAACAAAACATTCTTGAAAAGTAAGTTCATTAGGGAAAAAAAATCTCACTTACAATTATGGCCAGACAACAAAGTGAATACATTAAAAGTCAAAATCTATAAAATTATACTGAGCATGTCCCACTAACATGAGACATAAAGTACAAGTGTATCCAAGTAAATCCTTCATATATATATTTGATGCACACATAATTTTAAAAAATATTTGGTGACACGTTAGCTTAGTTGCCATTATTTTTAGCATGACATACATCATTTTGTTAGCTTAATCATTTTACCTTCTTTCTAACAATATGAAAGCTTTAAGTGTTTGTTTATGGAGAATAGGGGGATGAAGCAATGAGGTGATTGCTAGGAACCACACTAAAAAAAAACATATTGTTGTGGGAATGAGGATATATAATAAATTGGACATAAATTCATTTGTGTGTGGTTCTTTTTCTCCGTGCTTAATATCCATAACACTTCCTTATGTTACAATGATGATAATGAATTGGGCATGACCATCAAGCTAATTGGGAAATAAATTTCAACTTCAAATAGAGAAATTGAATCAGATAGATGTCTATATGTTGATTCATGAAAGGTCCAACAACTGTTAAAAAAGAGGATAGTTCTCAAGCCACAGGGAAGAAAGAGAGGAGAATTAAATTATCAATTCTTATAGTCCTAGTTGTAGATAATTCTGGGAACTTTTTCGGCGAAAAAAAAATGTGTTCTTATATTTAGTTGGCTTGAAACATGAAGAATAATGAAGTTGGTTTTCTATCACCTAGCAGTACGGATTGCTTTGTAGCTATCAATCTCACCAAGAATGATGCATACATATATTTAATATTTTGTTAAAATCCATGATAGCTTGGAGGACAACAATGCTTTTGACAAATCGCATGATGATGAACCAAATAATGTGGACAACCTACCAATAATTTCATTTTAGGTATGTCAGCACAATTTTCTCATCACATTATTTTCATGGTTACAAGATCATATATTGCATCATCCAACCATATGCTCTTCTTAAAGATGCACCTTGTATTTATTATATCCAAAACCCATAATAATACTTTCAAATTAAGCATTCTAAACTAAGTCATTCATCTACCATTAACTATTCTCAAGCATGCTAATTGTATATAGATGCACACATATATAAATATATGCATTAGATAATTTTAGTGACATATATGGTTGCATATATTACATTGCTACCATTAAAGTCAAATTCTATTGAGTAGCTAACTAATTCAGATATTTATACAATAAGTTTGTAAACTATTAAGTTATATATATATATATATGCACACATATATAAATATATGCATTAGATAATTTTAGTGACATATATGGTTGCATATATTACATTGCTACCATTAAAGTCAAATTCTATTGAGTAGCTAACTAATTCAGATATTTATACAATAAGTTTGTAAACTATTAAGTTATATATATATATATATATATATATATATATATATATATATATATATGGTATATTAGGGTGCAATCATAATTTATGATTACACCGTGCAATCACATAGTTCAGGATTGTCAAATTGGTATCATTTTGATCCAATGGTTCCTTGTGTTTTGGATCGTCAAGTCAAAATATGAGACTGTACGGTACACATATTGTGAATGCATCTTAATATAACTCTCATTTTGCCGTCGGACCTTGACATGTGGTGCGGGATTTATTATTCGCGACACTAATGCAAGCTTCATTTCTGCAGGCGAATCATCATCTAATGAACGCTCTCCAGGTTGAGACTTTTGCTGTGCTCCTCGATCTTCGCGCTTGCTGGCAACGGGATTTCCGGCTGGTTGTCCTTGAATCTGACTCTTCTACTCTTGTTGATATCATCAGTGGCAAGCAAGACGCTCCTTGGCGCATCTGGACACTAATGAAAGAGATCCATCATCTTTTATCATTTTTGACCAGATAAATTATGTACATTGTTCTAGATCTTGTAATCAAGCTGCGGATTATCTCGCGAAACAGGCTAAATTCATCATGCATGATGTCTTTTGAAATATAGACCCCCCGCCGGATTTACATAGAATTTTGTACTGTGACCGTTCCGGTCTTACAATTTAATATATCGAACTTTTGTTTTAAATATATATATATGATTTTATTGCCTTTGTTTTACTATTACTGAATAACGTACATGCAAATAGTAGCATATTGATCAACAGTGTTTACATGTGGTGGTAGTATCTAATTAATTATAATTCTCAGCAGCATCTAATTAAAATTCTCCAGTTTTAAAACGCAACCCCCTAGAAAAGTACTGCAGCACAGGTGAGCAATGTTCACAAAACAAAGTGCAGAAGCAAGCTGCAAAGAGTTTGCAAGAAAGATGCATTTTCTGCATCACCAATGAGCTTGACATGGACACACTCACACACAGAGGCTCTGCTGGATAATGGGGGAATGATGGCCTCCTAGCTTTTCTAATTTATCCAGAAATGGGGTGAGGAGCTTTCTCGGAACAAGAAAAGGTGTAGGAGCAAAGCCATTGGAATAGAATTTCTTCTTCGTTTTGACAGGGTCAAAATCCAATGAGATTTGAGTGAAGGCAGAAAAGGGATCAAAGGAAAGGGTACAATTGTACAAAACAGCAACAACTAAACCCACACAGTTCTGGGCCTTCTGGCTGTGGCTGTGACTGAGGAGGCTCTGATGGTGGTGGAGGTGGAGGTGGAGGTGGAGGTGGTATCATATATATATAAAGTATAAAACCTCAACATTCCAAGGGCGTCTTTGTTTTAAACAATTTTTCCTTTGACTCAAAGAGAAATGCACAATGAAAATCTAGTCACCAGTGTGTGTATATTGTATATGGAAGTCCCTAAAGTCCATATATAAATACGTTTGTTTCTCTCTCCTCTCTCATTGATATATATATATATATACATATATATGTGCACATATGGGGACGCCCCTCTTTTTTTTTTCGGTAAGACGCCCCTCTTTAAGTGTCACTTTCCTGCACAAAGTACCCCCCCTCCTCCTCCTCCATAAACAGCTCAGGAAATAGCCCTTGTCCCCTCACAAACACTACAATTTTACCTCCTTGGCCTTTTTACCACCACCCTCTGCATGCTTACAATTCTCAGACACTCCCCCTATTCCATCTCCATCATCCATCAAAAGCATGTAATTGGCTTTATAACTACTCTCCCCCCCTCTAGTCCCACCACCAAAGCATTCCATTCCCCTTCCTCTACATCATAATACCTCACTCATCTCTCTCTCTCTCTCTCTCTCTTCCTCACACATATATTCACCCAGGGCGCATTGGTAGCTCACATAAGATAAACCAATACAGGAGGAAATGAAGAGTTGAAAGAGAAAATTCAAGCTGAAGAGAGCACCACAGCTGACAGAAGAAGAGCACCACAGCTGATAGTACTAGAAGAAGAAGAAGAAGAAGAAGAAGAAGAAGAAGAAGAAGAAGAAGAAGAGTTTGGAGATCCAAAGGTAGTTGGCTGGAAAAGATGGAGCTTTTCTCAGTACAGCCGGACTTATCGCTTCAAATCAGTCCACCTGCGGATCGTTCCGTCGCAGGAGCATCGGGTTGGAGGAAGGGAGATGATCAGAACATGGACTTAGGGTTTTGGAGGAGAGCTTTGGACAGCAGCAACAGCGGCAGCCATAGCATCAATATCCCCTCCGCCGCCAAGGCCGTCGCTGCTGCCGCCACGGTTGCCGACGCTGCCTTCGTCGACCTCTCCTTGGCGAGCCCGAGCAGCACCGCAGACTCCGCCGCGGCCCCGAGCGGCGTCGGCGGCGGCGGGGGGCTCCTGTTCCATAACCCCGCTCGCGGCCCTCATGCGCATCACCATCGCCACCTCCACTTCCACCACCACCACCCGCTGCTGCACGACGGCTACCACCAGCAGCACGACCTCGGCGTGCTGCGGCCCATCAGGGGAATTCCGGTCTACCAGCACTCGCCGAGTTCCTTTCCTTTAGTTCCCGGGCAGCGCCATGGCCAGCAGCAGCACCACCATCACCTGTGCGACTCCTCTTCCCCAGCCAATTTCGGTCCTTTCGGAGCAACGACACAAGCGTTGCCAAGGACGTCGACGAGGTACCTGCCGACGATGAAGTTTCCGGCGAAGCGGAGCATGAGAGCGCCGAGGATGCGGTGGACGACGACCCTCCACGCCCGCTTCGTCCATGCTGTTGAGATGCTTGGCGGCCATGAAAGTACGATCTGCAAATATCATATACTGCACGACTCGTCGATTCCACAATGCAAAAATATACTGCAGAAAAAACCTTGTTAGTTATTGACATCTGTTCTTGTTTTCTATCGTTTGCTGCTGTTAGGAGCTACGCCAAAGTCAGTTCTGGAGCTGATGGATGTGAAAGATCTCACCTTGGCTCATGTGAAGTCTCATCTGCAGGTAATTAGGAATTAAAATTATCCAACTAATATCTGGCATTTTTCCTGATTTTAGCAGCGCTGCGTTTGTTAGCGTTGCACTTCAACATCTCTCTCTCCCCTCTCTCTCCTCCTGAAACTTGAGATTGCAAGATGAAATTTTTATCTTTCTTCAATGGTTCATTTCTTTTCTGCAATCTGTTGTGTTCTGACGAACCTATTTTTCTTTTTTTCCCAATTTTTGGTTACTGTTAAATGCCCTCACGGCTACTAATTAAACTATATAACTTCATAAAAATCAAAGATTGGCTCTGGTATTCATGGAAAAGAAAGAAGAAAAGATTAGTTTTTTGGTACCATTTGATTGGAGCTAAAGGGAAAGAAAAGGAAAAATACAGGATCTTGACAGATGAAAGGCTTTTCTTGCTTGTGTTCTTTTGCTTTCCTTTTTCATACAGTGTCCTTGTATTCACTCTCTCTCCTCTCTCCTCTCTCCTCTCTGTGCGTGTGTCTGTGTCGGTCTCCTTCCTTTCTCTGTGAATCTGCAAGCATTATAACACCTTTTAGAAAGAGAAGCAGAAATCATGCTACTGTTCAAGATGAATAATTAACTGCGGACTTGGAATTCTCTTAGCCCCAAACAAATAATTATCTGTAGCTTGAGGAGAAACAACAGCAGTCTAATAGCTATAGCAGGCGACCATGCAGCCTAGTAATTCCCTTAGCAACGCGTCGGATCACAGTTAGAAATAACATCATCGTTTCACACAATTATATTTAAAATATTCAGGAACTAAGATCTATGTTTACGGCTTCTGAAAAAAAAAACATGATATACATGTGCGTATGCATCTTTGATTTCAGATGTATCGAACTGTGAAGAATACAGACCGGCCGGCAATTTCTTCAGGTATAGTACGTACTTCCTCTCCGTAAAACACTTCGAGGACAGATACAATTTCCCTGAATCTGTATTTTTCATGTTTAGTTTTTTTTAGCTTTTGTTGCTTCCTGTTATTGTAGGCCAGTGCGATGGATTTGAGAATGGATCGAGTGGGGAGGTTTCTGATGAAAACTTACAAGACATGCGCAGCACTCCAAACAGGCAGGAACCATTGAGTCAGCAAGGAAGGACAGCCACCAACCAAATTAGACTGTGGAGTAGTTCTTCAAGGTGGTGATAAGTTTCTTGAAACTATTAAAATAAAAATGGCCATATTAATTTGTGAAAGCTGTCATGCATGAAGAGACTAATTAAGTGTAGATGCCTGTTATAGTAAGAATGTAAGATCTGGTCTTCTGATCATGTAGGTCCTTTTTGCAGATTGCAGTATATTAAGTAGCTAGTCATTAGGTTTAATTTGCATTGCTACAGTGAAACAGACCAGCTACCCTTCTTGTCATCGAACCGAAAGTGACAAAGCTTTCCCTAAACTCAAATGATGAAATAACTGGATATGAATTGATATTTAGCTATCAAATAATCTTCTTTAGCTTTCAACAAAATTATCTATAATATTTCTTTGGCTTTTTCCAAGGCTAGCTGTAACACTGCTTCTTGTGTATCTGAAATTTTTATCTGTATTAAATAAAATGTATCTTAAACTTATGGTAGTGATTTTATGTAAGAATAAGAGATTTAGTCATCCTCACAGTTGCTACTTATAACTTGAATTAATTGTCTATTACTTTTTTGTTACATCCTCAGTTAAGTTATGACCATGCCTGATTTTTTCTTAATATACATATATCTTGATCTGTGTAATAACTTTTGGGTTAATTTTAGCTGGGAAAAAAATTAGAAGGATGCAAAGTATAGAAACTTGAGTTATGGATAATGTTAAACAAATTGTTGCACTTAGTTCACATTGAAGTCATGAACCTGCACAAGATACATATGAGCTACCATATCACCTTCGTGTGTCGTTGAGGCCTATAAACACCTATTTCTCTCTCTTCTCTCTTCTCTCTTCTCTCTTTCCAAAAAGAAAAAAACATCATGCAAATTCATGTTTGCTAAGTAAGAAAAAAAAAAGAATCATTTCTAGCATAAATCTGTTCCATCTGTCCAGTATCTAGTGGACAATTGAACCTGCATGATGGTGCCGTGATCCGTTTCTTACAGTTCTAAAAAGGCACTTAAAAGGCTCTCCTTCGCCCCTCTCCCTTATTCCAAGGCACAAAACTTGTGCAAAAGTTAGCTGCACAGTGAATAGGGACAACTCTTATCTGTTGACACTTTTGGGGTCTCTAACTTCAAAGCCTACTCCATATATAGATTAGAAAAAGAAAATGTGCATGGTGCAAAAACCCAGCTGCCTTCTGAAACTTCTTTGCAGTTTCTGTGTGGAGTACAGTGATTTCCTGATACTGTTTGATCATGGTTTGTAGAATGAAAACATATATTTTAAAATATCAATGGCATCACTTTGTTAGAAATTACATTATAGTAGTAAAGTCACTAATTGATTGATCTGCAGCAGAGGAGGAGGCTGCTCTGATGGCTTGGCAAATGATCCAACTGCTGGGAGCATGGACTCAGTTAAGGTACCAAACAAGGCATATGGGAAATTTAACTTTTTCTCCATGTATACTAACACAGCGAAAAACAAAATGCTGGAAAATGTGGATACAATTTATCCTTTCTCTTTCCTGCAGAAGGACCTACAGTCAAAGAGCTTTGAAATTTATTCAGATCTGAACTCATCATGCCTGTCGGAAACAACATCAAGCCTCAACAAGCCGAATCTGGATTTCACCTTGGGTAGGCCACAGTGACCCCCCAGGCAGCTGTTGATTTATCTTGCAAACAACACAATTATGGACATGCAGATATAGCTACCCAGAATCATCCAGTACTCCAAGCTTAAAGAGCACAAAAGAAAGAAAAGAAATAAAGGAGAGGGTGAGAGTGAGAAAGGGACAAGTAGAAGATTGAGAGGGGAGAGAGAGAGGAGAGAGAGAGAGAGAGGGCATATGCAAAAGCTAGGTAAGTGAGAAAAGGGATATGTGTATATTGCAAAGCCATGCATGCAGTTCATGCAACAGATGTCTGCCTAAATATTTTGCTCTAACAGAGAGAGAGAGAGATATGATGTCTAATCGACCCAAAAAAATTGTGCTGCAAAGGGGTGTTTGTGGTGGTGTTCCCCCCCCCCCCCCCTTACTTTGGTAAAAGCTTCAACACACATCTCAGGGTTCCTTCCTTCTCATGTCATATTACATGTCCCCGTTCTTTTCTTTATAGTCTCCCGATAAAGAGAGGGAAGAGAAAAAAAAAGAAAAGAAAAGTGACAGTGATGCAACAAATTAATACATACATATATATATATATATAATCCTGCATGTCATTGGCACATTGCACTACATAAAGAAATATCTATGTATAGCATTTGCAACTCAAGAGCTTACTTACATTCAATCTCATGCATGACATTATTTGACACAAAGATGTCAAACTAGGGGGTGCAATTTTCACCATTAGGCGTGTGAAGCCAATCAAACCGACAAAAATATTAATTTTCTATTAATCGTCCGAAAAATGTCGTTCCCCATCCTACGTGGATGGCTTGGATTTGTTCATCAAAAGGGCTTACATCCTTGTTTTCTTTTCTTTTTCAGTAACTTTGTTCAAAACAATAGATATATTAAAATCAGCTTCTGGTTAAGTTTATGCATCAGCATTAATACAATTAATCCAAGGTACTCTTTAGGCCCCTTGAGATTTGATCTCATCTATATAGACATTGCCCAGGAGGAGTAGTCATCAATATATGTATATGTGCATGAAGGGCCTTAGTGTATCCCCCTTGTAATCTGGTAGAAAGTTAATTATATAATCTTAGATGCATGGCAGGACAGGGAGGTTGGGTGGTGGAGGACATACAATTCTCCTTCTCTCCCTCTAGGTGCTAGTAGCTGGATGGATGGCTAGGGCCATGGGGTTTGGAACCCAAGGTAACCAGAGAGAAAAGGAGGGTCTCACTCAATAGGACTTTTTATCTGAAACACTGCACTACATGTATGTACATATATCCCCATCAAACACAACAATATATTCTACCTATTCTTCACAACAGTTCCAAAAACCAGTCTCGGCTAATTGGTCCCAGCTGCATGTCTTGTACCGTGAAAGACAAATGCCTTAGCCTGTGTATGGACTCAGAGAGAAAGAGAGAGAGAAAGAAAAAAAATAAAGTACCCTGGAGGAGGAGCATATGCATTCTCTTTTGTAACTGATAAAGATAATTGGTCCCAAGATCACCTTGCATAGCTCTGTGTATGTAATGTCCACTTTTCATCTCTTTTTTTTTCTCTTTCCTCTCTCTTTCATATGGACAAAAGAATTGGAGGAGAGTCTGTACCACAAGAATGCAGTAACAGCAAGCTTTTACTAAGAAATGGAGAGGGAGGACTGCTTCTGGTTCAAAAGAATACTGCACAGTACATATTACAATTACTATTGTTATTATTATTAGTGGTCCAAGATTATTTTGTAATTAGCATGGAGAGTACATGATCATAGATGGACAACCCCCCTGAGTGTACCAAAGTGGTTTGAAGGTGTACTGAGCCGCAGCATGTTTTCGAAATGCTCAGGCCAGCGGTATCTGGTCCTCTGAAACTCTATTCACTTCTTCTCTCCATATGTTCAAGTAACAATTAATTAACAGTTAAACAACAATAAGGCTCTGAATCCAAATATGAACACCATACCATGCAGTCATCACACGTGCGGAGGGAGTGCTCGTGCTTTTGCTCGCCCCGTTCAGCCCTGTCTACATCGATCCCTCGGATGATGCAATTATTTCTGCCTTTTGAGATCTCTCTCTCTCTCTCTCTCTCTCTCTCTCTCTCTCTCTCTCTCTCTCTCTCTCTCTCTCTCTCTCGGTCGTGTGTGTGTGTGCATGTGTGTCCCTGTCTGAGCGTGCGAAGGTGTCTGGAGCGTGCGTGCACTCGTGTAGTGATTAGTGGGTAAAACCTTAAGATTCGAGGAGAATGTTTTCATGGGCATTTGAGAGGGGTTTTGTTGGCAGGTCATCAAACATTCATGCAGAAACATTCCTATTCTCTAAATATATTCATTTGATTTAATTATGATAGATATAGATATATGATATATGATATTATTTGTGGACGTGGATGTGGGTACGTGGAGGGCCTGAGCTCACTGCTGTCTGTATCCTCGACATAACACCAGTACTGGCGACGAATTAATTATTGACACAACCATTTTTTGCTGGATGTCCAAGTGCTATTAGCTCCCTGTTTCTTTTGGCATCCATCCATATTTATATATGTGTTTATAATAATTATATATATAATATAATATATAATATGTGAAATGCATGGGACATGCTCACTAATTGTGATAGGGACGGTTCATGTTACATGCTAAGCGGCCAACAAGTGGTACGTACATGTAGGTCCTCTACATTATGTATTCACCCTTTAGAAAATTTCCATGGGGAACATCTTCTTAATTACCTCTACTTGTAACACTTGCTTAAAAAAAGATGAAAATGAAAAAAAATAATCATTTATGCAAAATCATATGATTGAGGTTTGGCGTATATGGAAGTGCTAAAAATTTTGAACATCGAAATTTATTCTTATCATATTTCTCTTAACGTGATTTCGGTACTGAGTAATCGACATCGGAGGCTTATTGCAATAGATAGCTAAGATTTCCTTTAAAAAAGAAAAGAAATCTCAAGTTGTATGAGACTTGTATCAATATGTTATGTTCAAATTCTCTTGGCTTATGCTTTTTGTAATGAATAAAAAAACTTAGGCAAAAGAGGGGAACCAGCCATAAGAATTTAACAGTGTATTCTTGCAGAGGACATTAAATTGGAATTAATGAGCAGGGCAGGGCATCATGTCATGCATGGAGAGATTAAAATCCATAAAGAGCAAGAATGAAGGAGAAGGGCATGACTCAATGCATGTGTCAGTGATGCTGCTCTGGTTTGAGCCAACATTTGCACTACTGGTAACTCTCTAGCTCTGCACCAAGGTACACCACCATGCACAAGTCTATAAGACAACAACTTGCTCACTTGCAATTTAATGACCCATGGCATTTATTGATTCCATGCTATGCATGATTGATCTTTTGCAACTGAGAAATTAAACCTGTTTTGAACTATTTGAATGATGAGAAGAAAAAGAATATACAAGTTAATAAAGCAGTAAAAAAGTTGGGGGCAGGTGATGAAAAATAAAAGGCATTAAAGTGGCATACAGCAAAGTTACTTGCATAGAAAAGTAAAACTGAAGCTTTCCTCTCTTCTTTCTTTCTTTATTTTTTTCACCTTTTTTTTTTCTTGTTGATCTCCTTTAAGGCAGATGGATTGATAAAAGAGCTCGTCTCACTTTTCAGATATTATGGTACATAGGAGCCTTGGTAGCTTTTAAAGACCCTGCCTTTTCTTTTTACTACTACAATAATCCTTCTTTCTCTCTCCTGACAAGGATACTGACCTCAAAGAGGAGTTGGAGAGACCTTTTGGCCTTTGCTCTCCTCCCGAAACAACAGTAGCCATTTATGGGAGATCTCAAATTATAAAAGAATGATTACCCTATGATTATATATCACTTTCTCTCTCCAGTCCTCTCCCCCCTTGTGCATTTTTTTTTTATTACAAGCTTCCAAACAACAATTCTTTCTCTCGCTTCCTTCACCCCAACCCCCCCTTTTCCCTCGCTATATGCGGTCCTTTCTCTTGGTGTTGACGCTTTCGAGCAGCAGCTGCTGCTGCAGCAGCTGCATCACAAGAGAGCCCTGTCAAAGCAGCTCTCTCTCTCTCTCCCTCTCTCTGCCAATGCATGGAGGATGGACCCCGGTGAGGTGACTCCTCTTTGACACCTTGTTTTCACCGTTGCCTTCCAGCTCTTTGCTTCTTCCCCATGTTCCTGTATGCACTCACTGCACACAACACTGTTCTCATTAATTTACTCAGTTTTATGAGATAATAAATCCTCTCTCTCGCTTTCTCTCACTCCCTCTCGGCTTCTGGGTTTGTATGTATGTGAGAGGGTTGAAGGAGGTGGACCTGCAGGGGTCAATGTAGGGAGATAGGTTCATCTGGTCAACACTCAAGAAGGCAACCTATTCCATCTCAATATATAGTCTCCATTGTAGGTGTGTCCTTGTCAAAAGTTGTCCTCGTTGGAGTAGTCAAAGAGAGGTCTATGGCTCATGGGATCCCTCTCTCTCTCTCTCTCTCTCTCTCTCTCTCTCTCTCTCCCCTCTGATGAATTTTGAGCCATGTCTTTGGGAATATGATCAAAATTTTGGGGTCCTGTGACTGACTGAATGATCAAGACCTCTCTTGCTTGTCTTCAATCTCTTTTTTTTTCCTTTCAAGATAATTCAACCAGACAGGTAGCAGCTCTTCTTTAATGTTCAGCTATACAACATTGTTTTATTTTTATTTTCTTCCATTCGTTTGATCTTTAAGCTAATCATAAATATTTATAAAGGAGGACTACAACCTCACATGCATGTGTTTACTGGTTTCAGCTCCCACTCCATCAGCAACAGATATCAGAAGTTATCGTACACATAAATATATCAAACAGAATAATTTGGTCGTGCATTAAATTTCTTTTCTTAGTTATAAAAACAGATTTGAATGGATCTGAAGACAATTAAGAGAGGTGCTGAATGGTGAAATTTAATTTGCAACTCTAGCTCAGACAGGAGCAGCAGAAAAGTCTTGGTTGGCTGCCTAATTAGAGGAACAACAACAGGAAGAAGAAGAAGAAGAATGTAAAAGAGGAGAAAGTTTTAAATTCTGCATTGCCTGCCGACTTCTGACACTGGGAATTAATGATGGAGTGATCATTAATAAGAGTGAGCTGTTTAGACACATGGAAGTTTGGGCTTATTTTGTCATGTCCTCTATTTCTATTATCACCTCCAAGCCCCATAGATCTCAGTAATTTATTAGTTTACACCCTTCAAATATAAATATAAATATTGTTTGTTTATATAACGTTATTGCATGTTTGTCCTTGTTTTACATATCCATAGTATATTGTCTTCACGGAGAGGAGTTGAGTTGGAATTCTAAGTGGTTAAATATAACGCGCTGACAAGTTTTTCTATTTGCTTAAGTGGCTAATAAGAGCAACATTATTTATTTTATATTATTAATACTCTTTTCATGTGTGGGTCGTTGACGATTTTAATTGGCCTATTCCAGCCCATCACGTGGCCAACAAAGGAAGAAAATATATTTTTTAATAAGAGCTTAATGCGGTTCGAATTCTTAACCTCTCGCTCTAATATTAAATTTGATGTACTGATAATTTTTTCTAAAAGCTTAAGTTATTAGGAAGTTCAACATCATTTATTTTATATTCTTAACATAAGCAGCTCCTCCTCTCTTAAGTAAGATTTTAAGTTCGAGTTCTTATGAATATATAATTTTTTTATTACAAAATTCACTTGTGAAGTACACGACGTGAGACGATCTAATCGGGCTTGATGGTAGAATGATCTTCAATATATAAATAATGCATTTTTTAACATTGCTCGAGTTGGATCGTCAACGCCGGGAATTGGCTATATATATAGCCTTCCATATAAGTCATATGATGATTTTTTTTAAGATGCGGAGAAGAAAAGTCAATTAGTTTTGCACAGTAACATATGAGCATTTTAATTGATATTTGCTTGTTTTCCATAGCACGAATATAATATAATATAGTAATAAGAAGAAAAGGATATAACGTAGACGTATGCAGAGTAGGACAAAGGAGAGGACACGTGGGACCCATTGGGGTGGAGGGGTAAGGACCAATAGGGAGCCGTTGCGGGACAGACGAGGGGTTTCGATGGATGGATGTATATAAAGGAAATGATTTGGCACTCCATTCCTTTATGATTACTTGTTTTAGTACTACGTGTTGTCGTAGTTGTATGGAGTATCGCAGTAGAAGAAGAAGAAGGAGAGAGAGAGAGAGAAGGGGGCCTACCAGCTGGTCCGGGCTGGGCGTTCAATCCAATCCCATCCCATCGAATTCCATCCCCCGGAGCATCTGCTCCTCCCCCTTCTCCTCCTCCTGCTCTGCAGCGCCCGTCCCCCACTCCGTCCACGGATGGCGACTGACCGGTCACCACTTCCACCGCCATCACCTTCCTCCTCACTCCTCTCCCTGCTACGTACTGCCAGCCCGCCTTCCCATGCACCTCATATACCCCCCGCGTTTCCATGCACCTGATCTCTCTCTCTCTCTCTCTCTCTCTCTCTCTCTCTCTCTCTCTCTCTCTCTCTCTCTCTCTCTCTCTCTCTCTCTCTCTCTCTCTCTCTCTCTCTCTCTCTCTCTCTCTCTCTCTCTCTCTCGTATAGAGTATGGTTTATCCCTATCACATACGTCTGCATGTTTTTTAAGCTCAAATATGATTGTTTGACCGTAGCATTTTAAAATTTGTATCACAACATAAAACTTAATGTCAACACATTTAAATTTCTTTGGAACTCTTCTTAGCACTGAACAAAGAATATATTTTAGAGAATACAAAATTTCGTTCCTCTTCTATTTGATTGGTTCAATAAAAATAAATTTTAAATATAATATATCTTATAATTAAAATATTTTATTATAAATAGTTGTCATTTAATTGTTATTATTATAAAATAATAATATAATAATATATAGTTAAATTATAAAAAATATAAGAAATGATAAAAGATGAAAACGATGATAATATATATATATATTCCTTTATTTCGATGAAAATATAAAATTTATTGTTTGCAAGAATATAATGTTGGTATCATGATTTTCAATGTGGTTCAGCAAAAACGTATTTTTATCAGTTTAACCTTGTTCTCCTACTTGTTTAGCGATATCAAAATCACATTATCATTCTATGCATTATACTACGGTACATAAATATTCATTATTCTCATTTTTTTCCCTTTCGAGATAACATTTAGGTTATAGACTTTCATATCAACGATGTACTTATATGTTATTTCCTTAAAGCTAATTGCAAAACATTAACGTAGTTCACTTATATGTTATTTCCTTAATAGTTATTAAATTATCTTTTTACATTTCAAGAGTAAAAGAATTGAATATATATATATATATATATATATATATATATATATATTATATATATAATGAAGGGTCATAATTCAATTGAAAGAGGCGAGACCCCTTCCACTTGACAGGGTACAAATATGAAAAAAAAAACTGAAAATTTAACATTCTAGATGTCTGGGTTTAACTGAAACTATTATGAAGCTTCAAAAGTGTTAAGTGCTTAATGAAAGTCCTATAATTGATCGTATAGAAGCTAACACCAAATTTTAATATATGAAATATAAAAATATACATTAATGCAATGAAAACATTATATTATACAAAAAAATGTATATAATAAAAAAAGATGAATCGAGATCTAATAAAATAACTAAATAAATGAATGAGCCACTCAAACCTTATGATTATTTTCATTTAGGATATAGTTTTTTTGCAGATTGTTTTTTGTTCTGTAAAAAAAAAAAAGAATAGTCTAAAATCTAATCAGACTCTTATATTAGTTTTTTTATTCAAGTTTTCCGGATTTTTTTCAGAGATTAAATAAAGATGGGGAGGACCCAAAGAGCATGCATACAAATCTATGGACTATGTTGATCCTTTTTTGGGTCTATAAAAATCCTTAAATCCTTCTTCTTTAACACCCATAGACAACAGAAAATGCTTAATTGGTATGACAAGTAAAGAGGGAAAAAAATATCATGGTTTTGGGCTTCATCCCTCTCAACAACCAAATGGCCCACATTCCACTAGTTACTGGGCCGTATAATGTTATATGGGTTTGTGTACTTATCTTATTCATAAAAAGCCCAAAGATCCCAACGCTAGCAATAGCACACAACATATATTACTTGTTTTTATCATTTTGTGTGTATAATATAACATTATTTGGACATATGTGAAACATTTCAATAATCATAAGCAAAAGAAAAAAAAATCAAATTCTTCAACACCAAATTAATATATATATATATATGATATTAATGTATCACAGAGCACATTTCGCTCTTAAGGGATGTTTGAGCGCATCTCAATCGTTGATCTAGTGATCAATGGTTGAGATAATTGATATTTTTAAATGATGAGATTTAGTCACTTCTAGTCAGATCCATCGATCAGTGAATCAACGGTCAAGATGCGTTCAGTATCCCTTCAGAGCGGAATTTATTATTATTATTATTATTATTATTATTATTATTATTATTATTATTATTATTATTATTATTATTATTATTATTATTATTATTATTATTATTATTATTATTATTATTATTATTATTATTATTATTATTATTATTATTATTATTATTATTGAGTAGTCTTCACCACCTTCTATTAAAATTTGGCCAGCTGCAGGTAAGTGCCGATTAAAACTAGGAATAGACGATTTAATGAATCCGATCGGATTCCTGAAATTAGTAAAACTCGCACTGAGAAATAACTCTGAATAGAAGTAGGAATATATATATATAGAGAGAGAGGGAGTGGTGTATGATCATAGAAACAAAGTATAGCTATAAATATATCATGCATGCCCTGCGGCAGGCTCTCCACTGCTCGATGCTTGACGCCATGTCGCGCTCTACGCCTTCTCTTCTGCTTCTGGCTCGTCCTGCCTTCGTTTTCCTCTTCGCCCTTCTTCTCTTCTCAAGCAGCAGCTCCAACGGCGCGTCCGCAACCAGTACCATCGACGTGATCAACAACTGCCCTTACCCCATCTGGCCGGGCGTCCAGTCCAACGCCGGCTCCGTCACGCCCGAGATCTCCGGCTTCTACCTCTTCCCCGGCGCGGCTTTCCCCGTCCACACGCCCTACTCCTGGTCCGGCCGCATCTGGGCACGCACCATGTGCGCCGTCGATCCCACCACCAGTAACTTCTCCTGCGCCACCGGCAGCTGCGCTTCCGGCGCTGTCTCCTGCAATGGGTTCGGCCCTAAGCCCCCTGTGTCGCTCGCCCAGTTCAACCTCGGGATCTTGGCGGAGGACGACATGGACTACTACGACATCAGCCTGGCGGACGGCTTCAACGTGCCCCTCAAGGTGGCGCCGATGGGCTTCGGGGAGAAGAGCAGCGACTGCAAAGCCACCCAGTGCGACGACGAGCAGTGCCTGCTGGACAACAAGTCCCCTCACATCTGCCCCACGACAGAAACCCCAAGCTTCAAGCTCGTCTTCTGCCCTGTCCCTGTCCCTACCGCATTGACGCCAAGCAACAACAACACGTCTACTGGCAACGTTACCAGGAATATGCCGGATGTCCTCCCACCGGTGGTCTACGTAACTCCTTCTCCTCCTCCGATGCCGATGATTAACAACACCACCGGGAACCATCCATCGACCAACATGACCATCAGTTCAGCGCCAGCGCCAGCCCCAGCAGGCGGCAGCAGCAGCAGCAGCAATGATACTAATCATAAGGACGTTCCGGAAATCAACATAAATATAAACTTCACAACCATCTCCGCCCCAGCTTCTGCTTCTGCTTCTGCGCCAGCACCAGCTCCAGTTTCGTTGGGCAGGAAGGGGTTTGTCCCCGTCTCTTCTGCGGCCGTCTCGGCCTCCACCGCGTCGTTGCTCCTCTCCGGCGCCGCCTTGCTCGTGGCTCTGCTTGCCCTTGTTTAGTTTCGTAGTACACTGATCGAGCCATTCATGCGGCACTAGTGCAGCATTCATGCTCCTGATCTATGTAGTTTGTAATTAATTATTATAGTTCTGATTCAATTCAACTCTCTTGTATTAATGTCGTGAGTAATATTTTTACATAGGCGATGTTGAGTAATATTTTTACATTCGTCATGCTTCCATGATCCAATAAATAACCATTAGGATTCATATTATATATGATATAATAGTTATTCTTTATTTCTGCCTTTGGTCAAATTCTTATATTTTCTCCATTTTTAAGCGAAGAAATTTAAATTACAACTGAAAACTTTAAAAACTATTATAGTTTATTTCTAGTGTAACATTCGTTAAGGTAATTCTAAAATCATATTTAGTATTTCATATATTTAATCTAAGTAAAACTCCTACTTCAAGTGAAACTGAATTTGTCTAATGATTTTTTTTATTGATGTTTTAACATTCTGAAGTATTGAATCATAGTATAGTTCTAATCCAATTCAACTTTCATATATTTACTAGTGTGGAGCCCGCACGTTGTACGGATAATATAAATAAAATGTGTATTATCGTTATTTTTTTATACTTCTATTGAAGTAGATAATAATTTAATATATAATTTTATCTTCAATTATCTCCCTTCATGATGATTTGTGATTATTTTTTAATGTATATTAAATAATCAAATACAAAATTAGAAGAAATTACTTTATATCGGAAAATAACAAATATGTATTCTAAAATGATAATCTCTATTCTCTCGTACAATCTTTTCACTCAAATATTTGATAGGAACAATTTTAACACAAATGCATTATTCTAAAATAATAATTTATTATTTTTAAATTTATACCTTTCACAATTAATGATTACCACATTAATTTACTCACATTTTTTCACCTCTTCTAAAAGATAATATTTAATTTATTATTAAAAAACATATTAAACTTTTATCAGTGTTATATGAATCACATAATTAAAATGCTAATAATTAAAAATATATAACATAAGCTCTGAGTTAATTTAATCCATTCACATCTTCACTCTTATAGGACTCTATTTTTTATGTGATGAATGTTAATCATGAGACTAAATAAGTAAATCTAAAACATTATTTTTAACATTTAGTTCTCTTTATTTGGTTGAGAATAGCAAGATCTTACTATGTTTTATTTTATAAACGTTGACAAAATTAATTAACTTTGTTAAAAGCTCTTAAGATACTTAAACGATTATACTAAAGTATAATTGCTTGTTTTATTTATTCGATTTAAAATGACTTAAAAATGATACTTTGGTAAACTTATAATTAATTATTTTATGAACAAAATACAAAATAATAAAAACTGGTTCCAGATATAGGATGACCTATTTTATGTATTAATAATCCTTATTGTTGACCAATCATTCTTCAACCAAACAATATCCTTGGAAATATATTTTTAAGATCCTCCTCCTCCTCCTATCTACAAATAAGATAAAATTTCTAAAATATAAATTGCTAATGAATATATTATAATGAATAACTTTTATGGTAATGATATATTTTAAAATTATATACTTAATTATATGTTGTAAATCATCTCTCAAAATTATCAGTCTAGTATTTCTAACTATTAAGTAATTATTCAATCAGCATGACTAATAGTATCTTAAGAAGACATACAACTATAAAATTGTTATAAACAAATATGATCATTCTTTAAAAAAATAAAAAATTATATATAATTAACAGAATAATATTAATGAAAATATTCTAAAACAAATTAAAAGAAATCAAATTCACATAATTTAGAAGGGATTATCAGATAGAACAAAAGAATGGTCATAAAAAATGTGAATACAATAAGGTCGCAAAAAAATATGGCGTGAAACTAAATTATTTGTATTTCCTTACTTTTTTTGTACACTTACCTGACATAAAAAAATATGATATAAAAAAATAATTCGTAAACAAAAAATCTTCTAAAACAAATTAAAGCATGAATTCAGTTTCCACATAAATTAAAAGAAAATATTTTATAGGAAAAAAATATGGACATAATCATGGTAAAAAATGCAACTTAAAATGCGTTAGAGTATACATATATAAAAAAAAGCTAATTAGTTTTACAGATTATAACAATAGAACATATTAAGAAAATGAAATATTTTGAACGATTAAAAACTATAAGAAGCATAATCATTTACATAATTAGAAGATCGTTCAGATACATGATACAATATAATTTTCACGCACAAGTACGTGCAAATGAATAATACTGATGATAAGTTTCTTGTATACAAATTATAAGAATTTATTAACATATACATGAAATAGCTTTTTATTGTTAACGTATTGATAAGTTAGGACTTAGGAAGGTAAAATAACTAATAGCTTTTTATTGTTAATGAATTAGTAAGTTAAAATAATTCTTAATATTTATATTGATAAAACACATGAAAATAAGAGTTATTGATTTTATTTTTTATTATAAATAAAGAAATATAATTAGTTTATCTAATGTTTGGTCATATAAGTTTTGTACTAAATAATAATAATAGTTTATTAAGAGATTTCAAAAATAATTAATTCGTACCACCAATATCTCATTTTTATAACTTCAAAGCTGAATATTAGTCAATGACAATTAAATATTATTACGTTATGGATAAGTTATTCATTGCTTCAATAACATTATAAATATTATTAGTTTATGAATCTTGTAAATAATTATCTTTGCTTTTATTGTCAACTTATATTTATGCCAAGTGTCATTACCTCCTTACAAAGTTCTTTGCTTTTAACATAGTACTAGTGTGATAGTCCGCGCGATGCGCGGATAGTACAAAATTAGATTAACTATATTCACAAAATTAGATAAATTGCATGTTTATAAAATAAGTAAATATTAATTATGAGTTTTAATATTACTTAAAAGAATACGATAATTATAAATTAGAGAAATAATTTATTAGTCTATATAATATCTGCCATTGTTTTCCTCTCTTCATAGAAAATCTAAATAAAAATTTAATATAAATTTTATTCCAAACTATAAGTACATGGCATAAGAAAATATAGATCACGTATTGACCACTTATACAAATATTAATTATATAAAAAAATATTTCAAAAAAATAAGAATATAATAAAATAGTTCATAGTGAGGCTATCATTATATAAATAAATAATATACTACTGAAATGTTTGCTTCTGTACACTAATAATATTTTAAGAATAAATGTAATAATACAAAATACTATAAATGAATACGACAATGGTTAAATACAAATAAAAAAATTCTTTGCAATGAATAGGAATTAAACACTCATGACCATTTTCTAAAATAAATAAAAATGAATATAATTCTGGCAGAATTTAAAAGAAATTAGTTTATAGAACAAAAAATTGGCCAATGTAGTAGCTAGGAAAAAAATTATGTGATTACGTGTATACACATTGTGTTATATTTGAATAATTTATGCAGCAACATAATGCTCTCAACCATTATCATAAAAAGAGTTATCACCTAATTGATGCAATTGAATCCACCTGCTGAGCACAAGGCAACTAAAACAATGCCATGTAGTAAAACATGAAACATGAATGTATTTGCATGGCCTAGAAAAATGATATGACTAAATATATAACTAATTTTTTTTATCTTGTCAAATTATGTTTTCATCTTTGTCATAATCTCACTGAATCATAGGTTGGACTGATTTTATTGCTATTGGCATAGTCATAATCTGCAAAAAAAACAATGCTAAAAATAATAAAAAATTGTTGACAAAACAACTTATTCTACTATCATAACTTGCTATATTTAGTTATATTGTTATTTTCCTTTCATTTTTTTATTATTGGATACTAAATATCTAATTGAATTCCTAATTAGCATACAAATGATTATTTAATTATATAATATAGCATATCTTTTTAATGTGGCATAGATAGAAAATAAGTATCTATTAATTAGAATAAAAAAATCATTCAATCATGATTTAATGTAGCCATCTTATTTCTGAAATTATGAAAAGAATCATATGATCCATCTTCTTGGTAAAAGTTTGAACTTCATAAAAGTTATTTATGTTTATTTTTTAAAATAACTTATTAGTGTCTACTTATATAATTAAAATAAATAAAATAAGAACCATCTTAATAACTTCATAAAAAATATCATAAGTTTTTATCACTTCCCAACTGACATATAACTAAATATTTAAATTCATTTATTAATAATTTAATAAAAAATTTGTTGGACAGTTATGGATATATTTGTAACTATTAATTTGTTTATCAATTAAAATTAAAATTATCAATATTTATAACAAACTCTATTATTTCATTTAATAAATTCTTTTATCAATTAAAATTTTAGATGTTTAACATATATCTATTAATTCATTTATTCAAACATAATTATCGATATTTGTAACCAACTCTAATATTAATTATTAAAAATAAGTATAAATAAGTATCATATGAGCATAAAAATTAATATTGTAATATAATTTAATTAGAGGAAACATGGCACATCATGCATGTGCTAAATGTCATTCTCTCCTTGCTTAGTACTATCTGTTTAATTATATACATATATTTTACATGCCAATTGAGATAGCTAGTGGAATTAATGACATTAATTATGGCAAATATTTATGCACCCAGGCCACTAAGACCGCTTCATATTATTTAATTATGTGTATGCATATCACTTCAATCTCACTTAATAATGATAAATGGAGTCAACATATAAAAAATGTTTAAATAAAATATATATAAAAACCAATTTATCTCCATAATAAACTTGAATGCAATGATTTAATTGCTAATAGAGACGGCATCTTCCTGCACTATGGTAAAAATCATTTTAAACCATCGGTATATATATTTGAAAAAGAAAATTATGCTTGTCTAATTACTTTCTTTATTATACTATCTTATATTTATATTTATGTAATTGAATGCTTATCCATTACCCAACCATTAACAACACTTCATAATTAACTTATAAATTATAATTCTTCCAATCACATGGTCGTATGTAAAAAAATAAGGAGATTAAATATATACTTGGTAATATTATACATTAACACTCTAAGAATGATGGAAGTGGTTGCTAATTTAACCTCCAACAATGCCGAAAGACATGTTGTAGAAATATTTATAACAACAATTCAGAAATGTTTTCTAACACTATTTTTGTAGAAAATAAAGGAAATATTTATACAAACAAATATGTGAATGGTGTAAAAATATAAAGATGAAGTGCTACTGCATTGATTATAATAATATATATCAATTTGATTGCAACACCATAAGATATAACATTGCATGAACTATAATTCACGATCCGCACATAAAATATTCATAACAAATTTATGAAAAATACTTGTTAAAAATTTAACAATTCTAAGTATATTCTTCGGGTTTGATTCGAACAAGGAGGAGATAGGACGAAAAAAAGAAGAATAAATATCGATCATTCTACTATTCTGAATCGCACTGTAAAAATGAAAGGTAGGAAGAAACATATATATGTGGGATATCTCTATCCATATTGAATTGCAAATACATCAATGATAGAATCATTTCTGATTGAAACAAAATTTATCCACTAGAGATGAACTGATTGAGGAGAGCCAAAAGAATAAAGTCATTTTATTAAATTAATTATTCATTATATCAATGTTAAATTTCTAAAAAATAGCCCTCTATTATATATATATATATATATAGAGAGAGAGAGAGAGAGAGAGAAAAAGAGAGAGAGTGAGAGTGAGAGTGAGAGAAAGAGAGGGAGGGAGGGGCGAGGGAGAGAAATAGGGAGGGACTCACGCAAGGTTGATCATGCATTCACCGAAGAATATTTATAGGTTGAGATTATATTTTTAAAATGGAGACGGTTACAAAATACCATAACCACCCCACCTCACTAAAATAGCATGATTAATTAATAACTAATTAGTTCCATCATATTAATTAATTTTAATTTTAATTTTAATTCTAATGATTTTGAAGAATAATAAAATAAATAAAAATATTACAATAATGGGGATAACTAATTTTAAACATATGATAACATGTGCCAATATACAATTATATAAATTATTATGATTTTTATTTTCTAAAATTTCATCCTTTTGATATTGTGTTCATGGTTTTATTTAAAAGGACAAAAAATGTTAATCTTATAATTTTTTTTAATTTATTAAGAAATTTGGAAAAATTATATATTTTTTCTATTGGGATTGATTAGAATTATTGACTTCAATTTCTTATTATAATAAGTCAATTCTCTTTATGTTGGTTAAAAAATATTATGAGTATGCATTTTAATTTTGTATTTATGATCTGATTTTTCTCATTTATCAAGATAATATTACATATGAGGATATTGTAGTACTCTACAAATGAGGATAAAAATTAATCAAAATAATATACATTGGCTCATGAAGTGCCTCCACATGTTAAAATACCTTTTTTTTAATGAACGTTGATTTGTATCTATCTTTTAAATTAATTAATATGTAACAATTAAGGAATTTTTAACCACTCTAATATCATTATGCTATACTTAATTCATTGATGATTAAATACTATCATGTATAATGGTTATGGTTAAGTTATCCACACCAATTAAATCTTATAATTATATAATAATGAATATTGTAACTAACTCGTATAATTATCAAATTAGTTGACTAATGAGTACAACTATTAAGTGGTTAAAATAATAATTGTTAGGATATAATTATTATGCAATATGCCATGCTCTTTTTTATTAGCACTCGCTCTTTAATATAATATAGATATATTAGAGAAATTATAATATATATGTATATATATAATAATAATTATTATTGTTATTATATGTTGGTTATTTTAATGATAATTAGTTACTTGTACGATTATAACATTTAATTATGATACATATATGCTTTGAAAAATTATTTATAAAAGAGTTTATGGACACGTGGCAATATATTATAATGTCAAATGTTGATCTCTTATGCAAAGTACTCTCCTTTTAATATAGTATAGTATAGATAGATAGATATATAGATATATTATAATAGTTGTAATTCAGAATTATATTACTGACCTTTTAAACAAAAGATTATTTACATTTATTGTGTTTCATATAGAATATTTTCAAAATTAGTAGAAAAAGGTAACAAATATAAATAATTAATTTTGGAAGTTAGAAGAAAATTAACAATTATACTTCATGACAAACTCTACATTCTACAATACCAATTATACCTGATACTACTACTATATAAATATATTTATGGAAACAAAATGTAAAACAAAAGTTAAAAAAATAAAATAACTATCATTTAACTTGCATCACCGAGTTACGATTATTTTAGTAAAAAGTTTTGAATCAATATTTTTTTTAAAAAAAAGTATCAATAATGTATCGTATATGCATATATAATGTGATAATAATAAAGCCAAGGCAAAAAAATGCCAAATGATGCGGTCTGATAAATCACACATTAACTTGAAAATTAATAAATCTATACTATATTAAAAGCAAGGAAGTTTGGAAGGAGACCTTGACATTTGACAAAAGTAGAAAGTGACAAGTGTTCTTAAGAATTATAATTAATTAGAATATTATTTTGATGAAAAAATTTATTTGTCACTCATTTTTTAAATCAGTTATAGATAACTAATTAGGATATTAGTATATATATTATAATATTATGAAAGATACATTCCACGGTTATTTCTGAAATTATTTATAAAATGCTATAATTATATTTCTGAAATAAATTATATAATATTATATTTTCTTCATAAAAATAGAAATTACCTTAAATTATGCAATTATATAATTTGGCACGTGGAGTTGATATCGTATTATGAAGTTAGTTAGCTACATAATAATTTTGAACATAATATATATCTTATCTTATCTTTTATCTATACTATATTAATATCAATATAGTATAAGAATAAATATGAATGATATAATATGATGACATTTGGCCCCATGTGTAATAGATATAATTATTATATATATGATATAATAGATATATATTCATATTATCTCTAAGTTAATTATATTATCATTTTATATAAGTAGTATTACTTTATGTCTGTATACTATATCGAGGGAATAATAAGCATGAAGAAAATGATATTCTATCTATATATTATTAAAAAGAAGGTAGCATTGAAGAAGAGTGTGACAAATGTATCTATAAATTAATAGTATGTTCAAAAAAATTCAGTCACAAATATAGAATGTATATATATGATTTTATTACATATAAAAGTAATTTGAATGTCAACAAAATTGTGCCCTCTTATTAGCAATCATTTCCACTATTTCTGTATATAATGTCACCTATTAGCCATCCTCTCCATCTTCATAGCCATTGTTTACACTTCTCATGCAATATAGATGGTTAGTTATTTAATAATTGTTTATTAATGATAAAATAATAAATCATTGGATAGTTACATAGGGTGGCTTATTTAACTAATCCTACAATTCCCTATAAATAAGATTTCAAAGGAACTTTATCCACAATCCATCGAGAGGATAAATATTTATTCAATTATCTTATTGTTATGTCTTGAAAGTCTTTAACTTTTGAGATTATCCTAATAAGTTATTATCTTATCCTGAGAGTCTAATTTATACCTTATCAAGAGTATATATATATTTCTCTTTGTTGCACTGAAGTAAAAACATAATTATGTCATAACTTATATTAGTTATTTTATAATTTTATTATCTATATTATCTTGCACTACATAGTTCAGAATCTCTTAGATATATGCCATTATATTTTGACATTCTCAATATTCTTAATTGTTTAGTTTGTTATAATATATTTATTTAAATTATCTCTTCATATTGTTTAAATTAAAGGCCAGGTGCATTTATGGCAACCAATAAATATCATGGTGAGAATTAATAACTTGCTTACAATAAATATTATATTTAAACCATATTACAATATGAAATGAAAATTTTACTTCTATTGGGTTTTGTTTTTTTTAAATACATATTTCATAGAACCATTTGTTTATTGTCACATTCTATTTTTTATCTATATATATTATTTTTCTATTATTACGGATACTTACGTATAGAAAAAAATATTATAGTAATTTCATATTTACCAATAAGTAAATGAAAAGATTAATATTTTACCATATATTTTTATGATCACGTTTTTTAGAAAAATAATATTTGCTTTAGAACTTCCCAGAGTAATCATAATATATAATAATACGACTAGATAATTATACATCCATTATTCTCGGTATGTCAATCTATTTTATCTTTTGCACCGGTCTCTCTGTTTTATCATCTCTTTATTTATAGTTATAAATGGCTTAGTAGTTATAACCGACAATTTGACATGTTATAAATATTGATGATGAAACAAACTTTACTTGATCTCTCTCTTCCCTATTTTTACAGGATAGATCTCAATTTTAATGAAATTTGCAATTTCGTAATTGAATTTTCATTTTGTAAAAATATTGATTAATTTAAACATACATATATTTAGAAGTTCTTTTACATTTTTTGACCAGCCTATTTTTTTATTGTAAATTAATTGACTATCAATGTTTAACATTTATGAATTTATTTACTTTAAAAATTAATAATTGTTAGTTTGTACCCATTTCTATTTAATTTATCACCATTTCCATTTCTGTTACTAGCTATTTTTGTATTATATTTTTAAATTATTTTGTTCCATTCCTCCTGAAAATATATGTTTCATAAATTTTATATTTTTTTTATTTTTTATTCCATGAAAATTAATATACATGCATAACTATATATAATGACAAATTTTTTATATATTCCAAGGGATTGATATATTGGAAATGGTGTTTGAAGAAGGAAAGATACATTACTCTCACTATGTTATAGATATTCTTATCTTTTTTTTTTAATTTTATCTTTGTGATATGGCAGGAATTGGATGATATAATATATTATGTTAACATAAACACGAATAATTTATCATGCATTATTTTTGCATATATATAAAATTTACTAGGCTCTGAAAGAAATTAAGATTTGTCGATTTTGAATTATTATATTTTATACCGTTGAATCATACGCCACTTTTGTAAGAAAAAATATATTACTTTATAAAAAAAATATTTGACATATTAATCTAAAATAAAAGTTAGATTGCTTGGATATGGACTCCATTGAAAGGTTATAGTGATATTCATGACTTTACATGTTGCATGCAAAATTATATTTGAAGAATGAAAGATATATGATTCTCACTATTTTACAGATATTCTTATCTTTTTTTTTTCTTTTTTACATGTCATGGCTTAATTGAGAGCATGGGATAAACATATTGGTTTACATTCAACTTTTATATTAATTTTGATCATGTATTTTTTCGCATATATTTACATATATTAATTATGTACGGGCAATTACTTAAGAAAATTAATGTTGATGAGAAGGAACTATTTGGTAATTATTTTTATATACATTTTTTCATTATTTATTATGCTTTATTTATTGATAGTTACATATTTTTATGATTAATATAAGTTTTAAATATTTTATATATTAAATTTACTATGCCCCATGTATCGCACGGGTGTTACACTAGTAAATTTATATAGAATAGACAATGCATATTCCGTGTAATTATTAAAATGAGTTTACTAATTATTATAATTAAAAATTAAGATTAAGATCCTACTACAAATTACATAATAAAAAAATAATGAAAAATATAATAGATAAAGCAAAAAAATCAATATAATAAATTATTATTGGATGTCCACCAGATATTTCCACTATATTCTTCTATTATCATTTAAAATACATGTACTCAATACAATTAAACTAATTAATCAATTTTGAATAAGAAAAAGTATAAGTATTTACCTTTGATTATGGATATAATATAATTAATAGTTATGAAGAATTTTGGAATATCAATAAATTTTTATGCTATTATGTTTTATTAGCTTTCAATTTTTTATAAAAAAAATAAGGTTTTTTGAATTTATTCACAAGCAAATCCATTGTTTGTTAATTTGATAACGGATTAACTTAATAAAAGAATATATTTCTATCAAATTTTAGAACCGTACCACTAAAAGGAAAAAAAAATCCAACTCTTTAATTTTCAAACTAAATCCTCTTTTTACAGTAGCATTATTATTATTATTATTATTATTATTATTATTATTATTATTATTATTATTATTATTATTATTAAAGAAAAGAAAGCACAATGTAGGGAATCAAAAGAAATGTGCCCCTAGGGTGGGAGCTACCCCCAACGTAGTTGGTCACCTTCAAACCACCTTGGGACCCACCTCTCACAAAAAATTAAATAAATTGATTTTTCCAAGTGTCGACTTGAGAGTTTATTATTTTGTTTTCACGCGAAAATAGAATTAAAATTAAAATTAAGGGACTAATTGAAATTAAAAAGCGAATAAACGTGTTATTTTTCTTAAAAGAGAAGACAATAAATAAATAACCGTGCAATTAATAATAATAAGAAGAATACTAAAAGTAGGGGAAAGAGTCCAGACGCAGAAGGCATCGAAGACTACTGCTCACCAACGACTCCAACGCGGACCGGCAGCCAAAAGAGGAAGAGGAGAAGGAGACGACTACGACGAAGAAGAAGCAGAAGAACCAAAGCACACCAATCGTTTCGTCTTCTCCGGAACTCAATTCCGAGGTCATTTTTCTTTTCTCTTCTTTCGATCCGTTTGCAGAAAAGATAAATCTCGTCTTTTGCTGGTCGAATTGCTGTTTTTAAGATTTTTCTTCAGTTGGAACGGACGATCCCTTTTTCTCGGGAGATTTCTTCAATTTGTCTCGATTTCCTTGTTCCCTCGCGGTAAAGTTTCGATCTTTGCTCATTATCGTTGGTGTACTTCGTCGGGACGGCGGATTGGGATTTAATTCCAGTTGTTTTGATTAAATGTTCCTCGTGCTTTTATATGGTGATGTATGTTGAATGAACGTTCAATTTCAACCGGACGTGACTGTAACACTTAACCCATCGGATGCTCTAATTTGAATTTAGCCAGTTTCTGAAACCCTAGATACGACAATGCTCTATTCTGCTCTTGAAATTAGGGTTCCGATCAGTTGTTACTATCTGCATACTGTGTTTGACGAGGTAACCCTACCGAAAAATATGTCTTTTTTCTTTCCGAACTTTAGTTGATGCTCTGTTAGTACTCTGTATTATAGTTGTTTATAACTTGAACTTGGACGAGATGATGACTCAGAGTTTTTAGATCTTTCGAAGAGCCTGAATTCCTTTTGTTTATAGTTTCTTCTTTCCTTCTTCCAGGAAACTTGGACTACTTTTTTGCCATTCTACTTTTTCCTTTGTTCAGAACTACCTATGATTCCTCTCCTTAAAAAAAACTACCTATGATTCCTTGTAGTTTCTCATAATTGATGAAGTCAACATTGTCTCATTCTGCTGATTATTGTAATCATCTTAACGGAAAATGTTTCTCATTAACTTCTGTGACGATATTGCATGGTCTTAATGAAGTCAGCCTTCTCTATTTGTCGTTACATTTATGATCATCTTAGTGAAATTTGTTTGCCATTAGCTTCTGGATCCACATTGCATGACCTTTGTAGGTCAACTTTACAGTTTCTTGTGTTAGAAGTGAAATATCAATATGTATATTGTATCCCTGATGGAGATTTATGGGGGTGGGCTGATCTTGCATAAGACGCAATGAAGTCTTTTCAATGATGTACTTTGCAATGCTCCCAATAAGTTCTGAATCATGTGGCAAAGTGTTTTTATCCCCCTTGAAGAGAGATCAGAAGAGTGAAGCGCTCAAACTTGTAGAGCATTTATGCAGCTTATTTCTGGAGCCCAAACTTTGGTTCTGAATGATTTCTTTGTTTTTTCTCCTAGGAGGAATTTTTCCACTAAGCAATGGGGGACAACCTGATGGAAAAAGTAAGTTCTTTTGGTGAAAAGTTGAAGATTGGTGGGTCGGAGGTGAGTCAGAAGATGAAAACGGGCATGAGCTCGGTGACCATGAAAATGAAGGAGTTTTTCCAAGGACAGTCTCAAGGAGAAAAAGTCGTTGAAGAAGCCACATCAGAGACCTTGGAGGGACCTGATTGGTCTACCAACCTTGAGATATGTGACATGATAAACACTGAAAAACTTAACAGTGTTGAAGTGATCCGAGGAATAAAGAGCAGGATAATGTTGAAGAATGCTAGGGTGCAATTTCTTGCGCTTGTACTTCTTGAGACCTGTGTTAAGAATTGTGAGAAGGCCTTCTCAGAGATTGCTGCTGAGAGAGTGCTTGATGAAATGGTTAAGTTGATTGATGACCCTCAGACTGTAGTGAATGTTCGAAATAAGGCTCTTGTGCTGATTGAAGCATGGGGAGAATCAGTAGATGAGCTGCGCTACCTTCCAGTTTTTGAAGAAACTTACAAGGTACAAAATATTACTCTGGAAAGAATGTTTCTTCAATCAGAAAACAGGTTTTATTCATTTCAAGATTTTATCATAGGATCTACAGGATGATATATTTTATTTTGGCTGTAGGCAGTGTAATATGAATGTTGTTAGTTACCAATAGGTGTTCAGCTAAAGCTATGAAGCCTATTTGATTTCAAAATCTTGGAGAGAACATTTCCATCAATCTACCACTCAAGGCATTATTCTATCTGAGGCAGGTGGATAAAATCTGATATTGTTCATAATAAGAATATGTAAACTTCAAGGGATTAGTCGTGACAACCTTTTTCCCGTTCCATGTAACAAAAAAGCGGTCATTCTGATCACTTAAAAAAAGATATGTATAAGGATAAATGGGCCAGAAATGAGAGGACATTCGTGAACCATTATCAAGCTCCATCAAACCCTTAAGTGCTCCTTGACTAGCAGCAGTATGGGAGGATAAGCACGTTTATGCAACCTTCCATTTACATGTGCAGATAGGTTTTGTCACTAATCCCACAAAAGAGATTATTTTACTCTTCTAGATGTGGCGTATGTTATACCATTTTGTATGTTTACTTCAACTCCAAATTGTCATATTAGATTACATTGGATTATTACTGATGACTAACTCTTTCTCAAGAGTCTGAAATCAAGAGGCATCCGCTTTCCTGGCCGAGATGATGAGAGTTTGGCTCCGATATTCACGCCCCCACGATCAGTTCCAGAGGTGGATGACAGCCTTCCCCAGCATGCATACGAAGATTTTCGTGCACCAAATTATTCTGATGAGCAGATTAAGGAAGCATTTGATGTTGCCAGAAACAGTATGGAACTCCTTTCAACAGTATTATCATCTTCACCTCAGCAAGTTGCTTTACAGGTGAATTATTTATTTTACCAAGCTTGCAAATTTGTGTTTTACCTAATAATTCTTTCTTAGAAATATCTTTATATGTTGATACTATTCTTGTGCAATACTTGAAACAAGTATGTGGTTTTCTGCATAATGTGCTGGATTCACATGCATTGCTAGAGATGAAATCTTAAAGAGGGTTTAAATAGCTATTAGCACCTCTGGTTTGCTATCTGTTTTCTATGTGATGTCATCATCAGTGGTAACATCAATGGCACTTTTTTATGAGTGCTATTGGCTTTTTTTTTCATTATCAGAATTCTATGCCTCAGAGAGAAATTAGTCTGTTATAGCCCTGTAGGTTTTTGTGAAAATCACTATTCGGCTCATTGTGATGCAATTAGGGTCATGTATATGTGAAGAAGAGTTTCTTTCTATGACAACAACATTTTAGTTGTTTCATTGGATAACTTTTTGTGGTTTTCACCCTGCTATCAGCTAGCCCTGTGGTTTAATCATGCAATGACCTAAACCAAATAATGAAATGTAGTTTGATCAGCCGAAATTTGGTTCTATGACGATAAAACCCTTTGGTTGATGCTTCCGGACTTGTTACTAGTTATTTGAGACTATTGAATTTTTCTGAGCTTACATCTTTCTGGAACTAGTTGCAATTATGTAGCTCCGCTGTAGCTTCAATAGGAGGTTATCTATGGAGCAGGTGAAGTATGTCATGTGCTTCCAACAGTTTCATCACCTCTTTTCTTTCTGCTTGTGTATCTCAATTCAGTTGCTCAGAAAACTCTGTATTTTTTCTAGCACCTTCCTAGTTTGAGTCACGATTATGGTGGTCCAGCCTTGTCATCTGATAAATTTGCATGTCGTGAACGCTGCCAGTCGAAAGCTTCTATTTGGGCATTTAGCTCTATTGTCCTTTCCGCATTTCTTTCTGTACATGCTCTCCATCACGGGCTTTGTACTTCTGATTTGTAGCTTTTGCCATGGTTGAATCTTTCTTCATCTGAAGTTTTTTAAACCACCATATTTCTCTGATTCCAGGATGATTTGACAACTACATTGGTGCAACAATGCCATCAAAGTCAGATAACCGTTCAAAGAATAATAGAGACAGCCGGCGACAATGAGGCTGTACTCTTTGAGGCATTGAATGTAAATGATGAGCTCCAAAAAGCTTTGTCCAAATACGAAGGACTTAAGATGCCACCCGTTGTGCAGTCTGAGCCAGAGCCTGCGATGATACCCGTTGCTGTCGAGCCCGAAGACTCTCCGCGATTGAGCAAGGAAGAGCCTTTGGTCAGAAAACCCACAGCCTCCCGAGCCAGGGGACAGGACGATGACATGATGGACGATCTGGATGAGATGATATTTGGCAAGAAGGGAGGAGGGAACTCGTCCGGTGGGCAGGAGCCGAAACCTCAACAGCACCAGAAGGATGATCTGATCGACTTTTGAGGGACCATTCCCGTGTTTATTCCTTTGGTTGCCTCTACCTTCATCTTTGTTTTACTGTGATTCCGGCTTTCAAATATACTGACACATCTCAGCCACGCATCGTTGGCCTTTTTCCGATGCATTTGAACTCCAAATATGCTGCTATACGACACCCTTCTCTCAACATTGTGATATGTTTTCAGAACCTCTTGAAACTTTACTTTGGTTCCCACTACATACATTTGTGTTGATCCCGTTTATTGATGGAATCTGAAATTTCTTTTTTAATACCCACTTGACTTGAGGCTCCGGTATTAAACTTAGCATCCGACTAATTAGGTGTCGGGATAAAAGAACAAGGAACTACTGCACTTAGTTTTATAACTTCAGGGTCAACTAATATGGATAATTAGCGTTCGGATTGCATGCATATGAAACATGAAGTAACGTTTATAAAATGCAATCAATTATATTCGACAGGGACAGGGACATATATTTCAGAAGTTAACAAAGATTAATCGAGTTAGTTGATATAGTTAAATCTTAGTTTATTTTATCAAAATTAATGTTAATACTAATTATAAATAAAGTGCATCTTTACCCGCTTTTTTTTTCCTCTCGTGTTCTCATTTGAAATATCTCAGCAACAACACGAACGCAGACCCCAACCACACGAACCCAAATGCTCTCAACCTTCAACCCCTTCGCCGCCGCGCCGCCGCCGCCGCCGCCACCTCCTCCTCGCGCGCACTCCTCCTCCTTCCTCCTGCTCGACCTCTGCGCCGACCCCGGGGAGCTCCGCCAGGTCCTGCCCCAAATCGTCAAGCGCGGCCTCCACCGCGACCGCGCCTTCCAGACCAAGCTCGTCGCCCTCTTCTCCCGCCTCGGCGCCCTCCAGGAAGCGGCCCTCGTCTTCGACTCCGTCGAGCAGAAGCCCGATGAGCTCTACCAATCCATGCTCAGGGGCCACGCCAAGCACTCCTCCCTCCACGACGCCGTCTCCTTCTACTGCGCCATGAAGCGCGCCCGGGCCACGCCCGTCGTGTACAGCTTCACCTACCTCCTGAAGAGCTGCGGCGACAATGCGGACCTTCGGAGGGGCCGAGGGATCCACTCGCAGTTGGTCGTCCACGGTTTCGCTTCCGACGTGTACGCCATGACCGCCGTCATGAACATGTACGCCAAGTGTCGCAAGATTCACGACGCCAGAAGGGTGTTCGAGAGAATGCCCGAGAGGGATGTGGTCGCTTGGAACGCGATGGTGGCAGGGTATGCACAGAATGGCCTCGCAGAGAAGGCATTGGAGATGGTGATGAAACTGCAAGCTGATGGCCAGAGGCCCGATTCGATAACGCTGGTCTCGGTGCTACCCGCATGTGCTAACCTTGGATATTTGAGAATTGGCAAATCTATTCATGCTTTTGCGATCAGTGCTGGGTTTGAGCATTTGGTGAATGTCTCGAGTGCTATTGTGGACATGTATGCAAAGTGCGGTGAAATTGAGACTGCGAGATTGGTCTTTGACAATATGCGGCAGAAGAATGTGGTATCCTGGAACTCAATGATTGACGGATATGGACAGAGTGGAAATGCAGAAGAAGCAATGAATCTGTTCAAAAAAATGATAGCGGATGGCATTGAGGCCACGGATGTCACTATAATGGCTGCATTATATGCTTGTGGTGAACTCGGATATATTGATGAGGGAAAGAGAATTCATGAGTTGTTGCTAAGAATTGGGTTGAGATCTGATGTTTCAGTGATGAATTCACTGATTACCATGTATTCCAAATGTAAGAGAGTAGATATTGCTGCAGAGATTTTTGAGAATTTGCAGGCAAAGAGTCTTGTCTCGTGGAATGCTATGATATTGGGCTATGCACAGAATGATAGGGTTGAGGATGCCTTGAAACTCTTTAAACAGATGCAGTACATTAATCAAAAACCAGATTCTTTCACTATGGTTAGTGTAATCCCTGCCCTTGCTGATGTATCTGTATTGCGACAAGCAAAATGGATACATGGGTTCGCCATCAGGTTGTATCTAGACAAGAATATATTTGTCATGACTGCTCTCATTGATTTGTATTCAAAGTGTGGTAGTGTTAATATAGCCCGAAAACTCTTTGATGCGATGCATGAGAGGCACGTAACTACATGGAATGCCATGATTGATGGTTATGGGACTCATGGTTTTGGTGAAGCTGCAATCCAGTTGTTTGAAGAGATGAAGAAGAGCCCGGTGAGGCCCAATGATGTAACCTTCCTCAGTGTCATTTCAGCTTGCAGCCATGCTGGTTTGGTTGATGAGGGCCAAAAGTATTTTGATAGCATGAAGAAAGACTATGGTTTGGATCCTGCAATGGACCACTATGGTGCTATGGTGGACCTTCTCGGTCGTGGTGGGAAACTTGAGGAGGCTTGGAACTTCATTCAAAATATGCCCATCAAACCAAGCATCAGCGTTTACGGCGCGATGTTGGGCGCGTGTAAGATCCACAAGAATGTGAAACTGGGCGAGGAGGCTGCGATGAGACTGTTTGAACTAAAGCCGGAAGAAGGCGGCTACCATGTTCTATTGGCTAATATCTATGCAACAGCTTCGATGTGGAAGGATGTAGCCAGGGTGAGAACTATGATGGAAAAGAAGGGGCTGCAGAAGACACCCGGTTGGAGTACATATGAGCTGAAAAATGAGGTTCACACCTTCTACTCAGGAAGCACAAACCACCCACAAGCAAAGAAGATATATGCAAGATTGGATAAGTTAATGGATGAGATAAAAGCTGTAGGTTATGTTCCTGTTAATGACTCGTTGCATGATGTGGAAGAGGACGTCAAAGAACAACTGGTCAATACGCACAGCGAGAAGCTTGCCATTGCATTTGCACTTATCAACACCAGCCTGGGCACTGCGATTCATATACGCAAGAACCTTCGTGTCTGCAACGACTGCCATTCTGCGACCAAGTTCATATCCCGGGTAACAGGGCGCGAAATCATCGTGAGGGATATACAAAGATTCCACCATTTCAAGAATGGACAGTGTTCTTGCGGAGATTATTGGTAGCAAGTTCAGAAAACAAGGCAGAGAGGGAAAAAAACAGAAGAAAAGACGGAAAGAAAGATAAAGAGGAGAATAGACATTTTGATGTTAAGCCTTTGTTGTACAAACTACGAACTTGACAACATTCTTTTGCTGCTGCGTCTGAGAATTGGGTCGTTGGGCAAACATTGGAACAGTGCTGAATTATGTTGTTGTAAAAAAAATGAATTTTTTTAATCATATAGTAAGTGAAGAACACTAAAGAGCATCATCTCTCTTCATTCCTTACCAGGATTCTGAATCATTTTGCAGGTCTTAAGATTGTATTTAGGACTTGTGGATAATAATTCATCCGGGTCATCGTGTTTGAATTCAAGGAACGATCAGGAAATCTTTCTCGGTAAAAGAGGCATCTTGTTCACTTTGTTTCTTTCAACGTGAACTCGGTTAACATCTTTTAATCTCGATCCCATTTTTTAAAATTACTACTTTATTTTAAAATCTATATTACCATAATTTGTTATTTCAACTCGGAACTAATCAGACACTTTGAATTTGTTGGAATTCCAATTTGCATTAGCCGTCACGCCACCGTTTTTTACTTGTTAGATAGATAACTAGATCAATATACATATAATATAATACATGTTGAGAAGCCTTCACTTCTTGTGCTTGATGAGATGTCATCCGATCGAGCGATGATGGCAGTGAGCAAGTTGATCGATGGCAGTCCCGTTGATCACGAACCTTAAAAAACAGGATTAAATAATATCCAACGCCTGGTTTTTCTTTACTTTTCCTTTGTTGTTATTCTTTGTTCTTTGTGAAACACACAAATAATCTTGATCAAATTTCACATGAAAATTGACGTGCAACTGCAACTGGGACAGCGATCCAAGAATCAGAATCTCTCTCTCTCTCTCTCTCTTTCTCTCTCTCCATCTCTCCTCCTTGGAGTCGTCGTGTTCTGCGAGCGCTCAGTGGAGCATATGATTTGCTGCATTGCTTTCTTCCTTTCCTTTCGAAAAGACAAGTCAAGGAAGAACACAAAAAGTATCGGATTTGGAACAGTGAGAGGATGAGCAAATATATATATTATGATAATAAATAATATGATATACGTTCGATTGATGTCGGTGTTGGCCAAACGCAGGGCTCATGACACGAGGCGATCATTACTGCGGTACTGCCCCTCTGCACACACGCACATGTGCATCTCTCTCACACACACTCTACAACCCTGCAAGGAGAGAGAGAGAGAGTCGAAACAAAAAGTTAATTAGATATCTGTCTCTGGCTTCGAATAATCAACCCAAGAGATGGCTGGTGGGGGTGAGGGTGGGGGGGGGGGGGGGGGGGATTAAAAAGTAAAGGATTATTTTCTCTAAATAATTTAAAATTATCATAATTTTTTATATTTAATTTTAAATTATGAATTTCGTTTTTTGAGTTTTTAAACTTTTAATAGTTTTTTCTTTCACTTTCGTCGACTTCTCTGTTATTTTTTATTTTTTACATTTGTGAAAAATTAATTATACTCCTGATGTGAGTGTTAGTTCATTTTTACATAAAATAATGTATAAAATAATTTTAAAAAAACAGCCATGTATCACCGAAAGAGGGGGGCGGAGGTCGTAGGGAGGGGGGCGACCCCTGCCCCTGCGCGGCGCAGGGAGGGGGGCAACCCCTTCGATGACACGTGGCCATTTTTTCTTTTTAAATTATTTTTATATATTATTTTATGTAAAAAGAAACTAACACTCAAACTAGGGGTATAATGAATTTTTCACAAATGTGAAAAATAAAAAATAATGAAGAAGTCGACGGAATTGGACGGAAGGATCAAATTGAAAAAATTGTGAAAGTTTAGGGATCCAAAAAATGAAGTTCGTAGATCAAATTGAAAAATCGACAGTTTAGGGGTGGTTAGAGGAAATAACCCAAAGTAAAAGATGAGCATCCTAAAGAAAAAATACATCAAATATTTTTCAATTTTAATGTTTATTCAACGATATTCTTCAACTTTGTTTTGTATAATGAATGTACTTCATCTTTTAATTCATTTTATTCGATGTCATTTTTACCTGATGTCGCTTGTCTTCCAATCGCAAATGTGATATGGTGCAAATGTGACTCTAACACGACATTTTCTTTTCTCTTCACGTAAACACGTGACAATATTAAAAAAGTATTTTAAAAAATAAAAAATGCCACGAGGGGAGCGAGATTGTAACGCCCCCTCTCCTTGCCGCCATGAGCGAGGTCACAGGGAGGGGGACGAGCCCCTCCTCTCTCCGGTGCAACGGCATTCCAACTTAGTATATGAAATGTATATTTGAAGAACATTGGGTTTGCTCACGCGTGCAATGACGATGATGATATGGACCTAAATATGCTTATGAATGATCTTAAGACCACACCTTATGTTAGTGTTATCTTCTGATATGCTTAAAAATATTTTGTAATGAAAACTTAACAATGCCATAATGACTAAAACTTTTGATTGAGAGTTTGATGGTTATGTGGAATAATGATCGAATGTCTGCTCGACTTACTGGGGTGTCCTAATCGCAGCCACCCTTGAAACGATCGAACAATATAATCAACTCTGTGGATGGTCGAAAGTTGAAAAGATAACCTAATATGATCTAAATTCATGAATGTTTCTTGATTTATTTATCTACGTGATTATCCTTACATCTCATATGATTCTCGTGGTAATTTGGAGTCATCTTTGCTCTCTAAAATCTTAATTGATCCATTGTAATTAAAAGATATGTTAATAAAGATAAAAGTAAATGGAGGATTACCATTACCTATCTAGATGGAAGGTTATTAGTCTTGTACGAGGCACACTCCTTTATGAAGATTATTAACCTTATGCGATGCACTCCATCTTTTGAGTATGTTATGAGCCTTGTGCGAAAAATCGTCATCCCTTTTTTGGAGCATCAACGTGGAACTAATTTCGATCTATTCATGGTTTAGGTAACTATATACTCAGGTATTTGCATGGCATACTCTCAAAGTGGGGGGCTATTCCAAATATATGAAAATGAATGGCTAAAAAATAAATGTTGTCATACTTAACTTTATGTTATTTGATTCCCCTTCTCTTGTATTGATCCTCACATGCACTTTATTATATTGGGCGACTCAATTGATGTGTGTGACAATTGATACTCCATGTATGTACATGGTTATAGCAAATTTTGTATTATTTTATGTTATGTAGAATCATATGTGGGACACATGTATTAGTTGTATTATGACAAACTTTTATAGTCTTAGTTGTAATATGTGATGAACTATGTGATTTATCTTGTATTATATAGCTTCCACATTTATGTATCTTTATTAAATTATATTAATTTTGGAACAAGGGTGTAACACAATGGTGCATATCATCACTTGAAGATCGAAATGTCACGAATTCGAATCCCACCAATGAGACGTACGTGTTTTTCTTTCTAGTCTTCACTTTCCTTTCATTAGGTCCATGGATCTCTTTTGTAATCGAAAAATATATGAAATTATTATAATAATTTATTTTAATAAGTTCTATGCAGATGTGACACCTTTTTTATCATCATAGTCGGTAAGGATTAAGGAGGCAAAAAAGTGTAGCTCACATGTGGAGCGATGGAAAAATTACACCAAATATCCTCTAATTTTGACGTCTTCACAGCATTATCCTCCAACTTCAATTCGTAATAATACTATCCTCCATCTTTTAACTCATTCTATGAAATGTCCTTTTCACCGATAATTTGTTCGCCTCCCGTTGTTCGTTCCACATGGCGCTTTTTTATCTTCCACGCAAGTGAACGTCCCACATGACAAGTCGTACTTACTAATATTTTGCCAGCGTGACAACATAAGAAAATAAACTAATAAATTAAAAATAAGAATGGAGGCTGCCGCATGTCGCCAGGGCATGATGGGGGGGGGGGGGGGGGGGTGGCGAGGGGACCCCCCCCCCCCTTCCCCTTTTGTGCGCACAAGAAGACTTCGACGTCGAAGAAGGTTCACTTTGCATGGAGAATTGTTTTTTAATAATTATTATTTTTTTAATATTGTTATGTCGAACGACTGCTTGCGTGGAGGAGAGAATAAATAATCGCGTGGATGCCATGTAGATTGGGCAATTCGGAAATGGTTAATCGCAAGTAAGAAGGAGATTTGATGAAACAAATTAAAAGACGAATGACACTTATTATAAAGTAAAGTTGGAAGATAATATTAAAAAAAATTTGAAGAGTATTTGACGTAATTTATGCGTTGAGTGCCACTAGAATTTGAGTATTTTTGTTTTCTTTGAGTAACACCCTTCAATTAGAAAAGGTCCTTTTATCTGAATAAAACATTAATTAAATCAAATTTTTATAGTATGCTTTTACTAATTAATTATGTTTTATTGACAATACGATGAGAAGAATCCAATTTTCATATTACTGCAGTAAATGCAGCGTTGGAAATTAAAAAAGCCTCCCAGGGGCCCCAAGAATTTGGAATTTGACAACTCACTTGGGGGCATGTGGCAGGTGAAGTACAGCAGATATTATATATAAAACATTTAATTCAGGATTTAAAAAAAAAAGATGACACATAATTTTTTTGTAAAAATCTTTGTTATTAGGTATTTTTTATTTTTCTTATATTTAATTGATTATAGAGTTAAAAATTCTTAAATGATGTTTTAAGAAATAAGTAAAAATGGCATTCAAGAAATTATACATGGCTGCTTGATATTTAATAGAGAAAATATATCACACCTTTATATGTATATATATACAACAACAACAAAGCCTTATCCCACTAGGTGGGATTATATATATATATATTGCTTGAAAAAAATGAACATGTTCGGCAAAGCGTTTTTAAAATTTTACTTATAATTTGTTTTATTTTCTCGATAAAATGATATTTTAATATAGAAAAATAATTATATGTATGATGAAAGATAATAATGTTCCTAAGTTCGTAATTTTTGAAAAATAATTAATATAATAATTATTGACATTTTGAATTATTTTTTTATTATCATTAAAGTTTTTAAAAATTATTAATAAAAAGATATAAAAAAAATTAAAGAACTTGCATAAAAAAGTGACATCTTAAATATTTAGGAAGGTTGATTAGACGTCCAATTCAACATATATTCTACTTATGCGAACATTTATATTTAGAGGTAATTTCGTGTTTGTTCTTAATATATAAATTTATCGTACCACTCTCCTAAACTATGCCGCAATTTTCACTTTCGTGATATTCAGTTAACTTTATTGTTACTTTTATTTCTTTCAATTTATTAAATGACTAAAATGTCATCGATGAAGAGAAAAATGGATATTTATTTCAAATCGTAGAGGACAATTTAGTCATTTAATAAAAAAAATATAAAAATAACAGAAAAATTAATATAATATGACGAATGAATTAAAGTGAAAATAATAAAATAATTTAGGAAGAGCTCTATGATATTTTATACATTAAGGATAGACGCTAAAAATCGTTATAGTTAAGAAAAGATTTAAGAAATTATTTTGATGACATGCATAACAAAGAAAATGACATTTAATGTCATGTTTTTAGCGACTGGCATTTAACACAAGGAAAAAAAGATTCTCCACATCACCATCATTATCGTTATCATCATCTTGCACATTGAGTTTAGAGTCTTTAGACTTTAGAGGCAGCAAACTCGTCCAGGGATCATGATCATTGCATTTGCATCCCCACACTTAATTAAATAATTAGCAAATTTAATTAATTAATTAAGTCCTCCTTGGCATCCACTAATTTTGGTCAGTTTCTTAGCAAAAAGTTAGGGGAAAAAAAACAAAAAAAATTAAATCCCACCCACTATGACATCAAAATCAATTACATCAGCATGGGGCTAAATAATTAGTCTTTATTCGGCTCCTTCTCGTTTAAGCAACGTCCGTGAATGTTTAATATTTTTATTGAAAGTCTCATCTTACGTGACGTGGAGCGAACATAATCGGATGAGTTAAGTTCGATAGTGAGCGACCTTCAACTTGTGAATAATACGATCTTTAACATCGTACGAGTTGAGTCGTCAGCGTCACTTCTTAAACATCGGGACTGGCCGGCCAAAAAAAATAATTAACACTTAAAATGTTAATTATTCGGCTATTGTTGGCCATCAAAATCAATGAATAGTACATGATAATAAACATTAAAACGGCTATTGTGGACTTATTATTATTTGATGATTAAGATCCAACAAATATTTTCCGTGATGATTATAATAATAATTAAAATTAAACTTTTGGAACAAAAAAGGAGAATAAATTATAAATTGCAGTTGTGCCCGCTGACTGTTGTTGTTGTACGCTGCGTTTTTGTTGTCTTATCTGCTGATTTTGTGCACGGGAGTCTCTCAGTGCCCACATGGAAACTGCGACTGCCCATCTCCACCCACGCCCCCTTCCTCCCCTTCCTCCAAAATATGCACACTCTCCTCTCTCCTCTCTCCTCTCTCCACTGCTTACCATGCTCGATAATAAAGTCCAACCAAGTGACGAAGCAAATGCTACAGTGAAGTGAAATTGAGAGAGAGAGAGAGAGAGGGGGAGCGGAGAGAGGTCTTCATTGGAGCCCTAAACATCTCAAAAGCCTACTACTATTACTGCTCCTACTGCAACAGCAGCAACAAACGCAGTCAGGGCTCAGGAGTTTGCTTGCTTTTATCTCCCTCTTCTTTCCCTGACTCACTCGTTGGAAAGCAGAGAACGCAAACGCACAGTAGCCTTCTTCTTCCACCCTTCTTTTCCTGCTTCCACGAGAGAGAGAGAGAGAGAGAGAGAGAGAGAGAGTCAGTCCACAAAGCTCCTCACCTTGTTCTCATCTGGTGTTTTGGTTGGTATCGTTCTCTAATTCACTTGAAAAGGTTTCTCTTGCTCTTTTTTTGGTCTCGTCCTTTTCAGTAACCCCAAAAACCGCCTGTGAATCAAAGCAAGCGAAGTCGAGCAACAAGAAAGGAGGATCCTTTCTTGCGGATTCGCGCTTATTCCCCAATAATTAGGAACGAAAAAAAAGGAAACCTAGATTTTTGGGTGGGGAAGGAAACGGAGAGGGGAAGAAGAAAGGTCCCGCCTTTTTTATGAAAAATTTCCTCTGTCAATGAGTTGGACTGCTCTCGATGCTCTCGGGGTGCTCGGTCTCGAGTCTGGCGGCGAAGTTTGCTTTCTTTCCGCCGGACCCGTCCACTTACAGCGTCAAGAAGGACGGAGACGGCCGGCTGGTGGCGTCCGGCGTCCCCAGGGACCACTCCGTGGACGTCCTGTTGATAGACACCAAGCTCGGGAACAAGGTCGTAGCGTTCTACTTGAGGAATCCCTGCGCCAGGCTCACCGTGTTGTATTCCCACGGGAATGCCGCCGACCTCGGGCAGCTCTATGATCTCTTCGTGCAGCTCAAGGTCAATCTCAGGGTTAATCTAATAGGGTAGGCGGACTTGATCTTGGTTTTCTTACTGTCGTGCTTGCTTATAGCTTGTTGATTTGCTCCAAGGATTTGTGCCCGGAGCCGCTGCGTCAGTGCTGAAAGAATCTAGCTTTATGTTAGTTATTTTCCCGTTTCGAAAGCATGTTTGTGTAGTTTTTACTGCTTCGAAGCTTTTTTCTTGTGCATAATATGATTCATCCTCCGCACTTGGTTTGCTTTATTTGCTGCATTTATTTTACCTTTTTTTTAAACTTCTTCCTTTTAGTTTTTCTCCATGTTCACATAGTGCCAAGATGTTACTCGACTTATTACAGGATTAGCTTTACTACTTAATTAGGAAAATCAAAGAGCATGGTATTGACACACACACCCCACACCCCACCCACCCCCCCCACCCCCCCCCCCCCCTGAAGAACTTGGTGGTTGAGTAGGGAGTATGCTGGTGAAATGTTGCCAAAGCCATAAATGAGCTTTGTGTGCAAATTGAGCATACTTCCATCTACTTCTCCCGAGATATTTTGTTATTTTCCTATTTTGGCAAAAGTTGAATGGTAATGGAACAATTCAAAATGATGAAAAATTACTATTTGAACTCAAGGCTTTCTCTTTCTTTTGACACATCCTCTCTTATCATTTTAAAAAAATATATGTATTTTGTATTCCCTGGTTAAAGAAAACTGTCATATTTGTTGGATGTATTCTCTTAATATGTGTCTTTATTTATTTTGTTGTGACTTCTTTTGGCTATTTTTCAATAGACTCCACATTAGAGATTCAGTTTCTATATCTGCGTATTGGTCAACTTTTATTGCCAATTAACTCCTCAATGCAGCATCATCAATTGTATCTCTATCTTCTGATATGCAGATATGACTACTCTGGCTATGGGGCTTCAACTGGCAAGGTAGTCTATTTCTTAGATGTAGACCCTCTACACAAGGTTTCTATACTCTGATGACCAAATGGTTGTGTCAAGGTTCTATAACCATGTTTATGAATGTCAAGTTCATCTACTTGGGCGACATGAGACAGTATTGGCTAGGATGAAGATGAATAGTTACTTGTGCATTCCACCTATCATGTGTAGAGTGTACAAGAGAAAGTAGTGTATATAATGATTAGTTCATGGTTCCTTCTCGAGTAATGAACCATGCAAACAAACAAAATAGCATAGGAAATTATACAACATATTTTCCATCAAGGCACAGGGAAAGTATATACATCCTATTTGTTTCAGCTTCTAGTAAAGTTACGAAAGAAAATCTTATTCCATGCAAACAACTCCCTTCCTTAATCATCCCTGTGTATTCCTATACCTTGAGTAGTTAGAAAGTTTTATTTATGGCATGCCTAAGAAAAATATGTTTTAATGAGATATAGTAAATGCATGGTAGCATGTCAGGTTTACAAATTCGGAATGCTTAATTAATTAGAACTTCAGGTATAATTTTATGAAACCCTAAAAAATGATTATATTATGATTTAATTTCTTGGATCCTACAAAGCCAATTATCTTATATTTTATTTATCTGTTTGTTGTGCAACAATATACGCTTATATAACAGCTGAAATGATCTGATAATACATGGTCTATGTTTGTGATGTTCAGCCAAGTGAAGACAATACATATGCAGACATTGAGGCAGTTTACCAATGTCTGGAAACAGAATATGGAATTAGCCAGGAAGATTTGATCTTGTATGGACAGTCTGTCGGCAGTGGCCCCACACTGCATTTGGCTTCCCGTTTACCAAGACTGCGTGGTGTGGTGCTCCATAGTGCAATATTATCTGGCCTCCGTGTGGTCTGCCATGTTAACTTTACTTTTTGCTTTGACATTTACAAAGTAAGTCTCTCAGTCCACTGCTGTGTTTCTTGCAACAATATGCTTTGCTCATAACAAAGTTAATATTCACTTTTTTTAATTCTTGTGCAGAACATTAATAAAATTAAGAAAGTGAAGTGCCCTGTCCTTGTGATTCATGTAAGTTCCATGTCATTTCTTATTTTTCATCTCATGAACGAACTTGTTCCTATAAAGAACGGTGCACGAGTTACTTATTTGTATACCGATGTATTTAAATTCTTTCATTCTCTTGGGAAAATCTTGTAGTTTTTTTTCTTGGATGAGATTTTTGTGATTATTGTCTCAGGAGGTATTGAAATCAAGACCAGTAAACAGTTTCCTCCGAAATGAAAGATGAAAAGTATAAGAAAACACTTTAGTTAGCCAAATTGTTGGAGTGCTATGATCAGACTTAGTTATTGAAAATGAATGTTCAATGACTCCATTCAGAAACCAAATTCGTATACCAGCTCCATTGGGCTGACTCACAAACAAAAGGGCTTAATTTGGGAGTTCATTGTAGTTTTATCTTGGGTGCATCCGCACGATAATGAATAGACTAAAGTAACATGATTTCCACTCTGGCGCCTGATTTCCTCATTGTGGCTCAAACCACGTTTGGCCTAGAATTTTTCCTTGTGTATTGAACTGCAATGATAACAGAATTCTTTGAGCGAAGTTCTGTCTCATTTTTAATTACCTAATTTTGAACTAGTTTGTTAACTGCATGGGATCATATTATAGTTTTAATGTATTAACTGGAGTAGTAATAATTGGTGTGTTAGGCCAGAATGTCCAGGATGTCATGAATTTGTCATTACTATCATTTCTCCTCGGATACTATGTTAAAAACATAACAGATTGTTGTAATGAGACTGAAGGTAACTGCATTCTGTTCATCAGAATACTAGGACTCCGCACATTAAATTCACGAAGGCAGGGATGAAACTGTCGACAAAAAGTCGGGAACAACCAAATACACTAGTGCAAAAACAACTGGGTTAGGAGTTAATTAACATAGTATTAAAGATTTTTTTCTCTATTACTTATTCTTTAAATCATAATCTCATCTCTCCTTTTTGTTTTTTTAAGTTTTCCCTTTTTGTGTCCTAGATATTAATCAAATTAATAAATAAATGCAGTAGGTCTATTTTTATTTGTAACATTTTTTTGAAACAATACTCAAGATTAGATATATACATCATCAATTTGTCTAACAATACATAGACCATAAATTTAAATTACATAATTTTTAATAATTATTTAATATATACAGATGTAGTTTCTTTATCGTTCCCTTCTACCTCTCTCATCTAAGTGGCTATCTGTTTATATGTAAGTCTGGAGAAAGTATACTCATAGGCATGACAGTCCATACAGTCATATTGTGAAATCTCTTTATACCTTATTTGTTCTTCTAAATCAAAGAATGTTATCTTTTTGTGGTCCTCCCTACAGGATTTCTGTATTTTTCCTGGCACCTGTACATCTCTTTTCAAGTATAATTTAGTTGTATGGCCAGAAAGTTCATAATCATCCTTTTTCCTTCCAAAAAATATAAACCTTATTTTTTGCTTGTATCAACAAATTTCAGAATGTTAGGTCGTATGAGTAAGTCTGTAATGAACTTTTGAATCATCTTTTCATTTATCATGATAAGACGTGACTGAACCGGATGGTTCCTTTGTTCCTGTCCTTGCTAACTAGGCCTGTTATGTGGAACTTCGGTGTCATCTTTTAGTTTTCTTCATATTCAGCTTGATGATTTATAATCAATGGAACACAATTGCCACTGTGCAGGGAACTGAGGATGATGTGGTGAATTGGCTTCATGGAAATGGGCTGTGGAAACTGGCCAGGGAGCCCTACGAGCCTTTATGGATCAAAGGAGGTGGTCATTGCAACCTAGAGCTGTACCCGGACTACATTCGCCACCTCTGCAAGTTCGTGCGGGAGATGGAGAACATCACCACCGCAGATCGTCTCAAAAAGATCCGCCAGACGCTCAAACTTCCCAAGAAGAAAGCCGCCGCCAGCACTGCATCGACGACAACTTTCACCGCTAACTGCTGCTGTAGAATCAGATTCAGGAAACCTAACTGCTCAAGGTGTTCACTTACAGGATGCATACTATTCCGGTGTTCCAAGGGGTCTGCATACTTGTGTAACTGCTGCTGTAATGGTGGAGATAAGCACTGATGGACCTACCTATGTACAGATATTTGCTAAGATATATTCTTAACTCCCAACCCAGAATGAAGCCCTTGTTATATCATCTTTGGGGGGGATGTTAAGAATCATGTTCTCTCATTCTTTTTCTTTTTCCTTTCTTCCCTCCTTAGGTAATTGGACAGCAAATCGACGCCAAGCGTTGAATTGTTCTCCTGATCTTGTTTCCGAAGACTTCTTCTGTGATATCAAACGATTAGACAGTGACAATTTCGTTCCTTGGTAATCGGAGGTGGATTGGGAACCAAAGCTGAAACTTTCGAAGTTTCAACATCAATATTTTTTCTTGTTTGGTTTCTATGAAGATGTCATGGTGGCATGGTTGAAGGGGGCATGCATCCATCACCATCTTCCACGACCCCTTCAAAGTTCAACCATGTGATGGTAGGGGAACTTGTTAGGTGGAAGAAGCAGGTCACTCGCATATGCACACGACCTATATCGAATTTTTTTAACCACATTTATATTAATTAGTCAAACAAATAAAATGTTCATTTCTTTCTTAATTCACCGACCTCGGAATAAATTTAATTCCTCCGCAATCATTTAAACCAAAAAAAAAAAAAAACAAAGCCTATTGACAAACTGAACGTCGAATCGATTTTCAAAATCTATAATTGTTATTGTTAGGATAGATTTAGGTTCTGTTTGGATAGATTTGGCATAATTAGCGAAGATATTAATAAATAAACGTTTGATAAACTTAACGATGGAATTAGCATATGAATATAAAATGACATAATTGGACATACAATAAATTATTCAATTCAATTGGTATGCAAATTTTATTAAAATTTAATAAATATATAATTAATATCTCAATGAAATAAAATAAAATGACACAGGTAATTTTTTTATTAAAATATATTTATAATACATTTTATATAGTTCATACATGATCTAAAAAGATTAATTATTATTTTATATACATTGTTAATAAATAAATATTTTGTAATTAATTAAATATGAATATAAAAAGAATAATGTTGAATGGTGATAAAATAAAAATTAAAAATTAAAAAGAAATAATACATTAGAAAAAGGATAAAAAAAAATATGAACATCTAAACGCTAAAAGCTAATTTGCTAGAAGTAGCTTTTCAAAATTTTCATTTAAAACGCTAAACTCTACTTGATTATGTATGCAACCAAACAGATAAAATAGCATTTCAACCCTAAACCCTAAATCCTAAACGCTACTTAAAATGCTATTTTTTGTATTGCCAAATAGAGCTTTAAGCTTTTTTTGTCAATACTAAAATTAACATTTCAACAAGTAGAGTTTAGCATTTCCAAATTACAATTAAAAATTTATATTTTTCTCTATTTAAATACATTATCTTCTTAATTCTATTTTATCACCATTCAACTATATTTCTTTTTATGTTCGTGCCCAATTAATTATCAATTTTTTTTATTGATAATGAATAAAAAAATAAATTTATAACTAATACTTTTATATCATGCATGTACTATATAAAAATAAAAAATAGTTGTGGAATTTTATTTTACTTAATTGAGATATAAATGATTTTTATTATAATAAAATATGTGTGGTGCTTCAATTGAGCAATTTATTATTCGTTCAATTATATACTTTTACATTCATCAAAATTAATGATATCGCTAAGTTTGAAAACACGTAATTGTTAATAGGGTAAAATGGGCGTGCTGAGCGGCTGATGATTCACACCGTGTCACGCGTATATCCAGCCGTCCATGTGTGATCCGATGGGCCAAGTGAAGGCGTCCGATATTTTAATATCATATCATGATATTTTGATTTCATCTCGTGCTCACAACATTCCCCTCTCTCTCTTGTGCGTGATCGGCTCTCTCCCTTTCTCGATCTCCGACGAGCGACGACGATCTCGCTCTCTCTTGCGTGTGCGATCTGGCTCGCTCTCCCTCTCTCGGTCTCTAGCGAGGCGACGATGACCGACGAGAGCGACCGCGAGGCGATCTGGAGCCGGCAAAGCGAAGGACGCTGTGATCTCAAAGTCAGCGACCTGAAGGCTGCGACGGTGAGGTGAGGCGACCTGGAGGCGACGGGGAGGTCCGCAAGGGAGGGGGCTCGGTGAGGTCCGCAAGGGGGCGACGGCGAGGTCCGCGATGGAGGGATCCAAGTGAAAAGGGGGCACGGCGACGACGAATTCCTCGAGGGAGGGGCGACAACGAGGTCCGCGCATGACGATGAGGATGGTGAGATCTGCGAGGGAGGGCAGATCCGTGATCGGCGAGGGCGACGGAGAGGCGGTGAGCATCTGCCGCCTCCCTCCCCCCCCCTCTCTCTCTTTTTGTGTGTGTTCGACAGCGTCCCAAAGTCCCAACCCGTGGATCTTGCACTCGTCGGTGAATCTCGACGTCTCTGTGTGTGTGTCCCCTGCTCCTCATCCTGTACCCGTCGGTGAATATTGAAATCTCTCTGTATGTGTTCGACAATGTCTCAGAGTTACCTGCACCTCGACCGGCACTCGCCGGCGATTGGGAAGAGAAACATGAAGGGAGAGAAAGAGGGAGCTGGCAACTCATCTCACGCGGCAGCCGACGAATAGGGAGAAGAGAGATCGAAGGGGGGATCGAACAACAGCTCATCGTGCAGCGAACGGGAAGAAGAGAGATCGAAGGGGAGAGATCAAATGACAACCGTCGATCACGAGCCGACGAAGCAAAGGACACTGGGATCTCGGAGCCAGCAATCTGGAGGCACGACATGGCGAGGTCTGCGAGGGAGGGGGCACAATGACGGACATGATGAGGCCCGTGAAGGAGGCGAGGGGTGAGTTCCACGCCCGTCGACGAGCACGGTGAGGTCCATGAGGAAGCGCTCCATCTCGCGAGAAATTCAAATTAGCCGTAGGATGGCATCTGGATGATTGGAAACGTGCATCCATTTTGATCATTGGATCACACATGGACGGCTGGATATACGCGTGACACGGTGTGAATCATCAGCCGCTCAGCACGCCCATTTTACCAGTCAAAATGAAACTTTAACCTTTAGGGTGCGTTCACTGCATTGCCATTCAACATTACTTAATAATATAGATTGCCTCTCAGAAAGATTGCCACTTGTTAAATTGCCATGTACATTACCTTGTTTGGTATGCATAAGTAATCTATCTAGCAATCCATATTAGTTATTTATAAGAAAATATAAATTTATGAGTTAATATACAATTTTTACCAATATACCCCTAATCAAAAGAACTATGTTTAGATATATAAATTATTTTTAACTTCGTAAACTTAAATCACAAATATATATATTATCACCTATAAAATTAATATTTATAAAATAATTAATATATTTTTAAAATATGATAATAATATAGTCATAATAATTATAGTATTTATTTGATTAAGTTTATACTTTATTTAATTATTATTATAATTTATTCAATATGTTTTAGAATTTATTTAAATAAAACTGTAAAGGACAAATGCGGAAAGTAAAATTTAAAAGATTACAATCCAAGTGGTAATGTGGATTATCTACCCTCCCATAGACAATCTGCATTGTCACTTCATAGGCAATGTAGATTGCCTAGACAATGCAGATTGCTCATTACTTGTCACAAGTGAACAAGGTAATGTGATGAGCCTATGTAATTTAATACAACATTACTTGATAATCTACAAAGATTATCTCTAGAGAAACGCCTCCTTAATTATTATCCGCTAATCATTAATAATTATTTGATGATGTTAAACAGAAAGTATCTCTCATAAAGGTGTCATTTTGAAGAAATCTCCATCTCGAACTTCGGAAACAAGTAGGTTTATAAGCTATTTGATTTGCATTGTGGTATTCTTATCATGATCACGATCATATGGATATCAATAAAACAAAAAAAATTATACGTAATTTTTAATAAGTTCGTATTGCTAAATTAATATAAATATGGATATCAATATATTAGATAATTTATTTTCTTAATTGGATTATAAGGTGAAAAAAATAGCCATGAGATATAAATATGGTATGGACTATGAAATTTGAACCTTGAATTTCTCTTTCTCTCAAGTCCCTATTAGCCGTCTTTTTTTTTCCGATAGTCGGAGTTGACAGACTCAATTCGTGCGACACTAATAATTGTGCGCACAAACATATTACATGTCCAATAATTACAAATGAATCTGAACACAAAATTTTTACATTCATAAACAGTTGTTTAAGCACGTCGTTGAATGCGTCTTTTCAACATGCTCTCTCCAATATTTAACTTAAAATTTGAACATTAAAAATAGCTTCATGTTCCTCCCAAGGTTCCTGATATTCTAAGTTTAACTAACATATTAATTTATGTCAAAAAAATTACATTAAATGATATCACAATAATTTAAAAAAAAGGGCAAAAAAAGAAGCTTCGTTTGCTTAGCACCACCGAGATCGTCGCCGTTAACGGCGGAATCGGTGATGATTTTGCACATGTTCCTTCGTATGGGATATTTTTAATTTGGCATAATTTTTAATTAATCGAACCCCCACGTTCTCCAACACTTTGGTAGAATCATATCATCTCATGTTACTTGAAACAATGCCTTTTTTTTTTCTTCTTTTGCATTTATTTAGTTTTCTTTTGCATTTATTTAGTTTTCTTTTTAGTGTTGAGACAAAATTAAAATTTTAAAAGAAAAATGGATTCATAATTGGCTGGCTCGGATTTAGTTTTTATCAGCTCCCTTTTTTATTATTTGCAAATTTAAGCATATTTAAAAAAAATGAGATTAAAAAAAAAGAAAATAAGTAAAGTAGTAAATGTGGAGGAGTGTCCCCTGGATCTGAATCACCGTCGCTGGTCCTTTGTCGGTGTCACCGTTCCACCCATTTTGTCTGCCATCTCTCTCTCTCTCAACATATATATTTATATATATTCTCTCTTAATAATAATAATAATAAATAAATAATAATAATAGTAATAATTGAAGAAAATAAATGCAAGAGAAAAAGAGATTATTGGGAAGTGGTTTAATAATGTTAGCTGAGATTAAAACATCTCTTCTTTCTTGTTGTTGTTATGTAGTGACGTTAAAAAGGTGGATTAGATCTCAATTAGGCGGAGAGAGAAAGACGTTTGAATGTGAGAGAAGAATCATAATGACACTCTTATCCGCAATGTTCATGTCAAAATCTTTTTCCCTCAATCATTCTCAATCATAAAATCAGCGCATGGATTCTTTTTTGTGCGGATCCGAATTTAGGAGAGGTCTATTATTAACAATGGACTAATACAAAGTAACAATAATAATTTATTCTCTAATTAAAATGATGACTTAAAAGACTCAAAATTCGAAGTTCTTAGCATCAATCAACCGTGAATTTTGATGTTTATGTTGGAAAATTAAATGTGTCATAATTTTGGGAACAAGAGTTCAAACTTATACTTTATAATTTTAATCTTTACTACTTTTTCTTTTTGAATTAGATTAGAAACTTATATATATATATATTAGTTTCATTGCGTTCTGTTTGACAACATCAAAATTAATGTTTCAAGTATTTAAACGTTATTTTTTATTTAATAATGACAAAAAAATAACATTTAACGTTTTATATGAAAATTTTGAAAAATTACTTCTACTAACATTTAATGATTATACTTTAGTGATTTATAATTTTTTTCAATTATACCCTTATTCAAATACATTATTTTTTTCTCAACTTATCTTATTATTTTCTCATTTTTATTTTATCATCATATAACTATATTTCTTTTAATATTCATGCTTAATTAATTACAATTTTTTTATATGTTAACCATGAATAAAAAATTAATTTAATAATTAATATATTTATATCATGTGTGCACTATATACAATTTATTGTCAATATAAATTTACATATATTAACCAAAAAAATAATTGTGAGCTATTTCTTATTGAAGTGAGAAATAAATAATTTATTTATTGTATTATAATAGAATTTGAACTAAATAATTTATCATATGTTCAATTATGTCATTTTACATTTATCAACTAATTCTACCATTAAATTTATCAAACACTTCTTTGTTGAAACTTCTAATCGCTATTTATTATCCGCTATCTGCTAATTGTTAAACCGTTATCAAAATGCTATGGCTTGTCAAATCGCTAATAATGATAAATATTAGGTTTTTTTGTTGAGATTGTTGGAGATTTTGTTTTTTCTTCTTCTAATGAATTGAAAATTTTGACCAATCACCCAAAATTTAAACTAGAAAAAAATCAAATCAGGCAATTATTTCCATTTATTACTTGGAATGATATCATCACATTATCTTTTGGTAATTGAAAAATGCATTTAGCAGTTATTGAAAAAAATTTCTTATTGAAAATGCCTTTATTTTCCATTTTTTGTTTTTCTTGTATACTAGGAAAGGAAATAACATTTTTTATCATTAGTTTTCTATTATTTATCCGCGTCATTATAAACATTATACACTAGAAGAATTTGTTCTTAAAGATCTCAAAATAATATCATAAAAAAAATCTAAACTAACCAAGTTATCTTATCGTTTTCATTTATTTACTTAGAAAGATATTAACAAATAGCCTTTTATTTAAATATGTCTATATCCTATTAGATTTGTGATTGAGTTAGTTATGTTTATTTGGGATAAAATAATATATATATATATATATATATTTTTTCCTATATTTTACAACTAAATAAACCTCCATCATAAAAAAAAGCCAAGGGAAATATCCTTCTGCCACATTATCTTCATTAATTACTTTCTATTTAAAATAATTAATATCGATTTATATCATCACAATATTTTTAACCAACTCAATCTTTGTTTTTTTTCCTATCCTCTATTTTCCGATTTCTTTATCTGTAGCATTTATTTATCCTCGAAATTTTTTTAAACAAAATTAATAATTATATCAAATTATTTTCCCCCCATTTTTGTGTTGAGGTCCTTCTAGAATTCATGTGTTTGATTTTTTTTTCTGTAAAGGGTGTGAAATTTTTAACTATGCATGTAATGGCATTATTCTCCAAAGATATCAACAAATTCTCTTTCGGTAATTATAATTATGATAAACTATATTTGTTTGCAAAAAAAACATAACTATATATATTTCATCATGCACATGACCCCTTTGAAAACTTATTTCTTTTGTCACACAAAATGGGAGCAATATTATTTTGAATGGACCTTTTCTTTTCTTATTGAATTTTTCGACTAGGAAAAAAAATATTTATGTATAGGAAGGAGTCTAATTAGACGCCTTCTTTATGTCCATTGTTTTAAAATTAAAAAATAAAGGTAATTATTTTTTGTTATTAACATGCCCGTTTGGATAACTTTTTTTCCGTAGGAAGGTGCCCAATCCATTGTTTAAAAGTCTCATATAGAAATTTTTTCGTTTTAGCTGTTTGGATAATAAAATGGTGGACCATATCCCTCAGGAACAAGACTTCATCCGGTGGAAAAAAAAATTTAAGTCAGGCCTCCGTTTTATTTCCTTTCCGAGGAGTCCTTAGCTTTTGTCCAAGAAGACCATCAGACGAACGAGAGTCAGGCGCATGGAGGTGAATCGGAAGTGGCGGAAGCGTGGTGGCCGGCGAGACGACGCTGACGGAAGTGGAGGGGGCGACAATATACTCGAGGTCGTCCTCTTCTCTTCCCCTTTCCCACGTTCGCAGTTGCGCTCCTTTTATGTGTGACTCCTGTGGAATTTTGGAGCAGAGCAGGAGGAGATGGTCCTATCCTTTGAGGCTAAACATGCCCAGCAGAGTCGTCTCACGCACATGGTGATTTTGGTTTACCAGCTGCAAGAATCGCCGCCACCAGAGGAGCTGCTACCGTTGCTACGATGATGCGGCTACGAGAAGACGAGGCTGCGAAAGTACCTCCTCATATGCTTGCGGTGGCCGGAGAGGAGGCACCGGAGGCAGAGGCGAGGGAGCCTGCGGGCGGCGCGGAGGGGGACGCAGACGAGCGGCAGGCTTTGACGAACGCCTTGTCCACCCTCTCCCGGGAGCTCTACTTTCGGGAGAGGGCGTAGCTCCGGAGGAACAACTGCCGGCGCTCCTTGTACTCGGCCCTTGCAGCTGCTGCTGATCCGGCCAGTGCAGGTACTCCGAGCGAAAGAGAACAACGTCGCCCTGCTGCTGATCCGGCCAGTGCAGCTGCTGCCAACGCTTAGTGGAATGTATATACTTTATCTTCGAATGAACACAGTCTATAATAATAATTATTATTACATCAAATAATATTGGAAAAAATGTCAATTTAGCTCATATCCAAACACTTTGGCATGAGTTTAATTTTATGGAATAAAAACTAAGGAAGTCACTTTTTAAAAAAGCGATTTCCTTAGGAAAAAATTCAATCTTTGGATTTTTATCAATTTTGCCAAACGCACATATTTAGGATTCCTTTCGCACGTGAGACATTTTTGTGTGTGGGGAGTGGGAGGTGGCACCGTCCTCGGTCACGTGATGAAATCATGGTGGCATGCCATCGGCGCATCAAAGCAGAACACATGAATGTTACGTGTGGGTCCCATCTCAAAAGCCCAAATTTATAAAAACAGAGAGAGAGAGAGCAAAATGTGACGTGTGGGTCCACGAGACGCCCGTTGGGGGTCTGCGACAAGGTCCGACACCGAGGGGACGCCGTTTTGTGGACCCCCCGTCGCACCGCAAACCGGCTCCAAATGAAAAAAACCGGTTCCCGTCGCAGTCGCCGCAACCGTAAATTTAGCCACCAGGGAGGGGTATTGTAGTCAATTCACGACGGGCAAGAGCGTACTGCGGCACAGCCAATCACCAGCACATCCACGCCGCTCTCAACTCCGTTAAATTTTGATCAGCCGAGTGGTACAAAACAGAGTACACCAGTTAGTTCCTAATATTATGGGATTGGGCTCCACGGCGAATAACCAATTAACGATGAAAGTTGACCTGTTTCGTGTTGTATGACGCACAGCAACGACGAGGATATAAAAAAAATCTCGAAATCCCCGTCTCTCCCTCCTTTCGTCGCCGGCTTCCTAATCGCGTTTCGTGTAAAGAAAATATTGACATTTTATTTCTTCTTTATAGAAAAGTAATAATTATATACGGGAATGGAATAAATATTTACGGCTTATTTTCCATAAAAATAAAAAGGCACGTCCTTTTTTTTCACTCTCTCTCCTATTTCTAGAGCTCGTCCTCTCTCTCTCTCTCTCTCTTGTTGGCTTCAACTCTCTTTCTCCCCCATCTCCTCTTCAAACCCTGGTCTCCTCTCACACTGCGCCGCCGGAAGTAAGGACGCGCCTCGCTTGGCCTCCGGCGATCTCCCGTTCTTGAGTTTCGCTCCGCGGCCGTAAGAAGACTCCGTCCACCGCTACCGTCGTTTTCTTTATTTCGCTTTTAGTCTTCTGGTCTAAAACCGGTGCTTCATGTTGCTTCAGGGCTTCGGGTCCTTCTTCATATCGAGACCTAAAGTTCCCCACACCGCCGCCTGACGCCCATTGTGCTCTCCGCTCGTTTCCTGTCTCGACGCGTTCGAGCATTCCGCAGGAAAGGACGATCGGAGGGGAGACGTGGGTTCGGATCGGTGGGGATCCGCCGCGGACTTTGAAACTTGGAAGTGTCGAGCTCTCCGGATCTGTGGGTTGATCGGCGGTGGCCGCACTCTTAAGGTAGCGTAGGATAAGCCGCTGGTCTTTGTGCTGCTTGGAAATTGATCGGAGTCGCAGCACTACTCATTCCTTAGGCTAAGGTTGGTGATTTGATGTAGTAGTTTACTTATGGTTCTTAAAGTTTGGACTTTCTTGATGCGTGCTTTCTTTTTCTGTGCAATGTTTGGATATCTTTCCCGCTTGTATTGTGTTTGACCTGCTCTAAGTTTTTCAAGACGATGATTTATGTTCCTTTTTCTTTAGATTATTTTTTCATGTAGAAGCTTCAGATTTCGAAGCAACCATTATGCTTAAGCAGTTTAAATCCTGCACATTAGTTTTCACCATTCCTGATCTAGTTTTACTTGCAGGTTTTGGATCGAGTTTTGAATGCAGATTCTGATGATTTGAAGCTTTTGGATTTGAAAAGTTCAAAATTTGGTAGGTGGATATGGCTTCAAATAATGGTCTCAGGACCAGCAGATCCACCCGAATGGCCCCATCTTCTGACCAGCAGCTAGGAACAAATGCTGGTCCGGTCCCTCCCACTGTGACATTTGGCCGTCGCACCCTATCGGGTCGCTATGTTAGCTATTCTCGCGATGATCTTGACAGTGAGATCGACAGCCAACTCGGCAGCCGTGACTTTGACAGGGAGTATGCCAACTATCATGTTCATATACCGCCGACTCCTGACAATCAACCAATGGAGGTGACAATGGAGACATCAATTTCTGCAAAAGTTGAAGAGCAATATGTCTCTAATTCTCTGTTCACCGGAGGATTCAATAATGTAACTCGTGCTCATTTGATGGAGAAGGTTATTGAATCCGAGGCAAGCCACCCCCAAATGGCTGGTGCCAAGGGCTCCTGCTGCTCCATGCCAGGGTGTGATTCCAAAGTTATGAGTGATGAACGTGGGGTAGATATCCTCCCATGTGAATGTGATTTCAAGATATGTGCTGAGTGTTTTTCTGATGCAGTCAAATCTGGTGGGGGGATCTGCCCAGGATGTAAGGAGCCTTATAAGTCTACTGATCTGGACGAGGTACTGAAGAATGCAGCTGCTACTCGTCCCCTCCCCCTGCCTCCAGGCGGGATGTCAAAAATGGAAAGGCGACTTTCACTGATGAAATCTATGAAGAGAAGTCAGACGGGGGATTGGGACCATAACAGGTGGCTATTTGAAACAAAGGGAACCTATGGTTATGGAAATGCAATATGGCCAGCAGAAAATGGTGGTGATGGCGGAAGTGGAGGAGGCGGTCAGCCTGCTGAACTTGCCAATAAGCCATGGAGACCGCTCACTCGCAAACTCAAAATCCCTGCTGCAGTCCTCAGCCCATACAGGTACATTCTAATCTTAATTTTATTTCGAGTTTATGACTTATCACTTGCGCATCATTTGATTTTGATGTTTTAATTGTGTTCGTAGATTTGAGACAACTCTAACTATGATATGAACATTGGACCAAAAGAAATCAGCCTAATTAGAATTTCCTGAACTATCCTCTCAAAAGAAACTTTCTGAACTATTCTTGTAAGAGGATTCTTGATTACATTCACATCATTTACTTGCTTTTGTTTTTTATCCTCATGTTAGGAAATGTATGAATCAAACATCCTATTATAAGACATCATAGTATAATACATGGTTAGGTTCTTTAAAAACAAACTTAGTACATAATTAGGGATGTTCTTAGGGCAAAATGATGATTAACAAGTTCTAGTCATCTGTAACATGATTAGGGATTCTAGAAATATCCCAATTAATCTCTCTATTAGCAGCTTTTGTTTTGTTCAGATGAAGCTTTACCTTCACCAAAGAACATGTGAGTAATGAATATCCTTGGGCATAAGACTTGCACCTACATCCAAGATGTGCTGATAGTTGAACAACTGAAGTGCATTGTTGCAATCTATCAACTATCTATCATCAATGTTAGCTAGCTCAGTCAAAATTGGTATTTGCAATTTGAGTCAAGGATAATGTTATGCCTAAATATATGCCTTTTCCAACTCTTGTACACGTGTGCTATGATCTTTTTTTGGGGGGTTACTATTTTCTTTCTTGCGTGTAAGAATCATGTCATACACTATTACCCTTCAAGAAAATCTTATATGCTATTTTCTTGCTATTAATTATATTTTAACAGGAAAATCTGGCGAATCATATATTTGCTCTGTACATATTCCTTGAATGGTGAATATGGTTGATGATTAGACATGTCTATGCAGTATAATAGTAATCCTAGCTTTTACTTGAATATTCTTTTCCTTTATTACTTAAAGTAACAAGGATGGTGTGTTTGTATTCTTGTTGTACAGGTTCCTTATCTTCATACGGATTGCTGTCCTAGGCCTATTTCTTGCTTGGAGGGTCAAACATAAGAATGAAGATGCAATTTGGCTGTGGGGAATGTCTGTTGTATGTGAAATTTGGTTTGCTTTCTCTTGGCTTCTGGACCAACTTCCCAAATTCTCCCCAGTCAACCGTGCCACTGATCTTGCAGTGTTGAAAGAAAAGTTTGAAACCCCTAACCCCCGCAACCCCACAGGAAAATCTGATCTGCCAGGGATTGATATATTTGTTTCCACTGCCGACCCTGAAAAAGAACCTGTCCTAGTCACAGCAAACACTATACTCTCCATCCTTGCTGCTGACTACCCTGTTGAGAAGCTTGCATGCTATGTTTCAGATGATGGTGGTGCTCTTCTGACTTTTGAAGCGATGGCTGAAGCTGCTAGTTTTGCAAATCTCTGGGTTCCCTTCTGCCGTAAGCATGGGATTGAACCAAGGAACCCTGAAAGCTACTTCAACTTGAAGAGGGATCCTTATAAGAACAAGGTTCGTCCTGACTTTGTCAAAGATCGAAGACGAGTGAAGAGAGAGTATGATGAGTTCAAGGTTCGTATCAATGGACTACCTGATTCGATCCGACGACGGTCTGATGCCTATCATGCTCGCGAGGAGATCAAGGCGATGAAAAGACAGCGTGAAGTTGCTGGCGATGACCCTGTGGAGCCTGTGAAGATTCTCAAGGCAACTTGGATGGCTGATGGCAGCCATTGGCCTGGAACATGGATTAACCCTTCACAAGAGCATACAAGGGGTGATCATGCTGGTATTATTCAGGTATGCTAATTGGTTATTTTAGCTCTTGTTTCCAGTGCTGTTATTTTCTGTTACTTGTGAGTGAGCTAAGTTAAAAAGTTTCTAAGCTATATTATATCTGGATTTCAATCTTGTTTTTCCTTTCCATCCTTTCTTACTCAGCTTTTTGTTATGATACATAGATTTCTTTCTTCATATGATCAATTCAGGTTTGTATTCAAATTCGTGGGTTACTTGTGTGTTGCAGGTAATGTTGAAGCCTCCAAGTGATGACCCATTATTTGGAATAAATGAAGATGGAAGAGCCCTTGACCTAACTGATGTAGATATCCGTCTGCCCATGTTGGTCTATGTCTCTCGTGAGAAGCGTCCAGGCTATGATCACAACAAGAAGGCTGGAGCCATGAATGCACTAGTCCGTGCTTCTGCAATCATGTCGAATGGCCCCTTTATTCTCAACCTTGACTGTGATCACTATGTCTACAACTCCCAGGCATTCCGTGAGGGTATGTGTTTCATGATGGATCGGGGTGGCGACCGCCTCTGCTATGTTCAGTTTCCACAGCGCTTTGAGGGCATTGATCCTTCTGATCGCTATGCAAACCACAATACTGTCTTTTTTGATGGTAACATGAGAGCACTTGATGGTCTTCAAGGTCCAGTGTACGTGGGTACTGGATGCCTCTTTCGGCGCATTGCTCTTTATGGATTTGATCCACCACGTTCCAAAGAACATGGTGGCTGTTGCAGTTGTTGTTTCCCTAAGAAGCGAGCAGGCTCTGCTTCAGCTGCCAGTGAGGAGATGAGAGCTCTTCGTATGGGGGATGATGATGAGGAGGACATGAACCTTTCTAGCTTTCCGAAGAAATTTGGAAATTCAAACATGCTCATTGATTCAATACCCCTGGCTGAGTACCAAGGTCGACCTCTTGCTGATCATCCTGCTGTTAAGAATGGACGCCCACCTGGTGCACTAACCATTCCTCGTGACCTTCTCGATGCATCCACAGTTGCTGAGGCAATCAGTGCCATTTCATGCTGGTACGAGGACAAGACTGAATGGGGCCAGCGCGTAGGGTGGATTTATGGGTCTGTCACCGAGGATGTTGTTACTGGCTACAGGATGCACAACAGAGGGTGGAAATCAGTATACTGTGTTACAAAGCCTGATGCATTTCGTGGAACTGCTCCAATCAACTTAACAGATCGCCTTCATCAAGTTCTTAGGTGGGCAACTGGATCTGTTGAAATATTCTTCTCCCGGAATAATGCATTGCTGGCAAGTCCCAGGATGAAGTTCCTTCAAAGAATTGCTTACCTTAATGTTGGGATCTATCCGTTTACGTCTATCTTTCTGATAGTCTACTGCTTCCTTCCTGCCCTCTCCCTCTTTTCAGGACAGTTCATAGTGCAGACCCTCAATGTGACTTTTCTCACGTATCTCCTTATCATAACTGTGACACTTTGCTTGCTTGCAATACTTGAAATCAAGTGGTCTGGTATTGAACTTGAAGAGTGGTGGCGAAATGAGCAGTTCTGGCTGATAGGAGGAACCAGTGCCCATCTTGCAGCTGTGCTCCAGGGGTTGCTGAAAGTGATTGCTGGAATTGAGATTTCATTCACGCTCACTTCCAAGTCAGCAGGCGATGATGTAGATGATGAGTTTGCTGATCTGTACATCGTGAAGTGGACATCGCTAATGATACCGCCCATCACAATTATGATGGTCAATCTGATTGCTATTGCAGTGGGAATCAGCCGAACTATTTACAGCACATTGCCACAGTGGAGCAAGCTCTTGGGTGGTGTATTCTTCAGCTTTTGGGTGTTGGCACATCTTTATCCATTTGCTAAAGGGATGATGGGCAGGAGAGGGAGGACCCCGACAATTGTTTTCGTGTGGTCAGGGCTCATTGCTATCACCATTTCACTGCTCTGGGTTGCAATTAATCCTCCTTCGGGTAGCAGTTCACAGATTGGCGGGTCCTTCACATTCCCTTGAAATTGTCCATACTTCTTATTCTGAAAAGTATGAAATGAACAATCTTGTCAATCCTACTACATGTTCTTAGATGTCATGCACTTGATCAATATTCCAACTATTGTTTCTTACTCATTCAATTTAGTAAGACATCAAAGGGGTACTGGACTGTGGAGGCAGAACAGTTACATTGGATCTTTCTTTGGATATATTTGTTCTTTGTAGATGGATTTTTGTAAAGAACCATCCAGCATATAGTTTTTCTACAGTTCTTTTGATATCTGGATCAGAACTTTTTATTCCTTATACGAATCATCCAACAAAGTCCAAAGAGTTCTAGACGTGTCCTTTCTGTCTATGCTTCAATATTGCTGCTATGCATTTCATTTTCCTTCGAAAATACAACAATAACAACAAAGCCTTATCGGCTAATAAATATAAAATTATAATTCGAAGTTTTATCTCAACCGAGGATATCCATCTTTGGGTGCTTGATCAAGCACACATGAAGCTACTATTGACTTGCAGAAATAATTTGAAATTTGTCTATTAGAGGATAATACTTTTTTAAAAGTCTTAAATGACCAATATATTCTTGAATTAAGTTAAAAGGTTAATTGTAAAATTGCAATAAGATTATCTCAATTATTTATTTTAAAATGCCAAGTAGTCAAACTTTTCTTAAAAAGAATAGCGTGAACTATTCGGTGAATCCAAGCAACTTATTTTTATCAAGATCTATTTATGAATTAAGATATTTCGAATTCAATCAACCAAATTGACAAGTATAGTAATGAGGTCGGGATGACGTGGAAGTAATTTGAAATTTGTCTATTAGAGGATTTTTCTTATTGAAATTTTATCCGTCGAGGTGCAACTCCACATAATACAGATGAATTGGGTAATTGCGATTTTAGATATTTATCCGACATGCGACAAAAAATAGACGGATCATGGTTGTCAGATCTCGATTCGGATAGTAAAATTTTACGATCTTATAATTTTCTAAATAGAAAACGATCTCGATCATTGTCGGAGAATTTTAAACGTAACTGAATCTATAGTCGAATCTTAAGATCGATAAGATCTATCTTACAATATTGGTACGATTTATTTATTCAGATAAAAAATAAAAGTAAACTTAAAAGTCCTTGAAAAATTTAAATTTAACTATTTTATTTATATATATTTTATATGTTAGTGGCTTTCATGAATTTTAATATCTTCTAATAATTTAATTGTATATTATGAATCTAATACTATATTATCTTATAACAAAATTATTTTTATTATTGAACGTATACTAAGAATTATATTGCACTTTAATAAATATTCTAATTCATTAAGATCAAACATTATATATTGTTATTTTAGTATTTTTTAAGAATATATCATATTGTCTTTTACAAAATATAAAAAATCTATTAAACTTGAAAATATAAATAAATTATTAATGATCAATGTTTAATTAACTTATATATAAACAAAATATTTATGAATAAATATACTATTTTATTATTTTATATTAAAAATATATTTTTACTCATAGAGTAGGATCGAGGATCCGATCTTACAATCCTCTATCCTCTAAGTTAACACCTTCAATAGGAGACGTATTTTCAAGTTCTATCTTTAAACCTCCGGTCCAAAACGATACATTGGCTCGGCCCATGTTCTGTTGCCCCGATCTGGGCTGCATCTGCGTCTATGGGCCGAATCACAAAAACCATCGCCTAAAACCCCCACGAGAACGGATCGGAAAGATATCGTCCGAGTCGTCTCAGGTTCGTGCCCTTCTCCTCCCTCCTCTTCCTCCCCCTCCTCGATCCATCTTTCGTCTCTGATGCGTAGATCTGTGCTGATGTCGTTCAATTCCTTATCCCTTCTTTGGATCCGTTCGACAACGAACATCCGCATTAGATCGCGTCCCCCCTCTAATGATTGGTTTTGTGATGATTTTTGACATTGTTTTCCTTTTTTTTTTGTGCTACGAAGGGGTGAGGAGAAATGGCGAGATCAACTGCGAACGATGCGCAAGCTCTCATTCGATCTCTACGCGCCGCGTACGCGGCCACGCCGACGAATCTCAAGGTTTCCACCGTTTTTTTTCTTTTTTTTTCTCATTATTTGTTTCGAAACGATTTCATGTTTGGTTGAGTTGTGCTGTCGTATCTGCAGATTATTGATCTTTACGTCATCTTCGCCATCACTACTGCAGTCATTCAGGTATTGGGCACCGAGATAGTGCTTTTTAATTTTTTTTTTCTTTCCAGTTCTCGTGTTTGTGCCACAAACAACTAAAGACGGCAGCATAAGTGTTATTTTTATGGGAAGGCATATTGGTATTTTCCTTTAATTTTTGAGTTTTCCTTGCAACTAAAGACTAAGTTTTGTTGTTCATCTAAGACCACCCTGAAATTTGGCTCTTCTCAGTGTATTTGCTTTTAGCAAACCTGGTGATCTGTATTAAAACTGCTTTGGAGCAGCTGATTTCAAGTTAGAATTGACCTGATTGATCTTAGTTTTGGTCGATTCCAAACGGATAAACTAAACGACCCTCTTCAATTAACTGGATCAGAATGCTTAACTGGACCAGAATTCTTACACTGAGTAAATGGGATAATTCAAAGATATTTGCCTCGAACTTTGAGTGATATGAACCTCGCCTTCTTTTGGGACATTCATGAATAGCACAGCTTCGTGTCTGGTTGAGTATGAACTTCAGTTAGTTCCAAGTCAATGTAACAATAAGTTCTCCTAAAAAAAAATGTAACAATAAGTTAGCTATTATTTTTCACTTTTTTCCTAAGATAAGATAATCTGGTATATCTGGTGAATTCACTAATATATTGGTCTTTTATGATGTTATAATTTCGAAACATCTTTACAGCCGTTGATCCAAATGTTGTGGGATGTTAGAAAGATTTTTTGTTACAAATCTCATGGGATCTTCAATCATTTGTTAAAGACAGTTATCTAAGTTCTTGTACAGTGACTAGCCTCTCATCAGTCATCCTTTTGCCCCTAAAGATAATTGCTTTAGTTCTTTTGAACTTAAATGTCGTAGTTTCTTGTATTCTGATTCTGTGATTCCATGACTATGGATTCCCCAAGGATCTGATTTGTAGCATACTGAATTGCTCAAATTTGGTATCTTGACATCAGTGTTGTGTGTGTGTAATCCCACTCTTAAATCTTGTGTTAACATATATACTTTGGTCTCTGAGAAAAATGAAGTGGCAATGAAATTTCTAGGTATTAAATTCTTTTATTTTTATATTGGAAGAAAATTCTACATTGGTCTTGGTAATAGAAGGCAAATTTGATGTAATAGGTTGTCTACATGGGAATAGTTGGATCATTCCCATTTAACTCTTTCCTTTCCGGGGTTCTCTCCTGCATTGGGACAGCAGTGCTTGCAGGTAATACAAGTCATCAGGGCTCTTAGTATATGGGCAGAAAGCTTGTACTGCTTCCAAACCATTTACTAATCTTACTAATTTTTTCGCTAATGCAGTTTGCCTCCGCATTCAAGTCAACAAGGAGAACAAGGAGTTTAAGGTAAACATTTTATTTTAAGTGTTAAGTCAAAAAGTTTTATTGTTGGTTCTACTTCAACATATTAGTTTAACAAAATGATCAATTGCAGGATCTACCACCCGAAAGGGCTTTTGCTGACTTTGTCCTGTGCAACTTGGTTCTCCACCTGGTGATCATGAATTTCCTTGGGTAGATGAGTCTTTCTTATGGCATATCATTGTGTTCTCTGAACTTGTTGAGCTAGATAAACGATGCCCTGATTCCCATGCTTGACCACATATCAGTTAGTCAAATTGAGTTTATCTTTCAGTTGATGACATAACTTTTGGAAAGACATTACAATGAGAATAGTCTTGATATTTTTGATATATCTTGCTGTGTTTTGCATAACCTTCACGAGAATATTGGCTTTGCTGCGAAATTACGAGAACTGTAATAGAATTATGCAGTTGTGTAGATGCTTGTTGTAACATGATAGATGTAGCACATATTAAGCTCTGAAAAATTGTAGATGCAACATAGCATGCACGATTGTTAGTACATGTTATCCATATGTTTTGTTAGATTATGCATTTTGCCTCTAGCTTCACTTTTCTGAAGTTTATTTTTCTTTTCTTAATAAATAATTTTATGTCCACATTAGAGGCCTGATTAGGATGTGGTACGCTGTTTAAATCGAATGAATCGCCCAGGAAGCAAAATAAATCAGTTCCTGAAGTGCATCTATGTTCACTGAGGCCCGAACATCTGTGATATTTTACAATTACATTTTAATTATGGAAAGTATTATGCTCATTTGTTATTTATTATTTTTAAAGTATTTTTCTTATATAAAAAATGTCAAGGTAAAAATGATATTTCGTAGTTATTAAAAAAGGTTAACGGAGTGCTAAAGATGACAAGTTTGAAAAAAAAAATCCTTATTTTATTATAAAATGAGGTGAGATAACTTTGAGAAAGCAAGGAAAGAAATGAATTGGTTCGACGACTTTCAGGACCGATTTTTAGTGTCATGTATATTTAATATTTATCATTCTTTTACTTCGTATTAATCAAATATTAATAATTATAAACATTCGACACTTTTCCTACCTGGATCCGGACCTGCATTCAAACAAAAGGGAAAAAAAAGTCCCTCTAATTCTAATGAAGCCTTACAGCATTCTCTCAAAATTCACAGATCATTTATTTCCCCTCAATTAAGGATGTTTTAGTGTAAAAAATTATCTGTTCTTTCTAGTTCATTTAAATTGTAAACATGTTTACTTTGAACCAAGTGGATTTTTTTGGTATTACCCCGTAATGAAAGTGTAAAAGTTTAAAACTCACCAATAATGATGGTTCAAAAATTTTTATCATAATATTTCCTAATTTCGGTGCTTAATTTAAATTAAAGCAAACTTTTCTGCAATGTTTGGATTGGAACTTCGGTCGAGAACTAGACGTAGTTCAACCAAATAGGTCGATTATACCGGAACTTGCACGGATTTCTTGAGAAACAAAATCATAAGCACGTAGGTTCAGAGCTAGACTGACTACCCCAATAGCACTCATCTATAAACCAGTTAAGAATAGCTAGGATTTTCAGAAGAAGATGACATTCATTTGATGGGAAATAAAAAGGAATATCAAAAATTCGTGTGGTTGAAGTTGAAGCAACTACTTTCGAAGTAATAGAAAACTTGAAATTACGATCAAGAATTGCTTTAACAATTATCTTTGAATCTGGAAGTTATCACTTAGCAGGTTCCCATACCAAGGCTCAATCCAATCAAGTCCGCAGCGTCTACCAATTTCGCCACACATGAAATAGATATTTTTATATCTTCTCTTTCTATAAGGAGTGAAATTTGGAATGAGTACACTTGATGATGGGAAGTTAGAGATAAAATTAGGATACTAGAGGAGGATTCTTTCTTTTTTTTTGAAGTTTGTTTGAAAAAAATCCTACAAAGAGCTACTCCTTAATACGAGATATAAGGATCGCTACTACAAGCAGTATCGTGAAATGTTGGGAGGCCTGCGTCCCATAAAAATTGTCTACCTGAGAGAAAAATGTTCTAGAAAAAAACGTAGAATTAGAAGAACTATTCCTATTAATTCGAATCACTTCTTTTTACACTATTTCAAAAACCTAAGGACTCGATCGTATGAATATGTAAAATATATGATTTCCAATCCTAGCAGGAAAAAGGAGGTAGTAAATTCGGAAAGAACCTATTGATAGCCTCTTTCAGATATGAATAATTGATTCTTTGGGATTCTTCTTTTCTTCAAACGGAACAAACATAAATAAAATTAGATCGATTCCCCCTTTTAGTTTCCAATACAAACTGTTAAGAATATAAAATAATAAATATTGCTCTTCCTAATGACTTAAGCTTTTAGATAACTGATCAGCACATCAAATTTAACATAATATCTGAGTTAGAGGTCAAGGGTTCGAATCTCTTTAAGCTCTTATTAAAATTAATTTTTTATCTTAATTGTTCATGTGTTAAACCTGGGCTAGATGCCGATCATGAATAAAAGAAATCATAATTTAAAAGACAACCATGAGTAAGTAATTTAAAGAAAATAGAAAAGAAATAAAAGTACATATAAAGTTAATAAATAAACACAAATATTATAAATACTCGTACCAAGGCCAGAAAATATGCACCCAGCCCAGGAGCACGAACATCAAGATCGGGCCAATTTTTTTAAATATAAATAACATTTCAGAATATTTAGTTGGACGTGTTAGGATACATAATAATTATTAAGATAATTGAATGTCTGGTAAAAGTTGAGTGGTTTAAAAGATGTAATGTATTTACAATATCTAAGTTCTTGAATATGTACGAATTTGAAATTATAGAATTAAATGTGTATCAAAATATTGTGTTTATACTTTTTTCATTAGTTTATTTTATATTGTAATTGATTTTTCTAAAATATCACTGATATAGTTTATTTTTTTTTCACAAAAAAAAGTTCCAAACGATTAATCGAGTAAATACACTCATCTTAGAATTGCATAAACATTTAATAGTACCCAAAATAAAGTCAATATAAAAAATGTAACTAAAATTTAATTAATCATACATACATCTATTCAAGTATAAAAATACATTAATACCATTTAAAAACAGATTATAATCAACAAAATCAAGAAAGTAAAAGTCTACAAGATGAAATCCACAAACAAAATTTTCCACTTGTGGTGCACATACGTTACAATGACATCAAACCCGGAAATTTCTCGGATTTGAACTACCAAACTGAAGGTCCCATTTCAGAAAATGAGGGTTCAAAGCTGCATCTGCATCATAAATACTAAGTAGTAAAGCGAGACTTCAAATACATGTTATTAGTAGGTATAACAATGCAGGTAGATGCAGCCAGACAGCAATAGCAACACATGCAGAGATCTAAAATAAGACCACGAAGCAAGAACTTTAAGTTCTGACAAACGAATTGCGAAGGAGGTTGTACCAGAGGACGCAGTTCCAACAAAAGAATAAATTTCCTAAACCTACAAGTGAATGCCTTCTCCCACAAAGAACACAAACCATGCCAAAACCTAATTTTAAACTTGAGGTAATGCTAGGTTTCAGCCAACATCTGCTGCAAAGTTTGTCCCTTAGCCATAAGAACCTAACTACAAGCACAAAGAATAATCCTTCAAGTATCTAATAAAACATCAAAGACCAAGAGGTCTGGGAGTTGTGTGTCCCTTTATTTTCAAGTTTTTCTTTCCTTTTCTTATATTAGACCTTAGCCGACCTCATCTAGTGGGATAAGATTTTGTTATTGTTGTTTGTTGTTCTTATATTAGACCTTGTGCCTCCTTATATAACCAAAAAAAAAAACAACAACAAAGATGCATACACAAAAATATACGATATCATTGAACGAAATATGAACTAAATGACGGCAATTTTACATAAGGCAGATCAAAATTAGAAGCCTGAAGATACAGATCTACTTTGCACGGATGAAAAGCTAAGAAACAAAAGATTTTCCTATTGAGTTACGCAATGAATCCATCACAGAATCATGTAAAGGTTTAGCTATGGATGGTGAATACTGGATTCAAATAATATACTAAGAGGAAAGATGATCTAATAGCATGTGCTTTTCTCAAAACTAATACATAAAAAGCTTCCAACATTCTCAACAACAATTTTGCAGTAAGTGAACAGAACCTCATAGTAGATCAGATAAACATTCTTCAAAAGTTGGTCATCTTATGGTATAGGAATGTAAGAGGTCATTATCTACGCCAACGAATGGCGAGCAATTCCGAAGGGAGTGAAGCAGGGTCAAGCTCCCAACAATCTCTTGGCAGACCTAATCCTTCCGTCTCTGAAAGCTTTCGAGCTGGTATTTGATGTGAAAAAAGCCTGGCATCAAATTTTTGAAGCCACTTAACAGCATGACAACCAATCTCCCGTCTTCTAAATATTGTCTTGTATCCATCGACTTTCTCGAGATACGCCATGCTCAAGCCGTACATCTCATTGTAGTTCGTAAGGAACACGACAATGTCATAGCACCTTCCCTTCTTCCCTGCCAAAGTTGGATCACTGTACAGTGCCCAAACTGAGCCCTTCTTGGGGTAGATCCTGTAGAGTTCCCTGGCCGCTCTTTGACAATCCACCACATGTGAGAAGCAGTTGACAGAATCTACGTCAACCTTCCTCCCAAGTTTGAACTGCCCACATGGGATATGTAATCCAGAATTCTCCAAGAGGAACATTGATTCATCCCCGCTGTTCTGAACATCCAACCACATCATCTTCAATCTAAATGGATTCGAACTGTGCACCTCATCAATCAAACCATAATGTCGGGGCATGCCATCATCGTCATCGTAAATTGCCCAAATCTGCCCCCTTCTGAAGCTCCTCTCACTCCTGTCCTTATCGAAATCATAGAAATCGGAATCCTCAACAGCCATTAGGCCCATATCCTCATCTTCATCCTCCTCCAAGACCTCAACTAGAGCCTTCCCCTTTCTTTTGTATCCTTCCTCCTTTTTCACATCTTTTACAGAGGCCTTTTGATTTCCCCCTTTCCCCTTCTCCTTCTCCTTGGCCTTGGCTTTCTCTTTATCTTTCTCTTTCCCTTTGCTTGCCTTTGCCCTGGTGAGTTCCATCTGTATCTGGGCCAGAGTCTTCTCCGGCCTCGGTCGAGCTTTCTTCGATACAGGTGAAGAAGCCGGAACGGATGCTTTCCTCTTCCTTAAATTGTCTTCTATTACTAAAGGGAGACGGGGAATCCTAGGCCGAGAACTGGACCTCGTCCTAGTGGCCGGAACAGCGACCTTCGTTGCTTTCTCAGCGGCAGCGTCGTTCTCCGCATCCTCGAGTTGGACCCCGGCTAGGGCCTTCTGAGATACCTCGACGGCAAGGAAGCTCTTGCGGCAGCTAGGGCAAACGAGGCGGTACCCGACGTACCGTCGGTCGAATTCGTGGAGGAGGCGGCAGGTGGCGCAGGTCGTCCAGAACGTGGCGGGCGCCCTACCGATCGGCTGCCTCTCTGCGTCGGCAGCAAGGGAGAGGCGAAGGCGGAGGTCGAAGTTGCGCTTGAGGCTGCGGTCGGAGAGGAAGCGGAAGGAGTCGGCGACGCGCTTGAAGGCGTCCTCGGCAGCGGCAGCGGCTGCGGCGGAAGGGGAGTCGGAGGACGACTTGTCCGGGTGCAGGGCGAGGGCGAGGGACTTGTACTGCTTGCGGATGTCGGCGGGAGGGGAGAACGGTGCGAGGCGGAGAACCTTGTAGTGATCGGAAGGGTCGGCGCGCAGGATCTTAAGGGCGGTGACCAGCTGGCCCGCGCCGGAGAGGTCCGGGCACAGGCGGGCCGCGCACTTCGCGTACTTGAGGGCCGACTTGAGGGACGACTGCTGCAGCTTTTCCTCGGCCACGGACTTCAGACGGAGAGCCTCCTCGCAGTCCTCGTCCTCTGCTGACGAAGAGTCCGCCTGAGGTGACGACGAAGGCAACGTCGGCGGCGAGGAAGGAGGAGTCACGTCGGTGCTCATTTCGAGGGGTGTGGAGGTGGAGGCGTGCGGCGCTGTGGAGGGGACGTGGTGAAGCCTAAGAGGCGCACTCACTCGCTCAACGGCTGTGATTTTACGCATGCGATCACAGCACGAATCTAAAGGGATACGATATTTGTTCGTCTTTCCCTTTTTTCTATTTTTTTGGGGGAAAAACTTTTAGAAAAAGTTTTTTATTTATATAAGATTTCGATCTTAACAATCTTGATTCGATGATTGAGGAATAATTTACATGGGGATGTATATAATTGAAAGATAAAGCTGAATCCGATTTTTTTGCTGTCTATGAATCGAAAAATGTGTAAGTGAACCCCATCTAAAGAAAAAAAAAATACTATCTGAATTTGGTGCAAATAGTAAATGACACACTTTTTTCGGACGTTAATTTTCGAAGAAATCAATGGGAAAGTTTTATGACGCAACTAATCATTTTGATTTGGTTTAGTTAAATTTTGAGATTTGGACAACTTAGATAGATATTCAAGGTTAACTATTATGTTTAAGATCTAGGATTAAGACTATTATATTTGTTTTAATTGATAAAAAATAATCTTCAATATATATATATATATATATATAGCTTTTCTATGGATCTTTTCTTAGAAAATACATTATATATTATCCAGAGAGAGTGCGTTAATGAGATTAGTGGACAACTTTAGTTCAACGAGACAAAAGAAGTTTATTTGTTTACATGTGGCAATAATAATTACAAGAAAGAAAAGCTTCAACAAGATTGTGGAGCTCTTATTGATTTAAGCTACAATGATTTGATATTAAAGTGTTAACTAAATTTCTTCTGAATGTGAGCATAATTATTAAGTAGAGCGCATTTGATATAATAAGTTGATAATTAATGATTTTTAATACCAATAAATTGTTTATATTGTTCTCTTCTTTTTTTTTTATGTGAGTTGATTTATGTGAAGTGTAACATGAGGTTGACAAAAAAAAAAAAAAAGAGACCAAAACGGCATAGGGACATTGAAATTAGTTTAGGCGACAAATGGGTACAAGATGAATCCGATGATTCAAGTTTGAGATGAATTGGATTTTTTTTTTCAGACAATCGCCGATATTTGGGAAGCGGTGCCAATTATTCAACTCACGTGACGCTACTTAATTGAAAAGATCATTCACATGAATTTAAACTTGAGACCTCTGCTTAAGTGAAAAGAAGTCGCTACCACTTCACCTCAATCCTTGTCGGTGATGAATTGGATTTTTCATAAATTGAACGAAGATGAACCACTTGCCAAAAAAAAAATAGTGTTTGGAAGTGTAGCATTACTAGGTTCGTACAAATTTGATATACATTTAGAAAGGCAAAGAAAAATATCACTTATAAGTTCATTATCATCTTCATATTTTATTCACGTTAAATTATTACTCTTGATCGTTTTTTTTTATTTTTTATTTTGGGTTCTTACATGAAGAGCTCAAATTCCTTGGAAGCTAAATATGATTTGGAATCCAATTTGATAATCATAATGTACATATTGAAAATGATGAAGTTGGATTCTTTCTCGATCTCCTTGTGTTTAAAGTTATGTCTGAAGTGTGAAATTAATCATTTTTTTTGGTACGGAGGTCTATAAATCTAATGCAAGAAAATTAAAGGTCTAAGATAAAAAAGTACATACATTTCGTTAGTAGAATTCGATGCGAAATTGCGCTACACCCTTGTTCCCATTTAAAATCATGTATGACCTTTAAAGTTCGCATTTTAGTTTATGCGTCTTTGTGGGCTATTTTGAGCTTAATTAACTAGAAAATCGTGGTGTTAGTTGTATAGTTTAATTGGCGTGGATTGTGATGAACTTTGTGTGGTTTAATTAATTGTTATTTATTCAAGTTTGTGCATTATAAATGTATGAAAATTTGAACTTCATTTAAACATTAAACATGAAACTCTGATGATAATATTTATGATTATTTAAAAAATGTACTTTCGGAATAAAAACAAGCACGGTTTTTATCTATTTATTTATGCTGATATGTTTCTTTAGGTTTCTCTAATATCACAATAAATGACAAAAAATTTAAAAGTGCAATTATATAAACAAAGAAAAAGCTGAGTCCAACAAAACGCTCCACTTCCAATAGTTCTTTCAACGATAAAATGATTGGAAACAAAAATGCTCCACTTCCACAGTTAAAGGTGTCATTTTGGTGCAAATTTGACGAGTACAATGAGCTGTGTTAATCCAACTATTGACATCATTTTTGATTCAGTATCTAGATTGTTTGAATTCTAAACCGTGGGATCAAAATAATGCTAAATAAATACCCAAGACAAAAAAAAAAAAGAGAGCAAGAAATGTGATTGAGCAAAGATTCTGTTGAAAGGTAGCAATAACAATAACCATCTGAACCACAACTAGATAACCCCTTCTTGAACAACTCTTGCCAACCCTGCACAGATATTCCCATCATCTTAAGAAGCAGCTGAACAAAACATCAGGCATTAGGATCAATTAGATGTCAAGCATCAGACGCCCATTAAGACAAGTTACAATCTTTTATGCCATCTCAAGTTAATGCAGGGAAACAGGTTTGATTTGATCAAAAGCAGTGCCATTTCCTTTGCAACAATTAGTAGCCCCTTAATACTAATGTCAAAGATAACATTCCAGCGTTAGACTTTGACGCATAAGAGCAAGTCTACGGAGTTCACACCTTCCTCATCAACAAAAAAAGCCTCTGATCTAACTGGAATCCTTCAAGGTTGGAGGGATCCCCCTTGAGCAACATCAACAGGCCACCAAAAGAAACATATATTTCCCTGTAAATAAAAGCAAGGAAAGCAGTGTGAATACCAACCCTAGAACAAAAGACAAACAACTTAAGCTTCCAGACTTGGTATTCCAACCTGGACTTGAACGGAATATGATTATATAATATCACGGAAAGAAAACCTTAATATTTATGTACGACTTTTTTTTTTCTTTGAGAAGAAATATGGATGTGTATCGGAATGAATGAATGTGAATGTCAGAGGAAAACTATTGGTGCTCGAAACAGGATGAACAGATAGAAAGTACAGAGATTAATTGAAGAGGAAGAACATAAAGAATATACATTTTCACGCCAGGTCTTCCAGAAGTATCCTTTCCAGGAGTCTCCTCAGACATTTTATACAGTTTCCCATGCATAACATACTCAAACTTATCTGCAAGTGACTTTCTTCCACCCTGAAAATAAAAAGTATGTTTTCAGTATTCCTGTGTATTGTCAATTTACATAAAAACAATGAGCTGGTCAAGTAAAGCTTCCCTCAAAAGTTTTCCAAGAAGGATTAAAGAAAAGGTAAGTGCAGAAAACTATTGCAGTGGTCAAGAAAGCCCCTTTACCTAATAACAAGCATGATACAAATCATACAATTTATATTACTGCTTGACCCCAATACCCATCTATTGCTGAACTCACAAGAAAGAGAAAAATCAATACCTGCATATAGTACCCAGTATCAGGAGTTCCATCCAAACTAAGAGTTGGAGCTAAAACCATAGTGAATTTGTCCCCCTCATAGAGTGGGTAGACTTCAGTATTGACATCCAGCTGCATGAATGTATCGAATTGTTCACTTCTTGCTTCAATTCGAGAAACTACATTAAGAAAAATCCAACCATCTGTTAAATACTGAATAATTTATGAAAATAAGAGTGCTTTAATGCATCTTATCAAATAATTGGTTAACATCAGAACTGAATTATTTAATTCACTATTAGGAGCTATTAACAAGAATGAGAAAAATGCAATTCTGCATGTTATGATCCTCAAATATTACAAACTTGTAGCATATATAGATAACATATAGGGTGAGCAAAGAGATCCTCCCTCAGCATATGCATAGGTCACCCACACAAACAATGAGAAGGATAGGCTACATATATTTTTTGGGGGGGAGAAGGATAGGCTACATATATGGACAAAAAACATTAAGTTACATAATGCTTGAAGATGAAAATCAACCACTTTGTACATCCAAAAATATCTAAGATTGGATCATATCGTGCCTACAATGATTAATGCCTTATAAATTTAGATTATTGCATGACTATTATATTCATATTTATATGGATATGAAACTAAACAATCCAATATATGGGCATCAATGATGTTATTGATTTCTTTCAAGTGGACGAGTTATAAATTAACCCAGTTACGAAAGACATGAATATGGAGATTAAGTATTATGCATACCAATTACCTATTGTACACACTGGATACAGAAATTTTAGCATTAATTAATCTAAGTACAAGGTGAATGCTTCAGAACATGGGGTTTTATTTGTTCTCGAGTTCATCAAGGATGGAAATCACAGTGCAGATTTCTATGCAATCACAACTTAACAACATCAAATGGTCTCCTCAAGAAGACAACATCAAATGGCAGTCAGGTAAACAAAATATGCTTTCAAAAAGAAGGCAGACACAATATTATTATTTTGCAAAACGATAGTAGTATTTTAGTATAGCCTTTAGAGCATTCAACAATGAGTCCTATGTTAATATCACAATGTTTTAATTGTGTGCCTGTCCATCTATCCTGACTTCTAAGAAATAAAAAAGGCTGGAATGACTTTTTTGAGAGAAAAATGGATGGATGTTGATAACTTAGATCCAATTATCAATAGAACTGCATATATATACACACCTTTATCAAACTTTTTACCATCCGGATTCACTTTAGTCAAAGTAAAGATGTCCTCAAAAAGAATGTCAGCCATGTTTCACCTGGAAACACAAAACACAGCAAGTTAAGCAATCTTATGATCTTATCAGTCAATAGAAAGAGATAAAAAAATATTTACTCCATCTAATTAGACGGCTAATTTAGACAGATTATTATATTTTCCACCTCTCATTCCATGACAAAGTAAATGCCTTTTTTCCCCAACTGATACAATTCATATGGTGAGCAATCTCGAACTGAAAAAAAAGTGTGTATATCTTCCAAGTAATTTTAACGATTTCAGAACTTCTAATACACATAAACATCTCGTACTGTAAAAAAAAATACTATCAGGTTTCCACCAAGAAGAACCTTTCTCTTTACCCACACCTTCTCCTTGCCCGTACAACTGATCTCGATTTTTCTAAGATAGATAAACGTTGGATCTTTACCTGATAGCAGCCAAATTGGAGACTTTCACGACCCAGAAGGCAGATGGGAAACGGATGAAGATGGAGCAGAGGCCGCGCAGGGGCGGAAACTGAGACGACGCCGGGAGATGACCGGAGAGGAGACGGAGACGCGTCGGGGCGGAGAAGAAATAGTTAGTGCGTAGTGGGAACTGAGACAGGGCAGGGTTTAGGAAATAAATAGGGGAAAAAAGTGATGGAACAAAAAAAGTGGAACAAGGAAAACATCTGGACCGTAAATATTAAAAGAACGGCTAGGATGGCCACAGAAAAAAAATCTAAGTTTTATTTAATTGATTCGCCGATCCTAGGCCTGTGACGATTGAGAGTGGAGGCCCATAGAAATTATTCAGCAGCCCAAGAAATAAAAACAAAGGATATAATTTTTTTTGTCTTTATACTTTATTTTAATTTTTAAACATAATGTCATAATATATATACAAGTAATGCTATAAGATAATTCCATATGAATGATGTTTTAATTAGGAAGTCTGACTTAATTAAGTATTTAATCAAATTTAAGATGGAAAAAATGGGGGTCCCCCTACTTAAGTAGGGGGGACTCTGCCCCCTACATCTCTAGCTGTCGGATGCGCATCCGACGGCTAGCGCAAATCTACTCTTTATCAAGAATTGAACCATGGGTCGCAATGCAGCCCGGTTCATATCGCGGGTCGCAATGCATGCCGGTTCATAGGTATCGGTTCATGCTTCGGTGCTAACCCTAGAGAGCCGCATCATTTTTTTCATATTAGTTTTTCTCTCTCCTCTCCTCTCTCTCCTCTCCGTTTCACAATCTCTTCGCTCCTCTCCTCTCGGGACGGCACTCCCTCTCTCTGCACCTCTCCTCTCCTACGCAGTGGCGACCACGACCTCGAGCGCCTCCGTGATCAACCCCGTCGACCAGATCCGCTTCTCCGGCGACGCTGCTGCCGACCAGATCCGCTTTGTCCGCTCCGCCGTTGCCCCGCCCCCCAGACCTTTCCTCTCCTATGCAACGGAGATCGTGACCTCGAGCGCCTCTGCGATCAACTTCCGCCGACCAGATCCGCTTCGCCGGCGACGCCGCTGCCGACCAGATTCGCTTCGCCGGCGACGCCGCTGCCGACCAGATCTGCTTTGCCTGCCCCGCCGTCGAGACCTTTCCTCTCCTATGCAGCGGCGACCGCGACCTCGAGCGCCTCCGCGATCAACCATCGCCGACCAGATCCGCTTCGCCCGCGACGCCGCTGTCGACCAGATCTGCTTCGCCCGCCCCGTCGCCGCCCCCGCCCCGCCATCGAGACCTTTCCTATCCTACGCAGCGGCGACCGCACCCCACCGTGACACCGCTGAACCGCTAGCACCCCGCACCGCGACGCCGCCGACCACAAGCACGCCACTCACATGCCGTCGTTGACCACATCCGCCACCGACCAGATCAGCGATCGCACCCCACCGCGACGCCATCGACCGATTCCCTTTTCTCTCTTTCTTTTTGTTTTCTCCCTTTTCTCTCATGTTCCCACCTGATCTCGTAGCCTCCAGGACATCGCGACCCTCGAGCACGCTGAGAGCCCGCCCCGCCGCCGAGCACATCCGCAACCTCGAGCTCCTCCGCGATTGACCTCGAGCACATCCGCGATCTCGTCACCTTCAGTACGTCGCGACCCTCGAGCACGCTGAGAGCCCGCCCCGCCGTCGCCGCCAACCTCGAGCACACCACTCACATGACCGATGTCGACATGGAATTAGTGTAAATGTACACGTGTTAATCTTTCATTATTTTAATCACTATGTAATTTGTTTTATTAACTATGTAATTTGTTTTAATCACTATGTAATCACATTATAATTAGTGTTAATCATACTGTAATTGACAAACAATGTTGTAATGTGTTAATATATGACATTTTGTAATTAATTGTTAATCCATATTTAATTCGTAAGATTTTTTTGTTCAATGTGTATGGAATTTTTAAAGTGTTTACAACATCTAACGAGTACTTGTCTCAATTTTTTAGGCAAACTTAATTTTTCTTTTCCGGTATTTGACGAGATATATCCAAATCTTACAGAGATCTTACGCAAGGTTTGAATCTTTCATTTTGTTATTTTTATACTAAATACATTCATATTACTTTTTTTCCTTACGGACAATATAACGCACATAGGAAAATAGATTGCTATGGACGTGGAAGGTGAAAATAGTGTTGAATATGATAACATAGCAGAAAGCGAATGGATAAATGAAGAAGACATCGAACACGACAAAACCTCTTGATAAAGAGCATCTTGATTATGTGAAATCTTATGAGTTACCAAAATCTTATGTTAGTATAATATTTGATACAGATGAGGAAGCTTACAAGTATTATAATATGTATGCTAAATTAGTGAGTTTCTCTGTGTGAAAATAAACTTCGCATAAGTCCTGGATTACTGGAAATATAATTAATGTGAAGTATGTTTATTCTAAAGAAGCACAAGAGAATGAGACAAGGACATGAAAAAACTTCTACACATAAAAGAGCAGTTAGGGACAACTATCGTGCCTATCTATATGTTAGTCTAAGGTAAGATGAAAAATGGGAGGTGAGAAAATTTCAGAAAGAGCACAGTCATGCTTTGACAACTTCTTTAAAGGTAAAGTTCTTAAGGTCACATAATCAAATCAGCGCAACTTCTAAAGAAGTTATTAGTAATCTACGTGCCTTCGGTATGGGTCCATCCATGATTGCTAGAGCACTTAATATGTCTGAAGAACCTCTTATAATAGAGCATAATTGTATTGACCATTTGAAAACTATAAGAAAAAGTAATTTATCTGTTGAATGCCTCAATGTTATATCTATTTTTCAAAATAAAGTAACCACTGACCCATGTTTCTTTCATAAATGGGAGCTTGATGCTGATGGCACAGTGATTAATTTTTTTTTATGACTGATGGGAGGTCAAGGGATAGTTACTTGACATTCGGTAATGTAGTTGTATTTAATACAACATATCGAACTAATAATTTGAGAATGTCATTTGCACCATTTACAGGAATTAATTATCATTGGAGATCTTGCTTATTTGGTTGTGCTTTACTTACAGAGGAGACAGATGAGACATTCACATGGTTGTTTAAAAAATGGTCTGAATGCATGTTTGGAAAACATCCATATTGTATTATTACAGATCAACACATCGTGATGGAGAATGCCATACGTAAGGTTTTTTCGCACGCCAAACACATCTTTTGTACGTGACATATCGCTAGAAATGCGATGACTCATTTACAAAATCTATATGCACAATCGACATTTAAAGACGACTACAATAAGTGGCTATATGGATCATCAAACATAAATGAGTTTGAAAGATGATTGGCTCTCTTTAAAAGAGAAGTTTGATATTCCAAGTGAGCATTGGTTAGAAGTAATGTACAATAAGCATGAACAGTGGGTTTCCTTATATCATAAAGATGTTTTTACTGTAGGTATGCGAACCACACAAAGGGTTGAAAATATTAATGCTTTTTTATGATTATGTCAATGTGCACACATCACTTTCGGACTTTGTAGAATGATATGATAGAGCTGTTCAGACTCATCGTGGACGTGGAGAACGAGAAGACTTTCAAACAATGAACTCCTCACCAGCTACATTGTAAACAGACCTTTGGAAGTTCATCCATGTAACATGTATATACATGCCACATTTTCTAAGTTTTTATCGGAATATGCAGTCTTTCAGCTTCATAGCGCACAAGATTTGCAAGGAGACTAATAAATCATGTGAGCGGCATTGATGAGGGTAAAAATATAGTGGAGTTTAGTCAGGTTGAAAAAATTAATGTAAAATGTTATTATAAAAAGTTTGAGCAAGAAGGGATGTTTTGCTGTTATGTTTTATATATTTTGCATAAGAAATGTGCGGGATTCTTGCATGCAGATTATGTGCTTCATCGCTGGAAATAAATGCGAGATATGCAAAAGCACATGCCATTTATGATGATCAATCCACTTATGGCTATTGCATAACACCCATTCAAAAAATATCTTGGCAACGTAATATTTGAAATATACAAGAGATGGGTCTCATTTCACCTATGCATTTGCAATGTGGGGCGCCGATTATAGATGATCTGATATTACAAATGAGTGCAATTCATGTGCCGAATGATGTTATGGATGCAAGTGGCACAAAGTGAGCTTCCAACGAGTCAACCAAGCTCCATAAACTTACATGACTCGCAATTTACTATATGCGCCCCACTTTGTGTGAAGTCTAAGGACAGACCTAAGAATGTTGTAAGGATTAAATCTGGCGTGGGAATATCTATGTTACAAAATAATTCCAAGGAGGAGTTGCGGGAAATGCGGGAAACAAGGACATGACAAATGAAAATGTTCATTGTTGCAAGTTCATAATTTAATCTTTCTTTCTTTACTTGTCTTTTTTGTAAAAGTTTTGTAATTAACTGACTTTCTTACTTGACAGGGTGTTGAGAATGGTGCTGAGAATGAAGGTCAGCCATATAATTGAGCACTTATGGATGCAGTTTTGGTATAGTAAATGCATACATAACCTTGTACATAATGAAATGTTAATTTATTCATGTAGTCGTCTGACTTAGTTTCTCTTCGTAGGACATTTTCTCATAATTTGATGTCTACAAGTGTCGTTGTTGCCGATGATAATTTACTTGATGTTGGATGTTATATTTAATGTCGGATATTAGTTGTTGCTGATGATATTTTACTTGATGTTGGATGTTATATTTATTGTCGGATGTTAGCTGTTGCTGATGATATTTTACTTGATGTTGGATGTCGGATGTTAATTGTTGCTAATGATATTTTACTTGATGTTGGATGTTATATTTAATGTCGGATGTTGAATCTATATTTTGGGATATTGTATCACGAAATCTTCATGCTTTCGCTCTGATCTTTTGAGCCAATATAAAACTTCTATATTGTATAGTTGTTGATTTTTTGATCAAACATTTATGTTGTATCGATTAGCTATAAAACATTTTTTATAACATGAAAGTGGCTTGAACCAAGTGCATGTTATGCAATTTAACACTAAATAACATTTGAGAACATTGTTTAAAAAAACTTTCAAACTACATAAAATTACAATATCATTTCAAGTAGTTATTTCTTATCGCTTCACAATTTTATCGAACAACTCTCCTGAGACAACTTTGTTGAAGAATCTCCATATAAGACAATTTTAACGAACCCTCTCCTGAACAATCTCCATATCATTTGACAAAGCTTGATTCGATCGAAACCATTTCATTTAAGTAACATGAAAATCAATTACACTGTAATTGTTGTTATTACATAATTAAAAAAATCCTCATTTGACGGACGAACACATCGTAGGCGGCGGCGGGGCAGGCTAAGCCGTCATGGAAAAATCGGTCGAGGGCATGGGCTATGCGGCGTAAGTGGACGAACTTGGAAGTGGGGTGGGCGAAACGACGGCGACGGGGCGACGGCGGGCCTGGTGAACTCAGCGGGGGATGCGGCCATGGGGGTGGGCAAAGTGGCGTAAGCTGACGAACTCCGCGGCAGGGAGGGCGAAGCGGCAGCGGCAAGCCTAGCAAACTCGGCGGTGACAAGGCGGGCAAAGCGGCCGTGGGGGCGGGTGAAGCGACGTAGGCGGACGAACTCCAGGCAGGGTGGGCGAAGCGGCGGCAGGCCTAGCGAACTTGATGGCAGTGAGGCGCGCAAAGTGGCCGTGGGGGCCGGCGAAGCAGCGTAGGTGGACGAACTCCGCGAGGGGCGAATGAAATCTGCGGCGGCGGCACGGGCGAAGCGACGTAGATGGGAGAACTCTGCGGCAGGGCGAGGCGAAGTCGGCAGCGGCGGGGAGGGCGAAGCGACGTAGGCGGGCAAACTCCGCGGGGGGGCGGGCGAAGTCAGCGACAGTGGGGCGGGCGAACTCGGAGGCAGCCGGGCAGGCGAAGCGGCATAGGCGGGCGAAGCGGTCGTGGGGGTAGGTGAAGCGGCGGCAGCAGGGTGGGCGATCTCGACAGCGGCGGGGTGCGAGGTTAGCTGCTTACGAGGTCAAGTCGAAGAGGGGTTCGCTCGCGCCGGTGTCGCTTCTGTGCTTGGGGGGTGTCGCGATCTGGTCGATGGTCGGCGATGATCGGTGTCGCGCAGCCGCCGTCGGGTGTGCTCAAGGTCGCGGCTGGTCGGGGGTGCTTGCAGATCTATCATCGGGTGTTGTGCAGCAGCGTCTTGGAGGACGAGATTAGCGCGGAACGATGTAGAAAACGAAAAGAAACAAAGAGAAAATAGAACCGATCTGCGGCATCGCGGTGGTGGTGCGGTCGCCGCTGCGTTGATCTAGTCGACGACCGATGTGCTCGAGGTCGGTTCAGAGGCGTCGCGGTCGTCGCTGCGCAGGAGAGAGAGGTGCGAAAAAAGGGGGAGAAGCGTGAACCGGACCGAAGCATGAACCGATGCGTATGAATCGTCCTGCATTGTGACCTGCAGTTCAATCCTTGATAAAAGAGTAGATCTGCGTTAGTCGTCGGATGCGCATCCGAGGCACAGTCCCCCCTACTCAAGTAGGGGGACCCCCATTTTTTCCACTTAAGATTTCAAATCAAACTTGCAAGTGCAATAAGATCCAAAACACACCATTCAGTTTAGAAAAAAATTGAAAACACCTCACACAATGATTCCAACTTTCGATTTCGAAATAATATTGGAATCATATTTACATAATTAATACATTACAAGTTTCCATTTATTTTTAACAGTTACACACTTCTTCTTCAAAGTATGTTAATGAAATTGTGAAGTGAGAGTATGAAGAGGACTTTGCTCGTACAAAATAACTGATAAGTTAAAGTGTTGATAAATAATTTAATAGTTGAAGTTGATTTTAAAAAATAAGCGGTTACAATTTTAGTAATAAAAACTTATAAGTTGTTATTTTAATTAAATGATAAAAAAATCTTAATATTATAATAGATAAAATATGCGAAGAAAAATTAAATATATTTTAAGAGTAAAATAGTACACGACGATAATCGACGTATCACTCCATAATATTTTCTATGTATTAAATATATTTTCTGACCGTCGACGAGGCATATAGTCATATTGTCACTTGACGGGCAATCCATTGATGAGTTGTCTTTCTTTCACAAAATAAATTAGGGTCCCACAAATTATTTTTTTAACTTATAAACAAGTAAAATAAGTGTTTGTCTAACTTTTTTTCAGTTATAATAAATTTTTAAACTAGTCATTTTTATTGACTTATACGGTTAATCAAAATACTAAATCGTCTCCATGTAAACTTCCAAACTTACCAATAACTTTTATTTAATAGTATATATTATTGTTTTTCATGTTATATATACAAAGTTACCAATAATTTGTTGTAGCTACATTAATATCCAATTTTCTCAATTAAAAACTCCTCTTTAAATATTTTTTTTTTAAAAAATCCCCCGGCAAATTTATTTTCTCAATAATTCTGTTTTTTTTTCGACAGCTCACATCTTCACAACCTAAAAATATGCACAAAATTAAAAATAAAATAAAATAAAAATTGCGAGCATATATCCCATTCAAAACTCCGACCACCGCCGTCGTCCTCCTCCTCCGCCACCACCTCCTCCTCCTCCTCCTCCTCCTCAATAACTCGTAAGAAGATATGGAAGCTCTCAAGTCCCCTTTCGTCTCCCCCTTTCCTTGTCCTCCTCCTCTGGAAGCTCCGAAGCCTCGACTAAAACCTATCCTCCTCGTCCGCTCCCACCAGGCCTCGGACTCTTGGACGCTTAGCGACGGCAACTCCGCGGGGAAGCCACGCCGCCAGCCGCCCGGGCCCTACCGTCGGAACCCACGGAAGCCTCTCTCCGACGATGATGCCCGCCGAATCATTAACGCCAAGGCCCAGTATCTCAGGCGCCTCCGGCGCAACCAGGGAAGCGCCGCCGAAACCCCCCGATGGATCCGCCGCACACCGGAGCAGATGGCCCAACTGCTAGAGGACGACCGCGACGGGCACCTCTATGGGAGGCATGTCGTGGCGGCGACACGTGCGGTGCGGTCGCTCTCCGGCAGGGCCGAGGGATCGTACGACATGCGGGAGGTGATGGCCTCGTTTGTCGCCAAGCTCAGCTTCAGGGAGATGTGCGTCGTGCTCAAGGAGCAGAGAGGATGGCGACAGGTCAGGGACTTCTTCGCCTGGATGAAGCTGCAGGTCCGTATGAATAAAAGAAGCTCCTTTAGTCCTTTTTTTTTGTTAAAAAAGGAACTCCTTTTGAACTCCCCTATTTGCTCATCTTTCTTTATTGTAACGTCTTGGTCTACAAGTAAATAAGTTTGACACTCTGAATTGAATTGCCCATATCAGAAGATTTAGGCTGATTCTTTCTTATGTATTAGACATGTCTTTCTGTAGTCAGTTCTTCTAGTAATGTACATTAAGTCTGCAAGTGCAGCTCACTACCATTCGATTGTTTATTGCAGCTGTGCTACAGACCTAGTGTTATTGTCTATACTATAGTTCTTAGAGTATATGGACAAGTTGGAAAGATCAGGCTCGCTGAACAGATTTTCCTGGAGATGCTTGAAACAGGATGTGAACCAGACGAAGTTGCTTGCGGAACTATGCTGTGCGCATATGCTAGATGGGGACGGCACAAGGACATGATGTTATTTTATTCTGCTGTGAGGAGACGAGATACATTGCCCTCCATTGCAGTTTACAATTTCATGATTTCATCTTTACAAAAGCAGAAACTACACAAAAAGGTTATAGAGTTATGGGAAGAGATTTTAGATGCTGCGGTCCAACCAAATCGTTTCACTTACACGGTTGTTATAACTTCATATGTGAAGGAGGGGAATTTGGATGGTGCTTTAGGTGCATTTGGAAAATTGATGAAATCTGGATTCATTCCCGAGGAGGCAACCTATGGCCATCTGATCAGCTTATGTGCCAAAAATGGCAAAGGGGATGAGGCATTACGGCTTTATGAGGAAATGAATTCTTCAGCAATTGTTCCTAGCAACTACACCTGTGCTTCACTTCTAACATTGCATTACAAGAATGCTGATTATTCAAAAGCACTATCACTCTTGAGAGAGATGGAAAGAAAGAAAATTTCCTTTGATGAAGTCATATATGGGATTCTTATTAGGATCTATGGAAAACTTGGCTTATATGAGGATGCACAGAGAACATTCGAAGACATTGGAAAACTTGGTCTTCTTAATGACGAGAAAACATATGTAGCCATGGCTCAAGTCCATATGAATGTAGGAAAATTTAAGGAGGCAATAGAAGTTATTGAACTTATGAAATTCAGAAAAATCGAGTTGTCAAATTTTGCTTATAGTGCTTTACTTCGCTGTTATGTCACCAATGAGGATGTTTCTTCGGCAGAAGCTGCATTTCAAATGCTATCAAAGATGGAGATTCCTGATGCAATCTGCTACAATGACCTGCTTTCCTTGTATATTAAGTTAGCTTTGTTAGAAAAGGCCAAGGCCTTTATTTTACAGATGAGAAAAGATGACATCAAATTTAATGAGGACCTTTATAGAAGTGTTATGAAAGTATACTGCAAAGAGGGCATGATTGATGAGGCTGAGCAGTTAGTGGAAGAGATGCAAAGTGTTGGCCTGAGCTTGGATAAATCAACAAAGACATCATTGATGGCAACATATGCTGAAGCCGGAGGGCTGCAGAAAGCAGAAGACTTGGTAAAGAGCTTAGAGCAACCAGATAGTGTAGCATTCTGTGTCATGTTGTGTCTCTACCTCGAAAATGGTGATCTTGAAAAATCTAGGGAAACTCTGAAATCTTTGTTGGAGGTAGCTGGTGGCTTAGCTGCAGCAAACCAGCTGATTAGCAAATTTGCTAGAGAAGGCAAGAAGTTCATTGTAGCTTAATATATATCCTGTTGTTGATATGATAGAGTTTTTAGAAATTTCAATGTCATTTACTTTTTCTATTTGAGAGAGTAATTCTTAAAGCAGTTCTTCTATTGTTGTAAATGTGTAATACAGGAAGAATAGTTAAAGCTGAAACAATATACCGGCAGTTTCTTGAGCTAGATTTCAGACCTGAGAACACTACCTTTGCTTCAATAATCAATCTCTATGGTCGCCGCCATGAAATAGAAAAAGCCCAAGAAACCTTTGCATTGGCATTAAACTCTTCAACGCTTCTTGGAAGTTGTTACAAGTCGATGATTGATGCCTTTTGTAAATGTGGAAAAGTTGATGAAGCAAACCAGCTCTACAAAGAAATGGTTAATCAAGGTTCTCAGGATGCTGTTACAATCAGCATACTTGTAAACGCTTTGAGTAAGCATGGTGAGCATTTGATTCGACTACATCCTCCAATAATTATGGCTTGGTGATACTGAAGTTTATTAAAAAAATATGAGCTCCATATTTGGTTTAAGCTTATCTTTTCGTTCACCTTTCTAATGTTTAATTGCATCTCTTAATCTTGTTTAATGTAAGGTTTTAAGGATTGAATTGGACATAATGTTGATGGGTTTGAATTATTGATATTCTAATGTTTGAAAAGTTGGTTTCAGGAAAATATCAGGAGGCAGAAAATATTATTAAGTGTAGTTTTGAAGATGCAGTGGAGCTTGATACTGTTGCCTATAATACCTACATCAAAATGATGCTAGATGCAGGTATGATAGATAGTCTATGCTGGATTCTTTGTTATTAGCTGAAGGATGGTTCTGACTTATTACTGCAGAAAAGTTCTTTGTCTTACTAATTGATATCAAGACGATGCTTGTGTAGGTAAGTTGCACTCTTCTATAAGCATATACAATCGAATGATTTCGTCAGGTGTTTCCCCGTCACTTCAAACATATAATACTATGATCAGGTGAACCACAGACTAATTTCTGCATAGTAATATCGTTTTGTTATAGCATTTCTTATGCTCTTTCTCTAAGAAAACATATTTTGGTTTTGAGTTTTTCATTTCAGTTGTTATATGAATTTTTATGTCATAATTGCAGTGTATATGGCCAAGGAGGGAAGTTGGAGAAAGCTGTTGAGATGTTCCACACTGCCCAAGGCTTGGGTTTGCCAATAGATGAGAAGGCATATACAAACATGATTAGCCATTATGGAAAAGCAGGTCCCACACTAACTCTAAACCAATGATAACTAGCTTTTTTGGATACTATTACAGCTTCACATTGTAATCAATTTTTTCCCTAAAAAATCATTTTTGTTTCTTTTTCTCTTTTGATAACAAAAATTAGTGAGCCTGTGTCTCAGAAAATAGAGCTAAGGACAAAAACAAGGTACACCAACCGCAATAATATCCCTATCAAAGAATTGATGTCTTTATAGACAATTGAACATCATAACAGAATTGAGTTGTCTCGTTCATAATTCACCATAGAAAAACATTGATATGGTTTCTTTATTTCAATGAATTGCTTGACAAATACTATGGCTTGGCAGGGAGGACTAAAGAGGCTTCTATCTTGTTCAACAAAATGAAGGAAGATGGAATACAACCTGGGAAGGTACAGATATGATGTGTTTTTGTCAGATATATTATTTCGTAACACTATTGTGGTTGTCTCTAGTTGAATCGAATCTCCTTCTCTCCTATATGTGTGCTTGTGTTAAATGCATTTTTTCGCTTAACTTTTTTATTGGTCATGCTAACACACATTTTATTGCTTTCGTACATGATCTTTCAGATCAGTTACAACACAATGGTTAATGTTTATGCAACTTCTGGGCTTTACCATGAGGCTGAAAACCTTGTCCATGATATGCAAATGGATGGACATCGACCAGATTCCCTTACATATCTTGCACTGGTGAGAGCCTTTACTGAAAGTCAGAAATACTTTAATGCCGAGGAAATTATTAATAGGATGCTGAGGAATGGAGTTCAACCTTCTTGTGCTCATTTCAATCACCTCATTTTTGCCTTCATCAAGGAAGGGTCTGTACAGGATGCGGAAAGAATACATAATAAAATGAAGGAAATAGGTTTGGATCCTGATTTAACATGCTGTAGAACTATGATGAGAGCATATCTGGATTATGGACTTGTTGACAAAGGCCTTTCTTTCTTTGAAGCAGTTAAGATTCTAAAGCCTGACAGCTTCGTTTTCAGTGTTGCTGTTCATTTTTATGAGGGCATCGGTGAGAAATCAAAATCTGTTGATATACTAGATATCATGAATCAACATGGACTACTATTTCTTGGAAACCTTAAAATTGGAGCAAAGGCTGAAAGAGCCTCAAGTTAATTGTAATAGCTGTTCCTGAGGATGGTGAGACCATAAGTAGATTGTAAAAATTTCAGGCCAGGTTTCTTGAAAGCGCTCAACATTGCTAATCTTGTTGGTTCAGATGCTCAGTGACACTGCTACAGCGAAATCGGATACCATAATTCTAAGGAGAATATATATGCACCATTTACCAAATCATATGATAGCTAGTAGATTCAAGGAAAACAATTTCCAGATATGTATAAAGACGTGAATCACTGTGGCATGATTTGCTGAACATTTCATGCAGCATGAAAAGAGCGTGAAGTCCTTCTCAGAAAGGTGCTTGTTATTGATCATTGGGTAGGAGGACTGAATCACATATCAAATTCATGATCTTGATGCTTATTATTAAGAACTAATCGACTAATGGCAGATGATCGGAGAAAAAAGGTGATAGAGCCATTTCAAAAAAAAAAGGTGATAGAGTATTATGAATGGAGCTCTTGTATGATTTCTTCAAAGTTATCTTGATAAGCTCTGTCCACCATTGATCGCAAGGTGCTCAACTTCCTTGTCGGCAAGCGCATTGCCTTGTGGGTGCAGGTAATTCATTCATCTGAATCCCTCTTCAAAACTTCCCTCTCTTGCCTACTGTTCTCATCACCTAACTTTCACGATCACTTTGCAAAAAGCTTTCAAAATCTGCATGAGTTGTTAAATTTAGGTTTTGGACCTTTTGGTTACTGCAATTTTTCATTGCTTCAAACATCTATGCATGAGGATGATATTAATTGTGGAAGATAACAGGTATCTTGTGACATCAGTGAAATTTTATTCCTGTTGTCCATCTATGAATTCGGGAAATATGTAATAAGTTTGTGATGTGTACTAGGTTATTTCAGTATAAAGAAAACTGTTCCATTGTTTTTTTTATTGAAAGAAACTAGGGTTGCTTGCAGTATTATCTAATCTGTTCCTGAATCTAGTGTTCTGTTCTGAAACAGCTGCATTCTCCAGTGCTACGATGCATGATTTTACAGGCGATATGAGTTCCTGAACTAGTTGATCATACAACATTCACTATAAACTCTTTTTTTTTTTTGAAAGGGAACATTAATTAGAAATTCATCAGGGACACTGATGAATATGAGAAAACTAAGTGGAAATCTTTGTTTTTTCTCTTTTCTAAAATATCAAAGTTTTAAGTTTTTAGATTGTGTTTCTTAGCTTATAAGCTAGTTTTCTTTATTATCTATAAGTAACACAAGTTTTTCCATATATGTAATATCTTTTGTTCTTGACACTTCTTTGTTTGTTCTACTTTCCATTCTTGGCTTTTCTTTTCCTTGTATTTAGGGGAAAATAGGTTTGGCACTACAAAATAATTATGTGTTTGCATGATGATTAACAATCAACATATACCGCCAAAGAAACATTAGGAAATTCATTAGATAGAAATTGCAATTTCATCTTTGAAGCAGCACAACTTATCAGAAAAAAAGGGTGAATTAACTACAACGCTCCATGATTGAAATGTTACGAACCTGAAATCTGTCATCTGATGGATGTCCACTACAAGAGACTCAAATTGAATTATATTTTAGTTTTTTGTGCCTTGATCACATTCAAATTATATGATTGCTAACACAATATCCAAAATTGCAAAATGCTGCATATTGGTACAAAAGAACCACCTGCACACAATTCCTTTGCCCAACGTGTATTCACCCTAACTTATACACACAATAGAACCATAAGAAACATCACAATTATATTGACTTGGCCAGGAATGGTAAACAAATTTCAGGAACTAGTTTGCATCATATAGTGGCATTGCCCTGTATTAGTATTTATGACTAATGTCATTTCTGAAAAGTTGTAATTCATACTCATAATTCATGCAGTTCAAATATATCTACATTTCCAGGAACATGAATGCACTGAACTCGGAAAGGATAAAGCAAAGAAAAATGAGCAACTGAGATGTACCTTTTCAGATATTGAAGCTAATGATTGCTGAAATCCAGAGTTTGAGAAGAAACAATCAGTTAGTTGAACTTCCTTTCTAGGAAAATTTCTTTTGTTGTATGAACCTCCCTTTGTTTTAGTGAACCTTTTCATTCTTTAAATGTTTTGTTAAGAACAGCTTGATATCTTGATATATATTCTTCTAGAAATAGTTTAGTTGGACTGTACCATCATCTTTGCTCTGACATGTTTATCTATTCGGTACCGGTGTTAATGATTTTTTTTGTACAACTTGAGAGAGTTGAAGGAAAACTTATCACAAAATTGCCTTTGAACTTCGACTGTTTTTTTTCATACTCTATGCAATCACACACTCATGAAGTGATTGAAATTCACTTTTACTGGTCGCTTTCTTATCCACAATTTGGACTGAATTTTTTATTGGATTATTTCTTTAGACCTCTCTGAACTATAGTGATTTTCTCGCATCTAACTCTAAACTATGAATGACGTCCCTAAATCTTACTGCGATTGCCACCTAAGTCGTATATGATTCTTTTAACTTTTCTAAAATGCCCTTCCACAAATTATCCTCTATTTTAATATTACAAAAGAATAAAATATTAAAAAAAGAGGGTCTTTGACATTGCCGACTTATTAAAATATTATATTTTATTTTTTGAAACATTAAAAGAGATGACAATTTTTGGAAGGGCATTTTAATAGAAAAGTAAACAGAATAAGACGGAAGGACTTAAGTGAAAATTGTAGTAAAATTTAGGACGGTAAGTTCATAATTCAAGGTTAGGCGTGAAAAATCGTTATAGTTCAAGGAAGATTTAAAAAAATAATATATTTTTATTTTGTAGATAAAATGGCATCAAAGGAATAAAAAGAAAAGTAAAACCAGAAAGCTTAACTGGGGAATGGCAGTAGGAGGGGGCAAAAAATGGCCAAATAATAAACAATAACCTAAGAGTTATCGAGCTAATAAATTTTTTTGTGAGAAGAAAGGATGGCTACCACGTTGTGATAGCCATCCATGTATATATTATTGACGACTTATAATCAATGTTATTAAAACCGGACCGGACCGACCGGTCCGGCCGAACGACCCGTCCCAGAAATCGATTCGAGCCAACCTGAAAAATCGAAAGATGATTTGAACCGGATCAGACCGGATTGAACCGTCGAGAACCGGGGAATCGCCGAACCGGTGCAAATCCGATTTAGTTATTTTGGACATTTGATTAATGTTGAAAGGTGATTTTGGAAAAAAAAGCCTAAACCTAATTTTACCGACGGCCCAAGATAATAAAGTAAAAACTCAAAAGATTTGAGAGTCTTCGGCCGCATGAAAAGTGGAACACAACTTTCATCTTTGTCCATTGCAATTCGTCTTCATCTATTGGGCGTTGGCAACTTGATAAAGATTCATCCACCGGCCCAACGCTATTGATATTTGAACTTTTGATTTTTTTTTCTTCTTTTAATAATAAACAATATGTCTAATGTCTTCATAATTATTCATAATTTATGTGATTATAAAACTATCTCTATCTTATCCCCACATATTCAAAAGAGGGATTACTGAATAATATTCAATTTTCTTTTCTAAAGACTTCTTATAAAATTATAATCATTTATATAATAAATTAATAATGAATGGCATAGACAGAAGACACCACATCCTGCACTTCTTCATCTTCACAGTTCACACGTACTCTGCTACTTATGTCTGACTTATTAGTATTATATATATAATCAAAAATTTATGTGAGTAATCCATCTGTAATACAGGTGTCCTATCATCCTATGTTGAATTTAGATTTATTAAGCATGCATTTTTTACTCACAAAATAATTTGGCATATCATCCGCAAAAAGCCACAAACTAATGAATATAAGTATATAATTATATTTTAGGCATGTTAATATAATAGCAAGCATTAATTATTTACTTTGTAGAATATTAATCAATTTTATTAATGTGTAAAGTTATATGAAGAAATTATTAATCACCTGTTATATTAGAATAATTTTTTTTCATAGAATGTTATTCGAATTGCTTTAATTTTATTAGTTATGTTAGCGATTAATGACATGCAGTCATATGTTCTTATTATATTTTAGTGATTTTTTTATTTTCAAATACACTGAATAATTGTGCATTCATCAATTACATAGAAAAATTAGAAACTTTTTTATTACTAATTAATGATTAATTATTAACCAGTAATCATTTTGATTGCATACAACCATAATACTTATCAGTTATCACTTTTATTAGTTACTTCTAAATTTCTAATTAATCAGATTTGATTTTATTAATCCTATTTAGATATTAATTTTCATTTACTATTATATGACATGATTTTATGTTAATTAGTTTGCAATTGCATTTTGTAGGAAAGCATGACTTCTCAAGAACCACATTCGACGCAAACTTCTACCACCCCTATATTGGATCATTCAGTTAGAAAAAGGATATAGCATGAAAATATCTTACTGAGGCAGCAAATGCAAAGGGAAGAAAGATATTATTATGTTATTTTTGTCAAAAACATGTTGTAGGTGGGGTATCAATAGAATGAAGCAACATTTAGCTAAGATAAAAGGAAATATTGATCCTTGTAAAAAGATTTCTGCTGAAGTCAAATTTGAGATAAAAAAACTCATTAGATGCTATATTAGAGAAAAATAAAGACAAGCAAGGATTGATTAAAGACCTTGCTTCAAATGAAACCCATGAAAGTCCTGCTTCTCATCCTCAAATTATTGTTACAGGAAAAGAAAAGGCTTTTGAAATTTAATCATATTTTCAAACTAGTGCAACTGCAAGTGATTCTTCACAACCTAGTATCAAAGTATGCATGCAAAGTAAGGAAAAATAGAAGACTACTGATTTGTCAATTGCAAGGTGGTTTTATGATGTGTGCATTCCTTTTAATGCTTACAATTCACCTTATTTTCATATTGCTATTGATAACATTGCTAGTATGTGACATGGATATAAGCCTCCATCTTTTTATGCATTACGTGTAAATTTATTACATGATATTAAGCTTCAAGTGAGGTTGCTAATTGATTCCTTCAGAAATACTTGGAGTGAAACATGCTGCACTATAATGGGAGATGGGTGGACAGATCAAAGACAAAGGCCTCTAATTAATTTTCTAGTTTACTGTCCGAAGGGAATTTCTTTTATCAAGTCAATTGATGCTTCTGATATTTGTACTAACGCTGAAAATTTGTGCAATTTTTTTAGTGAAATTGTTGAATGGGATGGTCCTCGAAATGTGGTTCATATGGTTACAGACAATGGCGAAAATTACAAAGCTAGTAGTAAACTTATGAAGAAATATCTCTTTATTTTTTGGTCACCTTGTGCTGCTCACTGTGTTAATTTAATACTAAAAGATGTTGGCGAGATGTCTACTGTGGAAAGCTTAGCAGTCCTTGCTTCTAAAGTGACTGTATTTGTATACAATCATAATGTGACTTTGAATTGGCTAAGAAAGAGAGAAGGTTGGCGGAAAATAATTCGTCCAGTTGCAACTCGCTTTACAACTACATTTATTGCTTTACATAGTTTGCATCAACATAAGGATGATTTACAAGCTTTAGTGATCAGTGCTGATTTCAAAAAGTTTTTGAAAGAAAAGAAAGGTAAAGAAGTAAAGCAAATTGTGTTGGATGAAAATTTTTAGAATAATGGCTTATTAATTGTCAAGGTTATGACTCCACTAATACGTTTGTTGCGAATTTGTGATATTGATATCAAGCCATCTCTGGGCTATATTTATGAAGGAATGTATAGGGCACGTTAAAGAATTATGGCGATATTTAAGAACAAGAAAAATTGTACAAGCCATATATTGACATTATAGATAAAAGTTGAGATCGTATGTTGCGTCAAGATCTTCATGCAACTGCGTATTATCTTAATCCTGCTCTTCATTATGATCAATCATCTTTTTGCCAGCAGTCTAATGTAATGCGTAGTCTACTAAATGTGATTGACAAAATAGATGGTGGCTCTACAAACACATCTATATTGGATGAGATAAAAATTTTGTGAGAACGTGGAATGAGTTTTTCTCGTCCTAAAGCTTTGGCATCTAGTAAAATTTGTTCAACCAAGTAAATTCTAGTCTCATTATTCTCTTACTAATATATGTATTTTTTTGACATAAAAGTTTGTGATAATAATTACTTTGTTTTTCTTTTCATATTCAATGAAGATGAATGGTGACGAATATTTGGTCATGATGTTCCAAATTTGCAAAAAATAACAATAAGAATTCTTGGCCAAATTGCTTCTTTTTTTAGATGCAAACGGAATTGGAATGTGTTTTAACGTATTCATGCTAAAAAGCGAAATAGATTGGAGCATGAAAGATTAAATGATCATGTTTATGTTCATTATAATTTGAGGTTGAAAGAAAGGCAAGTATTCTTTTTTAATATAATTTTAATTCTATATTATATAATGCATCAAAATATTTATGTTAATTATTTATGATTCTTAGGATGTCAATGTTCAAAAAATCATATGATCCAATTGATATCGAATTAATAGACAAAACAAAATTTTGGATTATGGAAAGAGAAGAAGAAGGAAGGGAGCTTGATTATGATGAACTTGATAATAAAGTTCAAGAAGAAATTCCAAAAGATGCTGAAGAGTCAATTGTTCAAGGTTTGTTTTATTTTATCGTACCAATATTTTAGTTTCATTATCATTATGTTCATATTATAATATTCATTTGATAGAGGAAATTTAAAGTTGTGCTATTTTTATTTTGTAGATGTTGAAGACTACGAGTTGGATCCAATAGAATTTCAAGATGAAGATAAAAATAATGATGATGATTGAGATGCTATTGATAAATATTAAACTATATATTTTGAAAACTTTAATTAACTTTGAAACTTGTTTGGTATTTATTTAGTTTATGATATCTGAAACTTTTTTTATGCATGGGTGGTTCGAATTAATTTAATGACTAATATATGAAATGTTTAGATTTTATTGTCAATTGATATTAGTGAGTATATTTAGATTGATATTGATTTTAAATAATAAATTTATGACATGAATAAATTGAATCATTGATTATTTATTATCAATAATAAATTATAATATATTATTAAAAATCCGATTCAATCGAGTCGAACCCGATTGAACCGATCCAACCACAACCTAGTTAACACACCGGTTCAGTGGCCGCCAATTATAATAGCATTGCTTATAATGTACCAGGGTGTGCTCTACCCGGGGGCAACAAAAAAAAAAAAGAAAAATCTGGAGCGGCTACTCAAATAAGAAGGGAGATATAACGAAGAATGTCTCTACATGACATATTTCACCATAGAAGATAACTCGATTAAGTTGAAGCCAAATAGCCCATCTAGTCCTAAAAAATGCCCAATATACCCACCAAGAAAGTCTTCGGTGCTCTCCATCTTTCATCGCTCTAATAATTGAGTGTGTGTTCGCTACATTGTCATTCAACGTTACGTAGATTGTCTTTTAGACAGCTTGTGTAGTATGTATAAGTAATTTATTTGACAATTCATATTAATTATTTATAAAAAAAATAAAGATTTATTAGTTAATATACAAATTTTACCAATATACCTCTAATCAAAAGAATTATGTTTATATATATAATTTTTTTTAACTTCGTAAACTTAAATCACAAATGTATATTCTCATTCATAAAATTAAAATTTATAAAATAATTAATAACATTTTAAAATATGATAATAATACAATTATAATAATTAACTAATATTTATCTGATTAATTTTATAATTTATTTAATTATTAATATAATTTATTTAATGTGTTCTAAAATTTATTTAAATAAAATTATAAAGGACAAATGCGAAAAGTGAAATTAAAAAGATTGAAACTCAAGTGGTAACATGGATTGTCTTCTCTCTCATAGATAATCTGCATTGTCATTTCATAGATAATATGAATTGCTTGAGTAATACGGATTACCCATTACCTGTCACAAGTGAACAAGATAATATAATAGGCCCAAGTAATTTAATATAACGTTATCTGTTAATATACACAGATTACTTCTAAAAAAACGCCGGAGGTGTTGAGGTTGGGTGTCCATATCGCCCTATAGATTCTCGTAGGGATACTGTTGCATTACACAAGACAAGCGAAAATCTTGAAACTTCTATTCGAGGTACCAGAGTCTTCATGGAAAAGGCTGGTAGGGATTGTGTGGTTGAAGATAAATGTGCTCGACACATAGTGCAGGGATTTGGAAGAAAAAGAAATAGATGGATTATATGGGAGATCCAAGAATGTAAAAGATTTTTCCAATTGCTTGTCCACACGCAGTCATGTCTGTGAACTCTGTGACCATAGAGAAAATCAGCCATGATGCTCCAGCAGAAGTAACTGAATTAATGTCGATCAATAATGTTAGTGATGTAATATAATCTAACGGTTGTCAAAAGAAAAAGGCACAACACCTTTGGAGCTGCCACATAACTATGCAAGTAATACCTTTTGTTCTTGACACTTGTTTGTTCTTGACACATTTAGAAGATGGAAAACGCAAGTTCATGTTTGGGTGGGGGAATTAACTACAAGACTCCATTGGAATGTCACCAACCTGAAATCCGTCCATCAAGATCGGATTATATTTTAGCTTTTTGTGCTTTGGTCGCATTCAAACTTTCAAATACTGTGACATTTGATAACATAATATATATAATCGCAAAATGCTGCAGATTGCTACAAAAGGAACACCTGCACATAATTCCTGTGCACAGTGTGCATTGATCCCAACTTATATACACAACAGAACCATAAGAAACATCACAGCTATATTGACTCGGCCAGGAATGTTAATACAAGTTCCGTGAACAATTTTGTAGCACTCCAAAGACATTTTTCACACATAATGTCAGCTTGGAAGGGGTGTGTTCATGGGTGCTTCACCTATAGCAAAATTTCGCCTGTTTCCTGTATGTGAACTTTTCTTGGAGAATACAGTTCCTTTGCAAAAATAATAGTTAACTTGTGTAGTTCTCTGCTAGAAAGGCCAAAACTCGTTTTCGGAACAATTGAACTAAATCTGCTACCTCTGCCTCCATTTGAATCCTCCTAACAGCATCATGGTTCCAGCAGCCCCGACTATCCTGTGGTATCCAATTGGCAACGTCGATTGTCAAATTTGCAGTTGACCTGTTACTTGTCAATGCCTCTAGTGTAGCTCTTGAATAAACAGGGTGTGATACTAAGCGGTTCAAGAGAATTAATGCCTCTCGCATAAGTGAGGTTCTGGAGGAAGAAGAAACATAGATCATTTTAGTGCAGAAATCCAAAGAAATTATGACATAAAATCAAATTTATTGGGAAACCATAGAACCCAATTGATCTAAAGTTACATACTTTACTATTATCATTTTTTAGAGGGAAAATTTGAGGTATTATGCCTTGTGTTTGTGAATGTGGATGAGAGCGTGGGGGAGTTACATAATCAGACATCATGGATAACTTCATATGTGCAAGTGTTTAAAGGTTTTGTGGCTCGGTTCTGAAGGTAAAAGGATAAGATGTTTAATTGATCTGTCACAACATGGATACAAACAAATTTAGATACAGAGTGGAAGAATACAGGTAACAACAACAACAACAACAAAGCCTTATCCCACTAGGTGGGGTCGGCTACATGGATCATACGACGCCATTCCGCTCTATTAGTAACCAAACCTTTCGGTATATTATTCACCAATAGATCTTGCTCTATTAATTCGCCAAGTGTCCGCCTTGGCCTCCCTCTCCCTCTTTTAATCAGACTCCAGATTATTTGATCTACTCTTCTTACTGGCGCATCTAATGGTCTTCTCTGAACATGACCAAACCATCTCAAACGATTCTCTACCATTTTCTCACTAATAGGAGCCACTCCGACTCGTTCACGTATATGGTCATTCCTAATCTTATCTAATCTTGTATGACCACACATCCATCTCAACATCCTCATTTCGGCTACCCCCACTTTACGTTCATGTTGTCCCTTCATAGCCCAACATTCACTACCATATAACACTGCTGGCCTTATAGCAGTACGAATACAGGTAAACTGGCAATTTTGGCAAATTTTGTTACAACTGAATAACTGATACTTGGTTACTAATAGAACGGAATGGCGTCGTATGATCCATGTAGCCGATTCCACCTAGTGGGATAAGGCTTTGTTGTTGTTGTTGTTGAATAACTGATACTTGATATGTTTTTGGAAGGCATATCAAAAACATAGAAATCCTCTGATTTTAATATCAGCATATTTCAGCTTTCATTGATAATGGAAATGGAATTCCTTTTAAAAAGAAAGAGTTCATTTCCATCACTTGTGCATTAGTTACAAAAAGAACAGAATTTACTACTAGGACTGGGAACTCAGCGCTGAGAAGATTCATAAACATGCATTTTTATTACCTTTCCTTGTATGTCTGAGACTCTGAAAAGTCGCCAGTGTCTGCATCCATCAGAGATGCCAATATTTGTACAGTTAACTCCAAGAAATTGGCACCCTGAGGCCCAACAGAGGTTAAGAGGATCTCAAACCCATTTTTGCCGGATGCTGCTATATATGCCAGCAATATGATCACTCGCTTACCGAGTTTGAAATCCTGCGAATGTGTTCCTTCTCCAGATTAAAAAAATGACAAGATCATTTGAAAATCATGAAAGCCAGGAAGAATGCTATAGCAATTCAAGAAACGTTTACAAACTGCTAATACTTTTTATGAAAAAGAATATTATAGTCAATCCTCTACCATAATGAGTACCCAAGAAAATGCTTACCATGGCTTCAACTCCATCTGAAGCCAAACATTCTGCCAAGCCTTTAAGAACTGAGCTGACTGCACTGTGCAATTTGCTGCTATGCCCGTCAGCTTGTTCTGTGCAATTGTTGCAATCTGCACCTCCTGAACAGAACGCCAATAGGCTCTTTGGGCCTATATCCAATAGGAATATAATATAATCAATAAAGTAGCCACGCCTTTAAATCATTGCACCCTCATGCATAGAAATGCAGATATAAACTGCATCGCATATAAATCACCAGTTTCATGCATGGATTGCTGAAAAAAGAGGGGAAAGACAAAATGACATATAAACCACTTTCGTGCATAGACAGATAAAGGACTTCATTTTCTCTTGAGAGACAAAAGGATGACCATCCAAAATAATAGTTATTAAAATAACAATATAAACCATTGAAGTGAAATGCACATGGTGGATTCTTTCATAAGTTATATACCCATTCCCAATACAAGAACTTAGCATTACACACTGATACAGAGTATAGACTATTCCAACATTATAGTACCTCAAAAGTTTCTCCTTCAGTGCCACCATACCAAACTGGTGGACATCTGTTCACTCAGGCCAATGGCTTTTAGTACCTTGTACATATATTTCTAATGTTCCAGCTCCATAAAAACTTACAGTATCTCTATTATTAAGAAACTTAGCACAAAATTCCCAGGCATCTACATCTCGTGTCTAATCTCCCTCACAAAAACGCCCATCTCTCTGCAATGTTCATAATCTGATTCTTGACTAAATAATTGTTACAGACGTGTATTTATTTAATCATCCTTCATCCAACTAGCGGACAAGCATTAGCAGATATTATGAACTGTTACAAAATAGACCAACAAACAACAACAACAAAGCCTTATCCCACTAGGTGGGGTCGGCTACATGGATCATACGACGCTTCGTTGATCCATGTTCATGAGATTCGACAGAGTTTTACGCTGACTGTCGGGGCCTAACACAACCCTCCTCCTTTATCCGGGCTTGGGACCGGCTATAAAACATAGGCGGAGTTACAAAATAGACCAACAAACAAGAGAAAAAAATCAATTATGACATTTTGGGCAAAAGACAGTCTTTATTCCACCACCGCATCAAAAGAGTAAGAGAAATGAAACATTAACATGTAATAGGAGCCAGGACATATATTTCCCAACCCCATAGACAACTGAATCAAACCTATTCACATGCCACATGCAAATGTGCACACAACTCCAACGAGAAAAGAATGCAGGAGTGCAAGTTTAAAAGCAACTTAAAATTACTTGTTCTATTATATACCATTATGATGCGAGAATATATTTCAGAAAACTGACACTAGATCCCTGCAGGAGATGACATGTCGTTCCTTTTAGTCAAAATATGGGCCTACATTAATCTAACACATAAAACATCAGTGCTTACAGTTGAAAAACAAGAAGAGCAGGTGCACGGCTTGGTTTCTTATTTGGAGGCTGACTTCTCTAGAAAACAATGGAGAAATCCAATCCAATAATTCAACTAGTTCAAACCTGTGAAAGCAAAAAAACAAAGAAACCATCAATAATTAAGGGGAAATGGAGTGTAAAAATATGCACAAAGAGAAAGGAATAAAGTAAGAAAATTCCATACATCTCACTCTGCATCTTGTGGTATCTTCCCATCAAGATAAGAGTCATAATGGATATTGCTTCAACGCGAATAAATTCTTGAATATTCCTTGCAGAAATTCGCTGCATTGTCTGATAAATTGAAGTCAAATCCTCAGGGGAAAGAAATATGGCATCACTGTAACTCTTATCAGTGCTGAGATATTTTATCTCTGTCAAATGTAAACCTAATCTCTCACTTTCACTGACTTCGTTTTGAATGTCTATCATCCTGCTCCTATTAGTCAAACTCCCTTCTTCATGAGTTTCTTCCAGAGGTTGATCAAAAACAACATTCCTGAGCAGGGCACACTGGAAAAATCATAATGAATTCCATAAGAATAAAGAAAATCAAAGAGCTTCACAAGATTATACTAACAAATTTGAATTATCCCCCAGCAGGGATTTCAGTTAATGGCCACGATATTTAGTTAACAAAACATTGATACTTACACATTAATGGCAACAATAGTTAATTACTGGGATGACAGTTGAATTATGAAACCACAGGGTGTACCTTCTGTTAGATTTTGTTTCGCAATTCAGCAATTCTTGTAGTATCACATGTAATACACGCAAAGATCTGTGAACCACAACAACCTGCATTGATTGCCACAGTTGAATGCCATATGCAGAATAACCATTTAACATCATATTTTATATCCTGAAAATAAGATCTACACAAAGGATTCTTCACTTTACTGAGAGGTGAATTCTTCTTTACTTACAAGGTCAAGAGTGCACAAGTCAAGTAATACTTCAACTAAGTCATGCAAATGCATTAACTCTTGATGAATCTGCAAAGACCAAAACTTGACTGTAAGCTTGAGATATACAAGGCATTTCAAAAAAAAAATTAACTACATATTGCATACAATACAACTTACATTCTCCAACAAAGCAGTAAGGGTTTGATGTATTAATGCAAATTTCCTTAGGTTTTAACGTTAAATTTATAGATTGTGAGTTGTTAAGATTAGAGATTGGTGGCATTGCTAAATATTGAGATATTTCTAGATTTTAACAATTAGCATGGAATTTGGTTTGTTCAGTTGCCTTTGACGTGGACATCAATTGTCTCACTTCACCTATTTCTTGAGTGAGAGGAACTGGATAATAGCGATAAACAGGTTTCATAAGCAGGAAAACATCCAGAATACAAGTATAAGTTTTTTATCATCAACCTGCAAGTTCAACATTCAAACCTAAGCTGAGAGAGGCCAACATGAATTTTGTTCCAAGTGCTTCTTGGACAAGATTTCACATAATAGACTAGAAAACCTAATAATAAATTCAGAATATGAATTGAACAGATAAAAAAAGTACAGAAGAACACTGCAGGCAATGGCACACCTCCATCACTATTGATTGTAGACGTGATACTTTAGGAGCAACAGTTGATAGAAAATACTCTGCACCACCATGGGAGGCGAAGTCAGATAAGCATTCATTTTCCTGACAATCCATGTCGGTTTTAGATGGAGTAATACTCATGCACCTGAAAAGCGCAAAAAAATCTGCCGAGCATGATACAAGCAACTTGGAAATAAAGGTTGCCCTTTTCCTTTTGTTATCTGGAGAACCCCAGATAACAAGAAGCTTCCTCGATATGTCCTCTTCTGTCAGATCTATTACACTAACATGGCTATGATCTTGAGGGAAATCTGTTTGTGTTCCTGTAGTTTTCTTGATCATTGACTGAACAGCATTTGGCAAAAGATTGTCCTGTAAGAGCATCACAGACGCAATAATAAATTACTTTGCAAGATACCAAACAGTGTTTACTAAAAAAATTGCAAAAAATGTACCCTCAAAAGAAATAGAGAAGAAAAGGTATCAGATAATGTATATGATGTCTTCAAATAACAAATAAGTTAAACATACCTTGATATTGACTCCAGAAGAGGTTGCTAAACCTAGCAGATGATCAAATCCATCAAGAAACTAATTAGTCAGTGAAGCAAAGACAGAATACATGATTTTCAAAACGAGTTAAGCTACAGAATTAAACCAAAATTGACACTACCATTATTGATTGAAACTCTACGCCTTAATTCAGTTACTTCTGCTGAAGCATCATGGTGCTGTTCTCTTTTATGGTCACAGAGTTCAGAGGCATGACTGTGTGTGGGCAAGCAATTGGAAGATTCTTTTATATTCTTGGATCCCCCATATAAACCATCTGTTTTTTCTTCCAGATCTTGCACTACGTGCTGAGCACATTTATCTTCATCCACATTATCCCTACCAGCCTTTTCCATGAAGAGTCTGGTTCTTTGAACTGAAGTTTCTCTGCAAATATAAACATGTGTTTCATTGATGGTCTAGAAAATGAAAGGTAACGTAACAAGGAACCAGACAGATGCAAAACCAGAGAGGCAATAAAGACATTCGATTAAAAAAAAGAATAAGGCAGGAAAGAGGAACACTGAAATACTATTAGCATGCTCTTGGATAGAACTATACAGGAACATACTTGGACCAAAAAACCATCAAGCAAGAAGCATGCAGTGTAAACTACTTAATTACTTAACTTCGAGGATGCAGTGCAAATTACTTAATTACTTAATTTTTTTTTGAGAAGATAAAGGATGTGAGCATTTTTTATTCATTATAAAAACTTGTATCTATTACAACATATCTTATAATCTCGCCCACTCACTCGCCAAGTTTCTAGTTGCTATTAGAATGTTATCAACATAACACTTTTCTCCCTTGAAAATGCAATCATTGCGTTGTCGCCGTATCGCCCATAAAACTGCAATTGTTTTGATTCGTTGTCTTTTTGTTTTACTTTTCTCCCTTAATTACTTAATTAATTATCAGCTTGATAACACATTTCTTTTTGACAGTTAATGAATGACTAGAAAGGTGATATTAGCTTTATAACTCTTAAGTTATTGTTTTTTATTCGGTCATTGAAGATGCTCGGCCACTTTTGGCCCTCTTCCTATGCTCGTTCCCTAGTTAAGTTTTCTGGACAAGAAAGCAACCAGTAAAGGTGAGTTTCAATCGCTTCATAAGTGTGAGATTCATAGTGTCCAAAACAAGCAGCCAAGGTCCAAAGGCAATGTTGTGATAAGTTTTCCTTCACCTCTCTCAAGTTGTACAAAAGAAACATTAACACTGTTACCCAATAGAAGATGATGGTGCAGTCCAACTAAACTATTTCTAGAAGAATATAAATCAAGATATCAAGCTGTTCTTAACAAGAAATTCAAAGAATGAAAAGGTTTACTCAAACAAAGGGAGGTTCATACAACAAAAGAAATTTACTAGAAAGGAAGTTCAACTAACTGATTGTTTCTTCTCAAACTCTGGATTTCAGAGTCCTTAGCTTCAATCTCTGAAAAGGTACGTCTCAGTTGTTCATCTTTCTTTGCTCTATCCCTTCTAAGTTCAGTGCATTCATGTTCCTGGAAATGTAGACATATTTGAACCATAGGAGTGGTGATTAACAACTTGAGAAGTCTTTAAGTAACAAAAACCTTTGTGAATTTCTTGTAACAAAATTCCATTAGTCATAAATCCTAATACAGGGTACTGGCAACACATAAGGAATGTGATGAATCAATTTTTTTTTCTTTTGAAACAGAATAATAAAAACTTTTAAAAGGGAAAATCACTAAGTTCGATGTAAACTACTGCAAATGGGCATTGCTATAAGGTAATGCCAACACATAAAGGATAATGACAGGCTGACGATGATATTTGAATAGCAATATGTGTCAGTATGTTTGACACAAGATTTATTATAGAACTGCTGTGATCTTGATCTAACTTATTCTGCAGCATCTGCAAGGACTCTAACGAGGAATATGGTACAGAGATGCATTTTCTCCACCGAAGAAGTATTCAGGTTCATAGGTAATGCATAAAGTTTTCTTCTTTACGTGAAACGAGAAGACACACAACCAGACCAAAAAAGGAACGCAACAACTGAATGAAATACTAAAGATTCGGAAAGTACCAAGTGGCCGAGTTGCTTTGAGAGACGCCCCAACTCCCTCTATGTCGATGGAAGGAAAAGGAGTTAGAATTTTCCACATATAGTGATATAGAGAACACAAACCTTCACAAACATAACAAACAAATGCCTGCTCAACAGCCAAATAGTTGCAGAGCTGAATGACATACAATCGAGCTAAATTTAATACAATCTCTTTCTCTCTTTCTTTCTTTGGATGCCTAAAATACACATTAAACATTCTATATACACAAAATTGGCTAAGCGAAAGATTAATATCATGCTTCATGTTACAACTTATAAAAAAGAGAGAGACATTTCGACCACATCCCCATCGTGCGGAAGCCCACCTTTAATCTCTCCACCTCCTTGTCTTTCCCTCTCCCGGTGCTGCCGCGGTACCCGTACGCGCCACTACTCCTGGCCGCAAGCGGCTCCACCACAACGCAATCCAAATCAGATCCATGCTTCTCCGGCTGCCTCTGGGACAACTCCCGCGGTGGAGAGAATCCACCACCGTCGCCGAAGGTCGAAGCGTTCCTCGCGTCATCGAGCCCGAAAACAGGGATCGGGGTAAACGACTCCGACTCCGATCGCCACGAGACGACGCCTCCAAGGTTCGCCGGCGGTAGCAATGGGGGATTGGCGACGGAGACGGCGGCGGCGGAAGAGGAAGGGAAGGAGGACGACGAAGGTGGGAGAGGGTTGGAGGAGGGAGGAGGGTTTCGGGAGGAGATGGCCTCGAGCTCGATGCGGATGGCCTCATCAAGGAAGTTTTCGTCCCACTCGTCGATCCCCTCAAAGCTCATTGGCGCAGCGGCAGCGGCGGCGGCGGCGGCGGCGGCGGCGGCGGCGGCGGCGGCGGCGGCGGCCGGCGAGAAGTGGGAGACGGGCGAGCGAAGTGCATCGGGTGCGGCGTAGTGTGTGGCTTTGAGTTGCATTTTAAAGAACTCCGCACGCGGGAAGCACGTGATGATGCATAGTTTGGGAAATTTATGAACGACTCAAAAAATGTTGAAAAGTTAGTGTGAAATGTTAAGCGACTCATTTTCCTTTTAAAATTTCGATTCCATAATAATATTAAAATTTATGTTGAGAGTTTCAGTCAAACTCGTTATTTTATCAAATTAATTAGACTCAATAATAGATAACTAATGCATTTAGTATAATGGACGTCCTACCCAACTATGACAAAAAAAATTATTGAAATGGATGTTCACCATTTTTATTCAATAGCTCCACGAGAAAAATCATAAATTTAGATCTTGAAAATACATATATACATGTTATTTCCTATCTCAATTTTTCATTTTTAGATTTTTTTTGAAATTATATGACAGCTACAATAATAATAATAGTAATAATAATAACGTAAAAAAAACTTTGGACGTGCGTCCACGTAGGCACGTGGAGGGATGCTGCTGCAAGAACTCGTGGGATTGCTGTTATTTTCATAACGTGGAGTGGCGCCCTATTTATATGCGCTTCCAACGACCGGACTCGCGAGGGCGTCATCACCAAACTGCTGCGTTCCATTGGGAGGAAATAAAAGAAAGAACGATTCGATTCCATCGGAATTCGAAAGCAACGATGCCGGGAGATCCCAATTCATTCGACGATGACGAGAACGTCAATCCCTTCGCGGTAATCCGGTCGTCTCCAATCTTGATTTCGTACCGCGAATGCATCCTTTCTGTTTCCCAAATCGATTCTTTTCTTCTTTTTTTTCCATTTCATTCGAGGGTTCTGTACGTTTATTGATGCGCAAAAGGTTCGTACCAATGTTTCTTTCTTTTTCTTCTTCTTTTTTTTGTTGTCAAATATAGATGTGTATTCGCGTGGATTAACCAATGCTTCATGTTTATCATGATTAATGATGAATTTTATTGTACCAAATGTGCCACAATAAGGTAAACATAGATGGGAGCTTTTCGCTTCCGTTGTGTTTGCTGTTAGATCTATGAAAAATAAATATGGTGGCTTCATGTCCCCATGCTGATGGAAGATAAGAAAATTGTGAATTTTTAGAGCTTGATGTAACAGTGACACTGGAATGTCCATGGCAGACTAGTGCAGGGGCTGAATCAAATTCGCGCTTACCGTCCGCGGTGACACAACCATTTCGATTCGGCAGTAAGAATGATGTGACCGTTGACATACCATTGGACTCGATGGATGTAAGTTGAACAAGCAATATGTTACCTAAGTCTGTATCCGGGGTAGTTGAAATTTTGAGTTCTCGTTTCCTGGGTTGATGCAGGATAGGACGAAAAAGGAGAAGGAACTTGCTGCATGGGAGGAGAGGTTGAACAAAAAAGAAATGGTTGGTTTATAATATCTATCCATTTTTGCTCCAGGGGAACGTGTGCTTTATCGTTTTCGCATTTGAACTATTCATACATCAGTAACTATCCTTTGTTTGCTTGCAGGAAATAAAAAGAAGGGAGGATGCATATGCAAAAGGTTGAAAATGCAACCAATAGAATAAAAAACTGTTGTTGTCAGATACCCAACCATTATGTATTCTCTTACTCACACAGTGGTAGTGCATAACTCATGTTGCCTCTTCATACAGCGGGCGTGACTATTGAGGAGCAAAATTGGCCACCTTTTTTCCCTCTCATCCATCATGATATTGCTAATGAAATTCCTGTCCACGCACAAAGGTTGCAGTATTTGGCATTTGCGAGCTGGCTAGGTATATATTTTACCAAATACATGTGAAATCATAATTACGTATATCTCCTGTTATAACACACTAGACACATTGGTCTATTTCAGGCATAATCCTCTGTTTATCATGGAACGTCCTTGCTGTGATGATTTACTGGATTAAAGGGGGAGGTAGGGTTGTCTGTATTATAAAAAAAACGGTACATTTACTCTCTGTTTACTCATTTAACAAAATAATTCTTATATTTCTTATTTTGGATAACAGTTCATTTTTGTAACTTACAGGTATCATAACTTTTTTCCTTGCAACTATCTATGCTTTGCTTGGATGTCCACTTTCTTTCGTGCTTTGGTACAGGCCTCTATATCGTGCAATGAGGTAGGATGGCTATAGTCTAGAAACCAACATCAGCTAATGTTGTTAAATGTCGATATACAATTTGTGTCATTTGTGGTCTGAAGCATTAGTTTCTTTTATGCTTTAATCGATTTGTATTAGAAGCTATAAACACACTCGTCTCATCTGTCAAGAGGATTTATCTTTCACATTGAACTGAAAATTTGAAATTTCAACAGCTTTTGTCCCTTGACATTAACAATATGTAACTGTAAAAAGACAACAATTTGTGTTTGAACCACTATATTTCGAAGAGAAGATCGATTGTTAGTTGCTTAGAAACAGTATCTTGCAGGACTGATACTGAAAAGATATTCAAGTTATAGTATTGGCAAAAATATATTCCGTTCATATTAGAGCAATGTGTTATCCTCACATTACTTGAATTCACTGCTGCTTTATAACAAAATAGACCTAGTGTAGAGTTTTGTGTACACTTTGTTGTTTGTTAGATGATACATTGCATTGTGCTTACTCAGGACTGAGAGCGTACTGAAGTTCGGTTGGTTTTTTCTTTTCTATTTGGTGAGTTCCTTATCCTAATGCTTTAGGGCACATATTCATATTCTAGAAGTATTTATTTTGGAACATATCAAAATATACTGGAACACATTTACACATTCAAAATTGACACTTGCAGATCCACATTGGGTTCTGCATACTAGCAGTCATTGCTCCTTCGTTTATTTTTTATGGAGGATCAGTAACGTAAGATACCTTTTCTTATTTATTTCAACTTTTTGATGTGCATGAATCTGAATATGGTGATTTTCTACAGTTTTTCGGCAACAATTGATACTTGTTAGTTTGAAAGTAGTGTAGTTTTATTATTGTTTTTCTGTCTCAAATCAGGGGAATCCTTTCAGCTATTGATACTTTATCAGAAGCTACAGTTGCCGGGGTAAGATCATTATTCCATTTCATGTATTCATTAGCTCTGTAAACTCAAGTTTATATTTCTTCATGAATGGTATTATATTTAGAATAATTTGTTCTGATGCAATATGCACAATTGTGGTGTGCTTAAACTTCACAAGTATTCTGCTGATCAACCATTTGCCTTCAAGGTTGCTACATCATGCGTTTTATGAGCCATGTACAGAAGTATTTTAATCACCTGCAGGAAATGTCCAACATATACGAATCGAATTAAAAGTGAAAAAACTGTTAAACATTTGGTTTGGATTTTGTTGTCTATTTGATTATATGTTTTTTTAATTTGGACTATCCCTGAGAGCCTAGCTTGAATAACAATTGCCAATGATAAAATTGCTCTGAATTTCTATTTTTGGGGGCAACAAATTTCCTCATTTTTCAGCATGCCAGATGGGTGCTCTAAGGTACTATCTAAACTCTACTTTGATCAAAATTCATTTTTCTTCTCTTATGTGCAGATATTCTATCTGATCGGCTTTGGCTTATTTTGTTTGGAGACAACAATTAGCCTATGGGTACTTCAGGTTGGTTTAAGAAACTTGGGCCCAGAGGATTAAGCATTTTAAACTTGCACATGCGACCATCAATATGCTTGTTTTTTTTTTTTTTTTTCTTTTTTGACTTCTCTAGACAAAATGATTTTTTTTCTTATAAGGGCTCACGTGGAAGAAATAGTTGTTTATTGAGGCCAATGGTTATTTACTTGCTTACATATTTTTATATTTACGACAATCTTTAAGTACATATTGGTGGCAGGTTTTAGCAGGGTTGGCATGAAAATTAGTTTTACTCATTGATGACATCAATAGAGCGACCCAAAACTTCAATTTATTGCAACTTTAGTTTAGCTCATCATGTATATGTATAGCATATCAAATATACTTGAACACATTCGCACAAATGAACAAAATGAATTCTTTTATGCTTGGTGTATCCCATGATGTTAACGTATAAATACTCATGGTAACTGCATTCTAATCTTTTTTATTGGACCATGCTCCATAACTTCAAATATTATCTGCATACGGATATCTGGAAAAAAAGCCGTTTCTACTTGTTAACTTGTTGATCTAATTAGTAACTACTCGTCTCTGTATGATTGCAGAAAACCTACTTGTACTTTAGAGGGCATAAGTGATGATGCTATAACAAGTTTCAATATTTCCAAGAGCTCTTGGAATCGCAGTTACTTCCCGCATGCACATCCTTCGCCGTTTCTCTTCCTATCCTCCTGGAAGTTGATCACAACTTTGATTAATCTTCTTTTCACATGGCATACTTCTTGTAGATTTAATTTTTCCCCCCTTGTGAATGATTAGATCGAACGCCGACTTTGTGTGCCATTTCGTGGTTGTTGTTTCATTACTAACAGAACTTTGATAAATGATGTGGACCGAAGAATACTATAACTAAGAACTGTTTTGGTTGATAACGAATTTTAACTCAGTTTAAAACTTTTTTTTTTCAATTATGATTAAATATGTGTTCGCACTGGAAGGTCTTGTTGTCCTAACAACGACCTTAATGGAGAAATGTTGGGATTTATTTTGTTTCTAATTTAGCATTGATTTAATTTTGTGCGCTGCGATAAATGTTTTAAAATTGCAGATTTATTAAACTTTTGCGTTGGGGAATTCCCATTTTGCCGTTGCCAACACATTTTTTATTTTTTTTTTGCAAGAAACAGAGGGCTGCACTCTGCAGCCGTACCAGAAAATGCCAAATGAATCCCATGGTATCAGGAATCCCTGTTGCATAAATTTTCCTTTTTTTTCTCCTTGATGAATAATTGTTGGAATCAAGCACTTGAAGTCTTGATGGGTACAACTATGCATGGTTCAAAAGCAAATTAATATATATATATCAGTTTTAAATTCTATTAATTGCAGGGATTCCATTTCCACATATTATATCACAATCTACAACCGAAAGCAGAACATAAATCATGCAAGCGGATATTCTCCTATAGATTCTGTTGATTCGTTCTTTTCTTTTTCTCCATGAGCACCACTACCGAGTATATACAATACAACCAAGAGGTCAAATATAGAGAGAAAAGTAGCTATTATTGTTTTATTTTCCAATTGTTTTATATTAGCAAATAATTAATTACCTGCCCTGCGTTTTGTAACAAAGGAATCTAACATTTTGAATCTCGAAGAAAATTTATGTGTGACACGCGCCGTTACAACTTTTGTTCACGTCTACGTATATATATACGTACTCTTTTCAAAATACTCATGATGTATTTGTTGCCTAAGATTTATAACATGAAATAAAATAAAATAGAAATACGCTAAGATTTATAACATGAAATAAAATAAAATAGAAATACGCATTCTTGGTATTAATGGTTTAATGGCTTGCACGCATTCGCATCTTTGGTCGATAAAATAAGTTTGAGAATCGCTTCATTTTTTTTATAACATTGAGAAAGAAAGAAAAAATATGACCCCCTTTATTGTCTGTCAAAAAAAAAGAAAAAGGAAATAAAAGATACATCAACTCAAAGCAACTATTATTTTAAAAAAAATGCACCAACTAAATGCACCAACTGATCCCCATTTTATCAATCTCCAATGCAGCTTACGCCCATCGACTTTTTTTTTCCATCCAAAAAATATCCACTGCACTTGCTTCGAAGCATGTGTTTATTTGCATGCCTTCTCCTCTAATCCCATATTCTACATCAAAAATATTTTCTTAAACGAAAGCATTCGTGGTTGGATGACTGCTCAAGCTCAGCTTCATGAAAACCTTTGCGGCGTAAATTAATTATGTACAAAGCATAATACGCATGTTGTATCATATATACTTAATATAACATAAATGCAGGTTATGACGCAGAGTAACACATGCATGTGAGTCATTTATAAATTTAAGTGGTGTAGTGTCTACCAACACCCAATTGCATCATGCATTTTATTTTATATACACAACATATATACGTACATCTTTGAGCTGCCTGTATGTACTCAAATTCCAGTTTGCTTGCTTTTTATTCATTTTATTATTATTCCTATCGTATCCGATCACATTTAATTTCATAATATAAAGGATAGAAAAAAAATGAAAGAGAGAGAAGGAACAGCAGAACACGTAGCCGCTACATTGTGAATGTGAAGTGGAAACCCTTTTCTGTCTATTACTACGTCACGTACTGCGAGCCCCAGATAATTAATTAATTATATATACTTTAACGTGTCATAAAATATTTACTAAATTATTTAGCCTTACTGTTAGTTGTGATTCATATGCATGCCATGCTTACTTTTTCTCTTTTTTTTCTTTTCTCTTGGTGCATTATGTACCCATAGGTATTTGTTTCTCGCCATCGAGAGAGAGAGAGAGAGAGAGAGAATTCTGGGTGCTGGTTGATTTGTTTCGACTCGGGTGTTGTAACACCTGGACCAGCTTCTGGTTTTGATGATCCGTGCATGGCCAAGTAGTCCATTGATATTGCAAGTCAGCATCTGAAAAACAACATGCAGATGTTGGAGCCTGATGTAACTTTTTCCCAACAATCCAAACAGCTCAACATTACCTCACTTCCTTCCTGTGTCCATCCCTTGTCATCGATTTTTCATACTATATATATATATATATATATATATATATATATATATATATATATATATATATATACGCTTAGATTAAATACACAGTTAGGATATAATATAGATTGGTGTAGTCAAGTATTAATTAATTAACTTCTTCTTACTAAGTAGTAATTAATAATAATAATAATAATCATGTATGTTATGTATGTAGTTCTCATTATGAGATTCCATCGTGCGTCCAAATGAAAATTCTCTACTACCCTTTACTTAATCAAAACAATAACATTTTCTTATTAAATCAATTTCCATGTCAAATTAGAGTTTGACTTAATTTTAAGTCAAGTGGTTCTAAGATAACTATAAAAAATTTAATAACTTTTTTCTCCGTTTAATTAATTAATTCTTCGCGTGAAACACAAGTCAACCAAGTCAACAGGTCAGGGACGGAGCGAGAAAAGAAATTTAGGGGAGGCCAATGGAAAAAAAAGAATTTCTTTGGATGAGTTCGAGCGTTCAACCTCTCAATTAAATCAAAAAGATACTTTTCACTAGACTAAACTTAATTATTTAATATTTTAAGAGGGGAAAATATATATAATATAACTTTATAATATTAAAACACATATTAACTAAAATATAACTTTATAACATTAAAACACATATTAACTACTATAATCTTAAAATGTCCCCCCCCCCCATTAATACCTAGTTCCGTCCCTGAACCGGTCGTAGGTAGCGGATTTCTGGCCGACATCGATCCATCTTTTTTTTTCTTTATTTCGTTTAGATCCATCACAATACATAAAAAAAATATCAGGTTCAATTTCGCAAACTTTTCAAAATTTAGCTGTCATGATATATAAATTAAATTGCATAAAAATATTTTTTTCTAATTGTGCGTGAACACTCTTACGTCCATCCGTTATTATTATTATTATTATTATTTATTATTATTATTATTATTATTATTATTATTATTATTATTATTATGCCGCTTGTTTAATTGTGCGGAAGCGACAGCCGTTGATCCTCTCGATGGACGGTGCGTAGCTCCCGAAGGATCGGGGAGTCGTCGGGTAATGAATCAACGCAAGGAGCTGCGTCGCACGCGAGTGGACTCCAAGGTGCGCCGGAGTGCAGCGCATGACACGCCATGTGTCGCGACCTCTCTTGACTCATGCGCGCCACGGCGGCACGCGCGGCCCTTTCGAGATCCCCACAGCGCTGCAGCGCATGCGAATACTATTATTATAAGAGAGCTCGTCCGCTCTCCCCGCGCGCGCGAGGCCAAGCCAACAACGCCGCCGCCACACCGACTTAATTACTGCTCTTCTCCCTTCCTTCCTCCCTTCCTTCCTCTCGCGGCCAACGGGCGCACTGCGGTCTAATACAGGGGGCACAAGAAGGTATATATATGCGAGCCATGGATGCACAGCTCCCTACACACCACGACCTCTTGTCTTCTCTGCTACCTGCTTGAACACCTCCTCCCATTTCCAGCTACTCGACTTGCAGCTGTGATTCGCTTGCAGTCACAGCAGCACCAGTTAGTGTGCAGCCGTACACCTACAGTTTGATCACCTGGTTGTGCCTGCGAAGGCACCCGAACGCCATCCAACCACGGCGGCCTGCACAGTCTCCCCCGCGCTCTCCCTCCGCTCGCCATGCTCCGGCGCCTCGGATCATGCCCGATTGGGATCCTGCCATGCCGGGGCGGACGCGTTCCTCCGCGTTAGCTGGCCGGGACTCGAGGGCCGCGCCGACGGCGGGAGGTGGAGGAGTGTTGCGCTGCAGCAGCGGCGCGCCCGTCGGAGTACGTCGTCGGTCTCTTGTTTGGCGGCGCCGGGTGAGAAGGCGTTGGTGATCGGGCTGGCGGCCGACTCCGGGTGCGGCAAGACCACGTTCATGAGGAGGATGACCAGCGTGCTGCAGGGAGGGGTGGTGCTGCCGCCTAAGGGGGCGAACCCCTTCTCCAACACCCTGGTCAGCGACGCCACCACCGTGATATGCCTGGACGACTACCACCGCCTGGACAGGGCCGGCAGGAAGGCGGAAGGCGTGACCGCACTCCATCCCAGGGCCAACGACTTCGACCTCATGTACGAGCAGGTCAAGGCCCTCAAGAACGGGGAGGCCGTCGAGAAGCCCATCTACAACCACGCCACGGGCACGCTCGACAAGACCGAGATCATTCATCCCCCGAAGATCCTCTTCATCGAAGGTCTGCACCCAATGTATGATCCTCGTGTGAGGAGCCTCTTGGACTTCAGCATATATATGGACATAAGCCCAGATGTGAAGTTTGCATGGAAAATTCAGGTCCCATTCTCTTTCTCTCTCCCTTTCACAGACTCTCTCCAAGTATATATATCTTAGTTCTGATTTTGCAACGTTATGATTTGCAGCGCGACATGGCTGAACGAGGGCACAGCCTGGAGAGCATCCAAGCCAGCATTGAGGCGAGGAAGCCAGATTTCGATGCCTATGTTGGTACGTATTGCTCTCAGTCTGATTAATTAGCCCTGCATTGTATATGCATGCAGTTCCTTAGAAAAATGGCGAGCTGTTGGAATTTTAAAACTTGTCCCTGTGCATGGGCATGGCAGACCCACAGAAGAAGCACGCGGACGTGGTGATAGAGGTGCTGAAGACGCAGCTGATCCCCAACGAGACACAGGGGAAGGTGCTGCGAGTTCGGCTGGTGATGAAGGAAGGCCCGGAGCAGCTCGTCAAGCCCGTCTACCTCTTCGACGAAGGCTCCACCATCACCTGGACGCCCTGTGGCCGCAAGCTGAGCTGCTCCTACCCCGGCATCAGGTTCTTCTACGGCCCCGACAACTACTACTCCAACGAGGTACGTTCGCAATGCTTCGCATGCATTCCATGCATGTTTCAAGGTCTGCACTGTGCCCATGAAATGTATGTTCAACAAACAAATTAATGATATGTTCTCTGCTGCAGGTTTCGGTGCTGGAGATGGATGGCCAGTTCGAGAAGCTGGACGAGCTGATATATATAGAGAACCATCTGGGCAACCTGTCGACCAAGTACTACGGCGAGGTGACGCAGCAGATGCTGAAGCAGGCGGACTTCCCGGGCAGCAACAACGGGACGGGCCTGTTCCAGACCATCGTCGGTCTCAAAATAAGAGAGCTCTACGAACGCACCGTCGCTGCCAGGCGGTCGGCGTCGGCCTCGGTGGCGTCGGCGAATTCTTTTGGGACGCACAAAGTTCTGCTCAGCTCATTGGTTTAATGAATAGGCCGCCCCCCCAACCCAAACTTGTGATACTAATTCTTTGTTTGTAAATAGGAACCATGTGGATGTCTTTGTTAATGTCCTGCAGTGCATGGCATGCATTTCTTTTTTCCTTTTTTTTTTTTGTTTGCCTTCTTTTCTTTGACATTGAAGAAAGTTGTGATGTTTTTTTTTTCTCTTTCATTGGATGTGTTAATAAAGTGCATACAAGTTGTTACTAAATTTGTGGCAAGAGGAAAAGGCGCACGTCTCCTTCCCTGCAATTTTGTTGTAAGAAAGCTGCGAAATCTGCATCAGTAGCTTCTGACAGAATCCAGACGAGTTTTGTTGTCTGCAAACTGGATGCTGCAGCCAATCAGCTGCACAAAAGTTGCTGGTTTGAGAAAAAAAAAGTGTGGCTGAAACTTCACAGGCCATGCAGACTCCTTTGTACCTTTCTACCCAAGCTCAGTAGACAATTCTTATCTTCCTTATTCAGAAAGAACAAAAGAAAAAAAAACATGCAATGGGACAGCTGACGTTAACTTTGATGAAACAGAGGGTGGGGCAAGGAAAAGATGCTGGGAGTAGGTGAGTTGAATCGAATTGGAGATGCATCATTTTTTTTAAAATAAAATGTAAGTGCTAATTATATTGATTAGAAACGTTCTGATATAAAATATGCTGAGGCCCGGCGGTTAATTAATCTTTCAAAAAATATCAACTTCACTAGATTTTTCGAGATGAGCAAGATAGTTTGTAGCATGATTAATACGTCTAGGACAGAGTTTATATTGGAAGTTAGCAAAAGAATTTAAAAGGCTCTGTATTTTCTTCATGAGGTTTCATAGCTTCCAGGGAACGTCCAGCCTTTTATTGATAATGTCGATCAAAGTAGAGGAATCTGATTTCAGCAAAATATTTTGAATTCCAAGTATCTTGCCGGCCCGAAGACCCCAAATGACCCCAAAAGCCTCCGCCTGAAGAGCCGAGTTTGCAATGCAAGCAATGGAACCTGCACAAATAAAGGTAGCATTAGTGTCCCGTAGAATAAACCCTGCACCGCTTGCCAAGGTCCGATGGCAAAAGGAGCCATCGGAGTTGATCTTGGTCCAGGAGGCAAGCGGGGTCTCCCAGTGGACAGGCAGTCTGTCCTGGGGATGAAGAATTGAGTGAGTAAGAGCTGCCTCAGATCTGTGGTAATCATCAAATTCCGAGTACCAGGCCAAAGTCCTTATCCACAATGAATCAGTGGTTACCCTTTTGGATCCAAAATGAAGCTCATTCCTCCGCTTCCAAATTGCCCAATGAGAAAAAGCAATTAACGATAGGATAGAAGTTTTGAAACTTAGAGTGAGATCTTGACCTTCAAGAATCCAGTTCCCAACATGCCAGGTATGCAGGAACTGAAAAGAATAGCTAAGCTTGGATTGAACTAAGTTCTAGAAGGCCAAGACCTCGGTACATTCATAGAATAGATGATCAATCATTTCAGGATGTAGACCACACATAGGACAAAAGAAATTTAAGTTAGGAATGAAATGAGCAAGCCAGGCAAGAGTGGGGAGGACGACGATGGGCAATTTTTCACATGAAAAGTTTAATTTTTTGTGGGGTTCTGAGCTTCCAAATAAGATTTCAAATGGGTCCTCCAGACTGATCCGGAAGAATGGTCTGGACCTGGCGGCACAAGGAGTGATATACAATTTTAGCAGAAGCTTTACCAGAGAAATCATGAATCCAGTACCACGTATCATCACTGGCAGCAGGGGATAAAAAAATTGAAGCAATGTGATTCTCAAGAATAGGACCAAAACATAGTTGTAATAGATCAGTCTTCCATTGCATATTGTCAGAGATAAAATCACTCACACACAAATTATCAAAATGCATATCAATGTTGATATAAGTAGGCTTAAAGAGAAGAGGTGTGCAAAAAATTCAAGGGTCTTTAATTACATTAGTAGAGGAACCATTGCCAATATACTTCTTAAGACCATGTTTGATTATCTGCTGGGTCTTAATCATTAGCCTCCAACACCAAGAGGGATTGGAGTGAGGGGTAAGAGTTATCCAAGGGTGGAGGTCCAAGTGCTTAGCTTTGATTAATTATACCCAAGGCGTGCCGTGATGATTCAGGAGGGCCAGAATTCTCTTGGCAAGAATAGCATATCTAGCCATGTGTATGTTCCTTATTCCTAAGTCTCCATCTTTAAGTGATTTCTGAACAGTAATCCAAGAAATGAGATGGGAGCCTTTGTTATTGTTGTTGTTACTCCATAAGAAACTCCTAGCCTTCTTCTCAAGTGAATCAAGCAAAGTGTCAGCTATATAAGTAGATCCAATGACATAGTTTGGAATTGTGGTAAGGACATATTTAATTAGAGTTACTTTGCCAGCAGTAGTGAGTGTGTTGACTTTCCAGTCGTCAATACGAGAGGTAGTTTTGTCAATAAGAGATTTTTGCTGAGAGATGGGGATATATTTGTTTGAGATTAGAGCTCCCAGATATGTGAAAGGTACTTTGCCTTGACGAATGCCAAGATAAGTTAAGATAATTTGTTTCCTGGTATTACTTAGAGATTTTGGCAAGTAAATTTCAGACTTTGAAGAATTTATAGACTGATTTGTAAGATGATTTATAAGATAAGGGTATCTTTAAGACATTTGCAATTTTTAAGATTAGCTGCAATAGTGATTAGTAGGTCATCAGCATATAACATGTGACTCAGAGAGAAACTATTAAGGGAGAAGGGGATGAGACGACCATTGATGACAGCATGATTCATTAAAGAGGTGAGCACTTCAGTGATGATTATGAAGAGATATGGAGATAGGGGGTCACCCTGTCTTACCCCATAATGGCTTTTAAAGTACAGGAAAGGTGTGCCATTAATTAGGCAGGAAAACATGGGGGATTCAACACAAGCCATAACCCAGTTGATAAAGGCATAAGGATAATTCATGACAGTAAGTGCAGTTCTAATACTATACCAACTGACTTTATCAAAGGCTTTGGTCATATCCGCTTTAATGATCATGGTTTTTTTCCGGCCCTTATTCATGGAATAAGTTATTTCTGACTAAGAAGAATGTTATCTTGGGTGGATCATGGTTTTTTTCTGGCATTTGTCAATGATATTATCAAGAGTAGGCTTAAGCCTTAGGACTAATAATTTGGTAATCACCCTATAGATAATGTTACATAAGAAATGGGTCTAAAATCATTAACTTTGATCGAATTAGCTTGTTTGGGAATGAAGATGAGTGAAGTGAGAGACCATTCTCTAGGAAGAATATTGGTATGAAAGAATTTTTGAATTTCAGTTATGATGTCTTTCCCAATGATTCCCCAATTAGTCTTATAAAACTCAAGGGTAAAATCGTCTTGGCCAAGAGCTTTTCCCGAGGCCAAAGACCACAAGCTCTTGACAATTTCATCTTCATTAACAGGGGCAATAAGATGATCTTTCCAAGAAGGTTCTAACGTAGGAAGTGAAGGCCATGAGCCTATGGGAATGATAGGTTGGGCAGGCTCCTTCCAAAGGCACTTATAGTGTTCAGTAAAAGCATCCCTAATATCATGATCTTTCTATAACTTAATGCCATTAGTAGAATCAATAGATTGTATTAGATTCTTGTTATATCTTATCATGGAACTGATATAGAAGAATTTAGTGTTTTTATCTCCATCTTTTATCCATTTTACTCTAGATTTGGACCACCATTTAAGTGTTATTTGTCTGAGAATTGTAGAGTGATGGTGATAGAAGGATCTAAATTTTCCTAATTCGCTGTCAGAGAGACCCGAGGATTCGTCTTTAAGTTCTAGTATATTAATTTGATGTTTGATTTCTGAGGCCTTTGTTTCTAGATGTCCAAGATGATTCTTATTCCAAAACAGAGTTTTTTGTTTGATCTTCATGAGAGATTTATGGATGGTTGTTTGAGGAAGTCTTTTGTCCCATATATCTTTGACAATTTGTTGAGCTTCAAGGTACTCCAACCAAAAAGCCTCGTATTTAAATTGACGTGGTCTCCTAGTGGCAGAATTAGAGTTCAGAATGATGGGATTGTGATCAGATTCACATCTAGGCAAAGAATGTAAGGTTAAGGCAGGGAATTTAAGGATACATTGTGAATTACTCAGAAGTCTATCAAGTCTACATCAAATCCTAGCAAGTCATTTCCTATTATTACACCAAGTAAACTGGACTCCCCTAATAGGTATATCAATAAGGCCATGTTTATCAACAAGATGATGAAGTGCACGTACAGATTTGGTAAACGTGAAAGGACGATCGCCCTTTTTGTCAGTGCTATGCATGCAAGTATTAAAATCATCAATAATAATCCAAGGATAATCAGTAAGGTTGAGGTTGACGACGACCGCCCTTTTTGTCAGTGCTATGCATGCAAGTATTAAAATCACCTATAATAATCCAAGTGATAATCATGGATGAAGCCATAAACCATATTTTGCATTATAATAACAGCTCACACGAGCAAAAACGCAATTACGTATTAGATTTATGGATGCATCATGCATGAGGCCATGAAGCATATTCTTGCATTAAAATAATAAATGGAGCAAAAGCACCATTATTTTAGGCAATATATTAATAAAACATGTGTTGATACATGAGTCCACTTCCTTGCACCTTGTGCCTTGCTTTTGCTTGTATACAGCACTTTAACAGGCGGGGAACTGATGTATATGGGGCAATGAAATCTGGTACATTAAGCAGCTAGTCTTCCTTCTATTTTCCTCCTCGTATTTTATTCAGGAAGTGCCAGCACGAATCTAACAAGTAGAACAGTGGCCGTGCGGGGCACATTATACAAAAGGATCTGATAAGGCGGCAGTACAAGGTTAACAGAACCAAGACAAGAGGAAAGACAGAGAACACAAGAGGGGGAAAAACAAATGACTGCTGTAACCACTAACTCATTCTGGTTAATTCTTCCACTTCCAGTCTGACCGGGTGGGCTCCGAGGATCCTGTTTATTGGAGAAGCTCCAACTCTGATTTACTCTGTTGCCTTTTCAATCCTTCACGAATACGGTCTTTAATGGCAGTTTCCTGTCAACAAAAATTAACGGTTCAAGTCCTATCTCGGTTGCCTATGACAAGACTTGAAATTAACCAGCTGCAGATATGATCTCATACTACTTGGACATGTTCATACACATTTAGCATGGTCACCAGCATGATGGCCCTAGACTTTACAAGATTGAGATCCATCGATTATTGATAGATCTATAGATAATAGCCCAGTGGTTTCTTTTAGCTTACCATGATATGACATTTCTCCTCGAACTTTTCCAAAAAACCTGCAACCCAGCGATCTGCATTTTCTACCCACTCATTGTGATTTATGCCAGCCGTCTTCGCTGCAGTGTGCAACTGTAGGACAACCAAGACGTGAAACTTGTAACAGACAAAGAGATCTTGGATTAAAGAGTTTAAGGTATTTACATTCAAAGTTCTTACAAAGCAATCATATATAGAACTCATCTGCCATAAACCTTTTAACTGAACTGTTAGGGGTTAGCCTCTTGATTATTCAGGAATCTTACTAAAGTTCATATGTTAGCATAGAAACACCAACCAGTGCAAATGATTACCTCTATCCTTTAGGATATTGTTGATTGGAGATGAAAGAAAGTTAGAGCGAAAGGAAACAAAAGAAAATTAGATTTGATCTGTTTGGTCAAATTTGTAATCAAGGAAAAATAAGAGTAATGTCTCCTCTTTTTTCTCCATTCTTCTTCAACATTCTTTTTTTTTCAATCACAAATCGAAGTGGAAAGGTATAATTAATATACATTTTCTTTTTCAAAAGTATAAACTTAACATATAAATACATATATAAAAGATAAAATTGTCTAATAAAATCATCAATTGAACACTCATTCTCTTATTTTCCTGTTTAGTCGCGTCATTCAAACAAAATTGATTATTCTCTTTCTTTCTCTTCCATTTCCTTCTTTTTTTTCATCCCTTCCCCTTTCTCTTTTTTTTATCAATTCCCTTCCCCTTAATGACTCTTCAACCAAACATACTCTTTAAATCCTATTGGAGGACACCAATGAAAAGCCTTGGTATTCAGAATTAAGATAGAGAATGCCAAAACCTTATGCTTTGGCAGAAACATATATATACTATTTCGGATGAAGCAAAGGAGAAGCATGCAGCGTGTCATTGTAAATTCTTTACCTTCTCTTGTTGTTCCTTCACTTTTTCCTGCAATTTGGTTATTCCCATATTGACTCTCAATTGTTGCTCCTGATGCAATATGAGAAGGAAACTTCTAAATGATTCATCACATCATGAAGCCAAAGTGTTGCAAGAAGAATATGCTACAAGATTTTTTTTTTTTTTTTTTGAAAGTGAATATGCTACAAGATGATGATCCCCATTGTAGAACAACCATGGAGAAGTGGTTCTAATTTTTTTTTAAAGGAGAAGTGGTCATATTCTCACCTTCACATAGCTCACCCCAAGTTCTTTCCTCGAATATCCGCGAGCCAAGTTACGCATAACATATTTATTGTAATCCTTAAGGATCCTCATTATAAGATCTGATGTAGAAACTCCATCGGTACGCTTTGTTTCCTTGAACTTCCCGATGGCTTTGACCTGTTTTACATGAGTCCATTAAATAACACAACTCAATTAACAGCACAGGATCCAAGAAGGACAACTTCAAGTGCCAGTTAGAACTAACAAACTCATAAACATCATTCCCTGCTCCACTAGCATCCGCATATCTGCAAAAAAGTGTCATAGATAAGTAACATGAGGTAAAATTATACTCAGAAAATCCAATATCCCCAGCATGACTATAGTATTTACATTCATCCCCTTCGCCCTAAAAAGGATAATTCAATATTTTTGCATATTTCATGGCAATTGGAAAGAATGAACCACATGAGTAATGAACACCCAAGAAAAGCACTAGAAACATTTTTAGAGGGAAAATCACTTTTTCCGTTGACTATGAATGACCATGACTGCAATTTATTCCAATGTAGTATATGTGAACGTCACTGGTCACTACTATGATTCTTTTTAAAGGATTGACTGCTATGATGTTTAGGTTTTGAAAACTCACCATTCTCAAGATTCATATATAGGAGAAGAATATTCAAGGTGTAATATTTTATCTTCACAACCTTGAGTATTAGTGTTGACTAGAGTAAACCTTGATGATTGAAGACAGTCCACTATATTTGTATGTACAATTAGTTGGTGTCAAATTTACAGGTACAAGTAAACAAATTATATAACCAGGAAATGTATTTCATAGACAATCTATCTATAAAGGAATGAACACTAGTTAATCTTACGGGAGCGCGTCATGAGCAACAAAATCAATGTTATGATTGTCAATGAATTCTTGAGAGATCACCCACGGTGCATCCGGAATGACTTCATCTACCCACCTTCACAAGAAATGATGACAAATTAGCAGCAAAAAGAAAATAATTATCGAACTACAAAGTTCATGATAGGCCTAGAGAAATTCCAGAAACCTGAAGTTCAGAATGGAATTGAAAATAAAAGAAAATTTTAGAACTATGGCATAATAGTGCCACCAGATATGCTGTTGCAACAATTAGCTTGCTACATTATCCTAGTTGAAAGAATTGTTTTAGGATTCAAATCATGCTGGAGACATACATAGAATTGTTTATTCAAGGATTATCATACTCATTATTTTATCAATGGCTTAAGACTGTCATTTGGAATGAAATGATAATTGGAATGCAAAAATATGCTTGCAGGCAATTCCTTAGACAGTTCAGTAAGATATAATAGTATTTTACAAAGGGAAGAAAAAGCACACACTTGCAGTGGCGCAATGATTCATAACGTTCGGCCTCATTCATCACAGTTTTCCCTTTGTACTTGTGAGTAATTTCATCGCTGCAACACCCGACAAGTAAATAGGTGTTGGGAAATCTGAAAGAAATACGGAAAAGTTACATGCAGAATTGTCATTGTCAAATAATTCATAGAGACAGAGCACACTACTGCAATAATCAGATCAACCATTGTGATTTTATCACCAGAAAAACAAAATTAGACAGCTAATGCTATTTGACGTGGAATCTAAAGTAACAAACTCATATTTCGCACCGCAAGAAACCACCTTACTTCGCTCTTACTCTAGAGAAATTATCAATCGCACTAAAGAATGAAACTTTAGTGCTACCAAACAAAGAAGTTCAAGAAACCAAGACAAACTTATGCGCCGATCGGATCTTACAGTTTCTTGGCCTGCTCGAGAGCCCGAGCGTGGCCAAAGTGGAAGAGATCGTAGATACCGTCGGCGTAGACCCGCACGGGGCGATCAGGCGTGAACGGAGACCGTTCCTTCGCCGCCTCCTGGTGCGCCGTGGGGGAGAGGGATTCGTACCACACCGTGGAGGGCGTCTCGGGCTCGGAGTCCGTCTCCGACGACCAGGGCGACAGCGGCGACGACCGCGGCGACGGCGGCGAAAGCTCGACGACGGCGCCCATTGGTGTGTCCTCTCGGCCTCCGGCGATCCTTCAACTCTCCGTTTCCGATCGCGCGGCGTCCACAACTGGCGGGGGGCGGACCGTGGGAAATGGTGGGAGCGGAAAGCGGCCTCCTTTTGTTCGAGGAACCCACGAAGAAGCAAAAAATAGCATTTTTATTTTATTTATATAATTAATAATTGATGTTTTAAAAATTGTTTAAAAAATACTTTTACTTCGAATTTCATAGCCCTTTGATATGTGATATTTTGAAAATGACTTACATTGACAATAAATAAGAAAATGTGAAAAAATATTTATTTTTAGAATGGAAAATTATTTTTTTTATTTTTACGATCAAGTACTTAAATATCATTGGTTGATATTTATTTTCTATTTTGTATTATCGATCGTTAAAAACCCTGTTTATGGATGATAAATACAATAAAGAAATTAAGATTAATGCCTACACGCAATTATTTTTCTATTCATTTGATTGATAATTTCGTTTCTCGATGAAATTGTTTTTTTAAAGTACAGTTCAGTACACATTGACTTCCATTTTATATTGCCCCGGTCTAAATTTTAGACATACGGAGATTATATTTACGAAGCAAATCTTTTTCTACTTTAGAAATAATCTTAATTTTATCATATTTATGTACATTCTACGTATTAAAAAAAAATGCATAACTCGTCGCTTTTAACGAACAAGGATTTTTTTAGTGTGCTTTCTCTAAAATGTGCCTTGCTTTGAATCATTCAAACTACTACTTTTTTTTTTCATAGTTTCTATCGATCATGACTTTTTTTTTCTTGCTTCCTCTGTAATCAAATGGTCCGACGGATACAACCTTTTTTTTTTTCATTTACAAAATTTGGGGACTTCTTTACAAAAAACATTAAGAGGTGGACATTGTGCGTGGTAATGTTGAAAATCTCATTTGAGTCTAGGAAATTATTGGAAAAATACCCTTTTAAGGTTAACTACCGTATAACCATAAAAGTGATTACAATCTCTAATCATCTTATCTCAGACGTTAGTTTAGATTTGGACGCTGATAAATAAAAATAAATAAAAAAATAACTAATTCACAATGTTCAGATCTAAATCGTTGATGATCCAACGACCGAGATCGAATCATTACAAGTTGTAACTAATTTTTTTTTTTTTGTATGTGATTACGTAGTACTCAAAAAAAGAATTTTAGTTATAGTTGTTATTTTAGTTTCTTATAAAAGAAATAATTAATCTAGCGTAAAGAAGAAACTAAATCATGAGTGCTACAAAAATAGTCACTAAAATCAGGCCTGTTCTAGACTATCTTTGTACGGTGGACCAGAATTGAGTTGGGCGTTTAATGCATGCTGATCCCTGAACAGAACTATCCACATTTTTCATCTGTCGTCTGATTCGTTCACCAGCAAATGTTCCCATTCCAGAACCCTGAACAGAGCACAGTTCAGAGTTCAAAGAAAAAAGGACAAATTCTTTACTCTGATTCATCCACTCTGTAAACAGTCTGGATCCTGGGCTCTTTACAAGTTTTTTTTTTTTTCTTTTTCACGTGGAAGCCAACAGATTTGGAACAGTAGACACAGGAATTGTAACATTGTCCAACGCGTATTTGATAGGGAACTAAGGCTCAAATCTAACCATGCGTTATTTGTAGAATCGGGACGGAACCACGTCCTTCTTCCATTCGGTTTTGTCAAACGTAAGATGAAACTACAATTTCGAACGAAAGTTTATATGGATGGAATGATTCGACCACTCCGATTTCATCAGAAGGTGTCTTTTTTTTGTTTGACACGACATATTATTTTTTTAATTTGTTTTCTTTTTTTCTTTTTCTTTTCTCTCACGCCTTAACTTTCATAAAAAATATTTAGTAAATATAAAATATTCATAATAATAAATTAATATAGTATTATTTAATACTTATTATTTCATTAAAAAGTTATAATAATTTTTATTAAATATAATTAATTTTATAATCATATATTTAAATAATATATTTTTTAACAAAAATTTTCCAACGAAAAATTTTCTAATTTAATTCATAAGAAAAATATACTTTATAATTATAATAATTATTTTAATGTAAAATTCATCAAAAATTCATCCATCATATATATTTTTTTCTACCACATCAACCATCCTATTCCTCGTCACCAAATTTTATTTTGACCAAATTCAATTCGAACAAATCTATTAATTTAATTATGCACCGAGCACTTAGAAATAACGGCATTCCTTTAGTTCTAAAAAGGACATTTCCATTTTGTTTAAAAAGTCTAGTTTTTTAAACGGGACGTTCACGGTGAGAAATTATGTCGCACTTGATATTGAACATTGTAGTAAATGTTTTTTTTATCTTACGTGACATTTTTTTTATTTCTTTTTTCTTTTTCTTATATTCTCTCTTATACACATTTTTCTTATAAAATAGTTTAATTATTAAATATAAATTATTTATAATAAAAGATTAATATAATATTATTTATTACTTATTATGTTATTACAAATATTTTTAAAAAAACTTTTATATTTAAGTAATATATTTTTTAACAAAAAATCTCATAAAAAATTAAATTTATACTTCTATTTTTTAATTAATAAAATTATTTTTTTATATTTATAATATTTTTTAAAATTCAAACACTTACTAAAAAATAATACATCATATATACTTTTTATTATCATATCACTTTGATGGTTTCTCATTGTTACATTCTAATCCATTCAAAACATTTTGAACTCATCTATCAATTTAACTATTCAAGTTTAGGATGAACTACAATTTCGTTCACAAACCTAACCTTAAAGCTTTCTGTTGATGATATCAAAGAAAGTTATAGAAGGCGTTAGGTTTGAGACTTAAATAGTGGAATAGATGAATATTTTTCCAAATATTGTCAAACACCACGTTTATTTTACAAAAAAGTATAAAGATTGAAAAATATATAACCTTGTAACATTTTGAAAAGGTCGAGGTCATAAGTAATGTGGGATAATATTTCACGTAGCAAAGTATATTCAGTATTTTCCTATGTTAAGTTTATTTATATATATTCAATGCATAATACATATTCTACTTGTTATATATATATATATATATATATATATATATATATATATGTATATATATATATATATGAAAAGTACTACAATCTAGAGTGGATTTTTGTGTTATAAGAAACAAAAAATGCCAGAGCCTACGGTAGCACAACCGAGACAGCGATAAGTTCTCTGCCCCTGCGGGGATGGAGCGACAGAAGTATTGAGAATCCAAGATAAGGTCACGACGAGACGAGTCGTTTATCATGATGGAGCTTTTCGAAAAAACCTGCTAGTGGAGGAAGACCTCCTAGGGATAAGAGACACGAAAATGTGACAGAATTGATTTTAGTTACTCTTCGGAAATCAGATGGTTCGATTTCTCAATCTTTCTCTATGTCCTGCGGTAATGATTCATCTGGCATTACGACCTTTACCACAATGATGCTGTCCATAGATCAAATTATTTTGTGGATTGGATTTCACTTGACTGTATTTATCGTGAATGATTCGATCATTATATATAGTAACCAAGGGTGGAATCGGCATATTTGTATTTTACTCCCCGTAACTCTTCCTCAGCCAGGCTTTGCTCATTCAATGAGCAATTCAATAACAGATTTCGGATCTAATCAATATTGATATACCGAATATCTTATCTGTTGATACAAAGTATTCCGGCAATCTCGGTCCTTAACAAATATATATTGAACTATATTTTTTCGAAATAATTTAAAAATAATGATCTCTTGTTGTGATAGTAGTCTCAGAAATCAAATTTTAGTATGATGGCGTCGTATGATCCATGTAGCCGACCCCACTTAGTGGGATAAGACTTTGTTGTTATTGTTGTTGTTGTATGTTCGACAAATTTTTTTCTTTAATTTTATTATCATACGAAAAATACAAATATAGTTAGCTATTAAAACCAATCTTATAAAATAAATAAAGAAAATATCATTTCTTCCCATAACATATAATTCAGGCTGTGAATAATTAATCTTGTTTGAATGACGTCGCTAAATAAAATTAAAACTAAACGATAATTTGATTTTAGGCAAATATATTATTTGTATATTTATTTCAATAAGATTAGGGTAAAATTGTTCTAATTAGTACCTCAATTTGAAGTTGGTAACAACGAACATAACGAGAGGTATGAAGAAAAAATTGTCCTCATTTCTCTTCAATAAAAAATCAACAAAACATTTTCGTACTATGGGCAAATATCTCATGATTCATAAAATAGTAAATATTATTTTATTTTTATTCTTCATTTATAGAAAAGATTTTGAATTTGGGCCTTCGCAGTACCGCCGGTGCGGGATGTTTTAGAAAAGGGTTAAATATTTATGCCAACTTATAGCTTTTTCACAAATTTAAAAAAATATATTTGTCTAATTTAGAATATATGTTCAAATTTACTTGGTATAAGAAAATGATAAATTAATTAAACTTCTCTATAATATTCACAACCTATCTTAAAATTCAGATAGGTTAAAGAAGAATTCCCACAGTGGAATAATTTATAGCTTCATATAAATATTTAATATTTTAGAAACAAATGTTCATCGAGGAAAATAGTTGAATGAGATAATGTCAATTATCATGATATGATACTAAAGATTTTAAGTAAAAAAAACAAATAATATTTCAAAAAACATTTCAATACAAATAGATTTTGCCATTTTTTTCCATACGAATATTTTCTCAAGTCTGCAAGAAGGGAACGCAACATTATTATCAAACATCACATTAGACCCCATCTATATATGACCATATTAAAATGTTATTCTTTTGTACTGTGCCCAAAAAAATATTAGAAATTGAGTGAAAAATAATAGTTCGATGTTCAAATTGACTGAAAAAATCAATTTTTTTTATGTAATATCAAACAGTGTTTATGGTTCTAACTTATGCAACGTTGTCTATATATTAGAGATCTATTTATTATCGAGCTCAATTAATTCGATTAGATTATTTCGAGTCGCATATCTAAACAAATGCGTCTTTCAATAATTTTTTTGTATTTATGAGAATTTAAATTTTAAATCTTGCTTAAAGATATTCAATTTTTGAAATCTTTTATCTAGATCGAAAAAAAAATGATATGAAAAAAATATTGCTTCAAACTTTTAGATTAATCAACATTTATTATTCTAGTGAAATTCAAAATTATTAATAAAGTGTTTTATTTGTAGAATTTGTTTACTGTATAAAGAAGTATATGATTTTGCTTTTTAATTCCTGTCGGGCTGCTTTCTTTTCTAAACCCTGATCGCAAGAGCCATCAGCGTCGTCCGAATCACGATGAGTCGCCTCTTCCGGCAGCTCTCCTCCTCCCTCCCCTTCCTCAGGCACGTCCAACCGCCCAACGCCGGCGGCATGGGCGGGGGGGCCGTGGCCTCGTCCCCTCCGGACTGTCTGAAGCACTGGAGGCGGGGCATCCGGGTGCGGGTGCTGAACGGGAACCTGGAGCAGGCGCTTGCGGTGATGCAGCGCAGGATGACGTCCAGCGGCATGGAGCGCCTGATCCGGCGGCGGGTCGATCACCACCTCAAGAACTCGGAGAAGCGCGTCATCGCCCGGAAGAACCTGGAGATGCGCGTCCGCTCCCAGGATCTCGCCAGCAAGCTCCGCACTATCCTCGTAAAAAAGATCAGGTATTCTTTTTTGTGTGTTTATTTCCGCCTTTCTATTCATTACCATCCTCGTCTTTCTGGTGGCGCAGAACGTTTTTCTTCAAGCCTCTTTGTATTTTGTACCAAAGTTTCGCCTTTTCTACTATTTGCTAGGCTTTTTGGCGTCTCTTGTAGTAGAGATAACGAGTAGACGCAAGGATTCACTTCGTTTTAATTAGTCTTAAATGACATAGATGACAAAGCTTGATCGATGTAGGTGTTTGTTATAATGCCTAGGAGAACTCGGTCGGGATAAAATGAATAGGTCGATTTTCTGAAATCCTTGTTTTGATGTCACTATTTAGTATTTGGTTAAGTCGTTGTTCAAGCGGCTTCTTTTGCATGCAGGGACTAATAGATGGATGATCCTTTGCAATTTAACCCCATGCCTGGTTGTCAAATTCAAAAATTACATCTGAGTTTCATTCTTTTGCATGCAACGACTAATAATTGGATTGTTCAGTTTCCTTACTGATGTTACCATAAGCCCAGCATGAAAAACCACGCGCCACTTGCACTGGACAAACCATCTTTCCTTTGTTGTAAATAAATGTTTCATAAGGCACTATCCAAACACTTTTCATTAAACTATGTTAATTTAAACAGGAGAATATAAGTCAGACTTTAGATTGTCCCAGGAAAACATAGAAGAGATACTCTAGAAAGTTATACAGGTTTGGGCACAAGAAGAGTGAAAAGGCAAGGCTTAATTTGTTTCTTTGTCTTCCATGCATAAGTACCATCTGTGCAACTTGTTCTTTTAGGGCCTCCTAAGGAATTAAATAATCGAGTAGTTGTAAATATGTTTTTATATGGTTGCATAAAATAGCTATAACCCTAAATGTGGTCAGGTGGAAGCTAGCAACTCAAGGAACATTGTTTAGTAGAAAATAGACTCGAATGAACAATTTGTCATTTTTCCTTTTCAAGGTATTTTGCATAGTTCTTGCCCAGAACTTGATCTTTCATCTTGGTCATGTTACCTTCCTTTTTTCTCATTTTTTATAAGATGATCATTAGTCGTTGGAAAATATGACCTAATGAGAGACTAATCTTTTCGGTACGTTACCCACTTCTTATTCTTAATGCCTTGTACTCTATATCAATATTCATGTTATTGGCCTCCTCAAAATTTTCTCATATTATTTAGGTTTATATTGCCAGTTAGAGACAACTAGTTTTGGTTCGATAATTATATGTCTACCTCAAACTTAAAAGTGCCCAAGTGTAATATGAATGTCCAAGGTTGTTTATTTGACAGGGTTATGTGGGTGAAGGGGTTGATCTGTTGCAGACATATTAAACTGCAATTGCACTCAGAACGTTTGGATATACATAAACAGTTCACTAGCATAAAAATCTATGAATTTCTGCATGAATCAAGATTGAAATTATGGAAAGAATGTTTTTGAATTTCCGACTCAAGTTCATTGTCAAATCCCTGTACTCAGTCTAGTCTTTAAAGGGGTCTTTCCAAGTTCCATTTTGGATCAAACATAGCAGAGATTCAATGGAATCTGAATATTGGGTCAAAGTAGCAGTTTCTAGAAAATCCATGGACTGACAAATCTATCTGAATAATATTTTCTTTGAATTTCATGCATAATTTGCAGTTCTAAATTCCATTATATTTGTCTTGGATGACTCATGCTAGTATATGGTTTTTTTTTGAAAGGGGAAAGGATGATTGCCATGTTTGCAATCATCCAATTTTATTGTTGTGGGATAATATGTACAAGTTCAATGATTGGTTACACAGAGGATTCATTCGTTGCTTGTTCGCCAGTGTCGCATCATGTGATGTGCCATCAACATCACATTCTCCACATAGCATTGTTCCCCTCTGAATATGGCCGCATTTAGATATGCTATGGGTGTAGCACGGTGCTGTTTGGATACATATGTGATGTGTTGTTGCTGTTGTCCTCCACTCCTAAACGTCCTCCAAAACAAGATGTTACCTTTGTCATATATGGTTTATGTTGTTGAAAACAAGATGTTTTATTTCTATCGCTTGGCTATTCAATATAAGTTTTTTTTTACAATATTCATCCGTGTTTAGAAGTTTAACTATCACTTTATTTATGTTCATCTGCATTTGAACCTTATCCACAATGCCAATTCTTCTCTCGTTTTGATCTTTTAGCGGTTCTGCTGGCAGGCTGGTAGGTGTCTGTTCCTTTCCTATTCTGTCACTTAGTTTTGCTTTTACATATTAGTATTTGTTTCTTTGTTGAATGTTTCTTGATGAAATTGCCAATTTGACTTCTTGCTAGAGCAATCCGATGTGATAAACTCATAACCTCAGGCAAACAGGGTTAATAATTTTCTTTGAGTGTTTAGCTATGAAGGGACAACATGAACGTAAAGTGGGGGCAGCCGAAATGAGGATGTTGAGATGGATGTGTGGTCATACAAGATTATATAAGATTAGGAATGACCATATACGTGAACGAGTCGGAGTGGCTCCTATTAGTGAGAAAATGGTAGAGAATCGTTTGAGATGGTTTGGTCATGTTCAGAGAAGACCATTAGATGCGCCAGTAAGAAGAGTAGATCAAATAATCTGGAGTCCGATTAAAAGAGGGAGAGGGAGGCCAAGGCGGACACTTGGCGAACTAATAGAACAAGATCTATTGGTGAATAATATACCGAAAGGTTTGGTTATTAATAGAGCGGAATGACGTCGTATGATCCATGTAGCCGACCCCACTTAGTGGGATAAGGCTTTGTTGTTGTTGTTGTTGTTGTTGTTTAACTTTTCATTCTGCTGCCCTCGATTGTTCATTGTAAAAAATGTTGCCCTTTTTTTTTAGAAAGAAAACATCCTTTGGATGAACTGTCGTACCCGAGCAAGATTGTTAAACTTTAAAGTCAAACTTGAAGCTCATAATAGAGAGTCTAGGTAGGCAAAATATTGTATATGTATAAAATCACATGGTGAGGGACAGTAAGTTGCATTATGGGCTAAGCTAAGTGAAGGTTATACAAATATCAGTTTGATTTCTCTCTGAGCATCCTACGTTGTATCTGTTTGGGTAGAAGCATACCATCAGTTGTCATAGCCTGAGACCTATGAGGTTTCTTACCCATTAGTTTCCTTCATGTTGCATTAGATGTACCAAAAGCTCTTAGCAGGTTGATCGTCATTGTTGGAAATAACTGAAGATTGCAAATTTTCAATTGTTAAACTTGATTCAAGGGTTTGAAAGATATCTTTTTGCTGATTATCTGCTTTTTTATCCATCTTAAATTGGATTCGGCTGATTTAAATACAGGCGACAGTAATCTGTGCTTAAAAAAACAAGGATATATCTGTTTTCTCTTAGACTTTATTAGATCTCCACTACTTCATGTTTTTCATCATTTAATTGATGATTGTCTGCCTTGATGATCAACCCCTTTCCTCTCAAAAGAATACTAGATCATCGTAGGCGACTTTGCAATGACTGATGTTTTTCCTGAAAGATTTGGATATATCCTCTAATGCTGATATTCTTCTTACCATATAGGGGTCTTTGAGAACAAATGCTGACACCGAATATGCTTCAATGGGCGCATTGAGTCATTGACTGTGAGCGGTTTTTCTTTTCCTCTTATTTTAGGATCACATTTATCTCTCTGCATGGTGCTGGCTCCCTCTTTGACATTTCTTCTGCTACCATTATTGTTGATGTATTTTTATACTATATGTGTTAACCAAGTGCAATAATGGAGACAACTCGTGTAGTTTTCTTTTTAATCCAGGGGAAAATTGTGTTTTTTGTTATATATGCATGCACACTCCATATTGACACTGTAATTGCCTATATGGAAAACTATGCATGCATATCTCTATCTTATTATGTTTTCTTATAATTGTTCCCTTGGTGGGCTTGTTCAAGCTTAATGGCAACTGAACACGGGGAAATCAATGGGAAGGGGAACAAAGATATACAAAGGGCAAATGTCCATGTTACTTCTCCCATTTTATTTTGCTACTGTTTTTTTTAGCAATGACTAGTAAAGCTCGCCGCCAATAATGTGTTATGGGGTACTGTGACCAATTATTTTTCATCATCCGTTACCTATTTTTGCATGAAAAATAGTGGATGACCTTCTTTTTCTCTTCTGCAACGTGCTTTTTACTTTTGTAGTTGAGTTTATGATGGCATGGTTTTGTTTCAAACTCAAACAAAATTGTTTCAAGAATGTCAAATTATGAATGCACATTTAACGCTGACAGGTTCCTTTATTTTGTGTGTTTGAAGGTTGTTTTTTTTTTTTTTGTTCTATTTGTTGATTATTGAGCATCAAGATGCGATTTTGTTTTCATTTTTTTTATTTTTATCCAACAATGAAAGAAAAAGTTGGGTTTGAATATTAAGCCATGCCTGTAATTCTTCTTTGCTAGAATACTCAGACCAATAATAGGCATTAGTTCTACATGATATTTGCAATGTCTTCAACGATATTGAGCATAACTACGATTCTCTTTTTGGTATAATTTGATTGCCATTAGAGGTGCATATGAATTGGAACGGCCGAGAACTACTGTTTGCAACTCGATTGGACAAGAATGATCTACACCTTTTACCAAAGTTTTTTGTTGTTTTCAGTTCCCATTCGCACTTTTACCAAAGTATTCTGATCGGGTTTATCTTTTCCCCCCCAAAAAAATCATTGGATGTGTTTGGGTTTAATTATTTATTTGAATTATAATATTGTATTAAGAAATAAAAAAATAACTTCTAGTTGGTTGATTTTTTTTCCCGGAGCCTAATTTAGTATAATATTTTCTAAAAAAAATTCGATAAAATATTAAAATTAATATACATATATTTAATTTTATTATTAAATATACAATATAGCATCAAATTTTTAAAGATCTCAAATAAGTGTTCCAAATGTTATAAAAGAAGATTAAATTATAAATAAAAAGTAAGTTTCAAAGGAAGGCTCCCTACAATTTTATGGCTTTTATCATAGCACAAGTCCATCTTATTGTATTAAAATATTATACTGAAATATGTTCACGTTTTCTACTTTTTGATACTTGAAGACATTAAAATTAAAAAAGTCAGAAAATTTGCAACATAAGTAAAAGAAACCTACCCTGCGGAGCGAAGATCCACCATCCAAGAAATTCATGGTCGAAATTAAAAAAAAAAGATGTTAAAAAGGGATGAGAAATTCACTTCTCTCCCATCGTGATAGTTCTTCTATTTCATTCTCCTCAGTTCTCAAATCTACCTAAGTTTTCATTTGCCAATAGAAAAACGAGCAAATGAAAGATTATATGCCCAACCATGAACAATATTTGAGTGTTGTTCCATCTATGTGTTCTTTTTCCTCTTCAAAGAATATCACAACGATGCTTGACAAATAATGCAAAATTGAAATTACAGCCCATATTTCGCGAGATCTAATAACTTGAGAAGAATATGCATTTAATCTATTAATATGTAGTAGGTGTTTCCTAACCAAGTTTCATTTTTCAAGGCCTTCTTCTTATGTGTTCTTAATTTCCAATTTAGACTACCATGTCTTAATTTTAAATATTTTATTAACGAACAAATATCATTCAATCTCATCTTCTCTATTATTTAATTTTTTTACAAATAACTCTTAGTTTTGCCTCATCTTATTTTACTATATTCATTTTTCTATTTTTTTGTTTATTTATAATACCATGTGATGAAAATTTAAAATAATTTTAAGGGTATTTTAGTAATTTGTTCTCTAATTAATTTAATCATAACTTATATTATCAATAGTTGTCGAACACTATAATGTGATCTTATCAATAATTTAAATAATAATAATCTATCTAAGTGGTGAACTAAATTATCGATTAATTAAATCGATAATGCATTAAACACCCCCTTAATACACTTTTGCCATTTTCCTGGATTGGCTTAAGAAGAGAAGTTAGCAACCGGTTGAAAGGTCAAGTGAGGAGGATGGCTAGAAAAGAAAGCAGCATTACTGCAAACAAGGAAGAGAGACAATTTTGAAGAAACAATGTTTCACCATGGCAGCACCCACAAAATTAATTTAGACCATTGATTCGCGATGGATGGTCGCGATTAATCACTTACTATAATTGAAATATAGGCCATGGATATTCTCTTGCATAGCTGAGTCATTTAATAGGACTAATAACAATTGAGAAACAAATTTTACATCTTGGGTGATTCATTCAGGAAAATTAGGATATCATCAAATGGACATGTACTGATGAAAGTATAAAATATTGTTTTAATATCACTCAATCTGCAAAAAGCACTAACCCTAGATCAATTGGGTTAAACTTTATTCACTGTGAATTGATTAATGATATTTGTAAAGTTACAATCCTTAATAAATCCAGCTTTTAATTCATAAAATTATAATATTTTACCTTGTAGTTTAGAAGTTGGAAATAATTCTTTAACTGGCACTCAAATATGATCCAACACATGTTCAAACTTTGAGATACTATAATAATATTGAATTATTCCAAGTGTAAAATCTTATATGAATCTTTAAAGACTTAAAAGTAAATATTAGTATTTATAATTACATCATAAGGTGGATAAGCATTCATGTATTCATTACATATTGATCTTAACTAAAATAAATAATTTTTTTGTATGAAATAATCAAGCCATAAGTAAAATACAAAATACATGACAAACCTACTTACAATAAATAAATAAAAGGTGAATGGATAAATTTACAACATAATAAAATGTATAACCTATTTATCTTTACTTATAGTATTATTTTAAATAAACAATTAGTTAGTACTATGAAAATTTTTGTACCTTGAAAAGTATCGTGATCCGTGAAAAATAGTTATGATATATTTCAAGAATTTTTATTAAGTTATGAAAATTCATTCATGAAAATATTTTCAGAGAACATAATATTATAAGTTTTACTTAATATTAATATATAATCATGACATATATATATATATATATTTGTGCATTGTGAAACTCTCATTTGTCATGCTAATTTAATTTTTTTTAGACTGTATAGTCATATATATGATATGATTGAGATCTTCACAAGGTGTCTTTACCTTTTGAGATATGCTCTAAATGCACATATCAACTAATAATTATTGCCTTACAATACATATTAATCAGTTTATGCTTTGCATAATCATATCGACACATGATTATAAGCTCTACATAATTATATAACACATGATCATGAAGCATTACAACACAGTAGCCTATATTTGCTCTTCGTCATTGTATTAATCTACGTTGAAGTATGTGCAATAACACATGTCTAACGATTGATTTTAAGTATTATGATATATCTATACTTACATAAAAAGTCATCTCATTTGACCATTTATATTATAATTTGTACTTAAATATTTACTCATATGAATGATATATGGACTAATATTTTTCCTATATATTGTACTTTTATTTTACTAAGCAAGAGATTTTGTTCATTTTATATATTTTAAAGTTTTTTTAGATATTTATAAGTTATTAAGTTGAGTCAACCAAAAATACACTTTTATTGTACATAAAAGAGGTCGAGTCGTTATAACACTTTTATCCCCTTCTCTTTTGTTTTTAAAAGTATGCATGTAATTGAATTACATTGGTGTTGAAATGAAATGTAATAAAAACTTGACCATATGAATGATATATGTTATATAGTGTATTAAAAATGATAATAATATATTAATAGTGTGTTCTATGTCAAATTGTGATAAATGTATTTGCATTTGTTATATGTATTCATAAGTAGCACTAAAAAAGAGGGAGGGAGAGGTTTTGTTTTTGATATTGCTAAATAAAACAATGAGTTCTAATAATCATGATTAGAGCTTAATCATTGAGTCAAATGTGACACAATATGTAAGTGAGACTCTTTTATCCTACAATGTTATCACGTTTCAACAACAATTACTCACTAAATTACTTGTCACTACTTATTCCTGTATGGGTAAATTATTCAAATAATATTACGAGCATTGAAAATAGTAACAAATGTAATAGACCATAATGTTTTTCGATTTGACTAATAGTCCATAATTTAAAATGATCATTATTATGTAAAAAAAATATAATTTATCTATAAATATGGATCAAGCAATATAGGAATTAAGGTTTACAAATTATATAAATAAAATATTCCATAGACGAAGATCAATAGAAGTACCGTGATGAACATTTTCAATGGCATATGACACTAATAATTAGCATAGGGGCAAAAGATGTAATAAAATATGCTCTCACAACATCAAATAAAGGAAAGAACAATGGTTATACTAAAATTACATTGATGATATCACGAAGTATCACACTATGAATTCAACATTAATATAGATGTTTTATAAAAATATATTATCTGAGTCAAAGTGTTTATACATTTTGGTGCGCATTACAATAGTTCTATAATATAAGATACAATTAATGCCTAAACCATAGTGGGTTATGCATATTTGAGATAATGATATTTAGTGGAAATCATATTAATCAAATACATACATATTTATGTTGACACATATATTTCTTTTTGTAGAAAATTATCAAGACATATGTGGGATTATCATTAGCACAACCTTATATTTTGTTTAATTACTATTTTCATCATCGTATAGCAATTCTGAAAATATAATAGGTAGGATAATTACTCTTGTGACTTCATACATTGTATGTAAATAAAGGTTTATCAATCTACCATTGCAAAGATGTATCCATACATGAACATCTTATTTTATGCCATTAAATTTCTTCTATCTAAAAAGGTATCATATTAAACAAGGAAAAGATGTTCGAATTAAAATAAAATTGAAACAATCATTTTATTATTCATAGTGTGCGAAAGTGCAAACAATATCATTACTCAAAATGTTGATTTAGTAAAATTTCTCAAACACCTTTGCATTATAATCATTTTATCATTGTTTCTGGAGTTTTAAAGATGATTGTTAAAGTGAGAACTTTCTTATCCCGAATTTGTTCGCTTGCGTGACCTCACACGAGAACATTACGTCAAAACGCGACAAGAATGTATAGAGAGGCATTAGCTAAGCGCCATCAGTGTATTCAAATCATGAGATAAGTTTGGTATTGGATGGAAGCGGACCTTTTTTAGGAGATAAGCCGTGAGTTAATGATATAATCTAAAAGAAAAGTTAAAAAAAAGGTGACTGATGCATTGCATGTGCTTCTCCTAGTTTTAATCTCACCATATTGATCCTATAAGTGAATGTTTTACCTTTTTTTTAAAGGTAAATAATGTAATTGGTTTCAAAATACATAAGAAAAATTTGAAAATAAAAAGAAATTTATCTCTCTTAAATATAAGATAAGAAGTCTTATCTTTATTCATCCATTTTTCCTTCCAAAAAATGGCAAGGGCATAGTGGTAATTTGAAAAACCTCGTGGACAGGTTATAAATAGCCGACGCACGTCGAACATGTTCCAAGCACCAGACATGGAAGCGTCAGAGAGCAACAAAATCAGCGAACGGCCGGCGAACGTCAAGGTGGAGGCCTTGTCTTCCTCCGAGGCGGCGCCGGAGGTGGTGCCGCCAGCGGTGGTGACAGAAACCTCCAATGCCAGCAAGCAGCCGTCGAACGTCAAGACGGAGGCCTCGTCTTCCTCTGAGGCGGCGCCGCCAGTGGTGACGCCGGCGGTGTTGGCAGAGACCTGCAAAACTGGAAAGCAGCCGTCCAACGTCAATACAGTGGCTTTAGCTTACTCCGAGGCGGCGTCGGAGGTGGTGCCACCATCTGTGGTGGCAGGGACCTGCAAGATCAGGAAGCAGCCGTTGAACGTCAAGACGGAGGCCTCGTCTTCCTCCCAGGCGGCGCCGGCGGTGGTAGGGCCGGAGGTGGTGCCTCCAGCGGTGGTAGCGGCAGCGGCAGACAGGGAGGATCCTGAGAACTCCAAAAGGAGGCAACGTGTGAAGGGAAAAGCGAAGGCAGCGTCTTCTTCGGGGACGGTGGACATGGAAGCACCGGAGAGTTCCAAAAGGAGGAGGAAGCGGTCGAAGGGCAAGGAGGCCGCTTCATCCTCGACGGCGGCGGTCGTCGCCGCTCCGCTTCAACAGGATGTCGCGGTCGTCGAACCCTTGGGGCGCTGGCCGGAGCTCCCCGAAGAGCTCCTCGCAATCATCGTAGACCTCCTTCGCTCCCTTCGTGACGTCACCGCCACGGCTTCCGTCTGCGGCCCCTGGCGCACCTTCGTCCGTTCCTCCCCCCAGCTCGCAGGCCGCCCCCCTCTTCTCGTCCGTCCCGTAGTTCGCTACGGCGAACCGGATCCCAACCGCCGCCGCCGCCGCGGCCGCCGCGTGCCCTGGATATCCCCTCGCCGCTGCGAGATCATCTGCCCGGCGGCAGGCCCCATGGCTCCGCCGCGCCGAGCCCCGGTCTCCGCGGAGACTCTCGACCACAAGTTCTTGGGCGTCGCCCACGGGCACATCATCTTTAAGACCGACAATGGTCGCCATATCATCGTGCTTGACCCCTTCAGCGGCGTGGAGGTCCGTCCGCCGCTTCTCCCTGACAACAACGGCGTTGCGTCCACCCTTGCAACCCTCACGGTTCCAATCTCCTCCCCGGACTGCAAGCTCATCCTCAGCGCCGGCAGCTCGGTCTTCTACCTCTGGGGCGTGGGGGACGAGAACTGGACGGTCCACTCCTTGAGGGCCGCCGAGGTCATGAGCAGTGGGATCACCCTCTTCTGGGACATCATCAAGTTCAAAGATCAAATCTTTGCCTTCGACATTGACAGCAGGCTCTTCCAGGTGAGCTTTTCGTCGGAGTTCATCGTCCAACAGCTGCCTCTGCGCTGGGAGGGCGGTGGGCCGAGCGGGATGATCAACGGCAACCAGTTCCTCGTGGAATGCGCCGACGAGCTCATGCTGGTGCAGGCCGCCCCGACGGTCGTGACGGTACTCTGGACCTTCAACGTGTTCCGACTGGACCTGTCGTCGGACCCGCCGATGTGGAGGAAGGTGCGCAACCTGGGCGACTGGTCGCTGTTCGTGGACTCCCGTAGCGCGGTGGCCTGCGAGAGCCCCCGCCGGTGGGGAGGGAGGGCCAACTGCATCTACTACATCGGGAGGGGCTGCCACACTTGGTACGTGTTCCCCTTGGGCGTCGGCGCCGTCATGAACGTCGTCAACCCCAACGGCCCGTTTCACCACACCAAAGCGGAGCTGCCTCTTTGGCCCTCTGGCCTCTGGATTTATCCAAGCCATTTCTGATCTGGTAAATCCTTTTCTCAATTGAAAGAAGAAAAAAAAATGAATACAACATTCTTAACATTGTTGATCTTTTCTTTCTTTGTTCATCTTTTGCAGGGGATGCTGCAGTTACAGTCGCATCGTGTGGTACGGGAGCTCCTGCCTTATACTGGCAGCAGTGCTTAAATGCTTTGGGCCTTCGTCTAGTTCATATGCGTATCAAAATAATTTTACCATCATATGTGTCTTGAGTCCGTTCGTGAATATTGTTACCGTATGCAGTGGGAATATGTCATGGGGGGGTGGTGCAAATGCTGTCTAATTTCCGTGTCGTGTGTCTTTGTTATGTCCAGCGTCTGAGTCTTAAGAGCGTCAACCAAAAAACAAAAAAAGTCAATGTGTATCTGGAAATGTTCTAATGATAATTGTCTGGTTTGTTTTGTGTTATCTCTCTCTCTCTCCCCTTCCATTGTGATCAAATGTACCATTATGTTCGAATAATGATAATTAGTTCAGGCACTAATAATAAATTCTTAACACCAAGAACTCATACTGAAGAAGAAGAAGAAGAAGAAATGGCTCAATTCAATGTTTGGAAGTATGGAAAATGATATAATAATGGAACTTGTTATTTTTGCAGGCTTGCAGCAGAGGAAATAAATATTAAATTTGATGATTATTAGGAACGTCTAAGTGGGCTGGCTACATATTGGGCTTGGGCTGAAACGGCCTTCAATGGCCCAAGTCCATACATCAAGCTCCTTTTGAGTCTTTACGCGCTCTAAAACGCTCGTTTTATTGTCCCCCAATCGACGGCCGAGCAGCATCTGAAAGGTTTAGGGTTTCTTTTGTTCCCTCGACTCGACCGCCATGGCAAAGTTTAACGTGGTGCAGAAGCAGCGGCGGGCGGTGATCCAGGACTACAAGCGCGCGGCCCATGGAGATCCGAGCAGCGGGAAGCTGAAGCAGAGGGCTCTGCCGGTGGCCATCTCCGGCAAGCGTAAGCAAAAGTTGAACAAGAAATGGCGAAGGGCAAGTACCCGATGATCCCTTGGAAATTTCACCCCGATTTCTCTCTTTGTCCCATTGGGAATTTGATCTGCTGGAGACGTATTGTTGCCTAAAAGAGCGCATCTTTGTGTATCTCCCAGGAGCAAAAGGAGGCGATAGAGAAGGGTCTGGTGACCATGGAAGACGTTGAGATGGCAGCCGCCGAAGGTGAATTAATATCGTAAATCGTTCAGTCGGTACATCCAACACGTTTTTTCTTCCTTTTTGCCCTGCCTTGTTGGTTTATGCCAGTCTCGTTGCTGGTATTTGTTTGTTGTTTTAGTAATGTTGTCAAGCGTGTGAAGTTAGGATTTTTATCTTCTGGCATGAGCTTCTGACTGTAATTGTTGATTATGCATAACTAAACATCAATGTTTATTTTTTCTTCAAAATAGAGTGGATTGTGTTCCATGCATCAATAAGAGCATTTGACTAATTTCTACACGTAATTTTTAATGTATCTGCCATAAGGTGCTGCATTTCTATGGTTATTTTGGTTCTTTACTAATTGTTCCTGATATCTTTAATTCACCATGTCACATATGAGCATTTCATCAGTTTTTTTTATTTTTCAATTACTTGCCAGGTTATAGTAGGCTGCACAAGACTGTTGTTGCTTCATCGTTAGCTTAGTTTTTTTGGAATGCATTTCTCTTAAATCGACTATTTTACTGTTGATTCTTGTAACTTCAGTCATTGAGTTTATTATTCTGCCTTATTTCAGGCAGTTCTACGATCTTGTGACGGTATGTAAAGTGTACTGATTCTTGTAACTTCATATTGTTAGGGTCTTCTCGAGGAAGTAATGAGAAACCAAAATTTCACATGAAGAAAGCGTCAAAACTCAAAATTAAAAGATTGAAAGGCAAAGGCAAGTTATCTTTCAAGTTGTCGTATTGGTTTTGTATTATAGAAATTATTTAGTAGTTTCTTAGTCCTTTTAGTTGATTGTGGTCTTTGTAAGCTCATCCAGAGTGCATATTCTTTCTTAACTATCAGAAGTTCTTATGACAATTTTTGTTGTTGTTAGGTGCTTTTATTTCATTTGGATGGGCATATAAAACTGCCCTTTTAACTACCATATAGCATTGTGGATTATCTTTTGTTTATCAAAGCCATGTCTCTATCTGTTGCACAGTTGTGTTGGATGAACTTAATGACTTACATTATGCAGCATGATAGTTATTGGAAACTGTCTCATGGTTGAATTACGAGAAGTACTTTTTATGTCCGTATGTATTTCCTGGAGGAACTCCGCCTATATTTTATAGCCGGTCCCAAGCCCGGATAAAGGAGGAGGGTTGTGTTAGGCCCCGACAGCCAGCATAAAATCCTGTCGAATCTTATGAACATGAATCAACGAATATATTGTGTTAGAGCGGAATGGCGTCGTATGATTCATGTAGCCGACCCCACCTAGTGGGATAAGGCTTTGTTGTTGTTGTTGTTGTATGTATTTCCTGGAGGATTTTTATCTCAAAATGAGTAACAATTCATAGTTTAACTGTTAAATGAATTATCCTCTTTTATACCTTTAGGTCGTCTTTTGCCTTTTGCAGTGGAGAGGTCTAGTTTTATGTCATTTCTTTATTGGAAACATATTGCTATAGAACTGAATAAAATCTGGTGTTGGTCATTTGAAAAAAATGGTGTTGGTTTATGTAATTAGGCCACGACAAAAACAAGGCAGAGCATCACCCTTTTCTTCTGATGTTTACATTTGTTGTAAATAGTGCCCAATAGCCCACCACCATCACCACATACCCATACCCAAAAGGGCAGGCACATGGATGACGATCCTCCCTAAAACCATGATCAGAGTGTATTTGTAGTCTCTTGGCAGTCATTCTGGTTCTTTTTTCTTAGGGTTGAATGAAGCCCATATAAATTCAAATGTAAATCTATGCAACTACATAGGGAAAGTATATATTTCAGTACTTTATAACCTCCACAAATTATGTCTGCCATGAGGTATATAGATGTCCTTCACATATATATTTACGTCTGCTGTACATTGTTTGACTTGGATAATTCCTTCAAAGATGCTATCAATATGATCTTTCCTTGAGCTGTGTTGATAATCTGATCAATTATTAACTAGAATACTTGCGTCTATAGTAGTTTCCCTTATCTGAGCATTATTTGAGGGTGTTTCAATGGCACATGTTCTTTACATGAATTCCAAAGCAATTTTCTCTCACATGGGCATTTTCTTTTGCAGGTAAGGGCAAAAAGAAATCTTCCAATCCTGTTCCAGCTGAGCGAATAGATGCCATGGTAGAATGACCAATTTTGCAAAGTGGTTTCGTCCTAATTTAGCTGAGTTGTGTTCCAAAAAAAAAAGAATATGCTTTGTAATTCTAGTTATGCTGCCAAATCAAAGCAGTGATTACGCTTGTAATTGCATCCTTGAATTTCCTCCAACTGGATCAGGTTTTTTATTTTTACATGTACTTTGGCACAAATTTCCAAAATGCCAATGCGTTTGTCATCACAATCCTTTTTTTTAGAAGAATCACAAATCCATTTTTCCCACGGTGGTTAACCACTTTTGACCATGTAATGGCAGAAGATGCAGTCTTCCTGATAATGTCTATTGTATTATCTTCTATAGTAAAGTATTTGCCACGTTTAGAAAATTATGTAGGTTCTTATGTTAATTGAGGTATGAGCTTTCTGAATTTGTCACATTTTGCATTATTAAGTTAATTAGCATTTTTATTGTCAAATCATTAGAAATGTTAGCAGATAAAATCTAATCAATGGACTATCTCATTACTTGATGTCTCAAATTAGTAAAGTACTTCATTGCAACTCCTTGTAGGCCTGTGTGACTGAAAAGATAATGGATGGTGATATGAATATTACTTTGCACTTTAAGCCTGATTTATTTTCTAGCACCTCAGTTTCTGCCATGATAAATTTCTTTTCTCAATCATATTTAGTTATACTTTTCTCCTAAAAAAATGTTATATTTTCGGGATATCAAAATATTTTGATGTTCATTTTCTAACAAAAGTGTTCTAAATGAGTAAGCTTGATCATAAATAGTCAATGTCAATGGAGACAAGCTTTACTTGCAATATGTTGACAGACTTTCTTGGACATTTGATATTTGAATGATGATATGCACAAAGTGTGCCTTGCGAGAGATACAATGCCAACTTTTTCAAAATTTGGCAAAGTTTTGAGTCTTCTTCCTTATAACCTTTGTACATTAAATGTATTGAGAGAATCACATTTTTTGTCATTCGTATATTTACGATTCAAATCAAAATGTTCATCTCCATTTAAATAAAATAAATGAAACTAGTTGTCTCATCTCGTACCGGAACGATTTGATTACTAGCCAAAGTCATTCTCACGTTACAAACAATATTAGGAGTAGATGATCAACGACTCTTTCTCACTTAAATAAATTCTAGAATTTGAGTTTTAAATGTCGTTGAAAGTAATTATGACAATCATGCAATTTGGGATGATCTTATTAAATTAATTCCATGATTGATCGACTTTTTAACATGTGACTAGTGCATCACCGTATGCGTCCCTTTTCGGATATCGGCCACCGGCTATTAAAAAAAAATCATGCTCATGTTTTACTATGCTACGGTAAAGTATAAACACCTTATAAACCAAGCAAAATCACATTAAAAGCACTGACATAACCTAGTTTATTATCCGTACGCTTGCTATGAATTTTAGCTTTTCATTACCTCCCTCTTAATCTCCCACTTAAATCCCTTAATTTATCTCTTAGACAAACCAATTAATTGAAGTAGTAACATCACGTTTACTTATCCTAACACTTCTTAATTAAAAAAAAAACTAACTGCCTTTTTTTCTTTTTTCATTTTAATAGAAAAATTATGGAGCCCACGAAGCGACGACTCCCACCAAATCAGATCAAACCCTATAAACCCCCATTGGCCATTTCCCCATGTCCTCCTCTTCCTCCTCTCGAGCCGCGTGCGTGCGTGCGTGCGAAAAAAGTAAACAGCACAGCGGCTTCGATCCATCGTCCCACTTCCCAGATCTCTAAGGTGTTGGAAGAGAAGACGACGACGACGACGAGCAGAGCACCCCGTTCGCCCTCACCGCCACGACCCCACAGCTCTCGTCGAGACGTCGCGGATCCATCCAACACCTCGGTGAATGATCGAAAGATACCACTTTTTTTTTTTTTTCTGAAATTTCGATTTCCCTCTTTCAGAGTAGAGAAAAAAGGAGTTTTTTTAATGCTTTCCTTTTAATTGTTCCTGTTGGTAAGATATCTTTTTCCCCTCTTTACAGATCTCCGGACTGTGTTGCGAGGGAAAAGATTTAGATCTTTGGTCTTTCGACCATGGCGAAGATGGAGCGGGTTCTGCTGCTGGTTTTGGTGCTGGTGGCGAGGGCTGCAGCCGACGGTTACAATCACAAGTACAAGGAGGGAGATCTTGTACCTCTCTACGCTAACAAGGTCGGACCTTTCCAGAATCCTAGGTAACTTCCACCATCTTTTCTTCCATTTCCTCCGTTTTTGTTTTTGTTTTTGTTTTTTCTCCAATGTGCGCCTTTGGATACAATCAAATAGATTGTCCTTTCTGGGAGCCCAAACTACGTTAATCAGTATGGTAAGCGTAATGCTTATTGTGTTGCAATCTTGTTCTAAGTCGGGCAAAGTTAAATCGTACTGTGAAATGGTCTATTCTCCATTTGGTATGGTGAATCTGGATCTCTAAGCATCCAATGGTCTGCTGCAGATTGTAATAGTTTCAACTTTTTATTGACCATCTCTCTCTCTCTCTCTCTCTCTCTTTCCTTGAGTTATAGAGCATTTCAGTTTGCCCATTTTGAGGTTGTTTTGTGGGTAATTGTCCATGTCTGGATGGGTGGGGGAATTATATTATACGTAGGATCAGCTATGCCCAGCTAGATGTTTTTGTGCTTGTGTCAAAGTCGCCTGACTCTTTGTCTTTGTTGATGTACCTGCAGCGAGACATATCGCTTCTACGACCTGCCATTCTGCTCGCCAGGTTTGTGGACTGATCACCTTCTTTATTGGGGGCGTGGATTGTTGTATGTAGATGCATTATACTTACTTGGGCATGCCTGCTTCTTGCTTTGGTTTCATTTAATTGTAGGACATGTCAATGAGAAGAAAGAGGCTCTCGGGGAGGTTCTAAATGGAGATCGTCTGGTTGATGCACCTTATGAGTTGAAATTCAAGGAGGAGAAGCCGGCCAAGTCCCTTTGTAGCAAAACTTTGTCAAAAGAAGAAGTTGCAAAACTCAGAAAAGCTGTTTCCAAGGACTATTATTTTCAAATGTACTATGATGACCTTCCATTTTGGGGATTCTTGGGCAAGGTTGATTCTGGTGAGAACAAATATCTGCTTTTTAAGCACATTCACTTTGAGATCCTTTACAACGAGGACCGAGTCATCGAGATCAATGTTCAAACTGATCCTAACTTGTCTGTTGATATCTCGGAAGATAAAGAAGTTAAAGTAGATTACTCATACTCCGTGACATGGAAAAAGACAGACATACCATTTGACAAAAGGATGGAGAAGTACTCAAAATCTTCTTCTATGCCTCAACATTTAGAGATCCACTGGTTCTCTATTATCAACTCATGTGTCACTGTCCTCCTTCTTACTGGCTTCCTGGCAACAATTCTAATGCGGGTGCTAAAGAATGACTTCATTAAGTAAGATCTGCTGGTTGGAAGTTTCTTTTCTTTAATGTTTTGGATTGCTCAAATCTGCTTCTCACTTTGCCAAACTCTTTTATGAAAAGATACTCACATGATGAGGAATCTCTCGAAGACGAAGAAGAGACCGGATGGAAATATATTCATGGAGATGTCTTCCGATTTCCAAAGCACAAATCCCTCTTTGCTGCAATTATTGGTTCTGGGTCTCAACTCCTAGCTCTGTAAGTATTCCTACTTAGGCTTCTATATCCAATTGCTTTCTTCCGATATTTCTCTAACACTGTAATGACTATGTGACTAGCACAACTTTCATCTTTATTCTTGCACTTGTTGGGGTATTCTATCCGTACAACCGGGGAGCTTTATTCACTGCTCTTGTTGTTATCTATGCTTTGACATCTGGTATTGCGGGGTACACTGCAACCAACTTTTATATGCAATTAGAAGGATCTAACTGGGTAAGAGGTTTCTTGAGCTGTTGATTTTTTGTTTCCATAGTGATTTGTTGTTTGCAATAATGCTTAATTCTCCTTTCCTTTATTGCAGGTGAGGAACTTACTGTTGACTGGCTGTCTGTTTTGTGGACCTCTGTTCTTGACATTTTGCTTCCTGAACACGGTTGCCATCATATATAATGCAACTGCAGCTTTGCCATTTGGAACTATTCTTGTAATTCTTCTGATATGGACCCTGGTGACTTCACCATTGCTGGTCTTGGGAGGTATTGCTGGCAAAAACAGCAAGGCAGAGTTCCAAGCTCCATGTCGTACGACAAAGTACCCAAGAGAAATTCCTGAGTTGCCATGGTACAGGAGTACTATTCCTCAGATGGCAATGGCTGGATTTCTTCCTTTCAGTGCAATCTATATCGAGCTTTACTATATATTTGCTAGTGTATGGGGTCACAAAATCTATACTATATACAGCATCCTCTTCATTGTGTTCATCATCCTCATTATTGTCACAGCATTCATCACAGTGGCATTGACATATTTCCAACTGGCTGTTGAAGATCATGAGTGGTGGTGGAGGTAAGTATTAAAAGGTTTTCATTTTCTGAAGCATCATAATCTCTGTTGAACCAAATAATAACATATGATGATGACTTTATACAAGTAGGAAATTAGGGATCCCTGGAATGCTTATCATGTAGGGACAATAAACATATCCCACTATGCTGGTAAAATGAGGTCTGAGCACATGCTTGACAACTTTTAGATGTCTAAGTATATAATATTCAAAAGATTTGGGGTGAAAATTTCACATAACGATCAAGGACAATATGTACCTTTCGTAGTTCAACTCAATAGTCCATTGTATGGCAATTTTCTGTAATGAGAGAGACCTATTAATCCAATTGACCATGCAAAGGCCGAAGTCCCAATCTCCTGCAAACCCTTGTTATTCTCATCGAAGTTTACTGTCTAGGGCTGCTGTGGTGAGTCATACTGTAGTAGGAATTGTAGCTCTCACATGCTTGGCATGTACATTGAAATGCTATCAGAAAATGTCTTCCTCTCTGCTGAACAATTTAACTAAATGGTATAAAAGCTTTCCAGCAATATTTTTTTCACATCGAAAACTTCATTATTCATTATCCATAATGTTTGGTAAGGGATAATTTAAACAATTAATTACGGGTGATATAGGATTTCTTGCTCAAGAAAGTGCATCTTAAATGATGTTTTCTATTACCTAAATATGATGCTGGAGAATGTATTTAGTTACGTACCCAGTCTTAAGCCATGGTTTGATGATATATGTAGGTCTGTTCTTTGCGGAGGCTCCACCGGCATATTTGTGTTCTTCTACTGCATATACTATTATCATGCGAGATCCGACATGTCGGGCTTCATGCAGACCTCATTCTTCTTCGGTTACATGACTTGTGTCTGCTACGGATTCTTCCTCATGTTGGGCACTGTCGGTTTCCGTGCATCTTTGCTCTTTGTGCGCCACATATACCGGTCGATCAAGTGCGAGTAAATTTAAACTTCTTTAGCTTTAGGTCAGGGATGGATATTTTGCCAAATCTGTTGATATCCAAGTCTCTTTAACATTGGGTAGCGCCATATCTATGTTCTCTTTAGCATCTCTTTCAAGAACTTGGCTGTCAAATGGGAAGGCTTTACTATGGTCAATGTACTCTGAGTTGTTTTTAAGCATGTAATTAACGCCGTTTTATATTCCGAGTAACAATCACTTTCTGTTGAAGGTTTACTAATTAATTCAAATAAATGAGATTTTTTTTTGTCTAACACTCAATTTTCACTAAGAGCCTATGGCAGGGAACTGCAGCTAATTGTTGCCATGAGATGGATGCTATACAAATGATGCAGTTATGTCACTCGCAGCATGAATCCACATTCAATGCAATTTTGATGAATAAACTTCATTAGAATGATTCCCAACCTAAAAAAGTTTAAAAATTCCTACATGAGATAGTTGATCTTTATTAGAGGAACCATTGCTTGCTCATGATGTATCTAAAGGGTACACGTTGACTTCTAAAAGCAGAAGATTCAAAGAAATTAATACATTCGATGGTTTTTTTCTTGGAAAGTAATGATACATCAGGATGCACTTGAAGAAGAGGACCACGGGATTCATCTAGTTGCACTTCTGTGTTAATAAGGACGTGCATGGATTGATGGTACCTGAAAAAGGCAATAACGAACAAGCAAATTGAGCATCAAAATAGGCGCGCAAGCAATGATTTTGGGGAACAGTTAAGACGCAAAATTGAAAGGAAGGTTGACTACCTTGGATTCTGCAGCAGAGAGTAGGGTTGCTTTAATGGTCATGGCATGTTATTCAAACAGGAAAGAATTACTTCCTAAATAATCCTGCACGTTGGAGAGTTTTACAATAATCTGCAAGTACTGGAGACTTCTTAACCAACTCCCATATCTTCGCTGAGTTCCTTAACCAATCACGTTCTGAAATATTCTTAGCAAACGAACGACCATTCATGGAGAGTATCTGAAATAAGCAACATGGAGCCGAAGGAATATAAATTGCAACAAAGAGGGAACATAGATTTTTGATAGTCTAGTAGTAAATTGTTACGGAGGGTATCTGAAATAAAAGATAACATTGGGCAGTTTTTTTCTGAGAAATGCCAATAACAGTTTTGGTCGTTTTGATTCCAATAACTATAAAAGAAAACGACTTATTGTCTTCAAACATATATATCTTGGAGGTTTTCCCTTCGATGGACTGAGTATACACATGCAATAATTTCAGTTCTAAAATTTTGCACACAAACCTAGACTTGAAACTTCTAAAGGACAACACCACTGAACTTTTTTTTTTAAAGGGAAACAATGCTTACCGAGGTTTGGGTAGCCATCCAAACAACACTACGAACTTACTTGATCACGGAGTTTTCCCAACGTTGAGGAGAAACATTCAACCTGAGATCTCTGGAGGTTATCAGCCACTTTGATGGGGAGAAGAAATAAGTCCTGCTGCATATTTTTTGTTTCTAAACAATTATTAGAATAGTTCTGTCCCAAAGCCTTCTTTAATAAGTCCATTCTGGTTTCATCAACTTTGAAAGAGGACGAGCTATAGAACTGTCCCAAAGCCTTCTTTAATAGCAAGTGTTAGAAGGACACAGGTCTTGATTTCGCAACCTGTAAAATACATCGATATAAATTTGATATCATGATGTTCTGCTATGAAAATAGTCACAAGGTTAGTGCATAGATAAACAAAATAAAAAAGGTGAATAAGCAGCAAACAATTTTAACTCTTGAACTGCAAAGTTCATTACTTAGAATGCACAAAAACAAGAGCAGCTGAAAACTCTTCACTGGCAGACTGATCATTGGCTTTGCTTTCTTTCTCTGGCCCAGCACCCTGGGTATGGGCAGACCCCAATAATGATGGGTCTGGGATTCCATGCTTTAACAAATCAACCTACAATAAATCAATTAATATATCAGTTATTAAAAGAGTTTTGAGTTTATGCACAAGTTAATTTGCTGGGTATTTCTGTTTTTGTTTTCAATGTAACAAATGCTTCTTTCTTCATTTTCTAGATGTTCTTCAACGACAAGCTTAGAAGGTTCTTCAGATCATACAACAGGAAATTTCAGAAAATTAGCCAACACTTGATGTGTGTAATCCTTTGCAAATCTTCCGTGGTTTAAATGCATATTCCAGAACAAATGACATTTTATATTGTTGCATTAGCACTAAACATATGTTAATGCTACTTTTGTTAGCATAATCTCACCTATTGCTCTTTCCATGTGTTTGTGCCCATGAAAAAAAAGAATGTGCAAACAGATAAAAAGAGATTAAAAGACGGATACAATCTAACTTTGTGTTTGATTCCTCAGTAGAAAAAAAAACTGTCTGATTCAACCAAGGGAAACAATAAAACTGATACAAAGTGAGCGTGATATCTTAACAGGAACGACTACGATATTGTTTCAGGTAATTGATACATACCGTAAGCATCAGTTGCCACATACTAAAATCACGAATTCCCTCTGAGACAACCAACAATATATTGCAAACAGATGATAGAAAAACACCAAGCTAGAAATGTTCCTTGCGCCACAACATGCAACAAGAAATGTTCAGATAAGATACAACAACAACAACAACAAAGCCTTATCCCACTAGGTGGGGTCGGCTACATGGATCATACGACGCCATTCCGCTCTATTAGTAACCAAACCTTTCGGTATATTATTCACCAATAGATCTTGCTCTATTAGTTCGCCAAGTGTCCGCCTTGGCCTCCCTCTCCCTCTTTTAATCGGACTCCAGATTAAAATGTTCAGATCAGATATTAATATAAAAATATATATAGTAATGATAAAACAGAGACCATAAACACCTGAATTCCCATGAGTTCATGAGCTAAATCAGCAGAAAGGGGCTCTCCATTTAGAACAGGAAGTGCAGAAGAGCCATCAGGTCTCATCATATCAACTAAAAGTGATGGACTGAATATTGGCTGGATAAAAAATCAGAGTTTTGTTAAAGCAGCAATACGAAATTGTTTCCAAAAGTGAATGCATGCAGGAGAATGAAGACTGGAATGATAGAGAATTCATATGAAAATATCTTCATCACAAATTTTCTTGAATTATGTAGCTCCCTTAAATAACATGAACACTGTCATATATTTTATATCTGATATTTTTAGAAATCAATAGAAAGTTCGAGAGCAACAGAGAATCTATTTTACAAGAAAACTACTGCACTGTTTGGAATAGATCTACAAGAAAAGATGAAAATATTGGAGCATGCATCCATACAACCATGACATGTGAATACGATGCATGCCAAAAGGGGTGTTGCACAACATCCATGCTTGAGCCATTTTATAAGGATGCCACTATTCAGGGCAAAAAGATTTAAGATAAAAAGAATAATAACAAGAAAACAACACTATAAACGTACATAGGAGTAGACAAAAAGCTTAGCAACTGACCTGAGCATCAAGAAGTATTAGTCTCTCGGAAGAAACCCTCAGCTCAATACCTGTGGTGCAGTGTTTAGCCATTGATCTAGTGTCATCTGATTGTACCGCGAAAGGAGGGAGCATTCCTGTAAGCATTAACAAGCAATAGATGACAGCGGGTATTAAAATTAGCACACAATAACAACAGAATTGTTATAACTTCATGGGAACCTTGGAAATTTATGTCAGAAGGCCACAGTTCAAAGTTCAAACATCAGCTAGTCAGCAAAGCAGAAATACACTAACAACAACGAAAGAAACACTAATGCAGGCCCATTTGAATCACAATACCTTGAAAAAGTATGGAAAATAATCATTATCCTTCAGGCAAAATAACTTCACATTTGAAGTCAATATTATGTTTTTTCCAAGGGACTATCTTCATTTTTTTTTGACACGTGAAATGCAGAAGACATATCTCACATGAGTCTACCACAGAGAAATGAATAACTACTTTCTTTTAACATTAAATTCTATCAAATAATATAATTTTGGAGGTACTGTATGAGTTACAGAAGACATATCCCCTGGAGACCATGCAGTTGCACAATGAATAGACTTGCAACTAACTGATCGGATAACAACTACAACAATGACCAATTCTTCACTATTACTAGAACATTTCTTGCCGCCTTTCAATAAATTCAGGCGACAGGCAAGTGTTGATACATATAATTATGACATGATTATTGTGCTGTTTTTCTTTCAACTACAACTGCTCAGGCAACAGAAAATGGAGATATAATGATACAATAAAACATACCAGGTGAACTCGCATCAAAGCCATAGAGTTCATTCATACTTGTTGATTTCCCAACACCAGGTGGGCCGATGATTCCAATCACAGTAAAATCGTTGTTCTCACTAAGAAACTACATAACACTAACAAACAAGGATCAGTAGCAAGATGTAGAAGGCTAGAAGCAAAAGGAACTCTATGCATTGAATCTCTTCAGTAAAACTGTGAAAAATTCTTACCAACCTTGTTAAGTGGTCAAATAAATTCTTGAATTTAAGAGTTTTGGTCAACAAATTCCTATATTGTAGTCATAACATTCATATAAGTCTATACATATCACACATACATGGTTTTTATTTTATATAATAATGATATAAAATAGTGATTAGATTCAATATAACATCTTTTTTTATTTTTCCTGCTATATGCAAACTTATTTATAATGGTACATTGATTATTTTATGACTATTTATTTTTTACATTTTTCTTTTCTTGTGTATTACTATTGCATGATGATGGTGCAACATCATGAGTCATGAGGCTAAACTTGATCAAAGTTATATTATATTTATATTTGTAACATTTAGAATGAAAAATATTAGTAGGTTAAACATTTTCTAGTGCTCAATAAGTATGATGTTAATAATATATTGGTTATTTTATAGCTATATTTACTCCACGATTTTACTATACTTTAATTATACGAACTAAAAAGTTTTTTTTAAACTCTGAGTTCAATGATCTTAGTTTTTCCTTAATAGAGCACTACTAAAACTATACAATAACAACAACAAAGCCTTATCTCATTAGGTGGGGTCGGCTATATGATCATGTTCATAATATTCGACAGAATTTTATGCTGGCTGTCGGGGCCTAACACAACCCTCTACAGAAACTATAAAAGGTGGAAATTTTCATCAGTTTGCCATCCATCTTATAGAGACCATTACGATTCCGAAAGAAAAGACAAAGAAAGAATAAAAAATTGCAGCAGTAAACCAACATTACGAGATAAATTTTGGATCATTTTTCAAGAGAAGCCTTCCGCTTTTCCTAGAGCTTGTAATAAGAAGTGGAAGGAGAGCTTAGAGACAGGAGAAACAGGATCAAACCGGAAGGATCCTCTCTGTGTGGAGCTCCCATGACGCACCGGAGAGGAGGCTGAGAGAGCCGGGCTGAGGGACGTTGCGCGAGCGGTGAGCGGCGGCGGATGGGTCGTCGTCGCGGCCGAGCCTTGGGGCGGCGACGGCGCCCGGAGGCTTAGCCAGAAGGATCTTGGGAGGCGTCGGCGGCGGAGGAAGGCCAGAGGAGGAGGCCGATGAGGCGCCGGCGGAAGGCGGAGCGCCGCCCGCCATTACGGTATGCAGAGGTCTCTGCTTCGCCGACTCGCTACGCCGGAACACGAGACGAGACGATTGGGCGGGCCCTCGAGCCCGAACTTAAAAGTCACAATCTTAAAGAATGCAATCATGGCCGTCGAAAGGACTAATAGGAAAATCTTAAAGCACGTTAAAGCAAAATATCATATATATTAAGACTATTTTTCTAAAATAATTTTTTTCGCGTCTAAATCTAAATTATAAATTTTGTAATTCAAACTTGTTTCATTAAATTTAATTGTAAAATATCATTTTTATCCTTAGTATTTTTTCAAATCATCCCTAAACTATCGTGATTTTCTAAATCTAATATCAAATTACGAACTTCATTTTTTTTAGATCCTTAAAATAACACGATTTTTTCAATTTGATCCTTCATTCCAATTCCGTCAACTTTTCAATTATCTTTAATTTTTCACATTTGTGAAAAGTCAAAAATACCCTTACGCGAAAAAAATCTCTATCTCCCTACGTACGCATGCCCCCCTCCTCTCAATGAGAGGGAGAGAGAGAGGGGAAAGTAGGGTCGCCCCCCGACCTCCCCCCTCTCGACCTTCGTCCGGCGAGACGAAAGTCGAGAGGGCCCCCCTCTCTTGGGGGGAGGTCGAGAGGCGACCCTCCTCTCCTCTCTCTCTCACAAACGAAGTTTATAGTTTGGAGTTAGATTTAAAAAATCACGATAGTTTAAAGATAGTTTGAGAAAATAACTCTTTATATTATAATAAAATATCCTAAAAAGTAGTCAATACAAATATAAATATTTTTATGCCATACTCTATGCGTATGTAAATATTTTTACATTTTTCATATTAAAAAATAAGGGCAGAATGACATTTTCATAATCATAAAAAAAATAACATAATTTATATTAAAGTTAAGGGTGCCCTTAACCCCACTCCTCAACACTTAGGGAGCGTTTACTGCATTACTATAGGATCCCAAATGGCACCAAGAGGAGGGTGAATTTGTGTTCTATCGAATATATCAATTTCACAAAAATCGTCGCGGAAGCACAAAATCGATTTGTTAATTCTTTTAAATCAAAGCAATTCAGATAATGAACATAATATGAGAAAGAGTATGAGAGAGAGAAAAAATCAAACACAAACACACGATGGTTGTTGACGAGGTTCGGTCACACCTTGACCTACGTCCTCGCTCCGACTTCTCGACCTCGAGACCGTCGGAGATTCCACTAATCCCTTCCTTTGTTCCAAATGGGGTAAGAAAAAAGCCCTTTACACCATCGTTTTTTCTCCGCTTCGAGAGGTAAGGCACACACCTCTCCTTCAATGAAGCTAATTTATTTCTTTCGCTTAAGAGGTAAGATTTTGAACCTCTTTTACACAGGAGCTCTCTCTCAATTTTTTGAACAAAAGTGTTTCTCTCTTTTATAATTCTATAATCATAAGTAGAGAAGAGAGAAAGAAGAGAAAGCTATCAAATGAAAACTTCAAGAAATAATCTTTCTTTGATAACTTGAAGTTTTTCTTCAATGAGTGAATGTGTGTATTTTTCTTTAACTTTGGAACTCCTTTTATAGCGTTTAGTGTGTGAGAAATTCATCCAAAATTTGCTCCACAAATTTCTCCTTCAAATTTGACTGTTACTGTTCATTTGACTGTGAGGTCGGTCAACCGCACATCTACACTGTTTTGATCATAACTTTCTGCAGATATCCAAATTAGATAATCTTGGAGTCTATGAAAAACTAATAGAATTCTCTACAACTTTGATGTGTATCATTCATCTAAAATATAATCATATCATAGTCAATTATGTAATTAAAGTTCGTGCATAAAGTTATCTCTTTTTTTTTAATTTTTTCAACATTTTAACATTAATCTTTTGAGGTTTGTTTCATCAAAATATAATTTTATATATCATTACAACTTTGACCCAACAATCTCTCCCTTTTTTATGAAGATAAACCAAAAAATATGAAAAATATATAAGTTGGAGAAAAAGTTGTAAAATCTTGTAAAAAACAAATTTACTTCCCCTAACTCTTAACTTTCCTTACATTGGTATATATTCATATAAATATTAATTGTAAGGTAATCTTCATATAAAGTATATTCAGGTTATATTTTTCATATATTTCTCCCCCTTTTGTTTCATCAAAAAGTAGTTTGTAAATGAAGCATATAAGAAATCATTTGTAACTCTCCCTTAATCGATTTTCAAAAAGAATTATTCTTCCCCCTTTTTGTCATATAATAAATATGTAGAGTAGTTGCAAGTTTTGAAATATAACTCCCCTTAAATTTATGGCTATTTATAATAAAAATCAATTTATGAAAGTCAAAATAATGATATATTAAAAATATGGCATAAAAACTTTGATAAAATAATGTGATATCTATGATATGTGAAAATAATGCTTAATCATGCTCCCCCTATCATTGTGACCAATCTTTTATATATTCTTCTTTTCTGTTAAAGAAATAGTAGTTTTAAAATTTTTGAGTGAAATCAAAAGTTAGTGATACTTTTTACCATAACTTTTGTGTCTTCACCACTTGTCATTTACTTTGCATGTGAGGCACACCTGAAAAGTAATTATGTAATTTTTGGTACCCAAATTTGTTTGGGTCCTATTTTGTTAGGCAATGTTCCTTTCGGAACCCAAATCATGCCATGTTGTGTTGATTTTTTCATTTTGCATTGATATGCATAATGTCCATAAAACTCACATGTAAAACATCTAAAATGAAATTTTCTATCATAGTGATTATTCCTGAAATTATTTTTCTTTGCATAAGAAATAATTTTATTTTGTATATCTTTTAAAAAGACATTTTCTTTCTTTACTTTTTCCAAGGAACATGCTAGTTTTACAACTTCACATGCATGCGTGATTTCCAAAGTATCAATTTCGATTTTTAGTTTTTCATTTTCCAAAAAATATACATTCTTTTCTTCTTTTAATTTTTCAATTTTCACATATTAATTTTTCATTTATCTCTAATTGAAAAATATCTTTTTATAAGAGACGAGAGTTCTTTATTCACATCTAAAGAAAGAATTTCTTCAGAAGTGCTGGGTGAGTCATAATTTGAATTTGAAGGGTTAAAAATTACCTCATCATCGTGTGCCATCAAGCATATGTATGCTTCATCACTCGAGGAGCTGGATGAAATACTTGTTTCACTAGACTCTTCATATTTTTTTTTACCTTTCTGGGATTTTTCTTCTTTGTGGTATTTGTATGATTTTCTTGTTGACTTCTCGTTCTTGTCTTTCTTTTTAACCAACTTGATATACTTATCTAATTTTCTTGTATAGAGTGCGAGTTTCTTTTCATCCACTTCCTCTTCACTTGAATCTTCTTCTATTGTATTTGCCTTCAATGCCAATGTTTTCTTCTTGGGAGTTTTTTCTTTTGAATCTTCTTGGATAGAGATCTCATAAGTTAGAAGTGAACCAATAAGATCATCAAAGTCCAATTTGTTCAAATCCTTCTCTTCGATCACGGTCCTTTTCGTATGCCATTTGGGGGAGAGACCTGAGAATCTTTTTCACTTTTTGGGGATTAGATATTGGCTCGTCCAAGGAGGCTAAGCCATTCAAAATATCATTAAATCGAACAACCATATCATTTATGGATTCATTTTCATGCATCTTGAAGAAATTATATTGATGATTCAAAATATTTAATCTAGATTCTTTAACATTATCCGTTCCTTCATAATTAGTAATAAGTTTCTTCCAAATTTCAGTTGCATTTTTGCAATTAGAAATCCGATTGAAATCCGTTGAATCCAAACCACAATAAAATATATTTTTGGCTTTCCAATCAAATTTTGAAAAAAAATATTTTCTTTTTCTTTAGTATCAGTAGGTAACTTTTCATTGACATAATAACCTTTTTCAACTATGTCCCACATGTCGATATCAATAGAACAAATATATGCTTGAATTCTAATTTTCCAATATGCAAGATGTGATGCATCCAAAAGGGGAGCACGACTAATTGATTACCTTTCGGCAAAATTAATTCCACTTGATGCCATGGTTCTTAAAAATTTTTAAATCTTAAAACATGATGATTGAATCTTAAAACAATTAGATCTAAAGAAAATTAGATCTGAAAACAAGATGATTCAAAATTTTAAAACAAGAGCAACCTGCTCTGATACCAATTGTAGGATCTCAAAGGGCACCAAGAGGGGAGGGGGGATGAATTGGTGTTCTATCGAATATATCGATTTCACAAAAATCATCGCGAAAGCACAAAACCGATTTGTTAATTCTTTTAAATCAAAACAATTCAGATAATAAACATAATATGAGAGGGAGTGTGAGAGAGAGAAAATCAAACACAAACACACGGTGATTGTTGACGAGGTTCGGCCACACCTTGGCCTACGTCTCCGCTCCGACTTCTCCACCTCGAGGCCGTCGGAGATTTCACTAATCTTTTCCTTTGTTCCAAATGGGGCAAGGAAGAAAGTCCTTTACACCACTGTCTTTTCTCCGTTTCGAGAGGTAAGGCACACTTCTCCTTCAATGAAACTAATTTATTTCTCTCGCTTAAGAGGTAAGATTTTGAACCTCTTTTACACAAGAGCTCTCTCAATTTTTTGAACAAAAGTGATTTTCTCTTTTACAATTCTATGATCATAAGTAGAGAAGAGAGAAAGAAGAGAAAGCTATGAAATGAAAACTTCAAGAAATAATCTTTCTTTGATAACTTGAAGTTTTTCTTTGATGAGTGAATATGTGTATTTTTCTTTGGCTTTGGCATTCCTTTTATAGCATTTAGTGTGTGAGAAATTCATCCAAAATTTGATCCACAAATTTCTCCTTCAAATTTGACTGTTACTGTTCATTTGACTATGAGGCCGGTCAACCACACATCTGCACTATTTTGATCATAACTTTCTGCAGATTTTCAAATTAGATAATCTTGGAGTCTATGGAAAGCTAACAGAATTCTCTACAACTTTGATGTGTATCATTGATTCAAAATATAATCATATCATAGTCAATTATGTAATCAAAGTTCGTGCATAAAGTTATCTCTCTTTTTTAAACTTTTTCAGCATTTTAACATTAATCTTTTGAAATTTGTTTCATCAAAATATAATTTTATATGTCATTAAAATTTTGACCCAACAATTACCTTTTCACATTTCCTAGCAATCTACATTGCCTAATAAAAAGATTGCCACCAATTAAATTATCAGCAATGTGCATTACCTTGTTTACTATGTACAAGTAATCTTTTCAGCAATTTAAATGACACTATACAACTTTTACTAAAATATCTTTTATTATTAATATTAAGTTAAAGATTATATAATCCAACTAAAACTCAAATAAAATTAATAAATTAAATAAATATAATTATAAATATTTCATATTTTTTAAATGAAAATAATGGAAATGCACATCATATTTAAAATAATCAATAAATAATAATATGTAATTCATGTGAATAACAATAATAAACTAATTTAAATAAACTAATATTATTAATTATTATGGTAATAATATTTTTTTGGTGTTTTTATATGAATTTTTATATTTTATTTGTCCAAGATTGAAAAGGGTATGAATGAAAAGAAATTGTCATTTGGGTGACAATCTGGATAGACACTCCCCTCCTAATAAATGTAAATTATCATTTCATATGCAATCTTCATTGCTAGATAATTTAGATTACCTGCAAATTAAAATAAAATAAATAAAATAATGTGATGGAACCAAGTAATTTAATTTCATATTACCAATAATCTAAAAAGATTACTAGTAAAAAACACCCTCTTGGTGTGACTCCATACTTTCTATTTTATCATCGATCTAATGGATCTTCTCTCACCTTTTCGTATGTGTCAGTTCCCATTTTCCATCCACCTTTTTGTAATTAATTATTTTTTATTTTTTATTTCTTCGAGAAATTAGTGTTTTTACTTTTTAATAATAAACAGATAATATGAAATATGAGAAATACGTATCAATTTATTTAATATGAAAAATTGCAAATATAACATTGAAAAAAATGAAATAGAACTTGTAAAAATTGGTAATAAATTACTAATCCTTTTTTGAAACAATTTCTAATAATTTACTAAGTCTTTGTGTCTTTTTTTAAAATTACTTTGTATATTTTGAAATTAAGTGTATATTCAATATTACCATGATTTAATATAATAGCCTTTTTATGTATTTTCTTTCTTATGTTTTGTCTCATTGAATACCACCCAAATTCTTAAATATAATAATAACGTATAATTTAAAGGGAACACATAGCAATTTAATGTAGTATTGTAATATACATATACATTAGTTTTGGAAAATATAAGATAAATGAGTTATAAAAAAGTTGGAAAAATGACACAAAGACTTATTAAATAATCAGAATATATAATTATTTTTATAAAATTCTTTTTTTATTTTGTATGTGGTACTTTATTTTCACTTACACTATTTTTTATTTCCATTTTATTTCATATATTTTTTCTAATACTTTACATATTTGATGCATTTTAATTTTGCATATTAATTAAATTTATATGTATGTGTCATATCTCATTTTATATAATACTTTTATCATAAAAATAAAAGAATACTAATCTGGAAGAGAGAGAAAGTGGATAAAAGAAAGGTATTTAGAATATTAAACGGGGCAACGGGAGAAGTGAAGGGAGAGAATATTAATAAAAGAAAGAGGGTAAAGTAGAAAATGTGGAGTAACAATAATAAGTGTTTGAGAAGTGATATCAAGGGCAAAGTTAAAATTTATAGTTTATAATTAAATGTGAAAAAATTATAATTCACGGGTGTTAAAAAAATAATCCTATATATTATGATAAATTCCGAAAATTAATCTTTGAAAGATGATTAAAAATGTGCATGATTATTTTTTTTGGAGTATAAAGAAAGTATATTAAAAATATATTATGAACTTGAAGGGATGATCGTTTGCTCGGATTATTTCTCCAAGATTATATAAAATTATATTTAGGGAGAAGATTTGTCTCAATGTTGTAAACTCCTACTCAAATATTGACTCGGAAAAAATTTTCCGATAAAGTCAAATCGGTCCAACTGAGTAATCCGGATATATGTAAAGATATATGTAATTAGAATATTAATATATATAATTGCACATATTATAATAACATTATTATAAATTTAATAAATCAAAGAACAATTGTTCAACTATTTTTTTTGTTTTGATCTTGAATATATAAATTAATATATAATTCATAATTCATGGAGTTAATTATTGATATTTATTTTAATACAAAGTATTAAAAGCTAAAAAGGATTGATTATTTAACATTCTATTTATATATACAAAGTGTTCAATTCTCTTGATTACTTGTCATATCGTCATAATTTGGAATTAACGTTTGAATATATAAATTAGATGAATATATAAAAAAGATAAGTCAATGATGTTTTATGGATGATATTATAATATGAAGTAAATGATACAAAACATAGTGGGATTATTTTCATTTATTTTAAAAAATAAATCTAAGAAAACAAAACAAGAGCTATGACCATGAATGCCTCGGTACTACATATAACATAACTACTAACTAAACAAGAACAAGCAGGGCCACGAGCAAGCCGGTGCCGGAGAGGAGCAACGATGCGGTGGACGCCGAGACGGCGGCAGACGAGACGGGGACAAACCCCTTCCTGCCCAACGAAGCTGGAGCTGGTGCTGGCGCTGAAGCAGAAGCTGGAACTGGAGCCGGAGCCGAGATGGTTGTGAAGTTCAACGTTATGTTGATTTCGGGAACGTCCTTATGATTAGTTTCATTGTTGCTGCTGCCTGCTGGCGCTGAAGTGGTGGTCATGTTGGTTGATGGATGGTCCCCGGTGGTGTTGCTAATCCTCGGCATCGGAGGAGGAGGAGGAGCTACGTAGACCACCGGTGGCAGGACATCCGGCACGTTCTTGGTGACATTGCGACTAGTTGTTGTGTTGTTGTTGCTGCTCGGAGACAATGTGGTAGGGACTGGAATGGGGCAGAAGACGAGCTTGAAGCTGGGGGTTTCGGCCGTGGGGCAGATGTGAGCGGACTTGTCGTTGTCCAGCGGGCACCGATCGGCATCGCACTGGGTCACTCTGCAGTCGCTGCTCTTCTCCCCGAAGCCCATCGGCGCAACCTTGAGAGGCACGTTGAAGCCGTCCGATAGGCTGATGTCGTAGTAGTTCATGGCGTCCTCCGCCGAGCTCCCGAGGTTGAACTGGGCCAGCGACACAGGGGGCTTCGGGCCGAACCCGTTGCAGGCGACAGCGCCTGAAGCGCAACTGCCGGTGGCACAGGAGAAGTTTCTCGTCGTAGGATCGACGGAGCACATGGTGCGCGCCCAGATGCGGCCGGACCAGGAATAGGGCGTGTGGACGGGGAAGGACGCGCCGGGGAAGAGGTAGAAGCCGGAGATCTCGGGCGTGACGGAGCCGGCGTTGGACTGGACGCCCGGCCAGATGGGTAAGGGCAGTTGTTGATGACGTCGATGGTGGTTCCGGACGCGCCGTTGAAGCTGCCGCAGGAAACGAGGAGGAGGAGGAGGAAGAAGAAGAAAGCAAGACGACCGAGAAGAGAAGGCGAAGACATGGTGTAAAGAATCAATTAACTACTGGACTGAAGAGGCTGCGACGAGAAAAGTAATGGCGAGAGGATGCGGTTTGATGTGGGTGATATTTATAGGCGCTTCTCTTCTCTGTGATCAGAATTCACAGCTATTCCTATACCTTCTGTAATCACTAATCACACTTCTTTGATCCGATTCTGAGTAGAACTTTCTTTTTTTCTTTTCAGGAGTTGATAAACTTGTTGTTTTCTCCGATTGACCGATCCTGTGCAGCTATTCTTACATAGATTCGGAACGTTCGTGCGTATCCACGTGTTCTATAAGAAGATCTATATTTAATCATCCGGATCTTTAAATATATATTTTTCCAACTCCGACACTTCGTCGTAATGTATACAAGATTCTGAGTTGTACTCTTTGCGATGACGCTCTCCACCATCTTCCTCCAGTCCTCTCCCTGACGCCAGTCAGTCTCTCCACCACCTTCCATCTATGTTGCTTGCATACAAGTCACAGTTTCTTTGAGTTTTTTTTTAAAAATTTTTTTGGTGCTCCTTTTGTGCTTCTATCTTGTTCAATTGGAACCTGAGTGGTTGCTGGTTGTACTTTTCCTTATTTCGGGTTGAATTAAAAAAAAAGGTGTTTTTGTTACAAAATGAAATATCATAATGGGACACGCCCCATGTTAGCTGATCAGAGTATTTTTCTACATATAAGAATATGTTATGTGGTTAGATAAATCATAAGATTTGCTACTGCAAAATGCAAGTAACTACATGTTAATTAAAACAAAAGTTTAGGGAACAATTTGTTAATGCAAGTGTAGCTAAGAAAAAAAAGTAAGTGCTACTAAAATTCATGACTCTATTTTAATTAATCGATAATTTATATAATAAATAAAAAATATATATATTTCTTCACTTTTTAAAATATGGGTAATATCACATTTTGCTAACTACTAATGATGTAAATAATTAAAAACTTCACTAAAATATCCCAAAAATTATTTTAATTTTTCATCATATATTATTATAGATAAATAAGATATAAAAATGATATATATAAAAGAAGAGGATGTAAGGACTAGGGTGGCATATTATTCTTATAAGAGTTAAAAGAATAAAGAAGATGAATATTCAGAAAGGAAAATTCTAATTGAATATATATATATATATATATATATATATATATATATATATTAATCAAATTGCATTTCACTTAATCTCTTAGTCTGAAACGACACAATTATTAGTGAGATGATAATTATGATTATAAATTAAAATGAATGATAATTGTTGGATCAAAAATTTTATACCTTTTATAATTATATTTTGATTATAGAAAGCTTAAAAGAATGAAGTTATATTTAAAATGTCGGAAAAAAAATTTAAATATAAATGAGTTACTTCATGCACTAAACTTTCAATTAATGTTCGTCTATATTCTCACGAGATTTACATTAAGAGATAAATATAAAAGTTATAGATAATTTTTATATCTTTATAGAGAATTAAGAATCACCTCATTTGGACAACAACATAAAATGTTATGTTTAAAAAAAGTGAAGTTCGAAAAGTTCAAATTGAAGTTGATATTTTTATGTACTAAACTTGCAATTAATATTTGAGTATTCTATTATGGTACTTAGATAAAGAGATCAATATAAGAGTTATAGATAATTCTCTTATTCTTTCAGAGAATTAAGAATCACCTCATTTGGATAACCGTATAAAAAAGTTATGCTAAAAAAGTGAATGTTAACAAGTTCTATTTGAAGTTGATATTTTTATGTGCTAAACTTATATTTAATATTTAATTACTTTATCAATATATTTGGGATAAGAGGTGAACATGAAAGTTATAAATAAAGTTGTTAGTTTTTCATACCGGTATGAAAAGTTATGTATAAAAGAAATGTCTAAACTGTTTCATGTGAAATGGACAACTTTGTATATTGAACTTTGAATTAATATTTGACCATGATCTCATTAGATTTTGCATAAATAATGAATATTAAAATTGTAGAGACTTATGTTACCTTTTCATAGAATAAAAAATCAATTCATTTGGATACTTGTATGAAACATTATGTATAAAAGGAGTAATGTCTAAAAAGTTTAATTTGAAGTTGATAATTTTATGCACGAAACCTTGATTGAATATTTGACTATGATATCATTGGAGTTGGGATGAGTGATGAGTATCAAATTGTAGATATTTTTTTTATCTTTTCATAGAATAAAAAATCGTCTTATTTGAATAACTGTGTAAAAAATTATGTATAAAAGAGTGCAAACGTTGATGACAAAATTGGTGACCGAACATCTTTTGGTCGATCGTTGGAAATAACGGATGCCCAAAAATGTTTGCTAGTGATCGCAAATGTCCGAGACTTTGGGATTTCTATAAAGGTCGCATGAATCTCAAAATGGACGTCCGAAAGTTGCCTGTAATGACTATATTCCAACGATTAGTTCTAAAATGGACGCTCATTTTAGTGTAGAAAAGTACATAATGACTAGCTAGTTTTGAGTAGCAACCGCTAGAAAATGATTGGATGCTATAAAAGGGGTTCAAAATATATTAAGAAGACTAAAACTTCGTAAAAAAAAAAACTTGTGTTCATCCAAGAAGTCATCTTGAACTCAAAATTATAAATCTCTCATTTCTTTCTCTCTTACTTTTTGTGTGAGGTTTCAAATTGTAAAAGAGATTGTGGAGTGTTCTTATGATATTGTAATAGTTATTTAACTCATTAATGAAAAGAAATTGTGTTTTATCTCTTGGGCGAAGAAAAGATGAGTGAAAGAGGTGTGCCTTACCTCTTGAAAAGGAGAAAAAAAAAGATTTGTAAAGGATTTCTTCCTTGTCCTATTTAAAACGAAGGAAGGGTGTTAGTGAAATCACCGACGCTCTCGAAATTGAGAAGTCGGAGTGAAGACGAGGTCAAGATGTGATTGAACCTCATCAACAAATCATCGTGCATTTTGTGTTTATCTTTCTCTCTCCCTCTCCTTTCTACTCTATTATATATGTGTTTTTATTGCTATTATGTTGATTTAAATAATAACGAATCGATTTTAAGCTTCCGCAATAGTTTTCGTAAAATCGATATTTTCGATTTAACATTAATTCTTCATTCTCTTAATGCTTTGTGTTCCTACACTAATTTATTACGAAGAATAACAAGAAAGACAATCAAAATATGATAATATGATGGGTTTTACAAATTTTAAATAAAATAATCAATAATATCTATCTAAATTATCTCCAATACTATTGTCACATGAATATTTTTCGAGTTACTACAAATTTGGAAGGCCAATTTTTTTAAGAGAAGCCACGGACCAGTGACAAATTATTGATAATGTCGCATTCTTTACTTTTTCAGCGAAAGCTCGATGGCGATTTGACATGTAAATATTTTTTTATTTTTCGCGTACAAGAAACTCTGTATTAATTTCTTTTCAAACAAAAAATTAAAGACGGATCTCATGTAGTTAAGTAATAATCATAGTAGTTAAGTTTTGTGCATATAAGAATTTGTCCATATATATATATATATATATATATATATATATATATACGAACGAACTGTGTGCTCATTAGGTCAAATTTTTGTACATGGATCAATGTATGACGGAGCAACTCTGATTCAAAAACAGAAACAAAACGTAAAAAAAGAAGAAATAAAGTGTTACTAGAATTCATGACTAATAAAATAGCATGAATGCTACTGCCACGAGAATGGCTGGGCACTAGAGAGTTAAGCAAGAGCCAGCAGAGCCACAAGCAAGCCGGTGCCGGAGACGAGCAACGACGCGGTGGAGGCCGAGACAGCAGCAGAAGAGACGGGGACGAACCCCTTCCTGCCCAACGAAACTGGAGCTGGCGCTGGCGCTGAAGCAGAAGCAGAAGCCGGAGCCGGAGCCGGAGCCGAGATGGTTGTGAAGTTTAACGTTATGTTGATTTCCGGAACGTCCTTATGATTAGTATCATTGCTGCTGCTGCCTGCCGGCGCTGGCGCTGGCGCTGAACTGGTTGTCATGTTGGTTGATGGATGGTCCACGGTGGTGTTGCTAATCCTCGGCATCGGAGGAGGAGAAGGAGCTACGTAGACCACCGGTGGGAGGACATCCGGCATGTTCTTGGTAAGATTGCGACTAGTTGTTGTGTTGGTGTTGCTCGGCGTCAATGTGGTCGGGACTGGAACGGGGCAGAAGACCAGCTTGAAGCTGGGGGTTTCGGCCGTCGGGCAGATGTGAGGGGACTTGTTGTCCTCGTTGTCCAGCGGGCACCGGTCGTCATCGCACTGGGTCACTCTGCAGTCGCTGATCTTGTCCCCGAAGCCCATCGGCGCCACCTTGAGGGGCACGTTGAAGCCGTCCGCCAGGCTGATGTCGTAGTAGTCCATGGCGTCCTCCGCCGAGCTCCCGAGGTTGAACTGGGCGAGCGACACAGGGGCCTTGGGGCCGAACCCATTGCAGGCGACTGCGCCGGAAGCGCAGCTGCCGGTGGCGCAGGAGAAGTTACTGGTGGCAGGATCGACGGCGCACGCGGTGCGCGCCCAGATGCGGCCGGACCAGGAGTGGGGCGTGTGGACGAGGAAAGCCGCACCGGGGAAGAGGTAGAAGCCGGAGATCTCGGGCGTGACGGAGCCGGCGTTGGACTGGACGCCCGGCCAGATGGGGTAAGGGCAGTGGTTGATCACTTCGATGGTGGTTGCGGACGCGCCGTTGAAGCTGCCGCAGGAGACGAGGAGGAGGAGAAGGAAGAAGAAGGCAAGACGAGAAGACGAAGACATGGTGTGAAGAAGAAAAGAATTAGAAGCCCTGGACGAGAAAAAGAGTTAATTTATGGCGAAAGGATGCGATGTTGATGTTGTATTTATATATAAGCTCTTCGATCAGTCTCTTCTCTGCGATCACAATTCACAGCTATTCCTACTCCTTGTCTAATCGATCACTAATCAATATGCACAGTACTTCTGATCCGATTCGGAGTATAACTTTTCCTAATTAAGTTCGCCTGGAAGCCAGACAAGAGAAGACCTCACGTGCGTCGGTCTGCATGCATGTCGATATCTACCTACGTGTTCTACTTCTACGACAACACAAGAAGAAGAATTATTCTGATTCTTTTTTCTTTTCCGACTCCTAGAAAAAGTAAAATAAGTTAAAATATAACAAAGTAAAATGCATTATAAATAAGTTAAAATATAACAAAGTAAAATAAATAGTTTAATAAATTAAATATTTCTTACGTAAAAGACGATGAAATTTTTTTGACATGTGATGAAAAACGGAAAAAAAGTTAGATATATATATAGTTTAAGTAATATGTCCTAAAAATTAATTTTTTATCATAATTAATTTAAATTTGTCACTTCGACCAACACTTGTTTCAATTAGATTTGACCGACTCAAAGTGGGTCAAGAATGAATTTGAGATAACCTCTTACGGTCGAACGCTAATCCGACTGAGCTAGATCAACCTTTACATTATGGATACAGATAGACGGTATGAAAATTGTGAATTCCTGATTTCACCGCAAGAAAGTGAAGAATTGCGGTTCATATACCTTCGAGGTCAAGAGAAATCATTTACATCAGAAATATCTTAATAAAATATTATGTTACATTAATTTTAATTGAATTATATTTGAGTTGTTTAATATATATTATTTTATTGATTATTAGATATATTATTTTATTGATTTCTTATAAATATTGATTACTTAATGATAGAGATTTTACATCACTTGGAAAATAGAGGACTTAATGGGAAGGGGGTAGTGTGGGTAGTAGAACATCTTGCTCCTTGAAACGGGGCAGGTCAGGTGCCACCCCAATTTTTAATGGAAAAATCGTTGAAAAATTGTGACGAATTCCGTTATTGGACATAAGTTAATTTTTCATAAATCCATGGTAAAATTATTGTTCGTGGAAGATTTTAAAGAATTCACGGATCACAAATACCAAGGGTTTTTTAGTGTTTTCATATACTTCATTATAAAAGGAGGACAGAGAATATTAAAATTGGGGTAAAGACAAGTTAAAAGAAAAAAATGAGTACAAAAAATTTAAATCCATGATTTTTTTCACAACTTTATAGTAGTATAGCCAATAATATTTTAATATCATAACATAAATATTTAAGAAAAAGCATATCAAGTTATCAACATTTAATTTAAAATTAATAAATCAATACATATATTATTAATACATATGTATATTATTAAAGTGGGGAGGCCACCCCTCCACACTTTATTTATTTTGGATAGTCAATCTAATTAATTAGACATAGATCACTCCGAATTGGATATCTGATATTGATAAGTGAATTTCGCAATAATTTTTTTTTACGTTCATAAGGATTCGAATTCGAGATCTTACTTAACAAGAAAAGCCACTCTAAGCTCCTGTCTTTATATTCATTTGTGCATCAAAGTGCAAGAGACTATAATTTCACCCCGGATGTTGACAAAGAAAAATTTTGACACTTTTGTCGTTAATTTTTCAAGAAAGCTTATTGACAATTTGTCAGGGATTCAGATCGCATATATTGTAGAGGGCAAAATAAGCTCATTTACATAAAATCCATAAGTTATAGAGCTTAATGAGCATGTTAAGCAAACAAATCGTTTTGTGTGAAGCGCAATCATTTTTGTTTTCAATACTCTTATAATTAATCATGGCATGAACAAAAATAGTGGTGTAATATAACTCTATATTAAACCAGCATAAATGATTAATTATAACAAATATAATTATCATAATCTGTCTAATGGAAACTATCGAAAAAGAGAAGGAAAAATTATTTTGACGTACACTTCACTCAAAATACAGCCGCATTAATTTTGTATTTATAAGGCTCCAACTCGAAGCTATGAGATCAGATTCTGACCAGGCGAACCTTATTTCTCTAATGAAGAGTAAAATCTAATGGAGAGTAAAATCTAAGTTAATACCCATATACCCTTATTTTCTTAGGTTATATTGATGTCAAAGTGCATATGAATCTATTGAGTAAAATTAAAGTAAATTTTCAAAAAAATGAATCTACCTCGGTGTCGTCGTCGTTAAATTCTCCACGCATGATGGCATGCATCATTTTTTTTATTTCAGTCCTATTACGATATTCACGTTCTTCGAACTCCTTTCTTAGCTCTTTCCTAATCGAATGCCGCATCTGATCCATAATTTCTTGCATACCTTGATCAGAACAAGATGAACCTGAAGTAGATTTACGACCATATCCAATATCTATTGTACTCACAGAAGATCCGAGGCCGTAAATGTGACCCTTCTTCACGTCGACGTGGTTCATCCAAAGTTGTCTTGGGATCAACGGTGTGCTCCCCTCCTGCGTGCTAATTACAACTAATCAAGATTTACGTAGCAATAACACATGCATAGCGTAACAAATACAACAATCGATCAAGTACAAGCATAACATAATAATATGTAACACAAGAATTTTTATTTACTTTAAACTAGATATCAACAAAACAATAGTAATATGCAAGTTTTTCCTTTATGAATTATTTAGTTAGAATTTTTGTTTATGCGTCTATGCATGAAATATTCCATCATAAATGAAATCATAAGAAAAGCTTAAAAGAGGATTAGTTCATTTAAAAGAAAAGCTTAACATGATATTCAAATTGTTTGGTTTATACAAGTCAGGTTGAAATCCTTAAAAGTTCATGAGCTAGACATGATCTCTCTCTCTCCTTATATCAAGAGGTATTAAGTTCGATTTTCGAGAGTCCTTTTTTGTCGACTATATTCTTGTGTTAAGCCCATGATTCTTCCTTGCAATCCGAAAAAAAATATGCATCTTAGGAGATGTATTTGTAAAAAATTTAGATTTCTCAAAGGTTATAAAAAAATGTTTTGTGTTGAAACTTGAAAGTAAGCAAATGATAATGAAGACTGATAGAAGTTTTCTTTACAGTACCATTTGTTGATTAAAAGCCAAGCCAAATTTGATGAGTCTTGTTTCAGCCTTTTGGCCTTGGGATGTATGGTTAGAAAAGTTTTAAATCTTAAATGCATGATATTGTAGTCCCACCTCAAAAAACTGTTCTTCCCAAAAAACAAAAACTCTCTCAATGCGAGACATAGAATAAGTGGATTTGGCAAAAGCACTTTGAATAAAAGTTTTAACTTTTTATAAAGTTAAATACAATGTAAAATTTACCTACTCAAATACAAAAAAAAAAAGATAAAATAAAGAAAGAAAATGCTTCGATAGTATAAACCGAAAAGTAATATCTACTTCGTTGACAGCACAAATCAGAAATCACTGCAGCTCAATACGATGCATGCATATTATACTCTTGCTGATAATAGGAATGTCAAATTACTAAAGCAAGAGATTACAAGTTGGACTTTATTGTATCTTAGGAGGGTTATTATCTAATAAATTTTATTCGAGGCTAAATAACTCTAAAAAATAATGAGTTATTGTGTTTCGATTTCTTGATGGAACATACTGAAATTTGGGAAAAAAAAAGTATTCTTGCAATGAAGTGCCAATTAGAGTGTGAGAAAACTTGGTGTCGCTTTTGCAATCCAAAAATGTTGCCTTGGTGCGAAGGGCATTTGTCCCTGCTTTGAAAGTTCTCTTTCATAGTACACTTAAATAAGTTTCACTGAATAATAACATAAGAGAAGTAAATCATAAGAAATATCATGCCAACCATACTGATTATAATTGACTAAAATAAAATAAGTAACCCAATAAATTTTTTGTATGGATCACAAATTTAATTGACAATGCGGAGGGCGAAAGGATCCGGCCGCCGCGCGGAGGGCGGCCGCCCTCTGGCCGCCGCGCGGAAGGTGGCCGGGTCTGGCAGCTGTGCGCGGAGGGCGGTTGGATCTGGCCACCGCGCGCGGAGGGCGGTCGGATCTGACCGCCGGAGAGAGTAAGAAGGGCGGGGATCGGAGCCTACCTACGCCGGAGATTGCAGTCGGCGGCGACCTGGCGGCGAAACCTTCGGGCGGCGGCGAGGGACAGCAATGCGCATGCGGGAGGTGGCCGCCGGCCGGACGAAATGCGGACGGCTTCGAAGAAAGATGCGGGATCGAAAACGGACAAAGTGACAGTGGGGTCGGGTATTTATATAGGCATTTTTCGACGGTCATAATCGTCACAACATAGGTAAAAATAATATAATATTAATTCGAATTTCGACGGCTCGAACCCGCTGGAAAAACCGTTGAAACTTTCGACGGTTCCATAAACCGTCGAAACTTTCGACGGTTTTAGCCGTCGATATATATAATAATTTAAATATCTCAACTGAACAGAGTTGCATAAATTAATTAATAAAAATCTCTGAAAACATTCCGACGGGTTTGACCGTCGAAATATTGACGGTTGCGTCGAACGTCGCAAATTTCAATGGTCGAAACCGTCAAAAATTAAAATAATAGTACGGGACCAACGTTGAAATGTTTCAACGGCTAAGATTGCTGGAAGTTTCGACGGATAGGTAAACCGTCTAAACTTTCGACAGTCTCAACCGTCAAAAAATCAAGATTTTCGACGGAAGCTTTCGATGAATTCTCGACCGTCGAAAGTTTAGACGACCAGAACCGTCGAAAAAAATCCGACGAAAATTTCGACGGTTTACATGATCCGCCGAAAAAACCATCGATATTTCAGACGGATGTCAGACCGTCGGAAATCCGACTTTTTCTTGTAGTGGTTATAGTATTTTTTTTCTTCTTTTGCAACTCCGACACGAGTTGCATTATTTGCAGTGCCACTTTTAGGATTTGAACTTGCGAGCGACCATTCATTATTGTATCCTTCGAGGTCGAGCAGAACTCAGTCTTTATAATTAGTGCGTGTTCTTGGAGGAAATATATTTATTGGTCAAGAAAATTAGGCCGAGCAAAACTCACTATTGATGTTTTTCTGATAATATTTATTTTCATCAGTATGTAATTGCATCTTTATTCATTTTCAAGGTTCGTGTGGTATAATTGGCATTACGTTGAATAATAAACATCACTGAAAAAAGAACTGTTATTTAATAGATGCTGGTGCCATAAGACATCAAAGAGGGAGTGAATTGATGTTTTATTGAAAATATCGAATTTACGTGATGTATTTCATTAAATTTTAAACTAATACAATAATGATCAAATCACATGCGCAATTGAGTAGGAAATAGAAGAAAAGAGAAAGACAAACACAAGAACACAAAGTAATTTCGATCGCACTTTGACCTTTGCTCTCATTCCGACTTCTCGATTTCAAGACGGGAGATTCTACTAGTACCTTTCGTTCCCAATGGAGGAAAGAAGAAATTTTTTACATCACAACACATTTTTCCGTTTTGACAAATAAGGTGCACCCCTCCTCATATGAAGCTTTTACGTATCGATTTTTCGCCCAAGACACCTCTTTTACGAAAAAAACACTCTTACTTTTTGTCAAACTCAAGAGGTAAGATAAATTCTCTTCTTCGCAGGATCACATACCCGAATCTCAAAATAAAAGTTTTCATCATTTACGGTATCAAGCTTATATGAAGAGAACAAAGAAGAGAAGATTAGGGGTGTTCACGTGTCGGGTTGGACCCGACCCGTGAACAAACTCGACCCGACCCGACCAAATTTGATCGGGTCGGGTCCAGGGGATTTGGGGGCGCAAATCCGACCCAACCCGAACCCGGTTCGGGTCGGGTCGGGTAACCCGACCACCCAATTTTCTTTTTTTATTTATTTTTTGTTACTATTTTTATATTTATTTAATATAAAAATATTATTTAATATTTATTTTAAAACATAAAATAAAGTTTTAAACAATTTAATGTTATTTCTGCACTTATAATATTTTATTTTAAAATTTTTATATCAAATATAAGCGTAAGTTTAAATAAAAAAGGAAAAAATTAAAAAAAAATAAAATATCGGGTCAATCGGGTCGGGTCGGGTCAACTCGGGTTGGAAAATTTCAACTCGTACCCGACCCGACCCTTGGTCGGGTCGGATCGGTGGTCGGGTCGGGCGGGTCAACTCGACCCGACCAACCGGGTTCGCGGGTCGATCCGACCCGCTGAACACCCCTAGAGAAGATTCCACAATATAACTCAAGAATTTTAATAAATATATTTTCTTTAATGCTTGGTGTTTCCTTTTACTTTTTCTTTTATTTGTGCACTTCTTGGACCTCTTTTATAAGCCTCTTTGGCTAATATAATAGACATTTGATTTGGCCAAAATTAGTCGCATCTGTGTGCAGACCTGACCGCCCACCGATCGACCGTTCTTTCTAACCGTTTGAAAAATATGAATGTTGGAGGGTTTTGATAATCTTGCACTTTTTCGATCAATGGATTGGTCACACTTTTTCGTCCACTAGGCAATGATCTTTGGTCTTTTTTCTAGTTGTCTCGCACTTTTTTCGATGCAGGTCCAATCGAACTACTATTGTTCGGCCGCTCAATATTTTTTATATCGTCGGTCGACCAATCTTGGAATATTGGTCAATTTTTGCGTTTTCCATGGTGATCAGTCAACCAGTTAACTAGCTGATTGTTCGACCATTTTGTACTATTTTGAATATATCAGAATGATGTGATTTTTAATTGATTAAAAAGCTAACAAGATTATTACAACTTTTAATGAAATATATTCAAATGTTAATTTCAATTTCGGTACATCAAATAACTCATTCCTACTTAAACTTTCTCAATATTTTAAGTATAACTCTAATTAATCGATGTTTATATTATCAAAATATAATTAGTTAAGGCATAAAAACTTTATTCCTATGGCTAGTGGCTCGACCCGATTCTTCCGCATAAGTTTTCTATGATCCGAAGAGAGTCGATTGGAATATGATATAGAGAGGTTAATGAGTATATATAGCACTCCATACATTAATTATTTTTATTATTTAATTATTATAATTTATGATTAAATTGAGTATATACTTTATTAATTTCTTAGATGAAATAATATATATTTATTTGAGTAATTTGATAATAAAAAATTTCCATTTAAGATTAAATAAATTACAATCGCTGAATTAATCATATTTATCAAGACCATTAAATAATTCGATGATCATGATCCTAATCACATCTACTATTTAACACATATTTTAAATTAATACGTAATTATTTTATTAATTTAATAAGTAAAATTAGCGTTTTGCATCTGTTAATTTTGCGTCAAAGTGTCATAATCAGTAACATGGAGAAGAACAGTAAAACATGGAAAATGAGCAAGCTAATTAAGTATGTGTGCACATAAGAATTTGTTCACATCTTGCTGCACATAAATCTTATGATTAGCTACTGTGAAAAGCAACTGACCATATGTTCATCGAAACAAATGTTTATACATCGATCAATGGAGCAACTGTAACTCAAAACAAAAAACCAGACAAAATAAAAGAGTGACTACAATTCATGACTCCATAAAGGAGCATGCATGCTATTGCATGCCATATGAATGGCTCCATCAGTAACTACAAAACTAAGAAAGGGCAAGCAGAGCCACGAGCAAGGCGGTGCCAGAGAAGAGCAGCGACGCAGTGGAGGCTGAGACGGCCGCGGAAGAGACGGGGACAAACCCCTTCCTGCCAAACGAAACTGGAGCTGGTGAGCCGAGATGGTTGTGAAGTTTCAAGTTATATTGATTTCCGGAACGTCCTCATGATTAGTGTTAGTATCATTGCTGCTGCCACCGCCGCCGCCGCCGCCTGCTGGAGCTGGCGTTGGCGCTGAAGTATTGGTCATGTTGGTTAATGGATGGTCCACTGTGGTGTTGCTAACCCTCGGCATCGGATGAGGAGAAGGAGCTACGTAGACCACCGGTGGGAGGACATCCGGCATGTTCTTGGTAACATTGCGACTAGTTGTTGTGTTGGTGTTGCTCGGCGTCAATGTGGTAGGGACAGAAACGGGGCAGAAGACGAGCTTGAAGCTGGGGGTTATGGCCGTGGGGCAGATGTGAGGGGACTTGTTGTCCTCCTTGTCCAGCGGGAACTGCTCATCATCGCACTGGGTCACTCTACAGTCGCTGCTCTTCTCCTCGAAGCCCATCGGCGCCACCTTGAGGGGCACGTTCTCGGGCCGAACCCATTGCAGGCGACAGCGCCGGAAGCGCAGCTGCCGGTGGCGCAGGAGAAGTTACTGGTGGTAGGATCGACGGCGCACGCGGTGCGCGCCCAGATGCGGCCGGACCAGGAGTAGGGCGTGTGGACGGGGAAGGCCGCGCCGGGGAAGAGGTAGAAGCCGGAGATCTCGGGCGTGACGGAGCCGGCGTTGGACTGGACGCCCGGCCAGATGGGGTAAGGCAGTGGTTGATCACTTCGATGGTGGTTCCGGACGCGCCGTTGAAGCTGCCGCAGGAGGAGAGGAGGAGGAGGAAGAAGGCAAGACGAGCGAGAAGAGTAGGCGAAGAATTACAAGCTTTGGATTAGAAAAGTTTTAATGTTTTATATAATTGTTATTTTGATGATAAAAATTTCGAAATATTAATGTTAACTGTTGAAAATATTTAAATAAAATGAATAATTTTATAGTGTGCACTATTTATAAGTAGAAGATTCGCTCCCATATGAATATATACATTTCTTTCAATGTATATATTCGATTTCTAAAAATTTGCACGAAACGAATAACTTCGTTTGAATATAGGTGGATGTTGTAAAATTCGATTCCACCGTCGACCCGGATTGGCGATTTTTGAATCAAGTCGAACGATCAAATCAAATAATATAAGTTAATAAAAAAATATGGTAAAATAAATTCTCTAGTATTGTCGGTGCCATTTAAGATGCACAAAATATAAAATAAAATAGTTCAATAAATCAAATGACAATTAAATTGTTATTGCATAAAAGGCGACGAAAAAAATTGATGTGTGATGAAACACGGGAAAAGAGTTGGAGCATAAATTTCAAACAAACAAATATATATATATATATATATATATATATATATATATATATATATATATATATACAAACAAATATATATAACATTGAGTAACTTAATATCAATAAAATTACTTTTCCTAAAAAAAAATCTCTGATATTTGGCAACAAGGAGTTAGCAATATTTCATCGCCTACGTATTCCCCAATGTCTAAACAATAATGTGATGAAATTCTATTAAATAAAATGTAACATCAAGGTTCTTTGAAAAAAATAATATAATATTTAGTCTATCAAATAAATTTAAAAATTAAAGGTTATAAAAGATAATAGAAGATTGTAACAGTTTCTATATATATCTACATATTCAAAATCCGACCGGGTGTAGGTAGTACGCGATCAAGTTCGTAAGAATTCGATCCGAATCCAAATAGGATATGGCAAGTGACACCTAATCTGGCCCTAGTAGCTAGTGACTCAGTCTGGGTTCCGTACGAGTTTTCTCTGATCCGAATTGAATCGATGTGTCTCATTACTTGTTCACTGATATTGGAATATGACACACTAGACTGTGTTTGGATTGAAGAATTAAAGTTCTTGATGTCTCTGAAACTTTACGATGTGACGTGAAAGTTCGGCCGATGCGTTTGGAAGAAGTTGCACGCTCGAACGGAAATTTATGGCTGATTTGATAAAAATAATATAATAATTAAAAAAGAGAGAAGGAACACCGCCCCTCTTCCTCTATGTGACAGTATTTTTATTTTTTTCAATTATTTTTTTTGTAGTATTTTTACGTCATTAAATACTTACGTGGAGAAAATATCGTGTGAGCGTCACGTTAGCTATGCGATCGGGAAATGGATGATCAACGGTGAAAATGACATTCGGTGTAATGAGTTAAAAAATAAGTCATTCATGTTACAAATTAAAATTAAAGGATAAAACGGAGCAAACGTCAAAGTTCAGGAGCATTTGATTAATTAACTCTTAACTATTAGTATCTAAGACAGAAATAGTCCTAGCAGTGATCTGCGGATGCCTTGCCCAAATTTTTTTAGCATCAGTTCCTGCAAGTGCTTTGGCTGTCAGTAATGATAGACTGTAGTAGAGATATCTGAATGCAGCTCAAACTTTCTTCAAGTAAAAGATGACCGCGATTTAGAGATCTGAATGTAAAAGAGTGGCTGTGTCATGATACTTTAGTGGAACAAAGGAAAGTAGAGGGGTTAGCTCTTGAGAGTTGGAGATGAGAAATGGTTTAAAGATGAAGACGTCAAATGAACAATAAAACAGAGTAGCCAAGTATGCTTGCACATAAGAATTTGTTCACATATTGCAGCACATAATATCATATGCTTAGCTACTGTGAGAAAAAACAACTGACCATAATATATGTTCATTGAAACAAATGCTTATACATCGATCAATTGGACCAACTCTAACTCAAAACAAAAACCACGCAAAATAAAATTGTTAATACAATTCATGACTCCATGAAGGAGCATGCATGCTACGCTACTGCCACATGAGAATGGCTCGATCAGTGTGTGCTACGAAACTAAGCAAGGGCAAGAAGAGCCACAAGCAAGGCGCTGCCGGAGACGAGCAACGACGCGGTGGAGGCCGAGACGGCCGCAGAAGAGACGGGGACAAACCCCTTCCTGCCCAACGAAACTGGAGCTGGCGCTGGAGCTGAAGACGAAGCTGGAGCAGAGATGGTTGTGATGTTTATATTTATGTTGATTTCCGGAACGTCCTTATGGTTAGTATCATTGCTGCTGCTGCTTGCCGGAGCTGGCGCTGGCGCTGAAGTGGTGGTCATGTTGGTTGATGGATGGTCCACGGTGGTGTTGCTAATCCTCGGCATCGGAGGAGGAGAAGGAGCTACGTAGACCACCGGTGGGAGGACATCCGGCATGTTCTTGGTAACATTGCCACTAGCTGTTGTGTTGTTGTTGCTCGGCGTCGATGTGGTCGGGACTGGAACGGGGCAGAAGACGAGCTTGAAGCTGGGGGTTATGGCCGTGGGGCAGATGTGCGGGGACTTGTTGTCCTCGTTGTCCAGCGGGCACCGCTCATCATCGCACTGGGTCACTCTACAGTCGCTGCTCTTCTCCCCGAAGCCCATCGGCGCCACCTTGAGGGGCACGTTGAAGCCGTCCGCCAGGCTGATGTCGTAGTAGTCCATGGCGTCCTCCGCCGAGCTCCCGAGGTTGAACTGGGCGAGCGACACAGGGGCCGTGGGGCCGAACCCATTGCAGGCGACTGCGCCGGAAGCGCAGCTGCCGGTGGCGCAGGAGAAGTTACTGGTGGTAGGATCGACGCCGCACGCGGTGCGCGCCCAGATGCGGCCGGACCAGGAGTAGGGCGCGTGGACGGGGAAGGCCGCGCCGGGGAAGAGGTAGAAGCCGGAGATCTCGGGCGTGACGGAGCCGGCGTTGGACTGGACGCCCGGCCAGATGGGGTACGGGCAGTGGTTGATCACTTCGATGGTGGTTGCGGACGCGCCGTTGAAGCCGCCGCAGGAGATCAGCAGAAGAGCGCAGAGGAGGCGGAAGGCAGCACGCGCGAGAAAGGAAGGCGAAGACGTGGAGCGCGACATGGTCAATATGTCAAGAAGGACAGGACAGGGCAGGAGAGCGAGCATGAGACGATCGAGGAGGAAACTTGTAGCTGTATTTATAAGGCTCCAACTCGAAGCTATGAGATCCGATTCTGACCAGGCGAACCTTATTTCTTTTCTAGGAGTTGATAAATTTATGTTCCTGTATTGATTCGGAGTTTCTTCTTCTCCTTCTTCCAACTCCACGAGTTGCACTTTCTACAGTATCAGTTTTATGATGCGGACTTGCTGCTCTTCTCATTTTTGTATACTACGAGGCCGAGCAGAACTCGGTGTATAATTAGCGCGTCCTGTATTTTTTTTTTTTTTTTTGTAAGTAGTTCCGTCTTATTTCATTTTGAAAGGTTCGTTTCGTATAATTGGCAGTTAACGGTTTTATTTAGAATATATTAATAATAAGCATTTGATAAATTTAGAACTAAAATTAGTTGGTGAATATAATAAAATAACATAATTAAATATATAATAAATTATTCAATTCAATTGCTCTATAAATTTTATGATCTAATAAATAAGTAATTAATATCCTAATGAAATAAATAATTTGTAATTAATTAAATATGGATATAAAATAAATACACTTGAATGATTCTATATTAAAATAATAAGACAAATAAAAAAGTAATAATGCAATTTAATAAGGATAAAATCATAAAAAAAATAAACGCCAACAAAAATAGTTTTTCAACAATCGCTGTCTTAAGTATTTTACCAAACCGAAAAAATAAAGTTTAAACCGTTAAACGCTAAATACTCTTTTTACCATTGTCAAACATGATTAACAACCTCAGTTTTGTCTGATCCATTGAGGGCTAGAGAATTGGTGAGAAAAAGAAAGGTATCAGTTATTTGCCAAAGTTATTTCCTCCACAGTGTTCTCACTATAACATGAATCCTATTTGATAGACAGATAGATGGCCTGATACAATCATTCTTTTGAGGCCGAAGAGTAGAGTCTCTGTGAAATTGACAAATCAAACAAAAAAGAACTACAAAAATAAGGCATCCGCCGGATGACCTTAAAACTCGTGTATGCTGACTCAGTAAATTAGTATCCATAACCTGATGACAATGAACACAAAATCCACAGTTTAGAGAATGTAATATGACGGTGTAAAGATCGAGAGAAGCTTATAAATAGGAAACATTGGACTGGGACTAAGAGGATCTACCTGAATTATCCATTGGGTTTCCAACAGGGACCGGCTCGGATTCCTTGATGTCAACAACCACAACATCAGAGGTTAGGAAGGTCTTGGAAACCGATGCAGCATGCTCCAAGCAACACCTCACCACCTGTTACATGGAAGAAATCATCATCCAGACGCAAAGATATAGCAATCTAGGCAATCACTTGATCAAATTAAGATAACACGAATAGCAGATTAGATGGAATTGTATCAGAATACAAGAAGAAAACACAAATGTTTTGATTCTCAGTCCAAATGCAGAGTTATAGAAATGCACCTAATTTTGTTTTCTCAACCTTCAAATGAATCTTGCCTACCACCAAAATTTACAGAAGCAGAGAGAAGAAAACAAAGATTCTGGATGGAGAAATGATTCATACACACATACCTTTGTGGGGTCAATTATACCAGCAGCCATCAAGTCCTCATAGCTGCCCGTTGCAGCATTATAACCATACTTGACACTGTCATTAGAAAGTACCTAAGGCAATTAAATCAACAAAACAAAGTTAGTCTTTGCTACAGATCATTTCAACAATTATGCGCCGGGAAACTAAAAAGTTCCAATACCTTTTCCATTACTACACTTCCATTAACACCAGCATTCTTAGCTATAAGCTTAAGTGGGTAGCTCAATGCCCGTTTGACTATGTCTGCACCAACCTACAGAACAAGCACAAGAATTAGGTGGGACTTCTTGATTAACATGATGGCATCTTGAAGATTCAGTCATTTTAGTCAAACTAATGCTGTTGACATGTAAAAATGAACAAGACATTTAGTCATTACAAATACCAACCTTTTGCTCGTCATTATCCAAAGTCTCCTTGATGGCATCGACTTTTGAAGCAAGTCTCAGAAGAGCACAGCCTCCACCAACAACAATACCTTCCTCTACAGCAGCCTAAAGAAAGGTATGAATCTACTGAATTTCTATAAGACAAAGAATTGACACACCATAGTCAAATAAACAAATGTCACATACCTTTGTAGCATTAAGAGCATCCTCAACTCTGAGCTTCTTCTCTTTCAATTCTGTTTCAGTCTGAGCTCCAACCTGCACATGAACAAGAATAAAGCTAAGTCTGCTACTCATCAGCCATAGATGATAAACATCAACATATTCCCAGTAGACATAAGTGAGATTTGAGATAATATCTTCTTTACCTGGATAACAGCAACACCACCGGATAGCTTCGCTATTCTCTCATTAAGCTTTTCCTTCTCATATTCTTGCTCAGCAGCCTGGAGAATTTGGTTAGAAAAAGAGTTGAATGGCAATCCTCATTAAGCAGCAGCATAGGATAAACTGAAAAATAATACTGGACACATAATCTCATGTTGAAACCTCGATCAGATTTCTTATTTGTGCTACTCTTTTGTTTACTTCCTCCTGGGTACTGCCATCACCGACTATGGTGGTGGAATCCTTCGTGAGTACAACCTTTGCAGCATTTCCCAAAACCTCCTTACCAGCTTTATCCAGGGAAAGCCCAACTTCTTCTCTGATTACAGTCCCTGCAGAAACAAATTTGAGTCGATAATGACATCAAGTAATTGGACAATCAAACATGACAAAATTTAGACATAGTGAAATGTTAAAATACCTCCAGTTAATATAGCTATGTCATCAAGGTATTGACTCTTCCGCTCCCCGAAACCAGGGGCTTTAAGTGCGGCAATCTTCAAGGCCCCTCTAAGCTTATTCACAACCAAAGTTGCAAGGGCTTCTTGTTCAATGTCTTCCGCAATTATTATTACAGGGTACCCTCCTCTTATAGCATCTTCCAAAACATTGATAAGATCTCTTGCATTTGTAATCTTTTTATCAACAAGAAGCAACTGAAAACCAAAGGCATGACAATTACAGGAAAAGTCCTTCAGATGGAATTGAAAATGACCCTGTTAAGAAAGAAAAACATCAGACAAATAACCTTGCAATTCTCATATTCAGCTGTCATTTTCTCACTATCCGTCACAAAGTAAGGGGACATGTAACCACGATCAAATTGCATTCCCTCCACAACATAGAGATTGTTTTCAGCACTTTTTCCTTCTTCCAGTGTAACCACCCCCTTCCTGCCAACCTTGTTCATTGCCTCTGCTATCATATTCCCTATTTCATAATTGTTTCCAGCACTAACAGCAGCGACATCTGCTAGTTCACTGTCTTCAACCTGAAATACGAAAAATTACTTGGAAAAATGAAGTCAAAACTATACATATATATGGGTATTATGAACTTAAAAACCAAACAAGTGCATATATGGGGAAACTTAAATATATACTGTGCATCAAATGAATGACCATCTACAGTTAAAACATGAAGAACCATTTGTAAGTTTACCTCTTTGGATATTTTCTTGAGTTCCGCAACTAGAGCTTTAGCAGTCTTCTCAATACCACGGGTAATCTGCACAGGGTTGGCGCCTGCTGCCACCACCTACACAAATTATGAAATTCAAGTAATCAGAAAGTGCCTCGAGTGGATGTGTATCTCCAGCAGCTTACAAACACCTAGGAATCAAATGTCTACCTTAACACCTTCAGCAATCATTCCTTGAGCAAGAACCACAGATGTAGTCGTCCCATCACCAGCCAAGTCATTAGTCTTAGCAGCAGCTTGCCTCACCAGCTTAGCGCCAATGTTCTCAACAGGATCCGCCAGTTCAACCTAAAAGCATGTCAATCCTTAGCAAGATGCACTATGAAATCAAGATTATGCACAGTACAGCTCCATAGACTACCTCCCTTGCCACTGTGACCCCATCATTTACGATCTTCGGCGATCCGTACTTGCTCTCTAAAACAACATTCCTGCCTTTGGGACCAAGAGTAACCCCGACAAGGTCTGCCAGCTTATTTACTCCATTCTGACAAGAAACAGGAAAGTAGATGTATTTAGCAACAATGAAGTGGGCATTTGACAGCAGCTAAAAAGGTACATTTGCAAGATGTTTAATGTTAGATAGCTCACTTGTAGTTTTTTGATAGCTGAGCCATCCTTGTTGAAGTATAACTCTTTGGCCATTGCATTGATCTTCAAGCCACCTCTTCTCTGGAACCATAGGCTATGGCTTCTGCTGCTGAGGGAACTAGATGATATAGACGTAAATGAAGAAAATTGGGACAACTTCCCGCCGGAAGTTAACAGCTTCCTGTCGCCGCTAGGAACAACCATAGAGCAAACGGTGGACATGGTGCTAATTGAGGATGCCATAGCCTGCTAGCATAGACACAAGTCACACAAAAAAATCACTGGTCTTATACCAAAGAAAACTGAGCAGGGTATCGTATTCTTGCACATTCAGTTTTACATAAATTACAACGTGATACAAGTATACAACATGAAGGCAAGGAACGCTTTTGAGACACAGCAACAGATAGTGTAACAACACTGACATGGAAAATGGACCAACCGGATTGAGTTGAATGAACAGGCATCTCTTGAGTTAAAAAAAAAAGAAATCTCAGATGAATTGTTTCATTATACATAATTTCGCCTGCGCTATTTAACTCCTCAAGAAACAAGCTCCTTAAAGACGAAATTTGCGAAAATGTCGTTGAATACAAACTACGATTTGTCAAAAACACCACCTTTATAAGTTATCCCTTCCGAAAATTCTGTAGCCCAAACTATAACACCAAAACTCAACCCTTTTTTTCCAAGAAAAATAAAGTTTTTTTCCATCAGAAACAAAGCGGCGAAGACGAATCCTTAAAATTGCAACTTGACCAATACAGCAACTAAAAGCCAACCCCTCGATTCAAATTATGACGCGAAAAGTGCAACAGACCAGAAGCCATCGGAGACATTGTCGATCTGACAAGGAGAGAGGACTCGAAGGAACGCAACAGCATACCTCAAATATGGATCGAAAGCCCTACAGTCGACGAGGCTCGCGCTAAAGCTTCCTCCCTTAGCCCTCAGCCCTCTTCCTGGAGAAGTAGCGGTGTCAGCTGCGTCGAGCGGATGAGGGAGGCGGCCCTTATAGGAGGGACGAAGGGTTTATGATCTGCTCCTCTCCTCTTGAAGCTTCGACGACGTCTCGACCGTCGGATCGGACATCAATGGTTCGCGATGTGATCCCCGGCGGAACTATCTAGAAGATTTCAGTAATAACAGTGCCACTCCGGTTGGAGCGAACCGGTTAAATTTGTTGGACCGGCCTGTGCGAACCGTTTGCAATCTCTTGTTTGTCTGCATGTGAAATGTAAGGAGTACTTTTTACTTGTTTTTCTCCACCCACATTTTAATATTAGTAATTAATAAATTATACTTATATCTTAATTTTTGATGTTTTTATAACATAATAAAATTCAAAAGCTCAATAGTTTCTTGGTTCGAGACGTATAAATTGAGTTTTTTTTTCTCACAGCAATCACGCATTATTTGATTGGAAGGGGGAACGTTATTTTTCGCTGCATCATTCCGATTTTATGGGACGTTTACCTAACCGCATCAATAATTGAAGTGGGGCCCAGGCCCTCAATAAAATATTTGTTGATGCATTTAATAAATTTAAACTTATATATTCTCCTTTATTCTACACTTTACACTTATATGATCCAAGAATATATGAATTAATATTATAAGATAATTAAGAAATATATAACCCATATATAAAGTACTGAAGAATAAATTAGTCTTAATTGCCTTGATGCCTTTCCCTATGTTGGAAATATCATATTATAATAGTTGTGAAAATAAACTCAAATTAAAGTCTAAAGTTAATAGTTCTGAACAACATGAACAGAAACAGCATATGAAGCATCACATCAAACTCTTCTGCAGCATCAACAGACGAAAAGGCAACAAGAACACCAAGTTACGCAGCTCAACACATCATGATTTTAAAACTGGATCCCTGTTTTATTTGACCCATTTGTGAGGCATCCGATAGTGATGAAAGTCAACGTATTTTCCTCAAAACTCGAGCAAGACTATTCTTATAGATTAGCCTGATACAATTTTCTGAAACAAAATAGCAGAGCAGTGGCTTCCTGTGAAATCAATCAGCTACACCTTGACATGGAATAATCGAAGCTAAGATTTACAAAAAGCAGGCATCTGCCTCGTATGGAAGAATTTGATCCTGTCTAAAGCTGGCTAGTTAATTAGTACCCATATCCTGATGACAAAGAACACGAGATTCACAGTTTAGAGAATGTGCATTTAAAGGTCAGAATAGAAGCATACATATAGGGAATCTTGATATCGGTTTAAGAACATATACCTGAGTTATCCATTGGGTTTCCAACGGGGACTGGTTCGGGCTCCTTGATGTCAACAACCACAACATCAGAGGTGAGGAAGGTCTTGGACACTGATGCAGCATGCTCCAGGCAACACCTCACCACCTGTTGAAAGGAGAGGTCACCAAATCAGAAAAAGCAAAATACTGTAACTATGATCCAACTGTATCAGACTATACAAGGAGACAAACATTTGATGTTGTAGTACTCATCCAATGCCTAGACCTTGTTGAACTTCAGGACGAAAGATTGCCGAGCCATATAAATACATAGTATTGTGGAATCTACCACCTAGACTTTTTTTCCTCAACTTGGAAAGGGATCTCTCCCCTACCACATAAGTTTACAAAAACTGACACAGACGACAATACAAGCTTCTCAAAGAAGAAATGCTTCATAATACCTTGGTAGGGTCAATTATACCAGCAGCCATCAAGTCCTCATAGTTGCCGGTTGCAGCATTATAACCATACTTAACGCTATCATTAGAAAGGACCTAACATAACCAAAATAGTAAAACATAAGTATTTCTTTCCAAGAGATCGTTTCAGCAATTCTATGCTGGGAAAACTATGAAGTATTAATACCTTTTCCATGACTACACTTCCATTAACACCAGCATTCTTAGCTATGAGTTTAAGTGGGTAGCTCAAAGCTCGTTTGACTATGTCTGCACCAACCTGCAGAACCACAAGAAATAGGATGAGCGGATGCAGCCATCAAAATGAACATATAATAAGCATTCAAAGTTACCAGCTGTGAAACCACAAGGGTGTTTGACAAATAAAAATGAAAAAGAAGTGCAGTCAATAGATAAACTAACCTTTTGTTCATCATTATCCAAGGTCTCTTTGATGACATCTACTTTCGAAGCAAGCCTCAGAAGAGCACAGCCACCACCAACAACTATTCCTTCCTCCACGGCAGCCTAATAATATAAAGGAATAAACATAAGAAATCGGACAAGATAGAAGGACAAAGTAGTCTAGTAATTAGCACATACCTTTGTAGCATTGAGAGCATCCTCAACTCTTAGCTTCTTCTCTTTCAGTTCTGTTTCAGTCTGAGCTCCAACCTGCACAAGTACAGGAATAAAATCAAGATATGCATCTACCACTTGCCAGCCATAGAAGATTTGCAACAACTTAATCGCAGTAAAGATAAGTCATATTGGAGAGAGCATTTTCCATACCTGGATAACAGCAACACCACCAGATAACTTTGCTATTCTCTCATTAAGCTTTTCCTTCTCATACTCTTGCTCAGCAGCCTGGAGAATTTGACAAAACAAAATTCTGAATGATAACCTTCAACAATCAGCAGACACATGGGAAATGAAAAAGATTATACACATAAATTTCATGTTACCTCGATCAGATTTCTGATCTGTGCGACTCTTTTGTTGACTTCCTCCTGGGTGGTGCCATCACCGACTATGGTAGTGGAATCCTTCGTGAGTACAACCTTAGCAGCATTACCCAAAACCTCCTTGCCAGCTTTATCAAGGGAAAGTCCAACTTCTTCTCTGATTACAGTCCCTGAAGAGAAACTTGAGTCAGAACATTTTTGTACAATGACACCAAATTCTGGGACAATCAAACTTGAAGAACAATATACACATGAAATCATCTAAAATACCTCCTGTTAGTATAGCTATGTCATCCAGATATTGACTCTTGCGCTCTCCAAAACCTGGGGCTTTAAGTGCTGCAATCTTCAGGGACCCTCTAAGCTTATTCACGACCAAAGTTGCGAGAGCTTCTTGTTCAATGTCTTCTGCAATTATTATTACCGGGTATCCTCCTCTTATAGCATCCTCCAACACATTGATTAGGTCTCTCGCGTTTGTAATCTTTTTATCAACAAGAAGCAACTGGAAGCCAACAGGAATGACATTCAAAAAACAAAGTCGAATGGAGTTGATACAACTTAGAAGAGGGATAAAACAATCCTGTTAAGAAAAAAAACTTCTGCCAAATAAGGCCAAACCTTGCAATTCTCATATTCAGCTGTCATTTTCTCACTATCCGTCACAAAGTAAGGGGACATATAACCACGATCAAATTGCATTCCCTCCACAACATATAGATTGTTTTCAGCACTTTTTCCTTCTTCCAGTGTAACCACCCCCTTCCTGCCAACCTTGCTCATTGCCTCTGCTATCATATTCCCTATTTCGTAGTTGTTTCCAGCACTAACAGCAGCTACATCTGCTAGTTCGCTGTCCTCAACCTGAAATACAAAAAATTAGTAGGAAAATGAAATCACAAACTATACAAGGGTATTCATCAGAAGAAGAAAAAAATTACATGGTTATTATGAACTCAAAAATAAAAAAGTGCATATAAGGAAAATAATAAATATATACTGTGCATCCAATGAATGACCATCTACAGTTAAGATATGAAGGAACCATTGGTTAGTTTACCTCTTTGGATATTTTCTTGAGTTCCGCAACTAGAGCTTTAGCAGTTTTCTCAATACCACGGGTAATTTGAACAGGGTTGGCGCCTGCTGCAACCACCTAGACAAATTACAAAATTCAAGTAATCAAAAAGTGCCTCGAGTGGATGTGTATCTCCTGCAGCTTACAAACACCTAGGAATCAAATGTCTACCTTAACACCTTCAGCAATCATTCCTTGAGCAAGAACCACAGATGTAGTCGTCCCATCACCAGCCAAGTCATTAGTCTTAGCAGCAGCCTGCCTCACCAGCTTAGCACCAATGTTCTCAACAGGATCCGCCAGCTCAACCTAAGAGCATGTCAATCCTTAGCAAGATACATTATGAAATCAAGATTATACACAGTGCAGCTCCATAGACTACCTCCTTTGCCACTGTAACCCCATCATTTACGATCTTCGGCGATCCGTACTTGCTCTCCAAAACAACATTCCTGCCTTTGGGACCAAGAGTGACCCCAACAAGGTCTGCCAGCTTATTTACTCCATTCTGACAAGAAACAGGAAAGTAGAGGTATTTAGCAACAATGAAGCAAGCACTTTGTCAGCAGCTAAAAAGGTACATTTGCAAGATGGTTAATGTTAGATAGCTCACTTGTAGCTTCTTGATAGCTGAGCCATCCTTGTTGAAGTATAACTCTTTGGCCATTGCGTTGATCTTCAAGCCACCTCGTCTCTGGAACCTTAGGCTATGGCTTCTGCTGCCGAAGGAACTAGATGATATAGACGTAAATGAAGAAAATTGGGACAACTTCCCGCTGGAAGTTAACAGCTTCCTGTCGCCGCTAGGAACAACCATAGAGCAAACGGTGGACATGGTGCTAATTGAGGATGACATAGCCTGCTAGCATAGACACAAGTCACACAACAAACCATTGGTCTTACATCAAAGAAAACTGAGCAGGGTATCGAATTCTTGCACATTCAGTTTTACATAAATTATAACGTAATACAACATGAAGACAAGGAACCCTTTTGAGACACAGCAACAGGTAGTGTGACAACACTGGCATGAAAAATGGACCAACTGGATTGAGTTGAATGAACAGGCGTCTCTTCAGTAAAAAAACGAAATCTCAGATGAACTGCTTCTTTATACATAATTTCGCCTGCGCTATTTAACTCCACAAGAAACAAGCTCCTTAAAGACGAAATTTGCGAACATGTCGTTCAATACAAACTACGATTTGTCAAAAAAACCACCTTTATAAGATATCCCTTCCGAAAATTCTGTAGTCCAAACTATTGACATCAAAACTCAACCATTTTTACCAAGAAAAATAAAGTTTTTTCCCCATCTGAAACGAAGTGGCGAAGACGAATCATTAAAATTGCAACTTGACCAATACAGCAACTAAAAGTCAACCCCTCGATTCAAATTATGACACGAAAAGTGCAACAGACCAGAAGACATCCGAGACATTGTCGAACTGACAAGGAGAGAGGACTCGAAGGAACGCAACAGCATACCTCAAATATGGATCGAAATCCCTGCAGTCGACGAGGCTCGCGCTAAAGCTTCCTCCTTTAGCCCTCAGCCCTCTTCTTCGAGAAGTAGCGGTTTCAGCTGCGTCAAGCGGATGAGGGAGGCGGCCTTATAGGAGGGACGAAGGGTTTATGATCTGCTCCACCCCATCTTGAAGCTTCGACGACGTCTCGACCGTCGGATCGGACATCAATGGTTCACGATGCGGTCCCGGCGGAACTATCTAGAAGATTGCAGTAATAATAGGGCCACTCCGGTTGGAGCGCACCGGTTTAAGATTTGATGTACCGGACTGTGCGAACCGTTTGCAATCTCTAGTGTGGATAAGGCTCGTGCTAAAGCTTCCTCCTTTCACGCCTTTATTCGAAGAGTGCACTACCAGCAAGCGAGTTGTCTGAAACGGGTTTTTGACCTGCTTTGCTCTCATGAAGCTTCGACCACATTTGAACCGTTAGATCGGAAATCACTGGTTCATCGGTCCTCCTGGTCGAACCATCTAGAAGATTGCAGGAAAACACTGAAACAAGTTGGATCATATTTCTCGTCTGTGTGTAGGATTGAATGCCTTATGATGCCACTGCTTCATGTAATGGCATGTGTTGCCACCATATCTGCTCTCATAGTAAGATTGTATTGTCTCAATCCTTTGATGAATGACATGATATCTACTCCAGTGAGAAATCTGTTAGTAGGCTAGATGAAAATTGTCATGATCACTTTATTACCTAGGAACAGAAGGGTTCAAGGATACACAAAAATATATTTAAAAAAAAAATAAACTAATGTATGTATATGGTTAGTACAGCAAAATATAGTATTTTAAACGTGACTATTAAAAATCTTACAAAATATATGGTATTAAAAAAGTATGATATTGTTTTATGCTCTGTAATGATGGCCTGATTTCAAGAACAGAAACATAATGTTGGTCCATTGAATGATGTTAGAGTTGACATGAGTGAGAAGATGAAATGGGAAAAAGGTCTTTGTTGAAATCCTTTAGGGACTACTTTTCTTTACTTTTGTGATAACATTATGAAGTGGAATTTTACTACTACAGTAAGCTGATCCTAAGATTCAGATCGAGATAAAAAAAAAGAGATTGAGATCAAGATATAATCTTGGGCTAAATATATAGCTTTCACTAGAATCAACATGTCGAAGCCACACTCAGATAATATTTTGCATAGCTAAATAGGATCTCTGATGCCAGTGGCCTATATCAATCCTAGCATAACTAATCATTCTCATTATTTTGGTGACAATTTTAGAGTTAGTGTGGGAACTTAGAGCCTTTTGTTGAGTTGCTATTTTTCTTTTTAACCATATGAGTAAGTAACTTCGGATTCTGAATTATCCAACTCATTTGCAGTTTCTGCCAAGCTAACAGTTAAAGCAGAATTTGGCAATTTCTGGCTATCTAATGTCTGCTCATGTGCATCAAGTGAGATCAATGGGCAATTTATATTCATCAAGTTTGGCCACATCAATAACTAGATGCAGACACCATTGGCAAATATAAGTTTAAGAAATTAAGACAATACTCTGGCAAGACATATGCGACTAGGTGACGTAAAAAGAGATTGATCAAGCTTTCAATTGAAGGTAATTAAAAGTCCCTCGTGCAGTTGATTGGAAAATTAATACTTTTGTGGTTCCCTGCTGTTGTAACCTGGTTCTGTACCTCAATTGTACAGGGATGACATTTTCATCGAACCAAATAGAAATGTTTGACTTCGACCGATTGAACCTAGTAGTCAGGGAACCTTTTCTCTGTAATTTACTGACAAATACTATACTGAAAATATCAGGTATGTGTTCCTGCCATTGGATTATCCTGAAAACTCCAAAATTTTGTTTCCAATGTTATCTTTTGTATGCATAAGATTGTACCTCACTGCAGTTTGGACAATCCTTTCTTGGTTCCTGCCTTCCTGGTGCTTCAGCTATCTATATGACAGTTAAGATTTAAGACTTTAGTTTCCGAATGTGCTGTATCACTTGATCACCATATCATCTTTCTATTTCTTTCTCTTTAGCTCTGCTTTTATAATCAAAATGAGAAAGAACTGTGGAAACATGAGAAGGAAAAACTTAATGAAGATTTTGAGATTATAGTCTTCTGAGTTATATTTTGTTGGATGTAAAGTTTGGTTAAATTAGCAGCATTTGCTTGGCTGTAAAATGCCTGATGAGTGGCTCTATCTCACAGATGTTATGAACCCTTGAAGGTAAGAGTTGTATCACATATTGTGATCCTAATTCTCCCATTCTAAGTTATCTCGAGCACTAAACATTAGACTGTGTGTAATGTGTATACACATTTTTTTTAGGAGTGTATATACATAAATTTATTGATCATTACATATCCATCTAGTATACTACGTAATTTTTTTCTATGGCAAATAGGAGCTATCTGTTCACAAGTTTCCTCTGAAGCATCTTCAGAAGATGATCAGCAGAGCATTATGATCTCGCAACAGCATTCACAGCACTCACAGCATTCATCAAGAACACAGCAACAACACACAGCAGCCAAACTGCAAGAAAATGCAATTAAACAGCAACAATAGCAACCATTAGAACTACTGAATTAGTCAACTTGTGAATAAGTAGTCTCCTCATTCAATTTATATGGTTGACTTTCTAATGTACAGAAAATACATGAACCTTATTTGTAACCAGAAAAAAGGAGCTTCAGTACACATAAATTTATATGTTATTGTGGATTGTTCATAAGAGAATTAAATTTGAAGAATATTGATGTCTAGAATGAGATGTTGCATATGAACTCACCATCCAGCCAAAAATCCAGAAGACTGGTCACGCCTTGGAGGAGGAGGAGGAGGGGGAGGAGGGGGAGGCATGGAATACTGAGGTGGTGCCATTACTGGGGGTGCTTGGTAGTATCCTACATCCATGAAGCAATTGCATGCCACAAACATTAGAAGTTGTCATTGGAGAAGGGAGGAGAAAGATAAATAGAACATGTGTATTATATTTATTCCTCTGCATTGGTGTCTTCTCATAAAGTAAAAACTTAATCTTCCATCAGTAAAAGAACATGAACGGCAATGCGCATCAAATAATTAATTACCTTGAACAGGGTAAACAGGGTAACCAGGATAAGCTGGGTAAGCAGCATAAGGTTGTGCATATTGTGCATACTTGGGATCATACATTTTTTCCACACCTAACGAAGGCAACTGATTAATGTTCAGATGTCAAGATAGATCAGGAAACGCAGATGGAAGGATCCATATATGAAGAAAGTGGGTAGATTAGGATATTGTTACGTGCTCTTTTTCCTTTTGTTGGATAAAGGGGAGAAGCTGTTGAGGATGATGACTTTTCTTTTTTATTTTGGAATGCTCTTGATCCATTCTGTTTCATGTTTCTGCTATTTTTAGTGTTCAAGAGATCTACTGTCATTTAGGAGGTTATAACAGAAACCTCTGCATCCAATTCTTTTCTCCCTTTTTTTTTCTTGGACCAGAAATTTTAGAGAAAGGGATTATAATGAGGTGGATAGAGTTTACGAGAGACAATTGGGGAACCAAATCAAATGCATAAGCATTGAATTGAGGACCTGCCCATGCAGTCTCTGAAACAGGTGTGACAGCCATTCTCAAAGGTGGCGACATCCATTCTGTAAATTGGAAGTGCACACTATAAAAAAAGGAAGATTTTCACTTATTTATGGTTCCCTCTTTAGTCTTCAGCAGATTTTCTTTATAGACGTATTCGGTATGTGATTCGAAATTGATTTATTTTTTTATCACGAGATAGGTGTCCTATTTTGGGACGATTTTTCTATCGTCGGTGAAAAAAAGTACCTATATAAACTCCCGAAAAATAATATTCTTTTTTTATTTCTTTCATTTAATAAAATTTTGCATGCTTTAAATTTCTTAAATTTTCTTGTGATACATAATTTCTCTCTCACGTAGAAATCCTAACATTTACTTATAAAACTAAGATAATGACATGATCATACTAGTATGGCCGTAATTTACAACATAACTTAAGACTAGATTAAGAATTAATCTTGATTACAAAGTTAGTTGGAGGATAAGTAGCAAAAACAAATGAAAGTACACGAAGTCAGTTTTAGAGTATAAAACATATTATCTCACGAGGAATAACTCAACTGCTAAAAATTATATGAGTTTGATTATAAATTATACTGACAAAGGGAATTTTAAAAAGTAAAAAAAATACAGTGAATAAAATCAGAAGAACTATAAATTAAGATTTAACTAAGGGAATGCATGCAATGAAAACATGGTAAATGTCAAGAGGCTAAGATCAAATTGATTTTTATTTTTGGCTTCTTATCATTTTGGAATTTTTAACCCATTTTGTTCTATGGCACATGAACACTTCTCAATCTCATTGAAACTCCTATGGTTTTCGACAATGTAGTTTTAAATAGATATGTTTATATTTCGATTTGATGTTTGTTATTTAGACATGAAAATAGAATATTGAACTCAACCTAGTGGCTTAGAAAATCTCTTATCCCCCAACCACACACTATATAAAATATGGATGCAAGTAAAAAATTATATGTCAGGAAAATCTAAAAATCGATCAGAAAAGAATTAAAATTTTGGATTCCCGAATAAAATAAAAATTTATTAACTTATTTTTATGAAGTTAAATATAAAAATCATGATGTGGTGATAATATATTTTTTGATATAGATACATCGAAAAATTAATTTTTAGAGTAAAATAATTTAACATTTATGTCTAAAAAATATCATAGTTTAAAATTAGGATTAACCCCGAACCTGACCCGACCCGCCCAATTTGCCCGATTTTGATCGGGACGGGTCGGGTGATCGGATTATTCATTTTTTTTCTTTTTTTAATATTTTCTTACTTTTTTTATTATTTAATATAAAAATACTATATAATATTTATTTAAAAAGCATGAAATAATTTAATGAACATTTAAATATTATTTTACACATTTAAAGTAATTTATTTTAATTTTTTTAATTTTTTTTACATAATATATAAGCTAAAAATTAAAAAAAATTAAAAAGTTTGATCTTCTGATCGAAAAATTTTGATCCATATCCGACCCGACCCAAGGTCGGATTGAGATCAATTCGGGTCGGGTCATCGGATTCGCGGGTCGATCCGATCCGTCGAACACCCCCGTTCTGATTGGAAAAACTTAAAACAGTCTAGTTTGACTTTTTTTCTTGAAAAAAAAAATAGGTATAAGAATTCACCCAAATTTTATGATTTTTAACGAAAAAAAAAACAACGCAACCTAAGTTGAACGTGATTCTTTTCATGTGTAGGTTTCTTTTTCCTTAAATCAAATGAGTGTTTCATTAATTTATGGGTACATTATCACTTTTGTTGTGGATGTTTTATAATCTCATTTTTTTCCTTAAAAAACAATGCCAAGCTTCTGTATGTTGTATAGTTGTGCACTTACATAAATATCTATAAACGTAACATCCCAAATTCTTTTAAAAAAATCGTGATTAAATTAATTCAAAAATAATTGTTAATATAGATAGTTAAAATAAAGTTTGAAAATAGATAAAAGTTTAGTTAGATAATAAATGGAAAAAGGAAAAAAGATAAGTCCTAATTGAAATAGAAATTAGGATTTAAATCAAGTTTAGGAGTTCAAATTTAAATTTGAATATAGTTATAAGTTTAAGATAAAGAGATAATTTTAAAAATATCTAAAAGATAAAATAATATTATATTATTATGTTTAAAAAATAAAGGATAAGAATAATAATTTGTTTATTTATTTTTGTAAATTTAGGAATACTTATCTTTAGGAAAGATAGAACAAATAAAATATAATTAGAAGAAGATTACGGATAAAGTTTGGTGTAAAATTGAAACAGGTCTCCTAATGAGGCTTAAATTAAGAGTTTTAAAGTTAAAATTATTCATAAATAAATCATAATAAATTGCTATTTAATTCTGAAAATTGAGAGATAAGTGAAACTTATGAAGAGATAATCGTTTGATTAGAATAAGAAAGAAAATGATAAATGTTTGAATTAAAGATAATTGAGTAAGACTAAGGATATACTTTCGAGGTGGATTACAGGTGGACTATAACATTTTTGGATTATAATTAAGCTAATCCCAAAGTTAATTTTTCTTATAAATTAAATCTCCTCCTCCCGGTCAGCCTTCTCTTATTTAGAGACCTAAATTTTCTTCTAACTATGAGCCCTTATTTTCTTCCTCCTCGGCATGCATGCGTAGCTGCTATCACTGGCCATCTATTCGTGGTTGATAGCTTTGTCGAAAGTTGCCATGATCATCACCAAAAGTTGAGAAGGATCATTGGAAAAAGTCATCCAAATTCTGAGTTTGAAGTAGTTTTGCCTCCACAATTTTCGAAATCGCTTTTAAATATGACTTCCTAATGGGATATATATACGGCTAAGACACCATTTAGGATCTCTTATAATGCATGAATAATTTTATGATGAAAATAATAGTTTACATATTGTTATTAAATACTAAAATTTTTAAGTCAGAGAAGATCTGCCCTAGGTCCCGGCAACTCACGTGAGTTCTGTCGTGTGAATTTTTCAACTTCTTGAATGTGACGATCAACCAAATTCGATTTACACCCTGCGAGTTCTATAATGAAAGGAATCGGAACTTTGGTGGCGATGGATTCAATCTGAGCCACCTCAAACCTATGAAAAAGGTGATAGAATAGGTTTGTTTAAGAGCACGGTCCGAGTTTGATTATGCCCAATCCGAATTTTCTTATTGATCAAATTAGGAATTGGCGATAGCGAACCCGGCCAGCTACTTCAGATCCAGCCCAAGATTCGATCAAATTTTGCACAAGAATCGAAGTAAGGACATGGCCTACGTGCTTGCAAACACAGTCAGAGTTTTGTCCAAAATCGGTCCGTTTTCATAGTACTGATATGGATTCTTGTTAAGGTTTGATGATAAATACTTTTAATTGTGTTAATGTTAGATGACAAATTTACCCTTATATTAATTATGTTAAATTGATAATTGTAATGATGATAATTATGTTAAAGATAAAAATTGCAACACAAAGTTATCATGTGCGCTAATTGCAACATAACATAATGGTCAACATCTGAGTATTAATAGTCCCACCATTATAATGTCAAAAGGTGAGTATTGATAATCCCACCACAATAGTTAAAAATATGATTATTTATAATCCAATCACAAAAGGTGTATATACCTATAGTAAAAGAAGTCGAGCTCGTCTAGAATAACACATATACAAGTCTTAAGGTATTGTTATAGTAAAAGATATAGTCCAATGTATCAAAGAAGAATGAAAACAATAGAAAGAATATGATGAAAAATAATAGAATAGAAAAGAATACTTATTTTTAATAATGTATCATGTTACGCATTGGGTTTTATTATTCATGAAAATTTCATTTTCATGTATTTGAATTTCATAGATAATTGAATAGGAAATGATGAATATGCGTACAACAACAATGCGAAGAGGGCCAAATCAAGAAAACTATTTATAAATAATTAAATGTTACTTTACTTTTGAATGACCAATTAGGAAAAAGAAAGTTAGAAAGCAAATATTTTGTTAAAATATTTTGTTCCCTTCTTGATAATTAATTGGTACTTTTATGTCACTCAATGATACTTGTATCCGTATTTATTTCCCCACAAGAAAAATATGGCGCACAAAACATAACAGCAAAAATAGATTGACAACTTCATTTATATATCTTTTTATTTATTTGTTTTGTTCATATAATTCAATAGAATTTAATGGGCATCCTCCCTACCCATCTTGTCGTTAGATCAAAATCCAATGGCGGGGTAGGTGATAGCGGTTCACGCGTTAGTTCACTGGTGATTTCGTTTTTAGCCGATTTTCCCCTTCTCCATCCCTTCTTCTCATCTCCATCTCCGTGATCTTTCCCCTTCTCGCTCGATGGCCATGCCATTGCTCAATGACGACGATGACGCCTCTTCTCAATTCAACCTTCGACAATAGATCTCGGCTCGGCTCAACCTTGCTACAGAAGCCACCTCACCTTGGCAGGCAACGAGTTGCAACAACGACGGCAGTTGTAACACTTAAGAAAAATAAAAAGAAATATAAATGATTAATTTTAAGCCATAGTGGATGATGACCTCACAATCCACTAATAAACCCCTCACCCAATAACTTATCAGCTTTCCCACTAACCCAAACCCACTTTAGAGTACTATAAAAGTCCTCACACTCTCTCTTTCCACTATTTTCTAGTGGCCTCTTTGTTGAATCCTCCCAAAACCCCCACAACACCTACAAGCTCCTAATCTCCATTGTACAGCAGAGGAAAAGAGAAGAAGATCATGGTGGTTGTTGCTGGTCAAGTGGAGAAAAAGGGGAAAACAACAATGGAGAAGAATGGTGAAGGCAAGAGAAGAAGAAGAGAGGAGAAATGAAAAATTAGGGCAAAAGGTATGTATGTAAGGGGATACCAATCCCTCTCATCTTGATCCTTATTTGATCAGATGATGGATTGATGATTATGTTATGATTTTACATGTAAGGAGTCATGAACTTATGGTGATAATCATAAGTTTCAAATGATAGAAATGAAAATAAGAATCTGTCCAAATTCTGTAACCTCTGTTTGGACATATTTTTGAACATGTTATACATGTCTAAAAATAACATATAATATATTGATAGAAAGATGATGAAGTCTAGTTTATGTAGGAATAACAATCATGTTAATCTAACTTGTAGGCAAAGTTATGAGCCAATAAGTAGCTCCCTGTCATGCTGATCCAAAATTTTAGAATGATGCATCCACTTGTATAAGCACATAAGATAGGTGATTTTAGTTTAAAAATCATGAGTGATATATGGACTCATAGCTATGAAAGTCTACTTTTGATAGGAACTGGAATCATCTCAATCTGAGATGTATTATTTGAGTTATGGTTCAAAGATTGAATGTTGTCAAACTGTTCCGAAAAACATTTGAGCTGACTTGTTAATTGCACACAAAATTGTAAAGATAATGTAATTCCATGAAATCTTATATGCACATAGATGCTTAATATATCTTTTAAATGAACCTGGATTTACACATTTTGGATCTGTGTGAAGAAAGATGTGGTTCTTTCTTCGCATGACTGTCAAACTGTTAAAATGAAACAAGATTGATGCTAATGTAGGAATTTCTAAGAACATATCATATAGAGATACATTCTGAGAAATTTATCTCTAAAACCCACTAGTGTCTTTTCAAATAAAATTGGAATGAATAGATTATCACTTCTGTAAGTGAAGATATAATTTGAAAATCACCAGTACGTAGAATTTGTCCAAAGTTATGAGATTATGCTTTGGATAGTGTTAATCGTACGATTGATAGATATTGTTATATATTATGATTGAGTTCTCAAATAGGGGATCATTATTGTGTTATATTTAAATATTCATGATGCATAAATGCATGATTTATTATTGTTTTAAAATTGATATTGTGTTCTATTAAAGCGTAGAATATTTGCATGCTAGGAATTGATTATTGAATCATGTTTTGATCCTGATTGAGAGTCTATCATGATTCTGTAATGAGTGGCACATTGTATGATGCTTTGAAAATCGAAAACATAGTGAAAACACGTAGGGTCACATTGCCTATATGGATCAGTCGACCGGTGCACATGTCGTGATTGTGTTGGTCGATTTCGTATATAAATTGGTCGACCGGTGTCAATGTCACGCTCGTGTCGGTCAAAGTTTGACACAAGATCGTTCGACCATTGGTTATGGTCGGTCGATCGCTCTAATGCATTGATAGATTGTTTATCATTTTTAGTTGATCTGATTGATAAGTTAGATGCTTCCGAAATGCATGCTAAGACGTAAATAGAAATTGTTAATGTATTGATGTATTGATTGATTGAATGAACCCCGTCGGAGGAACGCAATTGATAAGCCTGTCCTATTGGGAGGTAGATGCATCCACATTGATCGATTGGCCTTTCGGAGCACCTATTATTTGGGGAACGAACAGATTCCTCGTGGCCTAGCTAGCCACACCATTATTTGACTAAGGCAAGATTCAGTCCTCCGACCTATTGTTAAAGGCTCACATATAGATTGATAATTGATTGAATTGAAAAATGTAGTTGTCTCTTGATGAGTAATAAGAGTGGCTATTTGAGGACCGTATTATGGAAGTCTTGGTGCAAGCTTCCACTCATCAATAACAAATAAGATAATAATTTTAATTAAGCATGAGCACTATTGGACCTTGGGTCATATTAGGCATAGAGATGCCATATTGATTGAATGGTTCATGCTTAATATTGGTGAGCCTAAAGATTGAATAATTAAAATAAATCTAGGTTAAAGAAATGCCTAGTTATTGGATTGTATTGTTATTGAATCACCTTTTATTCCTAAAGATTGAATTATTGAAAATGGATCTAGGTTAAAGAAATACCTAGATACTGAATTGGATTGTATTGTTATTGAGTCATAGTTATTGCTGTCCATTTTATGAATTTATGTCATGCTAGAGTAATGACTCATGTGGCACATATTGAATTGTTATTGAAATCAATTGATCGCATGTCTTTATGACTATTATGGCACATAGAAAATGGTTATTGCATCCACGTGTTTATAGTTAATAAGTGCATTTTATGGATGACATATGTCATCCGAATTGTCATGACTTACATACCAGGCGTAAGCTCATGGGATGGATTTCCCCTACACGTATCCTACAGGCGAACGTAATTGAGGCCGTTAATAAATTAAATGATCACGAATGATTCTCATGACGAATTATGCTTGCACATGTCCACGGTTAAGTAAAAGTTAAGTTTTGTAATCATTTGATTTATCATTTAAATTATTAGTCTTTTGTTGTGCGTTATATCGTGTTCTAATCGTCGTTGCCTATTTATGTTTATAGGTGACTCTCCAACGAAGAAAGTTTTTCGCATTATGTGACGCTTCTCCCGGGGAGCGTGACAGCAGCGACCAGTGGCAGCAGCATCGTGGCAAGCAACAATAGTAGCAATAGCAGCTGGCAAGCAACAAGCGGAGGCCGCAGCGAGCAGCGGCAGCGACGGTGACAACGAGCAATGACGTTAGCAACGAGCAGCAACAGCAGTGAGTAGTGGAAGCGACGTTATCGGCAGCGAGCAATAGCAATGACGTCAACGACAACTGCGTCGACATTGAGCAGCGGCATCGACATCAGACAGCAGCATGAATAGTGAGTAGCAGGCAGCGGCAATCAAACTCCTCCAACCGCCATCTTCCACAAGACGAAGTCGAGGCCGAGAGCCCCCCACAATTTGTGACTCAGACTCCTCTCACCATTGCTCGAGGTTGCCCACATCACCTATATCTTGCTGACCGTTGCTCATCCTTGCTACAGAAGTGGACTCCTCTCACCGCTGCTGCAGGTTGAGTAGTGAATGACCAACAATCGATGGATGGCAACCTGAGCTTTGATGAACCGGCCAAAAAAGACAATGAACCGCCCATGAATTGCTCTTATCTTTTTAATTAGTCGTTGGATTTTGATCCAACGACTAAATGAGCATCCTCTCTACTTAAGTAGGCAGGATGCTCATTAAAGCCAATTCAACAATCGATACTATAGTAACAAATAAATTTATGTTTGGTTTATTGTTTAATTTCCATCCTACATTTTCTTACTCTTTATTATTAATCTTGGGTGCATACAAAAAATATAACTGACGCATTTTCTTTATTATTACTATTGATGGTACTACTTAATACGTACAAATTGGTGCATTTTTGCTCCACAATGGCTATTAAGCCAATTGATTTTGAAAGATGTGCAACGATTTTTATCAAAACTTGATATCATTGTGAGAATTATATCTTTTTTTTCACCCCAATATTCCCTAAGGGATTCTATGTGACGTTCAGGTTAGTACTTCTTTATTTAGATGTATTCCTGGAAATCTTTGGAGGCATGTTAGATGTTTGGAAATGTTATATTAGAATGCATATGATAATATTAAATTATGAGACAATCAGTTTTCCGTCAAATGAGGCAATCTCATTCCTTTGAAAATGGAGAGTAATCTCATATTTCAATGACTCTTTCCCTACTACAGATTTTGAACTTAAAACAAAATCCAACGTAGTATGTTTTATGTTCTGGAATATGATTTCAAGTTATCAGAATTCTAGGATTCTAAGAAAGAGTTATGAACATTAATCACATATTAGAGTGCCGATCTATAGTTCCACTAATCTAGCAGCATGGGGGATGCTTTAGAAATTTTTTTACGTTAAAAAAATAAAATTCGAATTCAAAATCTTTACTGAAATGATAAGAAGGAACATTATAATCTCAATATTATGTCACATCTAATGAATAATGATACACTACTAAATTTTTGTGCAGTGTAATCTAGATAATGTTTTAGAAAAAGATATTTACATAATAATGATAACAATAACAAGGATATTAGTTGAGCCTTTTATAAGTCAGTAGAGCTTGAACTTTAAAATGTAAAATCGAACAAAACAACTCTATATCAGTCAAGTAATCAAGTGTGTTCGCCGGTTTCAAATTTGTATTAATTTTAAAATTTAGAGTTATGAAAGCATATTTTTACCTCTCAATAATTTTAAAAATGATTCTTTTTTTTACTTCAATCTTGTGAGCTACTTTTTAGTCCTCCACTTCACGTGATTTTTGCAAGTTTGAACTTTTAACACTTTTTTTATTTATTTAACTTGTTGAGCCATTTCCTCCTTTGATATTTTGTTATTTTCTTTTAAACATGATTGCATCAAACTATTTAAGTTATTGCAATTTTATCAAGAATAGTAAATTAAAAATATGGTGCTCTCTCTCTCTCCCATCTTTCCCGCAAATAGGAAGTCAATGAAACATAGCACCATATATTATTCTAAGAAAATATAATATAATTGACTTTTAATTTATATGTGACTCTTAATCCATCATCTTTAGGGTTCAATAGCATTTAATTGATTTTAGTTATCATCTAATATATTATATAACTTTTATAGTAAAGTTCTTAATACATGAACTATTTGAGCAACACGATTAAATTAATTTAGACATTTTTATTGAGTTATGGAATGTAATGTCCTCGTCGAAATTCGACATCGCCATGTGGTAGAATCATCATTCAATGCACTACTTTTTATATTTTTTGACCCTTTCGTTGATCTAAGTGATCAATAAGGCTGACATCTCAACGAAAAACTTACAAAAATGAACTATTACAACACTTTAATAGAAAATGCGGAAGCTAAAATGATACATAAATATAAATAAGAGTACACCATAGCGGAAGTCTAATATCACAAGTACATCAATAACATGTCTCAGCATGATAGGGTCATGACATAATACAACTTGACAATAAAAAAAGAATTAAAACACAAACTCTAAGATAACCGTGACATGTGCACACATCATCCGAGTTGAGTCACCACACACGCATCAAATAGGGATGTTCAACTGGTGGATCGATCCCCGACCTTGGGTCGAGTCGAGTACAAGTCAGAATTTTCAATTTATAAAAATTATTTTAAATGTGTAAATAATATTTAAATGTTTGAAATTTATTTATGCTTGTTGAATGAATATTATATAATATTTGCATATTAAACAATAGAAAAGGTAAGAAAAAAATTTAAAAAAGAAAAAATGGCACTCACCCCATCCAAAGAGGGGTGACCAACTTGACTCGATCAAAATAGGTTAGGTGGGATCGGATCCGGGGTCTACTCCTAAGTGGGAACCAACACAGAGGAGCAGATTCAATCGTTAACATAAAGGTAAGTGTGAATTTATAGTCATAGAACCATAATAATAACCATGAAACAAATATATATAATAGATGTGCAATAAATTAGGAGGATCGTCATGGTGATCAATACTAAGGAAAGTTCATTTATTGTTCATCTTTTCTTGATGTCATCTTTCACTTGGAAAAACATCATTGTTCCATTTCTTTTTATTTCATTTCATATTCATGTTCATAAAAGCATAGTCCTTCCATCAATCTTTAGTCATTCATTTTTTTCATCTTATATATGAGTTGGAAGAGCTTTCCAATTTTAGAAAATATTGTTGCAAACACACAAGTACGTAACTACCTAAACCATATGAGTCACTAGAGGATCAATGTGTGCCTCATAAGAGGAGCATGACCTCGCACAAAATAGTAACATCCGTAGGAATGACCTTGCACAAGACGGTAACATTCGTAACAGTAGGTAGAGTTCCTCACACAAGGTTGAGAACCTCCACGATGAATGGCTCACATAAGGCTAATAACCACCCATCTAAATAGCCAATGATAGCCTCATCTTTTACCTTTATTAACTATACACTTATGTTTTGATCATATAAATCGATCAAGACTGGAGGGAGCAAAAGTGGTTACAAATCTTCATAAAGAAAGGGACAATCAAGGGCACAAAGGTTAATCACATAATGGTTATTTATTAAGGTCACATTTATTCTCTATCCCATAATCGAACGACCATAGTGGATCGATCGCCCATTTTATCGTCGTTCAACGATTGTTCGTTAGGGTGTTTGAACACCCATTTCTTGTGTCCATCTATCATCCGTTAAGGAATCATATTACTATTTATCATGGTTCATCGGTCGTCCAATTGAGGATCAAACACAATTAGGGAATTAGACGTCCATTGTACCATGGTATATTGGTCATTGGTTTAAATATCAGACGTTCGTTTTAATCACAATCTGTCGATCATCGGTAGGAGGATTAGACGTCTGTTATAAGTCATCTCTCGGCCGATCATGGCCATGGATCGGATGTCGAAAAGACTTGCAGTCATTTGTTATCCCTTGAGCAAAAAACTATCAACTTTATGTTGAGGTCTTTGGATGGTCGAAACTCGATCGGTCGTCCAGTTCATGTGGGGTATGAAAACCATGCCCAGTTCATGATCCTCGGTTGATCAAAGTAGGAGTCCTGCTTGACTGTTGGATCTTGTTCACATTTTGACATTTCATATTGGGCACCTAATACGTGGACTAGTCGTCTGAAGTGGTAGTTACATGTCTCAGCATTCCGTGGATCGATCGTCTGATCTAAGTGTCTCTATATCCAATAGAGCAAAATCGATTTAGAATTGGTTGTCCATTTCAGTGGGTAGAATCGTAGGTCATTGCGGAATTTTTATATTTTCAGACAATTTTTCCACATCACACATAGATCTAACACTATTAAACATGTGCTACCTTAAAACATGATTCAGATGATAAATCTTATCATATTCATATCAAATTTGTCATCTACATTATTAAATAAAACCTTTCATTATGTCATAATCATAAGGAGTTTCATGATGCCCTTATTAGTCATGAAAACAATCTTTCTTTTGGATTTTTTAACATATCATGCTCGAAAATGACCTTAAACAAATATAATAATCATACACAAGTATATTTATATCATTGCAAAATTCATGACTTGCAAATCAAGCAACAGGTCATCAAAGTTAGTTCCATGGTGTGAATCTATATTTATATCATTGCAAAGATTCATGACTTGCACTTAAACAGATCATAATTCTTTAATCTAAATTCCATGGTGTGAATCTATCCAATCTAGCTTGAATCTTAACCTTAGAAAAATTCTTAAGTCATACAAACTCTTCAGAAAAAACTATCCTATAACCTAGATCTTGAAAACACACCTTTTGTCAATTTCTTCAGTTTTCCTTGCACTTGGTTGGCTCTAGTCTCTTCTCCACCTTCGTCCTTGGTGCTCCTCGTGAATAGCACTTGTAGGAACCTCTCCAAGATGCTCTGGCTGAGTTAAATCCTGGAGCACACTTAAAAAAAACAATGGAGAAAAGAATGGGAAAAGTTGAAAAAAAAAGAAAAGGGTAAGGTTTAATAGTTTATGGAGTCTTTATGGTGATTACCCCGTGTGGTTTCATGCTTTTGAATCCAAGGATCAGGGAATGTTATAGGATCCAGAATTTATTATGGTTTAATGGAGGAAAAGGAAATCAAAACTGATGTTTTTTTCATCTTCTATCTATTGCACTTTCGAATATTCGAACGAGTTTCGATTGACCAATGGAGCTCCATTGATTGCCGCGATATCAAGCACCTATTTTTGGATCGAACATCCAATATATTGACATAAAAATATATATAAAAAGTTGATTTTTTTATGAAATTTTTAGATTGTTACATACAATGCATTCAAACTCGAGTTTACACATATTCTCTGCGCTTTACTCATGTTCGTCATGTTGCCAAGTTAGAACACGCCGCTGCACTTCCATGACCCGACCCGACCCAATCCAACCTGATTATTTAATTTATTTTTTACCTTTTTATTCATTTTTAATCATCTATTTGATTAAAATTGTATATAAAAAGTTCAATAAAATATGTTCAGTGTGAAAATAATATATACATACTGATAAAATATTAATACTTTAAAATGAATATTAAATAATACAAAAAAATAAGTAAAAAATAAAAAAATGGTGGACGAACCGACAAATAATCTCGCCCAAACCTGATGGAGTTGGGTCAAATTTGTTGCCCCAAAGGGCATTAACCCGACTTGTCAACACTCCTAACAACATTCGAAGCATCTACAATAGCTAGCCGTTGCGTCATGTCCTCGTTTCACTTCTCATCGGTGGAAGTGGCGACGAGGGGATGACCATGCCTCGTGGGTAGAGTGGCAAAGGAGGAAGTATAAGCGATCTAGGCGAAGGGGGAGTTGCTGCTCCAATGAAACGAAAGCATCATGAGTACCGACGAGGCCCTTTGCTTCTTCTTCCGCCTCTACCTCTGAAATCGTCCTCGACATCGACACGCAGGATGACGCAATCATTAATCATGGAATGGGGCTCTGACACCTTCATACACTACAAGAAAAATGCTGATTACAGACGGTTTTTTGACTGTCTATAATTAATCAGCACAAAAATCATCGGTAATACACTTTTCGATGATTTTTCGAACGGAATCGATCCATCAGAAAAACGATCGTCGCAAATCGATTTGCGACAATTGAAAAAAATTCGTCGGAAGTATCGATGGTTGTAACTGTTCGAAATGTCCGACGCGACGGTTGTAACCGTCCGAAAAGTCTGATGGTTGCAACCGTCGAAAGTTTTCGACGGCCGTAACTGTCAAAACTTTCGACGGTCGTGCAACCATCGAAACTTTCGTCGGTTTTGACTGTCGAAACTTTTGACGGTCATCGCAACCCACCGAAACTTTCGACGGTCACAAACCGTGAAAACTATCAGCAGTCGACGCAATCATCGATCTTTCGGCGGTCGCAATCATCGTAAATAATTTTTTAAAAATAAAAAAAAATTAGCGGCCAGCCAAATCTGATCGCCTGGCGGGCGGATCGGGTCACGGCCAGATCCGTCCGCCCACAGCCGATTCAGGCCGCAACCCGCGGCCAATCCGATCGCCCGCGGCTAGATTCGGCCGATCCAACAGCTAGTGGCGCCGATCTGACCCCCGTGGCCAGGTTTGGCCGTGGGCGACCAGATCCGGCCGCCAGGCCGAATCTGGCAACGACCGATCTTGTCGCGCTGGAGAGAGAGTGAGAGGGAGGAGAGGAGAGGAGAGGTCGCCGGCGGGTCATCGTCCGATAGGGAGAGGGTCGCCGGCCGGGAGGTCGTCAGCGGGTCGGGCCGGCAAAATAGGAGATGGAGAGAGAGAGAGAGGAGAGGGGGAAAGAAGTGGAGAATGGACAGGGGGAAAGTATATATATATATATATATATATATATATATAGGGTAGAAAGTTGGGAAGCGGGAAAACGAAAAAAGGAGCGGCGGAAAAGTATTTTTAATTACCGACGGTCCTAACCGTCAGAAAGTATTCATTATAATAATAAAATATTACTTACATATATATAATATTTATTTTTCTAGTTTACCGACGGTCCGAACCGTCAGTAATATATTATATTAATAAAAAACTCCATATATTATATTATTTTTAAATTTATCGATGGTTACGGCCGTCGAAAATATCGACGTTCCTAATCGTCAAAAAATAAAATAATAATATAATAAATTATATAATTTATTATTTTCATTTTCGACGATTATAACCGTCGAAAGTTCCGTCGGAAATTACGATCAATGGATATCCGTCGAAAATATCGATATTTCTAATCGTAGAAAAAAAAATAATATAATAAATTACATAATTTATTATTTTTATTTTCGACGGTTACAACCGTAGGAAATTCTATCAGAATTTGTGACCGATGGATATCTGTCAGAAATATCAATGTTCCTCGTCGTCGAAAAATAAAATAATAATATAACAAATTACTTTATTATTTTCATTTTTTACGATTACAACCGTCGAAAATTCTGTCAGAATTTGCGACCGATAGATATCCGTCGAAAATATTGACGTTCCTCATCATCGAAAAATAAAATAATAATATAATAAATTACATAATTTATTACAACCGTCGGACATTCTGTCAGAATTTGTGACAGACGGATATCCGTCTCAAATATCGACGTTCCTAATTATCGAAAAATAAAATAATAATATAAAAAATTACATAATTTATTATTTTTATTTTTGACGATTGTGACGTCGAAAAGTCGGTCAAAAATTTTTTCGTCGCAAATTGTGACGGATTTCTATCCGTCAAAAAATGATAATTTTCTTGTAGTGATAAAAATAAGGGCTTCGTCCATGGAACTCTTCCACCATGACCACCCCTAACGACGACGAGGCACACTCACTAGAGTCTAGAGCTTCGGGGAGAAGGAAGGAACACACGTGAAAGTCTGTTGCCAGTCATGCTCATCAACTTTGCAAGGTGTGGCTGGAGGGAGTCGGGGAGGAGGACAATGCCCCTTTTTAAAAAATATTTTTAGTTTTATATTATTTTATTCTTTTTAAAATCTTAAGGAGTCATTTAGTCGCAGAATATCTTTTAAAGAATAAAAAATTATTTTAGAAAATATAGTATTCTAATTATATTCTTATTCTACCTCTTGTTTACTTGAATAGGAATAATTTTCATATTTTATAATTAAATTATTTTATTATAAATAGTTTACATTTATTATTATAATATAACAATATATAGTTAAATAATGAAAAATAAAAAATAGTGAAAAAATAAAAAAGTAGAATATCTCTATTTAGTTGTTTTAAAAAAATAGAGATATTCTTCAAATGGAGTTATATGTAGTGATTCAGGATTCTCTATATACTTTTGTAAAAAATCAAGTTCGACTAACTTAATCTTATTTCGCATTGTGTTTTGCTATATTTTCTATAATATCGGAATATTTTAACCCTTATCTACTAATCAAACAGCCCCTAAAAAAGAAAATAAAGGCATTTTAGTCTTATAAAAAATATAAAAAGAATAAAAAAGTGGAAAAATTAGATACAAGAACTTAAGTAGAAATCACAACACAATAAATTCATAGTTCAGGGTTAATCGTGAAATTACTATAGTTTGTGGGAGGTTTAAGGAAAGGGTGTCTTCACTTCTTCTTTGACTATATTATCCTTTCGATATTTTACACATTTTAAGAAATCATGACTATCGGAAGAAAAAAATATGCGAGACATTTAACATGTTATAAGAAAAAAGATTGTATTTGTGGGGTCATATTTTTGCAACTACCATAAACTTTATATTTTTTCCACTAGCACAATGGAGACAAATTTTTTAATCACAATTTATCCAGAGATAACTAAGTTTTTATTCTTAATTTTTCAACTTTTAAAATTTTTAAACATGTTATTCTTTGAACCTTATACAATATTTAATTCATTTTCTTGTTTATTTGTTAGTATTTTACATCTGTTTGGTTTTTGAGACTAACTTTTAGTTATTATTATTATTTGCCTTTCTTTTTGTGGGATAAGATTATTTCAATTATTTATCATTTTTTTCCTTTGTTTGGAAATATTAGCGGATAACATATTTAGTGATTTAACTAGTGGATAATAGATGATTATTATCAGGTAGATGTTCTAACAAATAAGTGTATGATAAATATAATGGTAGAATTAGCTGATAAATATAAAATGACATAATTGGACATATGATAAATTATTTAGTTCAAATATCGTACAAATTCTATTATAATATAATAAATAAATTATTTATATCTAAATAAAATCTCACAATTATTTTTTTGTTAAAATATATAATTTTTTATAATATATAAATTTTTATATTGACAATAATTTTTATATAGCGCACAAAAATTCATCATGTAATACAATAAAATTTGAGTTTATCCCTTAATTATTATATTATTTTTATTCATTGTTAACTTATAAATAATTTGTAATTAATTAAGCATGAATATAAAAAGAAATATAGTTAAATGATGATAAAATAAAAATGAAAAAAATAATAAAATAAGTTGAGAAATAAATAGTGTATTTGAATAAGGGTAAAATAAGAAAAATTATAAATTGTTAACCTCTAATCACTAAACGCTAGTAAAAGTAGTTTTTTCATACTAAACACTAAATGCTACTTTTTTATCATTTACAAAAAATAGCATTTGAACCGTTAAATACTATTTTTTATGTTATCAACTAGAGCTGAATTTATCAAACTTTTAGTAAGTTCCTTTTACGAAAACAAAATATCTTTTATGTTCCAAGTTGATCACTGGATATTCAAATTGCAGTAGACATGTCATAACAAAAGTATGAAAAATAAAATTAGAATATAAATTATATATGGTCAGATCACCTACTCAAGAATCATTTAATTAAATTATAATATTAACATTCAAATATATGAATCTCCAAATATTTTTTTTCTAAGTTGGCACGAGAGCTTTTGAAGTTTGGACCATCAACGTGTAAATTTGCAAAAATTATAGATGTTATGAGAAGACAAATCATTTGATTTTATTCCAATGTAAAAATTATAATTATTAAAATTTTGTTAAAGTATTATTTTTTAACTTATTTTATATTGATGTTAATCACCAACTTCACAACTATAATTTTAAAGAGAAAGAGGATGCAACTTAAAAACTAAAAAAATGGACTAAAAATCTTTCGTGTTGCTTTATATATTATATTATAACTTTGATTATTGTATTTTGATATAAAATATTATAAGGGAAAATAGTCAAAAGTTGCGAATGGTATTAAGAAAATAGCCCTATAGTTAATCATCACTTATCCTAGAAATAACGAGGTTTGAATTTTTCAACTTTGAGTAACTACTCTTTTTAAAATTTTAAAAGAGTAACATTAATGAATTTATATTCTTATCAAAGTTCAGTACAAATGAAACAACATAATCGATGAACAAGTAGAAGCTTGTAAAGGAAAATTAAAGTAAGTTACCGGAGGAGGGAAGTAGAAAAGCTAGATTGGGAGCCACCCTGGATTATGGTGGCCACATTTCTCAACTCAGCATCCCTAGATTTGGATTAATTCGTATGTCTAATTCATCTTTCCTTATAAGTTTCAAATAACTATTTATTTATATTATTAATCAATTAATTGATCAATTATATATAAAATATTTTTATTATGAGTTTTATTTGTCATAGTTGGCAATAGAAAAAAATGAATGAAATGTTATGGCAATGCACCTTTTGAGGGAATATATATATATATATATATATATATATATATATATATATATATATATGAAAAAATTGTGGGTATTGAATAAGTTTACATTCTCATTTTTTTAAAAATAATATAATTTAATGCTAAATATTTACAAAACAAAAAAATAATGATATTTAATGAATAAATTTAATGACGTCCTAAACTACATGTTTTTACCTCAACTCCAAATTCCAAAGGGCTTCTTATTGGAATCTATGTTGGATATTTCTGACATTAATCCGGTTTAAAATTTAATGGATTAGATCGAACTTCGATTCATTAGATCAAATCTTGACTCATGAACACCCGTACATGCGTTCAAACAAATCCATTTCGTTTCTGATAAAATGAATTTGTTGGGTTTTGAAAAAAATGTTTTTGTATGATAATTACATGACTTTATTAAATTTTTCAAAAGATTACCATTTATATGCCTCAAATACTCGATATTTTTTCTCTTTGTTATTGTCTCTCGACTGATTTTAATTGCATAATAAAATATAATATAATTGGACTTTTGATTTAGGGTTATTTTCTCTAATTTTCCCTGAATTATGAACTTTTTATTGTATTTTTGTCACGAGAAATTATTGTATTTTTTTTTCATCCAATTGATTCAACTTAAATTTTAAACTATTTTAGTGAAAGTATGTTGAAATAATTTTTTTATATCTATGAAAATAATTTTGGGTATTGAATAAGCTTATATTCTCATTTTTTTAAAAAATAATGTAATTTAATGCTAAATATTACAAAACAAAAAAAATAATGATATTTGTTACCTCAACTCCATCCGAGAATAAATTTAATAATGTCCTAGACTTACGTCAACTCCAAAGTCCAAAGGGCTTCTTATTGGAATTTATGTTGGATATTTCCGACATTAATCCGGTCTAAAATTTAATGGATTAGATCGAACTTGGATTCGTTATATCAAATATTGACTCATGAACACCTGTATGTGTGTTCGAACAAATCCATTTCATTTATGATAAAATGAATTTGTTGCATTTTGGGAAAATATTTTTGTATGATAACTACATGACTTTATTATATTTTTCAAAAGATTACAAATTATATGCCTCAAATACTCCATATTTTTTCTCTTAAAATATAATATAATTAAACTTTTAATTTATGGTTATTTCCTCCAACCTCCCCTGAACTATGAATTTTTTATTGTATTTTTATCAATTACACAAGAAATTATTGTATTTTTGTCATACAATTGATTCAACTTAAATTTTAAATTATTTTAATGAAAGTATGTTGAAATAATTTTTTTATATCTATGAAATTTTTTGGGTATTGAATAAGCTTATATTCTCATTTTTTTAAAAAATAATATAATTTAATGCTAAATATTACAAAACAAAAAATAATGATATTTGTTACCTCAACTCCATCGTAGAATAAATTTAATGATGTCCTAGACTACATATTTTATTTGTTACATCAACTCCAAAGTCCAAAGGACTTCTTATTGGACTTTATGTTTGATATTTCCGACATTAATCCGGTCCAAAATTTAATGAATTAGATCGAACTTGGATTTGTTAGATCAAATCTTGACTCATGAACCCTCGTACGTATGTTCGAACAAATCCATTTCGTTATGATAAAATGAATTTATTGCGTTTTGGGAAAATGTTTTGGTATGATAATTACATGACTTTATTATATTTTTGAAAAGATTACAATTTATAGTCCAATGTCCTCACCACTAGACAAAGGTCGTTTAAGCAAGATCTCTAGTTTGAGTCTTGAACCTAGAAAATTTATGTTTGGAGTCTCATCAAATACGTGACTCAGAGTGATTAGTTAAGCTCGATGGTGGCCCGCTTCCAACTTGTGGGCAGTGCGCGCGCACGAGTTGAGTCGTCGGCACAAAGAAAAAAAATTACGATTTATATGCCTAAAATATTCCATTTTTTCTCTTTGTTATTGTCTATCCTCTAATTTTAATTGCATAATAAATATAATGTAAACGACTTTTAATTTATATATGATAGATAATGTGACATTTATATTTCATGCGAAATCAGGCGACGAGTTCACCATTTTTTAGGGGTGTTCACGGGTCGGGTTGAATGACTCGTGAACAAATCCGACCCAATAAAATCTGTCCATGGGGCCAAGTCGACCAAATCTGACTCAGTTTGGTTCGGGTCGGGTGGTCAAGTTATCCAACCACCAAAATTTTCTTTTTTTTAAATTTTTTCTTACTAATTTTATATTTTTTAAATATAAAAATATTATTTAATATTTATTTTAAAAGCACAAAATAAGTTTTATAACTATTTAAATATTATTTCTATATTTAAAACATTTTATTTTATTTTTTTCAAAAAATTAAAATAAACATAGGCCTAGATTTAAATAAAAAATAGAAAAAAAATTAAAAAATAAATTCAGGTCATCGGATTGGGTAGGGTCGGACCTTCACTAACCCGACCCGACCCAAACTAGGGCGGGTCGGATCGGATCATCGGGTTCACACCCCTACCATTTTTAGAGTTCGATAGCATTCAATGATTTTAACAAATACATTATATAGGTTATAGAGTATAGTTCACGTATGATTATTAAATTAATTTAAAATTTCATTATTTGTCCATAAGTGATCCTTGGAAAAAAAATCATTTTGCCGATAATTAATTTGAAAAAGTTAATTATTGGTCATTAGTAGACCCCATTGAAATGGGATTTAGAAATTAGAGAATTCAACTATTTTTTCTCTTTTTATATTTCTATGTTGAAATAATTTTTTTTATAACTATCGAATCTTTCATTTTTAATATTCACCAATCGTATCTTCATTTTTAAGAAAAAAAGATTACAAAAATCTTATCTTTTATTAACGAGAAGTTAAAGGCGGTAAGAAATTTTTTATGGTAACAACAGATGTGGACGTTACAAATATCACTAATTAATAATGATCGGAAAGCCAATAATAAAATATATAAATTTTCTTGATTTTTTCTTTTTTTTAAAAATAATTTGACCACGAAGTTGTTGGCGATTCTTCCGATGGCCTCGAGGAAATAATAATATTTTAAATTAATAAATAATAATAAAAAATAATAATAATAATAATAATAATAATAATAATAATAATAATAATAATAATAATAATAATAATAATAACGAGTACGAGGAAAAAGATGACGTGGCGAGATGGTGGGGACCGAGTTGACGCAAATGCCCCCCTTCTTTTTTTTAAGTGCCCGATTTTGTCCCCACCACCAGGCGGAGACCCCGAGACCTCCCGCGAACCGAAAGCGAATACGTCCACGTGACCAATAAAAGGAACCCCGTGATTTGACGGAAATGTCCCCTCAGCTTATGAGCCAGCGAGTGGCGAAACGGTAATTATACCCCAGACCTGCGGGGTCTTTGGGGAATCGAACCGCGACCGAATCGGCAGGGTTTCGCTCAGTATAAAATGGAGGAGGAGAGAGAATGCGGGGAGCGGATAGCATGGAAGGTATAGAATGGGAAGAGAGAGAGGAAAGAGAAAGAGAGCGATATAAAAAGGGAAGCGGACACGGCGGCTGGAGGAGGAAGGAAAGAGAATAACTAGGAAGGGAGAGAGAGAGAGAGAAGGGGAGAGAGAGAGAGAGAAAGAAGCGCTCAGCAACCCTAGAGATTTGGGAGGAGGCCGTTGCCGTTTCTACTCTGCGGATCGAGGTTAGAGGGCTTCCAGGCGGTTCTAAGATCGGGATCGAGTTGGAGGTCCGTCTCAGATTGAGTTCCGGCGTCCGGCGTTCGGCGTTCGGCGGCGACGTTTTCTCGGGTTTCGTGGCGTTTCGGTGGGGTTCGTTCCGATCTGCGCTTGCTTACCGGTGGATGCCGTTATTATATTATTATTATTATTGTTTTGCTGAAGGGGGTGGCGTTTATTTATTTATGTTTTTTTCTTGGTCGTGTTGGTTTTGGAAGGACTCGACGGAGGACGTTGAAGGCGGCGCCTGTGGTTGTTTTCCCGAGCTCCTAGATCCTTGAGGAGGCTCCGACGGCCTTCGCAAGTCTCGGAGGGGCCAAAAGTTAGAATTTTTGTGGTTCCAAGGTGATCTTCGACATTTGCCTTTCTAGTTTTGGAGGTTGAGGGGTTAGAAAAAGATCCGTGCTGCCTTTTTTTTTCTTTTTGGGAAGTCGTAAAGTTTGAATCTTTTTTTAGTTCTGAAGTCCGGTGGTGTACTTTTCTCCTTTGACTTGGTTTGGGACTTTAAAACTTTGAGCTGGAGCGCTTAGGAATTCCCGGGACAATGTCGTCTCTGAGCAGGGAACTCGTCTTCCTCATACTCCAGTTTCTGGACGAGGAGAAGTTTAAGGAGACTGTGCACAGGTGAGTTGTTTATTTTATTTCTTCTTTCATTTGCTTCAGCTGCTTGTAGATTCTGTGTTCTCATTCCTTATCCATTGTCATTGTGCTACAGGTTGGAGCAAGAATCTGGCTTTTACTTCAATATGAAGCACTTTGAGGATCAAGTTCAGGCAGGCGAGTGGGACGAAGTGGAAAGATATCTCGGCGGCTTCACAAAGGTTGAAGATAACCGCTACTCAATGAAAATCTTCTTTGAAATTAGGAAGCAGAAGTACTTGGAAGCACTTGACAGGTGGGGATTAGGATATTTCCTTTACATTTGAGCATCATGGGAAAAAATCTTGTGCAGAAGTGTAGTGCTTAGTTGCCTTTGGAGTGCAACCATTTATTTCTAAAAGACTGCTATGCTTCGCTGCAGACATGACAGGGCAAAAGCTGTTGAGATACTTGTGAAGGATCTCAAAGTTTTTTCTTCCTTTAACGAGGAACTCTTCAAAGAGATAACCCAGCTGCTTACGCTGGAAAACTTCAGGTGATCTTAAGCATTATGGATGTGATATCAGCATGGTGAGTAGCTGCTGTTGGTTACTCGTGTTATCTTACTTTCCAATTTTATGCAGGCAGAATGAGCAACTTTCTAAATACGGAGATACAAAATCAGCACGAAGTATAATGCTTATGGAACTTAAGAAGCTTATCGAAGCTAACCCATTATTTCGTGATAAGCTAGCATTTCCACCATTTAAAGCTTCCCGGTTGCGGACCTTGATAAACCAGAGGTACAATTGGCTGTATTTTTTCCCCACTCGAGATTGCCTTTTTTTCTGGTTCCTGTATTTGAATTGAACTGTGCCTTTTGTTGGTTAGATTCTTGTACAATTGTTTCTTGGTTGCTGATATCGAATGTTATGGTAATTGTTGTTATGACACTACTCTTTAGTTGTCATTCTTCTTGATTTATTGCATAAGACTTTCCGCCATAGGAAATGGATTGAAAATTTTATCCATAATACTATATTGGTGAGTTTTATGATGACAATTACTCAGATTATACTGTAATCTAAAACCATGAGGGTGGTCATATGGTTCCTTTCTTGATTCTAATTTTTTGCTTTATTTTGTGAAACTTTATATTACTATCTTAATGTTCTGATTTATGTTCTCCTCCAGCCTGAATTGGCAGCATCAGCTTTGCAAGAACCCACGATCCAATCCTGATATCAAAACGCTGTTTACCGATCACTCTTGTGCTGCACCTGCTAATGGAGCTCGTGCATCTACCCCAGCAAATGGTCCACTTGTTGGGCCTATTCCCAAATCTGGGGCGTTCCCTCCAATGGGTGCTCATAGTGTAGGTGTATGTTTTAGCCATTTTTCATGTTCAATCTCATTGTTTCTAGTCATTAACTTTTGATGACCTCCAACCAGCCGTTTCAGTCAGTTGTTTCTCCTCCTGGAATTGCTGGTTGGATGATAAATGGTAGCCCATCATTGCCACATGCTCCTATGACTCAAGGGCCTCCAGGTTTGGTCCAGCCTCCAAATACAGGTGCACTTCCTTGAAATGCATGGATTCATCTGTGACTCAGTTTCCTTCAATATCATTCATATCTATTTTACTTCATGTTTTCTATTTTCTTAGCTCCATTCCTCAAGCATCCACGAACTCCAACAAGTGCCCCTGGAATTGATTATCAAACTTCAGATTCTGAACATTTGTTGAAGAGGATGCGAACAGGCCAGCCAGATGAGGTACAATGTGAATTCTCACATGCAAGAAAAAGGGATGTTGATGCTCTCACACACTTAATGAATAATAATTTATATAGTTTGCGTTTTTTAAACTCCAAGGACATGCCATAATCTGTATTTTTTTCTGAGGAAGAAAGGATGAGTGTCAATTGTGACACCATCCATGCATATATTACTATTAGAAGTTAAACGTACAAGTGTGGGCTCTACAAGGCCATAATCAGTAATGTTGTTTGTTTAGGTGTCATTTTCTGGTGTGAGTCATCCCCCCAACATTTACTCCCAAGACGACATTCCCAAAACTGTGGTCAGGATGCTAAATCAAGGTTCTAGTGTGATGAGCTTGGATTTCCACCCTTTGCATCAGACAATTCTTCTAGGTAGCTTTCAGGGACATTCAATCACATTGGAATTCTCATATTTTTTCTTTGAGGGGTGGAATTCTTATATTTATTTAGTTCACGCCTGCAATCTTGATTTTGTATTGTAGTTGGGACGAATGTTGGTGAAGTTGGGATTTGGGAAGTTGGATCTCGAGAAAGGATAGCACATAGGCCATTTAAAGTTTGGGACATAGGATCTTCTACTTTGCCCTTTCAGGTATTTTTCAACCCAAAGTTTATTTATTAGTTTCATTTATCATATTCTTTTGACAATCTTTTGAGCTTGTTTTTTAGTTTCATTATTCAGTTTTGTTCATTTTTCAGGCAGCTCTGATCAAAGATGCCACTATATCTGTTAATCGATGTTTATGGTGTCCTGATGGATCAATTCTTGGTTAGCTCAAAACAAAATAACTTTATGATGCTCCTACTCATTCCCTGATGTTAATTCCACTTTCATTCTTGTAGGTGTTGCGTTCTCCAAGCATCTTGTGCAAACATATGGTTTTAGTTTGAATGGAGAGTTGAGACAACAGTTGGAAGTAAGCTAAATGTTAAAGTTTAATCCAAAAATCATACAGGGGTGTGACTATTTATCTTTATGCAGATTGATGCTCATGTTGGTGGTGTTAATGATATTGCCTTCTCACATCCTAACAAGAGTTTATCCATAATTACTTGTGGTGATGATAAAACAATTAAGGTGAACATTGGACTACTTCAATGGATCTCATACACTGAAAAAAGAATGACATTCCCTGAACACTTCCTTTACATGAATGACAGGTATGGGATGCCACAACAGGGCAGAAGCAGTACACATTTGAAGGCCATGAAGCCCCTGTGTTTTCTGTCTGCCCTCACTATAAGGAATCTATCCAGGTTAGTTTTGCACCTGAAATAACCATTCCTTTTCTTTACTTTTCTTTGGGATAAATGTGGTACCTGATTCTTGTAATTGTCACCTGGAAATGGTTTAATTCATTATTGCAATCCACAATGTTCATTTGTTGTTCTCGCTCTGTCAGTTTATTTTCTCCACAGCTATGGATGGCAAGATCAAGGCCTGGCTGTATGATTGCCTTGGATCTAGAGTTGATTATGATGCTCCTGGTCAGTGGTGCACAACAATGTCTTACAGTGCAGATGGAACAAGGTGAAATACCTGTCATAAAATGTTTCTTTGTCTAAATTTGTCTTTTTGAACTCCGCCTATGTTTTATAGCCGGTCCCAAGCCCGGATAAAGGAGGAGGGTTATGTTAGGCCCCGACAGCCAGCGTAAAATCCTGTCGAATCTTATGAACATGGATCAACGAAGAGCGGAATGACGTCGTATGATCCATGTAGCCGACCCCACCTAGTGGGATAAGGCTTTGTTGTTGTTGTTGTCGTCGTCGTCTTTCGGTGTCTTGGTGATATTTGGATTAGATATCTTGGTATCTTTGATCCTTGTGCATTGTTTTAGCAATTTCTTGGGTTCTAATTTTGTTACTGTTCAGATTCTTGATATAAGTCTAAATCTCTGTGCTCAATTTAAGTGCATTAACATTTTATGACTTGCAGGCTCTTCTCTTGTGGGACCAGTAAGGAAGGTGAATCACATCTGGTTGAGTGGAATGAGACAGAGGGCTCCATTAAAAGGACATATTCTGGTTTTAAGAAACGTTCATCAGGTGTTATTCAATTTGACACAACCAGAAACCGTTTCTTGGCTGCTGGAGATGAATTCATGATTAAATTTTGGGATATGGATAATGTTAATATACTGACCACTACTGATGCAGATGGTGGCCTTCTGGTGAGTAGTTCATTGGTGAAAGCTCCCTTTAAGATCATTTTGATAGAAAGGTGTAGCTGTTGACACTCTTACCTCTATCTTGCAGGTGAGTCCTCGGCTGAGATTCAACCGCGAGGGTTCGTTGCTTGCAGTTACAACTAGCGACAATGGAATTAAAGTTCTAGCAAATAGTGATGGACAACGATTGATAAGGATGCTTGAGAGCAGGGCTTTTGAGGCGCCTCGTGGTGTTTCACAACAAATTAGTTCAAATGTTAAGGTATACATACTATTGCCAATTAGGTTTAGTGGAAATTTTTTATTCATTGGATAATATTATTTATGTATAGAACAACTTACTGTTGGCGTAGGAATTGTCTTTGCTAGTTCGTTAAGTTACTATCATTAGGATGCAGCTTGCGGGACTTTCTCCATAAAGAAAATGCACACTGGGAGATAGCATGGTTGAATCAATATCTGAAGAGAATGCATACTCTTGGCGATAACATACATCTGTCATCTGACCACCTTCTAAAAAAAACACACATGCACACACACACGTCTGACCACTTAAACGATATGAAGTGTTCATTTAATGACTCATGTTCTCGAATAGTGCTATTTAACAGTGTTAATTTAATGATTCATGTTAACTAGCAGTATTTAACGTTCAGTCATGATAAATTAACATTAACTGTGTTGCTAGAATCCTACAGCTACTTTATTTACAGAACTTATGTTTTTCAGTGATCAGACTACTTGGGAAAGTATAATTGCTTATTTACCATGGTTTAAATGCATATGGATTATTTGTTTGATCAATTCAAATTCCTGCATATGGTAAGCTAACTTTAATGTGACACAAGACATAATTATGATAGTAGATTTATAAGAGTTCACTTGAATATATTATAAACAAACTACTTGATCTAAGTTCAAGAACAAACTTGAATGCTTTATTTTCCAGTTCTTTAGTATCCTGAGAAAAGAATTATCTAGCATAATATAAAAAAATGCGTCAATCAAATAAGTTAAATTCCTGCTCTCTAACCTTTTAATACCTTATTGCACAGCCACCTATCATTAATGCACTAGGAGTTTCTAGTGTATCAAGCCCAATAACAGCGACTTCTGAGAGACCAGATCGCATCTTGCCTGCAATTTCAATGAATAGCTTGGTGAGCTAGTCCTCTGCTTATTTCTAGTGTAGTCTGCTTATTTCGGCTCTAAAAAAAGAATGTAGTCTGCTTATTTTGAATATGAAATGGCATACATTGATAGTTGATATTAAAATGTATTTGGTCAAAAAATGTAGACTGCTATGGATAGCAAGACAGTAGATGTTAAACCAAGGATTTTGGAAGATGCTGAAAAGATCAAAACTTGGAAATTAGCTGACATCATTGACTCTGCTGGTCTCAAAGTGTTACGGTTGCCAGACTCCATGACAACAACATGCAAGGTATTTGGTTTTCAACTTTCGAGAAAATCAACTGAGAATATCCACTCTACTAAATAAAATATACTTAGAGAGCAGTCATTGTTTTTTTGTTTTAAATTATATTCAGAATGGAATTTCCACAATTCTATTTCTCAATTTCTGCAAATGACAATGAAAGAAACTTGACAAAACATTGAGTTTCTCTTATTTTTCTTAGTAGTAGCATATTTAATCAATTGGTTCTATGGGGAAGCCTCTTTATAATTTTATAATCCATGCTTATTGTTAGTCTAATCTTTCCACATCGTGATTACCAGAAAGCTTGTTGGAAACTTTATAACCATATAACACGATAAAATGTCACTCCGAATCCTATCCCAACTCATGAGTTCGGCTCATTTGCATTTGGGGCTTCTGATGTACTTATTACCTGTTGGTTTATTGTCATTTTTTTTACTATTCCTTCTTTTTATGACTCTGAAACTACATGATCATCAATGGTTGCAGGTTGTGCGACTGTTATATACCAATTCTGGGGTAGCACTATTGGCTCTTGGATCTAACGCCATTCATAAGCTATGGAAATGGTCTCGAAATGAAAGAAATCCATCTGGCAAGGTCTGGAAGCAATATTTTGGAGCATTGTTTGTTTTTGACAACCATTTTCCTGATGCCCTCTCTTGTTTGTTTAGTCAACTGCATGTGTCGCTCCTCAACTGTGGCAGCCATCAAATGGTATCCCTATGACAAATGACACAAGCGACAGCAATCCAGAAGAAGCAAATGCATGTATTGCATTATCAAAGAATGATTCTTATGTTATGTCAGCATCTGGTGGAAAGGTTTCATTATTTAACATGATGACATTCAAGGTAGGCCAAACACTTTTATCCAATGCGCATGCGTCCAGCGCTGCTAGTTAAAATGGTGGTTATCTATTATTTCCTGGAATGTTTTTCCTTTAAATTAATTTGTACGTATATTTTGTAGGTGATGACAACCTTCATGACTCCATCTCCGGCTGCGACATTCTTGGCATTCCATCCACAGGACAACAATATAGTTGCTGTTGGAATGGAAGATTCTACTATTCAAATATATAATGTCCGAGTAGATGATGTGAGCAGTCTTTTCTGTTCAATTATGTAAAAGACTTTACTTTGATATTTGGTCATACAAGTTGAAATTGTGTACCATTTCATGTCTCTGCACTATTTGATCTTGTGACATACAATATCTATTTCTGGCAGGTTAAAATCAAGCTAAAAGGTCACCAGAAGAAGATTACTGGCCTTGCATTCTCACAATCATTAAATGTGCTTGTTTCTTCAGGAGCAGATGCACAGGTACGCACGATATAAGAAGACTGATTGTGAAGCATTGCATGTGAATCTTTGTACCTGCAGTATTGTCAATCATTGAACTGAATGATCAGGATAAGAATACTGTTGTTTCATTTTAAAGTTAATGAATGATAATTCTTGCTAGTTTATTTTTACTCTTGCTTTTTTCTGTCCAGCTTTAGTCAGTTTGTATTGCATTTTAGCTTTCAATACATCTGATCCTATGCTTGCTAAAAAAATACCATGCTCTCCTATAATGATTTCAATTTGTTCCAATTCGTATCAGTATCTTAGGTGTGTGAATGATGTATGCTGGTTCTGTCTTAACAAATAGATCAATTCAGCTCTAAATTCATTCGATATAAAAAATATTAAGATTCCCTCGAGATATAAGGAACAAAAAAAAATCCAAGATTGAACCTAGATTCATTTGATGTTACCCCTAAAAGAAGTTCCATTTGATGTTTACACAGCAGCAGTATTTTTTCTTGTTAATATTCTGAAGTTAATATGTGCAGTTATGCATGTGGAGCATTGATGGGTGGGAAAAGAAAAAGTCACGATTGATCCAGGTACCAGCTAACCGTGCAGGTCCGATAGTTGGCGATACCAAAGTTCAGTTTCACAATGATCAGACACATCTTCTGGTTGTTCATGAAAGCCAACTGGCAATCTATGACAGCAAGCTTGAATGTTCTCGTGCGGTTAGCTCTTAAACTCTTGGGCAGTAATGTAAATCTTGTGAAAGGTTTATAAATGTGAAGCATATATCAGGCCATACTTTGTGGTCCATCTTTGTGTTTTATCTTTTATCTTGTTATTTCACTTTTGATCTTTTGGAAAGTCTTTCATTAGTATTCTATATGAATCTTTATTAAGATTTATTATTTCTATCTAATAAATATTTTTTTGAACTAAGAATTTATTACCATTTTAAAACCCCCAAGAATCAAGATGTCATCACCTCTTAGAAATTATGTGACTGTAGTATACCATTCTGAACAATGAACATTCTTGACTCATGATCAGTTTCTTGCCTGGGATTCTAAATGATGCATTTGTCTATCATCTTATGCTTGATATTTTGACTCAACGAGTTCATTCTTCCCTGAAGCAGTGGTCTCCTAGGGATGCACTTCCTGCACCAATTTCCAGTGCCATATACTCTTGTGATGGTCTGTTGGTGTATGCTGGGTTTTGTGATGGTGCTGTTGGAGTATTTGATGCTGACAGCCTTAGGCTTCGTTGTCGAATAGCACCCACTGCGTATATATCTTCAGTCATTCCCAGGTATGCTATTTTCATAAAGTCTAGCATGAAACTTTCCTGACTTTTGTGTATTTATGGAACTTCCTTCATACTAATTTTTGTCTTGTATCATCTTAAGTATGCAATTACCAATTAGCAGGCAACTCTTGGCATAAGGTTTAAGTTGGGTACTTCAATGTTATGGATGTCCCAAGTTTAAAGCTGCAAATGCAGCATGTGTGAAACGATGCCCTGTGTCATGTACTTACATCCCATAGTAGAGAGTGAGTTTAGGAATGCCTTCGTTAGTGGTGCTTTATTCTTTAAGCAATTTGGATGAAAAATGGAGTCCATGGTGTATGACCCTAAGTTGTTTTCCAAGATAATTCTTTCGAGGAGAGTTTTCCAAGGTAATTGTGGGTGTGCATTTCCAAAAGATTTATGATCGAGTACATCATGCGAAGACCATCTCAAACTTCACTCTTTATGAATCATTAGCAGTTGCCACCCTTTTGTGTCTGCTGACGAAATCCGTTTGGTAATTGTGTCAAATTTTGTACCTTACAAGTTAACCATCTCTTTTCAAAGTTGATATTTATATTATAGCTTTTTTCCCAGTTGCACGACTTTTCTTTGTTGTACATCAAACTTAAGTTGATATTGATGAATAATTCCTGTGTGTTACTCCAGTCCTGGAGCTGCCTATCCCACAGTGATTGCTGCGCACCCATCTGAGCCCAATCAAATAGCTCTTGGGATGAGCGATGGTGCAGTTCACGTGGTGGAACCATCAGATGCTGATCAGAAATGGGGGACAGCGGTTCCTCAGGACAATGGATCTCTGCCACCAATCTCGTCCAGTTCTGCCTTGTCTAACAATCAAGCCGCAGAACTCCCTCAAAGGTGACTGTTAATTTGGAGAGTCAGATGTAGGTAGTGGGTGATGGTTCACTAGGATAATGCTCTAATCAAATTCTCTACCAGTTGGCACAGGTTATTTCTTTTTTTTTGTTTCTGGTTAACCTGCTGTCACTTTGTAAAGCTCCTCAATCTATTTCGTTCCTTAAATTATTTTAGAAATGGTCGGGAGATTGGGATGTAAATTTATGGTTATGCATGGCGGAAACATATTATCTAATCTTTAGCTTCTTTTCGTTACAGTTGTAGCTCTGATCTCAAGAGCTATCAAATATTCTTTCAAGTTGTGTTAGGTTAAGCAAGATCCTTGAGAAGTTTGTTATTGTAGACATACTTTTCTTCAACTTTGAATGCCTTGCCACCTTTCTTCAAACTTTTCTCATCTTTTAAGTTTATTTCCATAAACTTCCCCTTAATTATAACGATTTTTACATTTAATTCGAAATTATGAACTTATTTTTTTGGATCCTTATATTATCATGATTTTTTTATTTTAGTTCTTATTTTTACTTTTTTACATTTATGAAAGGATTAAATTACACGTTCATCCAGATAAATATGAAATAATAAATATAAAAAAAATTGGAAGGATTAAAATGGTAAAAAAAATTGTCATTTATGAAAAATATTAAATTACCCTCTCATCATTTTTTTCATTTTTTATATTTATTATTTGATGTGTTACGAAGAAAAAAAGAATTTAGTTTTTTCATAAATGAACAAAATTAAAAGTAACTAAAAAGTTGATGAAAGGATTAAAGTAAAAAAAATATGATAATTTAGAGATAAAAAATAAGTTTGAGATTAAATGTGAAAAATTATAATAATTTAGACGAGATTTACGAAAGTAATTTTATCTTTTATTCCTTGTCACCTTTATAGGGTGAAAGAAGAACAGATCTCTTGCGGATTGTTTTTTTAAGACTGAACTTTGACTTGGCCTGGAGCTCGCTGCAGATCTTTGTGTCAGCAAGCTCCGATCAGGGGAGTTAACTGCAATAGCAAATGACTGAAGCTGCACTTTGTTTGTTTTAGATTGCATTATTTGATTTCTGTACGATTGGTTTTATTATCCTCTCAAAAAAAAAAGTTCTTTCCTCTAAAAAAAATATTGGCTTCATTATATAAGTTGTTAGGTTTTAAATTCTATTTTCGACAACGTTAAGTTTTCTGTGACATTTCTGATAATTTAAGAAGTTTAATGAGTTTGATTAGTTCGGATTTAAAATTTTAATTAGGTTGTAGCTGCAAAAGTAATCCAAGGTGAATTATGTTCACTTACATAATCCATATCCCTCTGATTATATTTTTAAGTCTTTCTTTATTTTTCACGAATGGAGAAACATTTATCATTCAAATACACGCGCGTAGAGATGAGTACACTGCATATGTATAATTTCTTAAAACTCAGATTGTTAATAATTTTGTCTAATACATGATAATACAAATTTTGAACTAAAATTGCAAGTAATTTTGGTTTAAGAAAATGCACAGTATATATATTTCTTCTATGTTCTGCATAATAATAATAATAATAATAATAATAATAATAATAATAATAATAATAATAATAATAATAATAATAATAATAATAATAATAGAGGTTAGGTAGTATGTAATCAATTTTGTACAATCAATATCGTTAGATAATATAGTTGAGATTCAATCTCTATTTAAATTTAATATTAAGTTATTAAATTTAATCTCAATCATGTAATCATCATTAGATGCATATTGCTTGTATAATTTTTTGTTGCATATTATTTAATAATAGTGAAAATGGGCTGATTTATATATGACCTGAACTTTAATTTGTTGGATAAGAAATAAGTAGCTTTAAAATATTCTTTTTCGAGCAAGCGCAAACTTAGAATTCTTAGCCTCATATTATTTTTTTCCAAAAAAGATTCTAGATGGTAAATTCATTAAATATGTGAAAAGTTTTCATATTGATAAATATATATAATATAATATAATATAACGGACTGCAACTTTTTCTTAAAAAAAAACTCATTATTAACTTCGTTGTTCAGAAATGCAAAATATTGATATCTATTTTATATTATTTATTATAATTAGTTTTTCATATATAATATACTTGAAAATAATAACTGTTCTCAAATAAAAGATTCACAATTATGATAGTTTTCCTATTCGTTTTATATTTTTTAGGTTCAAACAATATAACATTCAATTATTCTGATAAACTTATCATACAATATTTTTTTTATCTGAAAACATATTAAGGCGCTAAATTTTAGAAAGAAAATGAATTCGTTGTAGCAAAAAAAAGGTTGAAACTTTGAACCACATCTAATGAAAATTTAAAAATTGATTATTATTTATGCAACAAATTAGAATCTAGATCATATTTATTGTCACTATATTTTATCTCATAAAGATAAAAATATACCCAACTCATATCATAAAATAATAATGATTTTTGGTGTGGTAATCGTGATACTTTTTTAAAAAGTAATATAAAGTTTTAAGATTTTTTTTGCTCTTTAAAGAAATGAGCTTTTCATGTGGGTAGAAAAAAAAAAACTAGCGCTTTTTTCATAAAAAATAGAGCCTTTTTTCGGTGATAAAAAAATAGAGCCTTCTTTTTTCGGTAAACTTTTTTTTTTTACCGAAAAAAATAGAGCCTTTTAAAGCGCATTAGAGAACGAGGTCGTCGTTTTGGTGGCAATGCGATTCCACGGCGTTTTGCGTCGAGCGGCGGCACTCCAAGTCGATTCGACCGTTCCGAGGCGATTCTTCGCTTCCTCCTCTCAGTCGATTCCACTCCCCCCTTCCCTGGACTCCACGGATCTCCAAAGCCATCCAGAGGCCAACGAGGTCGTCGTTTTGGTGGCAATGCGATCCCACGGCCTTCTGCGTCGAGCCGCGGCACTCCAAGTCGATTCGACCGTCCCGAGGCGCTTCTTCGCTTCCTCTTCTCAATCGATTCCACTCCCTCCTTCCCTGGACTCCACGGATCTCCAAAGCCATTCAGAGGCCGCCCCCGACGCCGCCTTGACATTCGAATCTCCTCCACCTCGTTCTCCTCCCCCCGCCGAGACGCTTGCGTCGAGAGTAGAGAGTCTCCGGAGAGGCGAGTCCGTCGCCGTAGCGTTCCAGAGCTGGATGGGCGAAGGAATCGCGATTCACCGCGGGGACATCTTTCACGCCATCAACCGCCTCCGCAAGCTCAAGATGAACAAGCGCGCCCTAGAGGTGAGACCAACCCTCGATTGAAAGAACCCTTTTTTTGGACATCTCTTAGCAGCAAACTAAAATGTGTATCTGTTTTCCAACATCAGGAACCTCTTTCTGTTCAAATGTTTTGCAATGCGGACTTTTGATGATGGAATATATAGAAAAAGATTTGTTTTTTGTTGGAAGCATATAACTTATGACTTGTTTTCTTGCATAAGGTACTTATTTTTGCCCAAGTATTCGATTTTTGAGATGGGATTGGTGATGGATTAGGGTAGTTGAGCTGTTGCTCAGCTGTTTTATTCTCTTTTTACCTTTCTTTTTCTTTTGTTTGATTTGTAAAATCTCTGAGATCATTTGACTACAATGTTGTAGTTATTACATGTAACTTGTCCTGATTCAAGTGATACAAGAAGCTTCAAATATGAAATTATAAAATTATGAGCAAAGGATACTATGTTAGTATTATCATGGGATGCTTGTTTTTTATTTTCTTAATGACCCAAAAAATGTAGAAAATTCCTGATTTATCCTCTACCTGCTCCTAGTATGATCACGCAGTTATTTTCATGTAAGTAAGGTGTTACAACATGCAACCAGCAATTTTTTATCTCATTATGTCGCTTAAAACAAGAAGAAAACATAACTAATGTACTGAATTGATATTTTCTTTTCTTTCAAACTAGGTCATGGAGTGGGTGATTAGAGAGAGGCCTTATAAGTTGAAGGAACTCGATTATTCTTTTCTGTTGGAGTTCACGACCAAACTTCATGGCATTTCATCTGGTGAAAGTTTGTTTCTCCGTATCCCACATGAATATCAGAATGAGTTACTGTATAACAACCTAGTCATGTCCTGCTTAGATAAGGGTCTAATCAGGCTTTCTCTTGCATACATGAGAAAGATGAGAGAGTTAGGTTTCCCCATCTCCCCATATGTTTACAATCGCCTAATACTTCTGCATTCCTCCTCTGGTCGCAAGAAAAGTATACCTAAAATTCTCATTCAAATGAAGGCTGATGGAGTGGCCCCACATGTGTCGACATATAACATTCTACTGAAAATAGAAGCTGATGAACATAACATAGAAGGCTTGTCAAAGGTATTCAAAGATATGAAACGCTTGAATATTCAACCAAATGAGATCACTTATGGCATCTTAGCTCTTGCGCATGCCATCGCAAGGCTATTTACAGTTTCTGAGACATATGTAGAAGCCATCGAAAGGTCAAAAGTTGGTGATAACTGGTCTACACTTGACATTCTACTCATCTTATATGGTTACTTGGGGAAAAAGAAGGATCTAGAAAGAACTTGGAGTCTTGTGGAAGAACTTCCTCATGTTAGATCTAAAAGTTTTTTGCTTGCAATTGAAGCATTTGGAAGGATTGGATGCATCGATAGAGCTGAGCAAATATGGTCAGAGTTGAAAAGTGGCAGAAAGACCAAACTTACAAAGCATTTTAACTCAATTCTTTCAGCATATTGCAGGAACGGTCTTGTAGTTAAAGCGTCTGAGGTTTTCAGACAAATGGAAGTAAATGGATGCAAACCAAATGCTATAACATTTCGCCACCTGGCACTGGGCTGTCTGAAAGCTGGTCTAGTAAAGGAAGCTTTGAAGACTATGAAATTGGGGAAAGAGGAGGTTGTGGGTTTCAAGGTACGAAGATCCACACCATGGTTGGAAACTACTCATATGATGCTTGAAGTCTTTGCTAAGATGGGCGATTTGGAAAATGCTAAGCAGTTGTTTGAGGAATTCAAGGAAACAAAGTATTCCCGATATACCTTTGTACATAACACGTTGCTAAGAGCATACACGAAGGCAAAAGTTTATGATCCAGAAATATTAACAAAGATGATATTAGCAGGGGCTAGGCCTGATGCTGAAACATACAGCCTTCATAGATTCATAGAACAGTTTAAGGAGTAATATGCTTGTATGACAAACTGCAACAGACGGATCAGGTCATGGCTGGAGAATTATCATAAAAGCATTCAAGATATTTGATTGGCACCTTTTTCTGTCATCTACAGGGATTTTCCAATGCATTTGTTAGAGGGCTCAACTTAAAGTATTTTTCAAATCAGGGACATGGTAGATAAAGTATGCTACCAGATAAAATGGCACCTTTTTTTTTTTTGTTTTTTGAGGGATATGAAATTTCAACTGTCTGTTTATAATAAATCCCTCAATAGAAAAAATCCCTCAATAGAAAATGGCACCCTATTGATACTTTTTTTTCGTTTCTTGAGGGATACGAAATTAAGGTGAACATTGGACTACTTCAATGCATCTCATACACTGAAAAAAGAATGACATTCCCTGAACACTTCCTTTACATGAATGACAAGTATGGGATGCCACAACAGGGCAGAAGCAGTACACTTTTGAAGGCCATGAAGCCCGTGTGTTTTCTGTCTGCCCTCACTATAAGGAATCTATCCAGGTTAGTTTTGCACCTGAGATAACCATTCTTTTTCTTTATTTTTTTTGGGGATTAATGTGGTAATTGTCACCTGGAAATGGTTTAACTCATTGTGCAATCCACAATGTTCATTTGTTGTTGTCGCTCTGTCAGTTTATTTTCTCCACAGCTATGGATGGCAAGATCAAGGCCTGGCTGTATGATTGCCTTGGATCTGGAGTTGATTATGATGCTCCTGGTCAGTGGTGCACAACAATGTCTTACAGTGCAGATGGAACAAGGTGAAATACCTGTCATAAAATGTTTCTTTGTCTTTCGGTGTCTGGTGATATTTGGATTAGATATCTTGGTATCTTTGATCCTTGTGCATTGTTTTAGCAATTTCTTGTTTCTATTACTCTTCAGATTCTTGATATAAGTCTAAATCTCTGTGCTCAATTTAAGTGCATTAACATTTTATGACTTGCAGGCTCTTCTCTTGTGGGACCAGTAAGGAAGGCGAATCACATCTGGTTGAGTGGAATGAGACAGAGGGCTCCATTAAAAGGACATATTCTGGTTTTAAGAAACGTTCATCAGGTGTTATTCAATTTGACACAACCAGAAACCGTTTCTTGGCTGCTGGATATGAATTCATGATTAAATTTTGGGATATGGATAATGTTAATATACTGACCACTGCTGATGCAGATGGTGGCCTTCTGGTGAGAAGTTCATTGGTGAAAGCTCCCTTTAAGATCATTTTGATAGAAAGGTGTAGCTGTTGACACTCTTACCTCTATCTTGCAGGTGAGTCTTCGGCTGAGATTCAACCGCTTACATCTAGCGACAATGGAATTAAAGTTCTAGCAAATAGTGATGGACAGCGATTCATAAGGATGCTTGAGAGCAGGGCTTTTGAGGCACCTCGTGGTGTTTCACAACAAATTAGTTCAAATGTTAAGGTATACATACTATTGCCAATTAGGTTTAGTGGAAATTTTTTATTCATTGGATAATATTATTTATGTATAGAACTACTTACTGTAGGCGTAGGAATTGTCTTTGTTAGTTCGTTAAGTTACTATCATTAGGATGCAGCTTGCGGGACTTTCTCCATAAAGAAAATGCACACTGGGAGATTGCATGGTTGAATCAATACTGAAGAGAATGCATACTCTTGGCGATAACATACATTTGTCATTATACTTGTACATTTCCACATCATAGTTATACATATTCATGGATGACACCCTAACTTGGTGCTCATCCTTCTCCTCAAAAAAAAAAAAAGAAAATACATCTGTCATCTGACCACCTTCTCAAAAAAACACACATGCACACACACACGTCTGACCACTTAAACGATATGAAGTGTTCATTTAATGACTCATGTTCTCGAGTAGTGCTATTTAACCGTGTTAATTTAACGATTCATGTTAACTAGCAGTATTTAACGTTCAGTCATGATAAATTAACATTAACTGTGTTGCTAGAATCCTACAGCTACTTTATTTACAGAACTTATGTTCTTTCAGTGATCAGACTACTTGGAAAAGTATAATTGCTTATTTAGCATGGTTTAAATGCATATGGATTATTTGTTTGTTCAATTCAAATTCCTGCAATGGTAAGCTAACTTTAATGTGACACAAGACATAATTATGATAGTAGATTTATAAGAGATCACTTGAATATATGATAAACAAACTACTTGATCGAAGTTTTTTGGTCATACAAATTGACATTGTGTACCATTTCACGTCTCTGCACTATTTGACCTTGTGACATACAATATCTATTTCTGGCAGGTTAAAATCAAGCTCAAAGGTCACCAGAAGAAGATTACTGACCTTGCATTTTCACAATCATTAAATATGCTTGTTTCTTCAGGAGCAGATGCACAGGTACACACGATACAAGAAGGCTGATTGTGAAGCATTGCACGAATGAAACTTCGTACCTGCAGTATTGTCAAATCATTGAACTGAATGATCAAGATACATACTTTATAAGAAGAATGATCTTTTGTATGATCCTAAGTTGTTTTCCAAGGTAATTCTTTCGAGGAGAGTTTTCCAAGGTAATTGTGGGTGTGCATTTCCAAAAGATTTATGATCGAGTACATCATGCGAAGGCCATCTCAAACTTCTCTCTTTATGAATCATTAGCAGTTGCCACCCTTTTGTGTCTGCTGAGGAAATCCGTTTGGTAATTGTGTCAAATTTTGTACTTTACAAGTTAACCTTCTTTTTTCAAAGTTGATGATATTTATATTATAGCTTTTTCCCAGTTACATGACTTTTCTTTGTTGTAGATCAAACTTAAGTTGATATTGATGAATAATTTTCCTGTGTTACTCCAGTCCTGGAGCTGCCTATCCCACAGTGATTGCTGCGCACCCATCTGAGCCCAATCAAATAGCTCTTGGGATGAGTGATGGTGCAGTTCACATGGTGGAGCCATCAGATGCTGATCCGAAATGGGGGACAGCGGCTCCTCAGGACTCCTTTCTTTAGCTTCTTTTCGTTATGATCTCAAGAGCTACCAAATATTCTTTCAAGATCCTTGAGAAGTTTGCTATTGTAGGCAAACTTTTCTTCAACTTTGAATGCCTTGCCACCTTTCTTCAAACTTTTCTCATATTTTATTCCTTGTCAGCTTTATATGGTAAAAAAAGGTGCCACATAATTATAGGCATGTCTTTTTAAGACTGAACAGTTCTCTTGCAGATTGTTGTTTTTTTAAGACTGAACTTTGACTTGGCCTGGAGCTCGCTGCAGATCTTTGTATTAGCAAGCTCCGACATGTTCCCGCCATCTCCAATATTTATAGGCACATCATGTCGGTGCCAAAAACTTCCACAGCCACACATTCTTTTTTATTTTATACAATTGTCTAGAATATGCATTTGCTAGATTCTTCTAGTATGTCGGTGCTGATCTTCAACATGATAAGAATATTATATGTCATACATGATACATCACTTGAGCTTATCAAGTCAAATCGTTTGTGCTTGGCATCATGCCCTCCAAAGTCTTTAGTGTAATAAAGACAAAGCTCACAGCCAGACTTGGCAAACATACAGCTACTGCATGGATGTCTAATGAATCCGATAAGTTCAAGGAGCCATCAGGGGAATCATCCCCAAACATCATAGCCTGGGAGAGGAAAAAAACGATAACTATGTGACCTACAACTCTTTGCAGTTATATTTCAAGATAATTTGAACATTCAGTTGACACCCACACAAGGAGGTTTGCAGTACTGTTAATTAGCTCGGTCAAAGTTCTGGGTCCATTTCCAACTTTTCTTCACTCTTCTTCCTATTTTTTCTGCTCTCTTCTCCGTCCCACTTTCTGGGGTTTGGGTGAGAAGAAAGGGGAAAAGAGCTCATCTTTGGTGTCTATGGCGAAGGTTTTATCGGAAAGGTGCCTCCTTGCACCGTCCGGAGTCCGCTTGTCGATGGTTTCTTGCAAGAGGGGCAATTCTTCGTTGGAATATAAGACAAAAGGATGGAATAGAAGTTATAAATATTTGATCATCTAATCAAACGTATTTTAGTTAATGATAAACTCAAATGATATACATAGATTAAGTAAATATATCGATGACATAATATGCTTTGGTTAAATAGAGTAATGGACACTACAAGAATTTTGCGATGGAGATATTCGTCGCAAAATCTTCGAAATCCATGTGAGCCTTTCAGAATTTTCGACGGGTACAATTCGTCGAAGGTTCCGACAGAAAGATTGACCTTCGTCCGTCGCAAATTAAGAAGGAATGTCTTCCTTAAAAGCTTCAGCCGTCGGAAGCTTCTAGTCACATTGTCGAAATCGGAGGAGGGAGGGTTTGACCCGTCGCAGGTTTCGACGGATTGTCCCGTCGGTGGTTCCGACGAGAGCTCCCTCATCGGCACTGTCACCCGTCAAAGGCTTCGACTAGCGTGCCCCTTCGAGACTAACAAATGGGCCAAGTGCACGCACCAGTCATACTAGTATTGATCATGCTTCGGTCTATATCATTGGCCTAGCTCATTTTGAAGCTGGATTGTATCATTTAGGCTTGGGTTATTTCCTTTAACACCCCTCAATTATAAATTTTTTTCACAACTAAACCTAAACTATAAGCTTACAAATTTTAGTTCTCAAATTTGACACTTAGGTCCTTCTGTTAAATTTTAAATAAATTTTATTTAAATTTAATTATGAAATGTCCTTTCTACCCTTACGTTCATACTACAAAAAATATTTTAAAGTAAAAAATAATCAATACAAGTAAAAGTAATAATTGATAATAATATTTTTATACAATATTATATTTATGTCAATATTTTTAATTTTTTAAATATTTTTCATGTTAAAAATAAAGGGGTAAAAATGACATTCACATTTATTAGAAAAAGAAGTTTAATAAATTTTAGATTAAATTTAACATTAGGAGCTGTGTTAAATTTAGATAAGTTCGGGAACTAAATGTTGTAAATTTATAATTTAAGATTAGATGCGGAAAAAGTTATAGTTCAGAATGATGTTAAAGAAAATAACCCATAAATTTTGAATTGGCCGGTCATATTATTTGGATGTAGGGATGACAATATCCCCGCCCCCTATGGGACCTCGAACTCGGGGAATTTTTCTCTCATGGGTCGGGGATGGGGGAAAATTATTCCCGAACCCTCTTTCGGGGATCGTCCGCGGGCCCTGAATCCCTGCACCCTAAAGAACAAATGAGTACAAAAATAGTTCCGCATTGATAGTAGTAGCAAAGTGAGAGTAAATAGACAAGTATAAATGGAGGAGACTAATTGATCAATATGAATGTTTATGGAGAAAGTTCTATCTTTGGATATTTTTTAAATTTATAATAATATTTTTTATCAAATTATCTCTTAGTAAAAAAAAATTAATAAAAATTTTGGCTGAACAAAAAATGCGGTTCAACCCAGTTTTTCTCGGTTTTGGCCGATTTTAACCGATTTTGACCGGTTCGATTCGGATTAAACCGATCCAAACTAAGGTCTGACTTTTGAACTTAGGGTGACGACAACGGCGGAGGACGAGTAGAAAAGGGTTACTAGGAGAGGGTCGTAAGGTTCGAAGAATTGGGGTCCCCGCGGGGCCCTGAACCTCCGCGGGAATCGGGAAGAGGGATAAAATTCCCCCGGACCGAAAATTCAGGTTAGGATCGAGGGCAGGTCGGGGCGGGAGGAGCGTCTGTGTCCCCCGCCCCGAACATGTCGGGTGCCACTCCTATTTGGATGGCAATATCCAACCTTTAATTTTTTTATATATTTATATAAAGCTCATCGTCCATGATCAGTTTCAAAGTTCTATTCTTTCACCATTCTTATTTCTGTTATTTCTTATTTTTTTGCCTTTTTCTACTCTCTTATTCATAACTTTCTCCCCATCATTATTATGATTCTATACGTTTTCTATTTCCTTCTTCCTCGATCTCCATTATTAATATTTCAATTCCACGGCAACAATTTCAAACGTCAACAGTTTTGTTTTTTAAATAAATTTGAAGTGATGTATACTTCAAAAGACAACCGTTTATTTTTTCTGAAAGGAAGTTTCAAAGAGGACAGAGATATGCAAACCAGTGCGAGTATGCCCACGGCATGTTCGAGTGCTGGCTCCACCCTGTGCGCTACCGCACCCAGCCTTGCAAGGATGCAACAGCCTGCCGTCGTGTGTGTGTTTCTTTGCCCACACGCCGGAGCAGTTCCGTTTGCTCCCCAAGCTGCAGAAACAGCAGAGCAGTCCAAAGACCGCGGCTCTATCTGCTGCGACCTCAGCCGGGCCATGCGGCCTCCTCCGTCAGCTGCAACGTCATGTTCAACAACGCCGGTATGTGGCAGGCATCTCCGGCCCACCCTGCCATAACATTCTCGACTCGACGAAGCCGGACTTCGAGCGGGTGCTGGCCGTCAACACCGTGGGGTCATTCCTGGGGACGAAGCACGCGGCCTGCGTCATGATCCCAGCGCGGAAGGGGAGCATCATCGCCATGTCGAGCGTGGCCGGGGTGGTGGGAGGCTCCGCCTCGTACGCGTACACCTGCGCGAAACACGAGTTGGTGGGGCTGACGAAGAACGCGGCAGTGGAGTTCGGCGGGTTCGGCATCCGGGTGAACTGCGTCTCTCCCACGACGGTGGCGACGACCGCATGGTCTTGAGCTACATGGGGGCGGTGGACGGGAGCCTCATCGAGGCGGCCGTGAACCAAATGGGGACCTCAAAGGCGCGGTGCTGAAGGCGGAGGACGTTGCCCAGGCGGTGCTTAATAAAATTAATTGTGAAGGTTGAAGGTCACTCACTCGCTATTAGAACAAGAATAATGTTGATAAAAAATATGTTATAATAATAAGCTGTAGATGAAATTTTAAATTGATATAATAATCTTTATCTTTATATATATATATATATATATACATATAATTGATAGCTATTGATCAAAGACCGCATGCTGACTCTTAAGGAAGAAGGGGAGTTTGCACAAAACCAAAATCTTTTCACACATATTCACTAACGAAAATGGGCTTCTATCATGAGCCCTTTTGGAGAATCTTTTTCATTTTTCTTTTCTTGGTACTAATTATGCTCTAAGTATGGACGCTTGCCCCATTCATAAAGATGCAAATTTACATGAAATAATCCCTAAAGAGTATGATGTGCCCGGCCTTGCTTCTCTTGATTCGCCACCCACCTTCCGATATATATATATAAGGGTACAGAATCAACTCCTATGTCTTTTTTCTAATTTTTTAATGGTTTGAATTTTTTATAAGATCTCTTAACCATTGTACTATTTACTCAAACTCTTCACTTAATCCACTACTCTCTCACTTAGATTTCATTTTCTAATCCCACTCCCTTTTTTGGTCCTCAACACGTAAAATGATGCACATTTTTCGTTTAATCCAATATTATTTAATATGCTTTTAAATGCATCAATTTATTCATTAATTGAAGTTATTGATTGATGACTTAAAGTCCATAAGTTACCTTATGGCATTTTTGTGCATGATCACCCATGAAGGTAAAATTATTTCCATTGGGTCATCCAAGCTGGATGTACCTTTATGCTTTGGGAATGGATAAATGCGTTAAAACCTCTTATCTTTTCACCATTCTTTCTATTTTTATTTTTTAAATTTATAATTTTTATAATTAGTTTCTCCCATTTTTTATTTTTAAAATTTATAATTTTTATAATAGTTTCTCCTATTTTTTTATTTTTTAAATTTATAATTTTTTATAATGAGTTTCTCAATATTATATTAATTTATTACATTATTTAATTCTTTGATTCTCAATAGTAGATATCATGTTAATTAATTCTATCATTTAATATTTTATTAAACTATTACATCATTTTATTTTTTGCATTGTAACTTGGTATTCTCATTATTAAACATCATATTAATTAATTATATAATTTACTAATTACATATTAACTCTTTAAATTCCATTATTTTTATTATTTATAGTAATAAATAATCATATATAAATGTATTATTAATTAATCTGTATTAAATTTTCATAAATTATAAGTTGAATTTTTATATTTTTTAATCTTAAAACATAATAATATTTAAGTCCACACAGGAAGAAACATATAATTAATGAAATGAGAGCTATTAAGCAATCGGTCATTAAACAATTCGTTCAATTAGGCAATACCTAAATGTAACACACCACAAATTCGTTCAATTAGGTTATTGAACATATTTTCATGCCTTACGATCCAATTTGAAAATGGGTTGAGCATATCGAGCTTTCAACCAATTAACTAACGAATTGTTATCTTATTAGATTGAGTCATGTTCAGAATTCATAAATCATCCTCACAAATGATCAATCTTTATTTTATTCAAATATATTCTTGAATTTATAATTGGAGACTCCGATTAAACGTGAGGAAGAGTACGATCATTGGGTTCCATTTTATTGGAATTATGTTTTTCTTTATTTTAGTTTCTAATTTGTCAAGTACACTTTTACCTTAGAAACTTATATAATTACCTAGGGGAGTTAGCTGCACACGAGCACCTTATTCCCACTTGCTCACTCCGAGAGCTATGGGCAGCGTTCGCCACATACAACTCTTCCACCTCCCACATCTCCCCTCTCTGGTCCACCACCGAGGTCCCTGGGTACACTAACATTCGGCAGCTCCCCATGAGGTTGCGCAGATCCCATTCCCTCCGCCCTTTGTCTCCCAACATGATGGATACAAAATATAACAAATTTTTAGTTACGAATTTAATTCATTTTCTTATCGCATGTATTATTTAATAACCTTATTTATGTTAATTTTACAAAAAAATAAATTCTACCCAATTGTTATATTTTATTATTTAGGGAGTAAGAAAAATGAATTATGAAGTCAACAGAGATAATCACACTCAAATCGAAATTAAAACGGAGCCGAAAAATGAAAAATAATAGGGTTGCTGGAAAATGCTGTCTCACGGGCGTCGGAAGACTCTTCATGGGCTGTGGAGCTGAGTTGTGAAACTCAATAATGGATCATTAAAATACATTTTTCATGTCAGAAAGTTGGCCCAAGGCACGATCGTGATCAGGCTATCATGGGCTATGAAATTCATATTTTACATACTGTAAGGACCGTGAAAAAGCATTCATGGGTCGTAAAAACTCATTTCTAATGTGACTCAGACATCATTTAGGCCAATAAAATCATGTAACAGGCCGAGACGAAGCACATATTCGAGATTTAGACGAATTTTTGAAAGAATTTCAATTGCACAAGGACTCCTACGCATACTATACGATCCCAAGATGATTTGGAATCAAATTAGGTATCAAATTTTGGAGTTTGACAAGCTCAAAATTTTAGAATTAATTATACTTCAAATTTTTCTTATTTTGAATAGGAAAATATTTTGTTTCTTCTCCAATCACATAGAAACCTGAACCTCTATAAATAGAGTCCTTCTACAGTCAGAAGAGATGATGCTAGGGCCTGCAACTAAAATTTTGAAGTTAAGGACTTGAGAGAATTTAGAAGGTTCACCGAAAATATTTCTGCACGATTGACTCTAGACGAGGACCAAGCAATAGTTCATCGACGTTCATGAGAGTATTCTCTGTTCTATTTCATATTGGGTTAATCTCATGGTTACTTGATACATTTTTCTATCTTTAGTAGATTGGATCTTTAATTTTATTTTCTTTTAAGACAATTATAATAGTTTTAATCGTTAATGGCAATATGTTAAATTTTATTTCATAATCGATTATAGTTCAATATTCTTTCAAATATGCATACTATTATTAATGTTTTTTCAGAGATTAATTGCCTTCTATAATTAGCGATCATCCTTGTAGGAGTAGTTACTTTTAATTGCATGATTTGTGTGGAAATGATTCTTGACTTTTAAGTCCAACTATTGCATATCACAACTCGTATGATCTTTAGTGGAATATTAATTATGTGGTCTATTAATCATTACCATGATATGGGTGATAATAATTTAGAGACCATATTTTAATGCATCTTAATCTCATGTTTGATTAGATTATGATCGATAACAGAGTAGTCTTAATCTAATTTGAATTAAGATAGGTTGACTGATTCTAGATGGAAATCAATAATTTGAGTAGGAAATAATCCATCATTAGAAGCTAACTTGTAATATTTGGTCAATTCATTTTGTCTACAATTTCTTTTATCATCCTAAGCCCTATAGATTAGATTAATTTATTTTTAGTCTTTACTTTTCTATAATTTTATTTTCTACACATCTTTTACCCAAACCATATTAGCATCTAAAATTTATTTATTTAGTTAAGTTAATTCTTTATGGGTTCGACACTGTATTCTTACACTTTATTACTTGATAGACTAGTGCACTTATTGACATTTAACTATTATCAATTCTCATGTCACTGACTGACCTCGACGCGTCCATGCTGCCCGACCCTTTTTCTCTCACAAGTGCGAAGATGTGCACAGTTCTCAAAAATCTAGTCATCCGACGCTTAACTCGACACCGGACACCCATGGCATCATGATTGAGAACATCCCTTGGGTGAAGGGCCAACATTTGTTTCACCATGCCACATATATCCCATTTTCTCCACATTCAAAACCATGGTGGACACTGCCGTCAATATGGTGCCTTCATAACTCGTCATCTTCCCTTCCTTTGTCGATGGATCATCGACCCCGAGCTTTGGGTGATCGATGGGGAAATAACCCCACACCAGTACCATTGGATGGAGGCGGAGGTTCTTACTGGTGTTGGGGTTTCACAACCCACTCTTCTTTAGCAACATCGGTGTGCGAAGGATGTCGCAAGGCATTACGATGGCCTTTGACTTGATGATGCACATTTCCATCTTTCCTAACGATGCACTCTAAACAAAACGCAGGTGGCCACGTTCTTCTTCCTTTCTCTATCCTTGTGAAGCACTATCAAGACCTTGCTGCCCCGGGAAAATCATGCCGTTGAGAACACATTCTACATCCCATATCTATAACGATACATAGTTATGACAGTTACGAGCCCTTGCAAGTAATAAAAGTTGAAAAAAGAGCAAATCCCTTCTTAGATGAGATAGCCAAGAGGAATACATTTTTTTTAAAAAATGACAAGAGCTCGCTGCATGAAATATGCGTGACCACTACTTATAGTTATGCACCAAAAGACATTTTCAAAAAATATTACACTGACATGAGCTTGCTGCATGAAATATGCACAACCAATATATATAGTTCTAACTCTCAGATGGATCCATGATATTAGAAGTTGGCGCCCAATAATCGCTTTGATTGAATGGTGATTAGCTCCCTTATCCACTATGGTGCCTTGATAAAATTTTAGCTGTATTAAATTCTTGCATTGGGATGAAGGATGATAATTCTTGAATCAACCGTTTCACTCAGACAAATTCAGCTTCAGATTGTGCCTTGTGCTTGATAACACTCTAATAGGATTGTGGCGCCTTGCAATTGAGATAAAATTAGGGTGGATGATTATGGTGTCCGCCTTGATGATAAATGGTGCAAAAATTGACCTTGTGATAACATCTGATAATTCATCTCGAATTGCACCTCCTTGATAAGTGTTCGATTAGCTCCTTGAATTGCATTGTACCTAACTTCCACTCTATTGCTCCTTCAATTGCATGTAACAATTATGGATTGCACTTTTAATTCAAGCTTAAAGTGTAAAATTTGATGCATTGCGCCAAGTAATTGATCTAATCAACTTGTATCACGCCTTAGATCATAATTCCTCTTGATCAAGATCAACTTGATTAATTGTAATTCAAAATTAGATCTGAATTGGATGTGATTTTGAGAATTGTGCCCTTGCATTATGAATTACACTTGTTTGTGTGCCATTTTTTTCTTTTTCTTTTTGCAATATAACTAAAATATTAAGCTAATCCGTCCATAATTATAATATTCCAAAAATTAGTAGACAGAATCAATAGTTCCATAATTATGACTAAAATGACCTAAAGTAATGAATGTCATGATCAAATTATAGAAAAATAAATAAAATAATAAACTCAATATGTTATATTTTGCATGCATCAAGAATGATGGACATGATTGACGTAGGACCATAAAAGGAAAACAAGAATGCTTAAGAGGGGAGGCCAATTCAGGAAGGAGGAGAAGTGACTTTTTGAGAAGAATTGGTTGAGCCGAGAGGCGAAGCTTATGACCGACTTTACTATTGTTGGTTCCTTTCTATTTTTAGGCTGCTTGTGACTATCATTCTCCGCTATTTTTCTTTAAATGATGTTTCGTTTTAGTATGATGATATTTAAGGTTGCAATCCTTTCAGTCATGTGTAACTAATCAGCTTTTAAGGTTGAGAATTTCTCGATGGGATTGAACTCTTTTAGCTGTGGTGCTTGAGTGTCGGATGTTTTTATTGGTTCTAAGCTATTTTCATTTTGTACTTTCAACTATTTTTACCGATAATGGAATGTTGTTGTGGTTGAAGATGTGTTACCTTGTTAACTCCCACTTCCCAGCATGATGGTTGACTATTTCTTTCATTACAACAAAACTCCATGAAGTGCATGTGATGTTAAGGTAGCTTAGCAAGGAGCCGAGTTGTTATCTAGCTACAGGTTAGCGAAGATTGAGTTCATGCCGAGAGGGAAGAGCTCAGGGGAGTCGTCTCTTGCTTTTGTTGAACTATGTATCTAGAATAGGACTCTTGAACATCTCGAGAGATGATGAACAAATTTCTATTCTATATGTCCTTGAATCTATAGTCTCGAAGTGAGAGCGAAGAGACCGGAGCGATTCTTAATACGAGAGTAATGGGATCCATTTTCATAATTTACTAAACATCCGATTGAACTGAATTGCTTATGCGCAATTGATTGATGTACATCCCTAAGAAGAATTCCCTAGCCTTGATAGTTAATAACATCTACAATTTGATTTTCGTCTTCTAGTATTGCTCTCATTTGTTTAATCTTTCAATTACGGAGATAGTAAAAAGATAAAAAATATATACAAAAATAAAAATCACAAAATTGTCACATTCCTACAATATTATTTTCACCAATCTTAGTCTACTTCTTTTATCATCTAAATCAGATTCTCTTTTTGTTGTTACAAAAGTTTAAAAATAAACATGACTTCTCTCTTTGTGATTTAACCACAATATGTACTAGGAGGACAATTGTATACTTGTGGCCAAATAAAACTTGTTGGAAGGAGTAGCTCAAGTGAGAGCACTCTACATTTGAATACCCTTACTGGGAACTGGGTACCCCCACGAAGGCATATGTATATATATATATATATATATATATATATATATATAATATATATATATATATATATATATTTATTTATTTATTTATATATATATTTGTGATTTTGCCGAATAAGTATAAAATTGATACTTTCTATCATATTTTATGACATTCGTAAACCTAATCCCAATTCTCTCCGCACACACATCACTACATATATTCATATCATCATTCATGTTGTACACTCTTCCTCCCATTTATACAATAAAAAAAATGACATCAAAAGAGTGTAATTACTCTCTAGAAAAGAACACTTGTCTTTGACTTAATCTATCATTGATGATTGACGCGAACATTCCTTAGCATATTGTAATGAAAGAGATTGTCTTATGCAATAAACATTTATTATTGACGGAGTCCAAAGCAACTCACAATTGAAATATTGAATTTGAAATATGTAGTAATGCATTGAACATTATTTTATTACTATGAAAAGTGTTGTATTGTTAAAGTATCATAATGATCATTGAACCAACATCATCAAGTCGATAGTGATTATTGATAATTATTTTTAGTAATTAGCATAATTAATATTTCATTGATAGTGATATTGACTATTATTATCCTTGATAACTGAACATTGGTTAATCGATTATCAATCATGGTTATACATACAAACAAAAAAAAACAAACAAAGAGCAATTAATTAATTAAATTAAATTATAAGTATCGTAAGCAGTGCTGAAGGTAGCCCTTGATAGTTTCATCTTCCCACTCCAAACCATCCCACCATTCTTGTTCCCCCACAGATATTTTCATGGGAAGCAGCCTATTGGCCATTTGTGCTGCAAAGGAGAAGGGGAGCCTCTTCAGATTTGGACATTGAACCACCCTAACATATTGCAATACTGGGACATCGAGTGTTGTGGAGCATATGTTATGCAACTTAGGCAAGCGTTGCAAGACGAACTCTTCAAGACAAGAAAAGATATTACCCCCTGTGTAATCTTCCTTGTTGTTATGGTTTTCGTCACCAATTATTTGCTCCAATCCATTGCATTCTAGTATCGCCAATGCTCTTAGGCGTGGCAGATATCGGATCCAGGTAAGGTCCCTCAAACTATGACAACTTTCCAAATTCAATAATTCAAGGCAAGAAAATATTGTAGACGGTTCCACGCTTTGCCATGTTATGATCAAATTATTAAACCCGACGAGACTGAGCCCCTTTAATACCTGAAAATGCCCTTTCTGCCCATCAGTCGTAATAAGAAAATCTTCAAAATTTGAACAAGATTCGAGATCTGAAATCTTCAAAGTACTCATGAAGTACCAGTACCAAATACGTACCCGTTGAGAAAATTGGAGTACCCGTGCATCATAGCCCATAACAAGTCAATCAGTTCATCTTTGTCAATTCTACAGTCTTCCGGATATAAGGCACACAATAAGAAGCATTGTTGCGTCTTGTGGTCTGGCAAACTGTCGTAGCTGTGTTTTAGCAAAGGAAATAAGGTGTCTCCAGCCTCTGGGATCACGGAAGGTAGCTGCGACTTACGTATTGAGTCACGCGCATGTCGCCACTCCTGCGGCGTCTTCTTGTCGGACATTGCTCGGCCGATGGTGATCAGGGCAAGCGGGAGGCCTTTGCATTCCTTTGATATCTCCTTCGCCAATGTCGGTATCTCCGGTTGAGACAAACAAGTGTTCTCTTTTCCCACCTTCTCCTCGAAAAGAGACCAGGCCTCCTCCTCGTTCAGGCATCCCACTTGCACCACATGGCGGCCGGCTTCCATCTGCCCGCACACTTCCTTAGATCTCGTAGTGAATATCACTGTGCGCTGCCCTCCTCCGTTTGGGATCCCGATCCCATCCAGATCCAGACGCCTCCAGACATCATCAAGCAATAGCAAGAACCTCTTCTCCTTCAGGAAATTGAAGATTGCATTTCCATCGCGTTTCTTCGATGGCAACATTAGAAATTCAGCTATCTTTTCTTGCAAATTTTGTGGACTTGCATCCCTTGAAACCACCGCCCATATTACGTGATCAAAATGCACACCTGAGGAGGAGGAGTGATTAGCAGGAGCATGTCGTCGCGCGAGCTCCTCGTTGATTTTTTTCAACAGACAAGTCTTGCCGACTCCCCCCATTCCGACTATCCCGACGATTCCTACCCCGGATTCAAGGTAGTCAAGAACCTTCTGCAAGTTGGACTCCATGGCCGTCCCTTGCGTGTTGGACGGGACCGGCATTCGTTGGGCGTGAGGCGCAGATGCGGAAGTGAGGCTGCTGCCCAGGTCTCTCCCCTGCAGATCCTTCACATCTGCGAGCTTTCTGGTCGCCTTCCGCCCGATTTTGTAGCTGGAATAGATGTTGGTTGAGTAGTACCTGCTGCCGAAGCACCTGCATCGTTGATCAAATTTAGCTTTAATGGCGCTCACCTCGCTTTCCGTGCTCTCAACGCTCTGCAGCTACACGTTCACTACTCCGGTGCGGCGTCGACTTGGGTCTCGTTCGGCTTCTTCTACTTCTTTGTTGATGTAATATCCTGATGTAAAGATAAAAAAAAAAACAACCTCAGGCCCACTCGCCGCCTGCAGCCCACAGCCCAACAGGAAGACTCGCTAAACAGTGCCCTAACTCACCTACTCCCACCCATCTGCCCAAAGCAACACCTAACAGCACCTAAGTGCTACAGCAACACTCACTTCCCCCTCTCATTTGCTGCTGCCGACAACAGCACCCAAAAGCTCCCACATTAGCAATAGTAACCCACTCTAAGTCATTTCCACACTCTCTTTATTACTTCTCTCTCGGCCAGCAGCTACAGGAGATCCCTAAGAGCTTCTGTACAAAAGCAAAGAAGGATTAGGAGCTACGGTAAATTGCTACAGTAAGTTCTCTTATTTATCCATTTGACAATAGCAAGCTCCCTCACTATTCTCTCTCTAATTTCTATAGTTAATTAGGGGAATTAAGAAGAGAAAAGAAGCTAGGTTTTTTGACATAAGCTATTAAGGTATGTTGAGAGAATCCAAACTCTTAATCACCTCCCTAATGATGCTTGTATGAATGAATTAGGGTATGAAGAATCAACTTGTGTTCTTTAAATTGGTGATTAAGGGCTTATGCACATTAGTGCTTGTATGTGCCATGTTCTATTAAGATTTATGTTCTAATGCTAATCATGTTTAGAACTATGATGTTCATTGCAACTTATGCTAGCTCAAAGTGAAATGGTTTTATGCTCATGTACATTTATGAACTTGCTTAGCATGTCAAATGTCTCTATGTGAAAATCCCATATGTTTCATGTTTAGTGTATTAAGAATGTCATGAGATGTCTATTATGATGTTTGGAAGGCAATATGTAGTGACCATGTCAATGTATGTAAGATTTGGAAAGAAATCATGTAAAATCGGGTGCCTGTCGTCTCAGAACGGGCGACCGATTCCGTATCGGTCGATCGTTCTGGAGGGACAGACACATTCTGTGATTAGCGAACGTCCGAACGCTTTGATTTGGTCATCCGAAAATCATGAACTGGTCGATCGATATCCCAGCGGTCGTCCGATATAAGTAGTCAAAATATTCTGTGATTAGCGGACGCTTCGAAGTTCACTTTGGACGTCCGAAATGTCATGTATCCGTCGACCGATATTCCAGCGATCGTCCGATTTAGAGGAGTGTCACATTCTGTAATTAGCGGTCGAATCGAAACTCAATTTTGATCGTCCGAAATGACCAAATCGGTCGACCGATAATCCGACCGGTCGTCCGATATGTAGTCCAGAGGTCTGCCGTTAAATAAACGGCCGCCCATTTTGGACAGATGATTGGTTATGATTGAATGTCCACACATAATATGATTTAAAGTATGTATGACCTTAAATAGGGTTAAAACATACAATGTGTGATGAATGATTGTATGTGATGATGAATGAAAGTAAAAGATGGATTGGCATGAAGGTGTCTTGTTGTAATCGTGGAGGGGAATAAAGTTCTCAAATGCTAGCTGATGTGTCGTATTCCTAGGGAAGAATCCTTCCAAAAGTAGGGCAATTATCCCGGCCTAGCTAGCCAAGTTCCCGCGAATCAACATGGTCTTCCCAATCACCAAGATAATAAGCTATCTTAATCAAGATAGAAGATGAAAAGATGATATAAAGTGAAAAGTAAAGTCTTACAAATATGTACATACTTTTCAAAGATGACTTGGGACATAAAGTTAAAGATGTTGATGAAAGCTCCAATCGGATGCTAATGTATGTTACCATGTCATAAGATGTTATGAAAGAAGATGTCCAAGTAAAGCAAAATAAATGATGATATATCTTAGCATAATGATATGCTTTGACATAATGTTAAGATGTTATATGTTTATATTATCTTGCTATGATGAGATGTTCATATGCCATGTAGTATGCATAAGTAGCTCATAGCATGCATATGTTTTATGTTTCATGATGATGATATGCATACGTCATGACATGTAGAGATTATGTCATAGGATCATAGCATGCATGGGCCTCAACACACTCTAATGAGAGAAATTCCCTGCACCCCATGGATCCGTGCAGGTATGGACGAGGCTTAGGTTCGGCGACGAGGACCTCATGACGGAGACATTGCACATGTGTTGGTCGGGCTAAGGTCCAAGTTATTTTTTAAACTTTTTATGTTATGATGATGAACTCTTATAAGAGTTAAGTATGTACGGCTTATGGGCATTTGAGTCTTTTACTTTTACTTGGACTCTTTTATGTATTATGAACCCTATGTTGGGTCTTGATGTTAGAGCCTATGTGGCTCATGTGCTAGTATTGTTGTCTTGAGATTTTTAAATGATGAAGTCTTTCGCTATTTTACGATATTATTGTTATGTCTATTATTATTATATTTCCACTACAATGTTTTATTAAATTAGGTCATGTCAATATCGAAGTGACGCCGTCCGAGGTTCGGCAAAATTTAAATTAGGGCCGAATTTCGGGGGCGTTACAGTTGATATCAGAGTCATAATTTGGCTCTTATGTCTTAAGTCTTATGTGTCTAAGTCATAAGTTAACTAAAATGTCTAAGTGTAAAGTCCATGTGCAATCGTCATGAGGTGCCACCGAACTTAAAGGTACATATTTTTTCATGTTTAACTCATGCTAATGATGATGTTATGTTTATTTGATTATGAATGTAGATGCCTCCAAAACGTGCTATCGTTGACGAGGAACATGAAAGGAATACTTTCCACGATGGATTAATCCGGGCGGCACAAAATGCCCAAAGGACTAATGAACCGGACTATTCCATAGAGAGATTCCTAAGGCTCCAACCTCCCAAGTTTGACGGAGAAGGAGACCCTGATTTAGCCGAATCATGGGTTGAGAAAATCGGGGACATTCTCAAAGTCATGGGATGTCCCGAGGACCGCACGATGATGTATACTATGCATCGCCTTTGCGGACAAGCTAAGGCATGGTGAAAGGCACTCATGAATACTACCTTCCAAAGTGAAGAAGAGGTTGGTTGGGAGGGCTTCGTGGAGGCATTCGAGGCTCGCTTTTTCCCTGACCACGTGAAGGAAAAGAAGAGAGACGAGTTCCTAAATCTCGTCCAAAGGAACATGACAGTTGACTTATACTTGAACACCTTCCTAAGGTTGGAAAAGTATGGGGAACTCAACGAGAATGAACTGAGGAGAACTAAAAGGTTCATTAATGGCCTTACACCCGGACTGCAACCTTGGGCGAGGAGTGGTCGCTGCACCACTATAAAGGATGCGGTAGAACTTACTGGTGAACATGAAGGAAAGTACAAGGAAAGGATGACTTCTAAAGGGAAAGCAATCAAGAAACATGAAGGAAAGAGTCCAAGAAAAGCTCCTTACCACTCTCCAAAGAAGGGGGAGCAAGGAAAATGTATATGTACCCATTGTGGTAGGTATCATCCCGACGAATGTCGCATGAGGGCTGGGACATGCTTACAATGTGGCAAAATGGGCCACTACATAAGAGATTGCCCAGAGAAACGTGGGGACAATAGAGACAAAGGAAAAGAAGTTGCAAACCCACCAAGAGCTCCAGCGAGAATTTTTGCCATGGAAGTTGATGAAGCTAACCAAGCCAACGATGTGATCCAAGGTAATATTCTAATTGTCGGACACTATGCAAATATTCTCTTTGATTCGGGAGCAACCCATTCCTTTATATCTCATGCATTTTTTAGAATGCTAGATGTAAAGCCCCTAGTGGCTAATTGTCAACTAGAAGTAGTGACTCCAACTGGAATGGTAGTCACTAGAAGATATGTTCCCAATGTATCTATAGAAATAGATATGAAAATTTTTTCATGTGACCTTATATTACTTCCTATGATAGATTACGATGTAATCTTAGGAATGGATTGGTTATCCTATAATGATGCTTGTATGTATTGCAAAGAAAAGAGAATCTTTATAGGTGATCATCATGCTAAACCCACAGTAATTCGAGGAATTCCCTCTAAAGAAGGCAAGATGCTAATCTCAGCAATCAAAGCAAGCAAGATGATTAAGAAAGGAGCAAGAGGATTCAAGTGTCATCAAGACGGATTCACAACGAAGGGCACTTGAATCCTTAGATGTGGTGAGAGAATATCCCGATGTCTTTCCGGAAGACATTGTGGGATTGCCGCCAAGAAGAGAAGTTGAGTTCAATATTGAACTACTTCCGGGTACCGCACCAATTTCAAAGCCGCTTTACCGAATGGCTCCGGCGGAGATGCATGAATTAAAGACTCAATTACAAGAACTTTTGGATAAGGGGTTCATAAGGCCAAGCGTCTCACCATGGGGCGCACCGATACTTTTTGTCAAGAAGAAAAATGGTTCTTTAAGGTTGTGCATCGACTACCGAATGCTGAACAAGGTCACGGTGAAGAATAAGTATCCCTTACCAAGAATCGATGATCTATTTGATCAATTGTCGACGGTGTCGATTTCTCAAAGATCGACTTAAGAAGTGACTACCATCAATTAAGGGTGGCCGAACAAGATGTTCCCAAAACGGCATTTCGTTCAAGGTATGGACACTATGAGTTTTTAGTTATACTTTTTGGACTAACGAATGCGCCCGCCGCATTCATGGATTTGATGAATAGGATCTTCCGTCCATACTTGGACAAGTTCGTGATTGTATTTGTGGATGATATCCTTATCTATTCATCAAGCCCGGAAGAGCACCGGGAACACCTCCACATTGTGTTGGAGACTTTAAGAAGGAACAAACTCTACACCAAGTTCTCTAAATGTGAGTTTTGGCTTGAGGAGGTGATGTTTCTTGGACATATAGTGTCAAGACATGGAGTGGCCGTGGATCCGGCTAAAGTCGAAGCAGTCACTAATTGGAGTAGGCCAAAGAATGTGACTGAAATTAGAAGTTGTTGGGACTCGCCGGATACTATAGAAGATTTATTCAAGACTTCTCCAAGATAGCTGCACCTATGACCAAATTGACGAGAAAGGGCGAGAAGTTCATATGGTCACAAACATGTGAAGCAAGCTTTTAAGAGTTAAAAAGAAGACTTACCACGGCACCAATCCTCGTCATTCCTTCGGGGAGTGGAGGATATGTTATTTATAGTGATGCATGCGACACTGGATTAGGATGTGTACTTATGCAACATGACAAAGTGGTTGCATATGCTTTTCGGCAATTGAAGAAGCATGAAGTCAACTACCCTACTCATGATCTAGAGTTAGCGACGATTGTATTTGCACTAAAAATATGGTGTCACTACTTGTATGGCGAAGATTTTGAAGTGTACACGGATCACAAGAACTTGAAGTACGTGTTCTCACAAAAAAAGTTGAATATGAGGCAAATAAAATGGCTCGAGTTCCTCAAAGACTATGAGTTCGATAACCCAAATAACCCTTTACCGAGGAAAGTGTTATTATTGAAAAATTTGTCAATTTTTACACTGACCTCTGGAAGCCTTCATTAACCCCTGCCATTCCCCTTGATAACTGGCCTGATCTGCCTAAATTACCTCACACTTGGCAAAATCATCTTATCATGCCAATCTCTCAGGATGAGATCCACGAGGCTATCTGGCACATGCCCCCTGGCAAGGCCCCTGGCCCTGGTGGGCTTACCCTTGAATTTTTTAAGAACTACTGGGACATCCTGGGTCAGGACATTACTAAGGAAATCACAAACATTTTTGGCATTTGCCCCACAACTGGTCATCTACAAATTTAATCTTCATTCCCAAATCTAAGCATCCTAAGATGGTCACTGATTATCGGCCTATTGCCCTTTGCAATGTACTATACCGTATTACCTCCAAGATCCTGGCCAATCGGCTGAAGCCTACTCTTAGCCACCTTATTGATCCTGCTCGGTCCTCCTTCATGTCTGGGAGATCCATTGGTGATAACATCCTTACTATTCAAGAAATTGCTCACTCTATGAAGAAAGGTAAGAAAAAATACATGATCCTAAAAGCTGATATGGCTAAGGCCTTTGATAGAGTCTCCTGGGATGCCATCCATAATGCCCTCAGAATCATGAATTTCCCTGCTAAGTTCATTTCCTGGATTATGATGTGTGTTGTATCATCAACTTTTCACTGCCAAATAAATGGCACCACCTCGGCTCCTTTTACTAGCTCAAAGGGTATTCGGCAAGGAGATCCTCTCTCGCCTTACCTCTTCATTATCGTAACACAAGTCCTATCCTCAATCTTAAACCAAGCTGTGACAAATAACGATATTCGCCCTTTCCAGCTAGGAACTTCCACAATCAGTCATCTGTTGTATCCGACGACCTTCTCATATGTGCTCATGCAACTGTTAAAAATTATAGAAATATCAAAAAATGCATGCATCTTTATTACCTGCTCACAAATCAACTCAAAAATCTAGACAAATCCTATGTTTATCTTCCACCTAATCTATCTCCCCAGAGGAAGCAGGCTATTATCTCCTCCTTGGACATTAAGCAGGGTGTTTTTCCTTTTGAGTATCTTGGGATACCTATCTCCATCACTTGTGCTACACGTAGACAGCATGTTACCCTAATTGACAAGGTCTCCAGCAGAATATCTGAGTGGAAAGGTAAGCTCTTAAATCATGCTGGTAGACTTACCCTTATTAAATCTGTGCTAAACTCCTTTTCCTCTCATATTTTTGCATCTACATATGTTTGTAAGTCAACAATTGATTTGCTTGAGAAAATGAATAGATCCTTCTTGTAGTCCTCTAATGGTACTAAAGGCTCTCATCTTCTTAGTTGGCACACTGTTCAACTACATCTTACTGCTGGTGGTCTTGGTATAAGAAATCTTCAACTCATGCGCACCTCTCTACTTGCAAAAAAAGCCTTTGAAGTTCTAAACTGTTCCCCTAACCTTTGGGCAAACCTTGTGTTAAACAAATATGGTCCCCTCTGCCTTTGGTCTACTAATTCCTCTTGCAGGTCTGCTGCTTGGCCTTGGCGCTCCATCTTGACCTGTGCGAATGAGATAAGGGGTGGTATAAAAAGACATATTGGTAATGGTAAAACTACTGGCGTTACTAGTGAGCCTTGGATTTTTACGTCCCCCTTATGCTACAAGCCCACTTATATAAATTCTGATTTATCACTATCTTCGACTAAGATCTCTTTCTTTATCTCAAACGGTATGTGGAACCTCCCTCTACTTGAGCTTTATTTTGGCCCTGCCCTTGTGTCGGCTATTTCCTCAATTTGCTTGCCCCCCGCCGCCGATGAGGATATCTGGTTGTGGTCCCAACACCCCTGGGGTGTTGTTACGGTCAAATCTCTCTATACTCATTTATGTGGCCGAATAACTCCGGCACAGGATCTCCGACAGTTTGCTTGGACTGATATCTGGTCTGCGTGCGTGCCACATAAGCTGAAAATTTTCTTGTGGAAACTTAAGCATAAACGCTAATGGCCTTGCATAAAATTTTCACATAAAATTTTCTTGTGACATACAATATCTATTTCTGGCAGGTTAAAATCAAGCTAAAAGGTCACCAGAAGAAGATTACTGGCCTTGCATTCTCACAATCATTAAATGTGCTTGTTTCTTCAGGAGCAGATGCACAGGTACGCACGATATAAGAAGACTGATTGTGAAGCATTGCATGTGAATCTTTGTACCTGCAGTATTGTCAATCATTGAACTGAATGATCAGGATAAGAATACTGTTGTTTCATTTTAAAGTTAATGAATGATAATTCTTGCTAGTTTATTTTTACTCTTGCTTTTTTCTGTCCAGCTTTAGTCAGTTTGTATTGCATTTTAGCTTTCAATACATCTGATCCTATGCTTGCTAAAAAAATACCATGCTCTCCTATAATGATTTCAATTTGTTCCAATTTGTATCAGTATCTTAGGTGTGTGAATGATGTATGCTGGTTCTGTCTTAACAAATAGATCAATTCAACTCTAAATTCATTCGATATAAAAAATATTAAGATTCCCTCGAGATATAAGGAACAAAAAAAAATCCAAGATTGAACCTAGATTCATTTGATGTTACCCCTAAAAGAAGTTCCATTTGATGTTTACACAGCAGCAGTATTTTTTCTTGTTAATATTCTGAAGTTAATATGTGCAGTTATGCATGTGGAGCATTGATGGGTGGGAAAAGAAAAAGTCACGATTGATCCAGGTACCAGCTAACCGTGCAGGTCCGATAGTTGGCGATACCAAAGTTCAGTTTCACAATGATCAGACACATCTTCTGGTTGTTCATGAAAGCCAACTGGCAATCTATGACAGCAAGCTTGAATGTTCTCGTGCGGTTAGCTCTTAAACTCTTGGGCAGTAATGTAAATCTTGTGAAAGGTTTATAAATGTGAAGCATATATCAGGCCATACTTTGTGGTCCATCTTTGTGTTTTATCTTTTATCTTGTTATTTCACCTTTGATCTTTTGGAAAGTCTTTCATTAGTATTCTATATGAATCTTTATTAAGATTTATTATTTCTATCTAATAAATATTTTTTTGAACTAAGAATTTATTACCATTTTAAAACCCCCAAGAATCAAGATGTCATCACCTCTTAGAAATTATGTGACTGTAGTATACCATTCTGAACAATGAACATTCTTGACTCATGATCAGTTTCTTGCCTGGGATTCTAAATGATGCATTTGTCTATCATCTTATGCTTGATATTTTGACTCAACGAGTTCATTCTTCCCTGAAGCAGTGGTCTCCTAGGGATGCACTTCCTGCACCAATTTCCAGTGCCATATACTCTTGTGATGGTCTGTTGGTGTATGCTGGGTTTTGTGATGGTGCTGTTGGAGTATTTGATGCTGACAGCCTTAGGCTTCGTTGTCGAATAGCACCCACTGCGTATATATCTTCAGTCATTCCCAGGTATGCTATTTTCATAAAGTCTAGCATGAAACTTTCCTGACTTGTGTGTATTTATGGAACTTCCTTCATACTAATTTTTGTCTTGTATCATCTTAAGTATGTAGCCGACCCCACCTAGTGGGATAAGACTTTGTTGTTGTTGTTGTTGTATCATCTTAAGTATGCAATTACCAATTAGCAGGCAACTCTTGGCATAAGGTTTAAGTTGGGTACTTCAATGTTATGGATGTCCCAAGTTTAAAGCTGCAAATGCAGCATGTGTGAAACGATGCCCTGTGTCATGTACTTACATCCCATAGTAGAGAGTGAGTTTAGGAATGCCTTCGTTAGTAGTGCTTTATTCTTTAAGCAATTTGGATGAAAAATGGAGTCCATGGTGTATGACCCGAAGTTGTTTTCCAAGATAATTCTTTCGAGGAGAGTTTTCCAAGGTAATTGTGGGTGTGCATTTCCAAAAGATTTATGATCGAGTACATCATGCGAAGACCATCTCAAACTTCACTCTTTATGAATCATTAGCAGTTGCCACCCTTTTGTGTCTGCTGACGAAATCCGTTTGGTAATTGTGTCAAATTTTGTACCTTACAAGTTAACCATCTCTTTTCAAAGTTGATATTTATATTATAGCTTTTTTCCCAGTTGCACGACTTTTCTTTGTTGTACATCAAACTTAAGTTGATATTGATGAATAATTCCTGTGTGTTACTCCAGTCCTGGAGCTGCCTATCCCACAGTGATTGCTGCGCACCCGTCTGAGCCCAATCAAATAGCTCTTGGGATGAGCGATGGTGCAGTTCACGTGGTGGAACCATCAGATGCTGATCAGAAATGGGGGACAGCGGTTCCTCAGGACAATGGATCTCTGCCACCAATCTCGTCCAGTTCTGCCTTGTCTAACAATCAAGCCGCAGAACTCCCTCAAAGGTGACTGTTAGTTTGGAGAGTCAGATGTAGGCAGTGGGTGATGGTTCACTAGGATAATGCTCTAATCAAATTCTCTACAGTTGGCACAGGTTATTTCTTTTTTTTTTGTTTCTGGTTAACCTGCTGTCACTTTGTAAAGCTCCTCAATCTATTTCGTTCCTTAAATTATTTTAGAAATGGTCGGGAGATTGGGATGTAAATTTATGGTTATGCATGGCGGAAACATATTATCTAATCTTTAGCTTCTTTTCGTTACAGTTGTAGCTCTGATCTCAAGAGCTATCAAATATTCTTTCAAGTTGTGTTAGGTTAAGCAAGATCCTTGAGAAGTTTGTTATTGTAGACATACTTTTCTTCAACTTTGAATGCCTTGCCACCTTTCTTCAAACTTTTATCATCTTTTAAGGTTATTTCCATAAACTTCCCCTTAATTATAACGATTTTTTACATTTAATTCAAAATTATGAATTTATTTTTTTGGATCCTTATATTATCGTGATTTTTTCATTTTAGTTCTTATTTTTACTTTTTTACATTTATGAAAGGATTAAATTACACGTTCATCCAGATAAATATGAAATAATAAATATAAAAAAATTGGAAGGATTAAAGTCGTAAAAAAAATTGTCATTTATGAAAAATATTAAATTATCCTCTCATCATTTTTTTCATTTTTTATTTTTTATATTTATTATTTGATGTGTTATGGAGAAAGAAGGAATTTAGTCTTTTCATAAATGGACAAAATTAAAAGTAACGAAAAAGTTGATGAAAGGATTAAAGTAAAAAAAATATGATAGTTTAGAGATAAAAAATAAGTTTATAGTTTGAGATTAAACGTGAAAAATCATAATAATTTAGGATAACTTTATCTTTTATTCCTTGTCACCTTTACAGGGTGAAAAAAAGTGCCACAATTTTCGGAACAGATCTCTTGCGGATTGTTTTTTTAAGACTGAACTTTGACTTGGCCTGGAGCTCGCTGCAGATCTTTGTGTCAGCAAGCTCCGATCAGGGGAGTTAACTGTAATAGCAAATGACTGAAGCTGCACTTTGTTTGTTTTAGATTGCATTATTTGATTTCTGTACGATTGGTTTTATTATCCTCTCAAAAAAAAAAGTTCTTTCCTCTAAAAAAAATATTGGCTTCATTATATAAGTTGTTAGGTTTTAAATTCTATTTTCGACAACGTTAAGTTTTCTGTGACATTTCTGATAATTTAAGAAGTTTAATGAGTTTGATTAGTTCGGATTTAAAATTTTAATTAGGTTGTAGCTGCAAAAGTAATCCAAGGTGAATTATGTTCACTTACATAATCCATATCCCTCTGATTATATTTTTAAGTCTTTCTTTATTTTTCACGAATGGAGAAACATTTATCATTCAAATACACGCGCGTAGAGATGAGCACACTGCATATGTATAATTTCTTGAAACTCAGATTGTTAATAATTTTGTCTAATACATGATAATACAAATTTTGAACTAAAATTGCAAGTAATTTTGGTTTAAGAAAATGCACAGTATATATATTTCTTCTATGTTCTGCATAATAATAATAATAATAATAATAATAATAATAATAATAATAATAATAATAATAATAATAATAATAATAATAATAATAGAGGTTAGGTAGTATGTAATCAATTTTGTACAATCAATATCGTTAGATAATATAGTTGAGATTCAATCTCTATTTAAATTTAATATTAAGTTATTAAATTTAATCTCAATCATGTAATCATCATTAGATGCATATTGCTTGTATAATTTTTTGTTGCATATTATTTAATAATAGTGAAAATGGGCTGATTTATATATGACCTGAACTTTAATTTGTTGGATAAGAAATAAGTAGCTTTAAAATATTCTTTTTCGAGCAAGCGCAAACTTAGAATTCTTAGCCTCATATTATTTTTTTCCAAAAAAGATTCTAGATGGTAAATTCATTAAATATGTGAAAAGTTTTCATATTGATAAATATATATAATATAATATAATATAACGGACTGCAACTTTTTCTTAAAAAAAAACTCATTATTAACTTCGTTGTTCAGAAATGCAAAATATTGATATCTATTTTATATTATTTATTATAATTAGTTTTTCATATATAATATACTTGAAAATAATAACTGTTCTCAAATAAAAGATTCACAATTATGATAGTTTTCCTATTCGTTTTATATTTTTTAGGTTCAAACAATATAACATTCAATTATTCTGATAAACTTATCATACAATATTTTTTTTATCTGAAAACATATTAAGGCGCTAAATTTTAGAAAGAAAATGAATTCGTTGTAGCAAAAAAAAGGTTGAAACTTTGAACCACATCTAATGAAAATTTAAAAATTGATTATTATTTATGCAACAAATTAGAATCTAGATCATATTTATTGTCACTATATTTTATCTCATAAAGATAAAAATATACCCAACTCATATCATAAAATAATAATGATTTTTGGTGTGGTAATCGTGATACTTTTTTAAAAAGTAATATAAAGTTTTAAGATTTTTTTTGCTCTTTAAAGAAATGAGCTTTTCATGTGGGTAGAAAAAAAAAAACTAGCGCTTTTTTCATAAAAAATAGAGCCTTTTTTCGGTGATAAAAAAATAGAGCCTTCTTTTTTCGGTAAACTTTTTTTTTTTACCGAAAAAAATAGAGCCTTTTAAAGCGCATTAGAGAACGAGGTCGTCGTTTTGGTGGCAATGCGATTCCACGGCGTTTTGCGTCGAGCGGCGGCACTCCAAGTCGATTCGACCGTTCCGAGGCGATTCTTCGCTTCCTCCTCTCAGTCGATTCCACTCCCCCCTTCCCTGGACTCCACGGATCTCCAAAGCCATCCAGAGGCCAACGAGGTCGTCGTTTTGGTGGCAATGCGATCCCACGGCCTTCTGCGTCGAGCCGCGGCACTCCAAGTCGATTCGACCGTCCCGAGGCGCTTCTTCGCTTCCTCTTCTCAATCGATTCCACTCCCTCCTTCCCTGGACTCCACGGATCTCCAAAGCCATTCAGAGGCCGCCCCCGACGCCGCCTTGACATTCGAATCTCCTCCACCTCGTTCTCCTCCCCCCGCCGAGACGCTTGCGTCGAGAGTAGAGAGTCTCCGGAGAGGCGAGTCCGTCGCCGTAGCGTTCCAGAGCTGGATGGGCGAAGGAATCGCGATTCACCGCGGGGACATCTTTCACGCCATCAACCGCCTCCGCAAGCTCAAGATGAACAAGCGCGCCCTAGAGGTGAGACCAACCCTCGATTGAAAGAACCCTTTTTTTGGACATCTCTTAGCAGCAAACTAAAATGTGTATCTGTTTTCCAACATCAGGAACCTCTTTCTGTTCAAATGTTTTGCAATGCGGACTTTTGATGATGGAATATATAGAAAAAGATTTGTTTTTTGTTGGAAGCATATAACTTATGACTTGTTTTCTTGCATAAGGTACTTATTTTTGCCCAAGTATTCGATTTTTGAGATGGGATTGGTGATGGATTAGGGTAGTTGAGCTGTTGCTCAGCTGTTTTATTCTCTTTTTACCTTTCTTTTTCTTTTGTTTGATTTGTAAAATCTCTGAGATCATTTGACTACAATGTTGTAGTTATTACATGTAACTTGTCCTGATTCAAGTGATACAAGAAGCTTCAAATATGAAATTATAAAATTATGAGCAAAGGATACTATGTTAGTATTATCATGGGATGCTTGTTTTTTATTTTCTTAATGACCCAAAAAATGTAGAAAATTCCTGATTTATCCTCTACCTGCTCCTAGTATGATCACGCAGTTATTTTCATGTAAGTAAGGTGTTACAACATGCAACCAGCAATTTTTTATCTCATTATGTCGCTTAAAACAAGAAGAAAACATAACTAATGTACTGAATTGATATTTTCTTTTCTTTCAAACTAGGTCATGGAGTGGGTGATTAGAGAGAGGCCTTATAAGTTGAAGGAACTCGATTATTCTTTTCTGTTGGAGTTCACGACCAAACTTCATGGCATTTCATCTGGTGAAAGTTTGTTTCTCCGTATCCCACATGAATATCAGAATGAGTTACTGTATAACAACCTAGTCATGTCCTGCTTAGATAAGGGTCTAATCAGGCTTTCTCTTGCATACATGAGAAAGATGAGAGAGTTAGGTTTCCCCATCTCCCCATATGTTTACAATCGCCTAATACTTCTGCATTCCTCCTCTGGTCGCAAGAAAAGTATACCTAAAATTCTCATTCAAATGAAGGCTGATGGAGTGGCCCCACATGTGTCGACATATAACATTCTACTGAAAATAGAAGCTGATGAGCATAACATAGAAGGCTTGTCAAAGGTATTCAAAGATATGAAACGCTTGAATATTCAACCAAATGAGATCACTTATGGCATCTTAGCTCTTGCGCATGCCATCGCAAGGCTATTTACAGTTTCTGAGACATATGTAGAAGCCATCGAAAGGTCAAAAGTTGGTGATAACTGGTCTACACTTGACATTCTACTCATCTTATATGGTTACTTGGGGAAAAAGAAGGATCTAGAAAGAACTTGGAGTCTTGTGGAAGAACTTCCTCATGTTAGATCTAAAAGTTTTTTGCTTGCAATTGAAGCATTTGGAAGGATTGGATGCATCGATAGAGCTGAGCAAATATGGTCAGAGTTGAAAAGTGGCAGAAAGACCAAACTTACAAAGCATTTTAACTCAATTCTTTCAGCATATTGCAGGAACGGTCTTGTAGTTAAAGCGTCTGAGGTTTTCAGACAAATGGAAGTAAATGGATGCAAACCAAATGCTATAACATTTCGCCACCTGGCACTGGGCTGTCTGAAAGCTGGTCTAGTAAAGGAAGCTTTGAAGACTATGAAATTGGGGAAAGAGGAGGTTGTGGGTTTCAAGGTACGAAGATCCACACCATGGTTGGAAACTACTCATATGATGCTTGAAGTCTTTGCTAAGATGGGCGATTTGGAAAATGCTAAGCAGTTGTTTGAGGAATTCAAGGAAACAAAGTATTCCCGATATACCTTTGTACATAACACGTTGCTAAGAGCATACACGAAGGCAAAAGTTTATGATCCAGAAATATTAACAAAGATGATATTAGCAGGGGCTAGGCCTGATGCTGAAACATACAGCCTTCATAGATTCATAGAACAGTTTAAGGAGTAATATGCTTGTATGACAAACTGCAACAGACGGATCAGGTCATGGCTGGAGAATTATCATAAAAGCATTCAAGATATTTGATTGGCACCTTTTTCTGTCATCTACAGGGATTTTCCAATGCATTTGTTAGAGGGCTCAACTTAAAGTATTTTTCAAATCAGGGACATGGTAGATAAAGTATGCTACCAGATAAAATGGCACCCTTTTTTTTTGTTTTTTGAGGGATATGAAATTTCAACTGTCTGTTTATAAAAAATCCCTCAATAGAAAATGGCACCCTATTGATACTTTTTTTTCGTTTCTTGAGGGATACGAAATTAAGGTGAACATTGGACTACTTCAATGCATCTCATACACTGAAAAAAGAATGACATTCCCTGAACACTTCCTTTACATGAATGACAAGTATGGGATGCCACAACAGGGCAGAAGCAGTACACTTTTGAAGGCCATGAAGCCCGTGTGTTTTCTGTCTGCCCTCACTATAAGGAATCTATCCAGGTTAGTTTTGCACCTGAGATAACCATTCTTTTTCTTTATTTTTTTTGGGGATTAATGTGGTAATTGTCACCTGGAAATGGTTTAACTCATTGTGCAATCCACAATGTTCATTTGTTGTTGTCGCTCTGTCAGTTTATTTTCTCCACAGCTATGGATGGCAAGATCAAGGCCTGGCTGTATGATTGCCTTGGATCTGGAGTTGATTATGATGCTCCTGGTCAGTGGTGCACAACAATGTCTTACAGTGCAGATGGAACAAGGTGAAATACCTGTCATAAAATGTTTCTTTGTCTTTCGGTGTCTGGTGATATTTGGATTAGATATCTTGGTATCTTTGATCCTTGTGCATTGTTTTAGCAATTTCTTGTTTCTATTACTCTTCAGATTCTTGATATAAGTCTAAATCTCTGTGCTCAATTTAAGTGCATTAACATTTTATGACTTGCAGGCTCTTCTCTTGTGGGACCAGTAAGGAAGGCGAATCACATCTGGTTGAGTGGAATGAGACAGAGGGCTCCATTAAAAGGACATATTCTGGTTTTAAGAAACGTTCATCAGGTGTTATTCAATTTGACACAACCAGAAACCGTTTCTTGGCTGCTGGATATGAATTCATGATTAAATTTTGGGATATGGATAATGTTAATATACTGACCACTGCTGATGCAGATGGTGGCCTTCTGGTGAGAAGTTCATTGGTGAAAGCTCCCTTTAAGATCATTTTGATAGAAAGGTGTAGCTGTTGACACTCTTACCTCTATCTTGCAGGTGAGTCTTCGGCTGAGATTCAACCGCTTACAACTAGCGACAATGGAATTAAAGTTCTAGCAAATAGTGATGGACAGCGATTCATAAGGATGCTTGAGAGCAGGGCTTTTGAGGCACCTCGTGGTGTTTCACAACAAATTAGTTCAAATGTTAAGGTATACATACTATTGCCAATTAGGTTTAGTGGAAATTTTTTATTCATTGGATAATATTATTTATGTATAGAACTACTTACTGTAGGCGTAGGAATTGTCTTTGTTAGTTCGTTAAGTTACTATCATTAGGATGCAGCTTGCGGGACTTTCTCCATAAAGAAAATGCACACTGGGAGATTGCATGGTTGAATCAATACTGAAGAGAATGCATACTCTTGGCGATAACATACATTTGTCATTATACTTGTACATTTCCACATCATAGTTATACATATTCATGGATGACACCCTAACTTGGTGCTCATCCTTCTCCTCAAAAAAAAAAAAAAAGAAAATACATCTGTCATCTGACCACCTTCTCAAAAAAACACACATGCACACACACACGTCTGACCACTTAAACGATATGAAGTGTTCATTTAATGACTCATGTTCTCGAGTAGTGCTATTTAACCGTGTTAATTTAACGATTCATGTTAACTAGCAGTATTTAACGTTCAGTCATGATAAATTAACATTAACTGTGTTGCTAGAATCCTACAGCTACTTTATTTACAGAACTTATGTTCTTTCAGTGATCAGACTACTTGGAAAAGTATAATTGCTTATTTAGCATGGTTTAAATGCATATGGATTATTTGTTTGTTCAATTCAAATTCCTGCAATGGTAAGCTAACTTTAATGTGACACAAGACATAATTATGATAGTAGATTTATAAGAGATCACTTGAATATATGATAAACAAACTACTTGATCGAAGTTTTTTGGTCATACAAATTGACATTGTGTACCATTTCACGTCTCTGCACTATTTGACCTTGTGACATACAATATCTATTTCTGGCAGGTTAAAATCAAGCTCAAAGGTCACCAGAAGAAGATTACTGACCTTGCATTTTCACAATCATTAAATATGCTTGTTTCTTCAGGAGCAGATGCACAGGTACACACGATACAAGAAGGCTGATTGTGAAGCATTGCACGAATGAAACTTCGTACCTGCAGTATTGTCAAATCATTGAACTGAATGATCAAGATACATACTTTATAAGAAGAATGATCTTTTGTATGATCCTAAGTTGTTTTCCAAGGTAATTCTTTCGAGGAGAGTTTTCCAAGGTAATTGTGGGTGTGCATTTCCAAAAGATTTATGATCGAGTACATCATGCGAAGGCCATCTCAAACTTCTCTCTTTATGAATCATTAGCAGTTGCCACCCTTTTGTGTCTGCTGAGGAAATCCGTTTGGTAATTGTGTCAAATTTTGTACTTTACAAGTTAACCTTCTTTTTTCAAAGTTGATGATATTTATATTATATCTTTTTCCCAGTTACATGACTTTTCTTTGTTGTAGATCAAACTTAAGTTGATATTGATGAATAATTTTCCTGTGTTACTCCAGTCCTGGAGCTGCCTATCCCACAGTGATTGCTGCGCACCCATCTGAGCCCAATCAAATAGCTCTTGGGATGAGTGATGGTGCAGTTCACATGGTGGAGCCATCAGATGCTGATCCGAAATGGGGGACAGCGGCTCCTCAGGACTCCTTTCTTTAGCTTCTTTTCGTTATGATCTCAAGAGCTACCAAATATTCTTTCAAGATCCTTGAGAAGTTTGCTATTGTAGGCAAACTTTTCTTCAACTTTGAATGCCTTGCCACCTTTCTTCAAACTTTTCTCATATTTTATTCCTTGTCAGCTTTATATGGTAAAAAAAAGTGCCACATAATTATAGGCATGTCTTTTTAAGACTGAACAGTTCTCTTGCAGATTGTTGTTTTTTTAAGACTGAACTTTGACTTGGCCTGGAGCTCGCTGCAGATCTTTGTATTAGCAAGCTCCGACATGTTCCCGCCATCTCCAATATTTATAGGCACATCATGTCGGTGCCAAAAACTTCCACAGCCACACATTCTTTTTTATTTTATACAATTGTCTAGAATATGCATTTGCTAGATTCTTCTAGTATGTCGGTGCTGATCTTCAACATGATAAGAATATTATATGTCATACATGATACATCACTTGAGCTTATCAAGTCAAATCGTTTGTGCTTGGCATCATGCCCTCCAAAGTCTTTAGTGTAATAAAGACAAAGCTCACAGCCAGACTTGGCAAACATACAGCTACTGCATGGATGTCTAATGAATCCGATAAGTTCAAGGAGCCATCAGGGGAATCATCCCCAAACATCATAGCCTGGGAGAGGAAAAAAACGATAACTATGTGACCTACAACTCTTTGCAGTTATATTTCAAGATAATTTGAACATTCAGTTGACACCCACACAAGGAGGTTTGCAGTACTGTTAATTAGCTCGGTCAAAGTTCTGGGTCCATTTCCAACTTTTCTTCACTCTTCTTCCTATTTTTTCTGCTCTCTTCTCCGTCCCACTTTCTGGGGTTTGGGTGAGAAGAAAGGGGAAAAGAGCTCATCTTTGGTGTCTATGGCGAAGGTTTTATCGGAAAGGTGCCTCCTTGCACCGTCCGGAGTCCGCTTGTCGATGGTTTCTTGCAAGAGGGGCAATTCTTCGTTGGAATATAAGACAAAAGGATGGAATAGAAGTTATAAATATTTGATCATCTAATCAAACGTATTTTAGTTAATGATAAACTCAAATAATATACATAGATTAAGTAAATATATCGATGACATAATATGCTTTGGTTAAATAGAGTAATGGACACTACAAGAATTTTGCGATGGAGATATTCGTCGCAAAATCTTCGAAATCCATGTGAGCCTTTCAGAATTTTCGACGGGTACAATTCGTCGAAGGTTCCGACAGAAAGATTGACCTTCGTCCGTCGCAAATTAAGAAGGAATGTCTTCCTTAAAAGCTTCAGTCGTCGGAAGCTTCTAGTCACATTGTCAAAATCGGAGGAGGGAGCATTTGACCCGTCGCAGGTTTCGACAGATTGTCCCGTCGATGGTTCCGACGAGAGCTCCCTCATCGGCACTGTCACCCGTCAAAGGCTTCGACTAGCGTGCCCCTTCGAGACTAACAAATGGGCCAAGTGCACGCACCGGTCATACTAGTATTGATCATGCTTCGGTCTATATCATTGGCCTAGCTCATTTTGAAGCTGGATTGTATCATTTAGGCTTGGGTTATTTCCTTTAACACCCCTCAATTATAAATTTTTTTCACAACTAAACCTAAACTATAAGCTTACAAATTTTAGTTCTCAAATTTGACACTTAGGTCCTTCTGTTAAATTTTAAATAAATTTTATTTAAATTTAATTATGAAATGTCCTTTCTACCCTTACGTTCATGCTACAAAAAATATTTTAAAGTAAAAAATAATGAATACAAGTAAAAGTAATAATTGATAATAATATTTTTATACAATATTATATTTATGTCAATATTTTTAATTTTTTAAATATTTTTCATGTTAAAAATAAAGGGGTAAAAATGACATTCACATTTATTAGAAAAAGAAGTTTAATAAATTTTAGATTAAATTTAACATTAGGAGCTGTGTTAAATTTAGATAAGTTCGAGAACTAAATGTTGTAAATTTATAATTTAAGATTAGATGCGGAAAAAAGTTATAGTTCAGAATGATGTTAAAGAAAATAACCCATAAATTTTGAATTGGCCGGTCATATTATTTGGATGTAGGGATGACAATATCCCCGCCCCCTATGGGACCTCGAACTCGGAGAATTTTTCTCTCATGGGTCGGAGATGGGGGAAAATTATTCCCGAACCCTCTTTCGGGGATCGCCCGCGGGGCCCTGAATCCCTGCACCCTAAAGAACAAATGAGTACAAAAATAGTTCCGCATTGATAGTAGTAGCAAAGTGAGTAAATAGACAAGTATAAATGGAGGAGACTAATGTATCAATATGAATGTTTATGGAGAAAGTTCTATCTTTGGATATTTTTTAAATTTATAATAATATTTTTTATCAAATTATCTCTTAGTAAAAAAAAATTAATAAAAATTTTGGCTGAACAAAAAATGCGATTCAACCCAGTTTTTCTCGATTTTGGCCGATTTTAATCGATTTTGATCAGTTCGATTCGGATTAAACCGATCCAAACTAAGGTCTGACTTTTGAACTTAGGGTGACGACAACGACGGAGGACGAGTAGAAAAGGGTTACTAGGAGAGGGCCGTAAGGTTCGAAGAATTGGGTCCCCGCGGGGCCCTGAACCTCCGCGGGAATCGGGAAGAAGGATAAAATTCTCCCGGACCGAAAATTCAGGTTAGGATCGCAGGTCGGGGCGGGAGGAGCGTCTGTGTCCCCCGCCCCGAACATGTCGGGTGCCACTCCTATTTGGATGGCAATATCCAACCTTTAATTTTTTTATATATTTATATAAAGCTCATCGTCCATGATCAGTTTCAAAGTTCTATTCTTTCACCATTCTTATTTCTGTTATTTCTTATTTTTTTGCCTTCTTCTACTCTCTTATTCATAACTTTCTCCCCATCATTATTATGATTCATTACGTTTTCTATTTCCTTCTTCCTCGATCTCCATTATTAATATTTCAATTCCACGGCAACAATTTCAAACGTCAACAGTTTTGTTTTTTAAATAAATTTGAAGTGATGTATACTTCAAAAGGCAACCGTTTATTTTTTCTGAAAGGAAGTTTCAAAGAGGACAGAGATATGCAAACCAGTGCGAGTATGCCCACGGCATGTTCGAGTGCTGGCTCCACCCGGTGCGCTACCGCACCCAGCCTTGCAAGGATGCAACAGCCTGCCGTCGTGTGTGTGTTTCTTTGCCCACACGCCGGAGCAGTTCCGTTTGCTCCCCAAGCTGCAGAAACAGCAGAGCAGTCCAAAGACCGCGGCTCTATCTGCTGCGACCTCAGCCGGGCCATGCGGCCTCCTTCGTCAGCTGCAACGTCATGTTCAACAACGCCGGTATGTGGCAGGCATCTCCGGCCCACCCTGCCATAACATTCTCGACTCGACGAAGCCGGACTTCGAGCGGGTGCTGGCCGTCAACACCGTGGGGTCATTCCTGGGGACGAAGCACGCGGCCTGCGTCATGATCCCAGCGCGGAAGGGGAGCATCATCGCCATGTCGAGCGTGGCCGGGGTGGTGGGAGGCTCCGCCTCGTACGCGTACACCTGCGCGAAGCACGAGTTGGTGGGGCTGACGAAGAACGCGGCAGTGGAGTTCGGCGGGTTCGGCATCCGGGTGAACTGCGTCTCTCCCACGACGGTGGCAACGACCGCATGGTCTTGAGCTACATGGGGGCGGTGGACGGGAGCCTCATCGAGGCGGCCGTGAACCAAATGGGGACCTCAAAGGCGCGGTGCTGAAGGCGGAGGACGTTGCCCAGGCGGTGCTTAATAAAATTAATTGTGAAGGTTGAAGGGCACTCACTCGCTATTAGAACAAGAATAATGTTGATAAAAAATATGTTATAATAATAAGCTGTAGATTAAATTTTAAATTGATATAATAATCTTTATCTATCTATATATATATATATATAATTGATAGCTATTTATCAAAGACGGCATGCTGACTCTTAAGGAAGAAGGGGGGTTTGCACAAAACTAAAATCTTTTGACACATATTCACTAACGAAAGTGGGCTAGCCCTTTTGGAGAATCTTTCTCATTTTTCTTTTCTTGGTACGAATTATGCTCTAAGTATGGGCGCTTGCCCCATTCATAAAGATACAAATTTACATGAAATAAGGGTACAGAATCAACTCCTATGTCTTTTTTCTAATTTTTTAATGGTTTGAATTTTTTATAAGATCTCTTAACCATTGCACTATTTACTCAAACTCCACTTAATCCACTACTCTCTCACTTAGATTTCATTTTCTAATCCCACTCCCTTTTTTGGTCCTCAACACGTAAAATGATGCACATTTTTCGTTTAATCCAATATTATTTAATATGCTTTTAAATGCATCAATTTATTCATTAATTGAAGTTATTGATTGATGACTTAAAGTCCATAAGTTACCTTATGGCATTTTTGTGCATGATCACCCATGAAGGTAAAATTATTTCCATTGGGTCATCCAAGCTGGATGTACCTTTATGCTTTGGGAATGGATAAATGCGTTAAAACCTCTTATCTTTTCACCATTCTTTCTATTTTTTATTTTTTAAATTTATAATTTTTATAATTAGTTTCTCCCATTTTTTATTTTTAAAATTTATAATTTTTATAATAGTTTCTCCTATTTTTTATTTTTTAAATTTATAATTTTTATAATGAGTTTCTCAATACTATATTAATTTATTACATTATTTAATTCTTTGATTCTCAATAGTAGATATCATGTTAATTAATTGTATCATTTAATATTTTATTAAACTATTACATCATTTTATTTTTTGCATTGTAACTTGGTATTCTCATTATTAAACATCATATTAATTAATTATATAATTTACTAATTACATAATAACTCTTTAAATTCCATTATTTTTATTATTTATAATAATAAATAATCATATATAAATGCATTATTAATTATCTGTATTAAATTTTCATAAATTATAAGTTGGATTTTTATATTTTTTAATCTTAAAACATAATAATATATAAGTCCACCCAGGAAGAAACATATAATTAATGAAATGAGAGCTATTAAGCAATCGGTCATTAAACAATTCGTTCAATTAGGCAATACCTAAATGTAACACACCACAAATTCGTTCAATTAGGTTATTGAACATATTTTCATGCCTTACAATCCAATTTGAAAATGGGTTGAGCATATCGAGCTTTCAACCAATTAACTAACGAATTGTTATCTTATTAGATTGAGTCATGTTCAGAATTCATAAATCATCCTCACAAATGATCAAACTTTACTTTATTCAAATATATTCTTGAATTTATAATTGGAGACTCCGATTAAACGTGAGGAAGAGTACGATCATTGGGTTCCATTTTATTGGAATTATGTTTTTCTTTATTTTAGTTTCTAATTTGTCAAGTACACTTTTACCTTAGAAACTTATATAATTACCTAGGGGAGTTAGCTGCACGCGAGCACCTTATTCCCACTTGCTCACTCCGAGATTTGTCGGCAGCATGATGGCGTTCGCCACATACAACTCTTCCACCTCCCACATCTCCCATCTCTGGTCCACCACCGAGGTCCCTGGGTGCACTAACATTCGGCAGCTCCCTATGAGATTGCGCAGATCCCATTCCCTCCGCCCTTTGTCTCCCACCATGCGGTAGCTGATTGATGGATACAAAATATAACAAATATTTAGTTATGAATTTAATTCAGTTTCTCATCGCATGTATTATTTAATAACCTTATTTATGTTAATTTTACAAAAAAATAAATTCTACCTAATTATTTTATTTTATTATTTAGGGAGTAAGAAAAATGAATTATGAAGTCAATGGAGATAACCACACTCAAATCAAAATTAAAATGGAGCCGAAAAATGAAAAAAACAATAGGGTTGCTGGAAAATGCTGTCTCACGGGCGGTGGAAGACTCTTCATGTGCTGTGGAGCAGAGTTGTGAAACTCAATAATGGATCATTAAAATACATTTTTCATGTCAGAAAGTTGGCCCAAGGCATGACCGTGATCAAGCTATCATGGGCTCTGAAATTCATGTTTTACACACCGTAAGGATCGTGAAAAAGCATTCATGGGTCGTAAAAACTCATTTCTAATGTGACTCAGACACCATTTAGGCCATTAAAATCATGTAACAGGCCGAGACGAAGCACATATTTGAGATTTAGACGAATTTTTGAAAGAATTTTAATTGCACAAAGACTCCTACGCATACTATATGATCCCAAGATGATTTGGAATCATATTAGGTATCAAATTTTGAAGTTTGACAAGCTCAAAATTTTAAAATTAATTATACTTCGAATTTTTCTTATTTTGAATAGGAAAATATTTTTGTTTCTTCTCCAATCACATAGAAACCTGAACCTCTATAAATAGAGTCCTTCTACAGTCAGAAGAGATGATGCTAGGGCCTGCAACTAAAATTTTGAAGTCAAGGACTTGAGAGAATTTAGAAGGTTCACCGAAAATATTTCTGCACGATTGACTCTAGACGAGGACCAAGCAGTAGTTCATCGACGTTCATGAGAGTATTCTCTGTTCTATTTCATATTAGGTTAATCTCATGGTTACTTGATACATTTTTCTATCTTTAGTAGTTTGGATCTTTAATTTTATTTTCTTTTAAGACAATTATAATAGTTTTAATCGTTAATGGCAATATGTTAAATTTTATTTCATAATCGATTATAATTCAATATTCTTTCAAATATGCATACTATTATTAATATTTTTTCAGAGATTAATTGCCTTCTATAATTAGCGATCATCCTTGTAGGAGTAGTTACTTTTAATTGCATGATTTGTGTGGAAATGATTCTTGACTTTTAAGTCCAACTATTGCATATCACAACTCGTATGATCTTTAGCGGAATATTAATTATGTGGTCTATTAATCATTACCATGATATGGGTGATAATAATTTAGAGACCATATTTTAATGCATCTTAATCTCATGTTTGATTAGATTATGATCCATAACAGAATAGTCTTAATCTAATTTGAATTAAGATAGGTCGACTGATTCTAGATGAAAATCAATAATTTGAGTAGGCAATAATCCATCATTAGAAGCTAACTTGTAATATTTGGTCAATTCATTTTGTCTACAATTTCTTTTATCATCCTAAGCCCTATAGATTAGATTAATTTATTTTTAGTCTTTACTTTTCTATAATTTTATTTTCTACACATATTTTACCCAAACCATATTAGCATCTAAAATTTATTTATTTAGTTAAGTTAATTCTTTGTGGGTTCGACACTGTACTCTTACACTTTATTACTTGATAGACTAGTGCACTTATTGACATTTAACTATTATCAATTCTCATATCACTGACTGACCTCGATGCGTCCATGCTGCCAGACCCTTTTTCTCTCACAAGGGCGAAGATGTGCACAGTTCGCAAAAATCTAGTCATCCGACGCTTAACTCGACACCGGACACCCATGGCATCATGATTGAGAACATCCCTTGGGTGAAGGGCCAACATTTGTTTCACCATGCCACATATATCCCATTTTCTCCACATTCAAAATCATGGTGGACACTGCCGTCAATATGGTGCCTTCATAACTCGTCCTCTTCCCTTCCTTTGTCGATGGATCATCGACCCCGAGCTTTGGGTGATCGATGGGGAAATAACCCCACACCAGTACCACTGGATGGAGGCGGAGGTTCTTACTGGTGTTGGGGTTTCACAACCCACTCTTCTTTAGCAACATCGGCATGCGAAGGATGTCGCAAGGCATTACGATGGCCTTCGACTTGATGATGCACATTTCCATCTTTCCTAACGATGCACTCTAAACAAAACGCAGGTGGCCACGTTCTTCTTCCTTTCTCTATCCTTGTGAAGCACTATCAAGACCTTGCTGCCCCGGGAAAATCATGCCGTTGAGAATACATTCTACATCCCATATCTATAACGATACATAGTTATGACAGTTATGAGCCCTTGCAAGTAATAAAAGTTGAAAAAAGAGCAAATCCCTTCTTAGATGAGATAGCCAAGAGGAATACATTTTTTTTAAAAAAAATGACAAGAGCTCGCTGCATGAAATATGCGTGACCACTACTTATAGTTATGCACCGAAAGACATTTTCAAAAAATATTACACTGACATGAGCTTGCTGCATGAAATATGCACAACCAATATATATAGTTCTAACTCTCAGATGGTTCCATGATATTAGAAGTTGGCGCCCAATAATCGCTTTGATTGAATAGTGATTAGCTCCCTTATCCACTATGGTGCCTTGATAAAATTTTAGCTGTATTAAATTCTCGCATTGGGATGAAGGATGATAATTCTTGAATCAACCGTTTCACTCAGACAAATTCAGCTTCAGATTGTGCCTTGTGCTTGATAACACTCTAATAGGATTGTGATAACTAATTGTGGCGCCTTGCAATTGAGATAAAATTAGGGTGGATGATTATGGTGTCCGCCTTGATGATAAATGGTGCAAAAATTGACCTTGTGATAACATCTGATAATTCATCTCGAATTGCACCTCCTTGATAAGAGTTCGATTAGCTCCTTGAATTGCATTGTACCTAGCTTCCACTCTATTGCTCCTTCAATTGCATGTAACAATTATGGATTGCACTTTTAATTCAAGCTTAAAGTGTAAAATTTGATGCATTGCGCCAAGTAATTGATCTAATCAACTTGTATCACGCCTTAGATCATAATTCCTCTTGATCAAGATCAACTTGATTAATTGTAATTCAAAATTAGATCTGAATCAGATGTGATTTTGAGAATTGTGCCCTTGCATTATGAATTACACTTGTTTGTGTGCCATTTTTTTCTTTTTCTTTTTGCAATATAACTAAAATATTAAGCTAATCCGTCCATAATTATAATATTCCAAAAATTAGTAGACAGAATCAATAGTTCCATAATTATGACTAAAAATGACCTAAAGTAATGAATGTCATGATCAAATTATAGAAAAAATAAATAAAATAATAAACTCAATATGTTATATTTTGCATGCATCAAGAATGATGTGCATGATTGACGTAGGACCATAAAAGGAAAAGAAGAATGCTTAAGAGGGGAGGTCAATTCGGGAAGGAGGAGAAGTGACTTTTTTAGAAGAATTGGTTGAGCCGAGAGGCGAAGCTTACGACCGACTTTACTATTGTTGGTTCCTTTCTATTTTTAGGCTGCTTGTGACTATCATTCTCCGCTATTTTTCTTTAAATGATGTTTAGTTTTAGTATGATGATATTTAAGGTTGCAATCCTTTCAGTCATGTGTAACTAATCAGCTTTTAAGGTTGAGAATTTTTCGATGGGATTGAACTCTTTTAGCTGTGGTGCTTGAGTGTCGGATGTTTTTATTGGTTCTAAGCTATTTTCATTTTGTACTTTCAACTATTTTTACCGATAATGGAATGTTGTTGTGGTTGAAGATGTGTTACCTTGTTAACTCCCACTTCCCAGCATGATGGTTGACTATTTCTTTCATTACAACAAAACTCCATGAAGTGTATGTGATGTTAAGGTAGCTTAGCAAGGAGCCGAGTTGTTATCTAGCTACAGGTTAGCGAAGATTGAGTTCATGCCGAGAGGGAAGAGCTCAGGGGAGTCGTCTCTTGCTTTTGTTGAACTATGTATCTAGAATATGACTCTTGAACATCTCGAGAGATGATGAACAAATTTCTATTCTATATGTCCTTGAATCTATAGTCTCGAAATGAGAGCGGAGAGACCAGAGCGATTCTTAATACGAGAGTAATGGGATCCATTTTCATAATTTACTGAACATCCGATTGAACTGAATTGCTTATGCGCAATTGATTGATGTACATCCCTAAGAAGAATTCCCTAGCCTTGATAGTTAATAACATCTACAATTTGATTTTTGTCTTCTAGTATTGCTCTCGTTTGTTTAATCTTTCAATTACGAAGATAGTAAAAAGATAAAAAAATATTCAAAAATAAAAATCACAAAATTGTCACATTCCTACAATATTATTTTCACCAATCTTAGTCTACTTCTTTTATCATCTAAATCATTTTCTCTTTTTGTTGTTACAAAAGTTTAAAAGTAAACATGACTTCTCTCTCCGTGATTTAACCACAATATGTACTAGGAGGACAAAATAAAACTTGTTGGAAGGAGTAGCTCAAGTGAGAGCACTCTACATTTGAATACCCTTACATTTGAAAGCTGGGTACCCCCACGAAGGCATATATATATATATATATATATGTGTGATTTTGCTGAATAAGTATAAAATTGATACTTTCTATCATATTTTATGACATTTGTAAACTCAATCCCAATTCTCTCCGCACACACATCACTACATATATTCATATCATCATTCATGTTGTACACTCTTCCTCCCATTTATACAATAAAAAAATGACATCAAAAGAGTGTAATTACACTCTAGAAAAGAACACTTGTCTTTGACTTAATCTATCATTGACGATTGACGTGAACATTCCTTAGCATATTGCAATGAAAGAGATTGTCTTATGCAATAAACATTTATTATTGACGGAGTCCAAAGCAACTCACAATTGAAATATTGAATTTGAAATATGTAGTAATGCATTGAACATTATTGTATTACTATGAAAAGTGTTGTATTGTTAAAGTATCATAATGATCATTGAACCAACATCATCAAGTCGATAGTGATTATTGATAATTATTTTTAGTAATTAGCATAATTAATATTTCATTGATAGTGATATTGACTATTATTATCCTTGATAACTGAACATTGGTTAATCGATTATCAATCATGGTTATACATACAAACAAAAAAAAAACAAACAAAGAGCAATTAATTAATTAAATTAAATTATAAGTATCGTAAGCAGTGCTGAAGGTAGCCCTTGATAGTTTCATCTTCCCACTCCAAACCATCCCACCATTCTTGTTCCCCCACAGATATTTTCATGGGAAGCAGCCTATTGGCCATTTGTGCTGCAAAGGAGAAGGGGAGCCTCTTCAGATTTGGACATTGAACCACCCTAACATATTGCAATACTGGGACATCGAGTGTTGTGGAGCATATGTTATGCAACTTAGGCAAGCGTTGCAAGACGAACTCTTCAAGACAAGAAAAGATATTACCCCCTGTGTAATCTTCCTTGTTGTTATGGTTTTCGTCACCAATTATTTGCTCCAATCCATTGCATTCTAGTATCGCCAATGCTCTTAGGCGTGGCAGATATCGGATCCAGGTAAGGTCCCTCAAACTATGACAACTTTCCAAATTCAATAATTCAAGGCAAGAAAATATTGTAGACGGTTCCACGCTTTGCCATGTTATGATCAAATTATTAAACCCGACGAGACTGAGCCCCTTTAATACCTGAAAATGCCCTTTCTGCCCATCAGTCGTAATAAGAAAATCTTCAAAATTTGAACAAGATTCGAGATCTGAAATCTTCAAAGTACTCATGAAGTACCAGTACCAAATACGTACCCGTTGAGAAAATTGGACCCGTGCATCATAGCCCATAACAAGTCAATCAGTTCATCTTTGTCAATTCTACAGTCTTCCGGATATAAGGCACACAATAAGAAGCATTGTTGCGTCTTGTGGTCTGGCAAACTGTCGTAGCTGTGTTTTAGCAAAGGAAATAAGGTGTCTCCAGCCTCTGGGATCACGGAAGGTAGCTGCGACTTACGTATTGTGTCACGCGCATGTCGCCACTCCTGCGGCGTCTTCTTGTCGGACATTGCTCGGCCGATGGTGATCAGGGCAAGCGGGAGGCCTTTGCATTCCTTTGATATCTCCTTCGCCAATGTCGGTATCTCCGGTTGAGACAAACAAGTGTTCTCTTTTCCCACCTTCTCCTCGAAAAGAGACCAGGCCTCCTCCTCGTTCAGGCATCCCACTTGCACCACATGGCGGCCGGCTTCCATCTGCCCGCACACTTCCTTAGATCTCGTAGTGAATATCACTGTGCGCTGCCCTCCTCCGTTTGGGATCCCGATCCCATCCAGATCCAGACGCCTCCAGACATCATCAAGCAATAGCAAGAACCTCTTCTCCTTCAGGAAATTGAAGATTGCATTTCCATCGCGTTTCTTCGATGGCAACATTAGAAATTCAGCTATCTTTTCTTGCAAATTTTGTGGACTTGCATCCCTTGAAACCACCGCCCATATTACGTGATCAAAATGCACACCTGAGGAGGAGGAGTGATTAGCAGGAGCATGTCGTCGCGCGAGCTCCTCGTTGATTTTTTTCAACAGACAAGTCTTGCCGACTCCCCCCATTCCGACTATCCCGACGATTCCTACCCCGGATTCAAGGTAGTCAAGAACCTTCTGCAAGTTGGACTCCATGGCCGTCCCTTGCGTGTTGGACGGGACCGGCATTCGTTGGGCGTGAGGCGCAGATGCGGAAGTGAGGCTGCTGCCCAGGTCTCTCCCCTGCAGATCCTTCACATCTGCGAGCTTTCTGGTCGCCTTCCGCCCGATTTTGTAGCTGGAATAGATGTTGGTTGAGTAGTACCTGCTGCCGAAGCACCTGCATCGTTGATCAAATTTAGCTTTAATGGCGCTCACCTCGCTTTCCGTGCTCTCAACGCTCTGCAGCTACACGTTCACTACTCCGGTGCGGCGTCGACTTGGGTCTCGTTCGGCTTCTTCTACTTCTTTGTTGATGTAATATCCTGATGTAAAGATAAAAAAAAAAACAACCTCAGGCCCACTCGCCGCCTGCAGCCCACAGCCCAACAGGAAGACTCGCTAAACAGTGCCCTAACTCACCTACTCCCACCCATCTGCCCAAAGCAACACCTAACAGCACCTAAGTGCTACAGCAACACTCACTTCCCCCTCTCATTTGCTGCTGCCGACAACAGCACCCAAAAGCTCCCACATTAGCAATAGTAACCCACTCTAAGTCATTTCCACACTCTCTTTATTACTTCTCTCTCGGCCAGCAGCTACAGGAGATCCCTAAGAGCTTCTGGACAAAAGCAAAGAAGGATTAGGAGCTACGGTAAATTGCTACAGTAAGTTCTCTTATTTATCCATTTGACAATAGCAAGCTCCCTCACTATTCTCTCTCTAATTTCTATAGTTAATTAGGGGAATTAAGAAGAGAAAAGAAGCTAGGTTTTTTGACATAAGCTATTAAGGTATGTTGAGAGAATCCAAACTCTTAATCACCTCCCTAATGATGCTTGTATGAATGAATTAGGGTATGAAAAATCAACTTGTGTTCTTTAAATTGGTGATTAAGGGCTTATGCACATTAGTGCTTGTATGTGCCATGTTCTATTAAGATTTATGTTCTAATGCTAATCATGTTTAGAACTATGATGTTCATTGCAACTTATGCTAGCTCAAAGTGAAATGGTTTTATGCTCATGTACATTTATGAACTTGCTTAGCATGTCAAATGTCTCCATGTGAAAATCTCATATGTTTCATGTTTAGTGTATTAAGAATGTCATGAGATGTCTATTATGATGTTTGGAAGGCAATATGTAGTGACCATGTCAATGTATGTAAGATTTGGAAAGAAATCATGTAAAATCGGGTGCCTGTCGTCTCAGAACGGGCGACCGATTCCGTATCGGTCGATCGTTCTGGAGGGACAGACACATTCTGTGATTAGCGAACGTCCGAACGCTTTGATTTGGTCATCCGAAAATCATGAACTGGTCGATCGATATCCCAGCGGTCGTCCGATATAAGTAGTCAAAATATTCTGTGATTAGCGGACGCTTCGAAGTTCACTTTGGACGTCCGAAATGTCATGTATCGGTCGACCGATATTCCAGCGATCGTCCGATTTAGAGGAGTGTCACATTCTGTAATTAGCGGTCGAATCGAAACTCAATTTCGATCGTCCGAAATGACCAAATCGGTCGACCGATAATCCGACCGGTCGTCCGATATGTAGTCCAGAGGTCTGTCGTTAAATAAACGGCCACCCATTTTGGACAGATGATTGGTTATGATTGAATGTCCACACATAATATGATTTAAAGTATGTATGACCTTAAATAGGGTTAAAACATACAATGTGTGATGAATGATTGTATGTGATGATGAATGAAAGTAAAAGATGGATTGGCATGAAGGTGTCTTGTTGTAATCGTGGAGGGGAATAAAGTTCTCAAATGCTAGCTGATGTGTCGTATTCCTAGGGAAGAATCCTTCCAAAAGTAGGGCAATTATCCCGGCCTAGCTAGCCAAGTTTCCGCGAATCAACATGGTCTTCCCAATCACCAAGATAATAAGCTATCTTAATCAAGATAGAAGATGAAAAGATGATGTAAAGTGAAAAGTAAAGTCTTACAAATATGTACATACTTTCCAAAGATGACTTGGGACATAAAGTTAAAGATGTTGATGAAAGCTCCAATCGGATGCTAATGTATGTTACCATGTCATAAGATGTTATGAAAGAAGATGTCCAAGTAAAGCAAAATAAATGATGATATATCTTAGCATAATGATATGCTTTGACATAATGTTAAGATGTTATATGTTTATATTATCTTGCTATGATGAGATGTTCATATGCCATGTAGTATGCATAAGTAGCTCATAGCATGCATATGTTTTATGTTTCATGATGATGATATGCATACGTCATGACATGTAGAGATTATGTCATAGGATCATAGCATGCATGAGCCTCAACACACTCTAACGAGAGAAATTCCCTGCACCCCATGGATCCGTGCAGGTATGGACGAGGCTTAGGTTCGGCGACGAGGACCTCATGACGGAGACATTGCACATGGGTTGGTCGGGCTAAGGTCCAAGTTATTTTTTAAACTTTTTATGTTATGATGATGAACTCTTATAAGAGTTAAGTATGTACGGCTTATGGGCATTTGAGTCTTTTACTTTTACTTGGACTCTTTTATGTATTATGAACCCTATGTTGGGTCTTGATGTTAGAGCCTATGTGGCCCATGTGCTAGTATTGTTGTCTTGAGATTTTTAAATGATGAAGTCTTTCGCTATTTTACGATATTATTGTTATGTCTATTATTATTATATTTCCACTACAATGTTTTATTAAATTAGGTCATGTCAATATCGAAGTGAAGCCGTCCGAGGATCGGCAAAATTTAAATTAGGACCGAATTTCGGGGGCGTTACAGTTGATATCAGTCATAATTTGGCTCTTATGTCTTAAGTCTTATGTGTCTAAGTCATAAGTTAACTAAAATGTCTAAGTGTAAAGTCCATGTGCAATCGTCATGAGGTGCCACCGAACTTAAAGGTACATATTTTTTCATGTTTAACTCATGCTAATGATGATGTTATGTTTATTTGATTATGAATGTAGATGCCTCCAAAACGTGCTATCGTTGACGAGGAACATGAAAGGAATACTTTCCTCGATGGATTAATCCGGGCGGCACAAAATGCCCAAAGGACTAATGAACCGGACTATTCCATAGAGAGATTCCTAAGGCTCCAACCTCCCAAGTTTGACGGAGAAGGAGACCCTGATTTAGCCGAATCATGGGTTGAGAAAATCGGGGACATTCTCAAAGTCATGGGATGTCCCGAGGACCGCACGATGATGTATACTATGCATCGCCTTTGCGGACAAACTAAGGCATGGTGAAAGGCACTCCTGAATACTACCTTCCAAAGTGAAGAAGAGGTTGGTTGGGAGGGCTTCGTGGAGGCATTCGAGGCTCGCTTTTTCCCTGACCACGTGAAGGAAAAGAAGAGAGACGAGTTCCTAAATCTCGTCCAAAGGAACATGACAGTTGACTTATACTTGAACACCTTCCTAAGGTTGGAAAAGTATGGGGAACTCAATGAGAATGAACTGAGGAGAACTAAAAGGTTCATTAATGGCCTTACACCCGGACTGCAACCTTGGGTGAGGAGTGGTCGCTGCACCACTATAAAGGATGCGGTAGAACTTACTGGTGAACATGAAGGAAAGTACAAGGAAAGGATGGCTTCTAAAGGGAAAGCAATCAAGAAACATGAAGGAAAGAGTCCAAGAAAAGCTCCTTACCACTCTCCAAAGAAGGGGGAGCAAGGAAAATGTATATGTACCCATTGTGGTAGGTATCATCCCGACGAATGTCGCATGAGGGCTGGGACATGCTTACAATGTGGCAAAATGGGCCACTACATAAGAGATTGCCCAGAGAAACGTGGGGACAATAGAGACAAAGGAAAAGAAGTTGCAACCCCACCAAGAGCTCCAGCGAGAATTTTTGCCATGGAAGTTGATGAAGCTAACCAAGCCAACGATGTGATCCAATGTAATATTCTAATTGTCGGACACTATGCAAATATTCTCTTTGATTCGGGAGCAACCCATTCCTTTATATCTCATGCATTTATTAGAATGCTAGATGTAAAGCCCCTAGTGGCTAATTGTCAACTAGAAGTAGTGACTCCAACTGGAATGGTAGTCACTAGAAGATATGTTCCCAATGTATCTATAGAAATAGATATGAAAAATTTTTCATGTGACCTTATATTACTTCCTATGATAGATTACGATGTAATCTTAGGAATGGATTGGTTATCCTATAATGATGCTTGTATGTATTGCAAAGAAAAGAGAATCTTTATAGGTGATCATCATGCTAAACCCACAGTAATTCGAGGAATTCCCTCTAAAGAAGGCAAGATGCTAATCTCAGCAATCAAAGCAAGCAAGATGATTAAGAAAGGAGCAAGAGGATTCAAGTGTCATCAAGACGGATTCACAACGAAGGGCACTTGAATCCTTAGATGTGGTGAGAGAATATCCCGATGTCTTTCCGGAAGACATTGTGGGATTGCCGCCAAGAAGAGAAGTTGAGTTCAATATTGAACTACTTCCGGGTACCGCACCCATTTCAAAGCCGCTTTACCGAATGGCTCCGACGGAGATGCATGAATTAAAGACTCAATTACAAGAACTTTTGGATAAGGGGTTCATAAGGCCAAGCGTCTCACCATGGGGCGCACCGATACTTTTTGTCAAGAAGAAAAATGGTTCTTTAAGGTTGTGCATCGACTACCGAATGCTGAACAAGGTCACGGTGAAGAATAAGTATCCCTTACCAAGAATCGATGATCTATTTGATCAATTGTCGACGGTGTCGATTTCTCAAAGATCGACTTAAGAAGTGGCTACCATCAATTAAGGGTGGCCGAACAAGATGTTCCCAAAACGGCATTTCGTTCAAGGTATGGACACTATGAGTTTTTAGTTATACTTTTTGGACTAACGAATGCGCCCGCCGCATTCATGGATTTGATGAATAGGATCTTCCGTCCATACTTGGACAAGTTCGTGATTGTATTTGTGGATGATATCCTTATCTATTCATCAAGCCCGGAAGAGCACCGGGAACACCTCCACATTGTGTTGGAGACTTTAAGAAGGAACAAACTCTACGCCAAGTTCTCTAAATGTGAGTTTTGGCTTGAGGAGGTGATGTTTCTTGGACATATAGTGTCAAGACATGGAGTGGCCGTGGATCCGGCTAAAGTCGAAGCAGTCACTAATTGGAGTAGGCCAAAGAATGTGACTGAAATTAGAAGTTTCTTGGGACTCGCCGGATACTATAGAAGATTTATCCAAGACTTCTCCAAGATAGCTGCACCTATGACCAAATTGACGAGAAAGGGCGAGAAGTTCATATGGTCACAAACATGTGAAGCAAGCTTTTAAGAGTTAAAAAGAAGACTTACCACGGCACCAATCCTTGTCATTCCTTCGGGGAGTGGATGATATGTTATTTATAGTGATGCATGCGACACTGGATTAGGATGTGTACTTATGCAACATGACAAAGTGGTTGCATATGCTTTTCGGCAATTGAAGAAGCATAAAGTCAACTACCCTACTCATGATCTAGAGTTAGCGACGATTGTATTTGCACTAAAAATATGGTGTCACTACTTGTATGGCGAAGATTTTGAAGTGTACACGGATCACAAGAACTTGAAGTACGTGTTCTCACAAAAAAAGTTGAATATGAGGCAAATAAAATGGCTCGAGTTCCTCAAAGACTATGAGTTCGATAACCCAAATAACCCTTTCACCGAGGAAAGTGTTATTATTGAAAAATTTGTCAATTTTTACACTGACCTCTGGAAGCCTTCATTAACCCCTGCCATTCCCCTTGATAACTGGCCTGATCTGCCTAAATTACCTCACACTTGGCAAAATCATCTTATCATGCCAATCTCTCAGGATGAGATCCACGAGGCTATCTGGCACATGCCCCCTGGCAAGGCCCCTGACCCTGGTGGGCTTACCCTTGAATTTTTTAAGAACTACTGGGACATCCTGGGTCAGGACATTACTAAGGAAATCACAAACATTTTTGGCATTTGCCCCACAACTGGTCATCTACAAATTTAATCTTCATTCCCAAATCTAAGCAGCCTAAGATGGTCACTGATTATCGGCCTATTGCCCTTTGCAATGTACTATACCGTATTACCTCCAAGATCCTGGCCAATCGGCTGAAGCCTACTCTTAGCCACCTTATTGATCCTGCCCGGTCCTCCTTCATGTATGGGAGATCCATTGGTGATAACATCCTTACTATTCAAGAAATTGCTCACTCTATGAAGAAAGGTAAGAAAAAATACATGATCCTAAAAGCTGATATGGCTAAGGCCTTTGATAGAGTCTCCTGGGATGCCATCCATAATGCCCTCAGAATCATGAATTTCCCTGCTAAGTTCATTTCCTGGATTATGATGTGTGTTGTATCATCAACTTTTCACTGCCAAATAAATGGCACCACCTCGGCTCCTTTTACTAGCTCAAAGGGTATTCGGCAAGGAGATCCTCTCTCGCCTTACCTCTTCATTATCGTAACACAAGTCCTATCCTCAATCTTAAACCAAGCTGTGACAAATAACGATATTCGCCCTTTCCAGCTAGGAACTTCCACAATCAGTCATCTGTTGTATCCGACGACCTTCTCATATGTGCTCATGCAACTGTTAAAAATTGTAGAAATATCAAAAAATGCATGCATCTTTATTACCTGCTCACAAATCAACTCAAAAATCTAGACAAATCCTATGTTTATCTTCCACCTAATCTATCTCCCCAGAGGAAGCAGGCTATTATCTCCTCCTTGGACATTAAGCAGGGTGTTTTTCCTTTTGAGTATCTTGGGATACCTATCTCCATCACTTGTGCTACACGTAGACAGCATGTTACCCTAATTGACAAGGTCTCCAGCAGAATATCTGAGTGGAAAGGTAAGCTCTTAAATCATGCTGGTAGACTTACCCTTATTAAATCTGTGCTAAACTCCTTTTCCTCCCATATTTTTGCATCTACATATGTTTGTAAGTCAACAATTGATTTGCTTGAGAAAATGAATAGATCCTTCTTGTAGTCCTCTAATGGTACTAAAGGCTCTCATCTTCTTAGTTGGCACACTGTTCAACTACATCTTACTGCTGGTGGTCTTGGTATAAGAAATCTTCAACTCATGCGCACCTCTCTACTTGCAAAAAAAGCCTTTGAAGTTCTAAACTGTTCCCCTAACCTTTGGGCAAACCTTGTGTTAAACAAATATGGTCCCCTCTGCCTTTGGTCTACTAATTCCTCTTGCAGGTCTGCTGCTTGGCCTTGGCGCTCCATCTTGACCTGTGCGAATGAGATAAGGGGTGGTATAAAAAGACATATTGGTAATGGTAAAACTACTGGCGTTACTAGTGAGCCTTGGATTTTTACGTCCCCCTTATGCTACAAGCCCACTTATATAAATTCTGATTTATCACTATCTTCGACTAAGATCTCTTTCTTTATCTCAAACGGTATGTGGAACCTCCCTCTACTTGAGCTTTATTTTGGCCCTGCCCTTGTGTCGGCTATTTCCTCAATTTGCTTGCCCCCCGCCGCCGATGAGGATATCTGGTTGTGGTCCCAACACCCCTGGGGTGTTGTTACGGTCAAATCTCTCTATACTCATTTATGTGGCCGAATAACTCCGGCACAGGATCTCCGACAGTCTGCTTGGACTGATATCTGGTCTGCGTGCGTGCCACATAAGCTGAAAATTTTCTTGTGGAAACTTAAGCATAAACGCTTGCCTACTATGGATTCTGTTTTGTGTTTTAATCCTAATGATTCTCTTACTTGTGCTTTGTGTGGTTTAGCTCCGGAAGATATAAATCACTTGTTCTTTGAATGCTCAATTGCTAATGCCATTTGAAATCATTTTCTGGCTTTCACACGATATTCTTTTCGCTACCGCTCTTCTTGGCACACTGGTGATTGGATCTGGGAGGGGGATGACCTGGACTCACCGTCTTGTGTGACTCTAAGATCCCTTTTTTGTTTTTTGCTTATGGAATATTTGGCTTATCCGTAACGACGTCCATTTTCAGTCCAAGCATGCTACCATTTCCGTGGCGTGAGAGAGGATTCTGACGAACCATAATGAATATGTTAGACACAACATATCTGAGGCAATCCATCGTACTATCTCCCCCCGCGACCCTTTGGTCAAGTGGGAGCCTCCTCCCCCGGGTTGGGTTAGCCTTAATTCGGATGGGTCCTTTGGCGGGCCCGGGCAAGCTGGAGGTGCAGGATATATTATTCGCACTGATGCGGGTTCTTTCATTTCTGCAGGTGCGTTAAGGAGGGATGCCAGCTTGGTCTTGGAGACGGAAGCATGGGGGCTTATGCTGGGCCTCAAATGCTGCATTCGTCGGGGTCTTCGAAAAATCGCTTGTAGCACTGACTCTGCACTTTTGGTGGATATCGTTCTCAAGAAGACTCATTGCACTTGGAAAGTATTAAATGTTGTTCGCCATATCTGGCATCTCTGGAATTCTTTTGAGTCAATAACTTGTAACCACACCTACCGCAAAGTCAACTGTGCCACGAATTTTTTGGCAAGATATGGTCGGAACTCTGTCTCCGACACCTTTTGGGAGGATGACCCCCCTCTGGGCATCCTTAGTATTTTGTACCAGCACTTACCTCCTTAAATTAATAGTTATTGCTTTCCTTAAAAAAACTTGAGACACGAGGGAGACATCAAGGAGGCAAGTTAAGACAGGCCGTTAGCTTTATTTGCATCACAGTGTTTTATGCATGGTTATTAAAACCGGACCGGACCGGCCGGTTCAACCATGAACCGGCTGCTGGTCCGGTCTGAATTAATATAAAAAATGGAATTGAAGTTGAACCGACCAAAAACCGGTTCAACCACTAAACCGGAAAAATCGGGTTCAACATTTAGAGTGAAAAAATAGGAAATAAAAAGTTAGAGAGGAAGGTAAAAATGAGAAAGTATTTGAATTTTGAATTAGACTGGATAAAAATTAAAAAGGAAATAAATGTGGGAAAATCAGTATGGGAGAGGAATTAATGGAAATAAAAAAGGGAAGTATTAAAATGAAAATAGAGAAGAAAATTAAAGGAAGTAAGTGTGATGTATGAAAAATTTAAATTAAATTAATTTATTATCATCACAAAATAGTATCAAAGAATAAAATAAAAGAATTAATATACTATATTAATAAAAAAATCAAACTCTTTTTATGAATATTAATATTAACTGAATATTTGTTTATTATATTTTATTATGAATTATAAGCATTATGTAATATTTATTATATATATAATTATTTTAAAATATTAATTTAATAAAATTTGGTTGAATCCGATTAAACCGGTATAACCACGACTCAGTTGGTCGTCCGGTCGGATGTACGATCCGGTTTTAATGACATTAATTTTATGATTACTTCCTCCATTAGGCCTCGTGCAATTGAATGCATTATTGATGTATGGAATATGCATTATGTTTTTTCTTTTTTCTTTTTTCTTTTTTTGCTTTTTTCAGTCGACTCATCCTAAGCCTCCTTTTGTTGATTATGTTGTTTTGTATCAGTTTTATTTAATACAATGTAATGGAGAACGATGTGGATGTTTAATCCTATAACAAGTCTTTATTTGACGTTATTTTCAGGGAACAAATTACAACAAATCTTTTCAGAGAGAAACATATATTTTTATTAGATGTTTCCTTTCCCTTCAAAATTTAAAAAATAAAGAAAGAAGGGAACAAATTAAAAAAATGAAATTTTTAAAAAGAAAAAAATTACGTCGCCTGAGAGATTCGTGCAATTGAATGCATTATTGATGTATGGAATATGCATTATGTTTTTTCTTTTTTCTTTTTTCTTTTTTTGCTTTTTTCAGTCGACTCATCCTAAGCCTCCTTTTGTTGATTATGTTGTTTTGTATCAGTTTTATTTAATACAATGTAATGGAGAACGATGTGGATGTTTAATCCTATAACAAGTCTTTATTTGACGTTATTTTCAGGGAACAAATTACAACAAATCTTTTCAGAGAGAAACATATATTTTTATTAGATGTTTCCTTTCCCTTCAAAATTTAAAAAATAAAGAAAGAAGGGAACAAATTAAAAAAATGAAATTTTTAAAAAGAAAAAAATTACGTCGCCTGAGAGATTCGTGCAATTGAATGCATTATTGATGTATGGAATATGCATTATGTTTTTTCTTTTTTCTTTTTTCTTTTTTTGCTTTTTTCAGTCGACTCATCCTAAGCCTCCTTTTGTTGATTATGTTGTTTTGTATCAGTTTTATTTAATACAATGTAATGGAGAACGATGTGGATGTTTAATCCTATAACAAGTCTTTATTTGACGTTATTTTCAGGGAACAAATTACAACAAATCTTTTCAGAGAGAAACATATATTTTTATTAGATGTTTCCTTTCCCTTCAAAATTTAAAAAATAAAGAAAGAAGGGAACAAATTAAAAAAATGAAATTTTTAAAAAGAAAAAAATTACGTCGCCTGAGAGATTCGAACTCTCGCGGGGAAACCCCATGTACTTAGCAGGCACACGCCTTAACCACTCGGCCAAAGCGACTTTTGTGCAACATCTTCAAAATTGTAAATCAATAAATAAAAACAAAAATAAAAGCGCTCACATCACATCAATTTTACTTAATAATAATATTTGTCCATAGGATTTATGAAGTAGCTTGAAGCAACAAGAAATTGGAACTTTGAATCAACAAACTAATAATATGTTTCAATATTAAACTAATAATATGTTTCAATATTAAACTAATAATATGTTTCAATATTATTCAACTCTGATACCAAGCGTTGTACATGATTGCATATAAATAGATAAGAGTTACAGTTTAGTAATAGTAGGGTCTGACTGTGTAAGTGGAGCTAATGCCGAGTATCATGCAGCTGCTGGAGACCGACTTATTATTGACTTGTTCCAATACTTTGTGCCATTTCTTACTTCAGCTTTTGTTTCATCGAGACACCAACATCATTTTTTCTTCTCTCTTTTTTGGAATAAAGATCAGATAATAACCAGAGCCACCAACTTCTCACTCACTGCGGCGACAAGAACTAACATGCAGTACGTAGAAATCAGCAGAAACGCAATTATTCAGCTAGGGAGGAGACGGTCGACAACAGGAGCAATACAAACTTTGTTAAACGACGTCCGTGCCCAGGGCGGGGGCAGGCCTGTCGACCTCCTCGATCTCCACGTGGCGGAACCAGGCCGTCTGCTCGAGGACGGAGGAGGATCCATCGCCGCCGGCGGGGTTCCGTGGGGCATTAAGTCCGCCGTGGTCTGCGGCGGCGTCGCCGAGCTGCTCCTCCGGGCCGAACACCCCCGTCTCCGGGTCGGGCGCCCAGTACTTTTCGGTCTTGGGGCCGGCGACGTCGGCCTGCTGCACCACGGTCACCACGCCGGACTTCGTCTGGCTCACGCCGTCCGGCGTCACGGTGGCCACGCTCGAATGGACCTCGATGACCTCGTCCGGCAGCACCCGCGCCACGCCCGGCCGGAGGAGCGCCTCTGCTGACTCCGAAGTGCTGTGTGCATAATTCCTGCGGATTCGTTAACATACATTTTAAATGACATTGATCAATAATTAACATTTCGTTTTTATATCTTTAATTCAGAAACAAATGAACGAGATATAAAATAATTGATATCAAGATTAAGAATTGTGCGATCTTATTTCTTAGTTAAAAAAAAAAAGAATATTGAGGTTGCATTCCCAAGAAGAAGACGTGGTGCCGTTGTATTAGAACGTCGGTAGATCTCGACAGCATCTAGGCGGTCTACGAGATACACGTGTCATATTCTTCGTACAAAATATTAAAAGGAAATCCACGTGCCAAGCATACATACACGCACGAAACCCTTCTTTTCATGCATCCATTCCCAGGTGAAAAAAGGACGAGGGGAAAGAACATGCAGAAGAATTTTTCAAAAAAATAATTGAATGAAACCCGATTGAAATGAGAGAGACCAACTACAAAATTATTTCTGATAAAAAAAAGGATCAGAATTAACCAGCAGATTAAATCAAAATGCACGTATCGTAAGAATTGACGTCCTCCATTGCAACACATAATATTCATCTTGTTTCCTTTAAAACCCTGTTATGCATGTATATGTGAATATGAGAAGAAGTCAGGAATTTTTAGCAAATATTGCACAGGAAAAGTAAGGTGTACATATGTATATATACACCAAATTAATGTGCACCAAATATCTAGGGTGATAAAGTACCTTATCAGCAGAAGAGCCGGAGAAGATGGCGAGCTTCCTCCATGGGATTGGAACTTCCTGCATGCAAGCTGCAGGTCCCCTGCGAAGAAGCCCTTGGGGAGGACTGCTGCCAACTTAGAAGCACTGGCCATGGCAAAAACTATGCTTTTTTGTGTGTGTGTGTGTAAAGAAGAAGAAGAAGAAGGAGAATGGAAATGAAGCTTGAAATGTTACCGAGAGAATGCACCATGTATTAATACAAATGAAGGTGGCGGAGATATATTTTATACATATGTATAAAAGTCTATTTGTTACTTGAATATTGCGGTGGCACCGCCCTTTGAGCGATCGAGAGGGGAGTGACGCCTCTTAAGGCGACACGTTTGATGAGATAATATCTGATCAAATTAATTTGTTCTCCTTTTCTCCATTTCAATTAAATTGTGATATAAAAATAGTTCTTTTTTCTTCAGTGGGGATAAAAAAATAGTTCTATTTTTGTTTTGGCAAAGCTCGGAGGTTTTTTTTTTAATGGCAGGAGAGCGCTTGATGCTAAATGGAGACTGTTCAGTTTTAAGAATGTTGATGGGTTTGGATCGAAAAATATATATAAATAATATTACAATACACATATTTTTTTTATACACATATATTATTAAGCAGAGGAGAGAACGGGCATTCATATCTGCAGCTGCATTATATGCTCTTCAAATAATAATTACACCACCCCTGGAAAGAAAAGGAAAAGGAAACAAAGAACAGAGGCAAAATTTGGCAAATCACCGGAAAAGAATTTATGTATGAAGAAACATGGAGTTGTTCATGTGGACAGAGCATGAACCAGACAATACTCGTTTCTTCTTCCACCATTCTGTCAAACTTGTGCAATTTTCTTTTTGCTTTTCTATAATATGAAGTTTACCAGCATAGGGTCAATTGCCTCTGGGATCTCTCCTCTCTCCGCCGGGCGCAGCTGCTGCAAGCGCTCGGCAGCTCGCCTGGCAACCGCGAGGTAATCTGCAAATGTACCGTTCGCGTCAGAGATCCTTCCGGCGTGCAGGCGGTGCAGCGGATCCTTCTCATGGCCCACGTAGTCCCAGTTCCCTGTTCTCCAGTCGAAGCTGTACAGCGGCAGGAACCTGCGCCCGAGACCGGCCACGAACTCGATCGCGTCCAGCACGAACTCCATCTCCTCCCACGACGTGTAGTACGCGAAGCTCACTCGCGTCCATCCGGGCTTTATGGATTCGTATCCCTGTAAAGGAGTCCAGAAACGAGTCAGATCGCTGTAGGTTAAGCTCTCTTTTTGCCATCTGAATTGTTAATGGATGTGGTTTACCTTCTCGACTGAGGATTTGATGGCTTTGGAGCGGTCGCGGTCGATCTGGAGGAGGGCGTGGCCGTAGGGACCCGCGCAGGCGCACCCGCCCCGCGCCTGGATGCCGAACAGGTCGTTGAGCAGCCTGGTCACGAAATGACAGTGCAGGTGCCGGCCGCCGTCGCCGTCGGGGTACAGGAGGAAGGAGATGATCGGGTGGCGGTCGACGCCCGTGTTCCCCAGAACGCGCACGCGGGGGTCCGCAAGGAGGCGGTCCAGGGCGCGCCGGGCCATGCGCGATTCCCTCTCCGCGATGGCCGTGTGCCCGACCCATTCCTTCACCCGGAACGCCATCGCTGCGCGTATCTTCTGGACGATCGCCGGCGTGCCCGCGTCCTCCCGCTCCTCCACGTCCTTGCAGTAGACCGTGTCCTGCATGCGCCAACGTTGTCGTTCGCGTCAGTTCGCGTTACAGAGCACGAAGGGGAGAGGGATATATATGATTCGCTCGTCGTGAGTTCGTCACCTCGTCGTGGCCATTGACGTAGAGGACGGTGCCGCCACCGCTGGTGGAGGGCGGCGTGTCCTTGATCCGGTACAGGGAGTCGCTCATTAGCAGGATCCCCGGTGTCCCAGGACCGCCGAGGAACTTGTGCGGGCTGAGGAAGACGGCGTCGTAGCCGTCCGGTTCCCCTGATCTCATGTCGATGTCCACGTACGGCCCACTGTAATCTCATAATGTGAATCTCGCCGTCGCAAAATTTTACGCTTCAAAGCAATAAACAACACGACGCTGTAAATTACCTGCATGCGAAATCGAAACATGCAAATGCGCCGTGCCGGTGGAGCACGCGCGCGATGGCGCGCGTGTCGACGTAGATTCCCGTGACGTTGCTGCAGGCCGAGAAGGAGCCAAGCTTGGGCCGTCTGGCGTACTCGGGCGCCTCGAGGGCGGCCTCGAGCGCCTCGATGTCTACCAGGCCGGAATCATCAAGGCCGACCTTGACCACCTCCGCCAGGCTCTCGCACCAGGACAGGAGGTTGGAGTGGTGCTCGTACGGGCCGACGAAGATGACCCACCGCTCGGACTGGGGCAGGTGCCGGAGGACCAACGGCCTGAGGATGGAGGGCACGGCGACGGCCATCACCTCCTGCAAGCGCTTGATGGCGGCCGTGCTGCCGGAGCCGCAGAAGACGAGGACGTCGTGCGCCCCGGCCCCCATGCAGCGCTTGATGTATTGCGACGACTGCTGGACGAGGCTGCTCGTATGCAGACCCACGTAGCTGTCCACCGTATGAGTGTTCCCTGCGCGCGCGCGCACGTTAGTACGTGAGTCAAGCAATTTAACAAATCTCGACATCAATCTTAATGGAGCATGCATGATGCATGCGCCAAATGATGCCTACCGTAGAAGGGGAGGACGACTTGCTGGAGGAACTCCTCGATGAACTGCAAGAACCTGCCGGATGCGGTGTGGTCGGAGTAGGTGATGCGGCGGCGGCCGAACGGCGTGTCGATGCGCGCTTCGGCGCCGATGACCTGAGCCCTCAGCCACTCGCACTTGCTCTCGTCGTCCTTGCGCTCGTGGGGCCCGTCGATCCACTCGCACAGGAGCTTGAACAAATCGATCTCTTCCCCGTTACAGATCTCCTTCCCAGATGCAGCACTACTCTTCACGGCCGCCGCCGCCGGCTGCTCTTCGGCGCCTGACGAGTGCTGCGCTTCTTCATCGACGCCGGGCACTCTGATCGTAGGAGGCATCACGAGGAGCGCCATGGCGATCGAGAACTACAACTAACTAGCTAGAACCAACAAGTAGAAGCAGCTGCCGTACCAAGTTTTGGGATCACACAAAACTTTTTTGTACATGTCAGGATCAGTTGAAGGTGCATGGCACCCTTTTTTGGTGCCTCTGTTTATATACAACTTTTGCAGCGGGCAAGAGGAGAATTGTATAAGAGAGGCTGCAATGCATGCAGCTGAGTGCTTGGTGATGACACCATCAAACGCGTGGAATCCGGTTGAAGTTGGGCAGCCTTTGGGTTTGCGAAATCCATGAACGGGTGCAGATCATTGAGTCCAGTCTGTGGCACCCAGAAATGAAATCTGTATAATACATGCACAGAGTAGTTGCAAAACATGGCAAGGCATCAGGCATGGGATGCTTGCTGCAGTCCACTGCCACGATCTAATTAAGATTTTGTCGAGAGAGAGAGAGAGAGAGAGAGAGAGAGAGAGAGAGAGAGAGAGAGACTGCTGCTGCTGTTTGAGGTCCACAGGAAAGTGCAGAAGACCGACTCGGTGGGCTCACTCAGCACGTACAGCAGCAGAACGGAAGACTTGGTGACATATTAAAACTTAACAAAGCAAAAGCAACCGGTTTTGGACTTTGTTTTCCTCTCCATTCTTCATTTCTTCGTTGTTTGGACGCGGTAACTAATAATAACATGCTTCTCCTTTTTTGGTACCCGCTCGAACTTCGGATATTTAAAATTATTAGTATCTAATTAATTTAAAGTCAGAGTAGAGTAAAAGGTAGAATGATATTTCGATTTATGATTTTAAGAATCGAATTTAAAATTTTTAATTTCTAACGACTCATTGAAATACAATTTTGCTAATCAAATTTGGTTTAATGACATTTGAGCCCATTTTTGGGTTCTCAATGATCCAAAAGTATATTTTATGTTTTGACTCAAAATTAAAAGTTGTAATTTTTAAAATTTCTAGAAGTGAAAGAAATGGAAAAAAAAACAGTAAAAAATATAAAACACGTAAAAAAGATTTTTTATATGAATTTTATTATACTTATAAATTAGGTCGATTATCATTAGAAAATTAAATAAATAAATAAAAAAGAATGGTACTTGTTTTGGGCGTGTGGCCCACAATAATATTAGTGTGCGTGTTAATGAATGCACATATGTCCATAGAAAGGTCAAAATCTGTGTGTCCCTGACCCCTTCCATGACGGACAAGATAAATATAATATGATATATATATATAGCAAATTAAGAGTGCCAGATGCATCAAGAAGGGCAAATTTAACTTTAAGAAAAGCTATCCATATATCTCATCATCCTTAACTAAATTAAGTTAAGAATCATGAAAAGAAATTTCAAAATATTTTTCATTTGGTGATAATTGAAAATATAACTCAAATATCTTTTTCTTATCAGATGTTGAATCTAAATACGTATCCAATCCAAAAGAAATACATTTTTAACATCGATTAAAAAAATAAATTAGTTTTTAAAATAAATCAATTATTCAACTAAATTAGGATTCCTAACTAAAAAAATGGATGAATTCGATCCATATTGAATAATTAAAAAATATATTAAATATAACTGAAATGTTGGGTCTACTCTAAAATATTTTTTTTTTACTTCTATCATGGTTAATTTGAGTATTGATATTGTCTTAAACCATTTTGATGTTCTAATTCTAAGTTAATAGTGTCTTAATATATTTTTTTTATTAATTGAATAAAAAATTAGTTAGAATATGTGATAATATGTTAATTTGATATAATTAAATCGAAAACAAAGATCGAAGCTTAGAGATTGATTTTAAATTTTTGTAGATATGTTACTTATTTTGTGTGACTAATTCGTATATAAATTTGTTAAAATATTATTATTTAAACTAGGACTTCGATCCGAAAAAAATTGAGATAATTTAGGTCAGTTTTTCTCTTGAAAATTTTAGAATTTTGTTATATAGCTTAGAAGTCCTAAAAATATAAGTATCGGTTTCTTACGCAAAATAAAAATATCTGACTCAAACTACTTGTATCCCTAATTCATCAGAAAATAAATCAGGCCAATTTTAAGATAAATCCAATGTTCTGCATTTTAGTAATGAAGAGATGAGATAGAGCCGTGGATTCCCAAAGGTTGATTGAGTGAAGTATAGAGATCGTTATAAAGATCTATGTTTCAATATCAATTTATAGAGTATATTTAGTTAATTTAATCCATGCATGGATTGAGGGGAACTAATTAATTAATGTAGATAAAAGTTTGGACCATTTCTTAATTTGTGGGAGTCGTCCATTGTGCAGAAGTCATTTCTTAAAGCATCAGGCATATATGGAGCTTAGAGACTAATTATTAGATTACTTAGTCTAATTAATTAATTGGAACTTCCTCTTCCTATCGTCTATCCATTTTCCTACTTAAAGGCCATGACTTCATTTGGTCTAGTGAATATAAAATAGTTGATAAGTTGAAGTGTTGAAAAGTATTTTAATGACTGAAATTAATTTTAAAAATAAACATTTACGTTTTTAATAATAAAAAAATTATAAGTTATTATTTTAGTGAAAAGTCATCAATATTATAATAGAGAAAATATGTGAAAAAAATTGTGTATATTTTAAAGGCAAAATAATATATTTATTGATTAAATTGATTAACTTTTTTCACATAAAATAAGTTGGATCTCACATCTTATTTTTCTAACTTATAAACATGTAAAATAAATGTTTATCAGTTCTTTTTTCAATTATCAAACAGAAAGAAAATTTTAAAACTATATTATAATCTTAATCAAACATTAAAAAAAAGATAGAAAAAAGTATTTTCTTAATTTTGATGTAGAAAAATAAATGAATATTTTAAAAATAGTATCAACTTAGAATCATCAAATTGATCTTACTTGTCATCCTAGACATCATTAAAAAAATATTTGGTGTTTGTTCTGTAAGCCCCATGTTCCGGCTAAAGATAAAATCATCCCCATCTGAACTCATCATCCAAACAAAAAATCTAATTAATTTCATTTTTTTGCATGTGATCTACATTATATTTTATTAATTAAATTGATCATTATCTATGTAACATATTAGGCCGCTATGTTCACATGTGCAAATATTCCGTTACGGAAGGAATAAGTTAACCAATTCCATTTTGCTGAGAAAAATAAATAAAGAAAGAACAGTGAACTCAAAGTTTAAGATAACTTCGAACTTTATATTAGACATTTGTTTGATCGTCTACGCAACAATGAGGACTAAACCTCGATTGAAATATTATTAGACTATACATATATAATTTAATTAATTTTGGACGGAATGTTTAAATATATATGAATTGGTTGATCCACAAGGGATTCTACTAAGCATTAATTACTATGAAAAATAATATGTATCCAAATATTACGAAATTGGGCCAATCAGTAATAATAATTTTTGCAAATGGTAAGGGCCTGATTTGGTTGAAGGATAATTATACTATGAATAAATGTATTTATTATATCAGATTAAATTATTTTGGATTTAGAGTTAATAATAGCCTTATTCCACATTTTCTCTGAGCAATAGTTTATCTCTAAAAAGTATATTATTCACAACATTATTTTTTTTATAAATGACAATTCTACTCTTTTATTCTTTTTATGTATAAGTAATTTATTTGGCAGAATAAAAAAGAATAAAAGTTTATCCCACCGTTTATTCATAAAACCAACATCATTTAAAGGATTTGTTTCATGGATAAATATTAGAATATATATTTTGATAATATAGTCAAGAGCTTGATGAAATTGAATTATTCGATTAAATTTTGAAAAATGTGAAATCATCTAAAAATATAATCTCAAAATAAGGCTATAAATATTTTTTTTAAAACGATAAAAATATTTATATTTTCATTATTTACAACATTTACAATCATATATTATTTTTTTAAAAAAATTAAGAATATATTATTATATTTACTGTTATTATTGTATTAAATACCAACTCCATATGATAAAATATATTAGTTATAAAATATTATGTTTTTAAAATTTATTCTCTTCCAACTAGAATAAGAATGTGTCTAAGGATATTACGTTCGTTTATTTCTTCTTATTTTATCCCGGTCCGAAAATGTAGAAAAGAAGATGAACACCCACATGGATGATTGAGCTTTCAGTAGGCGATATTTAACTTTTATTTGCAATAGCCATTAATGAGAACATTAATTAGTCCTTTAATTAATTAATGTACTAATGTAATTATTATATTAAAATGGATTTAATTGGTTAATTATTTTCTCATATTACAACTCTCATTAGTTTGCTTTTTTTCTATATTTTATTGTAATTTATTAGTACGAAGACAGTATTAGTACCAGTCCTTTTATTCTCTTCCTAAGACTTAATTATTGTTAAACTAATTTATTTTTTATATAATTTTTTATAGGCGGTCCCAAGCCCGGATAAAGGAGGAGGGTTGTGTTAGGCCCCGACAGCCAGCATAAAATCATGTCGAATCTTATGAACATGGATCAATGAATACGGAATGGCGTCGTATGATCCACGTAGCCGACCCCACCTAGTGGGATAAGACTTTGTTGTTATTGTACAACATTGTAATTTGCGCTTGTGTGCTATGATCAAATTATTTCTTGTATTTATATATTTTGCTGACTTCCAATTATAATGCTGACTTTTTTTTATTTACCTCCGTATTCATCGAAAAAAGTAAGAATAATATATATTTTTTGTACAGATAACAATGATACTCCATTTTTTTTCTTTTCGTTTTTAAACCTTATTTCATTTATGTGTTTCTAATCACGCCTGGTCGTATCATTTTCTTATATCACATGGATCCATCATCAAGTATTTATAAATTAAAAGTACCATTAGAAAACATCATCTTTACATTATAATTTTATTATCTTCAATCCAAATAAAATTAAAATTAAGGTTATTTCCTTAAACTATATTCAGATTTTTCGCATCTGAACTATATTTCTAAGTTTTATCGCATTTTTCACGTTAATCCTTCCATCCGAGTCTATTACCTTTTTGTTAATTTTATTTTTTTCATTTGTGAAAAGACTAAAATGTCATTTCTACAAACTCTTTTTTTTAATGTTAATAAATAATATAAAAGACTAAAAAATATAAAAACTTTCGTCCGAAGGCATTAATGTATAATAATAATTTTTTATTTATTTTTTTACATTTTTATTATTTTTTAATATTAAAATAAAGAAGAATTTGTCGAAAATATTTTAATCTTTTCATAAATAAGAAAAACAAATAGAATAAGATGAAATGACTAAAGTAAAAAGTACGATAAAGTTCAGGATACGTAACGTAAGTTCGTACTTTAAAATTAGTCGCGAAAAAAATGGGAGAGGTTTAATGAAATAATCGTTAAAATTATGAATACGCCTGATTTTTTTCGGATACATGTAAACAAATTAGTGTTCCTTTTTATTTCTTTGCAGGCAAGTGGATCGACAATCCCTCAGTCTTAGTCATTGGGTGTTGATCAATCCCAACAATAGGAACTTCATCTGTTTTTACTATCGATCGATTTGAGTTTTCCTCCTTATATTTTGTAATTGATATATTTTCATTAAAAAATGTTTCCAGTATATCAATAAAATATTAATAAATGATTGGCTAAAGAAGTAGCCTTAACTGTTACATACCAATAAAATATTATGAAGAAAAAACTATACATTGCATCCTTGGGAATAAAAAATGGTGTCATATTTTTAGTACCACATTTTTCGACCCGTCTGATGACATCAGTAACACTGTCAGTAACACTGTCAGATGTCATCAGGCGGGTCTACTTTTTAAAAATTTTTATACTTGTTCTTAAAATCTTTTAATTATTTATATAAAAAATTGAATGTTCATTCTTATGAATTGTATAGATTTTTTGTAACGTCCCCAAATCGTACCTCATCACGTGGTAAAATACATTTCGAGAATACTACGGATCATCCTTATGTGTACATTATATTGATCAAAAAGAAAATTTTGACTGATCAATTCGACATCAATAAAAGTGAAAGATTAATCATCGTTAAATAATAAAAGAGTGTGACATCATAATATACGAAAGATTGATAAAGAACTTCATGTGAGTCCAAGAAAAGCTAGTGCATCAAACTAAAGGACTTAAGATATCCATGTGCAGTCACCTACGAGCTTGATCTGTCATCGTTGGTCACATTCATCACTAAGATCTGGTCCTGTATTTAAGAACATGCAGAGGAGAAACCTCCCTATGAGTTTTGCAATCAGCATGGAAGTAAGGTAAAAATAATCATAACATCATGATACTAAGCAGGAATCATAAGAATATCATCATCATACAGATAGAAATAGACATCATCATTATCATATGGTAAAAGAGATTCTATAACTTGGCATATGAATAAAAAATTGATAGATTATCATCTTCTTGAGATTATAAGATCAATGATCTAGATCATAATAAATCATCATAAAGGAGACAAAAGTCATTCATCATAATCATCAACGTCATATAAAGATTCATGAGAGATAATTGTATGAAATAGAAAATCATGAATTGTATCATCTTCTTTAGATCATATTAATAATAGATCAAGAGATCATGGACAGATCATCATAAGTGTGATAAGAGTCATTAATCATCATGAAAAGATTTTATTATTAATATACTTCATTTTCTTCATCATCTTATTATTCACCTTTGACTTATAGTGGGGTATGTTTTAACCCACAGGGAAGGCTGCCTCAACCCGTCTATCATCATCATCATAACTGACAAAGCTAGCTCATAATCGATCGTAGTCAGTCCATAACAGATAAAAGTCAGTTCATAACTAGTCGTCACTAGTCCGTCATAAAAAAGAGCTCTCTATTTAACATTTTTCACATTTTATCTTGCAATTTTTTAATTTATCTTTCATTAAGACATGAGGATCATGATTAAGATTTGATCATCATAAGAAATGATCAACGAATCGTATTGATCAAAGGTCTTAATCATCATCATCATCATTATATATATGATTTTATCAGAGCTACAAAATAGGATCATGGAGAGAAATCAGAAATATATGAACATCACAATCATCATCATTATCATAAGATAGATCAAGATCGATGGATATAAATCAATGTCATCATAGATATGATTGAATCTAAATTAAGTCATCATAAGGTCGTAATAGACATCATCATTATTAAAAGCATAAATAACATAATCATATCACGACTATGCACATGAATCAAGGATCAAAAGATCATAAAATTAACGTAAGTCGTGTCAAAACCCGAGCCGAGTAGGCCAGAATCCGGGCTAAGTTCATCGATTCTCTTCAAGGAAAATTTGAGTTAAACCCGGGCCGAGATGGGTCGTCGTCGAGTCGGGGCAGCCATCGCATTCGATTTCTTCATCGTGGGTGGAACTCGGGTCGGGTCATCGTCAACCCGGGCCGGGTTCATCTAGTTGCAGAGTTCAGAAGCGTCGGCAATGACGGATTTGGGTCTGGTTCCTACGAACTCGGTCCGACGAAGGCCTTGCCCAGGCCGGGTTCTAGTGAACCCGAGCCGGGTTCGTCTTGTGCAGAAATTGCGCAGACGCGCAGCTCGCATTTCGATCGTCATTTTCTGATGATGGTCGGCATAAATCATCATCATACAATATTCTACTATAATCAAGCATCAATTAGGACATATTTTAAGTTTAAAATCAAGATTCTATGACGAATCTACCTTAGTTCCATACATTATAAGTTTTTGTCCAGAAACTAATCTTGCAGTCTTCTTCTTTCTCTGCCCGCACCTCTCGGTTCAAGCGCACGTTCGACGGCGTCCCCTCTTGGCGGCAACGAATCAGGGACGAGAAGGAACGAAAAAGGCGCACGAGAGGGAGAGAAATTATGACCGACTTATGGAGAAAATAAGAGGCTGATTTGTTTGATTTGGCCTCATATTTATAGGAGGATATTCAGAGTTATGATTGGAAACAATCTCCTCCTCAAATTTAATTCAAAATTTATCTTTTCCCCTTTTTAATTTTTATTTCCTTTTCTTTTTATTCTAGATAAATCTCGGACGTTACATTTTTAGTGTTTAGAATAAAAAGGGGAAACCACTCCATTTCAGCCCTAACTTTCTCTGTCCACGCGCCTCTATTTGCTCGTTGCCACAACTGCTATTGTGTCTCCTCATTTGCTTGCTCATCGCCACGACGGCTACAACATCGCCTTCGACTTCCAAGTCGGATGATCCTCATGGCTACTGCATCGCCAAGATCGGCCATTGGTTTGGTACATCGTCGATATGTTTCTTGAACTAGCTCAACTTCTCTTTTTTCTTTTGAACGAAGTTAACTCATCTTCGGCCCACTACTCTAACTTTGACAAAAAAAATTTCTTTGCTACTTTCATATGAAGACAACTACAGATGCGCTTGTGTGGAACATGATATGAGAGGAATGTAGACAATCATCTTGATGGAAGATGGGATTGCATTTTGATGTTTTGTGTATTCGCACAGTTGACTATTTGATATTTTTTTATGTATCACTTGTATCTTAGTATAGTCAACAACTATGTTGTAGCCAAGGCACAAATATGTTGTCATTTTATTTACAATCGTCTTGTTCAATTCATCCTCTTTCACTTTTTTCCATCTATTAGAATGCAGCATGTTTTCACTCTTGGCAAAAAAATTTTGCTATATTTATTTGTTTGTATAAGCATAGCATTCTCTCTTGGCAACATCAACTACAATTCGGAAGATGGGCCATGGTTGAAAGAGATGAGAGATGAGATTGTATGTGGAGCTGAATGATATTGGCATTCCACTCGTAGGAGAGAGAATCATGTAATGGAGCTGAACAATATTGGCATTCCACGCATAGGAGAAAGACAATATCAATGCAGCTTCTTGTGTACAACTTTTTGCTTTAGCATTCCCGTAATTGGCATGATCTAATGACAATTATTTGAAGCACTTACACAATGCATGATATGCGTGTTGCGCATTTTTTCGGTAACAATCTACTGGTATCCGGTGCGCATTTGAACCTTGTAATTTAGTACAAGAATAAACTTTACGACAATGTGATTACGCACTCCCTCTCCAACTATTGCCGGGAAAGGATTCAAAAAAAAAAAAGGCCTCACAACACAAGAAGAATAAAACTTTGCATCAAATTTTTACCCATAAGTTTCTCTCAAACGAAATGAAAATAAGTCAATATATGACATTTTGAAGCTAGATTTTTGTCCAAACAATGATCACTCAACATAGTGTAGAGAAAAAATCTTGGAGTGATACATGGCAAAATCCATTGATCCAAATCGCCAATAACATACAAACATAGGAAAAAGGAAGAAAAATAATTCCACACAAAGGCACTCACATACACAGTTCATTTTAAGCATAAAAAAAGGGATAAAACACAATGTGAAAATAAACTTCGCCATAGTGATAGCATTCCAAGAAAGTTGATAGTGTGTCATTTGGCATTGAGGTGTAGACGATTAATGCAAGTAAAAGGAGGAACGTCTGTCTTCATTCAAAAGAAGTAGAGGAGTCGATCTCGTTTAAGAACAACATAGCGGCAATGTACCGACCAATCTTGACAACGCATCAGCCATCACGATGAGGATCGTCTGACTTGGTCAAAAAGAAGCCGAAGGGGACATGAAAACCGTCGTGGTGATGAGCAAGCATATGAGGCAACGTTGTAGTCGTCGCGGCGACGAGCAAGCATAGGCAATGATTGATGTAGTAGCCGTCAAGAGAGAGAAAGCTAGGGTTGAAATGGAATGGGTTCCGCCTTCTATTCTAGATAAGAAATATCTAGGCCGTTCAGAAGAATGGACATTCAATATTTTTCATATAAACATTTAAAAGGTTTAAAGAAAAAGTATAAAAAATTAAAAAAAAAGCAGCATCCGACGGTGTTACTAGGTGTTAAGCAGTCTCCTTAGCAAAGGTGCTAAAGAGGGGCTCTTTACCCTTTTTATAAACGATGTAGTTTTATCAATAATTTTGGAGGACAATATAATGAACCTACTCATTGTCATGAATTATAAACCATAGGAAATCAGAAATATTACACAAGAAGTACAAATAGTAAAAAATAGGCTTGCAGTAAAGTATATTGTTTAATATTTGTATATTTTCTACATATGATAATAATCATAAAGATATTACAAATGAAGAAATCTCAAACTAATGAAATCTAGTGATGTTCATCGGGACAAAAGTTTGATCCGTAGTCGACCCAACTTCAAAATCCTTTTCAAATTTAATTTTAAACAGCTATCTTATATAAAATTTTCAAAGTATTTAAATAGGATTTTATAAATATGTGATATAACATTTAAATATTTTATACTTTAGAATAAATATTAAATAATATTATTGCATTAAATAAAAAAATCAACCACCCAATATAATTCAACCTGACTCAATTCATGTCATGTTATATTGGATCCACATCTCCAAAAGGAGTAATTTCATAGGATCCGATTCGATCAAAATTACTTGAGTTTGGATGAGAGACTCCAAGCACTTTTATTAAAAGGAAAGATGGAAATATGATAAAGATTTAAGAAAGTGGAATTTAAGAGATTGTAAGTAGGAGCGTTCAGCGGGTCAGGTTGGGTATGAGTAAAAATTTTTCGACCCGAGTTGACTCGATCCGATCCGAAGACTCGACTCTTTTATTTTTTTTAATTTTCAGCCTATATTTTGTATTAAAAAATATTAAAATAAAATATTTTAAATATGTAAAATAATATATAAATCTTTAAAAAATTATTTTATGCTTTTAAAATAAATATTATATTATATTTTTATATTAAATAATAGAAAATTTAAAAAAAAAGAAAAAATGATGGTCTGATTACCCGACCACCCGACCTGATCCAACCTAACGGATCCAACCCTCCAAAGAGGGCTGACCCGACTCAACCCAACCCAATCAAAATCGGGCGGTCTGAGATTGGATCAAGTCAAACTCGGTCCGTGAATATCCATAATCGTAAGATTTGAGTAAAAAATTAGACGAAATAAAGTATATCTTATTCCCCCAAAAATAATAAGTTATTGTACTTAATATTTAGTTTAAAGATAATAAAATATAGTATTTTATAATTAAAACATTTATTATGAGTAATTGATGTTTATTATTATTATTATAAAATAATAAAAATATTAATATGATAATATATGATAAAAAATAACATGATTAAATTTTTTTTAGATATGATAATACAAGGAGTTGTTTGGTTAAATGTTTAAAATATCACGTTATTCCAGAATTATAATCAAACATAAGTTGATTTAAGATTATTTTAATCAAACGTCGAAAGTCATAAAATCACCTAAAAATGATGAAACAATTCCATTAAAAAAATACAAATATTTTTCAAAATTATAAGAATAGTAATATTCTCATTTTTAAACTTTTCAATCGTTCTTTTATTTTTTTTTAATCTTATACTTTTATATGTATATTTTTATTGTTATTATAATATTAAACATAAAGTATTTATAATAAAACATTTTGAATTAAAAATATTATATTTTGACATTTTATTCTCTTCAAGAATATGATATTCTATTTTAAAAATCCTTCAACCAAATGCTCCTTATTGTTTTTTAAGAATATTGATATTCTTTTTTTTGGATTGGGGGGGGGGGGGGGGGGGGGAATTAAGGTAATAGAGTTGATTTCACGAGTTTTGATGTGGTTTCCATTTTTCGACGTTTGATAAAAAAAAAATGAATATAGGTGATGTTTAGTTATATTATCGAAATATGATAGATATTTATTCCATTGAGCTCGGAAATCAGAATGGTAGGCCTATTCTCCAACGCCTTAAAAATGTTATGACACCAGAAAACCAAAGTTCTGATCACCTATCCCATCTTTTATATTTTTACTCCACATATATTCTTTTTATTGGACAAAGAAGCATCTCATATTTCTTTGAGCCAGAAAAATATATTACATACACACACATCATACGTGACTTGTCTTTTAGCTAGTCTATAGTTATTATTTATCTCCAAATTTACTTGCTTAATATGAATTACTTTATTTTCATGCTTAGTCGAGTAAATATTTGAAAACTAAATTATATTTAATCATCACCATGGCCAAATGATATTTTATTATTCGGAATTACATACATCAATATGCACATGAGAAAAAAGAATTTTTATACGTGTAGTATACGCATGATTGAGATGTCACACAAAAAAAAGATGTATCCTGTTTTAATTAAAAAAAAATGAGAACATATCCCAACCATTATGATAAAGAAGAACTATATTCATATTTTCTGAATATAAATTATATCTCGCATAATTTTTATCCTCATATAATATAATAAGAAATTAATTTATATTGAATCAAATAATAAACTGATTTTAAATAAATTATAAAAGGAATAGAGTATAACAAAGCCATTAACGTCGACATTTTTTAAGATGTGTAGTTAAGTTGTATATTAAAGTAAATGTGGGATAGGTAAGAGAGAGAGAGAGATATTAAGATTTTAAATCTGACCAATGCCACCATGCGAAATGATATAAAAAAGAAATTTTATGACGCGACTTATCCGTAATAACACGTACGTCAGCAAAATCTAGGAAACCCCCCGCTTTTTGGGTCGTGCAATAATCCGACCGTCCATCTGCACCGTCGCAATCCGAACGTACGGTTCTGATTCACTCCCTATATATTATAATAATTGTTACGTGCTTCACAATTTTTTTTTCCTTTCATTTTTTCCCAATTGGCAAATTTAACGTCTTACAGATCTCCCGCTTGGAGTCCACCAAATCGGGAAAGCCCCAAAAGCTCAAAGTCCTCCAACTCCGCCTCGCCTCGCTTCCGATCGCCAAATGGCGACGGAATCCATCCAGCGGAGGTCGCCGGGCGCGGAGGCCTCCCTCGGCTACTCCTCGGATCTGGAACTCGCTCCCTCCGCCGAGGTCGGCGTCGGGATCGACGGCGCCTGCGGGCCGTCGCTGGCCTCCTCGGGGAGTTCGCCGAGGACATCGGTCCCCGCCAGCGATGGAATCGCGGAGGTGGAGAAGCTGGAGGTCGGAATTGGCGTCCCGAGTGGGTCTCCGAGTGCTGCATTTGGTGATGGGAGCGTCACGCGCACTACGCGGGCCAGTGTGAGCTCCTCCTCGCTGACTGCAGAGGATGGGGAACCATGGGAGGCGAACGGTTCGCTGCCGCCTGCCAAGAAGAAGAATAAGATCGCCGACGCGAGTGAAGTTCCGGAGTCCCCCGAGGACTGCAGCGTCTCTTCCAAACGGAAGAATCTGGGGGGAGGTCGCCATGCGCTCTTCTTCGTCGGAGACCCTGTGCCGGAGGAAGAAGCAAGGCGTAGATGGCCTTACCGCTTCGATGAGAAGGTACCCGTACTTCTGAATTGTCGGAAAAATCACAAAAATGTGTCAATAATTGGTCTTGGAAATTGGAATGGTCGCATAATTTAATAAAACAAGTCGAACCTTGCCAGGAAACTAAATTCTAAATCTCTTCCAGTATTGGGTATGTCAGTAATTTTGTCAATGCAAAGCCTTGAACGATGAATGAATCTTACAAATTCCACATTGTGGTAAAGGGGAGCTCCTTGTAGGAAATTTGTATAATTTCTCCCATCATTCTTTGGACTGATTCATTTTGTTTTCTGATGTTTGAAGAACGCAAGGTGCAATGCTCGAGCCAGTGCCCACAAGTAAGTCATCCCAAATGATTTTACGCGAGGCTCATGCGATGTGTAGCTCAAATGTTTTCAGGTTTATTAACACATCACGATGATGTCATTTGGTGTAGTGTTGATGATGACAATGATGAACTCATCCTAGAGGTTGAAAGCCACTACCTACAAGCTAACGTTTGTGGATGCGTGTTTGACATTGGTGACTGTGCATATGTGAAGGTGAGATATATCTTTGATAGCCATAAGATACCATCACTTTGATTGCAGAATAACTTTAATCCGAGCAAAAGTTTGAATGTTTATGGTGCAATCTGAATAACTTGGTTACTAAGGTGTAAAGAACTTCCAATATGGAAATTTTGAGAGCCTAATGAAAAGTGTTGGACTTAATAGTAAACGGTTATGTACTTCTTATCAATGAATTTGGATGACAGGCCTTGGCAGTCATCCTTTTATTTTCTTTAAAAGATTATATTGTTCGGCTAATTTATTTTAATACAATCACGAGTGTCACAAAGTAGCAGCAGACCCATTCTGTTTTGGAATAGATATGTTCTACATTTCCTCAAAATATATCATCTATTCTCACCCTAACATGCTATAACTGTTTTGCAGGCAGAGAAGGGAAAACTGAACTATATAGGAAGGATCTTAGAGTTTTTTAAAACAACTAGGGATGAATACTATTTCAGAGTGCAATGGTTCTTCAGAGCTCAAGATACTGTGATATCTCTGTCACATTATTCGTTCTTATGAAGTTGAATATTATTCTGATAAATACTAATTCTCAAGTTACTGATGATTTATATTCATATGACACATAGATCAACTTACAGCGATATTAAGTTACTGACAGGTTGCTTCATCCATGTTAGGTTATGAAAGAGCAAGCAAAATTTCATGATAAGAAGAGGCTGTTCTATTCTGATTTAAAGAATGACAACTTACTGGACTGCATTATTTCCAAAGTCCAGGTTACTCAACTTCCTCCGAGTGTATGTGTTTCTCACAATATGATAATATGTGATTTTACTTTCTCTAAAAATAAGTGACTGTAGATTGCATGGAAATTGGGTGATTTTGGACTTTGAGGTTCTATTAGGTTCATTTTGCATATTTAACTTTTTGGTGTTATCACACCTTTGGCATTTGGCCGTTGTCATTGATTCACTCAGTCTTTTCAGGTTAACTTAAAGTCTTCAATCACTTCCTCATGTGAATACTACTATGACATGAAGTACTCCGTTGACTACTCTACTTTCTCGGTAATTAGTAAGTATTGTTTGCTTTTAAACAATTTAAGGCCTATATTCTTTTATAGTGCTTAGTAAACTGTTCAGTACAATAAGTTGTCTCTTGGGCGTATTGTCATTAAACTTAAATGGAAGGATGAATCCAGGAAAGCCACTGGAGTTCTTTATGATAGAAAAGTACCCAATAAAGTTAAAGGGAAATTCTATCGTACTGCTATAAGACCGGCAGTGTTATATGGTAGTGAATGTTGGGCTATGAAGGGACAACATGAACGTAAAGTGGGGGTAGCCGAAATGAGGATGTTGACATGGATGTGTGGTCATACAAGATTCGATAAGATTAGGAATGACCATATACGTGAACTAGTCGGAGTGGCTCCTATTAGTGAGAAAATGATAGAGAATCGTTTGAGATGGTTTGGTCATGTTCAGAGAAGACCATTAGATGCGCCAGTAAGAAGAGTAGATCAAATAATCTGGAGTCCGACTAAAAGAGGGAGGCTAAGGCGGACACTTGGCGAACTAATAGAGCAAGATCTATTGGTGAATAATGTACCGAAAGGTTTAGTTACTAATAGAGCGGAATGGCGTCGTATGATTCATGTAGCCGACCCCACCTAGTGGGATAAGGCTTTGTTGTTGTTGTTGTTGGAAGGATGAATCCTGATGTGTATGCAAAGGCTGATGTGCGTGGATTTCTTTGAGCTTACGGTATGTATAAGATAATTTATGAGTGTGCATGTTGCATATTACGTTCTGTGGACAAAATGTATGATATGATAAAAAGTGTAAAAGCAAAATAAGGTGTGAAAAATGTGCTAGTAACTGTTTGACTAACCAAAGACTAATGCCTCCTTATTTCTAGGGAATGTAGGTAATACAAGGAGAGAGAATATGCTGGAATATTACTCAAAAATATTCTTAAGTAGCTAAGAAAAAAATTAGTAATTACTAATAATATTTATTGAGATATGCTACTGATATTTCCTTTAACACTTACTCTCAAGTTGGAGCGTAAATGTCAACTATGCTTAGCTTGGAATGCTGTAATGCTCTTTCGTAGGAAGTGCTTTAATGAAGATATCAACAAGCTGATTTCAGTACCCAAGTGGGGAATGCATATCTTCTTAATAAAAACATCATAAATGAAGTGACATTCCACTTCTATATGTTTGGTCCATTCGTGAAACAAACAATTGTGTGCAATAAATATTGGTCTTGTTATCACAATACCTAGGCGTTGGAGAGACAACAAAAATTTCCAAATCACATAAAAGGTCACCCACAGGGGTTCACATGTAACATGTGCCATTGCTTTATCTTTGGACTAAGCACGTGAGATCATATTTTGATTGAACCAAGATCTTTAGTCTTAAATTGTGTTTGTAGAAGTCTTTCTATTGTCAAAATATTCTCAATATCACTATCAGATATTACAATGTCATCTGCATGTACGATGAGGATGTTTGAGCCTTTAGAATAATTTTAAAGAAAATGTTGAGTGCTATGAAGAGGGTCAAATAAATTCATATTCTTGAGAACAACTATGCTTGACTACTCAAATCAAGACCTTGGACTTTGTTTGAGTTTTTATATTGCTTTATTCAGTTTACATACTTTTCCTCTCAAAAAAAAAAGTTTACATACTTTTGAACATTCCCCCTGAGCAAAATACCAAAACAGTTGTTCCGTGTAAGTTTTTTATATGGGATCACCATATAAGAAAGCATTTTTAACATTAATCTGATGAACAAACTACCCAAAATTGACAACCAAATAGAGTAGAAATTCTAACCGAGTTAAGTCAAGCAACTAGAAAGGTCTCAAAGTAATCTCTATTTGTCTGAGTGAAGTTTTTAGCTACTAATTGTGCCTTGCCTTGTGGCAATCCATCATCCCATGACTTGCATCAAGAAGATACTTCAGAGTCAACGTCCAATGTCGCCCAACAATTGTGGCATTAGTAGGGAGTTCTACATGTAGGATCAAAAGCACGAGGGGGGGGGGGGTGAATTGGTGTATAAAAATCTTTTCGTGAAATCACTTTTGGAAAATCAATAAAACCTCAGAAGCAAATTACGATAAAGAGTAAATGAGAGATAAGGAGCAAGCAAAAAGAAGCACGATGTGTTAACGAGGTTCGGCCCCAACTCTTTTGCCTACGTCCTCGCTCCGACTCCTCGTCCTCGAGACTGCCAGAGATCTATTATCTTTCTCTTTTCTTGTAGGGAGAGAGCAATCCTCTTTGCACCATGCATCTTCTTCTCTGCTTAAGAGCAGACCTTTTCTTACAAAGAGCTCTCAACTTCACTAGATCAGAGTACAATGATTCTCTCCAACTCTCTTCTTTTACAAAATATGCTCACACTCAAAACTTAGAAGAGAAAAGGGATGAATTTGTAATTTTTCGTACTTCTCTCCTTGAAAAATAGCCATTATTGTTCATTTCTCTCTGTGACCAGTTGATCGCATTTATAGGCCGGTCAATCGGTCAATATGACCGCTGCGCGATATCTGTGATTTTATCCGTTGTCCTGTCAATCAGTCCTTCGATCGGTTCATCGACCATCATGGTCTTGTCATTTCTTGAATTCTTCTTTGAGCTGATCGGTACCGGACCATCGACCGTCATAGTCTCGACATTTCTTGAGCTCGTTCTTTTGTTCCTCAGTCGAACGGTGTAACGATCGATCTATCGACCGTCATAATCTCGACATTTTTTGAGCTCGTTCTTTTGTTGGTCGGTCGACCGGTGTAACGACCGATCCTCGACCGTCATTAGTTTCGACATTTTTACCGCTTGATATCATGCCGATCGATCGGTCGTGTATAAAATTTTTTATTTCATCGTTAAGCTTGGCGATTTCTTCTACAAATGGATTCATATCAATCTTACACTACATTGTCATCACTTGAGTATAGATTAGTAACTTTTATGTCCAATTTAATTTGTTATCATCAAAACATATGATTCAACATTACAAGCTCCAAGTATGTCTAAATAGTAATGCAAACATTTCCTCGTCCATAGCAATTTTTGAAGATGAATGTTTGTATAGCTTAGAATGATTATGAGGAAATAAGATGACTATTAAGAGAAACAAATAAAACTTTAGCAACATGAGACAAATAATCAAAAGTCATAAAATCATAAAGGTATACACGATCTAGTGCCCTTGTGTAATAGGGACATCTAGATCAAGATTTACCTAAGTAGAGTCTCCTTCCCATAAAGCAGAATTTCTTGGGGATTATGTGGTGGGATTGTGGAGAGGGGATATACACGATCACTTGGGGTCAAGAGTACCTTGGTTTGTGCAAGTTTATATGCACTGGGATCTATCACACTTGTTTTTTAAAATAATTAGTATATCGGTAGGGGTCTTGGAAGGAGGACAAGGCATAGTCCCGCCAATGAACCAGTTCATAGCTTTTGGGAGGCTTGATATGAGTTGTTGGGGGAAAGTAGTTGGAGGTGTGAGTTTTAGCCAGAGGCAATGGTGCGCTTCATCTTGAATACTACATGAGTAGAATACCATTTGCTAGATGACTTGTTGGAAACTTTGCAATTTTGCATTGGCATTTGGCGTAAGGAATTCTGTATCAATTGCTTTTTGGTGTTTCTGAAAATACAGAACCCTGTTACCCAGGTGTCAAACTGTTATTGTGTTTTATTGTTGAGATACCATGAAACCTTATTTGTGAATGATGTTCTTTCATGTTTACCTTTTATTAAGTAAAAAAAAATTCAGAAATATAGCTCGTTTGTTCTAATATGTTATGTTTAATAGATGGATCTTTCACTGATGTCCATGGGTCTCTAGTCTAATAACGTATATCATTTGCAGATACTAGGAATGAAGAATCCCCAAAGGAAGGCCATAAAAGTCATGTTTCCCAAAACAAAGAGCTAGCTTTATTAGATCTATATTCCGGTTGTGGTGGAATGTCAAGTGGGCTGTGTCTTGGAGCTCACATTGCTGGGGCGACACTCTTGGCGGCAAGTAGCTTCAAACAAATAATATTCTCATAGCATTGTTCTAATTGTGTCTTTCTTCAAGTGTTACATCTTATTTTAGTATATTTTCTGCTGTTTGGTTCATAGAGGTGGGCTATTGACTGCAGCAAAGCTGCATGCAGAAGTTTTCAACTCAATCACCCAGAAACTCAAGTATGCTCGACGATTTCCCACTTAGTTTTTATTACCGTGCTTAAGCATCTACTTAGGTGTGGATATCATTTGTAATTCCTAATAGGTCAGAAATGAGACTGCTGATGATTTCTTCAGCCTGTTAAAGGAATGGAAGAAGCTCTGTAAGATGTACATGGTAAATAATGTCAAACGGGAAAATTCAAGGCATCATGAAGAGTCTGAAAGAGAGTGCACTCTTAAGCACTCCGACACCCCACCTGAAGAATACGAAGTCTTGAAGCTGGTTGACATCTGTTATGGTGATCCAACCAATGTTGGAAAGCGTGGCTTGAAATTCAAGGTATGTGGTGCATGAACTTGCATTTTGTTAGGTTAAAGAGACCCAAATAACTGCGCAAGGAATTACATCCAAAACATAAATTCACATGGAAATATAATTCATCTGTTACATATACTCTTAGATATTGGAAAATATGTATTTTTGCATTCAAATATAATATATTTTACACTTAATACAAAATACAAGCTATACAATCGTTTCTCAATCATTAGGAATTTCTTTGATTGAAATATATATTCTTTTTTTTTTCTCTCTTCCCATCTGTGATGCTCAAATATATTTAAATCCATTCTCAAAGCATCATTCAAGGCATTTTGTTTAAGTCTCCTTGCCTATGTTTTTATCTTTGAACCTTGACCATTGTTGTATCATCTTAAAATAGTTTTTTAGTGTTACTTCGCCCAGCACAAGCATGAATCAAGTTCTAATGAGCCAAGTTGCAAGCTGGGCATTTTCTCAAATCAACAATTGGAGTCCATGGGCTAATTAATTCAGTTCAATCTAACTTAATTAGTTTTAGATAAAGCATAAGCATTATTTTCTTTATTCTCCTTGATTTAATGGTTTCGGTCATGCTTCTTAGGATTTTGCTATACTGTATTCTGGTCTAGCATTTAATTATAATGCAAGGAGAGAGAATACCGAGTCATGATCAACTCTTATCTTTCCAATTACTCTGCTCTTTCCTAGTTATCTCCTTTGTTTTGTTTCTTCTCTGACATCCCCTTCGTTTCATTTAAATCCTGAGGAAGTTTCAGTGGTGATTGAGTTAAAACATCATTGAAATCACCTATGACAACCACAAATTAGCCCTATTGCTTCATGACTTATCCTTTACATATGAGTGCTCGCTTGATGGTGACCTGTGACTTTGCAGCCAAGGCCAAGCATCCAGTCCTCAACACCTGAAGCATGAAGTGTCTCAATCTCAAATGCCGATCATCAGTTGTTGTCGTGAATCATCTTGTCTGTATGAAAATGTTGATTAGTCTGCAAGCAAGTCATCCATCGATCCATTGTCATGATCTCGAGGCCAGAGCCTCATCCTCCCTTCTACATGCATCAAGTATTTGATGGGTGCTATTGGGAGGGATCCCCATTGACATTTGTAGCATATCTACTGAGAGTGGATCCTGGCGACCTTTGATCCTTTGGCCTAGCTTGTTAACATGCTTCCTTTTTTGTTTTTGGCAATGTGCTTCCACGGCATTCAATTTGCTTATTCACCTTGCCCTTGATGTTTCTTTTTTTTTTGGATATTCTTAACTCAATGAACTCCGCCTATGTTTTATAGCCGGTCCCAAGCCCGGATAAAGGAGGAGGGTTGTGTTAGGCCCCGACAGCCAGCGTAAAACCCTGTCGAATCTCATGAACATGGATCAACGAATGCGGAATGACGTCGTATGATCCATGTAGCCGACCCCACCTAGTGGGATAAGGCTTTGTTGTTGTTGTTGTTGTTGTTGTTGTATTCTTAACTCAATGGTGTATACATCTAAAAAAACCGCAAGAAAAAATAACTCAAGGATGTATCTTTATATCTTTTATGGTAAAAGTAAAGGTAAAGTCAACTAAAACTATCCATTCATTGCTTGAAACGGGGAATAAGCTTATATAATATGCTTGAGATAAGGAAGTTAATAAATCTGTGGTTATCTCAACATTGTTTGTGACATTTCTAGGTCCGTTGGAAGGGTTATAGTCCGAGTGAGGATACTTGGGAACCAATTAGTAATCTAAGGTATAAAATTATCTGGTGTACATTGTCCTGTTGCTCTTTCTGAATTCTCTCACACTACATGTTTTGTTCAGAAATTGTCAAGACCGAATTCGAGAATTTGTAATAGAATGGTCAAAATCAAAGCTATTACCACTTCCGGTAAGTTTTATTTATTTGTATTCAGGACATATGCTATGAATTGTATTAGCTAACATTTTTTGTAGTAAGCAATTGTTCATTTGTCAATTTGTTCCAGGGAGATGTGGATGTTATTTGTGGAGGTCCACCATGTCAAGGTATTAGTGGCTACAATAGGTTTAGGAACTTTGAGGCACCATTGGAAGATGAAAGGAATAGACAAATAGTAGTTTTCATGGACATTGTAGAATTCTTGAAGCCTAAATATGTTTTAATGGAAAATGTTGTTGACATATTGAAGTTTGCAAAGGCTACACTTGGCCGATATGCTATAAGCCGTTTAGTCTCAAACAACTACCAAGCTAGGCTCGGAATGATGGCTGCTGGTTGCTATGGTCTTCCACAATTTCGTTTGCGCACTTTCATATGGGGATGCTATCCGAGTGAGGTAAGTTCACTATTTTTTCATCGCATTTGATTTTGTCTATCTTAAAACATCTTCTCTTTTATAGAAACTGCCCCAATTTCCATTGCCCACTCATGACACGATCTTAAAGGGTGGAGTTCCAGTGGAGTTTGAGGTATAACATCCTTCTATTTCTTTTTCTTTGTCAATCCTTGTAGAATTGTCAATTGTGTGATTATGATAATGGCATTTACATTCCAAAGGTGGTGGATATAGTTGTTCTATCCGTGTTTTTGCTTCATGGAGTATGATATTACATCAATTCTGTATTTCATACTGTTTTGCGGTCCTGTTCATCCACTTAATCATCTTGTCCGTAGAGATGGATGGATGGTATTTTGATCTTCTAGTGCTAGGAGTACATTAGGTTGATATCATAAGCATATTTTATGGTTGATTCTTTTACTACAAGCTAGATATTAGGCTGTCGGTGGTTGTTTTTTGGAAAGGCACATTTGGTGATTTTCTAAGAAGCAATTTGTCGTTTTTTTTCTTAAAGAAAGCTAAAAAAGTTATCTGCTTTTTTCCTGCCACTTTGACAATTTCGTCGAGGTAAACCACTCTCTCACCCTCCACCCATCTGGGGTTTCATTTTTTATCATCCTAGTTATTGAGTCCTAATTTTATCATTGTCCTCCTCCATATCTATCTCCCAATGCCTGCACACTCCACCCTCGCCTCCAACACTCAATTCCCCGGTTCCCCCTTCTTGGTCACGGTTTTGTGACTTAACCAGCCCCATCTTTTCCTGTTTCCCTAAGATAGGCTGAAAAGTTATACAAAAAAATTTGTTGACAAAATGGTGGAAATGATGGGATTGTTTGTATAAAAATGAGGCCACCACTATAAACTATCTTGCTCCATGCATATTACATTATTCAAGCATTTTTTTTCTATAGTTAAACAGAAAACTCTATCACCTGCATGAATTTGCAGCAAAAATACAAAAGAATTGCCAAAAGATGAATAAAATGACAAAAGGTTCAACAGAAAAAGTTTAATATGAAAATCTCATAATTGGGAAAAAAATCACTGGTTGGTTGGGACTTCTTTTTCGGGATGTTGGTTGGTTGGGGATTCTAGAGTGACCTCCATCATTGGTGTATGATGTAGTGCTTTCTTCAATCATCATTCATTCAAATTTTACCCGAGTTCAATTTTAAATAAAATGTTACTATAATATTAACATATTTTGACAGCCATAAAAGGAAAACAGTACTACATATTAATTGCTAGCAAATGTTATTTCTCACAAAAGATTTACTTGTTGCTGAATCTCGGATGACATAAAAGTCTTGACATAAGAAAGAGTTTTCCTAAGACTAACATAACAAAAAAGTAGTGGGAAAAAAGTGTTTTTTTTAAAAATTTTTGGCATTCCCAAAGGTAGTTTTAATCCCCTTGGCATTTGATGCTCTTTTTTGAGTTTCACTTGATGATACGTTTTCCTTCTGCTTTGGTGTACCTTCCCTCAGTGTTAGATAGTACTCTATCTTTGCAAAGCTTCTTTCCCTTATTGCCCTATTCCTGCCACATCAGCGAAACCTTGTTGGTTATGATGAAGGCCAACCACGAGAATTGGAAAATGCTACTGTTCTTGAAGATGCTCTGTCTGATCTTCCACCAGTAAGCCAACTTACATCAGTATCTTTCATGCATATTTTAGATTCATCTAAAACGTGAAATATGTGTTTCTTGTTCCCAGGTGAAAAATTTAGAAGTTCATGAAGAGATGGATTACGAGAAAAGTCCTCAAACAGAGTTTCAAAGATACATTCGTGCATCAAAATGTGGTGAGTTATCTCTTCAAGAATGTGGTCATTTATCATCGTTAATTACATGTACCAGTTATTTCAAGAAAAAAAATTGCATGTACCAGTAATTCTCATGTATCTGTTTCATCTAATGGATACATGGGATAAGATTTGGAATGGGTATGTGATCAGAAACTCTTCTGCTCTCAAGTTGTTTATATGTTGAAATAGTAATGTAACTACTCCTCAGTCTTGTAAGGAACTACTAAATTAGTTGAGTCAGCCATGCATGTCATGGGCCATGCAAGGTGCTTGAAATGTATGAAACTGAATACTGGTGTTTCATTGAAGTTATCCACATGACTCTACAGATTGTTAAGAATTCCTTCGGCTTAGAGGGAAACTGTAATCTATTTCCATGACTTGCTTCACAGTAGAAATTAAACTAAGTAAAGATGTTATTTCTGAGATTGTCATACTAAGTTGAGAATTTCCATTGTTGACATAATCAGAGATGCTGGGAATAACAACAGATGATACAAGAGGTCCAAACACTTTGTTGTATGACCACTACTCTTTACCATTGTCCGAGGATGATTATTTACGAGTTTGCCAAATTCCACATAGAAAGGTTCACTGTTAATTCTGTCAATCTCCATGGATATATTCATAGTTGTGTAATTAAACTCTTGATTCTATTTTACAGGGAGCAAACTTTAGAGACCTTCCTGGTGTCATCATTGCTTCAAATAATACTGTTCATTTGGACCCTAAAACAGATCCAGTACTGTTACCCTCAGGGAGCCAGCTGGTATTGCATGATAGTGAAAATTGCAACACTTTATGTTCTAGCTTGTGGAACTACAAAGTAGTGTTTCTCCATGAAAGATATCCATGATGGTAGTAACACGCACCTTTTCCTTTCTCCAGGTTCCGAATTATGCTGTGAGCTACTGGGATGGGAAGTCTTTAAGGTCCTACAAGTCTGATTGAAATATCTTGTTGACACGTGATTTTCGAGAAAATTACACTTTTACTATCATTTATGATTTTGAAATGCGAGTTAACTATTCACAACCTTTGCAGACCTTTTAGCCGACTATGGTGGGATGAGGTTGTGGCAACTGTGCTTACTGTTCCAGATTGTCATTGCCAGGTATTTATTTTCCAATTCCAGATTGTAACAGTATAAGTGGCCACAACTAACAATTTCTGCACTTTGTCAGACTATATTACATCCTGAGCAGGATCGAGTTCTCACAATTCGAGAATGTGCAAGGCTTCAAGGTTTTCCTGATTATTATAGATTCGTTGGTACTATCAAAGAAAGGTATTCTTTTTCTTTCCTTTTCGACTAGTTAAATATCTATTCTAGAATGAGTTGGGTTGAAATCCTTTTTAACATACAAGCAATCGCAATAAAGAAGTTTGGTGATAGGTTAACCGTTTAGTCTTGACATTATGAAGTATAGAAAATACAAGGTGCAGCATGCCAGTTAAGATTAAATAAAGATACTAACAAGAGAATGCATGATATGAAATTGCAGGTATCAGCAAATTGGCAATGCTGTGGCTGTTTCAGTTAGTCGAGTTCTTGGATACGCTCTGGCAATGGCATGGCTGGGAAAAGGTGGCGATGAACCCCTAATGACTCTTCCATCCAACTTCAAGCATTAATGTGGGGGGCCAGGCTTTCTTTTTATTCACATTTGGTATGTTGAGCGGCATAACTTACAACATGTATTATAAGAACAGCTATAAATGTGGCGAAAGAGCTGATTTTTAGACACAACTTTGTTGTTTCTCTCTTTTGGCATTTCCTGTTTACAACTGGAACGATTGAAGTCACGCCTTACCGGTCTCCACATCATCCATGACGATTCACTGCTGCAGCGGTGGGTGGACTTCGATCAAAAGGGTGCTGAACTTTGATGCCAATGGATTGGCTTTCTGTGTTTTTTTTCCTGGGATTGGAAGAAGAAACACGTCCCATTCCCACAAAGCAGAATATAAAGTATTAGTTACCACTCTGTTGTACAATGAATTATTTATCATCCATCCTTGCAAGCAGACTCTGTGTATGATGAGTTATTTGTTGACATTGACCAAATTGCAAAAATTGATCTGTGATAAAATCTTATGGCCAGTTTCATTTTACTTTGCAGTCATTTTACTTTGTATGATGAGTTACTTTGCTCAATGCTGCAATTCCTAAAGCCAAATGAATCCATAAATAAGAAGAGAGAAAGGTCATGTCTTACAAAACAGAATATAAACCATTAATTCTCACTCTGTTGAACAGTGAATTATTTATCATCCATCCTCGCAAGCGACTGTCTGTATGATGAGTTATTTGCTGACATTGACCAAATGCGGGCCAAAATTTATCTCCCGACAAAATTTGACTTCCCAATTCACAACAAACGTCGTGCCCAACAGTGCAATTATCAAAACCAAATGAAATCCACAAATGAGAAGAGAGCAGGTCATGTCTTACAAAAAAAAAAACATCTTCAAGATGGCGCAAGAAAAATGACAGAATATTCAAAAAAAAAAAAAGAGAAAGAAGAGAAGGTTGAGTTTCGGATCTCATACATACTAATAAGATGAAGTTGACATTCATAGAAAAACAAAAAAGAAACACAGATCAAAAGGAAACATGCCTTTAACGTTGGCCAAAGACATGATAAAGTTGCAAATCCAATACACCCAAAGTCCACAGCATCCCTACAACAAACCTCATGGCCATGGATCACTGCAAGTAGGTTCTTGCATCCAACTTAATTGCGATTTGAAGCATTCGTATATGTATCTACAAGGATGAAAGTGGCGAGCGCAATGAACTGAGTGGGAATGTTTGAAAAACAGCAACCATTGTCAGGGAAATTGCTGTCTGTTATACGTATCCTCGTGCACAAAAACTGGAGCTGTCTGTTGTGGCATCTGAGGATGTCCCATGGCGATGCCTTGAACATTCTGTTGATCCCAAGGTTGTACATTCTTCGCTGATGACAGGACGACATAATAGACAATCCCAAGGGAGACACACGCAAGGGACAAGACTGCCCCTCCTGAAAATACTCCAGGCTTAACAACATAGCAGTAGTCGCCAAAGTACATCCTCTCTTCCCCCCTCTGGTCATTTAGTGCAGCACCAGTCAGCAGTAGAAGAAAAGCTAATATGAACGAAACCCTGCAGTCACAAAACCCTCCAGATCAACATTTTTTCGAAATATCATCCATGGAAATATAGATTGTGAGGGAAAAAAATCAAAACAGTCCTGCAAATATTTAAGACAACAAAAATCTGCTAGAGTGCAGGTTTCACTTCTCCCAACAGCAGTACCCTATTGTTCTCCATGGACCTAACATCTTATTGATATGAAACTAGTATTGAGGAGATCATAAAACAGTGAGTTTGATTGTAAACTGATGGCCGCATCATATATGCTGGACCAACTCCCTTTTATCAGAATGCTAACTTGGATGTGCAAATTTCAGTTATCAATTCCTGATCTTTGTTGAAGATCTTTAACTAATTGGCAGCTGGCCGACATATTATCTACTACCATCACACTATCCAAAAGTTCTTGAGAGCCAGTAATCACTAACTCCAGTATATTTTTTTATCCTCCCCTTAACTTAATTGTGTTCTGAATGATGCTAAAGATTAAAGACCTCTTTTTTTCTCTCTTTTTTTTTTTGAGAAGGGAAAGGATGACCACCACTTAGGTTGTCATCCAAGTATATATATATCATCAAAAGAGATCATCATATACACAAGAGTACTCTCCAGTGGAGAGCAAGAAAAGAAGACAAAAGGTGTTAGCCAAAACCCCACTCCCAAAGAAGGTAAGACATCTGATGTACAATACTATCCACCTGAACACTCTCCCCACAAAAAACGACACGGTTGCACTGGAGTCAGATGGCCTAGGCACTGGCTAGAAAAGTCGCCACAAGACGTCTCCAATCCAAACTCTGTCTGCCAAGCCTCCTCGCGTCCTGCCAAAAATCTGCCGCCGTCAGGGGAGCATCGCCACTAATGGTCGTCCGAGACTACACCTCCCAGGACACCCGACAGCCGAAAAAAAGGTGCGTAACGTCCTCCTCTGCCTCCCCACATAGAACGCAGGAGGTATCGGCATGCGGAGCCCACCGCGCCCTATAAACTCTGGAGAGAATCCGCTCACGCTGCAAAGCCAAAGCCAAGCAAAAATCTTGACTTTCAGCGGCAAACGAGAACGCCAAATGAGTTTGCAATTAGCTCTGAAGTCCTCTGAGTCGGTGGAGGCCGGAAGAAAGCGAAGATAGAGGCTGCGCGCGGAGAAGGAGTCCGCCACCCAAACCCATCCATCCGTCCGGGTAGGGTGCGGGCGGAAAGAGGCAATCCTCTGGTGAAGTGCCGCTGATCTGTGAGGGGAGTCCAGGAGCCGGTCCCCGGGCCGCCCATCTCCGACCAGCACTCAGCCACAGATGCATCAGGATGTGCTGCTAGAGCCAGTAGCTTGGGGAAAGAATCAACGAGCGAGCCCCCTGGGAGTGAGGGGGGCCCCTGGAACAGTCATGATACCAAAATGAGAATATCTCCTCAGAACCGAGCGAGGGGGCCATGAAAGGTCGTACACGTGGAAATATAGCCGCCACCCCCCTCCAAAGAGAAGACGCGCCTCGTGGGATGGTGGGCCTAGAGTCCCATGAGAGACGTCCTGTCATAGAACATTTCTCTCTTTTTGCCAGGGACGACTTTGGGAAATTCAAAAATTCATCTTATTCCTCCTAGGAAGGCCAACTAACTGACTGAATATAGGGTTTGGGGTCCATGTCATAGAACATTTCATTAGCCAAGTCTCTGATTACAGATCCAATTTATTGGCTAACACCCCTCAAAAGAATTCATTGACAAGTACCCTCGGAAGGAAAAAAAAAAAAGATATTGGCAAATGAACTATGAAAATTCAACATAGACATAAGGCAGTCTGACTAGAACAAGAGAGATGTACACAAGCAAGGGGAAGCTAGTTCCCTCAGTGTAGACATCACAGCCCACTTATCTTCAAATTTAATAGGTAATTCCCCTGAGAAAAAGGTAAAAGAGTACATGCTCGCTAAGCATAATTCTTGAAGATCAGATTAGAGTTCTGGACATTACCAAGAAGCAATGAAGGAGACCAGTCCCACTGTCCACTTGGTGTCAGTTGGAAGCGGATGCTTCTTGCAGCATATGCACCCAGCTATGGAGTTTATTATCGCCTGAGCTACCACAAGAGCCACAGCTGCTATTAAACCCAAAGCCAATGCAGGGCTTCTTGGATATATGCATTCATCTGGCTTTGTTGTTTGTACATCAGACACCTGCAAAATTAGGCCAAGAAATAGCACATTAAAAAATGGCATAAATTTTGGACATCATTCAGAATCTCAACCAGTTTTGTGGGGACATTATGTATCAAACTTTCCATGACACGATAGATATGTAAAAGGCAAGGATAAAATTTAGAACAAATTTTCTGGTAATGAAATTTCATTTATGGACAAATAGATAGCTTGCGTGCCCAGGTGCACAAGAAAAAAAACAAAACTGTACAAGTCCAAACAAAATCCATCCTTAACTTACAAGTGGGCAATAAAAAACATTTCTCTCAATGTTTTGTCGATAATACCTTGATTCTTGAATCCTAATTCAGACGAAAACTCATTTGTTTTTTTTTTCAATTGCAGTTAACAGACTCCATAGTTGAATGTGCCCACACATTACAAGAATCTTGTTGCCTAAACAATGAGCCTGAGTGGGATCCTCCCTTCGTGGCGTCTCGTGGTTCCTCGTCTGCCCCTTCGAACTTTAAGCGCCGCAACGCGCTAATGCCACGGTCCCAGGACGAATAGTCCAACACTCTGGTCATGTCCGTGATTGAATGCCTATAGGAACGACTCTCGACATAGTTGTCTCGACCATAAAACTTTCATTACAAACTCAAAACAGGCTTGGCTAGGTGCCTATCCGCCTAATCGCGGCACGAGGTCTAGTGTCCGAGAATGACCCCGTGGCACGTGGTCTCAGAGCAGTTCTCGGATTACCCAGTGTCGATGACTCATTTGTGTCGTCGCGATGTGCCCTGGCATAGGAAAAGTGCTTCCGCTAAAAAACTTCACTACTCTCAGGTGCACTGGTACCATGGTCTTTGATCATGAACGCCAACGAGGAATGCGTGACAAGTTTGCTCGCCGCATGCCTAGTCGTGCCCCGCAGCAAATTCCTCATACACCCGTGTTGTGTCAAGGAACGTCCGTCATGCACTATGATGGCGGACTGATCACCTTGCCTAACCAGGATGGTCATGCATCGCTCACACGAGCAGATCAACCACCTCAAGTATACAGTCGAAAATTTTAAAGTGTCGCGTTGCGTCAAGAGTGTCCACATGCTCTGCCATGCTGGTCTTGGGCTACCCACACCATGAGGTCGCATTACACAACCGCGGTGTAATTCGGAGGACCCGTGTCACATTCAGGACCGTTGGTCATGCACTATCATGACAACCAGGCGCTACTAAGTATTTCGGTGACGTCGCACTACATGCCCAGTCATACAACGTGAAGCACACAACCGCTCCACAGGAGAAGTTGGCTCAAGGTTCATAGTTCCTTTCGACTAAGGAATATCATCCTCTCAGTTACGGAGCATCATTCACAAGCATCTTGTCGTGTTGCCAGCCTCGCCTGCTATGCCAAGATGACTTTCACAAATGGAGCAAAGCGTTGGTTACTTGCAAACATTTGGAGACGAGCTGTCAACCTTGCCTGCGTCGTCAAAGTGTCGTCCCACAAGTGGCGTCATGTCATCCATCGAGAGTTGGGACGAACCTGCTACATGCCAACGCAAATCGACGCCTCAACCCCAATGACCAATTTGGCAAATGATCTGAGCGTTGAGCATTTGACGAACCTTGACATGCTGCTGTCAAGAGTTCCGCCACCAACTGAAGGAAGGAGTGCTCTTTCCTCTCGGACAGTGCCTCAAGTAATCGAAGGGGCCTCCAAAGATCGAAGTCCAAGGTTTCGAAGGACACACTGACGATGTCGTCCTTTCGAATAAAGATGGAGGTGAAGTTGGGAGCTCATGCCATGAGTTCACTAACCACAATCAGCTTGCGTAAGCGGAGCGTCTTCACGAGCATTCCCATGGATCGGTGAAGGCTCGGAACGGCTACTCTTTCGCAAGGGTCAACCGCCTGGTGGACAAGTAGGTCAAAGGCGCATGATCTTTGCCGACAAGCACGGCATTACTTTGTCCAAATTGCGAAGGGACAAGTATCGAAAGTGCATCCTCTTTATGAACAAGCACAACGATGTCGCCCGTCCATACCCAAAGGTGTTGCCGAAGCTTCAAAGGAGGTCTCAGGATCGGAAGAAGCAATATCCCAAGAACAAGATGTGACGAATTCATGATGGTGTTGCCATCGCGACAATGTGGAATGTGGCACATGGATCCCATAAAGACATGTGATGGAGGCGGACAGTAGTTCATCAACTACACATACCCTGACAAGTCGGGACTGGAGGTCAAGATCGCATTGTTCAGCATTAGCTAGAAGGGCGTGTTGAAGGAGGACATGAGAGGTCTCATCGAGCTTCGCCTACAGTGTTCCTAGGTGGATGAAGACCCAACGTTGGTGCTCTTCGAACAAAGGGGTTGAAGCTTTGGATTTTTTTTTAGCAGATGAAGCTTTGGATTAGGACGGAGTTGGGACGACGGGATCACCCAGCCTCCGCTCCCTAGTCGTTGCTGCTAAGTCAATCGTGCCAAGACAAGTGTCATACCTTACATCCGACGAAAGGAGGACCTTATGCTGCAGCCATCTGCAACATTGGGCAGAGAGTCAAGTCATGCAGATCAAATGATGAGACTCCAACATGTTCTGCCAAGATATCGAAGAAACTCTTTCCCCGAGCTACTCATGAAGTCATTCCTGAGTTGTTTCACCCCAAGAAGCTAACCCTAAACAAGTTGGCATTGCGCAAGTCTAGAGAAGTTTGAAACCAATGAAAACTTGATGGACGGATAGTTGCTTGATGAAGTCAAACCGTGCCAATGGCAGACTCCACTAGCGCTGCACAAGTGATGACCCCGGATTGGACGAAGGATCAATAAGTGAGGGAGGAGTCCTCGGCGAGTCCCAAGGAGCGGACATTCCTAGCGCTGCGTGATGCTGGTAAAGTAGAAGTCAAAGCAAAGAAGATGGATTCTAGACAAGACATGCGGAGTCAAGACTGAAGACGAAGGCCCCGAAGAAGCCCGGACAGCGGCGTCGGGGGTGTCGCCGACTTTGATGGGGGAGAATGTCAAAGGGCGTTTTCCCGTGACACGAAGCGTGAAGCCTCACGGCCTCAGTGCCGCTCAACTTATAGCTCTCGGCCGCTCAGCGCCGAAACCATAGAACACATGCAGCCGCCCCGCACTGTGTAATATTGCGGAGTACCAAGTTATCCGCTCTTAGGGAATTTATCTTTAAGGCCATCCTTATGAATGACCAAGTATGTGGCGTTACCCGTAGGGTACGTCTTTTGCATCTTCTATATGTAATAAGACTCCTATACCTAGGGTACACTGGGAGAAGTTCACTAGTACCTTCCGAGGCTCAAATGTAGGTTATGTTTTATCATATATAATACAAGTAAGCTTTCCTTTAATTCTGGTGTCTGGTCTTGAGCGTGGAGTGGCAACCCACATCGGTGTTCCTTCGTGGCACCCCATGGTTCCTTGTCTGTCTCTTCGGACTTTAAGCGCCTGCATTAGCGCCGCAACACACTAATGCCACGGTCCCATAACGAGTAGTCCAACACTCTGATCATGTCCGTGATTGAATGCCTATAAAAGTGACTCTCGGCATAGTCGTCTCGATCAGAAAACTTCCGCTGCAAACTCAAAACAGGCTTGGGCTAGGTGTCTATCCGCCTAATCGCTGCACGAGGTCTAGTGTCCGAGAATGACCCCGTGACACACACACATCCATACCTGAAAGAATTTTAGGGTCTACTCGTTTTGGATGTGATCTTGATTTAATTCTATGCTTTGTAATAGGAATCCTAATTTTCTTAAGACTTGCAAAGTTCTAATATGAGCGAATTTTCTATCATATGCGAAGAAAGTGATTATATAAACTCCGTAGACAATGGGGTTAGGAGTTGTCTGAAGTCTAGATCTATGTAATCCTCCTCTGAATTCTCTCATCTATTTAATATATATCTCTCTCGCCTTGAATCTGCAACATGTTTAAACCGGATTGGAGGTGCGTGCAATGCAACTTGTTCAAGTGGTTGATGCAAACAACCACACTTAGTACACAAGAAAGGAACCTTGTTGAGATGGAATAGCCAGTTGACCTACAGTCACAATATTATCTCTTTAGCATCTCCCCCTCCCCAGAACAATAAGGTGGTTGCACTGGAGCCATAATCTAGGTGACTGCCAGTGCCATCATTAGAGGAAGGTAGGAAATTCTCATAATGACATCCAAAAAGTAGTAGCCAACGAAGAGTCAGCCTCTGTGATATGTAGGTGTTACCAAACCTCCATTGTGATGGAACACTCAAACAATTGATGGTTGCCCATCTCCCCCTGCAAACTTTAGTTCAGACCCTACCGTGCCTTGACAATGAAGCAAAAATTCTTAACTTTGAATGGCATGCGTGGTCTCCAAAATGTGTCAATAGTTCAATCAGAGCACACTCGAACAGTGCTTAGGTGCATGCATGCTCCATTCTGAGCAATGGCCAGAGGGCTACCCATACGTGTGATCCATCAGTTAAGGGTTCGGATCAGACAAGGCCCTAAACTTAGTGAGTCGCTGCACTATATTATGAATCCCTTCGATCGAGATTATTCGTAATGTTTCTGTAGCTGTAACGCCAAAGCTCCTTTTTGTGTAATGTCCGCAAAGCTACATCACTGAGTACTTCAGTTCTGCTGATAGTTGAACAATCTTGCGATTTTGGTCTAAGGTATGTACAGAAACCCATGACGTTTCTAAGTTTATGGTTTTAACAATTTGTCCAAAGTGCGCTTTGCCAGAATCATCTGATCATCTACCAGCAGCAAGTAACCTTCTTGTGAGCTAAGGCAAGCATTAACAGCAACACACCTACCCAGAAGAAACCTGCTCAAACTCAAATACTTAGAGGTCACGGTTCCTGAAACAGCTCTTTCTTAAAAGACGAGAACAATTAGCAAAACCCCTTTAAAAAACAGGCACCGGAACCAAGCAGATCAGTTAATGGAACCAATAGATCAAAAGAAGGTCAAGGAACTAAGGGTTTCCTCGCCAGGAGACGGCTCAACATTGCAGAAGACACCCAGCGAGATCCAGAGAAGCATGTGCAAGTACAACAACAACAAAGCCTTATCCCACTAAGTGGGGTCGGCTACGTGGATCATACGACGCCTATTCGCTGATCCATGTTCACTAGAAGCATGTGCAAGTACATAAGAAAAAAATAAAAGTTCCCTTCTTTTGCCATCTTCGCACCGAAAGCAGCAGTTTTTATGCGGCAAACATGGCAGTATTGAGAATAAGGAGCGTGAGAAGAGAACAGCTCGTATTGATCACAGAATCACAGACCTTGATCCTTGTGGCCTCTGCAGCAAAGCCAAGAGCAGCAGACAGAACGCCCAGGAAGCTCACTATTATGCACACCACCAACACTTTCCTCTCCATCCTCTCCCCTCCCAAGTGCACAACTCTCTCTCTCTCCTTCTCTGTCTCTCTCTTCTATTTTCTCTCTCTCTCTCACTCACTCACTCACTCACTGTACACATATGGAGATGGATGGACAGAAATGGACAGAGCTAAAGATGTTACTTTGATGTGGGGAAAAGTAGAGGGGTTGCGACCGTTGGCACAGGTAAACTTGGGACCGAACAGGAAAAGTTTTGGTTAAATTACATAAAAAAAAATTCAAACTTTTTTTATTTACAAATTTAATCTGCATTTTTATTTTTTTATGAATTTCTTCTTTCGCATAAAAAACATTAATTTAATTCTCAAATTTAACATAAAATTTTATTTTAACCTTTTAAAATTAATATAAAATATGATTATATTTTATTAAAAATAACGATTTAGTGATTATTATATAAATAAATTGTAAAAACTAAAATGATAAAAATTAAAATATTTTTTGCAATTATGATAGTAAATTAGTTTAAATTTTAGCCTCTTTTAGAATAAGAAAAATAGGCTAAATTTAAATTAATTTACTATCAAAGTTATAAATTACTTTAAATTTTACCCTTTTGTTTTTTTTAAACTTATCTATGTGCTGATCACTGAATATTATTTTTAAAAATAATAATTTATATATTTATAATCAATTTAAATTTTCTAAAATAAAATTTAAGTATACATATGAGAATTAAATTAACTTTTATGATTTTTATTTAAAAATATAAGTTTAGGTTAAATTTGAGAATAAAACTAAAGTTTTTACGTAAAAATAAAACTTCAAACTATATTTGATAATAAAACTAAAGTTCATACATCTTTTATGCAATTTACCAAAAAAATTTGATTAATCGGAGCTAATGTTAGTAAAATAATATTAAAATGTATTTAATTAAAATATAAATAAAATATATATATTTATAAATAATATAAGCTATGCATATCAAAATATAACAATAATGTTAATAAATTTTAATAAATAAAGAACAAGATAGTTGTATTTTTTTTACTTTGATCTTGAATATATAAATTGATGTATGAACTTCTAATTCATGAACTTAGTTATTAAAATTTGTTTAAAATAAATAAAAAATACTAAAAATGTCAGAGAATAAATAATTATCTAACACTTCTTTATTAGCCGATGATTTTTAATTTCAATATTCAAATATGGTAAAAGAATTATAACTTTGATAAGAAAGAATAAAAGAATCTTTAGTCAGAATTAAAACTCACATCATATAATGAGGGTAAATTACCTTTAACTTTTGGTGCAATAACCATACAAACTTTTGACTTCAAATCAAAATCTGCTGGAAGGTTTAATTTTTTTGCACGAATTATCCTCTAACCGTTAATAATGTATTTCTCGATTGTGTTGTTGACGTAACGTAATAAAATAAATAAAATAATATGAATTGGTAAAAAGTTAATATAAAATAAAAAAGGTGACAGCCTTGCCGCCTCTCACTAGAGTAGGAGGAAAGGGGTCGATTGCACACATCGAATAAAAAGGTAAAAAGGATCGAGGGAGGGGCCACTCCTCTCTAGTGTCGAGGAGGAGAGGGAAACACTCCCCCCACCTTCGTCACAGAGGAGAGAAAAAGGGGGCAGCCACTCCTCTCACGATGATGACTCCGGCTCTAATAATAGACAAGTCATAAAGTTATCATTTTTTATTTTATTATATTTTTATATTATGTTTTATTTCACGTCAACACAATTCGAAAACACACTATCACTAGTAAAAAAGAAATTAAAACTTTGAATATAAATATTGAATTAAAGTTGGAGCGTGTTTCACGTAATTTACCACATATAATGGCTAGCTAAAAGATGAATACTTCGAACTAGAAGGAAGGTATAAAGTAGAGATGGACAAACGGGTGGTGTCATGTTGTATTCGGGTGGGTCAACCTGTGTTTGACTGTACTGCGGGTCGTGTCGTGTCGACCCCGACACGATCTGACCCTGGCCTGATCGAGTCGGACGACACTTTTTTTTGCCTTTCAATATTTTACTTATTAAATTATTATATAATATAATCAGTATTATTAATTATTCTATAATATATGACTTAGTGAGTAGTGACTACTTAATAATAATAATAATTATTATTATTATATAAAATTTCAAATACATTAAGTCATTAATTCATAATTATTAAGTAAATAAATTTGTAAAATGAATAATTGAGTAATAACTAATAATTAATAAGTTATAAGTTACAACATTATACATAAAATTAATTGGTAAGAATCTAATAAATATATATTATAGTATACTAGTATAGATAGTTAAGTATTAATTTACTATATACTAAGTTATAACTAAGTTACTAAGTAAATTAGTATTTAACTATCTTATAACTAAGTTACTATATAGTATATACTAAGTTATAACTATACTAAGTTATACTAAGTCAATTAGAACTTAACTATCTTATAACCTAGTTATAACTTATATACTAATTTACTATATACTAAGTTATAAATAATTAATAAGTACTAAAGGTAGAATCTAATCAAAGGTGACTTTTAAAGTTCAAACTTTAAATTAGTACTGAAGTTAAAATCAAAAGTGCCATTTGAAGTTCAAACTTTTAAATGTTTTATTTACTTTATATATAATATAATTAGTATTATTTTATAATCTATAATATATGACGTTAGTGACTACTTTAATTATTAGTATATTATTATATAATAATTATATAGTTAAAATTCCAAGTACATTAGGCATTAGCCATTAGGTCATTAATTCATAATTATGAAGTAAATAAATTTGTAAAATAAATAATTGAGTAATAACTAATAAGTTATAAGTTATAACCTTATAAATAAAATTAACTGGTAAGTATTTAATAAATATATATTATATATAATTCAATTTATAATTCATAATAGTAGAATAACATATTAGTATAAGACTATAATATTAATAGTATACTAGTATAGATAGTTAAGTACTAATTTATAATATACTAAGTTATAAGATGGATTCCTGATCTTGTGTTCGAGTATCTGCATCAAACCAAGTTACAAGATTTTATAATGAATCATGAATGTAATAATTAGAATTTTCAATATCTCATTGAGGAAATGTGATAACATTCTCACAACAACCGTTGTTTAAACTCATTTCGAGTGAAAAGACAGCATCACTACTATGAGAATGCTATCTCAATTGCTTAATGAGGAGAGAAGAACGAGAGTGAGAGGAGATTGAGAGAAAGAGGGATGAGTGGAAAAAGTGAGAGAGGAAGCGTGAAGGAGGAGTAGGAGGTTTCAATGTGTTTTATAGGTGACAGATTGAAAAAAAAAATCCGACATGGCCCGCGTCGTTTTAAACACGAATCGTGTTGTAAGAAAAATTCGACACGACCTGCATCATTTTAAATACGGACCATGTTGTATTCTTTTAATGTGACTGCGTATGTGAATCAACCGTGTTCGTGTTGTCAAATTAAAGCAATGCGGGCCGTGTGATTTCGACGCGGGCCGTGTTAGTGCGCCGTGTGAGATCTGTGTTGGTGTGTGAAAAATAATCTATGCCAAAACAGGTCATGTCGTACTGGGTCCATGTTCACCGTGCTTGGATCGTGACGTGCCCGCAGTGTAGATTGTCGATCCAGCATAGAATGGCACAACACGGCTCATTTTTTTATGCGCGAACTGCGTTCGTGCCGGACCGAGTTGGCACGACTTTTGGACGTACTATGCAGCCCATCCGAAATTTCATATCTAGTATAAGTAGTATAAGCTCATCCCTGCATTCATTGCCATCTAATGGGGCAGTCCGGTTCGAATTTGGCGTAGATATAAATAAACTTCACTTGAGTAAATTAAAGATTAATTTAGGAATGTGTTTGAATAAAATATAACAATCATAGATATAAAATATAATTTTGTTAATATGTTGTGTTTGAATTAAAAATGTATGTTAAATAATTTTAAAGAAATATAATAAATGAAATTTATAAGAAAAAATTACGAAATGTAAGACAATAAATATTATTAAATTAATAAGAAACATATTATATATAATAAGTAAAATATTTATTATCTCTTAGTCATATGATTATAGTTCGTTGCATTTCTTATTTTTATCAAATATTTAATACTTAGAATATTGAATATGTATTATTTAAATTAAATAAGACAAAAAAATCAAAATAAATTAGTAACATATATTAAAAGAATTGTGTGAGGAGAAATAGAGAAAACAAAAAATTGATGTCATGTCAAAAAAAAGAAAGCCAGGAGTATTTGTCCCACAAGTGGTGAAAATCTAGGTCCCATGACATTTGGCTTTCACCTCCCGTTTGGCCTTGCCAATTGCCAATGCCTTATTCTTTAGCGGAACCAAATCCAATTATTAATATACTAATAATAAATTAATATTTTATTAAAAGTATGTTTTGTATAAATCATCTATTCGAGCCAGTCTAAGTCAACGGTGGTCCAGCATGACTTGGATAATTCTGGAAAAATTCGGTTCTACCTGTACAAAATAAAAAAAAAGAAAAGAAAAATAATTATGCATGAACCCTAAAATGTTATCAAACGGGCAGAGTTGAACCGGTGTTTTACGTCTTAAAGAAACAATGAAAAGCAAATAAATGTAAGTTACTTCATTCTATTTGTGTTTTTAGATCCAGAGGCCTAAAATAAGAATAGCATTACACTGTAATTTACTTCTAGCATAACATTATTAAATATTGCTTTAACTTGATACTTATTGATTTGGAATAAAATATGTACACTAAAATATAATTGAATTTTGATGCAAGGGCCCTCAAGTAAGTAGATGGAGAAATTTAAGTGATTTTTTTTTAATTCCGAAAACTGTATACAACAGACTGGTATCAATCACATGTCCCATAATGGAAAATAAACTTGGTCTACCTTTTACATCTTACTTTTTTCCTTATTTTTTCCAACTTCGTTTAGGATGACACAACTCCGCAGAACTTTCATCTTATAAGGACATTATTATGCACTGAGACAATGTAAGACCCAACAAGAAAAGACAACATGCAGCAGAACTTTAATCACCTTTTTGCCCATCTCCATCCACACCAAGGAATGCTGACAGACAAATATGTAAACATATCAACCAAAGGAAGCAAGCAAAGACTTGTAATTACAGGAAGAAGATCGAAATGGGGCACTCGACCTGTCCGAATTAGAAAATGAATGATCACTTCACGCCAGGCACCTCGACGAAAGAAGCAAATGCAGCAAGGAGGGCTCCATAAACTTTAAGTCGGGACAAACTTGCAGGAAGCTTGAAGCTTCTTACTGGTACACGCAGTTATGAATCTTTGTACATACTTACCTTGGAAATTCATTTGCTCTTGGAGTCATGGTTGATTACTCAGTCACATGGTAAAACCTGAATGAGGAAGACCATCGGTCAAATTCGAGATCCCTTGATGAACATTGGGAGTCAAACATGAAAGTTAATATAAGAATCATTAGCTGACTGATAAAATTATTGACTTGAATAAACAGGTATAAGCTTACAATTTGATGGCCATGCTAACACATAAGTCTTGTGTTGAATTCTATGTTTTCATGATAAGAAATCAAAATGGGCATACAAGTTACTAATCTATACTCAATTGATGACAATGCGGGTGTAGGATTGATATAACCACATTCGCAGAAGAAATCGTCAAATTAAAACAGAAAGAAAAAATTTCAGCACACGACCGGTCGACCGGCCAAGGAAACCGATCGATTGATATTCAGCGGAAGAAAAGATGATACTATACAGGTCGACGTCGAAGACAACACCGGTCGAGACATCGGTCGACAACGATATGTACCGATTGATGTCGAGACATTACCGGTCGATGTACCGATCGAATGACCAGTCGACCAGACAGCGTAAAAACACAGAAAATACAAAAACGGTCGAATTGACCGATTGACTGGCCATAAAGTCAAATGAACAGTTACGGCTATTATTTTGATGAGAAAATTGTGGAAGACTTTTTAAATGAATTCTTACATGTAGGAGCCTATAAAAATAGTGTCAAAATATGAAGAAAACATGAAGAAAAATCATCCAAGCAAGCAAGAACATCTTAGAGCTCCTTTCAAATTTTTGAGCTCAAAATTACAAATTTCTTCTATTTTCTTTTCTTAGCTTTGAGTGTGAGAAAATTTGTGTAAAAGAAAAGAGTTAGAGAGAAATGTTTACTTTCTGATCTAATGAGATTGAAAGCTTATTATAAAAGATGTGTGACTTGCCTCTTGAGCAGAGAAGAATGCGTATAGTGTAAAGAGGGTTATTCTCTCCCTACAAAAAAAGAGAAAGATAGTGGATCTCCGATGGTCTCGAGGTCGAGAAGTCGGAGCGATGACGTACACCAAAGAATTGAGGCCGAACCTCGTCATCATATTGTGTCTCATTGCGTTTATTCTTTATCTTTCACTTACGCCTTATCCTCATTTGTTTGTGATCAGTTTTATTGATTTTTTCGAAAGTGACTTTGCAAAAAAAAATTTATACACCAATTCACCTCTCCCTCTTGGTGCTTTTGATCCTATAATTAGTATCAGAGCGGGTTGCTCTTGTTTTTAATATTTAAAACATCTTTAAAATTATGGTATCAAGTGGTTTCAATTTTTTCGAAGATCAATCTACTAATCGTCCTCCACTTTTTAACGCATAAAATTTTGCATATTGGAAAATTAGGATGCAAGCCTATATTTGTTCTATTGACATTGATATGTGGAACATTATTAAAAAAGATTTTGATTTACGTGGAAAATCTTTTTTAGAATATACCGATGAAAAAAGACTTTTGATAAAACTAGATTGGAAAGCTAAAAATATTTTTTATTGTGCTTTGGATCCAACGGAGTTTAATCAGATTTTTAGTTGTCAAAGTGCTAATGAGATTTGAAATAAACTTATTATTACTCATGAAGGAACGGATAAAGTTAAGGAGTGTAGATTAAATATTTTAAATCATCAATATAATTCTTTCAAAATATTTGAAAATGAATCCATAAATGAGATGGTCGTTCGCTTTAATGATATTATAAATGTCTTAGCCTCTTTGGACGAGCCAATGACTAATCCTCAAAAAGTGAAAAGTTTCTCAGATCTCTCTTCTCCAAACGACATACAAAAAGGACGGTGATTGAAGAAAAGAATTTGAACAAGTTAGACTTTGATGATTTTATAGGTTCACTCTTAACTTATAAGATCAGAATAAATGAGGATGAAGATCAAGAAGGATGAAGAAACAAATACTACAAAAAGAAAAACACTAGTATTGAAGACATATAAAGATGAAGAAGATACAAGCGAAGATGATTATGATCTTGATGAAAAGAAGCTTTTCCTATATACAAAGAAACTTAACAAATATCTCAAGTTTGATAAGCAAAAAAAGAAAAAAAGATTCATCGAGAGAAGATCATCATTGAGCAAGAGTCAAATAACTTGCTTTGAATGTAAAAAGATTGAACATTACAAAAATGAATGTCCAAATTTGATTTAAATGGAGAAAGATCAATAAGGAAGAAGAATGGTCTTCAAGCCACTTGAGATGAAAATGAAAATGAAGAGAATGACTGATACACCTTCTCTAGTGATGATGATGAAGTCTACATATGTCTAATGACTGATAGTCAAGAAGTATCATATAATTTATCTGACTCTAGTGATAGTGAATCTTTTAATGTGCATAAGGAGTTTACAATTATTATTAATAAATATGGATGCTTAAAAAAGAAATATGATAATATAAAAATAGAATTTGAAAATCTGTAAAAGAAAAATAAAAATGTTAAAACATGTGAAAAGTGTGATATATTGAATGAAAAAAAATTTAATTTGGAGTTCTCAATTGAAGAATTAAAAATGAAAAATAGTGCACTAAAATCATTATGTGAAAAATAAAATGTAGAAAGTGCATGTTTGAACAAAGAAATTAGTAACTTCAAGTTGAATTTCAAAAATTTTAAATGAAAATAAAGTATTAGATGTCATATTTAGTAGATTTCGAACATCTTCAAACAAAAAGAGACTTGGTTTCAATTCTTTTGAAAAGAAGAATGGCAAAAGAATTTTATTTGTTAAAACATCGCATGATACACAAAATCACATATTATTTGTTTTTATTGTGGATACGAAAGACATTATTCTTATGATTGCAAAATTAAGAAAGAAAAAAGTAACGGGATGAAATAAATTTGGGTCCCGAAAAAAACCATTACTAACCAAGATGGACCCAAGCAAGTTTGGGTAACAAAAAGATAAAACTCTTAATTTTTTTTTGTAGGAAGCTTATAAGTACAATGAAAGTAAATGGTATTTGAATAGTGGATGCTCAAGACATAGACCGACGATATATCAAATTTTATCAATTTGAAAAAGAAAAATGGAGAAAAAGTCGCATTTGGAGACAATAACAAAAGAAAAATAATTGGTATAGGTAATATTGGTAAAAATGACAAAGTATATTTGGAAAATGTTTGGCTATTTAAAAATTTAAAACATAACCTAATTAGCATAAGTCAATTATGATATGCAATAAAAACTATTTAGTCAAATTTGAAAAAGACAAATGTTTGATACTAAATGAAAATAATAAAATTTTACACATGGGCTTTAAGCACAATAACGTATACAAAATTGATTTTGATAACTTGAAAAATGAAAAATATCTTAGTGCAATGCATGATGACATAAGCTTGTGGCACAGAAGATTAGGACATGCAAATTATAAATTACTAAATAAACATTCAAATCATGAAGTAGTTAGAGGCTTGCCTAAGATCAAATTTGATAAAAATAATATTTGTGATTCATGTCTAAAAGATAAACAAACCAAAAGTTCATTTAAAAGAAAATGAGTTATTAGTACACATAGGGCTTTGGAACTTTTACATCTTGACTTGTTTAGACCTATTGATGTGACAAGTTTAAGAGAAAAAAGATATGTATTTGTAATTATTCATGATTTCTCCCGTTTCACTTGAACTATTTTTCTCGCTAGTAAAGATGAAACGCTAAACATGTTTTCCAAATTTGCAAAATGAATTCAAAACGAATTTGAACAAAGATTTCAAAAATTAGAAGTGACCATGAAGGTGAATTTGAAAATTATAAATTTGAGTTATTTTGCGAAGAAAATGGAATCACTGATAATTTTTTCACTCCTAAAACACATCGACAAAATGGAGTAGTAGAAAGAAAAAAATAGTACTATACAAAAAATGACTAGAACAATTTTAAATAAAAGCAATTTATTAAAATATTTTCGGACGAAAGCCGTAAACTCATTATGCCATATTCTCAATAGAATTATACTTACAACTCTTGAGAAGAAAACATATTTTGAAGTGTTATTTGGTAAGAAATCAATATATTTTTTATTTTAACATTTTTGGATGTATTTCGAATGTCAAAGATAAACTAGGCAAATTTGATGATACATGTGATGGTGATATTTCTTTTATTATTCTAGTACAAGTAAAGCTTATAGAGTGTATAACAAAAGAACATTAGTTGTTGAATAGACTATTAATGTTAAATTTAATAAAACTAATGATTTTTTGAGCAAACAAGTATATGATGATGATGAAAAAAATAGTTGAAATACAAAGACAACTTGAAGTTGTGAACATAGAGGAAGTAAAATATTACACCCTATAGCTGGAAGAAATGGAAGAAACCTCAAAGAGAGGAGAATCAAATCATCCTAAGAAATATGAGATATGCATCATCACACCCACTTGATCAAGTTATAGGTAATATAAATGAAAGTATAAAAACTAGAAACTCTTTAACAAATCTATGTGCTTTTTCAGACTTCCTTGCAAATTTGGAGTCCAACAATATAGATGAAGTACTTGAATATCCAAATTGGATAAATACAATACATGAGGAAGTAAATAATTTTGAAAAAGTTCAAGTATGAAAACTTATGAAAAGACCCAGAAACCATCATATCATTGGAACCAAATGGATCTTTCGAAACAAATTAGATGAAAATAGAGTCATTGTGAGGAACAAGGCTAGATTAGTGACCAAGGGTTACTCACAAATTGAAGGGATTGATTTTGATGAAATTTTTGTTCTCGTTATTAGATTTGGGGCAATTCAAATGCTTTTGGCTTTTGCATGTTATAAAAGTTTTAAACTTTTTCAAATGAATGTTAAATCGGCCTTTTTGAATGGTTTTATAAATGAGGAAATTTATGTTGAACAACCTCAATGTTTTGAAATCCAGATTTTCCCCATTATGTTTTTAAACTTTCAAAAGCTCTTTATGCATTGAAATAAACATTCAAGCTTGGTTGAGTTCATTTTTAATTAAAAATAATTTTAAAAAAAGGAAAGTTGACACTACATTATTTTTAAAATATTTTAAAAATGGTACTTTAATAATTCACATTTATGTTAATGATATTATTTATGTTGCTAATAATGAATGTTTATGCAAAGAGTTTGAAATTCTTATGCAACAAGAATTTGAGAGACGCTTTATAGGAGAGCTTACCTTCTTTCTAAGCCTACAAGTGAAACAATGTAAAGAAGACATTTTTCTCAATCAAGAAGCATATACAAGCGAGTTATTTAAAAGATTCGGAATGAGCGAATGCAAGTCGAGCACAACCTCTATGAGCACTAGTACAAAATTGAATAAAAATGAAAAAGACAAGTCCATTGATAAAAAAAGATACAAAGGTATGATTGGTAGCTTACTCTATTTAACGGCATTTAGGCAAGATATAATGTTTAGTGCGTGTTTGTGTGCTAAGTTTCAATATGCTTTCGAAGAATCATATTTAATCACTGTAAAAAGGATAATGCGCTATTTAAAGCATACATGTGAATCAGACATTTGGTACGATTTTATCAGGTGTAAAGTCAATAGAAAAAGCACTAATGGAATAAGTTACTTTCTTGGTAGCTCTCTCATTTCATGGGCTAGTAAGAAACAAAACTCCATCGCACTTTCTACCGTCAAGTCCGAATATATAGCCGCAGGTGATTGTTGTGCACAAATACTATGGGTAAAACAACAATTGTTTGACTATGGTGTAAATTAGTCGATAACACAAGTGCTATAGAAATGACAAAAAATCTAATTCAACACTCTAGGACTAAACACATTGACTTGCGATATCATTTCATTAGAGAACATGTTAAACTTAAGATTGGACATGTGTCCACTAAAGATCAACTTGCAGACATATTTACAAAATCCTTAAGTTAAGAACGATTTTTCATGCTTAGAAGGGAATTATGAATGATTACATCTTGATTGCATATTAATTCTAAGCAAAAGTGACTTGGTTATGCGATATCACTTTTGACATGAATTGAACATTAAAAGTGTTGCACAACACTTACATTTGTATGACATATATCTCTGGTACATTATTTTAATGGTTATAATTTTGAAAAAGACACAAAAACTACTAAATAAGGAGCGACCAGTCGATCGACTGGAAAAAAGACCGGTCGATCGGTATATAACTGCGTCTAGTTGACATCCATCGACCGATGAATCATTTGATTGGAAAAATGTCTGGTCGACCGTTGGACAGGATCGAACGACCAATATTTGCGAAAATCGGGCACATATATAGTTCGACCGGACGAATCAATCGACCCCCTTTTATCAATCCTCGACCGCTGCCCTAAAACCTTCGACCGTGCGTTCATTCGACGATCGCCCAGCCATCGCCATCGCCACCGTCCTTCTCATATTTGTCCCCGACGCCGACGATCGATCGGCCATCATCCTCACCGTCGACTTCTCTCTCTCTCCCTCTCAACTCTCGAACATCGGCCGCTCTCTTCCTGCTCTCTGTCGTTGCTACTCCTCTCGTCAGCCACCTTGACCACCGTCGGTTGCCCTCTCTCTCTCTTATCTTAATCACCGTCCGTCTCTCTGTTCTCCGACAACCCCTCTCTGTCGGCCGTCCTGCTTCTCTCTCGCTTTTCTCTCGTCAATCGAACACCGGCCGACCGGCCTTTCTTTTCTTCCATCGACCACCCCTTTTCGACCACTCACTTCTCTTCAACTGATCAATCCCTCTCCGTCGGCGAACCCTGTAGCGACCGCCGCCTTGTTCTTCTCCATCTTCGCCCTCTTCTCCGTCACCCACTCTCTCTCTTATCTCTGGCCACCCTCCTCTCTTCGTCACAGATCTCTCTTTCTGGCCGTCTGGCCGTCGTCTTCGTCTCCCTCTCGACCGTCCAGTCTCTGTCAGCGCCTCTTCCAAACATCAAACCCTTTTGGCCACCATTGTTGAATCGATGGCCGACGACAACGAAGGGTACTTTCACGTCCTCGGCTAGTCTTTCAACGATGTCATCGTTTCTATGGCTCAGGTGGTACTGTTCATATCCTTCCACCTGAACCTGAGTATGAACCAAACTTGAACCCACGTCTGTCCAACATGGACGAGGACGATCCCGTGGACGTGCTCGTCAGCCACCTTCCACAGAGCCTACAGATTTTGATAGTCATCTTTTTGCCAGCAGGGACATCTCCACTTCTTTTGATGCCTTGTACGCCTCTCGCGATGTCCGACGAGCTTACACCGTTGATTGAAAAACTTTAAACATTCCTGATGTTCAGGAGATGTTTGAAAATATTGATTAGCTGTTACTTCTCTCTCTCACAGATCGTATGTAGCCCCGTCTTGTTCGTCATTTCTATGCGAGTATGACGATCACTCGAGAGGCCATCATAACTTGTCATTGGCGTTCCCATTCGCTTTGACCCTAATCATCTATGTTATATCTTTGGTGTCTCGTGCCCTTTACCCGGCCTCTACTCATTTGTTATTCATGGTTGGTTCTCCGACTATCTACCGATAACAGATGGCATTAATACGATGTTTAGTGGACAAGATATTCACTACATCGTCGAATCGTCCTATAGGTATCTCCATACATCTATGAAAATGACTCATAACATTTTGAGTCGTATAATTACCCCTCGAACCGGGCACTATACAGAGGTTACCCACTTTGATTTGTTCTTTTTTCATTGTCTCTGTCTGCGAGATGTTTCTTTTCTCCCACCGAAAACATCTTAGGACTGGCGAGCGAGCACCGATAGAGTCTAACGATAGAGATGACGCCACAGATGAAGAGCAAGCGCCGATGGACACTCATGACCCACCGAAGGCTGGCACTAGCGTTCCTCCACCCTCGGCAGCTTCAGTTTCATATAGCACCTATGATTTCACGATCGTTTCATAGCAGGTGGATGACATAATCGTGTGACCCAGATAGATCGTCGTGTTCGACGGATGGAGCGTGACTCCCAATACCTTATTGGCTCACTACAAGTCTACTATGCATCGCGGGAATTTATTCCGCCCGTATGAGGAGTAGTTGAATTGTTTCCCTCTTTAATGATGTCAAAAGGGGGAAAAGTTTATGACGATATTATAATGTTATGTTATGTTTATGTTATGATGTTATGCTTTCTTTTGATGATGTTATGAGTTTATATTACTAGTGTCGTGCACCATCTTGGAGTGACTATAGTCACATTTGTTAGAGTATGAATACATGATGTATTATTAACTATAAACGAAATGTGATGCCTTTTTCTTCATGATGAAGTGCCTTATTTGATTTCATATATATTTTGCGCTATATGTTCATATTGTCCCAAATTATTATGAGAATATAAAGGCCATCTATTTATAGAGAAAATGTGAAATATGCATGAATGTAAGGACTCACTACTTCCTATCTAAACTTACATTTCATTTTCTTTCTTTCTCTTTATCGTCCAATTAATTTGTCATCATAAAAAAGTGGGAGATTGTTGAATCCTATATTTTGATGATAACAAATTAAAATAGACATCAAAAGTTACTAATCTATGCTCAAGTGATAATAATGCAGGCGTAGAATTGATATTACCACATTCGCAGAAGAAATTGCCAAATTAAATTTTTTTTAAAAAAGTTCAGAACACAACCGGTCAACCCATATGTCGACAGGCCAAGGAAACCGATCAATTGATATTTAACGAAAGAAAAGACGATACTATATCGGTCGACATCGAAATAATACTGGTCGAGACATCGATCGACAACGATATGTACCGATCGACGTCGAGGCATTACCGATCGATCGGACAGCGTCAAAACACAAAAAATGCAACAACGGTCAAATTGACCGATCGACCGACCCATCGCAGCGATCGATCTGTCATACAGTCAAATGAACAGTAACGACTATTATTTTGAGAAAAAAATTGTGAAAGACTTTTTAAGCGAATTCTCACCTGTAGGAACCTATAAAAAGAGTGCCAAAATCTGAAGAAAAATCATCCAAATAAGCAAGAACATTCTAGAGCTTCTTTCAAATTCTTGAGCTCAAAATTATAAATTTATTTCCTTTTCTTTTTTTTTAACTTTGACCGTGAGAAAAATTGTGCAAAAGAAAAAAGTTAAAGGAAAACATTTACTTTATGATCTAGTGAGATTGAAAGTTCATTATAAAAGAAATGTGCCTTGCCTTTTAAGTGGAGAAGAATGCGTGTAGTGTAAAGAGGATTATTCTATTCCTACAAGAAAAAAGAAAAATAATGAATCTCCGAAACCTCAAGGTCGAGAAGTCAAAACGAAAACGTAGATCAAAGAGTTGAGGTCGAACCTCGTCATCATATTGTATCTCTTTGGGTTTATTTTTTATCTTTCACTTACTTCTTATGTTTATTTACTTGTAATGAATTTTATTAATTTTTTGAAAAGTTGACTTTACAAATTCGAGTGTATAAAAGAAGGTACGATTTCATATCATTGGCACGGCACGGCTTCTCCCAAATTTCATTACTTTTATATGCAACAAATGCAAGTTGACCCAAGATAGCACAGAAGAAAGTTACAAGATGTACACAGCCACTATAGATGGCAAAATACATATCTTTGGAAAAAAAAATACAAAGACAAGAAATAGCAAGGTTTTAAAAAAAAATATGCCAATTTGTTTTTTTAAAAAAAAATTAGACTTGATTGGGTCAGGCTGAAATTTTACCTTTTTTTTCTTTACTTGGGTCACAAAAAGATTTGCTATGACCGTCCAATTTGAATTAGCAAAACAAAAGCAACGGACGGAGAGCCAGCCCTTCCTTCCCATCCCACGCCTATCAAGCTGAATAAATGAATGCAGCTTCATTCTTTGCTGGTTTCCATTTTGAGGGTTGAAAGACCCTTTAGAGCTGTGAAAACTCAGAAATATACATTGCTAGTTAAGATGTGATACGATGCAAATCAGCAATAGTATCAAGCATGCCTTCAAGACTAAAATTTGTAAGATATGATTAATATACAAATTGTACAAGAAACCATTGGTTCTTAAAAAAAAGGTCATTATTCAATATTAAACTATCAATACATGAAATAGAGACATGAAGAAGAGAAGATAAAAAGAAGAAATTAAGATAAGTAAGAGGAATCAATTTATACGTTTCAAAAAAATAGAAATCTTCTTTCTCCTTTTTTTTTCGAACACAAAAGTCTCTTCTATATTGTAGTACTTCTCCAATAAAATGTCAAACAATCCGAGTTCTAATTAATTAGAGTTCCGAGTCAAGTAAAAAGTTATTTCTGGTAGAATCATACAAGAAAAGGTGTATGTAGCATCAAATACAAAAAGGGAAGAAAATATGCAGCATTACCCTTCCGAGTATCTCTACAGAAGCTATTTAATAGGATCTTTCTTTCAAGAAAATGGCCTGTGCATGCCGACCTGCATACATATTTATAGATAAAGGGAATTAATTATTCGTAAAAGAATAAAGAACGCTGATCTTCTTGATTTGTTCATTTAATCATGGTATTTACACTCTGTGTTGCCAGGTTCAAATGTGACACAGGCTTATTACAACAACAACAATGTCTTATCCCACTAGATGGGGTCGGCTACATGGATCATACGACGTCATTCCGCTCTATTAGTAATCAAACCTTTCGGTATATTATTCACCAATAGATCTTGCCCATAGTCAAAGACACAAAATAGTAGCCCTTTTTCAGCAGGCACCAGACATCATAGAACTAAGAAGGAAACTGACGCAGACTAAGCCTTAATGAAGTTCAGATGACATAGGAGTTGGATTTCATGTAAACAAACTCATGAAACCAAATTGCTTTGAACATGACAAGTTAAAAATCAAGCTTCCAGGGTAATACCTTGATAGACGAATATGTCAAAATAAAATTATCGTGTAATTATGGATTGATTCAATATCGTACATGAATATGGAAGGACATTTGTGAATAGCAACCAGCTAAGGGGTAGCCATAACTTTATAGAAAGGTTTAAACACGAAAACTGGTGAATAGGAGTTCGAAAGAGATCCTCAGGTTACCTTTGGCTGTATCCATGCCAAATTCAGGTGTCAAGCCAAGTTCTTGTTTAATGAGTCTAGCTGTTCTTTTCCATAATGTGCCAAAACATGCACATAATCAAAGTTAACAAATTTGACATCTCAAACTGCAAAGGGACTAAACTACAATTACATACACTTGGTCTAATTATTCATTAAGATCATAGGAAAGATGGAACAAACAGAGTCATCTCAGATTACTGCAAGGGTATAAACATGTGCGGCCATAAGAAGAAGCTGCTGAAGGAAAACTACTGACTGTCAAAAGTGAGGATACAAAGTGATGTGCAAGATGAATGAACCCCTTCATCTTTGTCTCGTAAATGTCTCTTGTATTTCTAGAACAGTTCAAGAGTGTGTCGAGTTACATCACCAAAGGATCTCGACCAGAACCATAGAACTACATATTGCATTTAAATATCAATCAACATGATCATTTGCGATTTGGCTGTTTCCAAACAATGGTTCTCTTCTTTTGGCAAATCCTACCGGCTCTGTGTTCTGCCCTCTAAATTTTAAGTCTGCCGGTCCTCTTAAACCAGGGTCTGCAGAGGCAGTTCTGAAGGGTACCCCTGGTCCTCCCGGATAGCGAGGAGGAGGAGAAACATACCTTCGAGTAGGGCCCCTTAGCGCCCCTCCTCTCATCTCCCTAATGTCTGCAGTCCTCACACCATCAGCATAAGGTCTCTCAGCAGTCCCTCCGCTCAAAAGACTGCCAGAGGCAGGACTCGAGACACTGAAAGCTTCCTCTGAAGCCCATCCTAGAGAGTCCTTTTTCTTCACATAGAATTGCCAAACCCCAATCAGGAAAAGAAACAGCAGAACAGGGCCACTCCATACAACAGCATTGCTCTCCACCTTGAAAGCTGGAAAATTCGACCTGTAAATCCCAATATAGCCACCACCCAGACCCAAGACAACAAGCTTTCCACGGTCTGCGGCAATCAGAGGTTTCGCATCCAATGGCCCACCCGCATCGGCATTAGAACTCAAGAACAGGGATTTGATTTCATGGATGGTAGCAGAGAACAATGCCCTTGGCGCCACGACCCTGCCGTAATACTGGGAAGAGATGTTGTACACAGCGACCTTGTCGTAGGTTGCAACAAGCAGGTATCCTTTGATAGTTTGTATCGCAACCGGCCTATCGAACTCCAACTTCCTCATGAAGCGGACGCGACACTTGAGGTTGGTGACATCTCCCAAAAGGATAACGTGAATGAGGTCGCCACCAGCGGTGAAACCATAGGCCTTGGAGCGCTCCGACAGCGAAAAGGTGTAAGCTTTCGCAAGCGAGCCATTGAGCCCTTCGCATTCCGTCTCCCTCACCGTCATTGACCTCAAGTCCAGCGACCCGGCACCAGTCTCAGTGAGAAAGAGAAGTCTCTGCTTCATGAACGCGAGTGGTTCGCTCGAAGCGATGGCAGTGCCGTAGAGCGTCCCGTTCTCTGTGTACACCCTGATCCTGCCGGCAACATCCGAAGCCAGCACATACCTTAGGCGGCCAACCTGATGGACTTCCAGTCCAGAAACGGCCGGGGATTCCATCTCGCGAGAGCCGCGAGTGAAGGGCTTCGAGCTGCCAACCGAGATGGTAAGCCAATCATCGCCGTTCGCCGCGGTTTCCCACAGGCGATGAGCGACCACGGAGCCGTCAGCGTGGCCGGTGAAGAGAAGGCTCTCGTTCCGCCGTGAAGAGAGGTAGGAGAGCATGGAGGTGACGGGGGAGTCCGTGAGGGAGGCAAGCTCGAGGAGGACGTCCCCGGCCGACGAAAACACGAACACCCGCCCCCGCGTGTCCCCGACGGCAAAGTACTTGCTGAGTCCATCGAGGTCCTCATACGGCAGCACGACGGCCGCGGCCGGGGACGCCTCCTCCAGGCGCGCCGCGGCCGCGAACTGGAACCGCTCCGACCACGACGTCCGGTGCTTGGTCACGGCCACCCCGGCGCCCCCCTCCGCTACTGCCCCGACCGGGACGGTCCCGGAAGCCGCCTCAACCACCGACTGGGGAATCGCGGGGACGGGCGCGGTGAAGGTCTCGAGGTCGGGCGGGAGGAGGACGCGGTGGGGTTCGGATCGGGCGGCGGAGCAGGCGGCGATGGAGGACTCGAGCGCAGCAACGGAGGTGGAGAGGGACGCCACGAGGGCCTCGAGGCGCTGGAGATGAGTCTCCTGCCGGTCGAGCGCGGAGACGGGATCCTCGCCGGCGGAGTCACCGGAGACGAAGGGGACTGCGAGGAGGCGGAGGAGGAGGAGGAGGAGAGCAAAGGCCGTCCCTTTGGCCGCGGCCGCCATGGGAGGGTCAGCCAGGTCTTGGTTGCTTGCGGCCTCAGATCTCGGCCATGGGAGACCAAATCGAGGTCGGGATTTAGCGGAGGATTCGGAGACGACTTCGATGCGGAGAGAAGAAGACGAGTCTGCGACTTTGCGATGCGGAGTGAAGGCGGCGGCGGGGAGAGAGAAAGAGAGAGAGAGGAGAGAGAGGGGGAGAGGAGAGGGAGGGAGGTGATCGGCTACGTGGCGAGACGCAGCGGAGACGCGCGTTGGGCGGCTGCACCGCTCCCGCTGGGGACCGGAAGGTGATGATTTGATCCACTTGCAGCTATTTTTATATTCGTCTCTGTGTTTGGTGTTATGCGTCTGGTTTCAATCTGGTTCGCAACAGTTGCTTCCTTTTTTTTGTGTGTTTGTGTTTTTATAACGAGTACCTTTTTATTTATTAAAGTGGTGGTGGATCTGACTTTGGTATATATATAAAGTATAAACTACCACAAATAAGACTGGAATGTACGTATGGCTAACATATCCTTTAAATCCTATGCTTGCCTGGTATTAATAAGTGATTAATCATTTCCATGCCCAAAATAGTAAAAAAATAAATTATTATTTTTTGAACGGTAATAATAATAAGAATAATTTTATTAGGGTATTCTTTAAAAAGTATTATCGTCACTCTCAAGATTGTCAATATCGATAGTCTAATTAAACTCATTTTTTGTCTCATAAAGACGTATCTTAAATTCATAGAGTCTATATTTCAAATATATTTAATTAAAATAATTATAATATTATCAATAACATTATCACATTTACACATTTGCTATATAATAATTAGTCATGGTGAGTATGTTAACTTTATTTGTTAAAAAAGCTTATAGCATATAGTATTGTCCAAGTAAATGAGAGGATAATATAATAAAAAATGACAAGCAATAAATTTTAATAATTTGAACTATATGTTTATTACAAATATGTGATGCTAGTGAAATACATGATAATAATTGTCTTATGAAAATAAGAGTTATTTGAGCTAACAAATAAATAAAGTTTGTATCGTAAAAATATATATTATGAAATAAAAGAATGAATATCCTAATTTGTGAGGGTAAAATACAGAAATAGTCCACTAACTTTAAATCAATTTTGAAATAATCTCTCAACTTTAATTTATAATTTAAACATCCGTCAATTTTGATTTTCTTGCACGATTAGTCCTCTTGACCGCTAATAGTGAATTTTTCGATTGCCTCGCTTATGTGGCCATCACGTGAAGTTTTCTCTTTCATCCATGTCATGTAAAAAAATAATATAAATATATAATAAACTAATATTAAAAATAAAAATGAAAAGGGGGGACGGCGGCCCCCTTCTCCATCGACGTCACGGGCAGCGGCCGAAGCAACAGGTAGCTGACAGACTACATCGATCGCCTCACCAACACATCGTCATCTCTGCGCTTCTCGGGCATGTGGAGCAATAGATACGACAGCGACGACGTTGTTGCCGTGTTGCAACAGCCACCGTGGCAATGGGAGGGCAACGCTGGTCAGGACATAAGCTTCTCCCTACCTCTCTCTGGGTAACAACTGCGCAGAGGCACGACGGAGTGTCGCCTCGCGAGGGGGCGTCACCTTATTTCTTCCTCGTCGTGCACGAGGAAGATGCAAGGTTGAACCCCATGTCGTTGTAGTCGAAGATGTTGTCCTGCAGGCTTAGTGCTAAAGCTCGTCGACGGCTTTGACGCCAGCACGAACGACGGGTTGACCTCGTCGCTCATCATCTGCACCACGGTGCACATCCCCGACTGCATTAGCGGGCCGGGCTCGAGCACGCTGGCCCAACTAGCAACATCCTCCCCATCTCCCCCTCGTCGAACTCGCCACCCAATCGCTGGTCGGCGACCTCCAATATCTTCCCCTCCTCGTGCAGCCCCCACCCCACGACCAGGTTGTCATATCTCTTGACCAGTTTCGTCTTTCGAGTGAAGACCCAGAAGCCCACACCAACGACGACAGCAACGATGAAGACCCCGACTGTTGTGGCCCCGACCGTGACAGCAAAGCTCGTTGCTTTGGCACGAAGACATTGAAGCGTGGTTGACCATACCATTGCTCGATCCCTCGGTAGAGACATAGGTGGAGGGCCCGAGGGAAGGCGGCGAAAAGATCGAGGGCATGGTGGATGCTTGATTGTTCACCGGTGGCAGTGGCGTAGATGGAGAGAAGGAATCGTCATCGATTGAAGGCAAAGAGAAGTTCCACCGCTCAATGCTATGGATTTCGGTGCCTCCCTTGTCGTGAGGAAAACACGAGGGGGGTCGACGCCCCCCTTTCCCCCTTCACCGGGCGCGAGGGAGAAAGGGGGGGGCGTCGACTCCCCTTTTCTGCTTCGTGAGTCGACGAAGGGGGGACGGGCGCCCCTGGCCTGGTGCCGATGGAGAAGGGGGGTACCAGCCCTCCGCCTGGAGCTAATGGAGAAGGGGGCCTCCAAAGTCCCTTTTCATTTTTTTTATTTTATTTTTTTAATATTAGTTTATTATCTATTTATTTATTTACAAGATGTGGATGAAAGAGAAAATTATATGTGACGACCACGTAAGTGAGGTAATCGAGAAAACCCACTGTCAATGGTCAATGGGACTAATCATGCGAAAAAATTAAAGTTGACGGACGTTCTAATTATAAATTGAAGTTAGAGGACCATTTCGAAATTGACTCTAAGTTGGGGGACTATTCGTATAATTTACGTTGTGGTTATACGGTTATACATATGTTACAAAAAAATAATAACTTGGATTGCATAACAATTTTGAAGGCAAGAGTCAATAAATGCAGAAGAAAAATAATATAATAGTGGAATTAAGATTTTCGAAAATAAAGTAAGATACAAAAAGAAGAAAATCCGATTAGGAGATTACCATTGACAAGGAAAGCTCGTGACAATAAGCTAGAGATAATCACATAACGGTGAATTAATACAATAAACAAGTATAACGTTGAATTACTTGTAGTGAGACAAAACATGAAATGATTATACGGTTGAACTAGTTTCGAAAAAAATCAACTCCTTAATAATAACAATAATTTTTTCGTGATTAGAGGAATGAAGAAATTCAACTATTACGATAGAAGTAATATTTATAAGAGAAGCAATTATATTCATATTTATCAATTAATACATTGTAATCCAAGCCTACTTTTATCATTTTCTCACATGAAACATAGACATTCTATACGTAAACTCTTGAGAGTTTAACGAGTGTAAAGAGTTAATTCGTGAGTCAATTCGAGTTTACTTCTATTTCCGATTCAAATAAGAATTGACTTGATTTTTCACCATAAACTCTTCGCGTATTAACAAACTTGGTCACTACTTAATGATTTTTTTACCTCATCTATGACAATAGTATATTTGAAAATAGTGTCTCTAAAAATATAATTATCATTTTATTTTATTAGACAACAATAAAATATTAAATATGAGAGAATAAAAATAATATTTTTTGAAATGATAATAATAAAAATAAACATTTGTGAATAGAAATATCTGAGCGTCGTACTCCAATTTTCATTTCATATAACCATATGTCAATGACTTTTGAAGTTAAAACTATTCCAAGTATCTTTTGTCCTTCTTCAATTATTTCATATTTTTTTATGTTTAAAGTGATATTCTAAATGCATATTTTGGGTATTTTTTGAATTGTTTCAATCGTGATCAATTTAAACCTTAAAAAAGAATGACCATACATAAGCTACAAAAACATATTTAAAAAAATTTGAGAAATGTGAAAATAAAATTTATTATTATTATTTAATTACATTAACATAATTAGTAAGAGTCGTGCAAAAACAATATTTAACTAAATGGAGTTCCCATGCAAAAAGAGCTTCCTTATATTAGTAAAACATTATTCAATGAAAATACGATGACATAAAAATTTCAAAATTAATATTTTAAATTAGATGCAAATAGTGCAAACGTATACATATAATATATACTATATTAAAAGGAGAATAATTTTGATGAGAAGATGGCATTTGACACTTTATTATGATGACACATGTCCTTTAAAATTTATAACTAATTAAAATATTATATGCAATCAATAATCAGATTTTTAATTTATTGTTAGTTAGTAATTTGAATGAATAATGTGTAACCTCACCATTTCTTACGTATTACCACATTTATTAATATCAAGGAGAAATCAATCCATTTTCATATGTTATATTAACTTAATTTACTACCTTATTTTATTAATTAAGTTAATATCATGTTAATTTTAGGCATGCTTCAATGACGTTTTCTTTATACAACTAATTGCAAAATGTTAGAATACAAATTAAATCAGTACTAATTTTTAGTAATATAAACATGATAAACTATATTCGTTATTAGCATATCTCACTCTAACAGAGTCTAAAAAATAATCGGCTAAACTAAGCAAAAAATGCTATCACATTTTGAGAGAAATTTATATTTATATATTATATTAAAGAGAGGATAATAATGAAGAAGAGGATGAGATTTAGGTAATCCTATAAAATGACAGGCATGTCCATGATAAAATAATTTGAGTTGATTGGATAATTTATTAAATCAATTTCTGCAATTAAATATGATTATGCAACCTAAATCAATTTCTAAAATTAAATAATTTTACTTACAACACAAAACCTCATAACTAACAAATTGTATTTTTAATTTTATAATAGAATAAAAATGAACTATGGAAAAGGATAAAAATGAACAAGAACTAATCATATTTACTTAACTTATTCATAATAAGAATTATATCATTTTCAATTTTATAAATTCAAGCCTTTTTTTGTTCTAAATTTTATACTATGTATTTGTGTGTTAGGAAATTCCTAATGAGTTTCTTAATCCATGGTATGACAACATTGTTGATTATTCAATGTTAAAAAAATAATATCATAGTCTTATATAGACTAATTAAATAAAATAAGAAAATATGATTTATTTATATAAGTGATCCAAAGGATAATGATTTTATGTAATAATTTTTAAAATTATCTCTATGATAATTTTTTGTTTTGCATATTATGAACATAAGTTGAGTAATAAATATTAATAAAATAGAATCAGTTTTTTTTTATAAAACATGGCATATTAATCGATTAATTGAAAAATGATGCAAAAAAATTATTATGTATAAGTTTCAAATTATAAATTATTTTTATCCTTACAAAAAAATCTTTATACTTTTATGTTTTAAAGTATTATCCTTTAAATTTCAAGAAATATAGAAACATGGTCTATTTTTCTTTGTAACAATCAAATTTTTTTTATGATGTTATCTTTCTAAGTTTCTTTATCTAAAGTGCATTGCACATAGTACATATTTGAAATTTAGTTTTAATGTACTATTTTATATTAAAAGGCCCTAATATTGTTTATTTACTCAAAATTTCAATATGTCATTGTTACTATTTATTTTCTAAAACTAATAAATGCACATGTTAAGCTAAGAAACATTAATATTGTATTTATGTATTTTGGAAATTGATTTATGCACTTAGGTATGTATTTGTGTTCAAATTATTTTTGCAACCTATTTGAATTAGCTTGACAAGGCCCTTTAAGACAAATATTTTAAGGAGTTTGACTAAAAAATGACATGGATTTTTGTCATTTTGTATTTGATTAGCTTTATTCTACGAGATACTTTTGAAAAAAAATAATCACAAATGATAAGGAAGAAGATAACCTATGTTAAAATTAATATATATGTAATTATTTAGTTAAATAAAATATAAAATTATAATTAATGATGAGACATACTAGTTAGAAATAAAGTGAAGTATATATGTTGAGCATGTTCAGCTTAGGTTTATTATTAACATATCATTATTATCATTTCAAAACATATTTTCTCATATTTATTTTTTATTAGTGTATAATAAAATAAAATGATAATAATATTTGTAAAGTGATAATAATAAGGTGGCACTATTTATACTCCAAAAACACTATTGTCATAGATAAGGTAAAGATGTTCATTAAGGAGCGTCATAATATTTTTTAATGAAGCAATAATAATAACCTAATAATATTATCCTTATTATTATTGTTATTATTATTATTATCAAACAAAAAAAATAATTTACTTTATTAGTTTCATTATATATTAATTTTTATCATTTTTGCTTAAAGCAATTGTCAATGATTAAACAAATCTAAAAAAATGATTCTGTATTTATGAAGTCTTAATTGTTTAAAAAATAACTAATGGAGGGTGGAAAATGACTTGGTGAGTGATGAGTGACGAAGTGTCATGTGTTATTAAAAGGTCCATGTTTGAATATTAAATTATATAAGATGCGAGGTAGAATAATAAATGTCTTATTTGTATAAAAGTTATTTTTACTCTTCATCATATATTTAAAATATCTATAATGGTTAATGATTAATAAATATTTATCATATACTTTTATTACTTAATTTATTTGTCTCTTTTGTTTTTTACATATTTGTTCTATTTTTATCATATTTTTAAATTTATATAAATTTTTTATTCATGTATTTATTTTAAAAAGTTAAAATGAGAGATAAATAAAAATTAAAATAAATATAGATAAAATTTTATTTAATCATAATATTTGTTTACTTATGAGAGATTGATGAGAGAGTCAAGAAAAATAAAGAAGGAAAAGGAAGGGTTAATTGAATTTAAAATTATTAATCTCTTCTCATTTCACCAATTGGCTGGAATGAAAAATATGATATTAATAGAGTTTAGCTACTCCACCCCATCCCTTCTAGGGAACCCAACAAAGGTATTCTGTTACTTTTATCTATAAAGTTTGATACATATTATGTTAATTTTGCAAGTCTCAGACAAATAGATGTGTCTCAAATCTAATCAGCATATTCTTCTTTGAATTTATTCATCACCCTTCAGTTTCTTCCTTTTCTGGTGCACATACATGGGATTAATAACTGGTTTCATGTTTTGGTTAATCCATTGGTAGTCGTCACTATGACTTCAAGTCTTCTTTGCCATTGTTTTTACTTTTCCTTTCAAAGGTCACCATTGTTCTTATTATTATTATATTATAATTATCATATTAAAAATGCCTTTCAGAATCATGTTAAAGATTATCCATCAACTTATTATTGACCACAAATAGTTTACCTTTTATCTGCTTGTTAAGTGAATGAGTTTGATTTGGCAGGTCAGTTAAGTTTTTCATCTACTAATACAAACTTCAAGGGTTTGGGACACGGAAAGTGCCTTTTTGAAAACAAGGGAAGCATGTGATTTGATTTTTTTTCCACTTTTTGGGAAAGGGTTGATATTGTTATTTGAAAATTTGTAAAACTTCATAGACAAAAAGTTTTGTGTTCTGCACAAGATTATCAAATCCCCTTTGTTGGGATAATGGATTTGTCTTTTTCTACAGGCTGCTGAGGGTTTTTGCAGTAAAAATCCGTAGCTGTTGACAATCTGTATAAGAAATATGAAGGTCAGCACTAATATTTTCATTGAATTGCTGTCATATATTGGTATGAGTTATGTTATGAAGGGACAACATAAACGTAAAGTGGGGGTAGTCGAAATGAGGATGTTGAGATGGATGTATGGTCATACAAGATTAGATAAGATTAGGAATGACCATATACGTGAACGAGTCGGAGTGGCTCCTATTAGTGAGAAAATGGTAGAGAATCGTTTGAGATGGTTTGGTCATGTTCAGAGAAGACCATTAGATGCGCCAGTAAGAAGAGTAGATCAAATAATCTGAAGTCCGATTAAAAGAGGGAGAGGGAGGCCAAGGCGGACACTTGGCGAACTAATAGAGCAAGATCTATTGGTGAATAATATACCGAAAGGTTTGGTTACTAATAGAGCGGAATGGCGCCGTATGATCCATGTAGCCGACCCCACCTAATGGGATAAGGCTTTGTTGTCGTCGTTGTTGAGTTATATTATATTAACAGTTTTTTCAGCGTTATTACTATTACATGTGATTATAAGAGTTTGAAACTGTCCTTGATGAGCTTTATATAAATATAAGATTCTATTAAAGGATATATCTCAAATTTTAAACAAATATATGATTTGCCCCCGCACTTTACGACACACACAAACTTAGTACGTACCTTATCTATCTATATATATAGGTACGCATGTAATTACTAATTAGGTTTCATTTCATTGACGGGTTCTACGTCTTCCATGAAGAGGCCCCTCATGCTGCGCGTTGCTGCGTCCCGAACGCCATGCCGAACAGCCGGAGCACACCGTAGCACACCGCCATGGCCATCCACCCGCCGAGCAGCACCCTGACGGCGGACTTCTTCACGTTCGCGCCGCCCAGCAGCGCTCCGGCGGCCCCGAAGCCGGCTAATCCCACGCTCGTCACGGCGCACACCGCGGCGACCCTGACGCCCCAGGGCCTTATGAACCCGCCTGCCAGCAGCGGCAGGAGGGCACCCGCGGAGAAGGCCAGGGCGGAAGCGGCCGCCGCCTGCGCCGGACTCGGCAGGTTCCGGTCGGTCACCTCCGCGACGCCCTCGCCTCCTTCCTTGTCGTTCCTCTTCATATCGGCCACCTGGATGTCGTACTGGGCGTAGACGGACACGAACTCCCCGATGGCCATGCTGCAGGCGCCGGCCACGAGGCCGGCGAGTCCGGAGACGAGCATGGCCTTGTGCGCCTGGTTCACCGCCCCGACGCCGATCATGAGGGAGGCCACGGAGACGAGGCCGTCGTTTGCGCCGAGGACGGCCGCCCGGAGCCACTGCGCGCGGCCGAGGTAGTCAACGGGGTCGACGGATGGTGCTACTTCCGGAGGGGGAGGAGGAAGAGGATGCAGGCTTCCTATTTCCACGGTGTGGTCGACATCTTGTTCCAGCTCCATGTCAGGGCATGGCTTTGCTAGAGAAAGGTCTGATGCATGGACTTGGGTGCTCAAATGGCTGGCCATGGCCTTGTGCTAAGGGAGCAGGGGAGTGTGGATGGCACACGCCTTAACAATGTCCCATATATATATATATATATATATATATGCATGCATGCATTTATAACGAGTACTGGATCAAGAAGCGTGTGATATGGATCGAAGAAGCATTTGTTAATTAGGGGAAGTTCCAACTATAAGAAGCTTCACGCAAGAGACAAAAGATTTAGGTGTTTATTACGAACCGGGAGAGGTATTACTTGTGTGGTTGATGATGTTTTGGTGCCCAAAATTTTTCTAAACAAATTTGATTGATGATTCAGGTCAATAAGAGGAGGTTGTTCAAAGCGATGAGAGAGAGAGAGAGAGAGTGCATTGCTATTTTTCTAATAAGTAGATAACCCTAATGATCAACATTATTATTATACTCGACTCGGTTTTTTTTTTATGTGAACAGCTGGTTGGAAAATTGGAATACTGTGATCGAAGAATACTTTTTTTTCCAATAAATTATGGCTCTTTATACATTTCCTTGATTGTGCCATCTCTATCAAACATTCAAGTTGTATATATAATTAATTTTGTATATTAATGATAAGTTGAAATCATACTGTGACAGGCAAAGACTCGGGAAATGTCATGCACATTGGGCACATCAAGCATGGTTGGTATTAATAATTAATGTTAACTACTTCTCTTGTCACTTAACTCCAAGTAGGCCGAGTCGACCACCAAATAATTATACGATTATGTTGCCATCACTATCATCAACAACCACACCGTGAACATATATATATGAGTTTAATCTGTGCATCAAGCGACATATAAATTTTTTCCATATTTTTCTTCATTAATATTTAAAGAATTATTAATAATAACAAAAGTTTATTTAAAAGTATTAATAATAATTATATTCATTATTTTCAGAATTTCACGAACTTCGACATATTACTGTCCTTTACAATAAATGTAATCATTTTTTATACTATAAATTTTGTTTATCATCATCAATAATCTTCTAAGTTATTAATAAAAAAAGATATCAAAAAAAAAAAAAAAGAAAATACGCGTAAAGCCGTATCAGAAAGGAAATCAAAATAAGAACCAAAACGACATGCTATCTTGTAACTCTAATTGGTCGAAACACGAAATATATGGTTAAGGAATTAATTCCTTACAATCAAATATTTAATTATACTTTTTTCAATAGATCTTAATGCAGAAGGAATTAATTACTTGACTTCTTAAGTAATCCACATCTTCTTTTTTTAAGAGAGAGTATTTTTAGAACTTGTGCATCAATATTTCTGGGCATTTTGACAGCTAATAAATTCCTCATTTCTAGATTTTCTCAAGCTGTCCTGTGCATCAAAATCTATAATTTATGTATTGCAATTGCACTATATACCCCAACTTCATTTGCAATGTCGAAAAGAAAAAAAAGTATGTCATTCCTATTCACACAATTATATATATAGTGATTATTTGAAGAATTAAATACAAACTTAATCATTCTCATTAATTTTAATACAAAGTTAATAATTATATTAATAACTTGTGCCAAACAAATTTGATTATATATATTTTTATTTATTTATTTGTATATAATTTTATATAAGCAGAAGCATATAAGTTGTAAGTTATAAGTTTATATTTATGTTACATGAGTATCTTACGCGTGCCTTGCACGCAACCGAATTAATAAATATTTAACAAGCAGGTTGTATTTTAGCACCTATAATGTACCATTAACAAATCCATAATTGAAAGAGTTGGTTTACAGTTGATCACTTTCGATATGTATATATATTAATTGTTAAAACGGAAGTGATATATATATATACATATATATATATATATATATATATATGGTAAAATGATTGTATAACACTCATTTGTTGAAGTATTGTGTAACGCTTCGATATCAACCGTTCATTTTAGATCAACGGTTTGAATTGATCTTATGCTCTCTCTCTAACTCTCACGATTGGGGCGGTGGTGATCGGGGAAGGGGGCAGCGGCGATCGGTGAATGGCAGCGGCGATCGGAGAATGGCAGCGGCGGAAGGGGCAGTGGCGATCGGTGAATGGCAGCAACGATCGGAGAAAATCGGTGGCAGCGCGGACTTGGTGACGTGTGGGCTCAGATCGACGATGGCATGCTTGGATCGACGATGCTCGGGCTCAGATCGGGAAAGGAGGCCAGCCAGCGCTGGCTGAGCGGCGAACAGTCGGGGGCGGGCTCGGATTGATAACGGCAACACAGATCGGAGATGGGACGCTGATCGAGGAAGGGGGGCGATGACGACGCACGACGACAATAGCCCACATTGTCGTGGCAGCGGCGATCGGAGGGGGAAGAGGTGGCGACAGCGGCAGTCGAAGGGGAGGCAGCAGCCGACGGTCGAAGGGGAGGCGACTGCAATGATCCAAAAAGAGAAAGATGATCCATGGGGAGAGAGAGAAGAGAGAGGGCACGAGAGAGAGATAGAGATAAAAACAATAAAATAATCAGAACCCTAGATGCAAAATGGAGGATCCATATTAGGATGTTGCACAATGCTTCACCAAATGTGTATTACACAATCATTAAACTTATATATATATATATATATATATATATATATATATATATGAGTTTAAGTAATATGTAATCAATAGTTGTATAATCAATATGTATACTTTGAATCGTTGTACGATGATTACATGGTTGAGATTAAATTTAATAATTGAACATTAAATTCATTAGAGGTTGATATATATGTAGCATGCAATCAACTTTTGTACAACCAACAAATTAGGATCGTTATATCATAATTATATTATTGAGATTCAACATCTATTAAATTTAATGTTCAGTTATTAAATTTAATATTAATAATATAATCATCATCCAATGATTCAAATTCATTGTATGCATATTGGTTGTACAATTTTAGTTGCACATATATAATGAAATCATCATTCAAATTAATAAATCTTATTGCATAGTTAGTGAGCCAAGTTAACAATTTAAACATCTAAAACATATATGTCTGGTCAATCTTCCATATAATATGTTTAAGGATCAATTAATGTTCAACCATTTTGTTTAAAGTGTGTGATTAATCATCATCCTCCGAGTTTGTTTGAATTGACAAATTTAAAGGAATGGGATGAAATATACAGAGGAATGTGATGGAATACTTAAATCCACTTCATATTTTTCATTTCACTAAAAATTATTAATTATAGATCAAAGTAATTCTTCTCATACTTATTTTGCTTACTCTCTTTTCTCTTCTCTATCTTATTAGCCTATATCTATCATATTCCCAAATAAATATTTTGATAAAATTATTTTTTAAATTTATTTCTGATTATTGTTTTATTTATCTTTCATTTGTAAATTTTAAATAGATGGAAAATTATAGAAATTAAATAATATAACAATAAAGAAATAAAATAAAAATAAGTAAAAAATAACTATATGATAAAAACGCCCAACCCTCCATTAATTATTTGCGAAGAAGCTCTTAGGTCTATTATTTTTTTATATAATATTATGTATAGTTAAGTCAGGTCATGAGATGTGTATAGAAGATATAAATAAAATGATATAATGTGCGTCCTCCAACTTAAGTTGGGAGGATTGTTCTTCCATTTTTTTGCCGTCCGATGGACGATCGACGGTGATGGATTGATTCTTCGCTCCCTTATTGTTGCTCCTTTCACTCACGTCCCTCTTCATGTCCTTCTCATCATCCTAGCTTGATAATGTTGCCTCCTCCGCCGTCCCAATCCTCTGCTGAGCCCCTGCCACCTCCTATGAGTTTATATGACTCCTCCACTGCCACCACCCCATCCTTCCTCCCACTTTACCCCTTACCCTCTCCTTCCTCCTCCTCCCTTTGGTGTTCTACTGATGACTTCTCCGCCAATTTCACCTCCTCCTTCTCCTCCCCTGGCTCCGTTTCATCCTCGTGCACATTCGTCTGCGCCCCCGTCTGCACCCCTCCACCTCCACCATCGATGATTCCACAATCTCCTCCGCAAGTGATTCCATCATCTCTTTTCGCCACCGGTGAGACCATCATCTCCTCCATTGGTTGACATCTCGCCTTTGCCACCTCTGAAACCTTTGGGGTCTCCTGCTCCACCACCAATTGAGAGCCCGTCTCCTCCACCACCGTCGTATCCTTTTAGTTCTCCTCCTCCATCGCTTGTGAGCCCATCACCTCCTCCTCCACACCAGACCCCTCTGTCACCGTCACCTCCAAATCGTTGATCATCCATTGGATGGCGGAAAAAAATGGGAGGAGAACTTAGGAAGACGCACATTATACACTAAATAAAAACAACTTCAATGACCCACTGTAAAAGTTTGAAGTACAAAATCTTGATATGATTGTTCATTCGCATAAATTTGTTACTCAACATAATTTAATATATATATATTAAAAAAATACATAGTAAATTAGCTAGGTGGAAATAAAATGCTTTCACACACGTTGGTGAGACCACTCTAGTCAAGTCCACTCCCAACCCACTCCCTAATGAGACAGATTTTATGGAATATATGCAAAAGATTCATGAATACATGATCGTAAGAGTTAGGTTACGGTTGACCATATCAGTTTTCCCAATTAATAATAATATATTAGGTCTTCTTTTTATAAATTACATTATAATAAAATCATCATCCTCCATCATATCATAAGTTTATCATCATTTTTTTATACATTTATGTATCCACAAGAAGGTTAGGAGCAGCACATAGAAAATATAAATAAAATGACATAAGTATAGGGTAAATTACATGGATTGTTTTTCAACTTTAAGTCAATATTTTAACGTTCCCTTAACTTCAATTTGTAATTGCATTATCCCCGTACTTCATTTTTTTTGTACGCATCGTCCTCTTGATCGCTAATAGCTGATTTTTCAGTTATGTTGCTAACATATCATAATAAAAAAATAAATAAATGAAAATTAATAATACAAATTATAAAAATAATATAGGGCGGCACCTTGTGTCGACTTCGCTGACGACTCGCACAAGGAGGGCATCAAGCCCCCTTTTTTTTCCTCGCCCACGACTGACGACCCCTCCTTTTTATTTCTCGCCGCGCGCGAGGAAGAGAAAAAGGGAGGCCGACGCCCTTTCTTCCTCGCAGCGCACGACGGCGTCGGGCTCACACATGGGGCGTCGGTGCCCCCCTTCTTCCTTGTGATGCACGAGAAAGAGGAGCACCGACACCCCCTCCTGTGAGCTTGCCAGCGCAAGGATGCCGACCCCCTCGAGCTCTCTGCGTCTACCACTTTTTATTATTTTTTATTTTTTATTATGTCACGTCAACAATATAATAGAAAAATAGCTTATTACTGGTTAGGAGAATGAAGCATGGAAGAAAATAAAAAATGAAGGGCATTCCAATTACAAATTAAAGATAGATGATCGAGTTGTTACCGCATGCAAAATTGAAGGACCATCGGTATAATTTACCCCGAGTATAAAAAGTTTAAGCACAAAATTCTGCTTGTTCACCATATATAAGACTACGGACAAAATACAAAAAAATCAGATCCAAGTTTATTCTCATCGTACGAACCCTAATTTTAGTTGTGCAATTTAAAATTCGAGATTCTGAATTGTTATTGTATGTTAAATCAGTTAAAATTCAGAACAATATTGGAAATGACAAATTCTATATCAAATAATAATAAGAAGAAATAAGATTAAAGTTTACGTGAGGATAAATTTCTTCAAATACTCTTCCACTTTGGACACTTTTTCTATTCTTATCTTTTAGCTTTATTTTGTAATAAGATTGCACTTCATCTTTTAACTTATTTCATCAAATTATCCCGTGTCATCATGGTCGTGCTGCCCACATGGCCTCCCATGCGGCGATGTTTATTCTTCTCCACGCAAACAATTTGTTGACGTGATAATAATTAAAAAATGTGACGTCATCTTGCTGTAGGGGGGCGACGTCCCTCTCTGCGCGTCGCCTCTCATTTTCCCATCAAATACGGTCGCAAAAAGGAGGTTGACCCCCTCTTTCATTTTTAATTAATATTTTTAATATTATTTTATTTTTTTAGTGTTGTCACGATACGGAGAAGAGAGAACATCGCTATATGGGCGCCACGTCGCCAGCATTATAGGAAAATGGTCAATCATGATAAAAGTATTTAGTAAAATAAATTAAAAGATGAATCATTTTAAAGTTGGAGGATAACGTTTAAAGTTAAGAATATTTGATGAAATTTATTCTACATTTTTAACATTTGAGCTGACTCGTGTGAAGGCGAAACTCGGGTCGAAGTCGAGCCCGTTGAGGTCCGGCCCAACGAAAACAAACCCCCCACTAATTTTGTCTCTCTGTTTCGGCGTCTCCGGCGAGTCGCGACATCGGCGTTTCTTCCGTCCGCTTCTCTGGGTCTCAATCGCCGGCGAGGCGCCGACCCCCCCACCCCCCCGTTCGCCTGCGATAACAGATGGAGGAGTTGGATGAAGAGAAGGAGAAGGGGGAGGAGAAGGTGCTGTACGAGATCCGTCGCCATGCGACCTTGTCGCCTTCTCCAGATCCACAGGTTGCCTAGTTCCTTTTCTCCCTAAGTTTCCGATTCTTTTGATCGCCGTGTACTTTGCCAGTTTCGATCGTGGATTGTTTTGAACTATGGTGTTCTCGTTAGGTTGCTCAGGGCGCCGATGGAGGATTGCTATCGTACCGCCCGCTTAAAGGTGCCATCTTTATGTTGTTAAATTTTACTATTTTTGGATCGTTAAGAGGTCCCAAATACTTCCTTTTTTCTTTTGGTGATGTTTGTCGGATTGCCGTGGATATTGCAGGCGTCAAGTGGCTCAAGGAGCGGTGGAACGAGTTCAGGCAGACGAGTACGGGTTTTGGGAGGAGAGAATCTCTCTTTGTCTCCCCAGATGGAACATACGTGGCGGTATGTATTGGAAAACAGGTTTTCATCTTGGGGAAGGATGACAATTTTGCTGCGCCTTGTGGGCTCTTTAGCTGTAAGTCTATGCCAGTTTACCTCCATCTTGGCTCGCTGCAAAAGATACTGAAGTTTGCAAAGGATGAACTAAAGTTTGAAAGTTCAAAGCAATGCAATAGTTCGAAGGGAAAGGCAAATAATATCAGGGTTTTCAACACTGTTATGAAAATACAGATTCTTCTCTTAAGTTTCTATGCACATCTGAACTGATAAAATTTTAGACATGCAACTAACGTGATAATTCGAGATATATATAACTGGTCTTTCTGGCAATCTTCTTTCTAGTTTGTGTGCATTTTTGTTTCTTGGTAAATAGTGTATTTATTCTATCCTTCTCTCCTAGTGATCAGACAACTTTTACTTCTCTGTAGTGCAGAAGCAAATGAAAAAAGAAGCTTCCTTGGATTAAAAAAAATCAATAAGTGGCACTTTTAGTGGTCACTGGTCTTTAATGTTTTAAGCTTTTTCTGTGTTTCAATAGTTACCAGGATCCGTCTATAGAAATCTTCTGAAAAGAGACCCCTTTAAAGAAAGAACAGTGTCATATCTTGCTTCTAACTGACAATTACCCAAATTCAATAAGATATGATACATATCAGATTTAGGATATGCATGCCTAGGTTCATGTATGCCTGATTATACTTCAAACTTATTTTCCTTTTTGGCCATAATGAATAGTTTTCTATTTCCTTTTCCTTTTGGAGTGGTGTGGTGGTGTTGGATGTTGGGGACTCAAAAAGGATTTGCACAAGTGCACCTTTTTGATCGAATGGTGGATTGACTTTGATTATTTTATCATGTATCATATGAAATTAAGTCTCCTAAAAAAATCAGATGAAATTAAGTTGATTTAGATGTACCATTGTATCTTGGTTATATGTCGGTATGTCTAAACATTCTTTTGTATTATATTTCATCTTTATTCTACACTACTTGATGCGTCTTAAGAATAGTTTCTTTCGAGTATGCATTGAAACTTAGAACTCATAACTAGTGTAAATAATTATCTTATTTTGTATAACTTTGTCTCATTGCTTTTCATGATGTATTCTGTAGAGGTGTTTTTGTGCTTATATGTGAAATAAGTTAATAACGATATCAAACATTTTACATGGATGTGCTTTTATTTCTATCACTACATTGGTTACCATTTTTTGAATCAGGTAGGGACCAACAAACAGTTTTCACTCATGGAATTTGGTTGGAATCTCAAGGAATCCTTTGCTTGGGGGATCAGCAGAGCAGCCTCTATCTTCTTAAGGCAAATGGTGAAGAAATAACAAGGAAATCTAGGAACCAACTCAAGTTATCTGCACCTATTAGTAGCCTGTTTGTGCAGGGTGGCCTTAATTCAGAAAGAACCTCCTCGTAAGTTTTTCATTATTTTCAGCAAATTAGTTTTAGCCCTCCAATGATTTCACATGATATGTTGTGGTCATATGGGGTCATTTATATAGTCCTTGCTGTCTGATGAAGCACTTTAAACCTCTGTTAGATGTGGCTTCTCCCTTATTACAATGGATGGTGTTATTCATCATATCGAGCTAACTCAAGCCTCTATCGAATCCACCGTTGCCATAACGACTTCTACTATTTTCTCGATCAAGGGGCAGTTGCCTCATGCTGTGTCATGCGTGGATTTTCATTCACACCTTTCTTTGGCAGCTGTGGTTGGTGATTCCAATATTTCAGTGAAATCTAATGATCAAATTGGTATGATAGTACTTTTTGTTTTTTTGGGAATGTGAACCTTTGATTTGATTTGTTGGGCGTAATATTTTTATCGCAAGGATAGACAATTATATACTACAATATGTATACATATAAAATGTTTGTTAATCTTTAACAATTCTGTCAGCATGGATGACAACCAAACCATTGGTAGTCATCCTTTTTCTCCTCAAAGAAGAAAAAAAAGAATCTCTAACAATTCTTGTTGACATTTGATTTAGGTACATCCTCATTATGGATACTGCGTTTAACTGGAAATTCAGAGGTAGAGCTGCTTTGTGTTTTTCAGTTTGAAGGACTATTCATTTGTCCGAAAGGTTACTCAGGTGCCTTAACTTCACCAATAGTTGCAATTTCATCACAAGGGAAGTTTGTAGCAATTCTAGATGTAATGGGGCATTTGAATGTTTTTAAGATTGAAGATAAATTAGGCTCATTCTCCATTCTTCCACTGCTGGAGAAAACTAATAATATGGTGCACGAAAAGAAAAAAGGCTTAGATGACATTGCTTACATGAGTTGGTGGGCTAATCATATTCTTGTGCTGGCAAATAAGGCTGGTTATGTTACCATGTATGATATTATTCTCAATAAAGAAGTTTCCGTGGACAGTCCATTCTTTTCTGAGCCAATCATAGAAAGAGTGAGGCATCACCATGGCTATATTTTTCTTTTAGAAAAGACATCAACTGGGGAAGGTACATCTGCAACGGGGCATACCAAAAAGGCATTGAAAAACATTGACACAGAGAATGAAATTACTGAACAAGGTACTGAGACATTATATTGGAATCTGGTCTCCTTCTCCAAGAGATCTATTTTGGAAATGTATTTCATTCTGATTAAAAGTCAAAAGTACCAGGCTGCCTTGGACTTTGCAACAACAACAACAACAACAAAGCCTTATCCCACTAGGTGGGGTCGGCTACATGCCTTGGACTTTGCATTGGAACATAAATTGGAAGTTGATGAAGTCTACAAGGCACAGTGGTTGCACTCATCTAAAGGCATCGATGAAATAGATCTGTATCTATCAAGAATTAAGGATCTATTATTTGTTCTATCAGAGTGTGTTGACAGAGTAGGAATTACCGAGGATGATGAGAAAGCATTACTTTCTTATGGGCTCCGCATGACTGATCAATATCAGTTTTCAGATTCAGGTGATAATGAATGCAGCTTGATCTGGGACATCCGGATGTTTAGGCTTCAATTGTTACAGCACAAAGACAAGTTAGAGACATTTCTTGGGATAAACATGGGGAGGTATTTTTCTCAGTAAACATTGATAAGTCAAACTGAATGATAATAAATTGCTGCTATAGCTTATGATTATTTTTTAGTTTTTTATTTTGAAAGGGAGCTCATGATTATTATGCTTTGCTTATTAGTTACAGATTCATCTAGTATTCTGATTGCCTTATATGCATATTGGCGAGGACCTACCATCCTGATAAGAATCTGGAATTCTTGTGGTCCCTGTTTTGGATTGTATAACTGTCTTCCAAAATCTCTTGTATCAGAACTTCAAACCTCATACAAGCCTTGTATAGGTTCACATGCATCCATTTTGGGTTGTTTAGGTTCAAGGATTCTTTTTATTTTTGTTATAAGTTTCCTTGATGGAACAATTGCAAGGTTGACTTGGGTACCCATGGAGAAGTTGGGTGAAGAAGATGAACTGTTGTATTTATTTATCGTTTTATTTAAAATCAGTGCATTATTAATGTAGAATAGATCAATTCATGTTATTGTCAATGATACGTGCTGATCTTTGGCCTCATACAGGATGAAGACTCCACCCCCTCACCCCCAAAAAAATGTTGGCTGGTTTATAAGAATTGAAGTATTTTAGATTTTTCCTACATCCTTCTTGCTACTTTTGATGTATTTGATCTCTTGTAGGTATTTAGCACAAGAATACAGCAAGTTTCGATCTATGCCTGTTGGTGACACTGCTGTAACTCTTGCTGAGAGTGGCAAAATTGGGGCCCTTAATTTGCTCTTCAAACGTCATCCATACTCCACAGCTTTTCATATGTTGAACATTCTATCATCTATTCCTGAAACAGTTCCAGTGCAATCTTATTATCAGCTCCTGCCAGGAAAATCTCCACCCAACAACATTGTCCTAAGAGATGACGATTGGGTTGAGTGTGAAAAGATGACATTTTTCCTTAAAAAACTGTCAAATAATTCTGAGAAGAGTAGTAAAATTAGGACTGAAAACATTCTGAAACTATCAGAGGGTTTTATTTGGCCATCAGTCACTGAACTTCTTAACTGGTATTCTAAGAGAGCTAAGGACATTGATAACCTAAGTAGGCAGCTAGAGAATTGTCTATCATTAGTTGACTTTGCATGTCGCAAGGGTATTTCAGAGCTGCAGCCATTTCTTGAGGACATCTCATATTTGCATCAGCTCATTTATTCTGATGGTTTTGTGGATGATTTTGTTATGAGTCTTGTTGTTTGGGAGCAATTGGCTGATTATGAGAAGTTTAAGGTGATGCTAAAAGGAGTTGTAGAAGACATGGTAGTTCGAAGACTGCGGGAGATAGCCATTCCATTCATGCAAAGCAGATTCTACTACGAGGCGATAGATTCCAAAGAGGAGGGGAAATATAATGGGGAAAATGAAGACTCAGGAGATAGACAATCATTCCTTGTCAGATGGTTGAAAGAAGTTGCCTCAGACAATCGACTGGACATATGTTTGTCTGTGTTTGAAAATGCATTTGGGGATTCACAAATTGATGAATTCTTCAAGGATGAAGCAGAGGCAGTAGAAACTGCACTTCAGTGCATTTATTTGTGCAACCTTACTGATCAATGGACTGTTATGGTTTCCATTTTGTCAAAGGTTCCAAGGAACACAGGATATTCAAACTTAGCAGACTATTCTGGCCATAAATTAGAAAAACGAATACAAATGGCAGAGGGCCATGTGGAAGTGGGGAGGCTCATGGCATATTATCAGGTATAATCTTCTAGCTTCATTGTGTAGCACACTTTATTTGGGAGGATCCTATAGTACATTCTTGTTATATCATTTGGATATTATCTTTTAACTTTGAAATGTTGTTTTCCTGATGTTCAAGATATGATGATATACCTATTCTGATACCAGAGTGCTACACTATAATGCCTTAAAATATTAATCTTGTGTCTTGTGCTGGGAGATATATTATTTGACTTTGGTCAAATGTTGGGAATCTTCTCAGGGATGAATTAACACCAATATCATATTGAATAGTCAAGGGACTCTTGTTCTGATGGTGTATCATTCTGTTTACTTTTTTGTTTTTGTTTTCTTTCACAATTTTATTGGCCCCAACCAAAGCTTTTCCACTATTCCCGTGCATGCCAAGTGTTAGCATGAGTGCACGAGAGCACATGGAATGTGACATACAGATGTCCGATGACTTTGAGTTGCAACAATAGAGTTCAAAGTTTGAGAGGTTTATTACCTCTTCTTAAATATTTTTATGCATGCCAGAGCCCTTGAGTAAAAAAAAAAGATCAGGGCTTATGGTGGATATTAAGACAAAAGGTGAATTCACTCTGTAGGCTCAAGCTTTTCAAAACGTTTAAACATAATGCAAGGATGCAGTTTCTATAAATTGCATGTATTGTTTGTCAATGAAATGTTTGTTCTATTTTAGTATCGGAATGTTACTACTACTAAAGTTTTTATGTTGTTCGTTTCTGCAGGTTCCTAAACCAATATCATTCTTTCTGGGTGCCCATTTGGATGAGAAGAATGTAAAACAACTTATTCGACTTATGCTCTCAAAGTTTGGCCGTCGGCAGCCAAATAGATCTGATAATGATTGGACTAGCATGTGGCATGACATTCAATGTTTTCGGGAGAAGGCATTTCCTTTCCTTGATCAAGAGTATATACTAACAGAATTCATAAGAGGGCTTTTAAAAGCTGGCAAATTTTCTCTAGCAAGGAATTATCTTAAAGGAATGGGTTCAGTTACTTTGGCTGCAGAAAAGGCTGAATCTCTTGTAATTCAAGCAGCAAGGGAATATTTTTTCTCAGCTTCAAGTCTCTCTTGCAATGAGGTAAGTTCTCCCATTAGGCCATGGTCGTTGATTAAATGTGATCTTATAGCTGATTTATTTTGTTATAACAAGTTTTGAGTTATTTTGATATGGAGGAACCAATTATTTTTTGAGGGAGCAGAGGATTCCAATTATATAAAAGTATTTATACCACTTTTTGCAGTGTTAGCATATGTTGGTTGGAATGTTTTGTCTTTGTTCATTCTACAATGACTTATTTAACTGATTTTGCATTATCAATCTCCAAAAAAGAATATAGCATATTGTACTTTCTTTTTGTCAACTATATTTTTGTTTAGTTTAACAAGTAGGAACTATGGCTAGTTATGAGCAGATCCTAACTCTTCGACTGCAAAGTAGATGAAAAATGATGTGTTGTGTGACCTTTTTTTTGAGGGGATGTGTTTTGTGACTTAGTGACATCTAAACATGCTGTCAAACTGCTTTGTTGAAATTCATTTTGATTGACCACAGTATTTTGATTCTGAGTTGACGTATAGCAATGTTCTTTCTTGTGATGCTGCACCTATTTTAGCTTCAGGTTCCAATCTTGTACAACTTGTTCTTCTCAAAAAAAAAAAAAAAATCTTGTACAACTTGTGGGTTTCAGTTAGGTGTATGTAATTATGGCCATGCCTTACACCTCATTATAAATTTGAATGGCTACTATTGGCTAGTCGACCTTTTCACCGTAAAAAAAGATCCTTTTTTTTACCCTCAATTCAATTGACTGCATAAGGAGTAATTTTATTTGGAGGGACAAGGGAGGTAGAGGGATTGCTAATACTATAAATAACTTGTAATCCTTTATGAGTAAATTTTAGTAGTGGTCATCCAACTTATAGGGTTTCAGTAAGGTCACCCAACTTTGATTTGTAACACGACTGTCATCCAACTCCGCCTGTAGTCCTTTTGCCGGTCGATTGCGTATGTGGACGCCACATTGTCCGACTCGTCAGATGCCACATGGATATACCTAGAAGTTAAATAAGTTTTTCTCTTTTCTACATGTTTTTTAAAACTTTTAAACATCGATGGTCATCGAAATCGAGTGGGAAATCAGTTGCGCTGAACTTGGCGAATTCGTCTGGTTCCCATCCATGCTGTCGGGCCGAGTAGAAGTCCGTCGAGTAGAGGGGTGGCGGCTCGATGTTGAAGCCAAAGACGTCGGCAACGGTCTGTGGCGCCATAACAGAGGACCGAAGTCGGGGATGGGAACGGGTGGCAGGTGAGTTCGGCCTTGATGTCGTCATCGATCGAGTTGGACTAGTTTGCCGGGGCAGGTGCTGGAGGTTCCGGCGTCCCTGCCGCTGCTTTCGGGTTCTTTTTCTTAGAGAAGTTGATGACGGTCTTCTCGCCCTTGCGCTTGAGGGCAGCACTGACGTACACGGAGTCTGCTTCCTCAGCAGTGTTGAAGGTCTTGAGCCAGACACGATTCCGCTGGATCTCGGCCGCCCATCGTCCCCACGGAAACGTGTCTGGCAGCTGGGCTCTGCTGGGGACGCAGTCTTCACCGAGGGCCGCTTCAGGGGTGCCAGTTGATGAGGAGGAGCGACTTGACAGCCATGGGGGCACGCGGCCTCGATGCTTACCTCTTGCATGTATCTCCTGATGCGGCGGCGCACGGGGCCATTGTGGTCCTCGTCGCCGGAGGACAAATCTGTGGTGTCCGTGTCGGTGAAGTGGATGCGAACTACCTTATGCCTCGGAGCTTCGCTGCGGGCTTTCCCCGGAGTTTCTTGGACGGCATGGTCTTCTTAATAGCTGTCACATGCTCTGGGAACTTGACCGGAGCGCAGCGGCAGTCAACTTCAGGGTTCCACTTCCACCGCACAGTCCCCATCGGATTCATCGCGCAGGTCCAAGAACACAACAGCAGTCAATTTGTGGTTTCATCAAACGTGAAAAGAACTCACTTCCACCTCTCTCTCTCTTCCTCTCTCACACACACTCTATCTTGTGAATACCAACAAAAATTAGATTTTTTGGAAACAACAGGGTTCCATCAATTTTAAGAAATATTACAAAGAACTAATAGGAACAAGTCTGGTGATGTTATCTAGGAACTGGTGCAACGGGAGCCACTGAAGCTTCAAACCTAGTATAATTTCATCTATACAAGCTTCAAATCATATAATCTTCTAAAGATGATATTTTCTTTGGCTCCCACATATTTTTTTTCAAGTACAATGTTCTTAACAATTATTAGATTTCTCAGTTTGATTATAAATTATGCTGCCTTACATGTATGGAATTGGATTAGCATTTTTTCTTTTTGAAAGAGAGGATTATCATGTTGATGCATATAGCTTTATGCTTCATGAAGGTAGTTAAATTATCTTTTACACTGATCATGCACATGCATCGCAGATCTGGAAGGCCAAGGAGTGTTTGAGCCTCCTTCCTAACAGCAAAAGTGTCAAAGCAGAGTCTGATGTAATTGATGCACTCACCATCAGACTTCCAGACCTAGGAGTTACTCTTCTTCCCATGCAGTTTAGGCAAATAAGAAATCCCATGGAGATCATAAATATGGTGATTACAAGTCAAACTGGCGCATATATTAACATAGATGAACTCATAGAGATTGCCAAACTTCTTGGATTAAATTCACAAGATGATGTTGCAGCCATCCAAGAAGCTGTGTCTAGAGAAGCGGCAGTTGCTGGTGATCTACAGTTGGCTTTTGATCTTTGTCTAGACTTGGCGAGGAAAGGTCATGAACCCATTTGGGACTTGTGTGCTGCAATTGCAAGAGGTCCCCAGCTTGACAAAATGGATACAGAATCTATAAAACTTCTTCTTGGCTTTGCTTTAAGTCACTGTGACGATGAATCCATTGGGGAATTACTGAATGGATGGAAGGAGGTTGATTTGCATCTTCAATCTGAGCAGCTGATGTCTTCTACAGGAACTTGTCCTCCAAATTTCCTTTTTGAAGGATCTTCATTAGTGCCACTTTCTGTGCATAATGTTCAAGATATATTTGATTTAAGAGATGATTTTAAACATATGAAAAACGAAGCAGGTTTTGAAGGTGTTAAAAATGATAAACTTTACTTTGACAAAATAAAGGATGTAGTCTCCAAAGTGGGTAATGACATACAAACAGTAGATTTGGACTCTATGTTACGGGAAAATATGAGATTCTTGTCATTTGCTGCACTAGAACTTCCTTGGCTTCATGAGTTATGCCACAACAAAGAATATGAGAAATTGTTTGCTCATGATTCTGAAGTTCCTTTCTCAGTAGATCGAATTTCCATCCGAATGAATGCACTGGTAAATGTAATTTACTGGCTAGCTGGACATAACATTGCCCCAGATGATGATTTGATTGCCTCTCTTGCAAAATGCATTATGGAACCTCCTGCAAATAAAGATGATAATGTTCTTGGATGCTCATTTTTGTTAAATCTAACTGATGCTTTCCATGGTGTGGAAATAATAGAGGAGTTACTCAAACAGAGTGAACACCATGAAATACACAATATTATGAATATTGGGATGATATACAGTTCCCTAAATGATGCTAAGAAAGAGTGCTCGAGTCCTGGCCAGAGAAGGAAGATGCTGTTGCAGAAATTTCATCAAAAGCATTCATCGAACTCTGGTACATTATCATAATTGTTTTTTCCCTTTCTCTGATAAAAGATACTTGTAGTTCTAATGTGCCATCAAGTAAAATAGTGATATTAAGTAGTTTGTTTAGAAAGGCTACATTAATATATTAGTCAAATCTGCATGAATGACCCTTCAAAGCTCTAAAGTTTGTATTTCTATGTGAATAGTTGTTTGCTGAAAAAAATGTGTTTTACATGCATATCCTGTTCTAAAACTCAAGTGAAATTGTACCTTCAGTTTTTTTTTCTGAATAAAACAGGATAAGTGCAACCTGGTAGTCCTCCTTTCTGATCTCCAATAAGTCAAATTTAAACCCTTATAATGTCTTCCCCAATTCTTAATTGGGAGAAGTCATTATATTTTTTTTCTTTGTAAAAGATATAATGTCCCAATTATGGCTCCGCTCATAGCATGCATGCACATTCCTTCTCTCCGTCCTTTGTAACTGTTTCGTTTTATAATGGATCAGATGAGGAGGATCAAATTGAAAAGCTGCAATCCACATTCTGGAGGGAGTGGAACATGAAATTAGAAGAACAGAAAAGACTTGCTGACCAAACAAGGGTGCTAAACCAAATAATGCCTGGGACTGAAACTGCCCGCTTTTTATCTGGGGACAAAGAATACATCAAGAGTGCCATTTTCTCCTTTGTTGGCACAATACAGTTAGAGAAGAAGCACATTCTTAAGGAAGCAGTTCATCTGGCAGACACTTATGGTTTGCAACGCATTGAGGTAAATTTACATCCTCCACTTAATCTATTGTATCATATGTTTTTGTTGCAAAGTTGTGTACTATTCGTCAACTTCAAAATTGTCAATCCATGCCATCACTCTGTTGCAGGTGCTACTACAATTCTTTCGCTGTGCTCTTGTTTCTAATTGTTGGGGAAATGATGATATTCTCTCTGAAATTTCTGAATTCCGAGAGGACATAGTGAAATGTGCTAAGGGTGTTATAGACATGATTTACTTTGATGTCTACCAAGAAATTGATGGATGTGATAAAGAGCGGCTTTCCTACATATATAGTATCCTCTCAGCCTGCTTTCTTCGTTTGAGGAGAACCGAGGACCCAGTGGTAGAAACATACCTAGAGTTGGGCCATACGCACATGCTTGAACCATTCCAATATTACAAGATTCTTGAACAACAATGCCAGAGAATCTTATTCATCAAGAAATTGAACTTCAAGAATATTGCAGGGCTGGATGATCTGAACTTTGATAATTTCAATCAGGAAATTTGCAATAACATTCAAGACTCAACTGTGGAAGCTCTAGGAAAAATGGTCCAAGATCTAGTGAGTGCTTATGATGATTCACAAGCTAAAGGTCTGATATCTTTGGAGGGTGTCTATAGACATCACGTTTTGGGACTTCTGGCATCTTCAGAAGGTCGAAATGAAGCGAGATCCAACAGTTTAAATGCTGATGAGTTACAGACTATCATTCAGGAAATTGAAGCGAATTATGACAGATGCAGTAAGTATGTTAGAGTTCTTCCAGAAGCTGACATGTCATACATCATTAAGAGGTACTACACATTGTGCTTTCCTTCTGGTACCTCCAGGAGCCTGCTCCAGGAGCCTTCATGGAAAGAATGCCTGGTTTTCCTTTTGAATTTCTGGGTCAGGTTGGTTGATGATGTTCCAGATATGTTAAGTAGTGAGTCCTCCAGAGAAAGTGCCATCTGCTTTGAGACAAAGAGCCTTTCAAGATGTCTGAAAGTCTTCAAAAGTTTGTTGACAGATGGTGAGATGTCAGCAAATCAAGGTTGGGATATAATCTCCCATTACGTTAAGCATGGACTCACAAATGGTTTGACTGCAAACATCTTGTCTTTTTGTATAGCAATGATTTTTTCGGGCGGTTCATTTGAATCGATTGCTAAAGTATATTATGGAGCAGAATTATATTCAAAATGCTTAAGTAAGGATGGGAATACTATGGACATTCAACAGTTATATATACATCTATTTGAAACAATTTTGTCAGACTTCAGTGATGAATCTGATGGACGCAGGAACTTGCATTGTATGGTTTCCTCTTTGAGCAGATTGGGATGTAACTATGTGAAAGATCTCAAGAAGGTGCGATCTGGAGTTTGGGAGAAGTTAAGTGCATTTTCACATAACATCCAATTGTCGAGTTACACTAGGATGTATGCATTGCAACTGATGCAGTCCATTACAGGAAAGAATACCAAAAACCTTCCACCTGAACTTGTCTCTGAGGTTGAACCATGGGAAGAGTGGAGTGAAGATAACGGCAAAAGGGATATTGTGTCAATAGAGGGATCTGATGTGCCTGGTAGCATCTCAAATACATTGGTTGCTCTTAAATCATCTCAACTTGCTGCAAGGATTTCACCAAATATTAGTGTTAGTCCAGAGGACTTGAGGACTCTTGAATCAGCTGTTTCATGTTTCTTACGCATGTGCGAAGGTGTTGCTTCTTCAGAAAGTTTCGAGGTTCTACAGGATATTTTGGAAGAGTGGGAGGAATTGTTCTCCAACAGAACAGACGATGCCAAGGTAAATGACTCTCCTAAAGAGTCGCACAGCTGGAGCGGTGATGAGTGGGACGATGGCTGGGAGACGCTTCCTGAGGAGCTAAACATTGATGAAAGGAAGCAAGATGGAACATTTTCTGTTCATCCCCTGCACACCTGTTGGATGGAGATCATCAAGAGGCACATTGAGCTTTCGAAAACCGATATTGTCCTGGAACTGCTGGACAAATCATCTTCCAAGGATAGCGCACTGTTGGATGAGGATGAAGCTCAGTACTTGTTGCAGCTAGTGGTTGAGAGTGATTGCTTCATTGCTTTGAAAATGCTCCTCCTGCTTCCTTACGAGGCACCCAAATCACAATGTTTGGATGTAATTGACGGCAGACTTTGTGATCAAAGTGTCTCGTTTACATCGAGAGAAGATGACCATGAGCTTTTGGTGCTTCTGTTATCATCTGGAGTGAGCCAAAATATTGCGACAGGCTCATCCCGTCAGAAACTGTTTGCTTATATCTGCCATTCGGTCGGTTTTCTTGCTCGCCGGTGCCAGGAAGATCTGCTCATCCCTGGAGAAGTTGAAAACAGACCTAAGCGGCATTGGTCGGTCCTCTTCTGCAAAGTTATTCTGCCATATTTCATATCCGAGTTAGTGTGCGGAGGTCAGCCCTTGTTAGCTGCATTCATCTTATCCCAGTGGATGCACGCTCCTCCATCTCTGGGTGTTATTGATGTTGCCGAGGCCAGTCTCACAAGGTACTTGGAAGGACAAGTACTTCTTCAACTGGAGCCGTCCCTTGACAAAGAAGTTGACCCCCCTGCAGACACTTTTACACCTTTATCATTTACAGTTTCCTGCATGAGAAGTAAATTGAGCGGCCAGCTGCAATCTGCATTGTTAGTTCTTAGAAATTCTTTGAGTAACAAGTAAGGATAACTTGTATGGCACTGTACCCGTGTATATTACTGTATGTTTCAATCTTTTTCTATGGTTGAAATGTTAGTTGTACAATACGTAAAAGCATAATGTTACAAGCTTCGTTTTGCCTTTTGGCACAGTGATGTACTCGCTACATTGTAAATTCCTCATAATATTCAGCTGATCGAATTTTTCCCATTGCATGTTGACCTACGTGGAATAATTTCCCTGCCTATGGCAAGTCGTTTTTTTTATGTGTTCCGGTGCTAATAATTCGGAGTTGAGTCGGAGTAAAAGAGCGCTAAATATGCAAGTAATGACAAAGGATCGAATATGAGATTATTGAAGTCATTTTTTAAGAAGAGAAAAATGATTCATCAATCTCTTTCTGGAATGGCAAAATCCTGAAATTGGCATGAATGGTGCTGCAACCGGGTTGTGCAGGTTTCCAACTCTCCGCTCTTCTACACCACTCGAAAACCAACCTGAACTTTCTTTTTATATAGAAAAATGTAGCATATATGTATATATATTCCCACCTACCAGAAACTATTGACATCTTTTTTTTTTTCTTCCAAATTTCGGTCATAAGATATTTTTTGTGGCGACGGGAATGAATTTACTCCGTTTGAAGAGGCTTTGTTGTTGGTTGAATTAATTTATAATGAAAGAAAAAACGGTAAACTTTTCTCCTTTTCTTATTTTATTTTTGAAGAGGAAGGTTTAATTAAAACGTATTTTTCATATTTAGTCCATATAAATATAGATAAAAAATAGGAAATCACTTCAAAAATACACTATTATTATTCCATCATATGAGTACTAAAAATGTTAAACATTTTTACTTTTCTAAGATAAAATAAAATGACAATAATATTTTTAAAGTGACAATAATAACGTCCAAATTTTATTCCTTTCTTTTGTATTACCCATGACATTCAATTCAAATAAAATAAATTATTTTCCTTCCTTCCTTTTCCTTTCCATGGGCTTCATCTTTTCCCTTCCAAAGTAAATAAGTAATAGCGAGTCGAAATTAATTATGCAAATTCTTTTATTAGGAAAACATGTAACTTGGAGAAATATCTCTTCGGATTACACGACATTGCTACTATTCAGTTCACCCCCTCAGTTCCTTCTCGTGGGGGCCGCCACCTCCCCACATCGCAGTGTGCTCGGCAGGTCGGGCAAGAGCTCCGGCCGGCCAGCCACCGCTCAACGCACCGGACATGGAAACCGTGACTGCACGCCGGCAGCACCCCAACGGCATCCCCGTCCACGAACTCCGTCAGGCAGATGGCGCACTCCGCCCCGCTGCCGGCCAGCTTCTGCTGCTGCTGCTTCGCCCCCCCTCCGGCGCTGCCGTCGCCGCCGCCTGTTGCCGAGAAGACGAGCACCCCGACAGCCGACACAGTCGTCGCGGCTTCATCCTCCTGCTTCTCGGGGTCGCCGTCGTCGTGCTAAGCTGGCTGCCGGCCGCGACGGTGGCCGCACAGGAGGAAGTGGACGGCCGCGCCGAGGGAGCCGGCGATGAGGAAGGCGCAGAAGAGACCTGCGAGGATGACGAGCATGCTGGCGCTGAACTCGCCGGCGCCGGAGTAGGGGCCCCATTTGCTGGAGTTGGAGGCGTCGGACGACGGCGAAGGCGGCGGCGGGTAGAGGACGTCGGCTTTGTAGTAGGGAATCGGCATGGTCGCGTATGTTTCAGTTGTCCCTGGTCCTTCTTGTAAAAGTTGGTGGGAGAGCAGAGTCATGAAAGCTAATTTGAGCCTTTGCTGAGATTATAAAAAAAAAACACACGTACATGTTTGTAAGCTTTATTTTTAGAGCGAATAATTATTTTATTTTATGTGCGAATTTGTTGCCCAGATAAAAATAAATATAAAAAGGAAAAAAAATAATTGGGCTATCTTTTTTTATTGATCGAAAAAGTTTAACTAATATATAGATCCACCATATCATGTTGTACAAATATTGAACGTATAAAAGAATATCACAATGAAAATAGGAATTTAGAGATATAAAGCTGCATTATTATAACGTACAACTTTAGATAGATTTTTCTTTTCAGAAAAAAATTTGGGAAAAAAAGTTAGCATATGCATTCATTATTTAAACCGTAAAAGATCGGATAAAAACATTAAGTGCTCGTATACCATCTTTATGGTATAAGAGTATTGAAAGGACCCCACTTTTATTATTATTATTATTATTATTATTATTATTATTATTATTATTATTATATCTTCCCGAAATTTGATGTTGTCGTCTATTTTAATTTTACGACGCCTGCAATCGTGAACGTAGAGATGTTGTTTTCAAATCACGTGAATACGTGTCTTATTTTTGTGCCATGATATTTTTGTTTTTACCATTTTAGTGTCCAAACGATTGTTATCGTTAATATTATTTCTTCCGAACAGATATATGCGAAATGGATAGATACAGAGAGAGAGAGAGAGAGAGAGATCATTGTGTTTGTGTGTGGGGGTCGGTTGGGCAATAAAGATTGCAGCTTGGATAGGGCAATGTCTAGATTGAACGGTGGGCGCAGCAGAAAAATGTAGCAATCACACCATTACTTGGAGTTGGAGGTGCCTCTCTCTCTCTCTCTCTCTCTCTCTCTCTCTCTCTCTCTCTCTCTCGCTCTCTCTCATACCATAACTTCTGAAATTGGCCACCATACACAAGGAGTTCGGAGCACGTTCTTGAATGTTCAGTTGAAACATGTTTTAAACAATAGAACATGAAATTAGTCAAATATTAGTAATTTTAGACGTGAACGATCTTGATTAAAAAAAATTAAATTATTTATAATCAATCATTTAAAACTAGATAAAACTCATTAAAAAATACTTTTAAAATGTTAAGAATATAAACGCAAATTACTAAATGTATCAAATTTTCAATAACTTTATTTTAATTTTAAATAGAACTATTGTTAACTCATTTAATTTGAATAACAGCTTCTAAGCCAATTCAGCTGCTATTTCTCGTATCATTTTAGATGGTAGCAGATATATTTCGTTTTCTTTCCATTAACTCTTCTATTTTTTTGTTGTTGTATGTGTTTTAATTCCTCCTATGGATAACTTGCGTACAGCTCTTCTCCTTGTCTATCATGTAGTTCCCTGATGTGGTCGAATTTTGGATTATATAACGTCTTAAATTGCATTCATAAAAAAGATCATTGACATTAATGAATTATGTGATGCACCCAAGAAACAATATTTGCTTGATTCATCCTCTCACTATGATTAAAAAATTTGGAACTTAATTTTTTTCATGGAATGTTCGGTGCACATATGGATTTATTGGCTCTTCCTCCTATTGAAATGAGGAGACGGTCCCTTCTAGGGGCGTTGTCCTCAGATGGCGGATGCGATTTGGGCAGTTCCACGTGTAAAAAATGAGTGTAGGAAAGCTTTCGTCCGACTCAATAATATAATTTGTACCAGTTAAAGTCGAATGACCGTTGTCGAACCTGGCATCCATCATCGATACTCATCAATGTCAATGATCGCTTGTGCCCTAACTATAATCCAATGCTCGTAACCTCGCTTTTGCCGATCGCAACCTCTAACACCTTCGACGACTGTACCTTAGATGGCGCTCACTGGCGACATGGATCCTCGCCCTTGCGACCCTCACCATTGTCGATCCTCCTTCAACATCCTTGCGTTGACCTCCTCCCTCACCATTGAGACCGACCTTCTCCAACATCCTTTCAGCGACCTCCTTCGATGCCAACCTCCTCGTGCATCGTCGACTTTGACCTCCTCCGACATCCTCGCGGCGACTTTTGACACCGACCTCCTCATGCACCATCGACGTCGATCTCCTCGCGCACCATCAATGTCGATCTCCTCACGCACCATCGACGCCAAACTCCTCGTGATCGTCAACAGTGACCGCTTTCGATCTGGTAAAAGACGAAGGGGCTCGCCGGAGGTGTGAAATGCCTATGAAGGAAAATCAATATGGTAAAAGACAAAAACCGATTGTGTAAAAGGTGAGTTACATTTGAACCGTGCACATCCCATCTAACCATCCATTTGTCATCCGATGACAGTGCCCCTAGAGGGACCTTCCCCCATTTCAATAGGAGGAATATCCATTAAATCCGTGCACATATTTAAAACTAGATTAGAAAAAAGTTCCAAACATAAAATTAAATTCAATATATATATATTCCAATTACATTCCTATATATATATGCTCTCTGAGGGTAGAAGTAATTAATTCAGTTATTAATTTCGATGCAATGTGTGGATGCCGTATGAAGTATGAAAATTGAAGAGTCAGCTAACCGGATTTTGGAACATCAAAGGACAGATTTGTTTTTATTGCTATTATTATTTTTTGTCCTTCCAAAGGACAAGATTTACAACCTGTGAAACTTGTCTGCATTATGCACGAGATGAGATCCCCTCCAAGTACTCAGGTGAAATTAGTAGCATATTTTTTTTCCTTTTTATCTTAAAAAGATTAAGGTTTTTCTAAGCTAACAATTTTAAATTTATCAGCTTTTTTTTGGATGTCTTCAAGTCCTTTTTTTAGTATTATATGTATATACCATTTTATTTATTAAAACATGAAAAAATATATTTTATTAAAATATATTATACATTATATATATATCTGATACAAAGTTAATTAGGTATGACCACGACCTAAATTTTCAGCTGTAAAAGAAAAAAAAACTAAATTCCTTAATGGATCAGATTGATTCAAGTTTTTTTCTTGGTCACAAATTATTCTCTCAAGCTACAAAATCTTTTTTTCATTTCACGAAAAACGTGCAGATAAAAAAAATTCAGGATAAAAATACAACTTTATCCTAAAATCAGGTGATTGGAGGTAAAACAAAAAAAATATATTAATAATTGGCTTGTCAAACTTTATTTCCGATTTTCCTGACCAACGCACATAAGATGCAAAGGGAGAAATCATTGTTGGGCCTTGTTCATACATAAAGCCCAAGCCCACCTTGACCAAATAAAACAGATCTTTAGTATATGCAATTAAGTAAACAATTTTGCGTCGTCTTAAAAAAAAAAAGTAAAGATATTTCATCAATTTTCTCAGTGGGTTTTTTTGGAGCTGCATATTACTTTTTAATAATTTGTATTTACAGTAATATTAAATATTATATTCATAGTCAATTATATATTTTAGTACCATCGTACGTAATTTGTTTTGTCTACGATCGTCTCGTCTGTGTACAAATCCATTTATCAAATCGATGATTAGACGATAGATGGCCGAAAGCAATTTTGACCAAAGTAATTGATTTTAAGAATAAAAATTAGATCAAACAGCTCTAGTTTCGCACAAAATAATTATGTCATTTATCTTAATTTACTCATATTTATTTTTATTAGTATTTATCTATACAAGGCTAACTAATTAAACGGTTTCATCTTTTTATCCTAAAACCATCCTATTTAGACTTTAAGCACTGTTAGAATCAAGAATACTTTGAAGAATAGAAATTTATTCTTGTCAGTACAATTAAACAATAAAAAAGAAGGCTTATTAACTCAGTCCGAACGTTGATATCTGAGTTTAATTATTCTCTTCATCAAGGTTAATAAGTAATAATCATTTTTTTTATTATTAATAATAAAAAAATATATCATATTCATTTTTTCGATCAAAATTTTTTTATTAATAACTTCGAAGAATAATAACACTATTGGAATAAGAATTCCTAATTTTAAAAATCTAATATTTTATTTTGTTGTAATTGTTTGGTAATTTTTTAATTATTTTTTTGATGTTTTTTCCAAGACCATATTTAATATATGATGGCGATGAATTTAAAAATAACAGAAGTTATAACCTAAAACCCGCCCTTCGTTCTCTTCCCGGTGCTCCTCCGCGTCTCTCCTTCCTCTCCCCGCCAGGACGATCGAAGTGTATGATTTTTTTTTTTTAACTTTGTTCGTATTTATTTCCATATGTGTTTTCTTCCTTGGAGATGCGAGTGCAAGTTTATGTTTAGAGGAGTATTAGATTCTTTTTTGTAAGTCGTTTCATCTTTTTTTATTCTTTTTGTGCTAGAAATTGCCGACAGACGGGGAAAAGATTGGAAATTTGTGAACTTGTTGTTCTATCTTAACTATTAAATGCGTTTTTATGATTGCTTCTTTTGCTTCTGCAAGGATCTGAGTTTCCTGCTAATTAGATTTCTATTGCTTGAGTATTCCCCCTTTTTGTTCTTCTTGTTTTAACGTCGTTTTGAGCAAATTGATTCAGCCAACCTTCTGTTTCTTGTCCTTGATAAGTATAAAACAGGAATCTTTGCTGCGAGATGCTTTCCTCTTGTCCCATCTGCGATGTTAGCGTCCCTTCCGAGGATTTGGAAAGGTAACCAACTCCCAATCACGGGATTTTAATGCTACAGTTTGTTTCTGTTGTTGTTATTGTTAACTTAAGGTTACTGATGTAGTTGACTTATTGATGTGTGCAGGCACGCAAATGATCATTTTTTGAATGATGAGCTTGAAAAAGACATGAAACTAGCAATGGAAATTGCCCTGGTCGACCGGAGTCCAACTCGAACTTCCAATGCTCCATCCAAGGAGCTCCAGATGTAACTATCATTTTCTCTATAATATCCATGTCTTGTGAATAAGTTCTTCAGTTTGCAATGCGCCCTGATGTTGCAAGCCACTTACAGGCAACCCAATGATCAACTTTGGGAGGTTGAGCTTGAAAGAGACATGGAACTGGCAATGCAAATCGCGCTGGCTCCCCCGAGCCCTAGGCCTGTGGTAGAACATTTTATGAGGTGTTTTTATACGTTATTGTAATGTCTTTGTATGTCAAGTGATTGTGGTTGCTCATGGATTCTTTGCAGGATGAAGCGATAAATTGTGTCAAATCGTTGGATGCGTATGTTGGGAGAACCAAAGGAATGTGTAGCTCGAGACAGTATCAGTTCGTACGTAATGCTGATTCAACACTTGATGGAAATATTTCTCAGTTTGTTGATTTACAAGTAAAAGGCTCCTTTTATGGAGTTGAAGGTGGTCTAATGAACTTGTTAAGAAGCTGCTTGGAACAAGAACGTGGAAACATGAGAAGTATAATAACACTCCATGTCGATCACTATCAGAGTAATGAATCTGAAGATGTTGGATGGGGCTGTGGTTGGCGCAATATTCAAATGTTGAGCTCTCATTTGTTGGCTCAGAGACAAGATGCCAGGAATGCCATGTTCGGTGGTTCAGGATTTGTTCCCGATATTCCATCAATTCAGAGATGGCTTGAGATTGCTTGGAAAAAAGGGTTTGATACTTTTGGTGCAGAATCATTCAATAATAAGATTTATGGCTCAAAGAGATGGATTGGGACGACAGAGTGTGCAGCATTATTTCGTTCCTTTGGACTTCGAGCAAGGATTGTTGATTTTGATGGTGAAAGTTCTACAAAGGATAAAAGCAGAAACAAGAAAAGAAAGGATATTTGTGGGCCAATGGATAAGTTTCTAATTCATAACAACTGCGACAGTTTAAAAAAAGATCATGATATGGATGCACTTCACAAGAATACAACATTGAATCGGGAAGCTTACAACAAATATCAAGGAAAAACCTATGGTCCCCAGGCTCTCATGGATTGGGTCTGGAATTATTTCAGTAATGAGATAAGAGAAAATTTTGATGACTCAAAAAATGTTCATATAAGTGAGAAAACGTCAGTTTTTTTATTATGATGCTTGCAATACATTATCTTAACTATTAGCATTTAACATTGATTATTTTGAAAATTATACATTCTTTCTTTTTCTTGTGTTGCCAAGACATCATTATGTCATGTGCTCCTATTTGCAGGCCTTTATACTTCCAACATAATGGCCATTCACGTACAATTGTGGGAATCCAAATGCAAAAGAAAATTCATGAACAAGAAAATTCGTTTTCGTTATTAGTTTTGGATCCAGGCCATGTAAGTTAAGGTTGCTGTTTCTTCATACATTTTACTAGCAGTAGCACCATACAATCCAGTAAAGCCTTTTCTCGATTACTGGTTGAAGAGGAGTTTCTGCACAGGCAGAATTTTCTCTGTTATTCCTCTATTGTGCTTTAAAGAATGGGTTGCATTCACAATATAACAGGGACTTGATGGATGCTAGGTGATGTCAGAGTCTACATTGAGGCTTGTTGATAGATAACTAAGGATAACATCTGTTTCTCTTTCCCATTTTTGGGTGGATAGCCAGTTGTTCTAACGCTACTGTGTAGTATACCATCTTTTTTGACATGATTTATCTAAAATGTAGGTTTTTTGATTGGTGGGAGTAAACATAATTATGCCCATAACATCTCATAATGCTTCGAGTCAAGTAGAACATACATAGGTTCAAATGGTTTTCCTTTTCCTTGAGGGGCTCTAGATTATGTAACGGTCTTTATGAGATGTTCTCCATTGTTAAAAATTTAAAGTTGAGAGAAAAGTGTTATGGCCATTAGGACCCCTATTTAAAGAATTATGAAGTTGGGTGAGTACTGAACAAACTTCGAAATTTCTTGGTGAAGAGAGTCCATTTGGAAGGCAGTCTTTGTGAAATACTTAATGGTCTTTTGCTATGTTGATTTCTCTGTGCTGTGCATTCAAGGATATGTGGTGATACTTTTAATTTTTGTTGATGAGTTTTTTTTACAGGTTTTCATTCATAGAAATTAAATATTTAGGACTAATTGTTGGCTATTTTCTTGGTTTTATTTTGAGTTGTCATTCATCATTGTTTTTTAGATGATAATAAGTCCACTATTAGATCGCTTAGTTAATCAAATTCAGAAGGAATGCATTTGTTGATTGGTTAGAGTTTTTAATCTTTTTGTGGTACACAGGAACTCCGCCTATATTTTATAGTCGGTCCCAAGCCCGGATAAAGGAGGAGGGTTGTGTTAGGCCCGACAGCCAGCATAAAATCATGTCGAATCTTATGAACATGGATCAACGAATATATTGTGTTAATGCTAGGTCGTTACCCGTAAGTAACGCGCTGTACAGCTCGGGTACAGTGATAAGAGAGCAAGAGACGTTGCATCCTCGCCTGAATGCAGTGTTAAATGAGCAAGGGCTACCGCACTCTAATGGACGGAGGCGGTTAAAGAAGCTAGTTCATGAGACTAAGGTCAGATTAGGTTCTTGGAACATTGGGACGTTGAATGGGAAGCGCCTCGAGGTGGCACAAGTAATGGATCAGCGTAAGATTAGTATCTTATGCTTGCAAGAAACTAGACGGGTAGGAGAGGGAAGTAAAGAGATTAGGTTAAATGGTTCCAAACTTTGGTACACAGGTAAGGTAAATGGAAGGAATGGTGTTGGTATTATCGCGGATGCGGAATGGAGGAAGAATGTTGAGGAAGTTAAAAGGATTGATGATCGAATCATATCCGTGAAAGTAATTGTTGGAAAGGAGACTATGAACATTATTAGTGCATATGCACCACAAGTAGGAGCAGAATCACATCTCAAGGGGAAGTTTTGGGCAGATATGGAGGGTTTGATTGAAAGTATATCAACAACCGAGAAAGTTTATATTGGGGGAGACCTTAATGGACATGTTGGTAAAGAGGCAGGACCACATGCAAGGGTTCATGGTGGTTTTGGTTTTGGGGAGTTGAATGAGGAAGGACAAACTATTATTGATTTTTCTTTAGCATACGACCTTAAGATTATCAACACTTGTTTTAGGAAGAGAGAGGAACATTTAATCACATACAAAAGTGGAACTCATAGGTTTCAAATCGATTTTTTCTTGACAAGAAATACTGATAAAAGACGCTGTACTAATTGCAAAGTAATTCCTGGGCATTGGGTGACTACACAACATAGATTGTTAGTTCTTGATATGCAAATGAAATGTATAAAACCAAAATCCCGAACAGTTTTTGATCGAAAGATCAAGTGGTGGCAGTTAAAGGGGGAGAAGCGAGAGACTTTTAGAAGTAAGTTATTAGAGGAAAGTGTGTGGGAGTTAGAAGGAGATGCTAGTATCATGTGGGAGAATGTGGCAAAAAAGGTTGAAATGGTTGCTAAAGCCATTTTAGGAGAATCAAAAGGTTTTGGACCACGAGATAAGAAGACTTGGTGGTGGAATGAGGGGGTCCAAGAAAAGGTGCGTAATAAGAAGAATTGTTTCAAGGCGATACACTTGGACAATAGTTCTGACAATTGAGAAAAGTATCGTTTGGCGAAAAGGGAGGCTAAGAAGGCAGTTAGTGATGCTCGTGCTAAAGCATATGAGGGGTTTTATAAGGAGTTAGGGACAAAGGCCGGTGAACAAAGGATTTACAAGATTGCAAGGAATAAAGAGGAGTCGAGAGATTTGGATCAAGTAAGATGCATAAAAAATGAAGTTGGCAAGGTTTTAGTTACTGAAGGAGATATTAAGAACAGATGGGAAGAGTATTTCTATAAGCTATTTAATGATGGATGTGAAGGTTCCCGTTGTGATTTGAAGGACTTGACAGTTAGCGAATGTAAGCTTAATAGGTCATTTTATCGTAGAATTAGAGTTTCGGAGGTTAGCGAAGCTCTTAAGAAAATAGATAATGGTAAAGCCGTTGGACCGGATGGTATACCGATTGAAGTTTGAAAATGTTTAGGAGAAAAATGTGTGTTGTGGTTATGTAAACTATTTAATGAGATTTTACGGTCGAAAAAGATGCCTGATGATTGGAGATTAAGTACATTAGTTCCTATTTACAAAAATAAAGGGGATATTCAGAATTGTGCAAATTATAGAGGGATTAAACTTATGAGTCACACAATGAAATTATGGGAAAAAGTGATTGAGCATAGATTGAGAATGGAGACTAGTATTTCTGAGAGACAATTTGGGTTCATGCCAGGAAGATCCACTACAGAGGCGATTTATTTACTAAGGGGGATGATGGAGAAGTATCGAAGTAGGAGAAGAGACTTACATATGATTTTCATTGACTTAGAGAAGGCATATGATCGGGTACCAAGGGATGTACTTTGGAAAGCCTTGCAAAAGAAGAGGGTGAGTGTTGCCTACATTAAGGTAATACAAGATATGTATGATGGGGCATTGACTAGGGTTAGGACACCCGGAGTGAGACAAATGAATTTCCTATAGGAATTGGCCTGCATCAAGGATTAGCTTTAAGCCCGTATCTATTTAACTTAGTTATCAATGCTATAACCGAGAGTATCACAGAGGAGGTACCTAAGTGCATGTTATTTGCGGATGATATAGTACTTTTAGCGGATTCAAGAGAAGAAATTAATACAAAATTGGAAATATGGAGAAATACGTTGGAGTCAAAGAGTTTTCGTTTAAGTAAGAATAAAACAGAATATATGCATAGAAATTTCACAAATAAACAACTTAGAGACGATTTGAAAGTTAGGCTAGGGGAGGATATAATTCCTCAAGTGACAAAGTTTAAATATTAGGATCAATTGTAAGACAAGATGGTGAGATTGATGATGATGTTAATCATAGAATTCAAGCTGGTTGGTGTAAGTGGAGGAAAGTCACTGGAGTTCTTTGTAATAGAAAAGTACCCAATAAAGTTAAAGAAAAATTCTATCGTACTGCTATAAGGCCAGCAGTGTTATATAGTAGTGAATGTTGGGCTATGAAGGGACAACATGAACGTAAAGTGGGGGTAGCCGAAATGAGGATGTTGAGATGGATGTGTGGTCATACAAGATTAGATAAGATTAGGAATGACCATATACGTGAACGAGTCGAAGTGGCTCCTATTAGTGAGAAAATGGTAGAGAATCGTTTGAGATGGTTTGGTCATGTTCAGAGAAGACCATTAGATGCGCCAGTAAGAAGAGTAGATCAAATAATTTAGAGTCCGATTAAAAGAGGGAGAGGGAGGCCAAGGCGGACACTTGGCGAACTAATAGAGCAAGATCTATTGGTGAATAATATACCGAAAGGTTTGGTTACTAATAGAGCGGAATGACGTCGTATGATCCATGTAGTCGACCCCACCTAGTGGGATAAGACTTTGTTGTTGTTGTTGTTGTGGTACACAGGATTTGAGTCATCTTTATATTCGGTTTTATAAATTGATTGCCTATAAAGACTGAAAAGGTATGCTGATTTAAAACTTTTTTCTCTCCTCCGAAGTTTCTTTCTGGTGAAGCCAACAATACATAATACAAAACTTTCAAGCTAAATGACTTTTTCCTATGCATATAATTAAGTTGCATAGATGAAAAACGATAAGAGGGTTAGTTGCATCTAAAGTCAAACATAGGACAGTGCAGAGAAGTACCTTTTATATGCAGGAATGTACACCAGCCAGTTGGGTTCTTGAGTTTCATTAATGTGTTTGTTAGGTAGTGTTACATTTGCCTAAAGCATGATTATACAAAATGCATTTGCAATTTGAATTTACTTTTCATGAGCATTTGATTTACAGGAGATGAGCAAATTTACCTAGGACCTGCCTTAAAAAAAACAAAACTAGTGAGTGGTGTCAAGGTTGCTTGTTTGTCTATTACTCACTAGGTGGCTTGTTTGTCTTAGTCTTTTAGTTACAGAAGTGTGTGATTCATTGCTTATTCAGTTCATTGTATAGCTAAACTTTATTGCAACAACAACAACAACAACAAAACCTTATCCCACTAGGTGGGGTCGGCTACATGGATCATACGACGCCATATTCGTTGATCCATGTTCATAAGATTCGACATGATTTTATGAAATTACTTTATTGCATTCCAAGGAAATTACTTCATATCGTATCTTACATTATCATCATTGGCATGTTTGTTCTACTCTGCAAATGTCTTGATCCTATCAGAGAACAGCTGCACTGGAAAATTCTCTAAGAGAAAACAATGGATGGCAGAAACTGATAAAAAGAGGGGTCCACACATTGAAAAAGACACAATATCAGGTGATTTGAATTTTAAGATCCTTTTATGTTAGTAGTTATTCCTTCAGGTCTTTTGACAAAATATTTGGTACTAGCTTTGTCATGTCGATCCTGGGATTGCCACTGGAGTCGAGATAGAGCAGCTCAAGGTTATTGACAGCATATTAGTAGAACTGTAGGAAAGACAAATATCAAAGAAGAAACATACAATTCCTTGAGGTAAATATGACATGTAAATAGACATTTTCTTGGGCGTTTGTGATCATTTTCTGACATGCATGACTGATGTCTTCTTAATAATTTTCTAGCATAGATACATTCTTATATTGGTCAATAATAAGCTGATTTCTTCTCAAAAAAAAAAATAATAAGCTGATTAGTTTGCAAATCTGTTAACAACTGCTTTGGCTTCGAGTATAGAATATTTTCAAATAGATGACATTTGCTGCTGTTAATTAAAGTCAAGTAATTTCCCAACTGAGCCACCGAATTCTTCAACATTACGATGTCTCTAAGTTGTTTCGGTAGGAGAAATAATATGTTCAATTATTATTTGAGTAGTTTTGTATAGTGCACCACCATTTTGTCCCTGGATCTTAGATCCTCTGTGATTAGGTGTTCAGAATCTTCCTCAAGCATACTACTGATTTCATCCAAGCTCCCAAGCTTTCTCCCCTAGTATGATATCCCATGCATTAGGAGAAGAATTTCGCAGAGTTCTGTAACAGAGCCTGGACGAGTCTTCGCAGGCGTGGTTGTCTTTTGAGCATTTATATAGAAAAAAAGAATACTAGATTTAGTAGCATTTGTTTTTTTTGCGGGGAGATTTCTTTTAAATCTTGTCGTGTAAGTCCAGAAAGTATAACCATAATATTGTCCATGATCTCTGTTTTCATACCAGTGATTTCTATATGCTTACATGAACAAATAAATCGAGCTTGCTTAATTACATGTTCATCCTAAGTGGTACCAAGTATTTCTCCACCATTTTGTGAGTGACTACTTAGTTTGAAGTGATACTCCTTATTACTTTATTAAAACAAAAGCTGTCTTGAAATCTGACATGAATTAAAAATTGACAGTTATATGGGATGTAAAATGATTCTGCATCAAAAGTTCGGAGCTTGCCATGAATATTGTTCTCATTTGCTTCGAGGTTTCCAAATTCTGACAATCTCGTGGAACTGCTGCAATTATTCCACTAGGGAACTTCAGAATTCAAGTCCCTGAAGCTGCAACTATCAATGACTTTGACCTGTAATTTAACATCTCTGCCAGCAGTTCCTGAAATAATATATGACAGTATATTCCAGATACCTCATCTTTGTACACAGGCATCTTTTTTATGGTGACCTGTTTATACTTTTTTTTACCATATTTAATGTAGAAAAAACTATTCCGACAGGAGTCAAATCAATGTCCATAAGATTTTATTTCTAGGTCAGTTTTGTGGCTACTACTGTTAATTACTATTTATAGTATATCCATTTTTTTATTACACAACCGAATAGATTTTATGCTTTATCCGATCCCATCATAAATTTCTCGCCCCAACGTTTGGATAGTGGAAAGAGATTAGTTTGTATTTGGATAGAGTGGAATATAAAGAATTAAAAATTAATTTTAATGGATGTTTAAATATAAAAAAAGATGTGTAAATATAAAATATAATTCTATTAAATAATAAAAACTATTTTTTATTATTTTTTTGTGGAAAAATATATTATTTAAATATAATAAAAATGTATTTTTAGTAAATTATATTTCCCAAAATATTAATTTTTTTATGAAATGGTAAGTAATAAGTAATACTATATTAATTATTTTATAATAAATATTTTATATTTAATAAATAATTTTTTTGTGACAAATGTAAGAGAAAGAAAATAAGGAAAGAAAAAAAGGAATTTTTTTTTAAAAAAGCTGTCACGTAAAAAAAAAATGGACTACTGATTTCACTAACCAAAACGGTGCCTTAGAAAAATACTTTTAAAATTGAAATGGAAGTATTTCTTGAATGAAAACAGTTCCTTAGCCACTAATCTCTATGCATTGACAAAGGATTAAGAAATACCCCAATCAGAAAAAAAAAATCCAGAAAAAAAGTGGAATCAAAGAACTTGACAAATACGAGTCTGATTTTAGAAATTTAAATAGATTAGTTCAAATGAGGATTATGTTAAAATTCATGAGTTCCTGTGACTCGCAATCGAAAGAATGGAAGACAAGCCTAAAAGAAGAGACGAAGAACAGCAACTACAGAGAAAATTACATTTCTAATCAAATATAACCGCTACCAAAAAAAAAATTAAACCGGAGCTAAAATGTATGTAATAACGCTACGCAAACTAAAGACTGCAAAACTATTTGAGGTTCGATTTTTAAAATCGACACGGCCGTAAAGGTATATATTTTCGCTAGAGCTGGAATATTAAATTAGTGGGATGCTAATAATCTCGGACACAATAGATCATCATGACTGGAAAAATGACAACCATCGGATGACAACGATTCTGCACTGCCGAAGATGGCGCCCTCGCCGCCGCATGGTGTCTTCGATTCCCCTCCAAAAATTTAAATTGAAAGAACTCGTGAGGTTCATTTGTAATTATCCATATCTTATTTATATGATTAATTAAGAGTAACTAATTTTTATTGTTCTTTTATTATAAACATTTACTTGATATATTTTAAAGTTTAGTGTTCAGTGTTGTATTTTACTTAAAGTATCATCTATATATTAAATTTTATTTTATTATTTGAATTTTAAATTGTTATTACTAAAGCAAGAGTTCCTAAAGATCAACCCATTAATGATGATTTTTTTTATTTTCTAAATAACATAAATTTTTTCCACACATTATTATATTTTAAAACTCAAGTCCTCTCTGACTAATCTTAATATATAAGTCAGTTTAAAATTTGATAAGTTTATAATATGACCGATAAGGATTAAAAAAATAGTAGGAGAAAGCTGTTTATTTTTTTAGTGGGTTAGTTTGGTCCTAATTGACTAATTATTATTAATTTTATTCAAACGGGCAACTAATTTCGGTCAATAAATTATTTGTCGCTATTTAAATTTATTTTTTATCAGCACAACTAGCTCCCCATCATACATATTACCATAAAATTAGTAATTCGGAGATATATCTTTAATAAAATGTGTCTATCTCACGGCTTATCAACAAAGTGAATTTTTTTTGTCCTCAAAACAAAAAATGTAACGTCCGAGATCCACACAATCTTTTATACAATAATTTTACGAAAATATCAATTATAAATGCAAAAAATATCTCAATAAAAATAATAGTAAATACTACACTATCCAAAGGAACTAGAATATTCATAACTATATGGTACTAAAAACGGAATAATAAAACTAGTCAAATTAACGTAGAGTAACACTATGTCATGTGCAAAATTTATTTGTCACTGAGCTAAGTCACCTACAAACTATCCTCTATATCAGTCCATTCAACCGCACGAATCTAAGTGTAAGGAAAATTCATGATTATAATAGGCTCAATATGTATGATCTAATTATGATCAATAATAATAATAAATAATTATTAAGATATGAACAATAAATTAATTGAGCAAATAAATAATGTGACACGATAAAAAATAGATCAACAAATCTATGGATTAATATAGCAATAGTTCAATAGAACAACATATCAATAATTAATAGATCAATGAGATGAATCATGTCAAGATCAGATGACTAATTAATAATGATAACAATTAATAATATAATACTATTCAATTTAACAATTCAATAATCAATGGGGTCAATAATAATTCAATTTGATTTAATACACAGTGACAATTGCCAATCAATGTTAATATCCAAAGGACCAAATCTATTCAATTCAATTCTAATTTTATTATCAATATTCGGAGTTATTCAATATAATAGGAAAGCACTCGATCAATTAAAGAAATTCCTTATCTCTTGCATATAATACATTGAGGATCAACTCATGATAAGTCACCCAATAATAATAGTGCTAACAATAATTCATCATAATCATGGTCAAACACAAATACATTCATAACTTCTCTAAATGATAATATCTCAAATCTTTGTGTACGCTATTTGCCTTATACAATGTAATAACAATATAATTAAGGGAGCTTAAAGACAATCAGAAGTCATGGAGAGTGAACAAATTTAACTTTTATTTTGTTTACCTAACATATCTATATTTGACAATTTAGTTTAGGTTTAACAAGATCCAATTAGTAGAAAATAACTAGAGCACTACTAAAATCAATAACATGATTTGATGAGATAATCATATGATAAAAAATAATTAACAATATTAATGATCTCATGAAAATACTAATGAATTTATCAAAATAGGTTTTCTACCATTTGAAACCTCCCTATGCCGGGTGGAACATGGGCCATGTTTTGATGGCTCCGACAAGTCTCGTTCATGGCAAACTCAGACCGGGTAGGCCCGATTCACGTCCATGACCATCGTGCCGCACTTAGCCCGCGCCAAAGATAACCCGCCGAGTAGAATAGAACTCGGACCAAGTTTTACGAGAAATCACGTTCCAAAATAACTTTTCGACCATCATAACTATATGATATTCAATCTATGCAAAATATATGTCAACATGATCTCAATACAAATGAGAGAAGTTTAATATTTCATGTCATGAAAAATCAATATCACGAAGATTTTTCTATGTATCTAAAGTTGATTGAAAAATCAACTAAAAATCTTCCATTAGAAAATTACACAAACGTCAAGGCTTTGCCCAGCTGTAGCACTTGAACGACTTTCAAAAATTCGCGTCACAACTTGAAAAATATTCTCCTAAGTGCAAGTTTCGAAATCAATCATCTAGTGCCCTATGGAACGTCTTGATTTTGGTGCAAACGGAGGAAAAAAGTATGACTTGTAGTGCAATTTTATTTGATTGAAGAGAGTTTTCGGTCATTCTTTAATTTATATTTATAATTATATGTTAGAATTTTGATTTCTATTAGACTTTGGACTTATTTTTAAATCTAAATAACTAATTAAAATATCATTTATTTATTTTTTTAAAAATCAAAGTCGTTACAAAAAATGTTATTGACTATCTGATATCAGAGAGTTCATCATGGAACGACGAATGGAAAAAAAAATTAATAAATTCATCATCACAAAAAATTTGATCATAAACGTCGGATAATTACCTCTTAAAAAGGATAGCCACAAATATTGAAACCCATTAAATATTATAATTTAGGATACACAATTCCATCTAAATAAAAACTTTCAAAAAAAAAATTCACATAAATAAAAAGGTTATTTTGTACGAGACATATTTGAGGTTGAGCACCCATGGCAATAAAATTTGAGAGGAGGGTTCTTGTGTAATTTTATTTCTCCTCGTGTCATTTGAGCGATTTTTTTTTCTCACTGCTCTTCAAGCCCTTGATCGCAAGCGCTCTCCGATCTCTCTCCATCGGCAGCATGGCATCGTCGTCGTCCGGCGGAGACGTCCGATCGTGGCGGACGGCGTTCCTCACTCTCCGAGACGAAGCTCTCGCCTCCCCGCCGCCCTCCGCCATCCTCTCCCTCCTCCGGGATCTCGTCATCTCCCACCCGCTTGGCGCTCTGGCCGCCGCTCATCTTCCCCCACACGAGGTCGGTTTAATGCCTCCGTTTGGTCTGAACATTTGTCTTATCTCTCTGCGTAGCTGACGAAGATTTGGCGTCTGTTGTTCGGTTGGCTTTTGGCGCAGGTTAATTCAGATGTGAGTCTACTCATAGAACTGGCTTCGGCGGCCGCTTCGTTGGGCCGAGACGCGAACGATGTCTTGTTCGGGACTTGCCATTTGGTAATTATTCCTATTTTAGTCACTAATTGGATCGGAATGGTTCAACAGAGTGGAATCGTGAATAAGGAATGATGCAAGAGGCTGATTTCTTCTTGTTTTGTTTGTTCTTGATGCCAAAAACATTTACTTCCCATTCATGATTATGGTGTTAGAGGTAATGTTAGCTGTAGCTAAACTAAGGCGTTCCCGTCTTAAGTATTGATTTTTTTTATTAGTGTAGTCAGAAACACTTTTAAGTGAAGTAGCTCTTTTCAACTGAAATTCACTCTCGAAGTAAGGACCTTCCTTTATCCGTTTGCGTTCAAAGTTTTGACTTTGTAGCATGTTACTCAGTCTAAAAAGCTTTTCTCTCACTTTTTAAATTTAGAGATCAGTTTTGCTTCTAATTCTTAGACATGATGTCGTTGTCTTTGGCCCTTCATAATTGTCAAATTTATGTTCTTTTGTCTGAGAAATAATTAAATACCAGTACTTTTTTGAGGAGAAAGAGGATGGATAACAAGTTGCAGTAGCCATCAGTATGTGTATTACTACAAAAATATATGTACTGTGCAAAAATGTGTGCGCTCTACCAGGAGAGCATCAAACAAAAGAGAAAGGTGAGCCTCAAACAAAAGAAAAAGGGAAGCTATCACCCACATTTGTACATTCCAAATTTCGATTCTAATACAAAGCGGATGACTACCCAACTTGGAAGTCATCCTCCCTTTTTAAAAACAACAAAAATAAAAATGAATCCAGTAATTAGAGGACTACACTTCTGCTAATTTTTGGACTATATAGAACTCGCATGACTGCCATTTTTATGAATTCATGGTGTCTTTTAGGCAAAGGATTCTCGTTGATGTAATGAGTACTATACCTCATGTACTTTTTTTATTTAAGGGAGGGAAATACAACTTGTGATCCATAATTTGTTTTTCTTATTAATTTTACGATTGCATTCTATACATCTGAATCATGAAAATGGATAAATTTAACCAGTGATACCTTTTTTGGAAAATACAACAGATTCTTTGAATGAGATTGAAATTAAGGTCATGTTGAGCAGCTTGATATAGCCCTCTGTCTCTCAAAAACAGGATAGGGCTCTTTTGCTGTTTGAAAATTTCCTTCAATGTGTGCATCAAGTTTTTCTCATGTTTTATGGATTGTCACACAAACAATTACTTTATGCCCTTATACTTTTTCATTGCTTTTGCAGATTCATGATGTTAGTCAAAAGGTTTTCCTTGAGGCTAGTTCTTCTTCTCTGACCACCATGCTGAGCTTTCTTGGAAAGATTTTGGATAACTTGTCATCCATTTCTGATGTTGATTGTTCTCTTGGAGGCACCACTAGAATGAAGCTCCTATCAGAAATAGCAGGGATTTTAAGGTTGTTAACGTCTATATGTTCAATTTTATTTCTTTTCTTGGTTTACAAATATCACATTAGTGACATAGCACTTTAGTTTTCAATCATTTCAAATGAAATTAACATTTCCGTTAGAGAAGAGATACATCATTCCTTGATCATTAATGTGTGTTATTCTATGTTCTATATAGCATAGAGATCATGTTTTATAATGGAGCATAAATAATTTTATCTTACGTAGAGAGTATATCTTTACTTATTTTATTTGTAAGATAAATAACTTGGAACATACATAATAAAATAAGATACACTTGCTATGCAAGATAAAATGACACTGTGCCCCGTATAATAAAAAAGATTTTGTGCTATATAGAATATAGAATAACGACCTACTAATATGTGAGGCAGCCCAAAATCATTTATCTTACATAACAACTTACTGATATGCAAGGTGATCCATCAAAAAATGCGGGGAGGAGGGGATCCAGGAAAAAAAATGACAGATGCTATAGGTGAAAAAATCTTAAGAGAAAAATGAAACATGATCTTGGACGAATTACTTCATATGACATCATATAAGATATAGCTGATGTTCAAATGTATTTGTTATCAAACATAAGAACGTTGTTACCTTCTTTACAGTTTGATTTGATTTGGTACATCTTAAATTATCTCTCTTTAGACATGATTATCCCTCTTTTTGCTATGTTACATAGGAATTGATCTCATCTGAAATTCATAGGTCAACAATGAAAATGAATGTAAGACAAAATTCATCTTTGGAAAGTATGGAGGTTCTAAAGCTCCTCCTCCATCTTTTTACATGCATACATACTGAACTACTCAGTCTGTATCAATTGAATGACACCAGTCATAATGAAGATTCTCGAAATATAAAAATGAAGAAGAGCAGTTTATGGGACTTGCAAACTCTCTCACTTTCCATGATATTGGATGCTTTAAATGGAATTGGTTCTTCACTATCAATAAGCTTATGGCAGTCAGTAGTTGAGGTAAGCATATGTTATATTAGTTCAGTGCTTAAATGATCATGACTATTTAAACAAATATATTTTTGGTATGTAGGTGTTGAGGAAAGTGATGGACTTCTTGGCATCAAAGAGCTTACTCATAGAAAACAATGCAATGTCGAGGTAATTGCATTTCTTTTAGTTTTTGGTTTGGTTTTTTCTGAACTTGGCATGAAAATGCTTAAAATTACCTCTCTTTTGTAGGTTTTATGCTACTCTTCTAAATTGCCTTCATTGTGTTCTTTCAGAGCCAAAAGGTTCTCTTTCAGGGCATGTAAGTTCAGAAATCTGCTGTCTGGTTCTATTAAGAGAATGATTTTAAATACCTAAAAATATTTAGTATTTCTTGGAACATCTAAGGTGGCAGGTTTTGTAGCAGCACTTCAGATGTTTTTTATGTATGGTCTCTCTAGTAGGACTTCTTCACTTCCTACATCAAGTGGTTCAGAGGATAAACAATTTAGTTTGTGGAATATGAAATCTGGACCTCGGGAATCCAAGAAAAGTATAGGCAGTGTTTACAGACCACCTCACCTACGACACAGGAAGGATGAAACAAATACAGGTTTTATGGAGGCCCAAAACTCCTCAGATTGTGAGCATCTGAGATATGGTGTCACATCATCAGATTCCGATCATAGTGATAATGATAAATCTATGAAACTTGGTGACCGATATAGGAGTTCAAAAGTCAGATTGGCTGCAATTCTTTGCATACAGGTAATACTTGCTTTTTCTTTGAAATTGTTTTAACTAGTGCATATGTTTCTTACTTTTATGTTGTATGCCATGACCTGCATATTTTGATTTCTTAGTGGCCCTTATATCAAGCATAATTTCTTGTTCTTGTGACTCTGAAGTACCATCTTTAATTTTACTTTTGGTGCAAAAGGAAGCTCAATCTTACCCTTCGAAAGAAACAAGAAAAATATTGAATGTATTTAGTGGTGGTAAAATGGATTGGACGGTTGTACATTTCAACATGATGTTGCCACATTCCCCTAAAGAAAAAGCATGATTTTGACACATCACGTTCTTTTTTTTATTATATGACAAGACATTTAACCTCAACTCAAGCATGGCATAATTAGTATTCATGTAAGACTCTTGATAAAATGTTTATTTGGATGTAATATTTGATTTTCTTTTCAACATATCAACATGATGCAACTCTTTTTATGCAACTACTTTTGACATCACCCATATTACATTGTTTGTTTCCATGAGCACGGTAAACAACACAATTGAAAAATGCACACTCAAACCAACGTTGGTTGGAGAGCAGGTAGGGGTGAGCATCGGTGGGTTTGGTAAATTAACCGATTGGATAAGTCGGTTAATTGATCGAATCGACCAAAAAAATTTTAACCATTATCCGGACCGAAAAAATTGGTTAACAGATTTTGGTTAATCGAAAATTTTGGTTAACCGAAAATTTTGGTTAACCGAAAATTTTGGTTCAGTTCGGTGAATTAACCGTTTAACCGAAATTAAATATATTATAATTTTTTTATTAAATTCATAAATTTTGAAAATATATTAAAGTAGAAATTAAATATGCATTCAAAATAAAAGGTAAATATTAAATTTGAACTTGGTAATAAGATAAAAATTATTAAATAATTAGAATACCAAATTAAGTTCAACAAAAAAATTATAAAACTATAATAAGTTTTTGCCAAAAACTAATATAATACAACAACAACAACAACAACAAAGCCTTATCCCACTAGGTGGGGTCGGCTACATGGATCATACGACGCCATTCCGCTCTATTAGATTCGTTGATCCATGTTCATAAGATTCGACATGATTTTATGTTGGCTGTCGGGGCCTAACACAACCCTCCTCCTTTATCCGGGCTTGGGACCGGCTATAAAATATAGGCGGAGTTACCGGCTATAAAATATAGGCGGTAAAACTAATATAATAATATAAAAATATTATTTTCGGTTAATTCGGTTTTTAACCGAAATTTTGGTTAATTATCCGTAACCGTCCAAATCATTTCGGTTAGCAAACCTTTTACCCGTTAACCGAACCGAATTTGAATTGGATAATTCGGTTCGGTTAATCAGTCAAATATTCGGTTGGTTAACCGTCGGATACGGTGAAACGGTTAACTGTGCTCACCCCTATTAGTAGGGTTGCTCCCCCACTAACGGCCTTTTTGGCCGGTGGTGCCTAGGCCATTTGGCTTTAGCGCCAAGGGGCCGTTTTTGTGGGGAGATATGCCAGGTGGACTCTATTGTACATCATAGTTCTTTTCTTCTTCGGGAGTGAGGATTCGGATAGTGGATGTACTTTTCTCTTTTTTGTTGCTCTCTCCTTGAGAGTTTACACTTGAATAGTGAGATACATCGGGATGTCACCCTAATCTTGGTGTTCATCCTTAAAAAAAAGGTTAATCTTGTACCACGTTAATCATCTTATGCCCCTCAAAAGGTTAATCAATCCTCAGAAAAGACAGCATCTTATAGGATTTCTGTTACTTGCATTCTCACATCATCTAACAAGAAAGGTTGAAAGAGAAGAATGGAAAAACTGGGAAGAAACACAGATGAAAGGAAGATTACATTTTTGTTATGTTTTCTGAGTGGGTCCACTAAGAATGTTTTGGTTTTGGTGGGAGAATTTGTTGCTTTGGTAAAGGCAAATTCAAGGAAGTAGACCCCATATTGTCCTCTAAACAAAAGTGCACCCAAAATTGTCAGTCTTATGAACCTTGGTCATAATGTTTCTTTATGTGATGGGGGAATGATGAAAACCATAGATAATTCTTTCTTTTTTTTTATAAATCTTTTTTCTCATGTGATTAGTAGGTTTTTTTAGGGGTGATGAATAAGTATTCTTAGACGGTTATGCTTGGAGTTTGATTTCTTACTATTTTTCCAATTGTCTGAGTAATGAATACTTTTTGCTGACTTGCCATTATCCTATGAATTTTTTAAGGACCTTTGTCATGCTGATCCAAAGTCGCTGACTTCATTTTGGACACTTCTTTTGCCTGAAAATGACGTTCTGCAACCAAAGTATTTTGGCTTTAATTTCCGCAATCACTACAGTTGTATTTGATGGTTTCTTAATTGCAACTTTAACTTTTAGTGAAAATGCAACAGGAGGCATCCGGCGACACTCATGAACTGTTTGATCTTTGATCCTGTGATAAAGGTATTAATGAAAATTCATTTCTTGTTTTGGGGACAAAAATCCATGTTCATGATATGTCCTTTAACATCTTTAACTTCGGATCATAATTAGTGCCTATTTGGATGCATTGTATCACCAATAGATTGGCTGATTCGTTGTCCTTTCTTGATTGGCGAAAATATTACATTTTGGTGTTGATACTGATTTTGTATGGCCAAAAATTCAACAATTTTGGCTAGTACTTGGCGAAATGATAGTCCAACATCCTAATTTGCAATGTATTTGTTATGACAATAATGAGGGAAAAACTTTTCTTCTATAATATTTTTTTATCATATTGAAACATATAATATCTATATTCATATTACCCTCAATAAGATAATTATAGTATAATAATATTTTTCTTCATAAAAACTAACATTTTTGTATAATTTTTAAAATATATTTGCTAATGTAAAGTTCATTATAATACTATTGACTTTTCTATGATGTTACAACAATCTTGAATATATTTTCATATATTATATATTTTCTACGATATTTTATAATTTTATTGAGTATTGCACTATACTACTTTTTTCATGGGTTTATCAACCATTGGTTTAAGACACCTTTTAAAAGGTTCTCTATTGTGGCATCAAAATCAACAAAAGGTGACAATGTTGGCATAATTGGTTAGCAGAGTCGTGTCATAAGATAACAACTAGTAGTTCCAAGTTCAATTCTTGATGGTTACCATTCTACTCTCGCGCAAACACTACTGGACATTGATGAGTCTAGATAAGAAAAGATCAATATAATATTACAGTTAGGATTACTTTCTAAACACTAGACCATCTACATTTACATTGTTGCATCACCATACATGCGCCCAAACAACAAGTCTACTGTGCTCTTTATCAATGGTGGTATCTTGGTTTTTTGGTCCAGTCACTTGCCAATGGTAAAATTTTGGGGTATTTGGGTCAAAAAGTTCGTTGTTACTAAAATGGTTATTTCACTTTCAAAAAAAGGGTATTTGGGTAAAATGGACATTTTTCTCTAAAATAACATTTTATACCATTTATTGAAGGCAACATAATCATTCTGAGTTGGATCAGGATTTTTTTTTGAAACAAATTGAACTAGTTCAATCTCGTCTGCAAGCGTGAATGGGTATTGGATTGACTTATGTAGTTATACCATTTATTGAAGGCAAAATAGTCATCCTGAGTTGGATCAGGAATTCTTCTTTTGAAACAAACTGAACTAGTTTAATTTCATCTCCAAGCGTGAATGGGTATTGGATTGACTTATGTAGCATTTCATTGTGTGCTGCTTGGTCTGAACTTCCATCCCTAGTTCTTATGATATGCGACCCTTGTCCCCTCAACATATGGATTGTCATAGAAAAAACTAGCTTGCTTGTGAAATTTCCAGTGATCTTATGTAGTGTGAGTCTTCAGTTTTTCTTTCTTTTTTCTTAACAGATACGAATTGAGTCTGCTTCTGCGTTGACTGTCATGTTAGATGGACATTCATTAACTCTCTTACAAGTAGCTGAATACAAAGAATCTTCTAGGTGTGGATCATTTACAACACTCTCTTGTTCTCTTGGTGAAAAGTTAATGCAGTTGCATATAGGTAAAGTTGATTCCCACTCACGCTCTTTCTAAGTACATTTTTTTAAATGACCAGTCATCCTTTCATTTGAATACTGATAGTGGGATATGAGAAATGCCATTTAGAAATGAAATCACACCTTCAGCAAATTCTGTGGAAATAATCTTCATGCTTCACTGCAGGGCTGATGTTTTTTCTTTTGACAAAAGAAAGGATGATTGAGGATTGTTGTAGTCATCCACTATATATTAGAATTGACATGCGTGTATAAAGAAAGGTCTATCAACCTTGCCACTCGTCCAAAAAAATAGAGGCGTGATGTACAATGGTCTCTACGTAGCACCTCTCTTCCCCAAATAGTATGGTTATGCTAAAGACATTGGCCACCAGGGCCATGATCATTGAATGCCTCCAGTCCTGATTGCCCCCATCTGCCGAGCGTCCTCCAAAAACCATCCATCGTCGAGGGATCCACTCCTGTGCACCTCACCATCCCCGTACCTCTGGGGCACTCGAAGAAGAGACGGCAATATCCTCTGCTGACACTCCACATAGTGCACAAGAGATGTAAGAGTTAATTTGCCCTATATATTTGAACGAGGATCCTGACATAATCATAAGCCAAGCAAAAACTTTGACCTTGTGAAGTCGGTGTCATTTTCAAATGCGTTGGCAGTTTCCTCTGAATGTATCTATAACAGTGCCCACTAGGAGCATGTGTAAGCACACACCCCTGGCTGAATAGTTTTCCAACGATCCACAACCAACCATCTGCTTTGGTGATATCCCAATATCTGAACCGGCAAGGCTAGAAGTTATGAGAAGCGTTGGTTAAAGAGGTCCTTGTGAAGCATAGGTGTCCAAGAGCCAGACTCCTCGGCTCCTGGCATTGCCCATTAGTTAGATGCTAATGCCATCGGTTCAATCACAAGTGATGTCGGTATGGTGAAAAACTCAGTCAGGGTTCCTCCGGGTGTCCACTCATGCTCCCAAAAACTGCAGAGTTGATGTTGTATGGACATATGTACTAGTCTAAAAAAAGCAGTTACATTTTTTCCCATTATAACTGTGTCTGAATTCATACAACAGAATATTAGTGTTAGAAACATTTTGAACTTTGCATAGCATGTCACGATACCATCCATTTGATTCATTCATATACTATATGAATATTTGATCATACGACCCAGTCTGCAGAGAACTTTGATAATTCATATAGCTAGCCAAAACCTATAATTGTTGGGGTAAAGAAAATGAGAAAATTAAAATTTGTTTTAGTCTTTAGTGAAGTATATATTCTTTGGTGAAGTATTTCAAATGTTTTTCTTTGGTGAAGTCTTTTGAATGTTTTTCTTTGATGATGTATTTCAAATGTTCAATGTCAATACTTATGTTGCAGGTATGTTGCATCTGCTACAACGTGAAACACATGGAGGGCTACTAGCATCACTGTTCAAAGTCATTCTGCTTCTGATATCTGCTACGCCGTATGAACCTGATTTTTCATTTGATTATGTGCTGCTAGATCATTAATCTGAAAACTTAGAGTATGAATGCTATCATTTGTCAAGCAATTTGAAACCCCCTTCGTCAAAATCAAACATACTTTTGACACGTCTCTTGACATGTCAAGCCCTTCGACAAATTATTTTAATCTTTTTCTTCCAGGATATTTTCTTTTTACAGTTTTATCCAGTGCCAGTTTCTCTTCTGCTTTCCTTCTGAGAATTAAGCCATCACTTTCTAGAAGTTCATATTATCATTTATTTTGTTATTATTTTTCCATTTAGTTCATGCACTAGTTTCCTTCGTCCAACAGATATGCTCGTATGACTGTGGATCTTTTGCCAAAAATGATCACATCACTACATACTTGGGTATCAGGGAGTCTTTCATCAAAGAGTGAGCAAATTGGTCTTCTGGTATATCTAGTCCTGTTCTTATCTAAAATCTTTTTAAAAAAATCTAATCCAAAACCTCTTGTTTGTTAAGTTAATACCTGCAATTTTTCTTCAGGTAAATGCTCTTAGTTGCTTGAGTGCATCTCTTTCTAGATCACCTCCTTCTTTACATGTCTTACATATGCTTGAGGAGGATATTTCAAGAGGTGTGTATCCGAAACATAGATTTTAGTAGGAAGTTACAAGTACTAGAATAAAATTTTCTTGACTGTTGGCATTTTCTATGTTTTTGGTCAAGGGGACAATTAAAATTCTTGGATGTTTATAATATTTTCAATTTGTATTCCTTGCCTATATTCATCTCAGGTTTTTCAATCTTTGCAAACTAAAAAATAAAATAAGAAAAACAATTGCAAAATCCATCAAGATTGCCAAAATGGAAAAAAATGATAAAGATTCTGTTTTCCTAATTTCTGTATAATTTCCTATCGAAACAACTATATTTTCAGAATCAAAATGATATGCACTTTAAAATAAATTCATAGGTGCAAAATATGCTATTTTGGGACCAACTGTTTTTTTTAAGAAGAAAAAGGATGACCACCTAGTTGTGGTTGTCATTCAATAATGTATAAAACTATGGAGAAATGTACAGGTGTAGGCTCTCGCAGAGAGCAACAAAAAGGTGATCGAGGTCACAGAAGAAAAAAGCTAGCCAAAACCCCACTCTTTAATAAGAAATTAGATGTGGTGTACAACACACTCAGGCTAAACCCCACTCTATAATAGAAATGAGATGTGGTGTACAACACACTCAGGCTGACATCGCTCCCACAAAAAATGATTCAGTTGCGCTGTAGTCAAATGGCCCAAGCATCGGCAAAAAATGTCATCAATGACGCTCGCCAACTCTGTCTCTAACGCAACATGCCCTGAAGGTCTGCCACATGGACTCTGGATATGATGGAAAAGTGGTCACTATGCCCCGAGATGTGGGGCAATCGAAGAAGAGGTGGGTGATGTCCTAGGCTGACTCGCTGCAAAGAACACATGAAGTGTCATTGCGCGGTGCCCACCGTGCCTTGTAGACCCTGGTAAGAAGCCGCCGCGCCGTAAAAGCCAAGCAAAGATTTTGAATTTTAATGGTGCCCGGGTACGCCGAATGAGTCTACAGTCCGTCCTGAAATCCTCTGGTAGCGTAAAGGTGGGAAGAAAGCGAATGTAGAGGTTGCGCACCGAGAACGACTCTGATAGCCAAACCCATCCATCTTACCTGGATTGGTCTGGGCGTATCTCATCCAACCGCTGGTGAAGGGCTAGTAACTCCGTGAAGTGCTGATATGATAGATGTGCTCTAAAACGTGGAGACTAGGTACGGAGATCGACTCCCCCTCCACGAACCAGGTGTCCGCAACCGTCGCCTCGGGGCAAGTCGAGAGGGCCCATAGTTGGGGAAATGCCTCTGCCAGTGAGCCACTAGCTGCCCAGGCGTTGATTGGTTCAATTGTCTTGGACTGAGGTTCTTGAAAAAAGTATCTACTGTTTTGGCAAATCAACTCTTTATTGCTTCCAAAGTTTTCTTCTTTTTGTTACTATTACAGAAAATTATACCTGAATCATTTCTAAAAAAAATGTCCTATAGTCGTCATATTAGTATTTCGAGTAAATTTTTTTACCCTCTTTCGTAATTTGATTTTTCAATTTTAATTTGTTGTTAGACGGTCGTGCAATTATTAACTATTTCACCTACACTTTGATACAAACTGAAAATACAACTACAAATGACTGAAAATAAACGTGGGATAACTATTATTAGTAGTACAACAACAACAACAACAAAGCCTTATCCCACTAGGTGGGGTCGGCTACATGGATCATACGACGCCATTCCGCTCTATTAATATATTCGTTGATCCATGTTCATGAGATTCGACAAAGTTTTACGATGGCTGTCGGGGCCTAACACAACCCTCCTCCTTTATCCGGGCTTGGGACCGGCTATAAAACATAGGCGGAGTTAACTATTATTAGTAGTAAAAGTGCAAAAATCTTAACCACAAATACTACTAATAACTTGTCAATTCGAGATGACAAATCTCCATAAGTCCATATGGAGTGGACCAAACTCCAATTACATAATTGATCAACACATTTTCAAAGGCTCCCCTAAATCTAAAACCGCTGCATGTATTTATAACATGCAAATAAAAATATAACTAACTACCCACTACTTTCTTAACCAGCCACTAACTCATACAACTTCTAACTATCCACTACTTAATTAACTAGTCACTAACTAATACAAAGTGGTATCTTATCACAGTTCTTTTCGCCGGCTATCGCAAGTTTACCGGTATAGTTGTCGACATGGAACCCTATTAAAAAACAATAAAATAATATAAAGAATAATATAATAGCATAAAAGATAATATATAAGATTAAAAAAGACGGCAGCAGACACTTAAAACTAGAGATGGGGGGCACTTCCCCCCTCCGTTGCCAGCGAAGAGCTGACGCTCCTTTTTGTTATTTTTTAATTTTCCATTATTTTGTTATATTACATTTTATTATTGTTATTTTTTGTATTAATTTTATTTTTTTATAGGGTGACACATTGACAATTATACTGGTAAATATGTGGTAACTGGTCAAAAGGATTGTAAGTAAAATAAGTTAATAATTGGAGAATCATTTGGTTACAAATTAAAATGGGAGGATCGATTTGGGAAAGATGATAAAGTTCGAAAACAATTGCTGAAATTTGTCCTAGTATAATCTGTATGACTGTACGTTTGTCCAAGGAAAGGATGATGGTCGAGTTTGGGTAGTCAATCATTTTGTATTAGAGACCTTAAAAGACCTGAAACTTACAAGTGTGCATAAAAAAAAAAACAAAACCCCAAGTGGCTGTGGGTACCCACAACAAGATGCTATCCCTTCCCCCACTTTGGTAAAAGAAGAGATGTGATGTATAATGTTCTCTATGTAACATGTTTTCTTCCAAAGATGGTACATAAATGGTGAAGTCCACAACATGGCCATCACAAGGATTAATGTCTATGCACTTTATGAGGCCCCCAAAGGAAAAATGGATGAAGCCCTCCTTTGATGACCTACACAATGCACTGTCGGAGCAGGGTGCCCATCTCATTTTATGGACTCTAATGAGAATCATTCCCTGCGAACCAAACAAATTCTTTATGTACTTTGATATAAGTTGTGGTCTATCTTCATTGTAATATATGCACAATGACATACATACAACAGAGTATTTCCAATTGCTGGGACATGATTGTTTTCAGGAAGGTGTTCCACATGTGACAAAAAAATATTTAGAATTTTTTTCTTTCTGGTTGACTTAGCCGACCCCACCTAGTGGGATAAGGCTTTGTTGTTGTTGTTCTTTCTGGTTGACTGTGTAATGTTGGAACATATATTACTACTGTTGACATCACTGAGAAATATGACCCATTCTTCCAGGTTCCCTTGAACACAAGGAAGAATCATCAGTGATTTATCTCTTATTACACTTGTCAGAAAGGAAAAGAAGTCTGAGCATTATCTATGAGGCTCTCCAGGTAGAGTTAGCACATCATATGTATTTCGTTTTGGCATATCTAGATCACATGCTACATGTTTCTGTCTTCTGAGTTATCCAGACATATTGTATTGATACTAATGGCATGTTTTGACTATTTATAGTTAGCGATCGTGTGTATTGCACTATGCATTCCTATTCTCGTTGGGCATATTTGTCTGAGAGACTCCTTTCATTTTTTGTTGATCTCTCATCTTTTACCTTCATGCTTACATTTTACAGATTTGCTTACAGAAATTTAATGTGGATGACTCATAAACTTACCTAGTCATCTAAAAAAAACTTGTTTTAATTAAACAGTACATATGCAACCTTTGAATTGTGATTTTTAGTTATGATGTAGTTAAGCATTGACATTTTTTTCTTTTACATGTGTTCTCTCAACTCTTGTGATCTTATTTTCCTCTAAGGGAAATTTTTAATACTTTGTTTGAAGAAAGTAACATCTTTGTACTATATCATAATGTTTCTATCTCATCCTATGTGTTTTCATTTCTAAGCAACGATATCCTTGCTATTTAATATAAGCAACAATCTTTTCTTTTCTTTTCTTTTTTTGAGGCAACCTGCTTAACTGTGATTTGTATTTTTTTAATTTTGTTTGCAGGCATTGAGAGCAGTATCACATAACTATCCAAGCTTAGTCATTAAATACTGGGAACATATTTCTTCTATTGTTCATGAAATTTTGGACATGGGTAGTTCTGATGATTGCTATTGTCCACTTGCTGCTTCCCACAAGGACGAATTTGGGAAACCTACTGGGGCGATAATGGAAAAATGCATAATGGCTGCTGTCAAGGTAGGACTTAAAAAAGAAATCTAGCATTCGTGCATCAAATATGATAAAAAGCTTTATACTAAATTATAATGTGTGATTCACATTTTTACGCACTCTTCTATCCTTGTATAGTATTTTCAATGTTACAAGAAATGAAAGTTATTGATTTCCTTCTTTTGGATTCGTATTTGACAAGGATTCTTTGATAAAATATCGTTGGAATTCAACATGTGATAGCTCCATAAAGTTATTAAACTCTGATATAGCAGGATTCTTTAGCAATTCAATTTTATAGTTTGTAACTGTTAACGAATTATGACAACAGATCTTTCTGGTCAGTAAAATGTTTTTTTTTTTCAATACTAACAGAACATGGAAATCGTCTTTTGACATTTTGACATGTTTCTGTGCGATCATTTGTTGAAGTGCAGAGTTGTGGATGTGTGTGGAAAGAGGTTTTCCTCACTACAGTGGGTGAACTTGATTGTCCTTTAAGTGATAATCACAAAAGGTCTGCAATTTGGTGACTTGTAGGTGGTACCGCTATTGTACATAAGTTCGTGTATCATATTAAGCAGTGGAGACCCGAGCTGGATCCTAAATGATGTTTTATTGGTCTTCAGATGTTTGTAACATCGATTAGCTTTACAGGGATAGAATGCTCTGTTGTGATATACTTCCATCTTAAATATAGTTTTATCTAAAATTAGATTATACATAGTTATATGAGTCATCTACCCTACTACTATTGACTTAATGTTTAAATACATTGCTAGCACTAAGAAAGTTGATAGGGAGGACTCTAGCTGAGTTTTCTACATTGCTTCTAAAGTGTTGAACGTGCCTTTAATGTTTCTAGAAAACACTGACTTTGAAAGATAATCCTGTCCCACCTCATAACTTGGTGGTCATAGAAAAAAAAAATCCTGTCCCACCAGATAGTAATTGATTCACCATTTTGTAAATCATCCATTCTCTCACTTTCCAACTCAATACTGTGTTTTATGCTGTCCTCCCTCATGTTTTCATATTTGAGAAATGAAAGATACATAGAACACACTTGTCTTGGTTATGCCAACAGCCATTGGGTTTAGGTTTGAAATAATTTATCTCTATTCTGATTTCTTTTTCCCAATTCAATGAATCCAAAATTATGTTTTTTTGTTAAAAATACAGGAACTATAGAGAACTCACAGGGTGGTTTATTGCTGCATGTTATAAATTTCACTACCGACCCCACCTAGTGGGATAAGGCTTTGTTGTTGTTGTTGTTATAAATTTCACTAATTGACAGCATAAATTTGGATGACTGTTGGCCCCAAATAGTCCTCTTTCCTAAAAAAGACCATATTTGGTGGCATTTACTTTGATAATTAATTTTCTAAAACCATTTGTTGCATCTGCAGCTATTTTTTATTTTTTTTACATTTTTAGTGTTCATATGGAAACATAACAAATATTATATGCTTATTTGTGATATAGGTTCTTGATGAGTGCCTTCGTGCAATTTCTGGATTCCAAGGAGCGGATGATCTTCTAGAATGCAGATTACTTGATAATAAACAGATTGCTGATTTTACTAGAACCAAAAGGGTCTCATCTGCTCCTTCATATGAACTTGATGCTTCCGCTGTCTTGAATAATAACAACGTGGACCGCTTATCTGGTGTTGAGCAGTGGAGGGAGGTGATTTTAAAGCATCTACCACAAGCATTATCTCATAACTCTCCCCTGGTAATTTACGTCATCAACTTCCTTTTCACTTCAACTTGGGTTCAAGGTTTAGATACCAACATTTACTTGTGGATAGTTTTGAATATTACTTTGTTAATCTAAGTTATTGCTATATGGGTTTCTTGCCATCAAAATATTATCATAGTTATATGTTACTACGATTAGGATGCTTTTCACCTTAAATATTATCATGATCCTTTTTCTTAGGGACCCACAAGTCTCAGATATGTATTCTAGAACGTGTTGTCAAAATTTTGTTTGATACATTCTTGATCAGCAAACATTCTTCTTTTTTTCTTGTAGAAGAGCTATAATTCATGTTAAAACTTCAAAGTCTTAAAGCAATCCAGGTGGCTACATAATTTACTAAGCATATGCATGTTTTATCTTTGATTTGATTTAAACTTTAACAATGTTGTGGGATTTATTTTATGAAACTTTTAGCATCTTTCCTCAGGACATTATCTCTCACTGTAGATAAGAACAAAGAGGACCACAGCCAGTCCAACCTCCTTTCTATTTCTATGTTCGAAACTCTTTATTATGATTTGCACTTATATATCCTTACAAGTACCTTTGAATTCAACCGTTGAAGTTGGCATTTTGGTGGAATTCAAACCGTCGGTCTTACCTTGTATTAAAATATATTAGGCTTAGGCTTAAATTTATTCTAAGGACATGAAGTTCACACAAAGTGCAAGGCAATTGAATATTGCTTCGATTCATCTTTCTGTCTTCTGAATAAGCAATTTGAATACAGCCTGAACCCTGGTTTATGTTGAAGGGATGGCATTTTCTTCGTCAATGGTCGTTATTGTTGTTTTTTGTAATTGGTTGTTTAAGAGTTTGATTGCCTTATATAATTTATGTTGATTTCGTAATACCCAGTAAAAGAACATTGTTTTATATTATTCATGAATGTCTCATGTATAATAAAAGTTTTCCTTACATTGCTGTGTTTTATGCTCACATGATTTTGTTGTTCTTTGCAAGCATTCCATCAATTATTTCTCTTCTCTCCATTTCTTTTTCTTTATCATCGCGAGACTTGTCCTTGTGGCACTACTATTATATCAAATGAGCTTTGCACTCTATGCACATTTATGTTAATCTTTTATTTGGTTGTCATTCTCAAGATTGATGCGACAAAGATCAAACTTTAGACTAAATGAACATGAGCTGGATGTATGTGCCCTCACTTCGTCAGCGAACTTGCTAGAAACATGATAGTAGTAATATCTATGTTGCACAGTGAGATTCATTTTATAAGTTTTACGGTGTAAAGATGTTACATCATTGGAGTGTTACAAACGATCAACGTATTTGCAAGTCTAGTGACCTCTCTCTTTTCTTCCAAAAGGTATATTGACTGGTGGCCTTGTTCTTCAGGTGAGAGCATCATCAGTCACATGTTTTGCTGGAATGACTTCAAGTGTATTTACATCCCTTACAGAGGATGAGCAAATCTTTATTATTTCGAAATCAGTAAGCTCTAACAAAAAATTGGTTAAGCTCTAAGTGTAGCTGATAAATTCAAGATTTCATTATATCTCATGTAATTAATGTGTGCAAGTCACATTCATAGGTCGCTGCAGCAATGAATGATGCAATTCCATCTGTGAGATCAGCTGCTTGTCGAGCAATAGGTGTCATGACTTGTTTCCCTCACATTTTCAACCAGTAATATTTGTACCCATTCTATTTTTCCAACATATCATAAAATCTAGACTTGAAAATTTGGAGCTTTGAGTAATGTCATTGTTTTTTTGGTTTGCAGGTCCAGCATTGTTAATGAATTTACACGTGCAGCTGATTATAACACTTATGACCCTGTAGCTTCAGTAAGTACCTTTGGTTATTGTCCCAGTTGTTCTATGTTCCTAGCTGTAAATTACTTTTCTTTCCATTTACCTTTATTTATAGGTACGCATCACAGCATCATGGGCAGTAGCAAATATATGTGATTCCCTTCGTCGAAAGGCAATTGAGTATAATTTGGAAAATTATCAAGGTCAATGCCACGGACCTGATTTTACTTGCCTTTTATACTTTATCTGCTGACTTCTTGATTTTCAGTGCAGATGGAGTAGCCCCTCCTGATTGCATATCTATGTTAGTTGAAAGCGCTCTGCGGCTGACCAGGGATGGTGACAAAGTGAGTTATTCACTCGTTTATATCTTTTGATGGTTGTTATAGCTGTATAGATATTCTTTTCATCATGGCAAAATAAAAAAAATAGGATCTCCTCTAAATTAAAATAAAATAAAAAATAGGGTCTGCATCCAGTAAATTGGCGGGCGTCCAGCCATGACATTTATTACACAATATACGTAATTCTTTCTCTTGTTGCTATAATTAATTTCCAGATAGCTTTTTTTTTATAACCTACTGTCCATGCAGATTAAATCAAATGCTGTGAGGGCACTGGGAAACCTTTCAAGATTCATCCAATTAAGTGAACATTCTGCAATTGGAAAACAACAAAGGTCAAATACTTTTCCTAGTTCATCATATGCACACACCTTTCACCTACAACTCTGTCTGCATGAATGATTGATGTTTCTTTTTTTTTGTTTAAAACTAGAAATTCTTCAAAATTAGTATTGTATGGAGATCCTCATTGGATTGAGAGAATGGTGCAGTCTTTTGTTTCCTGTGTTACGACTGGAAATGTGAAGGTACAAATTTCTAATATTTTGGCATTTGATCTAAAGAACAATTCAGGAGCTACATTGAAAGCTTTTTGTTAGTTTTTACTTCTTACTGGCAAGGTGTGGAACTAATAAAATGATCATCATGAGGCCCATTTGGTAATAATATGAACTATCTAAATTGATTGTAAAATTTATGTTCCACAAGTCTCATCACTTGCGAAGTTATTGTGCTTCAGGTTCAATGGAATGTCTGTCACGCCTTGAGCAATTTGTTCATGAATGAGACTGCAAATCTGGGTGTTATGTCTTGGTAAGGTTTTTTTCTCTATAAAAGAAAAAAAATAACGTTCATTTTATTAACAAATATCATCTGTAGTCCACACCCGATGGAAGGATGAGAAACAACCCATCACCTTACTAATTGATGAATGAGATAAAAAACTAACAATAAATTATCGAATATAAATTAATGTCTGTCATGACTTGAGCAATTTATTCATGAGCGAGATGCAAATCTGGGTGTTATGTCTTGGTAATGTTTTTTTTCTCTATAAAAAGGAAAAAAACTGTTCATTGGTAGTCCACAGAAGGATGAGAAAATTTATGAAATAAAGACTTAAAAATAAATTATTGAATATAAATTAATCTTGCTGTAATTTGTGCATGCTTCAAAAAGAAAATTTCGGGTGTGCGAGAACATGGTTCTCCACATTTTCAAAATTTTAAAGAAGCTTTCAAGAATGAACAATGACATAAATGAGGCAAATTTCACTACATGGACTAATACTACCTCCCTCCAAAAGGAACTTTCTTCTTCTTTTTCAAACTAGGTAATTACAAGAAATAAGGATTGCCAAGAACTCATCAAAATTCTGTTTCATGTAAAGTTTCTGGCTACATAGCTGCAGCACAATTAAATGAATGTTTCATGCATTGGGAAGAAACCACATATATATCGGATAATAAGCTTTGCTTCTTGAATAATTTGGGAATGATTCTCCGTGTCCATGGCCTGTGAAACTTCAGTAGATCTTTTGATTGTCATTCTTAAATTTTCAATTCTGATGAGGAATTGGCAGGATCATATACCAATCTTTATGCTCATCTTCTGATTATGCCCATGAATTTATATACTTTTGTCATGGAACCCATTACAAATTCTGGATAAACTCCTAAAAAAATTCTGGATGAGAACTGTTTTGAAATGCCAGGTGTTTGTATCTAAAGAAGTTAGATTTGAATTGGCTTAAATAATAAACGTTTTTTTTAGAGGGAGTAAAATGTCCCCTCCAACTCTTAAACAAGTGTCCTTGGAAATTATTTTATATAGTTTTTTTTATATTTCCTCCAACATTTGCAACAGGACACCTACAGTTTACAGTGTTCTTCTACTACTACTTCGTGACTCGACAAACTTCAAGATTAGGATCCATGCTGCTATTGCTTTAGCTGTTCCTACATCAAGGCTTGGTAAGCAATGTACATGCACTTACATCCTTTCTTGCCTTCAAAAAATATCATATCCCTTATGTTCTTGGTTTTGGAACAATACCAGATGTAAGCAGTAAGGCATACACATACCCGTAAAAGTAGGGCATGCACATCAGGTTTTAAGCAGCAAGGCATGAATGTGTCTGCTATGAAAATGTTGAGGTAGATGGCTGAAATCATTAGGTTCGTTGGAATTACCTGTGAAGATATTTGCAGTAATAAGTGCCTTTGGAATAAAATGAGTGATGAACATTTTAATTTATTCTATAAATGATAGTTTATTAATACAGCTCGGGTACAGTGATAAGAGAGCAAGAGCCGCTGCATCCTCGCTTGAATGCAGTGTTAAATGAGCAAGGGCTACCGCACTCTAATGGACGGAGGCGATTAAAGAAGCTAGTTCATAAGACTAAGGTCATATTAGGTTCTTGGAACATTGGGACGTTGAATGGGAAGCGCCTCGAGGTGGCACAAGTAATGGACCAGCGTAAGATTAGTATCTTATGCTTGCAAGAAACTAGATGGGTAGGAGAGGGAAGTAAAGAGATTAGGTTAAATGGTTCCAAACTTTGGTACACAGGTAAGGTAAATGGAAGGAATGGTGTTGGTATTATCGCGGATGCAGAATGGAGGAAGAATGTTGTGGAAGTTAAAAGGATTGATGATCGAATCATATCCGTGAAAGTAATTGTTGGAAAGGAGACTATGAACATTATTAGTGCATATGCACTCTAAGTAGGAGCAGAATCACATCTCAAGGAGAAGTTTTGGGCAGATATGGAGGGTTTGATTGAAAGTATACCAACAATCGAGAAAGTTTATATTGGGGAAGACCTTAATGGACATGTTGGTAAAGAGGCAGGACCACATGCAAGGGTTCATGGTGGTTTTGGTTTTGAGGAGTTGAATGAGGAAGGACAAACTATTATTGATTTTTCTTTAGCATACGACCTTAAGATTATCAACACTTGTTTTAGGAAGAGAGAGGAATATTTAATCACATACAAAAGTGGAACTCATAGGTCTCAAATCGATTTTTTCTTGACAAGAAATACTGATAAAAGACGTTGTACTAATTGCAAAGTAATTCCTGGGCATGGGGTGACTACACAACATAGATTGTTAGTTCTTGATATGCAAATGAAATGTATAAAACCAAAATCTCGAACAGTTTTTGATTGAAAGATCAAGTGGTGGCAGTTAAAGGGGGAGAAGCGAGAGACTTTTAAAAGTAAGTTATTAGAGGAAAGTGTGTGGGAGTTAGAAGGAGATGCTAGTATCATGTGGGAGAATGTGGCAAAAAAGGTTGAAATGGTTGCTAAAGCCATTTTAGGAGAATCAAAAAGTTTTGGACCACGAGATAAGAAGACTTGGTGGTGGAATGAGGAGGTCCAAGAAAAGGTGCGTAATAAGAAGAATTGTTTCAAGGCGATACACTTGGACAATAGTTCTGACAATTGGAAAAAGTATCGTTTGGCGAAAAGGGAGGCTAAGAAGGCAGTTAGTGATGCTCGTGCTAAAGCATATGAAGGGTTTTATAAGGAGTTAGGGACAAAGACTGGTGAACAAAGGATTTACAAGATTGCAAGGAATAAAGAGAAGGAGTCGAGAGATTTGGATCAAGTAAGATGCATAAAAAATGAAGTTGGCAAGGTTTTAGTTACTGAAGGAGATATTAAGAACAGATGGGAAGAATATTTCTATAAGCTATTTAATGATGGATGTGAAGGTTCCCGTTGTGATTTGGAGGACTTGACAGTTAGCGAATGTGAGTTTAATAGGTCATTTTATCGTAGAATTAGAGTTTCGGAGGTTAGCGAAGCTCTTAAGAAAATGGAGAATGGTAAAACCGTTGGACCGGATGGTATACCGATTGAAGTTTGGAAATGTTTAGGAGAAAAATATGTGTTGTGGTTATGTAAACTGTTTAATGAGATTTTACGATCGAAAAAAATGCCTGATGATTGGAGATTAAGTACATTAGTTCCTATTTACAAAAATAAAGGGGATATTCAGAATTGTGCAAATTATAGAGGGATTAAACTTATGAGTCACAATAAAATTATGAGAAAAAGTGATTGAGCATAGATTGAGAATGGAGACTAGTATTTTTGAGAAACAATTTGGGTTCATGCCAGGAAGATCCACTACAGAGGCGATTTATTTACTAAGGGGGATGATGGAGAAGTATCGAAGTAGGAGAAGAGACTTACATATGACTTTCATTGACTTAGAGAAGGCGTTTGATCGGGTACCAAGGGATGTACTTTGGAAAGCCTTGCAAAAGAAGAGGGTGAATGTTGTCTACATTAAGGTAATACAAGATATGTACGATGGGGCATTGACTAGGGTTAGGACACCCGGAGGTGAGACAAATGAATTTTCTATAGGAATTGGCCTACATCAAGGATCAACTTTAAGCCCGTATCTATTTAACTTAGTTATCGATGCTATAACCGAGAGTATCACAGAGGAGGTACTTAAGTGCATGCTATTTGCGGATGATATAGTACTTTTAGCGGATTCAAGAGAAGAGATTAATACAAAATTGGAAATATGGAGAAATACGTTGGAGTCAAAGGGTTTTCGTTTAAGTAGGAATAAAACAGAATATATGCATAGCAATTTCACAAATAAACAACTTAGAGATGATTTGAAAGTTAGTCTAGGGGAGGATATAATTCCTCAAGTGACAAAGTTTAAATATTTAGGATCAATTGTAAGACAAGATGGTGAGATTGATGACGATGTTAATCATAGAATTCAAGCTGGTTGGTGTAAGTGGAGGAAAAGTACCCAATAAAGTTAAAGAAAAATTCTATCGTACTGCTATAAGGCCAGCAGTGTTATATAGTAGTGAATGTTGGGCTATGAAGGGACAACATGAACGTAAAGTGGGGGTAGCCGAAATGAGGATGTTGAGATGGATGTGTGGTCATACAAGATTAGATAAGATTAGGAATGACCATATACTTGAGAAAATGGTAGAGAATCGTTTGAGATGGTTTGGTCATGTTCAGAGAAGACCATTAGATGCGCCAGTAAGAAGAGTAGATCAAATAATCTGGAGTCCGATTAAAAGAGGGAGAGGGAGGCCAAGGCAGACACTTGGCGAACTAATAGAGCAAGATCTATTGGTGAATAATATACCGAAAGGTTTGGTTACTAATAGAACGGAATGACGTCGTATGATCCATGTAACCGACCCCACCTAGTGGGATAAGGCTTTGTTGTTGTTGTTGTATTAATACACACCATTCTCCTCAAAAATAAAAAAAATAATACACACCATGTGTAGTTCTGGAGTCATCCTTGTGCGCCTTTACTATCGTCACGTATTGATTACTGATTAGTCAAGGATCGAATACCTAATGATTAACATAAGTTCAGCATTTCATCATGACCATCCTTTTTCAAGGTTTTTATATTGACAATGGTATCAGTGCCCCTTATTTTGTGATATCCAGATTATGGGACTTCGTTTCCTGATGTTGTTCAAAGTTTGGTGCATGTGCGTGAGTCCTTGGCTTCAAACCATGTATTGACGACATCGGGTTTCAAGTACAGAGATAATCTTGAAAAACAGGTCAGTACGACAAAAGATCATAAATCTATTTCCGCAACGTGTTACTTCTTCCAGTTTTTCAGTTTTTTTCTAAATCCATTTTGCATTCTCCAGGTAAATTTGACGGCATTGCATGTGCTTGGTTTTGTTACACCCCATGACCAAGCTCTGAAAGATTTTCTTACCAAGGTTTAACTAGAAATTTGATTTTTTTTTTCATTACACATTTAATGTATTTTCTGTCTTGTGACGAGTGAAAAAGTGAATATTCAAGTCCCATATTGTTTTGACTGTAGAAAGCCTCACATTTAGAAGAATGGTTCAAGTTGTTGTGTTCAAGTGTGATGGAGTCTGAAAGTGAGACCACGACAAGCGAAGGTACATCTACTGAGAGGCAGGATAATGGCTTGGATGCATGTGTCAGTAAGAAACTGTTAACCACGGCACTGAAGTCGTTGCTTGACTTTTACAAAAGCAGCGCTCATCGGAATATAATTCACAAGTTTGAGAATTTGGACGATATCTTGACCCAGAGCCATTAATTCACTCCATATCATCGTTGGTATCATGTGTGTGGATTGACTACTTTGAACAAGAGACAGCAGCATCAAACAGCAGCATCGCCCAAGTCACTTGCATGGCATAAGTGGATATTCATCAGGTTACATCGTCAAGCTTACGGCGACAGAGTAGCCGCCTGAAGTTATTTCCAACTGCAGTTGATGGAAACGATGAAGTTCCAAAAATGCAATGCCCTATTGTACTGCATGATTGTATGTTTCCATTTTACCTTGTAAAATTTCTCGCTCTGTTTTTTTTACTCTTCCTTGCAGAATGAGTAATGTATTTGTAGCGCCAGAGTTTTGAGAATACTCGAAGCCCTTTTTTTCTCTCGTCTCTTTGTCCGGCCAACTTTTCCTTTTTGTAAAAGGATAATCCAGACATAAATTAGTATTTAATATTCAAAGATTTGGTTACTAATAAAACGAAATGACGTCGTATGATCTATGTAGTCGACCTCACCTAGTGGGATAATGTTTTGTTGTTGTTGCATGATTGCAAGTTTAAAAACCCGTGCAATACATTTTTTTGTCAATGAAAATTTTGTTATTCGACATTGCATAACATCTGAAGTGCTTGTATTATTGTTAACCCCCCTCCCACACACACCCAACCAAAAAGTGCTTGTATTATTTATAGTTTTATAGTATCAACATGGATAAGATAATTGTTGATTATACCATCTGTAATGCTGTTCATGAGCATTTAAGTTGACATAAGCATTAATTTTTAATTTATTGCCTTGCTATGTTTCATGAAAACGACCGCAAACTTGCCATTGCACAAGTTGTACACCGACGACAATTTGATGACAGGATGAGGGAAAATGGTGGCCATCATGTATTTGCATGATGGTAGGGTTCGTCACTCGCCATTTGCTAGCACACATAATCATGCCAAGTTTTAATAGAATATTGGAAGAATCAAAAGACCAAAAGAGTCCAATTGCATGGATATATATATATATATATATATATATATATATATATATATATATATATATATATATGTGTTTGTGTGTGAGAGAGAGAGAGAGGGGGAGAGGTCAAATTAAGGCACAAGGAACCCTGCATTTGGTCACTGGCCTCATCGTTTTGTGGACTTTTGCATGACAACTACAAGAGATTCAAAGTCTTGGACTTGGAAGGACACAAGATGTGGCAACAATTTTAAAGTTGAGAGCAAATTAAACAGAGATTAACTAAATGCATCAAATGGATTTTTTTTAATACGTCGTTGGGTGGTGGAAAACAAATCAGCGTCTTTCATTTGTTGGATGAAATTCAAACAACTGGGATGATGTAAATAATTAGAGATGAAAATTTTTAATAATTAGAGTTGGAGTTAGTAACTCAGAATTGACAAAAACTTGTTTCACTTGATTCCTTTATAAATAACGGTTTATGTTTTCTTGAACTTTTTTTCCCCGTTGTTTTTCCACCACACACCAACTTCAGTTCTCTACTTTTACTTCTGTAAATTATATCAAAATTGTACTTTTTATCTGTCATTATTTTAAAATTCAAGTATAGCTATTAAAAAATTCACTTGAAACGGGAAAAAAAGACTGGAAGGTAACTTATGCGTTTTAGATTCCTATATCTATATATTCCCAGTGATCACGGAAATTAGCAATGCAATGTGACAAATAAAATAATAAAAGTGAACAGAAACAGTGCTATTTCTGTAGAGGCAAACTACATAGATTTCGTCGAGCTTTCTCTCTCGTATATTGTCCTAACAGATCCACGTTCTACCAAAAATGGACACAATGAATATAACAGATAAAAAAGTATACCCTTCTCTACTAATGCTAGAGGGGAGAGAGAGATGGAGAGAGAGAGAGAAGGCATGAGGCAAGGAACAATACACATGCTAGAATTGTTAATACTTTTACTTTTACTTCGGATTAGCTAGTCAATAGTCTTCTATATCCAGAGAATAGAGTGGGTGCAAGTATAACAAAAAGAAAATTAAAGATACGATTTGGAGAAGAATTAAACTTATAATTAACTTGGTACTAATAATTTTAGGCATTGGATCACAGATCTAAAGATATCTGGTCAACTCTTGTGCGAGAAGAGAATGTTCAAAGTTCAAACTACAAACTACAAGTCCTTACGAAGACAAAGCGAATCAAATCATTGGACATTTTTTCTTCTTAATTTAAACCGTCCGACTTGGAAGGAAGGACACCAAGAAGATGTCAGATCATGGCAAATTAAACAGTGCTTAACTGGTTGGCAAGCACCACCACGCCCATCTCTCTCTCTCTCCCTTCTTTTTTTTATTTTTTTTAAAAAGATGTAGAAGAAATAAAAATTAATAGGTGTAGTAGTAGCCTTCGAGATGCCATAAATTTCGCATTAAAAGATGGCTGGATTCACATGATGGGCACCTTTCGCATCCACTGACTCCCCATACAATGTAACAAAAAATAATAATTGATATCATCACATTGAAATATGTGTATATTCCCTAGTGTTAATATGAACATTTTTTTTCACCGGCCCGATGATTATACGGGAGATCTTTGATGTCCGAGGTTATTAATACTTGATTAATTTAGAATCAAAAAGATAAAATAGTAAAGATTTATTTTCTGATCAAGATGGCAACTCTTAGACTCGAATATGAGATTACTAATTCCTAACGAACGTCCTAAATTCAATCATGCTATTAGTTGAGTCAACCACGATTGGTTAATAATTTTTCCACTGCGGTGAAATTTATGTTGTCAAATCCTTTTCATCGAGAAAGAGAAGACGAGACAAAAAAAATTGAATGAGTCATAATTTTCACAGCCAATTATGGAGAAAATAAAAAGAGAGGAATCCCTTAAAATATTATTCCACTTTTTTGTCACCAAAGAGACATGAGAACAATATATATTGTTATTATTATTATTATTCCTACGACCTGGTCTTATCTTATTCTTCGTTAAGTTGACCGGTGTTTAAAGTCTAAAGAAAAATGTCCTTTTTTTTTTCTGAGAAGGTGCTATGCATGAACATTCGCAGTTCCCCACATGCCAAATTTGTAATTACCAAGGGAATTAGAAAATCGTATAATATTTTTATTCTTCATATTTGGTATCTTAATTTAGCTTAGAGAAAAATATTATCAAAATCGATATCTTACATATGATCTAAGAATGATGATAAGATCGAAGATTATTAAATTGGATCCAAGATCGCAAGATCTTATTAATTAATAAAATAATATATTTCAAAGATAATAAATTATTTTTTATAAACTTTTTACGTCCAAGTATTAAATTAACATTTCACTAAGACGTACTTTTTTTTTGTCAATTCTTAAGCTAAATTATATCAAAATATAATAAAAACAAATAATATGTATTAAACTTCATCTAAATAAATTATTATTATGAGAATATATATTTTTATTACTATTTAAATAATTTTATTAATCATATGAGTTTGTAATCATGTGATCAAAATTAAAATCATATTAAAATCTTATACCTAAAATCGAAATTGATTAGGAGTGATAAAATCGTAAAATCATAATATTTTAAAATAAAAATCAAAATATTAACAACCTCAATATTAAATGTCTCAAGCAAACTTAACATTTTTTTTAATAAGTTTGAATTGAGCGATCTAACCTTTATCAAATCTTAATAGGGAACAAGATGTTCCAAAGATAACAGTCAAATATTATGAGAATTAATTTTTTTTGTCAAACATTATCATTACTTTATTTTCTTTATTGGTAGAATGAAAAAGGAAAAAAAAAATAAGAACACTCAATTTTTTATCAAGATAAAAATAATTTGTTCATGTTCCTAAAATAAGAACACTGAAATCTCTAACCAAACCCATCTATTCGATCCAACAACTCGAAGTATTTTTCTAATTTAAAAATCTGATTCACTACTTTTGTGAGTAAAATGAGCTGGCTCGTTTTTTGGGTGTAGCATATTCTACTAAATGACCATTGAAAATTTAGGCATATCTAAATGATCCTATTTTATTTTAAACAGTTTAATCTGCTAGCTTTAGCCTTGATTGATATATTGTTTGCTTTAAATAATATGATCAGCTGTAACTAAATTATCCTGATTTGCTATGATTTTAGGAAAAATAATCTTCAAACGATCCTTGAAAATTTATTGACTTGTTAAAATTGAATCGGACTGATCGGTTCAATTGTAACCGGCCGGTTATCCGGTCTGGTCAAATGTCAAAATCAATTATTGGCACTGAACCGAGAAAATTAGGTTGAACCGAGCTGATTCAATCGGTTAGAAAAGTTAAAAAAGAAAGAAATATAAGTAAGGTTAGAGGAGGCGATATGTTTTGTATAAAATTAATAAAAAGGTAAGTATTTAAAATTAAATAACATTAAAATAAAAATTTAACAAATGACATAAATAAAGGAAATAAAAAGAAAGTGTTAAAAAAAGAAATAAGAATAATTTAAGATAAAATTTATTATAGGTTAATCATTGTTATTTATCATTATTAAAATTTTTAATAAATAGAAATTATGTTATATTAATTTTTAATATTTTTAATATGTTATTAGTACTATATTCATATAGCTTATATTATATATTTATAATTATTATAAATAATATTATTTTAATAAAATACGATTCAACTCAGTCCAGTTGTGTTCCGATAATGAATCCGATCCAATCGTCGATTCAATTATGAAAACATTGATCATAAATAGGTACGAATCCAGAAAAAATTTAAGGGTGGGGGGAGGCAAAATATTATTATAAAAATAAAATATTAAATTAAAATAAATTTTAGTTTAATTTAAGAGAGTTAAGTATCAAAATTTTAAATATTATATATATCTAAAAAAGATATATCTAAATATTGTTTAAAGTTATTATTTTCTTTATTTTAAGGGGGCCAACTTCTTATTTTTTTTCTTACATACATATATATATATATATATATATATATATATATTAGGGGGTAAAAAAATTTGTGGGGGGGGGGGGGGGGGGGGGGTGGGGGGCTACATGGGGTTTCGTCCCTGGTCATAAATGATTCAAACTGTTTCGAAATGGATGAACATTGAAGAAATAACTTAATTTATAGTTTAAAATAATGCTAGTGAATGTTATAAGTATAGTACAATAAAAAAAATGATTCCATGAACCCAGCCAGGTCTTATTGGACATAGATGGGGTTGAATTGGTTGAGATTGTAATTTTGCATCTGACCAAATTTAATCGAGTTTTTAATCCGATCAAGTCATTGGATCAAGTTCAAATTAACTAGTTAACCACTAATTATGCTATGTATTATATTTATATAATAAAAATTATAGTCTTGTCCTAAGATTTTAACATGGGAAATTTTTATTTATTTATTATTTCTAACATGAAATTTACTATATAAATTAAGATAATAAAAATCCAAATTATATAAACACTTTTAAATGAAATTTTATCTCGTGAAAGATGTTATAATTTTTGTTTTTAGTTGCGAACCTAATATCTATATTACTATTTGAAAATAAAATTATATATTTAGTATAACATTTAATCTAATTGAAGATTTAGTTTTATAATTTTTTGTGTTAGTGCTAGTATGGATTAAAATATGATAAATTGATTTAAATATATTATATAAAAATCTTATATTCTATTATTATTATTATTATTCAGGTAGATCGAAATGAAGTCGACTTGTTGTCGGATCCGATCGTGAAAATGAAAAAAAAAATTATTAATTTAACATAATCATGTTTCAAATGGGACATTAACCAAACGTCTAGATCACGATCAGCATATTCAATCAAGATTTTATAAAAAATAGCGGTTCTTAATTTATTACAACTATGGAACATAGATAAATTTAACATAATCATCATTCCAATAATAATAAAAAATATTAAAAATTAATTAACGTACTTCAGATATATTGTTAATTTATGAGGATAGGATTCCATGAGCAAAATACGATTTTATCTTAAATTTATATTTTTCTTTGCTCCTCTCTAATGAAAAAATAAAATATTAATAAAGTCATTTATTTAATAGCACATATTTAAGAAACTATAATAAAATTCTAAAATAGGACAAATGCCTTTATTCTATGTACATATGTATTTCCAAGAAGGGTCCTCTCTCTCATTTTATATTGTTATCATTAGATTGGGCAGCAGATGCGATGTGGGAATCCAATCGCCCATTTTATTAATATTTTTTGTATATTTGAACTGTCCTTTTCTTTTATTTACATAACTAAACCCTATATAAAAGAAAAAAATATTATTTTATAATAATTGTAATTTTCGTGCAATAATAAAAAAAACCTTCAAATCTTTTTCAATATTTGATTTTTTTCGCTTTTCTCAAAGTGTTAACGATAACCACATGTAAGACTTTTTGAATCCATTATTATCATTCCATTTTGAGGATAAAAATAATCGACAATAATAATAATAAAAAGAGTGAATGACAATAGTGCCATTCTTTATATGGAGTTTAAATTTACCTTTTGAAAGATATAAATAATTTTGATTGTTCCCTTTTATGTGAATTTGCCTTTTTTTATGCATTTTCATATGCGATCATGAGTTACATATTCACAATATTTTATTCTATTATTTTCGAATTATAATAACTTTCGTCCATTTTTTCAATATTAAAAAAAAACTAATTTATAATATAAAGGCGTGGTATAAAACTAAATGATCGTTTTTATAGAAAAAAAAAACTATAAATATTTGTGTGATATGTAATAAATGTCATTAGTTTAGTAGTTGCTGTAAGTTTTAATTGTTCATTTTTATTCCCATTTTTTGAACTGCCGTGACGTTATCGTCTTAAATCCTCGCAATCTGACAATAAAATCCTCCATTTTCTTTACAACATAACATAAACAAGAAAGAAAGAAAGAAAGAATCTATCAGACACCTTTCAGAAGCTAATGGTAGATATGAGAAATCTCTCCCATCACAATCACAAAATGGCTCACGAGGGTCTTGGACTGTGAAATTTATTGTCACTGCAACCGCATTGAAAGAAGAAAGACAGTAAACAAGGCCATAATTTAATTCTCTCACCGCACAAGTGAGAGAGAGAGAGAGGCTGGGAGGGTGTGTGTGTACTGTGTGGGAAGGCAGTAAGGCACTACTCTGCACCCTGCTCAGGTAACAGCAGTACTACCATGGCGTGCACTTTAAATTGTTTATGGTGTTCTTTTCCTTCAATACATGTGTTTTAAGGTAAGGAGACCCATGTGTGTGTGTGTGTGAGAGAGAGAGAGAGAGAGAGAGAGAGAGAGAGGATCATCCCTCTGTGGTTTTGCTCTCCAAAGCTGGTGGCTCTGCTTTGTTTTCATGTGCTGTTTTGCTCCATCTTTTCTAAGCTCTATGTCGCATTTACATACATGTCCTCTTCTTTAGAGTTCTTTTTTGTTGGATTCTTAAGTGATAAATAGGTTGTGGTGGTGGGTGGTGTCCTCCAGCTTTTGTCTTGCCCCCTTTTGGATCTGGATGCGGTAACAGTAAGGTGTGCATGAGAGGAGCCTGTTTGAGGTAGTGCTGTTGCAGGCCGCTGGTTCATCAGATCAGAGGTCTCTCTCTCTCTCTCTCTCGCTCGCTGTTTCTGCGTCACTTTTCTTCTTGCTCTTTTTGGGTTGCTCTTGCTGATGCATATCATGGAGACATTAGCACACAGTAGACGGTGGTTGCTCTTGATGATTTCTAGCTTTTAGGTACCCTGCCATCACTAGCGATTCCATGTTGGATCTGCCTCACAGTAATTATGCATGCACCAGTGCCTTCACTGCACCTGTATTTGGCGTCCAAGCCTTTCTCTCTCTTTCTCTCTCTGCCGTGCCCCTTTTCCTCACTCCTGCTGTAGCAGAAGCCATCACGCCATTAGAGCGCTCCAAAAAGATTATTTTTTTCACCGTCACGCCTAATCCGAAGCATGGGTGCATACTTCAGTAGCCGTCCCTGTTTCCTTGCTCGAGTTGCGGCTGATCGGTGCTTCTCCGATGGATGCATATGACAGCCATCAGTAGACAACCATAAACCATTCCAAACTCCTCATCATTTCGCATGACATAGACAGAAGGTTGTCAAAATTTTTGACTTAGATCTTGTAGTCGCCTGCAGGTTCTAGAGGCAGGTACAATTGATCCTGTCGAAGTAGTCCTTTTTTTGTGTGTGTTTGTGGGCGTTCATTGGTCGCATTGCATCCTTGTACACCTTATCGATTCCATCGCCAAGAAAGGATCTTTCTTCCAGTTTCATCTGCTTTGTTCTACCTCGCGCCGCTTAATAGTTTTGGCTGCAGGCTTCAATCTATTTACTGTGGAATTTCGTCGCAGGTTCGATGGCGAAAGAGTACAATGGATCTCCAAAGCTCAGTCAACTGGAAGCAAGGAGGAGGCGCCTCACTTGGATCTTTGGCGTGGGAGCCCTTTGCGTTCTGTTCTACATCCTCGGTTCCTGGCAAGGGACCGGTTCTCCCGTAACGACCAGTCCCAGCACCTCCGCCGTGTCCAACAAAGTCCGGTGCGGCGGCGGCGATTCCTCCCGCTCCTCGTCGGCTGGCGGCCTTGATTTCAGTTCCCACCACCAAGTGAGCTTCAACGAGTCCTCGCTCGTGGCCGAAAAGTTTCCAGCCTGTGACTTGGGTTTCAGTGAGTACACCCCTTGCCAGGACCCGAAGAGGGCGAGGAAGTTCGACAAGACGATGCTGAAATACCGGGAACGGCACTGCCCCAAGAAGAACGAGCTCCTTCAGTGCCTAATCCCTGCTCCCCCCAAGTATAAGAACCCTTTCAAGTGGCCTCAGAGCAGGGACTATGCTTGGTATGACAATATTCCCCACAGGGAGCTCAGCATTGAAAAGGCTGTTCAGAACTGGATACAGGTCGAGGGAGACCGATTCCGGTTCCCCGGGGGCGGCACCATGTTCCCTCGTGGTGCTGATGCTTATATTGATGACATAGAAGCGCTCATCCCGCTGAGGAGCGGAAAAATCAGGAGTGCAATTGACACTGGCTGTGGAGTGAGTTAGCATATGACTATATGAGTTTAGATTTCTTTCTCTTCCAGCTAAATTGCATTGACAATTTCATGTTTCATTACCAGGTTGCAAGTTGGGGAGCTTATCTCCTGAATAGGAACATCCTGACCATGTCCTTTGCTCCGCGCGATTCGCACGAGGCACAGGTTCAATTTGCACTGGAGAGAGGAGTTCCAGCCATGATAGGCATTATGGCGTCTGAGCGGATGCCGTACCCGGCCAGATCTTTCGACATGGCTCATTGTTCCAGATGTTTGATCCCCTGGTATCAATATGGTAGGTGCTTTGAATTCAAGCTATGCGATATTAACTATCTAATTTATCCATCTGTGAGTGAATGAATTGTCTCTAACCGTTTATGTAATCCAAGTTTGTGGCAAGATTACAGAAGTATTTTTATTCAAAGGTTTTTCACAACTTAATTTTACTCCATATATTTAGCATCTGAACCTTTTCTATCATTTGGTTTATCAGAAGGATTATACCTGATTGAGGTGGATAGAGTTTTGAGACCTGGAGGGTACTGGATTCTCTCTGGCCCTCCAATCAATTGGAAGAAGCACTACAAGGGATGGGAGAGGACCCAAGAAGATCTGAAACAAGAGCAAGACTCGATTGAAGATTTAGCAAAGCATCTTTGTTGGAAGAAAGTGATTGAGAAGGGTGACCTCGCAATCTGGCAAAAGCCCATCAACCACCTTGAATGCATTAAAAGCCGACAAGTCTATAAGACACCACACATTTGCAAGAATGACAATCCAGACTCCGCTTGGTAAGAAATCTTCTGGGATTTTTTTGTCTTGTGCAGGACGGCAATGTTAAAATGCTCTTTAAATACTGAATTAGAATTCGAGGTATTATCTTTTCAACTTTGTTCTGAATCACATATCTTGTATATATTGCTAAAGTACCAATATTTGCTGGAAAGCCTTTGTCGTGACTACTTGGATAAACGTAAAATGCTTGCATGTGAGTAGAGTTGTGCTGATTTCATCTAGTTACAGACTGGCAATAAAACTAAGGGAATCTCTTTGTAGATCATAAATGCATGATCTTCATTAATTGGAAAAAATGTGCAGCCTTCTGAGTAGATATCTGTATTCTGTAGAGTTGCAAGATCTGTTACATTTGTTATCCTTAAAAAATCTAACAAGTAATATTATGAAGTTGTCGGGCTTTAGAATATTTCTCTTTCCATTTGTCATTCTTTGGAAAACCTGAAACCAGCTAATCTAACTCAGAAGTAGACTGCATGATTGCTCTAGATATAAGAGTGTACAGATACTTGATTTTGTATGAATAGAATCCATAACTTCTTCAATTGAAGGTTTAACAAATTCTTGATGGCCCCAACCATATTACTGTTCCAATCTTTCATATCACAAAAAATTAATATGCTGAATATATTGGCATGGGCTTAGGTACAAGAAGATGGAGACTTGCATAACTCCATTGCCAGAAGTCAGTGACCCTGAAGAAGTTGCTGGTGGATCACTGAAGAAGTGGCCAGAGAGAGCATTTGCTGTTCCTCCGAGAATATCAAAGGGATTGATCCAAGGATTAACTCCTGAAAAGTTCAAGGAGGACAACAGCTTATGGCAGGTGCGCCTGAAGAACTACAAGAGGATTATTCCCCCCTTGACTGACGGCCGTTACAGGAATGTGATGGACATGAATGCGAACTTGGGGGGTTTTGCAGCGGCGCTGGTGAAGTATCCACTTTGGGTGATGAATGTGGTACCTTCCGATTCAGCAAAGGACACACTAGGTGCAATTTATGAACGGGGCTTCATTGGAACCTACCAGGACTGGTGCGAAGCATTCTCGACATATCCACGCACTTATGATCTCATCCATGCAGACGGTGTCTTCAGCATGTATCAAGACAGGTACAATTCACTCTCTTTTTTTTTTACTTACATTCACAAACTCAGAATCTATAGATCTCAATGTTGACAATTGTTCAGGTGTGACATTACAAATATCCTCTTGGAGATGGACCGAATACTCAGGCCAGAAGGGACAGTGATATTTAGGGACACAGTAGAGGTCTTGGTGAAGGTTCAGGGAATAGCGGAGCGGATGAGGTGGAACAGTAAGATCATGGATCATGAGAGTGGACCTTTCAACCCTGAGAAAATCCTTGTGGCTGTCAAAACATATTGGACCGGAGAACCCGCACAACCGCAGTAGATTGTACTTGAAATCTCTACACTTTTTGGGTAACTGTGGTTCGTGAAGTCTCAATCTTCTGTCACTTGAGAATTTCCATTCAGGCACTTCATATGTAGCCAATTCTTTCTGTATGTACAAAAGAAGTGGCCATGAGGGAAATGAAGAGAGATGGAGGGTCAGAAGGAAGCTTTCCTCACTGAGAAAGAAAAGTTGAGGGCTCTTATAATAGTTACTTAAGGATTTTGTTGTAGTCTGATTGTTCCTTTGTTGTTCTATATTTATTCAATCATAGTTGTCTGCGTACAGTTATTTAATTTGAGCAAAGTTGAATGGATCCCACTGCCGACAAACTTTCTGGTAGCTTTTCGTTTTCCTGTATTTTTTTTTCCTTCGTTGCATGGATGGGCAAGTGAAGGTTGAGTCACTTCAAGATTGTGACACCTTCTTGACATGATTCGTACCGGTTGATTTGGACGATTTGAGTGGCTTTATCTGATTCATGTATTGTTTCATATAAACCAAAAAGATTGCTGGAGAGCTCGCACAGGAAAAGGAAATCGTATGAAGATGGATTTGTCATGATCAGTGCTCACTGCCATACTAAATTTGACTTTCCATGTTATGCCACTCCACAATCACTTTCTTAGCTTGGAAAAAAGTAACTTTTTTCAGCAACGTAGGAAAAAGAAGAAGAAAGAGGTGAGAGGAAAGAGAAGGACTGGGCGCTTCCGTTTCGTGGTGGCAGATGGATCATGGGTCATAAAAATCCAAGCGGGGATCAAATTTGAAATATAAATCTTTTGATCATAATAACGTAATTTGAAATTTTCACCTTTTTTTTGTTGCCACCCAAGTACTCAGCAGGTGGCACCGATCGTCCAACGTAATTGATGCTAAGAATTATGTGCATTGTAGTCATGAGTTGGAGTTTTGGTCCACCATCGTGTCTAATTATTTTGGTGTCGCTTCGGATAATATGTCTGGCTATGATAGGTGAGACTCTTAGCGAAAATTTTTTGCATCCACAAAAGTTCGAATTGAAGATCTCTGCTTAAGCAATGAGAGGCTGCTATTCACTTCATCTCTACTTCGCTAGAATTTTGACGAACTGCATCCACAAAATTTCACCTTTTGATCCTTTAATTTCATGATGTCTCTTACGAGCAAACTCTTGCTTGGTTGTATTTTTAATAGAGACATTGGATGAAGAAAACAAAAGGTATTTTTCCACCAAGGAGAGAACATTTTTTCCCAAAATTGTATATGTGAAGATGCATCTTGTGCCAAGTATTTTTTGCCACTAAACATAAGAAAATAAATAAGCAAATGCATTTACAGTGCTACAAAAATATCTTAATAATAATATGATTACAAACTTATTCTCCTATGGGTAAGTCCAAGATTTGTGGAAGGAGTAGGTCACAAGATGATGATAAAAAAAACATATCCCTTCCAATTGTAACAAAGGCGTTAATAGTGAGAGAAGTTGAATAAAAAGTGTATCATGTCTGAATCTAATCGGAGTTCACGGTGGTGAAGAAATCGGATCGGAAAAATGAGGGATTCTAGTTGTAAGATATCTAATGAAACCGTAGTTGGAATTGAGATCTCATTCAAAGAGAAAGATAGCAAATATCTGGAGTTTCTTTTTTTATACTATACAGATGATCCGATCCGCAAGGATCATGATTGAGAATTATTTGATCGTCTTTCTTCGAGGAAGAAGCGAAACATAATCAACTTGAATTCGGGACAACTATTCAAAATCTTAGGGAAAAACTTAATTTGTTACCTCATGTCTGCTTTTCGTGAAAAAAGACCAATTGAAAGGAGGGTTTCTTCAAACAACAAGGAGCTGAGACAACTATTCCATCAAATGATATGGAGCATGTTTCTCATCTCTTCTCGAGAAACAAGTGGGGTAAAACTTTTCTTATTGGAGCACTGAAATTTAAGTATTGTTACTGAAAAATTTTATACTAATCTGTTAGTGAACAATTAGTGATAAGTATAATATATATTAGTTACTGAAAAATACTTTTATTTTATAAAAAAGTAAACTAAATTATTCAATTAACCCTGTTATCATTGTTTCATTATTTCTTTACAATCTATTTCTTATTTTCCCCTGTTTTCTCACAACTTTCTCAATTTTTAATTCATTCAATAAAATATTATACTTTCCGTTTTTATTATTTCTCTTTTGTTGACGGTCACATCTTTATTTTTCTTCTCCTTTTTAATTTATTCCATTTTTTGTTTCTTCACCCTTATTAGTTCTCTATCTTTAAATTTCCTTTTACTTTTTTTCCAATTTCAATTTCCCTCGCCTCATTGGAATTTCCATTTTTATCTTTGCTTATTGAATTTCATACCAATAATTGATTGTTGCATACTTTTTCTTTCTTATTAAAAAATTGCTTGCTTTCTTTAATTGTTAATTACATGCATTTAATTGTTAATTGGAAGCATAAATACATCAATTTATCACAGATTAGTTGTTGCTATAAATTTTCTTTCCTGTTCTTACTCTTTTTCTTTTTAAACTTTTGATGTTGAACTGTTTTTTTTTTTGGCAGTTTGTCGATTCATTGTTTTTCTCGATTTTTTGTGACTCATCCGTGCCCGATGTCACTTCCAATTTTAAACATCAAATCTAATTTGATCACCTACTAGTTCGTAGTTGAATTGGTGGAACCGAGTCGATCCGATCCTATTTTAATAACATTGTTTCTAAATCTCTAATATCCTATAATTTTTTGTCATACCATTTATTAAAGTCAAAATTTTTGTCAAAGCATTTTAAAGTTGTCAGTGTCTCCTTCTTACTAAGATGCCAATAATGACAAGAGCGTATTATATTATACAATACTTGTTAGGTTACGAGCATATTTATTTTCAAGCGATTTTTTGGAGCCATAATTTAGTACCATATATTTTAAAAATAATATAATACTTTAAAATAAATATAAATATGTTTCTTTTATAATAAATAAAAAATATAATATAAAAAACTTAAAGATAACAAGTAAGAGTTTCATAATGTGATAAAAGATCATTAAATTTTAAAAAAATCATTACATCAATAAGAACAAAAATGATGACTTATAAGTTAATTATATAAATAAAAAAAGTTGTCTTAAAATGTTCGAGGTAGCTATGATTTTTTCTAGCTTGAGAAGATCAATTTTTTTGTATTAAAAAATAGTTCTAAAATGTATTTGAGCTTCTACTTTTTCATTTTTTTTAATTCAATATTTTGAGGTCGGATAGATTTATTATTTATAGGATTAGCGTAATTTCTTTTATACCTCTAATTGATAACCAATAATTTAACAAAAGTTTTTAGCAATGTTTCGTCTAAAATAATTGGTAATTTTAAAATAACGTAATATATATAATACTTTGAATTATTGAAAATAAAAGAAACTCATTTGTATTGAAAATAAAAGTAAAGAATAATTATTTCTTTTATAGACATGTTAACGTATGGGCTTACTTCTCTACCCGATCTTAAACTCGTGTTGGGTCTCTTTTGTGATTCAAACCCGATCTAATTTTTTTTTACATTTTTAATAATAAAATATACTAAATATTTTATTTTAAATTATAATAATGGGTATTGAATATTTTTATTTTTATACTTGAATTACTTTTATTTTGTTTATTTAAATTTCATAAATCCCATATCAAATAAAATATAATTTATTGAATAAAAAATAAAAAAAATTAGGATTTTTCAAATTCGTACCCACGCCACATTTAGCAAGCGTTTTGGTCTACTCCATACTCATTAATAATTAACAAACCTTACAAATTTTCATCCTTACGAATATATTTTCAAATATATATATCATATTACACATAATGAGATACTTTTAAAATGTATTTAGAAATAATTTTTTTGATCAAATAATTTAGAAATAATGTATAAAATACACAAATTTGATCAAAACACTATGCATTTCCTTATATGGTTGTATATTTCCTTTGTTTTAAGAAATGAGGTCATGCACTCAAGCAATGGGTTGAGTCTTTACCCCTATATAAGATCCCCTAATTATTAGTAAATTGACATTAATGATATTCAATTAGTATTAAGATTTAAGAACTTCAGTTTTTTATGAGTTTAAAATTATTATATTATCTTTCATCTCTAATGTCAATCAATTAAATCATAACTAATTTATTTTAATAATATATATTTTTAGTTTAATTTATGAATTCTTTTCATATTTAATTCATTCTCAATGATCTACAATACAATTTCTCACAATTAATAAAAATAATATTTTATTTTTTCACGATCAACATAATTTTTATTTTTGCATTGTAGTCCCACACTTGAATTGCTTCTCATTTATTATTTGAGTTATTTCTATAAATCTCCCATAAACTATCATGATTTTTCACATCTAACTTCAAACTCCAAACTTATTTTTAGGAGTGTTCATCGGGTCGGGTCGACCCGGTGAACCCGACAATCCGACCCGACCTAGTTTGGGTCGGGTTGACCTGACCCGAACCAAACTCTATGAGGATTCAGATCAGGTACGAGTTGAAAAATTCCAACCCAAGTCGACTCGACCTGACCCGATGATCCGACTTTTATTATTATTTTTTTAAATTTTTTTACTTTTTTTACTTATTTTCAGTCCTATAGTTGATTTAAAATGGAAAAAATATTTAAATAAAATATTTTAATTATGAAAATAATGCTCAAATATTTTAAAAAGCATATTTTATATTTTATAATAATTATTAATTATTTTTATATTAAAATAAATATAAAAATGTAAGACAAAAAATTTAAAAAAAAAAAGAAAAAAGGGTGGTCGGATGACCCGACCACCCAACCCGTCAGATTTGTTCACGGGTCGAGTCCAACCTGATCGTGACCCGACCCGTGAACACCCCTACTTATTTTTTTGAATCCTTAAACTATCACGACTTTTTCATTTTAGTCCACCCGTCCACTTCTGTTATATTTTCCATTACTTTTACTTTTTTTCATTTATTGAAAGACTAAATTACCCCACCCTCTAAAAAATATGAAATAACAAATATAAAAAATAAATAATATTAATAAAATATAAAATATTTAGTCAAAATTAATATTAATATATTGTGACACAAATTATTTTTTAATAAAAATTTAAATAAATAATTACATATACTTTTTATGTGCTAGTAATTATTATTTTAAATAAATAAATACGTATGATATTTTTATTAACTATAATTATATATCTCATAAAAATAATAAATTATATTCTTAGTTCATACTTTTTATCCAAACACCTACTAAAATTTATCTATCAAATCAACTTTTTAAATTCTCATTATTACATTTTCCATTCAAACACCAATATAAACTTTTCTATCAAATCGATTACTACGATAATTTAATGACCCCATTAAAATTTAAGAGTTTATTATATAAGTATTAACTCAAGTAGTAATTAATATAAACTATATATTATACAAATAAACTACTTCTAAATTTATGTTTTGAAATAAATTTTGGTAGATTATTTTTATATACTTATTGTCGTCACTACTAGGGTTGTATAAAATAATCTCTAATATTATTCATTTATCAATTTTCATTAGTTTATTTTAACTCTTTAATTTATCTTTTTAGTAATACAATTATAACTAATTTTAACAAACAAAATCAATATTGAATTCATATTATTATTTCAATAAATAATTATCACGCATTCTTATTTGGCGTAACTTTTTTGTGGACAATTGCATGATATCTTATATTGATATCGATAATAAATTTATTACATAAAAAATGGACAACAATAAAATGGTTGAATACATTAAAATTTTTAATTAATTTATGCTTTAAATATATTTTAGAATATATTAATTTTCATATGAATATGTTATAGAAAAGTAAAAAAATTGCACCCATAAGAACAAGGTCCTAGATCCGTCCATGCCCATGCCCATGCCCATGCCAAACACAGCCGCAAAGTCTCTCTCCCTTTCTCTCACCGAAGCCATATCCCTATGCATCCGTCCGGCAGCCGCGACATTTCTAAAGAGTGACACGAACTCTCGATGGAGGCGGCCGGCCGCGCGACCTCGTCATGGTCACGTCGGTCGATGGAGGAACAGCAGGAGCGCGGAAGCCTCATCGCCCTTGAGAAACTCTCCGTCGACATCCAGTGGGGTCGCGGAAGAACAAGAACCAACTGGAACGCTCCTGGACACCGAAATCGAAGATACCCACGGTTTCTGACGTTGATGAGGGAGAAGGTAGAGAAATTAGGAGACAAGGAGCGGCCACGGAGGAGGCCGCCGCCACAGCCGCTGCCGCTGCCGCAGCCACAGCCGCTGCCGCTGCCGCAGCCACAGCCGCTGCCGCTGAGGCACCGCCACTTCGAACCCGATGATGAAGAGCTGGTCTTGCGTTATCTCAGGCCGAAGCTGAAAAACGGCGGGATTTCCTTCCGCAAACCCATTAAAGACGTCGTCCATCTCTACGACCGCCATCCTCAAGAACTCTTTCGTAAGTGCAAGAGGATCAAATTTATTGTCCTGAATCTTTAACTCAAGATCGATCGATCGGTTCTGGTCTGTGTCATGATCAACACGTTGATACAAACAGAAGGACAAGATGAAGATGGCATTGGGTACTTCTTTACTACGAGAGACGACAGAGAGCCCCGTGAAGGGACGAGCAGCTGCGGTGCAGGCGCGAATGGTTTTTGGCGAGCCACGGGAGTGAAGGAACCTGTTATGACGATCACCAAGAAGACGAAGAAGAAGATTAAAAAGATTGGGGTGAAGAAATCCTTCATTTACTGTCAAGGAAATGGCGAAGCTACTGACTGGATCATGCATGAATACACGAATCACGAACGTGACGACGAAGGCAAGGGCACAGGCGTCGACGTGGTCGGTAATCTCATTTTTATAACAAGTGATGTAACAAGTGATCTAATTTAATCCATGAATACCTTAAATGCATATCTATCTATATATATTCGGGTATCAGTAATGTAACAAGTGATCTAATTTAATCCATGTATACATTCATGTTAAATTTTATCACTAGCTTCCACTTTAATTAACACAAGTTAGATTCCATCATATATATATATATATATATATGATCAGAATGATGCAATAATATCCTCAATTAATGTCCTTCATATCACAATTTTTGGGCCGGCCAATTTTTATTTATTTTTTTGTTAAGAAATAATTTATAAAGATTATTATTAATTATAAAATTTGAAAATATTCAAAGTGGACATTCTCAATAAACAATCACATTGGGTCATTAGTATCCTATTTTTTTTATATAGTTGTCTCTTTACTCTTATGTTGCTACTATCATTAATGTGGGAGTCTGTTTGTACATCTTAGTTGCTCTTTTCTTTTATTTAGTTTAAAATTTACTAAGTTTCGAATTTTAACTTATGTATTATTATTTTATTCAATTTTTTAGTATCACAAATGTATATTATAATATACTCCATTAATGTCTGTCATAATTTGCATGCAGCATAGAGATGGATGGGTTTTATGTACTATTCAGAAGCAGAAGCAGCAGCAAAGCAAAGCAAATATACATGGAGAAAAGTTGCCGATAAAAAAGCGAGAACACTACAGGAAAGCACCTTCTGCCAGTAAGTAGGTCTTTTTTTTTTATATGACTAGTCATTTAGTCTCAAGAATATTAATGTTCATATCTACTTTGTGGTAAGCGAGCGATCGATTTGTCCATTAATGCTCAGTAAATCATAAGCAGTTGTTCTCAGATCATGATCATAATCTTGGATCATATAATTCAATTGATCCCATATAGAACCCTTCTTTTCTTTTTTTCTTTTTTTTTTTTGCATTGTCATTTCCGAATTTGTATTCACTGGAACATACAGAAAAATAATGATGCAAAGATTTCTTTTTACAATAACAATATTGAGAATATTGCAGTTTATTTCATTTATATCTTCTCGAAACAGCTAAATTAAACGACTTATCTGTGTAAAAGAAAATAAATTAAAAATTTTGAACTTACCAGAATAAATATTACAACCATGCACCGCGCGCGATTGATACATTTTTAACTCTGTATTGGAATATTATAAGATACATCATCCTGTAATAAATAAAATTAAACATTCTAACTAGTTATAATTAGTTAATTAATGAATTATCACTTTATGTCAGCTCGGACCTCAATAATACTGACTCCTACATAGTTTAAAACTTCGTATTGGATTAGAAATTATAATTAAATTGATCCAAAGACAATTATATACCTAACTCAATCCTATTACGACATCATCTATATCCCTACTTAAACTCTAAACATATCCAATTAAACTGTAAGGCAAAATCCTATTACGACATCATCTATGATCCTTTCTTTAAATACAAAAATGTCGTCTAATTCCTTCCTCCAATTAATTAATTAATTCGATCGTGATAATTTGTATAACAAGAAAAATGGTATTTAATTTCCGACCGACAGTCAAAACACTACTATAAAGATTACCGATGGTCCGGTATTAGTCGGAATCCATCTGTCGAAAAAACGCTCGTCGCAAATCGATTTGCATTTGCAACGGTTGAAAAAAATTCGGCGAAAATATCGGTTGGAAAAGTCCTTGGCGGTTCGAGAAAAGTCCCCGGCGGTTCGACCCGTCGAAATTTTCGACGGTTGCAACTGCCGAAAAAGGCCGGGGTTCGAACCGTCGCAACTTTTTGACGGTCGTCGCAACCGTCGATCTTTCGGCGGTCGCAACCGTCACAAATAATTTTTTAAATATAAAAAAAATAGCGGCCGGATCGGACCACGGCCAGCTCCGGCCGTGGCCAAATCCGGCCACAAGCCGGTCGATCCGGCCGCCCGCCGGATTTGTCAGCTGGCGGCTGATCCGGCCCCCAGCCGATCAATCCGGCCGCCAACCGGTCGATCCGGCCGTCGGCGTCGGATCCGGGCCGCTGGGGGCCGGATCCGGATCGTCGGCGCCCGATCCGGACCGCTGGGGCCGGATTCGGCTGCCAGGCGGTAGATCCGGCCGCATCCAGCCGCTGGCGGTCGGATCCGGCCCGAAGCGGCCGTCTGGGCCGGAGAGAGAGAGAGAGCCGGTGAGAGACGGTCGATGACGTCCGGTAGAGGCTTGCCGGCCGGGAGAGGAAGAGGGAGAGAGAGAGAGGAGAGGAGGGAGAGAGAAGAGGAGGGAGAGAGAGAGAGGAGAGGAGGGTGAGAGGAGAGGAGAGGAGAGGAGAGAATATATATATTGAATTTCGAACGACGAGAAAGCGGAAAAATTGAAAGAAAAGCGAGATAATGAAATTTTAATTATCGACGATTCTAACCGTCGGAAATGGATATATTAATTATTTTTAAAGTTACCGATGATTGTGACCGTTGCAAATATTTAATTGTAAAAATATTAAATATATGTTATTATTATATATTTACTGACAGTTACGAACCGTCGAAAATTGCGGCGGTTTTTGCGATGGATGGATATCCGTAAAAAATATCGACGTTCTTAATCGTCGAAAAATTAAATAATAATATAAAAAATTACATAATTTAATTTTTTCATTTCCGACGGTCGTAACCGTTGAAAAATCTGTCGGTCGTAACCGTCGGAAAATCCGTTGGTCGTAACCGTCGAAAAATCCGTCGGAAAAATTAAATAATAATATAACAAATTACATAATTTATTTTTCATTTTTGATGATCGCGACCGTCGGAAAATTCGTTGAAAATTATGACGGATGTATATCCGTCGGAAATATCGACGTTCCTAATCGTCGAAAAATTAAATAATAATATAAAAAATTACATAATTTAATTTTTTTCATTTTCGACGGTCGTAACTGTCGGAAAATCCGTCGAAAAAATTAAATAATAATATAACAAATTACATAATTTATAATTAAATAATAATATAACAAATTACATAATTTATATTTTCATTTTCGACGGTGGTTACCGTCGAAAAATTCGTCAGAAATTGCGACGGATGGATATCCGTCGAAAATATCGACGTTCCTAAACGTAAAAAAAAATCATTTTTATGACCGTCGGAAATGAAACCGTCTAAAAATCCGTCGTAAATTGCGACGAATTTAGAACCGTCGGAAATTGCCCATCGGAAAATCGCGATTTTCTTGTAGTGAAACCGTCGAAAAATCAAGAAAATCTGTCGGTTGCGGAAAATCGAGAAAATGATATTTTATGAAGTTTTCCAGTTTACGTAAAGATGCAGGCATAAATGCATGTCTGAGCTAAAATTATGGATACCATTGTTAAACAAATAACTATATGTCTCTATAACTTCCTTGAGAATATAACCTAAAATAATATCTAAATTCATGCTGTTTTTGTTGCCTAATATATATGTTAACTACATATTTTTTGTATATGTTAAAAGACATTCAAAATATTAAATAAGAACATCGGAGTGTGTTCTGTTATCTAATTAAAAAATCACTTTGGATTTTTTTTAACTTCAAGAAACTCTCTTATTAGTACGTAACATTTAAATATAAAATAAAATTATAGATATCAAGTAGAATTTTTGGAGAAGAATTAAAGAAATTAAAAATAATAAATTCACAAATTTTTAATATTTTTAATTTCGTATTTAAGAAATAAGAATATTAATAATAAAAGTTACTTATCTAAGATAATAATTTGAATATGATGAAATAAGTGATCTTTCGTTTTTAAAAGTAGTGTATTGTTTTTAGACAGAAAAAAATTTAAACAATGATAATGAGTATTTTAATTTGAAAAAAACAATCAATGCTAGTAATATTAAAATGCACAATCTTTTTTTTTAATATATCATGTATTATTTTTAAAATTTAAAATTTTTTAAAACAATAATTTCAGTTCGATTGTAATGAAGATAGATAATTTGTTTTCTTTTTAGAAACAATAAGATAATAAAAGTTAGTTATATAAGATAATAATACAATTTAAATTCAAAATAAAAAATAAGTTAATAGATAGAGTGTTATTAAATAAAGAACAGGAATATATAAAATTTAAAAAATAAATTTGATTTGATTATAACTAACCATTATCCCTTTTTACTATTTTTATTTTTAAGTAAATAACTTGAATAAGTAAGATGGAAACACTCAATAAAAAAATAGATTATATATATAATTTAAATATAAGAGATAAATTAATATACAAAGATTAAGTAAATGTGATTGTCCTATATAAATAAAGATAAAATAAAATGTGATTAAGTACTATTCTCCCTAAAGATACTGTTCTAATTCGTGCGTGCGAAAGAATTAAAGAAATGTACGTGTTCTCTTTCTTTTGCTATTACGCGGCCCAAGAAATAATGCGATATCTGCAAACTTTGTGATTGCATCATCTCGCAGAACAACGTACAACGACGTATCGACATGGATGCCGTTGGTGATGGAGGAGATAAAAAAAGATCCCTGCAGGTGCCTGCACTGCGGACGACGCCGCCGGAGAAGAAGAAGAGCAAGAAAGGGGTAGCCGTCCACGATGAAGATGACGCCGGCTTTGAATTCATAGACGAGCGGCGGGGTCCCATCTCCAAATGCCCGCCCGGCGTCAGGTTCGATCCCACGGACGTGGAACTCATCATGCATTTCCTCAGGCCCAGGCTCAAGAACCCCAACCGCAAGCTTAACAAATTTCCCGATGTCAACTTCGCCGACTACCATCCTCAAGAACTCGTCGGTACGAGAAATCTTATCCTCTGCATGCGTAGAAAAATTTTATCCCTTTTTTTCTTACCTGTTTCATAATTAGGCCCCTATAGAGAAATATGGAGAGGAATTCAGGGAGTATGGAGGGCACAGATGGTTCTTCTTCACCAGAAGAGTGAGAAAGCATCCGAACGGAAGCCGGCGGAGCCTCAAGACGAAGTACGGTTACTGGAAGGCGAAGGGGTCGGAGAAAACGATCAACACCCTCCAGATGGTCAATGGAAGCGTGCGGGGCGTCAAGGTAGGATCGATGGAAACCCTGGTGTTCCATCTAGGCGAGATCGGCAGTGACCAGATCAGGACCAACTGGATCATGCATGAGTACGCGAACTATGATGAATCCACCTTGTGGGCAGCGCAGGTAAGTTTCATCTTTTTAATAATCTAATATATTCTTTTTTTCTTAATCCATAATCTATATAAATGAGTCTATATTTATGTCATGCACTCATCATCCATGCAACAAAATCAACTGCAGGAGGAAGAGTTGGTTATATGTGCAATATTTCAGAGTGAAAAAGGATCAAGAACCAAGACAATTACGTAAATAGTATCTATCTATCTATCTATCTATTTATCTATCTATCTATCTATCTATCATCTCCCCTTTTTTTCACCTGCGGTCTATTTTTGTTATAGTATCATACATCTTGCTGATAACCATTAATAATTATGGCAGCAAATAAAAATCCTAATTAAGTTTACAACATGAAGTCTTGCCATCATAAAACAAAATAAAATTATAGCGTTAAGTTGTTAGTTTTCTTTTTTATTGCATATCTTTCGTTCCTTTTTTTGGTAAGGTAGTGCTCTCCACTATACGTGTATCACTTTTTCTCCCATTTTCCTCTTTTTTTTGTATGGCCAAATCATCTTTTACTTCTCTCACCTTTCTCCAATTCGGTGACTTCGTTCTTCTTGCTCGTTTTGGTTTGCAAACTCCGTTTTAGGATGGGTCAGACGTACCCATACGTACTCAGTGTACCCGTACCAGGTACGTACCGGTTACGAGTACTTAAGGATTTTTACCGTACCCGTGCTTCATAGGTTTCATCTTTTTATCATCTAATATATACGTTTTTCTTAATCCATATATAATCTATATAAGTGTGTCTATATTTATGTTCGTAAGTGTGTCTGTCATGCACTCATGCATGCAACAAAATCAACTGTTCCATTTGCTGCAGGAGGAAGAGTTGGTTATATGTGCAATATTTCAGAGTAAAAAAGGTCGATCAATAACCAAAACAAGTACGTAAATAGTATCTATCTATCTATCATCTCCCCTTTTTTTCACCTGCAGTCTATTTTTGTTATAGTATCATATATGTTGCTGATAACCATTAATTCCTCTTCTAGGATTGACTGATGCGGAGGGCGATTCCTCTGAATTGGTGGAAGGCCATGGACAGGTCGCTGGCAGTGGTGCGCTGAGCTTGATGATGGCAGGGGTTAATGGTTAGTTATCAGCCTGCAGATAGTGAATTTGACGATGCTTAGTTCGGTTGAGGGAGAAGACTTTTGTAACTGTGACAACCTGTTAAAACATGCATGGCTTGATGATCAGACAGAACAATTTGGACCTTATTTTTTTCCCGTTCTGATCTCCTTTTTGTGTGTGAATTGTCTACCAGACCTTTCGTTTGTGATGGAGCTACTATTTTCACTTGCATACGTATCCTGTCGCCACTGTTCACATTGCCTGATCCGGCCGGCCCGCCTCGATCTGCAGCCCCTCCGCGCTCTGCCACTGCTTGCACGACCGCCGCCGCTGCAACCGCATCGATCCACCACTGGAACCGGCGTAGGTACATTCCACCCGCCGATCCTTGGACCGCTCCCCTCCGCCCTTGCCCACGCCGCCGTTCAATCCGCCAAATCAGGTCCGGCCGCAGTGGCTAGATCCGGCCACGGCGGCCCGGTCCGGTCGGAGCGGCCTGGTCCGGCCGGCCGCGGCGGCTAGAACCGGCCATTCATTTTTGCAGCCGCCGAATCCGACTGTCAGAGACCAGATTCGTTCGTTAACTTTGTGCAGTTTATTTTTTTTCTCTCATGTATGTTGATGTAGTTGCATTTTACATAGAGGACTTTGTTTTCTCACTTGATAAGCATTGTTCGCTTGATATCCTTTCGACAACTTCAAAAGTGTAAGAATGTAGAAATTGAGTGTTACATAAATTTGGAAATTATATTTTTTTGTTGTCTTATATTTCATTTATATGGAGGTTACTGGAATTATTTTATTGTCTCTGCCATTCCAAAAGATGTAAGTTATTTATTTTTAAGTTGTTACTAGCAAATATGATTTCTATTTATTGTAGTAATTATCAAATACATAATATTTTTAAATTCTCTATTTTTGATTTCATTCATTAGTTCTAATGTCTTAGTCGGAAGTCAATTTTGGTCATTTAAATTTATCTTCATATTAATTTGATTATTTTTATGTACATGAAGGCTGATGTGTGGTGGGATCCCAAACACATGGAAAAAATGTGGAAGGCATTTAATTTCGGTGCTTAAAGAGTTTGTCCTCGATGCTTTCGGAAGTTCGAGCTGTAAGAGAACGACCTAATTGGATCCCTGAGGTCGTTTGGATGGAATTGCTACGGAAGTGATCTACCGAGGAGTACAAATCTAAATGCGAAAAAGCGAAAACAAGTCGAGAGTCCGACCCGGGAGCCTGCTTGCATTCAGGTGGATGTATATCCACGAGCATGATTGCGAAAAGAATGGTAAAGTCATTGAATAGATTATTATATTTTAAAAAATATTATTCTTTATTTGACATTTTTAACTGCAGGAGAAAGAGACGGGTAGAACACTATTCAAGATGAAATATTTCTCAGAACTCATCAGAAGAAAAATAAAGAATGAATTTCATCGTTTGCTCGGGAGACATATGTAAGTAAATAGTTCGTAACATAAGATAGTAAATTCATCATTTTAAATAATATAGTTGATGTAATTTTTTTTTTAAATTTCAAGAGGGTTACAAAAAAGAGAAGTCGAGCATATTACGCAAGCCACGCAGGATGGGACCACACCACTTACCACTCAACAACTTTGGACGAATTACGTCGGCGTCAAGAAGGGTCACATTTATGCCTCAGATCATCTGTTAGTAGTGCTGATATTGGATATTAGGTTCCCAAGTCAAGGTATGCAACAAACACCACCAAAAAAGCTTTTTAGAAACCAAACACATTAGTTCCTAGAACCTCAATATTAGTCTTTAATGCTTTTTAAGATCAAAATATTTTGGTCCCCCATGGTCCCTACAAGCTGGTCATTAAAAATTCTTAGTGACTAAAATTTTTCCATTAGTCCTTAAATAATGATTTTTTAGTGACCACAAATTAAATTTTAGTTTCAAATCGATAAGAATTTGGGACTAGTATCACATTAGTCTCTAATATTTATACTTTTAAGAACCAAATATATATTTGGTCCCTAAAAACTGGTCAATAAATCATAATTTTGTTGTAGTGAAATGTTTGACAATATGCGGGAACAACGTTTATCCAATGTCCGACAGGAGGTTACGTAGGAACTTAGAAAAGAGTTCAAAGAACGTGAGCGACACAATTTATTAGCTCAAAAGAAAGAGATGAAGAAAATGATGCATCAAATGATGCGTGGCGAGTTTAACAATGACGATGTAGTATTGCATCTTCTTTGTGTTGTATTTGACGTTATGTTGTATTGACATTTGCGTGACATTCAATTTCATTTACTTTAGTTTGGACATAAATTATTTATTTAATTTGCTTTTATTAAATGATTTACATTTGTGTCAATTTTTTATTTTTTTAAATTTATTCCGTCGATAGTATCATATTCGACGGTTTGAACCGTCGATAACCATCGTCGGTTTGAACCATCGAAATGTATAGACAGTCAGACCCATCGATGAGTATCGACATATCGATAGTTTGAGCCGTCGAAACCCAACAGTGTTATTGACGGCTCAAACCGTCGATGCACTATGGATGGTTATAACTGTCGATAGTATGTTCAAACCATCGATATATATCGGCTAAAACCATCTTAACTTTCGATTGTTCGACGGCTCAGCCCGCCAACTCGACCGTCAAAGATTTTGACGGTTGTGAGATAACTGTCAAAAATAATTTGCGACGTGTAGTTTTCGCGCAGATGCTATTCGTTGAAAAACTCATTGCAAAGGGGCATTTCCGACGGTCCTAGACTAAATACAGACGGTCAAAACCGTCAAAAATAGGCTTTTTCTTGTAGTGCGATCGTCGCTCCTCCCTTCCCCATCTCGTGCAATCCATCGATTGTCGCTCCGCAGGCCGTCGATTGCCGCTCCGTAGGCCCACCGATCGCTGCTCCGCATCCTGCTGATCTCCACTCCTCCCTCCCCCATCTCACTGCGCATATCATCTTCCACGGCCATCATCACCAGTGGTCATGTCTCTTCTTCCTCTCTCCTCTGCTCACCACCTCTACAAGCTCACCCCCTAATATTACTATATAATGCACCTCCATAGCACAAATACTCAGCATCCCTCCAGAGCGCATCACAGTCGTCCATTTGGGGAATCAACGGTTGATCAATCACTCAACCTCTCTTCTCTTCTCCATGAGGTCGTGCCTACTCGGGAGGTGGGTGCTCAACAGCTGCTCGGCGAGGGAAGGGGATGACTATGCTCGGTGAACGCAAACACGAGCTATGTCCGGCGAAGAAAATCTCACCGACTGGAGATCGCGAGCGAGGGCTGCCTTTTGGCCATTGGCGAACCCTTTGCTCTGGAGATCGTGACCATAGCCGAACTCACCGACCATCATGGAGGAGCGCCGCTGAACTCGCGGTTCAAGCAGCTCTGGATCAGAGCTTGCGATTCAAGGAACCCTTGTGAGCGATCCTCCTTCGTCATCGCTGGAGTCTTTCATCATTCACCAAATAGGGCATCCCATTGCTCGAGTGCCCTCTTTCCGGGGCAGGAGCAGCCACCAGACGAGCACGATGCGACATCCTTCTTGTGAAGAGGAGATTTTGTGAATCAACCATTGATTCTCCAATGGACAGCTGAGATGCGCTCTGCAGGGATGATGAATGCACTTTGGAGGGATTCTGAGAATAGGGTGCTCTCGAGGTGCATTTTACCATATATATATATATATATATATATATATATATATATATAGTGGCAGAGCCAAACTTAATTTGTAGTGGGTTCACAAATAATTCTAAAAAATTTTAAATTATTATTAACATAAATGATAAAATTTTCATAATTTTTTCAATTATAATTCATAAAAGTATTAATTTTAGTTATCAAAATCATATCAACTTTGTATTTGAATATGAAAAAATTATGTATAAAATCACATGATAAAAAAATATTATGATATAAATAGTACGAATAAATTATATTTTATCATGTCTTATACAATTTAAGTTAATTGGGACTAAATATAATTACTAAAATATTATTCTAGTTTGCTATGCAATATAATAATGTTATATAAAAAATATAATAAGGACAAATGTATAATTTTAAAAAGAAATATATTTTTCATGATAATTGGTATAATGGTGTCCCACATATTTACGATGATAATAAAAAAATAATATTTATTATCAAATAAAAAGTAAGAAAAATGATGTGTTAGCATATTCAATTAATAAGATCATGAAATATATTATCAAATATGCTTCTTATTATAATGAACTAAATTATATTTCTTATAAAATCTAGCAAGAGAAAAAAAATCTATCTAAAGTGCTAGACCAGAGCTTGCGATTCAAGGAACCCTTGCGAGTGATCCTCCTTCGTCATCGCCGGAATCCTTCATCATTCACCAAATAGGGCATCCCCTTGCTTGAGTGCCCTCTTCCTTCCCCGGGCAGGAGCAGCCACCAGACGAGCACGATGCGACATCCTTCTTGTGAAGAGGAGATTTTGTGCATCAACCATTGATTGATATATATATATATATATATATATATATATATATATATATATATATATATAGAGAGAGAGAGAGAGAGAGGAATCTTAATGTGCACCCACTCAAATTGGGCGCACAGTGTGCCCGCAGATCCAACGCCATTGGATCTGCAATGGATGGACGAGATGGAGGGCGCATGGTTCGACGCGCGGTTCGTCAAGTGAAAGGGCGGTTCAGCGAGCCAGAGGCCGAACTCCACGGCGACCACGCGATTTCCTTTCCCAAGCTATGCCGGAGACCTACGCGCGACGACGAGGGACCTGCATGCGACTAGTGGCCTACATGTGAAGACGTTCCTCCTCCACCAACTGTGCCGCCGTTCTTCCTCCCTCATGATCATCCACCCTCGCCAATCAAGCTCACTGAGAAAAGAGGGATGTGTCGGCTCCCCTCCGCGAACTCACCGGCGAACGCACGGAGGGGGGGCCGATGCCCCCTTTTTCGCAATGGCGCAGTAGTGAAGATCTCTCATTCGATCGACGGCAACGTCATGAAGAAAGGGCCGAGGACGATTGCCACAGCCTGAACTTGCTGGAGGGGAGCCTTTGTCGCTCGGCGCCGTCGTGCAGAGAGGGGAGGAGATGTGCAAGTTGTCGCCAACCCTCCACCCTCCCTCTTCGATCTCCCATCGCCGACCCTCCCTCGCCGATGTCCCCTTGCAGAAGCTCCGTTGCCCGTCGCCATCACGTGGAGAGGGACCGTCGTGCCTATCGCCGTCAAGCAGAGAAGGGGGAGGAGACGCGCAGCCGTCGAGCAGAGATGGGCCACCGCCATCCGACGTTGAACTGACAGTACCTCGATCTTCTAAGACTTCTCACGACCCCATATTGTGCACCCGTGTGCAGAACCTCCTCATCCATGTTCTCGAACCGATGAAGTCTCGGCGTAACTTGATCTTCAGCAATATGTCTACACCAATGGCTTGCATATCGAAGTTAAGAAATTTTGTGGCCCAATATACTTTATGTTTCAATTCTACAGGGAGATGACATGCCTTCCCAAAAACTAATTTATATGATGACATGTCTTAAATGTTATCCTATATACCCATAATGTATCATCTATTTTTAAAGATCAATCTTTCCTTGATGCATTAACATATTTTTCCAATATTCTTTTTAGTTCACTACTAGAGATTTCTACTTGTCCACTAGTCTGGGCATGATAGGGGTGTTGACCTTGTAAGTAACCTCATATTTTTGCAAAAGACCTGAAAGTAACTTGTTGCAAAATTGAGTGTCATTCTCACTAATAATCGTCATAGGAGTACCAAAGCGAGTGAAAGTATTTTTCTTTAAAAATTTAACTACCACTTTGGCATCATTAGTGAGAGTAACTATTGCCTCTATCCACTTGGACACATAATCAAAGACTACAAGAATATATTCATGGTTTGTTGACTTCCAGATCTAGAACTACCTTAAACGATTTGTGTAACCATAAATCCTATTTTATTTAATCATTGGTTGAGATATGTTGACTTTGTATACCATTCCGTTGTAGTTGTAAATAAACGATCTTATCATATATCCATTGTGATATTGAAATTATCTAACAATGGAAATAACAACTCTAGTCGCCATCTCCATATAACTTTTTATCTAATTGATAATTATATGAAGCAAAAGATATTTTAGCCATTTGCATCAAGCTCAAACTTCTTTCTTGCATGCACGCCCTCCATAAGCACATACAATAATGACAGGTAGGCATCGATTAGTAGCATATTCGATCAAATGTGTAATTTTCTTTCCTACTAGGGATCCCATGCTAGGAAATGGCCTCATGAAATCTATCTCCCAAACATAAAAAATATCACAAATCGATATGTTATTCAGAAGTATTTCATCATGTCGAGAAATGTTACCCATTCATTGACATTTGTCACACATTTTTTTCAATAAGCTTGTGCATCCTTTAATATGGTGGGCTAGTAGAATTCACGTTGTAGCATTTTGGCGGCTATCCTATTTGGTCCAAAATGTCCTCCTACTTCTTTGTCATGATAGTAATATAGGATGCTTTGTACTTCATCTTCAAGCACACACCTCCTGATTGTCAGCACACACTCGAAAAAGTATGGGCTCCTCCCATATGTAGCGCTTGAGGTCAGAGAACTTTCTAGTGCTTTGTCATGCTTTTTGGAATCCATTTCTCTGCAAGATAATTAGCAATATCAACAAACCAAAGAATCTTATCAAATTTTTTTACTTTGTATATTGTTTCCATGGCTAACATATCCTTTCATCGAGGAATTCCTATTGGATGTCACCCTCTTACTCGAGAGGTGGTTCTAAATGAGATAAATGACCTGCTACCACGTTTTCTGATCATTTCTTGTCCTTCACTTCAACATCAAATTCCTGCAATAAAAGTATCCAACGGAATAATATGGGTTTTGCCTCTTTCTTATCCATCAGATGCGTATTATTGCATGATGTGTATACACAACAATCTTGGAACATATTAGATAAGATCAAAATTTTTCAAAAGCATAAATGACATCTAGAAATTTTTTCTCTGTTGTGGCATAATTTAGTTGTGCCGGATTCAATGTTCTGCTAACATAGTAAATGACATAAAAAAACTTTCTCCTTTCTTTATCCAAGCATGGCTCTTATTGCTATGTCACTAGCATCACACATCAACTCGAATGACAAACTCCAGTGTGGTCCTACTAGTGCAAAGATCAGCTTATGTTTCAAGATATTAAATGCATTAAGGTAGTTGACATCAAAGTCAAATTTAACATCTTTGGAGAGTAAGTTAGTTAAAGGTTTAGCTATTTTGAAGAAATCCTTTATGAAGCGTCCGTAAATTCTTGCATGTCCCAAGAAACTTCTCACATCCTTCACTGAAGTTGGGGTGCTAAATCAGCTATCACCTTCACTTCGGCCATATCAACTTCTATCCCGTGTTGAGAGATTTTGTGCCCAAGTACTATACCTTCTCGCACCATAAAATGACACTTTTTTCTCAGTTCAAGAAAAGATTAGTATCTTCACATCTTTGAAGCACCAGACAAATTGAATAACAAATGATTTTCCAAAAAGAGTAAATTCATCCATGAAAATTTCTAAGATCCTCTTATTCATATATGAATGTTGTAGTGACATACTCCTCTAGAATGTTGTAGCGACATTAGATAATCCAAATGGCACTCTGCGGTAAGCATAGTGCCATAAGGACATGTAAAAGTGGTCTTCTCTGGATCTTCAGGGAATTGCAATTTGATTATAACCAGAATATCCAACCAAAAAGTAATTAATATTTATGACCATACACTCATTCTAACATTTGAACAATAAATGGAAGTGGAAAGTGGTCCTTACGGGTACATCATTGAATTTTTTGTATACATACCCTCCAGCTAATGATAGTGCGGGCGGAAATGAGCTCACTTTGTGCATTCGTTATAATCGTCATCCCACCTTTCTTGGGAATCACTTGTACTGGACTAGTCCAACTACTATCAAAGATGAGGAAAATAATACCTACATCTAGTAGCTTAACTACTTCCTTGTACACTACCTCCTTCAGTAGTACGTAGATTAGGCCTCACAGGTTTGTTGTTTTCTTTCATCAAAATTCTGTGCATGCTGATAGAAGGGGTGATCCTCTTGATGTCTGTTATGCTCCAAGCTATTATCTTTTTGTGCTTGCATAGTACTTCTAGCAACCTGTTCTCCATTTCGTCTATCAATAAGGAAGACAATCACCAGAAACCTATCAGTTTCTAGAAAGAAATATTTAAGATGTGAAGGTAAAATTTTGAGTTTAGAAATTTGAGGTAGTTTGACTCCATCCTCTATATTGGAATTTTCATCCATCCGTTCCTCTTCCAGCTCTTCATATGGGTCTCCACAATTTCATCAATATGCTCCAAAATTTCTTATGGGCCTGTCCAATATTAAATGATTAATCCTCGTCATTTATCTTTAGTTATTTTTTCTTGTTGAACATCAATCAATGTTTTCCTGTGGTAAGAAATGGTCTGTCCATGATCAATGGGGGCTCCTTTTCAACCTGCATGTCAAGAACAACAAAGTCAAAATATGAATTTGTCCACTCTAATCGATACATCCTCCAACAGTCCTTTAGGTTTCTTGATTGATTGATCGGCTAGTTAAAGGAGAACTCTTGTCTCCTTAAGTTGGTATGTGCCGAACTTTAAGAAGATTGAAGATGGCATTCTTGCACCTAAATCACATAGAGCATTAGCCCAGAAAAAAAATCTCCAATTGAATGGTATGTTAACATGCAGTTGCTTAAAAATTTCTAAGAACCTAGCAAATTATTTATCTAATTTCTCCCTCTGTTATGTGGGTAAGGGATTTTTTTAAACTCTCTTCTCTTCAGACTTTTCCTGAGGCATGTCATCCTTAGCTGGCGCTATGTTGTTCTAAGGTTCTTCCATGGGAGCTCTTTTAAAGCTTTTTCTTCTTAAGGAGAAGTCAATGTCTCAAGTGCTCTAGGGCCTTCTTCTAGATATCATGTTTTGCCAATTGGCCAATATGAGCATCTAAGTTTCTGATTGATGCATTCTAATTAGTGAACTTAGTCTCTACAGTGGTGATGAATTTTGATAGGACATCCTCTAAATTACTCTTAGGTTCAATACAAGGTTGATAAGCAAGGGTTTGTGTTGGACCCCTATTGTTTATCCAAAAAGTAATTAGGAGGAGTCCTCAGCCTTGTATTGTATGAATTTCCTCTAACATTGTTCACATTATTAGAAACATAGTTAGCATCCTCAAAATTTTGTTAACTAAAATTCATACATACTTGGCATTCATGATTATGATGCGCTCCTCCACACATGTCAAAACCTTGTTGATAGGGCTTTTGAGTCATCAACGTATTCATTTTCTTTGCCATGGCATCTAACTAAGATTGAATGCGAGTAGAATTATGAACCTAATAAAGTCCAGCTTTTTTTGCTTTTGCATTTTGCCAATCGTTAAAGGCAAGATTGTCGAATAACTTGTAAACGTCTCCAGGAGATCTGTCAGCAGTGGTTCTTCCAGCGGCCATGTCTATCTTGTCATTTATATCGGCTGAAATTGTTGGTAAGAGGTATGTTATGATTTAGAACTTTACTGACGAGGTCCTCGAATCTATCCCAAGCTTCATGCATAGACTTTGTATCCTATTGGTAGAAAGAAGAAACTTCGAACAAGCATTTAGCAACTTTTTGGGGTGGACAATATTTGTTAAGAAATGCTTGCACATTTCGTCCCAATTTGTTACGACGCCTTGGTAGTGTAATAAGTCAAGTGTAAGCTTTTTCTTTCAAAGAGAAGGAAAAAGTCTTAGCCGAACTGCATTTACTCCTTCAAATTTAAAAGTTGAGCATAATTGGATAAATTTTGTGATGTGACTGAATGGATCCTCATCTATATCTCTTCCAAACTGTGTGTTTGATATCATTTGAATTGTCTCCGGCCAAATCCCGCCATGTGTGGAGAGAGGGAAATCACCAGAGGGGCGAGGCCTACCGTAGATGGTGGGATCATCAGTGCGGGAGTAGGGTTGCCAGAGTTGTGCACGCATCCTTCAAAGAGCAAGGACCGTCAGATGCCGGAGTTGTGTGCGTGTCCTTCTAAGGTCAATCGCCGGTCAACGATGCAGGTGAGTGGAAGCAGTCATTGGTCGTCGGAGTGTGTGGGAGCGTGTCGGAGCGGGAGCAGGTCGCCGAAGTCCAGAGGGAGAAGTGAATGGGAGAAGAGGAGGCCGGGTTAATTTGTGGAAGAGCCGCCAACTAACTTACTGACGGCTTAACCCGTCGCTTGTTATAATATAGTTAGAAATAAATTTATATATAATATCATATAACGTTTGTGCTTTGTATTCTATTATTAATATTTCTGACAGCCCAGATCCATCGGAACTACCGATGGATTTCAACCCGTCGGTACTTTCGACACTTCAGACCGTCGGTAATTAAAATAATAATAAATTTATATATAGTATAATATAATACTTGTGCTTTGTATTTTATTATTAATATTTTTTACTGCCCGAACCGTAGAAACTACCAACGAATCGACCATCGATAATTAAATTAATAATAAATTTATATATAGTATAATATAATGCTTGTGCTTTGTATTTTATTATTAATATTTATGTCGGTCTGAATCGTCGGAACTATTGATGGATAGGGCCCTCGGTAATTCTAATTTCATTCTCGCATCTTCTCCCGACCTCTCTTTCTCACACAAGCCCCTATATCTTTCTCCCCTCTCTCCCCTCTCTCACTCTAACACTACAACAATATTGCGATTTTGTGACGGATTTATCCGTCACAAAACTTTTGAAATCCGTGGCAAATATGTCTTTGCGAGGGATTTCACCTTGAAATCCGTGGCAAATATGTCTTTGCGAGGGATTTTTCGACGGATATGGTTAGTTGGAAAATTTGTCATCGCAAAAAATTATCGACGGTCCTCAAAGTTTTGACGGACGCTTCCGACAGAAAAGTCGCCTTCACAATTTTTTACGGATAAATTCCGTCAGAAGTTTCAAAGGGAAGGATGTCCTTCGGAACTTCCGACGAATTTTTCCGTCAGAAGTTCATAATCCGACTGCCGTGCCGGAGGCAGGTGTAGGATCCCAAAGGGCATCAAGAGGGGGAAGGGGGTGAATTGGTGTTTATCCGAAAATATCGATTTTACAAAAATCATCGCGAAAGCACAAAATCGATTCTTAGAACCTTTGCAATTCAGATTATAAACACAATGTAAGAGGGAGAGAGAGTGAGAGAAATCAAACACAATGAACACGGATGGTTGTTCATTGTGTTCGGCCACACCTTGACCTACGTCTCCGCTCCGACCTCTCGACCTCGAGATCGTCGGAGATTCCACTAGAATTTCCTTTGTTCCAAATGGGGCAAGGAAGAAAGCCCGTACACAACCACCTTTTCTCCGCTTCGAGAGGAAAAGTAACATTTCCTCCTAGGAAGCTAATCTATTTCTCTCGCTCAAGAGGTAAGATTTAGAACTTCTTTTATATATGAACTCTCTCTATTTTTATGAACAAAATATTTCTCTTTCTTTACAATGCTAGGCTCACAAGAGTGGAAGAGAAAAAGAAGAGCACAACTGAAATGATAACTTCAAGGAAAAGATATTCTTTTGATTTCTTGAAGTATCGCTTCAATGCTTGGATGGATGGTATTGCTTCTGACCTTGTCACTCCTTTTATAGGTTCTGGTATGTGGAAAATTCGTCCAGAATTAATTCCACATTTTTCTCCTTGAAATATAGTCGTTACTGTTCATTTCAGTAATGGACTGATCGACCGCATTTGTGGGCCGGTCGATCGGTCTATATGACTGTTGGCTCATTTTCCTCATTTGCCGCAACTGATCGATCGACCACATTAATGAACCTGTCGATCGGTCTATATGACCGTTGCGCTCATTTTTGCAGCTTCAGCACTTGATCGATCGACCGGACTGTCGACCGATGTCTCGACCGGTACAGTATCGCAATTTTGATTTCTAGCCGCTGAGCTGGTTAGTCGACCGGTGCTTCGACCGCACTATCGATCGGTATAGTCTCGACATAAATTTGGCAGCTCATGTATTGATCAGTCGACCGATATCTCAAATCGGTCGACCGAATTATTTCGACCGGCCTTCATAGTTTCGACCGGCAAGTTGACCACCCTACACTATTTTGAGCATAACTTTCTGCACAGTTATCCAAATTAAATGATCTTAGAGTCTATGGAAAGCTCACATAATTCTCTACAATTATTCATAAAAAACTAATAAGATCAGTGCCAATTATTTAATCAAAGTGTAGTGCATAAAGTTATCTTTTTTTCTTTAAACTTTTTAGCATTTTACCTTTAGTCATTCGAGGTTTATATCATCAAAATATAATTTTATATGTCATTAAAACTTAGATCCAATAGCAGGAGTGTTCCCCCCTCCCAAGTTTCGACCGACTTCGACGGACAATCCATCGAAAGTTTCGACGGACAATCCATCGAAAGTTTCGACGGAATGTTCGAACCCGTCGAACCCTTCGGCAGACGGGTTCAACCCGTCGAAACCTTCGGCGAGTGAGGACCCGCCAAAGGCTTCGATGGGTTCGACCCGTCGAAACCTTTGGCGAGCGACACTGATCGAAGGCTTTGACGAGCGGTGCCCGTCGCACGCACTGGCGGAGTGCGACGGACACTTCCGTCGAAAATTTTTGAAAAATATAAAAAAATAGGCTGCCTGCTACCGATCAGGAGGGGATGGGGAGGAGGCCTAGGACGCGGGCGGGCGGGCAGATCCATTGCCAGCGATCCCGATCCGCCGCCTATGCCAGATCCAATCGCAGGCGTCGGGTCCGACCGTCTGCGAGCCGATTACGGTCGTAGATGTCGGGTCTGGCACCTGCCAGTCGGATCTGGCCGTAGGCGTCGGGTCCGGCCGCCTGCGATCGGATCCAGCCGCAGGCGACCGGATTCGGTGGTAGGTGACCACATCCGGCCGCATGCGTTGGATTCGGCGCACAGGGTTCGGATCCGGTCTTCTGCGGCCGGAATCGGTGCCTGCACGACGGATCCGCCGCCTGCGGTTGGAAACGACGCTTGCGCGCCGGATCCGTTGCCTGCGGCCGACTCCGGCCGCACTGGGCGCCGGAGTCGAGAGCGAGAAGGGAGAGATAGAAAGAGAGTCGGTGAGGGCGGCCGACGACCGGGATCGCCGAAGTCGGGAGTTGCCGTCGTCGGAGTTGGTGCCGCGTGTCACGCCCTTACGCTTCGGATATGAAACACCAGACGTGCGGCTCGACGAACCCTGCTCGGTCGCCGATCAGCCGTCGTTTGGACGTGCCTTGGACCCCGGCCGTACACGCCCCGGATGCACAACGAAACACCCGCCCAGGAAGAAGAGAGGGAGGCTAAGAGTTTAGAGGAAAACTAGAGAATATTATTGAGCAATCTCAGATTGTCCAGGATGGTCTTACAAGCCTTGATTACATGTCCTTTTATAGTGCCCAAGAGAAACAACTCCTAGTCTAAGTTAAGGACCTAATCCTATTAGGCATGCAAGCCCTTCTCTAGAAAAAACCTCCTTGGAGTAGGAGTAGAAATCCAGCAACCTTGGAGTCCTAGAAGAATTCGGCCAGCACTCCTTCAAAGTCCATCTTGAAGGCAAACTAGTCAGGCCGCCCTCCTGGCGCCCTGCCATGTCCGGGGCGCGCCCCGGGTGCGCCCGCCGGGACAAGTCCTAGTCCTACTAGGACTAGGACTGTTTTCCTGTGGCCTCTCCCCATCTTCAGTCCTCCTATGATTAGGACTTCATCTCCAAGTGACCCTCGATCCAGAAGGAAGCTCCGTCCGCGCCCAAGTCCTACTCGACCTAGGAGAGGTCCGAATTCCTATTCCTACTAGGAGTAGGAATCCTTCCGATCCTGCACTTCTCCACACGCTCGTCCTCCTACTCACGATAGGAGTCCAAGTCTTCATCTCCAGAAGCTCCTCCCTCCTCGTCGGACCTTCGGAGTGTTGGACGACTCCTATTCCTACTAGGAGTAGGAATCGCCCCGGCCACGCCCGCCTCCTCGCGCGCATGGCCACGCCCGCTCGGGGCGCGCCCTTCAGTGGGCAGGAGTGACACGCGGGAGTGGAAGAGATAGAGAGGGGGAGAGATAGAGACCGTCGGGAGAGAGGAGGAGAGAAAGAGAATGGAAAATTTGGAGAGTGGAGGAGGTAATATAGGGAGAGTGAGGGTGCGGGAGCGAAGGAAAATTGGGCGGAAAAATATTAGAATTTGCGACGGGTATTTCCTTCAGAATTATCGAAGGATATAGTCTCCGTCGATAATTTTGATGTAAATATCCATCGATAAATAAAATAATAGTATTTTTATCAATATTTATATAAGAAATTTTATTATTAAACACTATAATATTATATAATATTAACATATACGACTAAAAATATTAATAATCATAATATTATATTATAAATATTATTAATGTTTAATAATAATATTATATATAAATATTGGTAATAAATTATACTATTTTATTTACCGAAGGATACCGCCTTCGAAATTACCAATGGATGAAAATCCTTCGGTAATTTCGAAAGCATTTTCCTTCAATAATTACTGACGGATAATGTCCTTCAAAATTACCAATGGGTAACCCTTCATAATTACCGATGGGCGATGCCCTTCGAAATTATTGATGGATGTTAAATCCTTCGGTAATTTCGAAGGCACCATCCTTCGGTAAATAAAATTGTATATTATTAATATTTATAATATAACACATTTTTTTATTCCAATTTTATAAAATATTTATAATATAAAATAATATTACTAATGATTGTAATTATATATATAATTAATATCAATACATATACTAATATTAATGTTTAAAAATAATAATAATAATATTATATATATATATATATATATATATATATATTACCGAAGGATAATGCCTTCGAAATTATCGAAGGATAATCCTTCGGTAATTTCGAAGGCATTTTCCTTCGGTAAGTACCGATGGGTAATGTCCTTCGAAATTATCGGCGGATGCTAAATCCTTCGGTAATTACGAATGCACCACCCTTCAGTAAATAAAATAGTATATTATTAATGTTTATAATATAACACATCTCTTTATTCCATTTTCATAAAATATTTATAATATAACATAATATTTAGAAGGATGTATATAATTAATATCAATACATACACTATTATTAATGTTTATTAATAATATTATTATATATATTACCGAAGGATAATGCCTTCGAAATTACCAATGGATGCAAATCCTTCGGTAATTTCGAAGGCACTTTCCTTCGGTAATTATCGACGGGTAATATCCTTCAAAATTATCGACGGATTTCAAATCCTTCAGTAATTTCGAAGGATATTACCCATCGATAATTACCGAAGAAAAGTGCCTTCGAAATTACCAATGGTAAATAAAATACTGAATATGTATATTTATATTATACTACATATATATTGTTATAAATACAATTACCGATGGATATTTCCTTCGAAATTTCCGTCGTCGATAATTTATCGATGTGATTTTCCGTCCGTAATAACAAAGGACGTTTTGGCCTTCAGTAATTCGGAAGGAGTTTCATATCCGTTGCAACTGTCGTCAATAAATGAGAAGGATTTTTTTCCTTCGAAAAATGTCCGTCGCAAATTCGTCATTTTCTTCTAATGTCACCGACCGAAGTCCCTCTTCCTCCCACGCTCTCTCCCTCGGCGCTCTCTCCCTCCGACGGTGCTCTCTTCGGCAACACTCTCTCCATCTGGCAGCGCTCACCCCCTCCGACGGCGCTCTCTTCGGCAGCGCTCTCTCCCTCCTACGGCGCTCTCTTTGGCAGAGCTCTCTCTTATAGCGCTCACTCCCTTCGACAACGCTCTCTTCGGCAACGCTCTCTCCATCCACGGTGCTCACTCCCTCAATTTTTTTATATTTTAAAAATCCTTTTCGACGGACGAGGCCATTGGAAAAGTAGATAACTGTCGAAACTTTTGCCATGGCTCGGACTGTGGAAAACTTTTGCCACAACTTAAGCCGTGGGAACTTTCCACGGCTTGAGCCATGACAAAATTTGCCATGGCTTAGGCCGTAGAAAAATATTTGCGACGAGTCATTTTCTGACGGTCTTTCCCATCAGAAAATCCATCGCAAACTTTCAGTTTAGACAGATTACTCACATTTTCCGACGGTTCTGGCCGTAAGAAATAATGATTTTTCTTGTAGTAATATGGCCGTGAACGGCAGCGACGACCGTGAGCAACCGGATCTGGCCGTTCATGGTCGTGACCGTCATGAACGACCGGATATGGCCGTGAACGGCGGTGACGTTCATGAACAGCTAGATCTAGCCGTTCATGGCAATGACAACCGTGAACGGTCTGATCTGGCTGTCAACGGCCGGATCTGGACGCGTATGACCGGATATGATGGTGAACGGTCGAATCTTGCTGTGAACGGTTGAATCTTGCTGCGAATGATCGAATGTGGCCATGAACGGTTGTGACGATCACACGAAGACGACTTCTTGCATCAACGATGATGCGGCTTGCAGCCTCCGTCTCCGGCCAGATCCTGCCGTGGGTGGAGAGGGGGAAATCATGAGAAGGGTGAGACGTATCGTAGATGGTGGGATCGCTGGTGCGGGAGCAAGGTAGTCATCATTTGTTATAATATAAAATATTATATTAACAGGGTTCGTAGCCACATGCTCTAATCCTCTAGGCTATAGGCCCCACCCAGTCTTTTTTTGGTGGTGATAAATGACCTACTATGAAATATTTACTCATGGATGGGGTAAGCTTTTCTCATGGAATAAATGAAATAAATCAAAAAATGGATTTTTGTTCGAGAATGTAATCTGATTGGAACTGTCCATATTCGTGAATTATAGATGGAATATTATTTATAAGCAATACTAATATGTTAATTAAGAGTAAACAAATCAGAGAGCTATCGTATGGGATTCGGGCATGGCTAGCTCCCATAGTGTGACGGGCGGTGTGTACAAGACCCGGGAACGAATTCACTGCTCTACTTTCTTTGTTTATGTATCCTCAATGATTAATTGGAAACAATCTATCCTATCTCATTCTTATTCAAGTTGCACACTGAATTTTTTATATATGGCTTCCTTCAAGCTTCAATCGAAGAAAGATATTATAGTCGTGGGAACTTCCAACGATTGCAGCCGTGAGAATGCCTTCCTTTTAATTGGAAGGACCTTTAACATATTAAACATTATTATATATTTCCCACAGCTACAACTGTGGGAACTTCCGATGGTTGTAGCCGTGGGAACATCTTCCTTTAATTCGAACGACCGTTGACATGTAAAATACTATTTTATATTTTCGACGACTATAGTCGTGGGAACTTCCGACGGCTGCAGTCGTGGGAACGTCTTCTTTTTAATTCGAATGGGCATTAACATATAAAACATTATTTTATATTTTCACGGCTACAGGCATGGAAACTTCTTATAGCTGCAGTCGTGGGAACGCCTCCCTTTAATTCAAAGGGGTGTTAAACTCGTGGGAACTTTCAACGGCTAAGACCATCGGAGTGTCATCCTTTTAATATGAAATTGACGTTGTGATATAATATATATATATATATATATATATATATATATATATATATATTTGTTTCTCATGATTGTAGCCATGTGAATTTTTGATGGTTGGACAACCGTCGAAAGTTCCGACGAGCATGGCTATGCAAACCTGCGACAGTTGTGCGGCTGTCGAAAGTGTGACGGTTTAAACCGTGGAAAATATTTGCGCCTCTATTTTGAAAGGATGCTTTTAGTCATCGCAAAATTTGTTGAAAAATATGAAGGATATATAAACGACCATCGGTAATATAGAATTTGTAGTGTATGCCAACGGGGTTAGTGTCACAATACGCCATAAATAATAATTCACAATGGGTTCGAGAGATTAATGGTCAAACACAAGATAACTAAATGTCTATCTCCACTATTCAATTCAATAACAATTAGATCACAGGTTCTCCTTGTTGAATTAGATCATCGGGACATGGGTGGTGATAGCCGACTTGCCGGACATTGGACCTTGTTTCATCGGCAACGCGTTGATAAGAATTGCTGCTACTTGCCTGGTAGAATTACTGGAGTACCCTGCGGTCGATAAAATTGTTGATAGGAGCCGTTGGAACTTGGCTGGCAACGGAACAGATTAGTTGGAGGAGGGAGCATTAATGTTCTTTGCATCTGTGCATCCGTGCCTTGATTAAAAATATGCATGGGCCCGGGTGCAGGATATGGAACAAGATTCGTATATCCTTGTAACTCAGCCTTTCCATGATCTTCCAGGAGGAATAGCACTTCATCAGTCAATCTTATATATAATGATTTATTAAGAACAGTGCTACATTATATATACGGAAAACTGAAAAAGAAATTGTATGTGAAAAAGATATGAATTCTCACCACCATCACCATAATGTTGATGTTGGAATTGATCAGGAACATCCGGAGGCGGCACTTGCATCAGCTCTCTGTTCTTCTCGACTTCGGATGGTTTCGAGCGTTTTGACCTGCTATTTACAGGAAGACTCGTTGCACTTTTTCTGGTTTCTTCCTGAGCAACACTAATATTTCTACTACATGATCCTTGCTTCATCTGAATTGTACATAAAACCAATTCATCTATCTGCAAATGTAAACGATCAGCGATTGATTAGCAATCGTAAACTATATATATGCAAACATATTATCGACAATTAAGGAATCACAAAACTAAAGTATATACTAGAGATCGATGCATGCATTAATTGGTTACTTAAAAGACGAGGGATACCTTTGCTTCCTTTGGCGTGGACACGTCACAGTTCTCGTACTCATGCATGGTCCAGTCGGTCTTCTGCCAACTGCCGCTCGTGCCTTGATAGAACACCAAGACTTTCCTCGACCCAATCTTCAGCTCCCGCACGACTCCGTTGATCCTCCCGCGGATGATGACGGCCTTCTCCGTCCCCGTGGCCTTCCAGTAGCCGTCCTTTGTCTTGCGGTTTGGCCGGCTTCCCTTTGCATGGATTCTCACTCTTCTGGTGAAGAAGAACCACCTGTCCTCTCCATAGTCCGAATATTTCTCTGTAGGGCCATGATTTGAGAAACGCGTAAGAAAAAGAGATCGAGCTGATTAATTTATAGATAAAATATAGAAGAATTCCCATACCGACGAGTTCTTGAGGATGGTACTCGGCGAAGTTGACGTAGTGAAAGACTTCCAAGGGCAGCTTGCAGTTTGGGTCCCTGAGCCTGGGCCTGAGGAAGTAAATGATGAGCTCGCTGTCCCAGGGCTTGAAGTAGAACCCCATGGGGAACTTCGCGAAGGGACCCCGCCTGACGTCGTCGTCGTCATCGTCGTCCACTATTTGGTTCATCTTCTCCTGCCACGGCGACACCGACGCCGGCGCCGGCAGCATAAGCAACCTATTTTCTTCTCCTCCGTCGACGTCATGATGACAAGCATCGATGCTCATGTCTGACACGTCGACTTTCTTTGCCATGGTCTACGATTGATCTGATAATAACAACATAGTTAATTATATCGTCGAACGAATAATATGCGACAGAAATCTTACGACTGATCTATTGAGATGGAGACCAAGACAACGTGACAGAGAAAGAGACGGAATAGGATTGAGAGAGAGAAAGAGTTTAAATAGACGATGTCCTAATATATAGGTTTGAGTTAAGGTGTCCAATTATCTTAGGAGTAATTTATAATTTCTAATGCAACACAAAGTCTTAACGTCCAATCCGACATAAAGTGAAAAATTAATTAACTAAATTATCACCAGTTACAATATTTAATTATCTTTATTATTTTATATGACACTAGGATCTCTTTTAATATTCCAAGACAGTTAAAATATATTACTAGCAACGCGTGGTTGTAATATTAATTCTGAGTTCAAAAAAATTTGATTTTGTTCATTTTATGCTGTCGACCATCTATCTCCCCTTCTATCTAACTATAACATGATTTAATTTGGGCTAATTTCTGCTACAATTTTGTCCTGATAACAAATAACTCCTTTTCTAGGTTTTTAGGAGTTTAAAATGATCTTACTTTTATTTTATATTTAATTTACAATTTAGTTATATATAAATAATATTTATCTCTAGTCTTTTAATTTTACTTTATCGTAGTTTATATATCTTAGTTTATCTATAAATTAAAGTCCTAGTTTATCTATCACCGAAAAAATAGTCTTAGTTTATCTATGAGTTCAAAAGAGTTCAAAGAATTTCATATCTAATTTCAAAATTTAGCTATCTGTTTTGTTTCTTATCTGATTAATTTTTATCCTTAATTTAAACTTACCCAACTACGAGAGGAATACTCATCCCTGGTAAATTTCATTTAATTTAATTTACAGAAAAGAAAAATAATGAAGCTGTAATATTCTCGATATTATTACTGAAAAAATTGCACAATTAATTTTCTAAATTTTTAAATGAATAAAGTTTCAAAAATAACACTGCAGAAAAAAATTCTGGACACGATTAACTGAATTATATGATATTTCTCTTAGCAATTACTGGCTATAAAAAAAAAACTACCTAAATATGAACTTTACTATCATTCCATTAATTTATGTCGTCTTGAATGACTTTTAACTTTGATGTCTGAAACTTTTAATAAACAAGTGCTTTAATAATTAATATATGTTTTTGTTGTAACTTGAGTAGGGTTCTCACTATTTGAACAACAAAATTTGTTGTCCTTACACTAAATGCAGAACTACTCTCATCACTATTGTGTGTTCTTATGAATCGTATACAAAACTTATGCATTCAAATAATGAAAAAACGAGGATAATTTTATAAAGGGAATAAGAATTAAGTGGAATAAAAAAGTAATCCATATATATGGAGCACCATTCAATTATTATTTGACGGCTCACAAAAGGACACGATTGAGCACTCTAACATCTTTACAAATAGACATTTATTTGTGGAGAGATGACATTTCTTTTTTGTTCCCACCTGCATGCGATCCATTTTTCTCATGTATAGTGTTATCATTCTGATAATTAAGCATTCTTCATCCAAGATTTGACGGACGTGAAGAACGATTCCTATGAATTGGAAGGTCATGGACAGGTTGATAGCAGTAGCAGAACTGCTGAGTTGCAGGGATATATGAATCTTGATCCATATCCTGCACCGGAAGCCTTGTATACTCACGAAGGCTTAGATCAACAGCAGCAACATGCGTTAATGTTTCCTCTGCCAAATAATCTGCATGGTTATCATCCAAGTTCTAGTTCCTATCAGCAGTTCTTTCAGCCGAGTCCTGTTCCATTCTATCAGCCGAGTCCTGATGCATATCAACAATTCTGTCAGCCGAGTGCTGGTCCATACCATCACCAGCAATTCTATCAGCCCAATCCCCAGCAAGGCTATCAAGCGAGTAGCAGCACTTCGTATCAACAAGGCTGTGATCAGGCAAGTAGCAGCACTTCTTATCAACAAATTAGTCATCCAAGAAGTTCCAATGATTATGGACAAGTAGGATATCACCCAAGTCCCAGTGATGCAAATTCCAGCACTTATCAAAGAGACTGCAGCTAAGTTCCTATGGCCAGCGCACCGACTTTGCACCTGACCTTGATAGTTTCGGATATGATAATCAGATCAACCAGCTGGGCCAACCTAGATAGTTCAAAAAATGGCAATCAGATCATGCAACTAGTTTGAAAAATGACCTTGATAGTTTCGGATATGATAAACATGCATGGCTTGATAATCAAATGGAACAATTTAGACCTTTATTTTTTTCCCTATTTGAACTCCTTTGTTTTGCTTTTTGTTGCATAAGAACTGAACTCCTTTATAGATGTGTTCTGAATTGTCTATCACACTTGCAAAAATAGATGTGTTCTAATAATGAGCTGTTACGTATGAACTTTATAGATGAACTTCTCTAGTTCAGTTGCATATCAACTTTATATATATATAATATTGAGATAAGAAGGAAAAACCTTATCCATAATAAGGAAGGTTAAGTCAGCATGCTCCACACACTTGACACCGATCCGTCCAAGTCCCCGTTTTTTACCCCGTCCACCAAACCAATTTCACTTAATTGCAACAAATCTACAAGTCTGGATCCCAAGTTCATCTGATCCTTGAATTATCAATTGGCAAGGTTACCTACCAAAATATAATAAGTTTTTTTTTTGTAGTTTTATTATATATATGTATGTATCAATATATATATTACTCTGAACTGTTAAATCAACGTGAATATATTTATTAATATTGTAGCTCACTATATCTTCATTTAATTTATACCCAAAAAGTATAATAATTTAAGATTTATCGTCATTATTGAATTAAGTCAATAGTTCTTTTTCAGAGTAATAAGAAGCTTTTCTCAGATATAAAAAAAAGTGTACAATATTATATTTTTTCAGAGTAATAAGAAGTTTTTTTATATTTTCGTATTTTTGTGTTTACAAAATCCTAAGTTCTTAGATGAATTTGATAAAAGAAAAAATTCCGATCATTTGAAATTAGTTCTAAATTATATTTGGAAGAAATTAAATGTGATGATAAAAATTTAAAAGATGATTTAATAGATTATTTTTAGCCTGTTTAAATGACAGTAGGCTAAGAAATAAAAATCGAAACCCAAGACAATATAATAGTTTAATGTACTGCTATTTAAATTATGCTTTATATAATAATGGATAGTTTTCTGCTTTAAAGAATTATGAGTTGTTTTGTTTCATAAAACCAATCCAAATCAAGTACCGATTTCAATCAAACTATAAAAGTAGGTAATAAAAAAATCCATTTTTTTAAACAAAAAAGAATTATGGTTTGAAGTAGATAATAAAAGAGATTATTAAATTTCGATGTAGATGTAAAATTGATTTTTGGATCTCATAAATTTCTAAAATCACTTTAAGGGTCTATTTGGATTAAGTGTTATGAAGGGATAGGGTCGAATATGAGAGAATAGAATTTGTTACACAATGTTTTACATTTTTTATTTAAGTTAAGAGGGGTGAGGTGAAATAGTTAAGTCATTTAAACATCACATTTTTCATTCCACCAAATTGGTAAAATGAGGAGGCATAGATTATTTTAGACCAAATTAACCTCTTTCCCTTTTTTATTACCAAATTAAATTATTTTCCTTATTACCAAATTAAACCACCTCTCTCTCATATTATTTTTTTTCTAATATGAATACATATTTATCTATAATTTTTATTAAATAAAACTTTTTAGTAAATATAAAATTTTATTCAAAATAAACATAAATATACTATTTAAAAATAATTTAATATTAATATAATATATTCAATAGGGTCAGGACGTAAAACTCGGATTCATTCCCGATCCGACCTTGTGGAGTGTCAAAGAAATGAGACTCGATCCTGACTCAATTATCCATCGGGTCGGAAAAAATTTTGAAAAATCCGAAGCGGTGCGGACGAGGGCGACGAGTCGTCCCGATTTATGCTCACCCCTAATTAACGATTATAAATACTTTAAATATATAATGAAGGATAAAAATGACTTTTATACAAATAAAATTTTTATTATCCTACTCCACATCTTATATAATTTTTTATCCAAACATAGACTTTCTAATGACACGTCACCCCACTTCATCACTCACCACATCATCCCATCACATCCCTCTATTAGTTGTTTGCCAAATAGACCCTAAAGTAATACATGGTCGAAATCACATTGTAACATCTTTTTATGATAAAATGATTAAATTAGATAACTTGTGATATAAAGTTATTAATAATATTATTAATTATAATAATAAAAATACTATTAATTAGTATAGTAATATGATTGGACTCCCAAGCATATTAGCATAACATAAAGTTCCAACAAGGAAAAAAATATAAAAGGCATCCGTCGCAGCATAAAAAAAATTCTCCATTTCTCCGACCGGCGACCGCCGCCCGCCGCCAAATCCTCTCTCTCTCTTTCTCTCTCTATCTCTCTCTCTCATATCTGTTAAGTATATCATGGTTGTCGCGGGGCGCGAGGGAGAAAGAGGAGAAGAGATGGCGGACGATCTCAAGGGCGGCGGCGGGCTGCTGGAGGAGGCGGCGCGGCTGGCGGAGTCCGCGCGCGAGTTGCAGGACGCCGCGGCGGCCCACGTCGCGGCGACGTGGGAACAAGAGCAGTCCCTCCGCCAGCGCGCCCTGGCCATCGAATCCGACATCCGCCGCCTCCAGTCCTCTCTCCGCCCAAAACGAACCAAATCCCCCGGTGCCCTCGGAGGAATCGACACCAGGGTCGCCGAAAAGGTTAGCGCCCGATCTGGCAACTGATCTCGAATCTTTTATCTGATTGGATTTGGACTTACGCTGCCGTCGTTGGTTTCAGATTGAGGAGGAATTGTGCCGGACGAGAAGCGTGATTACTGATGGCGATGTTGCGTCGTTACTGCCCAGCAAGGCGCATGGTTAGAGTTTCGTTTCGATAGCGTCGTCTTTCAATGTGATGAATATAAGAAAAACTCCTTTTAACATTATTCTTTTTGTGTTCGATCCGAATTTGTTGGTCCGTTTATTGATGTCAGGGCGGTTCTTGAAGATGTTCCTGGGGCCGGTGAACGTGCGGGCTCCACGGAAGGAGGTGCAGCTCAAAGTGAAGGAAGAATACAACAGCTACAGAGTATGTCTTTTCTATCAGCATTGTTCTTCTGAGATCTTCGTGGGTGTTCATAGATATCAGATTGGTGAATGACATGATTTTTATAATTCTTTAGCTAGACAGCTTTGCTGGGTTTAATTAAGTTCTCACACTGGTTATCTTGTTGGTTGCATTCACCATCAACATACCGAGGCACTTGGAAAAACTCCAAGTTATCTATCTGCTTATTGTTTGTTATGGATGGTTTGCATCGGTTGCATGGCTGCTCAGTGATAGATGAAGAAATGTGTGAATACCAGTTTTGTGTAATAATTGTTTATCAAGAATCCTTTTTAATTATATAGTAGGTTCTCGCACTTAGTTTTTCATGTCCTAGATTGAATCTTACTGCCTATTCTGTCGGTGGATGGATTCAAAACATGCACAGTGACTAGTGAAATTTAGTGACCAAATTTGCTTGATAAAATTTCTATGGGATTCAATTAATCCTGTGCTTTGTTAAACCCAGTGTGTTCAAAGGCCAGTTCCCTATATTTAAGTTGTTTAAGTATCTCCACATTATGTGAAACTAAGTAATTGTTAAGCTCTACGAAGAGAATTACCCATAAAAGACTACTAAGAAAAAGTGTCTTATCATTGTAGGTTCATTGAAATCTCAAAATTCATGTGGATACTAGTTTCCGTCGCAACCTTGTGTCCTTGTTAGAAAAAAAAATCAAAATATTATGGAGTGTAATATTATTAGAAAAATCAAAATAGATTTACTTTAATCACTTCAGTTTTAAATTATTGGAGTAAAGACAGCAACTTATCATGACAGTTCCCTTTGACAATGTCACTACATATTCTCTCTTGGCAAGATAGCTCATGACTTAAATTGGTAATCAGTGCTTGCAGTCTTTTATGCAGATTGCATCATGTTCGACAAGTCTTTCATTGAAACTTCACCTACATAACATATATTATTATTCTAAGAGGCATTCCTTTATGAAAATGTTCTAACAGGCATTGGTAAGCAAGTGTGTATACTGCTTTTTTCTTGTTGAAGATGCTGAAACGAAAAGGCGCACAATGCACCTCCATATATTGCAAAAATATGTCTAGATGCTACTTTATATCAGGATAAGCGGTATCTCTAGACTGGAACCTATAACCACTGGGTGCGACTGTGTCACCCACTCGGTGCGGATATTGTCCAAGGACACCTCACAAAAGAATGTAGTTTTCTTACACACTCACTAAAGTTATGTTCATCCAAGAAGTTGAACAATATAAAATCTGATGTATGATTTTTTTTTAAAGAAAAAATCTGTTGTATGATTAACAGTCAATTTGACGGTCATATCAGACTTGTTAATGTTCGTCAATAAATATGATCTCTTGGGTTTTACTATAAGTTGTCTCTGATAATTTGGTACATGATGTTCACAAATGATATAATATTAGTTAATTTCACCACTACTATCCAGCTCCTCCTCAACAGAATTGCTATTGCTCCAAAAAAACTCTACTGCTAGGAAGAGATTAATCATCATTTTGGATATCTGTTACGAGTGGTCCCTACTGTATGTGTTATTTTCAACTTTTAAACATTTGCTATAATATGATATACATATCAAACTTATCCTGATTTGCATGTGGTATATCTTAATCAACTTACCGAAACTGGTAGTCATCCTTTTCCTTCTCAAAAAAAAAAAAAACTTATTGGTTCATGTGTACCTTGTCAAGGGTTTTGTGAAAACCCTCTCCAAAGAAAAATGTTGAGAAAAAAGATTAATTTGGATTTCAAGAAATAAAGAATGTTGAGAAAATGTAATATACATACTGCTTGCCATATCATTATGGCATCTAAGCCACGTGAGCTTCTTTGGGATACCTAAAATTATGGCTTCCAAAGAATAGAATAATCATGTACTTTTCCTATGCTCAGCTACTTATTCTTGATAGAATTTGAAAGAATAATCATATTTTCCTATGCTATTCCTATGATCAGAATACAAAATTTTGTCATGTCTTCTTTAATACACAAATTTAGTAATCTATCATGTATGATATTTTTACTGTTGATTCAGTTCTTTAGAATAATATGGTTCTATGATTGCTATGCTGAAGTGATATACATGCCATAATTTTCTTGATGACAGGACAGAACAGCGTATCTGTTTCTTATATTTCCATTCATTCTACTTGTGTTGAGGTCCTGGGTCTGGAGTGGATGCTTTCCAGCACTGCCGGTTCAGTTATATCAGGTACAGAGCTTTGGTATGATTAAAATTCATCCACAGCTGTATTTCCTGCTTAAAGCAGTCTTCTGGGGAGTTTCTTATTTCAAGTCTGTTTCTGTGTTTACAGGCTTGGCTGTTATTCCTCTACACATGTTTAGCCTTGAGAGAAAATATATTGAGAGTAAATGGAAGTGATATTCGTCCTTGGTATGAACTATATTCCTCGCTGTTCACTCTAAAAAAATAACTCTCTTCATTTTTTGTCTAAGGACAATATTGTGCTTTCCTGCACCCCTTTTATTTTCTGTACTTTTAATGCGTGTGTCTGTATATATACATACATATATACATACATACATATATATATACACATATATATATAATTAAACATATCACCCCAATTAATTATGATAATAATTTAGTTATTATTTATTATTAATTTTCAACATTTTAATATCTGGGCATGTAAATGGAAAATTTTAAAAAGAAAACAACAATAAGGAGTTTCCAGATATATTAATTCTTCGAGGAATTTGAATTTCTGTCCAATATGCTTTTTTAATTTCATGAGACTGTCTTCTAGCTTACTTTTGTGAAGTGATGCATGCTCATCTGAGCTGGATGATTATCGATTGTCCATAACTCTAGATTGAGAACTTTGAAATCCATCCAACCATAATACTGCTGAACAGACAGGGTGGTCAATTGCTTACTGCGATATGCAAAATTTTGAAAAAAAAGGTAACCTATATCATCAATATCAAGATAATGTTTACCTTGACCAGAGAGAGGAGATTCACTCGCAGAAACAAGATTTATGGCTATGCCATCTTTTTTGGAAAGGAAAAACATGATAGGGCTACCACTTGTAGATGGTATTGAGTGTGGGAGAAGATATCTATTGTTGCACACTTTCACTAACATCGCTATTTTAGGCTTAGCTTCTTGCTTAGTACTGTGTGAAGTTCAATGAGAAAGTTCCTGGGTCTTCATGCATGATCTGGTTGTCCTTTGTATGTAGATATATTTGATACCTAGATGAAGTAACAGATTTGATATACCTGCCAATTTTGGGAGACAAACATAACTTACAAGATACTGCCAGAGAAGACCAGGGTTAACACCAAAACAATACTTCCAAAGCAATGAAATCAATAAGTCTTGACCCAATTAGAATGGTAGTAGGTATTGCATCACTTTGTTTTATTAATGAAATACCAATGTCCATGATAAGGGGCACATGCTAATATCATTCTTTCTTCAGTGATAAAAGTTTATATAGAACCTCTATACATTTGCACACACATGCACATGTCCCAGGGGCTTTCTCGGGACCGCCGAGTTATCTTACTTCCTTGTACTTTTCCTTATTTTAGCCCACTTTTGTAACTTAGTTTTATTTTCAAGTGCGATAGCAATTTTGTAATATGGACTCCAGAAAAATGCTTTGTTGTTGATCCATGTAGCCGTATGATCCATGTACTTCCTTGTACTTTCGTCGTATGATCCATGTAGCCGACCCCACCTAGTGGGATAAGGCTTTGTTATTGTTTGGACTCCAGAAAAATGCACTCCCCTAGCTTGTCTTCCGCATCACACGTCGCAAAGCTACCTCCCGAAATGGTGGTATAGTAGGGGAGACCCGCTAGTCATTGTGATTTCAAAGGGCTTCGGGGGAGCACTAGCGGGTTCTCCTCTACTATACCACCATTTCGGGAGGTAGTTTTGCGACGTGTGATGTGGAAGGCAAGCTAGGGGGGTGCACTTTTCTGTAGTCCATATTACAAAATTGCCATGACACTTGAAAATAAGAGACTAAGTTACAAAAGTGGGCTAAAATAAGGAAAAGTACAAGTAAGATAACTCGGCGATCCCGTGAAAGCCCCCGGGACACACACTGCTGCTGAGAGCACTGCAGATCTATTCTTTGTCCATGATGTGGCTCATGAGGTATGGGTTTTAGTAAGTTGGATTTATCACGGTGCTGAGTAGTTGTTCTGGAGATCCTTCAGGTATGGAAATAGTCATGCTGTGATCTGCACTTATGATCCAAACATCAACAGGCCAAGCCGCTGGTATTGCTGTAGGCCATTTGGATGCAACACTACAGCACAATTTTCAGGGCTGAATGTTATATCAACAATATAATTCACCAATTTCGGTCATTAGTCAGAGAGTGGAATATGGCCTTATAGTGAGGGCTTGTGTGCGAATTCCTTTCCTGTGCTACCCACAATATGTAGTATCTGTATTTTAATATTAATAAGAGAAATGAGATCTGGATGACTACCAACTTGCTAGTCATCCGTCTTTTTCTCAAAAAATAAAAAGTAAGGTGCATCCAAATTTTTTTAATGCACCTTGTAACCGCTCACATAATGTGGCCCCCACCTCATAATTATCACATTTTGATTTATATGAATCCCCATATGAGAAGACACTTTTTTTTTTTTGAGGAGAAGAAGGATGACACACCAAAGTTGTGGTTGTCATCCAGGTATATATATATATCTATGAAGTGGATGTCATGTACAAAAAGAAGCTCTCAAGAACAGAGCGGCAAAAAAAAGAGAGATGTACAATGCCTACCCAAAACCCCACTCTCGAAGAAGAAACGAGATATGGTGTACAATGCTCTCAACCTAACATCGCTCCCCACAAAAAATGATCCGGTTACGCTTGAGCCATAAAGCCCAGGAACCGGCCAGAAAGGTCGCCAGGGCCACGCGCTCGCCCTGCTTTATGTGAGTGAGAGCACCTTACTTAATCTTTCTCTTTCTTTTTATGTATGTCACACACACATGTATGCATGAATGCATGCATGCATCGTGCATGTGTGTGTGTGTGGGCATGCATGTATGTTAACACAAGTTTTTCTTTTGAGAAGAAACAAAAGTTAATTTAGTAATACATATTAGAGAAACAAATTATTCATGTGATCAGTGTTTTAGGGAACTAATTTTGAGAACTCCTTTTCCACTGAACTAAATCATTCCAACAGTTGAAATTTTCTTCACGTATTAGATTGTATGTTTTTAATATTCACTATGGATACTTCTATCCATTTTTGTTTCTCTCTAAAGAATAAGATTCTCTTTTGGCATTGGAGGTAAATTTGCTTTTTTATGCTTATGCAGGTGGATTTATCACCATTATTGTGCCATGTTGATGGCACTTATCAGTCTCACATGGGAAATAAAGGGGCAACCTGATTGTGCTTATAAGCAGGTATACATATTTATATGACTCTCAAATGATCTCGAGAGACATTTTAAAAGTAACTTGTTTATTTTTTTTTTGCAGAGGGGGGTGCAATTGTTTCTTGCATGGGCTATGATGCAAGGTGTTTCCATGCTTCTACAAAATAGATATCAACGTCAAAGGCTATACACACGTATTGCTTTGGGGAAGGTGGGCTTGACATTCAAACATGAATTTTTACATCCTTCTGGTACAAATTGAGCTTCAAATATCCTGATATTGTCCTTGAGATGCTCCTAAGAAACCAAATAAAGCAATATGTTTCAGTATTTTTTTTCAGATATGACAGATTCTGAAAGCGGACCCACTTACCCTAATTCCATGCATGTTCACATCACAGAGTGATAAAGTTCACAACTTTCTCCTCCTGGCTGCTTGGACATTCAGTGGGTAGTAGATATTACTCGTCAAACATGGGGTTAACAGAGTTAATTGCATCATAGTCTCTCAAACGAAGAAATCACATCATTGTCGAACTTTTGGGTGTAAGATGCTACAAATTGCAATATAGGCCCAACTCACTTGGTTAGACGGCGGATTTATCTTGGATGCATTTGAGTATGAATGCATATACCTCAGATTATCACTTTATTTAGTTCCTTTTTAGAGAGTTGATGAACACAATGGGAAGTTTTATGATTGCGGCATGGAAACCTATGTTGTATAGCCCTTCTATTGTGAATTAACCTTTCTGTGTAATTCTTCCCTTGGTTGGCATAATGTGACTGTTTTGTCATTATCACATTGGCAGGCTAAAAGAATGGATGTTGTATGGGGTGAAACTGCTGGTGTAGAAGGACAATTGTCGCTTTTATACCCCGTGCTGTTCATCTTACAGGTACCAAAGTGAAACAAAGATGGTTGCACTGACTAGATTCCATCTTAATTAGTTTGTCAAACACCTACTTTCTCCAGATATGTTTGCATTCAAAAATGAAGTTCTGATAGTCTAAAGTATGTTGAAATATTGATCAATTGTTCATTTGAAAATTGGCATCAAGCAAGAGGATCTAAAGTCTGTCTTTATTATGTACTGGTGTCAGGGTTTCGAAGCATATGTTGGAATGCTATTGCTTCGCACAGCCTGGGGAGGAGTTATTTGTGAATGGCAGGCAAGATATCTCCTCTTGTGCTCGAGTAGAGTCTGCTGTGTTTCTGTCATCCTTTGAAGCAATCAAAGATTAGGCAGATTGAACATTCTAGTCCTAAATTCCAAGTGATCTCTTGTACTGTTGCAGGTCATTGTTAGTGGAATTCTGCTTGTGGTGATGGCAGTTGGTAACTTCGCAAACACCGTGCAGACTCTCATGGCGAAGTCCAGGATCAAGGCAAAGATAAAAAGGTCTAAGAGCAAGCAGGAGTTTGATCAATGTACATCTCCCACTCATTCCGATGCGTCGAAATCATCTTAATCTAGAAGACTTGCTGCGTTTCATACAAAAGTACGTTTAGAAGATGGTCTTGTTTACTACTAAATGATACTGTCATCCTGTCAAAAAGCATTATTTATTTGATATGAAGTCCCCTTTTGCATCTGCTGATTGAGTGTTTTCTTTTCCCTTTGCGAAGACCTTCTGCGGGTAATAAAAAAGGTCGTGTTGGAAAATCTTTCCCTTTTTCTCCTTATGTGATTGTCATCTTTTAATTTGCACTTGACCTAAACTAGTGTATAAAAAAGAATATCATCATTTTTGGAAAGGAATTGTTCAATGTTCTGTGTAGTGTGTACTAGTCGGGTCGCCACTGAATTTGAACCAAATTTCTAATAAATAATATTTTATAAGATTTTAATGCGTATGAAGTATTTAATATCTTTACAAAATATAAAAAAAATAACTGACAACAGTCGATATTAGTATTATTATTCAAAATGATAATTTAACAAAAGCCACTCTCAAGTTGATAAATAAAAATATTCATCTTATAATAACATTCATTTGTTAACTCCGTCTATATTTTATAGTCGGTCCCAAGTCCGGATAAAGGAGGAGGGTTGTGTTAGACTCCGACAGTCAGTGTAAAATTCTGTCGAATCTTATGAACATGGATCAACGAAGCGTCGTATGATCCATGTAGTCGACTCCACATAGTGGGATATGATTTGTTGGTGTTATTGTAATAACATTCATTTGTTACTATGTTACCTTACATGTTATTTTTGCCTAACCCTTAACTTTAGTTTGTAATTTCAATTTTTCTTCCTGATACCTCATTTCCATTCTTTCATTTCCACCCTTTTCTTAGAGGTGGCACTGCGTGAGGCAATATTCCAATCCCTCCCGTTTCCTCGGATTCGAATTTCATCCCATTCTTCAGCAAAACATCGATTCTAGTTCCGGTGGGTCCTGCAGAAAGTTACAGTTCAATGCTCAAGTTCTCACCGAAAAGTTCCAAACTTCACTTTTTTTCATTTCAATGTCCTGATGGGTTCCACTTATTTCTCATTCTACTTAACAGCTACTTAATACCACCTTTTCATAACAAAAAGTAACATTATTTAAAATTAATTTAAATTCTTTTTTATTATTATTTAAAAACTTTTTCATTTCAACTTTTTATTATTATATATAATCTAATCTATAATATATTAATATATTATTGACATATTCTATATTATATTAATATATTTATTTAAATTAAGTTATTATTTAAATAATTATACATATTAGTTGTTTATATTAAATATTATTAATTATTGTTTATTGTTATATTATTTGTTAAACTATTTTAACATTATCTTAAATAATAAGAAATTATAATATTGTATATATATATATATAAGATTTACTATATTATAAAAATAAATTTATTTATCTAATTCTTACTTTTTATCCAAACACGTACAAAAATTTATCTTTCAAATCAATTTTTTAATTTTCCATTGTTAAAATTTTCATCCAAAATACTAAATCTAAACTTTTCTATCTGATCGATTAGTTCTCGAGAACTAATCAAAACTAAGTTTTTATATCCAAACACACCCCTAATATTTATAGAAATTAATAAAATAATCTCTTTAAAACATTATTTTTAAGAAGTAAATATATGCATTAATGCATTCAACTATAATTTAAATAGAAATAATGCAACATAATATTTCATTATATAATATTTAGAGTCACTTAAAATAGCTTTAAAATAAAATAATAAATAATAAACAATTTTATATCAATTTTGGTGATAATTTCGGGAGATAGTTTATATCAATAGTAAGAGAATAAAGTTTTCGCCAAGATCGAAAATTTCCCACGAGGATCCCCACTTCTTGGAGCTTTTTTTCCTTCACTGCTATTCCACTTTCCTTCTCTCCAATCCATTCCATTTTGATTTCTTATTTCCTATTTTTATCTTAATTGAGCATTCTTTTAAAAAAGAATTAAAACTCAATTTTGACCTAGTTCATTGGTTCACCGAAATCAATTGGTTTCGACATTAAAAAGAAATTGGTTTCGACATTTAATTTAATCCAATTGGAATTGTTACTGATTTGTGGTTAAACCTTATTATTATTATTATTATTATTATTATTATTATTATTATTATTCAACCAGCTTTGATCTATAAAAGAAAAATTACAAGCCGCAATGGAACATTGTGGTAAGTTAAGAATACATTATAAAATTGATAAATAACTATACTTCTTCTTTTAAGACGCATTTATTCCAAATTGAGTTCACTGATGTACAAATCATTATTACATCCTTATAATATTTTGCGTATATTCATTTTTCTTTATTTGAAATGAAATTGAATTTTGTACAAATCATTTCTTCCTACCCGTTCTATATATCTTTGTTTTAAATCATATATATATATATATGCCAATTTTCTATTCATAAAAAAGAGGAAAATAAGGAATAATGTTTTGTGATAAATATGTCGTAAAGATTATAAAAAATAATTTATTGATATTACCCAATCATGAATGTTGTGATTTATTTTATATTTTATCATGAGATCGCGAGCGCTTATTTAATTGGATACGAATTTTAACCACAAAAAGGGAAAAATTCTTTTTATTTTTCTTTCTTTCTTTTGTGTCAAACACCGATCGGAGCCCTTGCCATCACCGCTCCTCTTCCACCTCTTCATCCCCTCCTCCCTCTCCTTGCCGGCATCCGTCGCCGGAACTCACTGACGGATCGAGATCGCCGGCGGAGCGGCGCCCGCGGATCTGGCCGGCGGTAAGTTTCTCTCTCCGCCATTTTTTTCGTCGTCGCTGCCGTTGTTTACTTCAGATCTGGGACGGCGCTAGTAATCAACTGATTACTACGACGGAGCCCCTTTTTCGCCGCCCCGCTGGATAAGAATGATGCATCCTGAATCTTAATTTGAACTGAAGTCTTTCGGCATCAGATTGAGACGGTCGCTTGAGAATTGTGACGAATGCGTTGTGCGCGTAACAATTCTGATCTGGATCTTAGGGTTTGAGATTGCAAGAATCTTGTTTTCCATTGAATGAATATTGTGTTTTGTTTACTTTGCGTGGCAGGTGGAATCCCTGGTTGTGAGTGACTAGAGTTGGAGGAATTTTGCGTCCATCAACATGCAACCCATGGGCAATGAAAGGCCGCCGAATTTCCCGGGGAGACCTGCCGGCACGCCTTTTCCGCCGCCTCCACAAGCTTCTTCACCGTTCCAATCTCCGCCCCTGGTAGCAGCTGGCGGGGCTCCGATTCCGCCTGCTGCTACTCCATTTTCATCTTTGGGGTCCGTGCCTGGCGGATTCAGGAGTCCTGCAGGTGCTGCTCCTCAGCCTGCCGGCGCAGGAGCGCCTTTTGCCGCCCAACACGCCGGCTATGGATCGCCGATGCAGCCGCCGACCAGGTTCAGTGGACCATCGAGCCCCCCTCCTCCAACTTACCCACAGCCGCATGGCCCACCAAAGTTTCCTCCAGCGGCACAGCCCGTAGCTCCACTACGTGGCCCTCCTCTTGTTGGCCAGCCTTCATCCACTACTGCGTCCTTTCCCCCGTCGCAGCAAGTTCCCGGAATGCCGATGGGTGTTCCACCACAGAGTGTGACTCAGTTGGCCACCACCAGTACTGCACCACCTCAGCTGCAAGAATTACCTTTCTTGCCTACCAGACCACCTGCTCAGCCATATGCGTTTCCACGCAGTAATGTGTCTCCACAGTTTCAGGCTCCTAAAATGACGCCACAGCTGCCTCCACAGACTTTTCCAGTTGCCAATGTTCCTCCAATGCATGTTTCTGGACTTCATCCCCAACAAGGTCTTGTGCCACCACCACCTCCTGTTGGTGCGCCTATGGGTCTTCATTCAAGGGACCAGCTGCGATATCCTAGCACAGGTCCTCCTACAGCAGGTGGGATTCAAAGTCTAGTTGAAGAGTTTCAATCATTATCTATTGGCTCCACCCCTGGGTCTCTTGATCTTGGAATTGACATCAACTCTCTCCCAAGGCCACTAAATGCTGATGAAGATCCCACGAAAATTCTTGAAATGTATCCTATGAATTGTCACCCAAGATTCTTGAGGCTGACTACCCATGCGATACCAAGTTCCCAATCATTGCTTTCTAGGTGGCATTTGCCTCTTGGAGTGGTGGTTCATCCTCTAGCACAATCTCCTGATGGGGTACAAATTTGCATTCTTTCATAAATAAATCATAAGAAATATGCTTACCATGCTTAAGATGAACAAGTAAACATGTTATTATTTATTGTCTTCCAGGAGGAAGTACCAGTTGTCAATTTTGGAACAGCAGGAATAATCCGTTGTCGAAGATGCCGGACATATATCAATCCATATGTTACATTTACAGATGCTGGAAGAAAGTGGCGATGCAACCTTTGTTCTTTACTCAATGATGGTATTTTTGAACTTCTAGCTTTGAAACTTTGTTCTGACCATTTTTCTATTGCATTGATAAAAATACTTCTTTTCCATTTTTCCATTTACTTCGTTCTTGTTGGAGGCTAAATGGTATATATTCTTTTCAGGGTCTGAATGAAACATATTGATTTTGCCTTGAAAGATAAAACAAGTTAGCCTTGAGAGCTATTAGTGCAAAAGTTTTTATACAGTGTATAACTATGATAAAAAGAAACTTCGCGAATCTGGTAGTCACTATATATATGAACACCTGACTTAACTTAAAAAGGAACAAGATATTTGCAAGGTTATTATACTTGTGAGGTTCAACTCTAACATTTATGATGTTGCCTTACCTTCAAGTTCTATCATATCACTTGGAAAAAAACTGATATCTCTAACTATTCTCTCTTCCCTCCCAAAAAAACTCTTAATTACCATGGGCATGCTTAAGGCGCATCTAAGAAGAACATGCCTAAGGGGTACAACTGCAATTTAACTGGCTGCTGTCATCCCTTTTGATTTTATGAACTTCATTTTTTTTTTCTGAAAGAACTTGGCAACTTCATATTAGTGACCTTGATATTAGTTGGATACGTATGTACTGGCATGCTTAATAATCTTGAGGGACTTTTAAGTATCAGATTAGTACAAGAATGAGTACAGGTTTTAGATTATTTCTTTGCTCATACTAGGGTGATAGTTGTAGGACTCTAGAAGACATGATAGTTTCAGGCTAATGATTTTGTGGAGAAGGTTTTCTGACACACATTAGATTTCTGAAAGTAGAATATGAAGAAATTTTGTGCTATACCAGGCAAAAGATAGTTAATTCTTAAGTCCCTTTGTTTGGTCCATCATTATTGTAAGGGTTTCAACACAAATCAAGAACTTTTTATCATAAATGCACATAAGAAAGTAGCATCTAGATCAAGAAAACAACCTGACATAATCACTGTTTGTTGTTGTTATGCGGTAGCTCTGAAAACAAACTCTTCTGCAGCAATATCTATTGCTTTTTTTTCTTGGAGGACATGCAGCAATTTCGATGATGTTTGCCACAGAAAGTAGATCATTCACCGAGTTAAATTATGTGCTTAACAAAAACATAATGGAGCAATTGAATTAGAGTTCACACCCTATGATCGAGTATGCCAGTTCTTTTTAAATAAGATTGCGATACTTCTTTTCTCAAAAAAACAAAAAAAAGGTTGCTATACTTCATGGAACAATGGAAAAATAAAAAGTTTCACAGGTGATTGAACTGCTTTATATCCTCTCTTAGGTGTTTGTATAGACGCTGTCAGTCCAATTGGGTAGTTATTAAACAGTAGCTGTCCAAGGTAGGTTGTTCCTATAACCATCATACCAATTTGACTTTCAATAGATTTATAAACTGAACATAGGTTTTAATTCAGCAAATTGGAATGGTCTTTCAGCCTACATAAATGGCTAAACCTCTTCTTCCCCAAAAAAGATGAATTAAACCTCTTTCGTGTGCATGGCCAGTTGTCATAGCCACTTAGGTGACAAATGCATTGTTAGTCATCAATTTTCTGAAAAGAAAGGCACTTCGATGCAACATAGATGAGGCGGTTCTGGTGTTTCTTGCATCCCTATAGGTAATAAGTGATTAAGATGTAAAAAAAGGTGGATCCAGCTGATTCATTAATAGCCTACTGATAGACCATATCTAGGTGCAGAGCTAATAAAGCATGGGTGGTGAAATAGTTGCATATCCACCATGGATCAAGTTTGGTGACAAGCAGAATCTGCAGAGATGTGCTTGAAACTTGGCATTGTGGTTTGTGCTATTTTGCTATGATTCTTATATACAATAATCTTGAAGATCATAGGCCTTGGTCAGCTGAAACTGTTATCAAACACCGTTTCACAATAGGTGGTGCATAGAGAATGGTTCGAAGATTCAGTTTTTACTCACATCTGGAGAATTCCAGAGATTGTATCATCAACCTGCCATGGATGTCCTGAGGAAAACCTTCCATGGATGTGGGCAAGAGTGGTAGCTGACATATAGTTTCTTACTTGGATCACAAAGCCACTGTTTCTTCTTTTTTTTTTTTGTTTCTTTAGTGCATCAGACACCAATAAATTTCCGTATGATAAAGTGTTAGAATTATAATGCATAGAGCTACTATTATGTTTTCATACAACTACTTGATAAATACTAATGGAATATTGATTGCTGGTTCTCATCTGCATTAGTGACATGCCATTAAAATCGTTTTCAACCTCTTTTTTACACATGAATTGCTTAATTTGAACATCCTTGAGAATCGATGACCTACGGAAAACTCCGTCAAAAAAAGATTTGTGGAAGTTAGTGGGTACAAAAGATTGTAATTTCTATTTGACACCTAGTCAACCCAGTGTGAAATGTTTAATTTCCAACTAGAATCAATGTACTAAAGAAGGCCTTATTTTCTCATCAAATAAAAGTGTACGTCCATATCCCAATATAAGTGGTCCCTTGTTTGTTCATTTCCAAATTTTCTTCATAAATTGAACTGGTAAATTTGTATTTGCTCATGCAGTTCCTGGGGAATATTATTGTGCTCTGGATGCTAGTGGTAGAAGATGTGATGTGGACCAGAGACCTGAGCTTTGCAAAGGAAGTGTAGAATTTGTCGCTCCAACAGAGTACATGGTGCGACCGCCCATGCCACCGGCATACTTTTTCCTTATTGATGTTTCAGTATCTGCAGCACGATCTGGTTTGCTTGAGGTAACTAAAAATCCACAAACACCTTTACTGTTGCATCAGTGCATAATGGACCCATATATTTCTATCATTGGAGTTTTTCCTTCTTTTCTAGCTGTCATGAGAACTTCTCAGTAGATGCTATTGTCTTGTATGCTTTGCAGGTTATTGGTAAGACCGTAAAGTCTTGCCTTGATGACTTACCTGGCTTTCCACGGACACAGATTGGATTCATAACTTATGACAGTACTGTACATTTTCATAATTTGAAGGCAAGTGCTATATCCTCCAAATGGGTTACGTACTTGATGCAACAAATCACTCAAAGATATATCATTTAGTTATGGTTTTTATTGGATCATGCTGGTAATAAGGACCTGAAATAATGGCTTCTCACTGGTTTTTATATCCATCTTTGTGTTTGTTACTTGACTCCTGATCACATCCTTGTTGATAATGCATGTTTGTCACCGTAAGGACCGTCACAAAAGAATGAGTGCTCACTTCTTTGAAACCAGCCAAACATGTTTTGTTTCGCAAGATCATCAGTTTTGCTTTCGGCTAACGTGATTCTTTTCTCTTGTTCCAGTCTTCATTGACACAACCACAAATGCTGGTGGTTTCAGATCTCGATGATGTATTTTTGCCACTGCCTGATGATCTTCTTGTCAACTTGTCTGATTCTAGACATTTAGTGGATTCTTTTCTAGATAGCCTACCAAACATGTTCCAGCTCACGGCAAATCAAGAATCTGCCTTTGGTCCTGCTCTTAAAGCAGCATTTATGGTTATGGTAAGACGGACGCCCTGCGACAAAGAATTAATTTAATTTAATATTGTTAGTTCATTGATTAACATTTTTTGGCAGAGCAAAATTGGAGGAAAGCTGCTCGTCTTCCAAAGTACATTGCCATCTCTTGGTGTTGGCCGCCTAAGACTTCGCGGAGAAGATCTTCGAGTATATGGAACAGATAAAGAACATACCTTGAGGATACCTGAGGACCCATTTTATAAGCTGATGGCTGCAGAGTTGACGAAGAACCAGATTGCAGTTGACATTTATGGCTTCAGCGAGAAGTATTCTGATATAGCTTCTTTAGGTGACATTTATAGTTTCTCCATTTGATGATTAAATTTAAATTTGGAATTGTAGTGTTTATTTTAACTCGTTCCATTTGTGTCTCAGGAACTCTTGCCAAGTATACTGGTGGCCAGGTGTATCACTATCCATCTTTTCAAGCACCCGTTCACCATGAGAAACTAAGCTATGAGTTGTCCAGAGACCTTAAAAGGGAGACCACTTGGGAAGCTGTTATGCGCATTAGATGTGGAAAAGGTAACTAGTGGATGCTAATTCTTCTATGCGTTAAGTTCTCCAAACCTGCAGTTAATTGTAACATGAACTTTCTATTTCAGGAGTGCGCTTTACAACTTATCATGGCCACTTTATGCTGAGGTCCACGGATTTGTTGGCTCTTCCTGCTGTGGATTGTGATAAAGCCTTTGCTTTACAGTTATCTTTGGAAGAAACATTGATGACAACTCAGACTGTGTATTTCCAAGTCGCCCTGCTGTATCCTTTTATTGCTTAACTTGAATTATTTCTTTCATGATGAACATCTATTTTATATGTTTTTTTTATTGCTCTTGAATAATTTAACCTTTTTTACACAATGGACTTTGTGTGTGGTGAAGCAATAAATTTAAATCTCATAGATGCTAATTCTCCTATGCTAACACTACCTCTGTGCTATTAATTCCATGTATGATTATGGACCTCCTAGTGGAAAATCCTTCCATTTTGCACCTGTCCTCCTGCGGGGGATGCGGATGAAAAAAAAAAGAGGCAATCCTGTCAAGTGTCAATTAACTCGCTTCATATTTCTCTCTAAAAAAAACTCGCTTCATATTGGGTCAGTCAATAAAGGACACCAACTTTGAGAGGTCATCTGTTCTATAGACCTGAAGGCATTTGTAACCTCTGCACGAAACTCACCATGTGAGTTTTCATATAACTCTAGCTAACTCTAGTTTCTTTTGGTCATGTTTGATTTTACTCCAAGAGGAGTCCTCAAGTAAATCCTTAACAAACAAAAGACATACTTCATCTTCTGGTGAGAGACGCATAAGAGTCCATACAGCAGCTGCACCAGTAGTAGCTGATCTTGGGGAAATGTACCGTCAAGCAGATACTGGAGCAATCATTGGTTTACTGAGTAGGACTGGTAAGCATATAACATGTCATATTCATACATATACTATATGTTTTTTGTTAATCAGCATTTATGTTTCTTATTTTTCCAACTCTCTGCAGCTATCGAGAACACACTGTCTCAAAAGCTGGAAGAAGCTCGTCAGTCACTGCTGTTAAAGCTGGTGAAAAGCCTTAAAGAATACCGTAACCTTTATGTTGTACAACATCGGTTGGTTGGGAGGTTGATATTTCCCGAGTCACTAAGATTCTTGCCATTATACATGTTGGCTCTTTGCAAATCCATAGCCCTTCGAGGAGGTTATGCTGATGCGCCACTAGATGAACGATGTGCAGCAGGCTATAATATGATGATATTACCTATAAGCAAGATGCTCAAACTTCTCTATCCCAGCTTGTATAGGATAGATGAGAACCTCCTTAAGGTATGCTCCTCTTTGTTTGACTTTTAGTATATTTTAGGATGATCTGGACGCAGTTTCCTAAACGTGAAGTTGCAGCTTCTTGTTGAATGCAAGTCTGTGTAACTGATGTGATTTGTCATTTCTCATTAGGAGCACATCACCATAATATTTGCAGATGTATGAATAACCTGAATTTTCTGCTCAAGAATTTATCAAGAGTATCATGTCTGAAAACTTCAAAAGTTAATTGCAAGTGATGCTTCTCATTTTTGCAGGGCTCGCATGATACTGATAAACCATTGGATCAATTAGCACTCACAACCCAAAGCCTAGATCCTAAAGGCATTTATGTCTTTGATGATGGATTCAGTTTCATTATATGGTTTGGTAGGATGGTTTCATCTGATTTAATCAGCAATATACTTGGAATTGACCTTCCCACCTTCCCTGATCTTTCAAGAGTGAGTTTCTTCTTTTATATTTAGACCATATTATCCTATGCCTACGTATGCTTTGTTTCATATTTTTACAGAACCATACTGCAAAATTATTTGGACTTTGTTAGAACTACTGGTCAATTTAATAACTTTAACATTATTAAATGGACTTGTTATACAGCCTTCTAAGTTTTTTACCCTGGGTGAACAACTTTCCTTTCATAAAGCAGTATGATAGATAATATGGTATATTTATATCCCCTAAAGAATTTATATTTATATCCTTGTGGCTTAAAGCCTTCCAAAAGTGATAAATACTGTTTCACACCCACAAATACAAATAAACAGGATGACTAGTTTCACGTGTCAGATATTTGTGAAATGTTCTAGCTTGTGTCAGATATAGCTCTTTCGCATATGTTTAACATGTATGATTCATTTCATATATATGGTTAATTATGCCCCATATATACTGCAACATGTTAATGACCTGCATGAAAGATGTTCTAGTAACGTGTTTCGATGACTATTCAATTATTGTTTAAAATCATTATCCTTTTTTTATTGTCTTATTAAAAACTCCACCTATGTTTTATAGCCTGTCCCAAGTCCGGATAAAGGAGGAGGGTTGTGTTAGGCTCCGACAGCCAGAGTAAAACTCTGTCGAATCGCATGAACATGGATCAACGAATAGCGTCGTATGATCCATGTAGCCGACCCCACCTAGTGGGGTAAGGCTTTGTTGTTGTTGTTGTTGTATTGTCTTAACAAAATATTTGATTGGTTCATTTACTATCCCCTGATATAAGTTGGCTGTTCATGTTGTAGCAAATTGGTTTGCTTTCCTTAACCAAAGGCGACTCGAGAACTTGCTTCTTACTAAGTTTTGTGGGTGAGACAGCTTGGGGAATTTTTTGTGTTCTGATATACTTATGTTGAGTTGCAGGCTATTCTATGCGAACGAGAGAATGGTGAATCGAAGAAGTTGATGATGCTATTGAGAAAACTAAGAGAAGAGGAACCGTCCTCCTATCAATTATGCCGTCTAATAAAGCAAGGTGAACAGCCTAGAGAAGGTGCATTGCTTCTTTCCAACCTCGTCGAGGATCAAACTTTTGGAACTAGTGGATATGCCGAATGGATTCTCCAGATCTATCGTCAATCGCAAAGCTAGGAGTGACAATAATATCAATGTTTAAGTGGGTATTGGCGTCATTGTATTTAGCTACTCAACTTTCACTTCTCTGAATTCTTAGATTTCATATTGTGGTGACCTAGTTTAAGTTTTTAGCATAGGAGAATAGTTTAAGGGTGGATTGATCTAGTCACATTTTTCCCGAGTTTTTTTGTATTCGCTGGTCTTTATTTCGTCTTCCCCCGTATGACGGAAACATTGTACCACAATAAGGTCTTCAAGGTGGCGGTTTAGATTTTTTTTATTTGTTAAAAGTTACAATATTATACAAAGGCAACAATCTGGTGTTTATGTGGCTTATTGAACTATGCAATATGTACCATTCATTTCTGCCTTGTGATTCTTCTGTTTTTTTCTCTTGATGGATACTGGAAAGTGAAGTATTATGGGTGGGTCTCTGTTATAAGAAAAAAGGTAAATAATTATTTAAGAAATTTGGAAATAAGGTTCAATATGCATGTCTTAAACTCTTTGATCTTTCGTCTCCTTCATATCCTTTCCCGCTCTTGCTTTTCAATTTTTTAAGAAGAGCTAGTCTTAATCCGTGTTATTACTGTGTCATGCACGTTTAGTGATATTAGAAATTTTAAGAAGTTTAAAATATGTGATGCATTGTCTACTAAGACCTAGTTGCTCTTAGTTTCGGCAACTGGAAAATGAGACGATGATATTTGTCTCACGTGTGATAATATAACTATAAAAGATAATTATATTTATTATATATAAAAGTCAATAATATTCAAAAGTCTGTATAAAGTTTTAAAATAATTAATAAAAGTAATATTGGTGTTTTGAATTAATTTTTTTAGGTCACGTGATTCTCTAAATCACAACTAAATAATTATTGAAAAAAATAGAGAAAAATGTGTGGGGGAAAAGAATAGACGGTTCGCAAATTGCAGACGAGAATGGAGGTGATGGGAAGAGGTCCAAAAAGGAAGAAAAGATTTTGTGAAAATACAAGAGGTCGGCGCTCGCACGCTAAAACTTGTCCACGAGCTCTGCTGCCACGCTCGACCACACGAGCTGAGCTGAGCTGAGGCCCGTGCACGACTTCACACCATATTCCTGGACAAGTACAGGACTCCGGCGAGCCTTCTGATGGCTTCCCGGCGTTGACTTCAACATCACCCTCCTCCCTCCGGTTAAGGTGCAAGGACTTATAGCAGGCAAGAATCTCAAGGTCGTTCATACAGTTTCCTGTATCAGAAAAACTTGCATAAAATATATCTTAACTTGGAACTATAAGAGAAATTGAAGACATCGAGACCACACTTAAAAAAAAAATCATGTCGTTTGCTCATCATCTTTCTTTTCGATTTATTTAGGAGGAAAAAATGGGAAACCTGCGGAGCAGGCAATTTGCACTTTCATTGAGAACTAGCCGAAATATTGACACAGGCGGGAACCGATAAATGTTTGCCTCAAAAAAAGAAACATGCATCTTCGTTTAGGTGCAGAAAACATCAAACTGCACATTCCAAATTATTTTAAATAAATGGAAACTTTATCATGAAGCGGACTCCTTTGCAATCTTCTCTGCCTTTGCGATAACTTCTTCGATACCTCCCACCATGTAGAATGACTGCTCTGGAAGATCATCATACTTCCCATCCAAAACACCCTGCAAAATCGAATTATAGCATTTAGATATCTGTAATATCAGAGATGAAAAAAAAGAAGTCTTCCTTGGGATGGGGAGTAACCACTCCCAGCAAAAATTAGCAAAAAGCTAATTTTATGAAATAGAGGGCATTGTAGAGATGCAAGCAACCTGATTGAGTACTCAAAGACATGGAAAGTTATCAAATGCAGAAGACTAATAAACTCTAAATCCTGCAACAGTTAGCAAAAAGCTACTAAACTAAACTCAGACTAGAAAAAACAACTGCAGTCTGCAAGACAAAAGAAGAAACCAGATCAGAAAGACAGATGCAAGCATGGAGAGAACTCTTGAGAAAACAGATAAATTTATGAAACACACAATAGCATTCTTCACTGAATAGAAATGATTTTTTAGTATGATGGGACAAATTTCACTACCAACATAACAAAGGCAAAGTACCTAAAATGCCTTGCAATATATCTTTTTCCAAAAAAATGCAATACGATCAATACTTGTGGTCTAACTTCAAACCTGGTAGCTATGTCATAAATACAAATCATAATCAAGAACACTCTAGCATAAAATATAGGTAATTCCCAAGTGGCTAAAAACTATATGCAAGATCAAGAAAAAACTTTTTAATAAAGTTTTCCATGTAGGTTTACTGGCAAACATAAATGATATCCTTACCTGGAAACTGTTAATGCTCTCCTTAAGCTCCACATACTTTCCAGGAGCCCCAGTGAATACTTCAGCTACATGGAAAGGTTGGCTCAAGAACCGCTGGATCTTACGAGCACGGGCAACAGTCAATTTGTCATCTTCACTGAGTTCATCCATTCCCAAAATAGCAATGATATCTTGAAGATTCTTATAGTTCTGAAGAACCTTTTGGACACCACGAGCAGTGTTGTAGTGGTCCTCTCCCAATACATGAGGAGAAAGCATTCTTGATGTTGAATCAAGGGGATCAACAGCAGGATATATTCCAAGTTCAGAAATCTAGATAGCAGAATATTCATGTCAGCAAACTAAAAAATGGCAAGGAAAGGAAGCAATCATGCAGTAAGGAATGCACGTAGGTACCTGTCGTGACAACACAGTTGTAGCATCAAGATGGGCAAAAGTAGTTGCAGGTGCAGGATCCGTCAAATCATCAGCAGGGACGTAAATAGCCTGGACAGAGGTAATAGATCCCTTCTTTGTTGTTGTGATACGCTCTTGAAGTCCTCCAAGGTCAGTGGCCAATGTTGGTTGATAACCAACAGCAGATGGGATACGACCGAGCAAAGCAGACACTTCAGAATTTGCCTAAGAAAAACAAAGTTCATAAGCTATCATTGGCACAAGTCATAAAACAAATTATTGACGGAAGAACGAGGTGTGGATGTAAAAGACTGACTTGTGTGAAACGGAAAATATTGTCAATAAACAGAAGCACGTCTTGTCCTTCAGCATCTCTGAAGTGCTCAGCCACTGTCAAACCTGTCAATCCAACACGAGCACGGGCACCAGGAGGCTCGTTCATTTGGCCATAGACAAGAGCACACTTGCTCTCACTCTGGAAAAGATAACAGATTATTATGAGGCACATTTAACAATCACGTGATGTTCCTTGTATTAAATGAAGAACAATGTAGGATAAAAAAAAATCAAACCTGCTTATCTCCGAGCTTGATAACACCACTCTCAATCATCTCCTTGTACAAGTCATTGCCTTCACGAGTTCGCTCCCCAACACCAGCAAAGACAGAAAACCCACCTAGAATATAACCAATTATTATACATATTAGTAACAGGAAATCCTGTAAAAAATTTGCTTATATCTTCTTCGTGTGCTTTGTTATTTTTTTGGGAGGAAAAGGATGACCACCAGAGTTTGTGGTTGTAATCCATGTATAATGTATTTTTTGTTATTAATAGGTCAAGCGGGCTAACAAAAGTACATAGCAATAAGCATATCTTTTTTGAGGACCTTGAGTAACCTTTTGAACTGGCTCATAATGCTATGGATAAGATACAACAAGGAGTTCCGAGAAACACAATTATTTATACAAGTGTAAGGAGTTTTCATAAATGCAGATATGCAAACCTTACTCTGTACCCTGCAACAACAAAACTCAAAGCAAACTATGAGTAGCTTCTGAACCATGTCAAGCTAGATCTTCCTTTTAGCTCTATGTAGCAGGGCCTCAAATGGGACACCCAGGCACTTGGACATTTTTTGGACATTTGAATATTCAAGTAGTAGTATAACCTACAGGTTCCTTTACTAAAATTATCTGTCTAACTTTTTCAGTATTCCTTTCATGAAAAAAATTGAGTCTGACACTCGGACATACATATAAGAGTGGTAGTAGTGATGGAGCAAATTTGAACAACTGAAATTAATCCATCAGAACAGGGTTAACTTATTCACTATGAATTTACATTCTAAAGATATCAATCTAGAACAACAAAAGGGAAAAAAACAGAGAAATGTATAGAAATAATTTCCCTCTTTAAATTAAAATAGTCAATCAAATTTAAGAGTGATAGTAGTGATGGAGCAAATTTGACAATTGAGATTAATTCATCAGACCAGGGTAACTTACTGACTATGAATACTCTAATGCAACATCTAAAGAACCATCAGAACAATAAGACAATAACTAGCAGAACAACAAAAGTGATAATATAAGGAAAACAGTCTTACTTTAATTGGTTAAAATTGGTTAAACATTCTATCACGATAAACTGTCCAGATTTAGTATAAACATATGATTTCGGAAACAAATATCTTTTTAGAGGATTTGTGCCTAATAAACTCACTAACCGTGAGCCTTGGCAACATTATTGATCAGCTCCATAATAAGAACAGTCTTTCCCACGCCAGCACCACCAAATAGTCCAATCTTACCACCTCTCTGGTATGGTGCAAGAAGGTCCACAACCTACAAAACAAGAAAATGGTAAGGAGATCATGCTGCCATTATCATGCACGCAAAAGGTAAGACATTTACAGATGTCTTAGAAACTATTACAGAAAAGATAATTATACTAGACAATATGATACCTTGATACCAGTGACAAGGATTTGCTGTTCTGTTGCTTGTTCAACAAAAGCAGGGGCTTCACGATGAATTGGAAGGAAGTGGTTGGTCTCTGTTAAGATTGAATAGTTGGAGAAAAATAAAGAAATTCAATGATAATTGTCAATAAAAAAAAACTGCCAGATTAGTTGATCCCATACAAAGTAGTCAACCTTAACCTTAAAGACTTACTTATCTCTCCCCTTTCGTCAATGGGCTCTCCAATAACATTGATGATCCTTCCAAGTGTAGCCCTTCCAACAGGCACCTGTGATGCAGTCATTGCACAGTTACCAGTTAAACCAATTCATCAAAGCACAAAAAGTCAAAAACAATGAGGACACAAACTCCATACAGAAACACTATGCCCAAGCATAAAGCCATGTATGCTTGCAGAAAATACATAACAAAATAATAGCATGTACCTCTAAAAAAAATAAAAATAAGAATAAAAAAATAAGTGCATGCCTTCATGAAAGAGTGAACAAGATAACATCACTTTCATTATGAGATATGGACATCCTCAATCTTTGTGTTCAACAGAATCAAGATAACAGCAAAATTGATCTTTCTAGGAAAGCTATCATTTGTTTTGATATGAAAGAGTCACACATACACCCTAACACCCTAGCGCATATTCCTCGACACTCACAACATCATCGAAAAGCTGGAGATTTTCATGACAGTATCTATCTTTCTCAACCCGATGGTCAAGGATTGGAATTCATGTTCAATACTCCAAGTACAAGAAATTATTATGGAACCATGCCGATGATTAAAAAATAGCAAATCACATTCAACGAGGTTTGACTTTTTTTTATCTGATCTCTGTGAGAATTGGCTTAAAATATGCAACACTTGCAAGTAAGTTTATCGAGTAGAGGTTTAAGGATAGCGTGAATGGCTTATAAGATGAATCAGTAAATTCCAACAAAAACACCAAGAGGCTATATTTTGACGCATATCACTTGTAAAGGAGAGGGTGAAAAGCTCACAGTAATGGGGGAACCGGTGTTCAACACCCTCTGGCCGCGGACAAGCCCCTCGGTCCCGTCCATGGCAATGGTCCTCACCATGTTCTCTCCCAGATGCTGGGCCACCTCCAGCACGAGCCTGATAGAGTGATCCAACACCTCCAGCGCCGTCAAGATGGGCGGCAGCCCCTCGTCAAACCTGACATCGACGACGGCTCCAATCACCTGGCAGACCTGACCAACGGCGCCGGCGCCCGTGAACTCGTCGGTGATCTTCCCGGCAGGCCCAGCCTTTGTCGACGGCGGCGTCGAAGGTGCCGGAGCGGCAGAGGCGGCGGACGTTGCGTACTCGACGGCGCGGGTGAGTAAGTAGCCGGCCGGCGATGGGCGCGGGGAGGCGACCGGGGCCCTGGGCCTGGAGAAGGCCGATCTGGTCGCCGGAGAGCGACGAGAGGTGGATCGGAGCAGGGAAGCGAGGACCCGGCGGGACGCCATGTCCGGCGGTCGATTCCTATAACTAGGGTTTTCAGATCGAAGGGGATCGGCGGCTGGAACAAGCAGAAGAAGTGGAAGCGAAGAGGAGGAAGAAGGCGAAGAGGATTTGTTTATTTATTTAAGACGAGCGAGAGAGGTTGGTGTCCTTAAAGAGGCCGAGGCCCGTCAGTAAGCTATTGAGCCTTTTAGTATGGGCTTCAACTTTCGCATTTGAGATTTTGGGCTTATTGATGCGGATTTTATCCAGGACCATGAAAAAAAAAACACATGATAATAATAATCTAATAATACGATCAGCATGAAAAATTAATATATATATATATATAGTTAGAATTAATAATTGATTAATCACTAAAAACATAAAATCACTCATAAATTATAATTATTTTGGTAAAAATAATCTAAAGAAATATATAGAAAACTTCAACAAATAAAACATATTATTGAATGCATTTTAGATTAATCTTGGACTTTTATTTTCGATCAAATCTATCTTGAGCCCCCTAGTGACCCTCGATCAAATTGATAAAGAGATAGATGCAATTTTTTTTAAAAAAAAATATTTTGATTGGGCTGAAAGTGTTAGATGCCACATAGACTTGTTCTCCTGTATTTTTGAGAATTTATTCTTCTCAAAGTGCACAGGGATTAATGAAAAATGATTAATTGTTTGAATTAAATTAAACACAAATATATAATTCGGCAAAAATGATTAATGAAAAAAGACAAGTGCATAACGAAGAGTCTAATAGTCATTTCACTCTCCTTTTTTTCCCCTAATTGTTGGGAGTTCTCCGAACGAAAAAGATTCGCTCCGCAGCCTCAGTCGCATAGCATCTTCACACCGCCGCCAGCTCCATCCGTCGCGGTTCTGGTTAGAATCGAACACGATTCTCCAGGTACACGCCTCCCTCCTCGCTCCCTTCCTCCCTCCCTCAGTCTCTCTCTCGCTCTACAATGGGCGCCGTTCTTTTCTGTGCACACGCCTGTTCTTTTCCTCCCTCCCTCCCTCAATTTGTGAGCAGCAAGCAGGGAGACCTCAGCGGGCAGGGAGCACGGAGCAGCACAGGGCTCCCTGCTTGCGAACAGGGAGGCTGAGCCCAGGTCTCCCTGCCTGGAGACCCTCGCAAGCAGATCAGCGCAGGCCTTTTTGCTTGCACAGGTCTCCCTGCTCGTGAACAGGAGGGAGCAGACTTGTGGAGTTCACAGCCAGCAAGCCTGTTTAATTATGTTTAAGTTAGGATTACATAAGTTATAGTTATTGTTTCACTCCTTTGTCTGTTTAGTTAAGTTTAAGTTAGGTTTTGATTATGTTGTATACTTGTATAGATTGTTACAACTGTGTTACAGATTTAAGTAAAGGAAAAATGGCATTTGTGTTACAACCGTGTTATTTTGATGACTTGGATGTCAAAACTTATTTTACTTTTGGTAATTTGGAATTTGGATATTGGTCCTTTGACATGTTGCTAATTTGAACATTTGACAACTTGATGAAAATTTTGCTTTATTATGAAGAAATTATAATATTATATTTAGGTTCGTGCTAATTAATATATAAATATATTTCTTGTAGATTCGTGTGTGTTCCTTCACGATTTACGTGTTTCCCCCGGTCCCTCTGTGTCCTATCCATTTTACGAGTTTAACAACATTGCTTCCTACTTAACCATGTCTGAATTATTCTTTTGACATTACAGACTGGAACTGGTGTTGAGGAACTCATAGCCTTCGAGATGTCACTGCAGGTATGGAAGTATCTCTCCCTGGTGAATATGGCATGTGTATAAAAAACATTGCATTATGATAGGTACATGCATATATGCGTGTACATTTTATTTCCCTCTCTAAAAAAACAATTTTCATATCAATAAGCTTTCCTTTTGTATGTCATAATTGTTGAAAGTTTTCTGATAGTCTAATAAATGTGAATGAATATAGAAAAGTCTTTTACTGCTTCGTCTAAAAAAAGTCTTTTACTGCTCACATCTTAATATAAAAAAAAGATTGTAGGCTACTCTGGAATCCATTAATATTTTACTCCGGTATAACCGGATTGGTCGAGCTGCCATGTTCGCTGCTTCCACCTCTCTCACCACAACATTTCGCTGCTGTCCTCTCCTCACCTCGAGAACCCCATTTCCGCACTCCCGTTCCATCCACGGGACCACAACAATCTCTCCCATGGCTTCGGCAGTTTCTACCACCACCACCACCACTTCTGTTGAGAAAGATGAGCAGCAACAGCAGAAGGAAATTGTCCAGCCATTACAGGTATGTTTGAAATTGGATGGCATCCTGTTCTCAGCCTAATTATGTGTTTGTTTCTTGGAGCTTATATGGGAAGATTGACCACTGAATCTTAGGTTCTGAGATGGGAAATTTGGTGTATTTGGACCAGGTTCATTGGGGTGGACTTTTCTTGCATGATAAGTTCTGGTTTTGTTTGCCATATGTGTTCAGTCTTCACAGCAATAGTTGACTACTCATTAAGCACGTAGGTTCCCGCACACACTTGTTCAAGATCATGCTTTCAAGGGATTTCATCGGCCAAATATTTAATTGGCTGCTAACATTTCTAGTTTCAGGCATAATGTTTGATGTTTCAGCTGATATTTTTTTCTTTTGAGAGAAAAAAGGATGACAGCCAAAAGTTGTAGTTGTCATCCATATATATATATATATATATATATATATATATATATAGCTGTGAAAAAAAGCATCATGTACAAGTGAAAGCTCTCAAGAAGAGAGGGGCAAAAGAGGGAGGGATGCACAATCACTAATCAAAGCCCCACTCCCGAAGAAGAAAGGAAGCGTGAAATTCAATGCTCTCAATTGTGCCTTGCACCTCACAAAAAATGATCTGGTTACGCTGGCTCAGGTGCCAGACAAAAAAGATGCCAGCAATGCTCTCCACCTCTATCTTTGACTAGCCAGACCATGAAGTGAAAGCCAGAATGACTCAGCTGCTGAAGGTGAAGCTCCCAAGGGGGCCCAAGTGTCCATTTGCATCCAAACCTCCCGGGAAACTGTGCAATCAAAAAAGAGGTGATCAATGTCCTCCTCCGCCTCACCACACATGGGGCAAAAGACATCAGCATGGGGCGCCCACGTCGCCCTATAAACTCTGGTGTGAGGATTTTGCCGCGCTGCAAAAGCCAAACAAATATCTTGACTTTCAAGGACACCCAGGAGCGCCAAATGAGTCTGCCCTGAATGAGTACGAGGATGAAAGGGTTGGAAGAAAACGGAGATAGCTGCGCGCTGAGAAGGCCTCTTGTGATCCACACCCACTCGTCAGACCTGGAAGGGTCAAAAGGGTGCAAGCTGCTGTAGTAACTCCAGGAACTCCGAAAAGCGCTGGTCTGAGAGTGGGGAGCTGAAGAGGGGAGTCCACGAGCCAGAGCCCAGGCCGCTAGGCTCCGACCACGTTTCCGCCACTGTCACATGAGGATGGATGGCCAAGGCCTGAAAATGAGAGAGAGATGCCGCTAGAGGTCCCCCAAGCAGCCACTCCTGCCGCCAGAAGAAGAAAGCCTCCCTAGATCCAAGAGAATGGACCATAAAAGGGCAGACCCGCTGAAGAGTGGCCGTCACACTCCGCCAGAAAAAAGAGGCCCCACAAGGAAGGGAGGGCCTGGACTCTCATGAAAGGTCACGCCCATAGCATGCGAAGAAGACCGTCCTCCTCATGATCCATCCCATCCACCAGGCCAGGAGAGCCCAATTAGTAGCACAGAGATCATGAACGCCAAGGCCGACCCGCGAAGTGGGATCACAAACACTCTGCCAGACCACGAGGTGAGCACCTCGTAGAGACGGCCAAGGCAGGCATCATGTAGTAGACGGGGAGAGCCGAAAGAACATATCAGAGCAAAATAAGCCGGCCCCCATGTGGCAATAATCTTGAACTCCAGCCATGAAGTCTATGCTCTAGGTGCTCCCAGGGTCCAACCCCGAGAACCAATGTGGCGTAGGGGCTCCCACTATCAGCTGATATTTAAAGCCTTAATGACTGGCTTCAAATGGATATTTGAAAGATTTTTTAGAAAATTGGGGTGCTCTAAAGTGAAAGGAAGAAGTGATGATTTTTATGATAACATTTCTATACTATCTTTCCTTTAATACGGGCTCCTATTTTAGAATTGTTCCATCTAGGATTTCAAAGGCTATGCATCTAGCAATAGTGTAAAGAAACATGTTGATTCATGGTTTACAGTAGCTGGATGCTTTTGATGTCTTTCAACATTAACTTTATTGATTGTAAACAGAATCTCATTTCATGAATCTGCCTATATTTTAATTTTGTTCAAATGAACCCCTATCGTAGCGTAATAGCTGCATATCATTAACAAAAGTTATAAAAAATCATACTTCTGTTCAAATCTACCTATATTGTCAAAAATACCCTAGAGACAGATATCAAAAGTCAAATAATCTTAATTTGGTCCCTTCATTGCATATCATTTGTCACATTATCCCCTATCAAAAACAAAAAAGTCACATTATCCTTCGGTATCTTTCTCTCCATTTTCAGATAATGTAGCTTATTATCTAATCGCACTAGAACTTGTTAACAGGTGCCCCAATTTCAGTTCTCATCAATTGATTTTCCATGAGATTTTTTCTTCATTTAGTTTCCTTGCAAAAACCATCAGAATCATGACTTGGCAAGCAAATAAAATATTTTACTAAATAAAATATTTTACTTTTTAACGAAGGATCTAATGGCATCTAATTCATGTCATAACTAGGATATAATATCTAGGTGATTAAAGCGTTTAGATTTGTTTTTTTTTTTCTTCTTTTTTAAACTTTTTTATGAATGCTTGTTTTTTTTGAAACAATTTTTAGGAATGCTTGTTTTTTGTTATTACTCGCAGATGTATCCTTTGAAACTTTATTTCCTTGGGTACTTTACCAAATAGGACATATTAGCATATATGTGATGTATCTCCAGAAAAACATGTATGTAACTTTAAAAAAAAGTGATCTGTTGTTGTCATGGAGAAAAGTTTACAATTTTCTGTCTTTTGCACAGAATTATATGGCTGGCAACTTTTGATCTCGTCTTTAGTGGCATCTCTATGAAGAGTTTGTTCTAATTTTTAGTAAGTAATGGCATTAAATGGATTTAAGAAGATACACAAATTGTAGCTTTTAGTTTACAGATTGTATGTGTCCTAAAATACTGGGGGATTCACAATAAAACAACAACAACAACAAAGCTTTATCCCACTAGGTGGGGTCGGCTACATGGATCATACGACGCTATTCGTTGATTCATGTTCATGCGATTCGACAGGATTTTACGCTGGCTGTCGGGGCCTAACACAACCCTCCTCCTTTATCCGGGCTTGGGACCGGCTATAAAACATAGGCGGAGTTTGGGGGATTCACAATATCACGTGAAAAGACTCCTAAAAAAATATCACATGAAAAGAGAACACTAAGGGGCTGCAAGAGCGTGGGTGGTTATTGGTGCAAGGAATAATGATGCCATCTTTGATATCGAGTAGTGATGTTGTCATTTTGTTTTTCATGGCCTTCTGTTGGCCTTTCTATCAAACTTCTTTTGTAATTCACAATATTATTAATGGAACTTCTGGATGACTACCTTCTTGCTAGTCGTCCTTTCTCGTTTAAAAAAAAAATTAACACAATTATTTCTGCGGATACATCTATTGAGGGGCAAATGAATCAGTAGGAAAGGTTAGTCATCTGTGTATGCATATAAAAATCCAAAAGATGTACATGTGTGACCAGGAAGCAAAAGAATAAAGTCTAGGGACAAACTGACATTTCACTATCTTCTGTGGATACATGAATTAGCCACTATGAAGCAAACTAACATTCTGGTTTTCCTGCAGATTGCTAAGAGACTGGAGAAGTTTAAGACCACAATCTTCACTCAAATGAGCATGCTGGCTATTAAGCATGGAGCAATAAATCTTGGGCAGGGTTTCCCAAACTTTGATGGCCCTGAGTTTGTCAAGGAAGCTGCTATTCAAGCCATACGGGATGGGAAGAACCAATATGCAAGGGGTTATGGTGTTCCTGATCTTAATTCTGCAATTTCTTCCAGATTCAAGAAAGATACAGGTCTAGCGGTGGATCCTGAGAGAGAAGTCACTGTTACGTCCGGGTGCACTGAAGCAATAGCTGCAACAATATTAGGCTTGATAAATCCTGGTGATGAAGTGATCCTCTTTGCCCCATTTTATGACTCATATGAAGCCACTCTATCAATGGCCGGTGCTAAAATAAAGGCCATCACGCTCAAGCCTCCAAATTTTGCTGTTCCAATTGATGAACTTAAATCTGCAGTTTCAAAGAACACCCGTGCTATTATGATAAACACCCCACATAATCCTACTGGGAAAATGTTTACCAGAGAGGAGCTCGAACTGATTGCTTCTCTCTGCATTGAAAATGATGTGTTGGTATTTGCAGATGAGGTTTATGACAAGCTGGCATTTGAAGCTGAACATATTTCAATTGCTTCTCTACCTGGGATGTACGAGAGGACTGTGACTATGAATTCTCTTGGAAAGACATTTTCTTTGACTGGATGGAAAATTGGATGGGCCATAGCTCCAGTGCATTTAACATGGGGTGTGAGACAAGCTCATTCATTCCTCACTTTTGCCACTTCAACACCAATGCAATCGGCAGCTGCAGCAGCTCTAAATGCACCAGATACATATTATGAGGAACTGCGAAGGGATTACATGGCGAAGAAAGATATACTTGTTGATGGACTGGAAGCTGCAGGTTTCATTGTGTACCCATCAAGTGGAACCTACTTTGTAATGGTGGATCACACTCCTTTCGGATGCGAAAACGATGTGGCCTTCTGCGAATACTTGATTAGGGAAGTTGGCGTGGTTGCAATCCCAACCAGTGTGTTCTATCTTAACCCAGAGGAAGGAAAAAATTTAGTGAGGTTCACATTCTGCAAGGATGAAGCAACTCTCAGATCTGCTGTTGAGAGGATGAAGGAAAGGCTGGGGAAGAAATGAAATGATGTTAGAATTGTTTGATCTCTAATAAGATAAATGCATTTTAGTTAAAGAGTTTGAGCTTCTAATTGCTCATCGTGCTGAGATTAGTATCGTTCTCTCAAGCATGGTTGTTGGATTTTGAGTGTTACAATAATTGAATCCTGTGCTAAGAATTCTCCATCATTATTTCCTATTGCTTCATGTGAATACTACAATTCCCAGTGCCCTCTGATATTTTTATTTCTCATTGTTTGCGTATTAGAAGATTATAGATTCATCGTAAACTGTTAAGGAGATGTTATTATTTATGTTTTGTGGTTAATCTATCTTGTTCAAGTGATATGGACCGGTCATCGTTTTGATCAGAAACCACTCTTTGATTAAATCTCTTTTAATTTGTTCTTATTTATTTCATTATCGATAGAAGTGCATTACATATGGAAGGGTTTAGGGTTCATGGAAAAAATTATAATAGTGAGTGTTATATGCAAAAACATGAAACAAATTGAAAATTTTGACAATGCGACTGCATCTAGGCATACAAATTGAAAAAGACAAAATGTGTCATAATGCTCTTTATCGTAAGTGTTAAGAAAATAATTTGGGAGAAAAAATGTCTCAATCGTATTTATATGAAGCTTTATAACCAGTCTGTTACAAGAGAATGACGATACAAACAATTCGATATATACAACTAACGAAATTAATTGTCAACACTCCTTCGCAAATTAGGCTTGGTAAACAAATGACATGTCTAGTTTGGAGAACAAATAACTATGTTATTTCGCACCTAGAGCCTTAGTAAAAATATCAACCAACTCCTCCGCAGTATTGACATGATATGGCTTAAGTAAACGAGCTAATATCAGCTCTCTAACGAAATAACAGCCTACATCAATGTGTTTATCAGCTCTCTAACGAAATAACAACCTACATCAATGTGTTTAGTTCCTTCGTGAAAGACAGGGTTGTTTGCAATATGAATCGCTGCTTTATTATCACATCCAATGAGAATCGATTTAGGAATCTGAACTCCCAACTTTGTAAATAGCTGATCAAGCCATATGATTTCTGCAGACAAACTTGACATACTCAGGTATTCAGACTCAGCAGAAGACTTGGAAACTATTTCTTGTTTTTTGAATTTTCAAGACACTAAAGCATCACCAAACTTAACACAAAATCCGGTAGGTCTAGTAAGTATACAAGCTGCCCAATCCGCGTCACAATTCGAGAGGCAGCTTCCATATGAGAATGCTTGGGAGAATGCATGAACTGACTTAAATATTGGACTACAAATGATGTGTTCGGGCATGTGATTGTTAGATAAATCAATCTATCAAGAAGCCTCTAATATGTTCCTTGATCAGTAAGAGTTTCATCTGGATTATCCAATGGAAAAAGTATCATATTCTATTATCGTAAGCTTCAAATTCTGGTCTAAGGGTGCACAAATACCTTTGCTGCAGAAATCCCTGAATCAGCAATAAGATTAAGAGCATACTTTCTTTGATTAAGTATAATACCTTTGTCTGAACGCATAACCAAAAAACCTCGAAAGAATTTGGGTTCTCCAAGCTTCTTGAATTAATCTAGAATGATTACCAGTCAGAATGATATCTTCTACATATACAAGAAGTACCACTATATTATTTCCTGATTTCTTAGTAAACATATAATAGTCTAAGCGACTTTGCTCAAAACCAGACAATTAAGTGAGAGTTTGAGTAAGTTTAAGGTTCCATTGTCGTGAGGTCTATTTAAGTCCATAAAGTAACTTTTGTAGTCTACACACCTTTGTGGAACAGGACTCCTCCGAACAACAATATCTAGGAGGAAATTGCACATACACTTCCTCAAAAAGATCCCCATTGAGAATAGTGTTATTGACATCTAGATGAAATAATGGCCAAGATTTTCGTGCAGCAATAGCCAAAAGACATCTTATTGTTACCATCTTGGTCACAGGAGGCGATGCCTTCCAATTGAGTGAAATCTTTTTCTACTAACTGTGCTTTAAAACGTACAACCTCCCCAGCTGAATTCAACTTGACTTATGCACCAATTTGCATCCAATAGCTTATTTTCCATGAGAAAGATCAACAAGGTCCCAAGTATGATTAGCCTGCAATGCATCAATTTCAAATTGCATATCCTCAATCCAATTTGGATCCTTGATAGCCTGAGCAAAAGAAGTTGGTTCATGGACTGCATTGAGGTAGGCGATAAAGGCAAAATGCTCAGGACAGTCTAGCAAGTGAGATATTATCAGAAATTGGATAAGGTCTAGTAGACAACTGTGCAGAATTAGTAATGTAATCATGTAACCGATTTGAAGGCTTATTATGTCATCGAGGATGAGCAACAAATTGAGTAGGAACAATATCGGAAGAAAGCTAAGAATCAATAACATCAATTGTAGGCTGAGGAGAAATGATATCGGTAAAACCATTAGATCAGAAGAGGAACTAACATGACTTGAACTTGATGGCAAAGTCTGCTCAGATGATGGTGGGACACTTGGTAAGAGTCCAAAATCAATATCAAATATGACCAGATGATTAACGGTGAGTTTGTCTGATAATAACTCTTATTGAAGGAATGCAAAAATATCTTCATGGAACTGAACATCCCTACTGACCATAATCCTTTTGGTGTCTAAATTCATTAACTTGTAGCCTTTCCGAACATCAAAGTATCCTAAGAATAAAGAAATTGTATATTTGGAAGAGAACTTATCCCGATGCGGTAAGTTTGTGCAATAACATAGACATTCAAATACTCAAAAGTGTGATAAGTTGGGAGCCATTCCAAAAAATGCTTGATAGGGACTTTTGTCATTCAAAACTAAAAGTGGAATTTGATTGATAATATAAACTATTGTAAGCACAAAATCCCCCCAAAACTGTATTGGTAAACTACCTGAAATCGTAAGGCACTAGCAATTTCAAGGATATGTCGATGCTTACGTTCCACAACTCTATTTTTCTATGGAGTATATACACAAGAAGTCTGATGCACAATTTCTTTTGTTGATGGAAATGAATGGCAATTGGAATTGACAAATCAGTTCTGAGAATCTAATTATGTTACCAAATTGATTTTTAATCAAGTTGACAAAATGTTTCAAGTATTGAGTACCAAAAAGAAATATTTTTAATCATACTTGAACTTAAGCAGATATATTCAGGTCATGCGAGTAACGTCATCAGCTATGGCAAGAAAGAACCAAAATCCATCAAAAGTAGAGTGTTGATATGGTCCCAAACATCCATGTAATTCAAAAAAAAATTTAGATGTATTAACACTATTTTGGAAAGAAGTTGAGTTTGTCAAGACACGTGACAAACTTTCCAGTGACATTTGACATCTAAATCTTTAGTATCCAAGAATTCTAAAAACTTCATTCTAGAGTAAAGCATGTGTCCTAAATGGCAATGCCACAATTGAACTTGATTGCCACCATTCTATCTTGCCTTGTGTGCTCGCCTTCTGATCATCCAAATTTTGATGTACGAGGAAATATAGACCATTTTCTCTTCTACCAATTTCCTTTACAAGCCCAGTGAATAAGTTTTGAAATATACAAAAGTCAGGATAGAAAATCACTGTGCAGGAAATTTATTTGATGAGCTTTGATACATAAAGCAAATTATATTAGAATTCCGGTATATATAAGACTTCTTCAATACTTTGTTGGTCATTAATGTGACATTTGCCAACATGTGTAATATGAGCAAAAATTCCATTTGACAGCTTGACAGTCTTAGCTAATGATAACTATTGGACATTATACAAACATGTGATATATGAAACCACATGATCTGAGTCACCAGAAATGATTATCCATGTTACCTTCGAAGAATCGAAATTGAAGAATTGATTACCTGCTATATTGGCTGAGCCGTCAATAGTGATATTGTCTTTATTTAGGATTCTAAGAATTTGTTAATATCGGTTTGTGGTGATAGTTTGATTTGAACTATTGGTAGAAGTAGAAGTTGCAAATCTCCAGTATTTTGATGTAGACCATTTTCTCTTCTACCAATTCCCTTTACAAGCTCAGTGAAGAAGTCTTGAAATATACAAAAGTCGGGATAGAAAATCATTATGCAGAAAATTTCTTTGGTGAGTTTGATACAGAAAGCAAATTATATTAGAATTCTGGTATATATAAGACTTCTTTAATACTTTGTTGGTCATTAATATGACATTTGCCAACATGTGTAATGTGGGCAAGATTTCCATTTGACAGCTTGACAGTCTTAGCTAATGACAATTGTTGGACATTATACAAACATGCGATATATGAAACCACATGATCTGAGGCACCAAAAATGATTATCCATGTTACCTTTGAAGAATCGAAATTGAAGAATTGATTACCTGCTATATTGGTTGAGCTGTCAATAGTGATATTGTCTTTATTTAGGATTCTAAGAATTTGCTGATATTGGTCTGTGGTAATAGTTTGATTTTAACTATTGGTAGAAGTAGAAGTCTGCAAATCCTTAGTATTTTGATGTATCAGGAAATATAGACCATTTTTTCTTCTACCAATTCTCTTTACAAGCCCAGTGAAGAAGTCCTGAAATATACAAAAGTCGGAATAAAAAATTGCAAGGAATTTTGATGTACCAAGAAATATAGACCATTTTCTCTTCTATAAATTCCCTTTACAAGCCCAGTGAAGAAGTCTTGAAATATACAAAAGTAGGGATAGAAAATCACTGTGCAGGAAATTTCTTTGGTGAGCTTTGATACAGAAAGCAAACTATATTAGAATTCCGATATATATAAGATTTCTTTAATACTTTGTTGGTCATTAATATGACATTTGCCAACATGTGTAATATGGGCAAGATTTCCATTTGATAGCTTGACAATCTTAGCTAATGACAATTGAGTTACTGTTCTGTTTGGTTACTGTTCTGTTTTTTCTTTAGTATCTGAGTTAAAACTGTTAGTTAGTTATAAGGTTGTTTTAGGCATTAGCATAGCATTTTGTATTTGGGTATTATATATGTAGCTGATATGCAGAAGAGTGATAATAGTTTTGGATAAAAGAGAATAAAAATTACAGAGAGCTTTTTTCTCTTCCAATTCCTTAATGCTTAATTCTCTTGCTCCTTGAATGGCAACGGGTACATATTGATTCATTCTTTAACATGGTATCAGAGCTCGGTGCAGAAAGGTCACAAATCTAAACTCTGTCTTTATGGATCTTTGTATGCTCTTCGCGATTTCAGCGAATTGATCGATCCGAATATTGGGAGTTGTGTTGGCTTGTGCTTTCTGCTCGTTGCCATCATTTTTTTTATCTTGATTGATTATATCACATGTCTTCTTCAATGGCTTCTGGTTCTTCTACTGGAGGATCGTCGTCGATAAACGTCGACGTTTTTAGCCCCTTGTTCCTTGCTACCTCAGATGCTCCTGGATTGATTGTTTTACCAGTTCAGTTAACAGGATCTGAAAATTATGATGAGTGGAGTAATGCAATGTATAATGCATTATTAACCAAGAACAAACATGGGTTTATAGATGGATATTTTCTTATAGAATCAGTTGAACCTAATCTTCAATTTCAGTGGAAACGGTGTAATGCTTTGGTCATTTCTTAGATAGCTAGTACATCTTCAAAAGGTTTGATTAGTAAGGTCTCTTATTCTCAATCAGCTCATCATATTTGGATAGATCTGAGAGATAGGTTTCAAAAGGTTAATGCAATGCAAATGTACTCTATCGAAAATGATATATATAATCTCATGCAAGAGGGTTTGCCAATTTCATATTATTTTTCCAAATTGAAGAATCTCTGGGAGGAATTGAGCTTTATTACACCTCATTTTCCAGTCTTGGAAGTCCTAAAAGAATATACAAATTATCAAGAGAAGAGAAATTTATATAGGTTTCTGATGGGCCTTAATGATAACTTCAGTCATGTGAGAACACAAATTCTATTGATGGTTCCTTTACCTCCCATAAATCAGGCCTATTCTCTACTAGTAGAAGAAGAACAAAGACAACAAAGGGTTGTTCAAGTCAAGCCAGATCAATTGGCTTTATTTGGAGCTAACAATTCCCGAGATGTCACAAAATTGAGAAGAAATCCTAGTTTAGTATGTGATCACTGTAAGAAAATTGGTCACACAAAGGCTCAGTGTTATAAGATAGTGGGGTACCCAGCTAATTACAAGTTCAAAGGTCGAAGTCAGAATTCTATTTCAGCTAATTCTACCTTGGTGCAGCACACTCCTTCTAATAAGCAGAAAACAAATACTGAAATTTCAGAGACAACAATGTTTTCCATTTACAGAAGAGTAGCATAAGTATCTTCTTCAACTTTTAAGCAAAGACAAACAAGTTAGTGCTACAGATCAAAGTGCACATATGGCAGGTATAAGTCCTAAGAACTCAGAATGTTTACAGAATTGGATAATTGATTCAGGGCTTCAAATCATATGACACCCCATCTGAGCTGGCTCTCAAATGTAAAATCTCTACATTTCAGAAACTCTATCTCTTTGCCTAATGGTAGCACTTCAATTGCTACTCATTCAGGTTCTATAGTTCTTAAGTCTAGGGTAAAATTAAATAATGTGTTATATGTGCCAGGTTTCAGTTATAGTCTCATATCTGTTGCTCAATTGACAAAGGATTTGTCTTTTGCAATGTTGTTTACTTCGGATTCTGCATTTGCTCAGGATCATTCGAGTGGCAGGGGGAGCCTGATTGGTAGTAAAAGAGGGAGTTTATACTTTCTTCAAGAAGCAGCAGAAGCAAACAAAGAAGTGATTGCAGCAGCTGCTAAAGTGAATAGTTTGGACCTTTGGCACTAGAGACTGGGACATCTTCCTTTAGAAAGACTGAAATTGCTTCCTTTAGATGTTGATTGTAATAAGAATACTTTTTCACATTGCACTATCTGTCCTCTAGCAAGTCAGACGAAAGTTCCTTTTGTTTCTACTGACAGAAATTCTCATGAGTTGCTCGAACTTATTCATGTGGACACCTGGTCCTTTCAAAACTCCAAGTTTGAATGGTTATAACTATTTTGTTACTCTAGTTGATGACTGCTCCCGCATGATATGGGTTTACTTGATTAAATATAAGTCAGATTGTGTCTACTGACTAATTTCCTAAACATGATTGAAACACAATTTCAAGTGAAGGTGAAAATAATAAGAACTGACAATGAATCTGAATATCAGAATTCTGCTTGCAGAGCCTTGTTCTCTTCTAAAGGTATAATCCATCAATATAGTTGCCCCTACACTCCTCAGCAGAATGGATTGGTGGAAAGAAAACACAAGCATCTTCTGGAAGTGGCTAGAGCTTTTTTGTTTCAAGCACACCTTCCTAAGAATTTTTGGGGGGAAATGATACAGTGCATGCTATTAACAGAACTCCCTTGAAGGTATTGAATAATGTTTCACCCTACGAAAGACTCTTTAATAAGGAGCCGAATTTATCTCATCTAATATGACAATTCAGGACAAGTTTGATAAAAGAGCAAAAACCTGTATTTTCCTTGGGTATTCCATGACTAGTAAGGGTTACAAAGTTTTTGACATAGACTCTGAAAAAATTCACATTACCCGAGACATTAGATTTTTTTGAGGATTTTTTTCCTTTTAAAGATATCATTGCAAAGACTTCTTCCGATGTCTCGAGTTCACTACCATATAAAAATCCGATCCTCTAGATGATAATTATCAGTATCCGTTATCCCTCCTTCAATACAGGATTCTAATATTCAGGCCTTGGATGACTCGGTTCCTTTAGATCCAATTGAAGCGGTTTCTGATCATCTCCAACATGATACACATATAGGTTCTCTTCATGAATTGGCTCCTTCAAGATCTAAAAGATCTACTAAGCCACCATGATGGCTTAAAGATTATGTTGTGTCTACAACATTTTCTAATAATATTGATTTTCCAATCAGTAATTGCATTTCTTACAAGTCTTGTTCTCCTCAATATCAAGCCTTCCTTAGTGCTTTATCAGATTTTGAGGAACCTGTCTCCTATTCACAAGCTGTCAAGGATCAGAGATGGATTCAAGCTATGAAGGAGGAATTACAGAATTTGGAGGATCATGGTACTTGGGAAATTGTTAATTTACCAACAGGGAAAAGCCCTGTGGGATGTCGATGGATTTACAAAGTTAAAGTCGATGCGCTTGGTAACATAGAGAGATTTAAAGCTCGCCTTGTAGCTAAGGGGTATAATCAGAAGGAAGGAATTGATTTTCAAGAAACCTTCTCCCCAATTGCTAAACCAGTTACTATTAGAGCCCTTCTCACTTCAGCTGCTCAACATAATTGGATTATCTTGTATTGGGATGTGAATAATGCCTTTTTGAATGGCGATCTATGTGAAGATGTATATATGGATCTTCCTGAAGGTCTTTGCAACGAGGGAGAGAATAGTGGGAAGGTTTGCAAGTTATTAAAATCTTTATATGGACTAAAACAAGCGTCGAGACAATGGAATATTAAACTCACTGAAATTTTGGTATCTTCTGGATTTACCCAAAGCAAGAATGACTATTCTCTTTTTATCAAAGGCCAAGGTTCAGAATTTGTTGCGCTATTAGTATATGTTGATGACATATTAGTTGCTGGAAATAATGTCTCTTATAAATTCTGTTAAAAGCTCTTTACAGTCTCATATCAAAATGAAAGACTTAGGGGAGCTAAAGTACTTTCTTGGCATGGAAATTATGAGATCCTCTTCTGGTATTTTCATCACTCAAAGAAAGTACACTTTAAATCTTCTCTCTTATCTTGAATTAACTACTGTGAAGCCTGCCAAGACTCCTATGGAACAAAATATGAAGTTGACCTCTCTTGAGTATGACTCTGTTGTCACTGATAAACCTTTAAATTCTCCTACTAAATTCCAACAGTTGATTGGTCGGCTATTGTATTTGACTCATACTCGTCCAGACATAGCTTTTGCTATGAGATACCTTAGTGAATTTATGCATGGCCTTAAAGATTCACATCTCATAACTGCTTTAAGAGTGGCTAGATATCTAAAAAATCAGCCAGGCCAAGGCCTCCTATTTTCTGCTGACAAGAATACTGAAGTTGCTGCTTTTTCAGATGCGGATTGGGCATCCTGCATCATATCTCGTAAGTCAATTTCTGCATACTGCATTAAGATAGGTGGCTCTCTTGTCTCTTGGAAATATAAAAAAAAGGGATATTGTATCACGATCATCAGGGGAGTCGGAGTATCGCAGTATTGCTCTCACAGTTTCAGAGATCATATGGCTGGATCATTTGTTTACAGAGCTGCAACTTCCTCTCTCGCATCCTATTACAATTTACACTGATAGTAAATCTGCCTTACAGATCGCTGAGAACCTGATTTTTCACGAGAGAATAAAACACGTTGACGTTGATTGTCATTTCATTAGAGAAAAAAGTTTAAAACAACTAGTGAAGTTACAATATGTTTCCACCAATGATCAGGTTGCGGATTTGCTGATAAAACCACTGGGTAAAACTCAACACGACTTTCTCTGCACCAAATTGGGGTTCTTCGATCCTTTCAAACCCTCAACTTGAGGGGGAGTGTTAGACGAGTTGATATACAACGTATTGGGTTTCCTATGTTTGGTTACTGTTCTATTTTTTCTTTAGTATTTGAGTTAAAAACTGTTAGTTAGTTAGAAGGTTATTTTAGGCGTTAGCATAGCATTTTGTATCTGGGTATTATATATGTAGTTGATATGCAGAAGAGTGATAATAGTTTGGACATTATATAAATATGTAATATCTGAAAGGCACCATAATCGATTATCCATGTTACTTTCGAATAGCCGAAATTGAAGAATTGATTACTTGTTATATTAGCTAAGCCGTCAACAGTGATATTGTCTTTATTTAAGATTCTAAGAATTTGTTGATATTGGTCTGTGGTGATAGTTTGATTTGAACTATTGGTAGAAGTAGAAGTCTGCAAATCTCCAATATTTTGATGTACCAGAAAATATAGAGCATTTTCTCTTCTACCAATTCCCTTTACAAGCCGAATGAAGAAGTCCTAAAATATATAAAAGTCAGGATAGAAAATCACTATGCAGGAAATTTCTTTGGCGAGCTTTGATATAGGAAGCAAATTATATTAGAATTTCGGTATATATAAGACTTCTTTAATATTTTGTTTGTCATTAATGTGACATTTGTCAACATGTGTAATATGGGCAAGATTTCCACTTGACAGTCTTAGCTAATGACAATTGTTGGACATTATACAAACATGTGATATCTGAAACCACATGATCTGAGGCACCAAAATCGATTATTCATGTTACCTTCGAAGAATCGAAATTGAAGAATTGATTACCTACTATATTGGTTGAGCTGTCAACAGTGATATTGTCTTTATTTAGGATTATAAGAATTTGCTAATATTGATCTATGGTGATAGTTTGATTTCAACTATTGGTAGAAGTAGAAGTCTGCAAACCCCCAATATTTGTAATCTTATAAACATTAGAAAATGCATTGTCTGAACTATGTTAGCTTGCCTATAACATTATGCCTTAATATAACCAACTTTGTGACAATATTCACATACTACATTCTTATTCTTCCTATTGTGTTGGCCTATATTGTATTGCATTGGATTCCCTACATTTGGATGTACTGTATTGACCTCTGGAATTGAGGACACATTTAAGGTTTGATTCAAAGAATATGTACTACTTTTCCATTGTTGTTCTTCCTCTAAATGCATAGCATAGACTTGATTCTTTGTAGGGAATAGCCTTATCAAGATAATTTGGAAGCGTACAGGATTCATTTAAGCCATCAAGAATTGAAAAACTTTTAACTGTTAAAAGTATAATACATTCTAAGGATCCAAATTCCTAATATAGGTATAACACTATATAAATCTTTTTAGAAAATTTTCAACTTAGTACGATACTTTATAATACTCAAGCAATTTTGCATGAACAAGGCAATTTCCTTATGTAATTGATACATTCTTAAAGCACCAATCAGCTCAAATCTCTCCTTCAGATCTTTCTAGGCAATATAGGCTTCAGACACATGCAATACTTCCAAGAAGACCTTCAGAAACTATTGAGATGATCCAAGAAAGAACAAGTGCATTGTATCTTTTTCATTGAAAATATAGTGATTGTTTAAATTGATCCATTCTACAAGTTCCATCTATGAATCCTAATTTTCTTTTGGCTAAAAAGACATTCGAAAGAGCTCGACTCCACATTGAATAGTTTTCAGAACCATTTAATTGAATAGGAACTAGTATGAGACCAGGTAAATCTGATGGATGCAAGTACAATGGATGTGTAGGATCCAGAGCTAGAACTAGAGATGAAGATGTAGAATTCGAAAAATCAAACATTGATGATTTGAAAAAAAAATACATACACGAACAAGATCCTAGATAATCGTGATGATCAATCAGTTTACAAGAAGAAACCGATTGCAAACAAGATCCAAAAATCAATCGGTCTATAAGAACAAAGAGTCGATTGCATGAAGAAAAATCTGGTGACGACTATGGAGTTATGCTTTTCCTACGGATTCTAACTTCAGTTTGAAACATAAATTATCACGAACAAGATGCTTCAATCAAAGAATTGAACAATCACAGAATAATTTGGGAGAAAAAATGTCTTAGCCATGTTGCACTAGACATATGAATCGTATTTATATGAAGCTTTACAACTACAAGATATATACAACAATCCGATATTTACAACTAACAGAATTAACAGTTAACAATAAGATCACTGCTAATAATTCATCCGAAGATCATTACATGTATATTATCTCTTTTGGGGGATTGAATAAATTATTATTGTCGATAATAAGGATGTATGTTACGGATCAGTTCATCCGACGGCTGAGTTTAATTCTGACAAAAGGTATTTTTTGTGAATTGAAAAACCATAAAACTTTTAATAAAGTGGGGGAAAGCAAAGGCGGCCCAAAAGGCAATCGTAGGCCCAAAATAACGCGCCATTTCCACGTCTCGACCTCTTTTGTTTTCACCGCAGCAGGCAAAGCCATATGATTCTGGAGCGATGCCTCGTCGCATCCCCCGCTTCGCCAAGCAACACGCCGGGCGCGTTGCCGCCGCCGCCGCTCGCTGCCCCAGCATCACCTATGATCCATCGTCCGGACCTGCTGGAACCTTGTCAGCTTCCGCCGCCTCGTTTCCGGCCGTTACCGCGGATTCTTCCGAGATCGTAGACGCGGCCGACTCCATTGCCGCCTCCATCCTGAGCTCCCAATGGCCATTGGTGGATCCCCTTCTCTCTGGACTGTCCCCTATCCTCCTATCCTCCGTCCTGTGGCGTCTCCGCCCTTCGCCTGATGTCATTCCCCTCTTCCTCCATCGCCTCGGCCTCGATCGTCTCGACCTGCGCTCCGTCGCCGTCGCCACCACCCTCCTCTCCTCCCTGCCCTCTCCCCACACCTCCGCCCTCAAACTCCTTAAAGAATCCATAGCCTCCGCTCGTTTTGGCTCTCCGAAAGACTTCTTCAACGCCTTGTTGGCCGTGAGCGAAAATGAGACCGACAAGGCTAAATCCCAGGTGGTGTTCGACCTCCTTCTCAAGTCCTACGCAGACTTAGGTGAGCCTGAGAGCGGCCTTGAAGTGTTGTACTTGATGAAATCTGCCAACTTGGTGCCAACGATCGGACCTTGCAATGGTTTGCTGAGCGCCTTCCTAAAAGCGAACCGAACGGAAAAATCTTGGGTTTTGTACGCTGAAATGTTTCGCATGAAGATTCCTTCTTCCGTTGTCACCTTCAACATCATGATCAATGTGTTGTGCAAGGAAGGGAAGCTCCGGAAAGCCAAGTCTTTCGTGCATTACATGGAGACGTTGGGCGTTCGCCCCACAGTTGTAACTTACAACACCATAATCCAAGGACACTGCACGAGAGGGCAGGTCCAGATGGGTGTCGAGGTGTTAGATTTGATGAGAAAGAAAGGGATCAAGCCGGATACCTACACTTATAACACACTCATCGCAGGGATATGTAAAGAAGGAAAAGTTGATGATGCGTCAGTGATGTTTGATGAAATGCAAAGGAGGGGATTGGTTACAAATGCCGTCACATATAATTCTCTGATTGATGCTTATTGTAACCGGGGGAAATTAGATGTTGCATTTAGATACAGGGACGAGATGTTGAGAAGAGGAATTGAACCCACTATCCGCACGTACAACTTGCTTATTCATGCATTATTCATGGAGGGAAGAAACAGTGAGGCTGATGATTTGATCAAGGAGATGGAATCAAACGGAATGAAACCTGATGCTGTAACTTATAATATTTTGCTCAACGGACACTCCAAAGAATTGAATGTGCAGAAGGCATTAAGATTGTTTGAAGAAATGTCACAGAAAGGTATTCAACCAACCATGATGACGTACACCTCTTTGATTTATGTTCTTTGCAAGAAGAATCGGGTTGCGGAAGCAGAGAATATGTTCAGACAAGCGATTGAAAGGGGCTTATCGCCCGATCTTGTGATGTACAATGCATTGATTGATGGCCTATGTGGCAATGGGAATATGAAACAAGCATTTGAGGTCTTGAAGGAGATGGAGAAGAAGAAAGTCCTTCCAGATGAAATTACTTTCAATTCTTTGATGAGGGGGTTCTGCTTGTTGGGGAAAGTTGAAGAAGCTCGCAGATTAATTGATGAGATGAATAGCCGTGGAATAAAACCTGATCTCATAAGTTATAATACACTAATTAGTGGTTATAGTAGGAGAGGAGACATGCAAGATGCTTTGTCTATTAGGGATGAGATGTTGAGCAAGGGTTTTAATCCTACACTTATCACGTATAATGCACTCATCCAAGGGCTATGTAAGAATGGGGAAGGAGATCATGCTGAGAAACTCCTTAAAGAGATGGTAATCAATGGTGTCAAGCCAGATGACAGCACATATATCTCACTTATTGAGGGCCTCAGCCATGATGGAGCTGTGAGAATGGCTGAATGTATTTAGATCTTCAGCTTGCTATCATTCTCTAAGCCTCCGAGAATTGTTCCATTGAAGTCTATATTTATCTAACTGAGGAGGTAAATATGTTACTACTTATTGTTGCATGTTTTCTTGTTGTCGATAGTTCTTGACAAATTCAATCACTTTTTGTCTGAGATTGATGGAGCTTTTTTTAAAAGTTAACAGAATAAGGAGTTGTGTTATTCTAAAAGAAAATTTCTACAGTGAATGTACTTTAGAGAAAAAAAGTATTAGTTATAATTTATAAAACAATAATCTCTGGTAGTCTCAACATGCAAGTTCATCAGGCCCCATTCTTGGAGGTTATTAGGAAGACATAGTTATGAGTATCACCTTGTCTGACACAAAAAGCATAAAGATATGCTTGTTTTATTCTTCGACTTCATAATAAAAATTAAACAAGTTAAAGAAATTAGCATCCTTTTTTTCGTTGTGATAAGCACACAGATTATAATCACACATGGACATGGATGCAGCTTGATCAGCCTTATTACAGTCTAATGGTGGAAAAATGGAACTCTTGTCATGGAAATCACAATCCAGCTGATGCTAAATGGGTCCAGGAGACTAGACGGGTGACTATCTTGGTGGAGTTCTTTGGCACGGCATTTTGCCTCCAGATCAACCATGCCAAGTCCTCCATTCCTTTTGGCATGGTCGATGATGATGCTGAGCTTTGCACTCCGATTGGTTCCCTACCGCTCACATATATGAGTTTTCCGCTCTTTGACCGCCACATTGGTTCTTGTCGGTGGACTCCCGTCATCGAGCGATTGGAGCACAAACTTTGTTGGTGGAGTTTGAAACTAGTGTCCTCCGGAGGCTGGCTCATTCTACTCTGATTTGTCCTCTTGGCACTCCGAACCTACTATACGTCAGTCTCCCGGATGCCTGCTCAGGTTCTGAGGCGACTAGACTCTCTGAGGAGCAGACTGTTTTGGTAGGGGCGCAACTCAGATCGTCGGGGAGTTCACCTTGCTGCTTGGCACAGTGTATGTCGACCCACCTTGCAGGGAGGATTAGGAGTTCAGGACTTCCATTATGCCAACTGAGCCTTCTTGGCCCAGTGGGCGTGATGGATTATGGGTCCTGTGGACAGTTCATGGCATTCAATGTTCTATACTTGCTACGGACGCAAACTTTCTTGGGAGTCCAGGTTCATCCTACCATGTGGAGCCTCACCTTTCTGGTGGGGAGTGGCAGCAATAGCTCCTACCATTGTTTATCTTGGCATTTTAAGGGCTAATGTGCTGCCTAACCCAAGTAGGTCTTTGGGTTTTCACATTGTTTCTTGTTGTACAATTTATTGGCATAAGAGAGATGCCATCCTTTTTTGGTTGGATATGTTTTTTTGACCAGGAGGTTGCTTTTCTTATTCTTATCTCAAAGCATATGTACATAGATATGTCAAAATATTTATGTGTGTGTGTGGATGACAACCACAACTCTGGTGGTCATCCTTTTTCTCCTCAAAAAGAAAAATCAACTTTATTTTCTAATACCACCAATAGAGGATATTTATAGGGCTCTAAGTACTCGTACCAAATAACAAGAAAATTTGAATAAAAGGAAAGTTAATATAAGTTAATTTCCTTCTCAAAAATAGAAGTTCCTAATTAGAGGAAATCTAATATAAGAAAAACTAAACTAATGGACTATACTAAATGTCCATAGCTAAAGACCAATGATTAGAGTAATTTTATTCTTATTCTACATCAGGATGATCTTAGAATATGGAGGGAGACAGTTCAGTAGTTGAGTGAATGTGCTGAAAATGGCTGCAAAAAGGAACCAGACTGTTATATGGTTCAAACCTCTGGCACATGAGTGTTATATGAATAGGGAGCCTGTAACTCAAATACTCAACTGCCTCATTGCCAACACGATGACCCAGATGCTGTTTGGATGTGCCAATGGAGGCTTGTATAACTCCTTATCCTGAATGTGAATAGTCAATCTGTTATTGCCAATGCATAGCCTTCTTTCCCTTTCTACCTTAGGCTCTTAAAATCTTTTAAAATGCTTACTCTTCTGATCCCTTTTATTTGTATTTGTTGAATATTAGTTGGTTGCTCCTGTATTTTCAACCTTCTTTTAGGAAGAACCTGTATATTAAGCCATTCTATAAACCATTCTTTAATTGCATTACTGTAATAACTGCTCCTTACTATTGTAGTAATTTAATATAACAAGCCCATACTTGGTCTGTACTTTTGTATTGAACATGACTAGGGGTGACGAATTTGTGAAAGAAAAAATTGTAATTTTAAACTGGAAATTGTTGAATGCAGTAAAGATAAGGCTTTGTTGTTGTTGTTGTTGTTGTTGTTGAATGCAGTAAAGAACCTCTTTTTTGAGGCAGCCTCTGAATGTTCTATTTCTTTTCAGCAATATATATGACATAATTTTTCTGAACCTTGAAGACTACAATGTGGAAGATGATCGTAAAAAGTTTTCAACTGTTTCATTGCTTTGTTTTAAGATTTCTACAGTGATTCTGATATATGCAAATTGAGATTTCCTTTTGCATTGGTCCAAAGATCTTGGGGCTGTGGTTTTGCCTCATGGTCAGCTGGCTTGACTTCTGTTCCCCCAGTATTTCCTGTTTTACCATTATAGTTTCAACAGACTAATTTATAGACAATTTAAGATACATGATAGTTGACATGTCATTTATTCAGGAGCATGGTAGCAGAGGGTTGAAAGTTTCTCACTCGAACCCTTTAATGTCAAATATTATCAAAAGAACCCCTCAAGGAAAATGTTATCAAAAGAATGTGACGGGCATGAAATCAAACATGGAATCTTTTGTGGTCGCCCAACGAGAAATCTTTTTTGAGGTCATGAAAGCACCGAGGAAGTGAACACCATCAAAATAATTTATGATAGAAACCTTGATCATCAAATGCCAATGTGCACCTTTTTTTGAAGGGGTAAAATCTAGTCAACCGTTTAAAAGTTTTTAGCAGCAAGGGAATAGTAGGCACACTAGGATTGGTGAACTTTTCTGTCTTCTGTGCAGCCAAAGATTTACATTTCAGATTCTACAACTAGAATATGAACATCTATTTTCCTTTTAAAAGTGACCACTTTTTTCTCAGTGACGGAAAGTGATTTATTTAAATTTTCAAGCGCTTCATTCTTTATTTTCCTTGGCTACTTAAATTTTACTTCATGGCTTTCTGTCATGCAGATTATAGGAAAAATAGACATAACATAAGGTTCTCTGTCTTCGTGTTCAGCCAGAGATTTACGTTTCAGATTCTACAACTTAGAATACAAACATCTATTTTTCTTTTAAAAGTGACCACTTTTTTCTCAATGATTGAAAGTGATATATTTAATTTTTCAAGTGCTTCATTCTTTATTTTCCTTGGGTGCTTAAATTTTACTTCATGATGACTTTCTCAATGACTTTCTATCTTAGTGGGATAAGGCTTTGTTGTTGTTATTGTTGATGACTTTCTATCTTGCAGATAATAGGAAACAGGGCTACCAATTGCATGTTTTTTTAAATCTTGGTATCATGCTTTCTAAGTAATATATTATTTGTGTGTCGTTTTTCTCTATCAATTTTCATCTATATGATTTATATTGTCAGCCATCATCATTGATATTAATCCCCTCAGCATTTCATGAAAGCAATTGCTTTGCGTAGTCTAGTTATTTGGTAATAGGAGAGCATGTACATAATGTCTTTTCCAAGTCTAAGGTATGTATAATTGTTTCTTTTCCATACAGACATATTATACACATATGTATATGGTAGATATTTTTTATACTCATGGCATCAAATATCATGCCTCTAGTGAGAATTGCCAAGTTGGGTTGGTCTTGAACATCGTGGATCTCCTTTATCATCCTTCTCATATCTCTCATGTCACATTCATTGCAGATGTTACATATATACCTAAAGATGGATTAGGACACATTTGGGAGCTTTGATCCCCCAATTATCGGTTCTCCTCAGTCTACAAGTGCTAGAGTGGTCATGCCCGTACTTCTTCGGAGGTTTAAATATCGCCTTCTACATATGAATCTCTCAATTTCTTTATGCTTCATCATAATTGTGTGCATGCAAGACCATTTCTTGTTCCTGTTCACCTCCATGCCACCATTAATCAATTGCGACTGATTGATGTTATAAAAGGAACCATTGTGACATGCACATACCCAACCACTCTATATAATCAAAGCACTAACTTCTCGTCTTAGAGTTCACATGATTAAATTATATATTTCTACGTATGGTTTTGTATATCCGTTGCATAATTATTATATATCACAAACACAAATATGTACCAGTCCAGTCATATATCTTTAGATTTTGTCCTCCACATTATTTTTTGTGCTTAATGTCATGCAACCAAATTTTGATATTGCAGCATTTTTGACGTACAGCTCCGTTCCAACTAACGCTGAGGACAAAATTCCTTTGAGACGCCGACGGAATTGAAAGACATGACGATTATCTAATCCATCTTATCATCCTATCCGACTCCATATAATCTAGATTATTTAAATGGTAATAATACTTTTATATTCGTAATACTTTGGATGATATCCAATCTTTTTCGTTAAATCCATTTTCTTGGTTATCAAGTAATTGAATTATGGCCTGTTGATTAATAATAATAACAATATTATTATTATTATTATTATTATTATTATTATTATTATTATTATTATTATTATTATTATTATTATTATTATTATTATTATTATTATTATTATTATTATTATTATTATTATTATTGATGTTACTTTCTGACATGGATGCTCCAACATCCTACTATTCAATCGTTCTTTCCATTTGCACTAAATTAAATTATGGCGTGCACTAAAACTTCATTGGCTAATGGCTATATATTGACAAGCACAAAGCGATGCAATCATGAACAATACAAGACCACAATAAATAAATAAAAAAAAAAGGAAAGGAAAGAAAGAAAGAAGAAAGGGATATGGGAACAAAGCAGTTCCAGTAAGTTAAAAAAAAGAAGAAAAAAAGGACCCACAGGTTGATGTTTACATGGGAACCGCTCCATTTTTTTTTCTGTTAATTCATACATCACCAACGGAGATACATACATTATATATGTCCTAAGTTTATTTTTAATCTCACGAGGTCACAAATTGTGAGATGTCATCGTCAATGAATTCCACTCGTGCATCTCGCTTATTATTAATTGTTGATCACAAAAATGCACGCTTGCTTGCTTGCTTGCTGTCTGGTTGTCTGTCTGTCGCAATTGGATAAAATTCGCTCCATAGAACAAACTAATCAGAAAAAGATAGTGGAGTTGTTTTGTCAAGCTAAATCGAACATCCCAGAATAATTTTGGAGTGTGAAGAAGGTGATATCATTGTTTTAATTCGTGTCTAACTCCTAGATATTTAAGAGCATAATTTATGGCAATATATATATATCATAAAGAGTAATTATAAAACAAAAAAGTGAATGCTTGTAATAATGAGAAAGGCTATGGAGGTAAATGTTCCTTTTAATTTATTATTATTATTTTGCCTTCAGATCAGGATAATGTAGTTTTAAAATACAAGAAAGAAAAAAGTAGAACTCGAGTGCAACATAATTTTATTGAAACAAATATATAGTTTCTTTTATATATCTTCTCCTTTTTATTTTTTGATGGGAATATTTTTTCTAATGTAATATTTCTGTTAATTTCTCTCTCTTTTTTTTCTTTTCCTTGTTCTATATCTGCCTTTTTTTATTTTTAATCATGTTTCACTTGCATGGATTTGTTAGTGTGTCCATTTTTGGCTGCCGACACTGACAAAGAGAAGAGTGGAGAACAAGGTGGTGCACCAGCACAAAAACAATATACATTTTGGTTTTGTCCATCGTTTCATTAAACAAGGGGAATAAAAATGGAAGGGGGGTCTCCTCCTTTGAGTATTAAAATTTGAAACAAACATGTGGGGTGCCATTTCATTCGTAATTAGTTCCTGATCACATCAATGTCCCTCTCTCTCTCTCTCTCTCTCTCTCTCTATATATATATATATATATATATATATATATATATATATATATATATATATATATATATCATAATAAAACATGGGTCCATTCTTCATTAATACTAACTCTTAAAAATATGGATACCTAGAGTTAATTTTGTGTGAGATGTGGTGAATCATTTTTACTTATGAATCAACCGATAATAATTGGTTGACCTATGTTATAAAGAAAAGATAACATCTTAAAAAGCATCACAATCGGTAGACAAAAATGATCTAATTCTCAAGTTGAATTGATTTTATTCACAATGTTTTAAAAATTAGACCCAAAAGTCAGACTGGCTTGACAATCGGAACAACGTTCAAATTGTTCGACTGACCTCTTGCTAACTTAGTTGGACTCGTTTTTTATACAATTATCATATCATTTATAAGAGTTTGGGACGGGAACTATTTAGGTTACGATAGTAATTTTATTTTATAAAATATATCAATAATAGGATTTTTTTTGTAATTTTGTTATCATCTTAACATATTTCCTTTTATTTTTTTCCTTTCATTTCATCCTCTTAACATTTTCTTTTTTTTTCTTCATAAACTCTTTCATCTTTTTTGTGTCCTTTATAAGATGTTCTGTTCCATTATAAAATATTTCCATATTTTTCTAGTCCTTTATTTTAATTATTTTATTGTTTTTAGAAAATTTGTTTCTTTCTATTTCCAATTTTGATGAGAAATCAAACCAGACCTATATATCTTCCTTTCACGATTGAACCGAACCACCATCCGGTTCAGTCCATTTAATAGTACTATTTTCCAATACTAGACATATCACATATGATAAACTTTATTATTATTATTATTATTATTATTATTATTATTATTATTATTATTATTATTATTATTATTATTATTATTATTATTATTATTATTATTATTATTATTATTATTATATAATGACGAATCCATTTATATGCCCCACTCACTAATAAAACATTCGTTGTTGGATTGATATCAGAAATATTTATATATTAAATCCAGGGCCATTTTTCATATTGAAGATTAGTAGTTCACATTTGTATCTTCATCTTAATGTACATTTATTGAGGCGTCCACTCATTAACCTCATATAATAAATTCAATATTTATGTCAATCGATTACTTATTTAGGAAGTTAATTTTAATCATTAAATCCATTATTATTAGAATGGTATAACTATTTCATATTTTTTTCACTGTTCTTCCATTAAACTTGAAGTTAATACACATTATATTTTTGGTTAAAAACGTGTAGTTTTTTCTATTTTATTTTCTTCCCTCCTTTCGGCCATTATCAAAAACTTGTAGTACTATTTTGACCGAAAAATTGAAATAAATAAATAAATCAATCAAGTGGCCACTTGATATATCCATGTCCCGAAAGGAAACACCTTCATAGCTTACACATTGCACCAGAACGAGACCACGGCCGGCCACGGCCAGCCACCGATGGCTCGTTCTTTGGCGCTCGTCCTCGTTGCCGCCGCCGTCGCCTTGGTCGTCCTTCTGTTCTCCATCTCCATCGCCATGTTCATCTACTTCAAACTCATCCGTAGGCGCGCCGCCGCCGCCGCCACTTCTGATCCCACCGACGAAGAGGCCGCAGAGAAAGACGCCGTCGCCAAGCAAGGCTTCGTCCACTACGTCGACGACGTGGTGCACCACTCCGTCCGCAAGTACGAGCAGGACGAGATGGACGCCTTCGTCGCCGGACTCGCGCCCTCTGACGTCATCGGAGAGGGAGGGTTCAGCACCGTCTATCGCGCCCACCTCCCGGACTCGTGCGGCACCCCGTCCTTCGATGCAGCTCTCAAGTTATACGTAGCGGGCGGCGGCCGCTCGTTCCTGCGGGAGCTCGACGTGCTGCTCCGCGTCCGGCACCCCCGCATCGTTCGCCTGCTCGGCTACTCCGACGACGCCGGCGCACTCGTCCTCGAGCTCGCTCCGAACGGCACCCTCCACCGCCACCTCCACGGTGGCGGAGACTCCGCAGCTGCGCCGTCGTCCTTGACGTGGCGGCGTCGCATGCGAATCGCGCACGAGGTCGCGCGCGCGCTGGAGTACTTGCACGAGGAGGGGGAGCTGCGGTCAGCGGTGGTACACGGGGACGTGACGTCGGCCAACGTGCTGCTGGATGGCCGGTTGGACCCGAAGCTATGCGACTTCGGGTCGGCCGTGTCCGGATTCTCGGCTGCGGTCCGGCGGCCGGCGGGGCCGATGGTGGGATCGCCCGGGTACACGGACCCGCACTTCCTCCGGACCGGCGTAGCCTCCAAGAAGAGCGACGTGTACAGCTTCGGAGTGCTGCTTCTGGAGCTCGTGACGGGGCAGCGGGCGGTGGCGGTCGCGGCGGACGGCGAGGGGGTGGTGAAGCTGACAACTGCGGTGGAGGCGCGGATGGGCAAGGGAGGAGGCGCGACGGAGTTGGTGGACAGGAAGCTGGTGGACGCGGGGGGGTTCGACGAGGAGGAGGCAGCGGAGGTGGTGGCGATCGCCGGGCGGTGCGTCGGTGAGCAGCCCAGCGTGCGGCCGATCATGTCCGAGGTGAGGCAGATGCTGAGGGGGGCGTTGCGATCGTCCATCTCGGCCGTCGATGAAGCATCGGAAGACAAGGGCTGATCGGCAGACATGGCCCCCTCTTTCTTCTTTTTTTTGTTCTTTTTCCTTAAAGTTTTATTGGATTTATATAACTTGTAAATTTATGTCGGATTCGCATTTGCACATCGTAGATATGCATGAATCTAACGTGCGTTTGGAAAGTAAATATATGTTGACTTTCAATACTCTTATTATTAAAACAAGATTTGCCGAATCTCAAAATAGATTTAGTTCCTGACAGGGAGGTTTCAACTTTCAAGTATTTGACAAGTAGATTCGAAATTTATATATCTTTTGATTTTTTTTCAAATTATCTTTTTTCTGACTTGTGTAAATATGCAAAATTAGCCGACCCCACCTACTAGGATAAAACTTTGTTGTTGTGTAAATATGCAAAATGAATCAATATGTTCAAGCATAGGAATCTCCGGTGAAAAAGAGAAGTAACTAATAATGCCCATTCAATATGATGAGTGCAATCACAAAAATGGTCATAAAATAGATGTGAATGATCAATTGGAAATGATGAAAATAGGTATATGCTTGTGGACATGGAAACTTGCAGAAGATGAGCATTTCCTACAACATCCATGACAATGAAAAAAAAATCTGATTTGCAGTTGATACAAAAATAACGAGACTCTTTATTTGCAAAGAAAGTTCAAGGACCAAAAATATTGTCATGCTCAGCTCATGCCCTAGAAGAAGATGGTAATGAAAATAGGAAGAACTTGTTCCTTTAGGAGGTGATTATCTGATCTTTTCTATTGTGCATGTATCTGGATGGTTTCTCTGAAAATCAGCAGCTTACTTCCATCGCTTATACTTCCTTTCATTTCATCTCATCTATCATAGAAGGCTCAACTGAATTCTGAGATTGGATTTCAGTAAGAAGCCCATGCAGGTTTGGTCGAACTTACACCTTGATATGTTACGGTGGGAGGTGACGAGGCATCTGTGTTTTGTCCGAACAGACCCAATTCCTCCAGAAGCCTATCGATCAGTATCCCCGCAAAATAAGAAATGCCAGACGCTGTCACTCCAAGAGACAGGTAGTAGAAGAGAGACTTGAGGTATGCCTGTTTCTTAACATGAGCCTTCCCTATAGCTAGTAGAGCAATGCAAAGAAGAGCTGAAGCCGCAACCGCTATGATCTTATATTCCTTGTTGTCACTTTTCCTAAACGAGAAGCCATACACCACAGGTGGGAGCAGTCCAAATAATATATATGATGTTACAGCGACAAAAACGTGCAGGCGGAAATTTTTTCTCTGGCCAAGCAGTTCCCAGTGTCGACCAATGCGCTCATCCTTTTGATCAGTAGCTTCATCTTGATCAGCTCTCAAATCAAAAAGCTGTAGGATAAAAAAATTCCAAGTGTAAGAACTAAGCACCCCAAACTTCATCAGGAACTACATTTTTAAGGAATTTGTACTTAATTAAAACTGTTTTTTTATTGCTCCAATCCTTCCAAGAATAACTTCACACCACCACTGCCAGGTGTCAAAAGAAAAACCCACTTGTCTATGTAAACTTCTTAGACCCTATGGAAGGATGTCAAGAGGAACCAAAGCAGTTATGGATGTCAGTGTTATGTCCAACATAATGAATCTGTTTTTTATCAGGTTATGACCAAACACATCTGACACCACTACAGCTGTATCTTAAGATTTATCCAGAATGTTAGTTCTCTCTAACTGCTGGTACCGTCAGTAATGGGGCACTTGAAACCATGACAATGGGATAAAAGTCAAGTGACACCACATCCAAGAGGATAAGAAGAATTACAAAGCATACTACCCTTATTTATGCCTTCTTAAATTCTGGATTCCTACCCCATCTGGGAATATGGGAATTTGAGTGATAAACAAAACCCTAAGTCCCTAACCAAATAGGAAAACAGAATTCTTAAAAAATAGGAAAATAGAGTTCTAGTCAAATAGGCCACAGATCTCACTTCAAATTTAAACTTCAATAGAAATTCTAGTCAAACTCTTACATCGACAATAACGGAATAAAATGCAGTTAAAGATATTACACAGAATTATAATGATGGCTTTTGTAAGCTCATTAATGACTATAAGCTACTCATCAGTTCTGTTTTCTTTTTGGAAACCATAAGATAACTCTAGAATGAGCCTATTGGAATTTAGTTAGAATTAGAATATTTTTGAGAAAGAGCTAGAACTTGAACTAGCCTAGAAATTTAAAAACTAAATGTTTTTTGTATAGAGATACGAACTGTACACAAAAAAACTTTATTTTCATTTGGTCATAGGTAAATGATAAATGCAAGAAACCAAGAAAATACATCTCTAACTATAATTACTAATTGAAACTGCCTGCAGAGAAGACAAACTTACATTATGAATAATCAAGAATAGCCCACCAATCAGATTTGCTAGACCCAATGCAAAAATATTCACTACATGAGAGCAATGGAAAAATTGTCAATCCCAAATAACAGAACAGAACGCAGGATCAGAAATGCAAGCCACAAAACCCACTAATTAGATATACAAAACTTTGTTGGTAGAAACATAAAATGTATATTTTTAATTTTCCTTTTAGTAAAACATGAATAATGTTTAAACTTCTGTATAACTTTTTGTAGTCTGGCTGATGAATGTTTCCTCCAAATTGCACACTAATCACGAGAGAGTCTTCCATGTTGAAATTAACACCTAGATGGGTGAATCTAAGCATTGATTCAGTAATCAACCATTTTCTCACAATGGTCAACCATTTCCCATGAATATAAGATGATATTCCTAATGAGCATCTTTTAATCATTTTAACTTTCTGAATGCAAGATGCTATTTTGCGATAATGAAGGGGGCATAACATAATGAATACTTTATTCCAGTAAAAAACTTCAGATGAGTAGGGTCTTTCCTTCTATATCAAAACATCATTAGCCACAGGATCCTGGTGTGAATAGCATTTATAAAAGTTTAGTTAGCTAATATAAAATAAATATGAATTCTTATCAAGTATTATATGACTTATAAATTCTCATCATTTGAAGAGTTACCATTCAACAACATGAGTAGGAAACACCCCAAAACAAAGAATTGCAACTTGGATAATCCAGAATGTAATTTAATATCAGTCTTCAAGACAATAATAGAATATTCAACTTTAGATATTGTACCGCACAATATGGTTTTGTCATAATAAAAAAGATCTTTGAACTTACATGTCGAAGCATTGGTTCCAGCTGCTGCTGATACAATGCCTAGGCTTGTAATAGATTCAACCAAACCTCCATAGACGATGCTTTTCAGTACATCCCATTCATTGTTTCTTCCAGTCCGTCCAGCATCTCGATCATTTTGTCCAGAGTCTCCAGACACATCAATCAGGACCTCAGTTGTAGCATCACTTGCTCCTGAACCACGAATTATTTGGGTACTTTGAGAAACCTTTTTTACATGCTGGATTATGTCCTTTCCTGAATAAATAGCATTAGATAACAATTAGCATAATCTTTGCTAGCCCATCTGCTGTTTCAGGACCAAAATGTAATTTTACTGCATTAAAGCATATTTGAAGCTTGATCTTATTCTTAAACACTAAACTATATAATTTATCAGTTAGTTATCATGAACCAGGTTGTCAATGTGCATATGCATTCTTCTCAAAAAAAATGTGCATATGCATTTATATTTGTCTTCACAAACATATATGTGCCATATAAGTGCTGAAACCTAGTACTAAGGCAGAGTGGAGAACAGCAGAAAGGTTACTTTTTTCCTTGACAAATGGGTAATAATAATTCGGGCAAGCCTTGGAACAAAAGTTAAGTTGTTCTTTTGGTAACTCAGAAAAAGTCTGCTTACACAAGTTCTTACCCTCCCACATCCTTGAACAGGAAGCACAGAAGGCACATGATTTATCCTCTAACAAAAAGGTAATTGCTTATATATTTAGACAAATCATGACCATCAAACTAATAATGACAGGTTAGGTTAATATAACTAGACAGCATCAGTGCTGAAATTAGAACTACAATTTACTCTCATCTTTTGATGCAACTTTCTTCAATTTCTGTTTTGTCCAAAGAGATAGTGGTGAACAAACTGGGGTTTATGTCAGTGTATGCAGTACAGGTTGGCATGAATGCGCACCAGAACAGAAGCCAGTTGTCTTAAGAGATACAAATGAGTGATGCAGCAATTTAATGATAACAGTAACGGAGAGGAATGGATATTATGACTAGTATGAATACAACAACAACAAAGCCTTATCCCACTAGGTGGGGTCGGCTACATGGATCATACGACACTATTCGTTGATCCATGTTCATAAGATTCGACATGATTTTATGCTGGCTATCGGGGCCTAACACAACTCTCCTCCTTTATCCGGGCTTGGGACCGGCTATAAAATATAGGTGGAGTTCTTTAGATGCACATATGTAGAACATTAATAAGTACAGCAAAGAAGACTAAACATCTGGCACAGCACCAGGATCTAACGAGAATAAAGAAAACAAAGGATACGAGGATAGACCGAAGTACTATCCAAGATGACACCGAATAGAATTCTGGTGTTTGGAAACTAACAAATCCACGCTATAAACAAATGAAAATTTCTGAAGCAAACTAGTATGAATCCATGATTAAAATTTGATACAAGAACGATGTTATGAATCAAAATCGCAGCAACTAATCTTAGTTAAACTTTTATCCAAAACTTCATATGCTTGCTCTTTAGAGGAAAACTACACAGTAAACATTACCTGCATCAATCTCCATAGAAGCATCAGTGAAAACAGCGTGCTCCTTCAAATGAACAACGGTTCCTGATGAGGATGTAATCTGAATGCTTGGTTCATATTCAGCTTTACCTTCTATTTTATCTTTGGCATTTTGAATAGATGTTTCGAGTGATGAAATATCTAGAATGACACAAGAATTAATGCACTGAGATATCAAACATTGGAAAATAGAAAACTGATTTAGAGATCATTATGTAGATATATTGTAGGATGATTTTTTTTTTGTATCATGATTATGTGAGAAAGAAAAATAGATGTCCACTATGACTGATTTTGTGTAGCTATATATTTTGTATTAATAAAACTATGATTATAAATGTACAAATGAGGAAATGAAACAAAGAAGACGCAACACACAACTCAAAAGGTTGGGATCCATGATATACTACCCCCACCCCATTCACTCTGTTGGAGTTAGTTAGGTGGAGCCTTATTCTGGGCCTAACTAATTTGTTATTAGATATGGTAGGAAGAAAATGAGAGATTGTAACTTCCTTGTAACCATTGTCTGGGGAGATTGAGTGGTTATCATAACTACTTTATTTGTTAGATATGGAGTTATTGAGAATCAGGATAAGATATGTAGTTATCCTAGGTTGTTACCCAAGGCACATATCTGGTAGCGGTTATGCACCATATATTGTGGGGATCTGGGTAATGTTTGTAAGGTGATCTGAGACATCTGAATAGAGTGAAACTCTGTGACGGCCATGGACGTAGGAGACAATCTCCGAACCACGTAAAATCTGTGTCTTTCTCTGTGTGTGATTTCTTGTTATTCTTCCACTATCTATTTATCGATTTCTCGCAGACATCGGTATCAACAGTAAGTTGATATCGAGGATATTCCGCAACACACTCAACAAAAATGAGATATCGTGTATGATGTTCTCAAAATAAGACCTCTCCCCTCCAAAAATATTGTGGTTGCCTGCAACTGAATGGACCATGTGACAGCCAGTGAAGTCTGCTACTGAAAATTGGCTCAAAACTAGGTGTACTGTAAGTGTGAATACTTTCTGCTTCTCCTAAATTTTCTACAGATATACATTTTGCCTAGTAACTCCGCCTATGTTTTATAGCCGGTCCCAAGCCCGGATAAAGGAGGAGGGTTGTGTTAGGCCCCGACAGCCAGTGTAAAACCCTGTCGAATCTCATGAACATGGATCAACGAAGCGTCGTATGATCCATGTAGCCGACCCCACCTAGTGGGATAAGGCTTTGTTGTTGTTGTTGTATACATTTTGCCTAGTAGAATGCAGATATACATTTATGTGCCAAAGAGCAAAATAACTTGTCTGCTGTTAAACAAATAACCAGAGTTACCTTGATTAAAAATGTCATCAAGCTAAAACTGCATTCATCAGTTATATTATATTTCAAAGTCATGATTCATACTAGATTTAATAGTTCAAGATAGCATCTTACACTACAAGCAGAATCCAGATGTCCTAATACATACAAATGGCACAGCAAACTACTGATATGACTAGAAACACATACAAAAGAAAGATTTTAATACATATACCATACTAACAGCAGTTAATGATAATAGAACTGAAAACTTCTATTTTAAATTTTAATGCTTGTTCTTTTAGAGGAAAATTAAGCAATACCAACATCAATCTTTACAGAAACATCAGTAACTTGGTCCTCCTGACAGAATGGCTCCTGACGGGGATGTAATCTCAGTGTTTGTTTCATAATGATCTTTACCTTTCATTTTATCTTTGTCATTAGATGTCCCATGTGATGGGTCATCCAGAAGGGCACAAGAATGAATGTACTTAAATATTGTAATTTCAAATTAAAAGTGATTGAAAGATAGTTATGTACACCTAGTTTAAGATGATTTTCTTATCATGAATTTGTGAAAGAAAAGACATCCATTGTTATTAAATAGCAAACAAAATACACAATAAAAAAGGATCTTCTAGGGGAAATAGTCAAACAGAAACAAAATACACAATTTCTAATAACTAGTGATTTCCTCCAAACTGGATACAGTGCAAGCTCAAAGGTTTTTTGCTTCGCCAAATCTATAATGATATTCTATAGATACATATTGTTTCTGGCATTTGATAAGTACATGCACTTGTAAAAAAAGTATATGCACTTGATTTACCCAGAAACCAAGCAAAATAAATGTGTCTTCAGTTACATAAATAAAAGGTTTACCTTATCGGGTTAAAATCACCCTCATCAGTTCTTTTCAATGTCATGATCCATACTACTGTACAATAGTTAAAGATAGAACCTTATCAACTACTCAGGAAAGTAATTTGTATCTTACATATGTAGAATGCATAAGCAAACAAACTTCACAAATAACTTTTTTTTAGGGGAACTTCACAATTAACATAGCTGTTAGAAGTCATACTTAGAGCATAATAAGCAGCCATCTGTGTTGCAAGTCATCAAGTTCTGTACAATGCCAAGTTATTTTGTACACAATACCTGCATTTATCTCTGTAATTCTGCTCTGCCTTTCTTCGATGCTTGCCTTCTCTGAAATATTAGAAGATGGACTCTGTTTATTCTTATGGGAAATATTAGTCTTTTGTTCACCAGTGATGATAGAGTCAACATCAGTTGAAACTGTGAAATGATAAGATAAATCATCACAAGAAAGATAACGAAAATGTAAAGATAATCTTCTGTGTTAGATGGACGAAGAGGGAAAGAGAAAAACAACTTCATAGCAACGTACCTGAATCATCTTTTCCTGAGGCAGTTGCATCTCCAATAAGTGCCTGGCTCAATGACACATTTGCACTTTGTGTTATTTCTTTCTCCCCAGATTCAGAGTCACCGGCAGATTCTATGGGCAATGCAGCTGCTGTATTGACCCAGGAGATACGTTAATTATTAAATACAATTTAAAAGCATGACTAGGCATGTAGGAATGGATATTAAACATGATTTTCATTCTTGAGTTTTTCCTAATAGAAAGTTTCAACAGTATTCAGGATCTTGTAACATCTTTACAAGAGAAAGTTTTGTTTCTAACAATTCTCCAGAAATTGACTGAATGGATATGAATATATGATGTCACATACTGAAATGTGTTAATATAAAGAAACACAAGCTTTCAACCTAAAATCTTATGTTACACACTTATAATGCAACACTTTCTTCACTTGCACTAAGAGGGGTTATATCTAATCATGTTGTTGATATTCAGAATTATCATGAAGTTTAATGAACATAATAGAAGAGAGGACTGGCAACAGACCTCCGTTTATAGTTTGAGTTGCGTTTTGGCTTATTCCAATCGTCATTGGTCCAGATAAAATTGTCGACTTGGAATTTATCTTGTCCTGTCCAGTCACATCTGCTCCTGTTACAATAATAGCACTAGCTTCAATAGGGTTTCTTGGAAGTTTAAAGTACATCCATGTTCAGTTTTTCTTCCTTTTATTGAGAGGGAAAGAATGCCAATTTTCTAAAGGGAGAAAGGATAACTACACCATTGTGGCATCCATCCACTCTATATCAAAAAGATAACTATGGCCCAAGCAAAAGAACTATTACTATGTCATGCAGCTGTCCGCTCTCAAAAAAAAAATGCATCGAACCCTCAGCTACAAGTTCCCCACTCTCTAACCCAAAGGATATTCTACACTGCTGACCCCCACATATAGTGTGCTTAGGAGGAGGAGGAGGAGGAGGAGGAGGAGGAGGGGGGTGGGGGGACCAAACGGACACTGACCTAAAGGATGCTTCTCAATAGTCAGGCATGCTTATTAGTGAAGACATAATGGGGATTTAGATCAATCATCAGTCCCAGTCCAAACATATAAATTTGTGCACAACGTATAGTGTTTATACATAACATCTTCCCGACCAAAAATAATCTCATAATGTTGGATCAAAATGCCCCATAGGTAAGCAATTGAGTAGTCCAGAGCATCAAGCTCAAAATATACTCTCCAGTTGGGACAGTCCTTCCCCTGCAAATTAGAAATGGTGCGTGTCTCATAATGTTTGTACATAAACGTGTCTCATAATGTTTGTACATAACACCTTACCCTACCAAAAATAATCTCATAATGCTGGATGAAAATGATCCATATCTAGACAATTTGGGTAGCCTCTAGCATCAAGATCCAAATGTACTCCTTCGTTGGGATACTCCTCCCCTCAAAGTCCTCCAGAAATCCCAATCTGTCCTTGTATTAATCCAATAAGTAAGGAAACATTCAGATTCCACTTTGTGTTATGATATGCTGCCAGCTTACGTGGTGTTATTAAAATATAATATATTCCAAAAGCAGGAAGGATGCCTATTAGAGGGTAGTCAGCCAGGTTCAATGTTGTTGGAAATACAAGGGAAAAGGAATTCTGTGTTGCTTAAATCAATAAACAGAATCTGATCTAGTTAAAAATGAATGCGTAGGTGTGTTTGTGTATGTATATATATATATATATATATATATATATATATATATATATATATATATATATATATACATAATTCCAGGAGTTATGTAGTATGTCGAGAGTCCTGTATCAAGAATGACAAGAGAGGGTAAGGATGCTCTAAAGAAGCTTACACAAAACTTGAATCCATGATGAACTTTGTAGTTCCAGATTATCCAATTTGGTGGGTCATTATTTCACAAGTGAAAGAGGATTGACTTTTATACTAGGAAAAAAGTTGAAACTGCTTTGTCCAATGATTTCAGGAAGTTTGCGGTCCAGATATATTTTATTCAGCCCAAACAGAATAGGATCTAATAGGCTATGAACAAGCATATAGTAGGGAATTAATGAGTTTTAGGACTATGAAGTTTACAACATTCTCCTTGCTTCAGGAACAGAAGCATTGTATACAAAATCCTTGTAAGAGGTATGCTGTCCTTGAATAAGTAAAAGAGCTCGTTCTTGTTAGTAATTGGACTATTAAAAGTTTGTAATGCATTTCACAAAGTGAATCCCTCACGAAATTTCAATGAAGTAAAAATAAAGTTCAAATAAGTTGAACTATAAGTCGTAGTCAAGATTCAAGCTATATAGGCCTCAACATTTTATTATTTGTAATAGGAGATAAATTACACGATTGTGCTTTCTCTCATCAAGCTTTCAAATGAGGCAATAATGAAATGATATCCAATAGCAAAGAAATAATAGGTTGTAATGAAATAATATTCAATTAAAAAAGATGAAGGATCTATTACCTGATTCAGTTCCTCTCTTTCTGCTCTTATCAGAGCTAAAGAAATAAGAAAACCAGTTTTCTCTTCTCTCAGGCAGTTGTTCTGAACTCTGCACTAAAGTCTTCTCTCTTTTGTCAAATATACGGAATATATTATAACCACCATCTGTTAACAACATAGGATGAAGCATAATCATTTTTGTTCATAAAAGATTCCTTCTAGTAAAATCAACACTGAAAGACTAAATCAACTTTTCAGATTCTGGTCATTTTTGGAACGAGTTTGGATTAAAATTCAAAACTAAAGAAAAGAACACGTTAGTATATGTGTGCATGTGCAGATGCACACAAAAATTACCAATTTTACCATGCATACTTTTGCCTTGATAACTATTTTGTAATTTAAAATTAATTTCACTCTGCATGGCAAAGTATACCTTCATATTGTTCTGAAGTGATCACATATATGCTTCGGATTTTGTTTTCAAGATTGTAAATCTTAGTTATACTTAGATTTTAGTTTCTCCATGGTTTTTCCATGTATGTAAGTAAAATGGAAATATAGAAACAGAATCCACTTCAGATGTGATTGACGATGACAACAAAAACAAAAGATTGAAATGCTTCAAAGAATAATGATTTCTGAAACAGATTAGAAAAAGGAATACACTGGTTTATTTTCTGAAGATTAAAGGATCAAAATAAACAGGTTGCGATATATATATTTAACAGAATGACATAAACTAGAATAATTCCAAGTTGTATTTTGTTTTGTTTTTTCTTATTTTTTATTATTTTTGAGAAAAAAGATGACCACCAGACTTGCACTTACATCCATGTATATATACAACAACAACAAAGCCTTATCCCACTAGGTGGGGTCGACTACATGGATCATACGACGCATTCGATCCATGTATATATACATCCATGTATATATATCTATGGAAAAGTTTCCAGCTTGTATTAAGCTTTCATTTAGGATTTCTTTTGGGAAAAATTGTGATACAGATTCTCAATAACTTTGTTTAACGTTCCAAAGAGTTCTAGGGAATGATGGAAGATTTAACAATGAAATTAAACAAGTTGTGATTCATTGAAATTTTAGTGGAATAATAAGATTGAAGAATATCTTATCCTTAGTAAATCTGTCATTTTTCAACCATCATTTTATGTTTTTTAATATTTTTGTGTGATCCATTGTGTAAGGGGGAAGAAAGATGCCAAAAGTTCTTTGCATATTATTTGCATAAATTTTCAAAAGAATGATTGATGGTCTAAAGGCTTATGAAAAATTGGGGAAGGTTACAGGTCTGATAAAATAGTCTCTGCCTCTCCTTTAAACCATCTTCTCCCCTCCCACTCTTTTTTATATAATGGCATGTGTTTGCCTGTGTATAATTTTGTGCACCCACCTTTACATAGGCATGCTCCATTTTCAATATATTAGTTTTGCACAAGGGAAACAGTACAAGGAAAAAATCTCACTATACAATGAATACTGAATAATTTCTTACACAAAAATAGAATGCTCAATAGTTTCAAGGTGAAATCATTTTAGATTCATCCAATGTGCAAGCACTCAATGAATATGCAGGCGCAACATGAAAATTTCATACCTGTTGGAATGAAAAAGCTCAAGCATGCTAAGCATCTGAATACATCAGGTGATTGGCCATCATCTTGGTTAGAAATCTCATTGTCAGCTGAAATTTCACTAGTAGACAACTTCCCAGCGTGATATTGTTCTTCATGAACCTTTTTAGCAGGTGCATCTGATTGAACCTCTCTCACTGTCCTTTTTCTTTTGCGCAAAATCACCCTTCTAGTTATACAAGAATTGCAATTTGGACAGTATAGATCATGAGTATCTTGTTCTTCTAGTATTCTATCCAAATTGTATTCTGTTGTTTTTAGTTCACTTGTTTTTACAATTTTAATCTCTTGGCTCTCTTGAATTTCATCGGCATTTTTTGTGGCCTTACTGCTATATACTTCTGAATAAGATTGAGAACTTGATCCATATTCAAATTTCACAGCCTTCAGGAGTTCACTGTTGTTGTCAACTTCAGAATTTCCAAGAGAAGAATTTACGTCATGTTTAGAATTTATTGTTCCATTCATATTCTGGCCTTTGGTACCAACCTGAACATCCTCTTGTGATTTCTTTCCTGCAACCTCGGATGTGTCTAGGCTAACTGCAGCAACACAATAAAATAAAGCTAAAACATTCAAAATTTCAACTACAACTATTACAAGTACTTGAGTAGGCATAAAAGTTAATGATGTATTGGAAGTTCCTGATTTATCTAATATCCAATGGAGAAAGGAAAACCACATTCAAGCAATAACAAGGTGAATTGAATGATCCCCAATATTAAGCGACTAATATTTTATGGAAAAATGATTTAATTGGTTTGAAATGGAACAAGCTTATATCCCTGTTTCGCATGTCTAAAATGCCAATCACGCTTGTGCACAATAATATACCTTTAATCGGTGAATCATAAAATGATTCGAGCAGATTTAATGATCTTTCATCCATTGCCAGTTGGCAATTGCCTTCATGATACTGAACATAATCTCTGCCAGGACCAAACAAGCCATAGGTCCAAGTGCAGTGTCGACAATTCCATACTCCTTCAGTCACAGAAATGCAAACATAGTTGTGTTTTCACCTTCCACCAAAAGGTTACTATTCTAATGGAAACAGAAAAACTAAGATGGTATTCTAGAGCTTATTTCTATCCAACAAATATAATACATGAAATTAACCTTGAGACTGAAAATTGTTGTACAGAACAGTCTCAGAACACACTATCTTGGGGGACCAAAGAAACACAGTATTTTATCCCAGCTAATTTTATACAAAAGCAAAAAAAGTACGAAGCGATTTAGCCTTTGGTACTGATGCCAATGGATTTCACTATGGACCTATGGCAAAGGCAATGTTACTGCTGTCATCATACTTTACTACGAAATGATCCAAGCCACTCTGTCTTGTTCCAACAAACCCCTAGGCCTATCCCTAAGAACTCAAGCGTATGCATCCATGCATGTGCATTTAACCATACATATAAGGTACAAGAAAATATGGCATTTTGTCATGCAGGAACGAGACTCAAGAAAAAGGTATCAGTATAAACAATTATTTTAATTCGTAGCTCAAGAAACTGACGTTGCATTTAGATCAAGAAACCAAATGTCATAATGAATAATTGTTATATTTCCTCGATGGAATCTTCTGTCTAACAAAGAGATCATGACAATGTCAATTAATATTTCTGGCCTTGATTCAAGAGATTATTTGTGCTCCATGAAGTCATTGTCTTTACATATCTAGTAGTTGTGGTAGCTTCAGATTTCATTAACATGAAGAAATGATCCAGCTGATAAATGTACGACAAGGATGATCTGCTTCAGTTGACATTGCCAAATTCAGAAAAGGCATCATCAGTCAGAAGCTTTTTTTTTTTGTTCTGCAATCTACATCAGCCAACCTTCTGAAATCCTTAGGTGAGTTGAGATCAGGGCATAGGTCAAGAGTTACCTTGCAGGTCAAATCTTTATGATCATGCATCAGTATTGCAGTCCTCAAAATCATAAACAGAAGAAACATGAATGTGCATTCTTGTGAGTATAGAGAAATAGTGTCCAAGGAGCATGCTTAGCACATTAAACCACAGAAGTTTATGACGAAACATTCTCATCCTCCTGAGGATTAGTAGCAGTATGTCCAGTATATCAATTACAGGAAAATGACCCACTGAAGAACTGAACCAGGTAAACAAAGCGTTATCTGGCTCTAATTATCTATCAGATAATCTATCTCGAAGTGGGCAGAGAAGAAAACAAACCTTAGTTGCTGCACTGTGTAATGGATCCATCTCCATTGGCACATTCTTTATAGATGACATCTTAGTAGGAGGCACGTCTCGAGCTCAAAGTTCTGAGAAGGAGGCTCTGAATCAACTTTTCGCAGAGGGGGATCCTAAAGAGAAGGCACAAGTTTGACTACCAATTCGAATAAGACTGCCCAATAATGGACATTTCCTCTTCCTCCTGGCTCCTACTGAGAAAGTTCACCAGTGGTAGATGGGGAACCAAGAAACATGATTTGCGAGGCATTCCAGACAGTGGCCGCAGAAGCATTTGTAACCCCCAAGTCTATGCTTAGGACCCTGAAACCTAACATTTTTTTTTTCAGGAAAACTATTCGCACATTTCTTATACAATCAACCACCAGAATCCAATTCCAGGATCAAGAAGCCTCATTTATCTGCGCCAACTTCTTCCTCCTCCTCGTGCTTGGTACAACAGCACGCATGCTTGGCACCACAGCACCCACCTCACAAAGAGTCCAAGAAAATCTCTCATTTCACACAAAATTCCAAACATTCACACAGATTGCATCCCTGAAACAGCTCTGTAAACGCTGTGATCATAATTATATGGAGGAAGATGAGGAGGAAGAAGAAGCAAAATTAAGAAAAAAAATGCCTTTTTGCAGTTTACAAGAACGACACTGCAGTTATAAGAGAATTACGGGGGTCCCCCAAGTATACACTTACAAGATGAAGACGATACGGATGAACATTATTGTCATTTTACTGTTGAGTTATCTCTGGAAACGCAATCGATCAAATGGAATTATGGAACAGGAACGGAGGAGACTAATGGCAGCTTTATCTATTCGATGTGGTTATAATAATGTTACCTTGTTCTTGGTCGTAGTAGACGCTTCTCTGCTCTTCTCGGCGACCTACTACTTCTTCTTCTTCTTCGACCTTCTCCTCCAATGGCCGCTCTTCCGCTGCTACTGCCGCAGCACCGTCAGCTTCTTCTTCTTCTTCTTCTTCTTCTTCTTCTTCTTCTGCTGCTGCTGCTGCTGCTGCTGCTGGCTGATCAGTCGTCTGCTTTCTTCTCCTCGGCCTTGTTTCAAGGTCACCGCTCTGGTCCTGATCCACGACCTCTTCCTCCTCGACCAGTACCATACTTCTCTCAGTTCTCTCCTCCTCCATACTCCTCTAGCTGCAGTGAATGGGTTGCCGCTGCTATCAGCTCCTCCTCCCGCTTGCTCTTTTTGTCTGCTGGCTCAACTTGCAGCATTTATTCCGTGTAGAAAACTGGATGCTTTTATAGAAATCCATGCATTTCTCTCTGTATTAGCACATGTTTGTACATGCCATTGGGAGGAAGAACGACTGCTGAAGCCGATGGCTTTGTTTATTAATTTGGACTTTGAATGTTTCAGCAGGGGACAGTTGCCATGAATGATTGGATTCATCGTTGCCTTGAACACATATTGCTTTTATACTACGTTATAAGGTTGCTTTCAATATTTCTCATCCTACGACTTTTTTTTATCTATTATATAATTCCATATATTAATAATCTCCCAAGTTTGCCCTTGTAATCCAAAAATGATAATTATATTTTTTTTCCTGCCACCCGAACGTAATCAGCCTATCGAGTACGTTGAAAATATACGGCTACGAATAAGTAGAACAATATGAAGTAGATAAATAAGAAAGAAGATTGATATAAAAAAATTAACATGATAAAAGAGTGTGAACAAAAAGGAAAAATTCACGAGCAAAGGAAATTATCATCAAGAAAGATTTTTTTTTGTTTTTATTGTGAGCAAAAAAAGTACAAAATAATAAATTTTAATCGTCATACATAAAGATTTATACCATACCTCTCACGAAATCAACTTTCCTTTTTTTGTTTCGCAATTTTAAATTCAAGGTACAAGACACATCAATAGAGTATTTTCTAGATATATAGCTATCAAATTCCAAACTTTATTTGGATTTGCACCAGCCACGGCCCCACTAGGGAGAGTGGTGGGGTCTCACTTTTGGGACCAATTTAGAAAAAAAAATACATTAAACCATTTAGAAAAGAAAGTGCAGGTCATTTTTTATAATATTGTTTGTCCTTATTTTAGTATGATAATATTTTTTAAAAGTTTAGCACCAATTTTTCAGATATATGAAATAAGAGTTTTGCACTGTACTCAAACTATACATAACTGTAATATCAATAATGGCGATCTATGAATTAATAATATAAATAAAAAAACTCTTACAATTTTTTCCTAGTGAAGTACTGATTTGAATGGATCAAAATTCTGATTCATGAAAAAAAAAACATCTTATAGTGTAATCAAACTCATTAATTTTTTTCGTGTCCAATGGATTTTTTGGATTGGTTAGTTTTTTTCTTTCCTTTTGTTAGTTTTTCAGTATTAATAATTAACGTTAATTAGCAAAATCAAGTATTGAAGCATGCCTTTCAGCTGAAAGGTAATTGTACTTATATCTTATATATAAGCATTTAAACATTCTGCATACCTCCTCTTTTATAATTTCATCTTAATAATTTTTTTAAAAAAAAAGAAATCACAAGATTAAATCTTGGGGCACCTTATGGCTCTTCTTCTTAAAGTTAATTAATCAGACAACTAGCATCACAGCTGTACACAAAAAAAAAATAAAATAAAATAGAATCACCTTGAAATGTATTACTACAAATTTTGCATCCAAAAGGTAGAGATGGTGGTGGACAAGGATGCTGCTGTATTTGGGAAATGTTTCATCAGGGCGTTTTGACTTTGGTGTTTTGGGCGTCTGAACATGGACTATCATTTATATACATATATATATAACAGAAATAAACTGTTAAACAGATGGATCAGGTTGTGCACCAGGTGCAAATAATGGTGGTCTTGATATTGTTTAAGAATTTAAGCACCCAGTAGTTGTTGGCATGCACTTCTGCTCTGTGTATATATTCATTCAAAGTTGACTGAAATGTTCCATGATTGAATGGTGAAGACATGGGGGGGGGGGGGGGGGGGGGGGGGGGGGGGGTTGGTGGCCACCACTGCCCCCACCCCCAGTTCATGTGACCTTGGCTTCCATAATCCATCCAACAACCAAACTCATTTAATTGCCAATTTGCATGGTTGCATGTTTTCTTGAAGTTTGTGATCTGTCACTTGGGGTTTTTAAGAAGAATATAATATTATAGAGCAATCTTGTTGGGAAGATGAAGAAATAAGGGGGACACGAGGGATGTGGAGCAGCATCTTCACATGTGAATTGACAAGTTTGGAACAGATTTTGAAAACTCTCAACTTTATTGTAATGTATTTTGGACATTCTGATATTTTATTCTAACAAATTTGGATGAGAAAGAAAGATTTAGATCATGTCATAGCCCCACCTTAACGGTGGGATATGGAATCAATGAATTTTTACTTGTGTTTGGTTGCGATTTAATTAATAAATTACGTAGATATTTCACGAATTATGATTAAATTCATCGTTCATTTTATAAAAAGTACAAAGGTAAATTTTAAAAAAAATTAATCTCGTGAATAGTAAAAAAAATGAGAGTTAATATATTCTTTATATCACGCAAACTTCAAAATTTAATTCATCTACTAAATTATGTCTTAACAACTCCATGCAAACCTAACCCTCAATCAAACAGGACCTTAATATTCTAAATTATTTTTCAATTGATATCATATGCTAACCTTTGTTGCTTTACAAAATAAATTTCATAAAATAATTTCTTATTATATTTTCATCCATATACAATAGAATTATGTATAATTTTTTTCCTTTCTCATTCAATTTTGTCAGAAAAACATAAGTCATCAATTTTTTAGCTCTGGCAATTTTTTGTCTCTTCATTCCTTTTAGTTTTCTTATACAACATGAGAAAATATGTTGAGAAAAATACTAGTACTATCATATTTAGAAATTTTCTATCATTAAATTATTCTAACCTTATTTATTTTCCCGTATAAAGTTTAATACAATGATAAATTTGGACTATAGTTAACATTTTGAGGATTTTACAACATGGGATATTGCACTGCATGATTATTTTTTCAATCTATAAAACTTTTAATTATGTTATATTTTCTAAATTTCTTTAGTTTACTTTATTTTTATATTATTAGAAAAATAATAATTAAATGTTTTAATTTGCACCCATTATATAATGGGTCTTAGATTTTGACCTGGAACATGTCTAGTATAAAAGGGAATTCTTTGCTTAGGTATTGTAAAAAAGTTTTTTTAATTATTTTTTAAATATTAAGTTAAAAATTGAAGGGTAAATCTATGAATTTATCTTAATGCGTAAATAAAATTTATAAAAATAGAAAAGAAAACTCGGACTTTTTACTTCATTTTCTCTTGTTGGACCTCCGGCCGGCTAAATTGAATTGTAAAATTTATAAAAACAGGCGCATCTACATGGGCCTAAATGAGCTACGTCATTTTTCTTTTCTATTTTTTTTTAACATGCACTTATTATTATATTCAAAATATATCATCATTATGAATTTTCATCAACTTAAATGAAGTTCAATTTTACAATTCAATTTAGCCGAATATTATATACATCATTTTAGTCAAAATTAACAAATTCTAATTATGACTCCTAACCAGCTACATTGATCATAAGCATTTTTCTTGCCAAGAAGGTGAAAAATATAATCCCTTATACACAAGTCATGTGTGGAATTTAATCTTATAATCCATCTCTAGTTTTAGGCGTGCTGATTTTGTACATAATAACAATTCGCCAACGATTTGGTCAGTCTTTATGAGATGTCAATCGAAAATGGTTTATATATATGAACTCAAATTAATGGCAACTTAACAATGTATCGAGCTTTGTTAATTACATTTCACCCAAAGCAGATGACATTTGAACAAGTATTAATTACATTTTTCACCTCTAAACTTTAGCATATTTTACTTTGCCTCTTAAACTTTAACATTATCCATTACCTCTCCTCACTTAACCCTCAAATGCATTCACTATATTGTCATTCAATATTAAGATTGCCTCCAAAAACAATTGTTACTTATTAAATTATCAATAATGTACGTTACTTTATTTAATATGCACATGCCAATAAAGATTTATTAGTTATTTATAAGAAAAAATATTTATGATTTAATATATAGTTTTTATCAATATACCCTGATCAAAAGAATTATGTTTATATATATATATATATATATATATATATATATAATTTTTTATTTCATAAATTTAAATCATCACTGATAAAATTAAAATTTATAAAATAATTAATATATTTTTTAAAATATGATAATAATATATTCATAAGAATTAAGTAAAATTTATTTGACTAAATTTATAATTTATTTAATTAGTTTTATAATTTATTTAAATAAAATTGTAAAGGGCAAATAGAGAAAATGAAACTAAAAAGATTGTAATTTATGTGGTAACGTGGATTATCTCCTCTCCCATAGATAATTTATATTGTCACTTCATAAGTAATGTGGATTGTCTCGACAATCTAGATTATCTATTTTCTGTCACAAATGAACATGATAATGTGATGAACCCAAGTAATTTATTATCTATTTATATAGAAAATACTTCCTAAATGCTTTAAAAGTATTCACTTTTGGACCCTTGCTAAATTTACACATTTAATTCTAAAAGTTAAAAAAATCAATAATTAAATGGAACTCACATCCTAATTTCATCTTTGTCACAATCCGTTTTTTAATTCTTAATTTTAAAATTAAACAAGTAAAATTAATAAGGGTTAAAAGGTGCATGTACAATTAAAAAGTAAATATGTTTTAGGCATTTGGAGTTAAAGTAAAAGCGTATGAAAAGTTGAAGAAAGATGGAATCAGACTTGGGAAGTTCTTCCAAAGTCTTAAGTATATATATGCGCAGAAGAAAAATGACTCCCTTTTTCCTAGATAAGTAAGCAGATATGCCTATGATCGGAAAGATAACGAATACTATTCTCAACTTAGTCTTTCAGATGCGCTCGAAGGTCAAAGCGCGTTAAGAAATAAGCTCCGGAAAGTCGAGGAGGTGTTCACATCTCCATCCAAATAGAAAGACAGTAAAGTGGAGTTCTCCACCAAGCAAGTCTCTTTGATATAAATGGCGCAACCCAATCTTTGTTTTGAAAGTTTCTAATTGTTGAATTTTGACTTTTTTTATTAGCAATAGACCTCAATCACAAGCCAAGAAATGAGGCAGGTCGGTGAGGGTGAGAAAGAAGTCCTCTGATTGTTTCAGAAGAAATGAAACAAAAAATAGAGTAGAACTAAGACATTTATTGTATGGGGTCTACCCAATGCTAGATGCAGAGGCGCACTTGGTCGTATTTTGCGAGTGGATGCAGCGATTTCCTGACGCATCAGGAAAATTCCTTCCCTTCGTTCTACGAACCTTTGTTGATTTTGAACTTCGTTCGAGAAGGAATCGGACTTTTGATGGGCCAGCTCTTTTCCGCTTGTTCCCTAGCGCGCGGAAGCTTTCGAGCCACTAATTTTCAAACAAAATTGAAACACTTTCAGAGAACTTCAGTAGCCTTGACAGGAGTTTGGACTTCCAACAACTTCTAGGGAGGTAGTCATCCTTATTGTTAGATTGAGCACCTACACTAAAAATAAACAAGAATTATTAAAATTTAGAGGGCAATATGTGCAAAAATATATCGTTTGGAGATGGGCAATATGGCAGAGCTACACGGGTGTTGAAGCACTTGAACTTCATTAACAGGTCACATGTTTGATTCGTGTGACTTCTGCTATATAACCCAATATGTTGTGAGAATTGAACCTGACATCGATTCGAATAAATCTTCGCTTCAAGCTGAAGTGTTTGAATCATTTAACCGGATTGAATAATACTAAAATATCATAATTTTAAAAAATATTCAATCCAATCACATATTGCATTAGTCATATAACATTATATCAGAAGTTAACTTTTAAAAGCTAATACATATTATCTTAATAGCTAATAAATTTATACTAATAGTTAACATAAAGATTTTTTATGAAAAATTAAGTCACAATTATTGAAAAATATTATTGGATTATAAATTAAAATGACATAAAATGAGAGAAAAAAAGAAAAATAATACGTATATAAAATAGTTTAATATTCATAAATTAAATAAATGAGAAAAAGTTATTTGTTAAAAAGATTTTATATAAATAAATAGTCACACATTAATAATATTGACAAAACTTAATTATTACACAAGCGGAGCAAAAGAAGCATGTACAAGTGAATAGTCTCACATCACATATATCAAGAAAATGAAATTGAGACATCCACTATAAAATGTGATGGATTTTGGCTAGTTCTATTCGACTTTGACTCGTTATCATTGTTTTTTACCGCTTCTTACCGATTTAGAATGGTTCAAAGTGATTCAATTTTCATTCGTATTCCGACTGGCTATTAACTCTTTTTGAATTGAGAGATTCCTCTGAAAGTAGTTGGTATTTATACATATTATTTTAACATGTCCTCATAGAAGAGCAAAGTTCTAGTGCAATATTTAGTGCTTCTAGACCTAAGATTCATCATGTTCGTGGCATCAAACAACTCATCGTTGCACTAAAAATATGCTACAAGTTTATTTTTCTTTTCCCAGTGATCACTTTTCTTTGAATACAACTTCTCGATATATTTTCTCCTACGAGGAAATTATTTTATTAGAACAATACCGACATCTTAAACCTTAATAAAAGGGGATCTTGCTGTAAGATTTTTTTCCAAAAAAGAAAAAGTACTTATTTAGATATCTAATGGAAAATGGAAAAGCACATATAGATATTTTTGGCGTTAGGCTGCAGTTGACAACGCTCGGAGAGCTTTATTTAAAGGTAAAATTGGAGCATGGCTCCTAAAGCATGCATGCAGAACTACGTCTGCCTCCGCCTCCTCGGGGCGATGCGGGCGCGCAGCGGATTCTTCATGGCGACGGTGAACTCTGGCATCTCGGAGTAGTCCACCTTCTCCCCTTCCACCGGCGTCTTCCACTCGAACTCCCTCACCAAGTTGGCCACGAAGTACTCGAGGTGCAGCATGCCCGCCGCCAGCCCCGGGCATATCCGCCTCCCTGCGCCGAACGGCATCATCTTGATCTCCTTGGTCCCGGTGATGTCGACGCCTTCGCCGGGGCCGCCGGGGAGGAACCGCTCCGGCTTGAAGGCCATCGGGTCCTCCCACGCCGTTTCGTCCCAGCTCACGTCGGCCATCATGACGTTAACCGCCGTGCCCTCCGGTATGAAGTAGCCGTCGAGGGTCACGTCCTCGGTCACCCGGTGGGGCAGCAGGAAGTGGCCCGGCGGATGCCGCCGCAACCCTTCCATGACGACGGCCTTCAGGTACGGCATTCTCGGCAGGTCCTCCTCCTTGACAAAGGGGGCCTCCTTCCCGACCACCGCCTCGATCTCCTCCGCGAGCTTCTTCTGCACGTCCTGGTGCGTGACGAGCCTCGCCATGATCCAGTGAAGCGCCGTCGTGGAGGTATCCGTGCCGGCGTTCAGGAACTCTCCGCAGAGGGCGATGATCTCCGCCGTGGTCAGCGGCCGGTCCCCTTCCATCGAGAGCTTAAGACCGATGAGCGAGTCGACGTACGAAAAAATGGGGACCTCCGATTCGCCCGCCTCCTTAAGCTTCTTTGCTCGTTCCCTTCGAGCGTCGATCAGCGGAACGAACAGCTCCGTCTGCTTCTCCCTCATCTTCAAGAGTGTCCGCACCCTGCCGCGGAAGATGTACTTCGTGATCGCCGGAGCGATGGCCAAGACGTTGAGCTTGCTAAGGAACAGGAGCACGCTCCGGTTCACGTCCTCGAGTTCCTTGATGCTCTTCTCGTCGAGCCGCTCGCCGAAGCACATGAGGACCAGCAGGGCGAACATGGCGAAGCGGAGGCTCTCCACGGCCACGACCGTCCCGTCGTTCGACTCGGCCTGGGACCTCAGGTGCTGGTTGAGGACGCCAAGGACCCACTCGCGGCTGCTGGCGTAGACCTTGGCGCGCGAGTGGTGGAGGATCTCGGAGATGAGGTTGCGGCGGAGCAGGCGCCACAGGGGGCCGTAGGAGGAGTTGATGTTGTGCCGGTTGGCGCTGACGAAGGCCGCCGCGGGGTGCGGGGGCATGCGGTCGGCGAACGTCGGGCCGTGCTCGATGAAGGCCCGGTGGACTAGTTTGCGGTCGAACAGGAAGATGGTGCGCCGGGCGCCTGTGCGAAGCATCACCGCCGGGGCGCCGCCGTAGCGACCCCGGAGCTCCCGTAGGAGGTTTTCTAAGTCCCCGAAGGATCGCCGGAACGATAGCAAGTTGCCGAGGAGCGGCACGGATGGAGGACCCGGTGGCAGGGGCTTGCTGGCGCGTCCATGGAAGAGGAGGGAGAAGAGGTAGGCGAAGAGGAAGGAGAAGGGGACGTAGAGCCAAACGGCGTCCATGATGTTGTGCTGTTGTTCGAGTGTCCTTCCGCCTCCGCCGCCGTTTTAAAGTGTTCAGTGGACCTTTAGATTCTGGTCGGTGAATGGGCGATACGTGAATCGATCAAATGTCTGATTCTTGGTTCTGTCACATATCATGATGAATGAACGGAGGATTCTATAATAAGATCTTCTAGAGGATTTTGTTCTTTTATCTATCATTGATTATGTGTGGGATTGAAATATTACTTTTAGATATATATTTTTTTTCCAAAAAATGCATGCATTGTGTTTATCAAAAAAGAAAATATTTTTTTTTTATCGAGCTGTCAAAGACAACAATGAAGAAGAATTATTTTCCTAAAATGTACTTGGACGAACAAACAGTTGGATGACCTCCCTTTATTGTAATAACAAAAATAAGAATATTAAGTAGTAGAAATATGGAGATATGGATGGGTATGATCAAGTTCCTTCCCCTGATATCTTAGTGAATCGACAGAATTCTAATTCACACCTTGTAGACTCGTTTATTTAATTGATTTTGTGTATTAAATGATAAAATTAATTTTTTTGACAATGGATGAATTTATCTTGTAATATTCAGTCTTGTGAATTTTTTTACCCATTAAACTTTCTACCACGTAGTATCTAGGAAAAAAAATTCTAAATTTAGGAAAATTAATGAGATATTTTATGATATTAATAAAATATTTTTATGTTATTGTAAAAAAATAACGACCATTCGTTATTGTTGAAGCACGGTAAAAAATTGTGTATTCTAAAAAAAATGGATGAATGAATGAGCGTGATGGGCTTCACCCACTGTTTCTAGGTCGTGCATGCACCAGAGGGCTATTAAAGAGTAGATGGTGAAGCCCATATTATTTCCACGCTGGAGCTCGGGGGGCCCACGAGCCCATTTAAGAAGTCCTAGTACTTCAGTTTTCTTTTTTGGACACGATTAGTGGGCCACATTATGCCAAAGCATCAGCATAGTTCTGAATATAGTGGACTATTTATAAATTAATTATGTCCATTAATGTATTCATGTTTTTAATAAAATTTAGAGTAAATATATGTTTAAATAAAATAAAATATAAATATAAATAATATTAAGAAAAAAAATAAGTACTAGTATTATGAATGGTAAACAAACCATCATCATTCAAACTTCCCAAAAAACATTCGCTCAACAAAATTTTTAAGAATAAATTAATTAAAATAAGGCTACTGAATGGGCCAAAATTTGAAAGGAAAAACTATCTAGATTCAGCTTTTCTACAAAAGCAAAACTACTTTGAAAAAAAAAATATTTATCGTTGATAGCATGAAGATAGAAAAAAATATGCATATACTACATACTATGTATATGAGATAGAAAATGTGTTACAAAAGGGGGAGAAAGAAATTGCATGTGCAAAATTTAAGAGGTTCATCCTAAATTTAATTAATGAAATGTTAATGATTAGAAGAATGCATAATAACTCGTGTCATGGTATATATATAGTGAAATCCTTTTATGGAATACTCCGCAGTCCCGATTATTTGAAGCCATGTATAGAATGGGCTTAGGGTTAAGATTCAAAATATATGGATTGATTTAATGCATAATAAAAAATATTTTTATATAAGTAGATTGACCTACTGCGCTTTCGTTAAACATAATATGTTCTGTTTATTCGTGTATATATATACATCAGAAGAAAAGATCCACAAGGCATAAGACAAAATTTCCAGCTTTAAGAAAGCTACATTTTTTAAGTCAAAAGCACGAGTTTTCCACGTCTCTACACACATGTAACTCAATAATTGCCTATTACTATGCCGCCAGCCGCCGGATGGGGCGAGGACGTCAATGGAGCTCCTATCACTCGATCCACGACCACCTCCTCTCCTCTTCTCCCCTCTCTCTCTCCTCCATTAGTTAACTGCATAGTGCCTTCTAAGTTCCAGTGTTCCACGTACCACAAGCAAAGCCGCCATGGCAGTCGTCCATTTCTCTGCCGAGAGCCAACCATCAGGAGGATACGCTTACAATGGACGAGTCACGTCCTTCGTCGTCACTTCATGCATCATGGCCGCCATGGGAGGCGTCATCTACGGCTACGACATCGGAATCGCTGGTAATCGATCAATGATTCGATCTGTGCCACTGTGTGTGTTAATCTTTTTCGACCATTTTGTATAATTTATAAGTTTGCAGGTGGAGTGAGCTCGATGGAGCCCTTCCTGAAGAAGTTTTTCCCGGAGGTGTACGCCAAGATGAAGGAGGACTCGCGCGTCAGCAACTACTGCAAGTTCGACAGCCAGCTGCTCACGGCCTTCACCTCGTCCTTCTACATCGCCGGGCTCGTGGCCACCCTGCTGGCGTCGTCGGTGACTCGGCGTTTCGGCCGGAAGCCCGCGATGCTCGTGGCGGGAGCTTCGTTCCTCGCCGGGGCGGCCCTCGGCGGGGCCGCCGTCGACGTCTACATGCTCATCCTTGGAAGGGTCCTCCTCGGCGTGGGCGTCGGCTTCGGTAACCAGGTCTACTTCAAATTGCTAACATACGCCTAAAAATTATCCAGTGCCTTTTTCTTCAAAAAATGAAAAAAAAAATCTCAAGATCTTTAGCATATTCATATTATTTATTTCGACCCTAAATCAATAATACATATATATATGTTGTATATCATATTTCTATCTGCATAATTCATGAAGTTGCTGAGTGTTGACATGAACTTTTATAGCTTGTGTTTAGTATTATTTAATTTCCTCCTTTCTTTTTGGGTGGAAGGGGAACTTAAAGTTCAGGTACGCAATGGTCATGTGCATCATCAATCAATTAATATATGGTGTCCACATAGTAAAAGTTGGCCCACGCATCAATATTTATAATCTATATCGTATTCATGTGCAACCAGAATGAAATAGTTGGCATTAAATCCGGGTTTCCTTCTGTTCTGAAACTTTTCTGATGTTGAAGGCAAACCGGATCTCATGTAGCTTACAGGTCCTTTGCACATTGCAAACATGTTAGGTGTCACGACCAAAATTAATTGTTACAGACAAATATGAGATTTAAGAGGATGTCATGTAATTTCTTAATTAAAATAATCTAGATTTGAATAATGTATATGTGGATAACTTTGATTACAGATGACAAGTGCATGTAAATTTGAATTTTGATAATTAAAAATATGATGTGATGGTGCATGGAATTTTCATTTCTTTTTGTACAAATATATATAGTTCTGTAATCCCCTCCTAAAGTAGTATATGGTATCACTCTAGGGCGTCTGTGTTTGACTAAGAACTCGATGTGTGTGTGGCTTGGATGAAAAGGCCAACTTTGGTCAGGGCCACATGCAATTGCGTGAAAAATCATGAATCTAGTAACAAGACATATATATGTGTTTTACAAAGAGCTCATCCTTTATTTTGGTAGCTCGTGTCAAGTTCTTGGATTAGATCAGAAGAAAAGAATTTAAAAAAAAAACAGTACCTAATAAAGCACGTAACTAAGCACAGGCCAATGTATTTCCTAAAGCCAAAACACAAATATAACATAACAAAGATTTTCTTAATTATTTGAGTGATTTAGTACTCAATCACTGCACAATAAGAGTTAAAAGTTCACAAAGAAATTCAGAAAATTTATTTCTTTCCGTGAAATAAAATTCATTTTCCTGCTGTTATTCTGCTGCAACTTTCAATTTTTCTTGCATGCATGCAGTCCGTACCTTTGTACCTGTCGGAGATGGCGCCGCCGCAGTACCGCGGCGCATTCAACAACGGTTTCCAGTTCAGCATCGGCGTCGGATTCATCATCGCCAGCCTCGTCAACTTCGGGACCGAGAAGATCAAAGGCGGCTGGGGCTGGCGCCTGTCCTTGGCCTTGGCCGCCGTTCCGGCGTCGTTCCTAACCCTCGGTGCACTCTTCCTCCCGGAGACACCCAACAGCCTCATCGAACGCGGCACCGACGCCCAGGCGGCGAAGCGCCTCCTACAAAAGATCCGAGGCACCGCCGACGTCGACGGGGAGCTGCGTGACCTGATCGCTGCCAGCGCCGTGTCGAAGAACATAGAGGACCATCCGTTCCGACGAATCGTCCGGAGAAACTACCGCCCCCAGCTGGTTATGGCCGTCCTCATTCCCTTCTTTCAGCAGGTCACCGGGATCAACGTGATCGCGTTCTATGCGCCGATCCTGTTCCGGACCATCGGCCTCGGCGAGAGCGCTTCCTTGATGTCCGCAGTCGGCACCGGACTGGTGAGCACGAGCTGCACGCTCGTGTCAATGGTGGTGGTGGATAGAGTGGGCCGAAGGGCGCTGTTTCTGGTCGGAGGCATTCAGATGTTCGTGGCGCAGGTCGTGATCGGGGGCATCATAGCGAGCCAGCTGGGCGACCAGGGCGGACTGAGCAAAGGCTACGCCTACTTTCTCTTGCTCATGATCGCCGTCTACGTCTCTGGTTTCGGGTGGTCATGGGGGCCGCTGGGATTTCTGATCCCGAGCGAGATATATCAGCTGGAAATAAGGTCGACAGGGCAGAGCATCACGGTGGCCGTGAGCTTCCTGTTCACCTTCGTCATCGCACAGATCTTTCTGACGATGCTCTGCCACATGAGGTCCGGAATCTTCTTCTTCTTCGCCGTGTGGCTCGTGGCCATGACACTGTTCACCCACCTGATGCTGCCGGAGACCAAGAACGTGCCCATGGAGCAGACGAGCAAACTGTGGAAGGACCATTGGTTCTGGAAGAAGGTCGTGGGAAGCGAACTGGACGAGGAGTAGTCATCTGTCACGCCACGGACATAGCATGAGACATACTTCCAATTATTGTTTATCCGGTGCTTACTATCAAATATTCTACAGAAACTCGTGGATTTCCACAGATCGATCCTGTTCAGAAATTTGCTTGCTGCATGAAGTATACATCTCTAATGTTCAAACGAGCAAAAGACAGCTGTTCAAAAGAAACAATGAAACATCAGACGCCTTACGATATATTGGGTTGGATTCTATGAAAAGGGTGGCAAATTAAATAGATTTTTTTTAAAAAAAAAAAAACGAGTTGGCGTGCCCTTTAAGAATGAAGATATCATATATCATAGTTATATAGTCACGTTTGATGCGAGAATATTTATATATTAGAAAAAACAAAAAGAACTCCGTGCATGCAAAAAGTTTCAACAGCGCCACATGTTGAGTCAAGCACGACTTTTCTATCTGTCCTTTGTTGCATTTTTTTCCACATAGCTCAATAATTGCATTACTACTAATCCGTGATCAGACAAGTAGTAGGAGTCTTGTACTCTTGTAACTAGTGACCTGAAACACTACTAGTAGTCTAGTACTCTCTCGCCCGTTGCCCCTTCCGTGCTCTCCACCAAGCTAAAAGCCATGGCAACTCATTTCTCTGCCAAGAGCGAGCCAGCGACAGCCGGATACAATGCACGAGTCACGTCCTTCGTCATCATCTCGTGCGTCATGGCGGCCATGGGAGGCGTCATCTTCGGCTACGACATCGGAATCTCCGGTAAACATTTGCGATCGTTTCTTTCATGCGTTCTTCCTAGATAGATCATAATTGAGCATAAATTTATCATAGGTGGTGTGACTTCAATGGAGTCCTTCCTGAAGAAGTTTTTCCCGGAGGTGTACGCCAAGATGACGGAGGACTCTCGCGTCAGCAACTACTGCAAGTTCGACAGCCAGCTGCTGACGGCCTTCACCTCCTCGCTGTACGTCGCCGGGCTGGTGGCGACCTTCGTGGCGTCGTCGGTGACTAGGCGGTTCGGTCGCAAGCCGACGATGCTCGTAGGAGGCGTGGCCTTCCTCGCCGGGGCTGCCCTCGGCGGCGCCGCCGTTGATATATATATGCTCATTCTCGGAAGGGTACTACTCGGAGTGGGCGTCGGCTTCGCTAACCAGGTCCGCACTTTGGACTTCCAATTGTTGATAAGTTATGACATTTGACAGGAAAAAGAACAAAAAATGTGAACCATGAATTGAGATATAGGTTAGTTTAACTTTTTAATTCCAGATAGTTAGATATATAATATGCATTATATTTAATTTAATGATTCAATTGTTACACAAATCAATTATTCTTGCCAATCTTAAATTATTATTATTTTATTATATATCTGGTCACAAGACTCAAGAGTAACTACATTTATTTTCTTTATACAATACAAATATAAGGTTATAAGACACTTCCACATGTATGGGAAGCACTTCAAGAATATAAATTTAACCAAAACCTTTAGATACATAAACAATTAAATTTGAGATTCTTAAACAATAAGAAGGTACTTGTGATATGTGGATCAAAACCCGAGGAATCTTAGCATATACATCTTTTTGAGGTATAGGTTATATGTCCCTATCCTACCAAACTCATGTTGAACTAGTTGACAAGTGAGGTTTCGCCCCACATTGTTTCTTTTTTCTTTCTTTGTATATAAATAAATATATAAATATAATGACAAGTACAATAATTTGCAAAACAAATTTTGGTGACTCGTAACAAATTACGAGCAAAATGATCTACATATGATTTTTCTAATTTGTAAATGCATGAAGGTTATTTCTATATATAACTTTAAAGCGAGGTAATTCCCTTAAAAGGATGGAGTTGATTTCTTAGTTTTCCTAATTTTAAGGCATCCATTGAAGGTTTTTTTTTTTGTTTCTACTGCCTCTATTTGGTTAGTGAGTGAAGGAGAGGAGAAGGGAATGGGGCATTGACCATACGATCTCTATTGAAGATTTCTTGAATTCAAAAAAAGATCCAACACCTCAACAAGATTCAACATCCCTTAAAACTATTGCAATCTTAAGTTTTTTTTTAAATAAATGAGATTACAAAGAAGAAAAAACGTAAACGATGATTCAAACAACTCACAAGACCAAAAAACCATCCAAAAGTTTTTCTTTTCGTAAAGGAATATACTTTTCAAAAATTGTATTCCTCTATAGGATGCCAAATTATTCAACTTACAGGATCTTTCTTTGCTCATGCTAATCAATCAACAAATCTACTTTTTTTCTCCGATCACAAGGATGTATTCCCAATATATTTTTTTGATAATTAATTATTGTTGGTGTAACTTTTTCTCTTCGATCATTGTTGCTCATACTTAATACATGAACACATTATTGCAGTCATTTTTTTGATATTTAGCATTATTTTTTTCTCTTCGATCATTTTTTTGATATTTAGCATTATTGCAGTCAGTCCCGTTGTACCTGTCAGAGATGGCGCCGCCTCAGTACCGAGGTGCATTCAACAATGGCTTCCAGTTCAGCGTCGGCGTCGGAGCTCTCACCGCCAACCTCATCAACTTCGGCACCGAAAAGATCCGAGGCGGCTGGGGCTGGCGCGTGTCCTTGGCCTTGGCCGCTGTTCCAGCTTCCTTACTCACCATCGGTGCCCTGCTCCTTCCCGAGACACCCAATAGCCTCGTCCAGCGAGGCAGCGTCGACACTCAAGCGGCGAAGCATCTGTTGCAAAGGATCCGGGGCACCGACGACGTCGAACGCGAGCTCCACGACCTGATCGCCGCCAGCAGCGCCACGTCGAAAGAAATGAACGTTCATCCGTTCCGACGAATAACTCAGCGGGCGTATCGACCTCAGCTGGTCATGTCCTTCCTCATTCCCTTCTTCCAGCAGGTCACGGGGATCAACGTGATCGCATTCTATGCGCCGGTCTTGTTCCGCATCATCGGCCTCGGCGAGAGCGCTTCGTTGATGTCCGCCGTCGTCACGGGAGTGGTCGGCACGGGATCGACGTTCATATCGATGATGGTGGTGGACAGAGCGGGCCGAAGAGCGCTCTTTCTGGTGGGGGGCATTCAGATGTTTGTGTCGCAGGTCATCATCGGGGGCATAATGGCGAGCCAACTTCACGATCATGGCGGGCTCAGCAAAGGATACGCCTACTTCCTTATCGTCATGATCGCCGTGTACGTCGCCGGATTCGGGTGGTCATGGGGGCCTTTGGGTTGGCTGGTCCCGAGCGAGATATACCAGCTGGAGATCAGGTCGGCAGGGCAGAGCATCACGGTGGCCGTGAGCTTCCTGTTCACCTTCGTCGTCGCGCAGACGTTTCTGACGATGCTCTGCCACATGAGGTCGGGGATCTTCTTCTTCTTCGCGGCGTGGCTGGTGGTCATGACCCTCTTCACCTACTTGCTGCTGCCGGAGACCAAGAACGTGCCCATCGAGCAGACGAGCAAACTGTGGAAGAGTCACTGGTTCTGGAAGAGAATATTAGGGGGCGATGAGGCAGATGAGGAGGAGTTGACGTCGGCGAAGTCGACGGCATAAGAGCACATCTGCCACGATGAACTCGATCTAAAGGGGTTTCAATTTTTATTTTCTTCTCTATATTGTATATATAATATAATACTATATATATAAGAGTTAATCCAATATTGATGTTGTAGGATTCTTAAATAAAAAATGTTGATTTCACAAATATCATCGCGCTAAAGCACAAAATTACTTTTTTAAAATTTTTTAAAATAAAGTAATTTAAATCATAAACATAATATGGACTGAAGAGAGAGAAAAAATCAAACGCAAAGACACGGTAGTTATTGACGAGGTTCGGTCACAATTAGTTTATGTCCCGCTCCGACTTCTTGACCTCGAGACCGTCGGAGATTTCACTAGCACTTCCTTTGTTCCAAATGGGACAAGGAAGAAAGTCCTTTACACAACCACATTTTTCTCTGTTTCGAAAGACAATGCAATCTCTTCTCATAAGAAGTTAATCTATTTTTCTCGCTCCAGAGGTAAGATTTAGAACCTCTTTTACACAAGAGCTCTTTTTATTTTTATGAACAAAATATTTCTCTCTAGACTCACAAGAGTGAAAGAGAGAAAAAAGAGCACAATTAAAATAATAACTTCAAGAAAAAAATTTTCGTTTAATTTCTTGAAGTATTGCTTCAATGTTTGGATTTGGTTGCTTTTGCTTCTGGCCTTGACACTCATTTTATAGGCTTTGGTATGTAAAAAATTCGTCTAAAATTAATTTCACATTTTTCTCCTCAAAATATAGTCGTTACTGTTCATTTCAGTAATGGACCGGTCGATCGTATTTATGGGCCGGTCGATCGGACTATATGACCGTTACGCTGATTTCTCCGATTACCGCAGTTGGTCGGTCGACCGAACCATCGACCGGTGTCTCGACTGATATAGTCTCACAGTTTTGATTTATAACCGTTGAGCTGATCGATCGACCGGTGCTTCGATCGGACCGTCGATCGGTATAGTTTCGACATGGATTTGACAACTCATGCATTGATCGGTCGACTGATGTCTCAGATCAGTCGATCGAACTATCTCGACCGGCTTTCATAGCTTCGATCGGCAGATTGACCGTCCTGCACTATTTTGAGTATAACTTTTTACACAATTATCCAAATTAAATTATTTTGGAGTTTATGAAAAGCTAACAGAATTTCTTACATTCTACATTCATCCAAAACTAATAAGACCAGTGCCAATTATTTAATTAAAATATAGTGCATAAAACTATCTTTTTTTTTTTTTACTTTTTATCAACTTATCCCGCTATTAAGCCACATGTACTTGTAATATTAATAAAAAAGAATATATTACACTTCATGCGAATTACTTGTAGATTTAGATTATGTGCGTCTCCAATATTTACTAGGACTAAGACACGATCTTCTGATTTGATAAATTACAAATAATTAACAAAGTCGTTCGTATCTTGACCAAAAGATATTTCGGAAGGATGTTCTTCCGTCGCAAATGTCGTCAGTGCGAAGAATTTTTATTCTTTCTGCAGGGGTTCAACTTCAAGGTGAAGATTATCTTAAAAGGCAGACGAAAGTTGAGATTATTGAATCTGTTTCCACGTTTATTAATAGTAGTCCGAGCTCGGGGAAGGGGAGAGGAGATCGAATGACCTTCTAAAGATTTTGCTTATTGTGTATTTTATATTTCATTCTGAGATAATTTATTATCGCTCATGTTGAATCTTATTATTAATGTTGTAGTGTTAAGAATATGGAATCAATGATATTATTTTTTTTAACAATTTAAATTTGTTAAAAATTTAATTAATACATCACATTTAATACCATATGAAAGTTAGGGATCAAAAGTTTAAATCTCTCTTGCTAAAAGTATATTCTTCTCTCAATTATTGTTCACGTGATAAGTTCTCTTCCCTTTATGAGAAAATATAAAACGTGGTCGAAAAGGATACACATGTGAGAGACGAAAACATCAAAGGGGAGCTTAAGATTGATGTGTGAATGTACCTAATTGCCATATATTATAAGCCGTCAATTCTATTCATTTATTTATAATATGGCCAAAGCTTTATTAAGCCACTTCATGTGTAGGCCATCTATGTGTACCCTCTAATTGCATGCTACTGGTCCGGTCCTAATTATTTCTCATGGATTTGAGCTGTATTTTGTTTCCATTGAATTACTTGACCCCTTTTTTTTCTTTTCAATACAAGTATTTCGTAGGAATCCCAATGTGCGTAAGTATCATTAAGATGAATATAGTTTCGATTGTTTTATTTTTTTTTCATTTGATCGGTTTCAACCCTCTAATCAAGTAGAAGCATAGTTTGTTCTATTTATTTTTGAAAATGAAGCAAATATTTACATGTCACTACTAAACATTCAACCTAATATTTGTTCTGTGTGATTAATTAGCCAGCACGATTTTACTCATTAGCAAATATATCTTATAAGTACTTATTTATGAACTGCAACGCATATAAAAAAAACTTAATTCAATTTTTTAAAAAAATCATATTTTTTATGATTTTTCATTTTGAAAAAGGGTTAATATACCACCAATCCATTTTGATAAAGACTTTTTAATTTTATTTTTTTCAGTTTATTTTAAATTTATCTCCTCTTCAAATTCAATAATACAATTCTTTGTGTCACAGCTTTGGTTAATCAAGTTAAACAATTACGTTTATACCTGTAGGCTAATTTTTTAATTAGATTGGGAGAGTGTTTAAGATATTATATATAGATACTATATATATATATATTACAAATACAATAATAACACATTTAGATGGTGAACGCACACACCATAGTAACGTTTCTTCTTTCGATGCGAGACACGAGATGAACTTTGCATGAATGGATCAATACTTAAAAAATTAGTGCTGCAAAGGAACGACACGGACGCGCAGTGGATTCTTCATCACGGCGGTGAACTCGAATTTCTCCGACAGGTCAACTTCCTTCCCGTCCATGGCCGCCTTCCACTCGAACGCCCACACCAAGTTGGCCACAAGGTACTCCAACTGCAGCATGCCCAGCGCCAGTCCCGGGCACACCCTCCTGCCTGCGCCGAACGGCATCATCTTGATCTCCTTGCTCCCCGTCACGTCCACGCCCTCGCCCTCGCCTCCGGCCAGAAACCTCTCCGGCCGGAACTCCATGGGATCCTCCCACTTCCTCTCGTCCCGGCCCATCTCGGCCACGGCGAAGTTTACGAACGCGCCCTTCGGGATCAGCCACCCGGCCAACGTCGTGTCCTCCGCGACCATGTGCGGCAGCAGGAACGGCGCCGGCGGGTGCCTCCGGAGGGTCTCCAGGATCACCGCCTTAAGGTACGGCATCTTCTTCAGGTCGTCCTCTTCGATCTTCGTCTTGCTCCCCGCTGCCTCCGTGATCTCCGCTCGGAGCCGTTCCTGTACTCCCTGGTGCTTCACAAGGTTCGCGAAAATCCACTCCATGCACACCAAAGTGGTGTCGGTACCCGCATTCAGGAACTCCGAGCACAAGCTCACGATCTGGACGTCGTTCAGCGATCGTCCTCCTCCTTCTGGGAGCTCCAGGTCGAAGGTGCTCTCGACATACGAGGATGCTACGCCGTCGGTGTCCTCCTCCTCCTCCTTTTGCTGCTGAAGCTTTTTGTTCTTCTCTCTAAGAGATCTTATGAGAGGAAGCATTACGTCCTCCTGCCTCCGGCGAACTCTTAAGAGCATGTTCCATCTGCTCCGAAGGAAGACCTTCGCCGCCTTAGGCCACATGTCAAAGACGCTCACCGACCAAGCCATGCGCAGGAGATCCATCTGCGCGCCTTGGATGTCTTTGATCATCTCCTCCGTGAGCGCGTCCCCGAAGCACATTAGGATGAGCACGCGCCAAAGCGCTTGCCCCAAGGCGTCGGCGGCCACGATGACCCCGTCCCCTGGCTCGGCGCGTGCCGCGAGTTCGGCCATGAGCACGTCGAGAGCCCGCTGGCGAGCCCAGACGTAGGACTTGACGCGAGAGGGGTGGAGGACGCCAGCGGTCAGGTTGCGGCGGAGGACGCGCCACACCGCACCGTAGTCAGCCGAACCGATGTTGTGTCCGTCGCTGGTGTAGACGCGGGTGGCGCCACCGGGGGGCGGCCGGTGCGCGAACTCCCCGGCTCTCCCGACGAGGGCCTCATGGGCGAGTTCCTGGTCCAGGACGTAGATGGCGGGCAGGGAGCCCATGTAGAGGGTGATCACGGGACCGTAGACAGAACGGAGGCGGCCCAGGAATCGGGAGATGTCCAGGTAGGCCTCTTTGAACAGGTGCAGGTTGCCGATGACTGGTAGCGGCCGCGGCCCCGGTGGCAGCTGCGTGTGAGCTTTTGGCGACGAGGACAATTGGACGCGGAGGAGCTTGACGGCCGCGCCGAGGGCAATGGCCATGAAGGCAGCAATCAAGAGAGAACTGTAGAAAGTAGACATTTCGGTGTGATGTTTTGAGCTGATCAATTGATCAGTATAAATATGGTTCCAAGGAAGAGGACTTGGCATTTTTAAGACCGTATTAAAAATAATATGATTGAGAAGGGGACCCTGATGTGCATTTATTTAAGTAATAATTGGGAACAAATGAGGGCCCGAGTTACAACTTTGAGGACCATCGTATTGCAATGGTGCAATTTATTGTTCTTTACCCCAATGATTTGAGCTGGTCGCCTCTCAAAATAAAGGGGACTGATGAGGAGCTCCACAAGTACACCCTCCTTGGAGCATCCCTAGGCGTGCTATCTTTACCGATATAGATCGGGCTCATTACTAAATCGCAGTTGGATCGGTCCGATTAAATTCGATCTGATTGAACCAGATTTTATTAAAATAATATTATTTATAATAATTATAAAGATATAATATAAGTTATATAAATATTATTCTAATAACTTATTAAAAATATTAAAAAATAATATAACATATTTTTTATTAATTAAAAGTTTTATAATGATAATATAAATAGATTACTAATAATTTAATACCTACTATTTAATGATGATAAATGTTATATTAATAAATTTTATCTTAAATTATTCTTATTTCTTTTTTTTAACACTTTCCTTTTTATTTTCTTTATTATATGCCCTTTGATAAGTTTCTATTCTAATATTATTTAATTTTAAATACTTATCTTTTTTATTTCAATTTTTATTTAATTGTATGTAGGATCGAAAGCACCAGGGGGTGAATTGGTGTATGAAAATTTAAAATCGAAAAAGCCATAGAAGTAAATTTATAACGAATGCGATCACAAGCAAAAAAATGATAGGTAATAAAAGCAAGAGATGAGCAAGAGAAGAGAAAAACGCGATATGTTGACGAGGTTCGGCTCAACTCCTTGGTCTACGTCCCCGCTTCGACTTCCCAACCTTGAGACCGTCGAAAATTCACTAGCCATCTCTTTTCTTGTAGGGAGAGAATAACATTTTCTACATCACAATGTTTTCTTCTTCGCCCAAGAGGTAAGGCACACCTCTTCTAACAAGGAGCACTCAAAATTATCTAAATAAGAATTCCCTCCAAGGCTCTCTTCTTACAAATAATATTCTCATTAAGAAACTAGAAGATGGAAGGGGTGATTTGCAACTTTGGGTCAAAAAAAATGCTTTGGATTTGAAGGGAGCTCTAGAATGATTTGCTTTGCTTGAATGATCTTCTTTTAATCTTTTGGATCCCTTTTATAGGCTTCTCTTGAAAATTTGGCCATTATAAAGTAATTCAAAAAGATTATGCTGTCAGCTTTGAATCGGTCGACCGTTTTAATATCGGTCGTCCATTTTGCACAGTAACTAGTCGTTATCCGGTCTATCACATCTTCAGCGGTCGCCTATTACAAAATCGATCGTCCATTTAATAAAAAAATATATCCATTATTTTATCTTTTCTGTGCAGTTTACCGTTGATCGTAAGTCGTAGAAGAATTATAGCCGTTCTTGCTTCCATAACAATCGCCCGAAAGTGAATCGGTCGACCGATGTTGAAGTCCAATGCATTCTGTGATTAGCGGTCGATATAGTCTTCCATTTCGGTCGTCCATTATCTTCATAACGGTCGCCCCATAATAGATCAATCGTTCATTTTTAGAGTTTGATCATTTTTGTGATTAGCGGACGTGCTAGCTTTCATTTCGATCGTCCATTATCTTCAATAACGGTCGACCGATTATAAATAGGTCGCCCATTTTTTAGAGTTTCTTTCTTTCTGTGATTAGCAGACGTTCCATCATCGATTTCGATCGTCCATTATCCGTCATAACGGGCGACCGATATTTTTACAACAGAGAAAAACTTCGGTTATTTTTCTTCGAAAAATGTTAAACATGTTCACACTATCACTTCAAACATAATTAGCACATTATCTTCCTTTTTTGCTATCATCAAAATACCGGAGTCCGAGTCTTGAGTATCTTGATCTTGAGTGGAAAAGACCCATTCATCATTAACAAGAACAAGACCTTTCCGCTTCAATGTGGCTTTTCCAATGATATCGGTTGGTCTCTCAGAAAGTGGTGGCTCAAACTCAGGAATATGAATGCGTTTATGACGAAAGATTCGAGTAAGAAAAGAACCAAAGTGAAGAATCATATTATGAGATCATCTGGAATTTATCCTCTCTTTGGTGAAGATAAAGTGATAAATCATATATGCTCCAAAGTTAATGGGAGGAAAATCATGTCGAAGAAGATAATAAAAAAGACATAAATCATGGAAAGTCATATCAGTATAATGACCAGATCGAGGGAAGATGATATGACTAACTATATGATGTGCAACAAGAAGTGGATGAGACAACTTTTTGAGAAGGCATTTCATGGGAAAGCTATTTACTTCACCACGAAAGACAACTTCAAGAGCTTCATTGATAGGGATATCAGTAGGCCACCTATGAGATACAATGTTCATGAGTCCTCGATTGGGGATATAAAAGATCTCACAAATCAAGGAGTCAGTAAGCTTAATGGTATGACCAAGTATGTGAGATGTCATATTAGATTTAGATTCTGAAAATGATAAATTTGCGTAAAAGAGTCTGACCAACCTAGAATAAACATGCTCCTTAATATTAAGAAGAGGAATCCAACATATGCCATCAAATATGTTATGAAACATGTTCATATTAAGAGAAGTCCAATCGACTCGCATGTCATGTGCTACTTCTCTGGAGGAATACAAGGTTTCAAATGTAGATGCAATGGAAGCGTTAGCAAATAGAGAAGAATCGAATTCTTGAGAAGGTGTTGGCGGAGGGTCAGATGATGTATGAGAAGAGGACCCTGGTTCCTTCCTCTTGCGAGGATCCTGGTTCCTTCCTCTTGCGAGGATCATCACACGTCTTCTTCCTTGGTGGCATTTGGACAAAATCAAATTCAAGACCCTGGTTCCTTCCTTGATGACAATTGACTAAGACATACTTGGAAATGGAGAAACGATCAACCACTATGAGAAACGGTCGATCATTTTTGTCCAGAATACAAAATGTATCATTTGTTCAAACATTTCACTTGATTACAACATTCATTCACAGGACATTTTCTATAAAGATTGGATCATGATCGTGATCGTGATTGAAGGAATTTGAGAGACAAACCAATATCAAATTCGAGCACCTGTAAATCGGATCCATAATATTTGAAATTAGTTCATGAATTCAAGATATGAATCTCAATTTCAGGAACCTCGGCAATGTTATTTGACTTACAGGAATGAAATATCGATTGTCCTTAGTTGACTTCGCCGGAGTTGGAAGCGGCGGCAGCGGCGGCTTGACAGGAGAGAGAGATGGTGAAACGGCGACGAAGCGGCGGTGGTGACGGCGAGATATGACGCCGACTCTGACAACAATGGCGGCGCCCGCGAGGAAGGCGACGATGGTGACTGCGTTCGCCGGACGAAAACTTCAATCCAACTACGACAGCGGCAAAAGAACTCGCCGAGGAGATCTACGGTCGGAAGGGATCGCCAGATAAATCGCGAATCGGGCGGCGGCGGAGGAACAGGTCGACCGATTTACGATTTGGGAAAAAAATTATCGATTGGATTTTTATATCGCGTTGAAAATGGTCGACCGATATTATATCGGGCGACCATTATCTCTTAGACATTATAGTTAATATGTTCTATTTTTATCGGTCGACCGAAATAGTTTCAGGCGATCGTCCTGAAAGTGGATTTTATGAAAACAAAATCGGTCGTTTGCTAATTTAACGGTCGTCCGATCAGAGGGGTAACGGTCGACCGTTACTATAATGGTCGATCGTTACTATAATGGTCGACCGATTTGAATATATGTGTTGTGCAACACAATTTAATGTCAATTTGATTCACAAATGATGCTTGCATAACCAAGTCACTTATGAGTTGAATTGATAGGCAATCAGGTTCCTAACATTCCAAGTTCACGTCTAAGCATACAAAATTTCTCCTCACTTAGGGATTTTGTGAAAATATCCGCAAATTGAATTTCGGTGGACACATGTTCAATAGCAATGTCCTTGAGTGTCACATGTTCTCTAATGAAATGATAGCTAATATGTTTAGTTCTAGAATGTTGAATTGGATTTTTAGTCATTTCTATCGCACTTGTGCTATCGCACTTCATGGGTATATTTGAACAATTTATATCATAATCAAGTAGTTGTTTTACCCATAATATTTGTGCACAACAACTACCGGCTACAATATATTCGGCCTCAGCGGTAGAGAGTGCAATGGAATTTTGCTTTTTGCTAGCCCAAGAGATGAGAGAGCTATAAAGAAAGAAACACATCTCACTAGTACTTTTCCTATCAACTTTACATCCGAAAAAATCCGCATCGGTATATGCATGTAAGTCAAAGGATGAGTTCCTATCATACCAAATGCCTAGATCACAAGTATGCTTCAAATAACGTAATATTCTTTTAACTGCAACTAAGTGAGATTACTTAGGTGCGGATTGAAATCGTGCACACAAGCATACACTAAACATTATATCCGGCTTAGATGCCGTCAAATAAAATAAACTACCAATCATACCTCTATACTTCTTTTGATCAATAGATTTGCATTTCTCGTCTTTATCTAATTTTGTTGTAGTGCTCATGGGAGTTGAACTTGATTTACATTCATCCATTCCAAATATCTTTAACAACTCCCTTGTATACTTCTTTTGATTAAGAAATATTCCATCTTTGTTTTGCGTGACTTGCAATCCTAAAAAGAATGTGAGCTCACCTACAAGACTCATCTCAAATTCTTTTTGCATAAAAGATTCAAACTCTTTGCACAAGCTTTCATTAGTAGCACTATAAATAATATCATCAACATAAATATGAACTATTAAAATATCATCTTCCAAATGCTTCAAAAATAATGTGGTATCAACTTTCTCTTTTTGAAAACCATTCTCAATAAAAAAATACTTAATCTTTCATACCACGCTCTAGGATCGGCCATAAGTGGCCAAATCTGGCGCCTGACGGTCGGATCGGCTCAACTGGGGTCGATTTGACACTTGGCGTCTGGATCGGCCGCCAATGGTCAAATCTGGCGCCTAGCGGCCGGATCGATCGCCAGTGGCCAGATCTGGCGCCTGGCGACCGGATCGATCGCCAGTGGCTAGATCCGACCTCCCGGATCGGGCGCCAGTGGATAGATCCGATCGCCAGGAATCCGAATCGGCCGCCAGTGGCCCGATCTAGCGGCAGATCGACCGCCAGGCGAAAAGATCCGATGCCTAGCGATTAGATCGGCCGCCAGGCGGCCGGAGTAGAGAGAGAGGGAGTCAGGAGAGGGGGAGGACGGCCGGAGTCGAGAGGGTCGTCGAAGTCACCGCCGCCGTGAGAGAGAGGGAGAGGGCGTCGGGCGAGACCGCGAGGTGCAAGAGAGATGGGAGAGAGAAAGAGAGGTGTGAAATGAAAGGAAAGAGTGAGATACCGGACCCGACCCAAAACTCGGTAGATTTTTCACTCATTAGACTCGGTTCCGGTCCGGATCTTATCCGGATCGGGTTTTTTACCCGATTTTCCGGGTCGGTGCGGTCCGGGTCGACCCGGACCGTGCTCAGCCCTAATTTTTCCTAAGGGATACTTTGTTTTTTTTTTAACTCGAGCTCACCGATTTTTCCTAAGGGATACTTTTTTTTTAACTCAAGCTCACCTGAGGACAATCGCCATGGTTCATTCGATACCACTTCCTGCCAATTCATCAATGGAAATCTGCATTCAAAGCCACGGGAAGCCAAAATCACTAGAATATTGTCGTGGGTATGCATACTCGAATTGTTAGTAGAATTGCTCAATCACAATATGCAAAAACATGTGAGACTAGAGGTTGTTAATAATGCTTTGAATCATATCCTAATCGAAAATTTATCTAATTCTCAAGACATTCCAAAATAAAATATTAAGATGAATTATTTTTGTAATTTAGAATTAATTTATTTTTTTTATTATGAGATATATATTTTAATTTTTTGAAATTAATTTGGATTTATTATATGGAAATGAAGTGCTTATATAAACTTTATAAGAGTTCGAATAGAAAATAATATGAATTGAAATTCTCGTATGTTTTTCATTTAATAAAATTTTGTGTCGCCTTAAATTCTGAATTCGTTCTTCGTTTGTATAATTTCTCTCGTACAAAAATCCTAATGGAGCTGAACTTGAACGTATCTTTGACCAATATTGTGGAGATAAATGAGGAACTTACAACATTAGACATAAGGGTATTGAACTCATATGTTTTTAGAGGTAGTGAAAGAGAACCTTACATCTCTAGTACAAGAATGAAACTTGAAGATATTTGGCAACATAACTTGCGGGAACTAGAAAAATCCCTTACTTTAGAGCTTGAGCAAATTCTCTTTAATGCTATTCTGAAGTCAAGATGTAGACGAGTGAAATTTTGAGATAGGAATATCAAATATTTTTAAAAACCTATGTAGTAGGTAAAAGAAGAAGAATCCATAAATGTTGATGGTATAAGTAATTTTTTTTCAACAAGGGTGACAATTGAAGATCGTCCATAAGTATTTTTCTCGTCCAAAGAATAGATATCATGCATGCGAAAGAATCATGGTGAATTATCCAAATGTTGCAGGTCCAATATCTTCTTCTTTGATGTGTCATGTGTGGCTGATGGCCATGATATTGTTTACTCACCTAATGCTACCAAAGACCAAGAATGTGCCCATGGAGCAGACGAACGAATTGTGAAAGGACATGTTAAAGATACAAGTTGTCTAGCTGTAATGAATCATTATAATACATGTAAGCTAAGAGTACATGTAGATAGAGACCCCAAGCGCATGGTTGCCATAAAGCTTGTTGAGCGTTTCTTTTCAAGTGAGCATAATGCATACTCTTCCTAAGAAGACACTTATTATTGTGGATGATTACACTAGATATACATGTATCTTCTTGTTGAAATTCAAGAGTGATACATTCATATGCCTCCAACAATTTGTAGCATAGGTTAAGAACTAGTTTTCAATAGTTATAAAAAAAATTTGATCAAACAATGGGTTAGAATTTCTTAGTAGCCAATGTAATTCCTTTCTTGTGTCATTACGAATTACTTCTGAGAGTTCTTATGTCAATGCATAACAAAATGGGTAATTGAAAGAAAATGTTGCGAGAGCCTTGAGATTTCAGTCTAACGTGTCAATCTAACTTTCTATCTTATAAATAGGATTCCTTCTCCATTTCTTAGTAACACTGTCTCCTTATCAGCTATTGTTAAAAAAAAAAACTTTAAAATATGTTCATATCAAGACTTTTGGTTGTCAATGCTATGCCACATATACAAGTGATAAGAATAAATTCACACGAGAAATTTCCTTAGTATTCTTTCATTCAAAACGGATATAAGCTTTTGAGTCCAGTGACTCAAAAGTTATTGATCAATAGAAATGTAAAATTCAATGAAAGTTGTTTTCCTTTTCAACTTTCTAGTCCTTTTGTATCTCAGCTTTTTGAGCTTGTTAATAGCTTCCATTTCCACTCTTTCTAGTCATGTAGATGTTCCCATAGTGACGTAGATGTTCCCATAATTCCACTCTTTCAAGGGTATCTTCCAGAATTATCGTACTTGGATTACTTGTCCGGATTAACCCTCATGTTTCAGGCATATTAGATTTTGACAGAAAAAGTACCAGGAAAAGAAAAGGTTCCGGTAGTGATAATTGATTTGAACTTATGACATCATTACCGAGATCTATTTTACTAGCTAATTGTATAAATTAGCATTAATACCTTTATCAACCATGTGCCAACACAAGTGGGATAATTTTCAATTGGATTTATTAAATTATATATGGTACGAAGACTGTGGGTGTTAATTTATTAAATTGACTACATCATTTTGTTATACACAAGATCTTCACTGATTATGGTGCTTTTATTAATATGCAATAATTTGACTGCGTCATAAACTCTAAATATGAAAAGAAACAAATACATGCCGTACCAAGACTCTTATTTTCTTAATAAACAATATAAATGTAACGTTATAAGTCATTTTCACATGTACGTGAAGCACTTCATGAGTACAAAATTTATTGAAATTTTCTGGATATATAATTAATCAAATTTGATATTCTTCTTAAAAAATAATAAAACTACTCGTCACTTGTGAACCAAGCCCGATTAGTCTTAGCACCTACATCATTATGAGGTATTGGTTATATGGCCCTACCCTACCAAATTCATGTTGAAGTAGTCGACATGTGTGAGGTTTTGCCACATTTTTTTTTGTTTCCTTATAAATAAATAAATATAATGAGAAGTGACTTGATTTGTAAAACACATTTTGCTGTCTCGTAACCACTCACAAGCAAAATGATTATATATGATTTGAGTCTTTGACGATTCTAAATGCATGAGAAGGTTCTTTCTATACATAACTTTAAAACGAGGTAACTCCCTTAAAATGATGGAGTTGATTTCTTACTTTTCCTAATTCGAGAGTGGAGGTGAGGCATTGACCATACGACCTCCTCCATTGAAGGTTCTTGAGTTCAAAGCAAAATCCAACACTTCTTAAAACTGTTGCCATCCTAAGTTTTTTTTTCTTAACCATTTAGTTGAAGAATAAACGTCAAAATAAAGTGATATTATGAGAATATAGTCAAGCATGATTTGCAATAAGATTATTTTTGGCCAAACTTTTTTAAACAGTCCGGAAAAATTTTGTGAATACATTGTTTTTAACCCTGCCTCGAGAATATAAGTATTCTTTCAAAATACAAGAATATTTATATTCCCATTTCTTATTTTTTTTTAACTATACCACGTAGAAGCATACTTTGTTCTATTTATTTTGGAAAATGAACCAAACATCGACATGTCACTACTAAATATTCAACCTAACATTTGTTCTCTAGGTGGTTAATTAGCCAGCATGATTTTTACTCATTAGCGGATATATCATTCAAGTACTTGTTTATTAACTATATACAATGGATATAAAACCTTAATTTTATTTCCAAAAAACAAGCGATCATATTTCTATGATTTTTCATTTTTTAAAAAAAACGGCCATCAATTCATTTTTTATAAAGACGTTTCAAAGTTAATTTTTATCAATGAATTTTTAATTAATCTCTTCTTCAAATTCAATAATACAACTTCTTTTTTCACGAGCTTAGTTAATCAAGTATATATAACGCTCTACGTCTATACCTATAGTTTATTTCTTGAAGTCGATTGCAAGAGTATTTAATATATATATATATATATATATATATATATATATATATTATTTACAAAATTAGAGATAACAACACATCCAGATGATGAACGCATACACGAAATTAACTTTGCATGAACATGAAGAAGTGATCAATACTTAAAAAAATTAGTGCCGCAAAGGAATGAGACGGACGCGCAGTGGATTCTTCATCACGACGGTGAACTCGAGTTTCTCCGACAGGTCAACTTCCTCCCCGTCCACGGCCGCCTTCCACTCGAACGCCCGCACCAAGTTGGCCACCAAGTACTCCAAGTGCAGCATGCCCAGCGCCAGCCCCGGGCACACCCTCCTGCCTGCGCCGAACGGCATCATCTTGATCTCCTTGCTCCCCGTCACGTCCGCGGCCTCTCCCTCGCCGCCGGCGAGAAACCTCTCCGGCCGGAACTCCATGGGATCCTCCCACTTCCTCTCGTCCCGGCCCATCTCGGCCACGGCGAAGTTCACGTACGCGCCCTTCGGGATCAGCCACCCGGCCAATGTCGCGTCCTCCGCCAACATGTGCGGAAGCACGAACCACGCCGGAGGGTGCCTCCGGAGGGTCTCCAGGATCACCGCCTTCAGGTACGGCATCCTTTGCAGGTCGTCCTCTTCTATCTTCGCCTTGCTCCCAGCTGCCTCCGCGATCTCCGCTCTGAGCCGTCCTTGCACTCCCTGGTGCTTCACAAGGTTCGCGAGAATCCACTCCATGGTCGCCAGAGTGGTGTCTGTGCCCGCATTCAGGAACTCCGAGCACAAGCTCACAATCTCGACATCGTTCAGTGATCGTCCTCCTCCTTCCGGGAGCTCCAGGTCGAAGGTGCTCTCAACATATGACGTCGTTGCGCCGTTGTTCTCCACCTCCTCGTCTTGCTGCTGCTGCTGCTGCTTTTTGTGCTTCTCTCTGAGAGATCTTATGAGAGGAAGCATTACGTCCTCCTGCCTCCGGCGCACCCGTAAGAACCTGTTCCATCTGCTCCGGAGGAAGACCTTCGCGGTCTTGGGCCACATGTCGAAAACGATCACTGACGAAGCCATGCTCAGGAGATCCATCTGCGCGCCTTGGATGTCTTTGACCATCTCCTCCGTGAGCGCATCCCCGAAGCACATCAGGATGAGCAAGGGCCAAACCGCGTGCCGGAAGGCGTCGGCGGCCACGATGACCCCGTCCCCGGACTCGGCGCGCGCCGTGAGTTCGGCCATGAGCGCGTCGACAGCCTGTTCGCGGGCGCAGAAGTAGGACTTCACGCGCGAGGGGTGGAGGACGCCAGCGGTCAGGTTCCGGCGGAGGACGCGCCACACTGCGCCGTAGTCGGCCGAGCTGATGTTGTGTCCGTCGCTGCTGTAGACGCGGCCGGCGCCGCCGGGGGGCGGCCGGTGCGCGAACTCCGCGGCTCTCCCGACGAGGGCCTCATGGGCGAGTTCCTGGTCAAGGATGTAGATGGCGGGCTGGGAGCCGATGTAGAGGGTGACCACGGCGCCGTAGGCAGAGCGGAGGCGGCCCAGGAAGCGGGAGACGTCCAGGTACGCCTCTCTGAACAGGAGGAGGTTGCCGATGACTGGTAGTGGCCGCGGCCCCGGTGGCAACTGCGCGGCCTTGGCGCGGGCGTGCGCCTTGGGCGAAGAGGAGACTTGGACGTGGAGGAGCTTGACGGCCGCGCCGAGGGCAATGGCCAGGAAGGCAGCATTGATCCACGTATCCATTTGGTGATATCAAGCAAATAAGAGAGAACTGTGCAAAGTTGGCATATTTTGCTGCACTGTTTTGGCCTTTGAGCTGATCAATTAATTCAGTACAAATAAGGGGGTGAGAACTTGAGCCTCAAGAAAGAGGACTTTAATTACCCAAAAAAAAAGAAAGAAAGAAAGAAAGAGGACTTTATTTTTTAAAATATTTTTAGGACCATATTAATTAACTAATTAATATACATAGAAAATATAAGGTTGAGCTTGTCGTGCATTTAATAACGGCAAATAATGAGGCCCCGAGTCACTGCTTGCGATAAGGGTAATGGAAGTGCGTTGCTTTCACAAATCTGTGGGCTAATTTTTTTTTAATTATAAAAATGTCAAAATCAACTTTTGGAAAATACAGTAAATCGGTAACTAGGTTATATATGCATGACATTTTATCATAGCGTATATTAATTATGGTGCCTATAGCACACTTGCACTAGGTTGAGTCCGTGCAAACAAATTATGAATCACCATTTTGTTTCATACAGATCCGAATTGTATTTGTATATGTGGGGTGGGGACTGAGCCTTGATGAAAACTTAAGGGGCCAAAAGGTTGAGAGCGTAAATAAAATAAAATGCACGTATAATTTTTTTAACCAACTAAGGAAATAATAAAGTATTAATTTAAAACAAATATTATGTAAAAAATAATTTATAATTATAAATATTATTTCAGTTTGATTAAGATACTTTTTTTATTCATCATGTATAATTTTTTTATCATGTTAAAGAAAGATTCATGTAACTTTTTTATAATTTATAAATTAATTTGATTTGTTATAGAAAGAAGTCAATATTATTGGTACATATATTGACTTTCATAAACACATTTAGTATACTGTAAATTTATTATAAATATACACATATATTTTCTCATAAATATAAAGTGCATTATAATTATGTCAAGTTCATAAAATTAAGGGATGTCTAATAATAATAATAATAATAATAATAATAATAATAATAATAATAATAATAATAATAATAATAATAATAATAATAATAATAATATCAAAAAGTTGGAAGGGCGTAATTATGCCAACTTCACAAAATTAGAGCGCATTACCATTACAAGAAATAGGGAGATTACAGACGGTTACGATCATCTGTAATTTCCCCTAAAATTGTCGGAAACGACGTTTCCGACGATTTTTTTCGACGGAAGCGGAAACGTCCGAAAATTGCTCGTCGCAAATCATTTCCGACGGTTAGAAAAGAAACGTCGCAAATATCAGCGGTTGCTACCGCCGAAACTTTTGGCAGTCGTCGCACGACCGTCGAAGTTTCGACAATCAAAACCATCACAAAAAATTTTTACAATATAAAAAAAAATTAGCCGGCCAACGGCCGGATCTGGACGCTCGTGTTCGGATCCGACCGTTGGGACCAGAATCGAACGCCCAGCAGCCAGATCCGGCCGCTGGGGATCGGATCCGAACGCCTGGCGGCCGGATCCGGCCGCGGGCGTTCGGATCCGGCCGCGGGCGTTCGGATCCGGCGTGTTGGCCAGATCCGACCCCCAACGGTCGGATCTGGCCGCCAGCCAGGCGGTTGATCCAGTCGCCAGGCGACGGATCCGGCCCGCAACAGCCGCCCGGGCCGGGAAGAGAGAGCGTCGGCGGGAGAGTCGATGACGTCCGGTAGGCTCGCTGGCCGGGAGAGGGAGAGAGAGAGGAGAGGAGGGAGAGTGGCCGGGAGAGGGAGAGGGAGAGGGAGAGAGAGAGGAGAGAGGAGGGAGAGTGGCCGGGAGAGAGGAGAGGAGAGGAGAGGAGGGAGAGAGGAGAGGGGAGGAGTGAGTTATATATATATATATATATTTCGAACGATGAGAAAGCGGGAAAATAAAAAAGAAAAAGCGGGATAACGAAATTTTAATTACCGACGGCTCTGGTCGTCGAAAAAGTATATTTTAATTATTTTTAAAGTTACCGACGGTTGTGACCGTAGGAAATTATTTAATTTTAAAAATAAAATATTATATTTAGTTATATATAATATTTATTTTTTATTATACCGACGGTTTGAACCATCGTTAATTATTACTGACGGTTGGAACTGTCGGAAATTGCGACGGTTTAGACTGTCGTAAATTATATTAATAAAATATTTCTCATATTATATTATTATACATTTACTGATGGTTACGACTGTTGAAAATTATGATGTTCCTAATCGTCGAAAAATAAAATAATAATATAACAAATTACATAATTTATTATTTTCATTTCCGACGATTGAAACCGTCGAAAAATCCGTCAGAATTTACGACGGATGGATATCCGTCAGAAACATCGACATTTCTAATTGTCAAAAAATAAAATAATAATATAATAAATTATATAATTTATTATTTTCATTTTCGACGGTTGAAACCATCGAAAAATCCGTTAAAAAATTGTGACGGATGGATATCCGTTGAAAACATCGACGTTCCTAATCGTCGAAAAATAAAATAATAATATAATAAATTACATAATTTATTATTGTCATTTTCGATGGTTGCAACTGTCAAAAGATCCCTCGAAAATATTTCCGTTGTAAAATCCGTCGCAAATTACGATGAATTTTGAACCGTCAGAAATTGCCCGTCTGAAAATCGTGATTTTCTTGTAGTGTACCATATTATGTATATAATAGTAATGTATATTACTATATATATATATAATATTTTAAAATTTTAAGGTGACTATTTTTTAATGTGATGATCTTGTGAAATTTGTAAAATTGATTATGAAAGTGTTTCATAGTCATCTACTCTAAACATTTTCTTATCGTCCCCAAGGTATGTTCCAAATGAAGCACTGATTTAATTTCTTGAATAAAAGTATGAAAGTTAGTAAATTATACATAAATATAAATTAAATGATACACCATAGACAAAAAAAAAATCGTACGATGAATGCACAAAAGATGTTATCATTTACTTCAATAGGGATACCTTTCTACAAATTTGTCCCTTCTAGCAAGTGAACATGGACACGAATACTAATATTTCGTATAGTAAAAATGAGTGTAAAACTGATCATTTACTTAATCTACACGTGAAGTATAATAAAATTTGAAAAGGTTATTTAACCTATGGCCAAACAATATTGTTGACAATGACCATCCCATTATCGTTGAATTCCTTTGTATTAGTCGGAGAGGAATGGTCATTCTTGTAATGACGATAAACAAAGAAGGTTCAGGATGGTCGACGGACATTATTAATAAAATTATTAGTGTAATAATAAATCAAATTAAATAAATGATATATACAATAAAGTTCTCTCCTCGATAGCAATTGGTATTGGGCTCATGGCATGCTCACCATCGTGTAGTCGTGTTGACCCACCAATTGAGCACTTGTTAGAATGTGACAATCCGGCTACATGTTGAAAAAGTTAATTTTCTTCTTTAAACTCTAATTCTTTGCATTAGTCCATATTTTTCTCTAGACATGTGAGAACTTCCATCATTTATTTCAAGCTCATGCTCATTTCATCAAGTCATTCGACATTGAATTGACAATGTGAAACACTACTCGTATGTTTCAATGAACATTCATTGTGAGTTAACTTTGAATTGCTCTAACTCGGATTGAGATGCGGGAACAAAATACGAACTGGCCACAGATCACTCTCATATATCGCCAACTCTAAATTTTTAACTTTTAAAGTGAAGATATTACTTAATATTGTTCAACTTAAAAAATATTTATGAATGTACATATCTACTTGTTACTTTAGTAACTCTTACTAATTTAGATAACATTAATAACAACATTTCAAAGACAAAATTGTAAATTATTTGCGTCATTCTACTTCAATAAATATATTCAAGTATGATTTCATCGTATCCACAACATATATTATTGTGAAAATATAGTTAACCTTATAACTATATTATTTTTCATCACTAAACTATTTGAATAAGTCTAAGTCACTTCGCAGTACCAATTTAGTCCGCAATGCATTAATCTCACGATCATAATTGATTATCCATCTAAGTTCATGAATTTATATAAAATAACTCATGTTACCAACTTAGATAAATCATATATACACATATTCCTTTTCATAAAGAAATTTAATTTATTATAAATGGTGTACATATTTCACATGAAAATTTAAATAAATATGTCAAACTTTTTATGTGCATAATTTAACATAACTATGTGAATTAACTATTTACAATTTCACATAATACATATTATGCCTAATATGTAACATATTTTCATTTATCCACATGTTATTTCATAAAGTAACAAAATTCTTATTATATAGTCCAATTCATATAATGAACTAATAATATGTATATTTAAATTATCATGGTAATTTACATAAGTGTCACATTTCATTACACTTTAAGTAAATGTCACATAATTATGTGCGTGAAACCTAAAAAACACATGAAAATTTAATTTAATTGTGACATACTACACGTAAAATATCATGTAATAACATATATGAATGAACTTATTCTAAATTCATAATTAAATATAATATATGACAATTAACATTTTACTTCATGTAAATAATAAATATCATAATGACATTCATATGCACAAATTATATGTCATACAATTTTAAGAAAATTTATTCAAATAATTTCCTAATTTACATTACATGATAATTTGAAAGCAAAATTTTCATTTCCACAAAAATTCGTCACATAATCATTTAAAACTACAAAATACATAAACGATCATGAAATGCTCATTTTTGTATTAATCTTCAATTTAAATAAACATTATAATTTTCACATATATGGCATAATATGCAAAAAAACATATACGCGTTTCTACCAAATATTCATCTTTAAATATTCTGAAAATTGCAGAAAATTATTCATAAATTTTTTAATCAATAATGTGCATAAAATTAGAAATAATATAATTTGTCAGACATATTTATCATGGTATAACAATACATATAAAATGCATAATCACATAAAATGTCATATATTTATAAACACACACATATCACATATTTTTCAGAAAAAAAACTTTAAAAAGTTCTGAGTTAAAAAATGCATTTTCTCATTTTCCTATTATTTTTCCGAGTTTTTCTAAATCTAATGTTTCAAAAAGAAAAATTAACTGTTCAACTGGGCCGAAGGAGGCCCAAAACGTGTGCAGCAGGCCTTCAGCCGCACGGGTTCGTGCCTTGCCGTGCAGCGGGCTGTGTCCCTCGAGGTGAGGTGCGCCGCTGCAGGCCCGTGAACCGTACGAGCGTTGCGCCATGCTGCAGGCCTCTGGCCCGCGGACGATGGCGACTGTAGCACCACGCAGCGGGCCGCAGCCGTGCGCTACGGTGCCTTTGACAAGTTCATTTCTTTTTTGTTTGAAAATTGGGAAAATAATAGAAAATGATTGTACAATAAGTCAAGTTGAACTTTGTAAAAAAAATGACAGTGAATTTTTTTTTCCTTTTCTGGTTATGGTCCTATAATCGCACAAAAATTATGTAATCCAAAAAATTTCGAGAAAAACCATTTCAGCTCTAATATCAATTAAATGATTTAGTACAAATAAAATAGAAATCTTATTGCAGTTCCTCACAGTGGAAAATGAATTGCCGAAGACTTGGTTACATTATTTCAGACTCGTTGAAACTTCTATTACATACAAAAAGAAAACACTGATCCACAATTCAAGAACTTCGAATACGTTGAAATCACAAGAGCCTTGCAGCGTGAATGTTAGAAGTTGCCTACGGAAGTCTCGTCCTGGATGTAAAATATAGTGCATCTTCTTAACTGCTACATAGTAGTTTATTAAACTATATTCTTGTAGTTTATCCATGAGTAACATGCATGGTGGGCCACCAATGTGAGAAGTGAGTGTCAGTTTTCAAAACATAAAATTTCTTCACATTGTAATATATATCTTCTTTTATCTACTTTTAATTTATGATAGATTTTTTCATTAAAATTCATTCCGGTTAATTTCCTTTTAATGTCAAGCATTCTTTTGTCACGTATGCACAAGTATAATTTCACTTTTAAAAATAGAGGTTTGTGACGACTTTTACGACAAGAAACAATAGTTCGAAAATTGGGCATCGTAAATAGTGTTCGACGGGTATATACAAAAGGGAGACTAGAAGCTGCATCCAATTTGACAACAAAATTGTTCGGGAAATACTTGCTATTACCTCTATTTTCAATAAATATTAGATGCCACTATCATTTTCATGTGGCTAAATGTTCAATTCCAGCCTATTCCCTCTATTTTCGACCCTAGTATCTTCATCTCAAAGCAAACAATGTGGGCAATGGAACCTTCATTCAAGGAAAGACTAAATGAAAGCGTGATTTAAAATTATGCCACTTAGGATCTATTTGGCAACATCAAAATTAACGTTTCAAGTAGCGTTTAACGATTCAAATGTTAATCTTTTTATAAATACCGAAATACGTAGCGTTTAGCATTTCGTATAAAAATATTTAAAAATTACTTCTACTAGTGTTTAGTGATTAGAACTTAACATTTTATAAAATTTTTAATTTTACCCCTTATTCAAATATATTATTTCTTTCTAACTTATCTTTTTATTTTTTTTATTTTATTTTATAATTATTTAACTATATTTCTTTTTATATTCATGCTTAATTAATTATAAATTATTTATATGTTAACAATGAATAAAAATAATTTCATATTTAGTATTTTATATTATGGGTGCACTATAATTTTTTTTGTCAATAAAATTTCTACATATTTTAATAAAAAAACTAATTGTGAAATTTTATTTTATTTAATTTAGGTATAACTAATTTATTCATTGTATTATAATAGAATTTGTATATTACTTGAATTGAATAAATTGTCACATGTCTAATTATGTCATTTTTTATTCATCAGCTAATTCTACTGCTAAAATACTTATTTGTTACGATCTCTAACCGCGTAGGAGTAGCACCCGATCCTGTACGGGGCAGGGGGTCCCCGCCGACCGAACCCCACCCCGAATCTCGAACCTAGGGGAATTTCATCCTCCGTCCTGAACCCCGCAGGCCCTGACCCCCCGCGGGGACCCCAATTCTCCAAACCCCAACCACCCTCTTCTAGCAAGAATTGTCACTGCCCTCTTCAAATGAACGCAGTTGCTGTCGTCCTCCTCCACCGTTGCCATCGCCCTCCTTCATGGTTGAAGGGACCGGCCGTTAGGTGGAGGGATGCATTGTTGAGGAAAAAGAAAAGAGATGGGATCGATCATCCATCGTATGTAGAAGAAAAAATGCAAATGAAGCAACCGACACGTGGTCCCATACATACATATATATATATATATATGTAGAGTAGGGAATTAGGGGTTTTGTTATATATATACATATAAGGTGCGGAGATTCGAATTCCCGTGGGGCGGGGATAACTCTCTCACTCCGATCCTCCGAAGAGGGTTCAGGGGCAAATTTTTCTCATCTCCGACTCTACGGGAGAAAATTTCTCGAGTTCGGAGCTCCGATCGGAGATTCCCTACGGATCCCTCAGGGACGGGAGATATTAACATTCCTACCACTAATGATCACTCCCATCCGCCGGTTAAATCGCTACCCATTATTAAATCACTATTTGTCTATCAAACTGCTAATAAATGACTAAAAATGAAGTCTATGGACGACAAGTGTTGGTGCTTTGGCAATTGATATTCACTTCATTCTCTGGTGGGCACCATGTGCTTAGCTCCCAGACCTTCTAACCTCCTTATTCCATACCTTTATTAATAATTAATGCATGCCCTTACCAAAAGTTCCCGTTAATATCCAAAAGAAAGCAAGGAACATTTGCTTAGCAAAGATAATTGGAAAGCTAAACCAACAGTAGTCTCCGTGACCATAACAATAAATCGATTTGCATTACAGTGGATACTTTTACTGATTACCCCTGCTCTCCATTATAGTAAGTTTCTTTGTAGTTTTGTGTTAAGAACATAAAATTTGCTCCTCTTAAAGATTTAAGTTTTTGGGAAAATTAGTTAGCACATTAAATTTAACATAGTATCAGAATCAAAGATCAAAAGTTCGAACATCGTTATAAACTCTTATTAAAAATTAATTTCCTCCCTTAGTTGTCCACGTGTTGGACTTGGGCTAAATAAAAAGTTGTCACTACACGTGAGGGAGAGTATTAAGAATATAAAATTATAGATATTGCTCTTCTTAACGACTTAATTTTTTAAGAAAATTGATTAAAATATCAAATTTAATATGATATCAGAGTCAAAAATCCAGTTCAAACATCGTTAAACTCTTTATTAAAAAATAATTTTGTCTATTTATTATTCACGTGTTAAAATTGAACTAAACAAAAAATTATCAACAGCCCACCCGTTAAATAAAAGAGGCTATCTCAATTTTGACATCTAAATGGGAGCACGTGCATGTGTTTATTTCCTTTGCTAGCTGCGTGTCTTCTCTCAAGCATCCTTTCTAGCTCTGACCAAAGAAACCCAGACCTGTCTGCACTTTTTCTCTTGCTTTCTCAGCCATGGCATTTAATTGTTGGTTTTCTTGGCGTCATATTCGAAAGGCAATTCATACATCTGAACAACAAACAAATATGCGGTTTGGAGGTTCTTGCTATTGCTTGACGATGTTTGGAGGCGTCTGGATCTGGACGAGATCGGGGTCCCAAACGATGTTAGGAGGGCAGCGCACAGTGATATTCACTACGAGATCTAAGCAAGTATGCGGGCAGATGGAAGCCGGCCGCCATGTGGTGGAAGTGGGATGCCTGAACGTGGAGGAGTCCTGGTCTCTTTTCGAGCAGAAGTTGGGAAAAGAGAACCCTTTTCTGTCTCGACCGGAGACGCTGATATTGGCGAAGGAGATATCAAACGAATGCAAAGGCCTCCCGCTTGCCCTCACCACCATCGGCAGCGCAATGTCCGCCAAGAGGACGCCGGCGGAGTGGCGGCATGCGCGTGACTCAATACGTGAGTTGCAGCTACCTTCCGTCATCCCAGAGGCCGAAGGCGACTTATTTCCTTTGCTGAAACACAGCTACGACAGCTTGCGAGACCACAAGACGCAACAGTGTTTCTTATTGTGTGCCTTATTTCCGGAAGACCATAAAATTGACAAAATTCTACTGATTGAGTTGTTCTGGGGCGTTGGTTCCATTAACGCCGAGGAATTTGGTGACGTTGGCCAATTGTATAACGAGGGGCATCGCATTATCAGAAGGCATCAGTCTGCATGTTTGCTCGGGACGTCCTTTAATGAGAATGTTGTCCAAATGCACGACATTCTTCGAGATATGGCCCTGTGGATTGCTCGTGATTGCGGACAAAACAGCACCAAATGGATTGTGCGTTCCGGATTACATAGCCGGGAACCATTGCGAGGAGTTCATGATTGGGAATTAGCAGATAGAATCTCTCTCATGTGGAATGACATGGTGACACTTCCTGAGCCTGCCCAAAATGGAAAGAATCTTATTAGTCTACACCTCAACAACAATTATGATTTAAAAGGATTCCCTATGAATTTCTTTCGACGATTTACGACGCTGACTCATTTGGATTTGTCATACACAGGAATTACAGAGCTCCCGGAGGATGTGGTTGCACTTGTTGAGCTTCCATATCTCGACTTATCAAATAGTAAAATCAAATCCTTGAGTAAAAAATTGAGCGCGCTAACAAAATTGAATCATTTGATTTTGATGTTGTGCCAGGATCTTATCCATGTTCCCCATGGCTTAATATCGAATTTTCCTGCGCCACAAGATTTTAACACTTTTTACTCTGGCTTTGTATTTGGAATCGTTGACATGCAAGAAAATATCAACGTGAAAGATACGAATGAAGAAAAAGATATGGTGGGAAATATTGAAGAGGTAAAAGCACTAAAAGGCAAGATCAAAGCTCTTGGACTTAATGTGGCATTGCCGACCATCTCACTGCTTGGAGACTTCGTCGACCTTTCATCCATTTGTTGGTCGAATGTAATTGGGTTTTCTTATTTCAACAACGTCGATGTTGAGATTTCAGATCCAGCATCTTGTTCAAATTTTGAAGATTTTCTTATTACGACTGATGGGCAGAAATGGCATTTTCAGGTATTAACGGGGCTCAGTCTCGTCGGATCTAATAATTTGATCATAACATGGAAAAGGATGGAACCCACCCTCTACAATATTTCCTTGCCTTGAAATATTGAATTTACAAAGTTGTCATAGTTTGAGGGATCTTACCTGGATCCGATATCTGCCTCGCCTTAGAATATTGAGGATTCAAAGATGCAATGGGTTAAAGCAAATTAATAATTGGTGATGAAAATGACTACGACCATAACAACAAGGAAGATTATAAATCTTCACGTACAGGGGGGCAATATCTTTTCTTGTCTTGAAGAGATCGCCTTGCTGCACTTGCCTATGTTGCATAACATATGCGCCATAACACTCGATGATGCACCAGTACTGCGAAAAGTTCAGGTGGCTCAATGTCCAAATCTGAAGAGGCTCCCCTTCTCCTTTGCATCACAAATGGCCAACAGGCTGCTTCCCATGAAAATATCTGTGGGGGAATAGGAATGGTGGGATGGTTTGGAGTGGGAAGATGACACCATCAAGGGCTACCTTCACAAGTACTTACGCCTTATTACTTTTAATTAAATTAATTAATTAATTAATTGCTCTCTGCTCCGTGCAACAGATTATTATAGGTAAGAAGTAATTTGCTTGTTTATTTGTATTTGTAGGTACTTATTGTTTATTTATATGGGCTCTTTGTTTTTTTTCTTTCTTTCTTTTTTTCTTTGTGTAGAATTAACTTGCTAATTTCTTTCGCAGTTAGAAATTGATTCCGTCTACTCCTTCCAGGTCATTGGATCATGTACGCAAGTCATTCGTCAATAATCATGTTCGAGTGGAGATCAGTCTATAAATTATTGTTTAATTATTCGATTCCAGACGTAAATAAAATGGAGGATGTATTTGTTTTAGCAATTGTTTCTCTAAACGAAAAGTATGTCATAATTGTTTTAGCAATTGTTCATCATCTCTCGAGATGTTCAAGAGTCCTAACAATAGATCGATTTGCATTACAGTGGATACTTTTACTGATTACCCTTGCTCTCCATTATAGTCAGTTTCTTTGTTGTTTTGTTCTTCTGGGAAAAAAAAAATTTCTGAACCTTATGTTGATGTATGGCATGCCTTAAGTTTCTGGGCAATTGTTGCCATATTTGTGCTGCTTTTATTATTCAGCTGAGATCAAATGGTTATTATTGTTGTTGCCATATTTGGTGTTTCTAAAATGGATAAGCTCTGAGAGTATTGGACAACAAGATCAATTTGTTTTAATTATTAGTTGCTAAGAATTGACATAGTGTGCCTCCAATCACATGTGAAAGGGTACAAATACTGTTGTTTGACCATTGTCTGCCTTGCCTTTATTTATTGCATTGGCTTTTAGGGAGCTCAATATGACAATAATGTTACTATTTTGTTGCCATTCATGTCTACACGTTCACTGGGAGATTCCTTCTTCATATATTTATATTAAAAAAAGTTTGTTTTGGTCAAGATAGTTGGGCACTGTCTCGGTTAGTTGCACGATTGACACCTTTGGATGTTGGAACTGTGGATTCAATAAGTTTCGAGAACTTGTGAACGTGATAGGTTAATTTTTTGTTGGCGTTTGAAAGAAGTTCCGTGGAAGGCTGAACATGAGGGAAGAAGATGGGCCTGATAGGCTAAGTTTTGACCGTGAATCAATTTTTTTTTTCTAGAATTAAACGTGTTGATCGGAACTCAAAAAATCATATGTCACACCGAAATTTTGTTGGGGATTTGTCAGAACTTTCATTAGTTCTGATCCAAACAAGCCGTGGGAAAATACATTTGACTCTTTCATAAGTCGGTCTTTTTAATTCAATTTTAATTATTACTTGATAAGACCTCAAATAACTGCTGCCTCCAGTTACATGGCAATAATGGAGCCGGATTTCACTCTATCACTGTTGGACGTCGAAGCCCTTTACGAGCCTCACTTGGATAACTGCCATCACACACTACAATTGCATACTGGAGTGCTTCTTCTTTGTGGGGGAACTGCTTCTTCGTGGGCGGTGCTGTCCGATGAACAGCAAGAGGCTGCACTCATTCCGACGCTGTCCAGAAGTGTTTGAATTGTGAAATATGTGATCGAGTTTTCGACAACGATACAGAAATAAAAAAAACTTCCGACGATCCATTCTTTCACTGCGAGATATTCCCATAATACCTTCTTATTATTTGAATCAATTCCTTCGATTGATATCAAAGTCAAAACGACTTTTTTCGTTTATTTTTGAATTACGTAATTTTTTGCACCTCCGATTATAGGATTGTAATTGAAGAATGAAATATTTTTCATTGTCATTTTTCAGGAAAATTCGCCCTGAATTATTGTACACTCATTTTAATTATTTTCTCAGATAAAAAAAATTTCACAGTTCAGAAATAAAAAAACGGTGCTACAGTGTCACAGCACTATAGCGCTCTACAGTGCGCAGGCAGAACTATGGCCCACGGCGCGGCACTGTTGGCGTGGCGCGCGCAGGGGCCTCGGCCCGCTGCGCGGGCACCACACAACGCGACGTGCGTGCGGGCTTCGGCCCGCTGTGCGGCACTTGTACAGCGCGACGCATGCGGGCCAGTAGCCTGATGTGCGCGCCGTCTAGCGTAGGGCAGTGGCCGAATTGAATAGTTATTTTTTAAAAAAAATTAGATTTAGAAAAAAAAATTGGGAAAATATAGAAATTTTTTTTACCTCCGAAAATTCTGAATTTTTTTCTTATAAATTTATGATATATTTGTGACATAATTGTTTTTGTTATGATGCATTTTCTGTCATTATGTCCATGACAAATATATATGAAAAATTAGATTATTCCTAATTTATGCACATTATTGAATTAGAAAAATGTGAATAATTTTCTAAAAAAAACGTTCAGAATGTTTAAATGCATATTTTGTATTTATGCATATGTGATTTTTATGTCATGTTACTATGTGCAATTAATAGTAATTGATATTGTTATAAATTGTCATGTCATATTTAATTCTAAGTATGAGTGCTACGTACTTAATTAGTTTTAATACAAAATAATCAGATTATGATTGATTATGCAATTTTGTATTTTTGAATAATTATGTGGTGAATGAATATGAAAATGGAAATTGTTTTATACAAGAAGTGTCATGTAATCTTAATAAGGAAATTTTTAGAATAAAATTTCTGAATATTGTATGACATTTATTTTATGCATATTAGTGGTATTATGCATGTTTATTAGTACATGAAATAATCATGTTATTTTGTCATTTATTATATATGATTATGAATTTAACTAAAATTCTTTCATATGTGTTATTACATAATATGTTTTAAGTGTAGTATGTCACACTTAAATTGAATTTCTATATGAATTAGATATTCATGGACATAATTATATTGTATTTATTTAAAAGTGTATTTGAATTTGACACTTATGTAAATTGACATGATAATTGACCTATGCACATTATTAGTTCAATATGTGATTTGGACTATGTAATATGAATTTATTTTCTTTAAGAAAGAATATGTGCATAAGGAAATTTGGTTACATATTGGGCATAATATCTGTTATGTGAATAAATGAGTCATAATTCACATAGTTATATTAAGTTATGCACAAATTATTTTTGTCACATTTATTTAAAATTTCATGTGAAATATGCACACCAATTATGATACATTATATTTCTTTATGAATAGAAATATGTGCACAAATATTTTTTTTATTACACATGAAATGAATTGCATGCTTTTATGTGATGAAAATTTATGTAATAATGTTTTAATTGACAAGACATGCATGCTATGAATTTATGTACACGATTAAGATTTATGCGACATAAATGTAGATTTAGACATATGATAATATTTGTGTGATTATTTGTATGTCTACTATCATACTTATGTTAATTATATGAGTGTGACAAATAATATTTATTTATATGTAAATGGATTGTATGATTATTTGTGTGCATAATATACATTCATATATGTGATTTAATGCATAAATATTTATGAACTATGAATACGACATGTTTCATAAAACTTAGAATATAAGTTTTGACATTATGAAACATAGGTAGTCCAATTAGGACTAAGGCATCTAATTTGTATGATGATCATGCTAATATTTTTTGTTGAGTGGTGCGTGACATATGCATGTGTAGGAAAGTACTGAAAAGATATTTTTAGTGAGAAATTCAGTTCCCTCTTTCTCTGTGGACTTACCCGGCGTACTATTAACGCAGTCTCCAAGAATTATTATGTTTACATGACATGATGACATTTTTTTATTATTGTGGTGACGAGGCGAAGGATGATGAAATATGAATTATTGTGGAAATTCGCACGATCCATTTATTATAACGGACATTTATTGAAATTAAATATGGATAATGACTCATAAGTGCGAGTGGGAGATTGTTGGATGTCTGCGCCCTTTATGGGCCTCACGTGCATAACTGTATGAATGCAGTTAGCCATCACACACTACAATTGCATACTTAAGTGCACTATAAAAGAAGATGATGTTCTTCTTTGTAGGGGCACTGCTTCTTCGTGGATGGTGCTGTCCGACGTACAACAAGAGGCTACCGCACTCATTCCGATACTGTCCAGAAGTGCTTGGATTGTGGAATATGTCCTCCTTCCATTACGTGATCGAGTTCCCGACAATGATACAGAAATAACGTAGAAAAGCCTCTAGCGATTCATTCTTCCGCTGCGAGGTATTCCGATAATACCGTCTTATTATTTGAACCAATTCCTTCAATCACGATTTAAACTTTACTTTATAATAAAGGGTAATTTTTATAAACTTCCCCTAAACTATTACGATTTTTCGCATCTAATCCCAAACTACGAACTTATTTTTTTATATCTCTAAACTTTCACATTTTTTTACTTTAGTCCTTTCGTCTACTTCTGTTACATTTTTTGTTACTTTTATTATTTTTCATTTATGAAAAGTCTAAATTACCTCTCACTCTAGAAAAATATGAAATAGTAAATATAAAAAAAATGAAAAATCACTGAAAGAATTAAAGTGGTAAATAAAAAAATTGACATTTATGAAAAAACTAAATTACTCTTCCCCCAATTTTTTTATCAACAAGAAGAATATACGGCTTTAACTAGATAAGGGACAGATGTAGCCAAGTAATTTTTATATTTATTATTTTATGTATTATGGACGGAGGGATAATTTAGTCTTTTCATAAATGGGAAAAATCAAAAGTAACGGAAAACCTAATAGAAGTAGACAAAAATATTAAAGTAAAAAAATCGTGATAGTTTACGGATAAAAAAAATAATTGGCGGTTAGATGCAAAAAATCGAGATAGTTTAAGCCTTTAAGGAGGTTTATGGAAATAACCTTATAATAAATCAATCCCTAACTTATAAATTTATAACAAAAAAAATTTCCATTACTAAATTAATATATTAATTAAAATATTAATGAGACACTGAGCTCAAATAAAATATTATATATTTATTAAAAGTACATATATTTATTTATTTTAAAATAATAAAGAAAATTTTAAAAACGGGGCAAAAGTATGTTGAAATTTTTTATAATTTGAATTGATATAAAAAAATATATTTACTAAAATAATATATAAATATTCATCTTTTTATGTACACTAATTAAAAATAATATATAAATTTCTACTTATAAATAAATTTTTAAAAAAAGAAAAAGAGGGGGCCTTGCACTCCTTCTATCTCTCTTTTTTCTAGTTTTTAATTTTTTAAAATAAATATTAATATATCATTTTAATAAATATATTATATTTTATTTGTGTTCATTTGCTATGTCACGATGAAAATTACATTTGTTAAAATGCTCCAAAAGAAAATATATTTATCAAAATTATATATAAATATTATAAGAAAATAGAGAAACATTGCATCCTCTCTCCTGAAAAATTTTTAAATTTATCTTATGAATATTTCAATTCAACTTATAAATAATTTTAACATCCCATTTCCCTCTCTCTTTCTCTATATCTTTAAATAAAAAATTTATATATTTTAATAAATATATAATATTTTATTTGAGTTCAGTGCCACATCAGCATTTTAATCAACATATTAACCTGGAAATCTGTTATTGGAGATTGAGGAGACTTTTTTTTTGTTACAAAGTTATAAATTGAGAAACTTATTTGTTACAAAATAATGTTTGAAAATGAAAGAAGAAAATTACTTGGGAAAATGAGGAAGAATACGAATGTGTCTTTATTGAGGAAGATGTGCAGTCGCCATCTGCTCTTTGCGCTCCGAATAAGACATTCATCTGCTCCGTGGATGTATTGGATGCATGAAAGACAAGCTTCCGAAAAAGATTATGACATATGAATATGGATTTTATTTTCTTTTAAATAAGAATAATGTGAAACAAAGTGTATAAGTAATTGGATTTTTCGGAAAATGGAGAAGCCTTTGTTTAATTGAAATTTTAATTTTTTTTCGGTAAGTAAATGAAATTTTAATTTGTTAACAATTGAAATAGTGTGCCTCTGGTCGCATGACAATAATGGAGCTGGAGGGGCCACATGTGGAGTGGAGTGGAGGGATATTACAAATACGTCACTCCATCCCACCATTGACTGCTTTTACAGATTGCAATTGCATGATTTTTAGTGAGCACAATTAAGATGATGATAATGTTACTATTTTGTGGACATTCATGCCCACATCATTTCCTCAATTGGATCTTTAGGGGTGCAACAATTGTAGGTGCATAAATCCAAATGTTTAAGGGGCTTCAAAGTGATATGAATATGTCCCATTGGTTGGTTCAAGACAGCCTAGGAGATTGGAATATTATTCTTCATAGAGAATTAAATATCAATGCTTCTAATGAAGTGTCTTTACGTTATTTTGTTATACTCAAAGTTAATTAATTGGGTTAAATTTGTCCAAACTGTTTACAGCTGTTTTAATTATATCATGAATATGAACCTTGAGATTTTTCGTTCTACTATTATTGGCGATAAAAGCAGATTGCTATGTAAAACTGTAACAGGTTAAGATTGAAGTCATGAGATCAGAAAATAAGATCCTCTCGAGTAATAAATATATATATTTATAAAATAGAATGAGGATTTTTTTTTCTTTCCTACTTGGCCAGTTGCCCTGTGACACACTCTCCAGCATTAGTTTCATTCCATCTCGATCTGCCAGACTCTTTCTTTCTTCTTGTTCCCACTCTTTCTTTCTCTTCTCGATCTGCCAGTCATGGCATTGGCTGGAATTGCTGGTTTTGTCGATATCATATTCAAGCCGCTGGTAGAGCAACTCGCCTTCGTCGTGAACGCCTCCGACGTAGTGGATGACCTGGAAAAGCAATTCACCAGTCTGAAGGCCAAATATTCAGATGTCAAGAAAGGAGTAGAAGAAGCTGAACGAGACCCAAGTCGACGCCGCACCGGAGTAGTGAACGTGTGGCTGCAGAGCGTTGAGACCACGGAAAGCGAGGTGAGCGCCATTAAAACTAAATTTGAACAACGATGCAGGTGCTTCGGCGGCAGGTGCTCAGCCAACGTCTATTCCAGCTACAAAATCGGGCGGAAGGCGACCAGAAAGCTCGCAGAGGTGAAGGATCTGCAGGGGAGAGACCTGGGCAGCAGCCTCACTTCCGCATCCGCGCCTCCCGCCCAACTAATGCCGGTCCCGTCCAACTTGCAAGGGACGGCCATGGAGTCCAACTTGCAAAAGGTTCTTGACTACCTTGAATCCGGGGTGGGAATCGTAGGGATAGTTGGAATGGGGGGAGTCGGCAAGACTTGTCTCTTGAAAAAAATCAACCAGGAGTTCGCGCGACGACATGTTGCTGCTGATCACTCCTCGTCCTCCTCTTCCTCAGGTGTGAATTTTGATCACGTAATATGGGCAGTGGTTTCAAGGGATGCAAGTCCTCAAAATTTGCAAGAACAGATAGCTGAATTTTTGATGTTGCCATCGACGAAACGCGATGCAATTGCAATCTTCAATTTCCTGAAGGAGAATAGGTTCTTGCTATTGCTTGACGATGTTTGGAGGCGTCTGGATCTGGATGAGATCGGGATCCCAAACGTAGGAGGGCAGCGCACAGTGATATTCACTACGAGATCTAAGGAAGTGTGCGGGCAGATGGAAGCCGGCCGCCATGTGGTGGAAGTGGGATGCCTGAACGAGGAGGAGGCCTGGTCTCTTTTCGAGCAGAAGTTGGGAAAAGAGAACCCTTGTTTGTCTCGACCGGAGACGCTGACATTGGCGAAGGAGATATCAAAGGAATGCAAAGGACTCCCGCTTGCCCTGATCACCATCGGCCGGGCAATGTCCGCCAAGACGACGCCGGAGGAGTGGCGACATGCGCGTGACTCAATACGCAAGTCGCAGCTACCTTCCGTGATCCCAGAGGCCGAAGAGGATTTATTTCGTTTGCTAAAATACAGCTACGACAGCTTGCCAGACCACAAGACGCGACAGTGCTTCTTATTGTGTGCCTTATTTCCGGAAGACGATAAAGTTCACAAAGAGGACCTGATTAAGTTGTTGTGGGGCGTCGGTTCCATTAACGCCGAGGAATTTAGAGATGTTGGCGAATTGTATAATGAGGGGCATTTCATTATCGGAAGGCTTCAGTCAGCTTGTTTGCTGGGGACGCCATTCATTGATGAGAACTATGTCCAAATGCACGACATTCTTCGAGATATGGCCTTGTGGATTGCTCGTGATTGCGGACAAAACAGCACCAAATGGATTGTGCGTTCCGGATTAGAGGAACCATTGCGAGGAGTTCATAATTGGGAATTAGCAGAAAGAATCTCTCTCATGGGGAATAACATGGAGACACTTCCGGAGCCTGCACAAAATGGAAATAATCTTATTAGTCTACACCTCGTGGGAAATAATTATTTAGAAAGATTCCCTATGAATTTCTTTCGACGATTTACGACGCTGACTTATTTGGATTTATCACGAACGGGAATTACAGAGCTCCCAGAGGATGTGGTTGCACTTGTTGAGCTTCGATATCTCGACCTATCAGCTAGTAAAATCAAATCGTTGAGTAGAAATTTGAGTGCGCTAACAAAATTGAATCATTTGATTTTGCTTTGTTGCCGGGATCTTATCCATATTCCCCATGGTTTAATATCAAACTTTCCTGTGCTACAACATTTTAACATGTTTGGATCTGGCATTGTATTTGGAATCGCTGATATTCAAGAAAATATCAACGTAAAAGATGCCATAGAAGAACGCCCGGCTGTCTTGGCAGCTACCAATGAATTAGAAAAAAGTATGGTGGGAAATTTGGCAAACATTGAAGAGGTAAAAAAACTAAAAGGCAAGATCAAAGCTCTGGGACTTAGTGTGGCATTGCCAACCATCTCACTGCTTGGAGAGTTGGTCTCATCCATTTGTTGGTTGAAAGTAATTGGGTTACCGGCTGGTCCAAATTTCCACAACATCGATGTTGAGATCTCGGAACCAACAACTTGTTCAAATTTTGAAGATTTTCTTATTACGACTGATGGGCATAAATGGCATTTTCAGGTATTAAGGGAGCTCTTTCTCGTGGGGTTTGATAATTTGATCATAACATGGAAAAAAGTGGAACCGTCTACAATATTTCCTTGCCTTGAAACATTGTGTTTAGAAAGTTGTCATAGTTTGAAGGACCTTACCTGGATCGGATATCTGCCACGCCTAAGAGCATTCGGGATACGAATATGCAACGGATTGGAGCAAATAATTGGTGATGAAAATGACTATGACCATAACAACAAGGAAGATTATAGATTTCCGCGTACAGGGGGCACTGTCTTTCCTTGTCTTGAAGCGTTCGTCCTGCAGGACTTGCCTCAGTTGCATAACATATGCGCCACAACACTTGACGCCCCAGTATTGCGAGGTTTTAACGTGTCTCAATGTCCAAATCTGAAGAGGCTCCCCTTCTCCTTTGCAACACAAATGAAACTATCTTTGGAAGCATCTGTGGGAATATTTCACGACGAAAAAGAATGGTGGCACAGCTTGGAGTGGGAAAATGACGCTATCAAGGGCTACCTTGAGCAGTACTTATGGTACATATAATTAATTAATTGCTCTCCGCTCCAGTGCAACAGATTATGATAGACAAACTTTGCTTTGTTTGTTCATATTTGCACGTACTCGTTGACGACATGCACATATATAAGGCTTTTTGTTTTCTTTTTTCTTTTCATAATTCTTTCGCAGTTAGAATTGATTGTTGGGACCATGAATTGATTACGCAAGTCACTAGTCAATAACCTCAAATGCAAATTTCGCAACTTGTTTTTATGGTGTTATGCCTCCCCATGCTCGAATGCAATTAATCATGTTCCAATGGAGATCAGACTAAATTATTTTTTAACTAGGAAAAATTATCACGCTTTGCGCAATTTAATATTTTTATCATTAACTATGATTAAATTTTATCATTCATAAATAAAATAGAGTTAAATAATTTTATTTGTAAATTACATAAATTTTATTCATTTATTGACAAGTAAACCAACCTTGTATTTTAAATCGATGTTCCCCTATTTTTTTATCGTACCATTCAAATAATAAAAAGACAGAACAGGGACTTCCCCACAATTCACAAATCATAAAAATATAGCTTGAATACTTTTATTTCTATTATTTTTTTATTTTATACAAAAGTTCTATTCTTTTTCAACTATATGCCATATATGTGGAGATAAACAATTATACGATGACAATCTAGTTGATATATAATGTATTGTGTTCTTATTATAAAAATAGATTATTGACAATTTAACTTCTTTTACTAATTTTAATTTATGCCTCACTGATAAATATAGACGTCTATCCGTATTATCAATTTAATGTATTTTGATAAAAAATATTAATTCAGTGAAAAACTATTTTTTACTAAAAAATATTTTATTAGAAAATAATGTTTTATTTACTTTATCGAGTGGATTTTATCTTCTTTACGTCATTAAATTTTGTACAAATAACTCATGATCTATTTAGATTATTTTTTTTTCTAACTATGGTAAAATCTTATTAGGAAATCTACAATTTTTCGTAAAAAAGATAACACAATCTTCACTATCAAGTCGCATGGCTTTTTTTTTTGCTCTTCTATCAGAAGGAAATAGCTTCTCATGGACAATACATAATTAACTTACCACACATTTCATCCTCATTTAAATTAAACTAATTAAGGCATTGGTGGCCCTCTCGATTTGTGGACTTTATATGAAGATTGGCTTGCTATCATGAGGACACATTTGGCTTAGCCGACTTTGACCAAGTGTCAAATTACAAGATTAGTTCTTCGTCCGTTTGATGTCTTATTAAATCATTTTAACGAAGTACACTATAATGCTCTAAAAAATATCCTCACATTATAAAGCACTCACGCTTTTAGAAAAGTGCTACCTAGATGAACATTATTATGACATTGATCACGATAATACTTTTTAGTAAACAAAATTAAAATTCACTAAATTTGAAAGCATATTTCTTTAAAATAACCAATTAAAAAAATATTACAATTTAACTATAAATTTTAAAAGACAACCTAGACACATATGCAATGAAGCGCCATCATGATTCTATCAAATGCAATCCACATCACCATCTATAACTAGAAACATCAATCATCTATAGGATTTAAATGCAAGGGACAATTCTCACATTGGCTTTTATGTGCAAATTGAAATATAATGACCATACAATTCAAAATAAAATAAATTATGTATAACCATGATCGATAATCAATTAATCAATGTTTAGTGTTCAAGGATAATAATGGTCAATAATAAATAGTCAATATAAATGAAATATTAATTCTAGTAATTAGTGAAAATAATGATAAATAATCACTATCAATTTGATGATGTTGGTTTAATGATCAATACGATACTTTAACAATACAACACTTTTCATTGTAATACAATAATGTTCAATGCATTGTACTATGTATTTCAAATTCAATATTTCGATTGTTATTTGCTTTTGACTCTTTTGACTCCGTCAATAATAAATGTTTATTGCATAAAAGGAGCTCTTTAATTAGAATATGCTAAGGAATGCTCGTGGCAATCGTCAATGGTAGATTAAGTCAAAGATGAGTGTTTTTTTTAGAAAATAATTACACTCTTTTGATTTCATTTTTTGTTGTATAAATGAGAGAAAGAGTGAACAACATGAACAATGTTCCGAATGTATGTAGTGATGTGTGTGTGAAGAGAATTGGGATCGAGTTTAGGAATGTCGCAAAATATGATAGAAAGTATTGATTTTATACTAATTCAGAAAAATCTCAAACATGTATACACCTTCATGGGAGTACCCAGCTACCTAGTAAGGGTATTCAAATTTACAGTTCTCCCAGCCGAGCTACTCCTTTTGACAAGTTTTAAAAATTTTTAATCCCAACTTATACTTCTCTGGCCACAAGTATACAATCATCCTCCTAGTACATATTGTGGTCAAATCACGGAGAGGGAAGTCATGTTTATGTTTAAACTTTTGTAACAACGAAAAAAGAGTATCTAATTTAGATGATAAGAGAACTAAACTAATATTGCTGAAAATAATATTGTAGGAATGTAACAATTTTGTGAATTTTGTTTTTGTATATTTTTTATCTTTTTTTTCTATATCTGTAATTTGAAAGATTAAGCAAAAGAGAGAAATACTAGAAGATGAAAATTAAATTGCAGGTGTTATTAACTATCAAGGATAAGGAATTCTTCTTAAGGATAGTGTTGGAGTTAAAATACCGAGGATCGATGTCAAAATAATGAAAGAAAGAGAAGATGAACACATAGATTTAACGTGATAAAATCATCTTGATAAATGTGAATAAGAGAGAAATATCCACGGACAAAGGAGGTCGTCGCAAAAAAAAAAATTCATTTATGAGCAAAGGAGAGTACATCATGATAAAATCCTAACCCTCATATATAAAAGTCCATACCGCGGGGGGCTTCGGCACCCGCACCCCCCTCCCTCCCCCACGATCCTAATGGCCCAAGCCCTCTGCTTCCACCGTAAATCATCATTTTTTCTTTTATAATTTTAGGTACATGGTACATAATTCAAGGCACATCAACAGATGAACATCAATTAGCTGCGCATAAGCAATTCAATTCAATGAGATGTGTAGTAAATCACGAAAGTACATCCCATTACTCTCATATTAAGAGTCACTCCAACCTCTCCGCTCTTACTTTGAGACTAGAGGTTCTAGCACATACAAAATAGAAATCTATTCATCAGGTGTTCAGGAGTCCTATTCTAGACACATAGTTCGACAAAAGCAAGATTCCGATCCTTGAGCTCTTCCCTCTCGGCTTGAACTCAGTCTTTGCTAACCTAATTATCAATTACCCTAATATATCTAGCTAACCTCTTGGCTCCTTGATAAGCTACATTAACAACACATACCCTTCAAAGAGTTTTGTTGTAGTGAAAGGAATAATCAACAATCAGGCAGGGAAGTGGGAGTTAACAAGGTAACACAACATAAACCACAACAACATTCCATTAATTGTAAAATGGAGATAGTTTAGTACCAATAAAAACATCTGACACTCAAGTACCATGACAAAAAAGTTCAATCCCATCGAGAAATTACCTGCCTTGAATGCTGATTAGTTACAAATGACTAAAAGGATTACAATCTTAAACATCATCATAATAAAAATAAAATCATTTAAAGAAAAGTAACAGAGAATAATAGTCACAAGCGGGCTAAAAATAGAAAGGCAACAACAACAATAAAGCACAATCGCTAGCTTCCCCTCTTGACTCTCCCAGTTCTCCTCCAAAAGTGGCTTCTCCTCCTCCTTGAATTGGCCTCCCCTATGAAACATTCTTGTTTTCCTTTTATAGTCTTACATCAGTCATGTCTACAAAATGGAAATAGTTTAGCACAAATAAAAACATCAGTCACTCAAGTACCACAGTTAAAAGAGTTCAATCCCATCGAGAAATTCCCAACCTTAGAAGGTTGATTAGTTAGGATTACGATATTAAACATCATCATAATAAAACTAAACATCGTTTACGAAAAAATAGCAGAGAATAATAGTCACAAGAAGGCTAAAAATAGAAAGACAATAGTAAAGCTCAGTCGCTAGCTTTCCCTCTCGGCTCACCCAGTTCTTATCCTCCAAAAGCAGCTTCTCCCCCTTCCCGAATTGGCCTCCCCTCTAAAACATTCTTGTTTCCTTTTATAGTCTGACATCCATCATGTTCACCATTTGATTCTCAACACATGCCTTCGTACAACATATTTTTTTCCAACCACCTGATGCGTGACATTTGTCCAACACGGTTCATCACCCTTTTCTCCTTGATTCCTTCTTCTCCTTCATCATGCATCGCAATCCATGAGAGCTGTCCTCTCTATGCAAGGTTGAATTCTTGAGGCAGAATCAATTTTGATCCCCTACAGATGTGCTTGTCTATATTTTTGTTGTGTTTTGCCTGCTTCGCTTCTTGTCTCAATAGCGCCAGATACCCTCATGTAGAGACTCTTTCTAACTTGTCTGTCAGATATCCCCAAGCGGGCATGAGAGTACTTGTTGAAATATAACAGCTTATAGTTCCAAACGAATTGTATCCATATTTCTGGCAAAAGAACTCAAATGGCATAGAGGTTCATAGATTGGGTAAAATGGATAGAAATATATGTTTCATATATTTAAAATGAATCCTAGAAGAAAAAAATCATGCCTTTACCTAGCATAAAAGAGCAAGAAATCTAAGTCATCAAACTCATCTAAACTCGAGTCATTGCTTGTCTTTAAGAAAAAATTAGAAACTTAAGGCTAAATATATAATAATAACAACAACAAAAGGAAATAAGCTCACACTACTCACTATGCCTAGCTAGCCCAAGCATCATTTAGTGAGTTTTAGATCAATTTGAGGGCATTTAAAATCAGATCACTGAAGTGAGGGTTCTAGGTATGGATTTTACTCCTTAAATAAGCTCACCCTAGCTTTCAGCACATTTTCCTAAACTTAAGGACCCTTTTAAAAAATTTAGCATAACTTTATTTTTGTCCCTTTTTTCCTTCTCTTTTCTTTTTTTTCAATTTCACGACCAATTTTCTCCCAAACTTAGAATAAGAATAAACATTCGGATAAAAACATGCTCAATACTATATATATATTGCCCGTGCATATGTCATGTAGTAAGCTCTTGTCATTGTAATAGTTTTTGAAAGTGTCTTTCTACACATAACTATAAGTAGTGGCCATGCATGAGGCTCTTGTCATTTCTGAAAATTCGCATTCCCCATGACTATCTCATCTAAGAAGGGATTGGCTCATTTTTTTATTACTTCCGAGAGCTCATAACTATCATAAACCTATAGGTAGGGAATGTAGAATATGTTTTGAATGGCATGATCTTCCAAGGCACCAAGGCCTTGATGGTGCTTCACAAGGACAGAGGAAAGAAGAAGAACAGGGCTGGGATGCAAAAGCCGGCTGGAAAAGCAGGGACAACGGGCGACGCAGGGACGCACCGGGACGCGCGTGGCGACCCGATGCATGGAGCCAAAGCTGGAGGCTTTGGGGACAAGAAGCAATGTCCAGGGCAGAGAAGAGATCGAGGAGGACCCTCAGAGCTTATCCAGGACATGGCGGGCGGGCGACGGGCGTGGAGGCGCGGTGCACTTCTACTCCTAGTAGGAGTAGGACTCCTAGTCCAAGTAGGAGTTGGACTAGGGCAGCGAAGTGCGGAAGGCTGAAGATGAATGCCGAGGAATCCAAGTCCGAGGATGGACCAAGCGGGCGGGAGATGGATGGACGTGAGGTGACGGCCATGCCATGACCAAGTCCTAGTGCGAGTAGGACTCGGACGGCCGTGCGGATCAATGATAGATGGTGTCTTCAGGTCGATGGCTTCGGAGTCTAGAAGTCTGACTTGGAGGAAGACTTCTAGACGTTCAGGTGCATGGAAAAAGAATGATGGCCGAGTTCGAGTAGGAGCTGAACTTGGAAGAAGTCCTAAGGCGAGTAGGACTTAGGATGGAGGCTTCCAAGTGGCCGGAACCTCTTCCAGCAGCAATAGAAGCTTGAAGATCAATTAGGAGAAGGACTTGGAAAAGAGGGGCATGCAGGCTTGGCAGCAAGGAGATGGGATGGCCTGTCCAAGTGGCGGCCAACTCCTAGTGCTAGTAGGAGTTGGTGCATTAGGACATGGCCGGATCTCCTCAACTCCAAGAGGAAGGGCCGAATTTTCCAAGAGCCTTGAGAGTTGGATTAGAGTCCTATTGGGAGGAGATTTCCATGTAAATGATCTTGGGAGATTGGCTGAGATTAGGAGTAAGAGTTAGATGAAGAGTAGGAGGACTCTTGCACTATAAATACTCATGTAATCTAGCCGTAAGAGATCATGGAATCCAGCCCCCCCCCCCCCCCCCCCTAAAATTTTAAAAAAATTCAAAGCTAGTATGTTGGTAAGTGCCATGCTCCAAGGTTGTAGAGGTCATGTGATTGATTCCATATTTAGATTTTTTTTCTTACATTTTTTTCATTTTATTTATTGGGTGTAAGGAGTAACTTGAATATATAACAATTAAATTAATTATATATTAAATACAGTAAATATAATTTGTGGATCTAAAAAACATGGGACCAAATGCATTAATTTGAAAATTTCATTTTTTTTAGAGTTGCATTTCTTTTGTTGCTATTTTTTATTATACTTTCTTGTATCCTTCTTTTCTTTGATATTTTTTGGTAATATTTTTATTTATTCAGTTAAAACTAATTAACTTTTAATTTATTTCATTTATATTTTAAATTATATATTTTATGGCGTATGTTAGTAATGTAAGAAAAATTGGATCAATCCAAAAAACTTACTCAACCTAAGAAACAAAATCGAAAAAATTGAAAATTAGAAGACCGAATACTATTTAGAGCAGTTTTTTAATAGAGCAAAACTAACCCACTTAAACTTGGGACCTACTCGAAAAACTTATAGGGTTCATGTCCAATTTTTTATTATTTATATTTATATAAGTAACTATTTTTTATTATTTGTATAATAGTTTTTATATAGTTATAAAACTCTAGTTCAATAGTTCTAATATTATATCCTACGTTTAGTTATAAAATTAAATATGTTAATATTAATAATAATTTATTATATATTTTTTAAAAATAATTTTTCACTAAAATAGAGGTCCAAAAAAATCATCCGAAAAAACTTTTTTAAATGGTTTTAGGTTGGCTTTTGTAATTTAAAAATCAACCAAAAAATAATTTAAATGTAGTGAATATAATTTGTTGATCTAAAAAACATGGGACCAAATGCATTAATTTGAAAAATTCATTTTTTTAGAGTTGCATTTCTTTTGTTGATATTTTTTATTATACTTTCTTTTATCCTTCTTTTCTTTGGTATTTTTAGTAATATTTTTATTTATTCAGTTAAAACTAATTAACTCCTAATTTATTTCATTTATATTTTAAATTATATATTTTATGGCGTATGTTAGTAATGTAAGAAAAATTGGATCAATCCGAAAAACTTACTCATCACAAGAAACAAAATCGAAAAAATTAAAAATTAGAAGACCAAATACTATTTAGAGCAGTTTTTTAATAGAGCAAAACTAACCCGCTTAAACCTGGGACCTACTCGAAAAACTTATAAGGTCCATGTCCATTTTTTTATTATTTATATTTATATAATTAATTTATAAGTAATTATTTTTTATTATTGGTATAATAGTTTTTTATATAGTTTAATATGTTCAAATCACATTATAAAACTCTAGATCAATAGTTCTAATATTATATCCTACGTTTAGTTATAAAATTAAATATGTTAATATTAATAATAATTTATTATATATTTTTTAAAAATAATATTTCACTAAAATAGAGGTCCAAAAAAATGGGATGATTTTTTTCTTTTTTTAAATGGTTTTAGGTTGGTTTTTGTAATTTAAAAATCGACCAAAAAATAATGGATGATTTTTTTAATCAAAAAATTGACTCTACCCGAATCACTTTCACCCTTAATGTTGCCCCCTCCCCCTAAAATATTTTCTGGCTCCGTCCCTAGTCGAGCAGGGCTTGAGGTTCTTGAGAAGTGTTAATCAAGTCGAGTAGGACTTGAGCCATCCAGGAGGAGGATCCTCAAGTCGAGAAGGACTTGAGTACGGGATCAGGTCGCGTAGGACTTAAGACCATGGGGGTCATTGGGTGATTCGAGGAGGGGTCCTGGACATCCATGAAGGATCTGAGTAGGGATTTCCTAAGAGTGATCATATTGTAATCTTGGTTTGATTATTGAATATGAGAGTTCTTCCCTTTATCTTGGGAATGCAATGCCAGGAACGACAAAAGAAGACATGCGAATGAAGAAGGAGCAGCCGGTAGCGTCGAGGTTGCAAGAGATCGTCACTCGTGGAGGAGTGCGATGCAAGGCTTGACGGACCAATGGTCGTTCATTCTCTCTTTCTCCATGAAGGACCTTGGACGAGCATGGTGGTTCGTCCATTGAGGTATGGTGACCTCGGTGCGCAGTTGCTGTCCCAAAGGAGCGAAGTCCGGGACATTGCGAGTAGGCCATGTCCGGGGACAGCAAGACGGGTCGCGACATTGGAGAAGGAGACTCCCCAACACGAGGTTATTGGAGGAGGCAGAAGCGATGCTTCCTCAACTTTGTGCCTGAGGTGACATCCCAAGTGTAGGGATGCACGACGGCGGGCTTGGTGGGGAGCGGACCCATCGGGTGCTGTGGTTGTCCAAACTTCAACAACTAGGACGCGAGGTGCAAGGACTAGGGAGCGCGGCGACATGTTCGGAGCATGTGGATTCCCCAGGCAATGACGGTCTTCAGGAGGCTGCGGACAGGCACAACTTCTGGAGGAGCAGAGGTGTTGCGGGTGCATCGAAGTGGTCAAGCTAGGAGGTGGACACTAGGCAGGACCTCCTTCATGACCCTCAGGGCAGGACGCGGCGGCCAAAGCCAACATGGACCGTCCCCAAGGTTCTTGGCGGAGCAAGGACCATGGACACGAGTTAACATGGAGGTTGTGGGAAAATGTCCAGGTTGGTAGGAGCAGACTATCAACCCCTCCAAAACTTCGGCCAAGAAGATTCTACATGCAGCGCCCAGGCCAGGTCCTTGAGAAGTTCGACAAGGAGGTCGTGGTCCCAGGACGTGTAGCGAGAAGGCATTGCACTAGGATCTTCAGCGGACAAAGGTGGTGTGGGACATCACGAGAGCGAGGTCTGTGGATTCGAGGAACTAGTCCTGTTCCTGGGATGATGGCGCGCAGGCCATGTCCCAGGGACGTTGACGGACTAGTTAGGGTGCAGTGTCAGCTGATCTTGTTCAAGATCTTCAGCGAGGTGGAGATCGGAGAAGTCCCATGCCAAGGACGATGATGAGTAGGTCATGTCTCTGGGATGGACGCAAGGCTCGATGGGTCAATCCCCTCCTAACCTCTTCTTCTTCGAAGGAAACCTGGTGGACATGAAGGTTCGTCTATTAGGACTTGGTGGTCCTAGTGCGCAAATGTCATCCCCAAGAGCGAGATTCTGGGCGACACTTGCCGAAGAGGTCACGACATTTGAGAAGAGGAGTCTGACCTTGTGGCTGTGGGTGGAGGCTATTGAAACTCTTCCAGGATCTTACACCAGAGATGGCATCCCAAGGCGTGGGTGTGCATGGTGGCGGACTTGGTGGGGGAGCAGACCCATAAGGTGCTTTGGCCATACAATGTTGTTGACCAGGACGCATGGGTAGGAACTAGGAAGTGCAACGGCAAATCAAGGCAGGTGCATGCCTTGGCCATGGCAGTCCACAACGGCTACTAGATCGATCGGTCTCTGGGAGCAGAGACGCTGGACTTCGAGGCACATAGGCCAGGGAATTTTCCCTAGGATGACCTGGGGCAGAGTCATTCTTCATAAGTCCGTGAGATAGGATGAGATGGCGAGCGTCAATAGGGCCGTCACGGGATCCTTGGCACAGCAAGGATCACCGACAAGGTTGGCGCAAGGATGTTGCTGGGCAACGTCAAGGTTAGTGGGAGCAGTTTGCTAACCATCCAATCTTCGACAAAGAAGGGTTTCCACGTGTGGCGTGCAGGCCATGTACTGGAACTTTTAGCTGGGCGAAGATGGAGGGCAGTCCAGTTCCTGGGACGAGGACGAGCGTGTCATGTCCCTAGAACGTGTGGACAGCAACCGAAGGCTTGGGGCATTGGCAGGAGGCCATGTCCCCGGGCGACAACCAGTGGGTCATGCACTTGGGATGCATGCGAAGAGGCTATGTCTCAGGATCTACGATAGATTGGAGATCACGGCCATCTAGAGTATCCGTTCAAGAGGGAACATGATCAAGCCTAGTCGAGTGGCAAGGTGGATGCACTTAACTGCTTGGCGCAATCTGGAAGAGGCCAAGACGTTGGCCAGAATTCGAACAGAAGGGCGTGAAGGACAGGATGTGAAGATCTTGCCCTGGGACATGCGCGCGGAGGCGATGTCTCACATGTTCCATAGATCGGCGACTAGTGTGACCGGTGGCCAGTGTGGCACCTTCGGTCAGCAAGGTGACACTATAGGGGCGCGGTTCGAGTAGGAATTTGCCCCAAGGACGTTCTTTCTAGGTGCAGTCCAGAGGAGAACAACCTAACGCACAGCGGCGCCGAGATTGAAGTCTGAAATATGGCGTGTAGGTCATATCCAGGACAGCAACAAGGAAGTTCGATCTTTAGCGGAGTGAAGGTCATGGCGTAAGGTGTTTCTGGGGAAAAGGCGACTCTAGCGGATCCATCAAGCGGGAGCCAGATCATGCAATGATGGGAGCCGACCACCAATCCTCAGACTTTATGTGAGTAGGCATGGTTCGGGGAGGTACCAAAGTCGGAGGTGGTGACATGGCGAGCAGGTCATGTCCCAGGACGACGACGAGGAGGTCGTGTCCCAAAGTCTTCAGCAAAGTAAAGACAATGGCATGTGCACCTTCAGACAGCAAGGATGCACGAGTAAGCGGAGAGGCCCTACTTTGGGAGGTGGCGTGCAGGTCACATCCTCGGGACAACGACGAGGTGGCTATGTCCTACAATCTTCAACGGACCGAAGTTTGGCGCAGGGTGGAACCTTTGGACAGCAAGGTAACACCGAGGAGCGGATGGTCAAAAGGATTGAGATAGAGTCATGACAAAGTTCGGAGACGTGGAGGTCTTTCAAATGATGCAAGTTCGAGGACACGGAGGTCTTCCGAATGATACAATCCAAGAGGCGAGTCTAAGGCCTTCTTGGACGAAGCATGTGGCAGCAAGAAGAGGCATTGCCGGGACGGCAATGGCTTGAGTGGAGGAGGATGTCACTCCTCACCCTCTGCCACGGAAGCTGGTTGGATGTGCAGAAACAGCAGGCAACATAGGGGCGCACCGGGACACGTGTGGTGACCCGATGCATGGAGCCAAAGCTGGAGGCTTAGGATAAGAAGCAATGTCCAGGGCAACGAAGAGATCGAGGAGGACTCTCGAAGCTTATCCAGGACATGGCGGGCGGGCGACGGGCATGGAGGCGCGGCACACTCCTACTCCTAGTAGGAGTAGGACTCTTAGTCGAAGTAGGAGGTGGACTAGGGCAGCGAAGTGTGGAAGGCTGAAGATGGATGCCGAGGAATCCAAGTCCGAGGATGGACCAAGCGGGCGGGAGATGGATGGATGCGAGGTGGCGGCCATGCCATGGCCAAGTCCTAGTGCGAGTAGGACTCGGACGGTCGTGCAGATCAGGGGCAGGTGGTGTCTTCAGGCCGAGCGGCTTCGGAGTCTAGAAGTCAGATTTGGAGGAAGACTTCTGGACATGCAGGTGCATGGAAAAAGAATGATGACCAAGTTCGAGTAGGAGCTGAACTTGGAAGAAGTCCTAAGACGAGTAGGACTTAGGATGGATGCTTCCAAGTGGCCGGATCCTCTTCCAGCAGCAATAGGAGCTTGAAGATCAACTAGGAGAAAGACTTGGAAAAGAGGCGTGCAGGCCTGGCAGCAAGGAGATGGGATGGCCTGTCCAAGTGGCGGCCAACTCCTAGTTCTAGTAGGAGTTAGTGCATTAGGACATGGCCGGATCTCCTCAACTCCAAGAGGGAGGGCTGAATTTTCCAAGGGCCTTGAGAGTTGGGTTAGAGTCCTATTGGGAGGAGATTTCCATGTAAAAGATCTTGCATGATCTTGAGAGATTGACTGAGATTAGGAGTAGGAGTTAGATGAAGAGTAGGAGGACTCTTGCACTATAAATACTTATGTAATCTAGCCATAAGAGATCATCAAATCCAGGATGGGCACTCCTCTAGAATTCCTCTAGGGCCGAGCAAGGCCTGAGGTTCTTGAGAAGTGTTAATCAAGTCGAGTAGGACTTGAGCCATCCAGGAGGAGGATCCTCAAATAGAGAAGGACTTGAGTACGAGATCAGGTCATGTTGGACTTGAGACCATTGGGTCATTGGGGTGATCCGAAGTGATCCGAGGAGGGGTCCTGGACATCCATGAAGGATCCGAGTAAGGATTTCCTAAGAGTGAAGATATTGTAATCTTGGTTTGATTATTGAATATGAGAGCTTCTTCCCTTTATCTTCTTTGTATGTTTTTCTATGTGTGTTCCACATTGGGCATCGAGGTGTGGCTTGCTGAGAGATGTTCCAGAGAGTGTCTTTCAGTAGAGTTCTTAGTGGCTGAACGGACGTCTCGAGCAGGAGAAATATCGTGCCGCACGGGTGTTTGGCGAAGCGAAAAATAGATCCGTGACACGCGGGAGCTGAGGAGATCGAGACACAACATCACGATGGGGAGAGGCTCAAGGTGAAGGACACGAGCTCTCACCAACTCGATTTGTCAAGGTGACGAGCGAGCGGAGGGTGTGGGAACCATCAACGCCGATGTGCTCAGTGCACAGATGGGGAGCTACCAGATGGAGTGCACCTGGGGACTTTGGCGGTAGACCAAAGAGGGGAGACGTGAGAGGTGAAAGTGTTGTATGTGGCGAATGCCTACCGACAACGTAATATATATATATATATATGTTAATTTTTATCCCACATAATCCTTATTTCTAATAATACAATCTTTTAAAATAATAATAATACTACTAATAATACTAATAATAATAAACATGATGCATAATTGCATACCAACAATTGACAGGCGACCCAAGTTAGCAACTTGATCAGCCGCCTAAATTGCATTATATATACACTAAAAGTGAATCGAATTAAGTAATTTTTAATCAGTTTTTGGATGAATTTTCTAAATTTAAAAAATCATTCTAAATTCATCTAGAATACTAGAATCGTCTTCTACCAATTTTTTCAAGCTTTAGAATGACAATATTTTAAATTTGAGATAGTAAAATAAAATATACATAAATAAGTTTAATATCGTACAAAGTATTAAACTTAACATCAAACTTTAAATATATCAAATAGGAGCTCCAAAATATAATAAAATATTAAATTTGATGATAATTATACGATTGAGATTCAACCTTTATTAAATATAATATTAGTTTGTTCAATTTAATCTCATCCATATAATCAACAGTTTAAATTCATTGTATGCATACCAATTTGATAATTTTTGTTTGCATATTACTAAAAGTTAAGTAGCAATCAACTTTTGTAAATGCAACCAACAAATCATAAACGAGATATTAAGCAATAATGACTCGTGAATTAATAATACAAATAAATGATATATAAACATAAACATGGCCCATCATTTGCCTATGAATTTCTTGGGTGCGGGGTTGTACTTGGAACAAGTTAATTTTTAATTTGTTAAAAATCATCCTATGATCTAAATAGATTTTAAATAAATTGAGTGACCTAGTAAACTTATATATATTGATATGTTTGCTTTCAATGAACCAAGGAAGCATTGCCTTGTAGTGACTTAATTGGGAGCACTACAATAGTGGAATCAATAAAAGCCTCTCCAGCAAGTGCATGGGAATATATAAGGTGCTCCCTTAGGTAATTATATAATTTTCCAAGGCAAAAGTGTACTTGACAAATTATATAATCAAATAGCCACTTATGAGGGTAATGCATCCTATTTCTACAATTAAAGAACAAACGATTAATATTGCAATCGCAATCCAATGTTACATATAACAAGAGGACGAAAAAATTGGGACTCTGTTGTCAAATAATAATATTTTAAAAATAAGTAATACAATGATAAACAAAAAAGTATAGTTCAAACATACTTAATATTATATTGAAATATAAAATCAATCTATCGAGTTTATTCTTTTCTTTTTTGTATAAAAACTAACTTAAAATTTTTTGCACCTTTAAATTTAAACTTTTCGTATTTTTCACGTACTCCTAATCTCATGTCTAGTTCTTTTGAATTTTGGTATCCAAAGTTACAAAGAGAAAGAAACCTATGCGCTAAAGTAAGATTGTTTAACTACATCATTTCCAGAGTTTGATCTTATTAATTATTTAACCAAATAGTTTTTTTTCTAAAAATAAAAGTAAGTTATCTATTAATATAAGAATATTAGGAATCCGAATTTATAATTGATAGGAGTACTGAAGGAGACTTCTTCTATAAACATTAATTTGGCTATTTGATTGATTTTTCCTTCTATTAACTGCACCCGTAATTCCTAGTTAATGACTGTCAAGCCATTAATAAGATTTTTTTAAGCCAATAATAAGATGGCATATGCACCATATTGGCATGAGTTCTGGATTGGAGCTCGTAATTAAGGCGACTAATTTGATTAAGAGAGTGTGTTAAATATTTGTTTTCATTAATGCTTTTAAATTTGATGTTATTAATTAGCTCCCTCATTTATTTCTAGTTCTACTTTTTTGGGGGTCAAAACTTTTGAGCTCTGCAGCTTTATGAACTCTTGTCAGTGAATTAACTTTCTTTTTTTCTTCAGTTACACAAACATTTTCAAATGTCTATTTCACGTGAACTTATCTTTTTTTTTCCTCAAAACGTTCCATTAATTGTCTTCTTAATTGAAGCATTTGATTTAATTAAAATCACTGCCCAAATGCATCCTTTAAAATGTCAATAAAAGAACTTGCATTTAAACTTCCACAGAAGCACATTAGGCAACTTAATTACTCCATATTCAATTGAGACCATTTTGGAAATATTCAATTTTGCATTGGTCAGCAACAATTTACTTATTTATTTTAGTCATTGGCATTTGCACTTGCACTTGCACTGCTGAGCAGCAATTGCATGCCGCCCTGCTTCCGGCGACATGGACCTTCCACGCCCCAAAGAATACAAACACGTCCTGCTCTCCGCTTCAGTCGCCTCCCGCAGGTCATCGAGATGGCCGCAGTGCCTCACTTGCATGTTCATCTTTCTCGTCTTCCTCACCCTCTTGCCTCGATCCGTCTTCCTCTTCTCCACCATCTATGTGAACCCCAATGCCTTCCGGGTTCATGGCCACAGCGCTTCCGTTGCTGCAGCATCGGGACACGCCGTGGGCGGACAACATGGAAAAGACGATCCGAGGCCGGCCGCCTGGAAACGGCTGCACGTCAAAAACCACCACAACAAGACGGTCCAACAAGGGAACAAAGTAGCCCGAAACACCAGCGACGTTGCGGCCGGAGAGCTTTCGATGGCCGAAATACGACTGCAGATCCTGAGACGTGCCGTTGAAGCTGTCCGGAGATATAGGAGCCCCCTGCGCTTGTCGTCAGCACGGAGACGGAAGGACGCCACGGTGGCGGAAGCAAGGTCGTGCGAGGGAAGAGGGGTCTTCGTGTACGACCTGCCGTCCAAGTTCAACTACGACTTCTTGGCGCACTGCAACGACATCATCCCGTGGATGGACCTCTGCAAGTACTTCCCCGGCAACGCCACCACCGGGGCGCCGATCCTCGCGCTGGGGAGCGCATGGCGCCTTACCTACCAGTACGGCCTCGAGCCAATCTTCCACCAAAGAATCTTGAACCATCCTTGTCGCGTGCTCGATCAGAAGGCGGCCAAGCTCTTCTACGTTCCCTTTTACGGCGCGCTCGACGTCTACAAATGGCACTTCCGGAAAGTGACGGCGGACGTCAAGGACGCCCTGGGCAAGGAGCTCCTCCAGTGGCTGGAAGCCCAGCCGACATGGGCGAGGAGATCCGGCAAGGACCACATGTTCGTCCTGGGCACCCTGACGTGGGACTTCAAGAGGAACTTCCGGGCGTGGGGTAGCAACTTGCTGCTGCTCGAACAGATGCATAAACCTATGAAGTTCCTGATCGAGCGCGACCCCTGGAATACCAGCGAGATCGGCGTGCCCTACCCGACGCACTTCCACCCTCGCGGCGACGCCGACGTCGCTGCCTGGCAGTCCAGGATCATGGAGTCGGAGCGCGAGAACCTCGTCAGCTTCGCCGGAGCCGGCCGAGAGGAAGCAGCCAAAACGGACGCGGATGTCGAGGACGTCGCCATCGTAAGATCGATACTCATAAGGCAGTGCCTGTCGAGCAAGGGGCTCTGCCGCTTCCTCAACTGCACCGCCGGCGACTGCTTCCGCCCCGAGTCGGTCGTCGCGCTGTTCACGCAGTCGGTGTTCTGCCTGCAGCCGCGAGGGGACAGCCCGACGAGGAGGTCGGTGTTCGACAGCTTGGTGTCCGGCTGCATCCCGGTGTTCTTCAGCCCGTTAACGGCGCACTACCAGTACCCGTGGCACCTGCCGGAGGACCACCGGAGATACTCGATACATATAGAGGAGAAGGAGTTCATGAAGGGAAAGGTGGACGTGGTGCAGAGGTTGAAGGAGGTAAGCATGGAGGAGAGGGCGGAGATGAGGAGGTTCATAGTGCATGAAGTGATGCCCGGATTGGTGTACGGGGATTCCGCCGCAAAGTTTGTCAAGTTTCGCGATGCTTTTGACATTGTGGTGGATAATATGCTTGAAAAGATTCTGCAAGATTAGAAAATAAATAAAAAAAACTTGTATTTTTTACTTACCATTTTAGCTTGTAGATGGGCAATTTAAAATTAAAACCCCCATCCTAATTGAAGAAACATACAATATATAGCTCATCTTAAGTTCAAGTTTTTTTTTCTTTTGAATTTAAAGTGTGATGTGATTGTTTACTCATAATATTTTCCTGGAATTTTTTTCCCTTTTCCATTACAAAAAGAGAGCCCAAATAAATTTGAAAATAAAAAAATATCGAACCCTTATTAATTTTTGGGTTTAATTCACTTCTGAGTAACTCCTAGTTTGGAGGGATTAAGAGTGTTCACGAGTCAGATTTGGCTCGACTCGATCCATTCGATTTTGATCGGGTCGGGTCAATCCTTTTTGGAGAGATGGATCCGGTTCGGATCGGGTGGTCAGATTATCTGACCACTAATCTGACCACCATTTTTTTAAAAAAATTCTTACCTTTTTTATTATTTAATATAAAAAATATGATATAATATTTATTGTAAAAGCATAAAATAATTTGTTAAAAATTTATATATTATTTTACATATTTAAAATATTTTATTTTAATATATATTTTTATAATTTTTAGTATAAAATATAGGCTAAAAACTAAAAAAATAAAAAAAGACGAATCTTTCGAATCCGGTTGGGTCAACTCGGGTCGAAAAATATCGACTCATACCATATCCGAACCGGGGTCGAGTTGAGATCGGGTCCGACCCAATCACGGGCCCGACCTGACTAGTTTGGGTCAGGTGGGTCATCGGGTTCGCGGGTTGATCCGACCCGCTGAACAATCCTAGGAGGGATGCTGAGCGCATCTGAATCGTGATCAACTTATTACGATACATATTACAAATGATTAAAACTCATCATTTAAATATATCATTTATCTGAATAGTTAATCAACGATGCAGGCGATCAAAATCCCTCCAAAGCATTCCAAAGCAAAAGATGTTCTAGAGGTGAATTAAATCCTTTTTTATTAATAAGTCCTTGTATGAAAAAACACTACCTTTAATTCTTTCATTTAGAAGTTTAAACTTTAGAAAATTAATAATCTAATTGACAGTGAAAGTAAAAATCATGGTCCATTACAATAAAAGAAAGGAAAAAATGACAAAATTCGAATCCTACAGCACTTATCTGTGAGCAAAATTTGAAATGTTCAATATATAATTCATGCATGCGTGTTGACATACATTGAACTTTAATATCCAAAGGTCTTGATTTTGTGAATTATATTGCTCATGGTTATGTCAAAAGCGTCGTGGAACTTTTCGAACGTGGCGTTTGCACGCCCATAAACCAACCTGGGCATGAGCTCTTGCACTATGTAACGCCTCATCTCCTCCCTCGTCTTCCCGCTCACACTCCTCAGCCTCTGCAGCAGATCGAACCCCTCCTTCCTCACCTCCTTCTCCGTTATGACCACCGCGTATTTGTCGTGGTCCTCCGGCAGGTGCCATGGATACTGGAACTCCGCCGAGAACGCGCTGAAGAGGACGGGGATGCACCCGGACGCTAAGCTGTCGAACGTGGACTTCCTCGTCGGGCTGTCGCCCGGCGGCTGCAGGCAGAACTCCGACCTCAGCATCAGCGCCACCACGGAAGCCATCTTGCACTGGTTCCTGGCGCAGTCCAGGAACTTGCACCGCCTCTTCCCGGCCGACTTGCACTGTCTGATCAGCGCCCCCCTGATGCTCTTGGTATTGCTCGTCCTGTTGGAGCCGGCGAAGGCGGCCAGGATCTTGCGCCGCGATCGGAGGACCCGATCTTGCCACCTGGTCACGTCGGCGTCGCTGCGAGGGTGGAAGTACGAAGGATAAGGGACGCCGATGTCCTTGGCTTCCCATGGGTGGCGCTCGATCAGGAACTTGTAGGGAGCGCTCATCTGTTCTAGCGACAAAAAGTTGCTGCCCCAAGTCTCGCGCTCGTGGCGCCGTAAGTCCCAGGTGATCATGCCCAGCACGAACATGTGGTCGCCGCCATGGCGGCGCCGCCACCACTGCTGCCCCTCGAGCCACTCCACCAGCTGCATCCCTAACCCGTCCTTGACCGCGTACGTCGAGTGGTTCATATGGGCCATCATGATGTGGAGTCCGCCGTAGAAGGGCACGTAGAAGATCGCGGCGGCGGCCGGGTCGCGAACCCTGCACGGGTGGTTCAGCACCCTCGCGTGGAAGATGGGCTCTAGAGAGAACTGGTGCGTCCGGTACGCGCTCTCCCCCAACTCAGGGATCGGAGTTCCCAACCCTCCGTGCCGGAAGTAGACGCGCAGGTTCGAGTTGCGATCCCTGCATAGCCAACTCAAGATGTCCCTGTTGAACTTGGGCGGCAGTTCGTACACGAAGATCCCGCCGCCGTCGCACGTCGGCGCGGAAGATTCGTTCGGCGCCCAGGAGCGGATGAGACGAACCTGCTCCCTCATGGCCTTCACGTGGTAGTCGTCGGGGTCTTCGGTGTCCGTTTGCCGACGCTTCGATCCAGGGACGGTGGCGATGGCGGCCGTGGCAGCTGGCCCGTCGACGTTGGTGACGTTGCCCGCGGCATGGCCCTGCGAGGTCCCGACCAGGTGAATGGTGACGATCTTTTGGGCGTAGAAAAACAAGAGCAACGCCACGAAGAGGAACGCCGTGGGAATGCCGAGATGTCTCGGTCTCAACTGCGATAAAAACGCCATGATTGATCACGCGGCAGCTTCTTGCCTTTAATAAAATCACCATGATTGATAAGAACAACAATAATAATATCACTTTGATAAATATATATATATATATATATATATATATATATATATATATATATATATATATACGTCCCTTCAATTGCAGATGTTAAATGACCAAGAAATATGCAAAAATAATTAGCCAGTATTTTCAAAATATCATTCCTTTTTTCTTGGATTCACACATATAAAAAGTATATTTTTATTCATAATCGGAAACAATTTGAATGATTTTGAATTGAATGGTAGACAAACTTTTTTAATTTTGTATTACCTGTTGAATAGTTTAGCTGTCGCTATGTATTGTTTTTCCTTGTTGGAAATGACACATTAAATTTTGTAACCACATAAAGTAATGTTCTTATTTTTCAAGAGGCATTTCCTCTTTTGAAAGATTAAATATTTTTTTTAAAGGTGGGCAATTATTATCATTTTTAAAAGTGCACACAAATTTAGCATTAAGTTTTTTTGGGAAGGAAAGATATAGATCCCGGACTTGGTATTAAGCACAATTCAGGAAGGTGCCACAAAAGGAACAGAAAGTTTTTTTTGTTCATATTAACTGCAGCTAATTTTTTATAATTAAGGTGTAATTTATTGAAAACGTTACAATAAATATACATCGAAACAAACAAAAATATTTATTCATCGATCCATGAAAGCACCTGTATACATTCTTACAAGATTCTCATTATTTTTTTCTTTTTGTTTCAGTCAACCACTCATATATATATATATATATATATATATATATATATATATATAAAGAGATACCTGCACCATGCGTAATAAATAATAGGCAATTTAATGAAAAATGGGAATAATTCTCATGTCACTCCGGATTATCAAATTCATTTCGTAATGAAAAAATTGAATTATAAATTTTCAACATGAGTTTTAAGATTTTCGCATAGAAATTCATGATTTTCCGTCAAATTTGAGACCTAAGGATGATAACATTATCGAATGGAAATTATAAGTTTATTTAATTTGAACAGACAGCCAGAATTAATTGTCTTGATTTTGTCTTAATTCCTGTCAAGACCAATTCTTGAATCATATATTTTTTTCTGTTATTACTCCAAAACCCTATATAAATCAAACCGGAGCACCAACTCAAGCACATATTTGCTAAGCCTTAATTGTAGTCTATATTTCTTCAAATATTTCGATATTTTTACCAAATGAATGGGGACTGTGATGTTCTTTCTAGGAAAGCATGAACCAAAATGTCTTATCCCTGATTGAAGGAGAACTTGAGTATTTTGGGATCATGTATAGCTAGTGTTTTAAAGACCTGATTGATATTAGAATCAATGTGTGAATTTCAATAGATTTCTAGCTAATTACTTCGACCCGATTTTTTTTATAACAATGCATAGAACACTATAAAATATTTGATTTATTTCATTAATTTTTATTTTAAAAATAAAATATGTTTTACATAAAATTTCATTTCTTAAATATATTTAAGATGCAATCATTTAAATTTTATTTTTATTCCAAAATCAGGTTATATTTTCTTCTCTGTCCATTTATTATCCTCCTAACATATTTCCTTTTATTTATCTTAAGATGTTTCCTTTTATTTTTACGTTTTTACTCTTCTTTTTCCTATTAATATCTCATATTCCATTATAACTCCGCCTATATTTTATAGCCGGTCCCAAGCCCGGATAAAGGAGGAGGGTTGTGTTAGGCCCCGACAGTCAGCGTAAAACTCTATCGAATCTCATGAACATGGATCAACGAATATATTATGTTAATGCTCGGTCGTTATCCGTAAGTAACGCGCTGTACAGCTTGAGTACAGTGACAAGAGAGCAAGAGCCGTTGCATCCTCGTCTGAATGCAGTGTCAAATGAGCAATGGCTACCGCACTCTAATGGACAGAGACGATTAAAGAAGCTAGTTCATGAGACTAAGATCAGATTGGGTTCTTGGAACATTGGAATGTTGAATGAGAAGCGCCTCGAGGTGGCACAAGTAATGGACCAGCGTAAGATTAGTATCTTATGCTTGCAAGAAACTAGATGGGTAGGAGAGGAAAGTAAAGAGATTAGGTTAAATGGTTCCAAACTTTGGTATACAGGTAAGGTAAAGGGAAGGAATAGTGTTGGTATTATCACGGATGTAGAATGGAGGAAGAATATTGTGGAAGTTAAAAGGATTGAGGATCAAATCATATCCGTGAAAGTAATTATTGGAAATGAGACTATGAACATTATTAGTACATATGCACCCCAAGTAGGAGCAGAATCACATCTCAAGGAGAAGTTTTGGGTAGATATGGAGGGTTTGATTGAAAGTATACCAATAATCGAGAAAGTTTATATTGGGGGAGACCTTAATGGACATGTTGGTAAAGAGGCAGGACCACATGCAAGGGTTCATGGTGATTTTGATTTTGGGGAGTTGAATGAGGATGGACAAGCTATTATTGATTTTTTTTTATCATACGACCTTAAGATTATCAACACTTGTTTTAGGAAGAGAGAGGAACATTTAATCACATACAAAAGTGGAACTCATAGGTCTCAAATTGATTTTTTCTTGACAAAAAATACTGATAAAAGACGCTGTACTAATTGCAAAGTAATTCCTGGACATGAGGTGACTACAAAACATAGATTATTAGTTCTTGATATGCAAATGAAATGTATAAAATCAAAACTTCGAACAGTTTTTTATCGAAAGATCAAGTGGTGGCAGTTAAAGGGGGAGAAGCGAGAGACTTTTAAAAGTAAGTTATTAGAGAAAAGTGTGTGAGAGTTAGAAGGATATGCTAGTATCATGTTGGAGAATTGGCAAAAAAGGTTGAAATGGTTGCTAAAGTCATTTTAGGAGAATTAAAAAGTTTTGGATCACGAGATAAGGAGACTTGGTGGTGGAATGAGGAGGTCCAAGAAAAGGTGCGTAATAAAAAGAATTGTTTCAAGGCGATACACTTGGACAATAGTTCTGACAATTGAGAAAAATATCGTTTGCCGAAAAGGAAGGCTAAGAAGACAGTTAGTGATGTTCGTGCTAAAGCATATGAGAGATTTTACAAGGAGTTAGGGACAAAGGCTGGTGAACAAAGAATTTATAAGATTGCAAGGAATAAAAAGAAGGAGTCGAGAGATTTTGATCAAGTAAGATGCATAAAAAATGAAGTTGGCAAGGTTTTAGTTACTGAGTGAAATATTAAGAACAGATGGGAAGAGTATTTCTATAAGCTATTTAATGATGGATGTGAAAGTTCCCGTTGTGATTTTTAGGATTTGACAGTTAGCGAATGTGAGCTTAATAGGTCATTTTATCGTAAAATTAGAGTTTCGGAGGTTAGTGAAGCTCTTAAGAAAATGGAGAATGGTAAAGCCGTTGGACCAGATGGTATACCGATTGAAATTTGAAAATGTTTAGGAGAAAAACGTGTGTTGTGATTATGTAAACTATTTAATGAGATTTTACGATCGAAAAAGATGTCTATTGATTGGAGATTAAGGACATTAGTTCCTATTTCCAAAAATAAAGGGGATATTCAGAATTGTGCAAAATATAGAGGGATTAAACTTATTAGTTACACAATGAAATTATGGGAAAAAGTGATTGAGCATAGATTGAGAATGGAGACTAGTATTTCTGAGAAACAATTTGAGTTCATGCCAAGAAGATCCACTACAAAGGCGATTTATTTACTAAGGGGGATGATGGAGAAATATCGAAGTAGAAGAAGAGACTTACATATGGCTTTCATTGACTTAGAGAAGACGTATGATCGGGTACCAAGGGATGTACTTTGAAAAGCCTTACAAAAGAAGAGGGTGAGGGTTGCCTACATTAAGGTAATACAAGATATGTACGATGGGGCATTGACTAGGGTTAGGACATCTGAAGGTGAGACAAATGAATTTTCTATAGAAATTGACCTACATCAAGGATCAGCTTTAAGCCCGTATCTATTTAACATAGTTATTGATACTATAACCGAGAGTATCACAGTGGAGGTACCTAAGTGCATGCTATTTGCGGATGATATAACACTTTTAGCGGATTCAAGAGAAGAGATTAATACAAAATTGAAAATACGAAGAAATACGTTTGAGTCAAAGGGTTTTCGTTTAAGTAGGAATAAAACAGAATATATGCATTGCAATTTCACAAATAAACAACTTAGAGACAATTTGGAAGTTAGGCTAGGGGAGGATATAATTCCTCAAGTGACAAAATTTAAATATTTAGGATCAATTGTAAGACAAGATGGTGAGATTGATGACGATGTTAATCATAGAATTCAAGTTGGTTGGTGTAAGTGGATGAAAGCCACTGAAGTTCTTTGTGATAGAAAAGTACCCAATAAAATTAAAGGGAAATTCTATCGTACTGCTATAAGATCGACAATGTTAAATGGTAGTGAATGTTGGGCTATGAAGGGACAACATGGACGTAAAGTGGGGGTAGCCGAAATGAGGATGTTGAGATGGATGTGTGGTCATACAAGATTAAATAAGATTAGGAATGACCATATACGTGAACGAGTTGGAGTGGCTCCTATTAGTGAGAAAATGGTAGAGAATCGTTTGAGATGGTTTGGTCATGTTCAGAGAAGACCATTAGATGCGCCAGTAAAAAGAGTAGATCAAATAATCTGGAGTCCGATTAAAAGAGGGAGAGGGAGGTCAATGCGGACCCTTGGCGAACTAATAGAGCAAGATCTATTGATGAATAATATACCGAAAGGTTTGGTTACTAATAGAGCAGAATGACATCGTATGATCCATGTAGCCGACCTCACCTAGTGGGATAAGGTTTTATTGTTGTTTGTTGTGTCTCATATTCCATTATATAATGTTTTCAGTTTTCTTCTAGCCTTTTCTTGATAAGCTATTATCTTTTCTAGTTTTTTTTTACTAAAAGATGAGAAAAAAATTTGAGTTGAACCAGGTTCACTTGTTTAACTCTATTTTTCGCAATTATACTGGAGTTTTTTACTCTTTTCCGTTTCAATGATGAATCAAACCTACTCAACTAACTTTGATTTAAGATTGAACTGGTTGGATCGGTCGGTTAGTACGGTCCAATTTTAAAAAAGTTGAATGTAGCAAAGAATAATTTTGAAATTGAACCGAGTTCTATTTGGGGCAAGGGCTTGCAAGTTCGTAGATTACTTATCTTTCAGGGTTGTACTTATACAACAATTAATATTTGTGAGGCAAGAAAAACTTCAATGGAGTGAAGACTGTTCAAATTAAAATGGGGAAATTAATATGATGAACTTCACCATAGAGATCAGCTAAACATCCCAGTAAAAAGTTATGTAGTCTGTTTCAGTTCGACATTTATTTTGATTATCTTTCTCCATTGAAATGGCTCCGGAAATTGTTTCAAAATATTAAGCAATCGATGGGTATTCTTTTGGAAGAACTAAGCAAATAGCCTATAGAACTTTCTGCCTTTCAAATAGGTAATGTTACATACTGATAATATGAAAAAAAAAACGAGAAAGAAGATAGTGCACTATATAGTTGCATATTTTGTTTCGATGCATAAAGTACTTCCCTCAGTATATTCCCTTAAACATGGTTCGGATTTTGGGTAGACATTTTTTTTTGTTGCCTCGTACAAAAGAAATATATCCTGGACTTTATGAAAAGAGAAGTGACCATCAAGATAACATAGGATCTGTGATTTCATTTCCAGCTCTTCTTCCTTGATGATGACATTTGACATTGAGTACTTATGAGTGGTTCTCTCGAATACTTGTGAGTGCTCAATGGCAGTAGACTTAATCGCCCCATGCATCTTGAGAGAGTACCAGAAGTACATGAAAAGCAACACTTTGTTTCAGATTTCTCCAAATGGTTGGGCGCCCAGAGAAGCTCCACTTTTATTCCGTTTGCAACCCATGAGTGATATAACCCAAGAAAAGTCCTTGCATGATTTTGCCATCTCAAGTGAAAAGTTCATTAAAGCGTGGAGTCTTGATCCTTCACCATTTAACGACAGCGGGACAAACACACATATATGTGAAACAATGGAGATGGACACGCTTGCACACATACATAGATATATATCAATCACAAACCACTTTGCTGCAAAGACTTCTTCTCCCCTAACCAGAAATTTATTCATAGTACGTATCCATGCATGAACACCATGCATGCATACATATGCCCAACTATATGTACCCTCCATATGCCACAAACTCCAAGCAAACAGAAGGAAATAATAAATAATCCCTAATATCTATCCATTAGTTTTATCAGGATTCAAGATTTTTTTTTTCGGTGAAGGGGATCAGACTGGAGACTGTGCTTTAACTGATCCTCTGGCATGATGAATGGAACGAACCGACCGTGATGCTGTGCATATTGGATTCACCGGCTTTGGGAACTTGGACATGGTCCCAAATGAGGAGGCTTGAGAAGGAGTCATGCTCAGAGTCCACCACCCATTCCCCGAGCTGATCAGCTTGCTTTTCCATGCACTGATCCATACTTGCATTGTCCCAATCATCTGGCTGGGAAGCTAGCTCCATCTGCACCATGCTCGCCATACCGTCGTCGATCAACGCCGGCACATAGTTCGAGTGATTATCCATGCCGGCGTTGTGGAACTCAAGGTTCTGCTGACTGTGATTAGGGTTCCACAGGTTATATGAACTTAGTGTTGTCACCTCCTGAACAAGCTCCTCCCTTGAGCTGCTACTCGCTGATCTGCTGTGATCCCCGGAGCTCGCATCGAACATGGAGAGAAGGGAAGTTGCGGGAAAGACGGGATCTGCAGGAACCATCTTTGATAAGTTGTGGTGGAAGATGGCACCAAGTTGATCAAAAGAGCTGAAGGTTGTCTGGCTTGGCTGATCGTGGACGGGAGAGTCGTTGATAATGGATTTAACTGTTGCTGCTTCTGATGGCTTGCGAGCCTTCTTCTTAATCCAGGAGTTCCAGTAGTTCTTTATCTCATTGTCAGTTCTACCGGGCAATTGGCTCGCTATATGGGCCCATCTGCAAAGTCCAGCTGTGATCAATTATTAAGATTTGGGAAATGAGTTTGAACAAGTTATGAAGGATTTTAGCTAAACTTTCTGCAAGACTGCATTTTCAAGTAAGAAAAGTTCAGCACATTGTCTGGAAAACAAACAACGGTACATATCTTGCAATAGTAAAATTAAATAAATAAATATATATATATATATATTATATATATATATATATGATACCATAAAGTATTGATGGTAGTAGTTCCCTTACAGCTAGCAAGATTGATATCTCAAGTTCAAACGCAAATTATGAGCTACATGCATCTTGAACCAGCAAAATGCAAGGTACGTACCAAATGGACTACTGATTAACAAGCTGTCAGGAAACTGGAATGTCAGTTTGAAGATAACAGAGAAATGAGGGTGTTATATTAAGCAAGGTGCAGCATAAAGTTGATCTCCAATTTGATTATTGTTAAGTTATCTATACGAAGGTGATCAAAATCATTAATGAGCAAATGAGGAGACATATGATGGAGATGCAATTACCTATTCCCAACAATGGCATGAATGCTTATGATCATCTTCTCCTCCTCTGGAGTAAACCTCCCTCGCTTTATATCAGGCCTCAAGTAGTTGAGCCATCTTAGACGGCAACTCTTACCACATCTTTGAAGGCCTATGCACACAACAAATCCAAAGCAAAGCAGAAAATATCACATGAGAATTTGACAATCATGATCCCCTCTTGCATCTCTTCTTAGAACATTCAATTATTAAACCATGCATATATATGAGTGATGAGTGAATGAATGAACGAATGAGAGAGAAAGAGATAGACCAGCTTTCTCAGGAACTTCAGTCCAGCAGCCATAGCCATGGGCGGTGATGTATCCGACGAGCTTTTCATCCTCCTCAGGAGACCAGAGGCCCCTCTTGACCTTCTGTTGGTTGCAGCAGGAGTGATGCCCCATAGCTGAATCACACTCTCTCTCCGACTACAACATTACAATACCTTCTTATGATCTCTCTCTCTCCCTCCCTCTCTCTCTCCCCCTCTCCCTCCACCACCACCTCCGACTAGTCTTGTTCAACTTTGCCTTCCTAACTTATGTGCCCCCTGCCTTCCACTATGGGCAGTTGGCCGGTTGGAGAGCTCTCCTTTTTTATGTGAGGTAGAAGGTGCATATTTCATTTCTACTCCTTTTTCTCACTAGATCTTTGTCTCCCCCTTCTCTCCTATCTCCTTCAGCAGTCACTGTTTGGTGATATATAAACGCACTGTCTGTTACTTTCTTTCTAACCCTAAAGCGACGGAGCATCTCTCTTTCTCTCTGTTTCTCTCTCTCTCTCTCTCTCTCTCTCTCTTCCCCCTCCCTCCCTCGTGTGGTGTTAACTGCGTAAGTGACACTACTGTACTACTACGTACTGAACGACTTGAAGTATGCACTAAATGGAAAGACATCTGAGAAAAAGCCTGTGTCTGCATTCACAACAAAGCATTCATGTCTCCGGAGGCAGCACTACAAAAGACGGCTTAATTCAGTTAATTGATTATCAGCATATGATGATACAGACGGTCAATATGTTGTCATGTGCATGGATTCTCTTGCTTCTATCAGTGGACAACTCTTCCACCTAATTTGTTCCTCTCTCTCTCTCTTTCTCGAGTGGAACCTACGCAAAACAAAGGCCATGGAAGTAAATAAATGAATGCCGTATTTAATTTATTTGTGAACACAAGGTTGAGTTCATAATTGCAGAGTAATGAGAATGCATTCATGAAACGTTACCTTACTAATGTGAAGTCAGTCCAAACTGAGAGTTAATTTATTCCGTTCTAGTAAATTTTGCATCGATTTTATTTGGAGAACATGTTAATACATAATAATAGCCACGACAGGTTCAAACTTATATTAAGTATATGAGTTTGAATTTAATTGTAGATTTTATAGATTCAGGTAAGGATATAAATAGCCATATATACCAAGCAGTAAATATTTAGACATTGATTTTGTTATTGTTTGGTCCCGACCAAACCAAATACTCAAACTTATACAATTTGAATAATAGTGTAAGTTTAAATGGGACATATTTCATAATGAATATCCGTTATTTAGGATCTGTTTGGTAATTAACTAATGAAGAGGTGTGATGAAATGGTGCAATGAAAGATGGGTGTAGAATGTAGTGTGTCATTAAAAAGATCATGTTTGAATAGTAAATTGTAAAAAAATAATGATATGGAGAATGTAAGTTTTATTTACTAACAAGTCTTTTTACCCTTTATTATATATAAACGATTTATAATATCTTATGAGTAATAAACCACTTAATTTATTTTTCCCTTTTATTTTTTGTTTTGCCTATTTTTCTATTTTTATTATATTATTTATTTATTTTGAATATTTTATTCATCTATTTTAAAAAGTAAAAAATAATAGATATACATTCATATAAGAGGAAAGAATAATTTGTCAATGAGAGAGGGAAATGATTTTATATTTAATAATAAAAGAGGGGTTAGGGGTTAATTTGGTTTAAAACTATTTATTCTTTCTCATTCCATCAATTTGGTGAAATAAAAAAATGTGGTATTTGAATGGTTAACCTATTTCACCCCACCCCTCTTAACTTAAATAAAAAATTATAATCAAGCATGATTTAATTAATTTCATTCCTCCATATTCTACCCTCCCTTCCAAATTCTTCAATCCAAACAGAGAGTTGAATTATCTTATGCTGATAAAAGGTACTTGTTTATTATTTAAAGAACAAACATTGATATTATCAAACTTTAATATTATTTATATACTTTGTTTCTGATCCCATCCTTAAAACTTTAAATCTTCAAAATACCTCCCTTAAACTTATAATTTAGCTGCAACTTAACCCCAAATGGTGAACGCTATATATATATATATATATATATATATATATATATCAATGTAGCTTTAAAGATTATTGTTATTTCAAACTATGATAAACTACAATAATTAAAAATATAATATATAAGTTCCTCATACTATATATATATACATTAATTGACCAACTACATGCATAATTTTGTCATCATATTTGACTAACTGGACCCCGATTATTGCTAATATAATTACATGATGCATAATTGCAAATGATGATCTCCATCAGCAAAATCATTCATTCATCTTTATGCAGATTTGGCTTTCAAAGGCATCAAGTTGGTAAGTAGTAAGATCAAGAAGGAGAGGACTACAATCTTTTTTCCCCTTGCCACCACAGTATTAAACTTTAATCCATGTCATTATCATCTCGACAAATCATTGTCGTCTTGAATCGGGAAGAAATGCACCTGATTATGACACAAGTCCTAAACGAAGGCGTAACCATTGGTTTCGAATTCAAGACCTAAACTATTCACCACTTTATCTCACTCGCATTGGATGACCAGAAACTACACAAGCAAACAAAAGAGTTCGACTTTAACACTTTTCATGCATCTGCACATGACTGAATTCACTGTGATATATGATCTCAAGCAGCAGATCGATATCTTCTGCTGCACATTATATATAATGGACGTGTCATTGTTCTTCTATTAATACTACTATATACATGCACGCTGGAAGGCCAGACTCCAGAACAATGATGGAGATAACATGGCGGCCAGGAAGAGGATGAACTGATGAATTGTACGTATGTGTCAATGAATTGATGAATTTTATTTTTTTCTACTACTCATAGTTTTCCACCACTCTACTTAGTTATTTCGTTTTTTCAAAGCTACCAACATACGGGAAAAAGGTTGTTCAAATTAATTAAGCATGCAGTACATGCATTGGCTATACGAAGATTGTCCACACGAAGATATGGAAGGAAGATCAACCCAAATGACTTCAAGTTGGGTAACTTGTTTGTGTATTTTGTTCTAGCTTGACCATTAGAGTTCTTGGAGCAAAAATTGCATGTCAATGGTAGTGCAAGTAGGTTTCACAGGCATCGCCATATGTGCATCCAGTGTTCACTAAATTCATGTAAGTTGTTAACTTTTCTTCGCCATGTCGCCCTCCATCTCAACATCGATATATTGGGTCGATTGGTGATTGATCGAAGCCTATAACTCGACCATCTTTGATGTGAGACGTGGTGCCTTTTTGCACACATTGCTTGGTTGGATCGCAAGGCACATGAGGAAGTGGGGCATGCCGCACAAAAGGGCGAAACGATTAGATCATACGACTTAATTTGTGGAGCAGCAATATGGAACTGGAGGAGTCATCAAGAAGGGCGTTGGTTAATATCCAGAACATTTCTAATATTAATTAATATCCAGAACATTTCCTGTAGCAAAAGGGCGTTGGTTAAATTTCAAAGTGGGTTGCCATAGATAGAGAGAGAGATAGAGATAGAGAGAGACCTAATTTTTCAACCCGAGCCAAAGACCTAATTTTTATTTAATTTTCAAGTTATATCTTATATAAAAATTAAAAAATAGTAAAATAAAATATTTTAAATATGTAAAATAATATTTAAACATTCAGGAAATCATTTTATGATTTAAAAATAAATATTACATAATATTTTTTATATTAAATAATATAAAAATAGAAAAAATGATGATAAAATAATCCGACCATCCAATTCAATTCAACCTCATCCGAAAAAATTCGAACAAGTCACATATTAACATTCCTAAACAGATAGATATAAAGGATATATAAAGTAACAAAATCAACCACACGACTAACATCTCAGAAGACTACTAAGAAGAAGACATAAATCGCCATTAACATATAAAATGTACGTGTCATTTGGCCCTGAATCTCGAAATATGGCAATTTTTAAGGTATGCAAAACGCCTCAGGATTCAGGAATGCAACCTCCTTGAATCAAGACATCGTCAAGGGAATAATTCCTGTAACTGGAAAGGAATTTAGATTCTTCCTCTCCCCCGCACAATATACTTGATTCCATCGCATGAGCATGCCTTTTAACACGTTTCAGATTAATTGTAAGAGGACCACTGGTAAATTAATTGCATTCATGACTTGGAAAATAATTTAAGATTCAATTCACAAGAGTGGCATGAACACGTTTCAGATTCTTTTGACTGGAAAATTTCGTAAGATTTGAGACGTTGCATATCACCACACGAACTGAGCTCAAAATCTTTTTACTACAATAAGGAGGGGCACACCCAACAATTAAATGGCCTACGTCTGTCTCCTACTCACCTCAGGCTTTTCTTCCAGCCTATGCATGGAACCTCCTTACCAAAAATGAATAGTAGTTCCTCCGAAAGATTATCTTAGTGAAGTATGAACTCCGCTATAGCTCGTCGTGATTGGACGGCTGGATTTTAGTTAAATTTTCAAGTTTCTGCTGCAAGTCCTGTTACAAAGATCAGGGTTAGACTATAAGCTACAGATGAGGAAATATACTCAATAAGCAAAACAACTACAAGTACCTTCAGCTTCTCCTCCAGACAGAGACTTGGTGTTGAGAGGATTGCTTTGTACCTGATGCAAAAATTATTAGATAATCAGCACGAAAAATGCAGGTGTTAGAGAGTCCAAGGAGGGGATAGAAGTTCATACTCGCATCTGCTTGGTTCGTCAATGTCTGCGAGCTCATTTTTCAATCCACACCTGAGTCTAACCTGTTTGGCAATGCTTTGGTTAATCAGCCATCAAGTAAATCCATAATGAACAATAAAGCATGAAAAAATATGAGCTGGACCTTCAAACTTCTATCAGGCCCGTTCCAGCATCTATCTCCATTGGAGAACTCCATGACTCTATAGGACTCGTCAAATTTCTCCCAGCGCCTGAAAATGACAAATTATGGTAATCATGCAACCGATTGGATGATGTAATCAGGAAGTACAGGTTCCTTTATTATACTTCTTTTTGAAAGAATACCTATGATACTTATAAATATGATCTAAAAATATGAATTTGAAAAGGAAGAATTCTGTTGTAACTGACGTCAACACTTCAAGGGTAACCATTAAGTGAAACGTTATCAGCATTTTTGCCAGTAACATGATATCTGGAATTTATTAATCATATTACAACAATAACAAAGCCTTATCCCACTAGGTGGGGTCAGCTGCATGGATCATACGACGCCATTCCGCTCTATTAGTAATCAAACATTTCGGTATATTATCCACCAATAGATCTTGCTCTATTATTAATCATATTAAACCATTAAAATACAATTTTACTGAATAGTAAAACCGATAGCATAAAATCCATCATAGAGATATCATCCAAAGACATGAAATTATTTTTGTCAAACTACATTTTTTTTTTAAACAAGAAAGGACGACTAGCAAGAGGGTAGTCATCCAAGGGGTCAAACTACATATTTGATATATGCATACTTTTTGCATCACAATTAGGATGTGTGGCACCATACAATAATTGTATAGACCCTAAATTTAATGTATGATATAATTAAAATCCTCCTCTAGCGGTATCTCTGAGGTTCTAAACCTAGCCAATCTATAAAAAATCCAAATGAGAAGAATAAGACGGAAATAATGAAAGAAGAATGTCCTTAGATTTGATAAATATTTGAATGTCTTAAAAACATTTGATAAACTTTCTGTGTTCTTTCACAATCACTGCAAATAACGGAAATTTCATGATAGTGCATTAATAGTTAAGTGTCAAATGAAATTTCGTTCACAAAACAACCAGCCACTATATTATCTATAAACTGTGAAAGAACTCACCCCAACTGTGTAGTACTATATCCTTCAACTTGGGTGGCACTTTTAAATGGGCAGACCTTGTAAACATACCTGGAAATGGCATCACCAAAGACAATATTTTTTTTTAAGGTAAGACAATATATTTGAATATGATGATACAATTGGTACTATAAATCATAGTTTTTTGTTACATGTAGCACATACTTGTTCTCCTTGATCTCAAAGCACTGACCATAGAACGAATAAAATTCCTTGTCTTTACCTGGGTAAGAGAAGGCCAAAGTTACAGCCAAGTTTTCTTTCATCAACAAAATTGAAGACATCGAATGTATCTCATGTGCACGTTTGGCACCCTTGTAATTGCATTCACCGGGTAAAAGAAAGGATAATCTTGTGATCTTGTAGAAATTGAACAATGTGAAACATATGGGGTATTGAACCTATGAATTAAGTGTTTAGAAAGCTTGTTTTCCTGGTTCAAATCTATGACCTCAAAGTAAGCAAACCGACAACTTAAACAAGCCACCAGAGCATGATCTTATGCATTTTAGTGATAATATGCATATATGAAAAGCAAGTATTTGACAATCAGGATGTGGACTGCTGAAGCAAAACAACAATAGTGAAACAAGTAAAGTCAACCATCAAAATAAATGAAAGCTTTTCACAATACTCAAACTTTCTCAATGAGAAAGAATTCAATGAATGCAACTTGTAAATGTAATCTAGTATAAAGATCATCTCTAAGACAATGTTGGATTCTGAAGTTTGCACTCACATGGCCAAGTCAAGATCATTCTATTAGCATATTAAGAACTCATTAACTATACTCACCAAAATCATGTTTAAGTTTATCAGTAAGACTCGATATTCTTGACTGCAACTTGGATAACTTCGAGTTGGCATCTTCATACTCCTTACGCACATGTGAAGCCTCTACAGATGTATTAAACAGTTAGATTTGCATGCCTTAAAGGAAGTTGATTCAAGATATCCATTACCAGATAAGTCCACAGGGCTTTTAAAAACATTAAAAGCTTCAAGGATATTCTGAACAGTCTGCTTAATCTTTTCCAACCATGTTGGACTACCCGCAGGAGTTAAATCTGTAATAACAAAAATCAAATTCTTCTTAAGATATTTGACAAGTAAAAATCGAACCAACATGAAGAAGAATAAAATAAAACATGCGGAAATTAAGTCCATCAGGAAAACAAAAACAAACCTGAAAACTCAGATTTGTAATCTTCATCAGAATTATAGGAAGCATCTGTTCCATCATTGTTTTCTCCATATTCCTCATCAGTATCATCTCCAAAGTCTTCATCCTCAAACTTACTTCTATCATCAATTTCAGAGTCGTAACCAACATGATGTTCCTCTCCTATGCTGTCTGGACTATGTTGATCATCATGTACTACCCCTGCATCTTTAACTTCATTGTCTCTTTGTGTAGAATGCTCCCCAGTCCATCGAGAAGCTACCAGACGACCTAATTCTTCTCTGGATAATCCCTCTGTATTCTCAGGATCTTGCTCCTAAGATACATATTATGATGTTCAAGACATTAAAACGTTGAATCTTTCTATATAATATAGCATGTTCAGTTGATATGCTCCCTATTAAAAATGTGATTGATATGAAACAACGCAGCCATAGCAAGAGATTTCACAATCGTTTAGTTGTGTAACACATGGAAAAATGTGTAGTAAATTAGTTAACATTTTCTAACCAATTATCGTCTCCATCAATATAATATTGTATGGAAAATAACAGCGCTCCAGGGATTTGATTCAAAAGTTAAGGATGCTGCAATGGATGGAGATAAAAGAACGGTTGCAAAGGTCAGGAGTTGAATGGAAACCGAATAACACCAAAATAAGCTACAATTTTTTCATGCTTCTAAAGGTGTGCAAAGAGGGAGAACTACAGACCGTTTATGCATTTTCTAGCCTGTTTTTTAATAATAATTCCATGTCCCATTGTGCTTGTCTGATTTTGTCTAAAAGTGATCTAAGAACCACAAGCATAGAAATCTATTCAGAAAATGAACCACAAGCACTCGTCAGGCTACTTATGCAGGTTATTTTTATATGAATGTAAAAGTTTAAGTGGTTCAGATAACTATTAGGAAGATGACAATAAAAATCAGGATAACAACCACAAAGTAGATGCCTCTGCATGCTCCTAAACAGGTCACACAAACATATCCTTTTTTACTAATTCTCTAACAACAACAACAACAAAGCCTTATCCCACTAGGTGGGGTCGGCTATATGGATCATACGACGCCATTCCGCTCATTCGTTGATCCATGTTCATGAGATTCGACGGGATTTTACGCTGGCTGTCGGGGCCTAACACAACCCTCCTCCTTTATCCGGGCTTGGCATGAGTTTTCCTTGACACTCGTATCAAATGAAGTAATAACACTGTGTAACCATGCTCATAAAGATGAAATAAAAGGTTATTTATTTCTTTCTCTAGGGATAAGGATCATCTACTTCAACATATATCTCAAGGAATCAACATCTGCTCTGTGTGACTGTGCCTTCCCTAAGTGTCGTACTTTATTGACAAGATTCAAGTATGAAACTCTACCATCATGCAACTGGATTTAATTATGCCTGTCAGCACAGATCATCATGCAACTGGCATTCTGACATGCAACATGAAACATGCATTAGTGAATATTGATATTACTTGTTTCTTGCTTCCTTTTTTTATTGGATTTTTCTTAAGCTTGCTTGGAATTATTTTAGTACCAGCAGTCTGCTGCAAGTGGAGTTTTCAAATATGGCACAGTACTGGCACCCCCTTTGCCATGGCATTTTCAAATGCCACTCCAGCTTGTCCAGTATACATTACAATGGCATGCAAATGGAGTTTTACCACATTGTTCATAATAATATGAGAACTCCGCCTATATTTTATAGCCGGTCCCAAGCCCGGATAAAGGAGGAGGGTTGTGTTAGGCCCCGACAGCCAGCATAAAATCCTGTCGAATCTTATGAACATGGATCAAGAGCGGAATGGCGTCGTATGATCCATGTAGCCGACCCCACCTAGTGGGATAAGGCTTTGTTGTTGTTGTTGTTCATAATAATATGAGATTTCAGTACCTTCGTTGTTGAACCCTGTACAGGAGCTTCCTCCTCTTTGCTTTTATCACTGATCACTTCATGTGTGGTAGGGTCTTCATCCTTTAATATCTGTTAATTGCAGAATAAAAATGATAACATAAAGTAAAATTTTAAGAAAAAAATAATCGCCAATGACAAATTGCATGAGTAATTGCTTCATTACGTCAGCAGAATTAGAAGATGCCTCATCCCTTATCTCTTCAAGATCATGATTGGCATCAGAAGCATCAATCTGGTCATCAGAAACCTGTTTTCACAGTAGTAAAGACATCAAGAAAGTTATACAGCTTGTGGCAGAAATCTGAATCTAAATAGCTAAAATCATGAAAACCAAACAACTAGAACTTATAATCTTAGATTTTTTTGTGGAACTGCTTGCCTTATACTCTGTCTTAATTTAGCAGATTTTTTTTTATAAGTGAAAGGATGGAGCCGACCCCACCTAGTGGGATAAGGCTTTGTTGTTGTTATTGTAAGTGAAAGGATGGATAAGCAGGAATGTTACCTTAATAACTTAGCAGATATTACAAAAGAGATAACATACAATAGTTAATTGCAAGAAAGTCACCGTAATCATGTAGGAGTTTAGAATATTTTCTCAGTCCGAAGGACATTTTTTGAGAGGCAGTGTCAAAGATTATCGGAAGTACATAAACAAAAAAGAGGCCCTTTATACAGTGGAAGAATAATAAAAAAAATAATGGAGAAACCAAATAGTGAATCCTCAATTATTTCTTGTTTTTCCATGCAATCAATCAAAACCTTGTCCTCATCTTACTTTATCTTCATAGAGCACCTCTTATCTGGCCAAGCAACTGCAACAGTTGCTTATTGAATATCTTAGTGTCTGGAAGTAACAGTTATAACAGAGCAAACATGTGGTCTAACACAAAAGTTAAAGCTGTTAACCACAGAACTAGAAAATCCCAGATAAATAGAAATATGATCCCGTCTGAAGGCCAGAAATTCTTCTGGCTAACTTTTATTTCCACCAAACTGTATAACACAAAGATAATCTTCATTTTAGGGTGAAATTAAGTGAATCTTTATTCCGGTATAATAACCTAATATAGTTTGCTGCTGAATGATTACAATGAGTTCAGGCACTTGCATAAATTGAAGTGGTCCTTACTACATATCCATACTGAGAGGACAATTTAATCTATGAGTTGCATAATGTGGCTTCATTTTTCTCTAAAATGCTCCACATAAATTTCATCCATTCTCAGTGCATTGCCTGACTGATGAGTATTCAGAAATCAAGGAAGCATCAAAACTGTTCAGAATCAAATCAGCCTAGTAAGCTTCTAAAGAGAGTAAACTCTGAATTTGGGGAGTTGGTTCCAGAAAGGTTGGACTCGTACAAGAGTCTTACCGAGTTGCTGGAAGCAAATTTTACAGATCAGGCCCAAAACATTACATTGTTAAAGACCAGCGATATCTTGAAAGGCCAAGAAAAGGGCTATGATAGACGGTGGCACCTTAGCGATATTAAAGCAAGAAACTGGTGACTGCAATAGGATTTCTAGAATATGTTCCTCTCTTTTCTTTCTAGCATCTGATGAATGCCAGAGACCTCGATATCCAAAGTTACCTTCTTCACCCTATTTCTCCTTTCTACCCCGCTCATCTCTGAGACTCTTTTGCACCTCTTTATGAGAAGCTAGACTCAAAACAAGCTTATGTCCATTAATGTCTTCGGCTTCTATTTCAACCTTGACCCACACCTTAATTTTTAATATGCAATTCTGTAGAAACAACCTAATATAAAGTTCCGTATTGGAATCGGCGTTAATTTACAATCATTTATGTTAGTAAGCTTGTATGTGAAATAATTCTTCCACTGGAGAAAAGATATCAGAAGCCATTAAACAATTCACAAGCTTATAAAGCAAATGAGAAAGGATGAAAAAATTTAATAACATGATTCATATGACCTGGTCGGATGGTGGTGATTTATCTTCAAAATCATCTGGATCATCAGATGGAAATTCGTCAGATGGAGATTCATCAGATGGTTCTTGTTGTTCAGTTGCATTGCTTTGAGAGTCCTTCAAAGCCTTTTCTTCCTTCTCCTTTCTCAAGCGTTCTTCCTCCTCGGCCTTCTCTATACGTTCCTTATGTTCTACGGAAAGGCAAAGAACATCAAGTGACCAGAAGCAATACTGGATGATATGTTCTCATAGCATATACACTATTTGTTTCTCAAAAAGAATATATATTATTTGTAAACATAAGGCATCATATATTCATCAAAAGTACGAGTAACTAATTGATAGTGAATCCCACTATACACTTCATAGTACAAAAAACTTTTTGCAGTCAAATTATTTTTTATGAGTTTTTTCAGTTAAATTGTAAAAACCATTTTTACTGAAGTAGCAGAGGAACATGCGCATAAATCCTCTATACTCCCCCTCCCTCCCTTCCTCCTCTCAATAACAACTACTCTTCCAAAACAGAACTCGTACCTACCACTGTTATCTTGTAGATGCAGTGAGAAGGAAATATTATGAAACTTCGGGGTTAGACAAAATTGGTCTCCACACACAACTATGAAAGGTAGAGCACTTTTCTTTAGTTTCTTCTGTCATGACTTCTGCATATTGGCAGGAAGGACGTTAAGGTTTGAATATTGAAAGAACAAACTATTTGAATGAACCTTGACAATAGAAATGATTGGCGGTCCGGCGTCAAGAGTAATGCATTCCATCTTTAATTACTCATGGAAAAACAAAGAGGCAAGCTCTCATTGGTGGTCTATGGATAGATGTTAATGAAGGTAACATATTATGTTAGAATGGTATGTAGAAGGAAATTAATCCAAGAACTTAGGCTTAGACAACCAACTTGAAACATTTCAATCTTTTCAAGAAAGAACTAGAACGAAAGCACACCCGGTTTGGTATGTCTGAAAGAAAAGAAGACATCCAACATGCTGAAAAACTTTCATTAGAAAGAAAGTAAATGGCAAGCAATGCATTATTGGAATAGAGATTTGATGAAATCTGAGATACACACAAATAGAGAGAAAATTCAGTGCTAGAAGACTATATTATAAAGAGAATTTGCCAGCTAAAACAGGGTAGTCATCTAATCCAGCCAAACAAGTAATTTGGAATGTCTGAACAAAATCCAAGCAAACAACAACAACAACAAAGCCTTATCCCACTAGGTGGGGTCGGCTACATGGACCATACGAAGCCGTTCCACTCGTTGATCCATGTTCATGAGATTCGACAGGGTTTTACGCTGACTGTCGGGGCCTAACACAACCCTCCTCCTTTATCCGGGCTTGGGACCGGCTATAAAACATAGGCGGTACAAACAAATCAGATGGAATTCGGATAGATTACAAAAAGTTTCTTTATACTTTTGTATAGTCAGATAAATAAAGAACTAAAGACAAGGGAATTTTTTGATTCTCCTAAAAAAAGGAATTTTTGGATGACTACCTTCTTGCTAGTTGTCCTTTCTCGTTTCAAAAAAAGCCATAAGCTAGTAAAAATTTCACAATTAGCACTGGTTACAAGAAAACCATAACCATAATCCTCCTCGAAAAAGGAAAGAAACAACAACAACAACAACAAAGCCTTATCCCACTAGGTGGGGTCGGCTACATGGATCATACGACGCCATTTCGTTGATCCATGTTCATGAGATTCGACAGGGTTTTTACGCTGGCTGTCGGGGCCTAACACAATTATAATTCGAAAAAGGAAAGAAACCATAACCATAATTATAATTCATATTAATCAAATTTTAATCAAGTTTGTCAAATAAGAGTCATATAACAACCACATATATAGTGACAATCAATCAGATCGAAATTGACCTTACTCTTTCCTCAAAAAAAAAAGGAAGAGAGAGACCTTAGAAATAAGGGTAACTACAAAATCGAACAGTGTGGTTACTTTGAGAATAAGATAGCAGAGCAAAATATTAAAAATAGAAATTGATGGCCTTAAACTGGGACATAAACAAAGTCCCAAGGTATCCTTATGTGAAGCAGTTCCTTTTTTATTCTGAAAGGGCTTCATGCAAAGCAGAATTGCATGTTGGCAGAGACTTCCATATTGCATCTAAGATAGATAAGGAAAAAGGCGGGCTGGACCAGATCACGTTTCCCACCCCCATCCCCACCAAATTGCAAGAGAAATGTGAGCTGCCATATGTATTAAGTTTCTTCTTGAGGGGATCATAGGCATAAAGTATGACCAGAACTTTCACACTAATGAAAATAACAACATGAGGTGAAATAAGATCTTAAACAAAAACAAAAAAACCAACTAAACTCCCAAGAAAATATTTGACAATCACTTATGCAACACAAATGAACAATTAAGGTCTGCATCTGCTAAATTCTTGCACCATCCCTCTTTTTAATCTGCTCTCTCTGTAAGGTCTTCATTTAACACATCAATTGCCGGGAAAGATGATGCAAGTCTAACCCAGAATAACATCAGCTACTTTGGCATATGTTTATCTGGTTAGCAATAGTGCATGATGGTGAATCTTACTTAATACCTGGATCATGACATAAACCATGGAATCTAAAAGGAGAAAACGAAGTTAAGAGAGCATTCACATAGGTTTATGGGTTTTGCCTCCTCATATCGGAATCAAAGCACTACATAAACACAAATATAGGAACAATTACATTAAACAAAAAGATAGTGTACCTCTAAGCTTTTCAACTAGCCCCTTCAGGACCTTCTCTTCACCCTTCAACTTTGTCAGCTCTGCCTCTTCCTTAGCAAATGCTTCTTTAGCCTTATCCACCTCCTTCTTTCTAATGGCTAAGCCCTCTTGATGTGTCTCAATCTTCTTCTTCAATTTATCCCTTGCCTCTTTCCCAGCCTCCCAGCATGTATTTGGACATTTTGCACCACTATTGTATTCATCACTCCCATCACAGCAATCTATACAAAAAGAAATATTAGTTATCACTTAGCTTCGAATATGGAAATTATGAAGGGAATTTTAAATATTTTCTTCCAAAGAAATAATTACAAAGTTTACATTCAAAAAACATGGCGAATTATCAAAATCACAAGGTTCCAGTAATATATTTCTTACCGCATATTCCATCATTCACTCGAGAAGAGAATATCGTCAAGGGGATGTGGCCAGTGTTCTTGCAATAGAATTTCCCCTCTGGACACGCAGACGTTCCTGCACGCAGCCCAAAAGAACGAGAGTATATGAGATCTGGTATCAAGGACACAAACAAGTTTTTATACTTGAACATTTTTTAGAGGCCGGCATTTGACTATTGTCACAGCAAAAACATTATAGACCCAATTCATAATCAAACTTATCAATCCCGGTCCACAAAAAAAAACACTCACAATTTCACAACTTGCCACTCGTCCCAACCCAATCAGCAGCACTACCAAAAAAAACTCAAAACAGAGAAAGCTGTAAAATATCAAGTACACCAACAAGTTTCGACCTTTATAGAAAAGAACCTCATCCATCTTCTCACAAAGATTTTTTTTTAACAAGAAAAGTGCACTGATGCAAAAAAGGAGCAAAATTTGGCACGGATTGGTGAACCTGGCTCGTCAGTTCCATCAGCACAATCGCAGAAATCATCGTTGAGCTGCTCTTTTGTGAACTTCTTGGATCCGTCTTTGCATTTGAGCACGTTCGCCTTGTAGTAACTCAAATCTGACGGATGCAAACAAAAACTAAGAAAAAAAATCGCCAAAAGAAACCCCATTTTTTGGGGGGAGATCAAGGAGTACCACTAGGACCGATGCCCAACGATTCCCGAGGGGCAAGGGAGACGACGCCGGTCACCAACGAGAGGCACAGGCACGAGATCGCGATGGAGAAGTGGAGAAGAGCTCCCATTGATCGAAATGGCGGATCGATCAACTACTCGCGCGCTCCTTCTACTCCCAAATGGCGTCGCCAGATCATCAAAAATTTCTCCTGGTATCGATACGAAGGGCAAAGAGACGGGAAAAAAAACGAGTTTTGATGCCGCTGATGCTGTTACTACGACGACGGTAAGAAATAGGTTTTTGGGCCAAGGGCGACGGGCCTTAAATTAGGCTCAGGGACTTGATCAAGTCTCGAGCCTCAAACGAGCTAAAAGTCCAACTAGAATTCGAATTATTAGTTTACTTTGATTTTTAATTTTTAATTTTTAAAATTTTGGAGATTAATTTACTAATAATCAATTGACTCGATTTATCTTGAACATCGAGATATAATTTTTTTTTTGCTCATGTGGAGTATATGTAACGCCCCGAGACCCACGTGATTTTCACGTGCTCAGAGTCGTCCCAGAGGCGCTACTCAATTTTCTATAAAACATTTTTGCGGAATATAAACAATAATTGCGGAAGATTTTTTCAATAATAACAACTAATAATCCATTATATTCAAAATAATTAAAATATTATTTAGTTCACAATTCGAATAAATGCGGAAATAATAAAAACTAGATAACTCAATCTAGAACATGTGCAACATCCGTCTATCACTGAGCATAGCCATCTGCAGGATCATCCTCTATCGAAGTACTCTCACCTGCACGGATCCAGGTACAGGGAAATATCCATGAGTATAAAAATACTCAGTACGTAGGGTCTAAAAGACAATCAATATGCTCAATCGAAAATAAGATAAAATCAATAATGAGTCGATTGAGCAGTCAATACAATAATCAATTAACAATTTATCAATATGAACAATATATCAGGCTATGGTCAACAGACCAATGTAAATCAATAATAATTGTTCCAATTAATAATTATCAATTGCCTGATTAATAAATCAATATTCAATTAACAATTTCCAATTCAATAATCAATGGTCATTGGCCAATAACGATTCAATTCAATAGGGCAATAGTAATTGCCAACTCCATGCCAATATATCCAAATGACCATGATTTAATTCTATTTACTGCAATTCCAATTTCAATTCAATTCAATTCGATTCGATTTTCAATGTTCGAAGTTATCCAATTCAATGAGGAGCGCTCAGTCAATTAAGGGACACCATGCCACTTTCATGCAGGCCAGTGGGGGATCAGTGCCACGGCAAGCCCAATACGATTCAATGGGTTTGTGTATGGTGGGGGACGAGTGATCATACACAGGACAGCCATAGTTTTTACACTATCTGCCCCATTCAATTCAATTCAATTCAATTGGTCCCGGCTTAGTGGCAATCAGTGAACATGGACCCAGTAGCTTTCGGCTTTTATCTTGTTTACCTAAAATGTCTATCTTTAAATAAATTATCAATGAGATAAATTCTGAACTCCAAACTAAGTAGGTCAACAATACAATCAAAATCAAAGTTCATCATAGTATAAACAAATCAATCACCAACAATATCATTAATACATCAAATTAATTAATAACAACAATAATAATCAGTAATTAAAATTTACTCAAAAATAAATAATAACTCTAGGTAGTACTCTCTGTTCATTACGGTCGTAACATCATTTTTTTCTCTCCATCTTCTTTGATTTTTACGACCGTAAATTCTCTCTCCAAATTTTTTACCCCCTATTTCATTACTGCCATAAACTTTTACACCCTATTCTATTACCCCCTTTCTGTTACGGCCATCAACTTTTACACCCTATTCTATTACCCCTTTTCTGTTACGGCCATCAACTTTTACACCCTATTCTATTACCCCCTTTCTGTTACGGCCATCAACTTTTACACCATATTCTATTATCCCCTTTCTGTTACGGCCATCAACTTTTACACCCTATTATATTACCCCCTTTCTGTTACGGCCATCAACTTTTACACCCTATTCTATTACCCCCTTTCTGTTACGGCCATCAAATTTTACACCCAATTCTATTACCCCTTTCTGTTACGGCCATCAACTTTTTACACCCTATTCTATTACCCCCTTTCTGTTACGGCCATCAACTTTTTACACCTTTTTTTATGTTACAGCCATCCTGTTACGGCCTATCCCGTTACGGCCTATCCTGTTATGGCCGTAAAACTCTACTCTTCGGCCGTAACACTTTTTTTTTATTTCATTTACGGCCAATCTATCTCCCATTTTCCCTCTCTTCTTTTCTCTCTCTCTCCCAACTTCTCGGCCGTAAAACCTCATCTCCAATTTTTTTTTCTTTTAATTCCATTACGGCCAATCCATCTCCCTTTTCTATTCTATTACGGCCGAAATTCTTTTACCCCTATTCCATTACGGCCGAAAACCCTAACTCTTCGGCCGTAAAAACTCTACTCTCCTCTCTCTATTCTTTTCTATTTCATTACGGCCGAAACCTAACTCTTCGGCCGTAACATTTTTTTTTCTTTTACGGGCGTAAACGCTCATTCTCGACCGTAAAAAAATCACCTGTTACGGTCGACGCCGACATCTATTACGGCCGACATCTTCTCTCTATCTTTTCTATTTCATTACGGCCGAAACCTAACTCTTCGGCCGTAACATTATTATTTTTTTTTCTCGACAAAGTCGATCTGAATAGGCTTTACAAAAATTAACATAATCTAATAAACCTACGGATCCCCTCTACGTACCTGCGAGCCTTGTCCTCTGAGGTCGCCGAAGACGAAGCCGAAAATCACGCAGACGGAGTCGTTCGTACCCCCCCTACTCTTATTTATAGTGTTTATAGATTTTTAATTATTCTCTAACCATATTATCTAATCTCAATCAAATTAAATCCTCTAATTTATCCTTTTAACCACTCCCTATTTTATTCTAATAGTTAATTAGATAAATTATGAAATTAATTGAATAATCCTATCCCTAATCAAACTCCTCTCAATTATTTTTTTTTTATTTTTATTTTCGGAATTATTAAATATAACAATAAATATTTCTTCAAAATAAAATAATAAAATATCTATTTGTTAAACTTGAAAAATCTGGGTCATTACATCATAACCTCCTTAAAAATAAATTCGTCCTCGAATTTGAATAAACGAAGTTATATTATCTCACCTAAATAATTCTGGAAAATCTCTTCTCATTTCTTCTTCCAGTTCCCAGGTGACATCTTCATCTCTATGATGTGTCCAAGCCACCCTCACCATGGGTACCATTTTATTCTTCATATGCTTAGTTTGGTACTCCAAGACTTCTATAGGCTGCTCAGCATATGTCAGATCTACATTCAAATTTGGTTCCTCCATATTCACCATATTAGCATCATCATGTTGGTACTTGCGCAACATGGACACGTGAAAGACATTATGCACGTGTCCATATGATGGAGGCAACACCAACCTACAAGCTGCATCTCCGATCAATGCAAGTACTTCGAAGGGGCCAACATATCTTGGACTCAACTTACCCTTCTTGCTGAATCTCATTACCCCTTTCATTGGAGAAACTTTTAACATAACTCGATCTCCCACTTTAAAAATTTGTTCTCTTCTCTTCTTGTCAGCATATGTTTTCTGTCTTGTGAATGCTGTTTTCAATCTCTCTCTAATAAGGCGAACTTTTTCAGCATCTTCCTTGGTTTGCTTCATTAACTCTTCTGATAAGAATTGCCGTCCTCCCACCTCACTCCAACAGATGGGGGAGCGACAAGGCCTTCCGTACATTGCTGCAAATGGTGCCATGCCTATGCTGGAGTGGTAACTGTTATTGTATGCGAACTCGATCAGTGGGAGGTGCGTGTCCCAACTGCCACTCCAGTCCAACGCACATGCACGGAGCATGTCTTCTAATGTCTGAATCGTTCGTTCAGATTGCCCGTCTGTCTGAGGATGGAACGCAGTACTGAAATTTAATTTTGTTCCAAAAGCACTTTGGATGCTTCGCCAAAATTTGGCTGTAAACCGTGGATCTCTATCCGACACAATGGAGACTGACACTCCATGTAGTCGGATAACCTCCTTAATATAAACGTCCATCAGACTTTCGACAGACTGTTTCCATTTGATGGGGATGAAATGGGCTGTCTTGCTAAACCGGTCCACCACCACCCATATCGCATCATGGCCTTGTTGAGTTCTTGGAAGCCCAGTGACGAAATCCATAGTCACCTTTTCTCATTTCCATTGTGGGATTCCAAGTTCTTGTAGTACACCGTAAGGTCTCTGATGTTCCACTTTCACTTGTTGGCATACTAGACATCTTGCAACGTACTCAGCCACATCCTTCTTCATATTATTCCACCAGAAGGTCCGTTGCAAGTCTTTGAACATCTTCGTGCTTCCAGGATGAATGGCGAACTCCGACTTGTGGCACTCATCCAACACTTGTCTTCTCAATGCTTCATACTCAGGGACCCACAATCGTCCCCTATATCTGATCACTCCACCTGTGACCGTAAAATCTGTAGGAATCTTTTCGCACAACTTGAGTAGGCGGTTGTACTCGTTATCGTTTGGTTGTGCTTTACCTATCTTCAATAGTAGCTCGGGTTGCATGCCGAGGTGTGCCATAATTCGTATACCGTCGCTGCTGGTCACTGGACTGACCTGGATAATGCAGTCAATCATGTTCCAACGACTCACTCTCAGGCATGCGAGTGATCCTCCCCATTTTCTACTAAGTGCGTCAGCAACTGAGTTTGCCTTCCCTGGATGATAGCTGATAGCGAACTCATAATCCTTTAGAAACTCAATCCACCTCCTCTGACGCATATTCAAGTCTTTTTGAGAGAAAATGTATTTCAAGCTCTTGTGGTCTGTGAAGATTTCGAACTCTTCGCCATATAAATAGTGTCGCCAAATTTTGAGGGCGAAGACCACAGCTGCTAATTCGAGATCATGCGTCGGATAATTCTTCTCATGCTTCTTTAATTGTCTTGATGCATATGCAATTACCTTCCCGTGTTGCATCAAGACGCATCCTAAACCCGTGCCGCATGCGTCGCTATATATGACATAACCTCCTTGGCCTGAAGGTATGGTCAGAATGGGTGTCATTGTCAGTCTCTTCTTTAACTCTTGAAAACTATCTTCACATCTCTGTGACCATTCATACTTGATGCCTTTTTTTAGTGAGATTTGTTAATGGCGATGCAATTTTGGAAAAGTCCTAAATGAATCTCCTGTAATATCCAGCAAGTCCAAGGAAGCTTCTAATCTCTGACGCATTTTTCGGTTGTGCCCAGTTGGCAACTGCTTCCACCTTTGCAGGATCTACCGATATTCCATTTTCACTGATAATATGCCCGAGGAACATAATCTCTTTCAACCAGAACTCACATTTCGAGAATTTGGCGTACAATTTGTGCTCCCGTAAGGTTTGTAGCACAACTCTTAGATGTTCTTCGTGTTCTTCTGGGCTCGACGAATATATAAGAATGTCGTCGACGAAGACGATTACGAACTTGTCCAAGTACGGCCTGAATACTCTATTCATCAAGTCCATGAAGGCTGCGGGGGCATTGGTCAGCCCAAATGGCATCACTAAGAACTCATAATGCCCGTATCTTGTTCTGAAAGCGGTCTTCGGCACATCATCATCAGTGATTCGTAGTTGATGATAGCCACTTCTCAGATCAATCTTCGAGAATACCTTTGTCGAAGACAATTGGTCGAACAGGTCGTCGATTCTTGGTAGTGGATACTTGTTCTTGATCGTGACCTTGTTCAACATTCGATAGTCTATGCACAGCCTCATTGACCCGTCCTTCTTCTTTACAAACAATACCGGAGCGCCCCATGGAGAAACGCTCGGTCGAATGAATCCCTTATCCAGCAACTCCTGGATTTGGGTCTTCAATTCTAGCATTTCCGCTGGAGCCATTCGATAAGGAGCCTTTGATATAGGTGCCGTACCCGGCACCAAGTCAATGCGGAAGTCAATCTCCCGTCGTGGTGGCAATCCTGAAACGTCATCTGGAAAGACGTCTGGAAACTCCTTCACCACAGCAATGCTATCTCGATCTACTTCAATTCTGTCTGTCTTGATCACACTTGCCAGGAAACCCCGGCATCCTTTCTTCAGCATCTTTTGTGCCTTTAAAGTTGACACTAGGATCTTGCCCCTCTCTAGTGGTGTACCTCTGACAACAGTCTGAGGTCCTCCTGGCGTTCCGATCAGTATCTTCTTTGCTCGACAATGTAGGTAGGCGTCATGGTATGACAACCAGTCCATACCCAACACCGCATCGTAGTCCCTAATCGGAATGATGATAAGGTCTGCGGAGAAGTTCTTGCCTTCCACTTCGACCGGCACCATGGGGATGTACTTCTGGGTAACGATGGACCCCAGAGGTGTGCCGATGTCGAGTGGAAAACTAGTCGCTTGTGGCTTTATGCTCAATAACGGAGCGAATTGCTCCGAAATGAACGAATGTGTAGCACCTGAATCAAAGAGAATATTAGCATGAACACCATCAATTTTTAGCGTACCTTGGATGGTGTCATTCGCCCTTTGCTCGTCTGCAGGCTTCATGTTGTATACTCGACCTTGCACCATTCTAGGTGGTCCGTCGTTACGTTGCGGCGGAGGTCCAGCACGCCTTGGCTCTTTGCAGTCTCTAGCGAAATGGCCCATCTTACCACAGTTCAGGCACGCTCCAATTCTCCGGTAGCACTCACCGGGATGCATTCTGTTGCAGTAGTTGCACGGTGCTCTAGGCGGTTGAGACTCATTCCTTGCTGGATATGGTCTTCCCCGATTGCGATCATCTCTGCGGCGGGGATCTCGCCTAGCCTATCTTCTACCTTTGTTTCCATATCTGTTCTGATACTGATTGGCCGGTGCTTGGCTTTGTTGCTTGTCGACTGTCTTGTCACCATCTTCTAGATAAATGGCAAATTCTTCAGCAAATTGGAGGGTCTGGCAGTTACCCCCTTTTACCCTTTCTCTGAGGTTGGGTTTCAGGCCATCCACCCAACGCTTCACTCGATCAAGTTCCGACTGCTGTAAGGTGGAGTACTTCTCTAGGCTTAAAAACTTGGAAAGGTACTGCTTTATAGTCATAGTACCCTGTTGGAGTGTCAGGTACTCCTTCTGCTTCCTGCCCCTTTCATAAGCTGGTATGTAGCGATTCTCGAACGCCTTCTTGAATTCTCCCCAGGTGATGTTGTCCTGGCCGGAGAACGTAGTGAGCTTGGTGGCCTTCCACCAATCTCTGGCATCTGCCGTCAATTTTCTGGTGGCGTAAATTATCTTGCGATCCTCGCCGCAATCCATCTCAAGGAATATCTGTTCTATCTCCTCAATCCATTCCTCTGCATTCTCGAAGTCACCCTTCCCGCTGAACCGAGGGGGCTGCAATCTGAGGAACCGCTCAATAGTGTCTTTACGATCATGATGTGGTGGCACATTGGGACTCGAGTACTCAGTGTGCACAGAGTGGAACTCCGATTGTAGTAGTCCCTGTCTCAGTTGTTCCTCTCGGTACCCATTAGCCTGAGCCTGATCCACTTGAAAGTCATGTACTTGTTGTCTACTCATTTCTTGGTTCAGGGCACGTTGATTATTAGGTTGAGAACCTTGTGCCTCCTGACCGGCCCGCTGTAGCCCACTTTTGGAAGCTCGTGGTATCTGATTCGAAAATATCATCTTTGGAGGAGTCTGTTCTCACACAACAATAACAATAAAATTCATAAGTGTGAGCTCAATAATACGTAGCACAATTCAATACTTACTTAACCCTACTGGATGGCTGCAGTGGTTGCTCGTGACAGTTGCACATGGACTCAATTCTATCTATTAGAGACAGCTAAGAAGTGCCTCTCCTTAGACTCTGATACATTCTGTAACGCCCCAAGACCCACGTGACTTTCACGTGCTCAGAGTCGTCCCAGAGGCGCTACTCAATTTTCTATAAAATATTTTTGCGGAATATAAACAATAATTGCGGAAGACTTTTTCAATAATAACAACTAATAATCCATTATATTCAAAATAATTAAAATATTATTTAGTTCACAATTCGAATAAATGCGGAAATAATAAAAACTAGATAACTCAATCTAGAACATGTGCAACATCCGTCTATCACTGAGCATAGCCATCTGCAGGATCATCCTCTATCGAAGTACTCTCACCTGCACGGATCCAGGTACAGGGAAATATCCATGAGTATAAAAATACTCAGTACGTAGGGTCTAAAAGACAATCAATATGCTCAATCGAAAATAAGATAAAATCAATAATGAGTCGATTGAGCAGTCAATACAATAATCAATTAACAATTTATCAATATGAACAATATATCAGGCTATGGTCAACAGACCAATGTAAATCAATAATAATTGTTCCAATTAATAATTATCAATTGCCTGATTAATAAATCAATATTCAATTAACAATTTCCAATTCAATAATCAATGGTCATTGGCCAATAACGATTCAATTCAATAGGGCAATAGTAATTGCCAACTCCATGCCAATATATCCAAATGACCATGATTTAATTCTATTTACTGCAATTCTAATTTCAATTCAATTCAATTCGATTCGATTTTCAATGTTCGGAGTTATCCAATTCAATGAGGAGCGCTCAGTCAATTAAGGGACACCATGCCACTTTCATGCAGGCCAGTGGGGGATCAGTGCCACGGCAAGCCCAATACGATTCAATGGGTTTGTGTATGGTGGGGGACGAGTGATCATACACAGGACAGCCATAGTTTTTACACTATCTGCCCCATTCAATTCAATTCAATTCAATTGGTCCCGGCTTAGTGGCAATCAGTGAACATGGACCCAGTAGCTTTCGGCTTTTATCTTGTTTACCTAAAATGTCTATCTTTAAATAAATTATCAATGAGATAAATTCTGAACTCCAAACTAAGTAGGTCAACAATACAATCAAAATCAAAGTTCATCATAGTATAAACAAATCAATCACCAACAATATCATTAATACATCAAATTAATTAATAACAACAATAATAATCAGTAATTAAAATTTACTCAAAAATAAATAATAACTCTAGGTAGTACTCTCTGTTCATTACGGTCGTAACATCATTTTTTTTCTCTCCATCTTCTCTGATTTTTACGACCGTAAATTCTCTCTCCAAATTTTTTACCCCCTATTTCATTACTGCCATAAACTTTTACACCCTATTCTATTACCCCCTTTCTGTTACGGCCATCAACTTTTACACCCTATTCTATTACCCCTTTTCTGTTACGGCCATCAACTTTTACACCCTATTCTATTACCCCCTTTCTGTTACGGCCATCAACTTTTACACCCTATTCTATTACCCCCTTTCTGTTACGGCCATCAACTTTTACACCCTATTCTATTACCCCTTTCTGTTACGGCCATCAACTTTTACACCCTATTCTATTACTCCCTTTCTGTTACGGCCATCAACTTTTACACCCTATTCTATTACCCCCTTTCTGTTACGGCCATCAAATTTTACACCCAATTCTATTACCCCTTTCTGTTACGGCCATCAACTTTTTACACCCTATTCTATTACCCCCTTTCTGTTACGGCCATCAACTTTTTACACCTTTTTTTATGTTACAGCCATCCTGTTACGGCCTATCCCGTTACGGCCTATCCTGTTACGGCCGTAAAACTCTACTCTTCGGCCGTAACACTTTTTTTTTTATTTCCTTTACGGCCAATCTATCTCCCCTTTTCCCTCTCTTCTTTTCTCTCTCTCTCCCAACTTCTCGGCCGTAAAACCTCATCTCCAATTTTTTTTTCTTTTAATTCCATTACGGCCAATCCATCTCCCTTTTCTATTCTATTACGGCCGAAATTCTTTTACCCCTATTCCATTACGGCCGAAAACCCTAACTCTTCGGCCGTAAAAACTCTACTCTCATCTCTCTATTCTTTTCTATTTCATTACGGCCGAAACCTAACTCTTCGGCCGTAACATTTTTTTTTTCTTTTACGGGCGTAAACGCTCATTCTCGACCGTAAAAAAATCACCTGTTACGGTCGACGCCGACATCTATTACGGCCGACATCTTCTCTCTATCTTTTCTATTTCATTACGGCCGAAACCTAACTCTTCGGCCGTAACATTATTTTTTTTTTCTCGACAAAGTCGATCTGAATAGGCTTTACAAAAATTAACATAATCTAATAAACCTACGGATCCCCTCTACGTACCTGCGAGCCTTGTCCTCTGAGGTCGCCGAAGACGAAGCCGAAAATCACGCAGACGGAGTCGTTCGTACCCCCCCTACTCTTATTTATAGTGTTTATAGATTTTTAATTATTCTCTAACCATATTATCTAATCTCAATCAAATTAAATCCTCTAATTTATCCTTTTAATCACTCCCTATTTTATTCTAATAGTTAATTAGATAAATTATGAAATTAATTGAATAATCCTATCCCTAATCAAACTCCTCTCAATTATTTTTTTTATTTTTATTTTCGGAATTATTAAATATAACAATAACAATATTTCTTCAAAATAAAATAATAAAATATCTATTTGTTAAACTTGAAAAATCTGGGTCATTACAGTATACTTTCGTGATATGATAACCTAAAAGATAAATTCATTCGATAAATTTAAACAAAGAACTGTTAGATGAAACTGAGTTTAATAGTTTTTTTATCTGTTTATGATTTGGCTTTTTTTCTAGCCATAAATATTGAAATTTGAATTTATGATTCACAAGCCCCTATAGGATGGTCATATTCTTGCTTTGCTAACTGAATTATAAGATGAGGTTGGTGGGATAGATCTAAAAGTTATTATATATGATCTCATATCATAAATATATTAATTGTTTAAATACTTAATATTTTTTAGTGCATGGCCATTGTAACATGTATGATCAGTTTTATAATTTTCTACCAATTAATTTTAATTTTAATTTTTTTTGTTTTTTTTATAAATTAATAAATAAAAGTCCACCAAGATAATAGATAATAAAAAGTGTTTCTTATTTTTAGAGGAAGGGCTCAAATTTTATCATCAAGAATGGAAAAGAACTCGTTTTCAAAGTACGATCATGTACAATTATGATACGATTCAACTTGATCTTTTCATTTACTAACGAGTCGGAATTAAGTTTTGTATATTATATTATTTTGTTGTCAAATCTCCGAATCAAATCCGTATTTTTTTTTCACACGGCGCAATTTAATTTTAACCATCCCATTTATGATATTGACGGAAAACATTATTATTCGACTTTTCTTGATATATAAAATAATTGAGTTTCATTTACACAATTCTTTTCTTAAATGACTACATTTTTTATACTATTCAAAATTGAACAATTTAAATTAGATTCACGAATAGGATTATTTTATTTTTTTTTTTGCTAAAAGAGTAAACAACAAAATAAAAGTATTGTAGGTTAGCCGGAAAAAAACATTAAATTATCAATTTCACTGTAATTAAAATTTCTTAATATAAATATCAAATTCTTCATAAAATTAATTATCGATATATTGATTCAGATGATAAACGGGTGTATAAGTAAAGTATAGAATTATATTTTACCGAAAAAAAAAGTATAGGATTATATATTTGTTAAAAATATTTAGCCTGTCGTAATTAAACGTTGGAGTAAATTAGAGAAGTTATTACAAAGGACGAGTAAACACCAAAAGCGGAAGGCAAAATGGCCGTTGGATCTCGCAAGCGCAACAAGACCCCGAGGTCGTCTCCGCCTGATCCCATGCCTACTTCCGCCTCCGCGCGAGGCTCCAAGGCGGCCGCGCTACGCCCCCGCCGCTGCGGCCGCTCGCTCTGCTTCGCGTCCGCCTTCGTCGCCCTCTCTCTCCTCCTCCTCTACGTCGCCTGGGAGAAGTTCGCCGCCATCTCCGTCAAGCTGCCGCCGCCGACGCCTCCTACCACCGATGCTGCTGATGCTTTCTACTCTTTCGAGGTCGTCAACGAGTTCCCGCACGATCCCAACGCGTTCACCCAGGTACGAAAGGGGAAATGCGATCCTCGTCCATCGACGCTTGCCGTCCGTACGATTCACGTCGTGTGATTTGATCTTTTTAGTTCGAATGAATATAAAAGTTTACGACTTACCGGATCATGATTTGTTATGTTTTGTTTTTACTTTTTTTTGTGGATAAGACTGAAATGTACAAAATTGAACTCAGTCGAGTTTTTTTTTTCGTTGTTGAACGTGGTGTTTGTCTGAACTTTTGAACTTAGATTTGCCTTGAATCTGAACTCTATTCGTCCGGTCCCCTATATATGGTATTTTTTTTTGTGATTCGAATTTAATTTATTTCCTTATTTCGTATATGTCCTATTTTCAGAGGATTTATTTAGAGTCTTTGTCCGTATCTAATCTGTCAAAGGGAGTACCTATATAAACTCTAACCGAGCATCCTGGTAATCATTAATCCGTAGCCGCTGCCATTTTTTCTCTTCGTATTCTTCTGTATTTCGTGCGATCCCTCTCTCCCCGTTTTCGTAACAAATCCATTTCATGGAAATTAGAATAGCTAGACGATCGTCGTCCGCTGATAAATCTTTTTGACACTTTTCTTAACCAGGGACTTGTTTATGGAGGAAATGAAACATTATACGAGTCAACGGGTTTGTACCATAGGGTAAGTTTTATTACATATTAAAGACTTCTTTTTTCTGTTATTGGCATTAAATATATTACATGGTTTGTGCATATACTACTCTCATAGAGTATGTGTTCTAGTTTCTAATTTGCAATTTTATGGCCTTCTAAGTTGTTTAAAAACTTGAGTTGATTTGAATGTCAATCATGTCAAATTTGAAACTTGTTCAATCGCTTGTATTGATATTGTTGAAAATTCAAGTACAGCAGGTGCTTCAAAGAATAAGAACTTTTGTATTAACTTGAAACAACGGCAATCTTAACATCATTGATCATTAAGTTTTTTTATTGGATAATTTATTCTCATCAATTTGGATTATGCCAAAGAAAAAGGTGCAGACACAATTTGCTGTTCCTGATTAGTAATTTGCAAATACAAAAAACATCTGAATTTCAACGTGTCTCTTGTTTTGCATAAACTTAAATAGTAATGATAAACAGTTTCAAACATGATTCTGCATGGTTTTGCAGTTGATTCCTTGTTCACATCCCCTTCACTTATCTTCTCTCCAACATTTCATATCTCTTGGGTTTCTCAATGCAAATTGTGGAGTCACAAATGAGTAACTAATTATTAGTCATATATTCCCATGCTTTGTGCAATGTGAAAACTTGTGTACTTGTCCAGATAATTCATTCTCAGATCTTTGCCCATGCAACAATTGTTAAGCTTGCCTTCTCAAAAAAAAAAAAAAAAAACAATTGTTAAGCTTGCCAAAAATATGGGATTAGATTTTCTAACAAATTCATTTGAAACTTTGGATTGCTATAATTGATCCTTAGCTTTAATGCAGTTTCAAATTTCTCTTTTTTATGTATTCTCGTGAGTTTCACTTTCTAAGCATCCATCTGACCTTCCTATTTATTTTTTTTAATAAAATTATAGACTGAAGATATCTTTGTACTTTCCTGTCAATTAGATGATATTATGTATCTGCACGAGGAAATCAATTATATTGCATTAACATTTTGCAAAGTACTGATTCATAAACATGGCATCCATGAATTAACAGGCTAATGTATCACTTCAGATCTTTCCAGAAAATGTTTTCAAAATAACTTCTGAAAGAAATTTTCAATTTTCATTATTTGCAGTCTTCGGTTAGACAAGTTCTTCTGCAGTCTGGCAAGGTAAATACTACACCAGTGCTGTTGTGTTGCTTCAAGTTTACATTTTTATGTTACCATTGACGTTGTCCTTTGATTAAAGATTTTGACATTGGCTTGTGCCAATAGTTTAAATGGTGGACTTCTAAAGAAAGTACAAATTGTTCTTGGTTGCAAAAGGCTACCATTTTCGCAAGGGGAAGGACTCCTTTTGTCCTAAAAATATCATTTTCTTCTTCATAAAGCTGGTTTAGGCGATTTAGAGTCCAATTCAATTGACATAATTTTGTCCCATGGTTGACAATAAGTCATATATTGGTTTGGCTATATACAGCATAAATTGCCCTATAATGAACCACTTGAGTTATATAGCTATAGAAAGTAATATCGCTATAGAAGTTGAGCACATCCCTTTTCAGAAAAAAAGAAAGTTGAGTATACGCGTGCCTAGATTCCTGGTGGCATGGATGTTTATAATTTCATCAATACTCTTTATCCTGAAGATAGTGTACTTTGTTGTTTTCGATTTCATGTTACCGATAATGAAAAGTTCCTATAATAAAAAAGGAATGGAAAAAATGCACTGGAATTGGGTTGTTCAAGAGAATAGAATTTAAGCCTTGCAACAAAAATGAGAGGTTTGGACGACACATTTCTTACTCACTTCTGTCCTCCCTATTGTTTTTGACATGTTATGGAAGATGCAGGAGCTGGGGAGAATCTTCTTCTGTAAAAGGATATATACATGAAAGCCCTATGGGGCTGTTTATTTGGCAAAGATCATATAAGTTTTGGCAACATAACTTATCAACCGCTTATTGTTTGGTAAAGTTTAGGTAGAGGTTCATCACCAAATGGATGGATCCTTTTTTGGAGAAGGTCTTACACTTTTGGGTGAAAGGTAATCATCAAATTCTTTTTACATATCCAGTTTGAACTTTTATTCAGTTTGTTGGGAAGGGACACTTCGAACCATATAAGATCCTGGTCAGAAGCTTCTGATGTCTAATGCTCTTGAATTCACATGGTTGAAAACATAAATATGTGACCATTGTAAGGCATCCAAAAGTTATAACTTTAGTTGCATAGAGCGAATAATGCACCTATCTACACGTGTATCTTGCAGTCACTATACTGTAATCTGGAATTTTAATTTGTTTATGGTCGCTCATGAGTTTAGAATTAATTTTGTCACTTATTTGCTTTATTGCCAAGAAACTATAACTACTTTTCTTATCTTATGTAGGTTGATCCAAGTAATGTGGATGACAAGAACAGGTTTCATTTATGACCGAAATAACTTGAGAAAAGTTTGTACTTCACTATATATCTCCTTTATTTAGTTTGTCTTTTTAGACATTGTTTTTGCTACCTTGCATCTAAGAAAAATAATATCTCATTAGATCATTCAAATTTTTATCCATCTTTTCTTCAGTTTGAGGAGAACCTGATATTTTCTTTATGCCTCTTTTTTTCTCTTTGGATAGTTTCATCTTGGATAGTGTTTTTTTCTCTTACAGTCCTGGTTTGGCCTTTGGTTGAATATATACAAACCTAAGTTTGAATCTACCATAAGCAAGACGAGATATTGCTTATTGTTTGCCCCCAAAATAAGAGAAATAAGTGATATAGTGTTTTCTTTTAATAAGTTCAACTGAAAAGTAGCATGCTACTGGAGTGCATATACAATAATCAGCAGTGTTGAATGCTTGGAAAGTAAACAGAGGTAACCAAGAATTGAACTGCCACTAGCATACAAGATGATTATACATGACTGCAATGGTATTATATTACTTGATTAATTACTTTAAAAAAAATTAGTTTCACGCTATTCCAGCTGAGTATGATCCTCATAGTGATTGAGCCTACTAGATAAATAATCCTGAAATCCCCTTATACTGTTCCACTTCTATTGTTTCTAATCAAAATACTTTGGAGTCTCTTACACCATGTTTGTGGATGCAACTGTGCACTTAAACTGGTGTTCTGAAGATTGTCTTTGTTTTCCTTCTTAAACATGAGGATTGCGCTTGAGTAATTTATGCACATGTATAAACATCCATCTTGAATACATATTTACATTACAAGCATATCGTAGAACTTACTACCTAAACATTATTCGTTAGAAATGAACCTAATCTAACATTATAAGATATGGTGCAGCGGAAGAAATTTGTTCATCAAATGCGTGATGGATGGGGGTTGGCTACTGATGGCAAGGTGTTATTTGGGAGTGATGGAAGTTCAACGCTCTATCACCTCGATCCTGAGACCTTAGAAGGTTCTTCTTTTTGCACTTGTCATGCATTAATTTTATTTCTATAATCAATATTTATCTTTTATGTCTTGATTTCAGTCACTAGAAGAGTCGGTGTAAAATATAAAGGTCGTGATGTTCCTTATCTTAATGAATTGGAATTCATAAATGGCGAAGTTTGGGCAAATGTCTGGAAGGTAAGCCTACCTATTCTCCACTGTCATCTATTGCAAGCAAGATTTTATCTCAATACTATATTGATACTTTGAGAGATTGGCTAAACTTTCATGCTTTAACATATGGCTGATAATGCTGCTTGTTGAGCTATAACTATATATCTTGTTCATTTTTTTTCACCTGATGCACTAAGAATCATTAGTTTATCACTTATGCGCATTTTTGAAATAGGAGATTGAGTTTTCAGGGTACCTTCCTTAGCAACACATCATGTTAGATGGTATGATGGGATATACCAATAACGTACTACATATGCTTGAAGAAAGTCTTCTCACTAGCTTTATTACCCACATATACCTTTGGTTTTTGAGTGACTACTTCCGTGTATCATGTTACAAGGATCATTGAACAATGGTAGAACAATTGAAGTCTTCGATGAAGCTTCTTTAAGGAAGCTTTTACCTTCAAGTATGTGCCTATGCTGACAATGTCGGAGGCCAATCAACATGGGTTGGAACAACATAAGAAATTACTGGTATTCACCTAACTTGTTGTGAGGCAAACATGACACCCATTAGATTTGTTGGTGTCTCTTCTTGAAATTATTGCACTTGCAAGGTAACTTTTCATGGTCATTCTGCATATGCAATAAATGCCTCAAGAAGAGGTCATGCTAATGATATGTTCAATTAAGAACCAAAAGGAAATTACAATGTTATGGTCAGACTGTTCTTAGAATGCTAGTGTCACATTATGAAAGTTGTTTCTAGATATCAAGATATACGAGTGAGGTGTGAGTTGTAATGGTTGAAATCTGGAATTTCGTGCTTAGATTTCATTTTTTGTTTCAAATGGTGCATCGACTATGCAAGTTGTCATTCTTGACCATGTGGCCCAATATGCAGCACATCCCAGTACAAAACTTTCTCTTCTCTATTTTTGTTAAGTCAGTTGGTTGTATGATTATGCTGAAACATGATTATATAGTTTCATACTTTTTGACTTGAATAGTTCCTGTAAGCTACTTTCAGATTTTCTAAAGTTTTCTTGAACTTGAAATTTTATCATTTAGACCGACTGCATAGCTAGAATATCTCCTGAAGATGGTGTGGTTCGCAGTTGGGTCTTGCTTCATGGATTGAGGTACCCGTTGTTCATAAATGGACAAACTTTTTCTGAATCCTTGGAAATTTTTCCTTGTAATAGTTTTACATTGAAATTACATCTTTTGTGATCCTTAGCTTGTTGATATTTTACAGGCAAGGCTTGCTAAGTTCTGGGCACTCTGTGAGTATACATCTTCTTATGCTATCTTTCAATATTAGGGAACTTGATCCTTAACCTTCTGTAACTCTCTGTTTTCTGAAGTCTGGACTCTGGAGATGTTTACAATTGAAGTTAAAATTGACATGAGATTGAAATAAATCATATTGGCAAGGATAGTATGCTTAGTATATATGCATGATGTTACTGGCGTGAAGCATCATACTTTTCCTTTCCTTTCTCTCCAGTAGTGATTTTAGGCTTTGTTTGGATAAAATCTAACTCCGCCTATGTTTTATAGCCGGTCTCAAGCCCGGATAAAGGAGGAGGGTTGTGTTAGGCCCCGACAGCCAGCGTAAAATCTTGTCGAATCTCATGAACATGGATCAACGAATATGGCGTCGTATGATCCATGTAGCCGACCCCACCTAGTGGGATAAGGCTTTGTTGTTGTTGTTTGGATAAAATCTCATAAATGGGAGGGGAGAGGAATCAGAGGAAAGAGAAAAAGGAGGGAAGAGAATGGGGAAAGAAATTAACCTCGTCTAGATAGAGGGGAAGGAGGAGGGTTCTGTCGAATCTTATGAACATGGATCAACGAATGCGTCGTATGATCCATGTAGCCGATCCCACCTAGTGGGATAAGGCTTTGTTGTTGTTGTAAATAGAGGGGAAGGGAGGGGAAAATTTTAGGTGTTAATGTTATACCTTTTTTTAGTTGTAATGAAAGTTTATACATCCGAGGGTAATTAAGTTATTTCATCTGCTAAAGTTTTCTAATTTCCATTCTCCTCTACTTCCCAAATAGGGGTTGGAAAAAAAAACTGGCCAAAAAAAGGAAATGGAGGGGATTTTTTCTTCCTTTCCCCTTCATTTCCTTTCATCCAAACTGAGTAAAAAAAGAATTTTCCCTTCCCTTCTTCCTTTTTCCCCTTGTTTTCCTCTCATGCAAACAGGGGCTTAAACAAAATGGTATAATTGCATACTGGGTGTTTTGAACTGTCTTTGGATCTGTCTCGTATGGGTAAAACATATGAAATGAACTAGATTATCTTGTGCAAAATAGCTGCTGTTTGTAGAATAATGTCCAAAGGCACGCATTAAAAAAAGTTTTTAATATTTATGAGTGCACTTTAATTTGTGACTGTGCGACCTACTGTGTTTATTTGACGCTTATAATTTTGCTAACTACTCTTTAGAGTATAAGATGTATAGAACGAATTCGTATTAAACTGCTTGTTCCATGGTTCTTAACTTAGTATCCTTTTGCAGGCTATCGATGTGCTCAATGGTATTGCCTGGGATGAAGAAAAGAAGCGTCTGTTCGGTGAGTTGTATGGTTTTGTATATAAGGCTGACCCTTAATCTTTCATCTTTACTATTGATATTGTTTTACTTTTTCTATTGTTACTGGGTTTACTTGGTGAGTTGTGGTGTATGAAGTTACATTCTAACCTGGTTTTCCTTCAAATGGTGCCAGTAACGGGGAAGCTGTGGCCCAAGCTCTACGAGATCAAACTGCATCCGGTAACTGGTTCTCTGAGAGGGAGGATAGAAGACCTATGTCCTTTAAGACTATGAGAACTTTTGCTGTCCAAAAGCATTGAAAAGTCAATATAGTTCGACGTGTTTATTAAAGCTGATATTATCTTTTTTTTTCTTTGCATAATCACTGTATTTATTGCAAAAAGAATATGTGATTATACAAATCTAAAGTGTACTTTAAGTCTAAGAAAAGATTGGGGCCGGTCACTGCAAATTGTTTTCAGGATCCTGATGACATATGGCGAGGTAACAATTCAAGATTTAGATCCGAAGGTCAATTGATTAATAAATCTCAAGTGTCATTGATAATGTAACAGTGTAACTTTACATGTCATCTTTGTTGGCCACTCCATGTTTTAATTGGATCAAAGTTTGGTTACTTACAATGATGCCAATCTAAAAATTGGCTTATATGTAAATTTTTTTATTATATAGTACTGTCGCACGGAAGAAAATTATGGATATATATACAAAAGTATATTTAAATGTATTAAAATATGTTAACTCTGTTTTTTTTTAAAACTCGAATAATTATTTTAATGATTATTTGATAAAAAAACATTATTTTATTTTTTCACTTCGTTTCTACATTAATCATGTGGTAGTAATTGATCTTCTAGGGATATAAAAAAAATTGAGGAATTACTCCGTATCAAGCTTGAAATTGAACACGTTGAATGTTGATTGTGCTGCTCACTTAGTAAGCCCTTTATACAAATAATATTGCATATCTAATGTCACATTATATTTATCCAAAACTTACTATTTGAAAAAAAGTGAGAAAACAGTGAAAGTTTGTGGTTTTAACTAAAATGAAATAATTATGTAAAATCTATACAAACATTGAATGCTATATTTTTCTTGCCAATGAATAAATGTTTTAGGGCCATATCTATAAAAAATATCAATTTTTAAGTCTTTCCTAATTTTTTTCCTCTTCTAAATTTCTCGTTCTACCAATAATTAATTAATTCAAATTTCCATTCAAGAGTTTAATAAATTTAAACCTTGATGCGTATATAACTATATATATATATAATATAATTATTTGCAACTGAAAAAGAATTATATTGGTAGTATATATTATCTCAAAAAAGCTCTTTCCACAGGGAGCTTCGGCTATGGTGGAGGCAGCGCTCTCTGCGACCCGCGAGCTCTTCGTCCATGGCTGCGTTACCAGGAACACGAGCGGTGGACTACCTTACCGCCGTCACCTCCTCCTCCCCTTATCCTCTTCCCCCCTCTCATCCTTCTCTCTTCAATTCCCTCCCCGTAGAGCATCCTGCGCCATCCTTCTCTCTTGCTCCCTCTCCCCCTCTCCATCCGCATCCAGGTCTCCGGCGAAGGCCAAAGGCGCCTCCTTGTTCAGCGAGGGAAGGGACGAGGACGAGCACCGACTCGTCTGCCCCGGCTGCGGCATCTTCATGCAGGACGCCGACCCTAACCGTCCGGGTTACTACCAGAAGAAAACGCCGCCTTCCACCGAGACCTCGTCCTCCGATGAACTGGACGAAGTGGATGGTGAAGACGACGAGGAAGGGGAGGATAATGAAATCGACGCCATCCTCGACGAAGAGGACGAGGAAATCGAGTTTTCATCGTCAAAATTGGATTTTGACGACGAAATGACCGAGCTTTTTGGCGGCGGTTCAAATGATGGGATCGATTGGGAGTCGGACTGGGAGCCGGACGAGGAAGAGGAGAAGTTTCTGAAGGACTTGGATGGGTTCACCCCCGCCGGCCCCGGGTACGGCAATGTCACCGAAGAATTCTTGGAGAAACGCAAGAAGCCGAAGATTTCCAAGTCGGAGAAGAAGAAGAAGCTGCGAGAAGCGAAGAGGAGCGAAGCGGCGGAGGACGTGGCCACGGTCTGCGCACGCTGCCACTCGCTGAGGAACTACGGACAGGTGAAGAACCACGGAGCGGAGAACTTGATTCCGGACTTCGATTTCGATCGCTTCATCTCGTCACGGCTGATGAAGCCAATGACCAGCGCCCCTGTGGTGCTCATGGTTGTGGATTGCGTGGATTTTGACGGCTCCTTCCCCAAACGGGCTGCGAAGTCCCTGTTCAAAGCGCTGGAGACTAAGAGCGGAGAGTCCAAGCTATCGAAAATGCCGAAGCTTGTTCTGGTGGGAACCAAGGTCGATCTTCTTCCGTCACAGATATCGCCGACGAGGTTGGATCGATGGGTCCGCAACCGATCCAAGGCCGCAGGCGCGCCCAAGCTCAATGCTGTTTACTTGGTCAGCTCCCGGAAGGACGTCGGCATCAGGAATTTGGTTTCATTTGTGAAGGAGTTGGCAGGGCCTAGAGGGAATGTGTGGGTGATCGGTGCTCAGAATGCAGGGAAGTCTACTCTGATCAATGCATTTGCTAAAAGAGAAGGTGTGAAGAGTGCAAGACTCACAGAGGCCGCAGTCCCCGGAACCACATTGGGCATATTGAGGATTCCAAATATTTTGCCGGCAAAGGCCAAAATGTATGATACTCCTGGCCTTTTGCATCCGTACCTTATGACAATGAGGCTAACTAGAGAGGAGCAGAGAATGGTGGAAATTCGTAAGGAATTGCAGCCTCGAACATATAGGATGAAGGCAAGTTGCTGCTGCTTTTTTTCTTGTGAACAAAATAGAATTCTTGTTGAATAATCGTCAATATGCATAAACATATGACCCAAATTTCCCCTAATTAACAATGCAAAATGATGCACTCGAAACATTTATGTACCAAAGAACTTACCTATATATAACTAGAAATATGCAAAGGAAAATAAAAAAAACTGTGCTTTATTTTGGCATTTTGATAAGTAAATCCTGAAATGTTATTGTCATAATAAAATATGCAGGTTTAAAAGGAGGCCGGCGTCAATGGGTGCATATTAGATTTGTATTCCTGCTTCTATATTTTTTTTAGAGCATTCTCTTTTATTAACAGCCACCTGCTATGTGTATTAGCTTTCCTTGTAATTACCTTTGGATTATCTATATAGTGTCTGTCATGGAGTTGGATTCAAAGTTGCCTCTGTTATTTCTGTTGCCTTTTTTATGTGTGCATGGAAATTGAAGACTCTAAATTTGGTTCTCAACCCACAATGTCTCTGAAAGGTTGGGCAACATGCTCACTCAGAATGAGACATTAGTTGAGACTAAAACTCAATTTATTTATGCAGTTTCAGTTTCCACAAGAAAGGAAAAGACCTTCAGCAATTAGAAATGTCAGCACATGTTAAATCACATTATTATGCATTCAGGATAAGTATGACTAATTGACATTGATGCATATTGGAATCCAAACTATCAAATATTTTTATCTCCTTGTACTTCAGGGTTCTCTTTAAAATAAACCATTACCTCTTCTCAAACAAAAAGACGATTATCCTCTGGACTTGTAATCCCACATGATAGATTTTTTATATAAATTTGAATTGCCTTTAGTAAGTAGATGAATGATATGGTAATTTGTAAAGATATTTAGCCCACAGCAATAAAGTTGGATTATTGCAAACATGGCAATCATCCTTTTCAGTTTCAAAAAACACCACTTGAAGGCTTAGATTGTCAAAACACATTCTTCTGTTGAATATTATGATTTTCTACTTTATGTAACAGTTTTGCAAGTTCGAAAAGCAACACTATGAGATTTGAGTATTGGAACAAAAATATTTGTATCCCTTCTACTACAGGCTCTGTAGGTTTTGTAGAGGATTTATATGTTGATTAAATGTAATTCTCATTATTACATTTAGCCTTTTGCTTACCAGCCATTTTTTGCAGCTTCTCCATTATTGATACTTCTTTACCTAAGAATAAACAGTATTTCATTGTTTAGCTTCTGTATTTCTCTATGAAAACATATTTCTTTACTCAAAATGGCACAAGCAATAGGCATGATACTTTGGAGTCATATGATAAGATACCACTTTGTATTAGATAGTGGTTGGTTAGTCTCTTGTACATGTCTTTCCATTTACAGTGATAAATACTTGGATGGCAACCTAATTGGTGGTCATCCTTTTCCCTCTCAGAAAAAAAAAGGATAGTGGTTGGTTAAGAAAGTAGTGGGTAGTTAGAAGATACCACTTTGTATTAGTTAGTGACCGGTTAAGAAAGTAGTGGGTAGTTAGTTATATTTGTAGTTTTGTTATAGTTATTGTAATTACCTTTGCATGTTATAAATGCATGCATGTGTTTTAGATTTAGGGGAGCATTTGAAAATGTGTTGTTCAGTTATGTAATTGGAGTTTGGTCCACTTCATACGGACTTATTGTCATCTCGAATTGGCAAGTTATTAGTAGTAATTATGTATAAGATTCTTACACTTTTACTACTAAATACTACTAATAGTTATCCTATTTTTGTTTCCAGTCATATTTGTATTTTGTGGTCATCCTTGTCAGTCTGCATCATCAATAGAAATCACAGTAATTTGCAAGTAATACGTTTCTCATGCATTTCAGGTAGGTCAGACTGTTCATGTTGGTGGTTTAATGAGGCTGGATTTGGCCGAGGCTTCTGTAGAAACAATTTATGTTACCATTTGGGCATCCCCAAATGTTTCTCTTCACATGGGGAAGACAGAAAATGCTGATGAAATACGAGATAAACATTTTGGCATCAGGTTACAGGTGAGTTTCCTTCTAACAAAGTGCATTCTTCCATTGCATTCTTGTAGAAACTTTCACTAAAATTATCTTTGGAAGAGATAGGAAATGCTATTAAATTTCTGACGATATTTGACCTTTTTATTGTCAAACTCATTGTACACTTTGTTTGGCATCTCAGCCACCAGTTGAACAGGATCGAGTTTCCGAACTAGGAGACTGGGTACGCAAAGAAGTGAAAGTTTCGGGGATAAGCTGGGATGTTAACAGCATCGATCTTGCTGTTTCCGGCCTCGGATGGTTTTCACTTGGGCTGAAGGGTGTGGCAACTGTGGCATTGTGGACCTTTGATGGGGTTCTAATAACACAGAGAGAACCTTTGGTTCTTGACCGAGCTCCTTTTCTCGAAAGACCCGGATTTTGGCTGCCTAAAGCTATATCTGATGCTATCAATAATAAAAACAAGATGGAGGCAGAGGCCAAGAAGCTGAAACAAAAGAAAACAGATTTCCTTCTTGAGGCAAACATCTGAAAGAAGACCCTCTTATTGTAGAAGCAGATGTCAACTACTGTTCTCATGCAACATCAGAACCTGATTTGTTTCCATTGTAGCTTACCATTGATCTGAGATTCTGAGTTGTTGAGGTATGAAGTGGGTGTACGGCCTCCTGAAATCATGTTGCTGTTCTTTCCTTTGTCGCGGCAATGATGACCACTTTCTTTGGTTTCAAGTAATATGTAAAACCCACTCAAATTTTGACGTATTCTACAGTTAGCAGAGGTATTCATATTCTTTGTAGTAATGCAGTGTAATGTGTATTTGAAGCATCAGTGACATAGTACACACATGTGTAATGTGTATTTGGATCATCGTGTACATGGCTATTTGATGGCTCTGGAATGTATGAGATGCTACACATAAGCTTTGTTCCCTACTTTTTTATAACCCCAATCAGAGTTTTGTTGTATCAATCTCATCAGCATGAACAGAAACGGAGTTCCTGACCGTTCCCTGCAATATGAGGATACATTTTTCTTTCTTTGTTCTCCCTTGAGCCAAGTCTTTTTTTGCATGCACCTTGATATTTGTAATTTGGTTAGTCTTTTCTGAATTTGACCATTCATGTTGTTTGATTTCTTCTACTACACAAAGTTTGTGACCTGCCCTCAGTCCTTAATTTTTAGTCAACTTAATTGTTGAAGATTTGATTCTGTGAATAGGTTCCATGCAGATCTCATCAGGGGTTAGTTGTTGATTTGGCACAATTTGCCCTGTTATTTAAATTCCTTGAAGCAGTTGAAATTATACTGAGAGGTTGAGTATTTGGTCAAGTTGATTTCTTCTTTACCTTCCAGAACTTCTCAAGAAGGTTGAAGTCCTCATTCTCCAAACTTACGTCATAAAGCAGGTAATAATTTCCTTCTATTAATAGAATCTAACTAAAATTTTAAACGGCATACTTCCAAGATGTTTTGAGATTTATAAAATCCTAAAATGGAAGACAAAATATAATTGATAAATTACATGCTGTTTTCTCGAAATAATCTATAATCTGATTGTAGAGGCCAAGGAAATATTACCTTATTGTGGAAATTCAATCCTTCTACTGTCTCATATTCTCAAAATTTTATTTGCTCATGTATACTGTATTTTCTTTAATCTGTAATGTTGCATTGATGTACTAGACCTATTGGCTCCCTCTAATTTCTTCATTTATACAGAAGTTGATATGTCTTTTTATACAAAATAATAATATTAATAATAATTAAAGCTAGATATACAACAAACGTTAGCATTTAATTCAGTTAATTAGATGATTGCTTCTTTATCATATTATTATTATGTACATTACTACACCCCACACATGTCATTATCAATTTCCTATTTTCTAGCAGTCGACTTAGTCCATCTCTGATAAATAAAATTCATGAAAAAAAAATGCCAAAACATGTCAAATAGTTGGTACGCCACTCTTCTTACCTACCAACAACAACAACGTCTTATCCCACTAGGTGGGGTCGGCTACATGGATCATACGACTTCGTTGATCCATGTTCATGAGATTCGACAGGGTTTTACGCTGGCTGTCAGGGCCTAACACAACCCTTCTCCTTTATCCGGGCTTGGGACCGGCTATAAAACATAGGCGGAGTTCTCTTCTTACCTACCCTTTTTCTCAATTTCTTTTTTAATCATAATAAAGAGAGCACATGAACATGATGTATTTTTTTAACATGACTATTTTATATTTTAACTCCGTCTATGTTTTATAGTCGGTCACAAGCCCGGATAAAGGAGGAGGGTTGTGTTAGGCCCCGACAGTCAGCGTAAAACTCTATCGAATCTCATGAACATGGATCAACGAATATATTCCCTATCTAGTGGGATAAAACTTTGTTGTTGATGTTGATTGTTTTATGTTTTCAGTCTTAGCCCCCCAATATTTCTAAGTTTATTAATTATCTCAATTTGCATAAAAAGATTAAACGTTTTTCTTTAATAGGACTCCGAAATTTGACTACGAGATATCCACTTGAACCAACAAATTCTTAACTATTGTTCGAATTATTTTATCATGACAATTAAATAGATTATTGCATGGATGTAGAAGTCAATTAAAAAGTATTAATTGGTAAGTTTAGGACATAGGAGCATGCCGTTTGTGGTATGGTACCACAGTCAAGCTGACAAATTCTTTTCCTGTTTTTTTTAGAAATGTTGGTATACAAAAATTTAGAACTCTAACACTTGGGAAATTCTATTTTTCATGACCTCCCCTTTCAATGCTTGAAAATCCTCTTCAAAAAAAATTCTTTATTTGATGTACAAGTTGTTCTGCCATGAGCTTAGTTGTGATGTAGTGCAATTTAATTGATATCATCATCATACAATTAAGCATTTAGGACAAGATATGACATTATCCTTTATTAGTATTCGATTGAAATTTGCATATAATAATATATAATATTTGATTAAAAATTTGTTCGTATATTTTTAAAGTATAAAACAATTATTTATGCTTACGTCATTTGTAATTGATGAAAATTTTAAATTATTTCTTGAATCACTCAGTTCTGGATAAAATTTTATTGATTTTAATAGTAATTATTGAGACTGTTAGATGTTTTTTCTATGATGCATTGTATTAATAAGAATATTATTTTCTATTTATACAGCCTCTCTTATAATTATGGAAAGGAATCTAAATTATCAATATTAAAGTTATTATAATGTCATATAAATTTCAAGGACAATATAATATTTTTTTTTAAAAAAATCTACTTATCGAACAAGATTGGTTGAGGTACTGTTGTTTGCTAAAAAATCAAAAGAATTTAATAAAAAATGAATAGCAACTTTTAAGGAAAATTTTCAAGTTCTAATTTTTTTTAACATAGAAAATTTTCGTTAGAATCTCATCTATCATTGTTAGACGTATTATTTGGGATGATACCAAATTAGTCGAGCTCAATGGTGAGTTGAAATCCCAACATGTGATTAGTGCGCATAACTCTTAACATGTGTGAATTGGACAATGGATGCTATTTTCAAACACTCGGATGACAACCTAAAAAATTAATGAATACCATTTAATTATTATTATATATATAACGAAATCAAAATGAGAATAAGATCTATTTGAAAATTAAAAAAAATAGAACTCTAACACTTGGGAAATTCCATTTTTCATGACCTCCCCTTTCAATGCTTGAAATCCTCTTAAAAAATTCTTTATTTGATGTACAAGTTGTTCTGCCATGAGCTTAGTTGTGATGTAGTGCAATTTAATTGATATCATCATCATACAATTAAGCATTTAGGACAAGATATGCCATTATCCTTTACTAGTATTCGATTGAAATTTGCATATAATAATATATAATATTTGATTAAAAATTTATTCGTATATTTTTAAAGTATAAAACAATTATTTATGTTTACGTCATTTATAATTGATGACAATTTTAAATTATTTCTTGAATCATTATTAGTATTGGATAAATTTTTATTGATTTTAATAGTAATTATTGAGACTGTTAATGTTATTCTATAGTTAATATATTTATTTGGACAAGTGTTAGATGTTTTTTTCTATGATGCGTTGTATTAATAATATTATTATTTTCTATTTATACAGCCTCTCTTATAATTATGGAAAGGAATCTAAATTATCATTATTAAAGTTATTATAATATCATATAAATTTCAAGGACAATATAATATTTTTTTTAAAAAAATCTACTTATCGAACAAGATTGGTTGAGGTACTGTTGTTTGCTAAAAAAAAATCAAAAGAATTTAATGAAAATAAAGGAAAATTTTCAAGTTCGAATTTTTTTTAATGTAAAAAATTTTCGTTGGAACCTCATTTGTCATTGTTAGACGTATTGTTTGGGACGATATTAAATTAGTCAAGCTCATTTAGACGAGTTGAAATTTCAACATGTCATTAGTGCACATAACTCTTAACGTGTGTGAGTTGGACAATGGATGTTATTTTCAAATAAAAAATTAATGAATACCATTTAATTATGATTATATATATAATGAATTAAAAATGAAAACAAGATTTATTTGAAAATAAAAAAATTTAGAACTCTAACACTTGGGAAATTCTATTTTTCATGACCTCCCTTTTCAATGCTTGAAATCCTCTTCAAAAGAAAATTTTCTTTATTTGATGTACAAGTTGTTTTGCCATGAGCTTAGTTGTGATGTAGTGCAATTTAATTGATATCATCATCATACGATTAAGCATTCAGGACAAGATATGTCATTATCGTTTACTAGTATTCAATTAAAATTTGCATACAATAATATATAATATTTGATTAAAATTTTATTCGTATATTTTTAAGTATAAAACAATTATTTATGTTTACGTCATTTATAATTGATGACAATTTTAAATTATTTCTTGAATCACTATTAGTATTGGATAAGATTTTATTGATTTTAATAGTAATTATTGAGACTGTTAACATTAGTCTATGGTTAATATATTTATTTGGACAAGTATTAAATGTTTTTTCTATGATGCATTGTAATAAGAATATTATTTGATATTTATACAGCCTCTCTTATAATTATGAAAAGGAATCTAAATTATCAACATTGAAGTTATTATAATATTATATAGATTTTTCAAGGAAAATATAATATTTTTTTTTTAAAAAAATCTACTTATCAAGTTAGGAGCAAGATTGGTTGAGGTATTGTTGTTTGCTAAAAAAAAGTCAAAATATTTTAATAAAAATGAATACTAATCGAAGTTTGGGATGGGTGTGAATAGTAAAGTTTAAATCGTTAAGTAAAAATTTCGTGTTCGAATTTTTTTAAAGGTAAAAAATTTTTGTGGGAGTCTCATCTATCATAATTAGATGTGTTGCTCGGGAATACTAAATTAGTCAGACTCGATGATGAATTGAAACTTTAACATGTGATTAATGTGTATAATTCTTAACGTCATCGTGTGAGTTGGACAAAGGACATCGCTTTTCGGACACTCGGATGACAATCTAAAAAATTAATGGATACCATTTAATTATGATTATATATATATAACGAATTAAAAATGGAAATAAGATTTATTTGAAAGTAAAAAACCCATGATTAATTGATAAAATATATTAATATGATAAAATAGAATAAGGGCCCTGAAATTAGTGGGGGACCTAAAACGCCCTTGAACCGGCCCTCATTTTTTACTCATTGGAATTTTTTTTTTTTTAAAGAATGCCGACGTTGACATATGTTCGAAATCGTGCGTATATGGTGGAGAGGATGCGGTCAATCCAAAATAACGGAAGAAATTGAGAAAAAAAACAAGGGAAAAGGTAAAGATAATTTTGTAGTGGATAATTATTTTTTCATCGTATAATTAATATTTCAAAAAAAATTATGCACGGTCACTTGGTTTATCTCATGATTGAAAATAATAAACGCGAAGAGGAAAATTGCTACAAGCAAATTGATTAAGTAAAATTATCTGACCGTGACGTAGGCTCAGATAAATTATTTTTTTTGTAATTATTAAATGAACTTTTAATTGCATAAATGTTTCTCTATAAAAAAAATAATAACTTTGAGCAACACATTTAAATGGCTACTAGTTCACGGGGCAACAAAAAAAATTATGGATAAGCTCTAATATTAATAATCATTATTATTAATAAGCTTGTGTGCCATTTGATAGTAAAACAATAGATAAATTATTTTTTATAATTAAAATTTAAGTGTCCTTGAAGTATGTAAATAAAAATTTTAACTAATCATGATGTGTAATTAAAATATTTTAATTATATGATTTAGTAATTATATGTTATTATTAATATGAAATATTTTAGTTAATAAAATATGGAAATAAATTTATTTTTTGGTATAGGGTAAAATCATGTCATGTGAATTAGATAACACAATCATTGAAATAAACAATGATAAAAATATTAAAAGTTGGTATTTATAATGATAAATTAGTTAATTTAATTAAAGTGTTAAAAATAAAGATTTGATGTTTGCATGATATAAATTTTGATTAACTAAGGTTATACCAAAAATGGTTAAAAAGTTTTAAGTATGAATGAATTATTTTATGCATTGAAATCGAAATTAATATTTGAACTAACACATTTTGTTAACTTTTACATAAATAATAATCATCTTATTTCGATAATTATTTAAAAAGATATGTACAAAATAGAACGCCAAGTTGGTTAATCGATTAGATAGTGTGATCAATAGATCAACATGAACAATACACTAATCCAATGATATTTGAGGATTGATCGACCAAGAGGAGCTACTAGTCGACTGATGACATCAGTGTTAATGTCGATCGAAATTAAAAAAGCAGAGCAATCAATTGGCGCTCCAATTGACGAGAAGCAATAGTCGACCAATCAATATGCAAAATCCACCAACAATTTTCAATGACTATTAGTAGCAATCAACCGATGGATAGTGATCAACTAGTATGTGAGCACAATACCAATCATATTTCGATTCAAAAAGTGGAAAATGAGTTGCAACAACAAAATGGATCTAAGAATATTTAAAAGATGCCCCAATGGTGAAGAAAATGATGTGGAGAAATTATATTTACTTTTTTTATGTTAAGAATGCATTTATTCTATGTTTTGTTATATTTTCATGTTGGAACACATGTTTTTTATGATTGAATTATAAATTTTATGATTTCTCCACATCTATTTTATTTTAATATGCATTTCGAAGATTGTATTTCTTGTTTTCATTATTTTTCATGTAAAAAATCTAATAGACAACGCACGGGGGCATGCAGGTATATGCCCCACGCGCCGCATAGGAGTGTACTCCACCTGAACACTTAGACAAATTCAAGAGAATTGCAACATGACAACCTATTCATAGCAACAAATATTTTTCCACATTAGTCTATCAGATTTTCTCATATAAGAAGAAAGCTTCGTCTACACTTTATGGACATAAGATTTCCTCGCATCTTTCATCTTTTTTATATTTTCCTTATTTATTTATTAGGATGGTTAGAAATAAATGTTTATCCAATATCATAGATAATTGAGGAGTAAAATGGAAATAATTTTTTTGGGGGAAAATTTTTCACCTATCATCCCTCTTGTCACATATAAGAAAATTAAGAATTCTGTTGCCGGATTTATTAAAATTTATGAAATAAAAAAATATCCTTTAGCGTTTTTTTTCGAAGGTCATCATAACAAAAAAACCTCGAAACTATGATTGTTAACAAAATAAGAAAAAAAATCATAAAGAAAGTATATGATTTAATCTAAGAGTTCAAGTTTTTTCAAGTTTAAAAAAAACCAGGATGGCCATTAAATAAATAAATATCATCGGACAAATTCGATAAAATCCTAATTAATTAACATCTTTCAACATAGTATATATGAAAATCCAATTAATGCATAATCTTTTGACTAGACATTGAACAAAACTGTGCACAAACAACATGTCATTGTTGTCTGCTCATATAATAAAATATATAATATCATTATAATATGAAACTAAAAAAATGTATAGTTTCTGAAAAAAAACACTATTCACGTGTCTTGATTAATTATTTTTTTAAAAATAATCTGATCTTTTTGCCTTTTAGAAAAAAGATATTCTCTCTTTCATTTTGTTACTGTAATAATATTTATAAGAAGATAAGATATTCATTGAACTTTGAACTCCTCTCACCACCCACAAAGCACGTGCTCTCTCTCTCTCTCTCCTTTTCTGTATCTCTCCTCCACTATCTCCCATGATCGGCATCTCAGCAGCTCTCTTTCTTTCTTTCTCTCTCTCTCCTCCGTTCCATTCTCTCTCCCCTTCTATCTATCTCATCCCAGTATATATCATGATGATAAGTAGCTGTATTCATCAGCTTTGTATTTTCTCTCTCCTCTTGCTGGTGGTTAATTTAGTGGGGGGATGAAGAGAGTGCACTTTTGGTCTTTACAATCCACATTGATCCAGCTGTCCGGATGTGATGGGCCTGCAACGTGAGATCTCGACCGCCCAAGTGGCCTGCCCGTCGTTGGATCAACGGACGGATCCCGTCCATCCACGCGGTTCATACGTGCAGACGCGTACTCCTGACTTCGTCTTCTGCTCTCCCCCAGCGCACATTGATATTATTATCTATTATTATATTATTATTTGTATTATCTGTGTATTATTATTAATTATTATCATCATCCAAGACATCACACCACCAACATCAAAATATAAAAAATATTTTATTTCGAAGCGGAAAATATTATTGGGCGAATTTCCTGTGGGGGCTGAGACAGGAGAGAGGGAGTTGGAGATCCGCTATTGGCCCACGTGTCGGAGTTCTGTTCGACGCGGACGGACGCGCACGGGAACTAACGGCACCACGACAGGCCACAGCACAGGGGGAGGGGAGGGGAGGGGAGGGGAGGGAGGCAAGACGCGGTCTTTGTCTCAACCACTGGCTGGCTCACGGAATCTACGGTTCAACCAAACCCGGTTCACCATAACCCTCTTTGATCATTGAACTCACCATTATTAGTGTTTAAGATCACAACAATCAAGCAGTAGCACTTGGTATATAAAGTGTAGATTAGCCCTGATCGCTTGCAATTTTTTTCTTATCGTATTAATTACCAGTTTCTAAAATATGTAGGAAGATTGTGAGGAGATTGCAGGAATGCAACATATGTATTGCATAATTTTCTATTAAAAAAACACTCATAAATTTCTAATAAGTGATTAGAGTGTTCCAATCATCCATGTATAAAATTTTTAGGAGCGTGTTATAAAAATAAACTTGAACGATGGAATTGAGGTAAAAAGATAATTTTCATTGGCCCAAGGATTAATAGATAGATATAGAACCTTCACAGTACATGAGAAAATGATTTTTGGAAGCACTGCATCGGGAAATCTAGAGAAGGAAGAGACTGGATCCGGTCCGATCTAATTAGACCCGACCAAAAGTTGTACACGTTTGGGTTTGGGTGGACGGGTGACTGAGAGAGAGAGACCCAGTTATGTTGGAACAAGTAGTAGTAGTAGTACAAGTTTAACTGTTTCGGATAGAAGAAGCGGTCTACTTATTACCAATCCCTTCTCTCTCTTTTTTTTTCTCTCTCTCTTGTTATTTTTATAATAATAATTTCCCCCACATGACCCAGTCGTCTTTGTGTTGTTTGCGTTATTATACATTATTTATTATTATTTTTATAGAATACATTTTGTATAAGTAAATAGAGGAATCATCTCTCTCTCTCTTATAAGCGGCACCACCACCACCGCCACCTCCAGCCCTCAAGTCGACCCTTTTGATCTATTTTGTGTACGGCTTCTTCCTTCCTTCTTCCTCCTCTCCCTCAACAAGACGCCCACTACAAATCGTTTGATCGCTGCTACTGCCGCTTCTGTTTCTGAGTCATGGCGGAAGGCGGCTCGCCGGTATCCGCGGGCGGCTCCGGCTTCCTGGGCTTCCTCAACCTCCGGCGCAACCAAGTCGTCTCCATGGAGCAGGGCCAGGCGCAGGACGACCTCGACCTCTTCCAGGCGCACGTCGCCGAACATCTATCGAGCATTCTGTCAAGCGACAAGAGCGGGGCCCCGGTCCTCACGCTCCCTTTCCTCTCCAAGGTCCTCGACGCGCTGCTCGCGGCCGAGGACGAGTTCCGCGCCCTGCTGACCGGCGCACACTCGCCCGCAGCCCCCGCGCTCTCGCGGCCGCCGCTGGATCGGCTTGCGGGGGACCTCGTCGAACGCGCCGTAAAGTCGCTTGACATCTGCAATGCCGTGTCCCTCGCTCTGCACGCCCTCCGACACTGGCACCGCCACGCCGCCGTCGCCGCCTCCGCCCTTCTCCCGCCGAACGACGGCAGAGGCGATGGGCCCCTCAACCGCGCCCGCCGGGCTCTCAATAAACTCGTCGTCCACGGCACCGGAGGGAGCGGCAGCAGGAGCGAGAGCGGGGGGGGCAACGGCTCTGGGTCTTCGTTCGGGAGCGGGCGCAGCGGTGCGCACGGGCGGACGCTGTCATCGAGCGTATCGCGGAACTGGTCCGCCGGCCGGCAGGTGCAAGCCATGACGTCGCAGCTCTATTCCCCTCGCAGCTCCGAACTCGCCGTGGCCTCGGCCGGCGGCGGCACCGGGATGGCGCTCGCGGTGTACACCATGAGCTCCCTGCTGGTGTTCGCCATGTGGGTCCTGGTTGCCGCCGTGCCCTGTCAGCAGGAGCGCGGCGCCAGCGTCAGTGCACCGGCGCCTCCGCCAAAACAGCTCCCGTGGGCCTTGGCGATGATCTCGCTGCAGGAATGCGTAGGGGAAGAGTGCAGACGAAGGGACCGGAGCAGGGTGTCGGCGCCAGCGCCGGCAGGGCTGCTGGCGGAGCTGCAGGCGGTGGAGAGGTGCGGAAGGGCGCTGATGGAGGCAGTGGAGGAAGGCAGCGGCGGCAGCAGCCGGCTATTAGCTGGCTCGGAGTACCTGGCGGCCGAACGGGCCCGAGAGCTCGCCGAGGCCTGTAGGAGGATGGAGGAGGGGCTGGGGCCGTTGGAGAAACAGGTGAGGGACGTGTTCCACAGGGTGGTCGGATGCAGAGCCGAGGTGCTCCGGTGCATCGACCAGAGCTCCTCCTAATCTTCAGATGCACGAAAGCACTGGCCAGCACAAACAAGAAGAGAAATTGGTGGTTCTCTTCGGCCTTCTAATTGGGTACTTCTTTAGGGCATTCTTTTGTTTTTGTTGATAGAGATCTGCTGTCAAGATTAACAGGTTCATATTCTTTAGCTTGCTAAAAAATTTGTTCATATTTTTTAGTAGATGTCTGGATTTTGCTGGAAGTGCACTGCAAAAGAAGAAGATTTTGAGACACATAAAAGAGGATGAAGAAATGGTTTCAAAACTCTTCCAGTGCACTCAGTTCTTTCCCATGTATTATTTTTTGTTTGTTTCATATTAATTGGTTGCTGTAGGGCAAGGCCTGCATTGCCCTCCATTAGCATTGTAATATTCTGTACAATGTAAATTAATGTATGCCAAGTTATTTAATTTGTTGATATGGTCAATTGAGCCTTGGATTTTGTAATTTAATCTTTTTTTTTCCTTGTTGGTGTTGTTTTCTAACATGAGAAAAAAATGCCAACAGAATTTAGGTTCAATGAATCCAAAGTGAGATTGATGTTTATACTGATAAGTTGGAATGACCACCACTTGGTGACATGACTCAGTACCTTGTCTTCCACACCATAAACAACTCTGTCCAGATCTCTCGCCTATGATACTTGTTTTAATTCTTGAATTTTCCTTTATGGTAGAATCTGAAATTTTATTAATTAACTATTATGTTTAAAAATTCAATCTGGAATTAAGAACAACAGAGAAGTTAGGATTGCACATGCATCCTATTAACATAGGACATTGTGATAGGCCCGGGCAGGGTTCAGGAAACAGGTATATCCCGAAGGCTTTACACCCTTATTCTTCAAGGTTAGCACATGTTTGGCTTCAGGAATTGAAAGGAAGAAAATTGGTCAGCACTTTGATATCAAGTATAATATGACAAACAAGGATGTCAAACTCATGTGCAAGGCTGAACAGGTATGGTTACTTTATAAGTGGGGCTGAGAAGATCTTTCCTTGACACATGAAAAGCTGCAATGTGATGCCAACTCCATAAATACTGAATTCACATCCACAACTCGAGCATGAACAAAAAATCTCAACTGCTTTTGGATGTCATAACTTGATAGAATTTTAGTTATCAAGAACTTCATAAAAGTTCATTCACGTTTGAATGCAAATTTTTTACAAAGACGAAGATACGCAATTGGGATTAAAGACGAAAAAATTTATGCGGGCTGAATGTCAGGCGAATTGTCGCCGGAGAATTCAGGTTCTTGAAAGAAAAATGGATGTTGATCAGGTCTCAAATTAGTACTCATTAGTGATGGTTTTTGGTGTAATTTATCAGAATTCGGATATGATCCCACCCAAATTGGGTAAATTACACTAAATGCCCTTCAACTTTAAGGTTTGCTCAGCGATATCCTCCAACTTCACTTTGTATCACAAATGCTCTTCATCTTTTAACGCATTTCACCTGATGCCCTCTTTACCTGGGATAGTCGGTTTTTTGATTTTTCATCGATGTGGTGTCCACGTGGTCATCTCCTCTCTCCTCAACGTAAATAGTCGTCTGACGTGGCATGCTTCGATGTGGCACATAAAATTACACCAATGCCCTCCAACTTTAAGGTTAGCTCAACGATACTCTCCAACTTTACTTTGTAACACAAATGCCCTTTATCTTTTAACACGTTTCACCCGATGCCCTCTTTACTTGGGACAGTCAGTTTTCTGATTTTTCATCGACGTGGCGTTCACGTAGCCATCTCCTCTCTCCTCCACGCAAATAATCGTCTGATGTGGCATGCTCCTACGTGACACATAAAATTATATCAAATGTCCTCCAACTTTAAAGTTTGCTCACCAAATGCACATAAAATTACATCAATTTGGGCAAAGATGGAACGCGAAAGGTGAACGATGAAGGAGAAGAACGACGAAGGAGAGCGATCAACGAAGGAGTGCGAACGACGAAGGAGGTTTCACGCGAACGATGACAAAGAGGGAAATAAGGAAATAATTTTAACAGTAAGTGGGTCAACTTATGATAAGTAAGATGGTTTAATATGTGGTGCCACGTTGGATGACTATTTTGCATGGAGGAGAGAGGAGATGACCACGTGGACGCCACGTAGACGAAAAATCGAAAAACCGACTGGCCCATGTAAAGAGGGCATCAGGTGAAACGTGTTAAAAGATAAAGGGCATTTATGTTACAAAGTAAAGTTGGAGGGTATCACTGAGCTAACCTTAAAGTTGGAGGGCATTGGTGTAATTTTACGTGCCACATCGGAGCATGCCACGTCAGACAACTATTTGCGTGGAGGAGAGAGGAGATGGCCACGTGGACGTCACGTCGACGAAAAAACCGAAAAATCGGCTATCCCAGGTAAAGAGAGCATCGGGTGAAACGCGTTAAAAGATGAAGGTCATTTGTGTTACAAAGTGAAGTTAGAGAGTATAACTGAACAAACCTTAAAGTTGAAGGGCATTTGGTATAATTTACCCCACCCAAATTCTCTTATAAAAAAGAGCACTGAGAATCCACTTAAACCAATACCTTGTGTTGTAGCTCCATCATGAACCAGAGTTCTTGTACCAAATTTGCTTAAGTCTACTCCACTAGCTTCTCTCTTTTAATCATAGCTTGAGACACGGTGGTCTACCCTCAGTTGACTGCATTTCATATTTGCGATTACCGAGTAAGGAGATGACCAGGGGCAAAGACAAATCCTTTCGGTGAACTCCGTGCAATCAGCAATCCAGTGACAGCGGAATCATGTGTTCACCCGTGCAGTGAGAACAATTCATCTTGCAAGCTAACCAGACGAATCCCACCTCCATGCAGGAGCCAGATTTGTCACATTGCCAGTCTGCCAATCCAACATTAAGCAGGCAAAAGTTCTCGTCCCACGAGCCTCGTGGGACGGGAACTGCCCTTCCACCGCCCCACTACCCTCGTGGGACGACAGTTTCCCGTCCCACGAGCCCCGTGGGACGGGAACTGACCGGGACCTGCCCTTCCCGTCCCACAAAGCTCGTGAGACGGGAATTGCCCTTCCTCCGTCCCACGAGGCTCGTGGGACGGTAGTTTTCCATCCCACGAGCCCCGTGGGACGGGAACTGCCCTTCCACCGTCCCATGACCCTCGTGGGACGGGTCCCAGTTTCGGGGTGGGTGGGTGTGGGGGAGAGGAAATAGCTCACGGCCAATTCGCTCTATTCCATGTTCCTCGATTCCCTGCCTGATCAATCAAAACATCCACTGATTTTTCTATTAGCAAGAAAAATAATAACTGAAGAATATACAAATGCCGAGATTAATTTTTGACAATCTACTCCAAACACTTGAGGCATTGATCCCCTTTATTGATCTCAAAACTCTTCTTAGCATAAAGATTTATGACAATTTTTGCATTCTCGGATACCAAAAGAGCACCGATTGGTAACTAAAGGAAGAACCACTTCCTCGGTTTGGTCTTCTCTTGTTGCTCCTTCCGTTGTTGCAACTTCTTCTTCCTCGTTTCCATCTCTTCTTCTTCTTCTTCGAGGTCGTCTTCCTCCTCCTCGTCGCTCTTCGTGGATGGATCGAGCCGAGCGGCATCCTTCGCCCACTGCATCAGCTTCTCAATCTCCTTCTTGGAGACCCCGTCTTCATCAACCTCATCATCTTCCTCTTCCACCGGTCCTTCGGAGCCCACTCCACGCCCTTCCCCGTCCGGCACCGGATTCAGAGCAGCAGCCGCGGCCGGAGACGTCCCCTTGAGCGCGGCGAATCTCGCGGCCAAATCATCCCCAAGGATCCTCCCCCACTCGTCGTTGTCATCCGGCGCCGCTTTCGAGGCGGGTCTCGCCGCTGCCGCCGCGGAGGAGGTGGTGGGGGGAGGGGGAGCGGATCTGAGGGCCTCGAAGCGGCGTGCGAGGTCGGAGTCCAAGGAGGCAGAGGAGGAGGAGGCGGCGGAGGAGATGAGGGAGGAGGGTCGGCCGGTGGAGTGGGCGTCCACACGGAGGTTGAGGAGGAGGTCGTCCTCGGCCGCGCGCAGCAGATCGTCTACGGCGGCGGTGTCAGAAGGCAGGATCCCGGGGAAGAGCGTTCCTGTCGTAGGCTCTCTGGTAGCGGCCGCCGCCGCCGCCACCGCCGGTTTCTTTTTGCCTGCGCCGTTGCCGCTCATCTCTGCCTTGCGTCTCTCAGTGGGCTGCTAACCGCCGATTGGTATCCGCAGTTTTCTTTGTAGAAAAAAAAAATATAAATTCCCAGTTGCTCGTCAATCAATTATTTTCCGAGATAATTTCTCTTAAATTATTAGAAACTTTGAGTTTTTTATTATTTGTTGAAACTGTGAGAAGTCAACCGACAGTTTAGTATGCTTGTAAAAAAAATAAGTAAAGTTAAAATTCAAAGATAACGAATAAAAGATAGAAATTGGAGAGATCTTATGATAGTTTTACATTAAAATAAAACTACTAACCAACTCAGATTGAACTCCACCCAGAAGAACTCAATAAGGAGCTGAGAAATCCATTTTTATTCATAAATTTTTTTCTCCTATCGTAATTGTTATAATAATTGTTGATTATGTCTTGTTGAACCCAGTTATAATCCTAATTGAACCCATATGTTAGTCATGTGCCACAGTGGAGATGCCGCCCATTTCTTATGGGGCGCCCATTTCTTATGGGGCTCACTGTTCGAGCAACGAGGGAGGTTTGAGGATTAAGAGGATCCACTATAGGACTCGGGGTGAAATCTAAATAATTTTAAATTTTTTATTTCTTATTTTAAACTCCGACTGAACTATTTGGCATCTTTGTAATTATTGTTATTTTATAGCAAAGAAAAGTAAAAACCGTCATAACATAGTATAATTTAAAATGATCCTGTTCTATGCAATCTTTCTCATTTAGTAACAATAATTTTACATTAATCTAGGGATCCCCACTAACCAAAACTCACTCCATCTAATTCGTTTTACCGGTTTTTTTTCCCCAGAAAAAGGTTGGAACAACGTCAAAATATATAAAGCTACAAATGAAAGGTATTCCCCTCCCAAACAAAACGTTACTCTTACAAATAGTGCCATGTGACATAACTTCTAAGTGTAGACAAAAAAATGATCCAAGCCTAGATTCCCACGTAACCTCCATTACCTTCACAGTTGCTTTTCGTGTATCAGAATAAAAAGAATAAAAATCCTCCGTGATTGAAGTATCGAAGTACGTTTGTCCTTCGAAATTGTGTTAAATCTACATGCATATATCACTTATTTTCTAATTGATATTTGAGAAAAAAATGGACAAACAATATGCAATTGACAAGGCATTACTTTTTGTTTATATAATATACTCACATTAACATGAAAACATCATTGATGATCCCCATACAAAGGTCAATCATGAAACATTTTTCACACATTAGCATTTAGCACCCTCCCTACAATCACTGCTTTATAATTTTGTTTATTTCAGTGGAGCAGCAGAAAGAAGCAGAGAGCATCTTCACAACTGACCACATTGACGAGGCTCAAGAACTGCACAAAGTACTCAGCAACTCAGGTCAGACCAGTAGTCCAGATATTATACTGACTGTTATTCTCACTCGGATGGATGCACGAGGTCGTCCCGTTATACACAAATGAGAGGGACAGCTCTCGAGGAGCAGCAGAAAAACCCCTTATCGACATATACTATTAGGTTAACATACCTAGACATCGGACACCCAGCATGGCACGCATTGAAAGAGCTTTTTAACACAGGCACATTCTTGTAAGGATTGTGATATGCAAACAGATTCTTTTCGTTGATAGAGTGAACTAGAAGAACCGTCTCTTGAAGGTTCTGGTGGTTGCCTGGTATGATCGCATGAGAAGCCCAACACCGATTCCGATCCCGACGCACATCCCCAGGCCTATCCCAACACCAACTCGTACACCAGCATTGAACCATGTGAGTTGCCCATCCTCATCGGCGTACCAACCTTCAGGATAATAGCTCGGTCCAGCAGCTTTCATATCTTGATCATACTCAAAGGCTTCTTCCTCCGAAACCTACAGATGTTTTAGGTGAGAGAATTCAATAGAAAGATTAAGCAATGAAAATTTGTGTTCCAAATAAATATAAACAAACTGCAAACTAAAACCAGCCTGAAAAAGGTAATGAGTCATAGTATCATATATCCGATCATCTGCACTATTTACAGATGTATAGCATGCTTAATACTTTTTTTTTCTTACCCACCAAGCAGTTCTACTTGTGAGCGTAAAGATTTGATGTAAATAAGTGATACAGTAGATCTTTAGCAATATCAAATATTGTACTTCGTCACTTGTGACAATTAAGTATTATCAACTAAATGACTGCTTATAGTCATTTCCATATAACCTTTTTTTTAATGGAGGAAGGTTTTGTAGTCATTCGCATATATTAAAATGAAAATGAAAATGTACAATTAATACGTTTTTTTTCCGTTTGAACTACTAGGGAGTGGGGGGAATCTCTATGACTTTCTGTCCCTCACCCCTAAAGTTTTGATAGCTCACACTTGTACATTTTTTACATATATTTATATATATGTGGATGACTGACATTGCTAACCATCCTTCTGTCCCTCAAGGGAAAAAAAAGATTTGCAAAGGTTGGGTTTTTTCATGGATAAATCTGATCCATGACAAATATGACGTCAATTGCTGACATGGTTATGCGAATGCAACTACGTACTATTTGTTTCTAAAAAATCACTTACTATTCACTTTTTTTTAGAATGCACTTACTATTCACTTAACAAAAGAAATCACTTAATATCCAAACTTAGCAGTGGTAATATCTGTGTAAAGTGAAGAGGTCTTCCATTTTTATGGCGCATTAAAGTCAAGAGTTGCATATAGCTTGCTACATAAATGGTTTTTCAAACAATCAAAACACGTAAGAGTTTATACATATCTACCCCCTCCAACAATCAAAACGACCAAAGGCCCGAAGGAAACAATATCTTGATGGGCCTAGGGGCATTACATAACCCAATATAAAACTTAAAATTAATAGTAAAGAAGCTTAATCATGCAATGAAATTAATAGTAAAAAGGCTTAATTATTTTTTTAGAAGAAAAGAAGCTTAATTATGCAATAAAATTAGTGGTAAAAAAGGCTTAATTGCACAAACTCTCTATTTATTAAAATGTATAGAGATGCAATGCATATCTTGTCGGTAGCCAATACCCTCCATTCTCTAATAAGTGATGCACTTTGGGTAAGTACTTGGAAAAATAAGTAGTAAAATGCATGATAATATCACTAAAGAAGGAAAGATCAAAGAAGGGAGGATGAGTAAGAAAAAAGCAGCCAATATATCAACAATAATTCTAATTTCTTTCTATGTCTATCCTACTACGTTAAAATCATTCAACGTTTGGTCTCCCAGTGCTGAAATCACTTAAACCATCTACTATTAAAATGAGCTAAATGCTCACTCAAACTATATGCTGAAAGGGTTTAAAACCTCCCGAAACAAAGAACAGTTATCGAAAGCAAAAAAGTTAAGACGTATGTCATTAACCTAACAAAAGCATCAAAACAAGAAGAATGCCATCAAAGGGTTTTTTTTGGAGAAGAAAAAGGATGACCACCAAAGTTGTGGTTGTCATCCAACCAAATGTAGGCTCTCAGGGAGAGCAGAAAAGGTGACCAAGGTCACAAAAATAAACAACTAGCCCGAACCCCACTCCCTAACACAACCTAACACAACACGCTCAGACATCGCTCCCCACAAAAAATGATCTAGTTGTGCTGTAGCCAAATGGCCCAGGCACCGGCCAAAAACATCACCAATGGCACTCGCCAACTCTGTCTCTAACGCAACAAGTCCCTGAAGGTTTGCCACATAGACTCTGGCTCTGATGGAAGAATGGTCGCAATGAGAGTCTGTTGCCATACACCCCGGGATGTGAGGTAGTAGAAAAACAAGTGAGTGATGTCCTTTGCCGACTCGCTGCAAAGAATGCATGAAGTATCACTGTTTGGGGCCCACTGTGCCCTGTAGGTCCTGGTAAAAGTCGTCCGCGACGTAAAAGCCAAGCAAAAATCTTGACTTTAGCGGTAACCGTGTCCGCCAAATGTGTATAGTCCATCCTGAAATCCTGTGATAACGTACTGGTGGGAAGAAAACAAATGTAGAGGCTGCGCATCGAGAACGACTCCGACAACCAAACCCATTTGTCTGACCTGGACTGGTCCGGGCGTATCCAAGCCAACCGCTGATGAAGGTCCAATAGCTCTGTGAAGCGCCAACAGATGTGCTCTGAATAAGAGAGACCATGTACCAACTCTCCCTCCACGGACCAGGTGTCCGCAACCGTCGCCTCTGGGAAAGTCGAGAGGGCTCAAAGGCAAGGAAATGCCTCTGCCAGTGAACCACTAGCTGTCCAGGTGTGCCGCTAGAAGGAGAAATCCGCCCCCGAGCCAAGAGACGAAACCATAAGGGCACGAACTCGCGATGCCAAGGCTGCTACACGCCTCCAGAAAGATGATGCCCCTCGGGGTAAAATGAACCTCGACTCCCAAGCAATGTTGTAAGACCCAGCCTGGCCCAGACGGGTCAAGTTGTAAAAAAATATATATATAAATTATCAAAACTTTTTAGAAATATTATTTATATATATCTTTACTTGAAATTTATATTTTAACATTCTTCTTTATCATATATATAATATTTCATCGATATTTTTATTTTTTATAATTACCTCACGAGATTTTTTTTAGAAAATATTCGATTGATGATTCAATTAATGCTTACTTTATTATATTATTTGATCTGAATATTTTATTATATTATATTTTGTATTTTTTGCTAAATAAGATATTACATATTAATAATATTATAATGATCACCTTAACTTATTTTATTTTTTATTAAAAGTTATATTATCCGGTCCGACCATTCGGTCCGACCTGACTTGTTAGGCAATCCGGGTCGACGGCCGAGTCGGGTCTTACAACATTGCTCCCAAGGCAGGTATCAAAAATTGAGCGCCAAAAGCTAACCTCTGGTCCCATAGTCCGCCTAAGACAACGGGCTAAAGGAGCCCAATTGGCATATCGTAAATCACGGACCCCCAGACCTCCTCAGATGTAGGACAACAGATGCTGGTCCAGTCGACCAAGTGGACTCCGCGATGATTGGGGCCACGCCCTTGCCAGAAAAAGCTACTCCCGAGTGAGTCTAACCGTTTGAAAACCTGAGCCGGTAGAGGCAGGACTGACATATAGTACTTCGGGAGTGCCGAGAGTACCGACAGAACAAGTCGGCCCCCACGAAATAAAAGACGTGCACTCGAGTCTGTGCTCCATACGCTCGATGACCGGCGTCCAACCTCTGGAAGTAATGTGACGATCCAAAAGTGGAAGTCCCAAGTAGGTGAAGTGAGCTGGGCTGCACAATGGTCTGCTTCCTCCGGAACCATGCCAAAGGAGATGAATGAGGATTTGGCATGGTTAATCCGAAGACCGGTCATCGCGCTAAAAAGGCCCAAAAGTATTGCAACTCGGCGAGCCTCCTTCTCTGAGCCCTCGACGAAGAAAACAATGTCGTCCGCATACTGAAGGAGGGGAACACGGCTCGTGGCGAAGCCACGGAAGAGACCTGCCTCGCAGGAGGCCTGAGTGCATCTAGCGAGGGCGTCAACTCCTAGAACAAACAGCATGGGGGCCAAGGAGCCCTGTCGGACTCCTTTCTGTGACTGGACCCACTCCCCTGATCGTGTCCCATTGACCAGGACGCCTAAGTGGTAGTCATCCTCCACTGTGCAATGATCTCCGCTGCAATGGTATAGCTGTCAGAGATGGACATGCCCTGAATAAAAGCTGACTGTGTGGGATGTGTATCAGTACTAGAAGAACCTCACGAAGTCGATTTGCCAATACCTGAGCCACTAGAGGATAGATGGCATCGGTCGGAAGTCCTCAACCCGTTCCGCTGGGGTGCGCTTCGGAAGTAGGAATAGTAGGAACCAGTTGAGGCGCTCAAAGCCCCGTTCTCTTCTGTGAACTCCCAAATCACTGCAACAACATCGTCTCACACCAATGGCCAAAACTCCTTATAGAAGAAAATAGGAAAGCCATCAGGGCCTGGGGCTGCCTCACTGCTGAGGTCCCCAAGGGCCTCAAAAATCTCATCCTCCGTGATCGTCTGCACCAGTAGAGATGACTGTGCGTCGTTGGCGGACAAGAGAATAAGAAGCAGTCCTCTCAAAGTGACAAGAAGAAAAGCACCCCAACCATGTTTGGGACCAGTAATTCCTCATCTAAACACCCATGCATAAACTAGTTTTACATCACCAATGAGCCTTCCATAAATCAATCAGTAGATTTGGACAAAGCATGATATGACCAAATTTTAACTACTGGAAATAGGTCCTGGAGCTCCAGCGGTGTTTAATTGTGTAAGTACATAAGATGGTTAAGAATGTAGGTACTATTAAGAACAAGTTCATACATGTTTTGTGCTATCTGATGTGCTACGTTTTTTTACAACCTAATTTGTGTGTGGTTTATGTGTCATTTTCAACTTTATTTCTTTTCTCTGTTTTTCTTTTTGCCATCTACAGTTTTTTTTCCTTTTCTTCACAAACTCCAGGTTGGTTCCTGTATAAGAGCAAGTGCTGAAATCAACTAGAACGCATGTTTTCTCACTGGCACATAAGTTTTCAGTTGTGTATAAATTATGATGCTTGAGCATATGTGATTCATTGTATTTGATCAAAGAGAAACTTTATCTATTTACTTTTATTCTATTTAATATAAATTTCAGTTTGATCTGAATGGTAAATTCCTACAGGTAGTTGAGATTGCTAGGGGAAGTAAGGTGAAGTATGAGTTAGACAAGTCAAGTGGTCTGATTAAGGTATCATTTTAATTGAATTCTATACATCAGACGATTTTTAGCTTTATTTTTGTAATGATTATGATTGATGACATACCCCACCTAGTATGATAGCTTCATTTTAATTGTTGTTGTATGATTGATGACATAAAATATGTTCAATTTACCTTGAGTGATTTTATTTTGTGAAAGTTAATTGAAGCATTTTTCTGTCTTGTTTGCATTTTATCGTACGTGGTTCGTATCGTACATGGTTTAGCCGACCTCACCTAGTGGGATAAGGCTTTGTTGTTGTTGTTGTTCGCAGCATAACACAGTGCCATGAATTGTGCTACGATTAGTACATGACACCTTCTTGGATCGAATTACAAGTATAAGAATGATGAAATGATAAGTTGCACACATGCATGGTTGCCAAAGTGCTTTTGAGAAATTGATGGTAACGTAGCATAACACTAAAGCATTTGAGAAATCTTCTATCGTTTTTTTTGTCTATCGCACTGTTATTTTCCAGTTCAAGTCTAATATAAAATTTGAAATCTTCTAAAAAAAATATAAAATTTGAAATCGATAATTCTAATCATTCAGAATATTTGTTGGGTTTAATTTTCTGTGAACTCCGCTCCGCCTATATTTTATAGCCGGTCCCAAGTCCGGATAAAGGAGGAGGGTTGTGTTAGGCCCCGACAACCAGTGTAAAACCCTGTCGAATCTCATGAACATGAATCAACGAATGCGTCGTATGATCCATGTAGCCGACCCCACCTAGTGGGATAAGGCTTTGTTGTTGTTGTTGTTGTTGTACTGACCTCAAGCCAACATACAAAAACTTGACCTTGAACATACAGCTTTAGATGTCAATTCTTTTTAAGAGATGTTAAATAAAGTACATGAGGAAAATGATGAAGTAGGATTTCAAGACAGAATTTCAAATGGAGGAGTACATTAGGAAAACATAATAACAAATAATGTATTAGTACAACATAATACCATAATAACAGAATACTCGAGATGAGAAGCTTAAAATGGAACAACGAGATTCAATATTTTGAAGGCATCAATGTTAGTCATTAAACAAAATTTTAAAATATGCCTTCACAAAACATAGGACTTTAAACTAAAGAAACTGAAGGGTTATCTTTTTAGGCGAAAAAGGATGTCTACCAGGGTTTATAGACATCCTGATTTTTTAAAATGATATGAATAATTACATAAAAAATGAAGGGTTATCTACTAAGCTAATTAAGAATATATAATTTGATATCAGATATATAATTGAGAACAGTTTCAATGCAATTCAGGGGGATACAGCATAAATCTACAAATAATTCTAACTTGTGCACAGTAGATAAAGTTTTTTTAAGATGTCATTCTACGATTGGATGGATACACTACAAATTTTTCATTATCTTCTGCCCAAGTAACATTCCCACATACGTAAGTGAGTATTCGGTAGCAAGCTAGAACTTTTTTTAAGGCAGTCAACAACAACAACAAAGCCTTATCCCACTAGTTGGGGTCGGCTACATGGATCATACGACGTCGTTCCGCTCGTTGATCCATGTTCATGAGATTCGACAGGGTTTTACGCTGGCTGTCGGGGCCTAACACAACCCTCCTCCTTTATCTGGGCTTGGGACCGGCTATAAAACATAATAAAGCCTTTTTTTAAGGCAGTCAAGCTAGAATTTTATATGTAAATACACAAAAGAATTTCGTTTCAAAAAATTCCACAAAGGAATCACTTCCGGAACTGCATAACTTGTCATTATAGCAAAATGTTAACTTAATGGTTTAATCATGAATGAGATTGGTCATTCGTGCATGCTGTAATTTTGTTATTGGCCATCAATTTTACAACGAACGCACCCATCCGACAAGAAGTAGGAGCACAATACGTTGTCAATTCCATATTACAGAAAGCCCTATTTTGGAGAGCCAGATATATCTACGATTGCATTCAATTGATTTATGTAAAGCAACAGAACATGATGCTCGACTTACAGATGATGATGTTCTTCGATGAACTAAACTGTCGTTACTTCCCACCGCACGTGGCGTAGTTTCATCGTCGACTTCTGGAATAGAGTCCAGCGCCCCAGGCCTTGCGGCCTTCTTTCTCGGGCTGAGCTGCACAGTTTGCGTGAGGATTAACGGCGCCCCGGCAAAGCACCCCGCTACGTACACCTCGATCGACGGACAAGAGATCCCAAGTTTTGGCTGCACAAAGGCGGATGCGGAGATAGACGCCGCCGAGTAGCAATCCATGCTCCAACCCGTCTTCGGATCCTTTTCCGAGGACAAGGCGGAGGACGACAAGACCCCGTTGCTCCAGGGCGCCTCGACGCGCTCCAGGGAGCCGCACAGGATGAGGTTGCCCCGGTCGTCGCAGACCTCGAAGTCCACAGCGCCGGTGAGACGGACGCCGTCGGTGCTGACGTAGGTGACCTCGGCGGCGTCGCGATCGACGCGGTGGCGGCGGAGGGGGACGGCGGTGGGGTCGGAGGCCGGGACGCGGGCGCCGTTGATCTCGAGGGAGGCGCCCATCTCGCGCCGGAGATGGGAGAGGGTGAGGGTGGTGGGGACGGCGTCGGCGACGCAGGGGGCGACGCGGACGTAGAAGAGGCGGATCTCCATCCACGGAGAGGGGGAAAGAGGCGCAGGCGGGACAGGAAGGGCGGCGGAGGAGGCGCCGCCGTTGGGGAGGCGACGGGAGGGGTTGGAGGCGGTCCAACGGCGGATGGCCAGGTCTTCGCCGGCGGCCTGAGGCGAATCCATCTGGCGCCAGATTAAGGCTTCTCCATGCGAGGAGGGTTAGGGCTTCTTGGGGCGGAAGGAATCGAGGACGAAACGGGTTATGGATTTATTTTTTTGTCTTTGTTTTTTGTTTCGGGAAGGAAGGGAACGATGGAGAAAGGACGCAGCAGAGGAGGGCGGAGGAAGAAGAGGTCGAATAGCTAATAATAATAATAATAATAATAATAATAATAATAATAATAATAATAATAATAATAATAATAATAATAATAATAATAATAATAATAATAATAATAATAATAAAGTAATAATAATGAGTAAATAAATAAACAAAAATAACAGACGATAAATGAGTTGCACGAGAATTGTGCACTAATATATTATTATTAACTTTAACATGTAATTTATTTAATGTTAATCGTGGAAATGTTAGATATTCGGGTCTGGCGGCCTCCCGGGTAGGAGTGAAAGTATTCGGTCAGGTTAGATTTCGGATATAAAAATATTAATTACTCGTTATTTTTTTTATCAATTTTTAAAATTTAAGATAAAAATAATCTTTTAATGAGTCAATTCTTTCGAATAATTTTTTCCAGATCTTATTTTTATATAATTATATTTAAAAAATATATACAATACATTAAAATTAACATAAAATATTTAATTTTATATTAAATATAAAATATACAAAAAAAATATACAATTATAGTTCGATAATAGGATAGAAAAAATATAAAATTTCATACAAAAATATTATGTCTATAATAAAAGAATTGATAATATATGAATTAATTATATATAAATAAAAATTATAAGTAAAAACACGAGTTTCATGAATTTTCGGGATTTAATTTTAATGGGTGAATTTTAAATTTTTTTTTAAAAAATCACACTAATTCATATTTTTTATTTTTTTTCAATTCAATTTTTTCGTGGCACCCCTGCTCCGGGGTTGTATCCTTATTAACTTCAAAATCAAACACAAGAGATCTTGTTGATTAAATCAAACACATTATTTGAGGAAAAAAATTAAAAATCTACAAACAAATTGGTTCTTCATTTGTAATATCAATATGAATTGATTAGGTATGAAAAACGAAGAGTAATTTAATTAGAGAATAATAATTTTATTATCGGATAGTGTAACATATGATCAATACCGTGGATTGAACCGGGTTGAAAATTGTTCATTCTAATTTTTGAGTTATAGGTTAGAATATATATATATATATATATATATTATAATAAGAGAAATATACCAGTTAGACAAGAATAACGATTTTATTAGAGGAGCGAAGTTTAATTTAATTAGTAAATAAAAAGTTAGATAATAGCCGATAGATTAAAAAATTGACTAAAAAGCGTTTGTATAACCACCCAGGAATAGTGGTAGATGAAAAATGACGTACACTTAAATTATTAAGAGTAAGATTGTTAAAAAATTAAGATAAAAGTTTTACCTAAAATTGCAAGAGATTGTAAGATAAAAAATGCGAACGTCCGATAAAAAGATTAATATCCTACTTATTAATAGAATGGTATACTTTAATATATTGATATTCTTTTAATTTTAAAACCAAACTATATCACAATATAATAGTAGTTTTTTATAAGACAGAACATAATAATATTGAAAAAAAATATATATTAACTCGCGTCTAGATTAATTATCATTATTATATTTTTTAGTATTTAAATTATTATATTAATACAAGTTCAAATAAAATCGCAAGATCAAAACAACAACAACAAAGCCTTATCCCACTATGTGGGATCGGCTACATGGATCATACGCCGTCATTCCCTTTATTAGTAATCAAACCTTTCGGTATATTATTCACCAATAGATCTTGTTCTATTAGTTCGTCAAGTGTTCGCCTTGGCCTCCCTCTCCCTCTTTTAATCGGACTCTAGATTATTTGATCTACTCTTCTTACTGGCGCATCTAATGGTCTTCTCTGAATATGACCAAATCATCTCAAACGATTCTCTATTATTTTCTCACTAATAGGAGCCACTCCGACTCGTTCACGTATATAGTCATTACTAATCTTATATAATCTTGTATGACCACACACCCATCTCAACATCCTCATTTCGGCTACCCCACTTTACGTTCATGTTGTCCCTTCATAGCCCAACATTCACTACTATATAACACTGTCGGTCTTATAGCAGTACGATAAAATTTCCCTTTAATTTTATTGGGTACTTTTCTATCACAAAGAACTCAAGTGGCTTTCCTTCACTTACACCAATCAGCTTGAATTTTATGATTAATATTGTCATCATTCTCACCATCTTGTCTTACAATTGATCTTAAATATTTAAACTTTGTCACTTGAGAAATTATATCCTCCCCTAGCCTAACTTTCAAATTGTCTCTAAGTTGTTTATTTGTAAAATTACAATGCATATATTCTGTTTTATTCCTACTTAAACGAAAACTCTTTGACTGCAACGTATTTTCGTCATATTTCCAATTTTGTATTAATCTCTTCTTTTGAATCCGCTAAAAGTACTATATCATCCGCAAATAGCATGCACTTAGATACCTCCTCTGTGATACTCTCGATTATAGCATCGATAATTAAGTTAAATAGATATAAAATTGCAAGATCAAAAGACTAAAATTAATATCGTATTGAGGTATATGTATGATAAGTTCCTTAAAATAAGATTGATATAGTTTACGGGTATTAAGATTTGGAGCACGACCTATCGCAAATAATGTTTTTTTATTCAGTAGATAAATTGGAAAAGAAGTATTTGTTATTTTATCAAAATTTGAGAAAAAAATTAGCAATATTTTTTTAAATTTTATTTACCTTTCTAATTATGTTTTCTAATTTTAATTTGTAACTTGATGATACTCTAATTATTAATTTATTTGCAATAGTCGGTTATCCCCCCCTTGAGAGAATGACAACTCATTTACAGGACTGCTACTCTTTATTTATTTATTATTTTTATATGGTGCCCTGTGGGCTTCTAATCGGTGAATCAATTATTCGAGGATCAAATAGTTACAAATAGAAAAAAAAATTTGAAGAAACGGGTAATACCATTATTGAAATTTATCCCTCAAATTTAATATAGATAAAAATATTGACAATCTTGATTAAGAGATATAATATATATATATATATATATGCACAATAAAAGCTAATTTTGATTATAATAGGAAATAATAATTTGGCCAAATGTACTATTTTAAATAAATGGGATTACACAAAAGGAAATAAACTCTTAAAAAGGAAAAATACGAATTACAAATAAAAAAGACTCATCAGGGGTATTTAATTGGACTTTTTGTTCAGTCATTAATCAAATGCCCCGACTGGACAGAAATAAATTCCTTGATGAAAAAAAGTTTAAAAATGAATTCTTTCAAGTCCAAAAACAATTTAAAAATCAATTTTATTTTTTCGATTTTTTTGTGAAACTGAAAGAGAAGGCAAGAGATAAAGGTGAAGAAAAATGGAAGAGAAATAAATTATCAAATATAAAAAATATGACGATGGAAAAAGAAGTTGGAATGACAATTGGCAGAAAAAATTATATGTAGAATCAATAGTAACGCATTTGTACAAATAATAATTTCAATCAATTTGTACTGTCAAAGAAATTATTCAACGATATATTGATTAAGATATATAGTACAATAAAAAATATAATTTAATTATAATATAGGAACAAATAATTGAGCTAAATATGATGTACACGAAAGAAAATAAACTCTTGAAAAGGGAAAATACCAATTACAGAATAAAAAAGACCCATCAAGAGCTTTTTATTTTTCTGATGTCATTAATCAAATTATTTTCTCTTGTTCCCACTGGACAGAAATAGGTCCTTGATGAAAAAAAAGATAAAAGGAATGAATAATCCAAAAACAATTTAGAAATCGGTTTTATCTTTTTGAAAACAAAAAAAAAGGCGACAAGAGATAAAGATGGAATGAGAAAAAAGTGAAATGTGAAATATAAAAAATATGACGATGGAAAAAAAACTGGAACGCCAGTTGACAGAAGAAATTTATATATTTCTCTTAATAGTAACACATTCTTACAAATAATAATTTACATCGACTTGTACTGTTAAAAATCATCAATATTTTAATTCTTTCCTAGTTCTATTCATATTTTTTATCCTTACAATTATAACGAATAATATTTTTTTGAATGAACTTAGTATACCATCTTAGTAACATCCTACTTATTTAACTGAATAAATAGATTTCCTCCGAATCGAAACATTTTAAGAACGGATTAAAAACCTTATAGCATTTTGAGATATTGGCCCGGGTGGCGACAATCGAATCACGAAGTTGTGTCCTGGAATCGTCGAATGTTAGTAACGTCAAGTTTAATTTTTAAAGACACTATTTTAATTAAGATTTATCTATTTTACTCTCATCCGAATATTAAATTTATCGAGTGCTAATAATTTTATATACCGAGAGGTCTGGACAGAAAAAAAAAAAAACTCATAGCATTTTAGGATATTGGCCAGGGTGAGAGTGGCTTGATTAAGATCGGAGCACCTCTAATTTAATATAGTCATGTTTTAGAAGTTAAAATAATAAAATTAATTATATTACAAATAAATTTAGTATCATAATAAAATATAAAAGCCACAAGGTGGTGGAGAACGACAAAATTTGGCTCACAGTTGTGAGGTGGGGGGCGATTTGGGTGCGTGTCCACATCGCCATGTGACATGGTCGTGCCTTGTGACCACGCCCGGACTGCTGTGCTGGCAGCTGGAGATTGGGTTCGGATTTGGAATCTGCAACGTGGACAAGAGATAAATAAATGTTAGAAAGCTACTACTGCAAATATAATAATAATATTACTACTAAATATTATTAACATTCATTTGTATGTTTAATGGCAATAAATTTATTTATATCACCATCTTTTATCAAACTTTTTCCCCGAAAAAAGTTGGAAAATCTAATAGATCAATCATAAGCTTTATAACGTCTTTTTATTTCGGGGGACTGCATAGCCATAATCATCCAAAAAATATAAACTAAAAATAAAAAAGTACAAAAAAAGTAACAAAAATTGAATTCAAAATTGATAAACTTACAACGTATATATCCTCTTAAGACCAAGTAATTAAGATAAACTTAAGAGAACTTGAAAATACACATCAGGTACATGTTGCCGTCCGTTGCAAGCAAAGTTACAATCCATGCATGACAAAAAAAATAAAAAAAGAGACCAGCATGAATCTCTCTCTCTCTCTCTCTCTCTCTCTGCATATATATATTGTGAACAAATCGATGTTGAAAGATTAAATGAAGGAATGAATATTTTTAACACACAGCTGTTGACATCAAATCATGCTTAGAAACCGGGCAAAACTGAGAGGTCGGCAATTCCTTTTGGCAAGTCCGCAATTCTTTTAAGAAGTGCAAGCCTATTATTTTTTATTCGCTCCTCGTCCTGCACATCACACAGCAAAAGTTTCATCCAATCAATCCACAGAAGTGAAATTTTCTGTCTGCACCTCCAATACAGTCGTTATCACACTGTTTTTGACGAAAAAGAGAGAAAATAAAATGAAACAACACAATCATACAGTTCTTTGGGGAAAATATGACATAACAGCATCAAACAATGTGACTGATTCAAGGTCATTCTGGATAGATGGGGTTCAAGATAAGTCGAATCACCCGGCTGCGAAATTTTCAACCAATTCCAACTGGTTCAACACCACAACTTCTCCCGGGATAAGAGAAATAATCAATTGGTTCAGTAATTTCTCCTCGTTCTTTTCATTTATAGCTCTCTTTTCTTTTTTTTTGCAACATTCCATTTTTTTTCTTAGATTACTAAACATTATTTGGTGTAGTTAGCCAGACTGTTGTCATTTTAGGTGAAGATACTAAACTTGTTTTAACTAGTACTAAACAGGAAAAGCACATATTTACAGGCACGGCCATTTTCTAATGTTCACAGAACACAAATGATCATACAGAATTGTAAAATTAGTTAAAATACTTCTTGTCACCATTATACTATCATAAAAAGAGCAGATTGAAAGCTTACCACCATCACAAAAACATTCTCAAAGAAATCTTCAAGCGGCCGAAGCAGTAGCAAAGATGCTTCAAAAAACCCATTCATACTGGAACCTAAACATGTATAACAAAGAGGCACAATTCAGCATGTTCATACAACAGTTTCGTGGAAGACAATCAGGTACCATCGTAGTCAAGGACTTGAAAAACAGATGTACCTGGATGAACTTTAGCGGCTACATCTAAGTAGGCATTCCAGAGAGCTAGTTCTTCATTCTTTTCAAATACCGCCTCAGATACCTGTTGAACAGCCTTAAGTTATATGCATGTTCTTATGAACATACGCAGTTAGCAGATTATTACCGTGCCTTATCAAATGCAAGTTGGTCTGAAACTTCATAGATGCAAAGAGTATATGAATATGGATTACAAAATGGGTTAATGAGTTGCGGATTCCAATTGGTTTAATAAACCTAAAACATGTCTCAACAAATTATTCATTTCGGTCCCTATCCCACCTTGCTAGTTCCATCCATGACCTTCCACTCTTACTTTATTTGATTCCTAATTCTCTCTGTCTCTTTGTTGAGAAACATATTTTCTCTTATTAATTGATCAAACACTAGTGCCACCTATTTATAATCAAAGTAGGCAATACAAGAAGGAAGAATATTACTTCAGAAAATTAGGGATATTATCCCAAAATATCTGAGATACTATCCCAAGAAATTTGGGATAATAATCCTAATTAATATTACAAAGATATGAAAAAATATGAAGAGATATGCAAATCATATCTCAACTCCCCCTCGAGCTGGAGCGTAAATATCATTTAGGCTCAGCTTGGAACATATAATCATGAGCTTCTTCTTGGAAAGTGCTTTAGTAAAGATGTCAGCTAGTTGGGAGTGGATATCTTCTTAGTTGTAATAACATCACGAATGAAGTGACAATCCACTTCTATGTGTTTAGTCCTCTCATGAAACACAAGATTGTTTGCAATAAATATTGCAGCCTTGTTATCACAATACATAGGTAATGGAGAAGTAACAGATATTCCAAAATCACGTAAAAGAAAGATGACCCATAAGAGTTCACAGGTAGTATGAGCCATTGCCCTATATTCTGACTCAGCGCTAGAGCGTGAGACCACATCTTGTTTCTTGCTGCCCCATGTTACAAGATTTCCACCGACATAAGTACAATATCCAGTGGTTGATCTTCTATCTTCATGAGCCTCGACATAATCTGCATCAGAATAACCCCACACTTTTAAATGTCCATGATTTTTTAAGTAAAGACCTTTCCCTGGAGAGGCTTTTAGATATCATAAAATTTGACATACACCTGCCCAATTAACTTCACGTGGTTCTTGCATAAATTGGCTTAGGCGACCAATGGCATAAGAAATACCAGGACGAGTTACAGTGAGATACAGAAGTTTACCAACCATAGCTCTATATCTGATGACATCTTCTAGAATATGACTGCTCAAATCAGCTAGAGGTAGTTGTGGATCCATAGGAATGGTGGTTATTTTACAGCTCATCATACCAGCTTCCTTTAATAGGTCTAAGACATATTTCCTTTGAGAGTGAATGAATCCATCATCAAACTAATTTACTTCAATGCCTAAAAAGTATTTTATTAGACCAAGATCTTTGGTCACAAATTGAGATTGCAGAAACTTCTTTGCTGCCAAAAATATCGTCAGTGTCACTACCAGATATTAAAATGTCATCTACATAAACTATGAGGATGACTGAACCTTTAGAAGTATGTAAAGATAATGTTGAATGGTCTAAAGAGGATCGACTAAAGCCATATTCTTCAATAGCTCTGCTGAATTTTTCAAACCATGCTCTTGAACTTTGTTTGAGCCCATAAATTGCTTTCTTCAACTTGCAAACCTTTGAACACTCCCCCTGAGTAATATACCCAGGCGGCCCTTCCATGTAAATCTCTTCGGTCAGATCACCATACAAGAAAGCATTTTTAACGTCAAGTTGGTGAACTTGCCACCCATAGTTGACAGCAATAGAAAGTAAGATTCGAACAGAATTAAGGCGAGCAACCGGAGAGAAAGTTTCAAAATAATCTACTCCATAAGTTTGTGTGTAACCTTTGACTACTAAACGAGCCTTATAACAATCAACCGTCCCATCAGGGAGATACTTTAGGGTGAACACCCACCGACAACCAACTACTGTTGCATCAGTTGAGAGGTCTACAAGTTCCCAAGTCTCTCTAAATTGCAGAGCGGACATCTCCTCATTCATAGCAGTTTTCCAGCACAAATGGTGGAATGCCTCAGAATGGTTGCGGGGAATAAAATGACTATCAAGAGAAGTTGAAAAAACTTTGGCAGCAGGAGACAAGTGATCAAAAGTCATAAAATTAGATAGATGATATTTCACACAAGATCTAGTGCTCTTGCGATGTGCAATAGGAACATCTAGATCATGAGTTATTTGAGAAGGATCCCCTTCCGACAAGTCATGACTGTTTGGAGGATTACGTGATGGAATCCTGGAGAGTGGTTCATCATCAAGGTCAGATGGAGGTTGTGGAGGTTGATGAGTATGTCGGCGGCTATAAACTTTCAAGAGCGGTACAGGCGATGGAGGAGAAGACTGTGGTTGTTGTGGCGGTAGATCCTATGATAGGTCAGGTATTGAAATTATATGACTCTTATGGTTATCCGCAGGGTCCGAAAAGTAAGGTTTTTCTTCGAAAAAGGTAACATCAACACTAACATAGGACTTGTGAGAAGTATGATCATAGCACCTGTAACCTTTTTGAGTTCGCGAGTACTCTAAAAAGATGCACTTGATTGCTTTAGGAGCTAACTTATCAGTGTGAAAGAAGTGAACAAAACATTGACATCCGAAAACACGAGGAGGGACAAGAAACAAAGACTTTCCTGGGAAAAGGAGATGGAATGGAATTTGTCCATTGAGAACCGATGATGAAACTCGATTAATGAGATAACCTGCGGTGAGAACGACATCTGGCCAATAAGTGGAGGGTACTTTCATATGGAAGAGGAGGGTGCGAGTGTCACGGGGCGTTTTCCTGTGACACGAAGCGTGAAGCCTCGCGATACCAGTGCCGCTCAACTTATAGCCCTCGGCCGCTCAGTACCGAAACAATGGAACACATGCAACCGCCCCGCACTGCGTAATATTGCGGAGTACCAAGTTATCCGCCCTTAGGGCATTTATCTTGTAAGGCCGTCCTTGTGAATGACCAAGTAGGTGACGTTCCCGTAGGGTACGTCTTTTGCATCTTCAATATGTAATAAGACTCCTATACCTACGGTACACTAGGAGGAGTTCACTAGTACCTTCCGAGGCCCAATTGTATGTCATGTTTCATCATATTTAATACAAGTAAGCTTTTCTTTAATTCTAGTGTCATGGCCTTGAGCGTGGGGTGGCAACCCACATCGGTGTCCCTTCGTGGCGTCCCGTGGTCCCTTAGTCGCCCCTTCAGACTTTAAGTGCCCAAGCGCCTGCATTAGTGCCGCAACGCGCTAATGTCACGGTCCCATGACGAGTAGTCCAACACTCCAGTCATGTCCGTGATTGAATGCCTATAAGAGCGACTCTCGGCATAGTCGTCTCGATCATAAAACTTCCGCTGCCATTCAAACCAGGCTTGGCTAGGTGCCTTTTCGCCTAGTCACCGCACGTGGTCTAATGTCCGAGAATGACCCCGTGACAAGTGGTATTAAAGCAGTTCTTCCTGCTCGGATTACCCAGCGACGATGACTCGCTTGTGCCGTCGCAACGTGCCCTGGCGTAGGAAAAGTGCTTCCGCTCAAATACTCCCTCACGCCCAGGTGCACTGGTACCATGGTCTTTGATCGTGGACGCCAACGAGGAATGCATGGCAAGCTTCCTCACCGCACGCCCAGTCGTGCCCCGCAGCAAGTTCCTCATACACCCGTGTCGTGTCAAGGAACATCCGTCATGCATCATGATGGCGGATTGATTGCCCCGCCTAACCGGGACGGTTATGCGTCGCTCACTCGAGCAGATCAACCACCCCAGATATACAGTCAAGGGAATCTTGAAGTGCCGCGCTGCGTCAAGAGTGATCATATGCTCCGCATGATGGTCTTGCGTTACTCATACCATGAGATCGCTTATACAAACATGGTGTCACTCGGAGAACCCGTGTCACATTCAGGGACTGTCAGTCATGCATTATGATGACAACCTGGCGCTGCTCAGTATTACGTGACGTCGCATCGCATGCCCAGTCATGCAACGTGAAGTGCACAACTGCTTCACGGGAGAAGTTGGCTCAAAGGTTAAGCATCAAGCTTCATGGTCCCTTTCGACTAAGGAACATCATCCTTTCGGCTATGGAGTATCATTCACAAGCGTCTTGTTGTGCCGCCAACATCGTCTGCCGCGCCAAGACGACTTTCATAGATGGAGCAAAGCGTTGATTACTTGCAAACACTTGGAGACGAGCTGTCAGCCTTACCTGCCTCGTCAAGTGTCGTCCCGCAAGCGGCGCGATGTCGACCATTGAGAATTGAGACGAACTTGCTACATGCCAACACAAATCGATGCCTCAACTCAGCGACCAATTCGGCAAATGATCCGAGCATCGAGCACTTGGTGAACCTCGACATGTTGCTGTCAAGCGTTCCGCCGCCAACCGAAGGAAGGAGTGCCCTTTCCTTTCGATCAGCGCCTCGAGTAATCGAAGCGGCCTCCAAGGATCGCAATGCGAAGGTTTCGAAGGACACACTGGCGATGTCGTCCCTTCGAATGAAGATGAAGGTGAAGTTGAGAGCTCGTGCCATAAGCTCACCAACCGCAATCCGCTTATTCAAGCGGAGCGTCTTCACGAGCATCCCCATGGATCGGTGAAGGCCCGGAATGGCTACTCTTTCGCGAGGGTCAAGCTGCCCGGTGGACAAGTATGTCAAAAGTGCATGATCTAGGATGACAAGCACAATGGCCCTACTTTGTCCAAGTCGCGGACGGACGAGCATCTAAGGTGCATCCTCTTCGTGAACGAGCACAACGATCTCGCCCGGTCCATACCCCAAAGGTGTTGTCTAAACTTCAAAGGAGGTCCCGGGATCGGAAGAAGGCATATCCTAAGAACCCTACAAAATGTGGCAAACTCAGGATGGCATTGCCATCGCGACGATGTGGAATGAGGCAAACGTGAATCCCATCAAGACGTGGGACAGAAGAAGTGTCAGCTCATCAATTATACAAGCCCTGACAAGCCGGGACTGAAGGTCAAGATCCAATTGTTCAGTATCGGCCAGGTGGGCATGCTGAAGGAGGAAGTGAAAGGAATCACCAAGTTCTGCCTACAGTGTTCCCAGGAGGATGAAGACCCAATGTTGGTGCTCTTCAAGCAGAGGGGTTAGAAGCTTTGGACTAGGAAGGAGTTGAAACGATAGGTTCGCCCAACCTCCGCCCACTAGTCGTCGCTGCCAAGTCAATTGTGACAAGTGCCATACCACCAAAGCCCTTAGGCAAGGGCAATGGTAGGGGAGAGAAGCTCAAGTCGCAAGGAGGAAGCTACTTATGCCAAAGACAAGGATGGCCCATCGAGGCAGGAGAATCGAATTGAACCACAAGCACATGTGGGGAGACTCTCATCGTCGCTCATTATAGCGACCGGGAGTGGACAAGGTGCGGAATGTTATACCAAAGAACCTTGCTCCACCTTAAACAGTCGAGATATCTCATGTCCACCAAGGGTAAGGGGGAGCTGCTCTTAACGCTCGATGGACGAATGACTCAACGTTGCAGCCATCTGCAACTTGGGGACAGTGAGTGGAACCACAAGGGAACGTGGGGAGACTCTCGTCGCCCACTATGGCGACTCGGAATGAACAAGGCATGGATTGCTATATCAAAGAACCTTGTCCCGCCTCAAGACTGTCGAAACATCAAGGTGATCACCAAGGAGGAGGTGGTCCTGTGCTTTTCGTTCGGCAGAGGTATGGAAGACTCTACGTTGCAATCATTTGCAACATAGAGACGTTGAGTCAAGCCCACAAAGAGACCTAAAGCGTCCCGAAGCATCCGTGGGAAGACTCTTGTCGCTCACCATAGCAACCTGAAGCACCCGAAGCAGACAAGTTGCAAGCGTCGACATCGAAGAGCTTGTGCTGCTTCAAACCGTCGAAATTCAAGAACGATCATCGAGGGTTAGATGGTCCCGGATTTCGCACTCGACGGAAGGGAGACCTTGTGTTGCGGCCACCCGCAACATGAAGGCATCGAGTCACGTCATGCAGGTCGAATGACAAGACTCTTCACCGTATTCTGCACGACCCTGGAGCAACTCTTTTCCGAGCTATTCCTGAAGGCATACAAGAGTTGTTTCACCCCAAAGAAGCCAAATCACACAAGTTGACGCTGCGCAAGTCGAAGAGAAGTGAAGCCAACAGAAACTTGATGGACGGATAGTTGCTTGATGAAGTCATACCGCACATGGCGGACTCCACTGGCGCTGCACAAGTGATGACCCCGGATTGGACGAAGGATCAACAAGCGAAGCAGGCCTGAGGGAGGAGTCCTCAGCGAGACCCCAATGAGCGGGCATTCCTGGCGTTGCGTGATGCTGGTAAAGTAGAAGTCAAGGCAAATAAGGCAGAATTGAAAGAGACAAGGAAGTCAAGACTGAAGACGAAGGCCCCAAGGAAGCCCGGACAATGGCGTCGGGGGCGTCGCCGACTTTGGTGGGGGAGAATGTCACGGGGCGTTTTCCCGTGACACGTAGCGTGAAGCCTCGCGACACCAGTGCCACTCAACTTATAGCCCTCAGCCACTCAGCGCCGAAACAATGGAACACATGCAACCGCCCCGCACTGCGTAATATTGCGGAGTACCAAGTTATCCGTCCTTGGGGCATTTATCTTGTAAGGCCGTCCTTATGAATGGCCAAGTAGGTGACGTTCCCATAGGGTACGTCTTTTGCATCTTTAATATGTAATAAGACTCCTATACCTACGGTACACTGGGAGGAGTTCACTAGTGCCTTCCGAGACCCAATTGTATGATATGTTTCATCATATTTAATACAAGTAAGCTTTTCTTTAATTCTAGTGTCATGGCCTTGAGCGTGGGGTGGCAACCCACATCGGTGTCCCTTCGTGGCGTCCCGTGGTCCCTTAGTCGCCCCTTCGGACTTTAAGCGCCCAAGCGCCTGCATTAGTGCCGCAACGCGCTAATGCCATGGTCCCATGACGAGTAGTCCAACACTCTAGTCATGTCCGTGATTGAATGCCTATAAGAGCGACTCTCGGCATAGTCGTCTCGATCATAAAACTTCCGCTGCCATTCAAAACAGGCTTGGCTAAGTGCCTTTTCGCCTACTCGCCGCACGTGGTCTAGTGTCCGAGAATGACCCCGTAACAAGAGCAACATCCAGCAAGTGACGAAGTTTTCGTTCGGCAATGCCATTTTGCTGAGATGTCTTTACACAAGAAGTTTGATGAATGACACCAACAGATTTAAAAAATGATGAAAGATCATAATTTGCAAACTCAAGTCCATTGTCGCTGCGAAAGATTTTAATAGAGGTAGAGAACTGTGTTTTTATTTTTGTAAAAAATTCTCGAATAATTCGAGGAGTTTCTGTCTTATTTTGCAACATATAAAATCAAGTGACTCTAGAAAAATAATCTATTAAAACCAAGAAATATTTGAAATTCCTATTGTTGAAAACTCGACAAGGACCCCACAAATCAGCATGCACTAGTGAAAATCGACTTTTATCTCGTTTGTCAAGACGAGGTGGAAAAATAGTACGATGATGCTTTCCTATTTGACAAGCCTCGCACTCAAGAACCTCAGTACTTGAAATGTTAGGAAATTGTCGACGAAGAACAGTCAAACTAGGATGACCTAGGCGGCGATGGAGTTGTAGGGAAATGTTGGTAGTGTAGGCTGTGGAATTTTTGGTAGATGGCTGGAGATAATAGAGTCCATCACGTTCAAATTCTCCACCAATCTGCCTCATCGTTTGAAGATCCTGTAGAACGAAAAAAGAGTCAAAAAAGTGCTCGACAATTTAAGGACTTTGTTAGCTGGCTAATCGAAAGAAGGCTTAGAGCAAACTTTGAAGCATACATAACATTATCAAGGGAGATGTCACAATTAACAAAAACTGTGCCAAGGCCAGTGACCGGAGAGAGAGAACCATCAGCAACTTTGACATTAAGAGGATTCGATAGAGATTTGAAGGATGAGAAGAAAGAGGCATCACCTGTTATGTGTGAGGAGCACCCAAATCAGCAATCCAGTCAGACTGAGAACTAGTAGAGAGAGCAAGAGTACCTGAATGATGCATTACAGTAACACCAGTTGACGGAAATGCAGATTCAGTGATAGACAGAGAACGAAAGCGATGATATTCTTCTTTTGATATTAGAATATTCGACTCATTAGTATTGGCAGCATGAACCTTTGGATGATCAGTAGGATATCCAAACTTTTCCCAGGAACGGTCGGAGGGATGATTGGATCGATGACAGTGGTCACAAAAGAATTTACCACGTCCTCCAAAGTCGTTCCTTGCGTCCACGGCCTTTGGGAAAAATTCTCTTCCTCTTCCACGTGTAGCAAGTGCAGATGCATCTGTACGAGAGAAATCATCAATACGGGAGAGTCGAGCATAGATTTCTTCAGGGGTTGGAATAGTTTCTTGTGTCATCAACTGATCCTTGACCGATTTATATTCAGGACCAAGACCGGAGAGGAACTGTACGGATCTAATTTGATCACATTGTTCAGCCAACACTTTGATGTCTGCAGAGAGAGGCTGATAGATATCTTACTTATTCTAGATGTTAGTTAATGTCCCAAAATAATTTGCTAACGGCTGATCATTTTTCTTGCATGATTGGATTTCTTCAAGAACCTTGTAAAGGCGAGATATATTGCTTTTATGAGAGTGAAGGTTTTGAAGTACCTCCCACGTAGTCTTGGCTGACCTATAAACCATGACCTGTTTGGCAACAGATTCGGTCATGCTATTGAGCATGGCAGAGACGATCCAATCATTGTCAACATCCCAGTCTTCTGTACGTTCTTCAGATTTGGTGAGGATATGCTTCTTCCTGTGGGACCCTATGTAGCGCTCAAATGCCGTGGACCAGAGGAGATAATTGGTACCATCAAATTTGATATTGATACCGAGTGAAGTGCTGAGGGTGGATTTAACACTAGAGTTGCTAGATGAAGCTTTCTGATCGACCATGGTTGAGCACGACGGTTCCACGGAGAAAAAGATTAAGCGCCGATCTTGAGAACTATGGATCTAGGTCGGAATAGACCTGTCATCCATCTAGATTGAGGGGGAGAGAAGAGGACTGAGGAGGAAAGGGAGAGGAATAACGATCAGATCCTTATTGCTCTGAGACCATGTTGAGAAACATATTTTCTCTTATTAATTGACCAAACACTAATGCCACCTATTTATAATCAAGGTAGGCAATACAAGAAGGGAGAATATTACTCTAGAAAATCAAGGATATTATCCCAAAATATCTGAGATACTATACCAAAAAATCTGGGATACTAATCCTAACTAATATTACATAGATATGCGAAGATATGGAAAGATATGAAAAGATATGAAGAGATATACAAATCATATTTCAACACTCTTATTTTGTCTCTCACCATTTTTCATCCGTTAAGAACTTTTCAACATGCTTTCTCAACCAGAGATATGAGAAAAATGGAATTCTGTATGAATCCAATTATAATCATTGTCTGTATACATTATTTTTTTAATCTTGTGATAAATGGACTCCTTTTGGAGATGCACTTGTGTACAATATTCTGTGCAATCGAATACCTCATTTCAATATAAAACATACAACTTGCAAATGATCTGACACTTGTGTCTGCATCCAAGACTTATATATTTACTCAAGTTCCACTATGATAGATATGGGGCACACAAAACATAAAGTTCATCAGGAATATGAAACTATGCTCTAGATGACTACCTTCTTGCTAGTCGTCCTTTCTCGTTTCAAAAAAAAAATGAAACTATGCAAAGCTTAAGCCTCCATAACTCGTGTAAGTGTATGAGAATGCAACCTTTTTTTACTATAATCTCTCATGAGACTATGAATTTTAATGTATTGATGACATCCTAGGCCATTCTGGTCGCCTCAGAATGTACAAGATTAATGTCATGCATCTTTAAACTTATCTGAAAAAAAGGAAGAAGGAAAATAAAATTTTCCTCAGTTGGATTTGAGGATGTACATATAGCAAATGAGGCAGTACCAACAACAACAACAAAGCCTTATCCCACTAGGTGAGGTCGGCTACATGGATTATACGACGCCATTCCGCTCTATTAGTAACCAAACCTTTCGGTATATTATTCACCAATAGATCTTGCTCTATTAGTTCGCCAAGTGTCCGCCTTGGCCTCCCTCTCCAACAAATGAGGCAGTACCATCCAAATTAATCTTTAGAACTGAACCTGCTGTCTGTACAAGCTTTTAATCCGACATGTATTGAGGCAATCTGATTTTCTCCGCATGAGTGATATTAGTGAGTAGACTAAACGTTCCCCGTCCATGAATGAGCAGAAAAACCAAGACTCAAGGAAAAAGATTTGTGTTGTATAATGAGGATTATCATATGACAAGGATATCTACTAAGTATGAACTTTGACAATCTTGTGTCATCCCCCTCTTTAACTTCCTTGCCACTTAATGTTTGCCTATTAGATAAATGAATATGAAACAATATACAGACACTAGTTTTTATATGTGGAATCCATCGAGGAACTATTTTTTAAAGGAAGATGTAAAAACTATAAGAAGGCAGTTCAACTCTCGTCTAGTTACCTCCAGGTCAACATCAATAATCTTCCCACGGATTATTCTACTTGGTCGAGAATATGCCTCAACTACTTTTTGGAAAACATCACTTTTTGACAACACATCCATCTGTAATTAACACAAATAAAGATCAGTTATTCAACATTTATTCTATATATAATCTTTCATATTAAAGAAAAGATATTTATTGGCAGAGAGGGGGATAGTGAATGGTGATCAGATGAAACTTACTTCAACCGCCGATTCTGCAGCTAGAAAAGGACAATTGGCACGCTCTAAAAGAACAGAGCGAACTATCTCACATTTTATACCCTTATCCACCTAAAGTTAAAGCAAATAACAATTAAAACAAACCAAATATTTTTTCAGAGCAACCAAATATGCAAATGGAATCAAGCAATCTCGAACCATTTTCAACTACTAGAACATCTTTTCCAGACAAATTTTATCAAGGTGTTAAACAGATGATAATGATCTCCAACAAAGGAAAAAACACAAGACACCCTACGCATTTAAAAATCTTTTACCGAATCACTTGTACCGTACTATCAAAATAGTTGATCCACACATTACCCAATGGTATGCCAAGCTACATGTATGTTTCAGGATCTACATCATTCAATATTTGGCCTCCTTCTAATTTTTATCTTTTTCTCAAAAGTGGTATGATATTGTGGCACATCTGGCCGGTAGCTAAAGCTTCCATGGCTTACATCTAAAACCTCCAAAAGAACTGTTGATTTGAATGAAGCTTTGGGTGAGCAGTTGAAGCTAATGTTAGTGTGAGATATGAACCTCTTAATGAGGGGTTTGAGCTATGAAATAACCTCAAGAACTATTCCCAAATTCCAATTTTGAAGTGACTAAGTTTTCTGATTGAATCGGAGACCTGATTAGCTTTAATTTATTTCTTGACAGCTTCAGAACTTCATCACAGTATTACGTTATCTAATAGATTGTTGTCTTTATCATCACCTCATAAAATAGAAACGTAGATGTGGTCCTTCCAATTATTCAAGCGTTCATGTTGTTTACTCAACCTCCAAACGTTTTTGGAACATATTTCATTTCTCTAGAATACTCTCCTCACTGAAAAGAGAATTGTCATTGTTCAGTATTTTAAGATAAATTACTTTTGGATGGTACTTTTGTTTCATCCCATCCTTTTTTCTGTTATTGTTTACATGTTCATTGTCATCATTCATGACCAAGGTTGTCAAGATCAGGATCTTATATAAGATCGGAGGAGGTCATAAGGATCGAGGATTATAAGTTCCTACCTATTAATAAAATAGTATATTTTCAAAATAATACATATATTTTTGACAAATTTTTCGTATTGAAATATTAGATTATTCCTCACTAAGACATTTTTTATGGATTCATGAGTCAAATTATATCAAAACATATTAAAAATGAACAAAAATATATTTAACTTCATATAAATTAATTCTTATTATCATAAATATATTTTTAATTAATATTTAAATAATTATATTAATCATATGAGATCGTATAGGATCAAATAAGATCGTAAGATCGTGTGATCAAAATTAAGATCGTATTAAGATCTTACACATAAGATCGAGATCCGAAGGGGTAAGATCTAGATCGAGATCTTGACAACCTTGTTCATGACTATTGTTATAAAATAGCAGAAAACAATCAAATCCCAAGCACTATTCTATCAGGAAGACTTTCCCAAAAGTATAAGAGAGAAATCTTAAAATACTTTAGTCACAAAGAGCAATGTATGCTACACCGAAACTAATCATTGTTTGAGGAACAGCAAAATAACTTGTAGAGGGAGGATACTCCTGAAGCACTTCATATTAACTCTATACATGATGCTGACAAGTTGATTTACCGCCTCAAATGAAGAAACTTAAGTTCAAAGGTCTATTTCATAAAGTTTTGTCAGCATGTATTACTTGAAGTTAGTTTATAAAGTGATGATGGCAATTTCTAGTAGTCAGGCAATGCACACTTGCTGTATATCAGGTTCAGGAAAAGTAAAACTGAGTTAGGGATTATGAAATAACGCAACACTAAATGTGTTCAATAAACAAAATGACTAATGAGACACAAAAGTATAAATATATTTATATTTATATATATAAATAGATATACTACGTACCAAAAGTTGTTCCAATCTCCTTGAAACAAATTGTAGCACCTGATGGAACAAAGAAAAAAGGAACAACTAAAACCGTAGAACTTAACACAATTATTCATGCAATTTAGGACATTGTTACAACAAGTTCTTACATCATCAATGACACTTGCATCTGTGTCAATGGGTTGGACAGCTGCCGCTAAACCCAAGGCTTGTTTTAAGTCCAAGTTTTTTTTGTTTTCAACCAGTATTTGGACCTAAAAAGATTAATGGACGAACAAATGGAGTACCTTAGAAACAATCCATGAGAAATATTTATCTTGATACTACTTACCAAACCATAAGCAGTTCTTCTCAAACCAAATGGGTCATTCGTGGAACTTGGCTGGCATCCAGCACTAAATAAGCCAACAAGACTGTCCAGCCTATTTGACATAACATATGGAAGGAGTCCAGTCAAAATAGATTACACACGAGCCGTTAGACTAAAAAGCCCCACCAGAATAGTTAAGACTTATTGCATGAAAATAGGAAACAGATCATAATTTTATATTTCTTTATTACTGATGGAAGTCGCATTTCATGCATTGCATTTATACAACCAAGGACAAAGCATCTATACTTTATTCAAATGCTTATCAAATCTAATTTGAATCTATCATCAATCATTCCCTTTAATTCTCACTAGCATGTAGAAAGGATGGTCTTCTTTACTCTTTAAAGAATGAAGCACATTAGGATGTAAAAGAACAGAAGAAAGAATCTTACACAGCTAAGATGGTGCCTATGTATGGTGTGCTAGTAGATAACTTATTTCATGTATTGGAACTTTTTTTAGGGCACATATATTGGAACTTTTTTTTTCTGAAACTTATTGACCCATTGGACCATTTGATGATCATATTCTAGTTAGAAACTTTCTTTTGTGGAGGGTGCTCGTTTAGTATCATTGTCATGATTCAGTGTTTATTAACATTGGTAATAAAAAAATAGATGAACCCATTGAAAAATAAAACAAAAAGTAGATGAAAGTCATAAAATTTTGCATAACATTTGTTCTTGCTATTTGTTTTGTGCAAGTATATGAGTAGCTTAATTCTAATATTAGGAATTAGATACAAGCCATGAAAAGATTCAGATTGCATTTACATTAGTAGCATAATGTCAGTCTACTCAGACCTACTTTATTCACACTTCTAGGTTCCACACAAGGATATAATGTCAGTACCAGCATCACTACACCATATAGAATAAATGGAAATCAAATGATGTTTAATACAAAAGTGATGATGAGAAAAGAAATTGAAATGCTGAAGGAGAAATGCACCAGAATAAAGCAATGATTTATACCTGTAGATGCAACATATGTAATGTGACAAATATATTTCAATTTATGTTGAACTCTAAGATCAGTATGATCCACGTAGCCGACCCCACCTAGTGGGATAAGGCTTTGTTGTTGTTGTTGTTGTTGAACTCTAAGATCAGTAAAGATTCTAGAAAGAGTGAATTTCTTACTTTCATTTGCAAATTTTGTCTTTAAGTCGCCATTAAAAAAAGGTTCATTTATTATAGGACGCCCATGGACAAACCAAGCCCATGTATTAGAACAAGGGAAGCCTAGAACCCGTTGCCAGTTGTTTTTGGCAAAATGGTCTTGTTCTAACGTTGCATCCATTGACTTAAAAAATTCCACTATTGTTGCTCTTACCACTGAAAAGACATCTCTTTCCGAGGGAAAAGGGATTAAGCGAATAACATTACACAGCAGATGTCCTTGATCCTTAATTTCCTTTTAATTTTGTTCTAAGTTTGAAAGCAGATTTTATGTTTAATCTATTTCTTTTTGGTGACATTGGACATAAAAATTCACAAACAAAATTATCAGCATAACGTGCATGATACCATTTTGTGCTTACAGGTGCGTCAACAGTAATAAGGTACCATGAAATTTCTGCTTTAGTCAACACAAATCTTCTCAAATTAACAAGGCAGGCAACCATTTACCTATCTGCGACTGCTAATGCTATTCCAACATCAGATTTTGGAAGTATATCTCCAGAAAATCTTGGAAGTGTGATCTCGAAAAGGGCTTCTGCTATCTTCAGAAATGTAAGACAACTTAGTCAAAGGTGATGAATGTATAACCCCTATTTGAGTATTTATTGTTAAATATTGTAAAGTTATAACTAAAAGCCAAAGAAATTTACAGTTTATACTTAGCAAACTAATATAGGATACCTAAACACAATAGGCTAAACAAATTATTATTCTTATATTACTTGAAACCCACGACCATGAAGATGCAGTTTTCATGCGGTGCACCAACAGGTTCGTTTCCTTATAATAGGGAAACCCAGATTGGATCTTCAAAATATATGGACAAATACTTCATCAAGTAGGCAAGCAAATACCTGCTGAGAATAACCATCCTTTAGCGCATAATGGCGTGCCATAATCCCTGCTAACGAAGTGAATTCTGTAACTATAGATGTAGCAAGATCGGACATGGCCAAAGATGCAGCATTGTCAATGACTGGAAGCAAACTTTTGTCAATGCCAAGGGTGAGGGTTACATCTCCAACAGTCTTCTGGATTCGTAACATCTTGTCTAACATCGTTCCAAGCTTTTCCTGGTTAGTTATATAGTCAGGAAAGCCAACATAAAGATGTCACAAAATTCATCAGTGCCATTCAGTCATAAAGCTTACATGGAAAAGAATTCCATCGAGTTGGGCACGGAAGTCGGATAATTTCTTTTGTCTATCCAATTTGTAAAAGAACTTTGCATCTTCATAACGAGCTCTTTGAACCACAATATATATAGTTCACAGTCAACTTACAGAAATAATAGATGAAATATGATTGAGAAATTCAACTACAAAGCAGAAAGTCAAACAAGTATCGAGTGTGAGAAGATAATATGGAATAAAATGTTTGTGGTAAAAACATTTGAATTTTCTGTAGCAAAAGCAGTTCTTTTTTTGTAGTAACCATATGAAAAAAAACAGATTCTGACCTTAACACAGCTTCATTTCCTTTCCGAACTACCTCTTGATTAATAACTCCGTTAGCAACCTTCAAAAGGCACCAGAAAAGAACTCAAATTATCTAAATTGGATATATATACAATCATATTCCATCTTACATATACATAACTCAGGCGGCAGGGAAATAAATGATGAAGTTTGAGTAATCATACTGCAACGAAATAAGGTAATAGGTTTCCAGTTTGCTTGTCATTTAAAGGAAAATACTTCTGGTGTTTCTGCATAACCTGCATGAAAAATGAAAAAAAAAAATCCATGAGATGATTCAAACACAATATATGCATTATTAAGTATTTCTTTAGTTTATGGGCGAACAGAGAAGAAACAACTCAAGAAGATGCATTCACATACGTTGATTATAATTTATATGTTTTATGCGCATTTCTCTCAAAAAATAAGTGCTATGCACATTGAGATGTGTGCTCATATATGGACAGGTCTAAACTAGGGATCCACACATAGATGTTTATGAACTCACCATAACTAATATATCCTTTGGCAGCTCCAAGAAAGTTTCATCAAATCTACCAAGTATTGGAACAGGTGCCTCAACAAGATTGACAACCTAATGAAAATAATTCTGTGAGGACAAGACATCCATATATTTGTGAAAACATAAGAATTCCTGATGAGGAAAAAATATGTGAGATTAAAATATGCTACTGATGAGGAAAAAAATCCATATTAGTGCGAAATTACAGAAATTCTATTTGGAAGAACATATCAGCAAGAAATTATGCTACAATTTTGATATATCACATACTCCCATATCGAAACTTGTGTAAATTCACTTTAAATAACATATAATCTAAAACACGCTCTTCATTGCTTTACATGTTTGCTAAAGGAACAATTGCAGCCTTAGGGAAAAGCACCTTGAGATGTAAAAAACACACTCTAAGATTTTTTGACATACACAGAACCCGTTTTAGAAAAAATTAAACATATTATTGCCATTTCAGAAGACTAACAAAACAACAACTTTTACCTCATCCAGTAAATTGTCCTGCACTATTGCATGAGCCCCAATGCTTGCAGCCAATAAATCAATGTTATGGAGAATCTTTTCTTTCCTCTCCTGCATTTTAAACTTGGAAGATATAATATAAATCTTGAGGTAAAAATTATACAAGAAATGACCAATTTTTATCAACTCCTCTCCTTGGACAGTAGACATGTTTGATTTCAGAGATTTTATATATGGAACTTCCAGTGAGAAAAACGAAATTAACACAACAAATTTCCCAATTTTGTTAGAGTTCCAAAAAAAATACTATAAAAAATCATCATATACCAAACAAGATGTTTACAGAACAATTATCTGGCAGATCATTTTGATATGATGTGCAAAAAGTTGTAAAAGATTATTAAGCTAACATATCACTTGGACCCCAAGCTTCCTAATGAATCAATCAAAATTCTATGTCATGTTAAAATATCATGAACATTAAGGAAGATTACCTTGATATCAATCAATATACCAGTTTGCAATACTGTCTGAATGTAAGATTCTGCAGTTTGAACCTAAACACAACATCATTCGACTTAGTTTAGTGCCTATACAAATAGATAGATGAATGAAGGATAGATCACTTAATGTATTTACATCTGAACAAAGATAAATAGAGCATAAACCAAAACTCATTTCTGAAGGAGACCATTTTGACCTGAAGTAAATTGGATTATCTGAACTACTAAAGTAAATTTCTCATAAAATATGAAGCTGCTGCGAGATTGCAAATTTTCAAGTCTATATAAGGCACAAATAAGCAAACAAATAATGTCTTCCAATTTATGGAATAGTGCACACTATGGAGTTTCTATTTGGAACAAAATCACACAGTTTTTTTTAGAGGAAACAAAATCACAAAGTTTTATTGAGTTTTATGTGAAATTAAACAATCATGAAAACAATAAGATAACTCAAGGAAAGGAATCCTAACCTCAAATATGGCATAAGGTGAATTGCGTAGGCCACAAGATTGCCTCCCACTAGCAGTAGTGGAAATGATAGATAATTAGCATTACAAAGAAAACACAATTGTTACAAGGATAAATAATCAGTATAACCCATAGAAAATTTAAATATAAAAGAGTTTTTGAAATTAAGGTGTATTTTGTAGATAGTGGGCCATGCATCACATGTGACAGTTATATGACTAAATTTGCTGTTTATTCAGGCACTATGCAAGAAGGCATAAAAAAAGTAAGGTTTCCTTGTGGACTTGTCACCTCACCAATTTACACAAGATAAAAGTACTACTTACCACTTGAGATGGAGCTAGAGTTTTCTAAGATATGGCAGGTAACAAGGAGAAGGCCGACTTCTTGGAAGGCTAAGAAAAAAAAACTTGACAAACTCGAAAATTTGGGTCCTAATGAACTCCTACTAGCAACAAATTCTAGAAGTCGCCATTTGACATTGAATCATCTTCTTGGCATTATTCTTATTGTTTTCAGTTTGACTTCTTAACTTTCTTAAAACCTGATGCCATTCTGCAAAAATAACTGAGGATCTTGCAGGTTTGATGATTACTTTCAGAAAGAAAACATGCCCTTTTTAGGTTTAGAATTAGATGACCATGAGAAAACTTCCTTTTATTGGGGTTTTGTTATATTGATCTTGAAAATCAAATCATTCTTTTTTAAATTATTCATTGATGGATCACTAATTCTTAAACTAGTATAGGAGATAATGGGGCCAAATTAGCCAATATGCACTTTGTTACTGGAGAAAGAGTCATAAGCAAATATCATATAAACGACAGGCTATAGAATACCTTGAAATTCCTGCAAAAGAAAATGGCAAGACTGTGTCCCCATGAAGCGCAAGAATCCAGCGAATTGGCCTACTAAACATGGCCTACAAGTAAGAGGATGTTGAGACCCACAATCGCACGTTACTTTAACGAAGGTAAAAAGCATCAAGAGCAGGAGTATTTTGCTTAGCATGAATATGCGTTATAAAAATCATTCAATAATACAGAACTCGAAAGAAGAAGGCAAAAGAAAATTTTGACGACATGCAGAAGCATCTAAGGTTTGCTACATATTCACCATCCATCTTCTTGTCTTTTTGTCTGCATATGCAGGCCAAAGCACAAGAGTACATAATCTCTATGATTACATTAAGAATGAGTTGGTGACTAGTTAAGAAGACAAAGCTAGCATTTAAGTGCAAAGGAGAGACCTGGGAATTCCAGCGCATCGATTTTGGGAATGAAATTTTTGCTATTACACTGGGTAGATCTTCTGTTAACACCTGCAAAGCAAAACACACATGGAGAAGCACTACAATAACAAAACGCTTCTCAGAACTAACAAATCACATCGCCTTTGCTCAAAACATGGACTTGGTTAGGAGTATAAAAAATATCAGTTGTTCTATAAAAACGCATATTAGGCACATGCATACAGATGGGAACAGTAGTCAGTTAACATTTTCTTTCTTTTGAAGAGTTAGTTAACATTTATTTCAACAACTGAATAGTGACTTAGTGGGTTATTACATTAATAGATTTTGGAATAAGCAGAGGCACCATGTAATATTTTCTACGTAGCGCCTACTAGCACCCACCACCACTCCCCTCACACCCACAACCACTCCCCCGACACCCACAACCACAAAGAAGATTCACCACATCTCATTCAACTTCAAGTGTTCAAAAGGATTACCTCAAACGCAGATCTTGACCTTTCCTTTACCAAAGCATAGACATATTCTGTCTTACCTGGCCGAGACAAAAAGTTGCCAAATAGTAGTCAGTATTGGATAACGGGTCAGTTCAACATCCAAATATATGAAAAACTCAAAGAGTTTTAGATATTAAACAAGACTAGATTCATGAATCACATATGGCAGGATAACAGATACAAATGTCACAAATCCAGGGCTTCACCATCATAGATAAACTACTGATGTAGCAAGTGTGCAGGACACTAAAACACTAAAGAAGATGGTCATTACAGACACTAAAAATGCTGGCTGAACTTTCTAAACTCCCAGATTAGTTGGTCGAAGGCTTATTTGATCATTTTAGTTGTCCTTTATCCATTCTATATTTAGTTTATATTAGATTGGTTAGAGTGGAGGTTTGCTAGCCTTTTTTTTTTTTTGAGGGACTGCTAGCCTGTTAGTTCATCTTCTGTAGTAGCTGTGTTGGATTATTTATAAGTTAATCTCTCACGAATAAGAAGAGTAGCCATCATTATTGCCAAACTGTGAGTTATCTACTATGTTTTCTTGTTCTCTGGTGGAGCTGTGTCATGGGCTAAGTTTTTCCTCACCAAAACCCCCCACACAGCATTTAACTTCTCCATGCTTGAAGAGGCTAAGCCAGTCTAGAAAATCTCACAAATTTTTAAGGGATGAATGCCTTAATCAAATTTTGCACAGCAAAGCATAACAAGGCAGAACAGAGATAGTATACGGAAAAGAAGTTGTACATCACTCATTCTGGCATTCTGACAAATACATGGCTATGGAAACATCTCAGGGATGGGGCAGTTACAACTGACAACCTTCCTACCACCCATCCCTTTGAAATTCAAATGTCTAATCCAGAAACTAAGTCCTGGCTGCCCCTTTGATAACCTGCCTACATATTTGGCATCCGCTTGTCTCCAACTGTCAACCGCCTGGTGCCTCCGCTCAGTTACAACCGCCACAAAAACACCCGTACAAAGGCCCATTTGGCGTTGCTGACGCAGAGGCATCATGGACCATGCCTTTGCCCCTGCCACATATCCTGCTTACCACGTCACCACCTCAACCGCTGTCATGAATCACTTGGCGCGTTCTGCAGCGCGCGCCAAAGTTCCTGCACACTCAGCGCCACGTTTCTGTCCATCTGCCGCATGCCAGCACTGCGCAATGTTGTGTCGTGCAATGCAGCCAGGGTCCCGCACACTGCACAGCGGTTCTGGCACATGCCCAGAACCACACTCCAGTCATTTTCACTCCGTGGTGCGCGCCAAGGGTCCCGCAGACCAGTGCCACCCCACCAATGGTTATGGTGAGTGGTGACCACCTGCTGCCTTGAAGGGTCTCCTGCCCGTGCGTTGTGTGGCACCTGTCTGGCGCTGCACCATGGTCCGCTCGATAAGGCAGAGCGTTGTAGTTCCCTTGATTGTTCGGACACCTGCCCATGCCAACCTGCCAAGAGTCCTTGCCATACATGCACTGCGACCACCCGCATTTCCAAGATTCCATCAACTGCCAACATGATAACTAGATAACCATTTGCCGACCGCCCACACTGCACCACGTCCAGCGTAGCCTGCCACGCATCTGGGACTAGCACTCCTGCAGCACTGCAGAAAGTCATCCACTACCATTTGATCAACGTTGCACACTCGCACCGCCCATGTGCCACATCCATGCCATGCCTACTCACCAACGACTACGCCCGCACAAGCACCTTCCGACCCCTGTTTGAGTGTGCATTCCGATGGCTGACGTTCACCCTCTTGCCGCACATGGTCTTCGCATTGCTTGCCTGCATGTAAGTACATTTTAGCGGCCATTACTTGTCCTGGCCTAAGCCATGATGGCAGAGCGTTATAATTCAACACCACCTAAACCATCACGCCCCAAGCAATGCCTTCATTTGCAGCTGATTGTCTTAGATGATTTCCAAGCAAGAAGTCTTAGTGACATCACTTAACCATTCAAAGGGTCTCGTCGTTTTGTGAACTTACTTTTTCTTTCAACATATCTCTATGTTAAAAGGAATTTTGTGATCATTGTCATTATCTATGCAACTTGCTTGCTCCAACATTGACTCCGCATTTATGAAGCCCGCTTGACTGACATCTGCGCCGATCAGTTTTGCCCCATTTTGTCACTGGATCAGCTCTCCTAATTCCTTGACCAGAATGCTCCATCCAAGGTATGACCTGCACGCCACACCTATGCACTTTGCAGCTCGAATATAGTCAATGTCTTTTATCTCCATCCTAACTGGTCGAGTTGAGAGGTGCTCAACCCCAGTTTAGATTCAGCTTGGTCATATTCCTACTCAATCCAACCACTGAATGCCGCCTTGCTGTTTGAAGGCGCCATACTGAACCCCAATTTGAAATCAGCAGCCATAGTCTTCACTCTGTTGAAGACACCAAGACATGACTTCCGCACCACGCCCACAGACCTCAGTTTCTGTGATGGACAGCACCTTTGACCACACCAAACTGTACTACCCCCCCCCCCCCCTCAAGCTCGTCGATCATTAGTCTGCTCCTACTAACCCTGAATGCCGCAACATCAGTGCCAACAGTTGTTGATGACGATGATTTTTGCTGCGCCAAAGATCTTGACAACTTGTGTTGGCCAAAGCCGTCATGAAGGATGGCACTGCGAAGGGCCAGCCCGAGGGGGCTCCCTCAACCTGCACGTCTCATCGCCTAGAAATTACCCCGTTCCCATGGAGTCGATCCAACCGTTATAGTTCTCCGAGCAAGCGACCACAACAAGTCCCAAAAATTGTCTAGTCAAGACGTGTCAATGCCTGCAAATCTCAAACGATGCCAAGTGTCCCGAGCAATAAGAAATGCAAAAAATAGGTGCTTGATGTCCTCGGCCAACCCACATAAAGGGCATTTGAGTGCCCATCTAGCCTTGAACACTCAAGTGACTATCATGTCGCACCCCAGAACTCAACCCTACTTTCAGTTTTGCACAATGAGGTCACAGGCCTTGATGAACTACGTGGTCTTTATGAAGCCGATCCCGACTTCAGCCAAAGATAGGCATCCTGCCATGCGAACCAGCCTTTCTGCATGTTATCACCTACATGATGGATTTTTGTTCTTTTACATCAGCTTTGCATCCCATAGTGCTCACTATGTGAAAATTTGATAATGGACCTACGCAGAGGAGGTCAAAGCAGGAAATTGGGACAAGCAACACTCGAGGAACATTTTCATTGACCCCAATTATGTAGAGAAGTGGCGAGATTTGTTGAATGCTGCACCATGTCTCAAGTAGCAAAGGGTCGCTCGCAAAACACTGGGTTGTCCGTACCCTTGTCAACCCTGACCTTTCGATAGACTTTGTTCTTGGATTACCTCGAACTCATAATGGAACAGACTCAGCAATGTTGTTGATACTCATTGCTTGCAAGAAAAAATCTGATGTAAGTGCAAATTGCCTCTTCATTTTTTTAAAGAGATAGTATGCCTACATGGCATTCTTCTTTCAATCACCTGTGATCAAGATTCAAAGTTTTCACGTTGCTTCCCTGTCAACCTGGGAGTATCTCTGATGCAGACCAGCTAATTGACTACATTCAACAGATTCATGAAGACACTTGACAACAATTGAAGGTTTAAAATCAGCAATACAAGTTTTTTTAGAAGGGAAAGGATGACCACCAAAGCTTACGGTTGTCATCCACGTATATATATATCAATAAAAGATACCAGCATGTACAGGTAAAGTGCTCTCAAGAAGAGTGACAAAAATATGAAAAAGGCTACCCAAAACCCCACTCCCGAAGAAGAAATGAAGAGTGGTGTACAATGTTATCCACCTGACATCTCTCCCCCAAAATCAGCAATACAAGTTACATGCTGATAAAGGGCGTCTTCCTCAAATTTTTCAGGAAGGTGATCTTGATGGAACTTACAACAAACTGAAGAACAAGAAACATGACTCTTTCGAGTTAAAAAGAGATCAACTATACTTCAGTGCTGTTGATATGTACTCTTACTACCGACATGATGACTCCAACAATAGCTCGGGTCAAGCTTTCTTCAACAAGAGGAGATTGATGTAATGAGCATGCAGGATATCGAGGTCATTACAGGCATTAAAAAGTAGTGAACTTTCTGAACTTCCAGATTACATGGTTGAAGGTTTACTTGATAATCGTAGTTGTTCTGCTTCCATTTTATCCTTAGATTAGATTAATTTGGTTGGAGTTGAGGTTTGTTAATCTGTGATTTCATCATCTGTAGTAGTTGTGTTAGATTATTTCTAAGGTAATCTCTCATAAATAAGAAGAGTGACCTTCATTATTGACAAACTGTGAGTTATCTGCTCTGTTTTTCTTATTCTATGGGGGGGGACCTACAGGTCATCGGAGCTAGTGGAGCTACGGTCCATTGGCAGGATTCACTCCCAACAAGTACAAACTTACATCAACTAGGGGATCGGCATCTCTTCTATAAGAAAACCCCAAAAGATAATAAACATGATCCACCTTCAAAATAATTATATTCATCATCATGTTCAATAACGCAATTGAAACCACTGTTTTCATTTAGAACAGCTGCAAAATAAGGGAAACATGCAGGTACACTCCATAAAACTGAGCCAGTCAACCAGGATATAAAATATGAGAAGGGTATAAGACCGTGTCTGCCAAGAGAGGGGTGATTGCAAGGACATCTATCAAAGTAATAAAATGATTGTTTCTGCAAGAATGCAGAAAAGCACTTCAAATTGTAACATTCATTGTTCATAAACAGCACATAATTTGCTTAGAATCCTCATAATACATTAATATGTTGACCATATTGAATTCAACATCTCAAAAGCACATTAATGTGTTAACCATAATGAATTCAACATCTCAAAAGCACGTGATAGCAGATGACATAGCCGACACAAGATCCAGAAATGTCAAATATGACAGCAATTCAATGAAAATATTAGTGCTGACCTTCATATTTCTTATACAGATTGTCAACAGCTACGGAGTTTTTACGGCAAAAACCCTCAGCAGCCTGTAGAAAAAGACAAATTCATTATCCCAACAAAGGGGATTTGATAATCTTGTGCAGAACACAAAACTTTTTGTCTATGAAGTTTTACAAATTTTCAAATAACAATATCAACCCTTTCCCAAAAAGTGGAAAAAAAATCAAATCACATGCTTCCCTTGTTTTCAAAAAGGCACTTTCCGTGTCCCAAACCCTTGAAGTTTGTATTAGTAGATGAAAAACTTAACTGACCTGCCAAATCAAACTCATTCACTTAACAAGCAGATAAAAGGTAAACTATTTGTGGTCAATAATAAGTTGATGGATAATCTTTAACATGATTCTGAAAGGCATTTTTAACATGATAATTATAATATAATAATAATAAGAACAATGGTGACCTTTGAAAGGAAAAGTAAAAACAATGGCAAAGAAGACTTGAAGTCATAGTGACGACTACCAATGGATTAACCAAAACATGAAACCAGTTATTAATCCCATGTATGTACACCAGAAAAGGAAGAAACTGAAGGGTGATGAATAAATTCAAAGAAGAATATGCTGATTAGATTTGAGACACATCTATTTGTCTGAGACTTGCAAAATTAACATAATATGTATCAAACTTTATAGATAAAAGTAACAGAATACCTTTGTTGGGTTCCCTTCTGTGTCAAATGCCTTTGATGCTGGAGGACCACGCACTTCAACTTCATTCTCCTCTTGCACAGAACTGAGATTCTTGACAAAAATCTAATTCCAGGGGGGGTTTAATGTCATTGATTGTATACATCTATGAAAGGAAGATTTAGGAATCACATGCACAACTATTATGATTGAGGTATTTACTAATGCTAAAGTTTGTCTGCTAAAAAAGGACAAAAGAAAATTTCACTTTTATAGTCAAGCAAGGAGGCAAAAGAGAAATTTTACTAAAGAGAATGATCACTTTAGAGTCAGAATCCATCCAAATCCTGTAAATCACAAAAATGAGTTAACGAACAAAAAACAAATACAAGTATTGAACTCTTATCCTGGAAGGTACAGGGATCCATTAAATGCTCATTTTCCTTTGGTTGAATATTTACTGAAACTTCACTCATTAAAGTACCTTTTCATCTCCTTTATCAAAATGCACTGTTGAAGTTCAGAAATCATTACATCTTCTGAATGAATGATGTAAAGGTTATCAAAATTCCATAGATATCAAATTATCAAAATATTCTTTAGGGGAATTATCATAATATTGTTAAACTGTTTTGTTTACCATTGCTTTTTCCCAGTTATAATGCACTTCCAAAATATGGTAATTAGGAGTATGAAAATATTGATTGTGGAAAAGTTTTCACAGAAATATCTGCAGCCTAACAAGTGGAATTTAATTCAAGGATTAAATCTGATCCAACTGAGCAAAAAGTTCCAGGATAACAAGATCCCTAAAGTTATGACGTGCATGTAGATAAGAGGCAAATACAGAAAAATTACTCAACTAGGGAGATATTAGATCCAGCGTATTCATGTAAAGAGCATCATCGCAGTTTCATTCATAATGACAATAAACTTCTATGTGCTAGAAACTGTAGTTACCACTATTCGGCGCGGTGAACCATACACTGAAACTTCTCCATGCTTTAATCTTCTTTTTTGTAATAATTCTATTACTAGATTACTAAGCTGCAATAGGAGAAAAAGAATCTCAGAATGCCAAAACAGAGAAAAATAGTAATTTCCACTAGGAAATATCAAATGACAAAAGAAGCATGCTAATCAAGATTGACCACCTTGAAACCATGATATCAAATATCAATATCAGTATCCACTGTGTGTAGGCAGGTAGGTAGAGGTGGGGGGAGTTTTGATGCAAAAGTTGATCTTTAGTGACTAAACAATTGGATTGACGGGGTTTGCAATTTAAAAAACATAATTCATACATTCTCAAACACAATATGCATGTATCCACGTGTGCATCAAAACCTCGCACCCCAATTGCCCCCTCCCCTTTGCGCCAGGATCCCAAACAGAAAAAATATAATAGAAAGAGAAGAGAAGAAAGGACTGAATAAGATGAAGATTAAAATAAGAAATATGATAATGGCATGCTTTAATCTTTTTATTCCATCATCAACTGAAGTATAATCAGTAGTAGGAATCTGGCAGCTCACTGGCGAAGATTGGATGGTTAACACAATGGCCATTGATGTCAGCAACACAAATCCAAAAGAAACAAAACATAAAAGAAAATAAAATAAACAAATGATGAGACACATAGTTGAAGACCAGATATCTTTTCTTCTCATGTTGGCTGATACAGCTGATACAAATGTATAGTCTCCTTTATCGCGTTTAGGACTAAGTAGTATAGCATTGACAACTGATTGTATATTGGAATGCAAAATACACTTTGTTTTAATAGCCTTAATCTGTTGTATGCCATTAAGATGTAAATGCACCTGTTGACTTCCTTCCACTACATCATGTGGAGGCATTTCTTCAGTCCCAATCTCAATAACGAATGCTCTAGCTTTGTCCATTACCTGCTAGTATGGAACAAAATGTTTAAATTGTGAGATACAATGTAATTGTGAGTGCAGAATCCTAACTTCAATGAGAGACACAGCAACATAGTTCTTCTCAACTACAGTAACTACATACATATAGGATATGCAGAAGTGAAACAGTATAAAGTAGAGACTGATCCTACAATATATGCAAATCTAATGGAACTAACTATGATTGCTTGCGAGAAATAGCAATAACTTTTTTGAAATAATAAATAGCAATAACTTAACTCTCACTCCAACCACGTGCGAAGTGTTTTATGATTGTCAGTCGGTCTACAAGATGATGTATATGGAACTTCTCTTGTTTAGTGATCATGGGATATGGCTTGAGGTTTAGGGCTTGGCTTCAAAACTAAACAGTAGTACTTAGATTGAAAAAAATTATTTATGATACAAGTGTGTCAGTGGTTAGTCATTACAGATTGTCAAGAAAACTTACTCATTTGAAAATATTATGTTGAGTTCCACCAGAAAGAAAGAGGACTATATTTTATGAATCTATGCAACTCTCTTTCTTCCTTGTTAGCCCATCTTACTTCAAATGTTTTAAGATAGTGTTCATATGTAACTCCGCCTATGTTTTACAGCCGGTCCCAAACCCGGATAAAGGAGGAGGGTTGTGTTAGGTTCCGACAGCCAGCGTAAAATCCTATCGAATCTCATGAACATGGATCAACGAAGGCGTCGTATGATCCATGTAGCCGACCCCACCTAGTGGGATAAGGCTTTGTTGTTGTTGTTGTTCATATGCACAATAATAAATGAAGTCAGAAAGAAAATGCTTAATTGTTATAGCAATATAATCCTATGTTACCCATCTTCTTATACTAGTGAAAAATAAACTGATCTGAATGAAATAGTCACAGAGGATATGCACTGTTCGATTTGTCTTAAAATAGCTTCTGAGATAGTGTACAACAAACAACAACAACAAAGCCTTATCCCACTAAGTGGGGTCGGCTACATGGATCATACGACGTCATTCCGCTCTATTAGTAACCGCGTTACTTACGGGTAACAACCTAGCATTAACACAATATATTCGTTTGATCCATGTTCATAAGATTCTGAGATAGTGTACAACATTTTGACCAAATCAAAATGAAGCTTAGACTATTTAGTAAATACAACAAATAAGAGGCAAGTGATTGATGCCCAACATTTCAAGACGCTTGAAAGACCAACATCTAAAAGTTAACAATTAGCATTAGAAATTTATTTTCGCATACATCCTTGACACCTTCATTATTAATTATATGATACAATTGTTCTTGAGAGTATGTAATCACTTCATGTTTTTATTTACAAATTCTTTGGTTCAATAAAGCATTCCCACTAATGCATTGTTGATATATAAAATTAAAATTCCACTTTACTATTATATTCATTCTTAAAATGATTATAATAAAAATAAAATACTTTGATTTTATTATGTGTATAATAACGAAATATTGCTTATGTCCTTTTGAATCTTTATGTTCACCGACATTTTTCAAACATTTTTATTTAAATAAATAATTGAATCATTAAAATTTAATTGTTAGTTGCTCACAACTATTCGTTAATTGAATCATTATCCACTATTAACAGCTAGCAATACCAATCCTAAGTTAACACACAAATTAACAATGAGACTGGAAAATCTTGGAAAAGTTTTGTTAATCATTCCACCCGTCCAGCAACCATCACCAGCGACCTCTGCGACAGGGGACAACCTCGCCGACGGCGGGCAGTCAGTCAGCGACTCCGCCCTCCTTACTGGGCGCCTTGACGCTGAGGTCCAGATGGTGGCAGACCTAGTCGGGTTCAGGTTGCGCCGCCGCCGCCAGTCCCGCACGCGAACAGAGGCTCCACGCCGGCCTCTTGGGATTCACCGGCCTTTCCACCGCTTTCTTATGGGTTCGAGGAGCGGCAAACGACGGAGGATGGCGAGGGGCAGTGGAGTTCCCACTGCAGAGGTGGCCACGGTCTCCCAATGAAGGTGTTGACGTGGAATGTCCGTGGCCTCGGCGACGTGGGGAGATGCCGAACCCTTGGCCGTTATTTGCGGGAGTGGGGAGTTGATGCGGTGTTCCTGCAGAAGACCAAGCTGACAGAATGCTATCCTCAGACGTGGGAACAGATTGGTGGCTCTCGCCTTTCTCGTCACCTCTCCCTCAGCTCAGTGGGCCGCTCTGGGGGATGTATCATTGGCTGGCAAGATGACCTCTTTACCTTGGTGGACACGTGAATTGACAGATTCTCTATGTCAGTTCACCTGAGTTGCAGTGTGGACGGCTCCTCCTACCTCTTCTCATGCATGTACGGCCCTTGCTCGGAGTCGCTCCGAGCCACTATGTGGGAGGAGCTTACAGCGGCCCGGTCTCATCACCCAAATGCTCGATGGTTGATTGGGGGCGACTTCAATGTCACACTGGACATTGATCATCGGCCGCTCAATCGTCAGGGAAGGGATGCGGGGGCGGCGCTGTTCAGGGATTTCATTGACGCTCAGTTGTTGACCGATTTCCCGGCAACGAACTGTAGATATACATGGCGGAGCACGGCATCACCGTCTACCAGATCGCGACTTGACAGGTTCTTGGGTTCTCTTGAGCTAGTCGAGGCCCACCACCTTGTGGATGTTCAGGTCATGGCTCGGCCTTTCTCCGACCACACTCCCCTCATTTGGAGGTCCGGGGTGGGTCAGCCCCTGCGATCCATATTCCGCTTTGAGCGGTCTTGGCTTTTGGAGGATGGCTTCCGACAGTTGGTGGCAGATCATTGGCGGAGCGTCCCGATCTCTGATTCCGCAGCGAGGACTCTCTCTTCTCGACTACATAGCCTGCGGCGCTTCCTCCAGGAACACCGGAGACAGACTCGTGTGATCCGGGAGGCACAGAGGACAGAGGCCCTGGAGACGATTGCTCGGCTTGACCGAAAGGAAGACACTCACCATCTCACGAAGGGTGAGGTAGCACAACGTAGGCGAGCCCAGGAGACCATACAGCTTGAGGACAGGAGAGTGGAGACCGAGTGGAGGCAACGCTCCCGGCAGACCTGGCTTCAGGAGGGAGATGTCAATACTCGGTTTTTCCACATGTATGCGAGCTCACGCCGACGGGCGAACCGGATTGATCACCTTGAGGTGATGGGGCAGCGGATCACTGGCCACGATCGCATCGGGGAGGCCATCGCCTCATTTCACCGGGAGTTCTCCAGGCGGCAGCCCCCGTCGCCTTGGATGTGATCCCCCAGGGGTGTTTCTTGTCTTACTGATATCCAGTCTTCTTTATTGGTGCAAACCATTTCTGAGGATGAGGTTTTCGATGCGCTTCGGGACCTCAATGCTGAGGGGTCCCCCGGACCAGATGGCTTCCCGGTATTCTTCTACAAGTGGGGTGTGGTGCGGGAGGACGTGATGGCGGTCATTCATGAGTTCACCAGCGGAAACCGGGGCTTTGAGCGCCTGAACCGGTTTTTGCTGTTTATGCTCTCCAAGCGCACCCCGGCAGAGAGAGTGGAGGACTATAGGCCTATTGCATTATCCAATGCCATCTATCTCTTGGTGGCTCGGGTACTTGCAAATCGGCTACGTGAGGTGCTCCCTGACATCATCCATCCTGTGCAGTCAGCCTTCATTCATGGCCGATCCATCACTGACAGTTATTCCATGGCCTCGAAGATCGTCGCACACTGGAGGCGGAGCGGCAGTCGGGCCTTCCTCTGGAAGGTTGATTTCTCCAAGGCTTATGATTCACTTTCTTGGTCTTTTCTTTGGCACTCCTTACAGGTTCGAGGTTTCCCGGAGACTTGGATTGCCTGGATGAAGCGGTGCGTTACCACCGCTTCTTTCTTGGTCCTGGTCAACGGGACGATGTCTGGGGGATGGGTGCAGCCGCAGAAGGGCGTTCGTCAGGGCTGCCCCCTCGCACCTATGCTTTTCACGATTGCTGTTGACGGACTTGCTAGGTTCTTAAACGGTGTGCGAGGCTAGTCTTTTCAGCGGTTTTGCTGGCGGCCGCGTTTGCAGTATGCAGACGATACACTACTATTCATCGAGGACTCAGAGCAGGAGGCTAGACGGGTAGCCATTTTGGTGGAGCTCTTCGGTGCGGTGTCGGGCCTCCAAGTCAACCATGCTAAGTCAGCATTCATTTCTTTTGGCTTGGCGACTGAGGAGGCTCTGAGATGTGCGACTGAGCTTCGCACCCCGGTTGGATCCCTACCGATCACCTACCTGGGCCTCCCCTTATCAGATCGGCATATTGGCTCACGGGGTTGGACTCCGGTCATTGAGAGACTAGAGCGCAGACTTCAGGACTGGAGCTCTCGGCTTCTATCTCGGGGGGGTCGACTTATCCTACTCAGATCCGTTCTTTCCTCGATCCCGATCTACTTCATGTCAGTTCTCCAGATGCCTAGTCAGGTACGGATGCGCATTGACTCTTTGAGGAGCAGGTTTTTTTGGCAGGGTTGCAGCTCTACGCGGAGGGTCCACTTGGTTGCCTGGTCTAGCATCTGCAGGCCCACAGCACTGGGTGGCCTAGGCATTCGGGACCTCCGCGCCACTAACTGGGCACTCCTTGCCCGGTGGGTCGGTCGGATTATGGGGCCTCAGGACAGCTTATGGAGGGAGGTCTTATTCACATGCTATGGTCGCGATCTCTCATGGGAGTCCAGGGGCATTGTACCACAGGGTGCCTCATCCTTCTGGAGGGCGGTGACAGCACTTCTCCCGCGGGTGCGCCCTCTTATGTCCTCTGCACTTGGCTCTGGTGAGGCATTTTCCTTTTGGCAGCATGACTGGCTCCCCGGGGACACTTTGGCTGAGTCCTTCCCTCGCTTATGGGCCTTGGCGGCGCATCCAGAGGCTTCGGTGGTGAGACCTGGTCCGAGGCTTCGGCCTGGGCACAGGCTCTTGGACCCCTCTTTTTAGATCTCCACTCTCTGATCAGCGTTTTTCTGAGCTTCTTGATCTTCACCAGAGGATTGCCCCCTTTCGCCCGGATTCGTCGAGGACGGATGGCTGGGCTTGGATGTCAGACTCCTTTTCTGCGCGCAGTATTTACCTTCGACTCCTTCCGGCCACTCCTGACACGGACAGTTTCAAAGCATACTGTAGACTCATCTGGCATTCCCGGGCACCGCTCAAAGTCAAGATCTTTGCTTGGCTTATGCAGAGCGAGAGGATCCTCACCAGGGTATACAGGGCGAGATGGGCACCCCCACACAGACACTTCTTGCGTATTTTGTGGGGAGGCAGAGGAGGATATCACGCATCTATTCTTCACTTGTGAGGTGACTCGAGAGGTTTGGTCGCGGACGAGCATATGGGGCCTCCTTCCCCTAGCATCGGAGGACTTTTGGCGGACTCTACAGGGCCTTCATACTCAGAGACAAGGATGGAGAGCTCCATTGTTGACATTCTTGGCCGGCGCCTGGGCCATCTGGCTCCAGCGCAACCGGGTTATTTTTGGTGGGGAGAGATGTCAGGTGGATAACATTGTACACCACATTTTTTGCCTTCTTCGTGAGTGGGGTTTTGGTTAGGGTCTGTACTTTTCTTTTTGCTACTACTCTCCTCTGGAGAGTACGTACTTGTACATGGTGATCTTTTTACGATGATATATATATATATATATGTGGATGACACCCATAACCTTCGGTGGTCATCCTTTTCCCCCTCAAAAAAAAATTCTTGTTAAATATAATTTTCTCATAAACTATACAGCATCTGGATAAGTGGTATTTAAATAACAGAAGATAAATTGCAAATACTACAAAAATAAAAGCATATAAAAATATAAAATAAAATAAACTAACTTCTTTGAACTCTGATTCTGACTCTTTGGTGTGTGTAATATGATTTCGTTCTGTGAAGTATCCCAATGGATGTCCAAGAGTTTCCCTTGTTTTGACCCAAAGTTGAGCACATTGACGAGCAAGACTGCAAAAAAGAAAAACTCCTGAGAGAGTGTTAAAAATTTGACTACAGGCAAAACACTAATATATATTTCAGTCAAAATTTATGTTCTTAAGGTCTCTGAGTTATTACATTTACTAATAATGATCACTAACTGAAGAGTAAGTAGAGATTAAACTACTATGGTTCATAAATATAAATAGTACCTCCCTGGTTCTAAAGTGGTGTTTGTACAGAATTAGAGGTTTTTTGTGCAATATAGAGTCACATATGGATGTCAGACACTTGTCAAGAATATTTTTTGGGGGTGAACTTTTTGGATTTTACCTACCAGGGAATATTGAGTCCACTCAGATCACACACAGTTACAATTTCAGATCTCTATGATCTATACTTTGGCGGGGATGAAAAATAAGATTCCATCAGTAGTTTGTTAGAATAATATGAGGCCACACACACCAATCTTAGGTTGTAGTTAAGTCCTCCACAATTTTAACAAATTTTCTACTAAAAGAACTTATAATGACTGCAAATTCAGATTACTGATTAAGGATTTTGTGGTCTTAGTTACTCCAAGCTCATTTTAGATTGTAGCAAGTTTTTTGTTAAGTAAAAAAGAAGCAAGATAGGATTTGTTGATTAACAACATGTGGATACATACATAATATAGACAAAGTTCTTTGGTCACAGAATCAGCAATAAAAGACAATTCAGGGTACATAGTCTCCATTTTAATAAGCATGATAAGATTAGTTTCTACAAGTACAACTAACCAATATTCTATATCCTCAACAGTAAGCTTCCCTTTTTATTTTTCTCTCCTCTTTTTTTTCTCCGTGTTGCCTTGCAATAGAAATCAAATAAGGCAGATGCCGAAAAAAGAATTTTAAAGAAACACATACTTCATCTGGCTAAACATAATCAGCCTAAAAGTCGAAATACCTTCTCAAAAAAAGTCTTAAAAGTCAAAATAGTTTGGGGGTTGGTTATTCATCTTTTTTTTTTCGAGAAGAGGTTTGTTATTCATCTTGTTATCATACCACAGATAACCCTAAAAAATAATCTTCAAGGCATTTAAGTTTCAAAGCAAAGGACCTGCGCATGCGACCAAAATATCTAGCACGTTCCGTCACACCAACAAAACCTCTGGAATCTAAAATATTGAAAGCATGAGAAGCTTTCAAGACTTGATCATACCTATCACATTGTAAAACAAATAAAAACATTTGACAAACAACAAATAGTTGAAATCGTTGTGTTTGATAGTAGCAAAAGTAATATGCCTATCCCTACGCAGGAATCGGAAGTTCACGAGCAAGCAAGGATTGAGCTTCTTCCTCAAAGTTTTCAAAGTACTGTTGGATGTGTCCCACATTTGCATGCTCCAAATAGTATGCACTCATTTCCTTCCTACATGAAATATGACATTAGGACTCTGGAGTAAGTAAGAAAATTTTATACCACTACAAGAGCAAGAAACTAATGCCCTACAGGCAGTAACTGAAAAAGGGCCTGTATCCTATCAAACGCATGAGAAACGTGGCAATCTCAAAGTCAACTTCAGAATAACAAATTCTTTCTAGAGGGATCACTTCTTTTTAACGTCACTATTTACAATTTTTTACCTTAAGTTTACAAACAAATGTTTGTTACCTACACATTGATTATTTTAGGATCAGTTCATCCTTTTTCACTTAAAAACTTATAAATATACAGTGATGTTACAAAATGATTATTATAACTTCGCAATATAATATTAACATACAAATATTATTAGTTAGTAACCTTTAAACTTTTGAAACTTAATTGATATAGAACATTTCATTTAAGCATATGTTGATTAGTTTATAATCAAATTAAATTAGTCTCTTAATTTTATAAGATCAAAATACAACTTTGTACCGAGCATCTATAGAGTTTACATAAACTGACGAACCTGACAATCTTGAACTGAACAATGCTCAAAGTGCATTAACCTTCTATCAATTAAGATGACTACTGGATTTGAAATATATCCACTTTGGTATACTTTATTTGGCATCCCAGATTATACAATAAACTAGGTGAGGAAAATGACTTGTCTATAGTAGAAAAGAGATGGTCTGAAACTTAAATGATCTAAATGGGGATTCAAAATGCTAAAGGTCATCCAACTTTTACAAAGTCATTGTCTTCGCCATTCAACATTTGTTTCAATATTTTTTTGGCGAGTTTTATTTTCAATATTCTTTTTTAGAGGTTGTTTTCAATATCCAAGTCACTCGTATTTTGTCAATTCAACATTTGAAATGTTGCACTCATAAAATAATGAATATATATTGATGTGGCAATGTTATTCATTACCATGTCAACTAACAATCACATATTATATTGAAATGATCACTTCTTCCTGATAAAATAAACAAGTTAATGATTATACTATGCATACAGTGGACAGTTTGGTACTATGCCCACCGTAACAACATTTGTCCCCCGGGTGCACAACCTTTTTTTTTAAACCAACTTCATCGATTGATATAAAAAACTATAGAGTCATGATACAAAAAATTACTGAGGCCATGAGGTGGCTCATCCATCCAAAATACATCAATGGTTGAAGTTGTTCTACTGTAATTTGCTAAGTAGTCAACCGCTCTATTTGCTTGTCTATGTATGTGCGAGGCTTTAAAAGAATCAAAAAGATTTTTTGTATCCCAGATGTCTGACATGATGTTCTTCAGTTTCCAGGGGCAGGCGACATCTTTGTTGAGTATGCCGAGCAGGTTTGAAGAATCAGTTTCATACTTAAGGATCCGATAGCCTAACTCCATGCATTTGATGAGTCCAATGCGCATAGCCCAATTGAAAAGTATTTTCCAATTGATTGAAAAAACTAGGATAAAACTTGAGAAAATGAACCTCACTTTTTCAAGTTTTTTTTTCTCGATTGATTCCAAAATTTTCAAGTGAAATCGTTTTCCTCTTAGAAAGCCTTCATTTCAAATTCCTCGCAAGACCATTTTCAAGTCATATATGAAGCACATGAAATTAAATTACTTTCCTAAGAATTTATTTTCCTTATGAATTTGTTTTCATGAAAACAAATGAAGACTCAGATATCTATTGCTTTGAAGAACGAGGATTAAAGTGCTCTTGAAGTGGGTGGCATCAGACAGCATCTGGAGTCCAATGGGGAAAGCAACATCCTGGTCAATGCTGACTCCTAAACACTGTAGAGAGAAATGAATAAAGAGAAAAGAAAATGAACATATCACTAGTAACAGACCACCAGGTCCGTGTCAGATAGACATCAAAGCACAGCTGGTAGCAATACAGGAGCAGAAAACATATTGGTTTTGTGCCCAAAACTGTACAGAATTTATACAGCAAGTTCTAGACAACACCTAACCATTCAAATACTTATCATTGGATTTATTATGTGTTGACGGACCTAATGCATTGCAGAACTGTTGGAAGAGGTAATGAAAGAAATATCAACAATATAATTTTCCAAAATGAACTGCTTACTCATTTTCCAAAAATAGTTCTCCATATGAAATCCCATCAGCATACTGTATTTTCTTGAAATGATCAACCCCCTGGCAAACACGTCTAGAACAAAGTAGGGTCAGTCCATTAAAGTATTTTAGTGAAAAAGGAATCAATCATATCAATTAGGTCAGAAACATTGTTACCTGAAGTGACATGAGGATTCTTTCAAGACCATAAGTTATCTCTACAGAAATGGGCAGAAGTGGAAGACTTCCAGCCTGGAGATATAGAAATCAATCTTTTATGAGCACACAGTTTTCTGCATTTTTCAGTAACCCAGAAACAAATGATCCCAAGACAAGCATTTTTACGGGACACAATGATATAGAAGATATATCCCTTTGATTTTTTGCTTTTTTGAGAGAGAGATATCACTTTGCTTTTTTTAAGGGTAACTAAAAGTATGTATGATAGACGCAGGTAACAAAATACCCCATTCTTAAGACAAGAATAGGATATGTGTACAATATTCTCAATGAAACATCTATTCCTTCTAAAGATGGTGATGTTCTGCAGAAGCCAAATGGCTCGAAGAAAGGGGACTGCCTAGTGCATGGTAAGAGACCCAAAATTATTGCGGAGAATGTATATCTAGATCCAGCAAATCCAACAGCCTCCAGACCTCTATATTGATTTGTTACTCTGAATTAACAATAATTGTATAGGTGAAGCAAAATTTCCTTGGATCTAACGAGTCATTTCATTCGGAAAATACAATTTCCCGCAGAGACATTGAAAAAAGAATGGTCCGAGGAGGGATGAATGGCTGTAACACCTCTCTTTTAGCTCTCCACTTTGATGCACCATTATGTACGAACATTTTATAAGAAACTATGATTAATAAAAATATTGGATGATTAAAAACTGTAGGATCGAAAGCACCAAGAGGGGGGTGAATTGGTGTATAAAAGATCTTTTCGCAAAATCACTTTCGGAAAATCAATAAAAACGATCACAAGCAAATACCAATAAAAAGTGAGTAAGAGAGCAAACACAAAGAGACACGATATGTTGACGAGGTTCGGCCTCAACTCTTTGGCCTACGTCTTCGCTCCAACTTCTCGACCTCGAGACCTCCGGAGATCCACTATCTTCCTCTTTTCTTGTAGGAAGAGAACAACCCTCTTTACACCTCACACCTTCTTCGCTCAAGAGGCAAGGCACACCTCTTATACAACGAGCTTACAATCTGACTAGATCATAGAACAATGATTCCCTCTAACTCTCTTCTTTTACAAAATATTCTCACACTCAAAGCTTAGAAGAGAAAAGAGAAGAATTTGCAACTTTGGGCTCAAGAACTTGAAAGGAACTTTAGAATGATCTTGCTTGCTTGGATGATTTTTCTTTAGGCTTTGACACTCCTTTTATAAACTTCTGCAGGTGAAAATCTCTTCCAAAAATTCTTCCACAATTTTCTCCTTGAAAAATAGCCGTACTATTCTGGCACTGTGACCGGTCGACCGCATTAATGGGTCGGTCGACCGGTCAATATGACCATTGCGGCATATCTACGATTTTATGCGTTGTCCGGTCGACCGGTAACGTCTCGACGTCGACTGGTACATCGGCCGGTATAGTCTCGGCGTCGATCGGTATAGTGTCGTCATTTTTTAATTCACTATTGTACTGACCGACCGGTGCAACGACCGGACCGTCGACCGATGTTGTCTCGTCATTTCTTACGCTGTTATCAATCGACTGGTCTCCATGGCCGGTCGACCGGTCGTATGCTGAATTTTTATTTTTATTGTTTTAACTGGCGATTTCTTCTACAAATGAGGTCATATCAATCCTACACATGCATATCATCACTTGAGCATAAATTAGTAACTTTTATGTCCAATTTGATTTGTTATCGTCAAAACAAGGGATACAACAAAAACTTGCATATTCTTTCCCCTGGTTATTGGCTCTTGCAGCATATCTTGAGGCATCGATGGTGGAGTGCTGGTCTCAAAGAGGTGATCCTGGGACGGGCTCCTGGACGCCCCTCTTCAGGTCTCCACTCTCCGATCAGCGACTTTCTAACTTACTAGCTCTTCACCAAGGGATTGCCCCACTTCCATCCTCATCCGACGCGATCAGATGGCTGGGTATGGGTATCGGGTGCCTTCTCGGCGCGCAACCTCTATCTTCGCTTCCTTCCGGCTTCCACCGACCCAGAGGACCTCAGAGCTTATTGCAGACTGATTTGGCGCTCTCGCTTGCCACTTAAAGTCAAGATCCTTGGCTTCTACGACGGGAGCGGATCCTTACCAGAGTTTATAGAGCGAGGTGGGCAACGCATGCGGATACTTCCTGCGTTATGTGTGGAGAGGCAGCAGAGGATGGCACGCACTTGTTCTTTAGCTGCCGCGTGTCTCGGGAGGTTTGGTCTCGGGCATCCATTATGGGTGGTGTTCCTCTAGCGGCGGCGGACTTTTGGCAGAGCATGAGGGTGCTGGGTACACAGAGACAGGGCTGGAGACTTCCGGTGGCGACCTTTCTGGCCGGTGCCTGGGCTATTTGGCTCCAGTGCAACCGGGTCATTTTTTGTGGGGAGAGATGTCAGGTGGACAGTATTGTTTATCACATGTTTTACCTTCTTCGAGAGTGGGGTTTTGGTCTTTTGCCGCTCTCCACTGGAGAGCTTTCACTTGTATATGATGCTCCTCTTTGGTGATATATATATACATGGATGATAATCAAACTAGTGATCATCCTTTTTCCTCTCAAAAAAAAAAGCAAAAACTTGGTTAATGATACTTTTGGTGGTTAATGGCTCATTTCTCCTCAAAAAAGAAACTCTCTTCTATGCTCAGAAATCCTTGACTAAAAGTCTAGTCATGTCATTCCACCTCAATCTAATTATTTTATATATCAGCTGAAGTGGCCCTGGATCAGCCTCCATTAGGCTTTATTATTTTATGCTAGACCTTTGATCAAATGTCTGAGGAATACATCAAAGATTTAGATGCCACTGGTTCTTGCCTAGCATCTAAAACACTGAACACCTTCCATTAAACTAGTACAATATGGAGAAGAAATCTTGGTTTAACAGCCTAAGTTTCTTTTCGAGGGAAGAAAGGATGCCTAACATAATATGTAAAAAGTTAGAAGAGATGTATAATTGTGAAAAATATTCAGTGCATTATACATCAATCACTCCTGCATTGGGGTGTTATTCAACAAACAGACTTTGTTCCATGTCTCCTTAGGTAACAGATCTTGTTCAAGTAAGGTCATGAATGCTTTCTGGAGTTCATTTAGAGCACTAGGGGCACATGATAATCAGGAAGCGATGCTCCCATTGATGATATCCTTGGCCAGCAAGTGGTACATCTAGTTACAGCATAACTGTGACAATTTTTTTTTTACAAGATATTGTGTAATTTCTACCAACTAAGAAACATGTTCCTTTTCACAAAAGAATTAAAGAAACCTGTTGAAAGTACGTGAATTGTGTTATCTCCATTCCATCCATCCATACTTCCCAACCAAGTCCCCAAGCCCCAAGAACCTGTTAAGAGCTCATGTTACAAAGGCAATATGCATAACATGGAAGATTAGTATATTATACTTATAATGAAGCCAAAAGATGAAATAGTAAGCTAAAAAAATAAAAAAGAAAAGCATGGAATCTTAGTAGATTGACATGAGCATTACCGGACTTTCCCAATTATCCTCGACAAAGCGAATGTCATGTTCCTTAACGTTAATTCCTGAAAGTCCGAAGAGAATGCTTATATATAAATGTAGGAAAAACCCTTTCTAACAGTTACAATTGCTCTATACTCTTACAACTTTGATCCAGCATGGAAATGACAAGTTTAAGTTTTAAGATGTTGATCACCATTTTGCTACCATCATATGATTATTCAGATAATCCTAAAAGGCGCTGATACATCATCTTTGTTTCACTATTCGACAACATGGAGAAGAAAAAAATAACTGATTTGGGAACAATACATGATAAGAGATGATTGGCTAACATGAATACTGGGACAATAGAGCAGCTGCCTACATCGGTTAGTATATAATATCACAAAAGTCCAAATGCTATCTTACCTAGTGCCGAAAGGCTACCAATAAAAAGATCTTGTGAATTTCCAGGGTCAGGCTTTAAGATAACCTGAAGAAAGATATTAATACTGAATCAATTTAACTTGCCTTCCACATTATGTGTGTGTTATGTATGTATGTCCAAGGTATAACCTGAAATTGAGTGTGCCGCTGCAGTCTATTAGGATTGTCCCCATAACGACTATCATCTGGTCGAATACTCGGTTCCACATACCTATACAAATGATTTTAAGGTGATCTAGAATAGGTAAAACTTGATTTAATACATTTGCATAGAACATGGATTGTTCTTCTATGAAACAAGTTTTAGGGAAAAAGGGTGACTGACTTTGCTAAACACCCAAATGTAATTGATATGTAAAAATAAATTATAAAGTGTGCTGAACCTAGCAAACAGCTTTGCACATAAAAAAATTGTCCTATTGTACTCAAATCACTTGATTTAATATGTTTTAATACAAATCAGATGGCTACCTAACCTTCCATTCCTAAAACAAAAATAATCATGAACATACAAGTTTAAATAGCTACATATTTACTTACGCGACATTCCATGGTTCTGGACCTAGTACTCTCAGAAATGTCAAAGGATTCATAGTCCCAGCTCCAACCTGACATATCACAGTTTAAGATTGTGAGAAATCAAACAAAAAGTAATCCCATATATATCAAACTAAAAAGATCATTATCATGATTTCATTATACGTACAGGCACACAGATATGCCAGAAGATCAAGAAACAAAAAATAAGAACAGATAGTAGACATTATGATAGTATTACCTCAGTATTGCTGCACTGCATAATGGCACACCCTACAGAAGCCCAATAATCCTAAAATGAAATTTTTCAGTAAACTGATAAAAATTAAAAAGTTTCTTGATGAATATGTGTCAAAACACAAATAAATTCAGGTACATACTAAAAAAACATAATGTGGTGTCATGGGAAAAGAAATTGACAAAATATTAGTATAGATAACAAATATAGTAAAAAATTCAAATGTAAAATGTTTGCAACTGACAAATATTATCGAAAGGATGGACTATAACAGTAACACTTGGTGGAGATAAGGATCATAGAGTTGAGGCTATTCATATTATGACAATGCTGTCAGAAAGTGCATATTTTATTTGAGAGAATAAAGAGCATAAAAATACATGAAAGTCAAAGATTTATGAAAAAACACGAATAAGTCACTCCCACTTAAAGGCCGGGCAATAGCATCATCCCTTGGTTGTGCATTATGGACATATTTCTTCTTTTTTTTTAAGAAGAATGTATAGAGCCATTTGGGGGAAAGACAGCAAACAAAAAAGGAAATTGAGAAAATCATTAAGTATAACAACATTGATGAATCAGAGAGGAATATTACTACAATAGTTGTAAAGAACTTCTAAGCAATACCCTGAAATTAACTATCAAACAGATACTACATTAGAGAACCATATGTCAATGTGTGAAAAGTAAAGATTTTAGTCTGGTGCATCATGTAACCCCAAATCGACATTGGTGGGAGTTAGAAAGGATGCATGGGAATAAATGATTTCTGTATGTGGCACAGTGCACCAAACTCATCAGCTAAATGTTCACCCATGGACACAAATAATCCACAAATAGTATTGTAAATTAAGAACTCAGAACATATCCATTATGCTTAACTCTTTGATATAACAATAATGTGCTTTGGAACAATGTGTGTATGACTAAAACATAAGAAGTTGTCTACTGAAGAGAGAATATGTGTAGAAAGTGTTGAACAGTGAAATAGCCAATCGGCCATTCATTTTGAGAGATTGATGAAGTCGGCACCCGAGAATTTGCAGAACCAATAACTGCTTTCATTATGACATGGCACACAGATAAAAAATCCCAGCTTACACAGGATAACCTTTCATGCTATAATCCATGGTCAGGAACCAAAATCGAACTCACATCACAATCACCAATGCATTCTACTGCCGGCCAAAACTTTCGGCAGCCCCAGTTTAAACTAAACGCTTAATACAAAATTCAATAATTTATCGTACGCAACAACTCAAATGATACAAGCTCTGAAAATTAGAAGGTCGCAAAGGAGACCTGGAGACGCTGAATGGCCTGCTGAAAGGTGAGGACGGGAGGCTTGCCGTTCGAGGAGGAGGCGGCGGCGGCTTCCGGGCACTCCCACTGAGGATTGGGAGTGGCAGAGGAGACGGCAGCAGCCGCGACGCCCGTTCGCTTGGAGAACGGGGGCAATTGGCTGCGGGGACGGCAGCGGCATCGACGGAGAGAGGTGGAGTCACGCGAGTGGCTGCGACCGCGAGGCGAGGCGCCGAAGGAAGGAGAACGAACACGAGGTGATCGGAGAGGGGAAGAGACGGGAAGGAGCGAAGCCATCGGGGAGGGAGAGAGAGAGAGAGAGAGAGAGAGAGAGAGAGAGAGAGAGAGAGAGAGGAAGAGGAGGAGGAGAAGAGAGAAGATAAGGTTGGAGCGGGAAGCAGAAGAGAGCCGAAACGGCGAAATGCGATGCACCTTACACACGACTTTGCACAATTTTATGCAAAGAGGTTGTTAAGATTTTACCATCTTAAACCCTCTTTTGAATTTAGATGCTATGAAATTTTTTATTATAAAAATTAAATTTTATAAATAATCTGAGAACAAAATTGGATTTGAACTATTTTTACAGTGGGAAAATTGTATAAACTTGCAAATGTAGCCTAATATTGGATAAAGAATCACCAACTTTTAATTTTTTTCATTAAATATAATCTATTTGTTATTGAAAGAAAAGCACCAACCTTTTTTCTCATATTTAGCCTGAATAAATATTTTTAAAAATATTAAATTTGATGTGGAAAATTCAGTTGGTATATGAATACTATATACATTATATTGATTGTATAGAAAAGGAATAAATATATAATCGGGTGCAACTCTTTTTTAAAAAACAAATAAATTGTTGGTGCTAAAATTTTTATCATTGGTCTCTATACGGCATTGTTTATTGAATGATTAGCTTTAAATAATGTACGGTATACTTGAAAATAATTATTATTAGTAATTACTATCATAAAATACACTATTATATTTTCTAGTCATTTTATATTTTAGGCACAAATAATATTTACCATAGCATTCACTGAATTAATAAATTTGCAATGTAAAACTTAATATTGTTGTGAGGAAAATATTAGTGAGGCTAAGTATGAGGGAAAAAGTCAATGTTTGTTACCTCAATAAAAAATGTTAGTATGTATTTAATGAAAGTTGAATATTTTCTATCCAATAAATCAAAATATATGCTATATTTGCATCAAACATAAAAATTAAGGCTTTTAGGTGCTTTTTTTTCTTTTATCAACTTTTATAACATCAATTATTCAATTCAATATTATTTATGAGTCATAATTAGTGTCTTTCAGTGGAACTGAAATTTATGTGTGTGTATATATATAGTTATTATTTATAAGATTTCACTTAATAATATCATATTATGGTATATAATAGATATATATATCAAATTTGAAAAAAGAAAACGGGAATAAATATAAATATTTGATATTAATAAATTCATATATAAAATACTCTTTAATATGATACCGTCTTCCTCTCAAATCCTTGGATTAAAATTTTATGAATCATAATTGATTCCATTCTAATTTAACTCATATATACCGAGTTTCCAATGGGTTCATGATTATTATAAATCTATAGTAATCTGCAAATGTGTACCTCTTTTGAATCCTATCCATCCTTAATATCTACAAACATTTAACCCTTGCAACCAATATTTATTTTTTTAGAATAAATCATTCACGTGAAAACCTACAATAAGTTTAATAATCAGTGGAATAAAAATCTAGTATAATAATCAGCTTTCCCTTGAGTAGTTTGATAAAATGGGTATCCCCCTACATAAGTTGGGGGGATTGTCCCCCCATGCTACGCTAGCCGTCGGATTCGCATCAGACGGCTGGCGTAGATCTCAGACATTTGAGTGAGATGAAGCGCGGTGCGGGGGCCGGTTCGGCGAGCGCGGTCCGGGGGCCGATTCGATCAGCACGGCCGAGTTCGATCACGTCCAAGGGATAAAATGATGAAAACCTTCGAGTTGACGCCCATTTTTTTCTCTCCCCTCTCTCTCCTCTTCGTTTATCCTCTGCGCCGCCTCTTGCTCTCTACTCTCCTCTCCGCGCAGAGGTCCGGCGCCTCCTCCTCTCTCTTTCTCTCATCCCCATCGACTAAATCTCATCTCCTCTCGCCGGCAACGTCCCCCCTACCAGATCAGCGACCCCAAGCACGTCGCCGACCTCGAGCACCCTGCCGCGACGCTGCCGACCTCCCGCGACCAGATTTGTTCGACCCCGAGCACCCCCGACCAGATCTACGCCCGCCGACCTCCCGCGACCAAATCTGCTCGACCCCGAGCACCCCCGACCAGATCTGCGCTCGCCTTCCCTGTGCGCCCCCGCGGCATGCCCCCCCACTAGATCTACGACCCCGCATGACCGCCGCACACCGTCCCGCCGAGCGCCGCCGACCCCTTTGCACCCTGCCTCCTTGTCCGCCGCCGCTCCCCCACCGTGCTCCGCCACCAAGTGCTGATGAACAGCCCTGCCGAGCGCCACCGACCCCTGCGGACCCTGCCTCCTCATCCACTGCTCCTCCCCCATCGAGTTCCGCCGACCCCTGCGCACCCTGCCTCCCTGTCCGTCGTCTCTCCCCCGCCGAGCTCCGCCACCAAGTGCTGATGAACAGCCCTGCCGAGCGCCACCGATCCCCGCGCACCCCGCCTCCCTGACCGCCGCCGCTCCCCCGTCTAGATCCACTGCCGTTCCCCCGTCGAGATCCACCGCCGCTCCCCCATCGAGATCCACCGCCGATCAGCCACGCTGAGCACCGCCGACCCCTCACACCGTTGAATCATGTTTTAAATATTTTAATCCTATAATTTTATTTGTAATGTAATGTAAATGGATGTTCTATGTAATGATGTTAATTACGCATGAGTGTTAATCTTTTGTGCTGTAAAGTTTGTTGGAAACTAGTTTAAATTTAATTAATTCATTCTGTGTAATTACATTTGGTAAATTTTTTGTTGATAATTCATGTTGTAAATTAGTGTGATTTATCAAAATGTTCTTATCATTTAAAGCTTGAGATGACCAAGCTTGAGATGAGCAATCAAAATGTTCTTATCGTTTAAAGTTTGAGATGAGCAATCAAAATGTCTGAAAGCGAGAATGTAGAGAGGAGATAGGGAAGTACGTCATAAAGCGAGATGGAGACGAAAATGAGCTATTTGACGTTCCGAGGCATTCATTCGCTTAAGTGCAACAAATTCAAGCATGAATTCACATAAGTCATAAGTGCAACAAATCCAAACATAAATTAACAAAAGTTTAACTAGTTTACAACATAGATTAACATAAAAAATTTAAAACAAAGGTTATCACAAAGCTCGGCAGTGGCGGTGGCAGCGGCAGCGGACGATAATTAGAGTGTTTAACAAAGGTTATCAATATGATTACTGCAGCGTGCGGGAGCGGCAGGGGAGGCGGGCGGCATGCGAGAGACGTAGGGCGGACAGCGTGCAAGATCCTGGAGGTGGCGAGCGTCGACGGCTTCCTAGGCGAGGTCGGGGCGGACGAGGTCGTCGTGGACCCGATCCAGCCGGCGAGAGTCAGATCTGGTCAAACGAGGTCTCAGCGAGGTCGGCGAAGGTGTCAGCGACGCACTCGAGGTCCATGAGGGGGTCGCCATCGGAGGGTCGTCGCTGCCCGCAGATTTGGCCGGAGGTCGATGCTGCGTGCAAATCTGGTTGACAATGTCGAGATCTCGCCGACGGTCGCAATCGCGCAGATCTGGATGCGGAGATCTCTTACGATGGTCATGGATGCGCAGATCTAGCCGACTGCGGCAGATCCTGGACGAACGTCGGCGGATCTCGTCGGCGGTGGGCCGATTTCGCCGCACGGAGAGGTGAGAGCAAGAGAGTTGAGAGAGAGAAAGAGAACATGAGCAAAAAGGGGGAAATTTTTTTTGCCCCGCCCTTTTGTACTCGCCCTCCATGGTTGAACCGGGATCCATGGAGCGGTCGGTTTTTTCGTCATGAACCGAGTAAAATCGCCGGTTCATTTTAAAAAATTCATTTTTGATCGTAACCTATTGGAATGTATGTAGATTTATAGGGCGACAACAAATAACAATTGTGAAAAAATGTATGTTTTCAATAGGTACTTGTTATATATAAACATAAATATATCATATGTTAAAATATAACTTCTATTGATTTATTCGAATAAGACTACTAAATATGTAGAGGATTTTTTTTTCTCCACACATATAAAATATCGTTAATTTTAATATTAAAAATTGAGATATAAAACAACTTTAAAGTTAATCAACTATTTGATATCACGTACAAATTATTTATCTTGTTATCAGTGATGTTTCATATTATTGATTTTATTTTAAAATATATTATTATATTTTCTCATACCTCATGTTCAACCAATAATAATAGATAAAAAATGTTTTTTTTTTTAAAAAGTGTTTGGTTCGGGCTTCAACGTGCCGAATCATGCCAGGCCATCGAAGAAGGCCTCGTTGGTTGAGGCCCAAGAACTAATCGGCCCCTTCTTTATTTCTTTTTCCGGCAAAAGGGTCCCTAAATTCATTTCTCTACCTAAAAAATGATCATTTTGTTTTACTGATAAAAATATTTTCTTTACTGAATTACATGTTTTTTTAAAAAAAAATATATCAATGTATCCCCAGTCCTTCCCTCTCTCAAAGCAAATAAACAATATCTACACATATATATATATATATGGAGAGAGAGACATAAATAAAAAATAATTACATATTTAATACATCATATTATAATATTTATTGATGACCTTCTTGGTCGGTGCATGAGTCATTTGGTTTCAGTGCAATTGGATTATTCTTTGTGAGGAGCGATATCAGTCTGAGCGTGTTATACACCACATCTTATTTTTTATTGGAAAGTGATGTTTTGACTAGCTTTTCTGTTGTGACCTTGGTCACCTCTTATTGGTCTCTCCGAAAGCTCTCACATGTACATCTTCTCGTACTTTCATATATATATATACATTGCAGGATGATAACTATAATTTTGATAGTCATCATTTTTTTGCTAAAAAAATCATACTATAATATCTCCATTCTTATTTATCCCAAGTTATTTTTAAAGTTGAATGATCAATACATTTATGGAAAGTTTTCCATCTCGGTTTCAGGGGGTTTGCTTCTGTGTGGGAGAAGATCTCTCTCTCTCTTCAAGAACTGAACTTGAGTTCGAGGTTTGATCAAAGTTAACGCGTTGACAGCATAAAAAAATATAGATGGATAGTTGGCCTGAAGAGTTCCAACGTACATTTTTATATATGTGTCAATCGTCAAACGTACATTTTTAATATACGTATAATCATTGACTACGCCATTTGTACGCAAAGTTTCAGACAGAGCTTGCAATTTTGTTTTTATATTATAAGAGTTGACTACTTGAAATATATGAACAGCGGATTCTTGTGGGCAGAAGAAACCTGGTCATAATTAATACATACATACATATATAGCTGGTATTCACTACTAGGGGTGAACACCGGTTCGGGTGGACCCGATGAACCCGGCCACTCGAACCGACCCAAATACTTTTGGGTCGGATACGGGTTCCAATTTTTCAACTCGAAATGAACCGACCCGAACCGATTAATTCGATTGGCGATTTGTGAGTGAGTTGAGTTGCTGCTGGCGCGGTTCATCCACCATCCATGGACAGCAGCGGTTCACGCCTCACGGTTCAGTGGTTCACCATCTAGGCATCTAATACCATCTGAGGGAGCGATTCGCCGATTCCTCTTTTTCTCCTTCTCAGAACCTAGGGTTTGATCTCTAGTAGTGAAGCGGTGAAGCAACGGCAACGACAGTAGCCGCAGTACGGCACAACACCCCTCCTCACGCGAACTGAAGCGACAACCATTGAGCTCTTCTGGTGGTGCCATGGCGAGTCCGGCGACATGAAATCCAAGTGACCCCTGGTCTGGCAACCCGCATCATGGCAACGGCGAAAGCATTAGAAGCAGTGAAGCACTGAAGCAGGTCCAAGCGGCAAGCGTGGAGGCTGGACTACCAAGTGTGGACTGTGGACTGCCTGGTGCCTACTCTTTTGTGGTCAGTAACCTCTCTCTCCCTCAGTCTCTCTTTCTCTCTCACGCACATGAAGACGAAGAAATAGATTAGTAAGCATGCTCCAACACCAATAGGATTGTTGCAGACTTGCAGCTTGCCAACTTCGACTCTTTTTTTTGTGATAATCCTTTAATCCCCTTTCGTTATGTGCTACAGAGTACAGAGTCCCCTTTAAACTTTTGGCTTTTGTTAATTGTTATAATGTTATGTGCTTTTTTTTCGTGAAGTTAATCCTCTTTCGTATGTGCTCTATTTTTTGTACAGCTAGGTGGCATTCATTTACATTTTACAGCAAAGGAGGACCAACCCATACTGATTAGTGATTAGTGATTACTGACACCACAATTGTGGATGGCTGGATGCTGCACTTGAGTTAGGAAAGGACAAAATCTCATCTAGGTAAGAAATATATTATTTTGCCAGTTAACTTTAATTAGTTAATTTACATTCTTAGATTCTTCTTACTACTTTCTTATACTTTTGCATTAATAGATAATTTAATTGTGTCTGTCTGCTTGAGTTTAATTAATTAGTTTACATTCTTGTAGTAATTGCCCCTTCTGTCTTCCTTCTTAAGAAAATGCACTTATATATAGATACAAAATTAGTACATAATTAATATCTCCATTTCTGAAAATCATCATTCCATTTGTTATAGGGTTGTTGGGAGCAAAGGATAATGCATCATGCAGTTGACTAGTTCCTATATTTAGAAGTTTAAAGAGCAAGGTAAAAATAATATGCTATTAAATTTATCATATTAAACATATTATTATAACTGAAATTACCTTTAGTATATTCATATTATAGTATTCTTTTATTTGTTTTGTAGCATATCTGATATCATTAATTTGGTGGTGGCTTGAAGGAGCATTTTTTGGAATTTCAGAATGGGCAGCAGGCAGTTGTCCCAGTGCATGTTATCGAGAATGGCTAGAATTTTGGAGTTGTATGTTTGCAAGTTGTCACTTGCTATGTTAGAAATGGAATTAGATATTATATTTTATGTTATGAAGTCTGAACTTTATATCTTATATACAATTGTGACTTAATCGTATACAATGAAGTATGAACTTTATATGTTATATACAATTGTGATTTAGACAGGACTTAGGGAGTCAGTGTGCTGTTAATTATGCTCTTATGAATTATGATGTTAATTATACTCAATTAGTGGTATTAATTATATATTTCTAGTTGCTCTCTGCTTATTTTTGTAAGATGTTAGATGGTTAATGGTGCTTGACACTTTGGTTATCTGGTCATTCAGTTAGTGGTCTCCTGGATCTTCTATGTTTTTGGTAATTCAGTTATTGCAGTATTGCATTTGATAAATATTTATTTCATGTGTTTCTAATTTCTATATTTTTCTTTGCTAATAGGAACCTTAGATCTCTTTTTTGCTAATTCAGTTAGTGCAGTATTGCAATGGCATTTGGTCATTCATTTTTGCTTTGTGTGTAAAGTTGCTCTCTTAAATTTGCCTTCAAGGTCCTGAACTAGTGAACCCCTTTATGCACATTGATAATCCATGTATAAGTTGAGAATGCTTCTTCTCTTTCTACTTTATGTCAGAAACCTAAGTATGGGTCTTTTTGCAAGAGGTCCAACTTTCAGATAATTTTTTAATGGCCTCTTCCATTTATTTCTCCCTCTCTCTTTGTAATATTTCTTCTTTCACTTTGCTTCTGTCTATAGTTATATGAAGTAATTGCTTTGCCTAATGAAGATGAACTTCTCCTGCTTCAACTTCACCCTGCAGCCTTTCCTATTTCAAATAATTTAAGCATTTTTTTTAAGTTCCTTAATACTTATGGACACCTGACAATTTATTTCTCTTTGATATGCTTTTCTCTAGTAATCATTGTAATATTTATTATTTAGCTTCTCACCAAGGCATGCAAGTGTTCATTTAAATGTCTCAACTCTCAAATATTTGAGCAAATCACATGAGTTACTTTTCTGAATTTCTAACTTTTCTTCCTATTTCAAAATTTTACTTGTTACTTTGTCCTCCAATTTTGTCATGGAAACTTGGTTAAGGTAAAAAATATTTCACTCATTGTTTCCATTTGAATCTCCATAATCCATATATTCCATATCACTCTTCTTCTGCTTTGGCAAGCCTAGGACAGCCAGTAGCTTCAAAGCCATTCAATTCATTTGTAAAATCAAAGTTTCTATTTGAACTGCTTCATTTTGTGCTTCTTCAAAGCCTTTTTGAAGAGTTGATAGTTCAACTAACTTTATTTGCAGTTCTCCATAAGTCCATATAGATCAGAGTTTTTAGTCTCCACGTCTTAAATAAATAAAAATTTCTAGTTTACATGGACTGATGGACATAAACAAGAAGTTTGAAAATGGGTTGACCCGATGAACCGACCCGAACCGACCCGACCCAATTGGGTTTGGGTCGGTTCGAATTTCACGATCCAAAAGGGTGTTGCCTGACCCGTAAAAAAAAATCGGGTTGGGTCGGGTTTGTTCACGAGTCGGGTCAAACTCGACCCCGTGAAAACCCCTATTCACTACAAACACAAGCCATATGTTGATTGACAAGATCTAAACAAACAAACAAACAAAAAAATCTTGAGGCAAAATCTACAATTTGACATTGTAAATGGGTGCATGTTGTCTTTCCAATGAAAGAAAATAAAGTTTAGGACAGCATTATTCAACAGGACTACATCATAAAGGAGCTTCATCTCTTAATTAATTCTCTCTTTTTATAATCTTTTCTTTTAATATTATTATTAGTATGATAACTCACGCAGAAGGAAAAATTAAAATTTCTAGTCTATCTACTTTTTGATATAAAAATAGGTTAATGCATCATATTAAAAAATGAATTTATTTAAATCTATTCTTAAAAATAAATAATACATTAATTTCTTTCCCTCCACCTCTTTTATTTCTCGAACAACATATATTACTTAATACTTATTTATTTTATTTATATCAATTTACACATGAGGATATACGAACAATATACTTGGCTATGAAAGAAATTAACACACGACGAATTTATAACATACACATGAGATATAAATATTATATCTAATTTTGATGTAAATAAGTATAAAATATTATTCATTATTATCATCATTACTCTAATCTCACTCTCATTGAGCACATGTTCGTGTCTCTAGGTTGACAAGTCAAACGAGATGCAATCAAGATTCACATATGTGAGATAAAGTAAGGTCCATTTAACCAAGAATGATTGGTGCACCTCCTTGTATAGCACTATTTTACAATTATGGAGCGTTAAGTTAGTTCTAAAATTATCACCTTGGTAAGAGAAAATATCATTATGTTTTGTCATTTAAATTTTGATTTGATCAAGTGTTAGTAACTTTGAACATCGAAGTCTCCCAGGCGCATGCACGTGTGGGCGTTCATATTTAAAAAAATAGATATTGGCATGTGCATTATGCAATTTTTTTAAAAAAATCATTAATTTAGTTCATGATAAGTATGATATGACTTACTCATGGACCTACTAGGACATAACATTTAGGTTGCTTGTATGTTCATGCTTCTTTATTGTCAATGAGCAATTGCTCATAAAATGTAATTTAAAAACTAATCAACCATGCATATAAAAAATATATATAAATAATGGAATTGTGATAATATAATAATGAGAGCATAATAAGGTAAAATGAAAAATAAATAAATTTTCTTAAAAATGAGATTGGAAAATATATACATAAAAACCTCTAACTCCTCCTGACCTTCTACTGCTAAACGACAATGGGAGTAGGCTTTTAATATTTTCACCCCAAACTTTAATATTTTATTTGTTTATGTCATTTTTCATTACCACAACAGCAGAGAAAGTTACCAAATTAATATTTTAGCATTTAACCGTTAAATACTATTTTCTCCGTTATACATGATAATGTCAAAAAACACACTCAATGCCTAGGAAAGTCTTCAACATGATGGGATATATGTGGTTTCTTTGACCACTTCACTCTATGTCATTGTTATCATGAAGTTAATCGAAGGCAATTTGGGGAGAGCTTGTACTTGGAGTATATTTTATTTATTTATTTTGGGGGAAGGAAGAACTTATGATTGACTTTTGAAATATATAACACTAAGTTATTTTTAATCCAAATGGTGCATGACTAAGTTGGAAAAAAAAAACAAAAGGCAAGTTGAACAAGGGAAAAAAAGTTACCACCAACCCCCCCAAAAAGAGAGAAGAAAAAATGACCATATACTCTTCTACATATGCACATAATTTAATTATCTAAACCATACACTTTTCCTTCATCTTCCTTGTAGGAATTAAAATGAGTAATATATATACAAAGACTCTGTGAGGTCCCGCGGAAAAATAGCTCGATGTCAGAATGATAAAAGGCTTGACACATTTTATTTTACTTTTTCAATATTTGAAAATATGGAGATAAAAAAATCAAAATGCAAAGGTCAATGGCCTTGTAATGGAATGATATTAATCATGAATGATGGTAAATAGTTATCTTTCTTCACATCGTATTAAAACAAATTAAGTGGAGGATTATGAAACAACACCAAATAAACCAAATCATTTGAAAAGCATGTATAGGGAGGCCGTGACTGTATCAAAAACCATTTTGTGAAGAACGGATGGAACTAGGAGTGGCACCACAAAATTGTAAAATATCATCATGATATATCCATCGTACAAATAAATAACACTATTTTTTTTCGTCTACACAAATAGAACCACAAATTGGTACAAAAAGATCATGAATTTTTTTTTCTGAAAATTAAATGACCTCGACTTTTATAATAATAATAATAATAATAATAATAATAATAATAATAATAATAATAATATGCACATATATGCACCTTCTTTATTCGTGCTGCCGTGCACTCATGGAATAGAAAAAAGAAGTAGATAGTACTCCCCAAATGGAAGCCGCAATGCAAACTTTCCATGACATCGATTGTTAATTTGGCATCATATATCATCATCCTCACCATCCCTATTCCCTGCTGCATGTTGCTTTAATTCTCGCATTTGCAACTCACCAATTAACATCTCATTTAATAAATCTTTTGTTCACATTTTCGAAAGCTCCATCTGTGACTCTGTGCAAAGCAAATCAATCATTGCAATTGATGTGTTGGATGAATTAGTCCGCAGAGAGGGAGAGAGAGAGAGAGAGAGAGAGAGAGAGAGAGAGAGAGAGAGAGAGAGAGAGAGAGAGAGAGAGAGAGAGAGAGAGAAGGAAGTAGGAAGGAATCAATGGGAGGGGGGATATGTGGGTGGGGTGGCCATAGAATTTGCAATATTCCCTGCCTCTTACGCGGAAGTATCCATATTTCAATGCTGTACATCGCCATCTCTTTCACAAATAGGAGTTGAATGGTTTTTATTCATTGATAATTCACAAATATAAATATAGGAAAAACGTATTTTTAAATTATAATATAAAAATATAAAAAAGATACATTTCCCGACTTTTTTTTTAAGTTGAGAAAATTCGATTGACTCCCCATCTTAAAATGGACTATTTCTTTGTGTCAATTGCCATTTCACTTCATTTTTTTTCGCAGATTTTAAGTAGTGTCCATTTAGTCGGCAAAAAATGAAAAAACGTGTCTATGCACAAAAGTGGTAAATTAAACACTTGTGGATTGTATTATTACATCTAATAATTATTTAGTTAATTAGATATATGGCCGTATCACGAAAAAGAGAAAAATTGTTAGGTAGGTGACTCTAATGATTTGGTCGAAAATTATTATCTCCATAATAATAATAATAACAATATTATTATTTATTTATTTATTTATTATTATTATTATTATTATTATTATTATTATTATTATTATAAAACAATAACAGTTAACAAAAAGGTGAAGAAAGAGGCGGCGCCCATGAATCTGTGGGAGTACGATGTTCACACAACTACGCACGAGGACCAAATCAATTCAATTAAATTTGATAGATGTCATGTCACACATCCAACCAACATGCATATTAATTATGTGAGAAAAAAAATTGATGCATACCAATAAAGTAGCTAGGCTTCTCACTACACGTGTAAGCGTTTATATATTTATTCTTTTATCGAATTCACAAGTTTATTTTTTTTATATATTCATATTTTATATAATATAATATAATTAGAGAACAGCTTATAACTTACACTATATCAAACCACAGTTGAATTAAATTGGTAATACTTTCACTTTTACTATTTATTGATTGTAATATTACATTAGTCATCTAAGTTCAAGATTAATCTAATCCTGACTCGTCATAAATCATAAGAATTACGATTTTTTTTTAAATGCAACTTCCATAGTCATAGTGAATTAGTACGTCTTAAATAAATTGCTGATAATGAATAAAATAAAGAGTATAATTTTCGTCGGCAGGAAAGGGATATCCTTTGAGAGTACCTTCCCCGCCGTAATCATCGGTTGAAGAAGAAATCCAGAGACTTGGAGGATCTTCATCAACTTTGACATTTACATATCTCTCTCTCTCTCTCTCTCTCTCTCTCTCTCTCTCTCTCTCTCTCTCCCATTTGTAGGTAGTTGCAACAGTTTTCTATTTCCTCATCGATCGATGTCAAAAAGAAAAACGATGGACGGTGTACCAAATAGCAAGTCAAATCCATGGAACGTCATAGTCTCATGACACCTTCAAAGTGCCAAGATGGCTCAACTCCATCCATGCATTAATATAAAACTCTAAATATTCTAATTATGACTAATTGATTTGGAGACGAATTACCAACGGACCGTTTACTTAAGAAATAATTGCCCATGTATTCTACATTTATACTGCAATAGTTATCTTTTTGAGAGTTAGTTGTCTTATAGTTTAACTACGCTTGCATCCCTAATGAAATTTTGTTCACAAGGTCATTTTTTTTAATGACAGCTTTATACCTCTCCTTTTTCAAAGGGTTGTCCATGTAGTCAAAAACCACATGTCATGCTCACAAAATTATTTGACAAAAAATATGATACAATATTATTTTTGTTGAAAAATAAATACAAGTGATATCTCAATGTACAATAATAATAATAATAATAATAATAATAATAATAATAATAATAATAATAATAATAATAATAATAATAATAATAATAATAATAATAATAATAATAATAATAATAATAATAATAAAGTCATTACTTACTTTTAGTTCCATAGATCCAGGTGAAGAGTTAGAATAGGAAGACACACAATATCTTGAGATAGTTATTTGGATGGGTTGAATAGCAATTACCAAATTTAATGGGGCTCCTACCCATTATGGATAAGAACTTCCTACCTATATCAGGTGTCGTCTAATCCTAATTGACGATTGTTATTAGAGTGCATGGCTCAAACCAATTTTGAAGATGTAACATTTTTCGGTTCGTGACGGTTCGCACAAGACGTCGCACAACACACTCCTCGTCATTGCCACACAACACATCTTCTTTGTGCATCGACAACCTAGGTTCGCCATCTTCGCCAAACTGAGTTTGTGTTCATGTTCATTGGTGAATCTACTTCGCTCTAGACGAGCGATCCTTCTTCGCCGGACAGATCTCAGCTCACGATTAGATATCCTGTCCTATTCAAGTAGAACTCAGGATCATGTTTGTCGGACAGAACTTCGCCGACAAAATCTATTTCGCGAATCCTCTTCGCCATAAAGAGATGGCAATTCAGGCAGCCCTCGTGAGCGATCTTCCTTTGCCAGACAGATCTGTTCGCCAGATAGAGAAAAGCCGGACATAGCACCTATTCAGGCAGCCCTCACGAATGATCCTCCTTTGGCGGACAAATCTTGTTCGCGATCGCCGAAACATATATAGGAAAGTTGGACACAAAAGCACCGTCGCCAGACATATCTTTGTTGTGCTCATTTTTCGAGTGGGCAACAATGAGGTGAGGAGGGTCGGGGGAGGACGGCTGCAGTGAACCTTTTTATCGCATAGATGCCACGAACCGAACATGTTACACTTGAACATGTGTGCTCGAATAACAATCATCGATTAGGATCGAACGATACCGAAAGTGGGTAGAAGCTCCTACGCACTTACATTAAATCCTAATTAGAAGCCCTCCCTACTCAATTAATAAAATATAAGTATATGTTAATATAATATTTAATAAAAGGTGTGATAAATGACAAATGCATATTTTAAATTACATTACGATAATAAACAATAATTAAATTAAACAAAATTTGAATTAACAAATGATATTTGACATTTTAATTAAACTATCACAATAAATTATAAGTAATCGAAGTGAATAATATAATATTAATAAACTATAAGTATTAAAAAGTCTACACAATATTTATATGAGTGCGCTCTTATGAAGCAACCTATTATACTCGAATAAATTATTCATCAGAATGTGAACAATATTTTGCACATTTTTGGTTATAATACAACAAAGTATATCAAATTATTCTTTCATAAAAGGATAATAAGTTAAGAAATAAGCATATTTATATTAAAAGAATGAATATTGTTTTCAATAAGAAGAAGTCAAATGTCATTATTTTAGGTTACCATGTAGATACTATGATAATAATATTATAAATATAAAGATTTTTAATAATAACTACGATACCATGCATTTAAAAATATAATTAGTTGTAACATAATGATTTATTGTTAAAATGAAGGGGAAAATATGAAGTGTCACTCTCCAATGAACTATTCGTATGATATTAAGAAATTTGTTATATATAATATAAATTTGCTTAAAATAATAGTGTTTTATTTAGCATGAATATATGCATATAGGAAAATAGTTAAAATGATGAGATAAAATGGGAGGGTGAGAGAATATAGATGAACAAATAAAGGAATCTAAAAGAACTAAATAATCAGATATAGAGAAGAAAATATTACAGAGATAAAAGTAAGTACATGTAAAAAAACTATTGGAAAAGAGGATATAATAAAATATTAAATAAAACATTTTTTAAAGATAAAAGTGTCCTATTTTACTTATTCTATCTGATCATTTAAAAAATATATATTTTCCAATACAAAATTAAACGGTATCTATACTATTATTATTTAAAATTCAACAGTTAGATAATATAATTTTAGTTTTACATAGATATCTCATATTTTTTGCATGGAACGTTTCCGCGTATTCTGCAAGTAGTCAAGTAGACCATATTATTTCTATTGTTCTGACGTTTTATTTCTTTCAACTATTTTTTTTATCAAAACACGTGATATCACTCTGATTATTATTATAATAATAATAATAATAATAATAATAATAATAATAATAATAATTATTATTATTATTATTATAGTGATAAAACTGGCAGTAATAGGACAAAGACTTCATATGGAACAAATTTTCATGAAAAAGCAGCATGAAAATTAATACATACTTGTCCTCACGTACTTAATTTCCAACTCTTGCAAGAAGCATGGTCAAATTAATTGATTGGATCAGGCAATTGAATTATGATTATTCTGTATTATGATTATTCGTAGGGTCTATTCGCAAATCATGAACAGCTTTAGAGAGTCGATACACGGTCAATCGGAACATTTCGATTATCGTGCCAAACGCGATGCGTGACGGAACAAACACGTGACGTTGGACGAAAATGTTCTCGTCCAATGTTCGACGAGAACATTTGTCTTTTTTTTGGCCGAGCCGCAATCTTTTTTTTTAAATTTCATCTATTTTTTTAATTATTTTAGTTTATATGTATATATAATTTATAATATATTAATACATTATTAAGGATATTATAAAATAATTTATTAAATGTTATTAATTAAAAACTATAAAATAATTAGTTCTAATAATTAATAAATATTTTATTAATTAAACTATTCAATTATTTTTTTTAAAAAATAAATTATATTTGGATTTTAAAATGTACGTAAATTATAATATTAATAATATTTAAAATGTTTAATAAAAATAATATTAATAATATAACAATTTACGTAAATTATAATATTAATAATATATTCTTATTTATTATAATTTTATACCTCATAAAATAATAAATTATATTCTTAGTTCTTACTTTTTATCCAAACACCCACTAAAACTTATCCATCACATCAACTTTTTAAATCCCCATCATTACACTTTTTCATCCAAACACCAACCCAAACTTTTCTATCACATCAATTAGTTCTCAAGAACAAATGTTCTAAAATGTTCCCGTGCCAAACGCAGCCTATATGGATTTTAAGGGGCATGCTAATCGGTAGCACCAGCTCCTTACATTCCCATTTGTCGAATGTAGAATCTATGGGGGATGAAAAAATGCTCGATTTAGCACGGATGTTTGAAACATTTTCGAGCATCCGAAAGGACAATGGGCAGAACACCAAAGATTAGTTTTGATCTTCTTCTCTCTCTTCCATTACACCTAATAATGCCGGAAGATATGTAACTTCTCCACCTTGAAAACTAGGATTTCAAAAGTTGAAACGCCTAGGAATTGATAGTCATAAAACCCATTTCTTTCTCTCTATCCCTTTCTCTTGATCATCGTGAAAAGTTGGCTCACTTATTAGCATACAATGTGAGATAGTCAATCGCAAACATTGTGAAATTGTATGTTGATGAGATCATACTATTACATTGGATTCTTATTTTCGTAGTATCAGATAGAGACCTCAGGTTTACAACAAGGTTCTGAAGAGGGTCAACATGCATTCAGTACAAGGCTTAACTATGGTGTTGCATTTCTCCCTAAGAGTGATTGATAAAGTGAAATGATAATCTAGCATATTGAGAGCATATGCCATAAATTGGCAAGGTAGCTAGGTTGACCATTCTCATTCTTCTCTCTATCATCTCGTGTGCTCCTTTCTTGGTCTCGACCAGAGAATGAAAGGGTTGCTCTAGTAGGAACATCATGCGCAAGTGACGTAGGAGCACAAGGAGAATGCTACTAGGATGATCTACTGAAGACCCAATCGAAAAAATCGTCTGAACCAAGTGTGTGTTTCAGGATTTGAGTCATGAGGAAGTTTCCAAACGAACCTGACATGTTTTAAGGATTTTACTAGACTTAGGATTTATGTTATAATGGGTAGAACTCATGCCACAAGCTTAGCTATATTACAGTGATCATCTTGCTCGAAATGAGTTCATGTCGGATACCTCTTTGAATGTTAATGAGTGATTTACATGTGATGATGATTTTTGTTGTATAGATTCATGCCTTCTCGAAAAAATGGATTGACCTAAATTATATTGCTCATAGTGAAATGATTCATATGATCAATACTAGTTAGTAAAAGAGGATGTAGTTAAAGTTAATTGATGTTAAATTGGACAAGATCTTCATTCTGTTTAGCATGTGTTAAATAGATTGAATCATGTTGATAGTTACCTCCGAAATCATGTTAGTTATTAGGAATATGTTTGTATATTAGATTTTTGTTATTATATGAAAAAATTGATTGAAAACCTAAGTATTTTCGCAATGATATGCAGCTCTGCTGATATGAAATGAGCGACTGAATTTCTTTCCGACGTTCAATTCAGCTCGACATGAGCATAACGACTACCATATCGGATGTCCAAAACTCTTTCAGACGATCAATCTAGACCAGAGCGAAAGTTCGAAACTCCTTTGGATGACTAAATTGGAACAATAACCAATCAGTCGATTGAAACCATTTCGGACATTCATATCGGAAAAGCTTCCAACGGTGGGTGGAGAACTATCTCTGATTGACCAAGGAAGATGGACTGGTTCCAGCGGACGACCAATCATGTTTTGACCAATTGAAACTATCGATTGGATCTGAGAACCTCCTTATGCTATAATGGATGGTCGAACCCTCTTTTTCAGTTGACTAATTTATGGACAAATGAATCTCTTTCGGTCGACTGATAAATATAGACAAAATGAGTGTCTGAACCTCTTTCAGATGATTGCTGAATGAATCTCAAACTACTACAAAAAAATCATCGATTAGCGACGTAGAAATATAGATTCTCATGTGCTGCTAACTCGGAGTTGAAGACAATAGCGACTCATTAGCATCGACTTCGCGTCACAAGCTTGGCGATGCAAATATATTATTTATGAAACGCAAATTGGCGACGCTACTATGTCGCTAATGTGGCAACATGTTAATTTGCTTCTGATAGATAGGTAATTATATAGTATGTCAAATAGTGACGCATATTAGCGACTTCAACATATCGACGCTAAAGGAGAGCATCGCATTGCATTGGCATCACCAAAGTGCGACGCTAAACTAGCATCACAAGAAAGTAACGCTATTGTGACACAAATATACACGACACAAGCGTGGCGTCGCAATTATGCGATGCTACTGTGACGCGACGATGTCACTAGCGATGTTGTGTCACTATTGCGACACTGAGGCGGCGCCAAAGTTATTAACTATAAATTGTATACATTATTATGTATATTTATATTTATGTATATGTATATGTATATGTTTATTTATATGTAAATGTATATTTTTGTGTTTATATGTATGTATATATGTATATGTACATGTATGTATATGGATATATGTATAAATGCATATGTATATGTAATATGTATATATGTATATGTACCACCTATTTTTTCATGGCAATAAGAGCTAGGACCGTGAAGAACTAATCGTTTCTATTTTAAAACTTCACCCGTTTTATTAAATTTCTTTGGACTTCCGATCGTCGTGATTCTTGTGCGGGTGGACAGCTCGCATCGATCTCTACGAATTTGTAATTTTCATTTTGACTTATTCCCGTCGAACTCATGTCGGAGATCGTCGGAAGCCTTTGTTTCCCTAGGTTTTTAACTCTACCGTCCAGCCTCCTAAAATTACCAAAAAATATTGAAAAATCTGTGTTGCCGTGATCTACGAGTGGTACAAATTTTATGATGATCTGATAGTCGGATCTTCGATAATCACCGTTTAAATCACATGGAAAATGAAAAAGAACTATTCATCCAATTTTGAAATTTGGGAATTGGAGTATAATGCATGTATAGCATGGTATATTAATTTTTGTATATTATATAATAGAATAATATAGTATAATATGATATATAATATAGTATAATGTATATAGTATAGTATAGTAGTATACAATACAATATATAACATATATTACCAAAAGAGCACAAACTAGCGTCTACCTAGCGTTGCCCATCCTTCAACGCTAATATAGCGCCGCAACGCAAGATGCCAATGCTAATATCGTCTCTTATTTTATCATCGACTGAGTGTTGCGATCGTGGTGACGCTAATTTAGCATCGTGGGCTTGCGACGCTAATATAACGCTACCATCTGTTCCACGTTTTCTAGTTTTCGCGTCTGATAATAACACCAAAACATTGTCGCCGTGGCGCCTTATTTAGCGTCGACATTTTTTGATGCTAATGCAATGCTAAGTTAATGTCATAGGGAGGCAATTAACGTATGCATTTGTCGACCAAATAACGACGTTAATGTTATGCTATTAGCGTCTATTTAGCATCGTGTAGTATGTCGATGCTAATTTGTGTCGCTATTTGATAGTTTTCATGTAGTGAACGAATGATTGCTTGACTTTTCGGACGTCCGATATGTAGACAGAGAGAATATGATCATAATTTAAACCTCCTGATTTGACATGTCTTTGTCCAACTGATTGGTACTAAATGACATGAACAAAAAGATGATATTGAGTCACCTTTGCTCATTATAACCTTGATTGATTTAAGTGATCAAAAGATAGGTTCATAATTAATAAGATAAAAGATGAGAGTTACCATTACCTAGCTACATGAGTCTTTCTCTCGGTTCACATTCTTCACCTACATATATTTTTTGAGCGAGGTCATCTTGCCTGATGGGGAACTTGGCGTAGCATTGACCCTCCACTGACCCACCATGGTGTAGATAGTTACACACTCATGTGTTTGCAATGGCATTTCCTTAAAAACGGAGAGTGCTTCCAACCCATAGATAAGATGAAAGATTATGAATGACTAAAGATGAATAGAAGGACTTTGTCTTTATAAACATGAATATGTACAATGAACATGAATATAAAAATAAAACGAAAAGACATGAAATCAAAATGATAATTCAAATTGTTATCATATCTCTTTACTATGCTTGTTCCATGCTTATTCTGATGTAATTTTCTCGTGACCTATATGAATTCACACTTAACTTTATTGATAACGATTGAGCTTGTTATCTTGCGTGATAGTCTGATTGATGTATGTGCAATGACTATAACTCGGTGGCGTGTGCACATGGTTATCGTAGAGTTTAGTTTGAGTCTTTTTTTCTTATTGATCGAGTTGTATTTAACATTATATATAAGACATCTATTATGGCATGGATTTTTATATGCCATCTATAATGTACTTTTATTTTATTTCATTTAGCTTCCGCATTTTCATATTTAATTATTGTAATATTTCATTCTAAGTCTTTCACTTATGTGTCGTTCTTCTTGATCATTTGAGACAACAAAAAAAGTCAAAAGAAGTATCGAAGAAAGTAGCGCATGAGATGAGATTTTGTCACGTAACACTACAAGAAAAATTGATCTTTCCCACGACTGTATGGAGCCATCAGAAACTGATGTTTTCGATGGTCATTTTGACGGGGGACAACCTTCGAAAAATATGCTCGTCGCAAAAAAATTTCGACGGTTCGGCTACAGCCATCAGAAGTTCTCGCGGTCGAAACCGTGGGAAACTATTTTCACGATTCAAGCCACGGGAAGATTCCTACGGCTTGGGTCGCAAGAAAATTCTTCCCACAGTTGGAGCCATGGAAAGTTCTCACGGCCGCAGGAACTCTTCCCATAGTTCAAGCCGTGGGAACTTCCCATGGCTAGAGCCGTAGGAAAGGGTTCTCATGGCTGCAGCCATGGGAAGATTCCCACGACTTAGGCCACGGGAAGATTTTCCTACGGCTGAGTTCCCATGGTTCTAGTCATAGAAAAATGTTCCTACGGCTCTAGCTGTGGGAAGGTTCCGATGGCTTAGGCCACAAGAAGCAGTTTCCTTCCCATGGCTTAAGCCGTCAAATGGTTATTTCAATTTTTTTAAAAAAGCATGCGACCAAAATGTTCGTTCGCGCGCTCGACAATTTTCGATCATGCGGCGAGGGGATGCCTGATCGCTTAGCGAGCGGACGCCCGCGGGCCTTCTTCGATCAACAGGGTCAGATTCGGCCGGAGAAGGCCTCGTGGCCGAAGAAGCTAAATCTACCGCCGGAGGGCGGTCAGATCCGACCGCCCACAGTTGGATCCGTCGGCGGGTGGCCAGATCCGGCCGCCCGAACTCGGATCCATCGCCAGGCGGATAGATTCGGCCGCCCGCAATTGGATTCGCCATTGGGCGGACAGATCCGACCGCCCGAGCCGGATATCCACCGTCGAATGGCCAAATCCGGGCGCCCGCAGTTGGATCAGTTGTCGGGCTGCCAGATCCAGCCGCGGGAGGCTAGAATCGCCCGCCCGCAGCCAAATCCAGCAGCCACAGCCTGGTCAACCGCTGGGCTGGTGGTTCCGACCGATCGAGTTGCCGATAATAAGAGTGAGAGGGCGAGAGGGAACCGCCAGAGCCGGAGGAAGAAAGCCGGAGCTGGAGGAAGAAAGCCCCGCCACCGGAGGAAGAAAGCGAGAGGAAGAAAGCTGCACTAGTGTTGGAGCCGGAGCCTACACGAAGGAGAGCGCCGGATGGAAGCGAGCGAGAGGGAGATGGCCGGATGGAAGCGAGAGAGAGAAGGTCACACATTTATAAAGAATAACGTGTGCATCCGCCGGGCAGGAAGCTCGCGCGGGAGCTAAAAATGGAATTTCCCCGGGCCAAAGCCGTGAGAAACTTTCCCGTGGCTTAAGCCGTGGAAAATCTTCCGGCGGCTTCAGCTGCAGGAACTTCCCATGGCGCGAGTCGTGGAAAAAATTCGGGCTCGAACCCTGGGAAATGCTAGTTTCCTAAAAAAAAAAAGAATTGGAAAATGAAAATAGTTACAAATTCAGTTTCCAAACCATTTTCAAATGAAAACAAACAATCCATCAAAGTGTGCATCAGTTTTCAATCCGAATAAAGAAAGGTACCAATTCATTAATCCAAGTACGATAACAGTCATACAAATAAAATTAAATGCAACAACTAATGTTCTTCATCATATTCATCGTCATTGTCTTGTTGTTGGCCATGCGTTGCCTCACGAATCATTCTCCCCATCTCTTTTTGTTGTCACGCTTCAAAAGCTTCTTGTTGCACTTCAAATTCTTGGCGAACTTTTTGCCGGACCTTTTCGTGGACCTTCTGTTGGACTTCCGTTAATTGTTGCTCCCACATGTCATTAAATAGTCATCGCGCGTCGTCACCGGGAACACTGGATATTGATTTTCGTCAATAACCAATATTCGTACTACTAACGGACGACCCAAGCACTTCAAATTCTTGGCGAACTTCTTGCCGGATCTCTTCGTGGACCTTCTGTTGGACTTCCGTTAATTGTTGCTCCCACATGTCATTAAATAGTCATCGCGCGTCATCACCGGGAACACTGGATATTGATTTTCGTCAATAACCAATATTCGTACTACTAACGGACGACCCAAGACCATAGATCCGGCCCCTATTCACTCCAACATTGTCCGTCCATAATTTTTGACAAGTCAATGGTGTCGCCAACCCCTACGTGACCTGTAAACAATGCTCGGCTTCTTTGACTTTGAAGGACTCCTGTAAGTTGACAGAGTGATATTACAAGACTCACAAATAATGAAAGTTACATTATGAAATTGACTAACGTATGTCTCCCGAGCATGCGATGAAATCCATTCCGAGTTCTTTTTCTGATGAGTTCTTTTAAAAAAGCTCATCTTCGGTGGGTGTTTTACCCATCTCCTTTTCCTACATTTGAAATTAATGGTTAGCACATGGTGCAATTTAAATTTTTAGTGATATATAGAAAATCAAGTACTAGTTGTCTGGCAATAGTCGACGTCGAAACACAACCACCAACATGTAGGCATGCTCCTTTGTCGGACTCGCAATTCGTCTTCGCTTTTGGCACTTAGATTTATACGCCTCAGTGTACCACTTCGCTAGTAGCTTGGTCCAAATTGACTCGCCAATCCAATTGGGCCAGTGTCGTGCGTGAACAGCTCGGATCTGACCGTTCACGCACAGATCGTACCGTGCATGGTTGGATCCGCTTATAAGGCCAGTAGACCGTTAACAACCGCACGACCATTCATGCGCGGACAGACGGCCGTGAGCGCCGATCTCGCCGTTCATGGCCGATCAAGCTCGAAGAGGCCGACGTCGGCCATAGCAAGCCCGATCGGGCTCAAGAGGCCGACGTCGGTCGTCAATGGCCGTTGCGGCCGCTAACACCGACCTCGCAGTGATCGACGATTTGCTCGGAAGGTCGCCATCATCAACAGGGGGAAGAGAAAACCAATGAGTCGATGGGAAGCTGCAGCCGTACTGTAGAAAGCTTCATCGGAGCATCCTCTAAGGGTTCGTCGGACCAGAGGAGGGCCGCCGGATGGCTGCGCACGAGGTTCGAGGGGGGTCATCGAACCGGGAGGTGGCAAGGGGAGCGGCAACGCATCGTTCATCGCAGCGCGAGCACCAGCGTGCGGGGAGATGGCTGGAGCGGGCGCGGGAGGGGAAGAAGTGAGCGCCAGAGATCGTCGGAGTCGTCCGATCAAAGGAAGTGACGAAGAAGCTGTCGGGGGAAGAGGGGCCGGGTTATATGTAAGGGTGGACGAGCGATGGACGTTTCGACGACTTTAGTCATCGGAATCTTTTAATTTTTTTGTCTGTTACCGGTCAGATTAAAATATATTTTTATATTCCCACAGCTCGAGCCGTGGGAACCTATTGAGTAGAGGTTCCCACGGCCAGGGCCGTGTGTCACGCCCCATATGTGCAGGATGTCCCAGGACATGGCAGGGACATGGCGGGCGCCCGGTTTGGCGGCCATGTCCGTCCCAGGACATGTTTGGATCGTCCCAGGAGCAGGCAGGCGTCTGGGAAAGCATGCTGGCGTGCAGGTCAGATGCAGAGAACCATTCCCAAGAGTTTGGGACGAGTGGATTGTCTCTGGGACGTATGGCGTGCAGGTGGCACGAATGACTGCCCGGTTTGGCAGGAAATGTCCATACCGTCCCAGGACGAATCCTGCTGTCCCAAACGAGAGGATTGGATGTGGGATAGCGAGCAGGCTATCCGGCCAGAGGATTCTCGAGCAGGAGAACATTCTGGGACGAGCGGTTTGTCGCTGGGACGTATGGCGCGCAGGTGGCGCGAACGACTGCCCGGTTTGGCAGGAAGAGTCCATACCGTCCCAGGACAAATCCAGTCGTCCCAAAAGCTTCCTCTGGACATCATATGGCGAGCAGGCCATATGGCCAAAGTATTCTTGAGGAGAAGAAGACTTTGGGACGTGAAGACTTGGCAAGCAGGACGCCCGGTATGGCGGGCGCAGCGCACGGCGGACATGTTCGTCCCAGGACGTGTGCAGAACGTCCAGGGGACACAGGAGGAGCATTCTGAGGTTCAGGCTTCGTGCAGGAGGCTTGGCATCACCATCCAGGTGGGATGGGACGGGCAGAATCACCGTGGGACGGTGAGGCCTGCCCGGCGCGCAGGAGGCGCGTACCGAATGCACACTTTGGCGTTTTGGGGCAGTATCGTCCCAGGATCAAAGTACCTCGTCCCATGCATCCCTCAGGTGGAGGGGAGTCAAGGAGAACATCGCCGGCCAGGAGAATTCTCATGGAGGAGAATTCTGGGACGCTCTAAGTTGCGGAGCGGCGGTTATGCGCACTGCACCAGGACAGGAGGTTCTGGGGCAGTCTGCAGGGCCAAGCAAGCACAGGTGCACTATCCAGGTGGCGAGGAGGTCATCAGGACGCCGAACTCTTGCGGAGAAGACCGGCGGCAGTGCATGGCAGTCACAGGCAGTGAATGGCCAGAAGTCTGGGACGCAGCAGTGAGCGGCTGGGACGCAGTGGCGGGCACCAGTGGCCAGACGGACTTGGCACCTTGGCGGGAAGGCTTGAAGGCGCTCAGAAGTGTTCCAGGACATTAGAGATGGCGGGAAGGTCATCCAGGGGTTTTGGCTTTGGAGGGAGCATTTGAATTCAAAGGGGAACATTTGAATTCAAATGAAGGTGGCAGTTACCAGGGAGGTAGTTACACATCCCTCTTGTATATAAAGACCCATGTGCTGTAGTCATTTGCAGGAAGGGAGTGCCTGATGTATTCAGAAAGAGTCTGATGTAGTCAGGAGGTGCCTGGTGCAGTGTAGTGCACCAGGGTGTGTACCGAATGCATGAAGGGTAGTAATGCATGTACACATATAAGTGCAAGTGAGCTGTAGTGTAGTACAGTAGGCAGCAGGGTCCTCTGCAGTGCAGTGTAGTGTACGGCAGTGGGGCAGTGGGTATGTGAGTGTAGGACGACCAGATGGACAGCACTTGATAGGCCAGGGTCGGCCATTTTGTAGATCAAGTGGGGCTGTCATCTGGGCGGCCAGAACAGAGGTTCTAATAAAAGGCTTTTCCCCTTATCTTCTTGTGTGTCTAATATTGTTCTTGTGTGTATGAAATCTGTGGAGTTCAGGACAAGTGCCCTCTGCAGTATGCGTTTCTTGGAGGCTGACTGGACGTCTCGGTGAGGAGAAGTTCAGTGCCGCACACCCTTACTTCTAGGTGAAAAATAAGGGCGTGACAAGTGGTATCAGAGCCCTGGTTCGAGCAGGAATCTGGGTGCACATCGATAGAACAGCGAGATCAGCCACACTTCAACGAAGAAGAAAAGCGCTTTGGCCATGCCTTGGCCCGAGATAGTGTTCACTCCAGGAGGGCGTGGCACTAGGCAAGGCAGTCCAAGACACTCAGCATCCCTGGAAGAACAGGAGGTTCTTCCCCTGAGGCGCGCAGGTCTCAGGACTCAATCCCTGTCCCTTGAAAATGGAGTTCAAGGGGACACTTGCAGAAGTCGAGGCGCTGGAGGAGCAGGCCACGACCAGCCCTGGTTCAGGTGGAACCTGGGGCACACTCCCTTGAAGTCTGCATCGATAGTGGCATCCCAAGGAGTGGGGTGCCTGGCGGCGGATTTGGTGGGGAGCAGACCCTCCAAATGCTGTGGCCACTCGACTTCAGTGGCCAGGACGCAAGGATGCAGCAACCAGAATGTGCAGTGGCCAATTCTGGGGCATGCGGATGCCCTGGATGTGGCGGCCACATCCACTTCTGGAAGCCCTGGTTCAGGTGGAACCTGGGGCACATGCGGACGCTGGACGAACAGGATGTTGCGGGACAACATCTGGTCATCCCCGACTTCGGCCAGGAAGATGTCAGGGTTATGGCAGGCGGCCATAACCCTGGGACGCAGGCAGGTGGCCTTGTCCCTGGGACGATGGAGGCAGTCCATGTCCCAGAATCTTCTTCAAGTAAAAGTGGTGCGGATCATCACTGAAGTCAACAGACATGACGAGGCGGCTATGTTCCTGGACTATGGCAGGCGGCCATGTCCCAGGGACTCCTGCAGGATGTTCGTGTCTGGGGTCATGGCAGGCGGCCATGTCCCTGGGATGTTCGTGGCAGACGCATGTTTTGGGACTGATGGCAGGCGGCCATGTCCCAGGATCTGCAGAGGAGTGCAGATCACAACCGACAGGTCCTGTCTTGGGACTTATGGCAGGAGGCCATGTCCCTGGATTTGCAGAGGAGTGCGGATCAAGGACTTTGTCTTGGGACGTTGGCAGGAGGCCATGTCCCAGGGTCTGCCGGCAGTGCTCGGTACAGACCATGGTGGCCATCGGTGAGTGGTGGCCAGGGTATTGCCCTCGGACAGCAGGGTAATGCCCACTGATCAGTTCGAGGAGGAACTGGATCAGGAAGATTCCAAGCAGTGAGATGCGGTATCTTCACTGCCTGGTGCAGTCTGGACAGCAGCCCGGTGCAGCGGCCATGTCCAGGCCATAGTGCAGGGGTATGGCGCGTAGGTCACATCCCTAGGACGCTCTCAAGGAGGCTGCGTCCTGATGAAGTCTGCATCAACAGTGGCATTCCAAGGAGTGGGGTGTCTGGCGGCGGATTTGGTAGGGGAGCAGACCCACCAGATGCTGTGGCCACTCGACTTCAGTGGCCAGGACGCAGTGATGCAGCAACCAGAAGGCGAAGTGGCCTATTCTGGGGCATGCGGATGCCCTGGATGTGTCGGCCACATCTCCTTCAGAAGCATGCAGTGCGGGACGAGCAGGACGTTGTGGGACAACATCTGGGTCGGTAGGAGCAGACTACTGACCATCCCAGACTTCGGCCAAGATGATATAGAGGGTATGGCAGGCGGCCATGACCCTAGGACGCAGGCAGGAGGCCTTGTCCCTGGGACACTGGAGTGCAGTCCATGTCCCAGAATCTTCATCGAGTGGAAGTGGTGCGGTTCATCACTGAAGTCTACAGACATGAGGAAGCAGTCGTGTCCCTGGTCCATGGCAGGCGGCCGTATTCCTAGGACTCTTGCGGGATGTTCATGTCTGGGGGCCATGGCAGGCGGCCATGTCCCTGGGAGGCTCACAGCAAGTGCATGTTTTGGGACCATGGCAGGCGGCCATGTCCCAGGATCTGCAGAGGAGTGCAGATCACAACTGACAGGTCCTGTCTTGAGACTTATGGCAGGAGGCTATATCCTTGAATTTGCAGAGTAGTGCAGATCATGGAGGACCTTGTCTTGGGACGACGGCAGGAGGCCATGTCCCAGGGTTTGACCGGCAGTGCGCGGTGCAGACCACAGCGGCCATCGGTGCATGGTGGCCAGGGTGTTGCCCTCGGACAGCAGGGTAATACCCACTGATCAGTTCGAGGAGGAACCTGATCAGAAGGGTTCTGGGCAGTAAGATGTGGCATCTTCACTACCTGGAGCAGTCTGGACAGTGGCCCGGTGCAGCGGCCATGTCCAGGCTATGGCGTAGGGGCGTGGCGCGCAGGCCACATCCCTGGGACGCGAGCGAGTAGGCTGTGTCCCAAATAGAAGGAAGGCAGTTCAGCGAGGGTGACATTCTTGCAGAGGTTCCAAAGTATCTCAGTACAGGGCGAGTAGGTTCTGGAAGGGATGACAGGGAGCAGCAGGTGGCCTTATAATACGAGGAGGTATTGAGGCCATGTTCAGGAGCGAGGAGGTTCTTGAACGAGTCCAGGTTGAAGGCTTCCTTCAGAGCAGATCCAGACATTGGCGGCACAGTGCAGACATTGCCGGGACGGCAATGGTTTGAGTGGGGGAGAATGTCACGCCCCATATGTGCAGGATGTCCCAGGACATGGCAGGGACATGGCGGGCGCCCGGTTTGGCGGCCATGTCCGTCCCAGGACATGTTTGGATCGTCCCAGGAGCAGGCAGGCGTCTGGGAAAGCATGCTGGCGTGCAGGTCAGATGCAGAGAACCATTCCCAAGAGTTTGGGACGAGTGGATTGTCTCTGGGACGTATGGCGTGCAGGTGGCACGAATGACTGCCCGGTTTGGCAGGAAATGTCCATACCGTCCCAGGACGAATCCTGCTGTCCCAAACGAGAGGATTGGATGTGGGATAGCGAGCAGGCTATCCGGCCAGAGGATTCTCGAGCAGGAGAACATTCTGGGACGAGCGGTTTGTCGCTGGGACGTATGGCGCGCAGGTGGCGCGAACGACTGCCCGGTTTGGCAGGAAGAGTCCATACCGTCCCAGGACAAATCCAGTCGTCCCAAAAGCTTCCTCTGGACATCATATGGCGAGCAGGCCATATGGCCAAAGTATTCTTGAGGAGAAGAAGACTTTGGGACGTGAAGACTTGGCAAGCAGGACGCCCGGTATGGCGGGCGCAGCGCACGGCGGACATGTTCGTCCCAGGACGTGTGCAGAACGTCCAGGGGACACAGGAGGAGCATTCTGAGGTTCAGGCTTCGTGCAGGAGGCTTGGCATCACCATCCAGGTGGGATGGGACGGGCAGAATCACCGTGGGACGGTGAGGCCTGCCCGGCGCGCAGGAGGCGCGTACCGAATGCACACTTTGGCGTTTTGGGGCAGTATCGTCCCAGGATCAAAGTACCTCGTCCCATGCATCCCTCAGGTGGAGGGGAGTCAAGGAGAACATCGCCAGCCAGGAGAATTCTCATGGAGGAGAATTCTGGGACGCTCTAAGTTGCGGAGCGGCGGTTATGCGCACTGCACCAGGACAGGAGGTTCTGGGGCAGTCTGCAGGGCCAAGCAAGCACAGGTGCACTATCCAGGTGGCGAGGAGGTCATCAGGACGCCGAACTCTTGCGGAGAAGACCGGCGGCAGTGCATGGCAGTCACAGGCAGTGAATGGCCAGAAGTCTGGGACGCAGCAGTGAGCGGCTGGGACGCAGTGGCGGGCACCAGTGGCCAGACGGACTTGGCACCTTGGCGGGAAGGCTTGAAGGCGCTCAGAAGTGTTCCAGGACATTAGAGATGGCGGGAAGGTCATCCAGGGGTTTTGGCTTTGGAGGGAGCATTTGAATTCAAAGGGGAACATTTGAATTCAAATGAAGGTGGCAGTTACCAGGGAGGTAGTTACACATCCCTCTTGTATATAAAGACCCATGTGCTGTAGTCATTTGCAGGAAGGGAGTGCCTGATGTATTCAGAAAGAGTCTGATGTAGTCAGGAGGTGCCTGGTGCAGTGTAGTGCACCAGGGTGTGTACCGAATGCATGAAGGGTAGTAATGCATGTACACATATAAGTGCAAGTGAGTTGTAGTGTAGTACAGTAGGCAGCAGGGTCCTCTGCAGTGCAGTGTAGTGTACGGCAGTGGGGCAGTGGGTATGTGAGTGTAGGACGACCAGATGGACAGCACTTGATAGGCCAGGGTCGGCCATTTTGTAGATCAAGTGGGGCTGTCATCTGGGCGGCCAGAACAGAGGTTCTAATAAAAGGCTTTTCCCCTTATCTTCTTGTGTGTCTAATATTGTTCTTGTGTGTATGAAATCTGTGGAGTTCAGGACAAGTGCCCTCTGCAGTATGCGTTTCTTGGAGGCTGACTGGACGTCTCGGTGAGGAGAAGTTCAGTGCCGCACACCCTTACTTCTAGGTGAAAAATAAGGGCGTGACACGTGGGAAACCAAAAAATATATATATTACCCTCCCCCTTAAAAAATTTTATTGTAATCCATCGTAAAAAATATAATTTTTAGTTTTCTCACGACTGTAGCCGTGGGAAACAGTATAATTATTGACCCACAGTTTGAGTTAGGGGAAGTTCTCACGATTGGAGGCGTGGGAAACATATGGGACTGAACTTTCGAAGGATAGTTTCAACCGTCGGAAACACCGTCGGAACTTGCAGCATACAGTGCGATCGTCGAAAATTACCGTCGAAAAATTACATTTTTCTTATAGTGTGACGAGGTCAAATTTTGGGACGTTACCTATTGCTTCGTCATAATTCATAAAAAAGTTATTATCATTTATATTGCCTTTCAAATAGAAAAAAAAACATATGAAGCATTTGGGCACAGTGACTTAAACATGGGTCTTTAGTATTAGCACACATTGTGACTCATGCCACAATCCCTGTGTTCGCCTAACTTTGGTCAGATAATAATTCACCAGTAGAAGAAAGAGTACATGCTCCAACTCTTTAACCGCGTGCATGTATGCATGATTCGTCATCGCATGTAACCAAATTACTACTACGTACTCGTTTTTATGATGGATCAATTTATGTACAACAATTGCATGCATGCATGATTTGCCCTTTTCCAACCCCTGTGAATGAATTGGCCAATTCGAGTTGGAGAACCGTACTGTGATATTTTTTTGTCCACATTTCTTTAATGATTGATTAAACACATGCAAATGATGGGACGATCGATCCAATGAAGACGTGCATGCGTGCGGTATCAACTTTTAAGTTATATATATACGTAGAGAGAGAAAATTTGATGTTTAGTTATATCTTCAAATCGCCATTATATGAATGCTTAACATTTTTCTAAACGTTCATTTTTTCTTAATGATAAGTCATGACTGATTGATGAGAGAAGATACGAGTACGAAGTGCACAATAGCTATACGAAATACATAATGTTTTCTAAGTACATTTAATATATTATAAAGATTAAGAAGTTTCTAGTGTACATGAGTTTCGAAAATAAATTATATATATATATATATATAATGCACCAAGGGATGTACTTTGAAAAGCCTTGCAAAAGAAGAGGGTGAATGTTGTCTACATTAAGGTAATACAAGATATGTACGATGAGACATTGACTAGGGTTAGGACACCCGGAGGTGAGACAAATGAATTTCCTATAGGAATTGGCCTACATCAAGGATCAGCTTTAATCCCGTATCTATTTAACTTAGTTATCGATGCTATAACCGAGAGTATCACAGAGGAGGTACCTAAGTGCATACTATTTGCGGATGATATAGTACTTTTAGCGGATTCAAGAGAAGAGATTAATACAAAATTGGAAATATGGAGAAATACGTTGGAGTCAAAGGGTTTTCGTTTAAGTAGGAATAAAACAGAATATATGCATAGCAATTTCACAAATAAACAACTTAGAGACGATTTGAAAGTTAGGTTAGGGGAGGATATAATTCCTCAAGTGACAAAGTTTAAATATTTAGGATCAATTGTAAGACAAGATGGTAAGATTGATGACGATGTTAATCATAGAATTCAAGCTGGTTGGTGTAAGTGGAGGAAAGCCACTGGAGTTTTTTGTGGTAGAAAAATACCCAATAAAGTTAAAGGAAAATTCTATCGTACTGCTATAAGGTCAGCAGTGTTATATGGTAGTGAATGTTGGGCTATGAAGGGACAACATGAACGTAAAGTGGGGGTAGCCGAAATGAGGATGTTGAGATGGATGTGTGGTCATACAAGATTAGATAAGATTAGGAATGACCATATACGTGAACGAGTCGGAGTGGCTCCTATTAGTGAGAAAATGGTAGAGAATCGTTTGAGATGGTTTGGTCATGTTCAGAGAAGACCATTAGATGCGCCAGTAAGAAGAGTAGATCAAATAATCTGGAGTCTGATTAAAAGAGGGAGAGGGAGGCCAAGGCGGACACTTGGCGAACTAATAGAGCAAGATCTATTGGTGAATAATATACCGAAAGGCTTGGTTACTAATAGAGCGGAATGACGTCGTATGATCCATGTAGCCGACCCCACCTAATGGGATAAGACTTTGTTGTTGTTGTACTGCAGTGCCAATTGATGCTTTTCTCATCTCCAACTTGTATATGTACTTGTTTTTGTCTTTGGGAGGGCGCATCATGGGACGTAGGTTTGATTCGACGTATGATTACCGACTTGGACCAGTCGAATAATAATTTGGCCAATTAAATTGCACAATATTTTGTGAGGAAAAAAAAGCAAGCGTTTATATATTTTCCTGTGATAAGTAGAAAAAAAATATTTGTCGGTAAGATATATATTTGTTACATGGTTGTTTGACCAAACATAATGTTGGTGTTAAATTATATATATGTAGCCGACTACTTCGAAAAATTTCCGATGATTTTTACGTCACCAACTAGTTGTTGCTACTTGTCTTTATTTTTATTATTATTTTTACGTCACCGTCTACATGCCTAATAATTTTAGTTGTTGCTAATTGCATTTGCTAAATTTTGGATTGTTGGTAAGAAGAGAAGTTATATGTCTACACACTGTACACTGGTTTAAATGAAAAACTAATTACTGAGCAATCTTGGAATTTTTTTCCCAAGTCCGAAAACAAAAATTAGGACGGTTCAATTTTAGAAATCGTCAAAGGAATATAATTATATATAAATACATATTAATTTTGTATTTTATATATCTTCTATATAAACTACTCAACTTCTATAAAAAATATGTAAATACCCACTAACAAATTTCTATAGTCCATAAATGGTCATATCAAAATAGTGAATTAATTATGTCAAGTTATATATCATATTCATAATATATTCATTATAATTACTATGAAATTAATGGAAAAAAATCTATGAAAAACGTACTAAAGAACCGATATATAATTGAAAGGATTAAAAAATGTTAAATATTTTTTATACTTAAAAAAGCATGCGCTTCATGCCACTTTTAGCGTTAGCGTTTGGATATACCAAAATTAAGACCAAATAATAAAAGGTTTCTTAAGGTAGCCATCAACGTTTTAGGAAATTAATTAGTTGTTTAGTTCATTAATCGAGCTACTTCAAAAAAGGCTAAAGAGTTGTCCCAGTGAACTTTCCAAGGTAGATCGTTAAGAACGCACTCGTAATTAGTTTGAGATAAATTACTTACTTGCTTAAACAAGATAGTAGTATCTTAATTGAATTATGACACGATTAGTTTATTATTATGGGATATCCCCCCCATAAACCAAGTTAGACTTGATGTAAAAGTTCTTTGTTCGAATTATTACAAAGTGTTCACATATCATCCCCATGTCTTTGTCCATGAGTGGTTCCTTACCTTACATTTCACTCCCAACTTATTTGTCATAATTTTATTTTTTCTACATATTTTATTAGTTATAGTTTAAAAAAGTTAACGATGATGCACAACAAAACAATGCTGCATCTTGCAATATGGAACATGATTATATATTTATATTCACAATGAATACTAATATTGTTCGTAAATGTTTTAAAACTTTAAAGTCAAATATAAGTTGTGTCGATAATTCAAATAGTTTTTGAAGCATCATCAATCACCAAATAAGTTATAGCTAATAGAAGACATAATCAAAAGGAAAAAGTAAGTTGTCGAGATGTTTTGTTAAACTTACAAAAACACACACTTGTATATATGAATGATTTTCTTACAATGATTCAATACATTATAATGAATTTTTAATTGTAAACATTTTAGCATTAATGTTCTTAATGTACAACTTACACTATTAGAAAAAATGCATTGCAAGGTTCTATAATCAATCTCTCTCTCTCTCTCTCGTACACACACACACATAAATATTAAATTTTTATTTCAAATTTCTTCACTCTACACCTTCAATGAATCAGACAAATTGCAATATTTTACGGACAAAATGATAAAATTCAAGAAATTGTGGCGTCATGTTTGAATATGGCGAGCTTCTGAATATATTCGGCAAATTTTCTCAAAATCTTTACTTGGAATATTTTACCGACAATTTAAATATCCACAATGTGGGATCTGCGTCGTCCATTCATTTTCCTTTGCGTTATTGTTTTAAGAAAATTATTTAAATGAGGAAAAAAAGAAAAGGGATATAATTGATTATAGGTAGTTAATTGAAACCAGAACCATAAATTTATTAAATTTATTCCCTTTTCATTTCGTTGTTAATGTAGCTATCATTTTTATTTCACAAAAAAGAAAATAAATAAATGAAAAATAACGCGAAAAATGGAATAGTACATCGAAAAATAACTTGGAGACATATTCCGGACTTTTAATTCATTACATCTTTTTATCCATCTCAACTTTCATGGCCATTTATCAGGAATTCAAAATGTAATATGAATAGAACTTTTTTTCCAAAACACAGTTTTCGTTGCAAGATATATCATATATCATGATATCTGGGGAGGATATAAATATATGAATATGCATTAGCCAAAAAAGTCAAATAATTTCCTTTTCTCATTAGAAATTAATAATAATAAGCATACATAAATATAAATTATAAAGAAAGTACAAAAGTTTTTGCAATCTCGATGGCTGAAAGAATTATGTAACTGAAAAAAAAATAATTTTGAACATATTCCTAAGATTTTTAATTTACCTTATACTATATTTATCGACTCTAATAAATATTTAATTTAGTTCGCGTTGCGAAATCTCTATCTAATTTAATTATGATTTGTTCTTCACTCTCCTTTGAATCAATCATTAATTATGTGTACAACTTTAGACATGATGACCTTTTAGAAAATTATTAAAATGAGATGCTTTTTTTGGAGTTTAGTTATGGTAGAGTTAAGTCAATTGATTTTCTGAATATAAAAATTGATATAAAAATATTTCTTTTTGAATATTAGAGAGTTTGACATCTTTAGAAAAGGTGACATCTTTAAATATTAAGTCCACTTGTTTGGAAGTTTTTTTCTTTTTTTTTAAAAGTGAATTATTAGCTCTCTCTTGTGTCATTGGACGCATAGTGTACCACACGTTCCCTATAAATACCCGCCATAATCACTAAGTACCTCGCAATCTCCCACGTTTTGTCACCAAATCTAACGAGAAAATCTAACGAGGGCGTTCGTTTCGAGCTCGCGCCAAGCTAAAAAGGAGAGAGAGAGAGGCATGACGCCGGCGATCGGCGCTTCGCTGCCGTTCACATCGTCGTCGTCGGCCACGCGACGCGCTCTGGTCGTCGTGGGCTCCATCTCGACGGGCCTCCCCTCAGGGCGCCCGTCCACCGTTACCGTCGGCAAGAGGTGGCGGGAGTACCAGGGCGCCTGCAACTGGGACGGCCTGCTCGACCCGCTCGACGACACCCTGCGTTCCGAGGTCCTCCGCTACGGCGAGTTCGTCCAGGCCGCCTACACCTGCTTCGACTTCGATCCCTCCTCCGCCACCTACGGCACCTGCCGGTTCCCCAAGCGCTCCCTCCTCCGCCACTCCGGCTTCCCCGACACCGGATACCGGATCACCCGCGGCCTCAGCGCCAGCTGCGGCGCCAACCTCCCGCGCTGGGCCGCCGCCGCGCCTTCCTGGGTCACCCGCCGGACCAGCTGGATCGGATACGTCGCCGTGTGCGAGGACGAGGAGGAGATCGAGCGCCTCGGCCGGCGCGACATCGTCGTCGCATACCGCGGCACTGCCACCTGCCTGGAATGGCTCGAGAATTTCCAGGCCACGCTCACTTGCCTCCCTCCGGCTACCGTTCCGCCTCCCCCGGGCGCCGAGGCAATGGTGGAGCGGGGGTTCTGGAGCCTCTTCACGTCGAGCGGCGCCAGCCACCGGAGCCTACACCTTCAGGTCCGGGAAGAGATCGAGCGGCTCCTCAGCATCTACGGCGGGGGCCGCGGAGCTCCCCCAATCAGCATCACGGTGACCGGCCACAGCCTGGGGGCCGCCCTCGCCGTGCTCACCGCCTACGACGCCGCCACCTCAATGGGTGACGCGGCGCCCGCGATCACCGTCATGTCGTTCGGGGGCCCGCGCGTCGGGAACGAGAGCTTCCGGCGCGGGCTGGACGCGAGCGGCGTGAAGGTGCTGCGGGTCGTGAACACGCACGACATCGTGACGAAGGTCCCCGGGTTCGTCATCGACGACGATGGCGGCCGCCGCGCCGGCAATGCGAGGAGCAGGAAGCTGGACGTGGTGGAGCGGCTGCTCCCGGGCTGGCTGGCGTCCAAGTCCGGGTGGGCGTACGCCGACATCGGAAGGGAACTCCGGGTGAGCAGCCAGCCGACGGCCAACGTGGTGGCGAGCCACGACCTGAAGCTGTACCTGGACCTGATCAGCGAGAAATGCCCTCTGAGGTCGCTGGCCATGCAGGCCGCGGCGGCGGCGTCGTCGTCGTCCTCCGGTAACCGGAGCTCGATCTTAATATGACACGTCCACCTGCTGCAATCTATTAGTCCTTTTGACGGCGATCGATCGTGCTTAGTTATATATCTATAGGTAGAAATTTTTGCAGGTTCCTTAGAGCTTTTAGTACTTTGTTCGTGTACAGATATAGAATCTTCAAACGGAGATCAGTTCATGCAGCAGCACACAAAAGCTTGCATGCATGCATTCTATTCTTATTTCTTATTTCATTTATGATGTAATTATTATCATATATCAATAAAAGCACTTCTTATTATGCAGTTTCTAGACTTCTCTTTTTTCTCTTCTTTATTTAACTTTATTATTATTATTATTATTATTATTATTATTATTATTATTATTATTATTATTATGTCTATTTTTTCATAAGATTGACATCCATGGCCTTTTACGGGAGAACGACCTTCCAAAAAATTGTTGACATCAGAGAAAAGGCCGGTTGTATTCTGAGCAACCGAGAACCTAAATTCGCCCCAGTTTAGAAACATCGAATTTTATTTATTATATAATTTTTCATATAATTAAGAATGTGTTCATCTCCTTCTTGTTAGCTAGTTATGTGATTGCTAGCATGCCACATCCTATAGCTAAGATCTAAGAATGAAAAGACTTAATTAATCTAATTCAGACGCTAAGTCTTCAAACTCTTTTTTGATAAATTTTAATACATGATTAATTCAATATTTGAATAAAAAAAGGAGCCATAAATTTTGACTAAATTTATGACTTATTTTTTTCTTTTCCAAAACTCCATTTCTTATATTTTTACCAATTCATAGCAGAGGATTAATTTACAGAATTGGATACGTGATTCGAAGCGATTTTATTGAACTCGGTGAACTCGATGCTGCACCGATTTTTTAACATGTAGTAATGAACTTAATAGTGTCATTAATAGTGTCGTGAGGAATTTGATCGTCGACGTCGCTTTTCAAATATCGATGGATGATTACTGAAATAAAAAGGAAGCTTATTTCAATAAGCAGTACATCAATGGTAGTGATGTCAAGTTAATTTTCCACGTGGGCTGGGGTGTGATCCCCGCGTCGTGTGGCCATTTCGAACCAGTCGAGCGATGCGGAGAGCGACGGGACCATGTGGTGAGTCCAACGCCCCACATCGCCTCGCCCTTGCGGCGGCCTCATAATTGTCAAAGGGATGACTCCACTTTAATTCTTCCTTTGAAAAGAGAACCCAAAATAATAATAATAATAATAATATACGACTACTTTGAAATCTTTTAACTTGGAAAAAAAATTAACTAAAAAAATATAATAATGATTTCTGCAATTTTCCATCGGGTCACGTCTAGTTTTACGGATTACATCGAACTCGATGTACTAAATACTATTTTTAAAATATTTTCTTTTTTCACGTGCGAGAACTGGTCCAAACTAGAAAATAATAATTTTTTTAATAAAAAATGTAGTCGTATATGATCCTTGATTAAATCATTTTTGGACGAGCATGCATGCCTTGGATTCTGAAACATGTTTAAGTGACTAGATGTGCGTTATTAACAAAATATATTAATATTTTTGTAAATAAACTTCAATTTTTTGTGTGTTAAGAATATATATATATATATCTAGAGAGAGAGAGAGAGAGTATATTAGTTAGGCCAGGGCGGCTGGCACGTATACGTGGGTGCGTGCCTGCATGGAGTCCATTTGTTGTCTACTTGTACTGCTGCTGTTGCTGCTACGTGCAGCTTGCAGGCAGCGTGTGGTGCAAACGAGTGGGCCACACCACCGGCCACATTTTGCGCACTAATCCGCGTTCATATTTAATTCCTCCTAAAATTATTATTTTTACAATGACAACGACTTTGATCTTAATTTTGATTTTGATGGATTGACGTCTCTCTCTCTCTCTCGTGCATATTATATTCGAAGCATTTAAAGCGTGATACGGTAATATAATTTCTTTCTTGGATAGTAAAAAAATTTAAACTTAATTATTTCGGTTCAAAATTTTATTTTAGCATTCTTTTATTTATTCCATACTAAATATGTTAGCCCTTGCTTTGGGAAAACTAACTTTTACGTGAAGGCCTTTATTGGTAAAATTATACTCAAATTCAACAATTTGATCAAGAGAATATAGTTTCTATTTTCTATTAATAGATGTGATATAAAAAAATCCAAATGGGAACTTTAAAAAAATGTTTAAGAATTATCAAAATCATAGTTACACTCAAGTATATAAATATAAAAAGGAGGCTCTAAGCTTCATTTTTCATAATCCAAGGCTCTCCATGTTGGTGCAACAAATCGATGAGGGTTTGAAGATGGATCGAAGCACACAAAAGAGAGAGGAGAAGAGACTATCATTTAGGTCAATGCAACCCTTTTCATTTATTCTAGAACTTTTTTTTATCTAGAGTCAAAGATTTGCATTGATTATGGATCTTGAGACTGCGATCTTATCTTTTTATGCACATCATGTATCATGCTATGTGAAGTGTTGAATTCTTTGATGGAGTGACTATGATCCACTCATGATTTATCATGATGAGGATGTTATCATTTATGTTTAAAATTTTTAATTTTATATTATATATTTGTTGTAATTATATATGTCTTTCGTGTTTTGTATTGGAATCAATGACGAAATTAATTAGACAAAGGGGCATAGGGCTACCTAATTTTGACTCTAATTGAACATAGTTAATCTTGAGATGGTTAGACACACAATTAAAATCCGGGGATATATGAACTCGATTCAACTTTAATCCTATAATTAATTATTGTTCGACAAATATAAAAATAAGTATAAAAAATAACTCGGAATTAAGTACAATTATAATTTTTTAAAAGAAAAAAAAACATGCATGCACTTCTCCAAAATGTTGTGTTGCAGCATGCACGGCCCCAATACTCCTAAATATCTTTCTGAATGTACCATATAATTTTTGGGGTGTTCCACTTTTTTTTTTCCTATCACGCGTTTTAATTACTATGCATGGTAAAAAAAAAAATACTATTCCTTTAGATCTTGTCATCATCATATTAGGAAAGAGAGGTTGGGAAAAAATAGATAAAAAGGGAACACATGACTTGAGACCTCAAAAAGGCCTTCCTTGTTTCCATTCTGATTGGATTCAATTGCTGCTCATATGCGGATGATTTTGACCGAGAACAGAAAGTGACTTGGCAACCACCACTTTCACCATTTGCAACTCTCTCTCTCTCTCTCTCTCTCTCTCTCTCTCTCTCTCTCTCTCTCTCTCTCTCTCTCTCTTTTCTCAAGTATGTACGTATCTCTTTCTTCTACCTCCCAATGATATGATATGATTGCACTGCATGCATGCCATTTATATAAGTTGAGAAGATTGCCGGAGGAAAGGTGTGCTGTGTCATCTCCCTCTCTCTCTCTCTCTCTCTCCAATTTGCTTTCTGAACGAGAGGAATTTGGCGGTGGCTGTTAATTACGTTGATATTTTATTTCCACAAGAGTGTCGTGCATCATTTGGGTTCCCTTGTCCTCCTCATGTTTTACTAATTTACTTTTCTCTATTTGCTTACTCTGTTTCTTTTTGTCTTAGCTCTTTACTGTCAACTTTAATTACTAATCAGTAAAACGGTTAGTACGGGCCCACTACGCCCATTAAATTAAGGTAGCACCGCGTGCGTGGATCGTCCAATTTAAAATGGACGCTAGATCATGAACGCGCTCCGAACCAACGCTTCCTGAGTCATTGAGTTGATTTTGATACAACTAAGTTCAGACACGAAATACCCATGGACCTTTTTTCTTTCGTGATCTTGGTGCCAAGATCTGTTTGAATTCCACAAGACACTACAAGAAAATCACGATTTTTCGACGGTTCGAAATCCGTCGTAATTTGCGACGGATTTTTCGACGGTTATGACCGTCGGAAATAATTTATATTATTATTTAATTTTTTGACGGGTAGAAACGTCGATAGTTTCGACGGATATCCATTCGTCGTAATTTCCGACGGATTTTCCGACGATCACGACCGTCGAAAACGAAAAAATAAATTATGTAATTTATTATATTATTATTTAATTTTTCCGACGGATTTTTCGACGGTCACGACCGTCGAAAATAAAAAATAAATTATGTAATTTGTTATATTATTATTTAACTTTTCTGACGGAATTTTCGACGGTTACGATCGTCGGAAATGAAAAATTAAATTATGTATTTTTTATATTATTATTTAATTTTTCGATGATTAGGAACGTCGATATTTCCAACGGATATCAATTCGTCGCAAAATCCGTCGCAATTTTCGACGGTCGTGACCGTCGGTAAATGTATAATAATATAATATAAAGAATATTTTATTAATATAACTAGCGACGACCAAAACCGTCACAATTACCGATAGTTTTGACCGTCGGTAACGTTACCGACGGTTCAAACCGTCGGTACAATAAAAAAATAAACATTATATATAACTAAATATATTTTCGATGGTCACAACCGTTGGTAATTTAAAAAATAGTTAATATTTACGTTTTCGACGGCCGGAGTCATCGGTAATTAAAATTTCGTTATTCCGCTTTTTTTTCCTTTTTCCCGCTTTCTCTCATCTTTTACCCTTATATATCATTTCTCCTCTCATCTTTCTCTCTCCCTCCTCTCTCCTCTCTCTCCCTCTCCCGGCCCGCGCCGACGACCCTCTCCCGCATCGGACGCCAGCGACCCTCCCGCGCAGGCGACGCTCTCCCGCACCGGCGACCTTCTCCCGCACCGGCGTCTCTCTCTCTCTCTTTCTCTCTCCGGTCGGATCCGGCCCCCAGCGGCCTTATCTCGTCGCAAGCGGCCGGATTGGCCGCCAGGCGGCCGGATCTGGCCTCCAGCGGCCGGTTCGGCCGCCGAGCGTTCAGATCCGGCCTCTCGCGGCCGGATCGGCCGCCGGGCGGCCGGATCAGGCCTCTCGTGGCCGGATCGGCGGGTTGGACCGTCAGAAATTGCGACTGATAGGGAGCCGTCGAAAATTCCGATGTTCCAAACCGCCAGAAAATAAAATAATAATATAATAAATTTCATAATTTATTTTTTATATTTTCGACGGTCGGGACCGTTGGAAATTTCGAGGGATAGCTATCCGTCTCAAATTCCATCGCAATTTTGCGACGGATTGCTTTCCGTCGGAAATGTTTCGTCGGAAAATCTCTCTTTTCTTGTAGTGATATCGATAAAAACCATAATTGTACATTGTTAGCATCATACATAATTTGGATGCAACTTAAATATTCAAGCTAGATTCATAAGTCACATTAAAATTGCAAACCCAACATGGACAACATGGTACAAAACTCTAAACATGATTCTAAGCAAATGCATTAGGCCTACTAATTGACCATCCAATCCGTTAGAACATGTAAGGCCTAAGTCATAACATGATGAATTTCATAATATGAAAGCAATAATATGATTCAATAACTATGTAATCCAATTAAATAATTAGGTATGACATTATCTTATATTCATTTCAATTATTTAATCATTAGGCTCATTAATATTAAGCATGAACAATGCAATCAATATGGCATTATCATGCCCAATATAATCCAAAGTCCAATAATGTTCATGCTTGATCAATTCAAGTTATTATCTTATTTATTATCATGAGTGAAAGTTTGCATAAAAACTTTCATAATCCGATCCCGATAAAGCCATCCATATTTCTCATGACAACTCCAATTTCAATCAATCAATTATCAAACAATAGTGTGTGACTTTACAATAGTCAGAGGACTTATTTACCTTAGTCTCAATAACGTAGCTACCTAGACTACGGGAAACTACTTGTTCCCAAAATACCCACGAATGGGCTGATCCAATCTAATATGGAGGTATCTACATTCAAATATGGCATGCTCCTCAATTTTTATTCCTCCGACGGGGTGTATTCAATCAATCAACACATCAATACATTATTCGGTTTCTATTTACGAATTAGCATGCATTTCAGAAGCATCAATATTGTCAATCAAATCAATTTAAAACCCTAAACAATCTGCCAATACACTTGAGTGGTCGACCGATCATATCCAATGGTCTATCGGTCTTGTGTCAAACTATAACAATTTTTTTACATCTAATAATAAACTAAGAACTTATTTTTTTAGATCCCTGAATTATCGTGACTTTTCCAATTTACTTTTAAACTATCATAGGTCATAAATCACTTTTAAACTATCATAATTTTTTTTACATCTAATCATAAACTAAGAACTTATTTTTTTAGATCCATGAATTATCGTGACTTTTCAAATTTACTCCTTCCGTCAACTTCTGTCATGTTTTTTGTTAATTTTATTTTTTTTTCATTTGTGAAAAATCAAAATTACCCTTTAACCTTTAAAATAATATGTAATAATAAATATTAAAATAATTAAAAAAAGAAAAAGGCAAGGGGCGACGCCCCTGCTCTACATTGCTGGAGCGAAAGGGGGGAGGGGGGCTCGGCCCCCCCATCTCGTCGCTGACACACACGAGGGGGGAGGGGGGGGGGGGGGTGAAGGGGTTAGGAGGCCGACGTCATCACCCATCGGCCCCCCTCGCATAATGAGGTGCAGCAGGGGTGACCCCCCTTTCCCTTTGCAACGGTGATAAATTGCTCTCCGCACGCGGCCGCACGAATGTCGAAGGGGAAGGCTGAGGTCGAGGTCGACGAGGAGGAGAAGCGATGCAGTCTGCGTGCTCTCCTCCCATAATGAGGTCTTTTACCGAAAACCAAGCATAGGTTGCGGCGCCTCAACTCTGACTTTGGCCTCCTTGGGACCTTTGCCACCTTGGGCTTTGGCGCCGACAATAGCAGGAAAAGGGTGGGGGGGTTGGTGTCGAATCCCCCTCCTTTTGCGCAGCGAGGTGGCCCGACACCCATGTGTGCACGAGCTCGCATGCTAGTGAGCTCGTGCGCCAGAGAGCACGCACAGGATGACAACGTCGGCCTCCTCCCCCCTCCCCTCTTTCGCTGGGCCGTCGCCCCCCGCGAGCCGTCGGCCATTTTTTTTTGTTCTTCAATAATCTTAGGTGCCTACGTTTTCATGATACTCGGCTGGTAGTATAAAATTGTGTGGCCGAATGCTCCATGTAACTTATATGCACATAAATTGTGATTAGTAGTATTTATGTGCCACTCACGTCATGTTTGGTTGAAAGAGAATAAAGCATAAAAATATAATATTTTACAATTAAAACATTTTATTATAAGTAATGATGTTTATTGTTATAACAATAAAAATATTATATAATAATGTATGGGTAAAATTAAAAAAATAAAATACGATTAAAAAGTTGAAGAATATGATATTATGATGTTTAAAGAATAATATATCATTGTATGCCTTATCGTTTAAAGAATATATATTTTGTTTTGTGGTTTCACGTGTTTTGAGATGATTTTTCATTTTTGGATATTTGATCAAATTATTCTAATTCCAACTTGTGTTTGGTTGGATTCTAAAAATAGAATGATACTTTGCCGTTTATTTTATAACCAAACGGTCCCTAAGGATCAAGATGATTTATTGAATAGTACCATATGGATAAAATATAGAGATAATCATGAGCTTATATAGTTACTCCCTTTATTTTTTAAGATGCATTTTAAATTCGTGGGACAAATAAACCCAAAGCAAATAATATTCGGAGGTGTTAGGAGGTAGTTATGCTTATATATAGCTACTTTTTTTTAATTTTTAAGACACATTTTAAATTCGTAGGGATCAATAGATTTGAAATAAATAATATTTTGATTGGACCGGAAGTATTACAACCGGTATGAATTTAATCTTGTAGTATAAATAGTTCACTTACTAGCACATGAGTGCTCTGCGATCATTCAGTTGTCATCATTTGCATATATAATGATTCCGTATGGATAGAAATGTGCATGATCACGATAGTGTTGGTCTTTTGCGCTTGTTTCATTTGATTTGATCACATGTATATGTTCCCTTGATCAGTCGTTAATTGCATGCATTTAAACTATGGAGTTGGTGCCATGTAACGATTGTTGTAATTACCAACAGAGTCCGGTGAAGTTCTAAGTGGTCTTTTCTCGTTTAAGTAATGTTTCGAATTTAAGTCTAATGTAAAAATTTTTTGTTGAAAGTTTTACCTGTCTATTATCAGATACCTGAGATGACCTTATCAAATTAAATTCGATGATAGACCATTTTTACCATGTGACCAGTGCGCTTAATAACGTCGCGTGAATTGAATAGTTAGCACTGGTTTTCAAATATGAACGACTGACTACGTAAAAGAAAAGTTTCTTATAATTGACGAACCTTTGACATATTGTGCATTATGGAATTATTTTAATAAGTTGTTCTTGTCTTCATTTATATTGTGCAGTGAGGATTAGGAAGAGGATAAACATATCCTTTTAATTTATATTTTTTAGTGATTCCTAACTATGTCACAATCTTTAGGCTAAAATGGATGGTCACTCTTTTTTATTATGGTTATTTTCATAAATCACTTTAAACTATCATAATTTTTTTACATCTAATCATAAATTAAGAACTTATTTTTTTAAATCCCTGAATTATCTGACTTTTCTAATTTACTTCTTCCGTCAACTTCTGTCATGTTTTTTGTTAATTTTATTTTTTTTCATTTGTGAAAAATCAAAATTACCCTTTAACCTTTAAAATAATATGTAATAATAAATATTAAAATAATTAAAAAAAGAAAAAGGCAAGGGGCGACGCCCCTGCTTTACATTGCCGGAGCGAAAGGGGGGAGGGGGGCTCGGCCCCCCATCTCGTCGCTGACACACACGAGAGGGGGGGGGGGGGGGTGAAGGGGTTAGGAGGCCGACGTCATCACCCGTCGGCCCCCCTCGCCGGTTGCAGCAGGGGGGTGACCCCCCTTTCCCTTTGCAACGGTGATAAATTGCTCTCCGCATGCGGCCGCACGAATGTCGAAGGGGAAGGCTGAGGTCGAGGTCGACGAGGAGGAGGAGCGATGCAGTCTGGGTGCTCTCCTCCCATAATGAGGTCTTTTACCGAAAACCAAGCATAGGTTGCGGCGCCTCAACTCCGACTTTGGCCTCCTTGGGACCTTTGCCACCTTGGGCTTTGGCGCCGACAATAGCAGGGAAAGGGTGGGGGGGGGGGGGGGGGTTGGTGTCGAATCCCCCTCCTTTTGCGCAGCGAGGTGGCCCGACACCCATGTGTGCACGAGCTCGCATGCTGGTGAGCTCGTGCGCTAGAGAGCACGCACAGGATGACAGCGTCGGCCTCCTCTCCCTCCCTCCCCTCGTGTGTGTAGGCGATGAGATTGTGGGTGGCGAGCCCCTCCCCCCTTTCGTTGGGCCGTCGCCCCCCGCGAGCCGTCGGCGGCGATCGCAGGGGCGTCGCCCTTGCCTTTTCCTTTTTTAAATTACTTTTAAATTATTATTATGTATTATTTTAAAGGTTAAAGGATAACTTCGACTTTTCATAACTGAAAAAAATAAAATTAATGAAAACATGATAGAAGCCGACGGAAGGATTAATTTGGAAATGTCGTGATAGTTTAGGAATCCAAAAAAAATTTGTAGTTTGGGATTAGATGTGAAAAATTGTGATAATTCGGTTTATATAACTCTTTTTGTTATCATCATAATCATTATTATTATCCATGCACCTAACCAGTTACCGTGATAGATTAATATTAATATCAAATGAATGATTAATCCGTGTTATAGATCTGAGCCCATTTTGAATAGATAGATAATTGTGGGCATAGTTTTCCTTTATTATTCTATTGTTGCATATTTAAGAGGCAAGCAATTAAATAGTGTTTGCATGATGATCGATGTGAACTTACTTACTTATTTCACTGGTGCATGCAACTTTGTCACGTTTCTCTCTCTGACCCTGCCATAGTTATCATTGCACCGACATGAACCTTTGCACGCTAACTATTGCGGCATGCACGATTTGCATCTTTTGTAGCCGCGATAACATTTCACCTAATATAATTACTTCTTTCCTACTTAATTATTTAGAATTTAAGCTGATATGATTTCCTTAATTATCTAGGAGTAAGGCAATTTTCCTTTTCTAAATTAATTATGCTTGTGCTGATATTTCTTCTTCAATTATTTATGATTAATTTGAGAACATGTTATGCAATGTACTATCTTTTTTAATAATTGTGATTTATGCTGGTTATTACATGATGTTCCGTATCACTTTATTTAATAATGTAGTTCTTTCTTTTTTTCTAATCAATTGCCTTTTTCCCCGACAAAAAAGCATATTAATTACAAAATTAATAGATTATAAAAATTCTCCACGGCGCTATTTCACGGTCCATGACAGCCAAATTTCAGCACTGTACAACTACCTTATTTTCCACTTTTTGACTCAGAGCGCGGTTTTCTCCGTTGGCTTCGTAATTGAGTTATCTTGCTTCATATACAATAAAATACAATATTGGATAGATTTTCATTTTTATAAAATTAATATAAATATGCCCATAAAATGATGCATGCTATTAAAAAATTATTCAAAATGAGATTAAATATATTACTAAATGTATGTTGTATTTTACATGCATCAATAATACATCAAATATGGTGCCACTCATCACATAACATAACAGACTCTCAATTAGGATCAAACATGGTACAATAGTAAATTTCTAATCATGCAATACCTTAAGTTTTCATGAACCCTAAACACGCATCTATGTTTTATCTCAAATCTGTCTTATTTAACAAAATGAGTTTAAGGTAGAAATAAAGTCTACAAAAAATGTTTCAACAAGCTTAGATCTGTCTTAGAAATAATGTCCTTTACATACCTCTTTCTTAACTCTTAAAAATATCTTTTTCAAAGATGTCTTCTTCCTCCTTCCTCTTTTGAACTTCTTCTTCTTTCCTCCCAACTAGGTCCAGCATCCCCTTCTTCTTGCTCTAGAATGTCTTATCCTTGTTGCTGGTCTACTACAATAAAAATGGAGATCTTCACCTCAATCCTGGATTGGAACACTTGGGTTGATAATGCGTGCAATTTAAGCGTAAATATACTAGCAAGTATACTATATCATATCAAGTAATAAAGAGCGAATGAGAGTGTCGAACCCACGATGATTAATTCAGATTCTTATCTTTCCAATGTAAGTTTATTAATTGAGAAAGTAACAAGATTTGATTTCAAATAAAAAAGCTAATTAAAATTAATGACAATCAGAATAATGATGTATTTAATTAATGCGAGAGAAAGTTAGAACTCAGACTATGTATTCTTATCGGATTATCTTAATTATTAATAATTAAATATAGACTTCTTGTAAAAAATAAATGGATAAAAGGTATATGACTAAAAAACTTGAGAACCTAACTACCCTAATAGAGAATATAATCAAAACCTATTGAAAATTCAGTCCACTTTAACATACTCCGAACTAAGATGCATTAATATGAAAGGTTGCTTAAAGTAAAGAACTAAAAAACTTGAGAACCTAATTATCTTAAATAGAAGTAAAATTAAAGAGGCCAAAATTTTGTCAACTCCAATCTACTTTATCTAAGATACTTTACGTTACAAACCTCCATTTAAATGATACAATTTTTAGCAATTAAAACTAATTTACTAATAAAAATATAAAAAGATAGAACTCAACCCGAGTCACATGGAACTTGGCCTGGGTCGTATAAAAATTCAGTTCAACAAAAATAAAGGAGAAACCCGGCCCGGGTTGTACCAACTCGGTCCGAGTTTCACACATAGGTGATTCTCATCAATTTTTCTTGTAGAAATTATGCGAAATTATATGAAAGTAATGCAAGAAACTAATCAACTTAGGTAAAGCATGAAACACACATCACAACCATTTTTCAGAAGTCTAAATAGTGAAATATATTAAGAGAAAACCGATGTTCAATATAGTTTTCCTCTAACAACTAAACTAATCCATAATCAGAAAAATTAACATCAAATTCAAGGGAGAAAATATAAAATAAAGATTAGAAATTATATATCAAACACCCAAAAAGTGCTGGACGTCTCTAGAACAAGCTTTGGCTAAAACAATGCTCCAAACAATCGTCCGAAATTTCAAAATCTCAAGTTCTTTGATTGATTTGCAGTGACGCGCAGTAGAACTTCGTATCTCGATTCTAGTGCGGCTAAGACTTCAAACTTCGTGATTGTATGCCCTTTGGGTTCATGGTACATCTATATTTATAGGGGTGGCGGCCTTTTAGAGTTCCGAGTTGAAATCGCATCTCAAATCCAAGTTAAAATCGGTCAAAAAATCACAAACGTCCATCACTTTGGCTAATTGTATTGAACTCGGGCGGGGTTCTGTTCAAATTTTATATTTGGGTAGACATCGATTCAAAATCGGGTTTTAACATCTATCATGCGGGGGTCTTCTTGAACTCAATTATATGTGCTCTTTTTCTCTGTCTGGTGTGCCTTTTCTTATCCGACCTCTTTGCACCTTCAAAATATTGATCATGAGAATAAAATAGAATACAAGTGAGTAGCTTTGAACTCAATGAAATTAAGAAAATAAACAAAAAATAGATGCATGCAATGATAAAATTATGAAAAATAATCAAAATGATGCATGTAAAACATGTATAAAAATGCTTGCATAAGTTAATAAAAGTATGTGAGATCACTACGAATGAAGGGACACACTGTTAGAAAGGAGAACATGCAATTCCAACTCGAGAGTATCCTGTAATCAATACCTGGGAAAGACATCTAGCTGCTGATCACTTGGAATGATTCCAAAATGTTGGAATAGCATGGTTAGGGAAAACGAAGGAAATCATTGATTTGCTGCACTACACATGAAATTGTGCAAACAAAATTAATTTACAACATAAAATACAACTTGACATGTCAGCACTGAAAAATTGGAAAAAATCCTGAGATGTCATGATTGCGTAAATGTGAACCATGACACGAGAGCATGTGATAAATGGACGAACTAAAAATAGAAATATTTTTCAAGATCGTTTGAAGATCAAAATGTCTTATTGTAATATTTCAAAAGCTAAGCAAAAGACATATGGCTCCTCCATAAATTATAAATGTGCTGTATTTATAGATAAAATATGTCATATTAATGAACTTAACATATCTACACAGTTTTTCTCATTTCTTTGTTTGAGAAATACAGGGAAACAACAGAGTAGACAAAAGGTTGCGTGCACAATTTTATGTTTCTGATCCCTCTTTGAAAACTCTGTTTCTGAAATTCAATCGCAAAAATTGAATATAGACAAAGTTAAAGGGTGTTGAGATTAACTTACCACATGTAAATTGAGTTACGTTCATTTTTTTCCATCTGGAAGTAAGAAGAAAAATGATAGTGTTGTTGAGTCCTTTGATAATTTATTAACTGGAAATTCTCTTCATGTTTGGAATTGTTGAGGGAAGAGGAGGGGGATCTAAAGAACAAGAGCAAAAAGAGCCCAACCACTGAAATCTGGTTGCCTGCATTGTGACACACTGATACATGTGTTTTCATCTGTTTTGCAGTGCCGATGAAATAATTGCACTTCGTCAACTATTGGTCGACCAGCCTAATATCCCCAAGGACGAAGGTATTTCTTATTTATCTTTTGGATGCACCATTTCAAATGTTACTTTACAACTTCCGGAGTAAGATTGCAGCTGATAATGCTCTGATAATACTTTATTTGTACAGTACAAGACATCTTCAACAATAACAAAACCTTATCCCACTAGGTGGGGTCGATTACATGGATCATACGACGTCATTCCGCTCTAATATATTCGTTGATTCATGTTCATGAGATTCGACAGAGTTTTACGCTGACTGTCGGAACCTAACACAACCCTCATTCTTTATCCGGGCTTGTGACTGGTTATAAAATACAAACGGAGTTACAGTACAAGACATCTTCAACATAATATTTCCTGAAGATATATGTTGATTCATCTTGTCGTCTACTAAATTTGTGGTTGGGGAACCAAAGTTAATCAGCAAGAGTTACCGGCTTTTTGAAATAGAATTATCTGCACTCAGCAGTCCTGTGGGGTTCTAAGAAGGAAAAGCTGAAGGTTTAATCTCTCAGTATTCCACGGATGAGCAATGTCGTGAAACATTTTGCTTCGAGGACACCTGAAAGAGAGGAAAAAAATGTATTTTGGGATCAGTTGTTGGAACATAAAAGGTTCCTCATCGAATGTCTAGATGGCTTCACATCTCTTCAGTTGTTCAAGCTAAGTATATAATTTTTTAAGCCAAGTGTCTTTATAAAATGCATGTCATTATGGAATCGATCATCTCTTTCTTCAATGTGGGTTTGTGCATTTGTCTTTTCAATCGGTCCAGGGCCGGAATTAGGTATAGCTATATCACAAGCTCATGTTTCTACGATCTCAATCTGCATTTATTTGAATGATGCTACAATAATTACTCATCTGCAATTCCAAAGGATGAAGTTTTGTATCCTTCAATGAGAACCAAATGCCACAATGCAGATAGCTGACATATTTTTCTCATCTTTAAGAAAGGAAATCGACTTTAGAGATGTTCCTGATTGCTTATATGTAATTGCGACTATAATATAGTTCTCACTGGAATTTCTGTAGTACATTGATTACGAAATGCATTTTTGGTTCTTGATGTGTGCTGATTGTTGTTAACTTGTTATTGATGGTAGCTTGCCTTTTTTTTCTTCAAATGCATAAGATGGGTGTGGCTTCTTGGTCTTATTGTCTGTCTTTCTTCTTTCTTCCTTAATTGCTGCAATAAGAGTAGACTAGTAATGTGAACCTCTACTTGATATTTTCGTCGCCTCAATTGAGAAAGGGATTAAATGATTCTTTCATTTGCCTCAACTATTCATAAAATTCAATTCTATACATAGGGTTCGGAAAATCCGGAGTGAATACTTTTAAATATCAAGATTCACATCGCAACTATGTAAATGGGTGAAAAAAAGATACATCAGCCATCAAATGGGCCGGCCAACTGGCCGGAGCCGGAGCCGCATCGGGCGAACTCGGGAATGGCGCCGCGGCCGTCCATGGCGACCGTTACAGAGTGGCCGAGTTTCCTAGCCTTCCTGGCCTTGGCCTCGCTCATGTACAAGTACAACTTCTTGACGTTGGAGCCCTGCAGGCTGAGCAACCTCGCCAGGCTCCTCTTGGCGTTGGCCCTGAAGGGGCAGTCGCTCCCCATGAACCCGTCCACCAGGTGCAAGTACGCCTCCAGGTCGTGGCAGCATCCCGGGTCCGCGTCCGGCTTCAGGTACGGCGACAACTTGGTGTCCACCCGGAGCTCCTGTCCGACGTGCGCGTACCCCTCCCTGGTCCCCTCGCGCGGCGGTAGCAGCCCCGGCACGCGCGTGACCACGTCGCCGGCGTTCACCACCCGGAGGACCTTGGCTCCGCGCGCATTCACGCGCTCCGAGAACGCCGAGTTCCCCACCTTTGGCCCGCCGAAGGAGAACACCGCCACGGGCACGTCCGCAGGTAGCTGACCCCGGAGCTCGTCCGCCGCCAGCACGGCCAGCGCCCCGCCTAGGCTGTGCCCCGTCACCGTCACGCTCAGCTCCTCTCCCTTGTAGAGCTCCACCAGCCGGCGCACCTCCTTGACCACAGACGAAGACAGGCTTGGCACGCGCTCGCCGGGCGTCTTGTACAGGTTCTGGAACCCGCGCGCCACCTTCGGGACGCACCCGGGCGTTGTCGAGGAATCCGCGGCTTCGTTGCCGACATCGTCGCTGCTGATCGGGACGAGGCTGGCGTTGAAGTTCTCGGCCCACTCGAGGCAGGTGGACGTGCCGCGGAGCACGACGACGATTTCGCGGCGCCCCATGCGCCGGATCTCGCGCTGGCTGTGGCAGACTGCCACGTAGCCTACCCAGCTGGACCGCTCGGTGGACCAAGAGGGGAGGAGCTGCTCGACCAGCGGAGTAAGCTGGATGGAGGCGGTGGCGAACAGGTCGCCAGTGACCCTGAACGAGCTGTCGGGAAGCACGACGGGACGGTGGCTGTCGGGCGACGCGTCGGATTCAGAATGGAAGGCGTGGTAGGCCGCGTGGACGAAGTCTCCGTAGCGGACGAGCTCGCGGCGGAGGTGCTCGTCGAGGGGGTCAAGCAGGCCGTCCCAGTCGGAGGCGCCGTGGTACCGGCGCCAGTCCGTCGCGATGCTGCCGCGCGGGGAGGGGCGGTTCGTGTTGGAGAGCTGGCGGTGGAGGCGCGTGAGACTGCGAGGGGACATCTCCATATCCCCGCGGGCCTGCAGGTCGAGCGCCAGGGAGAACAGATTGGCCGACCATCGTTCGAACGAATGGAGGAAGCCTCTGCCGGCTGCGTCGGGGTCTTCGGCGGGCTTGGGCGACGGCGGCTGAGTCAGCGGCGGGGGAGGAGAGGGCGCCGTTGCCTGTTCCTGGAGAAGGCGTTCAAGGTTGGAGAGGTGGGTCTTGGCCGACGACACGGACATCATGGACGCCGCCGCGCCGCCGGCGGAAGTCGTGGTCAGCCGGTACGAATGGTTGAGCGGGGAGGTGGCGATGCGGCGGGCTAAGGCGGATTGCCGGCGCAACAGCATGGAACTCGGCAGCAGAGGACGAGCTGCGACGGCGGCGCTGTTGATTCCGATAATGTGCTGCATCGTATTCGATGGCTTCCTGCTCTACTGTAAGATGGATAAGAGAAGAGAAGAGAAAGGCAGAAGTGTTCTTGTTCTGCGTAGTTGGGGGTGGCGATTTATAAAAGCAGAGCAAGAAGAGAAAGGAGAGTTGCCAACTTTGTCATGTCTACTTCTCCATCAAAGGCAGGGGGCCTCGCTCGCTCACTCACCCACTCACTCCACCCTCCATGCTGCCATATTTTAAATACTTCGCTCATTTTTCTTCTTTTACATATGCGGGTGCTTTTTCAAAAACATCAACGCGGTGTGCTGTAATAATAATAATAATAATAATAATAATAATAATAATAATAATAATAATAATAATAATAATAATAATAATAATAATAATAATAATAATAATAATAATAATAATAATAATAATAATAATAATAATAATAATAATTTAATGCACTAATTAGATAAAATTAATGTATTCCAGTATAGAACATATATATTGTTGGCTTTAACGCTCAACAAAATTGAGATACGACCAATTAGATGTTATTAATATAATATTAGACACCCTCAATTAAATTAAATACTTAATTGAGCCTTCAATCTTGTTTTGAAACGTCTATGTCAAACCGACGATCTCCAAGTTCAATTTGTTAATGCAATTACTATTTTGGTCATTCTATTTTTAGCCAAAGATCAATTTAGTCTTGGGCATTGTTGTAACACTCACGTACGTCCAGAAAAGGAAAAAAAAAGAAAAGAAAAGGAAAAAAAAAAGGAGGAATGGATCTTGAAGGAGCGCGTCTTAATTAATTGGAATGATAATTGAAATTCGGCAATCGAACTGAAACTCATAGTTTAATTCCTATTGCAGATGACTTGTATTTGCCAAGACTATGTGGGGATTTGATAGTTTTTTTTTTTTGTTCTTCAATAATCTTAGGTGCCTACGTTTTCATGATACTCGGCTGGTAGTATAAAATTGTGTGGCCGAGTACTCCATGTAACTTATATGCACATAAATTGTGATTAGTAGTATTTATGTGCCACTCACGTCATGTTTGGTTGAAAGAGAATAAAGCATAAAAATATAATATTTTACGATTAAAATATTTTATTATAAGTAATTGATGTTTATTCTTATAACAATAAAAATATTATATAATAATGTATGGGTAAAAGTAAAAAAATAAAATACGATTAAAAAGTTGAAGAATATGATATTATGATGTTTAAAGAATAATATATCATTGTATGCCTTATCGTTTAAAGAATAGATATTCTGTTTTGTGGTTTCACGTGTTTTAAGGTGATTTTTCATTTTTGGATATTTGATCAAATTATTCTAATTTCAACTTGGGTTTGGTTGGATTCCAAAAATAGAATGATACTTTGCCGTTTATTTCATAACTAAACGGTTCCTAAGGATCAAGATAGTTTATTGAATAGTATCGCATAAATAAAATTTAGAGATAATCATGAGCTTATATAGTTATTCTCTTCATTTTTCAAGATGCGTTTTAAATTCGTGGGACAAATAGATCCAAAACAAATAATATTCGGAGGTGTTAGGAGATAATGATGAGCTTATATATAGTTATTTTTTTATTTTTTAAAATATTTTAAATTCATAGCGATCAATAGATTCGAAACAAATAATATTTTAATTGGACATGAGGTATTACAACCGGTATGAATTTAATCTTGTAATATAAATAGTTCACTTACTTGCACATGAGTGCTCTGCGATCATTCAGTTGTCATCATTTGCATATATAATGATTCCGTATGGATAGAAATGTGCATGATCACGATAGTGTTGGTCTTTTGCGCTTGTTTCATTTGATTTGATCACATGTATATGTTCCCTTGATCAGTCGTTAATTGCATGCATTTAAACTTTGGAGTTGGTGCCATGTAACGATTGTTGTAATTACCAATAGGGTCCGGTGAAGTTGTAAGTGGTTTTTTAAGTAATGTTTCGAATTTGAGTCTAATGTAAAAATTTTTTGTTGAAAGTTTTACTTGTCTACTATCAGATACCTGAGATGACCTTATCAAATTAAACTCGATGATAGACCATTTTTACCATGTGATCAGTGCGCTTAATAGCATCGCTTGAATTGAATAGTTAGCACTGATTTTCAAATATGAACGACTGACTACGTAAAAGAAAAGTTTCCTATAATTGACGAACCTTTGACATATTATGCATTATGGAATTATTTTAATAAGTTGGTCTTGTCTTCATTTATATTGTGCAGTGAGGATTAGGAAGAGGATAAACATATCCTTTTAATTTATATTTTTTAGTGATTCCTAACTATGTCACAATCTTTAGGCTAAAATGGATGGTCACTATTTTTTATTATGGTTATTTTCATAAATCACTTTTAAACTATCACAATTTTTTTACATCTAATCATAAACTAAGAACTTATTTTTTTTTAAATCCCTGAATTATCATGACTTTTCTAATTTACTCCTTCCGTCAACTTCTGTCATATTTTTTATTAATTTTATTTTTTTTCATTTGTGAAAAATCGAAATTACCCTTTAACCTTTAAAATAATATGTAATAATAAATATTAAAATAATTAAAAAAAGAAAAAGGCAAGGGGCGACGCCCTTGCTCTACATTGCCAGAGCGAAAGGGGGGAGGGGGGGGGGGGGGGGGGGGGGGCTCGGTCCCCAATCTCGTCGCCGACCCACACGAGGGGGGGGGGGGGGGTGGTGAAGGGGTTAGGAAGCCGACGTCATCACCCGTCGGCCCCCCTCGCCGGTTGCAGCAGGGGGGTGACCCCCCTTTCCCTTTGCAACGGTGATAAATTGCTCTCTGCACGCGGCCGCACGAATGTCGAAGGGGAAGGATGAGGTCGAGGTCGACGAGGAGGAGGAGCGATGCAGTCTGCGTGCTCTCCTCCCATAATGAGGTCTTTTACCGAACACCAAGCATAGGTTGCGGCGCCTCAACTCCGACTTTGGCCTCCTTGGGACCTTTGCCACCTTGGGCTTTGGCGCCGACAATAGCAGGGAAAGGGTGGTGGTGGTGGTGGTGGGGGGGGGGGGGTTGGTGTCGAATCCCCCTCCTTTTGCGCAGCGAGGTGGCCCGACACCCATGTGTGCACGAGCTCGCATGCTGGTGAGCTCATGCGCCAGAGAGCACGCACAGGATGACAGCGTCGGCCTCCTCCCCCCCCTCCCCTCATGTGTGCATGCGATGAGATTGTGGGTGGCGAGCCCCTCCCCCCTTTCGCTGGGCCGTCGCCCCCCGCGAGCCGTCGGCGGCGATCGCAGGGGCGTCGCCCTTGGCTTTTCCTTTTTTAAATTACTTTTAAATTATTATTATGTATTATTTTAAATGTTAAAGAGTAACTTCGACTTTTCATAAATGAAAAAAATAAAATTAATGAAAAATATGATAGAAGCCGACGGAAGGATTAATTTGGAAATGTCGTGATAGTTTAGGAATCCAAAAAAAATTTGTAGTTTGGAATTAGATGTGAAAATTGTGATAATTCGGTTTATATAACTCTTTTTGTTATCATCATAATCATTATTATTATCCATGCACCTAACCAGTTACCGTGATAGATTAATATTAATATCAAATGAATGATTAATCCGTGTTATAGATCTGAGCCCATTTTGAATAGATAGATAATTGTGGGCATAGTTTTCCTTTATTATTCTATTGTTGCATATTTAAGAGGCAAGCAATTAAATAGTGTTTGCATGATGATCGATGTGAACTTACTTACTTATTTCACTGGTGCATGCAACTTTGTCACGTTTCTCTCTCTGACCCTGCCATAGTTATCATTGCACCGACATGAACCTTTGCACGCTAACTATTGCGGCATGCACGATTTGCATCTTTTGTAGCCGCGATAACATTTCACCTAATATAATTACTTCTTTCCTACTTAATTATTTAGAATTTAAGCTGATATGATTTCCTTAATTATCTAGGAGTAAGGCAATTTTCCTTTTCTAAATTAATTATGCTTGTGCTGATATTTCTTCTTCAATTATTTATGATTAATTTGAGAACATGTTATGCAATGTACTATCTTTTTTAATAATTGTGATTTATGCTGGTTATTACATGATGTTCCGTATCACTTTATTTAATAATGTAGTTCTTTCTTTTTTTCTAATCAATTGCCTTTTTCCCCGACAAAAAAACATATTAATTACAAAATTAATAGATTATAAAAATTCTCCAAGAACTTGTTTAATATATTAGACCATTAAATTTAATATGATATACTAACTGATTATTTTATTAGAATATGTAATAATAATTAAAATGGCATAAGTTTCTGCCTCATTAAATTACCTTAAGGGTCGTTTGAAAATGAAATTGTGGTTCCTCCTACGTTCCCGATGCATAGTTGAATTGACAGACTAGTTCAGGTTGTGTTTGGTTGAAGTAAAATTTGATGATGAGGAATAAGGTGGTTGATGTGATAGTAAAAAATAGATGCGATGGATGAATTTTTGATTAGTTTTGAATTAAAATTAATTATTATAATTATAAAGTATAATTTTATTATTAACTAAAATAAAAATTTTTATTGGAAAAATTTTGTTAAAAATATATTATTTAAATATAAAAAAGCATTTTTAAATTAATTATATTTAATGAAATAATAAGTAATAAATAATATTATATTAATCAATTATTATGAATATTTTATATTTATTAAATAATTTATTTTATAAAAGATATGGGGTGAGAGAAAAGAAAAGGAAAAAAGGAAATAAATTTTGAAAAAAAAAGAAACTGTCATGTCAGACAAAAAAAGGTTGATTTGGCTCCCAATTTCATCAAATACGGTGGAATCGAATTCACGACACCCAATTTCACCGCATTTATTTTTATCTCGAAATTCAATTTAAAGACGATGTTTGACGGAATCGGACGAAATAAAAGCGCGATTCTCGTCCAATTCCGCAAACAAATTGGGCCTAAAAGGCACATGTATTCCAATTACAAAACAAATTTATAATTATTTGTATCATTAATTGCTATGCCATCAGCCTCCAAGACAAGTCGTGTTCATGATCATAAAACCAGCTGGGGGCACGGCCCATCGGTTGCGTCCAGGACTTGCTCAATTGAGTGCGTCCGGCCCTATGTATGCAAAGTGAGGGCCCATCACTGACGGGTTGTGTGATTAACGTAAAATGTTTTTGTTAGATGATTTATCTATCATTGTTAAGTATTAAACTTAATTAGCATCACATAAATTGAACCCTCGACATCACTTTCTAAAATTGGGAACTAGCTACAAAAGAAAAGTGAGGGCTCCATCTGTGATCATGGCTTCCATCAAACATAAACGACTGTATATATAAAATAACATTTGTACATAAAAACCTATTTCAATATATATATATATATATATATATATATATATATAAGAAAAATAATATTTTTTCACTAGAAGGTTTTAGGCATTAATGAAGGCAAAATAGTAACATTATCATTATCTTGTGCTTACTAAAAGGTAATGCAATCAATTAAACAAAAAAGCAATCAATGGGTGAGACAGAGTTTCATATGTTTGTATCCTTCCACATTTGGTCCCTCCAGCTCCATTATTGTCAATTTGTCATGTGACTAGAGGCACACTATTTCAATTGTTAGCAACTAATCATTACAATTGAACAAATCGATCTTAGTCTCTAATGATCCGAGGATCTATCCATTCAGAAACATCAAATTTGGATACCATTAGAGGGCCACTCTTGAAATATAAATAAATAACTCACTATCAAAAGATACTTAAATCTTTGAATTTGAAAAACAAGAATCTCAGTACCAAAGTTTATAATTCTTTACACTCTTCCTCTGTATCTTGAGCTGAACTGATATTTCAGTACTGTGCTGAATACCAAATGTGATGCATCACAGTAAATACTTATGAACAATAAAAATGCACAGAATGTTATTAACTCCCAACTAGTATTGTGAAGATTTGTATCCCTTCCAAGAAAACCAACAAGCCAACAGATGAAAAAATATTGTTCTCCATTATGATCATACTATTTACTCAAGTTCAAGTAGATCATATTATAAGAATATAATGAATTAAAAGAAAAGATAGATGAGGGAGAACTTGCCAAGAAGTACTAGGGAACATAATCAAAATGGTTTAATCCATTTGAAAAAGCAAAGGTACAATAAATGGGTACTTTACCAATATATATATATATATATATATATATATACTGTTCAATTTAAATATAAAAAATTAGATCAATAAAATCTTTCTATAATGAATTTACATACACCGCCATTTTACCCCCAAAAGGGTGAAATGTTTGTTGAAGATTGATTGATTTTTCTATCTTTAACTTCATTTTTGTTTTAACATAAACCCAAATATTAAAATAATCTAATAATTTATGACTAAACTAAGAGTTTATTTGGCAAATAACTAATGGAGGGATGAGTGGGGTGACATGATGAGTGATGGAGTGGAGTGGCGTAATATGTCATTAGAAAGTTTATGTTTGGATAATAAATTATATAAGATGTGAGGTGGGGTAATGAATGTTTTATTTATGTAAAAGTCATTTTTCTTTTTCATTATATATTTAAAGTATTTATAATCGTTAATTAAGGGTGAGCGGGACGACCTGGTCGCCCTCGTCCGCATCGGCCCGGATTCTCCGAATTTTTTTTCGACCCGATGGATAATTGGATCAGGAGTTAGTCTCATTTCTTTGACGCCCGATCCGATTGGGTTAGGACTGAATCCGGATTTTACATCCTGATTCGATTGAATATATTATATTAGTATTAAATTATTTTTAAATAGTATATTTATGTTTATTTTGAATAAAATTTTATATTTACTAAACAATTTTATTTAATAAAAAATGATAGATATGTATTTATATTAGAAAAAGATAATATATGAGTGAATGAGAGAGAGAAAGTTAACGAGAGAGAGGTGGTTTAATTTGATAAAAGGAGAAATAATTTAATTTAGTAATAAAAAAGGAAAAAAAGTTAATTTGATCTAAAATAATCTATTCCTTCTCATTTCACTAATTTGGTGGAATAAAAAATGTGGTGTTTGAAGGACTTAGCTATTCCATCCCACCCCTCTAAACTTAAATAAAAAATATAATCAAACAAGATGTAACTAATTTTATTCCCTCATATTCCATCCCATCCCTTCGTAATCCTTAATCCAAATGGACCCTAAAAGATGCATGCCCATAATATATATATATATATATATATATATATATATATATATATATCGCTTAATAATAAAATATCTTCCCCCGGTTCCATTTCATAACAGGTTATTTTAGAATTTTTTTTCTCTTTTCTTAGCCAAGAGCTCTGGAAATATCTCAAGCAAAACAATACGTGGGAAACGTGTAATTCATTCTTCGATGGTGTGAGTATTAAATATAACAACAACAACAACAAAGCCTTATCCCACTAGGTGGGGTCGGCTACATGGATCATACGACGTCATTCCGCTCTATTAGTAATCAAACCTTTCGGTATATTATTCACCAATAGATCTTGCTCTATTAGTTCGCCAAGTGTCCGCCTTGACCTCCCTCTCCCTCTTTTAATCGGACTCCAGATTATTTGATCTACTCTTCTTACTGGCGCATCTAATGGTCTTCTCTGAACATGATCAAATCATCTCAAATGATTCTCTACCATTTTCTCACTAATAGGAGCCACTCCGACTCGTTCACGTATATGGTCATTCCTAATCTTATCTAATCTTGTATGACCACACATCCATCTCAACATCCTCATTTCGACTACCCCCACTTTACGTTCATGTTGTCTCTTCATAGCCCAACATTCACTACCATATAACACTGCTGGCCTTATAGCAGTACGATAGAATTTTCCTTTAACTTTATTGGGTACTTTTCTATCACAAAGAACTCCAGTGGCTTTCCTCCACTTACACCAACCAGCTTGAATTCTATGATTAACATCGTCATCAATCTCACCATCTTGTCTTACAATTGATCCTAAATATTTAAACTTTGTCACTTGAGGAATTATATCCTCCCCTAACCTAACTTTCAAATCGTCTCTAAGTGGTTTATTTGTGAAATTGCTATGCATATATTCTGTTTTATTCCTACTTAAACGAAAACCCTTTGACTCCAACGTATTTCTCCATATTTCCAATTTTGTATTAATCTCTTCTCTTGAATCCGCTAAAAGTACTATATCATCCGCAAATAGCATGCACTTAGGTACCTCCTCTGTGATACTCTCGGTTATAGCATCAATAACTAAGTTAAATAGATACGGGCTTAAAGCTGGTCCTTGATGTAGGCCAATTCCTATAGGAAATTCATTTGTCTCACCTCCGGGTGTCCTAACCCTAGTCAATGCCCCATCGTACATATGGTGTGAGTATTAAATATTCAAAGTAATTCTAAATTATGATTGAAATGAAAATACAAGATATTATATATTTATGTGTGTGTGTGAATTATTAAATGAAATTTGGCTACTCATCAAAATTTGGCTACTCCCTCGCCTAGAACTTATTAAAGACTAAAAAAATATCTAGAAAAAATACTCATCAAAACTTATAAAAAAATTACTTATTAAAATTTCAAACTTTGAAGGCCTAGTGATGTGTGATGTCTTAAATTATGATGCAAGTTATATTAAGTGACTACCAATTAGAGACGACTCCCGATCAAATCAAATTTGACCATGCTTGAAGCCCAAGTCATGCTGATAGGCTCAGCGGCCAACCCGGCCCAATTTATGTTCTTTTTTTTGTTATATATATATATATATATTAAATTAGAAAAATAAAACTACAAAAAAATAAAAAAATGGGTCATATAACTTTTATCCTAAGATAAATAAAATATAATAAAATTATTATCATATATATATATTATGATTATTAGATATATAATAAAAATAATTTTGTATATGATATATTTATAAAATTTATGATGTATGATTAAATATATTTATACTATAGTTATAAAACTTATAATAGATATTAAATATTTAATTTTATAATAAAAAATGTAAAAAAATCGTGCTCGTCGGGTATGAGCCTGCTCAGCACTAGACGATTTGATCCGGATAAGATCGGAGCCCATGCCGACCCAACAAAAGTCCGTCCGTACGGATTTACTTCAACTTTCGCCTTACTTCAAAAGTTGAATTGTATTATTTTGTTAATTAGGTCTTTCGTTAATATTTTAATTTTTTTTTGTGATTTTTTTGGGTGCCGGCCCGAGTCTACGGAAGGCCTCCGGTGTCCGAGGCTACTAGCACTCGACTAATCCGGAGTCAGGAAGATGGAGCAGTAACAGTAATTTCCTGGTCAAGGTGGTGACTCCGAGACTCGAACCTGGGGCTACTAGCACCCAATGAGCGCTCGGGACTCAACCCTACTTCCAGTTGAGCCAACCATTCTTGATTTTTTGTGACTTATTTTGATCAAGGAAAGAGTAAAGATGCAAGTTTAAAGAGGCTTAGACTCGCGATGAGGAGAACCTTTATTTTTGTCTCTCATGCATCAAAAGGCATCCACGTTAATCAACTACGGTTGGTGCAGTGGTAGTGAATTACGTCTCAAGTGGTTCGATGAGTGCAATGAGTCATCACGTTAGTCAGGGATTTACTTTTTTCGCTCCCGCCCCGATACTAAATTACTCAAGTGCTAATAGCCCTGAATAGCGGTAGGTTATCACCGAAAAAAAAAGCATTCTTGTTCCAACTTCCAACCTAAGTAAAAGAAAGAAAACATTAACTTAATTTTTTTTTCTAAACACAAATACAAAAAAGAAAAAAAAGCGAAAAGAAGAAAGAACGTGAAGTGGAAGAGAGGGAATACATCCAACAAGAGAAGCACAAGAAGTGGTGCAACGATTCAGACCTGCTGCTTCACTCTCTTCTGATCGATCGCAACACAAATATTTCATACGCCGATTCACAAAGAGAGTGCAAGCGAGCGAGAGAGAGAGAGAGAGAGAGAGAGAGAGAGAGAGAGAGAGAGAGAGAGAGAGAGAGAGAGAGAGAGAGAGAGAGAGAGAGAGAGAGAGAGAGAGAGAGAGAGAGGTTCTTGCGGGAGAAGCTGAAGTCCATGGAGGACTTTGACCGCTCGCTGGGGATTGAAGCAAATAGAGTACATTTAATGAATCCTCTTATTGCTTTTAGCTGTCTACAGTACATTAAATCCAATTTTGATCGCCCTACAAAAACATTCCGAATAGGACTAGTGACATTTTGGCCCTATTTTTTTTTTGTCAAACGTCGTGCACTTGTTCTTATTTATTTTTATTTGTCAAACATATTTTTCCTTCTTTATTAAGAGAAGTAAATGGGTCAGAACTCATCCGTAGAGTGATCCATATAATCCATTTTTAGCCAAGACAAAGAAAAACTTTGTTGAAGGAAACTTTCACACGGTGTCAATAAAATCAATCTATGATATGAACATTACATTCATGTGGACATGTATGATAATTAGCTTAATTTTTAAAGAAGAAATTACATATTCCATATCAATATCACCATCTTATTCCTCATAAGTAATAATGACCAGAAAATATTCTCAATTGAAATATATGAAATGTTAGGTATGACCAACGTCAAGTCTTAGCAAAAGATTAAAGGACTAAATTTGTTAAAGAAAAAAGAAAAATGGCAGAAGAAGTAGATTATTGACAACGCATCCTTTAATTAATTAATTAATTAATCATCATCGACAAGAAATCTTTATTCCTGTCTGTCTTTACGTAGCACATCAACTACCTTTATATATTCCATGCATACCACAAGAAAAGAAAAAAAAAGAAAGAATGTGAAGTGCAAGAGAAGCAATGAATCCAACAAGTCAGAGAATCACCAGAAGAAGATGTATAGTTTCGTTTCAGACCTGCTGCTGCTCTTTTTCTTCTTCTTCTTCTTCTGAGAGAGAGAGAGAGAGAGAGAGAGAGAGATGGCGGCCGCAGATCTGAGGTTCTTGCTGGAGAAGCTGCGGCACATGAGAGACTTTGGCCGCTTGCTCGGGATTGAAGCAAAGCTAGAGGAACTTGATGCTGCCGTCCGTTCCGCCGCCGAGAGGGCCAACAGGTCGCCTTTGTTCCCGGAGCTCAGAATACTCTATCAGAGGACTAACAAGTTACTGGATCAGATTTGGTGCTGGTGCGAGAGACATGGCGCCACCAGCAGCATCAGCGGTACGAGGACAGGAGAAGATTTGATCAAGGCTATCACCCCCTTCATCATCAAGTTCCGATTTCGCCCTTCGATTGTCTCGGAATTGAAGAACGTAGTAGATGAATACCAAGCAAGAAGACGATTGTCGGATTCGCATGAGGAAGATCAAATTAATTTGTTCACGGGAAGAGCGACGGATCCAAAGCTTACCAATGAAGAAGTCTTGATCGGCAGAAACAAAGATGTCGACAACATCTTAGCGGTGATGCACAGCAGATCACGGGATATCTGGGATGAGAATCGCAGACGAGTTATACGAAGACGGCTGTTCGAAAGTAGAAACAACGACGACAAGCGAGAGCTGAAAGATCTTGTAACCCGGAGATGGAGATCAACCATACTAGAAGATCCAAAGGAATGGCGTTTCCTCAACATTATTCCAATCGTCGGAACGGTGGGGATCGGGAAGACGGCCGTGGCTCGGATGGTCTTTCATCATGCAGCCGACTGGTTTAATGAACGAGTTTGGGTGTACGTCTCGCCATTGTTCGATCGCAAGAGGGTGCTGCGAGAATTTGCACACAGACATCAGCAGCAGCAAGAGTCGGCGGCGGCGGCGGAGCAGCCGCTGTCTCCTGGTGTCGCGAATGAAGACGATGTCATGAACTCCCTGATGTCGCGAATGAGCGGAAAAAGGTTCTTGCTCGTGTTGGACGACTTCTGGAACGAGGACCAGAAGGAGTGGGACGAACTCATAAAGCGGCTCTTAAAGGTGGCAGCAGCGAGCGGGATGATCGGGAACGTGGTCATCGTCACCACTCGAAGTCGCGTCGCCGCCGAGATGAATACTGACTGCTACGAGTTGCAGGCTTTATCAACGGATGATAGCCGGCGATTGCTGTCACGATCTCTGCCCACATTTCCAGAACATGGTCAAGGACACGACGATGAGCAACTAGGAAACGTTAGAAAGACTCTTCTTGAAAGGTGCAGCGGCTTGCCACAAGCAATCAAAACTTTAGCAGAACGCATGAAGGAGGTGGATTTGGACCCAAACTTTAGATTCATGTCCACGAACAACCCAGAACTGCTTGAATCCTTTCGCTTGAGCTACAACCTACTTTTCCCTGAGCACTGGAAGGAGTTCCTACAGTTTTGCTCCCTGTTTCCGGAGAATCACATCTATGACATGGAGGAATTCAGCGACATCTGGAGTGCAGAGAATCTGCCACTGTCACCCGACAAAGGATTTGCCACCGAGTTTCATAATCTGTGGAAGGAATGCTTTAAGAAGTTGGAGTCCTCTTCTTCGTCAGGAAAAGTCACCTACAAGTTGTGCCCTTTGATACGTGATCTATCACTCCATCTAGGAGGATTGACGAAAATGGATATGAGCCAACTATCCATTCAACTGATTAATCCTGGAACATCAAAATTTCCATGTCCAGACAATCTGCCCAAAGCCCTGACAGCACTTATTCTATCCAGAGAAGCTCAAATGGCTCTTTCAGGCCAAAGGTGCGAAATTTCGGTGATCCCGGAGGATTGGCTTGTGAAACACAGCCACCTGCGCGTGCTGGATTTACAATGCACTATGATCGAGAAGCTACCGCGTGCGATCGGAAAGTTGTTCGACTTGCGGTACCTCAACCTTTCAGAAACTGATATTAGATATCTTCCTCGATCCATCGGCGAGCTTCGGAGTTTGAGATTCCTGAAGCTAAAGAACTGCAAGCGCCTACGGAAGCTCAACGACGCCGTCACCAACCTTGTTGAGCTTCAAAAGTTAGACCTTTCTGGTTGTTGGTTCCTCGTTGAGGTGCCTGAGAGCATGAAGAATATGAAGAAGCTGAAGTGCCTAAATATCAAGAATTGCCCGTTGATTGACCGAACCCCTCGCATTGTCTAGATTCATTGTGGGAGATGGTTCTGAAAACGTCATCCCATAGCTGCAATTGTTGCCATAACTGGAAGCTGAACTGTGTCTCGAGAACCAGCTGGAGAAGGTGACGGAGGAAGATCATGTCAAAGTTAGCTCCGGCTTTACATCTCTCTCCAGAAATTTACTGTAACACGCTCGATTTTCGGAAAATAAATAAAGGAATATTTTATTCTGGAAAATATTATCCGACAGAATTATTTATTTCCGAAATTAATGAGAAAATAGAGAAAAAGTTAGCGGGGAATTTGTCTTGAGGTGAAATTGAGATTAGTTATGGGGTTGTTAATTAAATTTGGATTTAATTCATTCTGGCTATTATGAAAGAAATAATTAATGATGAAGAAAACTTGAACAGCAGAGATGATGATTTCTACAAAATCTTAAAGGTGATGCGCGGTGAATGATCTTTAATTAATTCCGCCGACGATCTTAACTAGGAAGACCCACATCTTTTTCCTCTGTGCGCTAACCAGATCGACAATGCGTACGCAAGAACAAATTCGAGAATGTGCTACCATGAGGGACAAACTAGAGGACATTTTGATCCAAATCGAACATCAACAAAAGTCTTGAAGTGTGAACTTTACTAGCCGACGTTATTCCAAGATGCTCAAACTTACTGTAAGTATATATTGTGATCGATGTCGGTAACATTTCTAACAAAAATGAAATGCTTTAGTATTATGTATTGTGATATTTTTTATATTCGAAAAATAGATTTCATAGGGCCTTTCCCTAAGTCTTTAGGGAAGGAGTTTATAATTGTTGTTGTCAACTATGTCTTGAAATGGGTAGAAACTGAAACTATAGTCACAACCGATGCTCAAACTGTGTTCAGTTTATTAGGAAAAATATTTTACCCGATTTGGCACACCTCGTACCATAGTATACATTTTTTTAACCTCCTTTTTGCCAAATTTCTAAACAGGTTGGCGTTACCCATAAATTGAGCACTCCTTAATTATTGGGCTTAAACTTGTGTGCAAATAGAAGTTTCCAACAGAGTTAAAGCAGATCTTAGAAAAATCCGTGAACTCATCTAGGAAGAATTGGGTTAGCAAGTTGGACAATCCGCTATGCGCCTACAGGACCGCATTCATAACACCTATGGGTACGTCTCCTTATTGGTTAGTGTTCGATAAGTCCTCCCACCTTCTTGTTGAATTAGAGCATAAGGCATAATAGGCCACTAAATTTTTGAATTTTGACCTAGACGCATGTGGAAAAGAAAGATCTTTGAAACTAAATGAGTTAGACGAGTTCATGTTAAATGCCTACTAGAATAGTAAGTTATATAAGGAGCTGATGCATGCATTTTCATACATGTTTTACATGCATCATTTAGATTATTTTTTGTAGTTTTTACCATTGTATGCATTTATTTTCTTAATTTTTTAAATCCAAAACTACCCACTTGTGTTTTATTTTATTATCAAAATCATCATTGTGGAGGTGCAAAATGATCAGATTGAAAAAGCATGTAAAACGAAGCACGAAGAGCATGTATGATTGAGTTCAAGAAGAATCCAGAACGGGCTAGCATTGTACCCATACCAGGTTGACGTTAAAATCCGATTCCGAGTCGATTTCTATCCAAAACTGAAATTTACAAAACCTGACATGAGTTGGAACAAACACGGTCCGGGTTAGTTCAATAAGCCGAACTAGCAAATCACGTGATTTTTTAGCCAACTTTAATTTGGATTTGAGTCGCGATTTCAACTCGGAACCCTAAAAGACCGTCACCCTTATAAATATGGATGTACCATGAACTCAAGGAGCATGCAATTAATCACGGAGTTTGAAGCCCTAGCCTCACCAGAAACAAGAGACGAAATTCTACTACACGCCACTGCAAATCAATCGAAGAATTGGAGATTTCGATGTTTCGGGCGATCATTTGGAGCATAGTTTCGGCCAAGGCTTGTTCTAGAGACGTACACCACCACATGAAAGTTTGATTTATAATTTCTAATCTTTATTTTATATTTTCTCCCTCGATTTTGATATCAATTATTTTGATTATGGATTAGTTTAGTTGTTAGAGGAAGACTATGTTGAACCTCGATTTTCTCTTAACATATTTTATTGTTTAGACTTCTGAGAATATGTTAATGATGTGTGTTTCATGCTTTATCCGAGTTAAATAGTTTATTGCATTACTTTTATATAATTTTGCATGATAGTCGTAAGAAAAGATTGATCGGTATTCTTCTCTGTGAAGAACTTGGTTCGAGTCGAATACAACCTAGGCTGGGTTCATTATTTCTACCGAAGAGAAACTTTCGTGTTAGCCCGAGCCAAGTTCCATCTGACCTGGACCGAGTTATGTTATTTTGATATTTTGTTAGTAAACTAATTTTAATTGTTAACAATTATATCATTAAACGAAGATTTGCAACTTAAAGCATTTGATCGAGTTTTCAATGTCTTTAATTTTACTTCTATTTAAGATAGTTAGATTTTCAAATTTTTTAGTCATTTACTTTAAGCAACCTTTCATATGAATGCATCTTAGTTCAGAATATATTAAAGTGGATTAAATTTTTAACGTACTTTGATTATATTCTTTAATAGGGTAATTAGGTTATCAAGTTTTTTAGTCATATATCTTTTATCCGTTTATTTTTTACAAGAAGTTTGTATTTGATTATTGATAATTAAGAGAATCTGATAAGGATACATAGTCTGAGTTCTAACTTTCTCTCACATTAATTAAAAGCATGATTATCCTTGATTGTCATCAATTTAAATCACTTTTATTTGAAATTAATTATTATTATTCTCTCAATTAATAAACTTAAGTTAGAAAGATAAAAATTTAGATTAGTCTTCGTGGGTTCGACACTCTTATTCACTCTTTATTATTTGACACGATCTAGTATACTTGCTAGTATATTTGCGCTTCATTTGCATACATCAAATTTTTGGCGTCGTTGTCGGGGACTATTTGTAGTTCTATTTTTTTCTATTTTTGTTTGTTGACTTGAGAGTTCTTTTTATTTCTTGCACTGTTGAAAATTTTTATTTGCATATCTTTATTGAAAACCTTCATTTCATATACTTTCACTAGTTTCTATTTGTGTGTGTTTCAGAAATATTATTTTAAAAAAAAGTTGATCAATTTTCAATGGCGAAGAAGAATAAATCCGAACAACCACCAAAGCCAATTGATGATAGGAATATAATCAAAGTTCCTGTAGAAGAGCAACTTGAAGCTTTATGTAGCCCTTAGGATGAAGGCACTTCCGCACCTAAAGTTATACAAGTTGGTATAAACTTTTCAGGACATAATACAATCACGCCACCTCATGCATATGTAGAAGAAAGAGATACATCACAAGACCCACTAGTCTTGCTTACTCACATGGTGGGGACGTTGCTCACGAAGATCTCCATGCAAGAAGAATTCATTCAAAATATGAAGATCCAAATTTCAAATATAAAACAACATGGCCAAGAAATTAATGGTGCCCTCTCATCTTTGCGAGAAGATAACTCCTCATCTGAATCAACCACCAACTTGGAGGGGATGCTTTGTCAATTTATTTAAACCACTGAGAACAAGCTAAACTTTCAAGACCAACTCATTCAATCCTTAGAAGCACACTTGATTTAGTTAAAGGCTCAAATCAAAGTCAATAATGATATTCCTCCTCCTCCGCAACCATTCTAGATTCAAAATAAATTCGAGGAGATGGAGTCAAAGATCCAAATATTAGAGAAGCAAGTTGCAGATTTTTCTTCTCAATTTGACTCATCTCAAAAGTCTTGCTCAGAAAATGATCCTCCAGTTATTATATGTCCTTGCCACCATCAAAACTTTTATATAAAGTGAAGACCACAAAGAAATCATCATAAAAAGACATGGACTATAAAGTGGAGGATAAAGGAGACAAATGAGTATATAATTCAAAATGGAATAGTCCGAAGGAGGAGCTGACCTTCGAAAGTTATAAACCCAATTACGAACTTGCCTCCAATTCCACTTCAACAAAAGGAGGGAGCCACATCATTCGTAGCATCAACATAAAAAGCACCAACCACATCCCAACAATGGTGCCCAAAAGTCTAAAAGCAAATCAAATTGGAGAGAAATCACAAATTGACTTAAAAGGTAAAGCCAACATTTTTTATGGTCACCGAAAGTTGGAGTCGGTTGGATGCATTTTCACTCGCATTTAGTGAGCTCATCGTATTAGGCGATCATGAGCAAATCAAATATTGCGGTGAGATTATTCTTTATTGCACATTTTCATTTTGATAGTACCCTTTTGTTAGTCTTGGTTATCGAGTCTTAGATGAACTACTACTTTTCTTTTAAATTGCTTTTATAGATTTGTTTTCTTTAGATCGAGTCCTGGTCATAATATAGTATGTCTTTAGTCCATTATTAGCTTTGTTTTTTTCCTTCATAATTAGTTGATATTAAACATTACAATTTACTGCATTAACAAACTTCTGCATACCAAACCCGGGACGAGCTCATTCCAACCCGAGGCGAGTTCAAGGTGCCATCTTACCCTTCCATAGGGCAGAACCCAACCCGGGTTCCACAAAACTCGGGCCCAGAGATGCACAATTGAAGAAGAACCCGACCCGAGCTCCATGTAACCCAGGCCGGGTGGTTGCATCGGAACTTTGCACGATTTTTTGACGACAGTTTGATCAATCTTCAATCCGCGAATCTCGTCGATCAACTGCCATCAAACTATCTTTATCACTAGTCTTGATTCCAGCATCAGTTCCATGTAGTTATCAAGGCAAGAAATGACAACACATGCCAGATTTATCTATTTAACAACGTCAGATTTCACCCTGTGCAGGACCACATTGACAGGAGTTCCCATCTTCTCTGACAGCTATAAACCCCCTAGGGGCTTCTGTTCTTAACTCCTTCCAGTATGCCTCGCCTCTCCACGCGAATGCCACAACCATAGTTCCATTGCCACACTGCAACCATCTCTGGTGATCAACACATCCATATGCTTACGTTGCAGCATTGTCGACGCTTGCCTCATCTGCCAGAATATGCATCACCACTACACTTGACACTATTTCGTTGCAACTCCATTAGATCTGCTGCTCGAACATCGGCATCCATCACACAGACCAAGGTCGGCCGCCCGTGCCTCTTCTCCGGCATAGTTTGCCACAACTCTTCTCCGACGCCATCACACCCTATCCGACAGACATCACCGACCTGCACCTCTATTACCCATCATCTTCTCCGGCTGACGTGAAGTTGTTGGTTTCTCCTCATCATCATCACCGGCGACTCCTCTCCTCTGCTATATCCTTGCTGGCAACCAAAGCGGCCACTCCTCCAGTGTGGACTTGACCCAGTTGCGGCTGGAGCTTCTTCTCCGACGACATTTGTCTACGATCGGAAGGCTCATCCGAGTTCCAGTCTAGCCTGACCGGCTCCTCATCCGCCCGGCCGTCAATCATGTCTTCGCCGAACAACCCGACCACACTGTCGATTCCCCAGGTTGGGCTGCACCACAGATCAATGAAACATAACCCGAGCCGCGCAACTTGTATGTCCGGGCCAGGTTATGCAACACACCAGTAGCAGATTCCTTATTCGCAACCTGGGCTACACCCTTTACTAAACCCAGGCCGGGTTCTAGCATCTGTGGGCAGTTATTCGATTACTTTATCTCATCATGTCACATTGCCTGAAGTTTCCCTTTCGCAGGTCTCGCTGCAATGCTGAGCCTGATGAAGATGTTGTTGACGCCCCCTCAACCAGAAGGTCCACCACCTCGGCCAATTCAACTAGAGTTTCGTAATGCTACACAATGAAAATGATATCGGCATGCTTTCTGCTTCGACATCTTGTCCACCCACTATGCTTGCATGCAGACTATGACAGACATGAATATCACTGATGATATCATATTATTATTTGAGAGGGTCGGGATGAGGTCATTCTTGCAGCAACGTTGGCCCGCATATGAGAAGCTTCGCCATGAGTTTTTCAGTTCTTTTGAAGCCTCTCATCTCGAGAGTGATGGTGAACCACCTCGCGTTAGCTTCCGCCTCTACAATCAAGAATATAATTTATCTGTCTCCGAGTTTAACTCGATCTATGGGTTTCCTACGATGGATTTATCTGAATTTCCCCCTCAGTGCAAGCCGGCTGAATTCTGCAAGGCTATCACGAATGACGAGCCTCTTGTTCTCTCCAATGCAAAGGCTAGTCTTATTCAAAATCCCGTGATCTGCTATGCACATAGGATCTTATCTTATATGATATGTGGCCGAGGAGAGAGTGAAGGGGCGGTTAATCTTACAGAGATCTTTATACTTTGGGCCATGATGGAGGGCATCCAACTCAACTTGGGAGCAATTTTAGTAGACAATCTTTAGAAGCATGCTCGACGGACTTCTGAATAATGGGTGGTCTGATTACTCCGATAGCTTTATATCTTGGGATAGATCTTTCCACTCTTGAGCCCTTTGAGCCATCTTTTATTGGCATGAGCATAGTTCCACAAATGAATCTATACCAAATGGACTGGTCTTCAAATTCAGGAATAGGCTCGAAATACTTCCTTGCGCACATGCCGACCAGTTTATTGTCTTCAATCGAGCCAATTGACTATATTTTCCATCTTTGAGGCATCCTATTTTGAGTTGTTTAGGATAAGTCACATGTGAAGACCTAGTACATATGCAGGACGAGGGGCCGTCACATGATGTGCATCCATCATTTTCAGCCGACTCACTCTTCTACGCCTGCTAATTTCGATGTTTTGGCTATGCAAGATTCTCTAGCTGCACTTCTTGCAGGCTTGGAGCGATAGTTCCAACTAATGTAGCAACACTACCAAGAGACTCATTCACAATTCCAGACTCTCACCGACTGCTAGGATCGTCTTGAGCATATCATTCGAGATTACTTTGGGCAGTACTCACCACTTCCACCGCCTCTAGAGACGGGCTAGCTAGTTATGTATTTCCCTTTCTTCTTTTTTCTTATATTGAGTCTTGCATTTTGTACTCCCTACCTTAATTAATTCTTTTGTTCGTAGGGGATCTATGCTGATGATCTCCTGGTATGCCTGACTGCTACAATATCTAATTGTAGGACACTAATGAAAATTTTCAAACAATATAAAAAATTGACTAATCAGAAGATAAATGTCACTAAATCGGTTATTTATTTTCCTCCTAAATTTAATATCAAAAGGAAAAGGAAGTTGCAGGAGATTTTCAGATGACGGTTGGCTCCTTCCCATTTATGTATCTGGCTCCCAATATTGTATAAGATACTAATGTTTCTTTGCAATATATTACCACCAGGGCACAAGACAGGTTGGCAGGCTAGAAAATGAAATCCCTTACACAAGCAGGTAGAATTATGTTGATCAAGGCTACCTTATCTCTAATCTCTAATTATGCTTTAGGTTCAATTCATATGTCTTCTGGTTTCATTGCATAAAAGTTATCAAGATCCTTCCTTTGGTCTACCTCAGGGATAAGCATGGTCTACACTTGATAAATTGGATAACTATTCAAATGTCAAAACATGAAGGGGGTCTTGGGATTAGAGTTTTGTTTCTCATGCAACACTCTTTACTTGCTAAAAGAATTGTGGCAGTTTTAAACCATTCTACTGATTTATCTTCTATATTAGTCACTAAAAAATATGGTATTCCTCATCCTTGGTATAACCTGGCCTTTGATGTTGGAAGTGGGCAGCAACCTTCTAGATGTTGGAGGCTTTTGTTACAAGTATTGGATAGTATTAAAATGGGACCCAGGAAGCAGATATGACATGGTGTATCTACTCATGCCTTTTACGACTCTTGGTTATTTAATGTGCCTATTTGCTTATTGTCTACTTATGTTAACGTGAATTCTCCTTTGGACTCAATGATGGTTGCAGATTTGATGTTGTTTTCAAAATGGAAATGAGCTACTTATGGACTATTTTTCGTCGTCTTGTGGACATGATTCTTTCTATTTGATTGCCTGCTTTAGGATTTTTGGATTTGGACCCCAAATGATTCCGGCTTTCTTTTTGCGAAATCAGTATATAACTATATACGTAAGCCTTCTGTGCCACCAAGTTTTGCTGGATGGCCTGGTTGGAAGAAGATTTGAGTATCAGAGTTCCTCCTAAAATGTAGGTGTTTTGTGGAAGTTGGTACATAATCGTCTGTCTGCTAATCAAATGTTATCCAGATTTAATCCTAGCATTGTTTCCTCTTGTACCCTCTGTGGCTTTACATATGAGACAACTGTCCATCTCTTTTTTGAGTGTACATCTCGGATTATTTGGAACATGTTTCAATCTCAAACTGGATTCTTATTTTCTTTATGAATGCTAGTGATCGTGCCCAATTCCAAACTCTTTTTGCTTTGGTCTTATGGGGATTTGGAAATGGAGGAATGATGCTCATTTTCTCTCTAATCAGGCAACCACGTCCTTGGTTTGGTCGCAGATTTTGAATTCTTATCATGGGTTAAATCCAATCCAGAATACTGAGGGATCTTTCCCATCTAACCCTTTGGTTACTTGGGTGCCTCTCCCTACTCTTGGTTCAAACTGCTCGGATGGCTCATTCATGAGCGCGTCAGGGAGGGAGAGCAAGCTATATTGTGAGATCGGTTAACTCTGGATTTCGGTGTGCAGGGACTCTCAATGAGAGATTCAATTCTGCATTGGAGGCGGAAGTTTGAGCAATACTTTAGGGTATTTTACATTGCCAGTAGGTTGGAATTCAAAGCCTCATTCTAGAGATGGATGCAGAAGTTGCTGTGACGATTATTAATTGGAAAGCTCCTTGTCCATGGCACATTAGAAGTTCTGTTAAGGATATTTGGGTCATCAGTATCAAGTTGTTAATTTTTGTTTGTAAACATGTTAGCTGGAACATTAATTTAGAGGCTGAATTATTAACATCTTTTGGTAGGAGATCGAAAATTGATAATTTTTGAGAGGATTCTCCACCTCCAGGGTTCTTTGAGAATATGTTTGTAACCGATATGACTTTGGTTGCTTAATGCAAAATTATTATTTCTTTTTTTTTAAATGGCAAGGCACTATTGCTATACGTGGGCTACGATTATACGTGCATTACGGAAAATACATTATTATTAAGAGTATATACATGAGAAAAATACATTATGAAGAAGAAAAGGAAAAAATAAAAAGAATTTTCTTTTTAAATTGTTTTTCCCTAAAACATCATTCTTATTTCTTACTTCTGTCCTTAATAAAATGTGTAGATCTTTCTTGTAAATGTTGTATATGTCAACTTTTTTTGTTACTTTTCACTCTAAGTTTCATTGCCTCATTAAATTATTTTCCTTACTTTACTTTTGATTTTTTCCCTTTCCTTCTTTTGCTTTCCTTTATCAATGGTTTTATTTTATTTTTTTCTCAAATTTAAATTTGAACCGGACTTCATCTAGTTCGTCCGTCACAAGTTTTGCCGTTTCGATCAGGTTCTTCAAAGTATTTATGTATTTTATATGTTGAACCAAATTAAGCATGGCCAATTTTGTAACATTCTAAGTGAAATAAAAAAAAAGAAGAAACCAAAAGAAGCCCAACCCTCATGAAGCCCAAAGCCCACTACTACACAATATAAACTAATACCCTAAACCCCTTCCACCTACCCATGCGGCCAGCAACCCCTAGCTCACACTCTCTCAGCAACTCACGATTGGCAGCAAAGCACACCAAAGAGCTACATATCCTTTGATTATATCAACTTGCAAGCTCACTCACACCACTCTCATCACTGTAGCAACATCATTAGTGCTCGTGGACAACACTAAATAAGGATGGAGGAGGCACTATTGTAGCTGGGAAGAGAAAGGAGAAGTGAGGAAGAAACTAGGTTTAGGACATTGTTAAGCAAGGTATGTTGCGGGGATCTAAATCTTCTAATCATCCTTTAATGATGCTTGTATATTTAAATTAGAGCATAAAGAATCAATCATGTGTTCTTGATGTGATGATTAAGGGATATTCATATTAGCATTAGTATGCTTCATGTTTTAGTAAGATTAATGCTTCATTGCTAATCATATTTAGAATTAGGACGCTCATTGTTATTTTTGTTTAGCTCTTAATGAAATCGCTTAATGCATGTACATGTATGAATGTAATTAATATGTTGGACGCCTTATGTGAAAACCCCATTTGTTTCACTATTAGTGTACCAAGAATATTGATAAATGATTTATGTAATGTGTAAAGCAAAATTTGTGCTTAATATGTCAAAGTATGCATGATTGAAACAAAAGAATGCAGGAATATGTGTTATGTGGATCCAGAACGGGCGACCGATATCTTAATGGTCGACCGTTCTGAAAATGAATTCGTCTCGACATTTGCCCAATGGTCGTTCGAAACCCATTTGGACGTCCAATATGAAGAGGTCATTCCTCTCTGTAATTAGCGATCGACCCAACGCCTAGTTTGATCATCCAAAAATAATATAACGGTATACTCCAACGATCGTCCGATGTAGAGCAGTCATGCTTTTTGTAATTAACGGTCGACCCAACGTCCAGTTCGATCGTCCGAAAGATCTATAACAGTCGACCGATATTCTAACGGTCGTCAGATTTAGAGAGGGCGTTGCTCTCTGTGATCGACCCAATGACCAGTTCGATCGTCCGCAAGAGTCATAACGATCGATCGAAACCCTTTCGGTCGTCCGATAACCGGTCCAGCGGTCGATCGAAAGTAAAACGGTCGTCCGTTCTGGGCTGATGATTGGTTATGATTAAATATTTACACTTAGCATGATTTGAAGTTTGTATGACCTTAAATATGATTAAAACATGTAACATGTATTGAATAATTGTATATATTAATGACCATGACTAAAAGAAGGATTGATAAAGGTGTGACATTTCTCTTGGGACTAATCGATACCCTACTTAAGACTCCACCGACGAGTGGGACGAATGAGGGTTAAGACCTCGCCTACGGGAGAGGGTTAAGACCTCATATAAAAATGAGGGTTAAGACCTCACCTATGGGTGAGGGTTATGACCTATGAGCCATCACTCTTCTCAATCAACAAAATAAGAAATCATCTAAGTAAAGATGTATGACTTGAGACATAAAGACAAAGATGAATAAAGCATTTATGTGAATGCAATATGAATGTCCACTTGTCACATCATATTATAATATGAATAAAGATGACAAAGCAAAGTAAAATAAGATCATGATATGTATTAGCATAGTAATAAGTATGATGATAAGTTATGATATGCTTTAGCATAATATGAAAATGTTATATGTTTACCTTATCTTACTATGATCATATTGCTCATATATTATATAATGTGCATAAGTAATTCATAGGATGCATGCAAATTATGTTTCATTATGATGCAATGCATATGTCATGACATATAGAAATCATGTTATAAGATCATAACATGCATGTGCCTCAACATATTCTAACGGAAGAAATCTTCTGCTCTCCATGTATCCGTACAGGTATGAACGAGGCTTAGGTTCGACGGCGAAAGCCTTATGACGGAGATATTACACATGGATGGATCGGACTACGGCCCAAGTTATCTTACTTATATTAAGTCATGATGATGAACTCTTATAAGAGTCAATTATGTACGGCTTATGTGCCTCATTGAAGTTATGTACTTTTATTTAAACTCATTTTGTATTATGAACTCTTTGTAAAGTCTATATTAAGTTATCTTACTTATATTAAGTCATGATGATGAACTCTTATAAGAGTCGATTATGTACGGCTTATGTGCCTCATTGAAGTTATGTACTTTTATTTAAACTCATTTTGTATTATGAACTCTTTGTAAAGTCTATATTAGAACCTACTTGCCTCATGGACTAGATTGTTATCTTGAAATTTTATATATTTAGAATTCTTCCGCTATTTACAATATAATTATTATATATTTATTATTATATTTTTACTATAAGGTTTTTATGTAATTAGATTATAAAAAGTAACATCGTCTAGAATTCGACAACTAAATTGGGACCAAATTTTGGAGACGTTACAAATTTGATCTGATTTCAACAATCGTGCTCATTTATTTTTCTTCTTTGGTTTGTTTTTTATTTTCTGTTTTGTTATTATCGTGCAACCTGCAAGTGATGATTAACTGATTATCATATCAGAAAGAAGGGGGCACTCAAAGAATCGAGAAACGGGAATTGGAAGCAGAGGTAAATAAATATTAATACAATTTATTAATATTATTATTACTAGTCTACTAATAATCAAATATCATAAAATTAGTCTTATTATAAAAATCATAAACAATCACATATTTTATATGATGACTAATATTATAAAATCCATAAGTATATTACTGGTCTACTAATAATCATTGTTTATTATTTTGATATATTAATATTGATAAGAAAATTACTCAACTTGTTAGTGCTGATTCAGTATTACTATATTTAATTTATCACTTACCGTAAATCATCTTGTTTATTTTTTTATTTTGCTTTCTTTTTTTTTATCGTTTTCCTTTTTATTTCCATTTTTTGCTCCCTCTTCGCTAATTCTCTATGTTAATTTCCATTTTTTATGTTAGTTTTCATTTTAAGCTTCGAGCTCCATCCGTTTATTCCAAGTCTAAATGTATTTTTTTTATTTTTTATTAAGGACAACCGGAGGAAGAAAAGGGGGTAATCAAATTATCATTCAATAACTATTACAAGGTCCAAAAGCATCGATCAGATTTGATCAAGCTGATTTTATTGATCAGATTTGAGCGAACAATTGAGCTGTCAAAGATGTTTACCAATTAACGCCTCATTTATTTTCGATCGGATATATATATCGTATACTAATAACTTTGGATGGGACAATAAAGAAACATTGAACTTACTTCTATATTGCAAATTTGCAATTCAACTTTTTGGCCGAATAATATAACTTGCAAAATTTGGTCGAATAATATAACCTTTTTTTCCATTTTTTTTTTCAACTTTAAATTTGAACCGGGCTTCGTCTGTCACAAAATTTATCGTTTGGATCGATTTTATTCCGAGTCTAAATGTATTTCTATTTTCTATGTTGAACCAACCAGATCAATGTATTTCACATATATGTTCTCACTTTGCTTCTTTTGAGTAAAGTTGATTGAAATAATGATGAAAGTTGATTGATATAATCCACTTTTTTAAAGATGTTTGGATGCAATTCCTGGAACAAAGCCCTTGCCTCTGCTGAGCAAAAGCCAAAGCTTGAAAACAGAGCAAGGACAATTGGAAGAAGAATGCAAAGCGAGGCAAAGGATCGTATTTGAATGAGAAGGAAGCAAGGGGGCACTCAACGAATCGAGGAATATTTGAGCACCGTATATTATATATATGTTCTCATTCAAATAACTATTACAAAGGTCCAAAAGCACCACATTTGATCAAGATGGATGGTATGAATTTAGTGAACAGATGAACCGTCAAAGTTGTTTCACATTTAGCACTTCGTATTTTAGATCAGATTTGTCTTATACTTATATATATATATATATATATATATATATATATATATATATATATATATATATATATTTGTTGCCACCTCAGTATCCGGGAAGCGAACATCAATCGCGAATCGAGTTATCGGCCATGGCCCCGATATCGTTCCGGGCAGTGAATATAGCAGGTGAGGCTCCAGCGGAAATTTTGTACAGAAATTCGAATTCTAAACCTATACGAAGCAGTATGAAGCTGCTATCCACACCACCAACCCCGTTGGTTTATACTAATAATTTTGTATATCTAATAGAGAAATTAATCTTACTTTCTCTATTCTCCTATTCAATTTGGTCAATTTTCATGACATCTGAACAACAAAATTAACACTTGTATGTGACTGGCGCTTGCAGATGATGTAGAGCTCGTGATGGACAAGCTCGAGGATACTGAGAACGATGTAGAGTTCGGAATCGATACACATTTGGAGCGGTTTGGACGCGCTGCGAAGCAGGTCGCCCGTCAACGCGACGAATGCACCGACGACGTCCGCTACATGAACTTGGACTCAGAGATGGGAGCGCTCAATCACCGAGCAGACGAGTTGGCGGACAAGATGTGTCGCTGGCACGAGAGGCATCGCAGCACGGGAAGAGTAGCTGATGCGGTCACCTGCTTCAACAAGCTGTACAGAGTTCGCCCCAGAATTATCAAACAATTGGAGGAGTTGACGAGTGAGTACGAACGCATGTCACTGCCGGAGACGGCCGCCCGAACCGCTGCTAATGCTTATTCCAAAGAGCGAGCAACGTATCCACCAGATTTTCAGCTCACGGGCGGCTTTGTGGGCAGAGACGAAGACGTTGAAAATATTGTGGCGTGGATTTGTTCTCCACCGGGCAGCCCCGACGATCTCCACACCATTACCATCGTGGGAATGCCGGGGATCGGGAAGACAACCGTGGCTTAGATGGTCTACGCTCACCCCCGGGTGCTGGACAGCTTCGATCTACGAATCTGGGTGCACGTCTCGCCCTCGCCGGCGTGCTTTGAATATGAGGTAGTGCTGAGGCGCATGGCGAAGGCAGTCTCATCCTCCTCGGATGAGCACAACTCCGTTGAAGACGTTGAGGAGCTGCTGAAGCAGAAATTGATGACTGGGGGGAGGAGGAGGTACATGTTCGTCTTGGACGACGTCTGGAACGTCAACTTCACCAAGTGGCACGATCTGAAATAGAAGCTCCTTAAATTATCGGAAGCAGCAGGGCACGCGCGGGGCATTGTCATCGTTACGATTCCACAAATGCGCGTCGCCATTACTATCGCAACTGTTAGACCATACGAGTTGCAGGGCTTGTCAGCGGACGCTTGCTGGCAATTGTTCCGCCAGTCGCTACGGGAAGAGAAACGCGCAGCTCTTGATCAATTGCCAAGAAATTCCGGTGCCCCGGAGATCGGAATTGCTGAGCTTGTTCATCGAAAGTGTTGTGGCGTGCCCATGGCTGTTCTTGAATTGGCCAAACACATCAATGACCTTGAGCACCCATCTTTGGACTCCATCTCCTCCTTGGAACCTTCGGATGTTATGGCTCCACTACTCGCAGCAGGCGGCTCCTTATCCTTGAGCTACGAGTTTTTACGTGAGGAATTGCTTCCGGTTTTGCGCCTTGTTTCCAGAAGATCAAAATTATGATATGGAGGAACTTGGCGACATGATGTATGCCCTGCGTTATGTACCAGAAAGGGTCTTGTGGATTTTCCCCAATCGCATGCCATGGGAGGAATGCTACTTCCTCGAGTCTGACGACACCCCGGATCACAAAGCCACCTATTATAAGTTGCCAAAGTTGATGCATCTATTGGCAGTCCATCTCAACGCACAGTCGTATCTACTTTACGAGGCAAAGGTGTCTTCATTTATCACTACTTGTTGATACCGCCACCTCAGCATTTCCGAAATTCTTATCCTCATTGAAAAAGTTGAGAACATTGATTCTGCTCAGAGAAACGCATGTGGCGTTTACGAATTCTTCCAGGTGTAAAATTTCGGTCATCCCACCGGAGTTACTTGGAAGCCTTGAAAACCTGTGCGTATTGGACTTACAATGCACCATGATCAAGAAGCTGCCTCGTACTGTGGGGCACTTGCTTAATTTGAGGTACCTCAACCTTTCTGAAACTGATATCAGATATCTTCCTCGATCCATCGGCGAGCTTCGGAGTTTGAGATTCCTGAAGCTAAAGAACTGCAAACACCTACGGAAGCTCAACGAAGCTGTTGCCAACCTTGTTAATCTTCGAAAGCTGGACCTTTCTGGATGTCAGTCCCTCGCTGAGTTACCTAAGAGCATGGAGAATATGAAGCAACTGAGGCATGTAAATATCAAGGATTGCCCGTTGCTGGTCACTCGCCTACACACATTGCCTCGATTCATTGTGGGAGATGGTTTTGGAAGCAGCATTGAACAACTGCAATTTTTACTAGATCTTGAAGGGGAACTGCGTGTCGAGAACCTGGAGAAGGTGACGGAGGAAGGTCAAACATCAAGGGCATCGTTGAGCTACAAGAGAAATCTCAACTCGTTAACACTCGAGTGGAAATGGAATGATAAAGAGTGGATCAATGAAGAAGTACTTGAACAACTGCACCCAACAAAAAAACTGATCAAACTAGAGATCATTTCTTATGCTGGCCGACGGTTTCCCGATTGGATAAGTGGAAGACATCTTATTTCACTGGAGGAGATCAGACTGTTCAATCTAAAGCGATGCGTGATATTGGAACCCCTGGGAGCGTTACCTCGCCTGAGGATCGCTGAAATCAGTGGAATGGATGCTGTCACTGAGATGGATGATTATTTCTATGATGCTCCTTGTGGCACAACATTTCCTTGCTTGCAGAAGCTCACCTTCTCTCAGATGCTGAATCTGAAAAAGTGGACAGTTGTTACCGGCATAAGAAATGTGTTTCCATGCCTCACGAACTTGACAATCATTAATTGTCCCCAACTGACGATGTTGGAGAAGGAACTCCCATCTGTCAGAGAGCTGACACTGTGGCTGAACAACGAGGGCTTGTATACCTCCAAAGGTGCGTGGAAGATTTGGTTAAATCAAAATTATCTATTAAATGAAACTTATATTAATATGATTTGGAATACAACACTTTGATTGATGGACACATATAATAACTATGAAAATTATTTTCTCACATACACTAAGTATGCACTCATGCACTATTTTATCTCACACACTCAACTAACTTCATTATTTCACTCATGCACTTCACCTCACTACACCTACAGCTACATTACTTTTTGCTTGATGGATGCAAGAGCATGCATTCATGTCTATTTATAAGCAATAAAGCACCTAGTTTCAAAAATAAATCATTAACTATTGGCCAATTGATTTGGAGTGCAGCCAATTGTTTTTAGCCACAACAACAACAATAAAGCCTTATCCCACTAGATGGGGTCGGCTACATGGATCATACGACGTCATTCCGCTCTATTATTTTTAGCCACATGAAAATTAATTTTGTGGGCAAAAACTTGTAGCTAAATATTTCTAGGGGTGCTGCTTGTTTTAACACTCCCCCTCAGCACCGACTTAATTCTCTTTTATAGATATTCTTGATATCATGCCGAATTGTTGTCGAAACTCTTCAAACTTGATGCTATTTAGACTTTTAGTAAGTGTATCTGCAACTTGCTCTTGTGTACGTATGTATGTTAACTTGATATCTCTTTGTAACACCTTCTCTCGAAGAAAATGATAGTGGACTTCGATATGCTTTGTGCGTGCGTGGAACACCAGATTTTCAACTAAGCGAATTGCTGACTGATATCACAATATAACTCCACTGCTGAATTAATTGACTGATGTAAATCCTTTAGTAGTTGTACCAGCCATGTGCACTCTTGGGCTGCCATTGCACCTGCTCTATATTCTGCCTCCGTACTTGATAAGGATACAATAGGTTGCCTCTTACTGCACCATGAAATAGCTCCTGATCCGAGGCTGAATATATAACCAGTAGTAGAACGTCGTGTATCAAGATCTCCAGCATAATTAGCATCACAGAAGCCACTTAGGGTACATGCTATATTCTTCTTGTAAAATATTCCATAGTCGATTGTGCCTTTGATATATCGTAATATTCGTCGAGCTGCTTCAAGATGAGGCTTTCTTGGCTCCTGCATGAATCTGCTAACAACTCCAATAGCATGTGTGATATCCGGACGTGTGAGTGTAAGATATATTAGGCTTTCCACCAATTGTCTATACATGGTTGCATCACTTAATTCTTTTCCTTTAATAGAGCATAACTTTGCGTTTACCTCTGTCGACGTTGAGATAGGCTTGCAATCAAGCATTCCGAATTTCTCCAGTAGATCTTGAACAAACTTTTGTTGACATAAGAATAGCCCTTCTTTTGTTGCTTCTACTTCAAGACCCAAAAAGTGTTTCAACTCACCAAGATCCTTCATTTGGAAGCGCGTAGAGAGGTTCTCTTAGATTTGACGGATCTCCTTGTCATCATCTCCTATAATAATTAAGTCATCAACATAGACTAGCACAATTGCTAACTTGCCTTCTTGCGCCTTCACAAATAGACTAGAGTCAGTTGGCGCCATTGAGTAGCCACATTGCTTCAAGAACTCCGCGATCTTTCCGAACCATGCCCTTGGTGCTTGCTTGAGCCCATACAATGCCTTCTTCAATTTACATACATAACTTGGATGATTAATAGATTCAAATCCTTGATGTTGCTCCATATAGATATCATGATCTAACTCTCCATGCAAAAATGCATTCTTCACATCCATTTGCCATAACTTCCATAATTTACTTGCGGCTAAAGCTAATAAGACACGTACTGTGGTGATATTTGCTACTGGACTGAATGTCTCTTTATAGTCAAAACCATACTTTTGAGAGAATCCTCGGGCTATTAGACGAGCCTTGTATCTTTCGAGAGATTCATCGGGCTTTCTCTTCAACTTGTAGACCCATTTGCAAGATATAGGTTGCACGTCGCTTGGTTTTGGAACTAGATCCCATGTCTCATTCTGATGTAGAGCTTGGATCTCTTCTTTCATTGCTGACATCCATTTTTGACACTTGGATGCTTCTTCGAATGTGTTAGGCTCCTTTTCTTCGACGTCTTCGATTAGTGCTGCATTTGCATATTTTGGATTAAGCCTTCGTTGTCTGCTTGATCTTCTTGGCGCTGAAGAGTCTTCTTCGATCACTGGATCTTCTATCTGACTTGGCCTTTCTTCTTCAGGAGATCTTTGGTGTTCTCCAGTTTGCCACAGACTCTTCTTCTTCTTTAAGGCTTCCTTTTCTTCTTGTTCCTCAGTAGAACGAAGTGCTTCTCTTGTTAACTCGTCGACTTGAACTTGAATATTTTCTTCAATATCACTTGTGTTGAGCAACATTGCATCCTTTGAAGGCCACCAAGATGATGCTTCATCGAACACAACATTTCGAGAAATGTGAATTCGTCCGGTTGTTGGATCACAATATTTCCATCCTTTTCGTTGGCTATCATATCCAACGAATATGCAACGTATTGCCTTCTTATCGAACTTAGTACGAAGATTATCTATAATGAAGACATAGCAAACACATCCAAAGACACGGAAATGACTCACCGTGGGCTTGGTCTTCCACAACTTCTCATATGGTAAGACAAATTCAACCTTTGCTTGAGGAATCCTATTAATGACATGCGCAGCTGTCTTCATACACTCCACCCAGAATCGTGGAGGTACATTCTTTGCATGCAGCATGCTTCTGCATATCTTTGTTAGATGACGATCCTTCCTCTCGGCCACGCCATTTTGTTGTGGTGTGTTAGGACAGGTGAGCTGACGACGTACCTGGCATGCTCGTAGATATTCAGAGAATTCATCTGATGTATACTTTCCTCCATTGTCTGTGCGCAAGCATTGAATCCTCCGATCGAGCTCCTTCTCGACCTTCTCTTTAAATTATTTAAACTTCGACAGTGCTTCAAATTTCTCCTTCATGAAGTCCACCCAGACATATCTTGAGAAGTCGTCAATGAAGGTAATCATGTAGCAAAATTCTCGGACAGATGGTTGCTTTACGCGACCAAATACATCAGAATGCACTAGCTCCAATGGTGCCTTGGCTCTGAACTTCGACTCCTCGTAAGATAGTTGATGAGCTTTACCGAATTGACAACCTGCACAGACAATATCTTCTCGAACATTTAGGCAAGGAAGTCCCTTCACCATGGACTTATTCATCTTTCAGCCTTTTATAGCTAACATGTCCGAGCCTTGCATGCCAAAGATCAGCTGTCTCATTTTTTCTTGTCTTGTCCATGTATGCTTCTTGAGCAGACATTACATAGACAGACTCTAATCTTTTTCCTTCCATTATTGGTGGAGCAATGAGTCTTAAACTCTTATAAACTTTGACGTCCTTTGACCCAAATACTACATAATTGCCGAAAGAAGTAAGCTGAGAAACTGATAATAAGTTCTTCGACATACCGGGCACATGATAGACATGATCCAGCTCCACCTCATGTGATCCAAATCGAGGAACTATTGTTGTCTTGCCGATATGAGTGATTGATAATCGAGTGTTGTTTGCCGTCACCACCATACGATCACCTCTATACTCCGACATGTTACGTAGCTTCTCTTCATCTCCTGTCATATGATTCGAACAACCATAATCAACTATCCAATCATTATGATAGTTAATACATCTATTGTTTGATGCGATGAGAGCTGCTTCTTCTTTGAAAGACTCCTCGATACTGGTCATCGCAAGCTCCATTGCTTCCTCAGGTTCTCCTTTGTAGTTGGAGGTGATCTCTTCTATTGCAAGTGCAGTTTCGAGATCCCATTCTTCTTCACTTTCATTATCATGAGAAGTGACTGCATTTCCTTCCTCACGCTTGTGCCAACAGTCGCGTGCATAGTGGCATTTCTTTCCGCAATTATAGCAACGAACATCTTGCCGATGAGATTTCTTCTCCTCTTGATCTTCTTTATGTGCGCCTCGGTAAGCTCCCCCTTGTTGTGGACCTCTTTTTCGTCCACGTCTTGGCCAACTTTATTGTCGTGCCTTATGATTTTCTCTGTTGTCATAATTCTTTACGACTTTCTCAGGATTTGAAGACCTTTTCTTGATGAATAAAGCCTTATCATCATCCTTTATTGAGATCTTGGATATCTGAACATCCAGATCTTCTTGGTTGGACAAGATGCTCTCCATTTCTGTGAGAGTTGGTTCTTGTGCCCAACCTCTAATAGCAGTGATGAGACTATTATATTTAGGATGCAAATCATGAATAATAATTTTACGCATTCTTGTTTCAGTAATAGCATTTTGTGGGTCTAGCTTAGCAATCTCATCACATATAAATTTCATCTTGGAAAAGTATTGATTCACCGACATGTCACATTGCTTCATGGAGATCAGATCATTCTCCAAGCGCTGCAATTTTGCATCATTTTTCTCCGTGAAGAGTGTAGCCAAGGTGTCCCAAGCATCTTTGGGTGTTTCTTTGTCTCTAATCTTCTGAAAGAAATAATCCTCCACTGAAGTCGCTAGCACGTACATAGCTTTTCCGACTTTGCACTCCCATTTCTTTAGATCTTCTGGATTTGTTGACGACGTAGTCTCATTTCTGCCAATAATGCTCCATAGATTTTGCCCTTTCAAATAATACTGCATACGAATACTCCAATTATTATAATTGTTATGGTTGAATTTCTCTAGGGAGCTTACCGAGAATCCGAAATTTGCCATAATGACTTGGTGAACACTTTTATATCACTCAAGTAAGCGTAGTCTCGGACTAGCAATCTTCACAATCTTGGATTGTGCACCGGCAAAATTTCTCCTTGATTATCCTCTTTACCAACTTGCTCCGGCAGAACTTCCTCGTGGCTTCTCTTGCACCGTCTCGAACCGACAGAGTCTCCACGTAACTTGATTTGACAAAACCTCGAACTGACGGAATCACCTCACGGGCCAACCTGCTCTGATACCACTTGTAGAAGATTTGGTTGAACCAAAATTATCTAGCAAATGAAACTTATATTAATATGATTTGGAGTACAACACTTTGATTGGTGGACTAACACAATAACTATGGAAACTATTTTTTCACCTACACTAAGTATGCACTCATGCACTATTTTATCTCACACACTCAACTAACTTCACTATTTCACTCATGCACTTCACCTCACTACACCTACAGCTACACTACTTTTTGCTTGATGGATGCAAGAGCATGCATTCATGCATATTTATAAGTAATAAAGCACCTAATTTCAAAAATAAATCATTAATTATTGGCCAATTGATCTGGAAGGTTTGGCAGCAACCCTCAAGAAGCTTTCCATTTCCTTGTGTGAAAAGAAGTTGGAATCCTCTGAATGCGAGGGCTTCTTTAAAGATCTTGGAGCCCTGGAAGAGCTCGAGATTTCTGGGTGCCGAGAGCTAACGAATTTACCAGGGGGTGTTAAGCATCTCAAGTCCATAAAGAGCTTGACGATTACATGCTGCAACAAGCTGGCGGCTCTGCCAAACTGGTTAGAAGATGAGTTGCCCTCCCTCCATTCCTTAACAGTATCTGGTTGTCACTTGCTGCGGACGATCCCAGACGGACTGAGACAACGGCCAGGACTCAGAATATGCCTTGACGGACGCTCAACGCATGGAGCTGCTGATGGTGCAGGATGCTCGAAGTCGAATTCAAAAATGAGCAACAATTTTGGAGGTAAGGAAGTGCGCCCAGATGAAGCAGGATCTGCAGAATCCCCAATTACTAAATTAAGCCGCATTGTTGGAATTGTCGATGCATTGCTATCTGATTCAGGTTCGGATTTAGAATTCTAAAAAGGAATACTTGAGACATACATATGATTCACCCTACCGTAACCTCGGAGTTGCCTGGTAATTGTTTGTTTGTGTTCCTGTATTTTAGAATCATGCGGTGGATAGAGTTAATAATCCAACCCAAAGCTACCTACCAATTCTAAAGTTGAACCTACTTTAAACAAACGTGAAGGCTAGTCACTTTTTAATTTCGCCTTTTAAAACCTCCCAAATAATCTTGCTTTCAGTATTCTAATATCTTGATTTCTCTTTTGAAACCTCCCAAATGACATTTGATGTTGTACACAAGTACTTATGTGAATATCTACTATGTTTGATGTTGTTAATTTCTGCGCTAGATAACCTCCAATTGATCTTGCTTTCAGTGCTCTATACATGTAACATCTTGAATTCACTTTTACATTTGATGTTGTACACAAGTACCTATGTGAATATCTACTATGTTTGATGTTGTTAATTTCTGCCTTTGATGAACTGAATGTGTTTTTCTTTTTCTTTTTTTTTCCCCTTAAACCAAGACATTTAGTTGGATGTAACATCTATTTGTTGCCTTCTGGATGTTTTGCATCTTGAAATGTTAAATGATTTTTCCTTCAACTTAGCAAGAAATGATGAGCTTTGTTTTGCTCTGTCAACTATAAGTGCTTGAATTTTTTCTCTTTACTTTGAATTTTTGTCTTTTACTTTGAGCATGGATCAAAATAAACTTCTAATTTCTTTTATTTTTAAAAATAAATACCACTAAAAAATTACTGTTTGTAATGGATTTTTTTTATCACAAATTCTATGAAATCTATTGGCAAATGGTTTTTTTATCATAGATTTTCTGACGGCTAATCCCCATGCAAAAAATGTTCCTAACAAAAAAAAATTACCACCAAAATTGAGATTCTTCACAAATTTCGTTGGAAGCTCTATCCTATGCAATCTTTAATAAACAAGGTGTCGTTTGATTTGGGGATATCGTGAGAATTAGAGATGTTATTATCGTATTTTTTGCCAAACATCCTTTTCTTGCATAGAGTTCACAATAATAATGACAAGAAGAAGAGAAAAATGTGAGTTTTTGGTGTCACCTGGAATTAGATGGTCTCAAGCGGGTCATCTCATGGATTTTCTTTGCATTCAAACGCGACCTTATCATTTTCAACAAATATCTTTAATACGTACATAAAAAAATAATTTAATGTAATCAGAAAAAAAAAGAGAGTTTAAAAAGGAAAGCAACTTAGACAAAAAAATATTTCATAATTTAAAAATGACAGAAAATAACTTTAATTAATCAAGTAATTATATGTAAAAATATAATATTGTATAATATTATATTAAGCATTAGTTAATCAGATGAACGTTAAAAGTTAATGCCGAAAATAATAAGCATAATTAATGAGAACTAATGCTAGCCATATACATTGCAATATCCTTCATACTCATCTTTTAACTTTTTTTTTTGGGAAAAGCTAAAATGATATAACGATATAAAATGGCCGGATACAAAATATCCATGAGCCATTTGGGAGGGATTCTCTTGCTAATTATTACTTAAAAAATTTGGTAGGCAATATATTTTATGCAGAATTTTTATTTATTCACGGGAGAGTATGATTTATAACAAAATGATCAAAAGATTGTATCTCTTCATTTCATTGGAAAGTTATCTTAGCAAAACATTACATTGAGTAGCTCATCTTTTCGTCCACGACTCTTGAATAATGATTTTTTTTAATAAAGGAAAGGCTAGTTATCTATTACAATAAGAATTCAAAATATCTTGATACAAAATAATCAAAAGTCTTTGAGAAGAATTATGTTGTCAAAAGATATCAATTGGACTAGCTCTATCTAAATTAGTCAAAAAATCAGTTGTCATATCGGTTTCTCGACTGTTAAATAATGATTTGATCAAGTGTAGATTTCACTGCATGGAGAAAAATAAATGTTTGCGATGTCCATTTTTTATATTTGAGATGACGATTTTTATCATTTGGTCACGCGGTGCCGTTTTCGCCGTAAATTTGTGAACAACATTTTTGTTCTTCAAAGTTAATTTTGAATAATTTATGAGATTATGTAGTATGCAACTAAAAGTTGTACAACCAATGTACAATCAATAAATCAGGATCGTTAGATTATGATTACATGGTTGAGATTCAATTTCTATTGAATCTAATGTTAAGTTATTATATTTAATCTCAATCATCTAATCATCATCCAACGATTCAGATTTATTAGATGTATATTGGTCGGATTGCATATTACTTAAACCCATAATTTATAACTAAAGAAACAATAGATTGTCAGATATTTGCATATTATGCTACATGGCCCATAACAAAAAATAAATAAATAAAATAATACAATTTAATTCAGAGCCACTACATCACATTTTTCTTGGCTTTAATCGGCACTAGGGACTAAAAATACCAAGGGAAAAAAAATTAATATCTATTAGTTAGGGGATGTTGTAAGGGCATCTAAATGACTTCTCCTATTGCGAAGATAGTTAATTGAGTCAGGAAAAAAATACCATACGAATCAATCCAGTCGATAACATAAAGGTTGTAAGAAAAGATAGTTAATTGAGTGTAAGAAATAAAAGAAAATTATCATATGTAAAAGTTAAATCTCACAAATGTTCTAATCAAAATTATCTTACTAAAATGGATAAGAGGTCCATAAAAAATTATAAAGGAATTATCCGTTGATAATGTATATTATAATATAATATGCCGGACCTTGAAATCATTTGAAATGTTAAAATATACTTAATATTGTACTATCGTCAAATTTTTGGTAGGTTATTCTTTCCTAATTTTCGACAGATAAAAAATTGTTAAAAAAATATATTATTAATATTATATTATTTTTAAATTTTCGATTGTCAAATCATTTAAATTTTTTGATGTATTTTAATTCGCCAAAAATTTAAATTTAAATAAGAACAATACTTTATCCTCCTAAATTAAGAAGAATAGCTCCTAATCATCTCGTAAGGACATAGACGGTAAATCTATCAATTTTTAGGGATATTTAAAAAATGTAAAGTTTTAGGAAGGTATAATTTTCCTTAAAACAAGAAGAAGAACCATCTCTAACATATTTTTGACAATTTCTATATGTGTCTTGTCTCGATTACCCAAAGACTTTTTCTTGGCCACCATAAATTTCTTCAAAAATTGAGAATAAATATGAGTCGCTAAAAATATTTCAATGCAAATTGCAAAGTCCTACACTTTCCATTTGGTCGTATGATAAGAATGATGTTTCCCAAATCATAAATGAAAATCAATGAGCTTATTACTCAAGAAAAAAGTAATTTCTTACATCTTGCGTTGATCCAAATAGTTCTGACTTTTGGCAAGAAAAGAAGCCTATTGCGCAAGCACTACAATTGAAGAAATAAATAACCAAACAATGAAGATACAGGAGCTTATGGGCACGGGCTTCCTTAGGCCCAAATGTTGAATCCTAGGTTTCATCTTCAAATTTTAATGATAACAAATTTAATTGGACGTAAAGGTTATTAATCTATACTCGAGCAATAATTATATAGGTATAAGATAAAAAGGGGTATATGTGTAGAAGAAATCGCAAAGTTAAAATATGAAAAAAAATTATACTGACAAGCCAACCTAAAGAAAAAGTTAACATTGCCATAAGGAACAACCGAATGATATCGAGAAGGAAAATTGTCGAGTATATGTCAGTTGAAGGATCGATTGATACCGGTCAATCAATCACAAGAGAAGATCAATTTAGAGTTAATGCCACGATAATGATGGTCGACAGTCTGGTCGAGATACCGGTCGACCGATCAGAAGAAAAACAAAGTTTGAGTTAATGTTGCGATTATGACAATTGAGGAACCGGTCGACTAGTCAGAAGAGCAAAGCAAAAATTATGCAACGGCTATGTTGACCGATCTACTGATCAATTAAAGTGATCGACCGGTACTAATATGAACAGTAACGACTATTTTTAAAAAAGAACTTTATGCAATAGTGGGAAAAACAAGTGCTGAAGTCTCAAGAAAAGATTAAAACTTTCAAGCAAAAGTGAGAAAAAACATTGATTTCCAACTTGCAAATCTTTTATTTTTTTCTATTATTTTTATGTGAGGTTCCAAATTGTAAAAGAGAGATTATGGGGTGTTCATGGAATATTGTAATAGTTGTATAGCTCCTGAGTGAAAAGAAGTTGCTTCTTGTATGATCCTAAGGCATCAAGAGGGGGGTGGATTGGTGTTTAAAATCGAAATTATCGATTTCACGAAAATCATTGCGGAAGCTTAAAATCGATTCAACAATCTTTAAATCAAAATAAATTAAATTAGATCACAAGCACAATATAAGAGGGAGAGAGAAAGAGATCAAACACGATGAACATAGTAGTTGTTGACGAGGTTCGGTCACACCTTGGTCTACGTTTCTATTTCGACTTCTCAACCTCGAGACTACCGAAGATTCCACTAAACACCCTTCCTTCGTTCCAAATGGAGCAAGGAAGAAATTCTTTACACCAACCTCTCATCCTAGGAAGTTTATTATTTCTCTCGCTCAAGAGGTCAGATATAGAACCACTTTTACATAGGAGGTCTCTCATTTTTTTTGAATAATTATTTCTCTCTTTTACAATATTATGCTCACACTAAGAGAAGAGAGAAAGAAGAGAAAAATCAAAATGATAACTTCAAGGAAAAAAATCTTCTTTTGATAATTTTGAATTTTTTTTTTCAATGCTTAGATGGATTGGTGCATTTGTTCTAGCTTTGACACTCATTTTATAGGTTTGTATGTGTGAAAGTTTCATCTAGAAAAATTTTCACATTTTTTTTGAAAAATAGTCGTTACTGTTCATTAAGAAGTGGACGAGTCGATCGCATTAATGGACCGGTCTACCGGTCTATATGACTGTTATGCAATTTCTTTAGCTTCTGCACTTGATCGGTCGAAATATATTATATTTTTAAACATATTATGTTTTATAATTAAAATATTTTATTATAAATACTTGATATTTATTATTACTATTATTATATAAATAATAATATAATAATATATTATTAAATTAAAAAAAATAAAACAAAAGTGAAAACGTCGAGAATACAAATATTCCATCATTTTGATGGAATATAAATATTGTAGTTCTGTGAAATATAATGATGATTTCTTGATTTTCAATATGATTTTATTAAAAAAACGAAGTTTGACCAAGTTATTTTTATTTTGTTCGTGTTTAATTATATTTTCAAAATTATTAAAATATTTTCCCTATAACCTAAAACCCAACGGTCCTCTAAACTTTGTTTACTTTTGATAAATTCGTGGATTGACAACGACAACAAGGGAGCAAAAGAAATCCAATATCTGTCTAAGACTTTTCAATGGAAACGAGGGAGTCGCTTGAGCAAATTTTAATATTCCAAGACATGTTTAGATGCAATAAATCATTAAAACATTTTATTCTTCCCCCTTTTTCGTTGAACATTCTTTTTGTTTTACATTTTGATGGAAAATACTCGACATCTTGAACCAAAAGTGTAGTATAAAATTAAGAGGTAATAACTTATAAGTATTTTTGCACTTCAGTTTAAGTTTCCAACTCTTGACCAAAATTAAAATAATCAATTTTACAAACATCCAATTGTATAATATTATAGAAAAAGAAATATATAGAAAAAAAATGAATCTCAAGGAGAGAAGTAAAAGTTTTTCCTTCTATTCCTATTTTAAAAGATGATTTGTTGGCAATTTGGAATCCACCAGGCTAACCATTTTTTTTAACTTGCTAGGGATGATAATAGTTTAGAGCTTAAGTTTGTCACTATTATTTTAAGTGAAATTGCAATTCTTGTTTTGTGTGTTTATGTGTGATTTGAATTCGTCACTGTCGAAAATAATGCTCAACAGATATGCTGGTTGGTCTGTGAATGCTAAGACGTTTATTAATTATTTTGTTGTCTTTGACCACTGAAATAAAGTAAAAAATATCACTCCAATTTTTTATCTGTTGTGTATTGGTAGTTGGAAGGTGTTATATAACCCTTGTTTCCTTGAAAACCAAAATAATTTTTTAAAAATTAAACTATTACTTGAGAAGGTAATAGTAGCACCACTTTTCACTAGTAGTAAATTGAAGATTGCCAAAATATCCTATTTCATAATATATCAAAAAACAAATCTATGATTTTAGAAAATTTAAAAGTGTATTGATGAAGTATTTTAAATAGTTGAAAAGTTCTGCAAAATTTTCTACATAGACCCTTAATATCTTCTTAAAATTTCATGTGGACCAAAACCTAGTATGCAAGTTCATTGGTACTGTTTCGGATATAATAATTTGAGTTTTCAGATGAATAAATTTTTATTTTGTGTCTGTCTAAGGTCTCATAATGATGAAAATTTTAAAAATTGTTAGACCTTTTAGTTATATGAGTGAATTGAAATGAATTTAAAAATAATTTTAAAAATTGTTTAATTAAAGGATGAGTGAATTGAAATGAACATAAAAATAATTTAATGTAATATTAAAAATATGAAAAGGAAAAAAGTTTAAAAAGGAAATCAACTTAGACAAAAAGAAATAATAAGTTAAAAATGAGAGAAGTTAGCTTTAAATATCGAATTAAACCCTAATTTTTTAACACCGAATAAAAGACCCGGTTTCTCTGTTCCACGAATAATTACTAGTGAAATCACACTCCAATTGCTACCCAAAACCCTACTTGTAGATTAAATCTAGCAATTGAGTAGAAAGGAGGATAGATTTGGGATTACAAAATCCGATACAAATGCAGCAAAAGAGAACAAAAAAACTCGAATCCGTGCGATTGCCAACGAAATGGGTAGGGAAAGTAATAAAATATCAAAATATAATATAATATAATATAATCATGAGTTAATCAGATGGATGTTAAAAGTTAATACTGAAAATAATAAGTAGAATTAATGAGAACTAATGCTAGTCATAGACATTGCATCCTTCATACTCATCTTTGAACTTTTTTTTGTGGAAAAGTTAAAATGATATAATGATATAAAATGGCATGATACAAAATATCCATGAGCCATTTGAGACGGATTCTCTTGCTCTTACTTAAAGGAGGAGGGTTATGTTAGGCCCCGACAGCCAGCATAAAATCATGTCGAATCTTATGAACATGGATCAACGAATATATTTAGCGTCGTATGATCCATGTAGCCGACCCCACCTAGTGGGATAAGGCTTTGTTGTTGTTGTTGTCTCTTGCTCTTACTTAACTAACTTAGTAGGCAATATATTTTATGCAGAATTTTTAATTTATTAACGGCCCTATTAGCCTCAAGAGAGTATGATGTACAACAAAATGATCAAAAGATTGTATGATTGATCAACAGGCCCTGCAAAAATGTTCTGGAGTATCCAGGGGCAGATAGCATCAATCTATCCATTTTGCTCCATCTGTTTAATCCTATCTGTTACTAATGTACACCAATGTTTTGAACAAAACATAAATGTGGATATTATTCCATTTTGGAAGTTTGGAAAATAGTATTATACAAGTATGTGAGCACAGCCTATCTTTGTAAATTGATATCATATATCTCCATTTCATTGGAAAGTTATCTTAAGCATATAACATTACATTGAGTAGCTGCTACATGATCATGCCCATCTTTTTAGTCCACTCTTGAATTATGATTTCAAGTGTAGATTTCACTACAATGAGAAAAAGAGAAAGAGGTTAATGAGTATGTAGAGAATTCCATTCTACACCTTGATATTGTCTAGATGTTTTCAGTGACCATTTTCGATATTTGAGATGATGTTTTTTTGTCATTGGGTCCACTTATATATATAAATTTTATGTTGTAAATCTAAATGACTTCTCCTATTGCTTTTAGCTTTCCGAGTATATAATCATTATTTATTATTAGAATAATAGATTATAAAATTGAACATCAAAATTTGAAATTTGATTGTCTTCCAAAGTTTATTATCAATTAATCTTGAAGACCAGACATACATCACTTTCAAGCCTTAAAACTTGTACACAACTTGTTGAGCAAATGGGTGCACCCTATATTTGTTGCACCCAACTTGTCAATCATGCAATGAATAAAAACACTTTTGACTGACTGACTTCAAAAATAAGGAAAGAGCAAAATCACAAAAGAATCCCTTGTCTTTCGTGCATCCAACACGAGAGAGCAGAGCAGAGAGCAGAGAGCAGAGAGCAGAGATGGCGACTGCAGATTTGTATTTGTTGAGGCAGAAAACCCATCCCAGGGACGTTGGCCGCTTTCTCGGGATCGAAGCAGAGCTAAAGGAGCTTAACGCTGCCATTTCCTTCGCCATGACGAGGCCCAACTGGTCGTTTTTGTTCCGGGATCTCATAATACTCAATCACAAAACTAACAGGATCATATTTGGTGCTGGCGCGAGAGACACGGCGCCATCAGCAGCCTCGGCGACATGAGAACAGGAGAAGACTTGATAAAGGTTCTCACCCTCTTCATCACCAAGCTCCGATTTCGCCGTGAGATTGTTCCGCAATTGAACAAGGTAATAAAACAATATCGAGAAAGAACACGATGGGCAGAATCGCACGATCGTCATGAAGATCAGATTAATTTGTTCATGAAAAGAGTGACGGATCCAAACCTTACCGATGAAGGAAAGTTGATCGCCAGAGATAAAGATGTGCACAATATCTTAACGGTGATGTGCAGCAGATCACGAGATGACTGGGATGAGGATCGCAGACCAGCTATACGAAGACGACTGTTCGCAAGTACAAACAACGACGACAAGCGGGAGCTCAAAGATCTTATAACCCGGAGATGGAGATCAGTAACGCTAGCAGATTCGAAGGAATGGCGTTTCCTCAACATTATTCCAATCGTCGGAACGCTGGGGATCGGGAAGACGGCCGTGGCTCGGATGGTCTTTCATCATGCCGCCGACTGGTTCGATGAACGCGTTTGGGTGCACGTCTCGCCACTGTTCGATCGCGCGAAGGTGCTGCGAGAATTTGCGTACTGGAATCAGCAGCAGCATGAGGAGGCGGAGGAGGAGTGGGACAACGTCATGGCATTCCTGATGTCGCGAATGACGGAAAAGAGGTTCTTGCTCGTCTTGGACGACTTCTGGAACGAGGACCAGTGGGAGTGGGAAGAACTCATGTTTCAGCTTTTACGTGTGGCTGCAGCGACCGGGAAGCTCGGGAACGCGGTCATCATCACCACTCGAAGTCGCGTCGCCGTTAAGATGAATTCCGACTGCTACGAGTTGCAGGCTTTATCAGCGGACGATAGCCGGCGATTGCTTTCTCGATCTCTGGATATGCTCTCACTTGCGGAACATGATCAAAGACACCAAGATGGGCAACTCGGAAAAGTTATAAAGATTCTTCTGGAAAGGTGCAGCGGTGTGCCACTCGCAATTGAAGCTTTAACCAAATACATTAACAGTTCCCAGACGAGGGAGCAGGATTTAGACCCGAACTTTAGATTCACGTCCACAAGCAATCCTGAACTGCTGGAATCCTTTCGCTTGAGCTATGAACTACTTTTCCCTGATTACTGGAGGAGCTTTCTCCAGTTTTGCTCCTTGTCTCCGGAGGATCACATCTTTGACATGGAGGAATTTACTGACATCTGGAGTGCCGAATGTCGCGCAATGTTGCCTTCCCACCAGGGATTTACTAATCTCTGGAAGGAATGCTTTAATAAGAAGTTGGAGTCCTCTTCTTCGTCAGGAAAAGTCACCTATAAGTTGTCTCCTTTGATGCGTGATCTATCACTCCATGTAAGGGGACAGCTGATGAAAATGGATACGAGTCAAGAATCCACCATTCGATATCTGCCATTACTGGTTAATTCTGGAACATCAGCGTTTCCACGTTCAGACGATCTGCCCAAAGCCCTGACAACACTTATTTTACTCAGAGAAGCTCAAATGGTTCTTTCAGGCCAAAGGTGCAAAATTTCGGTGATCCCAAAGGATTTGCTTGCAAAACTCAGCCACCTACGCGTGCTGGATTTGCAGTGCACTATGATCGAGAAGCTACCGCGTGGGATCGGAAAGTTGCTCAACTTGGGGTATCTCAACCTTTCAGAAACCGATATCAGATATCTTCCTCGATCCATCGGCAAGCTTCGAAGTTTGAGATTCTTGAAGTTAAAGAACTGTAAACACCTACGGAAACTCAACGACAATGTCACCAACCTTGTTAACCTTCAAAAGCTGGACGTTTCTGGCTGCTGGTTTCTCGTTGAGGTGTACCTGAGAGCATGGAGAATATGAAGCAACTGGAGTGCCTAAATATCAAGGATTGCCCGTCTCTGAATCGAATGCCTCGCATTCTGGGAAGTCCGTTCGCCCCCCTGCGCATATTGCCTAGATTCATTCTGGGAGATGGTTCTGAAAATAATGCCGCAGAGCTGTTATTACATCTTGAACTTGAAGGTGAACTGCGTCTCGAGAACCTGGAGAATTTTGAAAATCGACTATCAAGAGGATTGTTGCACCACATGATGCTTAAGTCATTGACACTTGAGTGGAAAGGAAAGGCCACCCAACTAACCCGAGAAGCAGTAGTTGAACAGTGCCGGCCAACAGAAAAGCTGATCAAACTAGAGATCATTTCTTATGCTGGCGAGATGTTTCCCGATTGGATAAAGAATGGGTCATATCTTATTTCACTGGAGGAAATCAGACTGTTCAATCTAAAGGGATGCCCAACATTGCCACCCCTGGGAAAGTTACCTCGCCTGAGGATCGTCGAAATCAGTGGAATGGATGCTGTCACTGCGGTGGATCAGAAATTCTACGGTGCTCCTGGTGGCACAACATTCCCTTGCTTGCAGAAACTCACCTTCTCTCAGATGCTGAAGCTCAAAAGGTGGTTAGATGTCAGCGGCAGAACAAACATGTTTCCACGCCTCACGAACTTGACAATAATTAATTGTCCCCAGCTGGTGGCGTTGGAGATGAAACTTCCATCTGTCACAGAGCTGACACTGTGGCTGAACAACGAGGGCTTGTATACCTCCAAGGGTGGTCTGAAAGGTTTGGCAGCAACCCTCAAGAAGCTTTCCATTTCCTTGTGCGAAAAGCAGTTGGAATCCTCTGAATGCGAGGGCTTCTTTAAAGATCTTGAAGCCCTGGAAGAGCTCGAGATTTCCGGGTGCCGAGAGCTCACAAGTCTACCAAAGGATGTTAAGCATCTCAAGTCCATAAAGAGCTTGACGATTACATGCTGCGACAAGCTGGAAGATCTGTCGAATGTGTTAGAATATGAGTTGCCCTCCCTCCATTCCTTATCAGTATCTGGTTGTCACTTGCTGCGGACGATCCCAGACCGACTGAGACAGCGGCCAGGACTCAGAATATGTCTTGACGGACACTCAGTGCATGGAACTGCCGAAATTTCGAATTCACAGTCGAATTCAAAAATGAGCAGCAATTTTAGAGGTAAGGAAGTGTGCCCAGCTGATGCAGGATGCTCAGAGCAGGGATCCGCAGAATCTTCAATCACTAAATTAAGCAGCATCATTACTGGAATCGTCGATGCATTGCTAGCTGATGCAGCATCATCAGAGCCACAGTTACCTGAGACAGACGATTCAGGTTCGGATTTAGAATCGGATTTAGAATCAGGCAGATGATTCAGCATCATCAGAGCCAGGTTCGCATTTAGAATTCTGAAAAGGAATACTGAGACATATTATTCACCCTACTGTACCTCAGAGTTACGTGGTAATTTTCTATTGAAAGAGTAGAATGATTACAACCGCTCAAACACAGATTAGATCAAGTAGACACCTATTTAATACTACTAATCCAGCTGATACATGGATTAAGTCGATATTATAAATTGGATCATATACTGCTACAAGACAGAGAAGAAGACACGCTGTGACAAACTCTGCAACTTTGTTTCAACCGGACGTCGTTATGCTGCAGCAGCTCCGGATTATTGACGACACAACTCTTCGCACGCAGCTCACCTCGAATTACTTCTTTACATATGATGCTGTTAATTCCCGTGTTTGATCTTTGATGTAGTGGATGTGTTATTCTTTCTTTTTTCACTTTTTCTTTCTTTTATTAAATTTAGTTGGTCGTAAACATCTATTTGTTCTCTTTTGGATATTTTGAAATGCTTAACATTTTTTTTCTTCAACCTAGCAAGAAGGAAGAATATGCTTGAGTTTAAATTTAGTGAATGTGCTTGAGTTTTTTTTTTTTTGACAATCGACCAAAATTAATGCGGTAAGGTCTGGATATATATAAGAATTTGAGTTCTTACTAATTTTCTTGAACCAATTACTTAGATGAATAAATTTATAGTGAAAACTTCAATCAATGACTTAATTAAATATTAAATATAATATTATATTGATTATGAGTTAATTAGAAGGATGTTAAAAATTAATACCGAAGATAAATTAAATATAACATAAAATATGCAGCAGCAGAAAAAAAAAAGTAAAAGAAATCGTGCAAAGTTAAAAGTTATTACACTAAATAAAGTTGGAAAAGTTATTTATGGTAACGATCTTTATCATTTCGTTACATAGCAAGAACTTATTGATAAAAATATCCCACTCCCATTTTCATCATAAATTTGGGAACAGCATTTTATTTACAAAGTCAATTACGAGTAATTTAATTATGACTAAAAACATAAACATGGTGAGACGTTTACATGTATACGCTACGTGACCAGTAAGAACAAAAGAAAAGTAAGTGAACATAAACAAGTATCCATAAACATGGTCAGACATTCGTCATAAAATGGCATAAATTTTTTTTAAAGTTAATAACGGAGACTTATGAGTCTGATACGAAAAAAAGGACAAACTAAAGATAAAAGGATACATAAATTTATCGCATTTTTCTTAACTTTAATTGATAGTAGTGACTAAAAATAATAAGAATTTTTTTATTGACATCACAATATTCTAAATTTTTAATTGTAGTAGTGATTATTCAATACACGTGGTGCTAAAGATTATGAGCAATCAATTAAAATTTTAACTTCCTATGGAGTTCGACTAATTCTTTCAAAAAAAAAAAAAGATTACTGACGATTAATTACGTGATCCGTTATCGAGGAAAATAAGGCGTTTATCTCAGCAGTTTGTAAAAAAAAATGTATGTTGTAAATCCAAATGAATTCTAGCAGTCTGAGTACAGTCATTATTAGTTCATATTAGATTAATATATTAGAAATAACAAAATTTGAATCGAGTTTCCTTCAAACTTTATTATCGTTTAATTTTTTTTTTCGGTAGTTATTATCGTTTAATTTGATCGAATTGCACCCTGTCACGGATCGGACTTTAGTGGACGTCACTCATAACAAAAACGTTTTTTTTTTCACATGCACAATGAATTGAATTTCAAATATTGTTTAAATGTTATATCAATCAATCTTGTTGATAACGAGGTCGTAACAAAAGATGGTTAATTGAGCGTAAGAAAGAAAGGAAAAATACTATAAATGTACATGTTAAAACATAAAAAATAATTAATAATTTACAAAAGGACCGTGAAATGTCGATATGGAAACGTATTTTTGAAAGAATTATCAATACAAAAGAATTTCAACTATTATCATATGTCTCAAGGATTAATTAAAAATAAATTAGGTAAAAAATTTTAGAATTTTACAAGTCAATTTCAAAATCAATTGGACCACTAATTTGTCATATTTTGCAAGAATTTTTTTTTGTTTTCTTCTCAAATTGCATGAAAACCCGAGCCTCTATAAAAATGAACGTTTGGTGCTAAGGTATGCAATCGAAATTTTCAAGTCAAGAACGAAAGAGCACTTCTAAAGATTGAAGCAGAAGATTTTTGCATGATTGCGCAGCGGTTCATTTTTATTTCTAAAGAGTACTATGTTTTAGAGTTCTATTTATCTATCTTTATAAGATAAGAAAATATAAAATTTATAATTTTATGTTACAAAATAACCAACTAAAATCATGTACATATATTCCATTATTTCAGTTATTTGTATACCATAAATTGGACCTTTAAACTTCCACGCACACAAATTGCACTTATGCAACTCTCATATAAACTTCCATGCATACAAATTGCATACAAATTGCACATCTGTTAGTGTCAATCTTCTCAGCTTTCTTTTGCTTCTTTTATATGTGTTTGATCTGTTAATTTCTGCTCTTTGTTGCCCCGATCATTGTTGCCTTGTCTATTAGTTGTTTCTCTTAAAAGGACTTGGAACTTTATTATTTCCTTGAACTGAATTTGTTAGCTGCTCATCTGTAACACGGATTATGACAAGCTTATGAATGGAATGAAGAAAGGAGTCCTAGGCTCAATGATGGAGTACAATGTTATCAAAATCGGACCGGACTGATCAGTTCAATCGGTTCAATCGCGAACCAATTAAAAATTCAGTTCGATTTGATAACAAAATCATTTTTTATGTTCAATCGGGAAAACTAGTTGAACCAAGTTAAAATTTGAAAATAACATTTAAAAATAGTTAAAATAGGAAAGCTAAAAAAGAAAAAAAAGAAAGGAATATAAGAAAGGTAAAAAAGGAGTGAATATGATATGTATAAAACTAAATAGGAATTGAAATAAAAAGTATCAAACGTCATAAATAAAAGAAATAAAAAAGAAAGTGTTAAAGAAAATATAAATAAAAATAATTTAAGATAAAATTTATTAATATAGCATCTATCATCAATAAATAATAGATATTAAATTAATAATAATCTATTTATATTTATATATTAATTATTATTAAAAAATTTAATAAATAAAAATATATGTTATATTAATTTTTAATATTATTAATAAATTATTATTACAATATTTATATATTATATCATATAACTTATAGTATATCTTTATAATTATTATAAATAATATTATTTTAATAAGATTCGATTCAATCTGATCGAACCCGATTAGACCTATTTAATCATGACCCGATAAGAAGTACGGACTAATCGTCGATCTGATTCTGAAAATATTGATGGAGTATCAAGTCGGACGAAGCCATTAAAAGGACTTCTCCTATGCAGCAATTACAAATTTACAATCATGGAATGGCCCCACAAGATAAGGAATCAGAATTCATGTGGATGAGGAATTTATGGGTGGACGAACCGTTTACTGCAACTTATGAAGTCAAGTCGTTCTATTTTGACGTATTCAGTTTATAATAATAACAACAGTGTCTAAGGATTTTGTTCATGAATTCTAATTTTATAAAAAACGTAGCATTATAGAAGATCATATCATGTAGCATACTTATATTATTCGCAATAAAATTTAATTTGCACTAATCAAGTTTATATTCCATACATGCATATCTCTCTTTCATGACTTATACATATGAGATTAATTCAGGATATGTCTTTTGCAACTTACGGAGACAATTAATTTTTACCCTCCTAAATTTGTTGTTATATATAAAGGTGGACCTATTGATATATATATATATATATATATATATATATATATGATAAAAATAATTTTCTGCATGAAAAGGAAAATTATCAACATAAATTATATGACCGGCTAATATTCGAATCACGTATTGAGTGGACACGATGATTTACATTTTTTTGCTTTAATTAAGGTTCTACACTCTCTGTATAAACCATGCCAATGTATGTGATCATCATCAGTTCATGAACTCCATCTGTTTCTTGTGATAGAGAAGAGATTTATAATTTGTTTCGTCATATTAATTGGTTACGAAACGAAAAAGATTTGCATCTGACGAAAGCAAAGGAATCCCGCTGTTTGGTGCCGGTCAACAGAGATTCAGGTATCATCTTGCGTTTGTTAAAAAAATAATCACTTCTTTGGTGCAGCATGAGCATGTTTTCCTTTTGTTAAATTTAAGTAGGGAAATCTCCCTCCTCGATGATTATTGGGGTTCGATTCTGATTCAGAATGCTATATATATATTCTATTGCTCATATTTTATGATGCCTAATTATTCTATATACTCTTATATATAAATTCAGAGTGAATGAGAGAGAGAGAGGATAATCATTGTAATCATCTTCGATACTCTATTAATGAAATAATATTCTTCAATATAACCATTATTTAATTTTAGTTTTGTGGGTGCATCTTCATAATTTAAGTACGTTCAAAACTTTTATTTACATGTGTCCAAGCACTTTAAAATACCCTCCATAATTGTACTAGTATCTCTCACAGGTAGGACTGACACGAGATAGATCGCCATGGCAAAATAAAAGTATTTAAGTATGACGTATAATTTGTAACAAGTTATGAATTTAAATTTAATCTGACTCGTTTGATTAATTTTTAATGTCTGACCTAACTTATTAACATGTTAGGTCAAATATATTTTTTATGATCGACTAAATTAAAGATAATAAATCTTATTTATTAAAAAGACAATATATATGAACTAAATAAATAAAAGAGACATCAGTAATATATTTTTTAAATATATAATAAAATAATAATATTGAACTTAAAATTAAAAATTTAAAAGATGAAGAATTAAAAATTATATATATGATATAATATATTAATAAATTTTAACCTGATAAACTATAAGGTTAGGTCAATTATTAAAAAGCTAAGTCTCTTTAAAAAAATAAACTTTATTTAATATTTTAGCTTGACTTATTTTGATAATAGATCGAACCGAGCTAAACCAAAATTTGTCGAGCAAAGAGTTGTTCACTAGACTTAGTTCTAACCTTACCCACAGCCAATTTTGTACGGAGCAAAATCCATCGCATTTTACGATGCAATTTATGATGAGGAAAAAATCCTTTCGAAATATCATGCCAAAAAAACTCGTTTATTCATAAATTCCATTGTATCAAACTGTACTAAGCAATAAAGATCCTTCCGATATAAAAGATTAACATTTTTCAAACCGAAACAAAAAAACTCAAACGTTTTAAAAGAATCACCGAATAGTCTGATCATTAAAATATAAAAAATTACAAATTATATGATATACATATTATCTGAAATATTTTAATATATAGTTAATTAATAAAATACATTTAATACATAAATAATATAAATAATAAAATAAATAAAAGATATATTAAAATATATATTATATAATATATGATTGATTCCAATTTCTAAAAGATTCTAAAAAATTTTAAAACCGGCTGCGTTTGTTTGCGGAACTAGGCGGAAACCCCGACCTTGTTTCGTTCGATTTCGCCAAACACCGCTCCGGAACGAGATTCCAGGACGGGAATAAGATTGGTAGAATCGGGATCGCGTGACACCGATTTCACACACCCGATAACCGGGAGCCATACTCAATTTTTTTTTGCCTTCTGACTTTGACGTGACATTTTTCTCTTTTTTTTCTAAATTTATTTTCTTTTTTATTTTTCTTTTCTCTCACACAATATCTTTTCGAAAATAAATTATTTAATAAATATAATATAATTTTAGTAAGTGATTAACATAATATTATTTATTACCTATTTTTCATTAAGGAATTTTAATATTTTATTAAATATAATTAATTTTAAAAACAATTTTTTATATTTAAATTATATAATTTTTAACAAAAGTTTTCTCATAAAATTTTTATTTTATAATTTTATTTTAATTAATAATAAAATTATACTTCATAATTATAATAATCATTTTTAATTCAAAATCCATCCAAAATTCATCCATCACATCTATTTTTTCCTATCACATCAACCACATTATTCATCATCGTCAAATTCCACCCAAACCAAATATACCAGAAGTAATCTGTCAATTCAATTATGCACTGAGAACTTAGGAAGAACCGCGATTCCATTTTACGACCCCTATAAAAATACCCTAAATTTTTAATGATTCCTATTTTATTAAAAACATTAAAATTATTTTTTTCAACCGAAAGGGAAACATTAAGGGTATAGAGATGGAGAGATGGAGTTTGACTAAGAATTAGCATAAGAGTTCAATAAAAAAGATTAACATATCTATATGATAAGCACTTATTGCTTTAGAGAGAAGACAAAATTATATATCGTGAGTTTTTTTTATAACTTTTGTTTCTTGACACCTATTTTCTTTTGTTTTATCATCAATAAAAAATTTTATCATGTGAATCATTACTGATTTTTATTTATTTAAGGTTTAGGAATAACATTTGAAATTTATTCACTATACTAATGATGTCGTTGCTGATAAGTTTCAAAAAAAAGGAAAAAGAATATTCTTCAAAATTATAGATCGGTGTTATAATTAATTGTAATTATCTTATATATTTTTGTACTACTATTTTGTCTATCTTTCAATTTTATGATGATATCAAAGATAAAATGTGCACCTCTAGATCCTTTTTTTCCTCCGGCGATCCAAAGGAAGTAAGGAACTTCTCCGTGCACAAAGATGTCGGTACAAGTTTTTTTCAACGATGGCCAAAGTGAAGAAATACTACCCTTTGATGCTGGTCGACGAATTCAGGTATATATAATCGTATAACAATACGTACGTCCATATGTGGTCGTAACTTATTTTGTTAACTACATGAGGATTTGTATTTAGAACACGAAGCTAAATCGTTTGCCTATGAATTTATATAAATAATTTTGTTGAGGATAATTAGTTTACGTAATTTTTGAGAAATGAGAATCTAACCGTATTTTTTTTTAATATCTTATTCCTGCTTAAACTTCAAAACCGTTCTTTTTGCTGTAAGTACATCTTAATTAATCTTCTTTTAAAGCAGAAAATATCAACTATTCCGACGTTTATTAATTCACGCTTGCGCTACGTGGACGATATTTATTTATATATAAAACGTCAGAAACTTCTCATATGCTAAACTTTTAAACGGCAGAAACTTTTAAACTTTTATTTTAAAAATATTTTTTTAATAATTGTCAAGATCTAAAGGGATTGCTTAATCTTGGTTGAGTTTTAACTATCATATGAAGAAAATTCTTTAGTTAAATTAACCATCGAGGCGAAAGACAAAATATAAAAAAGGTTAAATAATAAATATTGTGCAGTCCGTGCGTTTCATGCTGGGATCAACTACGTTGGAGCTGACGGTGAGCGATCATCCCGACGGTTCGAGGCCTCCGGACGTTGTCAACGCATCAGATGCGACGGTAGATCATGACCTAATGAAGAAGAAAATTCAAAGTGAAAAAGCAAGAGTATTTGAAGAAGATGCGTGGGTGGATGATGGTGGTGGTAGTACTGTTTGCAGGCATGACGTTCCAAGCCGGGCTGAATCCCCCCGGCGGCTTCTGGCAGGACGATTTGGAGTCATCTTTTACTAGCAGTAACAGCAGCAACATCACTGTGGCCAATCAAACCAACTTAATTATTATAAGTATCTCTCCTCCTCTCTCCTCCATCCTAAGCTCCAATCTATCCAACTTTGTTCTCTCCATGTCCAGTCTTGATTTGCCCAAGAATGTCACGGGTCATAGGGCTGGCGATCCCGTGTTCAGCGACAAAAACCCACTATTATATTTTTTGTTTAATATCTTCATCACAATTTCGTTGTTCTACTCTTTCGCTGTTATTTTTTTCCTCTTAAAATTAGAGGAGTCTTTCAACTCGCCTAAGTTCCTTTTGCTTATGAGGAAGTACGCACTGCTCAACATGTTGTTCGTCTGGATTGCTTATGGCTTTGGGATGGCCAGACTAAAGGACTCGCAATATTATTTGCTTGTGGGTTATTATGTTTTGACAGGAATCGTTTTCGTTGGATTAACCTCTTTAACTGCGTTAAAGTACTGGTTCCGATGGATATATGGTAAGAGTCCCAGAATTCGAAGCCCACGAATGGAGAGTACTCTCAATGTTCTTTCCTCTCCTCCCAGTCCCACTGCAAGAATTGAAGACAATGTCGAGCAAAGCACTTCGGGAAATTGAACTGGCATGAACCTTAATTATCAGCGTTGTATTTCGTCTCTTTTTTTTTACTTATTTAACTTAAATTGTATCTTCTTCGAAATCTTATATTCACGAATGTTATTACACATATCATGCACTTATAATTATATAATCTCTTTCTCGTTGAACTTTTATTGTTGAGTTCACGAATGTTATTTATCATTGCATTTTTTCCGCCGAAATATAATTAATATTAATTATAACAACATATATTCATGAATTTGAAATAGCATTTCGAATTCAAAGCTTCTGTTTGTTTTTTTTAATTTTAGTACACTAATAGTAACAATATCTATTAAACTCTATATTCACAATGTCAATATTATAGTGCATGACAATCTCGTTTTTCTTTTACCATGTTACTACTAACTTTTTATATCTGAAAACGAAAGGACTGTTAGGGAAGAAAATGGATAATATATAAATAAAGTTTGAGAATATGAAGAATCAGTGTTTTTCGAAATAAATTTGCGATGTTCGTTACAATATAGATAGCATATCCTAGCATATGCTAAATAATAAATTAGGGGATTATTTTCTTTAACACCTCATGGAGTATAATTTTTTCACGTATAATTTTAAAGTATATATTTCAATCCTCGCACTTATTCAAATTTGACACTTAAATTTTTTCATTAGGGAATGATAAATATAATTGATCAATTAATTATTAATTATTAATAATTATTCTGATCAATCATAAATTGTTTACAAATAATTATTAATTTTCCATAGTACATTGTTCATATGTTTATTATTATGAGTGATCCTATATATTAAATTTATCTTCAGATGATGACGACATTAATAAGATAGTTGACATCTTTTCTGATGGGCAACATGTACATGAATATAGAATATTTATTGTATAATGTAAGGCCGAATCCACGTATTGTTGAATATTGTATAAATATTTTTTACACATTGTATAGATTATTGTAGAGTTAGTCTTCGACTGATGTAAGCTAGTATGATTGACTGATTAAAATAAAAAATAATAATTAAATCATAAAATTGGTAACGTCCTGAGATAGTTCTATGGACAACTATAAAAAGTTCTTGAGTTTTTGTTTTTATTTTGAGCATCGACCAAAATAGACTTTCACTTTCGAAGTTTTCTTTCACTTTTTGAAAAATAAAGAATTACATGGTAAATGAAATCCTTCCCAAATTTTTCAATAGAAACAAGGTCAGTGCTTGAACCAGTTTTAGTTTTCCAAGTCATGTTTAGATACACAGTATCATTAAAAAATTTGATTCTCAAGCCAAAATGTTTTTCGTTGGAAATTTTGTTTCTAAATTCGGGTGTTTCGCAACAAATTTTAACAGAACATATTCGACATTTTTTCCCTTCAATTTAAGCTCCCAACTCTTGACCAAAATAGTTAATTTTACAAAGTATTCAGAATTATGTCCAAACGATCTACTGTCTAATCTATTATTTTAATTTTTTTTTAAAAGTGTCTTGCTGAAGTAGCTTAACTGGTTGAAAAATTATACAAAAATTTTAAATAGACCCTGTAAATGTTTTTTATTTGATGAGGACATAAAACCTAGTATTGTGGGGGTAAATTACACTAAATATTCTTTAACTTTGACGTTTGTTCAGCGATACCCTCCAACTTCATTTTGTAACATTAATGGCCTCCATCTTCGAACTTGTTGTATGGAATGTCCTTCCGATTGAGAATATCCGATTTCACGATCGGTCAGCTGATGTAGCAATACTCTCTCTCCACCATACAGGAGAATATTCCACGTGGCACCGCCACATCAGCAATTAATAAAAATTAATATAATAATAAAATATTAAAAGAATATTTAGACGCCAAAAGGAGAGGCCGGCGAAGAGCAAAGAGAGAGGGGGCCTCACCCCCCTTCTACAACGAGGTCGCAGAAAGAAAATATTTTTTATTATTATTATATTATTTTTTATTAATTTGCTGACGTGGGAATGTTCTCCTGTATGGCGGGGAGAGAGCATCGCCACATCAGCGGACCGATCAGAAAACCGGGTATCTCGGTCGGGAGTGCATTCCATGCAGTAAGTTCGAATATGGAGGACATTCGTGTTACAAAGTGAAGTGGAAGGCAAACGTCAAAATTGAATAACATTTGGTATAATTTTTCCAATATTGTGGTAAGGTTTGGTGTAAGAATTTGAGTTCTTATTAATTTTCGTGAATCAATAGCTTAGATGAATAAATTTATAGTGAAAACTTCAATCAATGTCTTAATTAAATATTAAATATAATATGGTATAATATTATATTAATTATGAGTTAATTAGAAGGATGTTAAAAATTACTACCGAAAATAAATTAAATATAACATAAAATATTCAGCAAAAAAGGTAAAAGAAATCGTGCAAAGTTAAAAGTTATTAAACTAAATAAAGTTGGAAAAGCTATTTATGATGACGATCTTTATCATTTCGTCTGATTGATAAAAATATCCCACTCCCATTTTCATCATAAATTTGGGAACAGCATTTTATTTACAAAGTCAGTTACGAGTAATTTAATTATGACTATAAACATAAACATGGTCAGTCATTTACATGTATACGATACGTGACCAGTAATAACAAAAGAAAAGTAAGCGAACATAAACAAGTATCCATAAACATGGTCAGACATTCATCATAAATTGTCATAAAAACTTTTTAATTTAATAACGGAGACTTATGAGTCTGATACGAAAAAAAGGATAAACTAAAGATAAAAGGATACAAAAATTTATCACATTTTTCTTAACTTTAATTGACAGTCGTGACTAAAAATAATAATAAAAATTGTATTGACATCCCAATATTCTAATTTTTTAATTGATAGTAGTGATTATTCAATACGCGTAGTGCTAATGATTATGAGCAATCAATTAAAATTTTATCTCCATATGGAGTTCGACTAATTCTTTCAAAAAAAGATTAATGCCAAAAAAGATTAAAATTTTATCCGAAGGCGTTGTCTCAGCAGTTTGTAAAAAAAATGTATGTTGTAAATCCAAATGAATTCTAGCAGTCTGAGTACAATCATTATTAGCTCATATTAGATTAATATATTAGAAATAAAAAAATTTGAATCGAGTGTCCTTCAAACTTTATTATCGTTTAATTTGTTTTTTCGGTAGTTATTATCGTTTAATTTGATCGAATTGCACCCTGTCACGGATCGGACTTTAGTGGACGTCACTCATAACAAAAACGTTTTTTTTTTTCACATGCACAATGAATTGAATTTCAAATATTGTTTTAACTTTTAAATGTTATATGAATCAATCTTGTTGATAAACGAGGTCGTAAGAAAAGAAGGTTAATTGAGCGTAAGAAAGAAAACAAAAATACTATAAATGTGCATGTTAAAACATCAAAATAATTATCACTAATATCCACATAATTAAAAAATCGAAATAATAGTGATGATTCAAATACAGAGAAATAAAATTTTGATGCGGAATAAAACTTAATATGTAAGATAATATATGATAACATTTTTTAATAGAAATTATTAGTCTTAATCAAATAATAAGTAATCAATTCATTAAATATGCAATTAACAAGTGTATTTATCAAAACATCCAAATTTTGATAAAATAAATAAATAAATATGTGAAGAAGGTGTCTCCTAGAATCCAATGACACGATATAGACATGAATGACCATATATAAAAAGAGTAACATTATTATCATCTTATGCACATAATGCAATCAATAAAGATATCCTTCCATATTTCGCCCCTCCAGCTCCCTTATTGTCATGTGACGAGAGGCACACTTCTTTAGTTGTTAGCAACTAATAATTAAAATTAAACAAAAAAGACCGACTTGTGAAAAGGATTCATGCATTATCGAAATCTATTTACCAATGGAATCTTGGGGGAGGTGTCAATCATGCAACCACCCAAATTTTGACAAAATTATTTAATAAAAATATGTGAAGAAGACATCTCCTATGATGGATCCAGCGAAGGAACCATGTAGGCATGAATGACCACAAAATAGTAACATTTTATAGTCATCTTGCCCTCACTAAAAAGTAATTCAATGAATAAAAAGCCGTCAAGATTCCCGGAGGCACACTATTTCAATTCTTAGCAACCAATAATTAAAACAAATTGATCTTAGTCTCTAATAGTCCCAGAACTTATCCATTTTAGAAACATTAAATTGATCAGATACTAATAATCTGGATACCATTGGGACATGTCAAAAAAAAAAACAAATAAACGGAGAATCACAATATCGAATATTTTAATTTGAAAAAGAAAAGATTATCAAAATCGAAGTTCATAAAACTTTGCACTCTTCTTCTGTATCATGAGCTGAACTAACATTTTAATAGTGTACTGAATACCAAATGTGACCCACCACAATAAATAATCACGAACAGCAAAAGATATACAAAATGTTATTAACTCCTAAATAATAATAATGTAGAAATTTGTCTCTCTTCCAAGAAGCTCAACCAACAAACTAGTTGAACCAACACATGAACACAATTACTCTTTCCCATTTTGATGATATTATTTACTCAAGTTCAAGGAGATTGACACTGCAATACGCCCTCCCTTGTAATTATAAGAACATAGTGAATAAAAGAAAAGATACACGACAGAGATATGCTCATTTGAGATGGAGTCATTTTCTACTAACTCTTTAGTGTCAGTTAGAAAAGCTAATTGATTATTTGATATCTGCTTGCACACTTTTGCATGATATTGTATTTAAATATTTGGGTATAAAGTGTGGCTCGCCTGTCAACTTGGGCTATTTAGTATTTAGTCTCGTGCCAATGCCTTCTGTGCGGCCTTCGGAGGTAATTGTTAGAGTTGGTGAATACTTCAGGACCTCTTGTTTCTCATATCGGGTTCGCTCATGTGAGCTTAGGAGAATCTGAGTATTACTCAATTAGCAGTGCTGCTGGCGTACGAACGAAAGAGGGGGTTCGGGGGGCCCCGCCCCCCGACGGCGGTTCCGTGTGATTCGAATTAGGTTTTTTCTCTATTTGTTTGGGTTTTAAACTCGGTTTGGAGAGGTTATTAATAGCCTAATTTCTGGTGTAATCTGTATGGCGGCTGTAAACCTAAACGATATAGTGGAACCTCTTTGCAGGACGTAGCCATCATATCAATGGTGAACCTAAGTAAATTCGTGTGTCTCCTCTATTTTTCTGCAATCTCTTTGCGATCTTCTCTTCTTGTTCTCGGATTTTTCCGTCAATTGGTATCAGAGCACAGGTTGTTCGAGGAATTAGGGTTTATTCGAGATGTCAGGAGGATCGCGGATTGAGATAGAAAAATTTGATGGAACGCGATTTGATCTCTGGAAGATGAAGATGGAGGATCTTCTCTGTGATCGAGATCTTTGGACGGTAATCGAGAAGGAGAGGCCAGGCAAAGAAGCAGCGATGGCTGCAGATGCGGCGAAGGCTTCAGTTACGACTTCCTCCAGTCAGGCAGATCCAAAGGCGATCGAAGAGTGGGATCGGATTGATAGAAAGGCGAAGGGTTTGATTCGGCTTTGTCTCGCGAATTTAATTCTTACGAATGTGATGAGCGAACCTACAGCCAGAGATCTGTGGAGGAAGTTGGAATCCCTATATCAAAGTAAGTCGTTGGTTAACAAGTTATTTCTGAGAAAGAAATTGTACAATCTTCGGATGCGGGAGGGTGACTCGTTTTCTACTCATCTTTATAACTTTAACACGGTGATCAGTCAACTTGTATCAATCGGTGTTAAGTTTCAAGATGATGATAAGGCAATAGCATTGCTCTGTTCGCTGTCGGATTCATGGGACAATCTGATTGTCGTGATTGGTGGCGGGGATAAAGAACTTTCGTATGAAAGTGTATATGCTGCCTTGTTATCAGAGGAAATACGGAGAAAGAGATCGGCAAGTTCTGGTAAAGAGGCGCTGCGGCCAGAGGAAGGCAACCAGAAAGGAATCAAAATCAGAGAGGGAGATCCAAATCTCGTGGGCGTTCGAAGAGTAAGGATAAGAAGGTACAATGCTGGAGATGTCAAGAGTGGGGCCATCTGTAGCGAGATTGCAAAAATAAGTCGGTTCATAAGAAAGAAGCTGAGTCAACCTCGGACAAAAAGGAGGCTGAGACAGGAGATATATATGTGGCTTCTGCATGTATGGTACAGTCAGATAAGGATGTCTGGCTCATCGATACTGGTGCTTCATATCACATGACACCTCATAGACACTGGTTTTGTGAATATGAGGAGTATAATGGTGAGGATGTCATGCTCGGAGATGACACTGCGGTTCAGATTATTGGACGTGGCAGGGTGAAGCTGAGGATGAATGATGGCATGGTGAAGACTCTACCAAATGTGATGCATATACCACTTATGAGCAGGAGTTTATTATCTGTTAGTACAATGGCAGATTCGAGTGTTATATTCAGTTGCGACAAGGATTCGTGCAAGATGGTCAGAGGGTCTATTGTGATTGCGCGAGGGGTTCGCTATGGCACATTGTACAAGTTGCTCGGAGAGACTATAACTGTGGGCTGCGAATTTATTTCTGAAGAGGCCAAAGAAGATGAAGACAGCACATCTATGCTGTGGCATCAGAGATTAGGCCATATCAGTGAGAAAGAACTTTCTACCATAGCATCAAGTCAGATGATAGAAGGAGTTCCGAATTATTCTGTGGGCTTCGGGTTCTGTGAACATTGCCTCTATGGAAAACAGAATCGAGTCAGTTTTCAACACACAGGTTCAAGAGCAACGAAGATTCTCGAACTGATCCATAGTGATATTTTTGGACCAACTCTGACTCCATCTATTGGAGGGTCCAGGTACTATATTTCTTTTATTGATGATTTTTCGAGATACAGTTGGATTTATTTTATCAAGAATAAATCAGATGTATTCGATAAGTTTCGAGAATTTAAAGTTTTGGTGGAAAACCAATTGAGCTGCAAGATCAAGGTCCTTCAAGGCAGAAGACAATTCTATATACACCTGAGCAGAATGGAGTAGCTGAAAGGTTAAATCGGTTTCTCATAGAGAAGGCCAGATGTATGCTGAGTTGGGCTGAATTGGGGCAAGAATTCTAGGCAGAAGCTGTAGCCACAGCAAACTACCTGAAGAACCGTTCACCGACCTCATCAGTGAAGGATCAGACGCCTTATGAGGCAATGTTTGGGAAGAAGCCAAATTTGTCTCATGTTCAGATGTTCGGATGTGACACATATATTCATATACCCAAGGAAAAGCGGGGTAAGCTTGACAGTAAATCTGAGAAGAACATATTTGTCGGATACAAGGAAGGGGTCAAGGGCTACAAACTATGGAATCCAAAGTCAAGGACTATTGTTTACAGCATGGATGTTATTTTCCGTGAATCACGTTCCCAAGTTGAAGTTCAAAAAGGTGATGAACCTAAGAAAGTGATAGTACTTGAAAAAGATTCTGATTCTGAAACTTCAGAGGTTGATGCACAAGATACTTCAGTTGAGTCTATTACAGAACCGGATCAAGAGGACTCGGTTAATGAAGTTGAAGATGCAGATTTAGATGAAGACCCAGATATTGGTACTACCATACCAGTTCTCAGGAGATCGACACAAGAAAGAAGAGCACCTTTGAGATACTCTCTTAGTGCTCTGAATTCATTTCATGCTTTGAGCATCATCGGAGAAGAACCTAGTTCTCTAAAAGATGCAAGGTCTATGAATGATGCAAATCAGTGGGAGTTTACTATGACAGATGAGATGCAGTCACTGGATAAGAATGAAACATGGAGCTTATGTAAATTGCTCAAGGATAGAAAGGCAATTGGTTGCAAATGGGTGTTCAAGCGAAAGCTGAAACCGGATGGATCTGTAGAGAAGTACAAGGCGAGGCTGGTAGCTAAAGGGTACTCTCAGGTTGAGGGAGTCGACTATGATGAGATTTTTTCTCCCGTGACGAAAATGACTTCAATCAGATTTGTTCTATCTCTGGCAGCAGCATATAATCTTGAGGTAGAACAGATGAATGTGAAGACGGCATTCCTTCATGGGGATTTGGAGGAAGAGATATATATGAGACAACCAGAAGGTTTTGAGGTTCAAGGTAAAGAGAAGCTGGTGTGCAAATTGAAGAAGTCTCTGTATGGATTGAAGCAGTCGCCAAGGATGTGGTACCAAAAGTTTGATACGTACATGCTCGAACTCAAGTTTGCACGTTCAGATTCAGATCATTGTGTTTATGTGAAGAGAGTTGAAGATCAGTTTGTCATTCTTACACTGTATGTGGATGACATGTTGCTGATTGGAAACAGTATGAAGATGGTGAATTCAGTGAAGAGTTTGTTGGCCAAGAAGTTTGAGATGAAAGATTTGAGACCAGCGAATTTTATTTTGGGTATGCAGATTAGAAGGGATCGTCAGAAGTGAAAGTTGTGGCTAGGACAGGAGAAGTACATAAAAGAAGTGTTGAAGAAATTTAACATGTCGGACTGCAAGCCAGTGGGTACTCCTATGTTTGTAGGAACTAAACTTTCTGCAGAGCAATGCTCGAAGACGGATGAAGAAGCCGAAGAGATGGACCGTGTGCCATATGCAAGTGCAGTGGGCAGCTTGATGTACGCCATAGTGTGCACGCATCCAGATATAGCCCAAGCAGTGGGAGTTTTGAGTCGATATATGTCTAACCCATGCAAGGAACATTGGAATGCTATCAAAAGAGTTTTCAGGTACCTTCGTGGAACTTCAGATTTTTCGTTGTGTTTTGAAGGTACAAAGAAAGAAAAGATGCTTGATATTGTGGGCCATGTAGATGCTGATTGGGGTGGAGACATTGATAGTAGACGGCCCACTAGCAGATATATTTTTACATTATTTGGGACTGCATTAAGTTGGATGAGCAAGAGACAAAGCGTGGTAGCACTTTCTTCTACAGAAGCAGAATATATGGCTCTTACTCATGCTGCAAAAGAGGCCATATGGCTACGGCGGTTGTGCTTGGAGCTCGAATTTGAGCAAGGTGCCATAGAGGTGAGATGTGATAATCAATGTGCTATTCAGTTAGCTAAGAATACTGCATTTCACTCACGCACAAAGCATATTGATATCCAATACTATTTCATTCGGGAAAAGGTGGAAAAGAAAGAGGTTCAGCTTGAAAAGGTTGATACAACAGAGAATATTTCTGATTTTCTGACTAAAGCAGTTACAGGTGCAAAGTTCGAGTGGTGCTCTACTGTTATCGGATTAAAGAAGAATATTGCTGGCAAGGCTCTCATTGGTGTGAAGTATCCATCAAGTGGGAGAATGTTAGAGTTGATGAATACTTCAGGACCTCTTATTTCTCACACCGGGTTCGCCCAAATGAGCTTAGGAGAATCTGAGTATTACCTAATTAGCAGTGCTGCTGGCGTACGAACGAAAGGAGAGGGGTTCGGGGGGCCTCGCCCCCCGACGGCGATTATTTAGCCGGCCCGTGTAGTTCGGATTAAGTTTTTTCTCTATTTGTTTGGGTTTTAAACCCGGTTTGGAGAGGCTATTAATAGCCTAATTTCTTGTGTAATCTGTGTGGCGGCTGTAAACCTAAACGATATAGTGGAACCTCTTTGCAGGACGTAGCCCTCATCTCAAGGGTGAATCTGGGTAAATTCGTGTGTCTCCTCTATTTTTCTACAATCTCTCTGCGATCTTCTCTCCTTGTTCTCGGATTTTCCCGTCAGTAATGAAGTAATTTAAGGTAATGAAGTAGGAGGTTAAAAAAGAATAATAAGCTAAAATGATTATTGAATAAAAACATTAGGGAAACAATTAAATATGGACAGAAGAAGGTACGACTAGGCTTGAGCAAATCCGGGACCGGGTCCGGGTCTAAGCGGACCCGGTTCTGACCTGATTTATGCCGGGTCAAATTTTTCTTGGCCCGGTACCGGACCCGAACCCGGCCGGATCTGGTAACGGGTCAGACTCGAAACCAGTCGGGTATTTGGATTGCAAATTCAGTCCTAATCCGAAATCCACCGGATTTTTTGTTATTTGGACTCGGTTCCAGCCTGAATTAGATCCAGACCAAGTTATTTTCCCGATTTTTTGGGTCGATGCGGTCCGGGTCGATCGGGACCGTGCTCACTCCTAACTACGACTAGTTACAAAAATATTATTATGCCTCAGGATACGCGTTGTATATGTGTGTCTATCAAATATTCCACATTATGATCCAATTATCCATCGAGTCGAAAAAAATTTAAAAAATCCTAGCCGGTGCGGGCGAGGACGACCAGGTCATCTCGGCTCACACCTAATTAACGATTATAAATATTTTAAATATATAATAAAATATAAAAATAACTTTTATACAAATAAAACCTTCATTACCCCACCCCACATCTTATATCATTTATTATTCAAACATAGACTTTCTAATGACACACCACGCCACCCCACCCCATCACTCATCACATCACCCTCTCCCATCCCTCCATTAATTATTTGTCAAACAAATCCTAAGGTTGCGATCCCTCGTCTTTCGTGCATCCAACACAAGAGAAGAGAGCAGAGAGAGAGAGATGGCGATTGCATATCTGTGGTTGTTAGGAGTAGAAAATCGATAATACATTTCCTTGGTTCTAGAGACACGACGCGATCAGCCTGAAGGATATCACCCTCTTCATCACCAAGCTCCCATTTCTCTGTGAGATTGCTTTTAATTTTTTCGATCTTTCTTTAATTATTTTATTGATTCAAATGTAAAAAAATGACACGTAAACGAAAAATATAATAAATAAAAAATATAATAAATAAAAAATATGAAAACTAAATAGATAAAAGTACATCCATATGACTCAACATAAGACATGAAAGTTTATGTCATAAGTATAAGTCCCATCTCAACCAAAGTACAACTCGATCAATATGATGAATTTAGACTCTAAAATAATCATATGCACACGTCACCAAGCTATAGTCGCCGCACACATATCAATCGGGCTCGCAATCCATATCAAATATTTGTGGGGATCACACAAGAGAGCAAGTTCGATCATTATGATAAAGCTAAATGTTAATTTGTACATGTCATCGATAAATTAGAATAAGAATAAGGTGAACATTTAAGTCAAATATGAGAGAGAGAGAGACATAATAAATGTTAATTCGTATATGTCTCTGATTTGGACAAGCTTATCTTTTGGTTCGTAAGCATGCCATACAAGTGAAAGATTTTCATGAGGTTCTTACAAGATATTTGATTTGTGTTATTAACATATCATTAGCATATAACAAATGACTTATGAGCATGAATTCAACACAAAGGGGGCAATGTCACCAATTATAACAGCATTGTTCATGAGTGAAGTAAATACCTATGAGACAATGATGAATAGATATGGAGATAACGGATCACCTTGTCAATTCCTTCGTAACTTCTAAATTGAGGGGAATGCGCACCATTGATGCAAATAGAAAAAAAAAGAGATGAAGTAATACAAGACTTATCCAAAAAATAAATTTTCTAGGGAAGTTCATAAGAGTCATGGCCTTTATAATTGCATCCCAAGAAATTTTATCAAATACTTTTTATATGTCAATTGTGATTATAAGGTAATTTTGCCTATCCTTTTTCATTGAATGAGCTATTTCTTGTGCTATAATAGTATTATAATGGAGATTTCTTTTTCTAATAAAAGCTGATTGTTCTACACCAATACCGTTGGTTAATGTAGGCTTAAGTCGATTAGCAAGTAACTTAATCAAGAACCTATATAGCACATTGCATAAAGAAATGAGTCTATATTCAGTTACTCTTTTAGGATTAGGTCTTTTAGGAATGAAAACAGGAATAATATCATTCCACATCAGGTAAGATGTATGTAGCATAAAATTTTTGAATGGCTCCTAATATACCTCGCCCCTGCGGGGCCACGCGGGGAATCCTCGATCGAAACCCTGACTACGAGAAATTTTTGCCCCGCAGGATCCGGGATGAGGAGAAAATTGCCCCTGAACCCTCTTTTAGGGATCAGGGTGGGGACAATTTCCCCGCCCCGCGGAGTCCCAAATTTCGGCACCCTATTATGTATATTTTTTATTATAATCTTCAGATCAAATCTCAACCGTTCACCCTATTATATATACATATAATGAAAACCCTAATTTTTTGTTCTATTCTCTTTCTTCTTCTCTCTCTTCCTCCACGGCGGCTGCTCTAACTTCTTCCAAAATCTCCTTTTCTTCTACCTACAATTGATCTTTCGGATGGCCAAATCACCGATCCCTTCAACCATTAGCTCGCCCTCAGCCCTCTTCCATGTCTGCGGCAGGCGATCATTTGAGGAGGGCGGCGATGGTCATTCCCATTAGAAGAGGGTCAACAGAATCGCCGATCCCTTCCATCATTCTCCAGGGCAATGGCGGCGGCGAAGAGGATCCACTCCCAACGAAGCTTCCGTATGTCGCATCGCTCATCGGCTCCGTGCTCCCGATGATGGTCGGAGTCGTCGGACTCTACGGTCGAACATAGGAGGACTGGCCGGACGTGCGACGGCTAGGGCTTTGCACAGGCGACGATGACCTTTGAACACAGAAGGAGGAGCTCGCCAAGCGCTCTACTCTCCCGACAACGGCCGGACGAGGTGCTTCCGATGACGGCTCGATGAGGGATGATGACGGTCGAACGTACGAAGAGGGCGACGCTGGTAGCCCTTTATTTTTTTATTTTTTATTTGTTATTTTTTGTTTGGTATATGTATAATGTATTCAAGGCTTGAATTTCATTGCTTTTTTATGCTATTTTTAACCATATGCGTGAGTATTAAATTAATTTTGTTAAATTTAGTTATGTATATTATAAACATTGTATAAAAATTAATTTTTTTATTTTTTTCACAATTTTCACCTAAAAAATAGAGGGAATCGGGTCCCCACAGGGATCGGGATGGAGAATTGGATTCCCCTCGCACCAAGGATTCAAGGCTGGGTCGAGGGCGGAGGCCGATCATCAGGGTCGGGGCGGGGGGAGTGTCCTCCGTCCGAACAGGGTCGGGTGCCATCCTTGACATCAAAACTAATTAAATCCAAATAAGTTCTAAAAAATTCAATCATGAAGCCGTGCCATATTTGATTTTGAAGGAATTGGTAATAAATAAATAGGGGTATTATCGAAATACCTCGCAGCAAAAGACGGATCATCGAAGACTTTTCTACGTTATTTCTGTATCATTATCGGGAACTCAATCACGTCGGAAAGAGAACACGTTCCACAATCCAAATAGCATGGACATCGTCAGAATTCGACAGCCATGTGACATGATCATCGGTCATCACATCATCCAAAAGTCACGCCTTAATGCATTATATAATGCATCACATAAGCAGTTTATGAAACTGCTTCTTGCATGCTTATCAGCATGATGGGCCAGCAACTGAGAAGCCCATACGGGCATTAGATTTCCAACAATCTCCCACTCGCACGAGTACATTCAAAACTCAGGGAGAACTATGACCTATTAGGGATACATAGTCACTCAACCATTTGAGAGCATACACTCTGACTTGTTAGGGATACATAGTTGTTCGATCAATTTGAGAGCAAAAAATTATGACCACATAACTGCTCAATCAACGTGTGAACTCATGCTATAATGTGTTATCATTGTATAGCTACTCAATTATCATGTGAGCTAATACAATGATTTTACAAAGTCGCTCAAACATCAATGTTACTCGCTTTGCCTTAGAAACACCTTGCTTGCACACTCCAAACGACAAACGTCTTATCATGCATAATTTTGATTGATCCGTATTTGTATGCTTACTTATTTTGAAGTTATACGGATGATTTAACAAGTCATTGATTTGATTTTCTTTTTTAAACTCTAACTCTTTGCATTAATCCATTTTCTTCTCTAGGATGAGAGAGCCTCCATCACTTATTTTAGGCTCATGTTCATTTCATATAATCAGTCGACATTGACAACGTGAAACACAACTCATATATTTCAATAAATGAACATTAATCATAAGTTGACTGTGAATTGCTCCCACTAAGAGTGAGGTGTGATAAGAGAATATGGACAAACCACAAATCAATCTGCATACATTGTAAACTCTGAATCTTCAATTTCTAAAGTGAAAATGTTACATAATCTCATTCAGCCAAGAAAATATATACATGAATATCATATCTCTACTTGATATTTTAGTAACATTTAAGTAACATTACTAACAACATTCCAAATATAACATTGGAAATTTATTTCCGCCACACGATCAATTGGATTATGATTTCATTGTATCCGCAACATTTATAATTGCAAAATATAGTTAGTCGCATAACTATATCAGTTTCATCATTAGACTATCTGAATAAGTCTCAACCATTTCGCATGATCAATTTAATCAGCAAGGCATTAATCTTGCGATAATAATTGAATCTCCATCTGAATTCATGAATTTGTATAAAATAATTCATGTTACCAACTTTGATAAGTCATATGTATGATTTTATAATACGAAAAAGTGATGAAAGAAACCATATAGAACCTTAGACATTCAATACAAATGGATTATTATAATTTTCTATTCATAAATAATTTTCATATTTTCTCATCAATCAGACACTATCACAAAAGTAGGCAAAATAATTTTAGCGAAAAAATATATTATCAAGCTAGTCTATATTTATGTTGCCTAAAAAATGTCATACGTTGACTAGCCAAAACTTTTGGCAAACTTATTTACGTCATATATGACATAAATATTCAACTGGAATACATAAAGTAATCAAAACATAGAAATTATTTTTTAAAAAAGATTATCATAATGGAACTTCATTAAATATAAAATTTAATGATCAAAGTGAACACAATTATTTTTATTCAAAAATAAATAAAAAAATATAGATACTAAACAAATATCCACTTTAAAATAGTGGTATAGTAGGACAATGAGATAAAAAGATTATCTATTGCAAAAGAAAATTTTGCAAGTCAATCATTTTTAACTCTCACTTTCATGTGATTTTCAACTATGTCCTTTGGCTTGAATGGCTAAATCATGCAAAGAATTCATTATTCTTTAACTATACGATAAATTGTTCCAGTAATCTCAATTCACAAAAGGATGAGTTTTAACGGTGCAACAACATTATCATTAAACAAAACTATCATACGATTATCAATATTTTTCGACTCAGTGCAATCACGAGCGAAAATTATTGTATTTACTACAAGTTTAACACATTGTTTTGCATATATTAAATTGCCACCGTGCTTCTCACATCGATGTGAATAGCGCTAATCATTTTTAGTATCTATACATTATTCATGACTATGATTTCTGTCGAAAACTTGCAGCAATTTTTTTATTTTGACATGGATAACATATGTCATAGTTGAAAATGACAAACAATCTTCAAATAAATGTCAAAATATTTGATATTTTCACTAAACATCATATATGTGCGCAAGCTTGCTGTACTTATTAAAAATAAGTAATTATCACGTGATCATTTTAAAAACTAGGATTAAGATTCTCTAACTCAGTCATCAAGTTTATCATCACATACATATATATGATATATAAGAAAAACTTGTGTAAGAATTATTATTTTCTGAACGATATCGTTACATCAAGATCGTGAGAATCATGATAGTAATCGTGTTTGATGGAGATAATCTTTGCCATGTGTCACTTTTTACATATTTTTTTTGACTTTGTCATATTGCAAAGATTCATTTTTTGTGTCATTTATGTAAGGTCAAGCATACGTAAGGGAAATGAATTAGTTTTTGCATGTCTTCTTGTCGTATATATTCATTAATAATGATATAATACTATTTTTAAGGCAATGACATCGAGATGGTCGTTATGCTCCCACTCATCTCCCACTATCCGAAAAAATAATTATCATTCATTAAAAATAAATGTTACGCCAAGGTATACTATTCTAATCATTTTGAAAAACAAACATCTAAAATCATCTAAAAAATATATGATGTGATTAACATATCGTTTTCAAAAAATGTGACCAGAACAATCAAGATTCTGTGATGGGAGCTCTTCCTTACATTTGTAAGGTGTCAATTAAAAAATCATCACCCCTTCGCCTTGTCACCATAATAATTGGAAAAATATCATCACACCATGTAAACATAATAATTATTGGAAACTACGTTATCAATACACTAGGTAAGTCACAAAGAAAGAGAGTATTGTCCCACTAATAATCTCTTTTCAGTAGTTTCCTAGACATACACATGTCACGCACCACTCAACAAAAATTATTACCATGATCATCATACAAATTAGATGTCTTATGAAAATGTATATAAAAAATGTCACATTCATAATATCAAAACGTATATTCTAAGTTTTATGAAAGATGTCACATTCATAATTCACAAATATTTATGCATTCAAAATAAACATTGCATAAATCATATATATATATATATATGAACGTATATTATGCACACAAATAAGCATACAATTCATTTACATAAAAAATGAATAGTATTTGTCATACACATATAATTAATATAAGCATGATAATAGACATACAAATAATCACGCAATTATTATCATACGTCTAACTCTATATTTATGTCAAATACATAAATATATATCATACATATCTTATTAATTAAAATTTATTGCATCAATTTTCATATGTAACAAAAAACATATATGCACATATGTCTATTCATCAAGAAATATAATTTGTCATAAATAATGTCCATATTTCACATGAAAATGTGACAAAAATAATTTGTGCATAACTTAATATAAATATGTGAATTAATGACTCACAAATTCACATAACACATATTGCCTAATGTGTAACACAATTTCATATTATGCCTAATTTGTCATATATGCGCATGTTCTTTCGTAAAGAAAATAAATTTCTTATTACATAGTTCAAATCACATAATGAACTAATAATGTGCATATTTCAAATATCATGTCAATTTATATAAGTGTCACACTTAAATACACTTTAAGTAAATATAACATAATTATGTACATGCATATTTAATTCATATGGAAATTAAATATAACATAATTATGTGCATGCATATTTCAAATTAATTCATATTTAATTCATAATTTATATTTCAAATTTCTTTTGTGCAAACGATTCCAGAGACATACTTCTAAAATCCTGTGAACCAAGGTGATAAGCCATACAACATTTACTTGCATAAAACAAAATTGCATGCACCTAGTTATCAGCTCATTTCGCACGTCAATGGAAAGTACGTCGAAGCATAAAACAATTTTTTTTTTAAACGATGCAACATCGAGAAAAGCTTATATGACTCTCGTACCAATTGAAGAAATCTATATTAAATAAATAAAAATATTATCGGAACACCTCGCAGCGAAAGACGGCGAATACTTTTCTACGTTATTTTTGTATCGTTGTCGGAAACTCGATCACGTCGAAAAGAGAATACTTTTCATAATCCAAATAACATGAACATGGTGAAAATTCGACAGCCCTATGACGTGATCATCGGACAACACATCATCCAAAATTCACGCCTTAATGCATTATATAATGCATCACATAAGCAGTTTATGAAACTGCTTCTTGCAGTTTTACTCCATGCTTATCAGCATGATGGGCCAGCAACTGAGAAGCCCATACTGGCGTTAGATTTCCAACAGATTTAATTGGGATAACTCAAGCCAAGCTTCCCAAGGGATGATAGTGCCCAAAGATTACTATAAAAATTTTTTAAACATGATATGATTTTGTCCCCTTTATAGTGTATACTCCCTCGTTCATCCTTAATGTTAGAAATTAAATTATCTTTTCTTCTAATAAGGGTGGTACGATGAAAAAATTTAATGGTTTTATTCCCATTTCTAAGTCAATTGTTCTTGATTTACTCCATTTTAAACTTAGTTGTCTCAAAAAAGCTGTCTATTATGCAGTTGTCTAAGGCGTAAAATTTCTAAATCTGAAAGTGAGTGATAGTTGTCTCTGGCTTCTAAAATTTCAATGTGTTTTTTTGGTTTTGGCAAGGTTATCATCTAACCTACTTTATTCCAGTAAAGTATATCTTTTTTAATGATTGGTAGCTTTTGATGTATCATTAAACTATTGCCTAATTGAGAATTCTCATTCCATCTTTTTGTTATGATATTTCTTGGCTAATCTTATTCTAGCAAAAAAATGTTCAAGTATAAAAGGCTTCGTCCAATTCTTATATTTGCATTTGGCCTGTAGAAGCACTGGACAGTGACTGAACCAGAAAAGATTCAGGGTATAAGGACACCCATTCACAATTTGCAAAAAATCTATCAAGTTTGCAATGGATTCTTGCAAGTCCTAATCTATGGTTGCACCATGTGTAAGATTGTTTGTTGTACCCCAAGTCAATTAAACCTTGCTGTGAGATGAGGTTGCGAATACCTAATGTGGAGTTGTTGAGTTTAGAGCCCCCTAATTTTTCATGTGGATCTAAAATGCAATTGAAATCACCTAAAATTAATGTTGTAAGACCCGGACCAGATGTTTACTCGGATAAATCTTCGGATCAGGTTGGCCTGTTTATTAATAAAATAATATAAAATATCAACTCTAACACTTGCATATGTTTATGAATAATTAATATATTTCTACATCAAAGTACACTAATATGATTAAAAATTTTAATTAAAATTAAGAAATCAAATGTACATATTTAACTATTGATATGAGTTTTATGTGATTTTAATATATTCAATTATAATTTACATATTCATATTTCTCATATTTAACTATTAATATTAATTTAAACTAGAAAACTATTATAGTTTCTATTTTTTATTAATATTTTCATATTTAAGTTTTAACATTTAAAATTATTATAAATTTTCTTAAAAAGTTTTATCAAAGTTAGCAATTTGATATATGAATGATGATAAGCTTTGTATAATGTAAAATAATTTATCATTCAAATGAATATGTGCAGCACAGTGGTTTCTACACCTTAATTGGTTTAAGAGGTCAAAGGTTTGATACCTATTGTTCAAATTATTTCATTTTTATTTTTTAATTAAAGATGAACCGTCTGCCCATTCATTCAACTCGTTCAGGTTGACGGTCCAACCCAATTCTTGTCAGGGTTTGTCCGGGCCAAACCAGTCCAACAGGGTGGGCGACCCATAGACCGATTAGATGCCCCGATCACAATCAGACCGGTCCGACTAGCCGATCTAGTCCGGGTTTAACAATCTTGCTTAAAATAATCCAAGGAAATTCATTAAGAGGCAAGTTAGATAGTTCCCCCTAACAATGATTTCTATCTATGACATTATTACTAGCAATGCTATCAAAACCAAACCGGCTCGTCCACTTGGTTCAATCACAAATCGGTCAGTAATCCGATTCGGTTTGATACCAAAACCATTTCTAATGTTGAACCGATCAAAATCGGTTGAACCGGTTCAACTCAGTTCAAGTTTTGAAAAATAAAATTTTAAAAATGATAAAAATGAGAAAGTTAAAAAAAGAAAAAAAGAAAGGAACATAAGAAAGGTAAAAAAGGAGGGATATATATATATATATAATTAAATAAGAATTGAAATAAAAAGGTAAGTATTCAAAACTGATTAATATTAAAATGGAAAATTATTAAAGGGCATAAATAAAGGAAATAAAAAAGAAAGTGTTAAAGAAAAAAAGAAATAAGAATAATTTAGGATAAAATTTATTAATATGACATCTATCATTAAATAATAGATACTGCATTAATAATAATCTATTTATATTTATATGTTAATCATTATTATTTATCATTATTAAAATTTTTAATAAATAAATTTATTTTATATTAGTTTTTAATATTTTGAATATGTTATTAGTACAATATTCATATATTATATCATATAACTTATATTATATCCTTATAATTATTGTAAATAATATTATTTTAATAAAATCCGATTCAATTCGGTCGAAGGTCAATCCACAGCTGATCTGATCACCGGTCCGATTTTGAAAACGTTGATTACTAGCATATATGTATGTCATTAACCACGAGTGACCTTTAGTCGAAATAATAGCATGAATAAATTGAGGAGGTCTTTGATACGATGTTGAATAAGTAGGTCTTTGATACGATCTCGCGCATCTTTTAATTAGAATGATCATCATATGGACACAATATTAGCAGTGGCGTTACTATGCGAGGCATTAGTGATGCAGACTTTTTCTCACATCAATTAAATATCATTCAAATCAAAATCTACTCTAGAGTTCGAAGGATTAAAAAAATGATCAAGTTAAGAGGTCTCTTCTGCACGAGGATGGATCACTACTGTTAGTATGATTCCTTTGAGGTTGATGATTCTTCGATCTTGCGTTAAGGCATTGTCTAACTTCTTCCTTCAACTCGACAATCTCTTTTCGAGTTTTTAGAACTAGACCGAGCAATAGATAGATTAGAAATGAATTGACCAGCTCATCTCTCAATTTGGTCAATGTAATAGTTGATCTCTCGATCGGTTACAATTGGACTAAATTTCTAATCTCCTAACAATTAACTCAATCTTAGGCAATTACTAATGCTACGGACTCTCGCCTCACAACAAGGTAATTAATGATACTTTAATCTGTCTCTGTCTCCTCAACTAGCTACATATCCCTCTGACATAATACTTTAATATTTAAGGGAAGGGGTATGTCCTTTAGCATCGCCCTTCATTCGAGATACACGTGGGAGAAAACCTGAAATCTCAATAATAGTGGTCATCTAAGACAGTAGCGTCGCTGTCCCCTCAGCTAACTACCTATCCTTTCTCTGCTTTAATCTTTGATCTTTGCTTTAACTTTGGGGGGCGGCACATAGCAATCACATGTCTTTGTCCTTGCTTTGTTTATCTTTAATCATTGTGAGTTTATGATTTAGGATCCAACGGAACGTTGATCGTTGTACAGTAGGACTCAACCAGTGTAGGCGAACTGGTCAGAACTTCCGTAATATTTGGGGTAGATCTGTCCAATTGGGTCAATTGGGTCTCTGTTAGAATCGGTCGACCGTTCTTGGTGGACCGGTCGACCGTTTAGTTGGCACCGGTCGACCGATCCTCTGGGATCGATCGATCGTGTTCTTTGCTTTAGTGTTGTGGATCAGTCGACCGATATGGGTGTCGACCGTTCATTTGGTCATGAAGATGCGCACTGCACATCGGATCGATCGACCGTTCTCTGAGATCGGTCGACCAATCGTTAGATTTCATTTATCTATCCACATATAGATCGATCAACCGTCGTGGTGGGGCCGGTCGACCGATAATGCAAAGTTCGCGTGGGTTCTGTGCATAGACCGGTTGACCGTTCTCTGGAATCGGTCGACCGGTCACTGCGATAAAACAGGGCCGCCAGATTTCTCCATTAATTCCGGTAGCCTTCCGGCCGTCAATCGATGCCGACATCAATACGAAAAATATTGCAAACTATCTCAGGATCATAACAAATCAACTTTACGCATCAATCATTCCGTAATTCATCGTCTATGGGATTAAAACGCTAAGGGTACCTTTTCGGTTCAACTATCGAAGTTTTTCGGTCACTGCTCGTCGTCCGTCGGTCGCCGGACGTTCACTGTCGCCTGGAAGGGTTGTTGGATCTTCGCGCACGTCGAGGAAGGTCGAGGTGCGCCGAAGATGGGTCGGTTGGTTCGTGAAGTCGTTCGATGTCGCCTCTGCCTGTCGCTCGGTCGCGTGTCGCGGTCGTCGGTCGAATAGAAGAAGAAGAACGAGAGAGAGGAGGAGGTCGGAGGTTCCAAGAGGGCGTAAGTGCGTCCCTCCCCCCCCCCCCCCCCTTCTTATACGCCCCGGCCGATCCTTGGTCGGCCGGAGGCGAAATGGCGGAAGGCCAGGTGAGGCGACGCCTCCCCTGCCGACCGCTCGTTTCAATTTTCCTTTCTTTTTTTTTATGAAAAGTCCGATACGTTACATTATTACCCTCTAAAAAAAAATTCGTCATCGAATTTGGATAAGGGTTAAGGCTTACCGAAAAGCTCAGAAAATTTCTCTCGCATTTCCGATTCGACTTCCCAAGTGGCTTCTTTTCCTTGGTGATGCTTCCATGCCACTTTGACCAGCGCTACTCTCTTCTTCCCTTGTTGATGTACTTGGTATTCTAATATCTTCATGGGTCGTTCCTCATATGTCAGATCCTCCTTGAGGTTTGGTTCCTCAATTTGGATCACGTTGGCGTAGTCATGTTTGTACATTCGGAGTAGCGAGACATGGAAGACGTTGTGTACCCTTAAATACGCCGGAAGCAGGGCCAACCTGCATGCTGAGTCTCCGACCATTTCGAGTATCTCGAATGGGCCTACGTACCTTGGGCTCAATTTTCCCCGTTTGCTGAAACGCATTACTCCTTTACTTGGGGAGACCTTGAGCAGAACTTGATCATCCGCCTTGAACTTATGTTCTCGGCGCTTCTTATCCTCGTAGGCCTTCTGACGGTCTTGAACAGACTTCATTCTTTTCTTTATTAGTTCCACCCTATCTGTATACTCATGCGTCTGTTTCTGTAACTCAGCATTTAAGATTTTCCTTTCTCCAACTTCGCCCCAACATGTCGGAGAGCGACATGGACGTCCATATAGTGCTTCAAAGGGAGACATTTCTATGCTAGCATGGAAGCTATTGTTATAAGAGAACTCTATAAGGGGAAGATGTTTATCCCAATTACCGTTTCAATCCAACGTGCATGCCCTCAATATGTCTTCCAACGTCTGGATTGTTCGCTCCGATTGGTCGCCCGTCTGAGGATGAAATGTTGTGCTATACCGGAGCGTTGTTCCAAAAGCATTCTGGAGACTTTTCCAGAATCTAGAGGTAAACCTGAGATCTCTATCGGATACAATGATTGTCGGAATTTCGTAAAGCATAACAATCTCCTGCACATATAGATCCATAAGGCTTTCAAGAGATTGTTTTACCTTAATGGGTAGGAAGTGAGCTGATTTAGTGAGCCGGTTCACTATAACCCAAATGGCGTCGTGCCCCTTTAGAGTTCGAGGTAGGCCTGTGATAAAATCCATCGATATTTCTTCTCACTTCTACTGTGGAATACCCAGACTCTTCAAGGTTCCCTGTGGCTTCTGATGTTCGATTTTGACCTATTAGCACACAATACAAGACATACTCCGCTATATCCTTCTTTATGTCGGACCACCAGAAAGTTCTCTGTACATCCTTGTACATCTTTGTACTCCCTGGGTGGATTGCAAATTCGAATTTGTGACATTCGTCTAGCACTTCTCTTCGGAGCTTCGGGTTCTTCGGCATCCATAGTCGATCGCGGTACTTGATGCCACCGTCCAAAGAGACCTTGAGGTTCGTTGTCTCCATACTTGTCTTTATCATCATATCTTGATACTCTGTGTCTTCTACTTTTGCTTTTATGATCCTTCCTATCACATCCGGTACTATGCGCTGCATCATCATTAGTGATCCATCGTGCCTCACTTTTGGTGTCCATTTGAACAGTTCTTCCATGCTATTGAGTTTGCCTTACCAGGTTGGCAGTTAATGGCAAACTCATAATCTTTCAAGAATTCCATCCAACGCCTTTGACGTATATTCAATTTTTTCTGTGTAAAAATATATTTTAAGCTTTTGTGATCTGTATAGATCACGAATTCTTCTCCATATAAGTAGTGACGCCAAAGCTTGAGGGCGAACACTACGACTGCTAGCTCGAGGTCATGCATTGGATAATTGACTTCATGCTTCTTCAGATGTCTGGATGCGTATGTCACCACTTTCCCATATTGCATTAATACGCATCTCAATCCTGTACCACTAGCATCGTTGTAAATCACGTAGTCACCGTTGCTCGATGGTAACGTCAGGATTGGTGCTGAAGTTAGTCGCCCTTTTAACTCTTGAAAACTTTCTTCGCACTTGGGCGACCAGATGAACTTTTCTCCTTTCCTTGTGAGCTTGATCAGCGGCAATGCTATTCTGGAGAAGTCTTTGATAAAACGTCTGTAGTAGCCGGCCAGACCAAGAAAACTCTTGATCTCAGAGACGTTCTTCGATTGGGTCCAGTTGGATACCGCTTCAACCTTCGTGGGATCCACTGCAACTCCGCCTTTAGAGATGATATGTCCGAGGAACATGATCTGCTCTAACCAGAATTCACATTTTGAAAACTTTGCATATAGTTTCTTTGCTCGCAATGTTTCCAGTACTGTCCTCAGATGCTCTCTATGATGTTTCATGCTCGACGAATAGACGAGGATATCGTCGACGAAGACAATTACGAACTTATCCAGGTGTTCGTGAAAAGTTCGGTTCATGAGATTCATGAATGCTGCCGGGGCATTCGTCAACCCAAACGGTATCACCATGAACTCATAATGTCCATATCTTGATCGGAAAGCCATCTTTGGGATGTCTTCTTCTGCCACCCTTAACTGATGGTATCCACTCCTCAGATTGATCTTTGAGAACACCATTGCGTTGGACAGTTGATCGAATAGGTCGTCGATGCGAGGTAGTGGGTACCTGTTCTTTATTGTGACTTTGTTCAGCATTCTATAATCGATACAAAGTCTCAACGATCCATCCTTCTTTTTGACAAAGAGGACTGGTGCTCCCCAAGGTGAGATGCTAGGTCTTATGAAATATTTATCCAATAGCTCTTGAATCTGGTCCTTCAATTCCTTCATTTCTGTCGGAGCCATACGGTATGGGGCTTTGGAGATTACTACAGTTCCGGGCGCTACTTCAATGTGGAAGTCTATCTCCCTCCTGGGCGGTAGACCACTAACATCTTCAGAGAATACATCGGGAAATTCTCTCACCACGTCTATGTCTTGAGGAGTTTTCTTTGGTTCCTCTATTTTGGTTATACTGACTAGGTAATCTCTAATCCTTTCTGAAGTAATTTATGTGCCTTTATGGCAGAGACTATAATCCTTAGTTCTTTCTGTGCAATACCTCTGACTATAACTTTATTAGTACCCTGTGTGCCTATGATCACTTTCTTTTGCTTGCACAATATGAAAACATCATGTGAGGTTAACCAATCCATGCCCAACATTATATAGTAATTTCTCATGGGGATAATAATGAGATTGACAGGATGATTCTTTTTCTCTATCTCTATAAGTACATTGGGAAGATACTTTGTAGTAATTAGGGTGCCATGTGGTGTTAAAATGTTCATCTTATGCTCTAAGTTCATGGCAGTTAACCCTAAGGTTTTGGCACATTCTTCAAATATAAAGGAATGGGAGGCACCGGAATCAAACAACACTTTAGTAGGTAAATCGGTTACGAATAGCGTACCTCGAATGACATCAGCGTCATTCTGTGGTGCATCCTCTTCCAGATTGAAGAGTCTTCCATGTACTAACTGTTGTTGTCCGCATCTCGAACAGTTCACTGCTATATGCCCCATTCTGTCGCAGTAGTAACAGGCTCCTGACTTCATTCGACATTTCCCAGCATGGGTCCTGTCACAACTGTTGCATAAAACCCGTTCACCTTGTGCATGTGGTGCTTAAGGGGCTCTAGGAGGCTGTTGCATCTGTTGTTGAACTGGGCGCCTCTGCACCTGCTGAAGGGGTCGCTGCTGTTGCTGTTGCTGTGATTGTTGTTGTGGTGAGGGAGGAGATTGCTATGGTGGACGGTATAACTGCTGCTATTGTTGATGGTGGTGGTTCTGTTGAGGCACTGCATATGGGTGGTACCAGTTATCCCGTCGTTGGTGTTGCTGGTTGTTCCCACGAAACTGTTGCTGTTGCTGGAAATTCTACCCTACATTCTGCTGGGCCCTCTGGGCTTTCTGCAGATCTTGATGGTTTTTCTCCGTCAGAGTAGCCAAAAGGATGGCATCCTCTAAGGTCTTGCAGTTTCCAAATCTTGTACGAGGTCTCAGGACAGGATTCAGCCCGTCCACAAAACGCTTGGTCACATCCAATTCGTCCATGGTTAACTTGGAATACTTTTTCAACCTGACGAACTTCGTCATATATTGCTCTACCGTCATGGTCCCTTGTACCAAGTCCAAGAACTCCTTCTGCTTCAGATCCCTTTGAAACCTAGGGAAATACCGTGTCTCAAATGCCTGACGGAAATCCTCCCATGCAACGATCCTCACATCAGGAAAACTGATGGTCTTCCGTGCCTTCCACCATTCCTTGGCATCCTTTTGGAGGGTGTCCCCAGCGAAAAGGACCTTCTTGTTCTTGGGCACATCGAGGATGTCGAACTTGTCCTCGATGGCCTCTATCCATTGCTCTGCTGCCACAAAGCCTCCTTCTCCGTTGAACATTGGAGGCTTTGACCTCTAGAAATCTTGTAATGTGCAGACGGAAGGGACCTGACGTCCTTGCTGGGCTGGTGACTCTAGTGGAGGAGGAGAAGGTGGAAGTAGAGGTGGGGGACCATATGGGTTCTCCCCTTCAATGTAGTTCTCTCCCTCATTGGTGTAGTCATATTCTCTTCTTTGATATGACATTTATAAAAAGGACCATAACACTGCTTGAGAGGGGCACATAAAAATAATTCAAGGATTCTTAATCTAATTAAAAATTTTAGATCACAACTGAAGCCAAAATATTCAATTTTCATTAAAGTAAATATTCTTCTCTTGATAAGATTCGAAAAACATAAACATATGTCTGAGGCGCACTAAGGCCTTCACAACGAGATACATCAAACACTAATCACTACGTCAAGAGGGCTCCCCAGGGGGATTGGGGCACTCATCATCACCATGTCCCTTCTGATCACAGAGACCGCAGTATTCCTCGGGATCTGTCTAGCTGATAAGACTCGGGTCTCCGAACTGTAGTTCCCGTGGTGGTGCAGGAGCTTCTTCTTCGTCATCAGAGGATATATAAATTGGATTGTTTATATGTCTTCCCTCCATCAGCAAGTTTTCTCCTAGGATTACTTCTTCCCATGTCCCGATGGGTGGGGAGGATAAATCAGAATCATTACTCCCAATGCTCTCTAAATTCGAATCTGGATACACCGATCTCTTTGGAGCAGGCTGTGGAGGGGTTGGGGGATCTAGTGGGCGCCTACTCATTCCAATTATATGACCCCCTCTACGTAAAATTCTGGTGATCATGCGACGTGGAGGCATCTATAACACAATAAATCCGATATTATAAGTATGATTCACATAGGAATGTACTTATTACTTACTTGAGGAGTGGAGCCGCAGATGCTTGAGAAGCTTGAACATGACTTTACTATGAGCTATGCACAATATAAACAATGAATGCCATGCATGAACATCTACTCTACTATGATCAATGAAGGAGCCAAGTACTTAGACTCTGATACCAAACTATAACGCCCCCAAAATCGCACCTCCCGCCACGTAGGCGGTCAGTTTGACCCTGGAGGCGCTACACTGCCTATTGCTCTACTGACCTTAATCATTCAACGAAATGACTTACGTGGCACTAATAAAATAATAATAAACATAATAGAGGACTTTAAATGCGAAAGAGTAGTCGAAATGCCATGATGAATGACTAAAATGCGAAAAATTCATAATGTCTCGTATTATAGAAAGATATGCAGAAGTCTATGATGGTTCATATTATAGAAATTACGCGGAAGCATAGTGTCTTGCAATATAGAAAATTATGCGGGAGTATAATAAAACTTGTCTGAAGTTCTGTGAGCGAAAGTAAAACATGATGTCTCTGAACATAATATGATTTAAACATAAATGCGATAGAAAAGCTCGGAGTAGTCAGATCAGTCATGTGCAGCATTCTTCAAGCTCTGCGCCCTCCGTCATCTCCTCAGTTGGCATTTTCACCTGCAAATCCCAATGCAGGGGAATAGAATACCCATGAGCAAATATGCCAAGTACAATAGCTATAGACGGTGAAATAAGGATCGATGAAAGTAATGTATAAATCTTTATTCATATCAGTACTATGTTCTTCATTATAACAATACTTTATCTTTGCTTTACTTTGGCTTTGCTTTACAATGTCTCTGTTATGTCGTGCTATACTTTACTTTACATTATCTCTGCTTTGCTTTACAATACTTTGTTTTGCTTTGCATTACTTTACTGTGAGTTGCACTACATCTTTTATATTACTAGAATATCTTTAAGGTTGGTTGTCCTATACGAGCTCGACTTTATTAGATTGGGAAGTCAGATGTGCCTCTCTGATTCTCTGATGCCAATAAGCCCGTAAGGGAAAAGAGGGGTGGGTATTACTATATCACCCAGTTCGGAAGGTAGGGGAAGAATTCCTACAATTCAGGAACAGTGGTCGATTACAAGACCTATAGGTTCACTGTCTCCTCAACTAGCTATCTGTTCCTCTGGCATAATACTTTAATCTTTAAGGGAAGGGGTATGTCCTTTAGCATCGCCCTTCATTCGAGATACAGGTGGAAGAAAACTTGAAATCTCAGGAATAGTGGTCATCTAAGACAGTAGCGTCGCTGTCCCCTCAGCTAACTACCTATCCCTTCTCTGCTTTAATCTCTGATCTTTGCTTTAACTTTGGGGGCGGCACATAGCAATCTCATGTCTTTTTCCTTGCTTTGTTTATCTTTAATCATTGTGAGTTTATGATTTAGGATCCAACGGAACGTTGGTCGTTGTACAGTAGGACTCAACCAGTGTAGGCGAACTGGTCAGAACCTCCATAATATTTGGGGTAGATCTGTCCAATTGGGTCAATTGGGTCTCTGTTAAAATCGGTCGACCGTTCCTGGTGGACCGGTCGATCGTTTAGTTGGCACCGGTCGACCGGTCCTCTGGGATCGGTCGACCGTGTTCTTTACTTTAGTGCTGTGGATCGATCGACCGATATCGATCGACCTTTCATTTGGTCATGAAAATGCGCACTGCGCATCGGATCGGTTGATCGTTCTCTGAGACCGGTCGACCGATCGTTAGATTTTATTTATCTGTCCACATATAGTTCGGTCGACCGTCGTGGTGGGGCCGATCGATCGATAATGCAAAGTTCGCGTGGGTTCTGTGCGTAGACCGGTCGACCGTTCTCTGGAATCGGTCGACCGGTCACTGCGATAAAATAGGACCGCCGAATTTCTCCATTGATTCCGGCAGCCTTCCGGTCGTCAATCGACGCCGACATCAATACGAAAAATATTGCAAACTATCTCAGGATCATAACAAATCAACTTTACGCATCAATCATTCTGTAATTCATCATCTATGGGATTAAAACGCTAAGGGTACCTTTTCGGTTCAACTATTGAAGTTTTCCGGTCACTGCTCGTCGTCCGTCGGTCGTCGGACGTTCACTGTCGCCTGGAAGGGTTCGCTGAATCTTTGCGCACGTCGAGGAAGGTCGAGGTGCACCGGAGATGGGTCGGTTGGTCCGTGAAGTCGTTCGATGTCGCCTCTGCCTGTCGCTCGGTCGCGTGTCGCGGTCGCCGGTCGAATAGAAGAAGAACGAGAGAGAGGAGGAGGAAGAGGAACGCCTCCCCTGCCGACCGCTCGTTTCAATTTTCCTTTTTTTTTAATGAAAAGTCCGATACGTTACATAGCCAATCATCAGCTTGCACAAAATAACAAAAATTCCATTTTCAACTTCCTCGCTCGTCTCTTCTCTCTTCCATTTTTCCTTCGAAATCTGCTTTTGGTGAAAAAGAATCCCCCTCTTCCATTCAATCCTTAGGTCCTTTATCCCCTTCTTTTCCTCCCTCTTTTCCTCTGTCATTCAAAATTCAAAAAAGTGGTTATATTTCTATAGAACTATTCAAAGTTAACAAATAGACAAGTATAAACTTAGAATTAATCAAGCAAAAATGGTATTCGGATTATAAATATAAGGAGCAAAATAAGGAGTGATCAATTAGTAAAGTCTGACAATCCATTAGAGGCGTGAGAAGACTCTAAACATTTCTTGCTAAGTTGGAGGAATCGTTAAACATTTTAAGACGTAAAACATCCACAAGAGAACAAATAGATGTTACAACCAACTTAATCTTGTTTTATGAGGGTTCACCTACAAGCAAAGGTTAACGGAAAAAGGAAAAGAAAAGAAAAACACATTCACTACATCAAACACAGAAATTAACAACATCAAACATAGATATTCACACAGGTTCCCGTGTACAACATCAAACGTAAATCAAATCAAGATATTACATGTATAGAATACTGAAAGCAATATCAATTAGAGGTTACGAAAGACAAAATTATAAAGTGACTAGTCTTCACGTTTGTTTAAAATAGGTTAGAATTACTAGCTTCGGTTGGATTATTAACTCTAGTGTCCGCATGTTTCTAAAATACAGAAACTCAAACCATTACCAGGTAACTGTGAGGTGAGGTACAGATGAATCATCTGTCTCCGTATTCCTTTTCAGAATTCTAAATCCCAACGTGAATATCGTCCAATGTCGGGCTCTGCTGATGCTGCATCAGCTAGCAATGCATCGACGATTCCGTCAATGCTGCTTAATTTAGTAATTGGAGATTCTGCAGATCCGTGCTCTACGCATCCTGCATCAGTTTGGAACACTTCCTTACCTCTAAAATTGCTGCTCGTCTTTGAATTCGACTGTGAATCCGAAATTTCAGCAGCTCCACGTGTTGAGTGTCCTTCGAGCCATATATTAAGTCCTGGCCGTTGTCTCAGTCCGTCTGGGATCGCCCGTAGCAAGTGACAACCAGATACTGATAAGGAATGGAGGGAGGGCAACTCATCTTCTAACCACTTCGACAGATCTTCCAGCTTGTCGCAGCTTGTAATCGTCAAGCTTTTTATGGACTTGAGATGCTTAACAACCTCTGGTAGATTCGTTAGCTCTCGGCACCCCGAAATCTCGAGCTCTTCCAGGGCTCCAAGATCTTTAAAGAAGCCCTCGCATTCAGAGGATTCCAACTTTTTTTCACACAAGGAAATGGAAAGCTTCTTGACAGTTGCTGCCAAACCTTTCAAACCATCTTTGGAGGTATACAAGCCCTCGTTGTTCAGCCACAGTGTCAGCTCCGTGACAGATGGAAGTTTCATCTCCAACGCCATCAGTTGGGGACAATTAATGACTGTCAAGTTCGTGAGGCATGGAAACACATTTCTTCTGTCGTTAACGTCTAACCACTTTTTGAGCTTCAGCATCTGAGAGAAGGTGAGTTTCTGCAAGCAAGGGAATGTTATGCCACCAGGAGCACCATAGAATTCCTCATCCACCTCAGTGACACTATCCATTCCACTAATTTCAGCGATCCTCAGGCGAGGTAACTTTCCCAGGGTTGGCAATGTTTGGCATCCCTTTAGATTGAACAGTCTGATCTCCTCCAGTGAAATAAGATGTGATCCACTCTTTATCCAATCGGGAAACCTCTCGCCAGCGTAAGAAATGATCTCTAGTTTGATCAGCTTTTCTGTTGGGCAGATTTTATTAATTACTGCTTCCTGGGTTCCTTCGGTCCCCTTTCCCGTCTCTGCATGATTCCATTTCCATTCAAGTGTCAATGACTTGAGCTTCATGAAGCGCAACAATGCCTCTGGATCTTCCCACTTCAAGTTCTCCAGGTATTCCAACTTCAGCTTCTCCAGGTTCTCGAGACGCAGCTCACCTTCAAGTTCTCGAAAAAGCAGCTTAGAGATGTTGTTTCCAGAACCATCTCCTTGAATGAATCTAGGCAATGTGCGTAGGAGTCCGGAATCATGACAGCGAGGCATTCGATCCAGCGACGGGCACTCCTTGATATTTAGGCATTCGATCCACTTCATATTCTCCATGCTCTCAGGTACCTCAAGGAGGAACGGACAACCAGAAAGTTCCAACTTTCGAAGTTTGACAAGGTTGGTGACAGCTCCGTTGAGCTTCCTTAGGTACTTACAGTTGTTTAGCTTGAGGAATCTCAAACTGTGAAGATCGCCGATGGATCGAGGAAGATATTTGATATCAGTTTCTGAAAGGTTGAGGTACGCCAAGTTGAGCAGCTGTCCGATCGCACGTGGAAGTTTCTTGATCATAGTGCATTGTAAATCGAGCACGCGCAGGTGGCTGAGTCTGGCAAGAGAATCCTTTGGGATCACCGAAATTTTGCACCTTTGGACTGAAGGAACCATTTGAGCTTCTCTGACTAGAATAAGTGTTGTCAAGGCTTTGGGCAGATCTTCTGGCCGTGGTAACGCTGATGTCCCAGAATTAACAAGTAATGGCAGATGTTGAATGGATTCTTGACTCATACCCAATTTCAGCAGCTGTCCGCTTACATGGAGTGATAGATCACGCATCAAAGGACACAACTTATAAGTGACTTTGCCTGACGAAGAAGAGGCCTCCAACTTCTTAAAACATTCCTTCCACAGATTATCTAAACTTATAAGTGTCCGCCGCCTCGACGGTAGATAACCGTCTGAGTCTTCACTCTGCAGTGCGTGACTCGCAGCAACCCAGATATCGTTGAATTCCTCCATGTCAAAGATGTGATCCTCCGGAAACAAGCAGCAAAACTGGAGGAAGTTCCTCCAGTAAACAGGGAAAAGTAGTTCATAGCTCAAGCGAAAGGATTCAAGTAGTTCAGAATTGCTCGTGGACGTAAATCTAAAGTTAGGGTCTAAATCCTGCTCCCTCGACTTGCAACTAATAATGTATTTGGCTAAAGCTTCAATTGCTAGTGGCACACCGCTGCATCTTTCAAGAAGAATCTTTGCAACGTTTCCGAGATGCTCATCATCATGTCCATGATCATATTCTGCAAATGAGGGCATATTGACATAGCTCATATCCAGAGACCGAGAAAGCAATCGCCGGCTATCGTCCGCGGATAAAGCTTGCAACTCGTAGCAGTCATAATTCATGTTTACGCCAACGCGAGTTCGAGTGGTGATGATGACCACGTTCCCGAGCTTCCCCGTCGCTGCAGCCACATGTAAAAGCTGCCACATGAGTAGGTCCCACTCCTTCGGGTCCTCGTTCCAGAAGTCGTCCAGGACGAGCAAGAACCTCTTTTCCCTCATTCGCGACTTCAAGAATGTCATGACGTTGTGCTCCTCCGCCTCCTCTTGCTGTTGCTGATTTCTGTATGCAAATTCTCGCAGCACCCTCGCGCGATCGAACAATGGCGAGACGTACACCCAAATGCGTTCATCGAACAAGTCGGAGGCATGATGAAAGACCATCCGAGCCACGGCCGTCTTCCCGATCCCCAGCGTTCCGACGATTGGAATAATGTTGAGGAAACGCCATTCGTGCGATGCTGCTACTGCGCCTTCTGTTTGTCTCCATCTCCGGGTTATAAGATCTTTCAGCTCCCGCTTGTCGTCGTTGTTTCTACTTTTGAACAGCCTTCTTCGTATATCTCGTCTGCGATAATCATTCAAGATATCTCGTGATATGCTGCACATCACCGCTAAGATATTGTCGACATCTCTATCTCTGTCGATCAAGTTTCCTTCATCGGTAAGGTTTGGATCCGTCACTCTTTTCATGAACAAATTAATCTGATCTTCATGACGATGGTGCGAATCTGCCCATGGTGTTCTTGCTTGATATTCATTTACTACCTTCTGCAATTCCGGAACAATCGCGCGGCGAAATCGGCGCTTGATGATGAAGAAGGTGATAACCTTCATCAAATCTTCCCCTGTTCTCGCACGGTTTCTGCTGCTGCTGGTGTCGCCATGTCTCTCGTACCAGCATCGAATCTGATCCAGTAACTCGTTAGTTCTGTGATTGAGTATTATGAGATCCCGGAACACAGACGACCAGTTGGGCGTCCTGGCGGCGGAACGGATGGCAGCGCGAAGCTCCTGTAGCTCTGCTTCAATCCCGAGGATGCGGCCAAAGTCCTCCATGTTCAGCTTCGCCAGCAAGAAGCTCATATCTGCAACAGCCATCTCTCTCTCGCTCTCTCTCTCCTCGTGAATTTTTAAGACCACATTTTTCCTTTTCCTTTTTTAAATTCTTTTAAAACAAAACAAAGTAAGTTATCTAGTAGATATTTTTGCTTGTTGGATGGAACGTGGATGTGTTGGATGCATGAAAGATAAGGATCGTGACAAATAATGTGATTTATGTCAGATATCTCAGCTGAAGCAACTAGAAGAAATGCAGCCGCCTTATTTCAAGTTTTTTTAATTGTGAGAGTTGTAGCGCTTCCTGAAACGTCTATTTCCGATATATCGCCATTCTACATTCTGTATGAAAGACGTTCCATACAATGTCGTATAGTTGTACTTTTCTTCTGGCCTTTACATAATAAAAAAGAGTTTCTGAGCGTGCTACTCTGAGGCGATTCTCCCTTCTTCATTTGTGAGTATGTGTTCTTGCCACTGATTTCAAATCTAGATATGGTGCAGATTCGGCTTCTTATGCTGCGAAGATTGAAGAACAGGAAGAGAAGTGATTTGGTCTTGGTCGGTTTTTGAACATTATGGCGGCATCCTCATCTTCTTCTGGTTCTTCAATCGCCTTTGACATAAATAGTCCTTTGTATCTTGCCCCTTCTAATTCTCCTAGATTAATTCTCACTACGCGAATTCTTGTTGATTCAAGAAATCATGTGGCTTGGAGTCATTCGTTCTATAATGCTCTTCTTGCCAAAAATAAGCATGGATTTGTAGATGGTTCGTTTCCAATTGCGTTTCCAATGGAAGAGGTGCAACGCGATGGTGATCTCGTGGATTACAAGCACTGTTTCTGAAGGCCTGGTGAGCAATGCAACTTATAATCTGGAGGCAAGAGTTGTCTGGCTGGATCTCAAAGAAAGATTTCAGCGCAGAGATGGGACAAAGATTTACATCATACAAAGTGAAATTTATTACATTAATCAAAGGTCTATGTCGACTGAAGAGTATTTCAACAAGCTAAGGTTTCAATGGGAAGAATTGTCTTTAATTGTGCCAGGATTGTCGGTTTCTGAATCTTTGAACGAATATTCAGAATACCTATCGCAACAGAAGATTTACAAGTTCTTATTTAGGCCTCAATGATGTGTATAGCCAAGCCAGATCCCAAATATTATTGATGTCGCCAATTCGTTCTCTTAATCAGGTGTATTCAATGCTTGTTGGAGAGGAGCAAAGAAACAGAATATCAACAGACCAAAATAATGGATCAGCTTTTTATGGAAATGTCACGCAATACAATCAAGAAAAGGGCAAGAAAGATTACTGTCACAAAGCTGGACATAAAAAGGCTCAGTGCTGGAAGATAATTGGATATCCTCCCAATTTCAAATTTAAAGGAAGAAATCAGAATGGTAATGCCAATTCTGCTCAACTCGAGTCAGAATCGAATGATAAAAGTGATAATGTAATCAGATCAGAGGTCAGTGATTCAGCTCAAGGCACCGAGAAAAGGGCAGGGTTATCAGAATATCAATATCAGCAAATTCTAAAGATTGTTGAAAGAGATCTGAAAATCAACTCAGATGAAAACATTGACATGGCAGGTATGGCAAGTAACTTGGATGGAAATTCAAATAATGCTTGGATAATTGACACAGGGTGCATCACAACATATGTCATCCAATAAAGTTGATTAGCCATAACTCTGTTATTCTGCCAAAAGGTGATAAAGTTTATGTAACACATAAAGGAAACTTTGTCTTTGGCCCTGGAAATACCTTATTTGATGTTGTATATATTCATTAGTTCAAGTACAACTTAATATCAGTATCTCAGCTAACTAAAGATATGAAATGCTAGATTCTCTCCAAAACTCCGTGTGGCAAAGGAACACCTCAGTGGGAAATTGCACCTGATTGGTAGACAGCGAGGTGGACTGTATTACCTAGTCACTTCTGAAGATAGAGACGCTGATATGGAACATAAGAGCAGAAATGGGTGCAGAAGCTGAAGACCTAAAAATATCTGTTTGACATCAAAACGACTCGGCCATCTGCCAATAGACAGACTCAAATATATAGTCAATTGCAAGGAAATAAAAAATAGAGATTCTTTTCATTGTCAAGTGTGTCTATTAGCTAAGCAAGCAAGGTTACCTTTCAGGAATCATGAAAGGAAACAATGTATGAGAAGGCATGATACTTTACACATTGACATATGGGGTCCATATAAAGTTGTTTCTCATGTTGGTTTCAAATGTTTTCTGACTATAGTGGTTGATTTCAATCGTCTTACCTGGACTTATTTTCTGAAGACAAAGTCTGAAAGTTTGATGCATTTATGACAATTTATTGCACAAATGGAAACACAATTTGACGCTAAGATTAAAAAGATCAGATCAGATAATGGTGCTGAGTGTTTTTAGTAATGAATGTACTGAAATGTTACATAACAAAGGGATTATACATGAGAGTTCATGTCCATATAGTCCACAACAAAATGGACTAATGGAAAGAAAGCATAGACATTTATTAAAGGTAGCTTGAGCCTTGTTGTTTCAAGCTCATATGCCTATCAAATATTGGGATGAATGTGTTAAAGCTGCCCCACATATTATCAATAGGATTCCTTTGGAAGTATTAGGAAACATTTCAGCTTATAAAAAATTCTTTGATACAGAGCCAGATCTAAGCCATTTCAAGGTTTTTGGATGTTTATGCTATGTCTCAAACCTAAATATCACTAATAAGTTTGGAGCAAGGGCAACCCTAGGTATCTTCATTGGTTACAACAGCACTCAGAAGCGATATAAATATATTGATATGAAGACCAACAAAATTTCAGTCAGCAGAAATGTGGTATTTTAAGAAGATTTTTTTCCTTTTCTCAAGAAGAAGAAACCTCCACTCAATGATCATTCATCTAAATTCTTTAATCAAGGGCCAATAATTCATGAAGATGTCTTACCAGAGACTGCACCAGAGGCTACTCAAATAATTACTAATCTTTTTTACAATCAACATAACAGCAGATCATGAAGACCAACAGAATACAGATTCTTATGATTCTTTACCCACTTTGGATTTTCAGGTTTCTCTGTCTACAATATCAGCTGAAATTTCAGATGAAAAATTATCCAGGAATCATGGTACTAATTCTATTCAAAGTTCAGTCTCTAATATCACACAACCTCAAAGGCCGAGGAGAGATATCAAAAGGCCAGAATGGATGAAGGATTATATATAAATTCTAAAACTACTTACGCCATGTCAAATTATGTCTCATTTGACAATCTAAAGCCAAGCTGTGGCCCGTCCCTCATTCCTTTCGGCAGTTGATTTTCAGTTGGAATTTACTTCCTATATTCAAGCTGCCAAGATTCCTGAGTGGATAGAAGCAATGAAGCTAGAGCTAGATGCTCTTAAAGCCAATCACACCTGGGATTTGGTTGAATTTGTTGGAGCAAAGTTTTAATGCCCTATAAAATTATATTTTGATGATACAAACCTCGAAAAACTAAAGTTATATGAAAAAGATTAAATATAAATGGACAATTTTATGAACTAAACTTTGATTGAATAATTGACTATAATCTCATTATATTTTGGATAAATGATGAATATCAAAGTCGTAGATAATTCTGCTAGCTTTTCATAGAATTCAAGATTATCTAATTTGAATAACCATGGAGAAAGTTATTATCAAAATCGTGCAGGGCGATCAACGGTCGAAGCAATGAAGGCCGGTCGAGGCACCGGTCGACTGGTAAATGCATGAGTTGCCCAGTTCAACGTCGAGACTACACCAGTCGACAGACCGATCGATACACCGGTTGAACGATCAGCACAACGGAGGAAAATCAAAATGTCGAGACTATATCGGTCGGCAGACCGGTCGATAGTTCTGTCAACCGATCAAGCGCTGACACTAAAGAAATTGCACAACGATCATATAGACCAATCTACCGGTCCCCGGCTGTGATGAACAGCAACGGCTAGTTTTGAATAAGAAAATTGTGAAAAATTTTTTGGACAAAATTTTCACATACAGAAGCTTATAAAAGGAATGTCAAAACCAGAAGCAAAGACATCCATCCAAGCATTGAAAAAAATTTTCAAGTTATCAAAAGAATATCATTCTCTTGAAGTTATTGTTCTAGTTTTTTTTATTTCTCTCTTTTCTTCTTGTGAGCATGATATTGTAAAAGAGAGAAACCATTGTTTAGAAAAGTGAGTGAACTCATGTGTAAAAGAGGTTACATATCTTACCTCTTGAGTGAGAGAAAAGATAAGCTTCTTAGGATGAGAGGTGTGCCTTACCTCTCGAAGCGGGTAAAAGGTGGTTGATGTAAATGGTTCTTCCTTGCCATATTTGAAACGAAGGAAGAGTCAGTAGAATCTTCGACGATCTCGAGGTCGAGAAGTAGAAAGATATAAGGTCAGGTTAGTGACAAAAGGGTTCGGTCAAAAGGTGGGGATTGACTACAAAGGTACATTCTCACCTGTGGCAAAGGTTGTGACCATAAGATCTTTTTCTATAGTAGCAGTCCAGAAAAACCTTCCCTTATATCACCTCGATTTGAATAATGCATTTTTGAATTGAAATTTGTTTGAAGAAGTCTACATGGTAACTCCTCCTGGCTTGTTAGCATCCAATCAAGTGTGTAAACTCAAAAAGTCACTGTAAGTATTAAAACATGCATCAAGATAATGTTATATCAAATTTTTTTTATTCTTCTGGCAGATGGGTTTACTTAAAGTAGAAATGACTATACATTGTTTACCAAATCTAATAATAATTAGTTTGCGGCTATATTGCTCACCAACTTCATCTTATTCCTCTAGTGATAGTGATAATGATGCAGACATTGCTTTTGATGTTTATAAAAAATTTGCTTTTCTTATTTAAAAGCATCTTTCTCTTAAAAAGAAAAATGAAATATTAATGAATGAGTATGTTGCTTTGAAAAATGAGTTTGAAATTTTGAAAGAAGAAAAAGATACATGTCTAGTTCAAAATGAAACATTGATGAATGATTTTCGTATTATGAAAAATGATTTTAAAAATTTTAAAAATGAAGAGAATGAATGTATAGTTGAAAATAAAAATTTGATAAAGAAAATTGATTCACTCTCTTTGGAAATTAAAAATTATGAAGTTTTGAAGATAGAGAACTCAAAGTTGATTATATTACGAAATGAATTACAAAAGAAAATAACTCCTTTACAAAATATTTTACATGATAAAAGTGTTATGTCTTTTAAAGATACTATGAATGTTCAAAAGTCTATTAAAATGTTTGCAAACTCTAATTATTATAAAAAGAAAATGAACTAGAGGAAAAATGTCAAAAACATAAAAAGATATTATTTGAAATATTTGTATTCTTCAAAGACAAAGCATGCTAAAGATTATTATTTGAAGAATAAATATTTTTATGATCACTCTTTTAATGTAAAACATTCAAATGCTTCTCATCATGATTATTCGAAATTGAGATATGTTCATGATCATTTTATTAGACCATCTACTACTTGTGGTGTTCATGATCACTATGCATTCTAATGCAAAGTTAAGAACTCTATGAATATCGGCATGAAGATGATGTGTGTTCCAAAAGAAATCATAACTAATAATGTTGGACTTAATCAAATTTAGGCATCAAAATGCAAATGATTTTTAGTTATAGGTGTGCTTCATAAGGAATGTGATGACATACTCTTAATGGGCAGTTGCTCCACTCTAATTGATCAAGTCAAGACAAGTCTTCACTCAAGCTTGAAACTCAAAGATCTCCGCCTCTTAAATTCTTTTTCTTGGAATGAAAGTATTAAGGTCGGAAAAAGGAATTGTGTTATCCCAGAGAAAGCACATAATCTAATTGTTGATTCAGGTCTCAGCACTTCAAAATCAGCATTCACCCCAATGGAAGAGAATTCCAAACTAACAACTTATAATATGATCAGCACATACTCAAATCTGAACATACTTCAGAATATGATCCTCTCATTGAAGAACCAGAGGTATTTCAAAGACTGATTGGTTGATTAATACATATCACACAAACAAGGCCAGATATCACTTTTGCAGTTTGACTTCTAAGTCAATACACGCACAATCCTAAAGAGTCTCACCTGAAGGCATATAATTGCTAGATACTTGAAGAGTACTCCTGGAAAGGGATTATTCTTTCCTTCTGAACGTATTGGGCTTCTTGCCGTACTTCAAGGAGATCTGTATCAGCATACTGCATCACAATTGGATCAGCTCTAGTCTCCTAGAAGTTTAAAAAGCAGGATGTTGTGTCGCGCTCTTCAGCAGTATAGGAGCATTGCATTCCCTGTTGCTGAAATACTTTGGCTTCATCGTTTATTTGCATAATTACATATTCTAATTAATGTCAATTTCACTTCTTTAACAAAAGAGTTACTTTGAAGGATGTTAAAACTTAACACCGAAACATAAACTAAAGATAACATAAAGTACACGATAGAAAAAAATAATAATAATAATTAAAAGCAAAAGAAATCGTGCGAAGTTAAAAGTTATTACAACATAAATAAGGTCAGAAAAGCTATTATAATAAATAAATATTATTACAATTACTATAAAAGTTATTATTATATTTGAGTCAATGCATCGTCTGGTCTCATAGGGGGTGTTTGATATGGGGTCAATGGATTCTAGAACAAATAATTTTGTTCTCGAGCTTGTTCTCGGAGAGTCGTCAAATGCATATATGTAACTCCGTTGGCTCCCACAATGCTGATCTCTTGAGGCTGAACCAACGTACTATCACAATTTTACAAAGTATTTACTATCTATAAGTTATAACTATATCCGAGCATCCTATTGGATAATACATTATCAAACCAAATCTGACTTAAAAAAACGTCTTACAAAGGTATGTTAAGTCATTGAAAAAAGTTACAAAAATTCCATATAGACACTCTTCTTTTTTTTAAGGTGATGGGGAACTATAAAACCTGGCATTGCAGGTTGACTTGGAAATTATAAGCAAACAAGGATGTATTTTCATACCCACCGTTGACTCTTTATTATTATTTTTTTCGATAACTCATCATTGTCCAGAATTATTTAGCATATGACTAATTCGATGTCGTGACTCGAGCAACGAAGGTAATATCGCTGACCAACGCGGTGGCTCCTTGATCCCGAATTATTAGTCCGTTGACCACTTGTGATATAGTCCACTATCACGGCGCCAACTTTTAGTTGGTTGACTTTTTCTTAAGTTGAATTGATCTATTGATATGGAATTGTCCTCATGACAAAAATTCAAGAACCTATTACTTTTTATTATATATTTTAATGAATGCACGAGGGCATGACATAGGGTTATTCACCAGGTCGGATCGACCCGTGAACCCGATGACCCAACCCAAACTGATTCGTGTCGGGTAGGATCGGTAATTGGGTCGGACCCGACCCGACCCGAACTCGACCCGACCATGAGTCGGGTCGGGTACGAGTTGAAAAAATCCAACCCGAGTTGAAGCGACTCGACATGCTTTTAAAATAAAATTTTTTATATTAAATAAAATATAAAATAGTAAAAAAATTAAAAAAAGAAAATTGGATGGTCGGGTAACCCGACCCGACCCGAACCGGGTCGGGTTGTGTCGGATCCAGCCCCCTTAAGCCGACTCGACCAAATTTGATTGGGTCGGGTCGGATTTGTTCACGTGTCGGGTCCAACTCGACCCGTGAACACCCTCTTTTAATAAATTTATCATTTTTCTTTCTTTTTTATTAGACTTTGGAGCACCGTTAGAAGTGTTTCCACGACTCTACCATCCGGCCAATCCTGTTCCACTTAATCCCTTTTTCATGGCCACATATCTTTCCGGCTAAGGAATGGGAAACAAAAAAAATTTCCGTCATCCCATTTATTTAATAAAATTTTAGCTCTTCGGACGATATCAATTTCGATTATTCCAAAACTTTCAATGCACTCTTTAATTTTACACCCTTATTATGAAACGAAATCTTTTTCCTTACCAACTGGATCTTATAGCACCCAGTAACAAACACGCATGAGTTTGAAAAAAGTTAAATTTTTCGGAATTGGCTTTCGAAGTATATGTCCGTAAATATCCAATTTCTTTAACCTCCTATTATATGAATAAAATAAATTTCTAAAAAAGACAAAAACTCTAACTGAAAAAAATATTAATAATTGAAGAACAATATAAGAGTTGATTGCTATATTTATATAAAAGTATATTTATATGTACAAATATATCATTTAGTAATCCAGAGAATCTTATTATTTGGATCTTAACATCTTACAATTTTATGTAATATTGCACTTTTATCACTAATAGTAGTGTTAATCCTACCTCAACTAAAAATTCATCTAATTCCAAGACACTCTAAAGTAAAAGATATTATTGTACTATAAAATTTCAATCGATCAATAATTTCTATAAGTACTTATATAAACTCTCTAGAAGTTCGAATAATTTAATGGTATTATTCCTATTTCACATTGTGTCTGATTGTATTCTCGGAAATATTCAGATATTCTACCTTTTATCTAGGAACCAGACTACGGCTAGGTGTTGCATGAGAGGGACAGGGATTAGACTGGTTAAATATACTTATATGTGAAATTAGTACATTTTTTAGTTAAAAGATTTAAACGATAGAAAGTTACAAAAAGGAAGGACTTAAAGTGGCACTAAATGGTGCAAAGAAAAATGAGGGGCTGGGATAGTAAACATTTATGTATATGAGTCCCTAGATATTTATAAAAATAAAAGTCTATTTATGTTATTGATTTAATTTAAAATTAAAGGATCAAAATGAGTTATAAGCTTGTGTTTGAATTGAGGGTGAAAGGAAGAAAAGAGCGGGAGGGGAAGAAAGAAATTTTCCGTTGTTTAAATAAATTTCCGTTGTTTCAATATCTTGAGAGTCAACTCCACCAATTAAGCCAACCATCCTCAATTAGCATACCGTAACGTTTTGATACCAATGGAAACATGCAATGTTTCCGTCGGAGCTCCTTGGCCGGCCGATATATTTCCTCTATATATTTGGCCGGCCCAAGTGTCACACCGCTTGTCCTTTGCATCTCAGTGACCTATACGGTCACAATATATCAGCTAAGAGTCACGTGCACTAAACCACAATTTAGAGTGTTGGCAAAAGAAAAAGAGTGCTGGCCGACTATGTCGCCCCATGTCGTATGCTATGACAGACAACTGATGTTATCAGAAAAAAAACATTTTTGCATGCATAAAAAAAATCGAATCTGATAGCTTATTTAATTTGTTAGTGAATTATAAGTTCCTTGAGCTATGCAAAAACTACGGATATATACTAAAGCTTAACAACGTGATAATCATGACATCAAGGCAACGATATATCGTTTGGTTTTCAGCTCAAGTAAAGCTTAACAACGTGATAATCATGACATCAAGGCAACGATATATCGTTTGGTTTTCAGCTTAAGTAGTTACACTTCCTTTTTCATGAGGATGAACTCTGCTTTTCTATAAACAAAGGCTTCAATTTTGGATATTTTTGAAGCAGCTCATCTTCTGAAAATTGGTCATCTTTTTGCTGAGGTTCCCAGAGCACCTGAACAGCCTGCGAGAAGAAGACATAGTGAGTGTTAATAAAAGGTACTACTACTACGTACCCTTATACGACTCAATTGGGTTGTGCATGCCGGAATGTATTAGCTCATCCCGTGATTGGATTAATCATGCGTCCTATGGATTTTTTAGATTTTTTTTAGGAGAATTTCTAGAATTTTTCATCCACGTGTTACTAAGGTAAACCACAGATTTCATCATCGTCACAGGAAAGGACCAAGAAGAAGACACTTTAATTAAGTCAGGAAACATATTGATATGCAAAAGTAAGCGAGCAATGAGAAGTCATATTGGTGTCATTCACAGATAACTCCGAAAAATTATCAGTATGAAGAAAGAAACTAGTAGTATTTATTTTCCTATTCAGCCACTTTTAAATTTATTAAATTCTCAATACCTGGATTTTTTACGGCTCCATAGCGGCAAGCTTTTCTAAACCACTTTTTAGTTTTGAACTGTCATTGATTGGCTCTAGATAGAATTGTTCGTCAGCCACAACGAGGATAGTTACCTGAAAAGAAGGAAGTAAATACGTAGAAGCAGCAACTAGTAGTATAAGAGAACGTCAAACATCGTCAAAGTAATAATATAATTTAGTCAAGGAGACATTGGATGGAACCTTGCAGTGCTTGAAAGAATAACGATATACCACAATGTTTTTAAAATTGGACCGAAGATGGATCAAAATTCGACCGACTTAATCGGATTCGACCAAATTTTTTTATAAAATAATATTATTTTTATTACTTATTAAAATATACTACAAATAAAAATATAAAAAGTAAAAAAAATAAAACTAAATCATATTAATTATTATTTTAAATTAATCAAATAAGAATAAAATACTTTTTATGTCTTTAATATCATTATTTATAATAATTTCAGTTTTATAATAATTTCAATTTTGTGAATAATTTTCTCTTTGTTTATATCTCCTAAGATATATCTTATTAATTATTTCTCTATTTCATATTCTCACAAATTCCTACTAATTTTTTTTCTTTTTTCCATTTTTTTCTATTTTTCTGCATTTTTAAGTATTTTTTACAAAAAAATTATTGAACCGATTTTCCGATTCAATTCGGTTTTTACTAGAACAACCTGGTTCAATTTAATATTTTGCAAAAAAAAAAATTTATCAAACCAAATCAAATTTTTACAATTGAACCCATCTGATTTTAAAAACATTAGATACACGTAATTTCACACAGGAAGTGAGTGAGGTAGAGTTCAATGACGTAGTGGTCTTTGAGTACTTAACTATATCTAGTAATCAGTGTATCGATGATTTTTTTAAAAAAAATGGTAACTCGTGGCTATGTTCACAAAGTATAACTAAATTTGTTATGTACTAATTATCTAAAAACCTTAAACACGATCATTGTTCCTTACAATTGTTTATATAATATCTAACCACTTTGTAATATATATATATATAAGCATTTTTTAAAAAAATAAGATATTCATCATAAATTTGACCAATTGATCGAAAGATCGACTACGATATATAGTTCATGAGAAATAAACATGAAATCTGTAAACAAAAAGCTTTCAAGAACAAATTGAATCATCAAAGCTTGAGAAGAACTACTCACCACAATGTATTCGCTCTTGCAGCACTTTGTATTTGGGTTTTGAGCTTTACGATATATCTTGCCGTCCAGATTCGTAAGAGTTTCTTCTTCGAACTTGGACCGTTCTTGAGCTGAAAGTTCCCTGAAGGACTCATCCGCTCCTGTTGGCGTTTGGAGACTGCATGTCTGGAAAATTTTGCAAACATCGATCATTCTTTCTGAGAATGTATTATTGCATGTGATCGAGAAGCTATTAGGTTTATGAAACATTTGTTTCTGGAGAACCGAAAAGAACTGTACAGTTGGGATAAACTTACTTGATCTGCAGATACAAAGAATTCCGAACGTCGCAGCAAAGCCGATGTTGTCGCTGGAATTGAAGCCAAGCGATGCGTGTAAATTCCAAATTAATGTCGCGAACGCAATGAATGTAAAATACTAAAAGGAAACTTTCCACTTCCTTCTTCAAGAACATAATTTTTACCCTTAACCAAGAAATAAACGACAAAAAAAAAAGATAAAAACAGATGAAAATCTCTCTAAAAAAATGAAAATGCTTTGCTAGCTGCTAACATATATAGTTATATATTTATATAATCTTTACATAGGAGTCTGTAAAGATTTGTTTAAAAGAAGAATGATATGAAGAAATATTTGATAGCCAAGTTTCAGTGATCCCACGTTATGTAAACTCCCTACCTATATATATATATATATATATATATATATATATATATATAGGGGCAGTGAAATTGAATACTACTGTTTATAATTACTACTCATAGGTCGATCAACTCACTACTCTATAGCATATAAGTAGTCATTTTTTTTACAATAAATATAATCAGTTAACCTTGGATGTAGACGCTTGTACTTAAGTCATTTATACAAAATCTCATCGGTAGTTTGCATGTTTGCTCTTGAGATTTTGCTAGTGACGAACTCTTTGTTCGAACTTATGACAAGATTACTTAAATCTTTAACGTTCCCACATGCACTCGGTTGGAACAACCAGGCATTAATTTGTGAGCTTAAATCCAGTAACAATGGGAACAGGTATTGGCGACCTTCGATTAGTAAATACTAAATAGACAAAGTTACCATAATCTCCATACCTTTCAACAAAGCAGCCAAGCCCTTATTGCTAGATGTGTTAGCATTAAGAGCAATTTTATCAATATCACTCTGGAGGGACTTTACAGTGCCCATTAAGCCAACCTGAAAAATGGATGAACTTTTTATAATGAAGAAAACTGCTTATCTACTTGTAAAAAAAATCAACTTTCAATATTACAGATCCAGCTAGAAAGGAGAAAAAACGAAGGCATTACTAAGTTTGTAGCAATTGATTCACAAATATTACCAATCAATTACAGATTGCAGGGATACAAATATATCGACAGACTAATAAATTGTCGTAAGAAGGGTTAATTTAGTTTGGTTTGAATGATGGTATGAACCAATAGTTTGTTTGAAATTGTGTGAAGCCTAATCATAGTTATCATATCTTAAATATATAAACTTTCCGTATATCAATAATTTGAATCATCGATCACAACTACAAAATTTGATAAATAGGAATAAACTTCATAAACATTGAGCACATTTAGTTGGATTGTGTTTACCTAACTAATTTGACAAATAGGTAAGATCTCTTTCAAGACTAATTAAACATTTGACTCATCTAATTTTTCGGATGAAAGAGATTATATCTTCGTGAGCATTCTTTTTTTCAGAAATGGTCTAAAAAGGACACAGGTGATCTCATATTATATCTATCTACATATTCCATCTCTCTCTCTCTCTCTCTCTCTCTCTCTCTCTCTCTCTCTATCTCTCTCTATCTCTCTCTCTCTCTCTCTCTCTCTCTCTCTCTCTCTCTATCTCTCTCTCTCTCTCTCTCTCTCTCTCTCTCTCTCTCTCTCTCTCTCTCTCTCTCTCTCTCTCTCTCTCTCTCTCTCTCTCTCTCTCTCTCTATTTTTCAAACTCCTACTGCCATCAACTAACCAAAATTTTCAAACTCTATTATTTCCTCACTAATCAAAGCATCAATCTGAGGTCTATTTCCCTCCTAGATCCCCTGCTCATAAGAAGATTATCATCAAATCCACTGTTAACTTTAATTGTGGTACATTTTCCTATCAATATCTTGGTGCCCCATCTCCTATAAACATGTAAACAACTCTCATTTATCTGGCGTCCAACAAGCCCATTGGGCGGACCACTCTTTTTAAAGACACACTTTATTATTAGTGGCATCTCTGGTCCATGTGCATGTATTGGCTGGCTTTATTAACTCCCTCTAGAAGAGAATTAGATCTATACAAGTGATTAATAGTCTAGAATTTTTATTTTAATGCATTTTATTTTAATTTTATCTGCATGAATACTAGTTTGTGTTGATTTCAATTTTGATTAAACTTATGATAGTTTAATTTACTTAATTAAATAATAGAATTACTAATTTGTGGACATAGTCTTGTAAAATTAATAACTTAGACAAATTCTAATGCATCTTAAGAAATTTAATTTATCTTTTCTGTCTCATATATTTATTCTTAATTTATTATCATCCTAAAACTTAACTTCAACACCATTATCTTATCTTAGTATTATTTTATTTTTAATATCTACTCTATAATTAGAAAACTACTCTTCAAAATCTATATTTTTCTTCTCTTATTAATTTTTAAATTTAGATATTAAATTAATAATATTTCTCGTGAATTCGACACTTTATTTTTTTTACTATATTATTTAAGCGCACTTACTAGCAAATTTATTTTGCTATATTATTTTACGCATCATGAGCTTTCTTTGTTCATTACTGAGAAAATAAAATCATCAGGAAGTAAGGCTCGCATTAGAGGGACTCTGTTATTGATTCCTTTCTCAGGTATCGGTAACTTGGTTCTTCAAGTCACTTGTGTCTTTGATTTCGAACTCTTGTAATGACAGCACCTAGCGAATACAATTTTGTGTAATATTACGCTTTTATCACTAATAGTAGAATGAAAAATATATTCCTGATATAAAACAAGAATTGTGCATGTATATTTATTTCAAATTGTGTGTGTTAATTATCTATAAGAAAATTAATCTATAATAAAATCAGAACAAGTGAACCCCCAGAAAGGTATAAACAAAATTTTTTTAAAAAAAAGTTGGGCCTGACACTTTGCTTTGACATGGAGCCAGGCCTTTAGTCCTTTCAGTTCCAATGGACTGTTAAAATGTTACAAACAAATTGGCAAACCATTTCACGATCCGAATTGAAATCTCTCATTTTGCCCAGATTTTTTATAGCAAAGTAATATATAGATCCTTCACAAGAAGCATTGATATTTGTCCATAAACAATAATATTCCAATCTCCTACGCTATCTTGAGCCAGCCAATGGGAGCTTGAGAGCTGCAACGTCCTTATTCTTATCCTTTGAAGGCTAGACACACATCACTTTCATGCCTTGAACTTGTACATAACTTGTTGAGCAATGGGAAAAAGTGGAACATTTGGATTTATGCACCTACATTTATTGCACACTTGGAGAGGTGTCAATCATGCAACGAATCCAAGCACTAATTTAATAAATATGTGAAGAGGCGTCTCTTGGGATCCGGTGAAGGGGCGATGCAGCATGAATGACCACAAAAATAGTAACGTTATCATCGTCTTCTGCTCATATTTAATAGTATGCCTTTCACATGCACCTTTCCAGCAACAATATATTGACCAAGATAACAAGCACCTTCCATTAAATCCAACTTCATGCATCCATCATAGCAGCTGCATGGCATGCAGACAGACAACCATGACCAAGAAAGTCAAGCGAATTCTGGATCCACAAGAAATTGTTTACCTTCTTTTATTTTCCCTTCCTTTTGGCATAAAAGATAAATTACACCTGCTCCCATACATGGCATTCAGCCATCCAATGTGGACCATGTTTCCCCAAGTGAGACGTCACCTTCAACATTGCAACTTGCGTACTTTTTAATAGACACCCAAAAGCTTCAATTTGGAAGGTAGCTGCAAACATTTATTCCCAACTTTTTGAGGAAGTCCCCATGCAGGGAACCCCTCATGCTTGTATCTTTCATTCTGTTCAATATCTTAATGTGTACACATAAAGTGTTTTTTTGGAAACTAGCAGAGCACATTGATAGCCTTACAGCACAACGATCAGTTTTCAAAGAAAACATATCCAGAATACTGTTTACAGTGGTCTAATATTGGCAGCTAAACTCTATAAATTGCTCACCTTGCAGCATTGTGAATCCATATTCTTGGGTAGTCATCAAAGATCTTCTTAAACTAGTCATGACTTGCATTCCTGTGCAAAGCATTAGACCACAAATTCCTGTTAAGCACAGGATGTCCTTACCTGTGGTAGACTTTAGTCACTTGGAGCACAATTCCGCAGCAAGGTCTCAAGCAATCGAAAACCTAGGGCAAATCTGCCAAAGGCTGGGCTGCTTCCAGGTCAGCGAGTTCCCTATTTCGTTATTTCATATTTGAATTGTCTCCACCTAGAAGCAACAAAGATGTTCTTGTAACTATATGAGTGCTTGCACAAATGACATAATTAAAGATATAGAAATTTTGATTAAAAATCGTATATATAATTCATGAAAGATCCAATCAATATCCGGAAGTACAGTAATATCTTGTTGATGCTGTCCAGATACTAGTGCTAAGAAATACCACATGCTTCTAGTTTTTCTTGTTAAAAAAAAATACGTGGTACTTGAACCATCTTAAATTGTCCACACAGGCCAAGAGTTGGCCCACACAATCCAGCAATATATGAATGCTGATCATCCTGAAAAAGAGAGGTATTTTAAAATTTTAAGGTAGAATTATTTAACCTTTATAACTGACAAACAAAAGCTGGACCCCAGCAGTCAAACATGAAGCATATGTAGACATTTTCTATTGACATATAGGACAATAAAGATCACAGCAAGCCCCGACACTGTTACATCCATACCTCTTAGTTCTTTCATTTTCTCTTTGAATTCATAGGTTGTCAAGATATGGACAGAATACAGATGACACTTGATTATGCCCTGTCACCTGAAAAACAAGACGTTTTTTCATGAAAACACAAAGTTACAAGTATAATTGATAAGAAAGCAATGTTATATGGTATATTTTTTTTGTACCTGTGATTCGAAGTCAACTTTAACCATAAAAAAGATAAAGTTTACTTTTGTTGAGAGGAAAAAGTAAGCAGGACGTTACTACCTGCTAAGACATCTCTAGTTACAACAACAACAACAAAGTCTTATCCCACTAGGTGGGGTCGGCTATATGAATCATACGACGCCATTCTGCATTTGTTGATCCATGTTCATGAGATTCGACAGGGTTTTACGCTGGCTGTCGGGGCCTAACACAACCCTCCTCCTTTATCCGGGCTTGGGACCGGCTATAAAACATAGACGGAGTTCAATACATGTACTTTCAACAACAACAACAACAACAAAGCCTTATCCCACTAGGTGGGGTCGGCTACATGGATCATACGACGTCATTCCGCTCTATTAGTAACCAAACCTTTCGGTATATTATTCACCAATAGATCTTGCTCTATTAGTTCGCCAAGTGTCCGCCTTGGCCTCCCTCTCCCTCTTTTAATCGGACTCCAGATTATTTGATCTACTCTTCTTACAGGCGCATCTAATGGTCTTCTCTGAACATGACCAAACCATCTCAAACGATTCTCTACCATTTTCTCACTAATAGGAGCCACTCCGACTCGTTCACGTATATGGTCATTCCTAATCTTATCTAATCTTGTATGACCACACATCCATCTCAACATCCTCATTTCGGCTACCCCCACTTTACGTTCATGTTGTCCCTTCATAGCCCAACATTTACTACCATATAACACTGCTGGCCTTATAGCAGTACGATAGAATTTTCCTTTAACTTTATTGGGTACTTTTCTATCACAAAGAACTCCAGTGGCTTTCCTCCACTTACACCAACCAGCTTGAATTCTATAATTAACATCGTCATCAATCTCACCATCTTGTCTTTCATTACATGTACTTTCATTATACCTATTTATGCAGCCAGGTTCCACCATTTTATCTGGATTTTCCACTTGAATAGAGCCAGCATAATCTGCATCAAATGAATTATGAGCATCATTACCCCTGGAAGCAACAGAATCAAACCTCAGCATTTCCTCATCATATAAACTGCCTGGATGTCCATAACAGGTCAAAAAATCTTCTTTCCCTAAAAACATGTTGCCAACAGAATGCTGGTTCTGGAAATTTGATCCATCATCACTATTGTTCATGGAAAAGTGATGCAGCAGAAAACCAGAATTCAAAAGACGAGGTTCAGAAGAAATTCTCTTCCGCCTAGCATAGTAATAGCTGTGCACACTATCTAATTTCCGCTTTGTTGATGCCGAACCTTTTCCTTTCAAACTGCAAGCACGGCTAGCCTTGGTGGAATAAGAAGACTCTGTTACAATGTCATTAGGGTGAACACAAGCTTCTGCTGAGATGTCATAATGATAAAGGATTGAATACCACCGCTCCTGCAGTTCTTGAACCGTAAAATTTTGGGAGAAACGTACTGCACCCTTAGACAATGACTCCAACGACGCACCTGCCACAACAGCACTCTTAAGTAATAATCACTCTTTTTTTTAAATCGTTTACTAACTTAGTTACATGAAAATACTCATGGACCTATTACAAAAAAAATAAAAATTGTAGAAAGTTATATTAACAAAACAAATTAACTCCAAACTCCTGATTCACTCGATTTTTTTTTTTTTTTGCATGGAAAAGAGATTATAATCCGGAATGAATACAAAGGAAGGGAGATTTAAGTTGGTTCTAAAAACAACTAGTCATCGGAAAATGACTTGCTGAAAGCTAATTAGCTAATTTTCAATAGCTGCTAATATTTTCATCACAGTCTCACCATCACCCAGCAAAAGATTGTGAGTGGAATAAGTTGCAATAGCACTAGTTGAATTTATGAGACTGGAAATCCTAGGTGCCAAAATCTTGAGATGAAAAGGAAAAAAAAAATAACGAACATGTAGACTTGTGCTCGATCAAGACATCTAGGAAATAGGTCAAAGTTTCGCGCTCATGATAACACTAACTTGGAACACAACCCCAACAAAGTTCATTCACAATAACATAGAAGGGAAGAGAAAAGAATAGGAAAAAACGAACGAGAATTCTGGAACATTATCTACGACTAGGAGACATTTACAGTGACCAGGGCTAGGACCAACCGCAAAAAAAACTACACGAGCACAGCCAGTACCTGTACGGTTGAGAAGGATCCAGCATGTCATGAATGATGATAATTTTTCTTTAGGATGAATGATGAGAATTCAGCATCTCCCGGTAAACCATATCGATGAAATCATTATTCTGCACAAGTCTCAAGACATCTCTAGTTGATCAGAAGAAAATGTTAAAAACTTTAATCCAGCATAATCATATGCTGTTTAAACAGACCAGAGTCATATGCTGTTTAAACAGACTAAGACCCAAGGAAAAAAAGAATCTTATATTCTATAACTTGCTGCAGGTTAAAAACCATGGTATCAACAGATCAATCATTAACAGTGCTCTTGAGGCGACTAAAGATTTCTTCAAAATGTCAGCAGAGATAAAAGCAGAATTTGAATCAGATGACATAAGGAAGCCAGTACGATATACAAATGCAAAGGAGGGAATTAATGTATCACGATCTTTCATCAAACATTATGCCCATCCACTCAGTGAGTGGAGTCAATCCTGGCCAATGTCGCCTTTGAACTACAGGTATATATCATGGTCAAAAGTTAGTCTGCTACAGTTAGCAATTTTCTTCTTTAGCCTGCTACATTTAACAATTTTCTTATTCTCTGGGTTAAAAAAAAAAATGATCGATCTCCTCTAGTGACTATGTAGAGGACTACCGTCTGTATATGTTTTTGAGTCACAAGTACATCCCTTTCCATGCCGCATACCTAACATGTTTTTTTTTCTAAAGAATGCTACTCATTTTCATGATTCATGGCAACTGTCATGCTGAATACTCCATGTCAGGCATGACCCTAAACAAGAAACTAACTATTGAATCTGGTGTCAAATATCAGGGAAAATGTTGGAATGTATTCAACAGAAGCAAGACGAGTAGCCTTAAGATTAATGAACGCAATAATGGAGAGCCTTGGACTGGGCCCAGGTTACCTGAAAAACAAATTTGATGACGGGATGCAACTCATGGTCATGAACTCCTACCCTTCCAGTTCTGGTTCAGGTCCAAGTATTGGACTGGCTCCTCATACTGACTTCGGTTTCATCACCATCCTATTACCGACCTGCCAAGGTCTTGAAGTCATGGATCGAGGAGGAGACTGGGGAGAAGTTCCATACATACCAGAGACCCTGCATGTACACATAGGAGACCATCTCGAGGTACTGACTAATGGTCAATATAAAGGTGTTGTCCACAAGGCAGTTCTGAACCCTGCAAAGGAAAGGATATCCATAGCAAGTATTCATGGGTTTGCGATGGATGAGAAGGTGACAGCTGCTAAAGAGCTCATTGATGAAAAGCATCCCAATCAGTATAAAGAGAGTAGCTTTAATGACTTCCTAAACTATCTCTGTGTTGGGAATTACCAAAGCAATAGCTTCATAGAAAGTCTTAAAATTTCCAGACAATGAACTGCTATTTTGCAGACAAAAAAACATGTATTTCTTTGTTTGTAACATTACTTTATCCATGAGAGTAGAGTACTTGTATAGTTGTACCCTTACAATGTGCTCCTCATCTACAAGTAAAACAATAAAAGACTTTCTTTTATTTTATGAAAATGATATTCTAACATGGGAAAAATATCCAAGTGTATATGTACAGATGTAATCATGCAATAGTAAGAATATCATTTAAACATATAATACCACTACATAAAAACAGCAAGTATGTCATTTCATGAAATATGAATGTTTTTTTATAAAACATGACATATGTCTTTTCAGAAATGAAAAAATAAAAGATTGATATATATTCTAGTAGCATATCCCCACATTCTATGCGTACAACTTTCAAGAGTATCGTTAAGCTTCATCCATAAATTAGTTTGAAGAATGAATAAAACTGAGATATGCATGCCTTAAAAGTTTTTTTTTTTGGAGCTTGCAATCGAAATTTATGAGCCATCGCTCAAGAAAACGATGGTAAAAGAAGTTTGATTTATATTCATTTTGGTTGCAACGAAATAAAAATGTTTAGCAGACTAAAGCACTTAAATCATCCCCCTCAGCATCCGACAAAGAGGTAAATCAGGTAATATTGATGTAGTTAAGAGTAGAGCCATTTGTGTGCATATATTTGACATAAAGCAAATAATCTCTCAGATTTCCAACTCCACATATCAAATGCATAAGATTCGATATGGTTTGTGAAATTCATTATTTGTGGTTCTCTCATGTGTCTATTGCACCCACCCTGCTTATACCACTCACAATGAAGCAAGCAAATCTCTTAAAAGCCACTAAAATATTAAAAATAAACACATTCGTGAAAGAAACATCAAATTTGCTTTGCAATAGAATAATAATAGAAGGATGAAACACAAATGTAGACTATAGAATACCTAAAGAGCAGAAATTTCTTCTACAGATCATTGTCTTATTCATTAAAATATTAGAAACAGAATTCCAGTATTCAACTAACATGTTCTTTGTCCATAAAAATACCATGATATTGCAGGTATCCAAGTTTGCATCTCAATGAAGACACCCTCAAATAGTACTGCTGTCTTTTCATTCTTAGCCATTGTAACCTTTCCCAATGTGAAAATTCAACTATTCCAATAACACAGTTCCCCTCTTATATGTCACCACTAACCACCATACTCGTTTATTACTCAGGAAAATGAAACATTTGATGCATAGGACACCAGGATGCTTGCTTTAACTTCTGCAAGCAGAAACAACATATACAGATTATGGCTGTTTGTTGTAAAGAAATCTTTTTTGGTGAAACTTAGCTATTAGGTGAATCATTGAACTATTTGGTGAAACATAATTCATTAAGACAGAAGGATAATACATCATTTCAGGCAGTTTTTGAGAATCATATAATACATCATATAAGATAGAAGGATATCATATAATACATCATTTCAGGCAGTATTTGAGAATCATTGAACTATATCTGATGTTTGAAGTACAGATGCAGACAAAAGATCCAACAGTTCTTGCCTAGTAACATTTGAAAAAAAAATCCACCTAGTAAATGGAAAGTTAGTTTGTTGCAGGAATAACTAGTTCAAACTTTAACCAATTCGTTTGGGCACGAATAATAGTGCCCCTAACTACTGGATGAATGTAACTAAGCTGAGTATGTTGCTCGCCTAAAAACAGACAGTTCATATTGTCACTAGATCGTGTATGAACAACCAAGGAATGGTAAAATGTTCCTTCTCATTCCTTCCAAAGCAGCAATGACAATGCAAGAGCACTTTATCAAGAAAAAAAGCACAAAGGCAAACTACTTTTTTAGCACTATTTCTATTTTAGCCCTTATAGACATGTTGGAGATCAGGGGATCAACTTATTCAGTAGTTGGGCTCCTGAAGAACCTACAAGGTTCTGAAAAAATAGCAAATAAAATGGTAAAAAAGTACTATATAGAATTAACAATTTTACCTGGTGAGTCCGGGGTTGAGCAACATATTCCCACTTTTATGTAAAGTCTCTTGGGATAACTTATTAAGAATATAAAATCAATGATGTTGCTCTTCCTAACGACTTAAGCTTTTAAAAAAATTGGTCAGCACATCAAGGCTTCGAACCTCGTTAAGCTCTTACTAAAAAAGTAATTTCCTCCCTTAGTTGTCCACATGTTAGGTTTGGTCTAGACCAAAGGTTGTCAACAACCCACACGTGAGGGGGAGTGTTAAGAATATAAAATTAATATTGTTCTCTTCCTAACGGCTTAAGCTTTTAGAAAAATTGGTCAGCACATTAAATTTAACATTCAGTTGTTTCCTATGTGTATGCTCATGCAAGAGGTAGCTTCATCTCATGATTCATATACAACACTTACGAATATTGTTTTTTGTCTGTGCTACTATAGTGATTACACCAATCAAAGGAAACTGTGATATAGTGATATTAATTGAAGATGCATGCATGATTCAAAGAGCATTTTAAATAATATTTGCTATTCTGCACTATTTATCTACCAAAATGCAATGAGGCTTTTTCTAGAAGTTGAATATTATGTGGTGTATGATCATCAAAAGTGGGTGTCAGCCAGGTATAGTCGTATAGATATATATTTATCAATATAAGTAATGAACATGTACAAGTAAAAAATGCTGTCCAGAGGAGTGCAGCAAAGGTGTAGAAAAAACTACTACCCAAAACCCCACTCCCGAAGAAGAAATGAAATGTGATGTACAATGCTATCCACCTGACATCTCTCTCCCCCAAAAATGACTAGGTTGCGCCGAGCACCGGCCAAGAAAACTGCCACAGGGAGTCTCCAACCCTGCCTGTCTCCCGGGAGTCCAAAAAAGCTGCCAAAATGCCTCTGACGACGAAGAGAAGCTGCCAAAGAAGCTTGTCCGCGACCTCACCTGTTGAGAGACAAGGCATCCGAAAAATAAGTGAGTTACATCCTCCTCCGCCTCCCGCAGAATCTTATAATTTAGTTGTTTGCTGAAAAGTACTGAATTAATTGTTTATCAAACATTAGAGCTTTGGAGGATTTATTTTATAAAAGAAGTTATAAAATTTGTGACATTTTAAAATATTTGTTTTATTCAATTTTCCTTTTTTTAAAAATGAAACCACGGATTATGCTGTGATGCTTAAAAATCAAATTAAGAGAGAAATCACTCTATCTTCTTTTTAGAGGTAAGGATGTATGGGTCATGCTAGCCATTCCTATATATATGTATACAGAGAGAGAGAGAGAGATTTTAAGTATTGTGTAACCACCACCACCAACAACAACAACAACAACAAAGCCTTATCCCACTAGGTGGGGTCGGCTACATGGATTATACGACGCATTCGTTGATCCATGTTCATGTGATTCGACAGGGTTTTACGCTGGCTGTCGGGGCCTAACATAACCCTCCTTCTTTATCCGGGCTTGGGACCGGCTATAAAACATAGGCGGAGTTTTAAGTATTGTGTAACCACAGAAAATTATTACAACTTGTAACCATTCGATTCCAGCACGATCGGTGATCAACGGCCCAGATCTGGGCACTGGTGAATAAGTAAAAAAAAAAAGTTTGGTTCACAGCGCCTAGATCTGGGCCGTTGATCACAAATCCAGCGGCTGGGATAGAATGGTTACAAGTTGTAACCATTTTCTGTGGTTACACAGTGCATATAGATAGATATAGATATATCAATGATCAATGGATGTACATGTGTGATCACAGAAAATGTGGTTGGGTTGGAGCCATATAGCCCACATGAGGGCAAACGTCACGGTCGTCTCCAAGCACATAGGTAACTTATAGAGACCTCCAAAGTGTATCCATGTCTGATGCGCTAATGGCAGTCCGCTGCATCCGTCCGAAGCAACAGGGCAGCCACAGAAAAGGTGGTCAATGTCCTCAGTTGAAGATACACAAAGCACATATGTTGTGTCCATGGTAGGTGACCATCTCGTTCTATAGACCTGTGTGAGAATCCTATCATGCCTCATGAGCCAAGCGAAAATCTTAACTTTGAGGGACAACTGTGATCCCAAGATGTGTCGCCAATCTGTATTTTATTTTATTTTATTTTTCTAGTATAACATTTTATGTTGAGGTTTCCTAATAAATGTGATTGAAGGCTAGTTGAAACTAAAGAAAGATATTCCTTCTCAATAAAAAACTGAAGATGTATATATATGCTTAAACTTTTTGCTCTGAGAATATTGCTTGGTCCAATCTGATCAATAAAGTTATAGATCCCAATATTCTATACTTGGACAGCTGTTTCTAATCATTTTGAGTATTACATACCATCCTTAACCAATAGATATTTCCCTGTGGATCTTTAGAGTGACAACTTAGATAAAATCTTCCTTGTGGCTATTTGACTCTGAGAAAGGTTATTGCAAGTATCTCGATGCCCTAAATGTTTAAATTAATCATCACAACTAAAAATGAATTGATGATAGGTAACTAACGTACAAATCTACAAAGACAGCACTTCCACCTAAGTAATGTTCCCTTCATTTATGTTCGTTTTTTTCTCATTGGGAAAGAATTTGTTTCCTTTTTTAGTACAAACGCCGGGAACTGTAACTTGCAAAACTAGCACACATGATTAACCTCTGTGCAGAATTTGGGTGTGGTCATTCTTCAATTAACCAACCACAAATATTTCGAGTCATCTCCACATGGAATTAAAACGAATAACTTGGCTACTTACATCACAGTATATCTTAGCCACAGAAATCCTCTTTTGTACTTGAAATACTTTTTCATTGTGTAAAATTCAGCTGTTTTACATTTGATTCAAACACCATTCCCAAGGTCCGCCTTGCATTGCCGTCACTCATATTTTGAGTTACTATTTATAAGAAATGATAATAGAAATTAGCAGATCTTCTATGCTTTCCTAGAAAGAGATAAAATGACATATTTTGAAGTTGTTGGAGAAACTTCATAAGAAACTTCGGGTATTCCTTTTGAAAGTGCAGTGCACATCAGAGGTAATTGTGAGACCAGAATGGAGCAACACCTAATAAAATGTTCAATCCTTCAGTGGATGTTGACTTTACAGTTCCTATTAAAAACAAATGGTTTAAGAATTGGCCTCGGTAAGTGCTTGGCTGTTGGTAACATGTAAAGTCCCTCTGTCTAACCCATTAAATCATGTCCAAGATTGCTTGTATATTTCTTCTGGAAAGTGTCGCAAGACATGAAATTTTTCTTTCTTCAAATCGTTTCAAGGAATTACTGGAACCAAAAAAAACATCAAACAGCAAGAAAAAATCGGAGTACCAATTTCTGCAGTAAAGGCACTTAGAAAGGATGTAAACCAGACAGTCGCGTTCTAAATAAATTGCAAATGAATAATAAGTTTGAACTGAAATCCTAAATAAATTGCACCAGGAATCACATATCGTATCAAAAATCAAAATGCAAGCTATCCGGGAGCTACTTCATTCCTAATTTCTCGACATCTAGAGATGTGAGTTCCGATGGCATAAGAAACAATTGGAGAGAGAGTGAGAGAGAGAGGAGCAGAGAGCCACACCGATGGTCATCGCAGTCAGCGTCCGGCGACCGGTGACGGCGCCATCAACCCACAACACCCGGACCACCACTGTTTGTTGGAGGGCAGATGGGCGACACGGCCGGGAGCTGAGGTCTGCTGACATATACAGTACGCAATAATTCGATTTTTTTTCTTTTCGATTGAATTATTATTAAAGGAATATTCGTACTCGTCCAAATCTCGTGAAACTAAAACTTGATTTTTTTTCAGATTAGCGTTAGATTAGATATTTTAATTTCATCATTAAATCTCGATCGTTATAATCATACATTTAACGGTCAAGATCGTGAAGATTAAAATATCATAATTGTACTGAGTTCAAATGAAAAAAAGAAATCAAGTTTAGTCTCTTGTTTAGTTTCATGATATCTGAACCGTTGATAACAACCGAAATTCACTAATTCGAGAATGAAATCAAAATCTCATTTGTGAAAATTTCAATTATATAATTTATGATTAATATTATCATCGAGAGTCACAAGAAAATTAATCCTTCTCTCCCCCTCCATAAATCCATTAGCTATGGGTCATTTCATTTCCACCTCGGAAGTGGTGGTAAATGAATTCAAGTTTAATTCTCTTCCCAATTTCTCAAATCATTAAATTTCAAATAACCGCTGAAAAATCATTCCTAATCTAATCATTATTTTACATTTTCTTTTGTGATTCCCTAATTTCATTCTAATTAAGTAGAGTTCCAAGATCTTTCACGAGTAGACGTTACAAGAATAATATGAAAATAATAATAATGACCATTACTTTAAAAACTTACCTCTAAATATCCTAGAATTTTTGTGACCAATATATTCGTCTCTTGGGTAATTTTGTATATACAAAGCTTCAAATATTGTATTTTGTGTGCGTGTGTTTTAGTGCTATTTCATTTATTTCTTATATTTATATTAGATATTTTGAATGTTATATAGTTCTAGAATTCATAAAGAATAAATTGTTTTTATTTTAGTCGAAAATGTAACTCTTGAATCAATATTGGCACTTATTAAAAAATATTTCACATTTAGATTTAGAGCTAATTTTGTGCCAATCTTTCTTTTTTAACACAAAGTATATACATTAATCAAAACCTTTGAGTTGTAGTAAGTCATTGAATAAAATATATAATCTTTTTTTATCGCAAAGAGTGAATTATTCACTAGTTACAAATATAATTATTATAACAGGTCTAATGGAAACTATCGAAAAAAGAGAAGAAAAAACTGACATAAGCACCTCAATTTAAATATAGGCGTATAAACTTACGATCGCAACTAATTAATCTTTTATTCCTACATGGAATTAGTAATTAGGTTTTAATATATTTGGTAATTATTAATCGAGTAATGCATGCATTAGCTTGTACACGAACAATAATAGTTGCAATTGCGTCGTTAAAAAAATTTGCAAATTTATTATATACATAAAGGAGCAACTGTAACTCAAAACAAAAACAAAAGTGTTTTCATAACTCCATAAAGGAGCATGCATGCTACTGCCACATGAATGGCTCCATCAGTGTACTACTAAACTAAGCAAGGGCAAGCAGAGCCACGAGCAAGGCGCTGCCGGAGACGAGCAACGACGCCGTGGAGGCCGAGACGGCAGCAGAAGAGACGGGGACAAACCCCTTCCTGCCCAACGAAACTGGAGCTGGTGCCGGCGCTGAAGCTGGAGCAGGAGCGGTGGTGGTTGTGAAGTTCAACGATATGCTGATTTCCGGGACGTCCTTTTGATTCGTATCATTTCTGCTGCTGCCTGCCGGCGCTGGCGCTGGCGCTGAACTGGTGGTCCTGTTGGTTGATGGATGGTCCACGGTGGTGTTGCTAATCCGCGGCATCGGCGGAGGAGAAGGAGCTACGTGGACCACCGGTGGGAGGTCATCCGGCATGTTCTTGGTAACGTTGCCAGTAGTGGTGTTGTTGTTTCTTGGAGTCAATGTGGTCGGGAGAGGAACGGGGCAGAAGACGAGCTTGAAGCTGGGGCTTATGGCCGTGGGGCAGATGTGCGGGGACTTGTTGTCCTCGTTGTCCAGCGGGCACCGATCGTCGTCGCATTGGGTCACTCTGCAGTCGCTGCTCTTCTCCCCGAAGTCCATGGGCGCCACCTTGAGGGGCACGTTGAAGCCGTCCGCCAGGCTGATGTCGTAGTAGTCCATGGCGTCCTCCGCCGAGCTCCCGAGGTTGAACTGGGCGAGCGACACGGGGGGCTTCGGGCCGAACCCATTGCAGGCGACAGCGCCGGAAGCGCAGCTGCCGGTGGCACAGGAGAAGTTACTGGTGGTAGGATCGACGGAGCACATGGTGCGCGCCCAGATGCGGCCGGACCAGGAGTAGGGCGTGTAGACGGGGAAAGCCGCGCCGGGGAAGAGGTAGAAGCCGGACATCTCGGGCGTGATGGAGCCCGCGTTGGACTGGACGCCCGGCCAGATGGGGTACGGGCAGTTGTTGATCACGTCGATGGTGGTTCCCGACGCGCCATTGAAGCTGCCGCAGGAGATCAGCAGAAGGGCGCAGAGGAGGCGGAAGGCAGCGCGCGCGAGAAGGGAGGGCGAAGACGTGGAGCGCGACATGGTGTCAAGACCGGCTGGAGAGCCTGCGACGATCAAGGAAACTTGTGGCGAGAGTGGATGCGGTGAATTTTGTCGAAGATGCAACTGAGCTTAGTAGTATTTATAGGCTCCAAGTCGATGCCATTCCTAGCTTTCTCTGATCCGATTCTGAGTAAGAATCTGCAAAACTTTTCTAGTTTTCTTTTCTAGGAGTTGATAAATTTATTTCACTCTTAAGTTGATTCGGATACGTACTTTCTTCAGTTTTTATCTACCGACAATTTTTTTTTTTCTTTTCGAACTCCGATGCGTCGTAGTAAAGCTTTTAGGACGGACACCAAGTCGTTGATTTTGTTAATTAATTTTGCACACTCGAGTCAGAGCAGAACTCGGTATATAATAGATAGATTTTCTTCCCTGATAATATTTATTTTCATCTGTACATAATTCAGTGTTTTTTTCTTGTAAAGTTATTGCATCTTTATTCATTATTATCAAGGTTCGTTTGGCAGTACGTTCGAAAAAAAAAAAGAAAACAGATGAATTGTTATTTAATAGATACAGGTGCACCTAGCACGAAGTTGCCCAGAATCAGATCAAGAATCCCATAAATTACTTGGTAGAATTATTGAAACTGGTTGCTCTAAGTTTTAACAACCTCGTAGTTTTGTCTAATCCACAGAGGGTTAGAGAATTGTTGAGATTTGAGAAGAAAGAAAGGTTATCAGTTAATTTGCCAAGTTATTTCCTCAACAGTGTTCTCACTCAAGATGAATCCTACAGATAAATAGCCTAATACAATCCAATCCTTTTGAGGACAAACAGCAGAGCAGCTATGATTTCCTGTGAAATTTATCTGAGTCTCCACCTTGATACAACAACAACAAAGCCTTATCCCACTAGGTGGGGTCGGCTAAATCAAAGAAAAAAAATGCAAAAAAGAAGGCATCCCCCGATGACCTTAAAACTAGTTATATACAAGGGGCATTGAGGCAAGGGATGGCATAACCATCATCTTGCCACAATTTTTAAAGAAAACTTCTTTTCAGGAAACCTGATCAGCATCCTATCAAATAGTAATGAACAAAACAATGATAGCAGAAAGAAAACATTGCACACTCCGAAACGTTTTTCAAATATCTGACCTTTTGACAGATTTCAGCTGTTTAATTGAGCCTAAGATCTCAATATGCTGAAGAAATCAAAGATACAAGAAACACTAATATAAATGATTACAGAGTTCAGTTGCTTATGAGGTGATCTGATTTCAAATTCTACAAAAAGCACATGAGAATATCTTTTTTTTTTTCTCAAGTTGAGGAAGTAACGTTTAGTACAGATGAGGGAAAAGTTGTAAAAAAGCCAATCCATGCAGCTGCAACATCAGGTCTAATTAGAAAATAGTATGGCAGAGAACCATTAAAGTACATAAACGCATCATGGATACAACATTTGTGACATCAAGTTTTCACCAAACCAATCTAGAACATCAGAAACTCATGATGAACACCATTTGACCACTCTTTGCAGATGAAGCTAACTGGAAGAGGCAAGATTATGCTGACCATTTGAGAAACCAAAATCCTGGAACAAACCCTGCAGTACAATGATTATATAAAATGTCCACATAGATATACATAACTTCAAATAATTCTGTATTTTGTGAATTTAGTTTTTTGTTTAGAGGAACTTTGTGAATTTATTTGGTAAACCATGAGTTAGCAGCTTACAGCTGACATCCAAGATTGAGAATCAATATTTTCTCATGAAATTGTATATATATTCTTTACTGGTCCCAAGCCCGGATAAAGGAGGAGGGTTGTGTTAGGCCCCGACAGTCAGCGTAAAATCTTGTCGAATCTCATGAACATGGATCAACGAATGAGCAGAATGGCGTCGTATGATCCATGTAGCCGACCCCACCTAGTGGGATAAGGCTTTGTTGTTGTTGTTGTTGTTAAAAATGTATATATATTCGCTTTAAAAAAAGTTGTGTATATATCACATAAAAACTGTGCTAGAGAACAGTAGAAGTCTATTTTGACGCCATAAGCATAAGAGAAACTCTTCTATGGCATTCCAAGAATCTGTTTCAGGAATGATATGCACAAGATTCTTATGTCGTCTTTTTTTTTTCTTATGCACAAGATTCTTATGTCGTCTTTTTTTTCTCTTTTTGGTATTACAAAGGAGTCCAAAGCTTAATACATTTGAAAGTAGAGATTAAAGCCAAGACAAAAGATAGACCCCTCCCTGAAATTAATTCTTAGGTGCATCCTGTGAGTTTTAACCCCTGGTCACTATGGACGCAACCAAGGATTTGATTTCAGGGGGCTACCTTTGCCTTGACTTCAATCTCAACCCAGGTTACCATGGAGACAACCAAGGCCCCCAACCACTACCAAAACATTTCATTTGATTAGAAAGTTATTTATTACTTGGACTATAAAAATTGTCTTTACCCATTAGTAAAGTGTTTCAAAATTGAGTACTTACCTCTCTGTCATTAATTGCATAAGCCACACAATAATGTTCCTGACAGAAGAAAGATATGCACTTAGAACAGTGAGTAGAGAATATCAGGTTGTTGGACTTGAATGTTCTTTCACACTTGAATCCACAACAGATTAAAAGTCAATTATATTCACAAAAGAAACAGAAAAAATGTCCAATAACACTTGCCTGCATCATGTACCATTCTTCAAATTCATCGAACAACTCAAGGCGTTCAATTCTGCACCAACATATGGATTCAGCAAGAAAAATAATTTATATTATTAGCATAAGATGACTCTACAAACTTAAAGCTCTTACCATAACCTTAATCTTATCTACAGAACAGAATGAGAAGATGTAAATTGAAGAATATGAGTACCGAGAGCATGCATGTAAATGATTATTTGTTAGCTTGCACAAGGCAATTGTCAATTGCTTCTAGTTTGGTAACTATTTCTCATGCACACAAGTTCTCTTATGTAAGATCATTAGTGTTGTGCGTGCCAAGCCTAAACTATCTGCAAATTCTTGAACCTACAATTTCAATCAATATTTAAATCAAGATTCATCACATTGCTACAATGAAAAAGTGATTAATAACCGTCTCTAATTGGTAGAGTAATTTTTTTTTTTGAAACGGGAAAGAATTGGGGCCTCCTCCTCAGAATTCAGTTTACTTTCATAGGCAAAAGAATAAAATTACACATGGACGATTAGTTCTTATAGCCATCCTTTTATCCTTCAAAACAGTTCTTCACCACATTCGATCTAGAATTTCAATGTGTATCATGATTTTTATTATAATGCACAGTAACCCAGCTACTCTCTTCCAGGATAGTTGCAGTTATTGAGCGGCAAAGTCTTGTTGAATATCAGAAGAAATCTGCAATGCATCACCATCTGTACTCCCCCATTCATCTTTAGCTTCACCCTAGAGTTATTATTTGTATTTTCTTTATTTTTAGAAAAGGAAAGTTATCATTTTTATTATATTAACTTACTAGTTATTTTGGTTGTCTATTGTTGTTTCAAATCTTCCCCAAATACCTTGTAAAATAAATTGATACCCTTTTCTTCTCTTCCTGGAATTTTAGCTGGCTTATTCTCACCTTTTCTCTCTCAATATTAAAGAACATTCTTAAAATGTAGAACCTATATAACTGTACCCAAATAAAAATTTTGATGATTTCATCCTCCGTGTAACACGAGGCAATTGGAAAAGTGAACTAAAAGAAAATGTTGTAAAGAACTGAAATGCAAAAGGTTGGAGTTAAGGATCATTAAATCTGAATTTATAGCTCGAATTATTTTTAGCATATGTTAGTTTGAAATTACCTCCGCCTATCTTGAGTTTCGATGAATTCATTATATATCCTCAGCATATCCCATGACACAGCCTTCTGCAACAGGAGTAAAAGATGCATATTAACACTTACAATTCAGTAACTATGCTCTTTCACCAAAAAATGACAACACCTGCCAGCCCTGGTCGAGGAAGAGTTTCTCCTTGGACTCCAGAGTGGGTGTCGCATGTATTCCAAGAAGAGGACAACCACGATTCTGCAAAGGGAAAGAAGGATTTGTGTGTTAGCATCTAGCTAAGAATTCTTTTAAAATACACATTTGCTTACAGCACAATGTTACATAGTTGCCTTTTTATGAAAAATGTTACATAGCTGCATGGTAGTGCAGTACTCAATGTACAGGGTTAGATACATCATCCGTGGAAACCTTTTGGAGCAGCTTTAGGGGTTGTGGCAGTTGTGAAAATCGCATGACCTCAACCACTGTTTGTAATCTATTGTTACAACATAAGGGTTCTATTTTAAAAGGGAGGTATGCTCTTTAGAGAAATATTGCACAACATAACTTCTTTTTTGAAAAATCCTTAGAGGTGGCAATTGTTTTGTTTCCATCCCCAATTTGACACTCTAGTCTTACACTCGTAAAGATTAAATAGATTTCAAAATACATATGGATGTCTAACCAACTACCAGTCACTGCATTCTTTGTAAAGAAAATGCTTAATCGGTCGGCATACTTTTCATAGGATAACTATGGGCCATCTGGCAGTAGACACCAAGATATCACGATATATAGACCCCTGAGCAAAAGAATGTTGTGCTCAGCTGTTCTATGGACCTTCTGGTTCCGCGATACTTCTGTTCTCAGGGGAGAGAGATGCCATAGGATAATATTATTGTGTATGCTATGAACTTGGCTAAATTGTGGGTAGGATATTAGTAAGCAAATTGTGACTTGTTAAGTATTATATCTTCTTTGTAATATAACGAAATCCACATTAACAAAATTGGATGTCTACAAGCTGGGACATCCATTTCCCTGTCAAAAGGACAACGAAATGGGATAAATATACATTTTTCTAAAAGGTGGCCTGGGATCTACACATGTAAGCATTATGTGTAAAATACAAGATACAGAGATGAAGAGGACATGCAAAATGCAAGATGCAAAGATTAAGAGGAAAAGGAAAGCACTTCAAGATTTTTTATCATCTGCTCTCCAAAGGCATCATCTGGATGAATCTGAAAATAAACAAAGCAAAGTTCATCATAAATAACAAATAGAGAGCATAACGAAACTTCCCACCATTGGTACAAAAAGAAGAGTACCTGTTCATATAAGAAAAATACTGCTGTAGAGAACTTTTTTGAAGCCCATCCAACAATAGCACGAGTTGAATCTGGATCCAAATATATCAAAACGCACTCTGCAATTATAAACGTTGGCAAGCTGACGACAAAAATGAGAAAGAGCAATTTTAAGAATTGTTGGTGTTGTTTCTATTCCACAACAAATTATCAAATAAAATTGTATCTGTGGAATTCATTACGTTTTTTGGCGACACCAAAAAACCAACTGAACTGATGGTTCTTAACATTACGATGAAAATATTATTCTGAATCAGGGAGAGAGCATATATTATAACTTTCTTTTTTTTAAACGAAAAAAAAATTGAAACAATATTATAACTTTCTATTAGAGGAGTATATATTATAACTTCAGAACTAACATGTAAAGATATGCTTTTATAAATACACAGCTCAACATAAAATTTGGAAAGATAGATAAAAGGTTACAAAACGATAATAAATATTTGAAAAAGCAGACTCATATGAAGAACAATAACAAGTAAAAATTCAATGAAACTGTGCATTCAGATTTCTGTGAAATATTGAACCATAGAAGGAAACGATGAGACTTGAGGAAACATACCTCGGATCCAGCTGAGCTCTAACAACAATGTCATCTAGATTAGGGATCTCCCTTAGATCAGTAGGAAGCAACTTATAATGGTCACTTAATACTTCCCCACTTTCTGACAAAGGGAAATTATATCATCAACAATGTTTTTCATAATATAACAATAGCACATCATTGATATTATATAACAGTAGTAGGAACAATAATGCAATGTTCTTATTGTAGAACTTGTTGAACAAACAATTTTTTTAAAAAAAATTGAACAAACAAATTTTGGGACAAGTACTTGGAGGAAACATGATTAGTAACACTGTATTTGACTACAAGAAAATAATTTTGATTGATTAATTATTAAGAATAAGTATATAACATGTCATAGTTCTGCAAAATTTAGTCTAATGAATTCAGACCATTGAATTTAAGAATAAAGGATCCTACTCATACAAACTAAAAATACAACTACATATATGACTGAAGATAAAAATAGGGTAAGTATTATTAGTAGTAAAAGTGCAAGAATCTTAAACACAATTACTACTAATAACCTGTCAATTCGAGATGACAAATCTCCATAAGTCCGTATGGAGTGGACCAAACTCCAATTACATAAGTGATCAACACATTTCCAAAGTATACAACAACACTTATCCCACTAGGTGGGGTCGGCTACATGGATCATACGACGTCATTCCGCTCTCGTTGATCCATGTTCATGAGATTCGACAGGGTTTTACGCTGGCTGTCGGGGCCTAACACAACCCTCCTTTATCCGGGCTTGGGACCGGCTATAAAACGATCAACACATTTCCAAAGGCTCTCCTAAATCTAAAACTCATGCATGTATTTATAACATGCAAATACAAATATAACTAACTACCCACTACTTTCTTAACCAGTCACTAACTCATACAACTTCGAACTACCCACTACTTAATTAACTAGCCACTAACTAATATAAAGTGGTATCTTATCAGTACACCCCTCCTAAAATTTCGCCTTGTCCTCAAGGCGGAGAAAAGTGTTGGAGATAAAACACCGAGGATCGATGAATAATGAAAACAACGAAAGAAAGAGAAGATGAACACCGAGATTTAACGTGGTAAAATCCTCTTAATCAATGTGAACAAGAGAGAAACATCCACGGGCAAAGGAGGCCGCCGCCAGAAGAATTTCACTATGAGCCAAAAAAGAGTACATTATATAAAACCCTAACCCTCATATATAAAAATCCATACCGCGGGGGCTTCGCCCCCCGCACCCCCCACGAGAATCAGTGGCGGGCTACGGGCTTGGGCTGCCCAAGCCCTCCGCTTCCGCCACATATCCTCATTTTTTTCTTTTTCTCATTTTTTTTCTTTCAGAATTTTGGGTCCAGGGTACATAATTCAAGGCACATCAACAAAAAGAATATTAATAATAATATTATGCAGGTGCAGTTGAAGACTTCAAACTTGATTAATTTTTGAACCAATATGAACTTCCAGCTTTTCTTCGAATGAGCTTTCACTTGTAATATGTAAAGCTGATTTATCCTGAATGAATGTTGCTTCTTTGTGCTCTGCTACTAGGATCTTTGAGGCTCTGATACCAATTGATACAAACTGAAAATACAACTACATATATGACTAAGATAAAAATAGGATAACTATTATTAGTAGTAAAAGTGCAAGAATCTTAAACACAATTACTACTAATAACCTGTCAATTCGAGATGAAAAATCTCCATAAGTCCGTATGGAGTGGACCAAACTCCAATTACATAAGTGATCAACACATTTCCAAAGGCTCTCCTAAATCTGAAACTCATGCATGTATTTATAACATGCAAATACAAATATAACTAACTACCCACTACTTTCTTAACCAGCCACTAACTCATACAACTTCGAACTACCCACTACTTAATTAACTAACCACTAACTAATACAAAGTGGTCTCTTATCACCTACTTAGCGAGTGGTTGGGTTTCATTTTCCTTTTCTGTGAAAGGATGCAGAATGGTGATGCGCATTCATTCTGGAACATTGATAGCCATTACAATAGCACCTTGCATATATAACTAGCAACATCAAACAAGAGAGGGGAGATGGAGATATTTGTCTCTTTGTCATGTGGGTTTTCTCAATTTTCTCGTTTCCAACAATCTTCTTATGCAAAAAGCAAGAAAATTGGATGAAGCATAAGCTAACCACGTGTGTTGTGGTTTAGACTCTTCGGATCAGCCATACACATCCATCAGTACAGGTTGGAGCAGCTTCTATTGAGTTAATTCAGATAGGGGGGATGGGAATGGACCAAGATGTCCAACCATCTTGAACTAACCCAAATTTATGTAATACCTTTCAAAATAAATCTTTGTGTGTGTGTGTACAAATATGAGCAGGCTCTCATTGATACTATTGTATTTCATGCTTCCTTTCTTCTCCGGGAGTGGAGTTTTGATTAGCTATTGTACACCCCGCCCGTGTTGGCGCTCTCTTCTTGAGAGCTCATTTTTGTACATGACAGTTGCTCTTATAGTTATATGCATACCTGGATGACAACCACAAAGGTAGTCATCATTTCCCCTCTCAAAAAAATATTTATTTATCCACATTTTACCTTATGATTCTCTTTTCATTTTTTTTCCCAACGGTAAAGGATATTGTTTTATTTCAAGAAACAATCTTTTATTTAGAGGGTTCATGAAACAAATCTTTTTTTAGAAAAAAAATCCAGTTTTCTTGAAGCTACTATTTAGATTGATCAGTATTTTATTCATTGTATAAGAAAGGTCAGATCAAGAGAAAAACAGTATCTTTTGGCAAATAAAGGCACATGGTTATGTTCTACTCATTAACACAATAAGAGATAAAAATGAAATGATAAACTTCAGGACTTCAAAACAAGCATAAAAGTTTCCTTTTTTTCAGGAAACAAAAACATGTAAAATAGTTAACACTCATATCTTAATTTTATAGTACATTTTTTTAGGGGGTTTTATATTATATTTTTCTAGGCATTCTTTATAGTATATTACTAATCAAACATCATTCTCAAACAAATTATCAACAACAACAACAAAGCCTTATCCCACTAGGTGGGGTCGGCTACATGGATCATACGACGTCATTCCTCTCTATTAGTAACCAAACCTTTCGGTATATTATTCACCAATAGATCTTGCTCTATTAGTTCGCCAAGTGTCCGCCTTGGCCTGCCTCTCCCTCTTTTAATCGGACTCCAGATTATTTGATCTACTCTTCTTACTGGCGCATCTAATGGTCTTCTCTGAACATGACCAAACCATCTCAAACGATTCTCTACCATTTTCTCACTAATAGGAGCCACTCCGACTCGTTCACGTATATGGTCATTCCTAATCTTATCTAATCTTGTATGACCACACATCCATCTCAACATCCTCATTTCGGCTACCCCCACTTTACGTTCATGTTGTCCCTTCATAGCCCAACATTCACTACCATATAACACTGCTGGCCTTATAGCAGTACGATAGAATTTTCCTTTAACTTTATTGGGTACTTTTCTATCACAAAGAACTCCAGTGACTTTCCTCCACTTACACCAACCATGGTTGTCAAAATCGCTTTTCAGAACGTAAAAACGTACGACTTTACGACTCTACCATTGAAAAACGTGCTCGATTTCACTCTGGAACGTTTCCGGCCAGCACGCGGTAGAATCGCGTGCTGGAGCGTAGAATCGCTGGAGACGCACGTCTCCAGCGATCCCACCTTCTTTTTTTTTGCGGGTCACGTGGTCACATGATTGCAAACCCAATAAGGACGAAAAAAAATCAATGATGCCCTAGGCCCCTGCTTACCGCCGCTTGCTGCCGTGGCTTGCCGCTGCTTGCCGCCGGTTGTTGACGCCATCTGCCGTGTGTTACAGTCGCCTGCCGCCATGTTTTCCAGCCGTCTGCCGCTCTGCTCTGCTGTCGCCTGCCCCCTGCCGCCTGCCATTTCTGCCGCCTGCCATTTCTGCCGCCGTGAATCATCGGTACACCCCTAGTCCCCTTCTCCTCTCTCCCTCAATCTCTCTCTCTCTCTCTCTCTCTCTCTCTCTCTCTCTCTCTCTCTCTCTCGCCGGTTGTTGCCGCCTGCCGCCTTGTGTTGATGCCTGCCGTGTGTGTTGCAGCCGCCTGCGGCCATGTTTTCCAGCCGCCGTGTGTTGCAGCCGCCTGCCGCCATGTTTCCGTATGTTGCAGCCGCCTGCCACTCCCCGTCTCCTCCCTCCCTCAATCTCTCTCTCTCGCTGTCGTCAGTCTTTCTCTCTCGCGGTCTGCTCCTGCTCGCGCGACTCGCCGCCTCTCAGCGCCTCCCTGCCCAAGAGCAGGGAGCGCCAAGGTCTCCCTGCTCTCGAGCAGGGAGCGCCGAGGTTTCCCTGCCCACGAGCAGGGAGCGCCGAGGTCTCCCTGCTCGTGAGCAGGGAGTGCCGACTCGTCCAAGATGATGAGCATTATGATTCGGAATTAGGATTTAAAACTTAAATTAGGAATTAGGGTTATGTAAGTGCATGCTTAGTTAGATTTTAATTACTGTATGCTTTGTTACTATTGTATGCATAGATAATAGATTTAGTGTTACAGTCACAGATTTAGGTATTGAAAAATGGCATCTGGTTAAAACTTATTCTAGTTTTGGTAATTTGGAATTGATCCTTTGACATGTTGCTTGATGTTTTGGTAACTTGATGAAATTATATTATTATATTCAATTTTGTGTTAATTAATATATTAAAAAATAATCCGGTAGAATCGGCCGTGTCGTGTTACGTGTTCACGATTTACGTTTTTTCTCGGCCCTCCGTGTCGTGTCCGTTTTACGAGTTTGACAACACTGACACCAACCAGCTTGAATTCTATGATTAACATCGTCATCAATCTCACCATCTTGTCTTACAATTGATCCTAAATATTTAAACTTTGTCACTTGAGGAATTATATCCTCCCCTAGCCTAACTTTCAAATCGTCTCTAAGTTGTTTATTTGTGAAATTGCTATGCATATATTCTGTTTTATTCCTACTTAAACGAAAACCCTTTGACTCCAACGTATTTCTCCATATTTCCAATTTTGTATTAATCTCTTCTCTTGAATCCGCTAAAAGTACTATATCATCCGCAAATAGCATGCACTTAGGTACCTCCTCTGTGATACTCTCGATTATAGCATCGATAACTAAGTTAAATAGATACGGGCTTAAAGCTGATCCTTGATGTAGGCCAATTCCTATAGGAAATTCATTTGTCTCACCTCCGGGTGTCCTAACCCTAGTCAATGCCCCATCGTACATATCTTGTATTACCTTAATGTAGGCAGCATTCACCCTCTTCTTTTGCAAGGCTTTCCAAAGTACATCCCTTGGTACCCGATCATACGCCTTCTCTAAGTCAATGAAAGCCATATGTAAGTCTCTTCTCCTACTTCGATACTTCTCCATCATCCCCCTTAGTAAATAAATCGCCTCTGTAGTGGATCTTCCTGGCATGAACCCAAATTGTCTCTCAGAAATACTAGTCTCCATTCTCAATCTATGCTCAATCACTTTTTCCCATAATTTCATAGTGTGACTCATAAGTTTAATCCCTCTATAATTTGCACAATTCTGAATATCCCCTTTATTTTTGTAAATAGGAACTAATGTACTTAATCTCCAATCATCAGGCATCTTTTTCGACCGTAAAATCTCATTAAATAGTTTACATAACCACAACACACATTTTTCTCCTAAACATTTCCAAACTTCAATCGGTATACCATCCGGTCCAACGGCTTTACCATTCTTCATTTTCTTAAGAGCTTCGCTAACCTCCGAGACTCTAATTCTACGATAAAATGACCTATTAAGCTCACATTCGCTAACTGTCAAGTCCTCCAAATCACAACAGGAACTTTCACATCCATCATTAAATAGCTTATAGAAATACTCTTCCCATCTGTTCTTAATATCTCCTTCAGTAACTAAAACCTTGCCAACTTCATTTTTTATGCATTCAATCAAATATATTCTACCTTTAGAAATTGAAACATCGGGCCCAAGTTTGTTCCTTAGTTGACTGAAATGTTCAATGATAGCTGCTTTCTTACAGGTCACCTGAGACAGAACTTCAGATTTAAATGCATTAGTAAACTTTTCAACCAGAAAATTAAGATAATTTAAAGCATTTGCAAGGCGACAAGCTTGATTGTATTAAAAAAACATTAATCTAACAGAAACATGGACACTTTGACAGAAGAACCAGTTACAAGTCCCTAATAAAGCTAAAAGTTATTTCAAGAAATAATAATAGGATTATTAAAAATGAAATAATAACAGAAAAGTACAATTCATTGAGCCTACATGATAGTATGAGTTCTAAGTATTATGCACCTCCTTAAAATCCAGCTCTACATAAAGATGTGGTGCAATGTCTTCATCCTGCAAAAGAGAACGGAAAACTTTAATAAAATGAAATACAATTATATATTATCGTTGAATATAATGAAAAAAAATTGATGTCAAATTAAACTGTTCATCAAGAAAACAGAAAATATGTTAGTAGTTTGAACCCATGAGAATTAATAAGATGTATCATACTGCTAATTGGAAGTAGGTAGTGTCAAAGCCAGCTCCTAGTGAAATTATCTGTTTTTTCATCTGAACTTCCGACTTAAGAAACTGAAGAAGAAGATTCCTTAGAGCAGCCCAACGAGCATAGTATCCTTCAAATGACATTGAAAATAGAATGTGAGAAACATAAAGCCACATACACAAAAATACAAGATAAAAGAACAAATATTAATTCTTGTGAGAGCAAATCTAACCACGGTTAATTATGGGCGCTCTTCTTATAGGCCTTCTGACGAACAAGTGGACAAACTCATCCTTCATGTATCCTTTTTTGACACACGACCTTCAGAAGCAATGAAATTTAACCAGTTAACAGACTTTCAATTGAAACTAGAGCCATTTCCCGTGCTAATAGGAAAGAAAGCAAGTGCATGAATCACATCAGGACAAGAGAAAAAGGAATTTGGTTATTTTAGACTGTCTTAATAGGCTTGAAATTGTGCAATGATAACAAAATAAGAGGCCATTCAGGAAAACAGAGAGTGAAAATAAGAAACAAAGAGTACGATACTATTCCAGAATCCTATGCAGTCCAGGACTGCTATACAGCTGATCTGTATGTCTACTTGACATAAACAAATATCATAATAATCTTGTAGTACTCTTCTATATTGTGGTCTGGTGTCGTTGAAACTCGATATGCTTTTATCATTATGAAGATACAAATACAGTGGGCTATAATAGACATGCAAAAGCATGACTAGTGTTTCTTGTCCTCTTATCAACTGGATATCATTCATAGACCTTCCATGTGAACATGCAATAGTTTCCATATTCATCTGTAAATGAGCTATTTGCCATTGATTATGTTGTTTACAGTCCATTCAAATGGGCCATGGCCAATGACACTGTGCCACCTTCAGATGAATCACTGGGTCAGTTTGGAGATTAGATAAAATAGATTGCAACTGCCTGGTTCATATAATATAAGAACTCCATATTAGCTCTCCACAAAACAGAAAGGGAAAAATACAATTCTTTTTTAATTGCAATGATGTCATATCTCATGACGCATCATCTAAAGGCAAAGCCATAAGGCATGGGGTATGAAGACATTTTATTAGGATGATTATCATCACACCGAAGTCAGAATACTACTTCATCATCATTAGTATTTTATTATGATTCTACCCTTGTCGTGATAAACAGGACTTATACATCTCCATCAATGTGCTAGAGCTACTTTAGTTCACACTGAAATTGGAACCCTATTTCATCATCATTAGTATTTTATAAGTTATTTTTTTAATAAGTATTTTATAAGTTATGATTCTACCATTGTCATGATGGACTTCTACATTTGCATCAATGTGCTTGAGCTGCTTTAGTTCAAGAGCCAAACAGTGCTGAAATGGTCAGAGAAGCATTCTTATGAACCACCTCCTATTCATGAATGAATGAAGCAAATCATATGAATCATGAACATCCTAATCTGAGGCAGAATACAACTAGGTCACCTATCTAGGTTCTCACCTGACAGGACAGTCTTCAATGTCTGTTTTGAACCATTATGATAGACGCATATGCTACAAGGTGTTTCAAGCATAAGCCAACAATCAGAATAGAAGGTATACAAAATTCATGTGTTGAAATATCGCTAAAAAATGGCGTGTAGCCCTACACTGGATGGACAAGAAACTCTGATGAGTGCAAATTTAGTTGAAAATGCAGAAATCATCAAACTTGAGGTAATGTGTGTCAACAATCGAGGAAACCATATATCCCCATATCCTACAACACAAAATGTTCAACTTACGGAAGCTAGACTAAGTTCCCACGTAACAATACATGAATGCATGAGGAGAATGAAGCATTGGGGAATGCCCAGAATCAATGACTGCTCGCGTTATTAGGTCTCATAGGTGAATCAGATCTTATTGAATGGCTGATTTGCAACTCAACCACACCAAGACACAGCACCACCATTTAACATTCAGGAATCATTCCGAATCAAAACCACTGACGAATCGATCCCGTCCTCCAATTATTCCAATACGTTACAATACAATATCTGCTCCCAACCCAAGAAAAATCGTGCTCCCTCACTGAACCATGTCACCTTAGATTCCAGACAGCAGAATCCATCATATGCTCGAAAGAGAAAAAGAGAAACAAACAAGACAGCAGGCAAGACAAAGAAAAACGTAAGGACCTGCATAAACAAATCACGATTAAGGTGTTGATGATGATATAGAGAGAGAGAAAGAGAGAAGGGAAAAGGGTGGAAGGAGGGGAACGCACAGCTTGCTGGCGGTGGCATCGTCGTTGGTGGCCTGGACGGCGGCGGTGCTGCTGTGCGCATCACCCCGGCTCCCCTCCATCGCGCCCACCAGCCGCGCTGCTATTTGCGCCCAACACCCAAAAGTCCAAAACCTCCGCCGGGCAGAAGAAATTTCTCTCTGTCAGGGTCCGGTAGAAAATGATTCTTTTGTTTTCCTATTTCGTGCGTGCCTGCTTGTATTAAAGATGCATATTTGTTCATTGCAACTTTTTATAAAAGTAAATTGTTATTTTAAAAAGTAATATTTACTTATTTTGTATTTTAAAAAGTAATAGTTACATATATATTTTTAAAATATATATATAATATAAGTTGACATAATTATTAAAATATAACAAGTGGTGACCCATATATTCACCTCTAAATTATCATATTGATTGATGACACTTTTATGTTTGGGCCATCCTTTTAGATTTTATCTCGGCCCGGTTATACTCCTCGGTCCATAACATTTGTAGAGGTTACAATGATAACTAATTTCTTTCTCAATATTATCCATAAGCTCTTTTTTCCTATCCAGACCCACTGGGCCACTGATGTATAAAACTATTAAATTCTATGTTCGAAACATAATAATATGAATAAAATCATACCAATATTGTGATTCTGAAATCGAACTTAAAATTACTAGTACTCGGCCATTTCAAGACATAACTCTATTGTCTAATTAATGCAGTCATCCTTGGTTAATATATTCATAAGTTATTGTACCAGAAATTTTACTCGATGATAATGTTAAATTACATTAAAACAATTACTTTAATTGAGAAATAAAGATGTTGCAAGACTATATTTATTAAAAAAAAGGTTTGTGAAGAATTTTCATTTCAAATACGCATAGGTTAAAATTTATAAATAATACAATATGTTTCATTCATTATACTAATTAATCTATAAGTTTATAAATTAAAATTTAATATGACTAGTTAAATGGAAAGCACAATTATTCTTTTGAGAAAACTTAGGACTCTAAAACCTTCAACTATGTAACTAAATTAGTCAAAAGTAGTAAATTACATTAAACATCACATGGAAAACAAAACTTTAATAAGCTTGCTCCTGCAGCTTATTGCATATTTCTTACATATTTTAACTAGCACGCACGTTAACGTTAATCACTTAATCTACATACTTAACGCAGTACTTAATTTGGTTCTTAGTTACATGCATAACGTTGTCACGTGCACGTCTCGCTCGGCATCAGCAATTGCTTCCACGGGTACATGCGCGTCGGCTGTGCCGAGGCGCGCTGCCGAGGCGAGTGATGAGGTAGAGCGCATTGCTCGTCATCTGCCACAGCTGCGACACCTTTCCGGAGACGGCTGCCGACGTCGGCCCAGGGGCGTAGCGGAATCCGGCGAGGCACATGTCCTGGTTGGTCATGGACGCGCTGAGCCACGTCCGGGCGTTGTCCAGCTGCAGGGAAAGCGTCCCTGGTCGGAGGCGGCCGATTTCGATGACGGCCTTCGAGAGCTCGTTGACGGTGGAGGCGACGAGGGCGGCACAGTCGCGCAGCGCGGCCCGGTCCCGAAGCAGCGGAGGGACGGGAAGGCGACGGAGGAAGGCAGTGGCGTTCTGCGCGCCGGCAAGGCAGACGGAGGTGGCCACGCGGGCGATATCAGTCGGGGTGCGCGTCAGGGCCGGGGACAGGGTCTGGACGCAGAGGCCCGGGAAGCGGGCGCTGGCGCAGGCGGAGAGGACGACGGTTTCGGCAGGGCCGGGGGCCATGGCGGCGCCGGCGGAGAGATGGCGCGAGGAAGCGGGAAGAGGGAGGAGGAGGAGGTGGAGGCAGAGAAGAGATAAGAGGAGATGAACGGCCATTGTAGTAGCAGCAGCAGCAGCAATTGTATACTTCAAGTGTGTGAAGTGGTGCATGGTAATTTTGACCATCAAGGTGGCGGACGGGCCTTCATTTATATTTGAATCCTTATAACAATTTGCCCCTTACAACTGTATTTACTACAATTTTGCCATTACTTCGCCATAGAAAGAAAAAATAGTAACATTTTTTTTTCTAGAAATTGGTGATATTTTTTCCCACCAAAATATCCGAGAGTGATCAGATAAAAAATCATATCACTTATCTCGACTAATCTGTCGCCTGCATCACTAATTGTGATCATTGTGATCCAATAGAAAAAAATCTGGCTGTATAGTTCAGCATGTATTGTATTGTAGGATTAAGGAAGTTGTATAAATTATATTCTTAACTAATATAAATATCGTCTTAGATACTTATGTGCTACGCATGCGTGTTAATTTAATTAGTCAATTAATTAAATGTGGCCTGTCGTTTATGTCTTTCCTAGAACCTTCACGGTTAGAAAAAAGGGTCATGTGATAGTTCATTTATATGAAATTAAGCACATCTCACGTAGTTCCCAAGGGCTGCATGCATGATACTATATAATGTCAACCAAAATCCGGGTACACGACTAGAATCCGTGTACATGAAAACTGCTGCATGGATGAATTGTTATGTGCTGCTGTTTAATTCCAGAGAAAACAGTTCAATTTGAGTAACATTTTCAAGGTATTGGGGTAAGAGCAACAAAGCTGGATGTTAATTACAATAATAACAATAGCTCAGTTATATAACACTGTATATTAATTATATAATAACAAAATTGTTGGTGTTGGTGCAATTAATTATCGTTTGCATGGCTGGCAAAACGGAGGTCGTAAGTTGTGACTTGTGACCTATCCACAGCGTACGGACGTGCACCGCCACGCACGTGTCCATGCATGCAGCGCTGACTTCAAAACATGGTGATTAACTTAAAAAAAAAAGTAAAAAGTCAAACAGTTTGGCAAAATATCTTCGAAATAATATCATTCGGAATAAATTATGTTAGTCCTACAGACACGATTAAATCAAAGAGGAAACATAAATTTACCGCTACGTGCTGAATCGTGCAACTTTAATGAAATTAATTTAAGATTAAACATATAAAATTTGCGGATGATGGTTATGGTTTCGGGGGGCTTTATGATCGACTTCAAAAAAGTAGATAACATAATTATAATTAACATGGTTTGGTATGCTATAACATGAACCCTTTTGGGATAGCAAATTAATACAAGAAATGCATGTATAATAGTTTAAACTTCTCCATTATTTCTTATAATAATGTTTTATGTTTTACATCTCGTTATCATCTTTATCCACCGACACCAGGGTTACTTTAATAGACTGGTCAACGTGTCTCGAGGGCAGATCACTTGCTATATACGCCACAAGCTAGTAAGAATATTTAGCTCTCTCTCTCTCTCTCTCTCTCTCTCTCTCTCTCTCTCTCTCTCTCTCTCTCTCTCTCTCTCTCTCTCTCTCTCTCTCTCTCTCTCTCTCTCTCTCTCTCTCTCTCTCTCTACATAGACGTTATCGCTTTGTATATAACCGATACTTTAATTAATTAACTAGACTTAATTAGATCGTCACGTCATCAATCGATCTTATCGTCATTGTCGTAGCTGGTTTGGACAAGACAATAAAACAAATCTCGCAAATTAATATTTACAGAATCGCAGTCTACATTATAACATTAAACACATGTACAAAAAACAAACGATATATTTACATGCATACTTGTTTTTTTTCTCCATGTGGTTTTAACTACTACTGCTATTTCACTATTTGTAATTAAATTATTTAATATTGTATTTTCAAGAAATTAAGGGTGAATGACGTGTTTAGAAAAAGTAGCAACTTTAAAGTTTTCTCTATGCGAGTTATGACATATAAGAAATTTGTATAATATGGGAAAAAAAGTTATAAGGTAGTTTATTCAAGAAAGTATTACCATTTCTATTTGGATTGGGCTCACATAAAGGTCTACAATACTGGAGATGTGTTTTAATTGCCATGTGGGCCTTTTAGTGAAACAAAACAGAAGGGGCCTTGCTTTCGATTGGAACTGGGCTGACTACTTAATGGGATCCAATGCTGAAGTCGGACTTAACCACATTGGGTCGCGCATATTAGGGCTGGACACGAACTAGGTCGAGTTAGACTTCTGCTTAAATAGGTCAGGCCTGTTGCAAAATAAAAATATTTAAGTCTGACCTATAGCTTGTAACAAGCCATGAATATAAACTTAGTCTGGCTTGTTTTATTAACTTTTAATGTCTGACCTAACTTATTAGCCTGTTAAGCCAAACATATTTTTTGATGATATACTATATTAAATATAATAAATCTTATTTACTAAAGAAATAATAGATATGAACTAAATAAAAAAGACACCACTAATATATTTCTTCTAAATATATAATAAATATTGAACTCAAAATTGAAGATTTAAAAAATGAAAGATTAAAAATTATATATATAATATAATATATTAATAAATCTTGGCCTAATAAGTTATAAGACTAGGCCAATTATTAAGAGGCTAAGCCTCTTTAAAAAAATAGGCTTTATTTAATATTTTAGCATGGCTTATTTTAATAATAGGCCGAGCCGAGCTAGGCCAAAAATAGGTCGAGCCACAAGTTGCTCACGAACGACTCGGCTCATTTTCAGCCCTAGCGCGTATGTATGGTGATGGGTCAACTAGTAGCAATAATGGGCCTAGCCCATTAAAATGGTCTTGTAATACAGATATGCATGACCCTAATTATGTCAAAAAACACATTAATGAGTTTAGATTTTAAATTTAAATACCATATTAGTTAGGTTGTCTAAGCTCGTGTTACTCTAAGGGTATGTTCATTACATTGTCATTTAACATTATCTGATAATGCAGATTGTTTTTCAAAAAATTTGTCACTTGTTAAATTGTCAGTAATATACATTACTTTATGTAGCATACATAAGTAATTTATGTGACAATCCATATTAATTACTTATTAAAAAATAAAGATTTATAAGTTAATTAATGTAGAGTACCGATATAACCTCAATCAAAAGAATTATTTTTAAATATATAAATTGTTTTTAACTTCGTAAACTTAAATCATAAATATATATATTCTCACCCATAAAATTAAAATTTATAAAATAATTAATATATTTGTTACAATATCATAATAATATATTCATAATAATTAATTAATATTTATTTGATTAATTTTATAATTTATTTGATTAATGTTATAATTTATTTAATGAATTTTATAATTTATTCAAATAAAACTATAAAAGATAAATCCGAAAAGTGAAATTAAAAAAAATTACAACTGAAGTGATAATTTAGATTGCCTCTCATCTCATAGACAATCTACATTGTCATTTTATAAGTAATGTATATTGTCTAGATAATTTAGATTACTTATTACTTGTCACAAGTGAAGAGAGTAATATGATGAGTCCAAATAATTTAATACAATATTATCTCATAATCTATAAATAATACCTATAGAAAAATGCCACCTTATGTAATATATGATTCCTAATTCAATGCTCAAAACAATAAAACTCATTTTTTATATAAAATTAAGAATTTCGAAAAATAATATTGTACTATTAAATTCCCGGATTTATATTTGGTTTGATTTTAATACTTTGAATTGGGTAGCTTACCACAGACATCGTATCTCTTAATAATTCGGATTGGGTGGCGTACAACAGCCATCGCATAATGAAGGAAAAATAGCTCATACTTGAGGAGAGAGAAAGAGAGTTTATATATGTTCCGAGGCATATCAAGTGTTTGATTGAGTTACATATCTCAATGCAATTAATTCGAACTGTTCCTACACGTGCTCCCATGCTGTTAAAGCCTTTTTAATTCCATTAACAATAACAGTAAGCTAGATATATATATATCTATTAGTACTAACTAATCCCCTTAAATTAGTATTACAACGAAGCTTCTTGCAACTTGGAGGGAAGGAGGAGGTCTTAATATTAAAATTTAGATCCTATTTATTCATAGAATAATGACTGATTTAAGATTAGGATCGTTTACGAATTTCAAATCGGTTATATTAAATTCATCATTTTATCAATCCGAAATCCAACCCTCCATACGACTGAATCAACCAATTAACAGTTAACTCATAATTACCATTATTTAATTAGTTAATTAATTAATTAAGACCATAGAATAAATAATTTTCTTGATTCTCTTCCATCTTTAATTGTTTATTTTTTTAATTTTTATTTTTTTGAATGATCATGGAGTGATAATGAGTTAGATGGTACTTTGACCGTATGGTCGATGTGAAGACCACCAACCCACGTGCGAGTGGCAGGATGTCGTACTGCTTTGCTCGCTGGCTTTCGCACGATTCCATGTCAGCCGCACATGTGCGAGCATATGAACATGTCACAAAAGAAGGATGCATATATTAAGTTTGAATTATATTTATTTTTTTAATTAGTTAAAAAATCTAAACTAATGAGTATGAGGTTCAACTATGTGCTTTTAACTTTTATCTGTGCTAGCTTATATTTGTGTGCACAGTGATTAGTGACTCCTCTTTCTTAAGCAATCAAGTGTTAACGTAAAAAATTTTTGTTTGGAGTTTCACATGTCACTCTTAAATACATGTAATTAAATTAGTTGAGCTCAATAGTGAATCAATTTTTAATTTGTGGACAGTGCGCTTTTTAGTATCACACGAATTGAATCATCGGCATCATTCAGCTGACTATCACAAAGGATTAATGTCACGTATTTTCCGACTTAAAAGAAGTATCCAAATGTCAGGAAAAAAGGTTTTTAGGAAATTATATGTAAGCTTGATATTATTAGTGTTCTCCTTTATTGTACATCTATATTGGAGTTTTTATAAATGGGAAACTATAAAATAAATCAGTGAAGTATACATTTTATTCCACTAAAATGAGTTAGTACTAATGCATGTATATATATATATATATATGATAATGCACCTCCAGAGCACTCTCTTGAGAAATATTAAGCGCATCTGAATCGTTCATTCACTGATCAACGATTCAAATAAATAACACACTTAATAATATTAAACGATGAGATTTAATTATTCATAATCTGAATCGTCGATCAGTGGATCAACGATCTAGATGCGCTCAACATCCCTATATATATATTGAGATGCCAATTAATTGAGATAAAATATGTTTACTTGTAAAACTATATGAGACCCAAATGTATATACATTACGAGATTCTAATTCACAACTTTAATTCAAATGAAACTCCAAAAATACTACGAGTGCTTTGATATTATTAATTAGGATTGCAGTTACAAGTTATACATATACATATCTGCAATCATGGATACAAGTGAATCTGCAATCATGGTTTGTTTGTCTAACTGCTGGATTAGTGAGGTGTAATATCAGTTATAGAACCACAAGTTGTTCATATAATAAGCCCCATCAACTACCTAAAGATTCTACATTAATGCTATTTTCTTATGCCATCCCAATCAAACAAGTGGTTCATCTTTATGCACACAATTAAATTTATTAAGACTCCGAAGACTATATCAAAGACTTTTTGTATGCATGGATGGTGAACTTTTTATGAGTTCGTTATGCATCAAATGTATAATGTTTCGTGACACAACTCAAGGAATTGTTGTTTCCTTCAACTAGAAATGTACATGGCCAACTTTCATTTTATTTGCATTGTTAGTTAATAACATAAATGAATCAATAGAAAATATTATTTTTGGTCATATATACAACACCAAAAAAAAATTAGAGGAAAAAATTTAACATGGTTATCAAGTTTAATGATAATATTTCCCTAACATTATTTTAAGATGAATCAAAACCTTGTAAAATGATTAACTCATGATTAATATATATATATATATATATATATATATATATATATATATATATATATATACACACACATATGTGTGTGTATGTATATAATTTAAGTTATAACTATAAGAAAATGACCAATTTGCAACTGATATTTTCTGACAAACATTTTAAAAAAATGTTGTAAATATATATGTGCGTACATACGTATGCATATAGTTTAAGTAGCATGCATCCAATGTATATGAATCATCGGATTATGATTTCATGGTTATATTAAACTCAGCAAACTAATGTTAAATTCGTTGAACGTTGAATCTCAATCGTATAATTATCATTTAGTAGTATACAAAATTTGTTGGATGCATATAGGAAAACTAGTTACATGTTACTCTAACTATGTTGGTGTGTGCGTGTGTACGTGTACATATACATAATTATGAATTTGTATATAAATTGATATATCATATCTACATTTTAATAAATGATATTAGATTAATGGTCACTAGACTAAGAATCCTCGTCATTGCAAACTACTTACAAGTATGTGTAGTTGTGGCATTATTGTATATGTAAACTACAACACTATGCATACAATTGATTTATTGGTCAATCCATTAGCAAGTAGCTCATCATGCTAACTAATTGAGTAATTGCTAGCGAGCTGGAAATGGAATTGATTAATGCGAAGCTATACGTGCGGGTTGGCGCTATGTTCCCATATGACATATACACATCATTCATTAAATTACGTGGTGGTTGGGGCCACGTGCATGGGAATTTGCACATGGAGGCGGGAAATCCTCGTAATGGACTCCCTCCGCCTTCCCTGTGTTGGATGTCGGTAAGGAGAGAGAGAGAGAGAGAGAGAGAGAGAGAGAGAGAGAGAGAGAGAGAGAGAGAGAGAGAGAGAAAGAGAGAGAGAGAGAGAGAGAGAGAGAGAGAGAGAGAGAACACGTGGGACAGCTAGCTCGCATGCACAAGTGGGGTGGTGCAAGTGCAACATTATATTTCATGTAAGTTGTTCCCGACATGTTTCTGTATTAAAATCAACCCTAATCAGTGACCCCTCCTCCTATCAAAGAAAAGCATGGCCAAGCTAATATATTAGACATCCATGCATTTGTCATGATTAGGCACTAATAGATTAATGGTCCATGTTCGAACACATTTGATCCATTTGTTTTATATTAGTGCCTTTGCACCAATAATTAAGAAACTGAAAAGTGCAACATATAACGTTTAATTAGTCCTTCTAGGTTTATTTATTCACATAATGTGTATATATGTATATTTTCTTAGGCGTATACGTTTATACTAGTAGTATGCTCCTTATATTATACGGTTATGGTTATTATTTCGTATCATAATATTTCTTTTGATATATTCATTAAGCAGTAAATCACGAGAGTCTAGAGTCCTTAGTAATTTCATCAATTTATATGTGTGTGTGTAAGAAAAACAAGTGATATATACATGTAATAATATGCACACACTACGCGTATATATGTATGATTTATATGCATAATTGAGTAGTACGTGATCAAAATGATACGAAGCTCTCAATTATTGCTAGCCTGGAAAGATGAACAGAGGAAGCTATGCATGGCAGGCATGGGGGATGGATGATGTATACATGAAGAAGGCATGAAGTGAGGCAAATGATTGTGGAGATATTTAGTTGTCGGGCGTAGGATGGACAAACTTTGGCCCCAAGTACGTATATATGTAACGTTCCAAAATCTGCTCTTCCGTCACGCTGACGGTCAGACTGATCAAGAGTGTGCTATGCCTATGACTATTTTAACTTTGACTGGTCAACAAATGATCCACGTGACAAAGGAAATGACAAAGAATAATAATGATATGAAAAATGTGGAAGACTTATCATTGTGAAACAACAAATGTCACAAGTCATGAGATAATTCAATAGAAATAATGGAAACAAGGATAATTCGAATAGTTCTGAGAATGACAACAAAAGCAAGGCTAAAAAGGGAAATTCAAATGTTTCATCTTTGCACATTAGATAATTCAGAATGCATAATATAAAAATGACGGAAAGTTGTGGTTCTGTAGTAAGTCATGTGTCGCCATTCCGAAGCTTTGCATTTTTTTTCACTTCCTCCCTAAGCAGGATTCTCACCTGTAAAATCCCAAAGCAGGAGCATGGAATGCCTGTGAGCTATCGCCTAGTACACATAGAAGAGTCATAGATGATGAAATGATAATTAATAATCAAATGCTTTTATTCATTACTTTAACAATGCTCTATGCTATACTTTGTGATCCATTACCATACTCTATTGTTCATTACCATGCTCTGTTATCCATTATCATACTCTGTTATCCATTATCATACTCTGTTATCCATTACCATTTTCTATTATACTCTGTGTGGGAGTACGTCTTTTACATTACTATAAGATCCTTAATGTTCGTTATCCTATGCGAGCTCGACTTTAATGATTTGGAAAGCTAGAGGTGTCTCTGCATTGTATGTTGCCAGGGTGCCCATGAAAGGGAAGGTGTATGTTCAGACATAATATTTTCGGAATACAGGTGGGAGATGACCTGCATCTTAGGACCAATGGTCGTTACGGACCCGTAGGTTCACTGTCTTCTAAACTAAGCTACATGTTCCTCTGGCATAAAATAATATAATTCATATATGCCCCCGTAGGGGAAGAGTGCGTTCACTGCGTTACTCTTATTCGGAGCACAGATGAGAGAGGGCATGTGGTCCAGGAGCAATGGTAGTTAAACCAATAGGTACACTGTCTCCTCAGTGCAGCTACCTGCTCCTTCACTGTACAATACTTTAATCTTTACCATGAACAACACATAGCTATCCCATTCATTTATCTTCATTTTATTAGTCTTAATTATTATTATTCTTATATATATATATATTCCGAGAGTACATGCCTACTAGATAATTATCATTACTACTCTTATTATGTATATATGTATACATTCCGAGAGTAACATACCTACTAAATAATAATAATAATTATCATTATCCCGAGAGTAACACTCCGAGGGTAACATGCCCTTAAGTAATTATTATTTAATAATAATATTTACTATTATTCCGAGAGCACTTGTGCACTAAATAATAATAATAATAATTATTATTATTATTATTATTATTATTATTATTATTATTATTATTATTATTATTATTATTATTATTATTATATATACATAGTGGTATACATTCCGAGAGTACATAACATCACTAAATTAGTTAACATGTTAAATAATGTCTAGTTCGACATCTCAACACTAATCATCTATTACTTATAATTAATACAATAATACAAGCCGAGAGTCATAACATCACTAAATTAATTAACATGTTAAATAATGTCTAGTTCGACATTTCAACACTAATCATCTATTACTTATAATTAATACAATAATACAAGCCGAGAGTTAAAGACCTACTACATAATATAATTATTACTCTTATATATATATATATATATATATATATATATATATATATATATATATGCCGAGAACAATAGACTTAATGCATAACATAATTATTACTCTTATATATATAACCAAGCCGAGAGCAACATGCCTAATGATTAATTATCATTATTACTCTATGTACATATAATCCGAGAGTAATCTAACCAAGCCGAGAGTTATAATTAATTGGCATTACAATTATAGTATGAATTAAGATAAGTCTATTATATCTCGGACTCATAATATATTTTAAATGATAATGACACAATAATACGGAAAGAGTAATGTATAATGTTAAACGATAAAACAAATGGGAATCGAATTTCACGATCGTTGATCTACATTTTTTCATTTAAAGATTTTATAGGTCTACGGTATCTCTTCTTTTGATTCGTCGGAGGTTTGCCGATCGTCTTGATTCTCGTCGTTCGTCTGCTCGTCGTGCTCTAGTTCGTGAGTCGTCGGACGGGAGAAGAAGAGAGGAGGGAAAAGGTGACGGCAGTGAGGTGAGTCCAAAACTCACAGGGGAGAGTTGAGGGGGTGGGAGAGGGGTTCGTGGGGTGAGGGAGAGAGTCGTGTTCTAATTTTTTTTTATTTCAAATTTTCACACTTTTGAAATTAGAGAGAGAATAAAACGTGGGTCATTACAATATATATATGTGTGTTATGTATAAACATAGATGTATGTTGCTTGCTAGCTTTTTCATAGATGCAGTATTAATTCGTGAAGCCAATGGCCCAATAATTACTTTAAGGTTTCTTTACAAAACGGCCATTGTCATGATGGCCCTCATAATTAAATGGTAGCTTTCACTCATATATGACCTGATGATGCATTAGTAGTTATTCATATATATATGCCTTGATTGAAATTAATTAAGTCAACATGTAGTTAAGCAAAAAGGTGGCACGGTGTTCTTCTTCTTTACACAAGATTAAATTCCACGCTAAAACACCACCGCAACGTTTACGTCTCTCGAGATCAATTGACGACCCATTAAAGTGACCTGTAATTACTTCCCACTCGAGGTTGCACGAGAGGGTCATTATGCACACTTATCTTATCTTATATTGTACATGGTGTGTGTGTGTGTTAGATCGACGCACCCATATATTACGTACTCTACACAGTCAACGACCAGGGCATCTATATCGCCGGGTTTCTAGGCCCTTTGCTCGCTCTCTCTCTCTCTCTCTCTCGGATCTATCTCAATTATTTATCTTTTCCTGTCAGAGTCAAGGCAAACATGACTGCAAAGCGAAACCTTTGACAACTCAACTCATGTGGGCAAGGCTTAGATATCCATTTAACTATGGATCCCTGGATCCATCCATCCATCCCTCCATATATAAGAAAGCCATGGCCTGCTCTCGCTTCATCGACCAAGGTTATTTCTTCTTCCTTCGTTGGTTTCGTGTGTGAGAGAGACAGAACAGGAGGAAAAAAGATGATGGATGATAAGCTTGATCTTGGCCTGAGCTTGAGCATTGCCAGTGATGCCTCGGGCCACAATGATGACCACATCTTGTATGCGCGGAGAAGAACCGAGTGGCCATGGAGCAGCAGCACTGCCACCCCGGTCATGTCCTCTTCCAGAGCAGGTTCCCTTCTCCTCCATTTCCATTTCCTGTACGTGCGTTCTTAAATCAAGGCAGCAATTAGATCTTGAAGCTCATGCGTGTGTTTCGTTCATTTCAGGAGGGAGGATGAAGTTGTTTGGGGTGCACGAAGTTGAGGGCGCCCCGCGGCCGCTCCTGCGGGTGATCGACGTGAACCAGAAGCCGAAAGCTGAGAAATCTGATCGCCAGGATGAGGAGGAGGACGAGGAGTATGAGGAAGAGGAGGACGAAGGCGCGTCCTCATCTCCCGTCAGCGTCCTGTCGAGGGCGAACGGGAAGAGGAGCAGCGCCGAGAGAGATCCCTTCTCGAGCGAGTTGGTGCATCACGGCGGGCAGCTGAAGCGGACGAGCTCCAGCGGGACCAGCGACGAAGAGGACGGCGAGGGATCTCGCAAGAAGCTCCGGCTCTCCAAGGAACAGTCGGCCGTCCTCGAGGAATGCTTCAAGGAGCACAACACCCTCAACCCGGTGAGCTCTCGATTCCATCTTATTAGTAACTCCATTTTCACTCATCGATCCATGCATCGCTACATGCCATTTAAAGGATGAATGGAATGCTGATGTTTCTCCCAATGCAATGCAGAAGCAGAAGATGGCATTGGCCAAGCAGCTCGGTCTGCGGCCGAGGCAGGTGGAGGTGTGGTTCCAGAACAGGAGGGCGAGGACCAAATTGAAGCAGACGGAGGTAGACTGCGAGTACCTGAAGCGGTGGTGCGAGAAGCTGACGGAGGAGAACAGGAGGCTGCAGAAGGAGGCCGCCGAGCTGAGGGCGCTCAAGATGATGCCGGCCGCCTACGGCCACCTCCACGCGCCGGCTGCCGCTTCTCCGCATCTGATCCCTCCCGCCACACTCACCATGTGCCCCTCCTGCCAGCGGGTCGTCATGCCAAGCTCCCCTGCCGCCCCCAATGGCGCTGCTGCTTCCAATGGCGGAGCCGGTGCCAAGCACCGCGGCCACCTGTTCGCCATTAATGGCGCTCTGTAAGATCCGAACTGGTGGGCGCCCATGAGCAGCTGAAGACTATTTTTACAGCTTCTTTCTGCCTCTACACATGCATCAATCTTTGCAAACTACTAACCAGGAATGAAACTAATACCTGCGAACTGATCTGTTGGCTTTAATGGAGTATTAAATGATGCTGGATATATGTGTCCCATGGAGTTTAAGATGGAGAGAAGAGTATGGGAGAAGTTTTTATTATATTTATATTTTGGATAGAATTTTCCTCGCGGAATTTGTGAGGAATTTGTACGCCTTTTTTCATTTTATTATCAAGTACGATACCCCACTACTACTATATATAAAACTCTCACTATTTTTAAGGGGAGGACTTATAACCACTATTTTCATCAAAGCTCCAAGCCTCCAACCAAGGATGATGGGTAACCACTATTTTCAAGTCACCATTTTGATGCATTTTTTCCGCTCGAACATCGTATAATTAGTCGAGTGCTAATAGTTTTAAACATCGATAGATTTTGACCTAATAAAAAATCAAAGCTTCGAAAAATAAAGTTAATTTATGTACAATGAAAATAAGGGCTTGATGTAGTGCTTCATCCGTTCACAATTCTCAGAATTCGAATCACACCAACAAAACTTATACACTATCAGACGATCTTAATCTTCTTAATAGACGTAAACATTTTCTATGATGTAAAGCTATTTATATATAGAGAGAGATGTTCAACTTAATTAAAGAAAGTGTATTATTTTTTGCTTGAGGAATAAATATTGTAATGAAAAACATATATTTGAATCCCACGTTAAAAAAATCCTAGTGAGTATTAATTAGGAACCTGATTCATGATCGAAATCAGTGATAACAGAAACTTCTCCACTTTCACTAAATTAATCCAGTGATAATATAAAGAACACATGTAAAATAACCAAATTAAGCAGAAGAACATATTATTTTCTCTATTTACTCCTTAACGGCTACTAACGAATTTGAGGCAATTTCTTGGCCTACAACTTGAGGAGGGAGATCAAGGAGATGATTCTACAAACACAGATAATATGAAGGAAGAGGAGAGCAAATTAAAATTTAAAGAAGTATATAAAAGACAAAATCCAAATTATTTCTCAACCCTCAATGGTGAAATTAGAATTCGAATAAACAAGAAAACAACCGATTCATGAATCATCGGGTTGCTTGTCGATGTTGAACGCATTAATTTAGTGTTTTCCAGTTATAAATTATAATGCAAAAAAAAAAAACTCTTATGTTACATTATTAACTCCGGTTGCATTTTGCACTAATTCAGTGATGTAATATGAAACCATAAATCAAATTTCAAGTATTTACGGTATCAAAACATGATGCTAAGATAAATTTTGAGAGAGGTCTTCAGTAGAGGAAACTGAACTAGACACTGTTTAATAAATAAGATCAAACATGTATGAGAATGACACGCTTAAAAAGCTTTGAATTCGATTTATTAAGTTTTTTTTATGATTTGCATTTCCTGTTGCGCCTTCATTATTAATAGAAAAAAAAGAGTTAAAATAATGCAAGAAAAAACAAATCTGTTCTTTATTTTTCAGGAACCAAAGTTTGGGAGTTTAAAAAAGATTAGGGATATAAATATATTATCGTATTAAACCAAATAAAAGGGTTTAACGGTTTATTTGTTAATTATTTATAATCAACATTTGGCAAATCTGGTCCTCTATTCGGGCCGGTCGACAACTCAGGGCCGTTTTGAGGGAAGTGGATTGGGCCGATCATAATATTCCTGATCCATTGTAGCATCATCCGTAATAATTTATTTATTTATTTATTTATTTATTAATTTATTTATTTATTTATTGCCATACAGAACTATTTATATTTATATTTATATTTAGAGATCAAATTTTACCACCTTCCACCACAATTGATTTTAAATAAATAATTATGACGATAATGATCAAATAATGAGGAAACTTCCAAGAAGGTTCACAGGCGGACGTCTCCAATAATATAATCTTTATTTATTTGTTCAAGCCCCATGTCCATGTCATCATCGAATCTGGTCAAATCCCCCACCCCAACCGTACAATATAAAACTTTGCTTATGCCAAAACAAATACAAGGAGCTAATGGATGATAACTGGGAGTAAATTATTATTAATCGATGCAGTACATTCTTTTTTTAAAAAATGGATATAAATATTAAATAAACATTTGGTAGCTCTAAGTATAAAACTAGAAGATATCAGTTTTATCTTTTTTTTGACAAAATTTAAGTTTGGAGTTATTGAAAGTTCATCTCCAATTCAAGCTTACAAAAAGGGGGGATTAATTAATCGAATGCCAAAAATGGAGGAGGGGGGATTAATTAGCGAATGCATCCACATGACATGAGGGGTGGGGGGAGGAATGGACTTTGAAGTTTGACCGAAAGGTTGACCTTGATGACTCGATCAGACAGCCAATCATGGACCGTACGTGGTCTATCTATCAATCCCTCTTTGGAGTTTGGACACATCGCTGAGTTCTGCTCCAACGTTGTGTCCCTTTCCCCTCCACTCGTGTCACCGTTTCCTCTTTTTTTTTAATCCGATTGCCGCATCGCTTCTTCGTTACTTCTCTTTTATTCCAATTAAGTCTTGTCTGCCACATTCTCTCTCTCTCTCTCTCTCTCTCTCTCTCTCTCTCTCTCTCTCTCTCTCTCTCTCTCTCATTTTAAAAGAAGGATCTTTCAATATGAACCTCTAGATATGTTTCGAGCCACCTCCTCATACCTATTTGTTTGAACAATCATTATAAACAAATAAATGGTATTACTATTAGGCAGTTTACAATGCAGAGGAACAATATTGCAGTTTTTAAAGATGTTAATTAATAATGGCTCAAGACTAAATCAAAACTAGCAAACGTACGACGTCGACTTCCTTGATAAAACAAAATAATAACTGAGCATTAAATGAAAAGCAGAGGAATACGTTTGATGAATTTCATGCTCCAATACGGACCAGATGGGCGGCATAATTAACCTGAATTTTATATTATATGCACATGCATACTTCCAATTTCAAAAGTCTTGCTGGATAACCAAAAGAAAAGAGGTAATCTACTTCCTTTATTTTTTTTTAAAAAATACACATCTCACACTTGATATATTTGATATAGAAGAAAACAGTACATCACCTACATTAGAGAACCTTATAAAAAATATTTATCAAATTAATTAAAATAATTAGATAATACCAGTTTTTGGTCATATTTCTCTAATAACAATATTTAATTAAGAGGAGCAAAAAAAGAAAAGAAAAGAGAAAATTTACCTTCCATATTGGACTGCTGACATCTTCCTCTGATGGCGTCCGCTATCTGTTATACCCGAATTTATCCCACGTTTCCATGTGCGCACGCTCACGTGCCCAAAATAGGAAACCTCCAAGAAGCCCCGACAGACCAAATCGAACGAGTTCCAACTTCTTCTCTTATCAACGTCTAAGCCATGCACGCCCGCCCGCACGCACGCTACTAAGCCGCCTATAAGTATCCCCCTCCAACTTCCGCACTTCCACCAGTTATCGACCGTTTACGTCTGCTCTCATTTCTCAATCCAATCCATTCGCCCAGACCAAATCCGATCCGACCGACAATGTACTCCTCACTCCTGAGCTGCTCCGCGAGTGCCGGCGCCGACTCCGCCGCCCTCCTCGAGATCGTCCGCCGCCACCTCCTCGGCGACGACCTCGCCTTCGGCCACTTCGTCGCATTCCCTTCCGCCGCGGCTCCGACCGCCGACTCCGACGACGACAGCACCGGCGGCATGATCAACGTCGTCGCAGTCAAGACCGAACCGCCGCCGGTGGCGGCGCCGCCCCAGACGGCGCCCGCGCGGGCGCCGGCGAGGGGGAGGAACAACTACCGGGGCGTGCGGCAGCGGCCGTGGGGGAAGTTCGCGGCGGAGATCAGGGACCCAGCGAGGAACGGGGCGCGGGTGTGGCTGGGGACGTACGAGACGGCCGAGGAGGCGGCCATGGCGTACGACCGCGCCGCCTTCCGCATCCGCGGCTCCCGGGCGCTCCTCAACTTCCCTCTCCGCGTCTGCTCGTCGTCCCAGGACGCGGACGACGACGCCGAGGGCCCGAGGGCAGTGCCGTTGCGGGAGTCTTCGAAGCGTGGCGCCGCCGCGGATCCGGCGTCGACGTCGGCCGGGAACAAGAAGCCTCGGAGGATGGCGGCCGCGGCGGCTCCCTTGGCGGTGGCTTCGCAATGGGAACAAGCGGCGGTGCCGGAGTTAGAGCAGCTGGCGGAAATGGCGAACACTTTAAACTACATGTGGAGCTGATCAGGAGAAATAGTTGGCATCTGTTAATTTTTTGTATTAGTAATAATGATTCATTAATGCTGCATCCAAAAACTGTAATTAATAATTCTTTCTCTCATGTAAATGCTGATGATGGCATGGATCATCAAGTCATCACGCAATTAGACTTTTTCTAACCCTAAACCCGGAAACGAAATAATTTGAGCATAAAGTTGTCTTATCTCATTGGAACCGTTTGAAGAGCAATTCAAAGAACATTTGTCAATTTCGGATACAAATATATGTAAATTTTTATGTGTAATGATTTCTTAACCTCGATCGGAAGTGCATCATATCTTATATTTTAATTTCTTTTAAACTGGATCAATGCACGTGGTTTTTTTATTTTGAAATCATAACCATTCGAAGATAAAATATTCACATATATGATAAGTAATTTAAAAGTAAAAATATGATTACAAATAATTAGTTGCTCTTACAAGAATATAAACTGATAAAAAAAACTATTGGATAATAGGATGGAATTCGGCACAATGCGATTTAAGTTGATTTCATTGGATAATCTCTTTATCAATTATCATCAATATGATCGATCAAATGAGGCCAAGTTTAAATTTGGATCGGGTCAAACTATCAGTTTGGAAGATGAATTACAAAATGTAACTGATATATTGGATCATTTTTTTTAATCCTGCTTGTACTTTTAACTGTACTTATTATTAATTACAACTTGAAGTTTTGGCTTGGCGCCGTGAAGGCTATGAAGAAGATAAAATCAAGATACAACAGTTGAAGTCGTGAAGAAGATGAACGAGAGAGGCGATCCGTCGAACAATCAGCAAATGGACGAACAAAAGCATTCCGGCAGCACCTTAGTACATTGAAGAGAACCAAAGAAACAAGAACAACAAACAAGATGGAGCTGCTACGAGAAGCCGAGAAGAACAAACAAGATGGAGCTGCTACGAGCTGTGATCGAATCTGTAAAGAGAAAGCACGACAACTTGTGGCAACTCGCAACAGTTGGAGACTCCATGGAGGCAATGCGGCAGTTGATGGATGATGAAAAGAAGCCAGACACTAGAGAAGCTCGTGAGGGGTATTGAGCTCGGACGTCGACCACTCACCTATCGAAGGTAGAATACACGAAGCCGAAAGCAAAAAAGAAGAAAGAAATTGAGAGTAGAAAATATGATCGAAGATCGACACACGAAAGAACATGAACCCAATGTGCGGATCTCGCGTTTGTCGGCAATGTAGAAGAAGAACAAGAAATACAGGAAAAGAAGTTGATCTTCCCGATAGTAGACCGGAGAAGGAGAACATGATGATCGTAGCAAAGAACCAGCAAAAGAAAGTTGAGGTCCAAGCAACATATCAGAGAAAAAGGTAAGAAAATGTAAGAAATGAAGAAAAAAGAGATAAGAATTGAAACTTCAGAAGATATGTCAAAGGATATTCAATGAGGTGATGAAACCTGAAAGGGCATTGAATCCGATGAAGACGACATCATAAATGGTGATTTCCACTGGATGAAAAGAGATGAATCCGACAAGAGAACGACAGCGGTGAACATCACCATGAAGAGGGGATAATCGATGGTTTTCACCATGAAGAGGAATGAAGATGATGAACTTCACGACTGCAAGATAAGACACTGAGAAGTGATGATCCAAGAAGAGGAAAAATTGAAACTTCGAAATGAGACGCCATAGGACATCCGACAAGGTGAAGGATGATTTTGACGAAGAAAATGTATGGTGAAGAACAGAGAACTAAGGGCAATCCATCATGGACGAAAGAGACCGAAGATATGAAATCAAGAAAAAAATTGAGGAAAATGTGATGGAAGATATGTGGAAATAAAAAAAACATAGAAACGCAACAAGAAATAGAGAATGAAGATGAACAAGAAACAAAGAACATGATCTACGAGATCAACATCAGCGACCAGATCAAATGCGTAGATGAAGATATCGATCAGACCGGCGTCGCCGGGGACTTGTGGGCGCCATGGAAGCCGACAGATCACCTTGCGACGAAGAAGATGGAGATGGCAAAGGAGCTCAAATGGATTGGGAACGTCTATGCTCTGATGCCATGTCAAGAATCGCGAGTTCCAAGGAATCACTCCTCTGAAGTTGGTGATGTCGTCGGAAACGTATAAGATGAAGGAAAAGAAAGTGGGGAAGTGGAGAGAAAATGAACTAAAAACTAATTCTAATCAAATGCAGAAAACTATTACAAATATCTCACACCTTACGGTAGAAGATTCGGCGCCTATTCATACTAAAGAACCAACGACGTAGAAGATTAAATCAATTTATAATATCGAAGACACCGGTACAAAGGAAGAATATAATGTGAAACTATAGCTGCTGCAACTCGTCTTCATCGATAACAACTCCGATTGAGTACGACGACACAATGATTTTATGAAAATATAATATATGTACTAATAATTTTAAATATTTTTTTATAAATTAAATTAAATTAATTGTCATAAAATGTTAGTTACATATATCTTCTTTTAACATGATAAACATAAAAAGAAAAAATATGCATGATGAATAACAAAAAAAATATTTCAATCTAGATAAAATAATATTTATAATTATATGTTGGTTCTAACATAATATTTTTTTATTTCTTAATTTGGTTAATAAAGTCAATATATATAGTCAGATCAAAAATATATACATATATATATATATATATTCTCTACTTGGCCTTCTAAGTATTGATCCTGACTCCGTCCCTAGTTTAATATAAAATATTCCATAATATAATTATAATATAAGAATAATGATGTTGAAATCTCTTTTTATTGTGCACGAAGAATTTGATTAAAGTTGCCGACTGTTGATATTTCAAATATAATGCTTGTTATTTCCACAATTCGAAGCGCATGCAAGTCAATAAAAAATGTTTCGAAATTCCAAGTAGTTGGAAACCCACCGGCCGACTCCGAGAGAAGGCACGAAGATGATAAACACTACATTACATACCACGCATGCAAGTTCATGCCGTACGGCTTAAGTTACCCCTTTTAAAGATGATTACTCTTATCAATTCAAAATGTGCCCGCTTTATTCGGAGTAAGAAAAGAAAAAAAAAATGTAAGTTCCTAAATTCAGTATTCTTTGATTATTTATCGATCGAGTTGAATAAGTATTATAATATGTCAAATTTTGTTCCTTGATTCGTTCGCTGTGGAAATAAATTTCAATATTTCGTCGTGTCGCACGCATGTATGTAATGTTTCAGGAATAATATATATATATATATATATATATATATATATATATATCAAGTTTGTAAAGTCAAAAGTTGTTTTTGTCCTAGTTTAACACTTTTTTTTAATAAATTGTTGTTATGACAGTGTGAAAATGGCAATTGCAAAACGGTATGATAAGATATTGATATAATCTATCAATGATGGGTATGATTGGTTGGTCTATATTCAATCATCGATTATAATTCTCCTTTAAATCACAATCGATCAGACTTCATACCATCCATCTCCTGATCCCAACTCCTAAAAAATTCATATAGTTTATAAGCACTCCTTAAATTTCTGTAATTACACATGTGGTAAAAGTTTACTCGGTTTAGAACTCGGCAAATTTCTACATATTACTCGATTTGTACATTAATTAAATTAACAATCAATAATAATGCCGACTTTACTTTTGGTCTCTGTGAACGGAATTATATTAGTACTGTTCACACGTCTGCACCGAGAAAGAATGACGTATCATTTGAAATTTCTTATAAGCTATATTATGATATCGTGCTTAATTAATTACCTAATAATGCACTGAATTGAAGACTTGATCAGCCTCTTTGATGTACTCATATTAAATACATGGCAAGCAATTGGAGACACTCACATTTAATTTATGCACTCGCTTACGATTTGCTTTGTCATCCTATTATCATCACAATAAACCTTGGGGTGGCCAAATTTTGGATGGAGTGAGAGATGAAGTAACCAAAGTGTTAGGATTTTCGCACGACAGAGAAATTATGCATTGTAAGAAAATTTGAGAAATTTAAGACGACACATAATAGAAGAATATTATAATTCAAATTGCCCTCGCTTTAAACCCTTAAAGAATTTATATAGGCATTTTTTATTTACAGATAATAAAAAAATTTTACCGATTAATCGCAAGAAAACTGCTTTTTACCGACGGTCATAACCGTCGGTAAAATGGCCAGATCCGTCGGAAATCACGATTTCCGACGGTTCTTTCGACGGACAGTGTTCGTGCGAAAAAGGGGCGTCGCAAATATTTTGCGACGGTTTCTTCTGAACCGTCGGTATTACAAACGGTCTAGCTGGCGGGCGCGGCAGTCGAACGTTAAATATCGACAGGCCGAACCGTCAATATTATCGACGGTTAGGACCGCCGATATATATCGACGGTTTAAACCGACAATAGTATTGACGGTTCGAGCCGTCGATATTTATCGACAGCTTAAACCGTCGATAGTATCGGCGATTCGTGCCGTCGATATCTATCGGCGGCTTGAACTGTGGATGCTATCGACGATTTTAACCGTCGATATATATCGGCGGCTTGAACCGTCGATAGTATTCACGTAATGTGATTGAGCGTTGATCGGGCAACAATACTCACGTAATGCGAGAACGTCTTTTTACTTCGAAATGTCTTCAAGTTCAGATGAGTTTCAAAACATTATTAACATCTAGAATAACAAATTTTATAGGAGTAAGACAATTTATATATTCCACGTATTTTGGTGGAACAACTTATCTCTCATTTTACCATTATTCATTCTTTGGATTAAACCTCTTAATAGGGCAATGGGTAGTTCGAGTTTGGATCTAATTTTCGATCTAAAAAATCATCTATTATCAATCATCTATTGCAAAAAAAAAACCACCTTTTAAGAAAATTTTTTCAGAAGATTTTTCTCGAAACATTACTTTTATATAATTGTATTTTTAAAAATATGTATAATAAATAAAAAATATAAAAAATATTTAAGTTTATATTAAACATAAAATATATTAAAGTTACTAAATTAGAGTTGGATACTGTGATAGAAGATTATGAAATTACGTATATATTATGAAATTTATAATAAAAATTTGTAACTTATGAATTAATTATCTAAATAAAATAAATGGATTCACATATCTTTAGATTTTTTGAGTGGAGCTCTAATTTTAGTGTGTGGATTTTAATTTATTAAAAAACATCATAAATCGTATGCAAGCTTCAATTTTTTTATTTTTTCGATTTTTTTATATTTTTCTTGCACCCTAACTCTTAGTAGCAGTTTTTGCCTTTGCGTAACGTAAAAGGCTTCTGGTAGAATAAAATAAATTAAGATTTTATTGAATGGCTTATTCCACGACCAAATATGATCCAATTGATGGACACATTTTGTGATGCTGTAATTTGTGGATGTAAACTTGTTTGATTTATACGTATATATAATATATTGTCATAATAGAATAACATTTTCAATATGTTGAGTGAATTCATGAAAATTTAATTAAAAAAAACTCTTCGATAACAATGTGAACACGGAAAAGTAAAAAAAAAACCGCAACATAGGCTTCCAAAATCACACGAATACTTCAACCCAAATTTTTAAATATATATATATATATATGATGGAACTACTCAACTTTAATTACTTTGCGGCCTTTTCGTACACACACAAAAGGAAAATAAAATAAAATAAAATAATCCAAAGGTTTGAATTCCTCCATTTTGACCGTTGACCATGGTGGATTTTGCTGACCCCATCCGATCAAACCTCGCCGATATCATTGCGCCACTCTTTTTATTATGTTATATTATATATAATGTATTATGTAGTTGTAGTTAACGCATCCAGTCAACTCTCCATGTTCCTATCTCATCTCTGGTCAAACAACATTAATTGATCCCCTTCACCCCAATTATAACAAGGGAACAAACAACCCATTATTATTTTATAAAATGAAATATAAATTGCATTTTTTATATTCAGATTTGGTACGCGATAGCAGGGGGTTGAATAGTATGATAATACCTTTACGCTCTTGAAAATGATATAAAAAGTTTCAAATTTTTTTTAGTTTTTTTTTTGCCGGTTCCCGATATTTAAAAAGCGATGCTGACGATTCAACTCGAGCGATATTAACGGTTATACGCACTATTCATAGATTGAAAGTTAGTCCATCATCGATCTAGCAATGACAGAGAAGACTCTCAATAAAATAATTTTACATTTAGAAAAATTCAAACTCGAGACTTCTCTTTTAAGCGACAAGGAGCCAAGCTGATTTTGTTTTTTTTTTGTTAAATGATAAATGACATGATTTTTTTTTAATCAAACCCAACAAAAATATATTGATCGGAGATTTGAAGAATTGAACTAAAACTTCTGAATACTAAAATATGAATTAAATATATTTTTTGAAAAAACTCAAGTCCTTAAGTCTAAGAAAAAGTCGTTGTTTTTTTTAATTTCCGTGGATGACAATTTTATATTATTATCCGCGCTAGTATTTGAATTACGAATTGCACATGCCATCCAATTCTTTCTTTTAAAGAAAAAGATATGTATGGCCGATTAGTCAAAGTAGGGACTTGGTACAATTTCTTGTTCATATGACGTTATTTATTTTATATACATAAAATGAACGTGTATGCTTTCTCTATCATTAATTAGTGTGGATCCATTCCACACCAAGGAATCATATTTCTTTCTAATCATTATTCTGAATAATATTTCAAATTCATGATTTTTTTAAGAATATTAAATATTTTTCGAATATTCCATAAATCATAAATGAATTGTTCATATCTTCATTTCACTTTAATTCATATATATATATCGTTATTTTAATCATTTATTTTCCTATATTGTGCATTATTTTCTGATTTCTTAAAATTTTAAATTTATTGATGAAACTTAATAAATTTCTTCCTATCTCTTACTTCTAGCGGTCAAACCCTTCTGCCGTATCTTCTCTCTCCTCCTCCTCCGAGTCTTCTTCCTATATATATACACGGCACAGCTCCCTCTTTCCCCATTCAAACCATATATTTCCTCTCTCTCTCTCTCCTCACTTTGCTGCTAGACTGCTAGTCTTCTTCTCCTGCCACTTCTGTTAGAGCTCATACTGATCCTGTTCATCACCTCCATGGCCAACGAACAGACTTTGCAACTTGCTCTCATTCGCCAGCACCTCCTCGGCAGCGACTGCGGCCCCTCGGAGTACGCCGACGACGACTCCTTCACATTCGATGTAGCGGGGCAAACTACGACATGGGGCGCCGAGGGCTTCACCCTGCCGCAGGCGCCGCAGTCGGCCGACGGGAGCCGCTTCCCGCTGCTCTCCATCCCGCCTTTGCCCGTGGCGGGCGCCCCGGTGGCCGCTGAGGATTACCGGAAGTACCGCGGGGTGCGGCAGCGGCCGTGGGGGAAGTTCGCGGCCGAGATACGCGATCCCAAGAAGCAGGGATCGCGGTTGTGGCTGGGGACCTTCGACACCGCCGTCGAGGCCGCCAGGGCGTACGACCGCGCCGCGTTCCGCTTGCGCGGGCGCAGGGCCATACTCAACTTCCCCAACGAGGTCGCCGACCATGGCTGGACGCAGGTCGATCTGGCAGCGCCGACGGAACAGCAGGAGAAAGGAAGATTAAAGAGGGAAAGGTCGACGCCGGAGCCCAAGCCGGTGGCGGGGACGGAGGAGGATGAAGTGAGGGTCGTGAAAAGAGAGCGGTGCACCTATGATCATGAAGCCCAGGAAACAAAGAAGGTGGCTCCTCCATCGCCGCCGGCGCCGACGACGGCGTGCCTTTCGCCGTTGACGCCATCGAACTGGGCAAGCGTGTGGAACATCGTCGACGGCGAGGAGAAGGGGATTTTTCAGTTGCCTCCATTGTCGCCGCACTCGCCCTTCGGTCTCCGACAGCTCTTGGTGATTTGAGGAGGTGCTTGGTGTGTGCAAGTGCATGCGATTGCTGTTCAGATTCTATTTATTTTCACATTTACAAACAAAAAAAAAGATGTTGCGACTTGGTAATTTTTCTTTCATGACAGTCGATCTGAAATATGTTGAAGATTGCTATCTGAAATATGTTGAAGTGTCCAAAGTGCTATGATTTCTTCCTGAGTCATCAATGAAATTATTCAATTATTTTTTAAAACTTTTTTTTCTAAATTTTCCACTTCACTCCAGATGACTAACATCATAAGCTTCGTATTTTTCTTATTTAATAGGATGTATCGATAATTAACAAAAAGAATTAAATTTTCGACCCACTATGCCGTATAAAATCTCAAAAGATCTGTCGCAACCGAATTTTCGACGGGATCGCACGGTTTAAGAATTATTCGTCACAAAGTATTTTGCGAGGAACGTCAAAAATTATTGAAGGCAACGACAATTGAGTTCGTCGTGAAATTAATCTTCAAAATTTTCGACTAGTTAAATTTGTTGGAAATTCTAAAGAAAAATACTCATCAGAATTCCGATAGGAAGTATCCAAAACTTCTGATGAACAAAGAACTGTTGAAACTTTCAACGAATAAGTCCATCGAAAGTTCCAACACTTACACACCCTTAGCAATAGCCAATAGGGATGTTTACGAGTCAGATTTGATCAAATTCGACTTCAAATTCAATCAAACCCGATCAATTTTGATCGGTTCATATTGATAGTTTCTTGCGCAGTAGACTCGATCCGATCTGACAGGATTGATAGCTTCTCGGGTTGGGTTCGGTTGATGACTTTTTTTCTTTTTCTTTTAATTTTTTATTCTATTTTAAATATTTCAATATAAAATATATTAAGTATTTTATTTAAAATCATAATAAAACATTTTTTATTTACTATTTCTTTCTACATTTTAAAGGATTTATTCTCATATTTTTAATTTTTTTAATCATATAAAACATCTGAATTAAATAAAAATAGTGTATTCAAATAAAAAAGAGTTGGGTCGACTTGTGTTGATAATTTCCAACCCATCTTGATTCGACCCTAGGTCGAGTTGGGTCAGGTCACACCTGACCCGAAGCAGTTTGACTTGGTTCAAGTCATCGAGTTCGCAGGTCCACCTGATCTGGTGGATACTGCTACGTGAAAATTTTTTACGAGTAACATCCTCAAATACATCCTTCTATAACGCGACAATTCATCTTCTCTTAGGTCGGTGTTAGCTACTACTTTTTTTTCTTTATGCTTTCAGAAATAACAAATAATGAAGCAATAATAAAATCATCAATAACTAATATTTTAAAAGATTATTTTCTTAAGGGGATAAGGACTACGTGGGACAAATAGTGATCCATATATATGGGCCACTTGGATCGTCATGTGTCGGTTCACAAATAAGTATCAACAAGATGTATTCAAATAAATTACTATTTGTGAATTATCACATCACGATCCAACGATGGCCCATATATTCCTAAACTATGATTTTTACATCTAGTCACAAACTACGAACTTATCTTGTTGGATCCCTAAGCTAATGCAATTTTTTCGATTTACTCCTTCCGTCGACATATGTCAACTTTTCTGTTAACTTTATGTTTTTCATTTATGAAAAGTCAAAATTACCCTTTCTCTCGTCTCTTCTAATATTTAAAATAATAAATAAAAAATACATGGGGAGACGCCCCTTGCTTGAAGCGAAAGGGGTGGGGGTGGGGGTCCCCCCCCCCATCGAGACGTGCGCCAAGCTCATCTTCTGTGCTTCGTCCGATGCCCACCGTCGTGCCTGCATTGCCTACCCGCCCTTCCTCCATTCGCCCGCTTTCCTGCCCCATCCTGAACCACATCCCTCTGCCCCTCTCCTCACCGCCAAGGTCGCCACCGTCGCCCTGGCTGGCGTGAAGATGTCCTCCACCACATTCGTCTTCTTCGACGTAGCAGTCAAGTCCCTCCTTGCTGACCTTAACCTCACCGTGGAAGCCTCATCTCCATTTGATGCCCTCGCGACCCTCTTCTCTTCTGGACACGCATTGCGTACGCCCGAGTTGCCGAGCTCGGACCTGCCGACCTCACCATCTGCCTTGACTTTCGCAAGCGCATGCACGCGCCGCTCCCCCACAGTTTCTACGGTAACTCCCTCCACTTCATGGGAGCCTGCAACAACCTATGTGTGGCGTGCGTGGGGCTGGAGCTCTGGCTCCACACGGAGGGGATCAACGAGGATGAGTTCTGGGAGGCAATGGAGTGGGTGCACGGGCGTCAGTAGGTGGGGAAGTGGGAGGTATTCCAGATGTATGGTCCGGAGCTCACCTGTGTGGAGCTGGACCACGTCTTCGCCTATGGGGCCAGGTTCGGAGCGGCCCGGCTAGCACTCGTGACGTGTAGGGTCTGCGGGGGTGGAGGGCGAAGGGGTGGTGATGGTGATGCTGGCAGCCTCAACGGTTGAGGAGGGGCGGTGATAGCGAGGGTCGTGATGCCCCTTGAGTTTTTCTTTTTTTTATATATATTTTAATTTCTAAAAATTATAAGATATGAGAGAAGGGGTAATTTTAACTTTTCATAAATGGGAAAAAGAAGTTAACAAAAAAGTTGATAGAACTTGACAAAAGGATTAAATTGAAAAAATTACGATAGTTCAAAAATCTAAAAAAATAAGTTCACAGTTTGGAGTTAGATTGAAAAAATCACGATAGTTTAGGGGTGATTTATGGAAATAACCTTATTCTAAAAGTAAAAAAGCTTACATATCTATTGTTTTCAAATGGCTCTCTTGTTCGTCCTATTGTATCAGAGAGGCAAATAAAATAAAATAAAATAAAATACCATGAGCTAAATAATTTTATCTCATGTTCAACTGTATCACCACGAATTTATTTAACTACGTACACTTGCATCCTTGTTTATTCTGTCTGTGGAACTCAAACATAGAGGTATAGAACATTCGTGAGTATAAAAATACTTAGTAGATAAAATAATATGATTGGATAAAAAGCTTAATAAAAATAGGTAAGCTTTTAGCAAGATATTCATTCCATTTATTCTATTATGTTCTTTGTATTCTTTTTTATTCTGTTCTATTCTTTTTCTTTTCTGTTCTATTCTATTTTGTTCAGTATGTCTTTTTTACTGTGTTCACTATATCTTTTACTTTAATAATTTTTTTGAACATCTATATGCATTGTTTTAATATGATATCTACTTTTATTATTGACAATCATGGCATTATAATGTGGGATTAAAGTGGATAAAATTAGAACCACAAGTTGGGAATTTACATACTCAATAAAAAGAATGAAGTTGATTTACAAATCTTAAAGGTGTGGGGCTATTAATACCCACTAGTCGGTTATGGTGAAGGGACTATTAATATCAATATTCACTTTTTTTCTATTAAGATGATTGAACTATTAATATCCACATTCGATTTGGTTAACAGTTAATGCACATGGAACCTCACTGCTTTTATTTTTTGTTTAATTAGCATCTATCGGTTTAACATCATCATGAAGAGAGCAAAATTGTCATTTTATATTGAAAGAGTTTTAACAAAAACTTAACCCTAATTTGTCAATAGAATTTCGATCGAGTATATTCAAACCCGGGCCGAGTCTGAGGCATGCCCGTCCTTGTTCAGTGAAACTTGGATCGTGTTCAACTTTTGAAAGTTCTCCTTCTAGAAAAACTCGGGATGGTCCGCGTGTGGCTCGAGCCTAGTTTGTTGATGTCATCCATTATGTTTATATTAACATCAAAACCAAACTAGATATAATCCGAACTCGGGTCGGGTTGGTGAAATGGGTCCACTTTTGCCAAAATGATCATGACAATAACCCAAAATGGATTGCCGAGAACCCGCGTCAGGTTCTCTCCAAATTTGGATCGACTTTGGAACGAAATTGCACGATCTCTTTCCTATTGAACTTGGATTGGGTTTTGGCTTGTTGGAACTTCAGTGTCATTTTTTGAAAGTTTAATATATCAAAATTTCCTATAAATTATTTATTTTGACATAAAATCTATATGGAACAATTCATGCATAAGGGAAAAATCGAGCATAATTCATCCATGATCTTATTTATTATAATTAAGAATTTGTATTCAAAAGTAAATATGAAATCTTACTTACCTTCACAGTACCATATACTTAAACCATTTTTCTCTATCTCTAATTTAAAGAGCTTTTCTCTTTTTTCTTTTCCTTTATTTTTTTTCAATTAAAATTCTTATCTTTTCTAACTTTTTATTCTTTATTTTTATAAAAAATTTCCAAAATTATAATTACAAATGATTTTTTATTTAATAGCAAAATTTTTGGGATTGTTACATTTTTACTCCCTTAAAAAATGTCCTCAAATTTTAAATGAAATAAGAATTAATCAAATAGGTGCGAAAATAGTTGGCTCATTTCTAACTCGGGCTCCCAAGTGACTTTATTGCCATAATGGTGTCTCCACAAAACTTTCACAAGTGCACTTCCTTATTATCTTGCTTATGTGTCTGGTACTCCAAGATTCTCATTGGGTACTTTTTTCAGGGCCTCCTTGAGATTAGAATCATCAATTTGGACCAAATTGGTGTATGCTTGTACTTTCTCAAAACCAACAATGAAATACGTTATGTACCCTTCCATATGAATGAAGTAAGGCTAAATTGCAAGCATTTTCTCCAACTAAGTTTAGTACCTCAAACGGCTCAAAATATATGGGACTTAGTTTTCTCTTTTTGTTGAACCACATTACTCTTCTTGGCGGGATACTTTCAATAGAACTTTGTTTCATTCTTTGAAAATTTGTTCTCTTGTTCCCTTATTTGTATATATCTTCTTCTATTCTGCTTTAATAATTTCTTTGCATTTAATATCTTTCTTTCATCTACTTCATTCCAATATGTGGAAGCACAACATGGTTTTACATAGAGAACTGCAAATAAGGTCATGTCAATACTTGAATGGAAACACAAACTTTATTAGTGACAGGTGATCTTCTCATATCTTATGCCCATTTATAACACATGCTCGCAACATGTCTTATAGAATTTAGATGATCCTCTCTGACTGACCATCAACTTGCGAATGGAAGAGTGTACTATAACTCAGCTTATTCCACAAGCTTCTGGTCGACTCTTTTAAAATTTGAAGGTGAATCTAGGATTTCGACCTGACATTATCACTATGGGGATTCCATGTAGTTTCATAATTTCGTTAACATAAAGATCTATCATACCACTCAATAATTGCTTCATCTTCATCGATATGAAGTGTGTGACATTTGTTAGCCGATCTATAATCACCCATATGGCGCACTCATGACCCTTCCAAGAGCGAGGTAATTTGATCTCGCTCTCATACACTAAGTACCTTGACACGTACTAACAATCTTTTTTTTCATATTTGGCCATAAAAAACTTCTCTGTACATATTTGCACTTCCTAATGAATTACAAATTTTATTATGTGGCACTCATTCATGATTTATCTTTTCAAGGTTGGGTCATTGGGGTCCCTCCATCTTGTGAATGGTGCATATCTTTCTCATGAGTTGCACTTCTTCATCATAATTTTATATTCTGTATCATCATGTTGAACGTTGATGATCATACTCATGAAGTCCAACACGATCCTCTAGTTCTGTTCAATGTAGCCCTTGGGTTCCACTTGATTATCTTTTCAATCATCTCATATCCGCTTAGTATGAGGAAGGCGGGGAAGGCAAGATACCTTTCTTATTTTATGCATCAGTTAACGAGCAACTGCATCCCTATGGACTTCTCTAGGTGTACACAGTTTTAATTTTTGTTTGTTAAGTTAGAATAGTTGTGAGTATAAAAATAATTAGTATATAAGATAATATAAATGGATAAGAAAGTTTAATAAAAATAAGAAAACTTTTAAGATGATAACCATTTCATCTATTTTATTTTGTTCTTTCAATTATTTTGTCTTTTGTCATATTCTTTCTCTTTTTTGTTCTATTCTATTCACTTTTTTTTGCTTAATATTTTTAGAATATCTATATGTGTTGTCCTAAAACGAGATCGTTTTTTCTTATTTCTACTGGGAACAATGTGAATCAAATTAGGACAAACAATGGACATTTAGAGATAAAAAAATAGATTAATTTGCAAATTTTAGAGATGTCTGATTATTAATATCCATTATTTAATTGGGGTGATGAGGCTACTGGCACCCATCTTCATTTTTTTTGTTAGGTTGGTAAGATCATTAGTACTCACTTTCTATTCGGATCGATTAATACTTAAGTGCGCATGAAGTTATATTGTACGTCTTTTATCTTTTGATCTAATTAGCATCATTACTATTTTATGTTTAACATCAACATCATTTAGAGGGCAAAATTATCAATTTATACTAAAAGAATTTAACAAAAAATTAATCCTAATTAGATAGAATTTCCTTTCCTATCATAGGCATGTCAATTATTTTTGTGCTTCTTGATGTAGGTACTTTTATATAACAACAAATTTGAATAGTAGTAATGAACATTTTTAAAAACTAATTTAAATAGTATTATAACATATCTTTGTTACTTTGCAATAAATAATTTTTACAGAAAAAATAAACATTGTTACACGCATGAATGCTTATGGCAATTAAAACATGTCTTCCACGGGGGGGGGGGGGGGGGGGGGGGGGGGGGGGGGTGGTTGTTGAACATTTGATTTGATGGAATGATTTTAAACATGTATGGATGAAAGTGAAAATCCTGAGTTGATTAATATATTTTAAAATAAAATGTGAACAAAAAGATATAATAAATTTTATTATAAAAAAATTAAATATTTTTAAAAATTACATAGCATATAACATTTTTAATATATAGGCAAAACAAATAATATATACAATAATTATATTATATATGAAAATTATATTATTATAGTAGAAAATTGATTGCATAAAAATATTAACAGTAATAGAACTACAACATTAGGTTAATCGAAGAACATTGAGCTAATTAATATTTTTGCCATTAAGTTGTCAATTTAGTTTAAAATTAAAACTTAGTTATGTTATATAAAAATTGTAAGAAATTAAAGCAAAGGGGAGAGAGAGAGAGAGAGAGAGAGAGAGAGAGAGAGAGAGAGACGAGAGAGAGAGAGAGAGAGAGAGAGAGAGAGAGAGAGAGAGAGAGAGAGAGAGAGAGAGAGAGATGGAACGGAGGGGCATAAAAAGGCAAAACTTAATTGGTTTAGATAATCTTAATTTCCACCAAACTTAAAGCATTCATGCATGGTTGTTTAAAAATCACAATAACATCATGGTTTACCACATGAGTCAATCATCTTAAAAATAAAATAAAATAGGTGACTTATGGCCCAATTATACTTTTGTAGAAAAAAGATAAGTTTATCTAAACCAATTATATTTTTTTGTACACAAATGCAATCGGAAAAAAAATTCTTTGTATACAAAAGATAAGGACCATGTGGTTCGACCACTCTTCTGAAGATTATATGGACAGTTCTTGCACGGCACTTCTTGAGCCTCTCAGACGGCACTAATCAAATATTAGTTAGCACTTCATCTCTTTTTTCATGTATCATTTGAAAAGTTAATGATTTAATTAGAGGATAATTGTTTAATTAGAGGATAATAATTTGATTAAAATATAATTATTAGTTATTAGCGAATAGGGGATAACGACTTATTTTTAAGTTCAATAAAAAGTATTTGATAAACATAAGAGTTAAATTATCACATTATAAAAAAAGATAAAAAAAAGATATAAGATATAATTTATGATAATTTTTATACATATGATATTCATAATAATTAACTGATAATATTTATTCAGAATACTAGTACTTTTTTAAAAATATTTTAATATAATAATATTGATTATTTTAAAATAAAAATCTTATTAGAGTTGTAAGTAAAATTAAGATGTAATATATTAAAATAAAAATAATATATGATGTTTAATAATTAAATAAAATTTATCTTTTATGAATAAGGACATTAATAGGAATAAAAATGAAACTACTATATCTATATTTTATAAGTTAATAGTAGTAGCTTATAACAATTTATATTCAAACCGTTATTTATCAAATAGTATTTTAATTTTCACAAAACATTATCCGTTATTAAATACCTTACTTCCTTACGCGACAAACAAGACAATGCTATTCTCGAAAATATTTCCTTTAAAACAAAAGCTAACACATCTTGTAAAGAAGTTATATAATAATTTCTTAAACACTCAAAAATATTTTTAAAAAAATCCATCAAAGTTGTATCGATTAAGATTTGGTAACGAGTAATTGAGTTGGATATCTGCATTATTCTTTGCAATTAATGTGCACACAATTTTCTGATACGGAAAAATCTCCTCCGTCCAACGCATTCGATTCATTCATCAGATCGTCGGAAACGCATCGAATCTTTCGGGCACCGTACGCACGCGCCCTTTGGGGCTCCACGTCGGACGCCCCGGTCCAATCGCAGACGTTTTAATTGGACCTGCGGAGGGGGTCCCACCGTGTTGTAGTTTACCCGACGCGCGACTCCTCCTCGCTGAAATGGTTTCCATTTTCTTCTTCCCTCCAACATCATCGCCGCATCCAACCTTTTCCAACTTTCCTGATTGCTTCCGCCAACTCCTCTCTCCGCCCCCGGGACAAACACCTCGTCGACGCCACGCCATGAAAGCATCCTCCTCCTCCTCCTCCTCCTCCACCACCACCACCACCTTGTTCCTCTTCTTCGTTGCCTCCGTCGTCTTCTCCGTTGCCGCCGCCGGCGACGGGGACTCCCACATCCTCCTTCCGCAAGCCCCGGCACTCGTCGGCGACGGAAGCGACCTTCGAGAGAGGAGCTGCGGCGGCGGCGGCGGAGGACGACGCGCGGTTTTGGTGCGCGAGCTGGCGGCTGGCGGCGGAGGCGAACAACTTGGCCCCCTGGCGGACCGTCCCCTCCGTATGCGCGGCGTACCTGGAGGAGTACATGGTTGGGAAGGCGTACCGCTCCGACCTGGAGGCCGTTTCCAGGGAGGCGGCCGAGTTTGCGCGGTCCGTGCGGATGGCCGGCGACGGCAGAGACGCGTGGATCTTCGACGTGGACGAGACGTTGCTCTCCAACCTGCCCTACTACGCCAACCACGGTTTCGGGTTAGATTTAAATTTGGCCTCTTTTTTTTTCTTTGTTTTCTTGTCCGCCCTTTCGATTCTTGAATTTTGATGCACCTTCTACAGCAATCGTTCCAACTTTTATGTCTTAAAAAATTACAGAAATCTCGAGTTCTTTCCATCTGAAAAGAGAACTTATAATGTTGTTACCCAGAATGCGATTAATCAACACAAATCGTCTCAATTTCACATGTAGAACGGAATGAGGTTGTTTTCAAGTTAGGAATCCAAGCTTAAGCCACAATATTATTCATCATACCTTCAATAGCTTTCATATACTAATTCAGCAATAGCATACTTGTCCGCAACAAACAAAAACATGTAGGTTTAGTGCATTACATTTTGTTTCTAATGCCTGAACTCCGTTTTGAGTGATTTGGTGACAATGATGTAATTAAAAAGTATCTGTCTGCAACTTACAAGAAAATGACCATGGATTATTCGTTGAAGTGGTAGTGGCTTGAGTCTCGAGTGTGTTGCGTGATCAAAATTTATTGAAGCTAGAAGATTGAGAGAAACGTACTTTTAACTTTTAAATCTTCCATCTTGCTCTGCATTTGTCAGCTAACGATAAAAACAGTTATATGGCTCTTAGGATATTTTGTTTCTCTTAGCCTTTTAATTTTAGTTACATGTGGTGTAAGATATTTTCAAACGTCACTGCTGTGGAGCATTTTGGTTATCTGTTTCAAACAACAATAACAACAAAGTCTTATCTCACTAGATAGGGTCGGCTACATGGATCATACGACGCCATTTCGCTCTATTAGTAACTAAATCTTTCGGTATATTATTCACCAATAGATCTTGCTCTATGAGTTCGCCAAGTGTCTGTCTTGGCCTCCCTCTCCCTATTTTAATCGGACTCCAGATTATTTGATCTACTCTTCTTACTGGCGCATCTAATGGTCTTCTCTGAACCAAACAATCTCAAACGATTCTCTACCATTTTCTCACTAATAAGAGCCACTCCGACTCGTTCATGTATATGGTCATTCCTAATCTTATCTAATCTTGTATGACCACACATCCATCTCAACATCCTCATTTTGGCTACCCCCACTTTACGTTCATGTTGTCCCTTCATAGCCCAACATTCACTACCATATAACACTGTCGGTTTTATAGCAGTACGATAGAATTTTCCTTTAACTTTATTGGGTACTTTTCTATCACAAAAAGCTCCAGTGACTTTCCTCCACTTACACTAACCAGCTTGAATTCTATGATTAACGTCGTCATCAATCTCACGATCTTGTCTTACAATTGATCCTAAATATTTAAACTTTGTCACTTGAGGAATTATATCCTCCCCTAACCTAACTTCCAAATCGTCTCTAAGTTGTTTATTCGTGAAATTACAATGCATATATTCTGTTTTATTCCTACTTAAACGAAAATCCTTTGACTCTAATGTATTTCTTCATATTTTCAATTTTGTATTAATCTCTTCTCTTGAATTCGCTAAAAGTACTATATCATCCGCAAATAGCAAGCACTTAAGTACCTCCTCTGTGATACTCTCGGTTATAGCATCGATAACTAAGTTAAATAGATACGGACTTAAAGTTGATCCTTGATGTAGGCCAATTCCTATAAAAAATTCATTTGTCTCATCTCCGGGTGTCCTAACCCTAGTCAATGTCCCATCGTACATATCTTGTATTACCTTAATGTAGGCAACACTCACCCTCTTTTTTTGCAAGGCTTTCCAAAGTACATCCCTTGGTATTCGATCATACGCCTTCTCTAAGTCAATGAAAGCCATATGTAAGTCTCTTCTCCTACTTCGATACTTCTCCATCATCCTCCTTAATAAATAAATCGTCTTTGTAGTGGATCTTCCTGGCATAAACCTAAATTGTCTCTCAGAAATACTAGTTTCCATTATCAATCTATGCTCAATCACTTTTTTCCATAATTTCATTGTGTGACCCATAAGTTTAATCCCTCTATAATTTGCACAATTCTGAATATCCCCTTTATTTTTGTAAATATGAACTAATGTACTTAATCTCCAATCATCAGACATCTTTTTCGATTGTAAAATCTCATTAAATAGTTTACATAATCACCACACACCTTTTTCTCCTAAACATTTTCAAACTTCAATCGGTATACCATCCGGTCCAACGGCTTTACCATTCTCCATTTTCTTAAGAGCTTCGCTAACCTCCGAGACTCTAATTCTACGATAGAATGACCTATTAAGCTCACATTCGCTAACTGTCAAGTCCTCCAAATCACAACGGGAACCTTCACATTCATCATTAAATAGCTTATAGAAATACTCTTCTCATATGTTCTTAATATCTCCCTCAGTAACTAAAACCTTGCCAACTTCATTTTTTATGCATCTTACTTGATCCAAATATCTCGACTCCTTCTCTTTATTCCTTGCAATCTTGTAAATCCTTTATTCACCAGTCTTTGTCCCTAACTTCTTATAAAACCCCTCATATGCTTTAGCACGAGCATCACTAACTGCCTTCTTAGTCTCCCTTTTCGTCAAACGATACTTTTTTCAATTGTCAGAACTATTGTCCAAGTGTATCGCCTTGAAACAATTCTTCTTATTACACACCTTTTCTTGGACCTCCTCATTCTACCACCAAGTCTCCTTATCTCGTGGTCCAAAACTTTTTGATTCTCCTAAAATGACTTTAGCAACCATTTCAACTTTTTTTGCCGCATTCTCCCACATGATACTAGCATCTCCTTCTAACTCCCACACACTTTCCTCTAATAACTTACTTCTAAAAGTCTCTCGCTTCTCCCCCTTTAACTGTCACCACTTGATCTTTCGATAAAAAACTATTCGAGATTTTGGTTTTATACATTTCATTTGCATATCAAGAACTAACAATCTATGTTGTGTAGTCACCCCATGTCCAAGAATTATTTTGCAATTAGTACAGCGTCTTTTATCAGTATTTCTGGTCAAGAAAAAATTGATTTGAGACCTATGAGTTCCACTTTTGTATGTGATTAAATGTTCCTCTCTCTTCCTAAAACAAGTGTTGATAATCTTAAGGTCTTATGCTAAAGAAAAATCAATAATAGTTTGTCCTTTCTCATTCAACTCCTCAAAATCAAAACCACCGTGAATCCTTGCATATGGTCCTGCCTCTTTACCAATATGTCCATTTAGGTCTTCCCTATATAAATTTTCTCGGTTGTTGGTATGCTTTCAATCAAACCCTTCATATCTGCCCAAAATTTCTCCTTGAGATGTGCTTATGCTCCTACTTGGGGTGCATATGCACTAATAATGTTCGTAGTCTCCTTTCCAACAATTACTTTCACGGATATGATTCGATTCTCAATCCTTTTAACTTCCACAACATTCTTCCTCCATTCTGCATCTGCGATAATACCAACACCATTCCTTCCCTCTACCTTACTTGTATACCAAAGTTTGGAATCATTTAACCTAATCTTTTTACTTTCCTCTCCTACCCATCTAGTTTCTTGCAAGCATAAGATACTAATCTTACGTTGGTCCATTACTTGTGCCACATCGAGGCGCTTCCCATTCAACGTCCCAATGTTCCAAGAACCTAATCTGATCTTAGTCTCATGAATTAGCTTCTTTAACCGCCTCCGTCCATTAGAGTGCGGTGGCCCTTGCTCATTTAACACTGCATTCAGGCGAGGATGCAGCGGCTCTTGCTCTCTTATCACTGTACCCGAGCTGTACAACGCGTTACTTACGGGTAACGACCGAGCATTAACACAATATATTCGTTGATCCATGTTCATGAGATTCGACAGAGTTTTACGCTGGCTGTCGGGATCTAAGACAACCCTCTTCCTTTATCCTGGCTTGGGACCGGCTATAAAACATAGGCGGAGTTCGTTTTCTGTTTCAAACATTTCTTATAATTGTATTGATCATGATGTCCTAAAATTGGGCCACAATTATTTCCAAAGAGTTGTATTCATCAACATTTCCTGTAAGTTGTATGCATCAACATTTCCCTGTGTTTCTTGTAAGTTGGACCACAATTGTCTCGACGTAGGTTGGATGGTTCGTACATTATATATGGACCTTTATGTCTCAAATGTTAAAACAAAGAAAAAAACCTCAAATGTTTCAAGAAGGATGACTTTTTGGATATATATCTATCTGGGCGATGCCTTGACAGAAAAAGATATTTACTTTGATTGCACTTTTGAAACCTTCATTTCTTGTTTCTCATTATTTTTTAATATTTGGAGATCCTGACAAGAATAAAAGAAATCTTTTTGGGCTGGTTTTGTGACAATAATATAATGTAATAAAAGCTAAGTGCAACTTATGACCAATGGATGGTTCGTTCAAGTGGAAGTGGATTGAACCTCGATAGGAGTATGCCACATAAACATAAGGGCCATGGTTGAGAAAAGCTCACTTTTAACGCTGTGATCTTGAATCATATTCATAAGATTAAATATTCTCTTACAATTGTTTATTGGTTTTAGTCTTTTAGTTTCATCTATGTCATCCTTATAGACCATCTTTGGTTATTGCTTGGGCATTTCTATTTAAAACTGTTGTTATAGACGCATTCATCAACATTTTTTGTTGCACGGAGTCTTGTGATTTATTTATGATTTCTGATCCTTTGATTTCCTAAGATTTAACTTGATTGGAACTGCAGTTTGGAAGTCTTTGATGGCCAACAGTTTGACAAATGGGTGATGAAGGCAACTGCTCCTGCTGTGCCTTCAAGCTTAAAACTATACGAGGAGATTCTAGCTCTGGGTTTTAAGGTTTTCTTATTGACCGGACGAAGTGAGGGAAATAGGCTTGTCACTCTGGACAATTTGAAGAAAGCAGGCTTCCATGACTGGGAGAAACTTATAGTAAGGTAAATTTCCAATAACATCACTAATGACCGTCTAAATCTTCTATTGCAATCATTACCCAAATTACTTTCTTTTGTTTCCAGTTTCTTGAAGTTTTAAAATAACGGGTTATTTCTTGCTCCCTAAAATATCAAAATGCTCATTCACCTACCAAACTCCGCCTATATTTTATAGCCGGTCCCAAGCCCGGATAAAGGAGGAGGGTTGTGTTAGGCCCCGACAGTCAGCATAAAATCCTGTCGAATCTTATGAACATGAATCAACGAATGGCGTCGTATGATCCATGTAGCCGACCCCACCTAGTGGGATAAGGCTTTGTTGTTGTTGTTGCTCATTCACCTACCACCAACTATTCCAAATTCTATTTTCATCCCAGTCACTTTTTCTGTTAGGCTCATTTTTTCTTTTATTTATCCAATACCGTTCTACCCTTTCTTACTTATTAACAGATAAAAGTAAAGAATGTAGTTGAAATAAGAAAACTTAGAATAACTAAGTAAATGCATAGTTCAAAAGTTAAATTTAGGATTATTTCCTCTCACACCCCGGTTTAATTTTCTTTTTGTATCTAATCCTAAAAATAAACTTAAAAATTTTATTACTTGAACTTATGCCGATTTGACACTTACATCATTTCATTAAGTTTCATCCAAATTTCTGCTAATTAATTTCTTTATCAACGATGAAAAGTCAATATTAACCCTAACTTTTTAATATAAGAAAATTTTAAAAAATAATAACATGAGCACAACGTTTCTAATTACTAAAATGTTATTAGAAAAATTTCCTATATTGATTATTGTTTTTTAAAAATATTTTTTAATAAGTAAGGAAAAAAATGACATTTCATAATTATTAAAATATAATGTAATGAAACTGTAGATGGAACTTGATGGAGGGACCCAAGTGTCAAATCTTTGGATTAGATCTGGGAATAAAACCTGTAAGTTCGTAGATTATGATATGGAAGAAAATTTTAGTTTAGGGATGTTAGAGGAAATATCCCCTTTGACAAAATATCTTAGGAAAACATTAATGCTCATAATTTCAATGGGCTTCTACCTACAAGGTTAATGTTGATAAAAAGTACTATATTATATAGTTGTTTCCATGAACTAAAAATTATGTCAAAAACTTATAAGTTATAGAAAATATTATTTATCAATTTTCTCTAGAAAAAAACTATAATTAGAAACTCAATTTAAAGTTGTCAATTAATTAAGTTTTTTTTTAAAATTGAAATTATTAGCAAATGATTTTCCGCTGCTAATTCTTTTGGGTTATTTTCTTTCACAACTCTTGAATTATAATTTTTTCTTCAACTCATTCTAAATTTTTAACTTACAAATTTTAATCATTCAACTTATGCCGATTCAACATATAGGCTCTTCTGTCAAGTTTCATTCAAACTCTTGTTAATTTATTTTTTTAATAATTATGAAAAGTCAATTTACCCCTATGTCTTTATTATAAGAAAAAAATAATAACATGAGCACAATTTTTAATTATTAAAATATGGTTTTAAAAATATTTTGACATGTATTGATTAAATCTTTTATTTTTAAAATATTTGTTGTAAGAAGGGAGTAAGGGCAAAATTGGCATTTAATTTAACAAAATTATAGATGAAACTTAATAGAAGGAACCAAGTGCCGAATAGAGACAAGTTCACTAATTAAATTTGTAAGTGTAGTTAAATGTGGAAAGAAAAATATTACTCTAGGGATGTTAGAGGAAATAACCTGTAGATTTTTTCTTTTATTCTTGTAATTTTTTTCCAAATGATAATAGTGGTTAAATGCAATTAGATTAACAAAAATGTTAAGCTTAATTGAAAAATTAATGTTGGCATTAATTGGAAATTTTTTATTAGTTTTTGGAATGTAAGTTGGTAGGTCAATAGTTTAAGGGTAAGTTGGAAAATTTTCATAGACCATTGAGGGAGGAAACAACAACAACAACAAAGCCTTATCCCACTAGGTGGGGTCGGCTACATGGATCATACGATGCCATTCCGCTCTATTAGTAACCAAACCTTTCGGTATATTATTCACCAATAGATCTTGCTCTATTAGTTCGCCAAGTGTCCGCCTTGGCCTCCCTCTCCCTCTTTTAATCGGACTCCAGATTATTTGATCTACTCTTCTTACTGGCGCATCTAATGGTCTTCTCTGAACATGACCAAACCATCTCAAACGATTCTCTACCATTTTCTCACTAATAGGAGCCACTCCGACTCGTTCACGTATATGGTCATTCCTAATCTTATCTAATCTTGTATGACCACACATCCATCTCAACATTCTCATTTCGGCTACCCCCACTTTACGTTCATGTTGTCCCTTCATAGCCCAACATTCACTACCATATAACACTGCTGGCCTTATAGCAGTATGATAGAATTTTCCTTTAACTTTATTGGGTACTTTTCTATCACAAAGAACTCCAGTGGCTTTCCTCCACTTACACCAACCAGCTTGAATTCTATGATTAACATCGTCATCAACCTCACCATCTTGTCTTACAATTGATCCTAAATATTTAAACTTTGTCACTTGAGGAATTATATCCTCCCCTAGTCTAACTTTCAAATCGTCTCTAAGTTGTTTATTTGTGAAATTGCTATGCATATATTCTGTTTTATTCCTACTTAAACGAAAACCCTTTGACTCCAACGTATTTCTCCATATTTCCAATTTTGTATTAATCTCTTCTCTTGAATCCGCTAAAAGTACTATATCATCCGCAAATAGCATGCACTTAGGTACCTCCTCTGTGATACTCTCGGTTATAGCATCGATAACTAAGTTAAATAGACACGGGCTTAAAGCTAATCCTTGATGTAGGCCAATTCCTATAGGAAATTCATTTGTCTCACCTCCGGGTGTCCTAACCCTAGTCAATGCCCCATCGTACATATCTTGTATTACCTTAATGTAGGCAACATTCACCCTTTTCTTTTGCAAGGCTTTCCAAAGTACATCCCTTGGTACCCGATCATACGCTTTCTCTAAGTCAATGAAAGCCATATGTAAGTCTCTTCTCCTACTTCGATACTTCTCCATCATCCCCCTTAGTAAATAAATCGCCTCTGTAGTGGATCTTCCTGGCATGAATCCAAATTGTCTCTCAGAAATACTAGTCTCCATTCTCAATCTATGCTCAATCACTTTTTCCCATAATTTCATAGTGTGACTCATAAGTTTAATCCCTCTATAATTTGCACAATTCTGAATATCCCCTTTATTTTTGTAAATAGGAGCTAATGTACTTAATCTCCAATCATCAGGCATCTTTTTCGACCGTAAAATCTCATTAAATAATTTACATAACCACAACACACCTTTTTCTCCTAAACATTTCCAAACTTCAATCGGTATACCATCCGGTCCAACGGCTTTACCATTCTCCATTTTCTTAAGAGCTTCGCTAACCTCCGAGACTCTAATTCTACGATAAAATGACCTATTAAGCTCACATTCGCTAACTGTCAAGTCCTCCAAATCACAACGGGAACCTTCACATCCATCATTAAATAGCTTATAGAAATACTCTTCTCATATGTTCTTAATATCTCCCTCAGTAACTAAAACCTTGCCAACTTCATTTTTTATGCATCTTACTTGATCCAAATATCTCGACTCCTTCTCTTTATTCCTTGCAATCTTGTAAATCCTTTGTTCACCAGCCTTTGTCCCTAACTCCTTTTAAAACCCCTCATATGCTTTAGCACGAGCATCACTAACTGCCTTCTTAGCCTCCCTTTTCGTCAAACGATACTTTTCCCAATTGTCAGAACTATTGTCCAAGTGTATCGCCTTGAAACAATTCTTCTTATTACGCACCTTTTCTTGGACCTCCTCATTCCACCACCAAGTCTCCTTATCTCGTGGTCCAAAACCTTTTGATTCTCCTAAAATGGCTTTAGCAATCATTTCAACCTTTTTTGTCACATTCTTTCACATGATACTAGCATCTCCTTCTAACTCCCACACACTTTCCTCTAATAACTTACTTCTAAAAGTCTCTCGCTTCTCCCCCTTTAACTGCCACCACTTGATCTTTCGATCAAAAATTGTTCGGGATTTTGGTTTTATACATTTCATTTGCATATCAAGAACTAACAATCTATGTTGTGTAGTCACCCCATGCCCAGGAATTACTTTGCAATTAGTACAGCGTCTTTTATCAGTATTTCTTGTCAAGAAAAAATCGATTTGAGACCTATGAGTTCCACTTTTGTATGTGATTAAATGTTCCTCTCTCTTCCTAAAATAAGTGTTGATAATCTTAAGGTCGTATGCTAAAGAAAAATCAATAATAGTTTGTCCTTCCTCATTCAACTCCCCAAAACCAAAACTACCATGAACCCTTGCATGTGGTCCTGCCTCTTTACCAACATGTCCATTAAGGTCTCCCCAAATATAAACTTTCTCGGTTGTTGGTAAATGGAAAAAAAAACCCTGAAAGAAATGCTGCTCTTTCAATATTTCTACTGAATCTTATGCTTCGAATTTTCCTTAATCTGCTGATTCTGAGATTTATTCTGTAGCCTGCAGCTATGGCAAATGGCGCTTTGCTCTTTTCTAATAACTTAAGTTAGTGCATGATTCCCACAATATCAATGTTTCAATCTTGTCGTTCAAACTAGTAATTTTACTCAAATTTCTTTCTTCTAGACATGCTGGTGGTAGAGATGTCTAAAATGATATTTTAGTCCTTTCAATTCAAGTTGCCCCTTCACCATTTGGAGTCTTGTAAAATACATCTGATATTTGCAGGTGCTCCTTAACGATTGAAATTGCTGTGTTCATATTGATTTTGCACTCTTATAATCCACCTGCATTCTATGGTGAAACCATATAACATTGCCACCTCTACCTCTGGTTTTTCTTATATAAAAATGTTCCACAAAACCAACTTGAGATTACAAATTGATGTTCAACCAATAATCATGCATGCTATGTTGAAATATTCATTACAAGAAATATGCTTTTGTTCACTTTTCTTGCTCCCTTTTTTCTGGTCTCCTTATTCTTTGCTGAGTGCATTCGGATTTCTGTCGTTTACAGGGGAGCGAATGACCATGGAAAATCTGCATTGATATTCAAATCAGAGAAAAGAAGCCAAATGGTGGCAGATGGATATCGAATAATAGGAAATTCTGGCGATCAGTGGAGTGATTTATTGGGTTCTTCCACGAGTAATCGCTCATTTAAGCTCCCTAACCCAATGTACTATATTCCCTAACCTTTTGGTTTGATGGAAAATTATTTTCTTCTATCTGCCTTCATGTATAAAACTAGATTCGATGATCATATATATGAAATAAAGAGGTATGTAATAAACAGGTCAGGCAATAGGCCTATAAATATACATCAAAATGTCTGGCCTGCTCTGTTCAATTTCACAGCTGTAAAATGTCTGGACTGATTTGTCATAACTTGTAACTCGTATGATCCATGTTATTGAACATTTCATTAAATCTTTTATATCTTTGAGCAAATTTTATTACACAAGGAGTACAACATTGTTATGAGAAGCATGATAGGTCGACGAAGTAAATGTCTTAACTGCGATGTTAATTGGATGCTTTAGAATATTCTAAGAGTGCATGCATTCTTCAGCTGTGATTAGTTCCATATGATGTAATTCTTGAAATGAAATATTTTGTTATTCCTTATACCTAAAACTGTTCCGACGATTAAAATATGGACAGAATAAATATTGAGGTGGATGAACCATGACACTTTTATTTTTAATTTTTCATGTTTTAATATAAAACAAATAATAACTCCGCCTATTTTTTATAGCCGGTCCCAAACCCGGATAAAAGAAGAGGGTTGTGTTAGGTCCCGACAGCTAACGTAAAATTCTGTCGAATCTCATGAACATGACGTCGTATGACATGTAGTCGACCTCACCTAGTGAGATAAGACTTTGTTGTTGTTGTTGTTGTAATATAAAACAAATAATATATAAGACTCAAGATAAGAAAAAGAGGGTACATGGGCAGATGATCGTGTTTCATGTTATAATAATTCAAATACATATCATGTTTGATGCTTATTACTTTTGATATATAATTTTGTCTGATCAAATTAATGTGCAATTATGCATACTACTCAATTAATAAATTTAATTATGATGCTTAGCTGCTGAACAAATTGAATTTCACATGTACATTAAGATGACCTCGTTTTCTTATAATTATATTAGTACCATTAGTTGAAAAATTATATATATATAGACACATATTCATATAAGTGCCATGCACGTACACATCTCTTCGCAAAATGTTCATGTCACCCCTAAACACTGTTCCCCCCCAAATTCCAAATTCCAACCACGACCCCCTTCCAAATCTCCTAAAAGTAGTAGAAGCAATCTCTCTCTCCTCTCTCTCTCTCTCCATCGTCTCCGATTTCGGGCCTCAAATGCACCGCTCAAAAATCGGACCCGACATTTCCGGCCGCTAAACTCGATCATCCCAAGAACACCAAAAACACACAGCAACAACAACAAGAACGCAAAATGTAGGAGGGAAAAAAGGAAGCCAAAACGAAGAGTAGAAAGGAGAAGAACAGAAAAAGAAACGTTGCCGGAAGCCGGCGACCAGACATCCCCGGCGACCAGATCGCCGGCGACGCGTAATCGGCCGGTAAGTTCTTGATGTGAGTCCTTTCGCTCTTTTGTTTCCTTTGTCGTGTTATGTTCGGTTTTGTTTTTTAATGGGTCGTGCAGTCGTGACTAGGAGGGCGAGAGCGGGAGAGAGAGGGGGGGAGAGATGGCGTCGTCCGCTAATGCCGCCGAGACCGTGACGCAGTGCAAGAGCAGCGTTTGCCGGTGCGGAGAGGGAGACTCGAATTTGTGGACCTCCAGGTTGGCCGACAACGGCGAGAAGCAAGCCAACAAGTGCCCGAATTGCCAGGTACGGAATCCCGTGAAAATTCCTTTATTGTGTTTATTCTTCTGGAATGGACGGGGTAATAAGGATTGCGAGTCACTTGTTGTATTGCCGTGTGATTGTAGAGCACTGCTCGCTATTTATTGAATAGAGTAAATACTGAGAGGTAGAGCACTTTCGTATTGCGGGCGAGATGAGAGATGAATGCAAAAGGGGAGAAAAACTGAGTCTTTAGCTAGCCTTATTACTATCCACAGAAATAAAATTGTCGAAAAACTGAGTTTATGTACATTTAGAAAATTCTTTGGGTACTGTTCCGAATAATGGTGGTGATGAATGCTGCAGGTGCAACATCTAGTGTACAAGAAATTTGTTTCTTTTCTTTTATTTTTATTCCTGTCTTTTCTACTGCCATATTGTCTTTTTTGGATTTGTTTTCTGTCCTTTTGCATCCTTCAATTCTGGATTGGTAATGTTTTCCAACCAAAATTGGGTTTACCAGAATGCTCATAGTTGGTGTACCCAAAAACTGTATCTTGACGTATAGTTGTTGCTATTCTCCTAACTAACCTAGTTTGATACACTACTTTGTTATGAATCAAGGTGTGGGTTAATTAGCATGTATGTGAATTAAAATTTATAATTATTTCAACCTCCTTGTTGCTTGTAAGTGATTGAGATTTACCTTTGTATGTGGTTGCAGGTATACAAGAGTGGGTACCTTTTGCTCTCATCTAAAGGTATTGCTTTATGATGAATTTGTTAGAAGATCAAGCTATTTCTGTTGTGAGAAATGTGATGTGAACATTTTGTACTTCAATTGCATGCTTATTCCCCCAAGAAAAGCTTATATGAAAAGTTTGTTTTTTGTTGAAATGTTGGCTTTCATAATCTGAAGTAGACTTAGACTTGACTAAAAGTGGATAGTTGGTTGGAAACAATAGGATCATCTTGAGACGACATACAAAATATAAGTTTGTAAGAGAGACAATCATTGCTTCAGCCCTCTCAGCAAACAATCATTTCTTTAGAAGACGAATTTATGCTGGTGCGCATTTGTCTGGCATGCATGGTGGCGCATTGTTTGTGCACGCACATCATATGCCGTACTGTGCATGTAATACAAATATTGGGTAAACAAAAGATGTTAGACCACCCAAATTTGTAGCCATCCTTTCTTCTTTCAGAAAAAAAGATGTTAGAACCCTCTCAAGTATGATGGCCATTTGGTCAGCTCTTATTAGTGTCAATGAGAACAATGACTTAAAAAGTCAAAAGATTGAAGTGACACAAAATCATTTATACATTAACTTGATGCATGTCTTACCTTGCCAGAAGATGAGAGGGGTGATAATGTGGTGGCAATGTGCCATGACACGTTATTGGTGAATCCAATGCATTGGAGTTGTTGAGTGGGCGACGAGGGCAAGTGTCCCTGCCAATTTGGTATTTCTATATACAACAACAACAACAACAAAGCCTTATCCCACTAGGTGGGGTCGGCTACATGGATCATACGACGCCATTCATTCGTTGATCCATGTTCATGCGATTCGACAGGGTTTTACGCTGGCTGTCGGGGCCTAACACAACCCTCCTCCTTTATCCGGGCTTGGGACCGGCTATAAAACATAGGCGGAGTTTGGTATTTCTATATATGGCTTAGCATTTCAAAAAATTTCCATCATATACCACGGTCTTGTCTCACATATATGGAATATGATTACTATGCATCTTTGTTCCTAGAAATTGTATAAGTTTCAGCTTTGAATATATTTCCAAATTAAACTGTATAACACCATAGAACATCCATCTGTTTATTGCCTTTTATTGGCGAAGTGAAGAAGAAACTAATTACGAACCTATGCAATAAAGCTATTATTATACTAAGCTATATGTTTAAAAAGACAATAACTCATGGCTTTGATTAAAAAAAAAACAATTTTAGTCAAGTAAGCTTTTGAATATTTTATAATGCAATTAATGAATTTTAGGGATTGGTTGGACTTCATGGAAGAAGCGATGGTTCATTCTTACACGCACATCATTGGTCTTTTTCAGAAGTGACCCAGTAAGCATTTAAGTTGGCATCTTATGCTTAATTTGATGCTTGACTTGTTATGCCTTGTCTTTTTTCTGTTAGCTTGTCATTTCTTTTATCATCTATGTTATAATCCTAAGTTTTCAAAGGAGTTGTAATTAATAAAAGGAAGGGACAATTATATCGCCTTCCTAGCTGACTGAGGTTCATGCAAACAATGAATATTATTAGAATTTACTTTACACAGACCTATTCAATGGTCATGTGCTATAAGAACTCAAATCAAAACAAATTGGCAAAATCTTAGAGGTTAAGGAACACACTAGATTCATAAAACAACACAGGTCTAATCAAAATTAACTAATTAAGGGACCAGCGACAACGAATTAACAATCTTACATATAAATTGTTTTTTTGCGTAATTTCGTAAAACATCCTCTTCTTTTACATATTTGTGGGTGTGGGTGGTGGTGGTGGTGGTGGGAGGGGGGGGGGGTGTTGTGCATTCAACGTTATTACACCCCTAAAGCATGCACATGGCTAGTTTCTTACGAAGGTAATGAGGTACATCATGAATTTTCAAATAACTTGTGACATCTTTAAGTTAGACATTTGAAAATGAATTATGTTTCTTAAAAAAAGGTGAATTTATGTTTAATAAGTTTGGAGCTTTTTCTAAATGGAAGAATAAGGGCTGTTTATATTTTCTCGAAATATAATAACTTGATATCCTCTCCTAAAAAAGGAATAACAAATAACTTGATATCTGTGGCTAGTTTTCTTAAACCAACCATTGAAATTTAGTTCCTGACTTTTTCATCAACTTTCACCAATAACCTGTCGGAGATGAGAGGTATTTTTTTGTCGCTATCGTTTTTCTCTACACAGTTATACATTTCTCTCTTTTTCCCTCACTCAGGGAGATAACTTGTGCAGTTCTACATATTTTTGTATAAGTACATGACTTGCCATCGTTTCCTTTCTCAGAGGAAAATGATGGGTAACTTTTGTTTTAGTTTATAGAATGATATGGCATGTGTTATGGTTCGTTGGATATGGCATGTGTTATCTTTCATGTGGATTATCAAATGGACAATTCTTATCTATTTTTGTTTAGGAAAGAGCGACAAAGGTAGGAATGGCCTACTATTCTTTATATGTTCAACATCATTGCATTTGAAGTTCAAACTGAAATCTCTATCCTCATATATTAAATATATCAAATGACACACTATTAGTCAAGTGCTCGTATCCTTAGATACCAGCAGGGACAAAAAAAAATGGCAAATTTCCTAACATGTGCTGAGACATAAATGATGGACTTTAAGTTATTATTTTATGAAATCATTATAATGTTTCCATTAAGTTTTGAAGTGAGACTTGTTGTTGCCTTTGTTATATTTTTTGCAATTTTTTTTCTAGCATGGTTTCTATTTTCAACCAATTGAACTGACAAATTCATGTAGTTTATTTTATTCATCTTTTTTCTTTTTTTCTTTTTTCTCTCCCGGCAGTCCCTCCCTTGTACCTAATTTGATCACGAGAGTCACTTAGGAAGGTTGTGACTTTCTGCAGACAAGCAATGGATCTGAAGAAACAGTTGAGAGGGTGACAAGAGTTAGTAGAGATGACAATTCAGGTCCTTGGGTACAGTGGGTGAGAATGTTTTGGGAGCTGAACATGACATGAGAGAAGATAAAACAATGATGCATATTGTTCTAACCTTGATCTTAATTAAATGAACTAGTTTAATCAGATTTGTAGTGTAGCCAGGTCACATCTAGTTCATTCTAATCTCAAAGGATAGTTGTTTCAGATTAGAAAGTTCACCTGTTTCTAGTTGATCCAGCTTCTTCTTACAAATATTTAAACCTCATTAAGTGTGACCTTCCTAGATTTGTTATATGAATATACTTGATGAATTTTGCATGATGAAATATTAGACATCTGCAATTTTCAATATATGTTTTCATGCCAATTTCAACTTTATATCTTAGGATGCAATACCTCAAAAAGGAAATGAAGGAAATCTTACTCTTGGTGGTATTGATTTGAATAACTCAGCAAGGTGACTGCAATACAATGGCACACATGTTTAGTGTTATTAAATTAACAATATATCTAATATTTTCGAAACTGCACAGCATTGTTGTTAAAGCAGATAAGAAACTTTTGACAGTGCTTTTTCCTGATGGTCGCGAAGGGAGAGCTTTTACTTTGAAGGCAAGTTTTATGTTTTCTGTTTCTGTCTTGGGCTAATAATATGAGTGTGCCTCTTGCTTACCATTATTAGTTTTGGCAGGCAGAGACTTCAGAGGACCTACTTGAATGGAAAACCGCATTAGAAAATGCTCTTGCACAAGCACCGAGTCCAGCCCTTGCAATGGGACCAAATGGAATTTTCCGCAATGACACAGCTGAGCCTGAGCCTATAGAACCTTCACTAGAACAAGGTATGTCATGACTTAGACTAAGATGATTGAAATCATAGTTGCTATTAAATTATCTGTGGACATGCTTTATATCGGACATGGTGACAAGCTCAGACATCAAATTTGCTGTGCATTTCTAGATTTTTATTATCAATATCAGATTGCATGTGAGTTCAGAAATGATCATTAACGGCCAACAAGCATGACGAACATTTGAGCTTGAATATCAGATTTCAGTTTATTCTGGTCAATGTCGGATCCTTGTGATGGAAGAAACTTAATAGCGTGATTTGTTTGTCTTGTTTTTTGTGTATGTATGATTTGAGGAAGATTAGGCTGACTTATCGAGAATAAAACTTCATATGATGACAGTTGGAAATGTACATTCTCTTCAAAAAAGTTGGAAATGTACATGATTGCCTTTTCTTTTCAAAATTTATGTACAAGATTGTATACTCTTTATTCGATAATAGTGTACTATCTTGCATCATTGGGTGTGTGTGTGTGTGAACACATCATTATATTGTTAACAACAATCTGTTTAGAACAGAGTTTTAAAATTTTCATTAAGAAATTACCAGTTTCTACCACTTTGGGTTGATATAACATGCAAATCCTATGTTTTGTCCTAACACTGCGAAATTGAAATTCGTGGGATTCACCACAAGTAAACATCTATCAGCAAGCTACTGATCCACACTTTACAGGAAGTATTCTGACAATGTTTTTCACATTTTGTGTGAAGCGTACATGGAAGTTTCCAATGTAGAGTTGTAGACTAGTGTCAAGCTGCTTTATAACCCCACAAAATATCTAACGAATTTAAATATCCTTGGATAATATGTCCCCTAGACGTCTCATGGGTGTTTTGTGACCTTTAACCATCTTACGTTTTTGCCAGCGATGTGCATCCCAGCATTCATCATTCCTTTGAGTATTTTCAACAACTATGTTGTTTCCTTTTTCTGTATTTTAGTCCTCTTTTCTTTCCAGATCCATCTCGCATTTTCCATGGTTGTCTGTTGTTTATTGCTTTATTTGCAGCGGAGAACGATAAGCAACCTCCCCAATCCACAGTTATAGGTCAGCCAGTTCAGGTTGCACTAGAAGATAGCGATGGGAATCCAGCTTTCTTAGAAAAGGCTCTCACATTCATTGAACAACATGGTAATTGTCATTTTCCTGTGTTACCTAGGACAGTTATAGTTTCTTATAGCAGAAAATTCTGTACTCTTTTGGGTAGTGAGTTTTCTAATTACCATGATTTTCGAAACTAGGTTTGCATGATGACATAGTGAAGATAAGTTGCTTTTAAATGCAAAGGCCACATGATATGCTAACTTTTGTTGCACATGCTCACATTTCCTCTTAAATTAGGGATTCTACTGCAAATATCCAATTTGACCCCACAAAATATTTTTAAGCTTACGAAATAGTTATCTTGCTTGCTGCATTATTCACTTCAAAGGAATCAAAGTGGAAGGAATTCTGCGACAGTCCGCTGATGTTGAAGAGGTGGAGCGCAGAGTTCGGGAATATGAACAAGGTGAGTCCTTCTTACTAGTTTGTGTCAATTTTTCTTTCCGATCCCACTTGTTCACTTTTGTTTCACAGTACCATGGTTTTATTTTCAATACATACATGGATGGTTAATTAATCACTTGGCCATCCTTCCCTCAAAAATTTCTTTCCTTGAACTTTTTTTGTTTTTCTACTTTTACGACAATCATTGCTTCCAGATCTTCACGCTAAAAAAATCCAGAGTTATGTTATTGTGTGATGCTTTGTAACAGCAAAGTGAAATTACTTTCTTTTAGTTGTGTAGTCATAACTAATTCAAACTTTTGTTTCAGGAAAAGTGGAATTTTCTGCAGATGAGGATGCACATGTTGTAGGTGACTGCATCAAGGTATGATGCCAATGGATTCTGATTTCAGAAATTATCTTGTTTATTAGATCGATATCATTATGGTTTTCCTAAATCCAAATTTTTATTCAGCATGTTTTGCGGGAGTTGCCATTTTCTCCGGTTCCTGCACCTTGTTGCACTGCTTTGGTGGAAGCATACAGTAATATTGTCAAAGCTCTTCTCCTTAGAAAATTCATAGTTTGTTTTTTTGCGTAAATTTTCTCGTAACTCAAAAAAAGCTTATCAACATTGAAGATTGCATTAATACACAATGCATCAATCGATGTCATGTGTGTACAAATTGGTTCCACTAATGTGAAAATACTGCTAGAAAATTATTATAATATAGATAAATATATGTATATATGGGAAAAAAAGTGTTGTGCACCTTTTTGTTGTCTGCCTGTTGAGTCAGAATTACTAATAATTTGGTTCAAAATGAGTTTGATCTTTTATCTGGACGGAGCTAGAATCACCAGTATTTCTAGTTAGTGTGTTACACGCTCCTTGCCATAAAAATTTTACATGAGTGATGCTCGAGGCTATGTTTGGATGAATCTTCAGTAAGGGGAAGAGAGGAGAAACAGTGGAAAGAAAATGGAAGGAAAAGAAAGGGAGGATAAGAAAGGGGAAAAAATTAACTTCGTATGGCAGAGAGGGTGAAAGGGAATGGAGGGAAAGAAAAGTTATTAAATAATGTTAATGGACAAATATACACTTTCATATTTTTTCCTATAGGTAACTCAAAAGGGTAAATAAGTAACTTAATAGAAAACCTTTTTCCTCTCTCCCCCTCATTTTCGGGTTGAAAAAGTGAGGGGGTCTGATGGTGGGGAATATCCCCTCCATTTTCCTCCTTTTCCTCCCACCCAATACAATCCAAACAAGGCGAACTTCAATTTTTTCTTCCCTTCCCCTCTTTGACCTCTCTCTCCCCTCAATCCAAACATAGGCTATAGTTCCACAATGTATGTTTGCGCCACATGCAGTGGTCATTCACGCACTACACAAGGCCTCTACGCATTATGTATAGGTATTTCATCACATGTCAAAATCATCTGGTATGCCTTGTCCTCATCTTGTTGCAAAAAGACTAAAGCAATATAAAAATTGTTAAGAAACATGTTATTTCTTATTATTCACCAAAGACTAGTGCCCCCTTATTTATAATACAAGTAGGCAATACAAGAAAGGAGAATATGCTAGAATATTACTCCAGAATATCTAAGATATTATTATCCCAGAAAATCTGAGATATTAATGCAGAATATTCTAAATAGAGAAGAAAAAGGAAACTAGCAATATTACAAAGATATGCAAAGATGTGAAAGGATATGCAAGTCATATCTCCTTTCAACAAAAATCATTCTTGAATTGTTTAACTTTTCTTACAACAACAACAACAACAACAAAGCCTTATCCCACTAGGTGGGGTCGGCTACATGGATCATACGACGTCATATATTCGTTGATCCATGTTCATGAGATTCGACAGTGTTTTACGCTGACTGTCGGGGCCTAACACAACCCTTCTCCTTTATTCGGGCTTGGGACCGGCTATAAAACATAGGCGGGGTTTAACTTTTCTTAGTCAAACTTAAATTCTTTGGTCGTATGCACCTTTCAATATGCGTAACATCGGTCAAAATTCTCTCTGTCCACTTACAAAAAAAATTTCCTCTTGCTCCTTGGGGAATTTTCTTATAAGCTTTACTCTCAGTCCTCAGCTATCTTTTGAATAGTATCAAACTGAATATGCCTAATCTATGTTTTATATGTGACATTTGGCATGCCAAACTGTAGGTGACATAAGATGAAGTACTAAAAAATTATTAATTCAGAATTAAAGCTTACTAAAAACTTTAAATCAGAATATTGAAGTTATGCCATTGCGAAATGGAAAATGGCTAGAAAGTGGGAGGAAAACCAGATATTTACTTTGTTGTGTCTTTTAAGACTAGGTCATTATCTTTTTTTTCCTGTTCTGGTTCAAACTTTCTAATTGCTCCTAGTATGTCACACTGAAACTTTTTTTAGGGGTAAAAAGATGACTAGGAAAAGCTAGCTATCCATGTGCAAAAAATATATATGATTTAACGCAATAGAAAAGAGCAACCTTCCAGTAATGCAAAAGGAAAAGCAGTTTCTCAAGGGCAATAAAAGATGGATATGATTTTGCAAATTCTTGGAAGATTCCTCTTCCTATCTCTAGTCATCCGGCTTGAAGTTCATTTATATTGTGAATCATCTGTTCACGTTTTAAGTGTGCATCAATCTTCTTTATGTCGTGTTCAGAAACTCTTCTATTATTTACTCATACAAACTCAATTTTCATTAGGAACTGATCGTGGAAATAGAATTAATGCTATTCGAGATGCAATATATGAAACTTTTCCTGAGCATAATCTGCGTTTGCTACAAAGGTATAATAGTTAGTACTACAACTGTATCAGGTTTGGATAAACTTATTGTCACTTGCTTTATTTATCTTACTTATTTCACTGTAACTTAGTTTGCATGTTATCTTCAATATTAGTTGCCAATGCATAGAAACCCGATATTATTTGAAGTATTAGAAATAGTATACTTACTAAAGAAATAATTTTTTAAGGCTCTTGTCATATATAAGGGAAACAGTAGATTGTGTTGTCTTTTACGTTGTTCGTTTGACCCCACCACTTATGTCACAACCTAAAAGAAATAAAGTTTCATTCTTAAGATCACAAGAAAGAATATTGTTATTGGACCTGAGCTGTATCATTATATTTCATTTGCATGTACTTCAGTTGTAGTTTATTTGTATAAACAAGTATCAAAGTTATTTGAATTTCGGTTCAGACTTCATCATTTATCTGACAAATACGATAATATTATATGAATAACATTTAACAATCTATATCTTCATACTAATTTATTTACTAATTAAAAGTACTGTGATTACAAGGATGGCTGAAGTTGTAGTTTGGTTCGGATGATATTTAAAGTATCAGGAACTTTTAGAGAAAATCTGAGTTAGCCTCCACAGCTGGATACAAAAGTTATCAATCTAATTAGAGTTTGATTGACAAAGCACACTCCTAGTTTTTTTCTGAAGAAGGGAAGGATCATCACCTAGCTTAGGTGTCCTTTAGGCATAAATGTCACTCTTGTGAGTTATATTGAGCTGTGTCAAAATTTTTGGTTATTCTGCTCCAAAGTATTTATTTAAAGTTGTGAAATGATGCATAAGTCAGGTTTTAATTAACTGTACAATCTTAGCTTTGATATTAGAAAGGAGGCCAATGTCTGTTATAATTGTAACAGTACAAAAGTTGAGGTAATCTACCACAACCAAGACTCCCAATAATTCAAACAAGAGTTGGTTGGTTGATGTAGGGAGGTTTTGCAATGAAACTCAACAAGTCTTTTCAAGATAATCAGTTTTACAAAAAGAATTGGGATAATTATTATGATGCACGATGCCCATCGATCTTTAGTGAATAAAGTTCTTTCAAATCTCCATAACTTGATTGTGAAAAATAAATGTAAAGTAATTTGAGAGTTGTGTCAATTAATAGTAGGGCACCACTTTTGCCACTTCAACATCTGTGGTGGATCGACGGGCCAATGATGGGAAAGATCTGACTGCTGACCTTGTTCCTGGCCTCACCGACATCTGACGGGTGTGACTGAAGCTGACCCCACTCTGATATACGACCCTGACGAAGTTGCTTTGGTGGCTCGGGCTTGTGGTATCAGGCGAAAGCCTGTCCGCAATCCTCGCCTAAATGTAAGGGGTAATTTGTAGCCGGACGTCATCCAAGGCTTCGTGGCTTTTGATTGGTATGCACTTTTGATTGATGGGCATGGTGTGATGGTGGTTAGTGGTGCATGTTTTTTATTTTGGTCTATGGGGTGTGGCTCTGCGTAGCCTTTTTTAGATTTGAGGTAGCGTGTTGATGTTTTCATGTCCTGGTCGTGTGCCACAATGTTTCTGGTGGCCTCTCTATCAATTTACTGTAACCCCTATTACTATTAATGGAACTCCTGGATGACTACCTTCTTGCTAGTCATCCTTTCACGTTTCAAAAAAATATGTTTTGGAGTGGCAATAGTGGTGCCTTTTCAGCACTATTGCCACTCCATTCTATCTCACAAGGGTAAAAATGTCCAGCACTTTCAGCACTCACATGATGGAGTGGCAATAATATGTTTTGGAGTGGCAATAGTGGTGCCCTTAATAGTAGTACATCAAATGTGTAGTTTGTGGATACATCGTGGCAGTTCCAGGAAATGTTAGTTTACCTTTTATGTAGTACTTTATATCACATTCTTGCTTTTCTTCACAAGTTTCTTTTATTTATTATTTAGTACTAATTTAATTAGTGCTTTTGAAATTCAAACTTTGAGATAGCTTTCATTCTGTTATGCTCTCAAGTTTAACATCACTTTCCAGGATTCTTAAGATGATGCTAACCGTGGCTTCTCACAAAAATCAAAATCGGATGTCACTGTCAGCACTAGCAGCTTGTATGGCTCCGTTGCTCCTCAGGCCTCTTCTTGCCGGTGATTGTGAATTTGATGATAACTTCAGTATGGGCGGTGATGGTTCCATTCAGCTTCTGAAAGCTGCTGCTGCAGCTAACCATGCTCAAGCAATTGTCATTATTCTTCTGGAGGAGTATGACAAAGTATTTGATGTAAGTTTTTTACAGTTTAGCTGAAGACATGTCTTCTTTAATAATTTTTCCTAAGTCCTGTATATCTAATAGTGAGCTATATGACCTTTGCAGGAAGATCTCTTTCATGAGGGCTCATCTTCAGAAATTTATTCTGAATCAGAAGATGGCGATTTTGACGATTATGAATCTACTGATAATGACTTTCCAGACCATGATGATTATGATGATGGACATCAAGACATCGAAGAAGATATTGATGATGATCCGGACCACTCAACCAGTGGAACTGTTAGTGAAAGCAGCAGCTTTGTTGACCATGATCGATATGATAAGAAGGTCAGATACATTCTCTTATGTATTATTTTGGTTAAAAAACAGGAATTTCAATTCCACTTAGTTCTGTTATTGACTTTTACTTTGTTCCCTAATTTTCTTCCAAATGATTTATATGGTTTCAGTATTTAGTAGGTTTTGTGACCTTGTTCTGATGTTTTACATTTTCCTTTTTCTCCACACTTTTAAAATTTTCACCTGCAAGTCTTAATACACATGGATGATTGACCAACTAGTCATGTTTTCCTCCAAAAAGTACCATGGTGTTGTGCTATTACACTCTGCTGGAATATTTCTTTCACTAATTACTTATCAAGAATTTCATCACTATATCTACCTTTCTAGTACAAACTAATTACTGGAGTTCTTGAGCTAGCGAAATATATGTTTAGTGTCACAATTTAGTATTGATACACTACAAATTTGTTGTCATTCTCTTATTTTAGTGGTCCTTTTGCGTGTGTCTACAATTATGCCACTATTATCATGGTGTAGTCTCCATTGCTTTAGATAGATTAGGACTATCCATATGTGTTGATTTATTCATAATTCTTGTTAAATTTATGCAATACAATCTTACAGATCCAGAAAAACCAGAAAAAGGCATCTTTAGAGTCTAAAGATAAAGGTGTTCTTGATGCTACTGATTCTGTAACAGACACAAAAGTTGACGTGTCTCAAGAGGATGGTGATCATAAACTAATGTCCCTTAATGTTCAAGTTCCTGAGGAAGCTAATTCACAGAAAATGGAAACTTTACATCTTGAAAGCAGCAATACATTAGCTTCTCAAAATAGTGAGTCCAATGAGTCCAAGGGTGAGTTTCCCACTGCATCAAGTGTTGCACAGTTGACAGAAAAATTGACTGAACCTTGTTTAACCAAGCGACCTACTGTATGGGGGCGTACCTCTGTGAGTATAACTTACACTATATTATTGACTTGCTATGTTGGTGTACTTTCTCACGTGGGTTACTATCCAGGCAAGAAAGAACCTTTCGATGGAGTCAATTGAATTATCCAGCGAAGACGAGTAAGTGGATTATCTGTCTTATCATAACAGCTACTGATAATCCTTAAAAGTTTAGCAACAATGGAAAAAGTTCATTTTTCACTATTTTTAATTTACTAACTTTCCTTATCTTTAGCATTTGACTTATCTAAAATTTTGAGCTATCTACTTTGGTCCATAGAGAGTTCCATGATGGATTCTCCTGTTTAGTTATGATCAGATAAAACCTTTGGTTGCACTTCGACTTTTTGAAATGTTGTTTTAACAAATACCATTTTTCCTCTTCCCTTTATCAATGATTTCATATTGTTCTTACAGGAGTGCTATTCCAAAGCTTGAGAATGCTAAGAGTGACCTTGAAGCCAAAATTGCCAAGGAGGTTGACATCGTACGCTGAACTTTGGTTAAGTATAAGTTTTCTTTTTTCACTTTTACCTTTCTTAAACAATTTTAAGTCCTAAATCAAGGAAATAATCCTTACCTCCTATAAATCGTCAACTTTTTCACTTCAAGATCTGAAAATTTTCTTGTTAAAAAAAATATCTGAAATTGTTCATCTGTCTCACTTGGTTCTTTTTGCCATTTATCATTATATTTTTACCCCTATCTAAGTGTCATGAGAATCAATAGAGAAATCTTGAAAAATATATTTTTTTATAAAAAATATAATAAGAGAACATGATAGAGTTTTTGTAAAGGACTTTTACTGGTAAGTGGAAGCTTCTCAATCTTTTTATATAGGAAGGGATTTATGCAGAGTTATCTTTCTTTAAGGTGAAGGGAAACACAATTCTTCAAGCTAATTTGGAGAAACGAAAGGAGGCTCTCCATGAACGTCGTTTAGCTCTTGAGCAAGATGTAAGTTATATTTAAGAAACTTTAAGTTGGATCAAGATTCATTTGACCATCTCAAGCAATTAAATATGTTTAAAATATTAAGTACCACGATTACTTAAAAACTAAGTTATGTTTAATACTGTTCTATTGACTCGATTTATCTTAATTGATTTAGACTGATAGTGTGCTGAAGTCAACTAGTTAATTCTGATCCTGAATTTGCTACTGCATCAGTTGATGATTTGATACCATACTGATACAATGTTTTTCCCTTGAGGACCATTAGTTTTAGAGCCTTTTCTTTATAGACAATTACGACTAAAATTGTTTGGACATGTTTGATTGTTTGATACTTTATGGTGCTAGTGCAGTTAGGACTGCAGCTTAGAAACCAGAGGTTAACTTGATTTCCATGTCTCAGGTTATAGAACTAGGCTAGAGTTGTGTTCTTGAACTGAAAGTTTCAACATAGATGCCCGACAACTCAAAGCAGATAGAAATGTATTTCGAGGTGACGTGGCTTTTGTGCTCCCCAAATACCAGGATGGAATCTAATCAGATGGTCGATTTCCATCATGGCACATATTTCCGCACCGACTTCCATACCCAGCAATGATAAATTCTCTCAGAAACATGTTGACCTGTGGTCGTTGCATAAGATAACAATTCAACTTAGATGTTTAGGCATGGAGGGATAACTATTTTCTCTTATATATGTAGCTTCAAGCTCTTGATTTTTCTTTGCATACTACATTTTGATCTTTTTTACTTATATATATGATATGGCTACTGATATGTCACTTATTTTGCCAAAAAAAGGTAGAAAGATTAAAGCAACAACTTCAAAAAGAGAGGGATTTGAAAGCATCCTTGGAGTCTGGAAGCAATTCTTATACATTTGCAACAGATAGTAAGGTAAAGGAATAATTCTTGTAAACCTAAATCTTGATTTTATTTTATTTATCTTGGATCATTGGTTGGTGCTTCAATCGCAGTTCAACCATGGGCTTGTGAAATATTGATTTATTGTTTTAAAAATAAAAAAAACTAATGATAGCATAGAATAATGTAACTGTAATTTGCAAGTCACTGAAATTAATGTGAAAGAGATACAACAACATTGTTTTTCCTATTTTGTTTTACATTTCTCGGATGGATATGACTTAATAAGATGCAAGATAATCGAAAATAAAAGAAACCTGTTGCACAAATTTATATTATGATTTTGCTTGCAATCCCATGAACATGGATCAACATGGCGTCGTATGATCCATGTAGCCGACCCCACCTAGTGGGAGAAGGCTTTGTTGTTGTTGTTTGCTTGCAATCCCATATGGAACAGGTCAACTGTTTCCACAAAATAATATGGTCTTTGTCAATACTAGGTTGGAGTTGAACCAAATATTTTTCTGTGGTTCATGATCAGAAATTCCTTGGATTGCTCACCTGATTTTCAAACATAGTTTTGAAGGATTATTATGTCTTGAAGTAAATATCTTATTCTGCTATGTTTTTGTTACTTCTTGATGTGGTAAAGATAAGGGCAGATCTCGAGGAAGTTGCTCTTGCTGAAGCAGATATAATAACTCTGAATGAGAAAGTTGCTGATCTTCGAGGACAACTTAATGATGAGATACAAAAAAGTCATGCATACTTGTGTCAGTCGTGTGGTAGACGCCTACATGATAGGGACCAACCAACAAAGTAAGTCATGCTGATTCAATGTTTCTTAAATGTGATTATATTTAATGACGGTAGCATCATAAATTGTGGTTTGGTCTTCAAAAGATGCATTCACTATTATACTCAACCATTCTTGAAAAACAATAAATAGATGTAATTTAGAGTAATATATTGAAAGCTGCAATTGCTTTGATTTCGAAAGACATTGTGAGGGGCTTCCTCATCAACTTCAAAACTGTGATGCTTATATCTTAGAGAACTTATCCTTTATAGGTTCTGGAAGCTTAATGTTATCTTTCTTTTTGTCTCAATCCATAATTAACGCTAATCCTGACAATAAACAATATATGTTAGATACTAGATGATTAAAAGGTAAATTATTGCTTTAACTGAGAAAAAAGTCCATGATCTTTCTCTGATACTAGACAAGTAAAATTAAAATATTAGTTTAGTAGCATCTTCTATTGTAATTGAGGTTGATAAAGCAAAAATAGAAGATGAGGGGAATTACTTTTTATTCTTTTCAAGTGAGACATTTCTTCATCTTTTTGGTTTCTTACTGTCATATTCGTCTTCATACTCAAGAATGTGACTTCATAAAAAAAAGGAATGAGACCCCAAACAGTATTCCAGATGCATGTTTTTTATACTAGGCACTTTTTGCATTATACTTTTGCACTTTTTTTCTTTTGGGGCTGTCATTAGAGGGACTGTTTCAGTTTGTAGCAGATGATCTGCAAAATTTCTTATTGTTTTTTTTCCTGGTGAAATTGAGTGCTCTTTCATTTTGTAAAAGCTTACCTCGTAAAACAGATTCTTGATACATGACCATTTCAGTTGTAATCGCTATGATGATCTCTTAAAAATTGAAGATTATCACAAGCAGAGGTCCAAATATCGTCTAATGTAATTCGGTTATCATGTCATATTATGAAATGCAGGAATGATCACCAAGAAGTTGTTGAACGTGTCTGTGATCTGGATCAAAATGATGAGTCCTCCAAAGAAGCTGTAAGATTATAATGCCCGCTCCTATAAAATGCTTTTTATCATTAAACCTAAAAGTTCTTTGAGTTTCATCTCACAGAATGTGGAGGCATAGTTGGCTGGAAAATGACTCTGAAGTTTCTACCATTTTTCATCTCTTAACACATACAGTGGTGTCTCGTAAACTCTTTAAGTTTCAAAGTTAATGATGATCTTATAGTAAAAATGGTGGTTGTATCACATGAACAGAACCACCGAATGGAGGATGACAACTTTGAAAATCAGATCCAAAATTCAGCCCCATCAGGAGGGCAGATACCACAAAAACCGAAAACTAATACAACAAATGACGCCAGCACAAAATCCAAGGGAACCATGGTTGGACGGAGAATTCCTTCAAGGAAGTTCTCTGCAAGGCTTGAGAACGTGAAGAAAGATGCCCAAGATCAATCAACTTTAGCAAATAGGCAATCTTCTGAGAGGAAGATTACACTAAATAACTCAAAAGACAATGTTTCATCTGCTGACAACCCAAAAATGTCCGGCAGTGATGGTGATCCCAAAAGATTGTCTTCACGGACTGAGGTAACCCATTGTCATTGCCTTATTTATTATGAAAATGTTCTTTCAAAAGAGAATTATTTTGAATAATGTATCGACAAATCATGATATGGAAGATTTGTCCTTATATTAGTGATAAAGATCACTGCATTTTATTTTCCATCTTATAAGTGGAATGTTTATGAAATTGAAACAAGTAAAACTAATACTATTTGTTGTTCTCCTATTAGGAGGGAGTCTCTTCATCATCGGCACTTTTGAAGTTGACAAGCCGACTAAACTTTTTAAAGGAGCGACGTGCCCAACTTGTGAATGACATAAAAAATTCAGAAATCAATCGCACTTTGGGTCTTGAAGGTCCACCTCCAGCAACCAATTCGAAATGACTTTGTAACATGTGAACGAATATGCCGTGAAGTCAGATATAACATACTGAATTCTGTATGGAGACAAAATAATTTTACACCCATTTTCCCATTCTGGTATCAGCAGAATGGTTGATGTTTGACATCTCCTGGGGGTAGTAATACTTTTCTTCTTCTTCTGGAGGCTGTGAGTTTATTTCAAAGAATTTTTGAATCATAAAGCTGTGATCTTTGTACAGCTTCATTCAATTCTACAACTTTGTAAATGTTTCCGATGAGACTAGTTGAATTTCTGATGCATTATATAAATGGATATCAGAGATTTTGTGATGAATAGGGAGCAGAAACAAGATATCATCCCCCAGTTGTTGATTCATGATCTGATTAATTACATAACCGGTCTCAGGGCTGCGGCTGCATGGCTTTTCTAGTACTATTACATTCAGCGTGTACTGACATCCCAAAGTGAATCATAAACATTAATGTGCTATATACTAAACACAGCCATTCTCGACCTGTATATAGCGTTGACGAACAATTGAGGTTCCACTTTATCCCCAGTAATGCGTGGTTGTCAAGTTGTACTGTTCCTATCATTCACAGAGCCCTTATCAAAATCTGGTGGTCGATGTTGATCTTAATCATCATTCTGATCAAACACCTTATTGCCAGCTAGTCGTCAAATGATGAATTGAATGCTTGGGGCTCATCTATTCTTCAATTCCTTCAATATAGCCAACTCTTTTTGCGCGCGTGTGTGTGTGTTATAACAAAGTTGCAGTCAATGGGAGTAGATTGTTTGGACAGCATAAATGATACATTGTCAAAGATTGTCTTATAAAATTGACGCTTTTGAGCTAATCTTTTTTTTCAAAAAGTATTACTATAACGTTCGATCAAACGATAATTCAACCCACCAAGAGTTGAACCAATAAAAAACTTGCGTTTGAATTCTTTGCCAATTTCATATTTATTGTTAGAACTTTGACTATGTATGCAGCTATGGATGAGAAGAACTACTAGTTAAGATATGTGAGAAAAACATGTGTAACATATGTGTGCTTACTTTTTGAGCAGCGAGGTACACATCAATCTAAGATACACATTACAATTAAGTTATTTGGTTACTTCTAGTTAGATCAATTATCTCACAATAATTCGTCGATCTCATGCTAGTGATTTCCTCTGGCGTGCCTTCTCACTTTTGCCCGTCTAAATTAGTTGTAGCCTTCTATTGGCTTAAAGAGTCGCAGCAAAAGCCAACTGCCATTGATCACATCAGCATGTCACAAGTCATTCGGAGTCACAATTCTCATGCTAGATATAACACGGCAGCCAAAATTGAAATTTATGGTGTCGATTAATAGTCGAAATTTTTTATTGCTAATTGATGGTGACATTTTTTCCTGTTGCAAATCAGCAAAATGCAATATTGCTAATTAAGCTGTTGCCCGTCAGAGGATTGAAATCATGTTTCTTCTTCCTTATAAAAATAAATGCGCCACTTAAAGCAGATTCAAGACAAAAAAAAAATTAGAATTCAAATATGATATAATTTATTTATTGATATGTACTAATAGGCTGAACACGAGCTAGGTCGAGTTAAGTTTCTGCTTAAATAGGTCAGGCTTGTTGCAAAATAAAAGTATTTAAGTCTGACCTATAGCCTGTAAGAATATAAACTTAGTCTGACTTATTTTATTAATTTTTAATACTTGACCTAGCTTATTAGTCTGTTAAGTCAAAAATATTTTTTTTATGATCTACTATATTAAATATAATAAATCTTATTTATTAAAGAAACAATAGATATGAACTAAATAAAATAGACATCGGTAATATATTTATTCTACACATATAATAAAAATAGTAATATTGAACTCAAAATTGAAAATTTAAAAAATGAAGGATTAAAAATTATATATATAAATATAATATATTAATAAATCTTAGCTTGATAAGCTATAAGATTAGACAAATTATTAAGAGGCTAGGCAAATTATTAAGAGGCTAAGTCTCTTTAAGAAAATAGGCTTTATTTAATATTTTAGCCTGACTTATTTTGATAATAGATCGAGCCGAGTTAAATCAAAAATAGGTCAAGCCACGAATTGCTCACGAACGATTTGGCTCATTTTCAACCCTATTTACTAATTAAGGAAGGGTGTTTAATTAGCAAACTTATCCGATCCGTAAAATTTCACCAGAATCCGTGCTGGAGCACTTCGCTTTCATCATAAATTTTCTTTCATCATAATTTTTTTATTACCAACAAGATGCAAGTCACATCAAGACCATCTAATTAATTCATTGCAATCCCAAATTTTGCTACAGATCAGATCAATATGTGGTCGACGAAACACTGCCGTAATCACCCTTTGTTTACCGGCCTTTGTCCCTAACTTCTTATAAAATTCATCATATGCTTTAGCACGAGCATCACTAACTATCTTCTTAGCCTTCCTTTTCGTCAAACGATACTTTTCTCAATTATCAGAACTATTGTCCAAATATATCGCCTTGAAACAATTCTTCTTATTACGCACAATATGTATACACTCAATAGAGGAAAAAGGAGATGAGATGAAACGGTAGCAAACTTATACGAGTTTGAATAGAGATGAATATAACAATATAGTAATTGATTAGCAAATGACACAGGCATTTGGGTCCTCCTCGGCGCTGTGGACGTAGTAGTAGTATCTGCCGTCCGGCGTGCAGGGCGGCCGGTAGTTCTTGTAGGTCTCCAACAGCTCTTCGCAGGGGTCCTTCTTCTTGGGCTCCTCCTTCTTCGGCTCTTCCTTCTTCGGCTCTTCCTTCTTCTTCTCCGGCTCCTTCGCCGGCCCCACCGACTCTATGCTCGCGTGGATGCACTTCTTCCTCAGCTTCTTCGTCACCTTCACCGGATCCACGTCCCCGATCACCGTCAGCTTGTAGTCCTTGGAGTCCATGGAAATGGAATTGATCCCTGTTCAACATATACACATGCATGAAAATTTCAATGACTTGATTCCTTCTCATGTCGCAGAGTAATAAATTAACCAACGAATTAATTGAAAAAAAAAGGAAGAAGTAGCAGCAGTACGAACCACCGATGCCGGAGACGAGCGTCATAGCTTTGCTCTTGTCCTTGTCGTCATGAATGCTCACGCTCAGTATTATCTTCTGCAGATTGATATGTGCACAGCAGGGTTAGCAAGCTGAAACCTCAAGCCAACAAGTTTGATTGATATATATGTCTCATCTCATCATATGCATTCAGACAGTAGGATTAATCCTCTTTTATATAGTTCTTGGTGACATAAATACTGAGAAAATTAAGAGTTTGCAGAGTGGTTTAATCTGAGGATGCATGCTAAGAGAAGATGCATACAATTCCTTTCCTAATAATACTTATGGATGAAGATTTTGAAGGGCGAATTAATTAAAGCAACAAGCATGCATGATCATCGAGCTAGATGCGATAAACATATATACAGACACGAATCAGGAACAATTAATCAACTAATAGAACACACAACTCAAACTTCATCACAAGACCACTGTGCATGCATGACTGGTAATATAACCCATACCTTCTCTTCAGGCATCTTGTCAGTAATTAACTTGCTGCTGCTGTTGCTGCTGGTGGAAAGCTCTCAAATTAGCCCGCTTCGGAAGAGTTAATTATCTGATATCTAAATATCAGCTCTCTGTCTCTCTCTCGCTCTCTCTCTGCTTCTCTCTGTCTCTCTCTCTCTGTGATTAGAAGATATATTTGGACTACGAATTAATTGCTTGGTTGTGGGATGAGAGGAGATCGATGTGGATGGAGAGATCACCGAGCCTTTATATTTATTATATATAAGGGTAAGCTGCAGCTGCATTGAGCAGAGCTTGACTTGGTCGCCCGAGTCTTCAATTCTGGTAGCATGCAGGAAGGAAAGAACGACGAACGACGACTCTGCTTATTATATTATTATGATCATTTTTCTCCTCCCGAAGATTAATTTCTTGTCACATACGACGTTTTCTTGCAGACTTCGTCACCAGATCGCCCGCCCGGCCACCACGAGGTCAACGTCAACGACCCCACCACCTGCCCCACTACGCAACGCATTTGTTGTGCGCACAGTCAAGGAACACAACGCACACGCGCTTAATTGCTTAATTAATGGTTTGGTTACTGCTTAATTGCTGATTATAGATACTTAATCGTTGGTTTTTACATTATCCAGAAGTTTCAATCGATTTGGTGCAAGTTCTTTTTTCTTTCTCTCATATCATTTGCATTTTAATTAAATTGATGTATTTATTGATCTTAAACTAATTCGTTTCAAAATGATCCTAAGCAAGTTAATCATAGATATTTATGCAGCTATTTAGAATGGATATTTCAACTTAATTGCTAATTTTTTATGGTCCTCAAATTGGAGATCTTAACACGCAAAAGAGAAAAAAAAATGTTTTTGGTTCTTTTTTTTTCCATAGAATTAGGATAAGGAAGAATCGTATCGGATACCTGCTACGATTATTAAATTGATTGCTTTTTTTTAAAAAAAAAATCCGCTTTATTGGATCGGTAGTAATGTATTAAAATGTCTATCACCTCGACTTTATTTTTGTTCTACTTCTTTGTATATAATTACGCTTACATCATTTTGATGTAACATCTTAATAAACTATGCGATTTATTCGAAGCTTATTCGCATTTACCAATTAATTAAGATCCAGTTCGCATCAGCATGGTCAGTGCATTTGGAATTCTTGACACGAGATGAGACGTACGTCAAGAAATTATAATTATTATTTTTAGAAATATAATTAATTATTATCATTAAAATTCTTCTGAAAGCAATACATATTATTTCTTATAGTGATAAATCTTGGCATGTGGTATAATTAGCTAGCAATTACCAAGGAATATATATTCTATCAATGATCGATCTTTAAAGTTTGTTTTATGCGCTTAATTATGACGTCGACTAATTTTGCCTTCTTCTTTCACAAAATATACATTGAATTTTATTTTAATTAAAAATTCATCGATCTTAAAAATAATAAAATACGCTCTCGCACTACGGAGTCCCATTATTCGATCAACGAGCATATGGGAGTCAAGAGCGATCCCTCCCTCCTGCCGGACCAAAATATTAGAATGAATTATAAATTCAGAATTGATTTATTTTTTTAGCACCATATATATGTCCTAGTTTTGAAGAATTAATTTAAAATTTCAATAAATTTATAATTTTTTTCATCTATAAAGGAAGTGCCTATTTGATCTTGTTAAGAATTCGAAAAAAATAATTTGATTTGTAATTATCTTTTATTTTTATCTAATAAAACACATTTATGCGTAATATCTCTTCTACGGAAACTCTAATATAGAATGATGAAAGCCTAACTCGTCAGATAAAAATCTCATGATTAAATAAAATAATAAAGCAAAATGTAGCATGTTTAAGCTTTGGGCACTTAAATCCAACGATCCACGTACATATTTATCTAGTTTCACTTATAAACTCATGTATTTTTATACCATCAATTATTCGAATTTGGAATAGAAATCCCATAAAGAAGAAGAAGAAGAAGAGAGATAAAAGCACAGCCGGCATGGATGACTCTTATAATGGTAATATTAGGCAAATTATATACATTGTTATTATTTATTGACCATTAAATGCTAATGACCATGATGGATTGGGCGTATGTGAACACACATCCAATTGCTTCTCTCCACGTAGGTTTCAAAGCAATCTTAAGATTGTAGGGTCCCTTTTGGAGATTATTTGTATAATTTCAAAAGAAAAAAAAATTGGACGTTTCTTAAGCAATTATTTTCTCTCTTAAATCTTAAGCATCTTGGTCAATAATTAATTATCAAATGAGATGTTGATATTCCTATGTCTTAATAACTTGTCTTCATTGTGATGAAAAGAACATATTTGGACTTGAAGTCAATCCATAGTCTCGGTTAAATCCAAGTCGTGTATCGTTCAATAAATCTAATTTAGAGCATGTTTTTGTGTGATATAATTTAAAATTATATAATTTATCTAAATTAGACTCATAAAGCTTCTTTTTTTTTTCCTTTGTTATCTCTCTAATTATGGGGGAAGTGACATAGATAATCCAACTCAAATGTAACTTTAACAATGAATTGTGTGCACTAACAAAATATTTGAATCTTGATCCACATCTTTGATTACGACGATTGCATATATATAACAATGAGTTAATTCATTTCATGTCACTGAGTAATAAATTAATTGGAAAAAGAAGAAGAAGTAGCAGTAGTACGAACCACTGATACCGGAGACGAGCGTCATAGCTTTGCTCTTGTCCTTGTCGTCATGAATGCTCACCTTCAGTACTATCTTCTGCAGATTGATATGTGCACAGCGGAGTTAGCAAAGTTGAACCCCAAGCCAAGAAATTAAATGGATATACTTAATTGTTGGTTTTACATTTCTTTCCATTGTAATTAAATGGATATATTTACGCTACAATAACTTCAACATGGTGCAACGTATTCGTAAACCTCATAATTTGAACTTTTTTTTCAAAATGACATGTTATACCTGTTAAGCAATTATATATACACGTAGTATATATAGTTAACAATATATATATGAATTAACGGAAGTGTAACATTCCTTAGATGAAATATTGTGTAACGTCTCAATTTGGTCCACTCATTCCACTCTCTCTCATCTCTCTCTCCTCTTTGTCCCCTTTGATGCTCTCTCTTTACTCCCTTTCCCCGACGCTCTCTCTCCCCTCCGATCTATGCTGCCTCCGCTCTCTTTCTTCTCTCCTCCGACAACCACTCCCCATCCTCGATATGCGCAGTCGCCGTTCATGCTTGCTCCCATCGTCACCGCCACAGATCTGCGAGTGTCACCGATCTGCGAGCACCGTCAACGTCGTTCCTGCTTCTCTCGCGTGTTGTCATCGTCGATCGTCTCATCCTCCTCTCCGAGCTTCGCCGACACGCCCGATCTGTGACCCTACCTCCTCTCTCTCCCCCTCTTTCTCGCCCTTCCTCCGTCCTGTGTCCCCGATCCGTTGATTCGTCGCTGCACCGCCGTCCCCCATCCTCTCGTCCTCTGCATTCCTGATCTGTCGCTGATCGCCTCGTCCTCCTCTCGAAGCACCGTCGACGCGCCCAATCTGCGACCCCCTGCATCCTCTCTCTCACCCTGTCGGCGGTAGCAGTCGGCGACGGTAACAACGCTTGGTGCATGGGAGAATAAGTTCGGACGGCGGCAGTGGTCGGCGACGGCAACGGTGCTTGGTGCAGGGGAGAAGAAGATCGGTCAGCGACAGCGACGGTCAGCTTTTTTTGTCGGCGGTAGAGGACCTTGACCATTCATATAAAATGGATGATTCAGATTTGAGTGTTACATAATTACTAATTTCATGGTCCTCAAATTGGAGATGTTAACACGCAAAAGGAAAAATGTATTCAGTTACGTACTTTTTGGCTCTGTCTGTTTCCCTAGAATTAGGATACGGCAGAATCGTATCAATTACCTACTACGTTTAATAAATTGATTTTTCTTTTTTTATTAAAAAAAAAGCTATTGGTGAATAATATATCGAAAAGTTTAGTTACTAATAGAGTGGAATGACGTCGTATGATCCATATAGTCGACCTCACCTGGTGAGATAAGATTTTGTTATTGTTGTTGTTGTATTAAAAAAAAAAGATCCAGTTAACTAGACCAGTAGTAAGTTATTAAATCTCAATCACTCGACTACTTTCTTTCTCCTTCTTTGAATAGAACTACACTTACATCATTTGATGTAACATCTTCATAAACTATGCGATTTATAAAAAGCTTACTATACATGCAGTTTGCATTTAGTAATTAATAAAGATCCATTTCACATCAGCATGGTCAGTGTATTTGGAATTTTTGACATGAAAATGAGACGTCAAGAAGCATATTAATTATTATCATGAAATTCTTCTGAAAGCAATACATATTATTTCTTATAGCGATTTATCTTGTCGTGGGATAAGAAGTAGCTAGCAATTGTCAATGGGATATGCTATCAATCTTTTGAAGATAATACATACATACAATAACAACAACAACAACAACAACAACAACAATAACAACAACAACAACAACAACAATAATAATAATAATAATAATAATAATAATAATAATAATAATAATAATAATAATAATAATAATAATAATAATAATAATAATAATAAAATAAATAACTAAATAAATAATGTAGCATTCTATTTGCACTTAAATCCAATGGTCTACTACATGTTTATCTAGCTTCATTTATAAACTCATATATTTCTATGCGGTTAATAATTTATATCGTATATGATTTTTGGTAATGTGTATTTACATAATTCATATGTTAATTGGATAATTTATGTACGTCGAAAAGTGTTAAATTAATATTGTTTATGAAATCATTAGTTAGGTAGGTCCATCGGATTCCTTGGGAAAACAATTATGTGAAAGAGAATCATTGCAATTTTTTTATCTTAACGTCACATTGATGAAAAATCTTAAAATTTTGTGTTAATTAAAAAGAATTTTTTGTAAACTATATTCCAATTAATCTTTAAACTATCAAAATATTCGCACACCTCCTCTCAGCTATTCGAACTTTTCAACTTTGAACTTATAACAATTATCATGTTAACTTTATCTCTTTTATTTATCAAATTAGATTTTTAACCTTTATTATGATTCGTAATAAAGATAGTAGTAGTATAAGAAATTTTTTTAATGATAAACAATGTAATATTTAAGTTATTTTTAATTCTTAATCTCGAATAGATATACTTTTCTAAAAAGTGATAAAGGGTATTAGCTAAACGGAGAAACTAAAAACTTAACAAAAGAAGTGACAGGTGAATAAAATGGAAAAAAAAAAGTTGAAATGGTTGAGGCGAGGTAAAAAAAGGTGGAAGGCTTATATTCTAGGGGGAGACAAATAGAAAATAAACCATAAAAAGGAAGAAAGATGAAAGCACAGCCGGCATGGATGACTCGGTAATATTAGGCGTTTATATAATTTTATTATTTATTGACTACTAAATCCAAATTTTTATTATTTATTGACTATTAAATCCAAATGGCCATGATGGATTACGCGTATGTGAACACACATCTCAATTGCTTGTCTCAACATAGGTTTCAAAGCAATATCAAGATTGTAGGGTCTCCTACGGAAATTATTTTTTTTGACTTAACAAGATGGAAGTTTCCGAAGTTTTCTTTGCACTATTTTCTTTCTTATGCATCTTGAACAATAATAATCAGATTGGGATGAAAGCATTGTAATGACTATGGACTTGAAGTCAATCCATAGTCTAGGCTTGATGTAATGTAGAACATATAATTTATCCATAGTAGACTCGTAAGCCTTCTTTGTTTTTTGTAGCTAAGACGATTGCATATATAAAAGCCGAATTTAAAATTTATTTAAACTATCATTATCGAAAAAAAATATTTAAACTATGAAAAGCTGCTTACTACATACCTCATTTTTTTATAAACTCCGAGTCCTTTTTTTTGTAATGTATCATTTATTTTAAGATGCCAAAAGTGCTTAATTCTATATAGTTATACTTTAGTTCCGTATAGCTTTAGAATAATAAGTCGTGTTTTGGTTTATCATTTATTGTTTGAGAATTCGACATTTTCTTACAATTCAACTGCAAACCAGAATTGGCCTCAAAGATCAAACAACATATCATTCGACCGAAGCACTTTGCAAGAGCTTCATAAATTAAGATCAATTTAGCTGCATAATATGAGGGCTCATACATTGTTACGACAATGTCTAAGCGGGGATTACTACACACTAGGAAATGAGAGAGAGAGAGAGAGAGACCATCCAACCCTAGCTCTGTATTTCACTGAATCTGTGGTAGACCTGTACAATAACACGAGGGGAAAAAAACCAGAAAGGATTTATTTAATCATAAAATTGAACAGCAACCACTTGACCCTGTCCAGGGAGACTAGCGTCTTCCATAAAATAACTGAATTTATTTAATCATAATAGCAACCATAGAACATTTCAGGATCATGACCGGAGAATCTGCCTCACAGACCGAGAAATAACTCCGTAGACAAGTGAGCAAACAGGCTGGGAGAAACGCATCATATGAAACGCGATTTGGAGAAGAATTCCAAGAGAAATGATCAAAAAGAAAATCGGAGTGAAGAAACGAATTCAAGATAAAGCCTCGAAATTTATGAAGCATATATGCACACATTTCATTGTTCTATTCCACTCAAGTATGAAATCAGAATTGCATTCAGTTCAATCACCAGATATTAAAAGATGGATGCAATTACTGATTACACCGTGTACGCTAGAGAACGGCACTTCAGCTGATCAGCTTCACTCACCGTCTTCCAGTATCCAATAAAACGAGGTAGGAAGAGTGTCAGGTGCCGCCCCAGCTGAAGTAGATGACACCATTCATCAGCACCCTTTTCAACTAGGTTGTCTTGGCAGGTTATGTTCAGAGTTCACAGTTTCTAAGTACAAGTCTACAACATGTTGTAATAGATTAATTGCAATGATCTAGTACACGCACAATGCCTTGCGATCTATAACAAGATAAAATTACAAATAAAAAATTGTCAACCCATGTGCGCTTCAAAATTGGTCAGACAAATGTATCCCATTATTTTTGTTTTGCTGCCAATATTTTAAATCCTGAATTAAAACCTTCCTGGTTCTACTCACTCGCCGCATGCACAGGAAACTTGACACATGCTCCGCTTTGACCCAGTTGCATGCTACGAGTAACTTGCCCAAAAAATATTAGCAGATACGTTCACTAATATTTAATTCACCACATCTGCAGAAGACATGGTGGAACGTTGTGCTATGACCACGGAAACAGCATTCAAAATTTGCAATCTTTGATTAAAAGGAAGTGATCCAGCACCGCTTCTCCACAATCGATTAAATCCCTGATGCAGATTCAGTAACCCATCTGACCAACAGATAAAAAACTCCAGCACACTCATGCCTACTTCCGGTGCTTTCTCTTTGCTTCATTTCTCTGTCTCTTGTCTTCTTCCCATTCTCTTTCATGCATTCTGAAGTTCTTTAGTCAAGGATGTCCTCAAAGAACACTCATATATTGATAAAATGTAGCACACTAGACAAATGGATGTGATCTACCAATTATCAGAGCTTTATTACTTCGTTTTAGTAGATTCTAAACATGAAAATTGTTGTAGCAAACTCCGAAGTCCGAACAGCTATGTGCGCAGTCCATTGGTAACATAAAGTTTATGATAACAACTTGACACAAAATTCCTTCAACGACAACGATTATTTTTGCTCAATCAAGAAGGAGCAGCAGTAGAGTTATCAAGGTAAAATATTAATATAGGTGATCAAGGTAAATATTAAAAGTGTAATTTCATTTCAGTAATTGGTTCAAGGATACTGATCTGCCTCCCTCCTGTTCATCTTGGCTGCTCCATCCTTGCCTTGGACTCTTGGAACCTCCTCCATGTATGCAGCGCGATGCTGCACAACTCCTTTTCTCTCTGACCTTTCTCTATTGTCAAATGACTGAGAGATTCCCACCTCTCGAGGTGGTGGTGGAGGGGGGATGACAGGTGAATACTCACCACCACTATCAGATGGCAAGGTGTGCTCCTTTTTCACCCTACGTCGTTTGGATCCTGCAAGTTGATCTACATCTTCCTTCATGCTTGCTTTGTCCCTGTCCCTTTCATCTGCCTAAATTATGTGGCAGAATGTGAGAAAGTACACTGCCCTTAGCAAATTTAGGAATTGAGAGTGTGTACATACATATCGGGAAGATGTTAATTATAGAGGTGAAGGACAAAAGTAACAAGAAACCATGAAAACAATAAATGTTACTTTCTAAGGATTAAAGAAACTAATCTCCTTATAAGAAAATTAAATCGCCAATGTTAATGCATTACTTCCAGCAACCATACAACTATGTATTTCTTAGAGTTGCCGTCTTTAACTTTCAGAATTTGAAAGGCAATAATGTTTTATCCCCTTTAATAATCCACTAAAATAATAAAGATGAAATTATTTTAGTGTGAACTTTTTGCAGAATGAGAAAGTACAAAACAAAGGAAACATCTCATCAGAAGTCAATATAAATACTCGTTTACACATTTGGACACTTATTTGACAGTAATTTGCATATATTTGATTTTGAGATGAAGATGGAGAGAGAAAGGACAATGAAATTTTGTTAGACATCCAAATTTATTATGTCACAAAGGAATAGATAGTTGGAACTGATTGATCATTTTCTGGTGTGCTTCATGTGAACAAAGATGGTCAAGTATACAAAATGTGGTCCATGTGAACTTCAGGAATCACGGAGGACGGAGAAAAATCTAAAACGTTCAACAAGAAAGAATGAAGATTTCAGATACTGAAATTCATGGTTTAGGCGAGGTAAATTGAATAAATGAACCGTTTTTTTATCAGATAATCAACCATTTCTTAGTGATTTCAACTTATTTATTTAGGTACACGTATGAGGAAAACCTAACTAGATGGAACATACAATTGTGCAAGAGATTAATAAACACACCTTATTTGATGGCCCGTCTCGCTCATCCCGCTTTCTTTCCCGAAAGTCATCCTCTCGTCTACGTTTAGCATCATCCTGCAATGCTAAAACATTCTCTTCTGAACGCCTTCGTTCTTTTTCATCGTGTCTTGGAGAAAGTCGCTGAACGTGCCTTGAATTCCTTCTGTCAACCTCATCATCTCTCCGGCCGCCACCAACAGACTGAGGAACAAAGCTATGAGGTAGTGGAGGTGGCGGGGGCAAACTCTGCCCATGAAAACGTTCCTCAGGTTGTGACTTGTCTATAGAAACATCACTATGTCGAGGCTTGTTCCTATCATCCTTATTTCTATCTGCTCCTCTTTCCTGCATTCTTTCGGCAGAATGCTCCCTTCCATGTCTCTCTAATGACCTATCTCTTGTCTCCCTAGATTTCTCAACAATATCTTCACCACGATTCCTATCAGCACGATCCAATTTCTCTTTATGGTCTTTGTCATATCTATCGGTAGTCTTAGCTTTTTCTGTAGGTCGATTTACATTCTGTTCACTAATGCTATTCTTCTCATGCTCCGAAAAATTGGGTTTGTCATAATTTCTTTCCTTCTCAGATAATCGAACTTCAGAAGCCTCACCATCCTTTCCATCAGCTTCCCCCTTTCTGCGTTTGCTGATTCTTTCTTGTTCTTCCAAATTAGATCTTTTCTGCTGTTTATTGACCAAATCAGAAGACTCTGAGCTATCATCAATTGGTCTCATGCTTCCACCTTCCATCTTGGGAATGTTAGAATGCAAATCAGCTGTCATTCTTGCGGAGACGGTAGATGTGTTTCCAGATGCCATACTACCATTGACAGAAGATGCAGCAGTGACTGCTACTGTTTGTCTGCTATCTAATTGGTGAACAGGAAGATCTCTCTCTGTATTTACAGAAGATTGTTGACCCAAACTTCTGCTAACCACTTTTCCAGATTTACTATCCTCCTTCATCCCATCCACCTTTGAAAGTTTTGAGTTCTGCGCAACACGCTTTTGCTGAGATCTTGCCTGCCAAAGTAACATACACAACACATGAAAAATCAAGGGGCGCAGAAGAGGAGACCTGAGGGAAAAAACTACAGGAAAGAGAAAAATAAAGATAAAAGAAGGAAAAGGAGTTAAAATAAAATTATTATTTAGTTCCAAAATTACAATAATATTTGAAATAGGAAACAAATTTGGAAAATATTTATTATGTTTATTAAAAAAAGAATTGAGATCAAACATATCGCCATTTTCAAACAAAATAGGACAAACTATTCATTCTGTTTTTTTTTTTTTGAGTGGGGAAAGGATGAGCACCAATTTAGGGTGTCATCCGTGTATATATATCACTGTGGAAAGAAAATGTACAAAATGTAGGCTCCCAAGAAAAGAGCAGCAAAACTATTCATTCTGTTCTCTTCTAAACATATGACAACAGTGTATACCTCAAGATCGGTAGTCTTTGTAACGACCTTAACACCTGCATCCTCAGACAAAACTTTAGCAGTTTCATCTACATTTTTTACAGCACCAGAATTTTTACCAATTGCAGTTAGTCCAGGTGCTTGACTATCAGAGCCATTTGCAGCTGAACCAGCTTTAACTTTCTGCTGTGAGGATTCAGATTTAACAATTGTGGTACCATCTGTTCGATCAGATGGTGGTTTTGCACGGACTGCTTGCTCTTTAACTGAATTCAAGGGATCCATTGTTTGGTTTCCTGCAGAGGAATATTTTAACTGTCCATAATATGGAGAAACCCACAAAAACATTGGACTCATTAGCTAGCTTACCAGCTAATTTAGCAGGGGAAGCAGCAGGCTTGAGCTCAACATAACCCATGGTAAAATCTTCCTCAGAAACCCAAGAACTCTGCAGTTTTCACGTAGAGAAAAGCAAGTTAAAAAGTAGAGAAAAACAGAAAAACACTATTGAAACATAACCTTGCAACCAACTGACCTTCCGAGCAGCCAAGGCTGCAGCTACACCTGTAGCCAAAACTTTCAGATCCTCTCGTTCGTCACCTTTAATTTTAGCCACCTGAAAGGAGTATTTTAAAAACTTGCAAATATAACAATCATTGCATCCTTTTTCAGTAATATCAGATATATTTGCACTGACCCTCTTTTCCAGATTGATCCCACTCTTCCGGATAACAGGAAAAACACTAGATATTTTGGTTAATACAATAAGTGCATTTCGGATTTCCATGTATTCACTAGATTCTAAACACTGTACAAGCAGCCGTGTTATTCTTCCACTCCACTTCCAGTGTACCTTTACAAAGGCAGAGAAAATTTTAGTAGACAAGAGAACTAAAAGGAACATTTAGCATGCAATTTATGAGTAGAATCTGGTGCAACACCCTTTTAAATTATATCAGGTCTCCGAACAAACTAAGATAAACATTCAATAAGAGATGTGAGTTATGATGTGTCAAGCTAAATTAGAAATACAGACATCTAGCAAAAGAAGCATACCTTAATGAATTGGTTGTAGGCTACACGTTGACTGTTTGGAAATCTGTAATACACAGCAAACCCTGGCATATTTCCACATTCACGTTCATAAATACTCTCATCAGACTGCAAAGGCATTAGACAATTTCAACAAAATTCCTCTAGTGTTTGCAATTAATTTATGTGCATCAAAATAAAAAAGAATCACAATACCTTCCAATAATAAGCCATTTTTAGTGTCTCATATAAAAACCTTCCAAGTCTGCCTGCTTCATACTCAGTACAGCAGCAGATCATGGGCTGTAGTGTTCTACAAATAAGAATATCAAGATGGTTGACTGTGTTAAAATATGGTGTTCCAAGGGAATGTAGTGTATGCACAAATTCAGCACAATAGACTGCATCCTGCATGCTGAAAGTACACCGGGGGAATATGCATCGCTGAAGAAACTCCATGTTGGTTTTCAAAGTGTCTGGGCAGGAACTAAGCCAATTGTCCTTTTCACGTGTAAGACGTTGGCGCACCGATGCAACATGTTGTTCATGCCTTAAAACTTCAGATTTTAATCTCTCTAATATTTCTTGAATTCTCTCTTTCTCCTTTTTACGTTTGGTAATAGCCATACTTGAATTGTCAGAAAACTCTTCTAAAGCCTTAATAGCAGCATGCTGCTTGGCAATCTCTGACTCATAACGAGTTTTAGGAACATAGAGATCATAGAGTGTAAGCCCCCAAAATGTGGTATATAGTTCGGGTGAAAGGCTATTCCATGTTTTTGAAGGTAACATTGAGCGAACAACTTCGAGAAGATCTGACCAGCTGGCAAGACAATGTAGAATAAGACCAATCAGTTCCCTTAAGCAAAGATAAACTCACATCTCACAAATAACAAGTGCAGGATAAAAAACCTAATTCTAAGAAAACGAACAGCACAAAATCTACCAAGATGATCTTACACAATAGGTTTCTGCGTCAAACCAAGATCCAAACTAACATCATAATATTCAACTTTAGCATCTTCTGTGGCAGCATTGTGTTGTTCAACGATGTCAAGTGGCCAGCAAACCTCAGATCCATCATTTTTCTTGAAGAGTCTCATTACAGGCCGGTAAACAAGAAATGCCACCTGATTTCAGTTTCAACATAAGTAAGCCTACAGATGTCAAAATAATCAAAACAAGGCAAAGAAAATTTTACATACAATTTATTTGAAAATTGACAAAAAAAACAGGTTTGAGAAAATTTGCAAAACAAGGAAGCCTTGCAGGACATTCAGAAAGGCAGTGTGTGGAAAAAATCTCAAAATTCAACAATATTATTTAAAAATGTCAATATATTTGTAATTTATCACCTCAGGTTCCAAGTGATAGTTGTGAACAAGACTGTCCAAGGGCGGAATAAGCTGGGCGTAACTTGTAGTTGGTGTCACTGCACTGTAGAGAAATTCCACATACTGAAGAAGTGTACCATGGCACCTGTCAAACTGTTCACTCACCATCTTGATATATGGTGCATCAGCATTTCTTATAATCCTGGATAAGACATTTACCACAATATATTGGCTCAGAGTTAAAAAATTAACTATTGATCTAGCACCAAAAATAATAATGCTGCTTTCTGCAGAGTTTAAGATGGGTGTAACTGCAATTACTGAAATTTAGGGCTTTAATCAGAAAACATAGTGAACCAATATCTTACATGGAACGGTGCTGAGCTATTAGTAGCAAAAGAGGAATAGCCAGCTTAGATTCCTGATTTGGAAGCAGTGCATCTCTCAGTCTGCTCATAGATTTACTCAGTGACTGCTGAAAAGAAAATAGAAAGAAGCAACCATGTCATATTAATTTTTAAACACATCATAGTACAGTCAATTTCCAGGTGAAAAAGCAAACATATTTAACAATGAATAACATAAGCACTTTAACAATAAACCCAAAAAATGTTCCAATCCTTTTTTTTCTTGCAAACCAAGAAATGTTATAGATCATCACTACCAATTAGAATGAAAACAAAAAGACAAAGTTTTGGATACTGCTAGTGCGATGATTAATGGCAGTTGACTAGAATGTGCAACATGGTAACAAGCTAGATGTGTACTCAATAAAGAGAACAAAGAAAAAGAAGATCACATTGACTTTTTGGACATATACATGCCATAGTTTTCTTGGAAATTCAAGTTGGATGACTGTATCCTTATCTCAAAAAGTTGTATCGACCTATCCAGCATTGATTGATACAAGTGCATACTGCAAGAGACATCCAGTGTGCAGTTACTCGCTGAAACACTCATTTTCATTCAATTTTCTTCCAGAACAGTACCGAATTTATTCTTCATCAACATAACTATTTTTTTAATAAAACGTGACAACTGAAATTCTCAGCTGGAACTAGCATCTTCTGCTAGAAATTTTGTCAGACCTTTCTTTTTGGGTACTGTGGTTAGACTTTCATCACTTGTATGAGTGCACCTGGATATAGATAGTAAAAGCTGATTGAACATCATATGGCCATATCAGCACCCACTGGAATTAATTAACGATAATTATCAAGAATTTTCCTTTGCCTTTGTCAGTAAAAAGAAAAATGCAATTTTAAGAAGTAAAGGTCAATGTCATCTTGACATCAGCAATTTTAAGAACTTCATCAGCAATCATGACATCTCTCAAAAAAAATCAGCAATCATGACAACAGAATGCAAATAAAATGTCTCATAGGCACCTTATTATTTCTGGTCATTCCAAGTTGTGTTGCTTGGTACCGCAAGGTCTCACTTCCAGCCATAGCTTCAAGTTGGTCCTCAGTCATGTTCTCAGTGTACTGCACATTCGCCATTTGCTGAATAAGCTCCTGTATCATGCAATGCCAATAGGTTATCAATAACAACAACAACAACAAAGCCTTATCCCACTAGGTGGGGTCGGCTACATGGATCATACGACGCCATTCCGCTATTCGTTGATCCATGTTCATAAGATTCGACAGGGTTTTACGCTGGCTGTCGGGGCCTAACACAACCCTCCTCCTTTATCCGGGCTTAGGACCGGCTATAAAACATAGGCGGAGTTCTACTTTAATACAAATGATGTAGAAAAATAGATTCTCATCGTGCCAATGAAGTAATCAGTATTACACTGTCAACCAAATTTAGATCATTTTTTTTTCTTTTTGTGGAGAAAGTTGAACAAAAATCATATACTTGTATTCAAATCCATGGTCATAAGTCATGGGAATGAAATCTACTGAGATATCACCATAGCATTATCAGCCAAGAGGGTTGGATAGTAAAGCTTACTTATTTTTTGAGAGGGAGTAAAGGCTATTTGTTAACATGATTTGCTTGCAAATAAACTCCCAAGATGCTATACACACAAAAGTATCCTTTGCATGACTAAAAATATCAAACCTAACTCAATGGAAAATATATTTAACTAGTAAAGGTGTGACCGTGTGAGAACAATAATGTTGAGGTTGGGTTTGAGAAGTAATAACTATATTTTAGATGTTGGAATCTGAAAGCTGTATATCTCACAATACAGAAAGAAATAATGTATTTGAATAAATATTAAAAAAGAACAAGCCAATAGGTTATCAATATAATAAACAATTAGTGATATGACGAGAACATGAGGAATTCAACATATTATCACCTGTAAAAGAACAAGCTCTATTCCAGAGCCCCTTTTCAACTGATTAACAAGATACTGAAAAAGGCCTCTGAGCTCCATTGAAGGATATTTCTTGCAACTGTACATAAAGAATTGAGTGTGTTGACTTCAGAAACATAGCTAAACCAGAATCAAAGCTCAAGAATTTTGTACTACTAAACGGATAACGAGAACCATCAACAACTGAAAGAGAAGATGGGAGTCAACAGATCTTTATTTTCATTGATATATATCAACAACAACAACAACAAAGCCTTATCCCACTAGGTGGGGTCGGCTACATGGATCATATGACGCCTCGTTGATCCATGTTCATGAGATTCGACAGGGTTTTACGCTGGCTGTCGGGGCCTAACACAACCCTCCTCCTTCATGAGATAAAGGTTTTAGACATATACAAATATTTATGCATTAACCATTTGTCATATACAGACCTGTTCTCATAGTATTCTGCATGACTTGCATTTCTTCCAACTTTGTGTTGGCTGTCAGCATCTTTTTCATAAAGAATGTCATCAACAAAAAGGAAGAGTTTATTGTGTGGCGTGAATACTAAGCTGCCAACAATATCAGCTTTATTGATGACACCATTAAGAAGCACCAACTTCTCATTTGTAGTTTCATGACTTTTCTCATAAATATTTCCCATATGCCCAAAGACTGGGGACAATAAACAGCGTCTCACAGTGATCCAGTCAACTTCCATAATTTCACCATATCTCTGCTGCTTTAACGGGAGCAACAAATAAAATTTAGAAAATTGAAGGCTAGATGCCTTCATATTCCCTAAAGGAACAACATCAGAGTAAAACTCTGACCTATCAAGGATTATCTTCAGAAACATTTCCTGGAAATCTTGAGCAAGTAATATCTCCTCTTTCTTATATATATATATATATATATATATATATATATATATATATATACATATATATATATATATTGTTGAGATATGATTTGCATATCTCTTCATATCTTTCCATATCTTCGCATATCTTTTCATATCTTCGCATATCCTTGTAATATTAGTTAGGATTAGTATCCCAGATTTCTTGGGATAGTATTTTCAGATATTTTGGAATAATATCCCTGATTTTCTGGAGTAATATTCTCCCTTCTTGTATTGCCTACCTTGATTATAAATAGGTGGCATTAGTGTTTGGTCAATTAATAAGAAAACTTATTTCTCAACATGGTATCAGAGTAGTAACGATCTGATCCTTATTCCTCTCCCTTCCCTCAATCTAGATGGATGACAGGTCTATTCCGACCTAGATCCATAGTTCTCAAGATTGGCGCTTGATTTTTTCTCCGTGGAACCCGTCGTGCTCAACCATGGCCGATCAGAAAGCTTCATCTAGCAACTCTGGTGTTAAATCCACCCTCAGCACTCCACTCGGTATCAGTATCAAACTTGATGGTACCAATTATTTCCTCTGGTCCACGGCATTTGAGCGCTACGTAGGGTCCACAGGAAGAAACATATCCTCACCAAATATGAAGAACGTACGGAAGATTGGGATGCTGACAATGATTGGGTCGCCTCTGCCATGCTCAATAGCATGACCGAATATGTTGCCAAAAAAGTCATGGTTTATAGGTCAGCCAAGACTACGTGGGAGGTACTTCAAAAACTTTACTCTCATAAAAGCAATATATCTCGCCTTTACAAGGTTCTTGAAGAAATCCAATCATGCAAGAAAAATGATCAGCCATTAGCAAATTATTTTGGGACATTAACTAACCTCTGGAATGAGCAAAATATCTATCAGTCTCTCTCTGCAGATATCAAAGTGTTGGCTGAACAACGTGATCAAATTAGATCTGGTAAGCTTCTCTTTGGTCTTGGTCTTGAATATAAATCCGTCAAGGATGAGTTGATGACACAGGAAACTATTCCAACCACCGAAGAAATTTATGCTCGACTCTCCCGTATCGATGATTTCTCACTTCATACGGATGCATCTACACTTGCTACACGTGGAAGAGGAAGAGGATTTTTCCCTGACAAAGGCAAAGGCCGTGGACGTGGACGAGGAAATGACTCAGGAGGACGTGGTAAATTCTTTTGTGACCACTGTCATCGATCCAATCATCCCTCTGACCGTTGCTGGGAAAAGTTTGGATATCCTGCTGATCACCCAAAGGTTCATGCCGCCACTACAAATGAGTCGGATATTCTAATATCAAAAGAAGAATATGATCGCCTTCGTTCTCTATCTATTATTGAATCTGCATCTCCGTCAACCGGTGCTGCTGTAATGCATCATTCAGGTACTCTTGTTCTCTCTACTAATTCTCAATCTGACTGGATTGCCGATTCCGGTGCCTCCCCACACATAACAAGTGATGCCTCTTTCTTCTCATCCCTCAAATCTGTATCGAATCCACTTAATGTCAAAGTTGCTGATGGTTCTCTCTCTCCGGTCACTGGCCTTGGCACAGTTTCTGTTAATTGTGACCTCTCCCTCGATAATATTATGTATGCTCCAAAGTTTGCTCTAAGTCTTCTTTCGATCAACCAACTAACAAAGTCCTTAAATTGTCGAGCACTTTTTTATGACTTTTTTTGTTCTGCAGGATCTCCAAACGATGAGACAGATTGGTGGAGGATTTAAACGTTGGACTTTATTATCTCCAGGCATCTACCAAAAATCCCACAGCCTACACTACCAGCATTTCCCTACAACTCCATCGCCGCTTAGGTCATCCCAGTTTGACTGTTCTTCGTCGACAATTTCCTAACATTTCAAGTACTGAGGTTCTTGAGTGTGAGGCTTGTCAAATAGGAAAGCATCATCATACTGTTTTTCCACCTCGTCTTGACAAACGAGAAGAAAGTCCATTTTCACTAGTGCATGCTGATTTGTGGGGTCCTTGTCGAGTTTCCAACAATAGGCATTTCAAATATTTCTTGGTTTTAGTAGATGATTTTTCTAGAGTCACTTGGGTTTATACGTTGCAAAATAAAACAGAAACTCCTCGAATTATTCGAGATTTTTTTACAGAAATAAAAACCCAGTTCTCTACCTCTATTAAAATTTTCCGCAGCGACAATGGACTTGAGTTTGCAAATTCTGATCTTTCATCGTTTTTTAAATCTGTTGGTGTAATTCATCAAACTTCCTGTGTAAAAACATCTCAGCAAAATGGCGTTGCCGAACGAAAACTTCGCCACTTGCTGGATGTTGCTCGCACCCTCCTCTTCCATATGAAAGTACCCTCCACCTATTGGTCAGATGCCATTCTCACCGCGAGTTATCTCATTAATCGAGTTTCATCGTCGGTTCTCAATGGACAAATTCCATTCCATCTCCTTTTCCCAGGAAAGTCTTTGTTTCCTGTTCCTCCTCGTGTTTTTGGATGTCAATGTTTTATTCACCTCTTTCACACTGATAAGTTAGCTCCTCGAGCAATCAAGTGCATCTTTTTAGGGTACTCGCGAACTCAAAAAGGTTACAGGTGCTATGATCCTACTTCTCGCAAGTCCTATGTTAGTGCTGATGTTACCTTTTTTGAAGACAAACCTTACTTTTCGGACCCTGCGGATAACCATGAGTCATCTAATTCCAATTCCTGACCCATCACAGGATCTACTGCCACAACAGCCACAGTCTCCTCCTCCATCGCCTGTACCACCCCAGAGAGTTTATAGCCGCCGACATACTCATCAACCTCCACAAACTCCGTCGGACCTTGATGATGAACCACTCTCCACGATTCCATCACGTGATCCTCCAAAGAGTCCTGACTTGTTGGAAGGAGATCATCCTCGGGTAACTCATGACCTAGATGTTCCTATTGCACATCGCAAGGGCACTAGGTCTTGTGTGAAATAACCTCTATCTAATTTTATGACTTTTGATCATTTGTCTCCTGCTGCCAAAGTTTTTTCAGCTTCTCTTGATAGTCTTTTTATTCCCTGCAACCATTCTGAGGCATTCCACCATTCGTGCTGGAAAACTGCTATGGATGAGGAGATGTCCGCTCTGCAATCTAGAGACTTGGGAACTTGTAGACCTCCCAGTACTTGATTGTCGGTGGGTGTTCACCCTCAAGTATCTTCCTGATGGGACGGTTGATCGTTTCAAGGCTCGTTTAGTAGCCAAAGGTTACACCCAGACTTATGGAGTAGATTATTTTGAAACTTTCTCACCAGTTGCTCGCCTTAATTTGGTTCAAATTTTACTTTCTGTTGCTGTGAACTCTGGATGGCAAGTTCACCAGCTTGACGTTAAGAAGTTTACATGGAACAGCCGCCTGGGTATATTACTCAGGAGGAATGTTCAAAGGTTTGCAAGTTGAAGAAAGCAATCTATGGGCTCAGACAAAGTCCAAGAGCATGGTTTGAAAAATTCAGCAGAGCTATTGAAGAATGACTTTACTCGATCCTCTTCGGACCATTCAGCATTCTCTTTACATACTTCTGAAGGTTCAGTCATTCTCATAGTTTATGTAGATGACATTTTAATATCTGGTAATGACACCGACGGTATTTTGACAGCAAAGAAGTTTCTGCAATCTCAGTTTGTAACCAAAGATTTTGGTCTAATAAAATACTTCTTAGGCATTGAAGTGAATCAGTTTGATGATGGATTAATTCTTTCTCAAAGAAAATATGTCTTGGACCTATTAAAGGAAGCTGGTACGATGAGCTGTAAAATAGCCACCGTTCCTATTAATCCACAACTACCTCTAGCTGATTTGAGCAATCCTCTTCTAGAAAATGTCACCAGATATAGAGCTATGGTAGGTAAACTTCTGTATCTCACTGTAACTCGTCCTGATATTTCTTATGCCGTTGGTCGCCTAAGCCAATTTATGCAAGAACCACGTGAAGTACATCGGGCAGGTGTATGTCAGATTTTACGATATCTAAAAGCCTCTCCAGGGAGAAGTCTTCACTTAAAAAATCATGGACATTTAAAAGTGTGGAGTTATTTTGATGCAAATTATGTCGGGGCTCATGAAGATAAAAGATCAACCACTGGTTATTGTACTTATGTTGGTGGAAATCTTATAACATGGCGTAGCAAGAAACAAGATGTGGTCTCACGCTCTAGCGCTGAGTCGGAATATAGGGCAATGGCTCATACTACATGTGAACTCTTATAGGTCATCTCTCTTCTACGTGATTTTGGAATTTCTGTTACTTTTCCAGTACCTATGTATTGTGATAACAAAGCTATAATATTTATTGCAAACAATCATGTGTTTCATGAGAGGACTAAACACATAGAAGTGGACTGTCACTTCATTCGTGATGCTATTACAACTAAGAAGATATCCACTTCACACTTGGCCACTGAAGATCAACTAGCTGACATCTTTACCAAAACACTTCCCAAGAAGAAACTCCTGGTTATATGTTCCAAGCTGAGCCTAAATGATATTTACGTTCTAGCTTGAGGAGTGTTGAGATATGATTTGCATATCTCTTCATATCTTTCCATATCTTCCCATATCTTTTCATATCTTCGCATATCCTTGTAATATTAGTTAGGATTAGTATTCCAGATTTCTTGGGATAGTATCTCAGATATTTTGGGATAATATCCCTGATTTTCTGAAGTAATATTCTCCCTTCTTGTATTGCCTACCTTGATTATAAATAGGTGGCACTAGTGTTTGGTCAATTAATAAGAGAACTTATTTCTCAACATATATATATATATATATATACATGGATGACAACCAAATGGGAGTCATCCTTTTTCTTCTCAAAAAAGAAAAAAAAACAACTGAAAGAGAAGATGTCTTTTATATACATCCAATGAAGTTTATGGAGTAAAAACAGATCCATCAAACATTTGATAGTTCCATAAATAAGATAAAAATGAATAACTAAATCACAAATTAGATCATGTAAGGTCTCCAGGAATTGGTATGACTTCTTTCGTTGAAGACAATGAAATATTACAACATTTAAGTTCTAGGAGAACTCAAACAATCATTTCAAAAACATAACACCAAGTTCATGGCATTGTGTTTAATTACCTCTAGTTTTACACCGCATTAGGTAAACACAATAGGAACGAAGTACTAGTGCTTTCAATTGTGTTTGATTACATAGCATCTATTCAACTATATACAAGGAAGTTCATATAAATTGGTATAATCACAAAATAAACTAACTTGGTTTCTCTTTTTTTTTTTTGAGAAAAACTAAATTGAAAGTGATCAAAACTCTTCCAGGCTACAATTAGGGTCAACACAACACACAAGAATCATTCTTGTGTGTGTGTTTTTTTTTCTCCTAAAAAACACACAAGAATGATATATACTGATGAAAACATCGCAGTTACCACAAGTTAGATACTTAGATGCAAAGGCATCTGAATACACAAATGCATTAGTTTACTCAAATGAAAATCTAATAATTTTTAGCAGTCCTTGCAAAAATAACTTTAAACAGAATGCATAGCTATTAAAAAACATTCTTGAAAAGTAGAACTCATGAAACGTATAGACATACAGGTGACCCCAAAAGAATGCAAGAGACTGAAGCCAATCTGACAAGTTGAGGCCATCATCTTTAAGCTTCTCACGTCCTCCTTGTGCCAAACGCTCAATTACTACATACTCTAGGATATCATACTCCAACTGTCATCAAACAAAGAAATGATCAAGAAGACACATTACAAACTCATGTTACAACAGCATGCTGGGAGAATAACTAAATAACACAAGATATTGCCAAAAACAACAAACAGCCATCTGCAAAACTGAGGATCAGAATAGAAAAGGTACAAACCTTTAGACTAGAATTCCATATGATTGAAACAAACATCATCATATTGCATCATACTTCTATTTTGGAGTCAATGTTAGAAAGATGGAAACTACATCTTGTAGCTTGTGAAGAGAACTTCAGCTTTTAAGCTGTGTTTGTTTCATTATGGGGGAAACGATTTATTTTTTGGATGGTAGTGGAAAATGATCAGTAGGGAAAAATGAACCGGAAAGATAATCTATATCGCGTGTTTGTTGCATGTGAGAAACAGACTACTTCCTCAACATGCAGCACATGTATCATCAATGATTTTTCTCTTGACCAGGGTACAAAGGCAGTCTAATCTTGCTCCTATAGTATGCGGATGACACTTAATTTTTATGTTGCATGTTGCATTGCCATGGACGCATGGGGCCACTTGGGACTCCCAGATATTGACAAGTCAGGAACAAACAATTTTTGGGACTCGTTCAGGTACTGGCCCGAAAGAACAATTGAAGTGGCAACGCAACGACCGTGGGCAGACTCCATGGCCAACATGTAGGCCATCTCGCTGCAACAAAACTGCACATTTTCTGGGACGGGAGGGGTGATCATATTGTATATCACACATATTTTTGGCTCAGAGAGTGGGGCTACATAGCATCATGTTTTGATGCAACAATGGTCTCACTGCACACTTGAACGTTCCCATCTGCATTTTAGTATACGCAGATGACTACCTTTCCTCCCTAAAGGGATTAAAAAAATATAAGTTAATTAATTCTGACTTGTGATATATGAGCCACTCTCGAGATCAAATACTCACCTCAAAAACAAGGGAAAACATTTTCATGTTTTTGTTGACCAGGATCTTTTTTGGTTACCAAAGACAAAGAAAAGGTAGGGGAGCATTTTCCTCCAACAAAAGCATGGCCACATATAATATCTATGCTGATTTTAGGATCTTGGAGTTGCATCCACTATTTCAATATAAGTACTTGGAATTCAAACCATAAAATGGCAGCGGAATTACAGAACATTGATGCAATTTGACAACACTAAAAACAAAATGCCAGGTGAAGAAAGAAACCTGTGTGAGATACTTGAATGCATCCACCACTGGTGCTATCATGTCCCGATATGCCTCAATCTGCAGAATGAGTAGTCAGTAACAAGCAATCGAGGAAGTTATGACACACTATCATGTCTTGGTATGTTTCAACCTGGTGAACAATTGTTCGGAGTACAGTCATCGGATTAGCATGTGCAAGTTTGGCTACCATGCGACCCAGCTGCTTCAAGTTTTCCTTTGCTAGTCTTTTTAGAAGTCTTCTAGTATCCAACTAAATATAACATTTTTTCGGGTAAAATTTAATATAGAATGTATAAAGATATATAAAAGGTGAATAAGATAGAACTGGTTCAACATAAGGAATGGTAAAAATGCACCTTTACAGTTTGCCTTGCAGCCAGAATCATTGGGAGTGTTTCATCATCTCTCTCCCACTCACCATAAAGCCGATAACGGACCTAGAAACATTTTTTAGCTCAAACTCTTCAAGAATAAAAGCAAGTGCATACAAATTGGAGATGACTTCACAACAATAGCTACCTCATATGGAAGCAAACAAAGGACATCCCATATCTCCTGTCCGACAGCAGGATTTGCAGGTATTAATTGTAACGATGGAAGCAAACAAGCTCCAAGTGCTTCCTCAAGCCTAAATCTCGCTTCTTTAAGTTGAAGACGAGGGTCTCGGCCCTTGGTGTCATTTGATTCAGCTGACAGAGAAGAATGGCCTAATTCTTGGGCAGACACATAGTATGATCTCAATACTATACAAACCTGTGTTAAAAGAAAAAAGATGGTCAACTTTGGAAGTTCTGTAATTGATACTTGTCAGCAGTGTTTGGGTGCGAGAACTAAAGTTATTATTAGTTCTTGAGAACTAATCAATTAAATAGAAAAGTTTAGATTTAGTGCTTGGATTAAAAGTGTAATGATTGAGAATTATAAAGTTGATTAGACAGATAAATTTTAGTGGGTGTTTGAATAAAAAGTCAACTAAAAATATATTTAATTATTTATGAAGTTTATTTTTATATTATTAAATATACAATATTTTATAATTAGTAAATTAGATAGAAGAAAAAAAGAAATTTAAGGTAAATTAATTAATAACTAAAAAATGAAATTTAAAATAAAATTAACATCAAATAGTCATTGAATTAAATGGAAAAAATAAACAAGTATAATATTATATTAGTTAATGACATCATATTTATATAAAATAATTATATAATTACAACTTATTTAGAAGGCCGTAATTAATAATTTAATATTATTATACTATTAATTATTAATTATTTTAATGTTAAACTAGTTAACTTTATTATGATGTATAATGTGCACGTCTATATTTAAACATTAAAATTTTTTATAATAAATAATAATTACATTTTTAATTTATTAATACTAAGTAAATTGTAATACATAATTAATAAACTTATTTATTATTAAACCTAAATAAATTGATTTTACAAATTTATAATAATGTAATTAATTAATTAAAAATGTATATAATATATAATATATATACCTATAATATATATATTATTAAACTAATACTAAATAGGTCTAAAACCTACTTTTAGACCTAGAGGTTGAAAACGAAAAAAAAAAGAACTGAGCGTCTCTCAGAACAGATTCTCCTTAACCGTCTCTCAGAACTGAGATCCTCTAAGTATTAGTAATGAATATATTGTGGTAACACACGTTAGGAAGGAAAAATTTACAACTATTATTATAATTGAAAGCACACTGAAAGTTCTGGAGTATCTTGTTGTAATCTGAAATGAGCGTAGGCTTCCTTCCCAAAGAAAAGGGAACAAAAATATAAACAGACAAGATTCAAGCAATTATGCATAACCACAGCGAAGTCGTTTCCTAACTCGAAAACCAGGGAAAAAGTGTAAATAAATGACAAATTACTATACCTTTTGAAGCAGAATAGGATTACGATAAAGAAATGGCCCACATGCAGTAAGCATCTGAAAAAATTCCTTGGGCAAATCAACAGATACTTTCTGCTCAGAAGCTACAACTGTTGATTCTAGTATGCCAGTACTGGCCATCAGTGTTCTCCCACTTCGAAAACTTGTTTTACAAACAGCAGTATAAGCTGTGGACATTGTCTTCTCAATAAGCCTACAATTAAAGAAGTCCACGACACAAAAAATAATCATTAATAAAAAGTCGATCAACATTTGAATTCTAACATTCAACCCTTTTAGATTGATCAAGTTATCAACAATGCTAGAGATATGATGTTAATAGCAAGTAAAAGCAAAAATTATGTTTTTTTGTAACAGCAGCTGCCAGTTGATGCTGGGAACAGCACTGTTTCTTATGATAACACTATCCACAATACTCTGGGGACTTGAAGACCAAACGAAAGCAGGAAAAAGATTATTGTACTGGATCAATATGGGGCCATAAGGCACTAGAGATAGGCACTCCTTATTCACAAACTATAATGGGCTTATCACACGAGTGATGTGACATAGTAGTGGTTTTTAAAAGCTTCAACTGAATCTAAAATCCTAAAGTACAAGAGTGTAGCCACACATCAAGAATGCACTAATTTGATATTCAAGAATTCTCACTATTTCTTAGATTCATGTATCAAATTCGATTCAGTGGGATCTTTCACTCACATTTTTTTTCCACCAAGAACATTTTATAAAACTCTTTGACCCCCAAATTTGGAGTATCCTACTTTCACGTGATTCACAGGGTTCAACATGCAATCGATATTTAGTTTCATGTTTAGTTACCCAAAATGGGTAAACTAACTTGAGTTGAAAAAGAAAAGCTAAACAGTTTCTTTTTCTCCACACAGCTTCCAGCGATCTTCAACCATAACAATACTCTTAAGTAATCACGAGAAAAAAAACCTCTGCTAGTTTATATAACTTAACCACATCAAAGAAGGTATCGACAAAAAATTGCCAATAAATTATCTTCAAACTTTTTCATTCATTCAAAGTAGGAGCATGAATATTATTAGTGCATATGCACCCCAAGTAGGAGCAGAATCACATCTCAAGGAGAAGTTTTGGGCAGATATGGAAGGTTTGATTGAAAGTTTTGGGCAAAAGAAGAGGGTGAGTGTTGCCTACATTAAGGTAATACAAGATATGTACGATGGGGCATTGACTAGGGTTAGGACACCCGGAGATGAGACAAATGAATTTCCTGTAGGAATTGACCTACATCAAGGATCAGCTTTAAGCTCATATCTATTTAACTTAGTTATCGATGCTATAACCGAAAGTATCACAGAGGAGGTATCTAAGTGCATGCTATTTGCGGATGATATAGTACTTTTAGCGGATTCAAGAGGAGAGATTAATACAAAACTGAAAATATGAAGAAATACGTTGGAGTCAAAGGGTTTTCGTTTAAGTAAGAATAAAACAGAATATATGCATTGCAATTTCACAAATAAACAACTTAGAGACGATTTGGAAGTTAGGCTAGGGGAGGATATAATTCCTCAAGTGACAAAGTTTAAATATTTAGGATCAATTGTAAGACAAGATGGTGAGATTGATGACGATGTTAATCATAGAATTCAAGCTGGTTGGTGTAAGTGGAGGAAAGCCACTGGAGTTCTTTGTGATAGAAAAGTACCCAATAAAGTTAAAGGAAAATTCTATCGTACTGCTATAAGGCCAGCAGTGTTATATGGTAGTGAATGTTGGGCTATGAAGGGACAACATGAACGTAAAGTGGGGGTAGCCGAAATGAGGATGTTGAGATGGATGTGTGGTCATACAAGATTAGATAAGATTAGGAACGACCATATACGTGAACGAGTCGGAATGGCTCCTATTAGTGAGAAAATGGTAGAGAATCGTTTGAGATGGTTTGGTCATGTTCAGAGAAGACCATTAGATGCGCCAGTAAGAAGAGTAGATCAAATAATCTGGAGTCCGATTAAAAGAGGGAGAGGGAGGCCAAGGCGGACACTTGGCGAACTATTGGTGAATAATATACCGAAAGGTTTGGTTACTAATAGAACGGAATGGCGTCGTATGATCCATGTAGCCGACCCCACCTAGTGGGATAAGGCTTTGTATTTGTTGTTGTTGTTGTTGTTTTTCATTCATTCAAAGACAAAAGACAAGAAAAAAAAAAGACAATACACAAACTCATGAGAAACACATAAAGGAAATTATCCCCTTGATTTTAATTATTATAATATCGCTCATATAACATACGAGACATTCAGAATGGTTGACAACGTAAAAAATATGTTACCTATTTCGAGTATAAAGAGGATAAAGGGCAACTTGTCATTATAAAAATGTTATCTTATTCACTTTTCATCTAAACATAACTTTTCCCAATCCCAAATAACTTCAAAAAGTAATGGAACTATTCAAGTTTGTCTCCCGAAAAACAAATCTCAAACCAAACGCCTCCATAAATGGAATTCATAACATTGAAATATATATCTTTTACAGGGAAAGGAAGGATGACTATTAAGCTCGAGTAGTCAGCCAGTTTGTAGTACAACCGTAAAGCCATATGATGTACCAGTGTGTACAAAAAAACAATAGTGGTCTCACTCTCTTTTCTTTTTTTTGATGGGCAAAAGGATAACTACCAAACTTGGGTAGCTATCCAGGATGTAATAAGGTTGTAAAAATGTCATTCACATGTGTAAGGAAAACCAAAAAAGAGCAGAAAAGAGAGTATGGGTCTACAAAAGAAAACTAGCCCTCTCCCTACTCCCTCATCAAAAACTGTGCACCATACACTATTGCATGGGTAGCACCGCTCACTCACAAATAAGACGTCTCTCCCCACTCGCGAATAAAGAAACGGGGATTGTAGCACCACTTTTCCTCTAAAATAGTGCAATTGTGTTGTAGTCAGATGATTGAAGCAAGATATTAAAAAAAAGGTATGTATAACAAATATTTAACTCCGCCTATATTTTATAGCCGGTCCCAAGCCCGGATAAAGGAGGAGGGTTGTGTTAGGCCCCGACAGCCAGCATAAAATCCTGTCGAATCTTATGAACATGGATCAACGAATATATGGCGTCGTATGATCCATGTAGCCGACCCCACCTAGTGGGATAAGGCTTTGTTGTTGTTGTTGTTGTTGTTGTTGTTGTATAACAAATATTTTATAAAACAACAAAGAGTGGTGAGTTCAATGGGTTTCTGGAGAAAGATGTTCAATGGAATTTGGATAAGTCATGAGAAGAGAACAAGGAAAACAAGTCACTTGGGAAACAACTTATAGCAAAACAAATGTCACAAGATGTTTAAATACCTAAATAGGCTCTCACAAATTTGTATATGCTCAACAGGATTTAGATGTGAGAGACGGTCAAGGAGAATCTGTGCATGATACCTGAAAAATCAAGAAGGTCAAATTAGCATGAGTAATTGACCTCAATATTTCAAAATGCTATTGCCAAAAGCAAAATATGGAAACATAACATATATAACAAAAAATATAAGAAATTAATAATCTAAGTGTACTTGAATCTACTTTCGACTAAGAAATGTCAACAATAAAAAACATCATCTACTTGCATATGCTAATAGAAAAATATGGATACGACTTTATTAAGATACAAAAAACAAAGGTCATCAACGTAAACTCACTGCTCAAACAGGTTAATATGAGGCATACTGCAAAGAAATAATAAAGGAAACAACAACAACAACAAAGCCTTATCCCACTAGGTGGGGTCGGCTATATGGATCATACGACGCCAATTCGTTGATCCATGTTCATAAGATTCGACATTTAGCTTAAATTAGGATTATTTTTTGAGGGGTAAATTAGGATTATACACGACAACTATCATCAATGGTCTCAGTTTAAGCAATACTGGCCCAACTGGTGATTAATTACAATCTAAATAGTTGATTAACAATTGAAGATAAAGTTATATAAGATAATAGGGTGAAGCAGCATTTTGAATCCTCCAGTGTCAGCAAGGGTTGGGGACTGAACCATTACCCTAACAACTAAGGACTGTCACCTTTTGTTTCGCGGCCCACATATGGTATCTTATGAACTCATAGTTGTATATATACATGGATGGTTAGCATTCTTTAGTCATCCTTCTACCCTTAAAAAGAAAAATTAAGGACAGAAAGCACAACATTATTCATCGTGACCAACGATTAGCCGGGGTACGTCCGGACCAGGTTGGGTTTGGCTATCGGAGTCCTTCTCGGTGCGCAGCCTCTATATTCGCTTTCTTCCCTCATCTACACTACCAGAGGATTTCAGGACGGATTGCAGACTCATTTGGCGTACTCGGGTGCCGCTTAAAGTCAAGATATTTGCTTGGCTTTTACGGCGTGGACGGCTTCTTACCAAGACCTACAGGGCGCGTTGGGCTCCGCACAGCGATATTTCTTGCGTCCTTTGCAGCGAGTCGGCCGAGGACATCATTCACCTCTTTTTTGACTGCCCCACATCTCGGGGCATATGGCAGCAAACTTCCATTGCGACATTTTCTCTGTCAGATCCAGAGTCCATATGGCAGACCTTCCGGAGCATGTTACATCAGGGACAGAGTTGGCGAGTGCCATTGATGACCTTCTTGGCCGCTGCCTGGGCCATTTGGCTTCATCGCAACCGGATTATCTTTTGTGGGGAGCGATGTCAGCCTGAGCATGTTGTACACCACATCTCATTTCTTATCAGAGAGTGGGGTTTTGGCTAGCTTTCCTATTGTGACCTTGGTCACCTTTTGCCGCTCTCTCCGAGAGCTCTCACCTGTACATCTTCTCATACTTTCATATATATACATTGCTGGATGACAACCACAACTTTGGTGGTCATCCTTTTTCTGCTCCAAAAAAAAAACATTATTCATCGTGATCCACAGTACCTGGCCATTCATTAAAGATAAGACAATTTAACATCATGTTTGGCCCCCTTGATTTGAATTTTCAGAATATTTTAATGTAATATGTGTTTTTTTATGGGAGAAAGGTCAATTTTAATTCTTTATACTAAAAGCATATCATGAAGATGCAAACAATGTTGTCAAAATCGCGATTTAACTCGTGGAATCGGACGATTTTACGATGTCACCCAAGAAAAACGAGTTGACTCGGAAGAAAAATCGTTTTCACCCAGCACGCGATAAAATCGCATGCTGGCTCGTAAAATCGGTAGAATCGGCGTCCTGCCGAGTCCATTCGAAACATTTTTTTTCTGTTTCATGAGTTTGTGACTCACCCGATGCCCTAATCAGTTATGTCCCAAAACCATCTTCTGCTGTTCGCCGCCACTGTTTGCTGCCTGCTGTTCGTCGCTGCTGCTGTGCGCTGCCGGTGCTGTTTGCCGCCATTGCTGCTGCTCGCCGCTGCTGCTGGTCGCTGCTAGTGCTGTTAGACGCTGCTGCTCGCCGTCGCTGTTCAGCACATGCCGCAGCTCGCCAGAGCCAGCATTTGTTCGCCCCTCTCTTGCTCCTGTGTCGCTCCTTCTCCCTCCTCTCTCCATCTTCCCTCTCCTCTTCTGCTCACAAGGAGAACCACCGCTCAAGCAGGAGGAGGACGAGACAGAAAAATGACTCGTCCTCTCTTCTCCTGCAGTCCTTTTTTTTGGTCCACTATTTTTGGGTTTCTGCCAGAAATGCAGCCAGTTTTTTTCCTTTTTTTCTGTCTACTCAAGACTCTATGTGGGAGTAGAGAGGATACAGTCTCCTTTTTTCTGATTTGACAGCAAGAAAAGACTCGTGTAATCTCATGGAGGAGAGAGAATGCAGTCTCTCTATTTTATTTTTGGTTCATATTTTTCCATGCTTTTTTTTCTGCTCTTTCATGTAATGTATTGCTAATTTATTAATTATTATAACTTTTAAATTAATTATTATAACTTATTAAATCATAGATGCTTAATCATTATTTATTATTAGATTTTCTAAATCATATTGAATAATTAATTTATAGGTAAATTAGATTCTAAGCAGAATCAATATTAATTTAATTGAAAATATGATTTTGATAGAATCCGACGAGTCGTCTTACGATCTCACGTTTTACGTGTTTACCTAGACTTTTCGTGTCGACTCCGATTTACGAGTTTGACAACATTGGATGCAAATATATACAGTCACACTAATCAACCTCTCCTAGAAGACTTCATAGTTATATATATACACACGCATGAATGACAACCACAACTTTGGTGGTCATCCTTTCTCTCCTAAAAAAAACCTCCCAGAAGTAAAACTTTTGCATAGATAATACAGAGTTTAATTGGCGCAGCACCAGGATCAATTGAGAATAAAGAAGACAAAAGGATACGAGGATAGACCGAAGTACTATCCAAGAAAGGCACCGAACATAATTTTGGTGATTGAAACTAGCGAAGCCACACTATAAAATGTTTATTTCTGAAGCAAAGATGAGATGTCCCTTTTTTCTATTCATTGGCCTCTTTTTATCGACTATTCCAGCAATCTATACTTTAGGAAACAAAAAAAGGTAACGGGAATTAAGGAAACAGAAAATATTGAAATTGACTAATGAGCCAACAAATCAGCCATCTAATCAATTCCAGCTTATTAGTGTCATTATTATGATATGATTCCTGATAATCAGCAACAACCAAGGTTGTGCCAAGATCTCGACATTACTATGATATGATATGATTTCCTGCTAATCAATAACAACCAGAATTGTGCCAAGATCCGTGGGACGTCCTACATCATTAATCTAGATGGAGGTAAAAGTGAGAGAGAACATCTGATTCCTTCTGAGAAACCTAGTGTTGGTTGCTCCAGCCCTAGTTATACAAACCTAACCGTCTCCAGTAGTCCCTGCCGGTGGCACCACCCGCCGTTTCCGGCAGTCCCTGCCGGCGGCGCCACCCTCCGTCTCCGGCAGTCCCTGCCGGCGGCGCCAACTTCGCCTCTGCTCTCCAATCTCGTCCTTTCGCCTGAAGATGCGCACATCGCATACGTTGCAGAGTGATGGGTGGACACGCATCACCCGCACACCTCCCAGAGGAACTGACCTACAACGACAGCTCGCCGGCGTTTGCTTCAGGTGCTTAAGAGAGGGACATCGGGCGAGTAAATGCTCCGCTCCGGTGCGGTGTCTCCTGTGCGACAGGGAGGGCCATCGCCGGGCATCCTGTCCACGGGCACATGGGTCGGGGGGGCCACCCCAAAACGCCTATCGCGCCTCTGCCGGAGCTGGAGAACACGACACCTAACCTATCCGTTGATATTCCTTGGACGATGGAGGTTCAGCAGGGGGTGGACTTCCTCCGCACCTGCATCATAGGTGAAGTCGTCGGCCAGCCGCCGGACTTGCCAGCACTTCGAATGGCGATTATAGCCGCTGTCGGTGCTGCCCCACCGTTCCATCTCAGCCGCGTGTCGCCGGAGCTATGGCTTCTGGTCCCTGGTTCGGCGGAGCAGAGAACCTCACTTCTGGCTTTGCAAACCATGATATCTCCGGATGGACGGTTACACTGGCGAAACTGGAATGAAGATGATGGAGCTGTGACGGCACCTCCGGTGAATAGCTGCAGCGTCGAGGTTATGGGCTTGCCTCTGCACCTTCTACGGCCGGAAATCGTCGCGGCAGTTGCGCGAGCGATTGGCAACCCTACCGCCGTCAGGCTCCCAAGCATTGGGTCGCCTGACCTCTCCACTGTCACGGTCGAGGTGGAGTTGCACCCGGCCTGCCGTCTCCCGGCGTCGGTCACCGTGAAGGCGGGCGCCAGCAGCTTCTCCGTCCGGCTAAGACGAGCCGCCCCATCAGCATCGTGGGCTGCTGTCGTCGCCGCCGGCCGACCTGCGGAGTCGTCGTCATCCTCGTCAGCTGGAGTCCCGCCACAGCACGTGAGGACGGCTCGTGCTGACCGTACCCTGCCACCTCCACCTTTAATTCAAAACCCTGTTCAAACACCTAATAACCACGTCACTATCCAGCAGCCACAAGTGGCTAATTTCGGATCTATCCAGCAACCACATCTGATCAAACCCAGACCTGAACCCATACCTAACCCAAACCCTAGCCATCAGCCACAACCGAACCGCACCAGACCTGAACCCACCCTTAGCCCAAGTCGCACCCGTTTCTCTGCGTTTCAACCCCAAAACACTCAGCCAACACCACCCTCCTCCCGACACAACACCTCTCCCGCCGACCACTCTGCATCTGCCACCCACCGGCGGACCCTGTCCGTCTCAACCCAGCCTCCACCGCTCATACAGCCTCGCCAACCTCTAACTCCGGTCGGTATGGCAACCTCAGCTCAGGCGACGCCCCGGACAGCGGTGGACAGTCACACTCTGTCCTGCTCCTCCGGCGGCCAGACACCACGCAATCCGGCAACCCGTTGCCGCCAACAAGAGACGATGACGACTGCCGGCCCTCACGTCTATCGGCGCAGGCGGCGGCCCCCAACTGCTCCGCTGACACAGTCCGCGACTGAGGGCTCGCTGCTTGTGCAACAGCCACCCATCCGGCAACCATCACCAGCGACCTCTGCGACAGGGGACAACCTCGCCGACGGCGGGCAGTCAGTCAGCGACTCCGCCCTCCTTACTGGGCGCCTTGACGCAGAGGTCCAGATGGTGGCAGACCTAGTCGGGTTCAGGTTGCGCCGCCGCCAGTCCCGCACGCGAACAGAGGCTCCACGCCGGCCTCTTGGGATTCACCGGCCTTTCCACCGCTTTCTTATGGGTTCGAGGAGCGGCAAAGTTCCCACTGCAGGGGTGGCCACAGTCTCCCAATGAAGGTGTTGACGTGGAATGTTCGTGGCCTCGACGACGTGGGGAGACGCCGAACCCTTGGCCGTTATTTGCGGGAGTGGGGAGTTGATGCGGTGTTCCTGCAGGAGACCAAGCTGACAGAATGCTGTCCTCAGTCGTGGGAACAGATTGGTGGCTCTCGTCTTTCTCGTCACCTCTCCCTCAGCTCAGTGGGCCGCTCTGGGGGATGTATCATTGGCTGGCGAGATGACCTCTTTACCTTGGTGGACACGTGGATTGACAGATTCTCTATGTCAGTTCACCTGAGTTGCAGTGTGGACGGCTCCTCCAACCTCTTCTCATGCGTGTACGGCCCTTGCTCGGAGTCGCTCCAAGCCACTATGTGGGAGGAGCTTACAGCGGCCCGGTCTCATCACCCAGATGCTCGATGGTTGATTGGGGGGCGACTTCAATGTCACACTAGACATTGATGATCGGCCGCTCAATCGTCAGGGAAGGGATGCGGGGGCGGCGCTGTTCAGGGATTTCATTGACGCTCAGTTGTTGACCGATTTTCCGGCATCGAACTGTAGATATACATGGCGGAGCACGGCATCACCGTCTACCAGATCGCGACTTGACAGGTTCTTGGGTTCTCTTGAGCTGGTCGAGGCCCACCACCTTGCGGATGTTCAGGCCATGGCTCGGCCTTTCTCCGACCACACTCCCCTCATTTGGAGGTCCGGGGTGGGTCAGCCCCTGCGATCCATATTCAGCTTTGAACGGTCTTGGCTTTTGGAGGATGGCTTCCGACAGTTGGTGGCAGATCATTGGCGGAGCGTCCCGATCTCTAATTCCGCAGCGAGGACTCTCTCTTCTCGACTACATAGCATGCGGCGCTTCCTCCAGGAACACCGGAGACAGACCCGTGTGATCCGGGAGGCACAGAGGACAGAGGCTCTGGAGACGATTGCTCGGCTTGACCGGGAGGAAGACACTCACCATCTCACGGAGGGTGAGGTGGCACAGCGCAGGCGAGCCCAGGAGACCATACAGCTTGAGGACAGGAGAGTGGAGACCGAGTGGAGGCAATGCTCCCGGCAGACCTGGCTTCATGAGGGAGATGCCAATACTCGGTTTTTCCACATGTATGCGAGCTCACGCCGACGGGCGAACCGGATTGATCACCTTGAGGTGATAGGGCAGCGGATCACTGGCCACGACCGCATCGGGGAGGCCATCGCCTCATTTCACCGGGAGTTCTCCAGGCGGCAACCCCCGTCGCCTTGGATGTGGTCCCCCAGGGGTGTTTCTTGTCTTACTGATGTCCAGTCTTCTTTATTGGTGCAGACCATTTCTGAGGATGAGGTTTTCGATGCGCTTTGGGACCTCAATGCTGAGGGGTCCCCCGGACCAGATGGCTTCCCGGTCTTCTTCTACAAGGAGTTCTGGGGTGTGGTGCGGGAGGACGTGATGGCGGTCATTCATGAGTTCACCAACGGAAACCGGGGCTTTGAGCACCTGAACCGGTTTTTGCTGTTTATGCTCTCCAAGCGCACCCCGGCAGAGAGAGTGGAGGACTATAGGCCTATCGCATTATCCAATGCCATCTATCTCCTGGTGGCTCGGGCACTTGCAAATCGGCTACGTGAGGTACTCCCTGACATCATCCATCATGTGCAGTCAGCCTTCATTCATGACCGATCCATCACTGACAGTTATTCCATGGCCTCGGAGATCGTCGCACACTGGAGGCGGAGCGGCAGTCGGGCCTTCCTCTGGAAGGTTGATTTCTCCAAGGCTTATGATTCACTTTCTTGGTCTTTTCTTTGGCACTCCTTACAGGTTCGAGGTTTCCCGGAGACTTGGATTGCCTGGATGAAGCAGTGCGTTACCACCGCTTCTTTCTCGGTCCTGGTCAACGGGACGATGTCTGGGGGATGGGTGCAGCCGCAGAGGGGCGTTTGTCAGGGCTGCCCCCTCGCACCCATGCTTTTCACGATTGCTGTTGACGGACTTGCTAGGTGCACTCAGACGGCATGCGAGGCTAGTCTTTTCAACGGTTTTGCTGGCGGCCGCGTCCCTTTATTGCAGTATGCAGACGATACACTACTATTCATCGAGGGCTAAGAGCAGGAGACTAGTCGGGCAGCCATTTTGGTGGAGCTCTTCGGTGCGGTGTCGGGCCTCCAAGTCAACCATGCTAAGTCAGCATTCATTCCTTCTGGCTTGGCGACTGAGGAGGCTCTGAGATGTGCGACTGAGCTTCGCACCCCGGTTGGATCCCTACCGATCACCTACCTGGGCCTCCCCTTATCAGATCGGCATATTGGCTCACGGGGTTGGACTCCGGTCATTGAGAGACTAGAGCGCAGACTTCAGGGCTGGAGCTCTCGGCTTCTATCTCGGGGGGTCGTCTTATCCTACTTAGATTTGTTCTTTCCTCGATCCCGATCTACTTCATGTCAGTTCTCCAGATGCCTAGTCAGGTACGGATGCGCATTGACTCTTTGAGGAGCAGGTTTTTTTGGTAGGGCTGCAGCTCTACGCGGAGGGTCCACTTGGTTGCCTGGTCTAGCATGTGCAGGCCCACAGCACAGGGTGGCCTAGGCATTCGGGACCTCCGCGCCACCAACTGGGCACTCCTTGCCCGCTGGGTTGGTCGGATTATGGGGCCTCAGGACAGCTTATGGAGGGAAGTCTTTTTCACATGCTATGGTCGCGATCTCTCATGGGAGTCCAGGGGCATTGTACCACAGGGTGCCTCATCCTTCTGGAGGGCGGTGGCAGCACTTCTCCCGCGGGTGCGCCCTCTTATGTCCTCTGCACTTGGCTCTGGTGAGGCTTTTTCCTTTTGGCAGCATGACTGGCTCCCCGGGGGCACTTTGGCTGAGTCCTTCCCTCGCTTATGGGCCTTGGCGGCGCATCCAGAGGCTTCGGTGGCTGAGACCTGGTCCGAGGCAGGCGGCCTGGGCACAGGCTCTTGGACCCCTCTTTTTAGATCTCCACTCTCTGATCAGCGTTTTTCTGAGCTTCTTGATCTTCACCAGAGGATTGCCCCCTTTCGCCTGGATCCGTCGAGGACGGATGGCTGGGCTTGGATGTCAGACTCCTTTTCTGCGCGCAGTATTTACCTTCGACTCCTTCCGGCCACTCCTGACACGGACAGTTTCAGTGCAGACTGTAGACTCATCTGGCATTCCCGGGCACCGCTCAAAGTCAAGATCTTTGCTTGGCTTATGCGGCGCGAGAGGATCCTCACCAGGGTATACAGGGCGAGATGGGCACCCCACACAGACACTTCTTGCGTATTTTGTGAGGAGGCAGAGGAGGATATCACACATCTATTCTTCACTTGTGAGGTGACTCGAGAGGTTTGGTCGCGGACGAGCATATGGGGCCTCCTTCCCCTAGCATCGGAGGACTTTTGGCGGACTCTGCAGGACCTTCATACTCAGAGACAGGGATGGAGAGCTCCATTGTTGACATTCTTGGCCGGCGCCTGGGCCATCTGGCTCCAGCGCAACCAGGTTATTTTTGGTGGGGAGAGATGTCAGGTGGATAACATTGTACACCACATTTTTTGCCTTCTTCGTGAGTGGGGTTTTGGTTAGGGCCTGTACTTTTCTTTTTGCTACTACTCTCCTCTGGAGAGTACGTACTTGTACATGGTGATCTTTTTATGATGATATATATATATATATATATATATATATATATATGTGGATGACACCCATAACCTTCGGTGGTCATCCTTTTCCCCCTCAAAAAAAAAGTGAGAGAAAAAAGGAACATGCTGTTTCTGTTTTTTTCAATTTCTAGAGTCACATTGTCTCTATTTTTCAATTTCAGCAAATGTTGATTTTGACAGTAGTCATAATATCTTGCATTAGTCCTTTGACCATTGGGTTACAGGAAAACTAATAACATTTAGGGTGAATAATGAGCATGAAAAGAACTTATGGAGCACAAGATCGGGAAAGAACCATATGACGGACTTCACCAACAATTATGGAGGCAAGCCAGGAAACACTTAGAACCTCTCATTACACATGAAAGTTACTGAGCTGGATTTACAAATTATAATAACATCTATGCAAACCATTTTGTACCTTCAGAAGTAGTCCTAAGATGGCAATCATAATGAAAAGATAGGAAAAGAGGATAAGGATTATTTTGAGAAACAACCCCAATAAAATGTTTTCCAAATCATCTTAACATGAAAATAAGATTATACACATGGATGACTAGTTGACTCTGGTCATCCTTTAACCCCTCCAAAAGAAAACATGAAAACAAGTTTGTTTCAGTTTAGACGGCTAATCGTACTTGTTTTTCACAAAATCATTATTGAACTATTTATGTATAATAATAGCAAGATAAATTTTCTCAAAAAATAAACAAATTTGATGCATAAAAAATAAAGGTAGAACTATTTCAGACTCACAGCTACCAGCTTAAATTTTTTTAAGACAAAACTGGCAACAATAAATTAGTCAACAAATATCAAAAAACACAATATGAAGCATGCTAGCCATGAAAAAGTTCTCTGTACCACACTTACCAATCTTCAACGGATAGAAAACCAATGAGTAAACCAAGTTTCTGATTAGTTTCAATTTCAGAAGCTCGTTCTTTAACTGCTTCATTCTCCATGTCCAAGGCGGTGAGGAGATCAATAGTCACATCTTGTTTCTCATCATCCATTAGTTCTTTTCCAGTAGCAGCAAGATTAATTCTACCAATTTTACTAACCTGGAAGTGTAGAAAAGCAACAATATCAAAACAAACTTTATCATTTAGTGGTTGAGGATATATAGGTACCCTACCCTTCAAATAGGACATGCAGATAACCTTCAGAAACAGACAACTGTTCTTAAAAAAAAAGAAACAGACAATTTGCGGAATTGAGAAATCTGATGAAAAAACAAACAGCAATGATGCATCACTATCCATTTGGGGATGATTGATCTACGGAAATTGGAGAAGGTATTCTTCCTCACTTTAACCCACCACACACACCCCTCCCCCCAAACCCCCGCAATCCTATGGGCCAGCTGGGTATAAGAACATTGATTATGCATTGTTATTTTTGTAGGAAAAGTCTTGTTAATATCAGGAGTTAAAAACTTTTAGTTTGCTTTTATTCTATATCCTAGTTTCAAATTATATCCTTTTATTATTTTTTCTAGTTATGTTGGGAGTCATAAATTTCAAAACTTAGTATATGATTCTACTCTTTGAAACACGTATGAGAGAATAATTATGCAATCAATTATAAACCAATAAAAGCTTTCTTCCTTGGACCCTTAAATTCTTATTTGTTTGCCTCGGAAAACAGTTCACATCATCAACTGGTGATTTTATATTTCGGTTTGTTATCGTGATAAGCAAAATTATTTATGTTGTTGTCCTGCACACTTTTTTAATGAAAGTGAGAGTTGAGTATTCTTGAAGGGTAGTGGGAGTGTATGAGTACATTGTGAGAGAGAGACAGACATAAACTTCTAGGTTGCCTTTATCGTCTCACCATTTGGTTTTTTGTTTCTTTGACACTTGTACATTTCATAATTTCTATTACAAACTGGATAACTACCAGAATGGTGTCTATCATCCTTGCTTAAAAAACTGATCATTGAAACAAAAGTGCATTTACAGTTCCAAGATGCATATTATGTATGAACAATGTTGTCAAGTTCGAGATTTTAAATAAACTCGTTTTTTGTCTTATAAACTCGTACCATAGAATCGACTCATAAATTCGTAAGGTCTATGTACCAAAGAAGTTTAATTATTTAAATAATTTTATGCACTTATAAACACATATCTATGATCCATAAATTACAGATTATTAATATAGTATCCTCATATGAAATAAATATGAAAGCAATCAAAATAAGCACTATCACTTACATAACTACTAATTAACTGTCAATTATTATGCTTACTAAGAAAAAAACTTATTAAAAATAAAAAATAAAAAAAATGATTGTAATAAAATTTCTAATCATGATAATAGTTTCATTTTCAATCACAAATAGATTAATCAAATAAGATATTTAAGATTTTACAAACTTTTTTATTGTGCAAAATAAATAGTTGTATGTAACCGTATAGACCAAGTTTAACCAAAATCAATACCAATTCGCTTAATGCTCGTGTGCTCGTGTGGTGACAGCGACCAGCTAGCATAACGCTCGTCCCTGCCGGCAGCGCCACCCACCGCCTCCGGCCGGCAGCTCCATTTTCTTCTGTCCCGGTCTAGGCATTTGCTTGATCCGCACGATGCGTACCAAGGTGCAGATTGCCAGGGACGGGTGGGCGACTATCTCTAGGCCCCATCCCCGCTCCACCACTCATGGTCGCCGGCCGGTGTCACATTGTTTCAGGTGCTTGGGAGGACATTTCGCGTGTGACTGCTCTGCTCCACTTCGTTGTTTGCATTGCAAGGGGGACGATCACCACCGATCGAATTGCCACGGGGTTCACAGGTCTCCACCACGCGCCAGAACTGCTTCAGTGTCCTCGCTGGAGCCAGAGATGGCGAAAATCAACTCCCCGATTGTCATCCCCTGCTTCAATGAGGCGAACGCTGGATCGACGTCCCTGGCGGCTCTGCGCATGGCCATCGTCGACAAGGTAGGTTCCCCCTCCCTTTCCACCTCAGTCGAGTTTTGCCGAAGCTTTGGCTTCTCGTTCCCGGCACAGCAGCGGGAACGACTGATGGCTGCTACATCCAATCTCTCGACTGAGACCAGTATTTGTCGGCGACCATGGAGGGAAGATGATGGGGCGATTCCTGTTATGCCGGCGGCTAGGGAGACCATCGAAATAGTGGGTCTTCCACTTTTGCAACCGGAGGTGGTGAAGGAAGCGACACGTTCAGTCGGCAACCCCTTCTCCATCGTCCTGCCGGCCATTGGGGCGCCGGACCTATCGGTGGTCTTAGTCGAGGTTGAGCGCAGGCCAGACATCTGTCTCCCATCCTCGGTCATCATCCACGCCGACGCCGGCCGTTTCATCATCCATCTGCGGCAACCTGGGGGAGCTCGTTTGTGGGCAGACATCGCCGCTGGCCGTTCTCCGCTGCCCTCCGGTGAGGCTGGCATCCAATCCGCTGCTCAGACGCCGACAGCCAGGGGCACGTGGGAGACGCACGTGGAAGTTGTACAGGGACACCTTTAATTCAAATTCCTAAATCTTTATCACCCGAACCCTCTATCAACCAACAAGTGACATGCACCCAACCCTCACCAAACCCCAACTCCCCACACCCAAACCAACCTAAGTTCACCTCCCCGCAACTAAACCAACCTAAGTCCACCTCTCCTAACCAACCGCTTCACAGTTCCACCACCCGAAATGCCACGTCTCTACACTATTCCCCCCCCCCCATACGACCTCTATGCGGGACCGCGACCCCCCATGTGTCCCCCTCCTGCTTTGGCGACAGCCGCCCACCACATCCCAACCCCTCACCTCGCCGGCCACAGACGTTCCCCTCCGTCACCTTTTGGAGTCCCCCCATAATCCATCAACTTCAGGTATCTCCCCCTGTCGTTGGCTTGCCTGTTCGCCTCTCCCTCTACCGGCTGCACAACCGTCAACCAACTCGGCACCCAGGGGGTGGATGCCCAGCCTGGGGTCTACGGGCGTCGGCGATCCCATGGCAGGCCATTATCCCCGCTGGTCGTGGGACACGCTCAGCGCTCGCGTTCACAGGCGGCGAATGAGGAAGTTCAAAGGGTGGCACTGGTTGCAGGCTTCAAGCACTCTCGCCGGCGGACTGCGTCGCGGGTGGACACGCCCTGGAGCCTCGTGGCCGCTCACCGTCCAGCTCAGTCTCCTGGAGGGCAGTTGTGGGCAGGATTTCGCCCACCAGGGAGATGGACACGGTGTCTTTATGAATGTGCTAACATGGAATGTTCGCAGCCTTGGCGATTTGGGGAGACGCCGAATTCTTGGCTCTATTTGCGCGAGTGGGAGACCGATGTGGTTCTCCAGCAGGAGACGAAACTGGCGGACTGTAGCGCACCCATGTGGGAACACATGGACATCGGCATGTAGTTCACGCATTTCGAGGCACCTCTCCCTCAGCTCGGTTGGCCGGTCAGGAGGTTGCGTCATTGGCTGGCGAGATGACCTTTTCACATTGGAGGATTCTTGGATTTGCAAGTTCTTGATGTCATCCCACTTGAGACACCGTGCTGAGGGTTCCACCTACCTCATTTCTTGTGTCTATGGTCTGTGTTCGAAGTCTCTATGGCCACGATGTGGGAGGAGCTTTTTGATGTACGTCTGCGCCTCCTGGATGCTCGCTGGCTGATCGGGGGAGACTTTAATATCACTCTCGACATGGAGGATCGCCCATCAGTCAGCTGGGGAGGGACTCCGGGGCTGCAGATTTTAGAGACTTCATTGATTCTCATTCGTTGGCTGACTTTCGAGCCACGAATTGTAAATTCACACAGCGGAGCACGGCAGCACCTACTTCTAGATTGCGACTAGATAGATTTCTCGGCTCATTGGAGCTGGCCGAGGCCCACCAGTTGGCCGACGTCCAGCCACTGGATAGACCATTCTCGGACCATACACCCCTCCTATGGCAGTCCAATGATGGGCAGACCTTGCGCTCTCTATTTCGTTTTGAGCGATCATGGCTATTGGAGGATGGATTTCGGGATCAGGTGGCAGCACACTGGCACAGCATCCCGGCATCGGACACAGCGGTGAGGACCCTCGCTTCCCGGCTGCACGGCCTGCGGCAATTCCTTCGAGACCTGTGGAGACAGATTCGTGGGGCCCGGGACGCAAGGAGGACTGAGGCTTTGGGTACCATCGCACGGTTTGACAAGGAGGACTCTAACCATCTCACTGAGGATGAGGTGGCTCAGCGCAGGCGGGCTCAGGAGGTTATTTAGCATGAGGACAGCCTACACTGGGTTTTTCCACCGGGCAAACAGGATTGATCGGCTTGAGGTTCAAGGGCAGCAAATCACTGGCCACCAACGTATCGGGGCAGCCATTGCATCATTACACTAGGAGTTTTCCAAGCGGAGGCCCACGAGTCCATGGAGGTGGTCCCCAGAGGCCATCCCCCAGATTTCTGATGCTCATTTTTCTTTCTTTTCACAGGACATCTCTGAGGATGGTCAGGCACTTCGGGACCTCAATGGCGATGCCGCACTCCTATCTTCTTCTACAAGGAGTTTTGGTCGGTGGTGCATCAGGACGTGCTGGCAATGATCCAGGAGTTCACCAGGGGGAATCGAAACTTTGAGCGCCTCAATCGGTTCCTACTTTCATGCTGCCCAAACGCACCCCAGCAGAGCGAGTCGAGTCGAGAACTTCAGACTGATTGCAGGTTTTGGCTAACCGGTTGAGGGAGGTCCTTCGGTCCTCATTCATCCAGCTCAGTCGGCCTTCATTCGGGGCCACTCTATCACCAACAGCTACACTATGGCTTCCGAGATCGTCGCTCATTGGAGGACCGATCAGCGGGCCTTCCTATGGAAGGTAGATTTTGCTAAAGCTTATGATACTCTCTCATGGGATTTTCTATGGCATTCTTTACAGGTCAGATTTTGCTAAAGCGTTGCGTTGCCACATCTTCATCCTCGGTCCTAGTCAGCGGGCACTGGCAGGAGGCTGGGTCCAGCCACACAGGGGCGTTCGCCAGGGCTGTCCACTCGCTCCTATGCTTTTTGTGATTGCAGTTGATGGTCTCGCCAGATGTGCTCAGGATGGCTTGTTTAGTACCTTTGCTGGCGGTCTAGTTCCTATGTTACAGTATGTGGATGACAATGTATTTTTTGTTGAGGGCACGGAGCTGGAGGCAAGACAAGTTGCAATTATGGTGGAGCTTTTTGGGGAGGCTTCTGGTCTTCAAATCAACCATGCTAAATCTTCATTTATACCTTTATTTATACCTTTTGGCAAGGTTACGGAGGAGGCGGATGGATGTGCAGAGGAGCTACATACTGCCATGGACACATTGCCGATTACATATCTTGGTCTCCCCCTCTCCTCGTCACATCGCATCTTGGAGTTGGACCCCGATCATTGAGCAAATGGAGCATCATCTTCAAGGGTGGAGTTCGAGGCTATTATCTCGTGGTGGACGTCTCATTTTGCTTCATTCAGTTCTTTCTGCACTACCGATTTATTACATATCAGTTTTCAGGATGCCTGAGAGATTGTGAGACGGATTGATGCATTGAGGAGCATATTTTTTTGGCAGGGGACCAGCCCTGAGCGGCGAGTTCATTTATTGACTTGGCACAGTATTTGCAGGCCCACATCACAAGGCGGTCTAGGCATTCAGGACATTCGCCTCACCAACCGGACTTTACTTGCCCGGTGGGTGGGACGGATCATGGGACCTGATCACAGTCTCTGGCATGAGGTGGACCTGATCACAGTCTCTGGCACGAGGTTTTCTTCACTTGTTATGGTCGTGACTTCTCCTGGGAGTCTAGGCCCATTCTACCGCAGGGGGCCTCCTTTTGGAGGGGCATTGCAGCCCTTGTCCCCTTGGTGCGCCCATTCATGACCCCCATGCTTGGATCGGGGGAGGATTTCTCATTCTGGCGACATGAGTGGCTTCCTGGTAGCTCTCTTGCGGTCTTTCCCTCGGCTATGGGATTTAGCGATACATCCTGAGGCGACTGTTGCTGACTCTTGGTCGGAGGTTGGTGGTCTAGGCACAGGGTCGTGGACTCCCGCTTTCAGTTATTCATTATCCGATCAGATGATTCATGAGTTATTATCGTTGAATCAGAGGATCGCCCCCTTTTGGTCGGACTCCTCCAGGGCAGATGGATGGATATGTATCTCGACCACCTTCTCGGCACGTAATCTCTACCTCCATTTTCTTTCGGACCCCCTAGTGTCTGATGATCTCAGAGCTGATTGCAAACTCACATGGCGCTCCAATGTACCGCTGAAAGTCAGGATTTTTGCTTGGCTCATGCGACGTGGGCGGGGTACTCACGAGAGCTTATAGGGTGAGATGGGCCCCCCTATCTGACACATCTTGTGTTCTCTGCAGAGAGGCGGAGGTGGATGTTGGGCACCTATTTTTTGGATGCTCTATATCTCAGCAGGTGTGGTCACGGACGATTTTTTTGGACGGCTTCCCAGCATCGGCGGACGCATTTTGGCAGCTTCTTCAGATTCATGGGAGACAGAGGCAGCGTTGGAGACTCTCTTTGGCAGAGTTTTGGCCGGTGCCTGGGCCATTTGGCTCCAGCGCAACCGGACCAGTTTTGGAGGGGAGAGATGTCAGGTGGATAACATTGTACACCACTCCTCGTTTCTTCTTCGAGAGTGGGGTTTTGGGTAGCCTTTTCCCACAGTTTTTGCCACTCTTCTTGAGAGCACCTTACTTGTACATGCTGATATCTTTTATTGATATATGTATACATGGATGACAACCGTAAACTCTTGTGGTCATCCTTTCCTTTCTCAAAAAAAAAATCGTATAGAACCGTATAAACTCGTGTAAAATTGTATAGACTCTATAAGAGTTTATAAGATTCTACAAAAAAATTTAAATTATTTTTTATGCAAAATCTAAGAGTTTATGCCGATTTGATTCATGTTAGTTACCAAAACTCTTAAGAGTTTGATTCGAGAGTTTAACAACATTGTGTATGAATGCAGAAGATAGGACAACTAAATGACTCGTTTAGCAAGCAGCAAAGACTGCAACAAAACCAAACACTGCACTTGGTGTTTAAATGTGTGATCAGAAGGGTGGCACAGCAGTTGACAGGATGGAGTTCTAGGCTGTTATCCCGCAGCAGCTGTCTCATATTGCTTCGCCATGTCCTCTCGACACTGCCAATTTATTTCATGGCAGTTCTGAAAATTTTTTGAGAGGAGCAGTTATGGGAATTCCAAGGCAGGTCATGAAAGGATGTGTTTCCTTTGGCAGACCAGTTCTAATGGACAGCCCCAGTACACATATGGTGTCCTCTGAGGTTGTGTGCTGTCCAACTGAGGAGAGCGGCCATCACGTTCTCAGCCTTCGTCGGATGAATACAGACCTCCTCACAAAACGGGTAGTTTGAATTATGGGGCCAAAACATGAGCTGCGGTCCTCTGTTTTTTTTTTACTGCGGGACCAATCTAAATTGGGACTCAAGGTGGTGGAGAGTGGCACTTCATTTACAGAAATAATGCCCCAAGTTCTGACAATTCTTCTTACCCACTCTCGGCAGAGGACCCAGCTTCTATTTCTGGTGGGATATTTGGTCGGTTCTGAACTCCCTCGCGATGGACTTCCCTCGATTGTTTCAGCTGGCGACTAATACAAATGCAACGGTGGCGAAATGCTGGTCTATCTCAATCAGTAATGGAGGTGGCACTTGAGTACCAACTTTCTCCACACACCTCTCCGATCAAAGGTTTGAAGAGTTAGCTTCACTGTTGGGGTACATCGCCCACTTGTCCACCTACCACTGCCATGGAGGACGATTGGAAATGGCGATCTGGGAATACTCTCCGCTTGATGGGGGGGCTTGCGTGCAGACTGATTTCGAGATCAGAGGGTGTGCAGATCTCGATGGGTGAGTGGTGTTGACACTTGTTGTGCCATTGTGTGGAAGAGGATAAGGATAGTGTTTTTTGGGTGCTAATTGGCTAGCAGGTCTGGGCTGAGGGGACATTAGCTGGATTGACCCTAACCTAGAGACAGTTTTCTGGCAATCTTTTCGCAACAGGTGCAGGGGCCTCCAGGGACGTGTATACAAATGCAGGCATCAGAGGGTGCGTCCCCTAGCATATTTCTGGGCCATCTGGTTACAAAGGAATAACAATATATTTCAGGGCGGTCGTGCTTGTGCTGAGAATGTCGGTTACCATGCGAAAGCAATATTTGGAGAGTGGAGGAAGATCTGTAATGTAGCAACACCTTTTGTACCAGTTGATCTTTCAACCTTTCTTTTGCCTTTGTTTTAAAGATGTTGTAACCTTTTATTATTTCAATGGAACCTCTGCACGACTACCATCTTGCTAATCGTCCTCTCTCGTTTCAAAAAATGTTTGTGGTTGTTTTCTTAAAGAAAGGAAAGTGCAGCAGCGGTAGAAGGAAAGTTCACTGCAGAGCAAAAGAAGAAGTGAAATCTGCAAATTTTCATTCATTTATAAAATAAATGTTGTCATACCAAATAGGAATTGTTATATGTTCTGTAGAAAAAATAAAATGTATCCAAATTAAAGATTTGACAAAGAACAGAGTATGTAAGAGGCGACATAATGTAAAACATATATAGTTAAGGAAGGAAAACCTCATCAAAACGCTTTGCAACAAATGCATCATAATGTTCGAATGCCTCATCATCCTTGGGCAGTAGGTGTGTATATCTGGAATACAAGTAAAAAGTCAAGTAAGATGGCTTGCAACCCTTCATAACAAAGTTAACCATATGTGGCATGGCATGAAAATGGCATAACATTTAACCAAAATAAAAGGCCTGTCAGAAGGTACAGCAGAAGCCTTAAAGGTATAAGAATATGACATATAACAAGTTTCATTGAACAGTATGTAACTGCAATATAATCACATCCTTGTTTTGCGACTGGAAAGGAGAATCTAGGATCGTGCAGATAAGATGATAGCTTCAACTCGGGTTAAGCCCACTTTGGTCCGAGGAGGAGAAGAGAAGATGAAGACAAAAGCCCAAGGACAAACTCAAAAGAAGCTGAAGAAGCAAGCAAAGTCAATTCTCGTTGGCCAAGTTTTCCAGCTTGAGTACTCGCTAATCCAGGCATAACTCTAGTCCCACACATCAGATTGAGACGATTCAAGATACCAAGAAAAACTGAAATAAAGATCTACAACTTTCCTTCAGAGCTCTAGAGCTAATTCTGCCGCCTACTACACTGATATCAGCTAGAAATAACAATTTGGAGAAGCTCAATTTCAGCCATGTCACGTGACTTGTATCTGAATGACAAGATTAATCCAAAGACAATACACCCACATCATAGGAAGGGATGGGCAGAAAGGATGCCACTGATGATCCAGAAATTCATTCATTTCCTAATTCAAAATTTGTTCTCTTATCTTTTCTCCTCACCCTCATCCATTCTTTTTTTTATCCATCTTTCATGGCCTTCTTACATTTTTCTTTGTTCCAGGGGCACTCATTAAAGTTGAGGCTCATATCAGATTTTTTTTTACAGACATGAACCTAAACTATCATGAGGTCTTGAACCAGCTCCTTTTCCACTTCTTTTATCTACTTTGGAATGTCGTCGGTTGTTCTTGGCGAAGTCATGCCAACAAATGACCAACATAACTCTTGTCAATGTCATTCTAGACCCTAGAATGCACTCCGCAAAAGATTATCCTTTCAGCAATTGCAAATTCATATCAATAAATGGAATGATATTGAAGACTAGACTACTTGACAGCCTGAGTAGAATTTGTAACAGACAAGATGCTCCATCCTATATTTTAAAGGATTTGCTCCCCTTACTTTTTTTTTACTAGCATAACAAGTAACCATCACCATGTCATGATATCTACCTACTGGCAGCCAAGTATCTGTACAAAAACTCAGCCAAGTATCTGTAGAAAGACTCACAAGAATCATTTCAACTTCAGCCAGAGCAGACAATCTCATTGTTTTTTCCCATCAACTTAGCTCAAGTTTTTCGTAGATAGAAGAAATACCTTAAAGTTAAACATCAACCTTAGCCAATGATCAACTTATCAATCAGCTCCTGGGGATAAAAATCTCCCGGGAAAACATGAAGCATCAGGAAAATAATGCCACCAGAATATTACCCTCCAGAAGCAGGATAGGAAAATGATCTGCTGGATGTATTGTGTGCTTTCTCCTCATTGTTGTTTCTTAGAAAACAACTTCAATATTTTTATGTGCTTTCAGTAATCAGATATTCTGCTGATATATGAATCTTCAAGGACTCAAAGCAAAAAAACCCACAAGAACCCAGCACATGGCATCAGTTCAAGCATTATAGAGAGTATTCTGCAAATAGTTACGCAACAGATCAGCACAACCAGAACTTTTTGTGTCAGTTAGAAGGCGTTGATGATTTACTTTTCTGATTCAGTCAGCGAGACAAATAAATCCCTCCAAAAAAATGAGACAACATATAAAACGTGTTAAGACTACAGAATGAACTTGAGGTAATTACAGAAAGGACAAATCAACAATTGCCTGCGTGGAAAACTTTAGCATTTTCAAACAAGTGCCAAACTCAGCAACAGGAATGTTCAACATACACTAAAAGAAATGCACTCATAAATAGTTTCAGCAAGACAATCTTCCCACAAAAAGTAAATAACATGGCTAAACGCATTTTACTAGGTTCTGGTAATTTTAAGAACTCACATACTATCGAGATCTACAAACTCAGACTTCACAAGAAGAGCAGTCAGCCGATAGAGTCCAGGTGGAACAGAAATATTTACTTCCATCCGTTGGTAATACTGGAACTTAAATCCTAGAATATGTGCAGCATTTGACTGTAGAAGCATTACAACCAAAAAACATTACTCATAAAGAATCAAACAAAAAAGAACATTTTATTGAAATCAATTCTACCTTGGGAAAAAGAGGTATAAGGTTGCAGAAGATGTTGTTGTCAGAATAGAGTTCAAAGCATTCCAGCACCTTAAGAAGTCAACAAAAAGTGCCGAGCTTAATGTGGCAGAAAGAAATATGCATATAGTTCATTAATCTAAAAGTGGAAAAAGATGGTTGTGGCCTGTGGAAAGAGGACACAGATCATATACACTACAGTATTAAAAGGTAAAGCCAACAGAATAATAGCAAATACATATCATAAAGAAATTCAGAAAATATTTATTTTACATGGAAAAGGATGACAACCAGGATTTGTGGTTGCCAACCAGAAAGTATTTTATTTGTTTAAAGGAAAATACTACATTATTAAGAAGAAAGAAACTTACAATGTCAAAGATGCGGTTCGGATCCAAATCAAAGTGCCCAATCAATGACTGAAAAAGGAAAAATAAATAATTTATAGCGGCACATAATTTTTTCCTAATAAAATAAGCCAATGAACAGCACATCCTAACCTTAATGGTGCTAACTGTCATTGGTGACGTGTTCTGACTAGTTACGTCCAGTCCACATTGACATAGAAGCGTTACCTACAAGGTCAAGCAAATAAGAAAAATATGTACTTGTTTTAAATGAGATGGATGTGTGCTTGTATGAAAATCATATCAAACTCCACATAAGGCAAACATAGGTGAGTTAAAGGTCTCAGCAACAACCAAGGACTAGGAATAAGAAAAAGAATAATTAATTATGGAATGGAAATTGCATTTGAGATTCTAAGCTCTGTAAAGAATGAAGCTTATTTGTGAAGAAAGTACCCTTTGCAAAGATATGCAAAACTGTATTCTTTTATAGGTAAAAGATATGTACCACTGCAATCAGACAACAAAAAAAAAACAGATCACAATATGAAATGCAATACAGTTGATAAAAAAGGGCTTTCTCCTCTTTTTTTTTGAGAAGAAAAAGGATGACCACCAGGAGTGTGGTTGTCATCCAAATGTATATAACTATGGAATGGGAAACTTTTACAAGTGTAGGCTCACAAAGGGAGAGCATCAACAAAAGGAAAATATCTCGTTCAGCCCCAACCCCGACCCCCCAAAATGATGCTGAGTACAAAGGATTCACCAGGCCTCTCTCCCCAATCACAAAACAAAGAAGTGCCAAAAAGTTCACCAGGCCTCACTCCCCACACACAAAACAAAAGAATACCACAAGATTCACCAAGCCTTTCTCCCCATCCAAAAGTGATCACCAATGGCGTCCTCCAACTCGATCACTGTTGTGCTGAACGCAGAAATGGTCGCCGCACATCTTTCGAGTCACTTATGAAAACACCCTTCCGGTGATGAGGAATCCCTGGAGACCCAAAAAGAAATCATCGGGTGCTCCGTTCACTCAACCTCCACCCTCCGTGGGTTTAGCATCCCCATGCTGAGAGGCCTCTCCTCTTTCCCGGGGGCGCCGACGTGTGTGGCGGACGCCGGCAGCCTCCGCAACTAGGCGAATCTCCTCATCCGACCACCCAGCGTGGAGGCACTCCCCATCGTCCCTGTCAACAGTAGCCAGCGAGTCAGGCGGCGCACCCCCATCCACGGGCAGCTGGGGCAGCGGTATCGATGGCTGTATGGACAGCTGTTGACTCACTGACTGCAGCAGCGATGAAGAATGCGTGGGCGACTGCTGTCCCTCTGATGGTGACGATGCCAGACGTTTCTTGTGGTTGCCCCTAGGGTGGGTGAGCATGCGCTGTAGGGGCCAGTGCAAGGCCACGCCTCTTGCTAGTGCCCTCCGGCGGGTGCAAAGGAGGCCGGTAATTGCCGCACCGCGGCTAGACACCTCGTCTGCCCTGTGAACTCCATCAGCGCCAACGTCGGCGTCCGGCGGAACTGACCCGGTCTGTGATGCCCCTTCCACAGGTTGCTGGTGCGGCGGCAATGATGGTTGCTGATCCGCTGGCGGTGGCGGCGTGACTGACTGTGCGACCTTACGGCGCTGGTAGTAGAGGGGGGAAGTTGTGATTGCATCACTGGTGGGTGTGGCCGTAAGGGAGATGACCATTGGGATGCCAGTGAGCACTAGTGGTGAGAATCGTAGTGAGGCTGAAGATGTCTGGCCAAGGTCGGGGGATTGAGGTGAAACTGGCTGGAGGGAAGTGTGGCGACCTGATGTAGCTTCGGTGGTATCCGGTCATCAGCGTGGCTGGAATTCACCACGCATGACGGCGGGGGTGTGGGGGCGGTCACTGCATGTCTGGTGTGGTGTGGCTGCTATGGTGGAGGGGAAATTGCAAGCATGGTGGAGATGGCCGGGAAGGGAGTGTATGGTGGAGCAGTGATGATGGGTTGTTGCAAGTTGAGCGGTTTTGGCTAGGACTGATCAGGGTGTGCGTTGGGTTCACAGGTTCGGAAAGCTGGGTTCTCGAGGTGTTGGTCTTCAACGCTGTCACGTGACATTCGCATCTGCTGTGTTTGGCCAAGCATTGACCGGACTGCTGACAATTGAGGCGACGACGGCGGGCGACCGGCGAGCACCTCAGCCCATGAAGCAGACCCCTCGGAGTACCGCACCTGGATGACAAAGTTATCAGCGCCTATGCTGAGAAACAGTGATGCCGGAAGGCTGATTCCTGGGCGCAGGTCAACCTCCCCGGAGGTGATGGACAGATCCGACGAACCCAGTGCCGAAAGGGCGATGGAGATGGGGTTTCCCAGTTGTTGCACCACTGCCTGGGCGATCTCCGGCCGCTGGAGATGGAGAGGCAGCCCCTGAATGTCCATCGACCGGCGGATCCCCTGTGGCGCCCTTGCTGCACCATCTTCTGCTTTCCAGGAGCGCCACCGGACCATGGTGCTCGGCGACACAGCGGTTGGAGTCGCCAAGAGATGATCGTGTTGCTGTGCAGCCCCAGGGATGAGCAGCCACAGGGAGGAGGAGATTCGGCTAAGATGAAACGGAGGTGAGACGCCAACTCCGGCGATAACTGCCAAGCGAAGAGCCGCCGACTCTGGGGGACGCCACTGATCTCGCCGACGACGCAGCCGCTAAGGATGTCTACCCCCTCGTTGGATCTCCGGCGACCAAGGTAAGGTAATGGTGGTCATTGCAGCCTGGATAGCAGGGGGAGGGAGGAGGTTCGCAGAACCGGGAACTGTTCGGTGGTGCAGATTAGTGGTGCAGATCCATGGGTGGACAGGACGCAAGCACCGACTGTTCGGTGTTTGCTTTCGATGCCTAGTGGAGGGCCACCTAGCGTGTACATGCTCGGCACACGTTCGCCACCCTCGCTGTGGCAGGAAGGGGCACTGTCAAGCATGTAGGGCACGTGTGACTCACTCCAGAACTGAGGTCACGCCTCCGCCTGAACTGGAGAAGACGACTTCCACCCCCACTGTTGACATTCCATTGTAGCCCGCAGTTCAGCAGGGGGTGGAGTTTCTTCGCAGTTTTTTTTTTTTTTTGAGAAAAAGGATGACCACTCACCAGAGTTGTGGTCGTCATCCAGCTATATATAACTATAACTGTGGAATGAAAGTCATGTACAAAAGTATGTTCTCAAAGGGAGAGCAGCGACAGAATGGAACATATCTCGTCAAGCCAAAACCCCGATCCCCAACAAAAAGAAGATGCGGTGTACAAAAATGCTCAACTAGACATCTCTCCCCACACAAAAGCGGTACTGATGCCAAAATGGCCAGGGTACCAATTAAAATGTCGCCAATGATGTCTTCCACCTCGATCTCTGATGTGGCCGAACACGAAGTGACCTCCACACATTCTCCAATAACGGACTTCTGATGGTAAGAAATTGCTGGAGCTCCAGGTAGTCATCAGGCACATTGATCAACCACTCATCCGCACCCCGAGGCCGGTCCCGTATCTTCCAAGTGATTACCATCCCCCTGTTCTAGGGCCATTCCTCTTGCCCGAGGCCGCCGACGTGTGTGACGGAGGCCGGGGGCACCCGCAACCAAGCAGAACTCCTCATCTGACCATCTTGCGAGGAGGCGCACATCCTCATACCCGTCATCGGTGACCAGCAAGTCCAGCTTGGTCAACGGAGCATCCCCCACCACAGGTTGCTGGGGCGGTGACAACGATGATTGTGCGAGCGACTCCTACCTAGTTGGCGGCGGCGGTGACGACGGCTGTGTGGGCTGCTGCTGTCCCTCCGATGATGAAAGTGTCGGACGCTTCTTGTGACTGTTCCTAGGGTAGGCGGGCAGGCGCTGTAGCGGACGATGTAAGGCCACGCGCCCCTTACCGGTACCCGTCGGCGAGTATGGCGTAGGCCGGTAGCTTCCGCAGAAAGGCCATACCTCTCATCCACCCTGTGTTCCCCATCGGTGTCGACATCAGCATGAAGCGAAACCGACCCAATCCGCGGAGCGTCACCAATGGGCTGCTGGGGCAGCGGTTGCGATGACGACTGCGCGGGCGACTGCTGTCCAGTTGGCGGTGGCAGCGTGACAGCCTGTGCAGGTCGACGACACTGATAGCAGAGGGGAGGAGCTGCCGGGGGCGGTGAGAACCGTAAGTGCGGCGATCGGACTGGGTGGATTCAGCCTTGGCAAATGTTGGAGCTGGGTTCAAGGAGTGGACAGGACTTATGGAGCGGCTGAGTTCAAGTTCAAGTTGGGAAGGGATTGAGCCAACTCGCGAGCCAAATTCAGGAGAAGGGTGCGGTTGGCAGAAGAGGGTTTTTGGAAGCGGATTCAAAATTTGAATTGCAGTACGATTCTCACCTGCTGCCCCAACGTGATTGGTCAGGCCAGTCTGGCCCTGGTCTGCCAGCGCCTGCGACGATCGAGATTGTCCGTCGGCGACCACCTCTGCTCAGGATGTAGAGCAGACAGAGGGCTGTAGCTGGAGAGTAAAGCTATCGGGGCCGGCACAGAGGATAACGGATGCAGGGAGGACGCAACCTGGGCGGATCTCAACGTCGACAGAGGTGGGGAGAGGTCCGGCGAGCCGAGAGGCAGGATGGCGACGGAAACTGGATTCCGCAGTTGCATTGTTGGCAATGTCGACGGCACACTGTCAAACCTGGCCATCCTCCGGATGGCAATCATCACTGAAGTGGGGGTCATCCCACAATTCCATCTCAACTGGGTATCACCGACGCTCTGGCTCCTTGTTCCGGAATCTTCGAAACAGGACACGTTGCTGACCACGCCACCCCTAATACCGCCGGGAGGACGCACCACAGGAGAAAGGAGGATGGAGTAGCTACAGCGCCTCCGGCGGATAGGTGTACGATCAAGATTTCGAGTCTTCCTCTGCATCTCTTGTGGTCAGAGGTCGTGGCGGCCGTGGTGCGGTCCCTCAGGAACATCCATCTCCTCACCGACGATCGGATCGCCAGACTTGTCTGCTTTCCCTGTTGAAGTCGAACTACACTCAGAAGGCCGCCTCCCATCATTGGTCGTCTTACAAGCGGGCACTAACAGGTTCAACCTATGGTTAAGATGTGCTGGTTCCACAACATCTTAGGCCAACATCGTCGCTGACTGACCACCTGCACCCCCTCGCGAGTTGGAGGCACTGCGCCATCAACGCACATGAGGGGAGCACGTGCGAATTGTACCCATCCATCCCCGCCTTTAATTCAAATTCCCTTTCACCAGCATACCCCTACCGTACCCGAGCCTGATAATAGACGGAACCAAACCCTACTGAACCACGGTCCCACCCAGTCAACACCTAAATCCATCAAACACAGAACCGCATTGGAATCAAGTCCAAACCATACCTAACTTTCTCCTACGGCTCAATTTAAACTTTTTATCATCCCTCTGCCCAGTGGATCCATTTGGTTGCATGTCATAGCATTTGTAAGCCCACCTCATAGGGCGGTCCGAGCGTTTGAGACCACCACCACCAACTAGGCACTCCTTGCCTAGTGGTGGACCAGATCATAAGGTTTGAGGACAGCCTATGGCAGGAGATTTTCTTCTCTATGGTTGGGATCTTTCATGGGAGTCCAGGTCCTACCACAATGACTTTCATGTTTTTGGAGGTTTTTGGCGGGATTACTCCAGTGGGTGCACCCTTTCATGACTTCTTCACTCAGCTCCGAGAGGCCTTTTCCTTTTGACAACAAGACTGGTTACCCGGGAGCTTGCTAGCGGAGTCCTTCCCTCGATTGTGGGCCTTGGCGGCGCATCCAGATGCATCTATGGCTGAGACCTTGTCTGAGGTACCGGTTCCTGGACTCTTCTTTGCAGCTCTCCACTCTTCTTTTCAACGTTTTTCTGAGCTACTGGCACTTCACTAAAGGATCTCTCTGTTTCGTCCGGATCCGTCGAGGACGGATGGTTGGGTATGGATATTGGACTCATTATCAGCTGGCAGTCTCTACCTCCGCCTTCTTCCAACCTACAAAAATCCCCTAAAAGAGGAAAGTCTAAACTACAAAACTATCAACTTACCCTTTGCGATTTATATCTGAGGTTAATAGGAAGAAATATAAATCAACCAACAACAACAAAGCCTTATCCCACTAGGTGGGGTCGGCTACATGGATCATACGACGCCATGCCGTTCTATTAGTAACCAAACCTTTCGGTATATTATTCACCAATAGATCTTACTCTATTAGTTCGCCAAGTGTGCGCCTTGGCCTCCCTCTCCCTCTTTTAATCGGACTCCAAATTATTTGATCTACTCTTCTTACTGGCGCATCTAATGGTCTTCTCTGAACATGACCAAACCATCTCAAACGATTCTCTACCATTTTCTCACTAATAGGAGTCACTCCGACTCGTTCACGTATATGGTCATTCCTAATCTTATCTAATCTTGTATGACCACACATCCATCTCAACATCCTCATTTCGGCTACCCCCACTTTACGTTCATGTTGTTCCTTCATAACCCAACATTCACTACCATATAACACTGCTGGCCTTATAGCAGTACGATAGATTTTTTCTTTAACTTTATTGGGTACTTTTCTATCACAAAGAACTCCAGTGGCTTTCCTCCACTTACACCAACCAGCTTGAATTCTATGATTAACATCGTCATCAATCTCACCATCTTGTCTTACAATTGATCCTAAATATTTAAACTTTGTCACTTCAGATATTATATCCTCCCCTAGCCTAACTTTCAAATCGTCTCTAAGTTGTTTATTTGTGAAATTGTTATGCATATATTCTGTTTTATTCCTACTTAAACGAAAACCCTTTGACTCCAACGTATTTCTCCATATTTCCAATTTTGTATTAATCTCTTCTCTTGAATCCGCTAAAAGTACTATATCATCCGCAAATAGCATGCACTTAGGTACCTCCTCTCTGATACTCTCGGTTATAGCATCGATAATTAAGTTAAATAGATACGGGCTTACAGCTGATCCTTAATTCAGGCCAATTCCTATAGGAAATTCATTTGTCTCACCTCCGGGTGTCCTAACCCTAGTCAATGCCCCATCGTACATATCTTGTATTACCTTAATGTAGGCAACATTCACCCTCTTCTTTTGCAAGGCTTTCCAAAGTACATCCCTTGGTACCCGATCATACGCCTTCTCTAAGTCAATGAAAGTCATATGTAAGTCTCTTCTCCTACTTCGATACTTCTCCATCATCCCCCTTAGTAAATAAATCGCCTCTGTAGTGGATCTTCCTGGCATGAACCCAAATTGTCTCTCAGAAATACTAGTCTCCATTCTCAATCTATACTCAATCACTTTTTCCCATAATTTCATAGTGTGACTCATAAGTTTAATCCCTCTATAATTTGCACAATTCTGAATATCCCCTTTATTTTTGTAAATAGGAACTAATGTACTTAATCTCCAATCATCAGGCATCTTTTTCGACCGTAAAATCTCATTAAATAGTTTACATAACCACAACACACTTTTTTCTCCTAAACATTTTCAAACTTCAATCGGTATACCATCCGGTCCAACGGCTTTACCATTCTCCATTTTCTTAAGAGCTTCGCTAACCTCCGAGACTCTAATTCTACGATAAAATGACCTATTAAGCTCACATTCGCTAACTGTCAAGTCCTCCAAATCACAACGGGAACCTTCACATCGATCATTAAATAGCTTATAGAAATACTCTTCCCATCTGTTCTTAATATCTCCCTCAGTAACTAAAACCTTGCCAACTTCATTTTTTATGCATCTTACTTGATCCAAATCTCTCGACTCCTCTTTATTCCTTGCAATCTTGTAAATCCTTTGTTCACCAGCCTTTGTCCCTAACTCCTTATAAAACCCCTCATATGCTTTAGCACGAGCATCACTAACTGCCTTCTTAGCCTTCCTTTTCGCCAAACGATACTTTTCCCAATTGTCAGAACTATTGTCCAAGTATATCGCCTTGAAACAATTCTTCTTATTACGCACCTTTTCTTGGACCTCCTCATTCCACCACCAAGTCTCCTTATCTCGTGGTCCAAAACCTTTTGATTCTCCTAAAATGGCTTTAGCAACCATTTCAAACTTTTTTGCCACATTCTTCCACATGATACTAGCATCTCCTTCTAACTCCCACACATTTTCCTCTAATAACTTACTTCTAAAAGTCTCTCGCTTCTCCCCCTTTAACTGCCACCACTTGATCTTTCGATCAAAAACTGTTCGGGATTTTGGTATTATACATTTCATTTGCATATCAAGAACTAACAATCTATGTTGTGTAGTCACCCCATGCCCAGGAATTACTTTGCAATTAGTACAGCGTCTTTTATCAGTATTTCTTGTCAAGAAAAAATCGATTTGAGACCTATGAGTTCCACTTTTGTATGTGATTAAATGTTCCTCTCTCTTCCTAAAATAAGTGTTGATAATCTTAAGGTCGTATGCTAAAGAAAAATCAATAATAGTTTGTCCTTCCTCATTCAACTCCCCAAAACCAAAACCACCATGAACCCTTGCATGTGGTCCTGCCTCTTTACCAACATGTCCATTAAGGTCTCCCCCAATATAAACTTTCTCGGTTGTTGGTATACTTTCAATCAAACCCTCCATATCTGCCCAAAACTTCTCCTTGAGATGTGATTCTGCTCCTACTTGGGGTGCATATGCACTAATAATGTTCAGTCTCCTTTCCAACAATTACTTTCACGGATATGATTCGATCCTCCCACAACATTTTTCCTCCATTCTGCATCCGCGATAATACCAACACCATTCCTTCCATTTACCTTACCCGTGTACCAAAGTTTGGAACCATTTAACCTAATCTTTTTACTTCCCTCTCCTACCCATCTAGTTTCTTGCAAGCATAAGATACTAATCTTACGCTGGTCCATTACTTGTGCCACCTCGAGGCGCTTCCCATTCAACGTCCCAATGTTCCAAGAACTTAATCTGACCTTAGTCTCATGAACTAGCTTCTTTAACCGCCTCCGTCCATTAGAGTGCGGTAGCCCTTGCTCATTTAACACTGCATTCAGGCGAGGATGCAGCGGCTCTTGCTCTCTTATCACTGTACCCGAGCTGTACAGCGCGTTACTTACGGGTAACGACCTAGCATTAACACAATATATTCGTTGATCCATGTTCATAAGATTCGACATGATTTTATGCTGGCTGTCGGGGCCTAACACAACCCTCCTCCTTTATCCGGGCTTGGGACCGGCTATAAAATATAGGCGGAGTTTGATTTATATTTCTTAGGAAGAAATATAAATCAACCACCCAAGAAAATTAGGGAAATTGTGTATAGCTCATAAAAAGAAGGAAAATTATGTATAGTCGATACCATGTTGCTGATATGAAGTTCTTAGCTCATAAAAGTTAATATAAACAACACAAGAGGGAACTTTAAGCTTCAGCAAACAAGAAAACTGTCAAAAGAACAACTTGAAAGACAGTTCTTCTTGTTCATGTTAATCCACATTGGAATTCAAAACAACAGTTACGTGCTCACCAATTTTGCATAGCCCTCACTTTCTTCCCTAAGAAGATTGAACTTTGTTTGTTGATAGAGAAGGCGCGTGTTCACTCTAACCTGCAGTTCAAGATAAATATAAGAGAAATCAAGCCTACAAGTTGATGAATATGAAAAAAATATAAGAAAGCAGTTACCTTTTTTCATCATCCACTAGTTTGTGCTTAAATCTTAGTTATGCATTCAAATTATACCACCTCAATGAATAGATCACATGTTTAACCAATGAAATTACTCCAGAATATGGCGATTCACATTTACAGAACAGGACTCAGCATTTTCTCAGCAAACCAGGATGAGATTTTCATGTCCTTGAACATGGAGAACCATTTGAAGCATCAAGCAAATGACTGTGCAGAATGTAATAAAACTCAAAATAAATCAAACATCCAACATGTACCTCTTTTGACTTCAAATCTTGTCCTTTCATTTTGCTCAATTCAGACTCCCAGAGGAATTCTTCCTACAAAGTAGAGAAAGCAAAATAGCATCTTACATGCAAAAATACCCTTAGAAAAAACTATCCAGTGCAATAACACAGATCACTGGAACAATCAATGTCAAACAAAAACAAAAAAAAGATGGCATAAAAGAAGATTTACCTCACAACGTTCCTGCAAAAGCCTAGGCAGAACCAACTGAGACTCTACAAGCCACTTCGTCTACATAGTATAAACAAACCGATCAAATAGAGAGCACAGTAAAATGCAACTGAGACACAAACAAAAGATGAGCGAAAGGAAACAACCACATGCACGTAAAATGACATAATTCATCCATAACAAAGTTTTTTTTTTAGAAGATCCATAACAAATTTAAGTTGTAGCACAAAGTTTTCAAGTGTTGGATTATCCAGGCATGCAGCAGTAGTGTCATATTAATTAGGCAAGCCATCAGAACAGTATTTGGCAATGGCCTAACATGTCAAATCAACATGTAACAAACATGGCAACATGATCTAGGGCAGATCCTCAATTTGCATCTATAGTGACACAAAAGAGAGGAAGCCTCGAAAAATAGAGAGAGAAGAAGCAGACCTTCTCCAGCAACTTCACCCTCTCAAGTTCCTTAAGAAGTAAGTTGAATAGGTGTAAGGTCAAAAAACAAAAAGAGAGAGGGGAGGGGAAAAGAGGGAAAAACACAAGAACATGATCTAACCCTGTCCCACTCTCCACTCTCACAAAAAAACGAGGTGTGATGTACACAATCATTGTGGGTAACATTACTCAACCCCAAAGATGGTGCGGGTTCATGCTGAAGCCAGATAACCAGGTGAGCGTCATGAACCCTAATGTGAAGTCAGCAATGATGCTGCTTGGCAATGTTGTCAAACTCGTAAAACGGACACGACACAGAGGGCCAGGAAAAAACGTAAATCGTGAACACGTAACACGTCATGGCCGATTCTACCAGATTACTTTTTTTAATATATTAATTAGCACAAAACTGAATATGATATTATAATTTCATCAAGTTACCAAAACATCAAGCAACATATCAAAGGATTAATACCAAATTCCAAATTACCAAAACTAAAATAAGTTTTAACCAGATGCCATTTTTCTATTATCGGTGACTGTAACACTAAATCTATTATCTATACTAATTAAAATCTAACTAAACATGCACTTTATATAACCCTAATTCCTAATTTAAGTTTTAAATCCTAATTCTGAATCAAAATGCTCATCATCTTGTACGAGTCGGCGCTCCATGCTCACGAGCAGGGAAACCTCGGCGCTCCCTGCTCATGAGCAGGGAGACCTCGGAGCTCCCTGCTCGTGAGCAGAGAGATGCCAGCACCTCCCTGCGCCGCACAGGGAGGCGGCGAGTCGCGCGAGCAGGAGCAGACCGCGTGAGAGAGAGAAAGAATGGCGACAGCGAGAGATTGAGGGAGGGAGGAGACGGGGAGTACCGGCGGCAGGCGGCTGCAACACACAGCAGCTAAAAAACACGGCGGCAGGCGACTGCAACAACCGGCGGCAAGCGAAGGTAACTAGGGCATCGTCAGTTTGTTTCTTCCTTATTGGCTTTGCGCTCATGTGGTGTGCTGAGACACTAACTCGGCGGCAAAAAAAAAAGGTGGGAACACTGGAGACGAGTGTCTCCAGAGATCAGTAGGATCGAGCACGTTTTTCAGATGTGGGATCGTAAAATCGTACGTTTTTATGTGTTGGGACGCGATTTTTACAACATTGCTGCTTGGTATCCTCTCGTGCTACCAAAGGAGAAAGCAGCTTCTGAGCCTTATGAGGCTATGAAGAAAAACCTCGCCAAGGGGAGAATGAAGAAGCTAGAATGATGATGCTCCACCAAGTGAAACGTAGGCAAGACTATGAAAGATCGCGGTCATAGTACGCAAAGAAAACAACACTCCATAAGTCTTGCTTGTTCCCATAATTTGCCCAACCTATCGTGATAGGAAGGCACAAAGCATTGTATATAAAGCTTCCATCTTGAAGTAGCCAAGTATGTCCGCAAAAATCCAACCAAGCCACTGAATGGACTCCACTCTTAGGTCGTAACTCATGAAGTAATAACTCTGATTTTTCATCGTGCTCTCTATCAATCCTGTAACACAATTGCTAGACTCTAGTATTAACACTCAAATTCACGTCGATTTTGCGTTTTAGAGTGGAAAAACAACTTGGCTCAGTTTAAAATTGTTGGGCATGAAATGAATCGTGCATGAAAATGTATCTCACAAAAACATTTGAAATGGTTAACTCGAATGTTTCGTCCAATGAAAATATTTAATCAAATTACAGGATAATTCATGTCTTTCTTTGGTGCATGAAAATGATGTCACAAAACCATTTGAAATGGTTAACTCGAATGTTTCATCCAATGAAAATATTTAATCAAATTACAGGATAATTCATGTCTTTCTTTAATGCCACAATGCAATTATGGAACAAAGGAAAGAAAAGGGTTGGTTGTCAAATTCTTCCGTCCTTTTTCTTATTATCCAACAAGGATACTTCTCGTCCATTGTCTCTCTTGCTGATTTTGCTTGTCTGCTTTCTACTTTTGCCACTGACCATTGTAGGAAAAAGCACACCAACAATGACCGGTGGCTTTGGCATTTCTCACTGATTTCATCACAATTAGCTCTCAGCCTGTAAGAAGCACCTATCGCTCTAAGGAAACAATAGTGTGGCAGCTATGGACGGAGGATATTGGTGCGCTGTCGAAGTCACCGGCAAGCATGAGGACACTGGAGATTCAGGGATTGCCACTCCATCTGCTCCGGCAGTAATTCGTGACAGAGATGGTTCAGCGGCTGGGCAACCGACTATTCATCCTCCCCTTGCTCGGCTCGCTAGACATGGCTAAAGTCACAGCAGTGGGCAGATGTCACTGCCGGCTGAGGGTCCGCTTCTCCCCATCAGGTGACGACCGTGAGCTTTGTCCATCCGCATGCATCTCCCACACACATCAGCAAGACACATGAGCATACAGTGAACCATCCACAGACGGCCACTCACCTCCCAACCTAACTCCAACATCCATCAAACCCGAGCCCAACTCACCTGTTCAGACCCGACCTCATCCTGCTACAGTGCCACCGTAAACCCTCCTCCAGCCACCGGTGATCCTGCAGCGACCCCACATCACCTCACCCGCCTCCAATCTGCCTTCACCACCATCCCAGTCAGTGGCCCCACCTCAATATCTTCGACCCCAAATCAACCCATCTCCTCCAGCCTCGCCTCGCCTCGCCGGTCCTCTTCAGCCTCACCTCGCTGGAATCCGCAGGATCGTCCGACCTGCACTCCAGCCGGCGATGCCCACCGCAGCCCAGGGGAGGGCACCCACCTACGGCGATGCCCCCCCCCCCCCACGTCGCGGCCTCCCGCCATAACTCTCAGCCAGCGATGTCTGAGGTCGGTGACGCCCCCTTCTGGCCTCTCAGTCTGTCACCCTGGCTCTGCCAGCCAGGCTAAGAGACCACTCGACCCACGGCCACAAACCCATGACCGGAGGTGTCAGTTGAGGAACATTGCACCATGGCTAGACAAAATTTGAATGCAGATCCTCCACCATCTCCCAGAGTTTCTGCCACAGGAGATGAGGCAGTTGTTGTTGGACCATTGTTGGCACAGGAGTGGGTTCCACTCATTTGGGACTCAAGCATACGGTGAGGATTGACCAGAATCCTGCAGCGGAGCCAGAACAGGATACATACACGTCAGATGAGGCTAGAGACTCAACTGCATTGCCTGATTCTGAACCCATTCTGGTACATGACCTGAACATCATTGCTTTGGTGGCTCAGGTTTGTGGTGTCAGGCGAAAGCATGTCCGTAACCCAAATGCTTCAAAGGTCATGAGCCACCCAGCTGCGGAAGGGGCCTTGGTGACCACAACCTTTAAAGGATGAACAATGCCCACCTCAGGAAACAAGTTTCGTACTATGGGATGACCAATGTGGCTCTTGTAAACTCCTCAATTAGGATGCAAGATTGATGTTGGTTAACGATGTGTGGACTAAAGTGGCCATCTTTGGTATGGAGTAGTGTGATGCTGTCATTTTGGATTCATGGCCTTGAAGTTTCTGTTGGCCTTCCTATCAAACTTTTGTAACCCCTACTATTTTTAATGAAACTTTTGAATGACTACCAGCTTGCTAGTCGTCCTTTCTCATTGCAAAAAAAAAAAATCATCGTCATATCGCTGAACATTACAGGGGCATGATGACGACACGCTACAACAGCATCACCAGTGTTAGACAAGGTAACATTGATGATTCAATTGATTGAAATCTCATTTCTCATGTGATCAAGTATTTGTATATCCTACATTTAGAGGATGTTGCCCACCTATTCTTCGGTTGTGCGGTTTCCCAACATGTTTGGTCACGAGTGAGCACCATGGGCATTCTCCCCTCATCTCCGGAGATTTTTGGCAGGCTTTACGGTCCCTGGCTGGACAGCGGTGGAGATGGAGACTATCTGTGGCGACATTTTTTATTGGCACCTGGGCCGTTTGGCTCCAGCATAACCGAATTATCTTTCAGGGGGAGAGATGTCAGGTGGATGACGTTGTACACCACATTTCTTTTCTTCTTCGTGAGTGAGGTTTTGAATAGTGCTCACACCTCTCTCTTTTGCCGCTCTTCACTGTAGAGCCTTTTTATTTGTACATGTTGACCATCTTCTTTGACATATATATATATAACTCCGCCTATGTTTTATAGCCGGTCCCAAGCCCGGATAAAGGAGGAGGGTTGTGTTAGGCCCCGACAGCCAGCGTAAAACCCTGTCGAATCTTATGAACATGGATCAACGAATTGGCGTCGTATGATCCATGTAGCCGACCCCACCTAGTGGGATAAGGCTTTGTTGTTGTTGTATATATATATATATATACACATATGTATGTATATATATTTGGATGACAACCACAAACTTGTGCTCATCCTTTTCCCTCTCAGAAAAAAAGCTTCCAATTCCATCAAAGGGCTGTGGTGAAGAGTATAAGAAAGAAGGCGGCAATCATTAGTGGGAGGAGCAAGGAGAAGAATCCTAGGGAAGGAAAGGTGGAGGCAGCTTCATCATGTGGCTGCACCCAACCTTCTAGATCCTGTTTTCGTATAGATTTCTTATTTTGGACTTTAAGAAAATGATCAGCTAAACTCCTGTAATCTCTTAAGATTGGTAGTTTAGGACGACTACCACCTTGCTGGTCGCCTTTTCCCGTTTCAAAAAGATTGGTAGTTTAGGATCATACTGCTGTGATTTCCCGTAGATAATCTACTTGTGTTCAGTGTAATGTTGTTCTTATAGGTTTAAATGAAAAATCTGCCTTTATGAGCTGATTTGTTTAAGGCACCTTTATGAGCTGATTGCTAGAACTGAATCTGAGTTGCAGTTTGATGTAGGTTTTAGGACTGAAACATTCATTTGTGTTTCCACTACAAATCAAAATATTGCAGTAGCAAATTTAGTCCTCATGTGTGTTTCGTGATGAACAATCATTTTAAGCTCCTGCCATCAAGTTGGTAAAATGAGGTGGTGGAGCCGTTCTTGAGTAACTTTAGTATAGGTAGTCTAAGGTCCTCACTGATCTTTGTCTATGCTGAGCTGAGCTGAACAGCACTCTTATGACTAGGACCTCAAAGGCCCTCGGTCATAGTCCTCGACTTGCAGTTTACAGGCACAACATTCATTCTAGTCTGTCACATGGTTCTTGTCTTGCATTTTATTCCTTATATTCCCCTCTAACAAAATGCACATCAGCTTCCAATACACACTTGTAAAATTTTCTGATTTGATGACCTCAATACAAAGTGGATGACCACAGATGCTCAGTAGTCATCCTTTCTCCTTCATAAAAAAGGAATGACAAGATATTGTGCTCACCGTTAATGCACAATAAATAAGCACATGTATCACATGAATTTTTTTTTATTTATTTCATCTTTAGGATATAATTCCTTCTTTCACAGCATATAGGACAAGACTATTGGCAGAGCATATAAGAAAAGTGAAGCCAAATTTGAAATCAAAAGAAACATGGTGGGTAGTCTTACCAACTTAATGAGACGAGTACGATACTCTGCAGGTAAGGTGATCTGCAAGGTGGACAATAAAAGAAACAATAAGCTCATATCAAAGACAGATTATCAGAGAAAAGAAATATGACCCACAAATGAAGAAGATAGTTGTTACGTCACATGTAACATACAACAGGAGACAAAGTGTGCATATATACACAATATATATGCATAAGTATACAGAAAGAGAGATTGATAGAGAGAAAGCACAATATCAGAGCATCAATTCGTAGAAGCTAGCAAAAGAAACAATTTTATTGAAGATACTAAATACAATAATCAATAATTTCTAATACACTATCACGACTGAATATGTACTTTCTCTGTGCACCTTTGAATTATTTATGAAATTTACACATTGTCAAATGACTAACTCCATGAAACTGAAATATAAAAAGATGTGGATATTCTGATCAGCTTTGCACAATCTGCTCTGAAACGGAGTCTGCACTTTAATGTTTGATGGAAAGAAAATACATGTAAGATGCCTACATATGACTTCAGATGTAGAGCTATATACATCTTCTCAATCTCATTCCTCATACGTCTCTTTGTATAATATCCTATGCTAAACATCCAAAGTAGACACGTATCTCATTGACCAACTGAAAATTACTTCTTCCGAGATGTTAGTTTGAAATAGAACTTTCACCCATTCCAGTTTTAAATGCCAAAGTTACAGCATCCAAGAGTACTTGACTTGGAAGCACAGTTATCAATGTTGCAACAGCCAAGAGTAATAGTTCCACTTAATTTCTACTAGTATGATGGCTTCACTTCACGGGCCACCTTTCCCATAGAACATACTGGAAATTTTAAGTTGTATAGATTGTTTTCCACTAGGAATCTTGTTATGAACCAATCGATCTCTAACATGTAAAATACTCCTCAAAAAAACATGCAAAATACTCTGGAAGGAAACAAAAGAATTTCTGCTGGTTTATCGGTAAAGTTCTGGGAATACAAGATCAAGAATCACGGATTCTATTGACTCCACAATACTTGAAAAGGCGCAATGCAGCTCAGTCTCCATTAACAACGAATCATATATCAAAATCAATACTTCAAAATTTTAGAAAAAAAGGAAACTGTAACACTGACATCTTGACCCATGTGAGCAATGATATCAGCAAACACGGAACCCACATCCTCCGCCCGCTGCTGCTCCTCGGCAAAGACTGCCGAATCCAGGGCTACCTTGCACTTCTGGAGCGGCAAGTCCCCGCGAACCTGTCAGCCAAAAACCCATTCATCAGGCCAGCCAAGTCCCAAGCAATCCAAAAACCCTAAGAAACAGAAGAAAGAAACGTGCGCGCGGAATCAGCACGAACCATCGCCCAGCAGAGCTCGTAGAGGAAACGGGACACGGGAACGGGCTCGGAAGACTTGGGAACCGCGGAGCCCGCGGCCTTCCATTCCTGCAGGCGCTCCTCTGTGACGTACTTCAGCTCGGGCGACTGGAGCGACATGGGAGAAGGGAAGGGGGAGATGGAGGACGAGGAGGAGGGGGAGGAGGAGGAAGGAGAAGAGGAAAACTTAGGGGGAAGCTCGGAATTCGGCTAGTTGCATCGGCGATTAGGGTGCGGAGACGGCGGAGGAGGTCTTGCTTCTGGGCGGAGGAGGGAGGAGGAAAGCGGTGGTACCGCTGCTGCTGGTGGTGGTGGTGGTCGGAGAGAGGTGTCGAAAGGGTTTCATGCCCTTTGGGGACATGGCGGTGGCTTTTTGTTGGGCCACGAGGCCCATTTGAGTTAGTGCAAACAGTGAACGTTGCAATCGGTCCCCGCACCTGGAGTTCGGGTCGGATCACATGAAACGGATCCGAACCATAAACGCCATTACTTTTGGGAAAATGGAGATAATTAGTGTTTTATTTTCAGAGATATAATTAGTTTTCATTTATGGTCATGAACCACAATTTGTTTCTCGGTACAATAGAACCAACATAATTTTTCTTACTCTATAGCAATGTTTTAGCGAAAAAATAAATTATTTAAATAATAATCTATCAACGATAATACTTCTCATGTAAGTTATTATTCCTACTTTTCTTTTTTTTTAAAAATGTTAATTTTAGGGTGGTATCAAAGGTGTTAATTCAGATTTCAAAGGCGTTAGTATTATATACGCACCTCCTTCCACTTTCCAAATGTTTTCATTTCACCCAAAGTATATTTACCTTTAATAATACATCTATCTTTCTATCATTATTAAATTTCATATATTTAATTTAAAACGTAAATAACCAAATAGGACTATGACATATATAAGGTTAAGAGGTGGAACCCATTTATTATTTTTTAAAACAAATAATTAAATTAAACATAAATTTTAACAAGGATAACAAATTAAATGTAAATGTTTGGAAATGTGGAGAAGATGCAAGTTGATATTATTAAAATTTAAAGCTAACTCGAAAATATATTATAAAATATGGAAGATAATTAATTACTAATCAAATAATCTTATATTTAAATCTTATTTAACAACTTCTTATCTTCTCCTTTCTCTCTATTTAATCATTCTTTTTTATATATTTTTTCTCCATTCCCATTATTCTTTTTTTCTAAGATATTTCACTCAAGAACGCGTGTTGAATACATGATGATTTCAACTGATTGAGTAGTCGGTGGTTAATCTTTTACATATTTGTTAAAAAATTGAATGATTTATAAATGTCACATTAAACTTACGTTGTATTTTTTTTAATAATATCTAAGTATGTATTTGTGTAACATCTCAAGATTTTTTTTAGGTATTTAAGTTAGGGATTTCTTTTATAATGTTATAAGTTAATTAATTTATTATAAATAACTAATTAGCTTAATTAAGTATTTAATAAGTGACTCCTTGATCCAAATTTTGTCAAAATATTATATTGTAATACTAGTGTATGCGAATTAATTAATTGTCATGAGGAATTTTTAAAATAATTAGTCGGTCATTCAATGTACTTTTAATTCTCAATTATCCATAATTTTATTAGTTAACTAACTTATATAAGTACTTCGGTAAATTAAAGATTATTAGTTACTTGATTAATTATACCATATAATTTAATGTTCTCTTGCCTATGCTTTACTTCATATTGGAGATATTTGATTAGAATAAATTATTTAATACTTGTTCTAGTTTCTTGCAGGTGATCAAATCATCTTTTACATGACCTGATGCATGCACTCCAAAACCCCACTCACCTATCACCTAAACCTTATCTCACAAGCCACCTCACCACATCTTGGATAAGTACAACTATATTAAGAACCCAAGTACACGCCACTTAATTGGTACTCTATATATATGTATATATATATACGTATGTATGTATGCGTGTGCTATACTTCCACCTCAAGTAGCCGACTTACTTAGCCGTCATACATACCGAAATATATATACGTATATAATTATAGAAGAACATACTGGCCGAGTGAGATAGTGAAAAAAAAAAAGAGAAAAGAAAAGAAAAGCGAGATGGATGTTGTCGGCGGAGATTTAACGAAAGAAGGAAAGCAAGAAATAAAAAGGAGAAAGGTACGCGATATGGAATTAAATAATTTGTTTTATTGGTCTTTTTATATTTTAATCTTACGAAAGATTTAGTGTAATAATTTGTTTGCGATATTGATTGGAGCGATAAGGAAAAAAACCCATTGTTAGAGTTATAAAATTAATTAGGAAAAAATTATCTTCGCGTACAAGGTTTTTGCATATAATGTTTATCTTGTTGGGAAAAAAAATATGTCGCATAGTAATTTGAAAAAAAAAAAGAGTGAAAGTTGTTTAGGATGATCTTACGGAAGTCTTTTTATGCAGAGGAAATAATTAGTACAATAAGAAATACATTTAGAAGTTACATGTTAATTAGCAAGGATAATAAGTTTATAGTTAGTTATTGCATCGTAAATTATTTTCTTAGCAACAAGATATAAAATTTATTAGTCTAGTGCTTGACTTGAACATGGTTGCTAAGTATGTAAAAAACATTTAAAAATGATATATATTCGGCTATGTCTATTATGTACCATCCAAAGAAAAGTAAAATTCAAAAGAGAACTATTTATACAGTAATTGGAAAATCGAATAAATAGATAATTAAATGGAGAAATATAAAATAATTTACATCTGAAATCAAATTATTTAGAGCTTTGTATAAAAGTTACGTCCTTATCTTCTAGGTGTTATCTCTTTGCCCTCCGAAATTGTTACCTAATTTTATAAGTTATGTATTAAATCTAATATATCATAGAATTACTTGATAATTTAGAATAGGGAAAATGAGGATGTTAGAATTCATATAGAGTTGGAATCATATGAAAAGTTATGTCTAGGAAAAGTTATGAATGTTTTACCAAACCTCACTCAATATCTCATAACGAAATGTATGGCAGATTATACTAGTATTTGATAAATGTATCGTGGTCAGTACGAAATGATATAAATTCTAAGAATTATATATGAAAAACCTTATGAAGTCTAATTTTAGAAAGAAATGGAATGATCTTAATAGGAGTTGTGTACTAATTGATATAAAATCTCCATGTTAGCATTGTTGCAATAGTAATATTGATTTATATTATTGTTATATGGTTAAATGAATTATAAGAAAAAAAATTGATGAAACACCTTATGTGATCGTTTATGTCAGGTAAGTTGGTTTCTCCTACTCTATGTACTCACCTCTGTTGAATTTGGTGTGACATTATTTATTATAGTATTGAATATGTTTCGGGTATGTTATGAATTGATTTTGATAAATGCAACTATGAAAATTATATATGAATGATTGTATGATTGCACATTTGAAAAAGCATATATGATATGATATGAATAGATTACGAGAAATGCAATCATGTTTCGTTTGAAATGATTGATCGAGTGATGATACAATTGAAAATCATATGTGGTATATTAAGGATTGATTTAATAAACTGCAATCCTATTCCGTTTGAATCAGTGTTCGACATGATTCATCTTCTGGTATTTGAGTTACAAGATATGGTTAATCTTTTGATCTTTGATATGAAATTGTTATGTGATGAATCATGCACCTGCATTTGTCTGCATCTGCATATGTGATGGTTGAGGCTAAGTGTTACATCACTGATCACGATGGGAGCCACCTTTAGAGTTCAATCCATCATTCTGTTTCCCAATAATGGAATGAGATAAGCTGGAGCTAAGTGTCACATCGTGAGTAATCACGATGTGAGCCACCTTTAGAATCCGTAGGGGCCACCTATAGAGTCCACTTATCGCTATATGATTTGTTTCCCGAAAGGAATGAGGTAGAATGGAGCTAAGTGCTACATCACTGATCACGATGGAAGCCACCTCTAGAGTTCACCTACCGACCACTGGCCAGTTGGTGATTCGTGCATTCATATAAGAGTGTTGCATTTGCATACATCTTTTTTATATGATTTGAATGATATTGATGCAATTGGAGTGTGATGATTTTGATTATGATATTATATATATTATTTTCAAATATATGAAAACATCTATTGCGATATTATAATTATTTTATATCTTTGCATGTTACTTCGAATTGATTAGTTGGTAACACATAGGCTATGAGTTATCAACTTACAGAGCTATTTTAGCTCACTCTTTGTTTCCAACATTTTTTAGATAATTCTTGAAAATCATGCAAGATGATAGTATTTGAAGGGTTCGTAATAAGATGGGAAGATTTGAGTCCCTCATTTTTTTCAATTAGGATTTCGAGAGGTTTGGTTATGTGTAATACATATATAATATTTTATATGCTGTAAGAAGGCAAAATCATTTTATGAAATGTAAAACTTAAGGATTATTGGTTTGTTCTGAAGGATCATTATAAATTGTGTACTTTATTTTATGATATCTCTATTCTTATGTATGTTAAAAAGAAAATTTTACATTAAGTTTTCGCGATCTCTCTCAATTTTATTTGATTGTTCGTAACGAGTCGCGAATTTTGGTTTAACTCACGGGTTAAATCGGAGTCGTGACAATTTGAATATGTATCTAAATATTATGTCATAATTATTTTTATTTACTCTTAGATTGTAATCGACTTATTAAAAAAATATTTTACATTGTTCTATTTCTATATTGTTTTATAAAAGCTCTAATACATTATCATATTCTACTTTCCTCTATCATTTTACCAAATCACCATCTATCCTCTTTCATTTCTATGTTTTGCTTCTTGGGTTGAATTCTTTTTTCTTATTTATTCTAATCTACCTTGTTTCAACCATTATTTTTTTTATTTCATTAAATATGCTTCCAATAAGTTTAAAAGTTTAATCCATTAAAAGTGTATTTTTAAAATATTCCCCTTGTCCACTAAATTTCATTTGGTTTAGCTAGAGTTCTTTGTGCTTCCCCCTTTTATTTTTTGAAGTCAAAATAGTTTACCATTTTTTTAATCGATTTAAATTATATACTAATTAAAATCAACACATAACTCCACTTCGTAATTGGCTGACTCTTATCATTATGAATTTAAAGAATATGTAGACCCATTTTGAGTTCACACATGTAGACTTATCATTGATTGACAATAATAAATACTTTTTAAAATAAATTTATCACTCATATTATTATTATTATTGATTTAATCGATGATAATATGTACTTATATTAACCTTGTCCGGATGCACACAATCCTTAAACCCTATCAGTACATATTAAGGTATTATTTCGAAAATATGTGTTGTCAAAGTGGTCAATATATGAAGCTTTAGAGCTGATACCTAATATTTTTGTTAATTAAATACAAAAATAAAGGATTTAAGCACATCATGATCTTTTTAACGTAATCATGCATTTGCGTCCATTATTTCAAATTTTATTGAGCTGGCTACGACGTTGTTCGTACACTCCATTTCAATATCTCATTCTATCCATCCATCCACGTGTCCATTATCAAATCCGAATTACTTTATACGAGCGATAATGTTACAAAAAAAATTTATTTGGGTAAATCGAACAGTTCTTATATGCATTTTTGGCTTCCATCTAACAAATTATCGTATTAAGATTTTGTTTGACAAATTAGTAATTCTAATATCCGGCAAAAATATAACTATTTGATTAGATATTATCCATTAACCATTAGCAAATACTGATTTATTTATAAATTTAATAAAAAAATATATTTAACATAACAATTAAATTAGAGGACGTTTCTTAGTGTTTGAATAACGATCTGAACCCTTGAATCAGTGGAAGTACTTTTTTTATTTTATTCGAGAATTTCTTCTATCATCTTGTCATAAATATAACTCATATAGAATAAATATTTTCTTTGTATTATTCATATAAAGAAATTCTAATATTCATATATCAAATATTAACATCTTTAAATATTATTATAAAGTAATGTACTAAAAGAAAACTATCTAATACTTAGTTCCAAGAGTATCAACCACCCGTGCCTTCGATCGATCCAAATACAAAAAAATATATGCAAATATATTGTACATATATATGTATAATCTCCATAAAAAAAGGCTTGTATGTTGGGCAAAAATAGTATTTCTTAAAATACTTCAAGTTATAACTTACTCAAGACGTGAAGCATTTAAATGATCAAGAACGATAATATCATGTGAAGAATTTTAAAAATTGATGCATATTTATCATCGTTGTAAAAATATGAATTATCCTAATCTATCTTGTCAAAGCACGAGTTCATGCATATATTATTATATAAATATTTATTCTCATGAAAAGAAATAAATGTAGAAGAATACACTTATTCTTCTTTTTTTAAATTTTTTTTATCATATTTTATTTTTTAAAAAAATTCAATCATATATTATTATATAAATATTTTTTATTATTATGATATTGAACACCACATATGTATTATAAAATATTTTAAACATAAATTATTATAGTTTAAAAATTTATTATCTGTAAACAAAATGATAGGTGGAATAAGAATATCTTTACTTTTTTTTAGAATACGATATTTATTCTACTTTATTCTTCTCAAATTTATCCTGCATCCAAACGATCCCTAACTTGGAATACGAGAATTATGTTTCCTAATTTCAGTTTTTCATATCAATGAATCATTAGTCAAATTTTCTTATTGATTAAAACAGTATTGTAATCACGAGTTTACATATGATCTCTAGAGGTTTAAACTACTATGAAATGAAAAAAAGATCAATAATTCAATTCTACCTCATACATACCTTATAGATTTTGTGTTTCTTTCTTTTTTTTTCTTGTTAGTTTTGTCTTTCATTCCCTTCTTTGGTACGGCCAATTCAATTTTGCATACCTTATAAATCTTGTCAATGAACCTTTTTTTAATCCTCTTTCTTCCCCTTTTTTTATATTTTCCTATTTCTCTCTTGCCGACCGCAGGAAAGTAAAACCCCTTTCTTTCTTTATTTATTTTTATCTCGGCCATACAAGGTAAGTCGGTATCTCTTCATTTGTACACAAAATCAGGTAACTTCAAATTAAAGACTATAAATAAAGGAGTACACACACCTTGCTGATGGGATTCGAACTCGTGATTTCTCGATCATCGAGTGATGATGTGCGCCATTGCGTTATACTCTTGTTCCCAAATTAGGTAACTTTTATATTTTCTTTTTATGATTTGCATGACCGCCAACTCAGGTGATGTCGCAATTCACCATTTAATTCATAATAGGGTGAAGTGATTTTAATTCAGTCGGTGAAAGCACCATGCAGGTTAACTAATTAAGCTGCCCAATTAGTTTAAGTATATCATAATATAACTGATTATGTTGATTAATTGTGCTACAACTTTAGCATATGAACGCCAATACAAAAACGGAATATAGTTAGCCAGTGAAATGGCTAATAATTTCACAAGAAATCATAAGGACAAATTATTTAAGTTTATCAAACAAAATATTTTAGTACTTTAATTAAATTTAATAAATTATTATTATATCAATGCATGACATTACGTATTATACTATAACATATATTCAATTGATTATAGTCATATAATATAGAATCTAATGTGGATTAGATTATGGATGTTAAAGTTTGGAAATGGGGAGAAAGATGCAAGTTGATACTATTAATTGTCAATATATTAATATTTAAGGATGAAAAACTAATTGACAAACAGGAAAGATACACGATAATAGAAAAAGAATAAGGAGATGATATAATTTAAAATGAATAATTTTTTTTTGAAAAATTTTAAAATAATTATTTTATAAAACATGTAGTTTAAGTTAATTTAGTTTAGAAGAGGTAAGCAGGAAAAAAGAAGGAAGAAAAAAGACCAAAGAAAGCTCTTTTGCATCTGGTGCGGCCCTTTGGACTCGAAGACAATTTGGATGCAGCCGGTGGGTGGGACTTTGGTGCGGTGGCGCTCTCGGCCACAAGATGACGAGACCACGCCACCCCGCATTTATTTTAAAGGCGGACTCGTCCGCTTAAAAAAAGCGAACAGAGCGAGGGCGCTCCGTGTCCCGCTGTCCTCCGCACAAACGCCTCCGGAGCCATCAGCGGCTATTACTGCACACGAAGAGCAACGCCCCACCCCCACGCCCACCCCGCCGCCGCCGCCGCGTCGCTAGGGCCGTCGGGGGACACCGTCCGCCACGTGAACGCGCATCTCGATGCCGCAGAGGAACGCGCGCCTCGGCCGCCGTTCGCCTCCCTCGCCTTCGCCGTCCTGGTGGTGGTCGCGCCCATGGTGCCGCCGCTGATGTTTCGGAGCGCCAACGTCGCCGCCAGGGTCTTCGAGCGCCAGATCCTCACCCCGCGCCCTGGCGCCAGCGTACGCCCCCTCCCCCTTGCGTCCTTCTTTTCTTCTCGTTTCCACTGCGCCATCTTTCGTCTCCTTTTCACGATTCCAGCGGGCTGTGAACTTTGCCTACTTTAGCGTGGGTTAGACGGACGGAGATGATCATAATCTTCTCCGTCGTATTCATCGTTGGCGTTAGTGATGATCGATATTGCACCGGGAAGGTGCTTAAATTTGCTTAAGGATGTTGCGTTAGCCACAAGATTATGAAATGGACCTTCTTTTTCTTTATGCACGAGATTGTACTCCTATGGACGTTGTGAATTTAGCTGCACTACCGTTTATGCAAATGCTATGATCACATATCTGATATGTAATATAGTTTATATTCTGCCAATTTCGAACCTCTGTAGCCTCGAGTGAAATAGAATATTTTTGAAAACAAATAATAACGGTGTTGTTGTCGAAGAGGAAACAGATCTCTGGGTATTAATGGTGCTAAATAGTGTCAATGAAATGGGATTCCCAGAGAGGAGGAGATGGAAATTATGAAATAAATTTTTTTTTCAAGTTGCTAGAGAGCACTATGATTACAGAGATGAAAGACACAAGTGTTATTTCATAAATGACCAAAGAAAACATAGAAAATTTGAAAATTAAGATATTCATCACAGCCGAATAGATATCTACTCGTCAATTCATGTAGAATTCTTTTATACAAAAGTATGAAGTGTTTGTCTACCCTTCCATTTTATAATGATGTCATGCTGCTTTTCATTTTATTACATAATACAGGACCTATAAGACTCTCATCATTGGTTGCCACCTTGAAAGATTCCTGCGACGCCCACCCTTTTTACAATGATGGTCTTAAGCTTCACTTGATGAGAAAGAGGCTTCTTGTTGTTTGTTCTGACACATAACAAGCTTCTCAGATCTTTGATGATTGTTTCATGAATCCTTCACAATATGTCTGTAGAAAATATGGCATACTGGCAAGATATATAAGAAACGATATAGGCATAATTTTCTTTTGGAGGCAAAATGACATCTCCATACGTCTCATGTTGATACCACATTTGCTTTGTTCTTGTAACCTTTTTTCACTGGGAATAACGCCACAATATATTGTGCTTGACCATGAACCTTTCTGTATCATATTAACCATTCAAGCCAACCAATATTCTGTCAGTTCCATTAATAGCACATATTCTTGCTGTGCAAATCCATCAAACTACTACTCTGCCTAGCTGGGAATTGTTGAAATATCCGAAGGTTGAAACAAGGACGATTAAGATTTCATAGAGAAATAGCGCAAAAAATATAACATATATTTTAATTGTCGGGGTGTGGTCCTCTGGACAATTCTTTGCACGGAGAATCTGCATACATCTTTTGTTAGAGGCCACAACACTGGCTGACTTTGTCGTAGATTGTCAGCTTATCTGGAGGTCACGTTTGTCCCTCGAGGTCAAGATCTTTGCTTGGGGCTTATGATGCATGGCGTGATACTTTTAAAAAAAGGCATGGCGTGATCCTCACACGAGCTCATTAGATGAGCTGGGGCCCCACCACATGCACCACATGTGTACTATGTGAATCTTCAGTGGAGGCAAAGGCCACCTATTCTATAGCTGCCATATTGCTTCGGAGGTCTGACGATGGATGCATTGGATTGACATCAACACTTCAAATATGGACATGGCTTTGGTGGTTACACGGGTCATATGGTTCCAGCACAACTGCAAACTTTTTGACGGGGAGCAGTGCTACATAGAGAATATTGTGCATCATATAGCCAAATTAATGAGAGAGTGAGTGGAGTGACAGTTTTCTTTTGTGGATATTTAGTATCCTTTTTGTTTTTTTGGGTATCCCAGACTTTTTATGATCACACATGTACATTCTTTTTATCATTGATTGTGATATATATATATGCATGGATGGGTAGCATGTACTAATCATCCTTTTATCTCTAATTGATCGTTGTTATAATCTTTGTACAAAGCTTTGTTTGACAGCTGACTCTTCGTCATGCTTCTAAGAATTGGTTTCAATCTATCAATACATAATGGTTTATTATACTTCATATCTTCAATAGCTCTGAACTCTTTCACATATATAAGTATAACATAACATTTTATGTCCATTAATAGTACCAAACATGCGTGAAAGAGGTTCAAAAATCAGTTTTCATTTTAGAAGGGCTAAAAACGGATCTCACGTATTTTGGCTTTTTGACCCCATATTTGTACAGTGAATCTTGAAAGATATGAAAGCTCTCCCTCCAAGCTGTACATACGACTTTTCACATAATTCTATATGTATCTATAAGATTGAATATGGAATTCTATTCACTCACTTTAAATTGAGTATCCGCTTTCTTCCTTTTCTTGATTGGATCGAAAAATCTTGTATTTTACATATCCACACCATCAAGTCCTAAGGTTTTGAAATAGTGTTAAAAGAAGTGCTTTGAATCATTGCTATTTGGCTCAGACATGTTCTAAAAAAGTAGAGCTATTTCGAATTGTTTGTTTACTCAGACAAAGTAAGGGAAAACCTCTAAAATGATTTCAATATTACACCTTGGACATATGGTCAAATATCTTTAGAAATGATTGCTCAGGCCTTTGGGGTGCTGGTCCCTATCCCATGATGGATTTATATGTAGTCCAAAATGCCACACTAGAGGAGGGATCAAACTCCGTGCATCTCATTCATCTCCACAAACCACAAGCAGCAGTGCAGCAAAACAACAGATTGTCTACATCCTCGTCAGCCAATAGTCATAGAACACATTATGTATTTGATTATGGATCCCACCTCTCTTAGGACGCTCTGGTGAGAACTGACGTCTCTAAAGCCAATTGAAAACTGTCTTTGAAAGATATGCATGCCCAATTTGCCCATCATTTGAGGCGGCACACCATCATGATGTGCTAGCTGGAAATAACTGGACTATATCCTTTGGACAGAGAAGTGTCCAGTTGATCCAAACCTGCCATCTGTTATTGTGCTCTCTGGATGTTAGTGTGAATTTTTGAAGCACATTTCTGTTTCAGTTGGCATTTTCACCTGCATCATTAAAAGGAAACCATTTACCTCTAAAAAAGCTATTAAGTAGGAAACCATTTTTCAGATTGAATTTGCTTTCCCAGCTTCCGCACAACTATAAGACCTATCACCAGAATGCTATGAAACCATATCGAGAGTTTGAAAATGTGTACATGGTTTCATACTATTCAGAAAGTTATAGTACACAAACTTATAAGAAAAATGCTGCTTACAAATCATTCTATTTTCTTGATATGCAAATCCCATTTAGTATCATGTACTCTGAATGGGAGTCTTATCTAAGCAATGCATCCTTGAACTTCAGCAACAGAGGACAATTATATGATGGTATTTGATATTTTCCTTCTTTGCTGCAGGTTAATTTGGTTAGACAATTTTATGAGAACCTGGTTCCCAGCTCTACTATTTATGATATTGATTGCCCAGATCATTTTTTCCGCAAATTTACAGATGATGGTCAGTATCTTGTGAGCTTTAGCAGGAATCATCAAGATGTTATAGTTTACAGACCAACATGGTTGTCATTTCCCTGCAAAGGAGAACATTGTGATAATCAAAATTTGCCCCCAAAGGCCAAGAGGTTCGACAGCTTCTTCATCGAGCTGTACTGTCTCTCACTAGGATCGAGCAATGAGATCATTTGTAAAGACTTCTTTCTCTATATGGAGGATCATCAGTTTGGCTTATTTGCAACATCGACTGCACAGAATCATGAAGTGCCCACAGTTGAGGGTGCAATTCATGGAGTACCTTCAATAGAGAAAATTACATTTCACCTTGTTAGGTATTTTTCTGCTGTTGTCAATGCAAGTTCGAAATGCATAAGGTTCCATTATCTTTTCAGATAGGACATAAGTTTTTCAGTTCATTCTTTAAATAACATAGAGTTTCGATAATTCTCATATCAGGATGAAAGATGGAGTTCTCTTAGATGAAAAGGCTTTTTGTAATGACTATGTCAACCTTTCTCATAGCACAGGGGTTTTCTTGTATGAGGAATTGCTATGCATTACGTCTCTGAGATATCAGACAATACATATACTGCAAATTCGGGATTCAGGGAACCTAGTTGATGTACGAAATATTGGCACATTCTGTCGTGAAGACGATCAGCTTTTTCTTAGCTCTCATGCTCAAGTAATGTCCCCTCTTTCGTTAGAATTGATATTTTGTGTTAACTATTCTTTGCAAAATGGATTTCATCCTAGTCTTCCTTTTGTGTGTCGTCTTGTTAATGAATTTTGTATGTTTAAAAGGTTATAATGTTATATGAACCTTCTTTCCTAAGAACATTCACCTCTTGTTTATGGAATATTTTCCGGAATGGTCGTGTTTATGCTGAGAATGTTGGTTTCACATGCTAAGGCAATTTTTTTGGAATGAAAAAAGTATTTGTAGTGTGGTAGAAGTTGTAATCTGGTGGAGATGCATACCCCTTTTCGCATTTATTTCTTAATTTGCTGTAACTCTTTTTTACATCAATGAAACTCCTAGATGACTACCTCTTGCTAGTCATCCTTTCTTTTTTTTTGAGAGGAAAAAGGATGATTCCAGTTAGGATATCATCCATGTATATTTATATCATAAAAAAGGAACATCATATACAAGTGAGAAGCTCTTCAGAGGAGAGCGGCAAAAGGCACAAAAGTGCTACCCAAAACCCCATTCATGAAGAAGGTAAAACATGTGGTGTACTATACTATCAACTCGACATCTCTCCCCACAAAAAATGACCCGGTTGCGCTGGAGCCAAATCGCCCAGGCACCGGCTATAAAAATGCCACAGAAAGTCTCCAGCCCGTCCTCCGAGTATCCAACGCCCTCATACTCTGCTAGAAGTCCGCAGCCACCAGTGGGACACCACCCACAATGGAAATCCGAGACCAAACCTCTCGAGCCACGCGGCAACAAAAGAACAAGTGCATAACATCCTCTGCTGCCTCTCCACACATAACACAGGAGGTGTCTGCGTGCGTCGCCCACCTCGCCCTATAAACTCTGGTAAGGATTCGCTCACGCCGCAGAAGCCAAGCAAAGATCTTGACTTTAAGCGGCAAGCGGGAGCACCAGATGCACCTGCAATCCGCTCTGAGGTCCTCTGAGTCAGTGGGAGCCGGGAGAAAATGAAAATAGAGGCTGCGTGCCGAAAAAGCAATCGATGCCCAGACCCAACCGTCAGATTGGGTCGGATGAGGATGATAAGGGGCAATCGTCTGATGAAGAGCACATAAATTAGAAAGCCGGATCAAAAAGTGGAGATATGAAAAGGGGGGTCCAGGACTCGGTCCCAGGATCACCCCTCCGAGACCAACACTCCGCCACCAATGCCTCCGGGTGTGATGCAAGAGCCAGTAATCGAGGGAAGGAATCCGCAAGAGGCCCCCCTGGGAACAGTCATGCCGCCAGAAGGAGAAGGCCTCCCCAGAGCCTAGGGATGGAATCATGAATGACCGCACACGTTGGAATATGGCTGCTACCCTCCTCCAAAATGAAGAAGAGCCCCGAGGAACGGTGGGCCTAGAGTCCCACGAGATATCACGACCGTAGCAGGTGAAGAAAACCTGTCTCCATAGGCTGTCATCGGGCCTCATAATCCGGCCCACCCACCTAGCAAGGAGCGCCCAGTTGGTGCAGCGGAGATCCCGAACACCCAAACCACCCTGCGAGGTGGGCCTACATATGCTGCTCCAATCCACAAGGTGGGCCCGACGAGCGGGGCTACACCCCTGCCAAAAGAATCTGCACCTCAAAGAGTCAATCCGACATGAAGTAGATCAGGAGTGATGAGAGCACAGATCGGAGCAGAATGAGACGACCACCACTAGATAAAAGCCGAGAGCTCCAGCCCTGGAGACGGCGCTCCATCCGCTCAATAATAATCGGGGTCCTCCTCCGAGAGCCAATATGCCGATCAAACAGGGGAAGGCCCAAGTAGGTAATAGGTAGGGCTCCAACCGGCGTATGCAGCTCCTCCGCGCATCGCATAGCGTCCTCCGTCACCATGCCAAAAGAAATGAAAGATGACTTGGCATGGTTGATCTCAAGATCCGAAACCAAGCCGAAGAGCTCCACCAAAATAGACACTTGTCTAGCCTCAGCCACGGAGCCCTCGATGAAGAAGACGGTGTCGTCCGCATTCTGGAGCAGAGGCACCAGTCCTTCGGCAAAGCTACTGAAGAGGCCGGATATGCATGCCTCCTGAGTACATCGGGCGAGGCCATCAACCGCAAGCGTGAATAGCATGGGCGCAAGAGGGCACCCCTGGCGGACACCTCGCTGGGGCTGCACCCAGCCCCTGGCCATCGACCCATTAACCAGGACCGAGAAGGAAGCTGTGGTGATACACCGCTTCATCCATGCAATCCAGGTCGCAGGGAACCCTCTCACCTATAAGGAATGCCAAAGGAAAGACCACGAGAGAGAATCATAAGCTCTAGAAAAATCAACCTTCCAGAGGAAGGCCTGTCGGTTGCCACGTCTCCACTGTGCTAAAATCTCAGAGGCCATAGAGTAGCTATCAGTGATGGATCTGCCGTGAACGAAAGCCGACTGGGCAGGATGGATGAGGTTGGGGAGCACCTCCCGAAGCTGATTGGTCAACACCCGAGCCACCACGAGATATATAGCGTTAGATAGGGAAATTGGTCGGAAGTCCTCCACTCTATCCGCTGGCGTGCGCTTGGGCAGCATGAAGAGAAGCGACCGGTTCAGACGCTCAAAGCCATGGTTCCCACAAGTGAACTCCTGGATGACCGCCATGACGTCCTCCCTCACCACTGGCCAAAACTCTCTGTAGAAGAAAACCAGGAAGTCGTTGGGGCCGGGGGACCCCTCGCTGTTGAGGTCGCGGAGTGCGTCGGTGACCTCGTCTTTAGTGGTCTGCACTAACATGGAAGACTGATCATCAGTAATACAAGTAATACCCCTGGGGGACCACCTCCAGACCGACGGAGGACGTCGTCTGGACTGGTCCCGATGAAAGGAGGTAATGGCGGTCCCGATGCGGTGGTGGCCGGTGATCCTCTGACCCATGACCTCCAACTGGTCGATCCGATTTTCCTGAAGCCGCGAGCTCGCATATAGGTGGAAGAAACGAGTATTGACATCTCCCTCCCGAAGCCAGGTCTGCCGGGAGCGCTGCCTCCACTGAATCTCCACCAACCTGTCCTCCAAGTGTATAGTCGACTGGTCCTGCCTGCGCTGGGTCACCTCGGCCTCAGTGAGGTGACGGGAGTCCTCTCGGTAAAGCCGAGAAATGACCTCCAAAGCCTCGGTCCTCCGCACCTCCCGATCTGTCCGGATCTGTCTCCGACGGTCCACGAGGAAACGCCTCAGGCTGTGAAGCCTATCAGCGAGAGTCCGCGAGGCAGAGTCCGAAGATGAAACACTCTGCCAGTGCTCGGCCACCGCCTGCCTGAACCCCTCCTCAAAAAGCTAGGACCTCTCAAAGCGAAACAGGGAACACAGGGGCTGACCGTGTTCGGATTTCCACAAGAGGGGTGTGTGATCCGAAAAGGGTCGATTTTCACAAGAGGGGTGTGTGATCCGAAAAGGGTCGATCCATAGCCACAACCACCGACAGCTGGTGCGCCTCCACCAGCTCTAAAGAGCCAAAGAATTTGTCAAGCCGAGACCTGGCCGAGGGAGCCGCTGTGCTCTGCCAGGTAAATCTGCAATTCGTCGCCGGAAGATCCGACAACGACATGGAGTCGATGAAATCCCTGAACTCCTCAGCTCCAAAGTCTCTCCCCTGTCGTCTGGTGGGGCGATCATCCATGTCAAGAGTGACATTGAAGTCACCGCCGACCAGCCATTGATCATCCGGGAGATGGAGGCGGGCTGCCGACAGCTCCTCCCATAGAATCGGCCGAAGAGAGCCCGAGCAGGGGCCGTAGACACAGGACAGTAGATAGGTAGAACCATCAGAGCAGCATCTGAAGTGGACCGTCATCGAAAAACGGGCAGTCCAGGAATCCACCAAGGTGAAATGGTCTGCCCGCCAACCAATGATACTGCCCCCGGACTGCCCAACCGAACTGAGGCAGATGTGCTGGGTTAGCCGAGTACCGTCAATCTGCTCCCACATCTGCGTGCTACACTCCATGAGTGTAGTCTCCTAAAGTAGGACCACATCAACGTCCCACTCCCTCAGATAGCGGGCAAGGGTTCGGGGGGACGGTGAACTCCAAAAGGTCGCCGACGAACCTCAGGTCGTGGGCGGGAGTGTCGTCTGGTCAGCCTGAAGCTGACCCGGGCGGCGACGTCGAGGACGTCGGCATCCAGCCGTCCAGGAAGGAGGGATGGCTCACTCGTCGTCATGCGGTCCACCTCCGGGGGCACCGAGGGCGGGGGAGGAGGGGAAGGAGGCAAGGAGGTTCTGCCTGTCGAAGATCCCTGGGCCTCCTGAGACATGGGTGCTGCACGGGGTTCCAGCGGCGCGGCGGCGGACGTAGAGGCGCCCACATCCCGACGGCGCCGTCGGCCATACACTCTTGTGGACACAGCTTGGCGTCCCCTTCGAGATGGAGGTGGAGGTAGCTGTCGAGAGGCTGTTGGTGGGGATGGAATGGGAAGGGCGGCTCGCCAGAAGGCTGGGCCGGCGACGGTGGAGGCATCGGAGGAAGGCGTGGCGCGGGAAGGGGGGGTGGGTTGTCGCCCGGATCGGGTCGCAGGGAACCCGGCCCAAGTTGACTTGGGGGTTTGGGTGCGGTTTGGACTCAGGTCGGGTGTATATCAGGGGCTGCACCGGGTCTGGTTCTTGTTTCATAAAAAAAAACATTCACCTCCTGTTGATATAAATTTTCAGTCTTCTGTAGTCATTCTAATCTTCTAAAGGCATTTGGACTACAGGCATCTATTGTAGGGATATTTTCTTAAAACTATAACTTCCTTTTCACACCTAATCTTGAACTATAAACTTATATATTTCATCCCTAAGTTTTTCCAGATATGTTAAATATACCCTTCTGTAGCCATTAATTTAGGTTGCTAACTTATTTTAGAACATTAATTAACTTATGAATTTAGTACCGAGTTTACGGAATAACTTTCTCATGGAAAAAAAGGTATCTTGAGGATATGTGTGGGGTCTTAAATTTGCCACATGCAATGATGATTGAGATGAAGATATTAATAAAAGTGTTATTTATGTGACAAAGGAAACAATAATCATGTATCCATGCACAAAAGCCAATAGGTCTCATTGCTGAAGAAGTATATGGATAATCCTCAAAGAAAAGAGAGAAGTTTATGGATAACCAAATAAGTTTATGTTGTCATTCCTATCTTGCCAGAGGCAAGCATGGTTTAACGTCCTCTCACTCGCAAAAATAAAAAGTATGGTTTTCCCCTAAAAAAGTATGGTTTAACAAAACGACAAAGGAAAAGAGAGAAGTTTATGGATAACCAAATAAGTTTACGTTGTCATTCCTATATTGCGGGAGGCAAGTGTGGTTAACGTCCTCTCTCTCTCAAAAAGTATGGTTTTAACATATGATTGTTGTTTTGTTTGGTATTTAGATCCTATGCCTTCACTATATTGGGAAGACATGTTTATTAGATTTCATACGGCTTGTGACAATCATATTTAGATTAATAACTTGTTTAAAATCATCAACTGATTTGTGGTTTTAGTACTACGTTTGAATACTTTCCTATAAAATAGTTCTTGATAGCATTTAAAAGATGGTAATAAAAAAGAGGTTTGTCAACAGCAATCTTGTCTGTTTGACTAGTAAAGCAATGCTCATATGATCCATATATCCGTACAAAAAATTGCCAGTTTTCATTGCTCAAGAACTCTAGAAATTCACATAAAAAATAAATAAATAAACTTGTAAATAGTCTATGCTAACATACATTAAGCTCCCATGTATGTCTAAGCTAATATAGAGGCATGCCCTCGCAGACCCCTGGGTTTTACTTCTTGTTACCCAATTAGTTCCATTGATTGATCTTTCACAGGTTTGAGTATCAAGATCATAACTTTATTTTAATACTTTTCTTGGAGGAAGTAAATAAGTTTTGTAATGGCATTTTTATTTTTTTCTCATGATAATTTGGTTAAGAAAATTTATAGGGTGACTAATGGCAGACAGCAGCTGCAGGTTACACCAGCAGGTTCATTCCTTAGTGGTCTTAAGCAGCGATTACTTTCATTCATTTTTCGCAAGATATGGAATGAAGAAGCAGATCAAGCATTGGTAGGCTGCAAACATTCTTATTTGCATGCATATGCTTAATGATACATATGTGGTCTATCATTTTGAATGATCGATGAATGTAAAACTTCAAGCTGTTAGACATGGTGTACTTTACACAATTATGGTTTCCAGATGTGTAGTGAAGCATGCATTTGAACATCTAAAATATTGAGAACCAATATCAGTATTGTTTGAATTGGCCAAATCAATTATTGAAGCTAGTGGAGATTGTTAGTTAAATAAAAAGGTGGAATATTACAATGGAAAGGGGAATTAAAACATTTAATGCAAGCTTGTGTGTCATCACAAACATTTAGCAGCACTCTCTCAATGCTAACAAACATTCGATTTGATTTTGCCTTTTACGACTCCCAAGCTAATTCACTTGATGCGGCATTGCTTTGTCCACTTCATTCTCTCGAGCCTATCAAGTTGTTTCTGATATTAAACTTCAATTTGATCCTTGTCTTTGGTTTCCATGTTGGAGAAATGTCTTACCTGTGATCTTAGTTGCACTTCTTCAATGGCTTCCTATGCTTTCTTTGGACTGGAAAAAGCATCTTCAAAGGAATGTCTAACTAATATTAACATACATGCAATTCATGACTCCTTAAGATGGATGGGCACAAATGTTATTTCAGAGTTAATATGAAGATAGAGATATTGGTTTTATCAAGCAACCAATTACCTTTTTTCAAAAAGCAACTGATGATTTATTTTACTCATGTAGCATAACTGATTTATGATTTAGCAATTTGTTCTGTTCATTCTCTTTTCATGCTATTACATTTTTTAATTCTATGAAAAGTTTGAACACAAAGTTTACATTGGAAATCATCTTTTTGTTCCAGAGGGTTCAACATCTTAAGAAGAAGTTTTATTTTCACTTTCAAGATTATGTTGACCTCATCATGTGGAAGGTAAAACTCTTATTTTTGTTCTTTTATGCTATCGTTTGTGTGATTTTAAATGGCCATACATGTTTTCTTAGATTTTAACTTTTAATTAGTTTTTTTTAAATTTCTTTCCGTGGATGCATTTGTATATATAAGGAATCTAACTATGCCATCAATGAGCAGGTACAATTTCTTGATCGCCATCATCTATTAATCAAGTTTGGTAGTGTTGATGGGGGGGTATTTTCTTGAACTTTGACTTTCGTTTTGTTTGTTAGGACATATGAGCATTGACTATTTTCTCATGGGTTTTCAGTCCTAACATGCATAATGTAATTTTATTCAGGTTGCTCGGAGTACTGATCAACATCCAGCATTTTTTGCTGTTTACAACATGGAAACAACAGAAATTGTTGCATTTTATCAGGTATTATTCATTGTCAGTGTTGTTCATTTAAGACAATCCTTGTGAATAATATTTATCAATCTGTTTTTTTGTCCTACAGAACTCCTCGGAAGAACTTTACTCCCTATTTGAGCAATTCTATGACCATTTTCATGCACATACAATAGATTCATTGCACGCTAACTTCATTTCTTGTCACTCCAATAGTATCCATGCTCGTGATCAACTATGGGGCATAAAACTAAAAGCAAGCAGTTTTCCACAGGTAAATATCATTTCTATGCTAGAGCCATGGTTATTGTCATTGTTACAAAAATTTCAGGAGTTGGTTACTCTTGCTTCACCAATTAAGCCTGTCTTCTTTAGTCATTTTCTTGTGTGTCAGCTTGATATCTTTTGGAAATGGTTTTATGCTTGTGTCTCAACTGTGATGCATGATCGAGTAAATAACCAAATTATTATCAGATAAAAATATCTTTTTTCATCTTACTGATGGAGGCCATTTGAGATGGTTGAGATGTCACTTGATACGGTTGGAGGCCATTTGACACAAACATTAAACCCTTTTGGAAATGTTTGGAAGCAAGGTTGTCAGGATCGCTTTCTGAGGTAGGATCAGGAGGGGTCCGGAGGATCGATGAGATCATAGAATCGTAAGATCCTACCTTATGAATAAAAAATATATTTTTTTAAAATAATAATAATAATAATAATAATAATAATAATAATAATAATAACTATTTAATATTCTACTCTCAATATCTACATTATACTTGACTTCTAACTTTCATGGGATACATAACAATATAACAAGTTAAAAGTATAAATTTTCTCATCTGAATTATAAAAAAACAAATGTTTTTTTGTTTTCTAAATATCATTTTTTCACATAAGTTTATTAATTGACTCTAGATCATTCATAAAAAAATGAAAAGAGAAATTGAGAGGAGAGAATGGAGAGAATTTAACTTAATTCATTGCCAATTTTTGTTCTTAATATTCTATTTTTTTAACTTTTTTCCAATTTTAAAAAAATAAAATCAACTAATAAGAATGATATGATGGACAGAGAAAGTTACCTCCTTGCTTGCCAATTTTTAAATTTAATATTCTATTTTTTAGTTTTCTCAATAAAAAAATAATTTTAAAAATATTTAAAAAATAAATTCATAGGATCGGTAAGATCCAGCGATCGATCTTGCTACGATCTTATGTTTTTGATCTCCAAAGTGAGATCCGGATGCTTGCCCAGTCTTGGATCGTAGGATCTTACGATCTTACGATCCGGAAAGCGATCCTGACAACCATGTTTGGAAGGGTAAAGGAGTTGTGCTTCCTTTCAGCCGAAGTTTCTATGTTTGTTATTGTTTTGCACGACTTATCTTAAGGACCTAATCTAGGATGTGATGGCTTTTCTTAAAGTAAAACCTTTAGATTTGTATTATTAAATGCTGCTTAACTTTACGTCAAAGGTTTAGGCTGCATTTGTTTGGATGAAAATGAATTTCTGGAATTTATTTTCACTATTTTTATGGTTAGAGATACCAGAAGATGTTTCTGTAATGGAACATGAATTCTAATGAAAATAATGTCCAAAATGTTTTCCTATCAAGAAAAAGAGTACAGCATTTCCCTTCTCAAAGTATCTCGCTCTCACTCTTTGTATAAATCAAAATAATTATTTATATTTTCAACTTTATCTTTTGTTACCTAGCTAAATGCACCGTAATAAATTACTTCATAGAATTTATTTTTCTTTTGAAGTTGTTTTGTTGAAACAACATTTTGCGCATCCCCCGAAATGGCAAACAAACTGGAACCTTGCTTTATATATTCACATTCTTGCTTTTGTAATTTAGAATCGATTTTCATCTTGAATGTGTCAATTTTGTTACTAAGTTGCAGGCAGTAGTTAGTTATTTGAACTTACTTTTTCCCCATTTGAAACCTTAATTTGTAATTGTAGTTAGTTATACGGAATTACTCTTTCCCGTAAGAATAATTTCAAATAACCAAATTGTTTGCACAATATTTCCCAAAAAAGTGTTTGCATCATGGTACCATCTTCGCACTAATTGACAACATTCTTAGTTTGTCTATATATGTTAGATTGGTGTCTGAATTTTCATTCATGATCAGAAGTTCCAATCATGAAAGTTTGGTAAGATGATTATTCATGGAGTGCTCCAATTCTGAAAGTATGTATGGGTCTTAATGAAATAACTATGATATTCAAGATTTAGTTGCATTTACATGTTCACAAGAACCCACAGCTTTTCTATTTCTTTGTATGTTTTGAATTTATACAAAATAGTCCGATAATTCTATAACCTGGTGGTCATCCTTTTCCCTCTCAAAAAAAAAGCCCAGAAAAATGAGAAGCTTGCCGCACCCCACCCCACCCCCCAACCCCCCCCCCCCCCCCCCCCCCCCCGGGTGGTGCCACAGCCATCACCGGCAGTGTCGCTAATGGCATTCCCCTCCTTTCCTCTCCTCCATCGTGACACCGGCTCCTGCTGTGGCGAAGCTCAACCTAGTTCATCGCCGGCGAAGTCGCTGCTCCGACCGCTGCCACTAACGTCCCACGCTGCCCATCCATGCGGCCGAAGCTGCAACGTCGAGGTGATGGATGGGCGACTTTCATCCGCTCGCAGCCATCTACACGGAACCATTCCCTCGGATGTTTCAAATGCCTGGATGACTGCGGCCTTTCTCTAGAGCTGCATCGTTGGCAAGGTTCGTGGCAGTCGCCCTGATCACACACAGCTGCAAATGCATGACATCTGTTCATGGCTGCTCATCCCAGGTTCAGCCAGTCTGCATGAGACGCTGCTTGCCAACCCCATTCCTCTTCCCCATGTCAGTTCGGGGGCATGGCAGCCTTGGTCCGAGCTGAATGGAGCACTATGAGTGTCGCTGGTACCCAGACGCATCGTAACCATCCAGGACCTTCCTCTTCATTTGCTCCAGCGGGAGGTCGTCATGGCAGTGATTGGGGGTTTCGGAGGCCCTTCTGTCGCTCCCCCCATTGTCTGGTCGCCGAATGTTTCCACTGTATCCGCCGTCATCAATCTACACCAGGGGTGCTGCATCCCTCCGCCGGTGACTCATGTTGGAGCTGGCAGTTTCCCCCATCTTCAGGGCTAGCTGGCCTGGGAATCGTGGGCCAGTTGTCGCCGGCTGCCCACCAACATCACCTCATTCAGCTGCAAATGGGAGTGCCATATGGTCGCGCATGGCCTCTGCACACTGCCCTGTCGTGGACCGTATGGTAGGGACAGCTGTCGACCATTGCTCCTCTTCATGCCCAGTTTCTGAACCTCCTTTGGCCACGCCCGAACGAGCCCAATCCCAAACCCGACCTGCCTCCCAAACCTGATCCACCTCTCCCACTCTCAATGGACCCATCTCGGACCCTGCAAACCCAGCCACGCCTGCCCATCACAAACCCGGACCCGGTTCTCCCAAACCCGCTTGATGGACTTGCCACCCACCCCATTGATCAATGTTTTTAAAACCGGACCGGTGATCGAACCGGCCGGCCAACTGGGTCATGGTTCGATCGGTTCAACCGGGTTCGACCGGATTGAACCAGTTTTTTATTAAAATAATATTATTTGTATTACTTCAAAAAAATATATTATAAATTAAAGTATAAAAGGTAATAAGTAATAAAATAAAAATCATGTTATCATCATTTTAAATTAATCAAATAGTAGAAAATTATTTTTATATTTTTAAATTATATATTAGTTAATTTCATGAATAACTTTATTTTTTTATTTGAATATTTCTTTATACTATTTTCCCACGTTTTAGTATTATCTATTTCCTTATTCACAATCATCCTATCAAATTTATTACATTATTCATGTTTCAATTTTTAATATAAATTATTTATAATGAATTAAATTTTATCATCTTATGATAATTTTCTCCTTTATTTAAATTTAACTTTATTATTACCTTCTTATCTTTTATTTTCAAATTCAAATGTAACTTCCTTATTACTAATATCCTTTTTTACATTCATTCTATAAAATCTAATCCCTTATTTTTCTCCTCCTATCAAATCTAATCCCTTATTTTTCTCCTCTTCATATTCTTCCATCATTAATACTATAATATACTTCCCTTTTTTCTATTTGTTTTTCATTATTTCAACCTTTTTACTCTTTTTGAAAAAAGCCGGATTGAACCGGTTTTTCGGTTCAACCTGGTTTTGGCCGGGTTGACCCGGTTCAATCCAGTTTTTTGACAAAACGGTTTTTAATACTAAACTGGACCGGACCGACGACCGGTTCGCGGTTGAACCGGTCGGACCGGACCGGTTTTAAAAACACTGGCGAGAATTAATAATAATTAAATGCTACCAAATGCACTAGTTGCTCAAGTAAAAAAGTGTAACGAGTACAAGTTGTCGGATCCCACGAGGAATTAACTTAATTAAACTAATTTCATAGGTTAATAAGAGACAACATGGCTTTGGATAAAAGATGCGCAGAAAATAGAAGTACAAAAAAGTAAAAACTAAATCTAAATTAATCTAATCTAATCTATTGATGTCTAGAGTCAAATGATAAACTTGATTATAGACAAACTGAATTCACCAGAAAATATATGTTAGTTTCTAACGATGGATTAGAGTCTACTCCAATTATTGATTTTCATCTAGGATTAACCAACCTATCTTATTTCAAATTAGATTGAGACCACTCCGTCTAGGATCATAACCTAATCAAACCTGAGATTAATGCATTGAAATGTAGTTTCTAAACTATTATCACCCATACCACGGTATTACCATGATTAATAGACCGCACAACTAATATTCCGTCAAGGATAATACGAGTTGCGACATGCAATATTTAAACTTAAAATTCAAGAATCAATTCAACAGAAATCATGCAATCAAAAGTAACTACTACTATAGGAATAATAGCTATCTAGAAAAGACAATTAATCTCTGAAAAAGCTTTAATAACAATGTGCATAGTCGAAAGAAAATTGAACTTTAATCGATAACGAAAGAAGGTTTAACAATTTGCCTTTTCAATTAAAACTATTAAACCGAAATAAAACTAAAGTATCCAAATTATAGAAGGTAGAAAGATGTAGATTTTATGCACGAGATCATCCCAACATAAAGTAGAGCAGAGAGTACTCTCAAGAACGTTGATAAACTGTTGCCTGGTTCTCGTCTAGACTCAATCGTGCATAAATCTTCTTAGTGATCCTTATAAAATTCTCATGTTCTTGGCTTCAAAGTTGTAGACCCTAGCATCCTCTCTACAAGTGATAGATGTCGGTTCAGGGTTCCCATGCGATCGGAGAAGAAACGGAATCTTTTTCATACAAAATGAGGTAAATTCGGAGTTGATTTAGTTCTGAAATTTTGGTCTTGTAAAATTTTGAAATTTGATCCATCATATGTTTCCAAATATCCTAGAATCATATAATCCGAGGAGTCCTTGTATACTTGAAACTCTTCCAAAATTTCGTTCAAATTTCGAATCCAGACTTCGTCACGGCCTGTAATAGTGATTTCACGACCTAAATAGTGTCCGAATCGAACTAGAAATCGGTTTTCATGGCCCATGAAAGGAATTTCACGGCCCTTATAGTGTCCGATTCGCATAAAAGGTCACGCCCCGTGAAAGGCTGGGCGACCGTGCTTCGGGCAACTTTCCGGATTGAAATTATGCATTTTAAGGGCCCGTTAAAGATGTTTCACGGCCCTGTTTTACGGTCATGAAAAATCTTTCATGGCCCTCCCGCGACAATCAAACTCCACCCCTTGACAGTTTTTTCACTTTCTGACCTTGTTTTAACTTCCGATTAATTGAGTGTGGGTTTCTTCGTAATTCAATTTTCTTGCAGCGTAGACAATAAAATATAACATTTGGGTAGATTTTTATTTTTGTAAAATTAATGTAAATAAACATAAAATGGTGCATGCTATTAGAAAATGAATCAAAATAATATTAAATGCAATACTAAGTATATGCTGAATTTTGTATGCATCCCCCCACCCAATCACATACCCGCCTTGGGGCTCTCCTGCTCAGCTGGGCCTGCCTCCTCTCCCCACCATGAACACGCCCTGGGCTCCCTGCACCGGGGCGGGTCCACCATAGCCACTTATCCTCTTCCCTGAACTCCCCTCCCTCCACCTCTGACCTCCCCACTTCTCCCATCAGCCCATCCTCTGACTAGCCGGTCGACAGCATCGTTGCTAGACGCTCCTGCTCGGACGGCCCCCCTTTCGGCAAGCGAATGAGGTGCAGCCCCACCGCTGCTATCATCGATGCCGCTGGATTGCCGTCGTGGAGATCCCAGCAGCCGATGAGCAGGTTATTAGTGACACCCTCTCCTCGCCGGACGCCCAGACGAGGAGGTTCTCAGGGCGGCGGACATAGAGGGCTTTAGACACGTTCACCGACGGCCTTGTGCGCGGTCAGATGCCCCTAGGAGACTGTTGGTACTGCTTCAGCCACTACAGCGCCTCCTTGCGCATTCACGGGGCTGCCTGGGGAGGAGGTTGGTGGTGGACAGGGGACGAATATGGTTTCCCTTTGAAGGTGTTGACTTGGAACGTACGTGGGAAGATGCCGTATCTTTTTTTTGAGAGGAAGACGCCGAATCCTTTTCTATTTGTGGGGAGTGAACATCAGATGTGGTCCTCTTGCAAGAAGCCAAGCTCATAGATTGCAGTCCGATGATGTGGGAGCAGATTGAGGGCTCCTGCCTTTCGCCCTCTTGCTCAATTCGGTGGGTTGCTCAGGCGGTTGTATCATAGGTTGGCGAGTCAATATATTCACCCTAGAAGATTTGTGAACTTCTAGATTCTCGATGACAGCTCACATACGACGTCGCATGGACGGTTATATCTCCTCTCCTGCATCTATGACCCTTGTTCGGAATCCTTGTGGGCCACCACGTGGGAGGAGCTCACTGATGCTTGATCACACCTCCCAGACTAGTTTACCTCCACATGCTACTCAGGAGCTTGGCATTAGGTGTTACGCACTAGTTTCGGTACATATGGTTATCCTGTATCCCCCTCAAAGTCAAGATTTTTTCTTGGTTCTTGAGGCGGATGTGACTCGTTAGAGCTTATAGAGGGAGGTGAGTCCCTGGTGTTGAGGCCTCTTGTGCGTGATGTGGCGCTGCAAATCTGTCAACTTTTTTTGGGGTGCCTGGTGGTTGTTGAGACATGGAGGCGGGCGAGGCTTGCGAATGTGGATGCCTTCGAGTTTGAGGCATTTTGGATGTCACCTCAAGCTTTTGCAAGAAGAGGGGGCCAGGAGCATGGCTTAGTTCTCTTGCGGTCACTTGAGCCATCTGGCTTGAGCGGAACCACACAATTTTTGCGTGGGAGCGATGCTTCAATGAAAGTATTGTTCATCACAACAGAGAATGGAGCAGAGGGAAGCATATTTTGATGTAAGCATATTTTTCATATTAAATTGTCATATTGATGTAACCTGTCATATTGATGTAAGCATATTTTTCATATTAAATTGGAACCTAATTCTCGTTCCAATTTCCCTTTAACTAGATTTGGGCATTTTCTTGGCAGTTTGTGAAAAAGATGCTGACATCATTGCCCTATACCTGCCAGTCACAGAGCCCTTCACCATACTTCGACTTGTCACTCTTTCGTTATGACGAAAAGGTTTGAGCCATATATTCAACATTGTTTATGAACCATTTAGTCAGTGATTAAATTTATATGTCGTGCTTGGATGTAAGTATCTTGTCATTTAAATAATCCATGTGGTTTCATGAAAAAAGAAAAGGAATTACACTCACTACAGTGGTTCCTTTATGTCTAGTTGGTTGTCTAGCTTAACATAAATGATTTATCTATTCCTGCATATTGATTAAGAGATCATTTGTAGGCTTGTAGGGTATTAATTTTTTTAGTCAAAATTAGCATTTGGGTTTTAATTTGATTCAGGTCACAACTGAGATATGTTATTTTTGTCATCTTAATGCAGTTGATTTCAGCAATAGACAGGCATAGGCATTCCTCTGAGCATCCAATAAAGTTCATTTCAAGGAGGCAACCGAATGTATTGAAGTTTAAGATAAAACCAGGTATTATGGTCATATCATGAAAACCTGGTTGTACCTTTCGAACACTTGAACAAAGATTTAACTTTGTCAACGTACGGTTTGCGAGTCCTTATAATTCAACCAGACCCAACAGTTTTCAATCTTTTTTCAAGTTTTAGGACTCAAAATGGCGATTGAACATAATTGTTTGATGATAGAACACAACGCATTAATGCTTCTGAAAAGTAACTTTGGTGGTTGTTCTGTCACATATTGACGATTTTTATGATGTAAAAGTCTGAAATCCGAATTTTAATAGTATAAGATCGCTCGAACTGATTAATTATTCATATTTGTAGGACTGGAGACTGGCGGTTCTGATGGCAGGTCAAAGAAGATATCTGCCTTCCTGTTCCATCCCTGCTTGCCTTTTGCTCTCTCCATTCAACAGACTTACATGCAACCGACTGTTGTGAATATCCATTTTCGGATATGAACGATATCCTTCGTTTATCTTGTAATTTCCAAGAGAACTTGCAATACTAGGCTTTAGGTCCCCATCATATATATAAAAAGGACACATTTAGAAGACCAACATTTGTTCGAGCAATGGCAGTATTTCTACTGAAAAGTTTTGGACGGATTTTGGGTTTGTTTTGCTACGTAGTTCCTTGATTTTTTTTTTCTGCTAAATCTTTTAACTCGAGTGCATCTGAAAAATGATAAATCCTCCTAAAACGCCTAAAAATCTTCCTCATACTCACTTTTTTAAATCACCCTAAAAAGTTGATAAATTTACATATTCTTAAGGATGTCTACGGTCGAACTCGATCCGATTAAAGTTGGTCGGGTCACGTCGGGATACATCTTTGAGAGACAAATTTGATTGGATTACCTGATCAAATTTTCTTTCTTTTATTTTTACTCACTGTTTTATATTTATTTAATATAAAAATATTTTGTAATATTTATTTTAAAGCATAAATTAAGGGATGAGAATGATCATACTCTTCTTTGAATCTAACTATTTGTCCTCCCCTTTTATGTGTTATTATATGTTTTTCTTCTTTTAAGCATGAGATATTTGCAAATACAATTCTAAATTTATTATTATAAAAATTCAACAATATTTAATAAATAGATATTAAAAGATATCCTCAATCGCGCAATCGTGTTCCCAGTTATAAAAAATTAGCATGACTTGCACCTGTACGTACTTGTGCCTATGCAAAGATGCAATATTTGTGCTACTTTAATTGAAATAACCAACAAGCAGAATTGGGCAATGATTTCATTTTTTGTAGAATTCTTTTGCAAATATATCTACCTAGATTGTAACTTTGTTGCTCATTTTTTGGAGAGCTACGTTCGGGAATCGCAAAGCGACAATTTTTGAGAAGAAAGTCCTCCTTATGAGCTTCTCGTTAATGGCATGATCTTCTTTTCTTAAAAAAAAAAGGATGAGCTGATGAACCCAGAACTAATGTTTCACGATGCAACTGTTTGACGGCGTTTCACATTCATTAAACTTTATAAATAAAAGAGAAATTTGTTCATGAAATTCTCGAACAAAAAAAATTCTAAGATTAGAATTATTATAAATAAAATATCTAAAAAAAATAAGATAACATTTTATTGATGTTTGGTTATTTTAAAATGATGATCAATATGATCTTATTCAATTATTCTTTACTTTCTTAAACTTTCATTTATATTATATTTTTACAATATTAGTTTGATAAAATTTATTCAATTCAATTGATCGGATAAAATCATATCCCAGTTGGCTAAACCGATTTGAATACCAACTCAACACATTGTAAAGAACATTAACATTGTAAGGTTGACGTACCTCAAGCAATTTTGCAAGATTGGAAACATGTAGCTTCTTGATCATAATACACTCTAAATCCAATGCACACAAGTTTTGGCGAGAGATTCCAAAGCTTTTACAGCTACGCTGTAACAAGACCATCTGGCCGTATATGAAAACAGAACTCCTCGAAAGGCTGATGATGTTTCAGAACATAGTAATTTAATATAATGACAGATGAGGACATTTTGAGTGTTGTCCATTGGCTTTGCTGAACCACCTGTTTTGACCAGTGAGAGTTCATATACATCAAATTGTGCACCCCCCCATGACTCAGGACTCAATCTTCAGGGAGAAGAAAAACATTCTTTCGACAGCTTAGCAAAATGAGATCGTCCAGGATGATGATGTACAAGTCCATGGGTGCGCATGGCTTTACAAAGGGATTAAATATGCAAATGCAACTTACATTATCCTCTCAGGACATTCAAATACCAAAGAGGGAAAGGGAAAAAAAGGAAAGATTTACACCTTCTTTCTCTGACATTCCTAGATAAACTTACAGAACCTTTCAAATATTCTGAAGAGCAAGTTCATATCCGCAAATGGGTTTCCTTGTTCCATCACCAATGACACAAACAAGTTATAGTACAAATGCTAATGCTCATTGTTATAGTACAAATCACAAAGGTATTCGTTACACAAGCTTCTCAAATATAGGATGATGATGTTCAAGGATAGATTAATCATTTGGCCCCATCATAATCTGTTCTAACAGGATCATGACGCTCGGCAAGCACTTTTTTTGGGTCATCTTCTTTTTTAATCATAGATGGAACAGGTGGACTCATCGTGTCGCCCACATCAGGAAAATGCCTATCTGGTGTCTGGCTTCCTGACTGTCTTGTAGGAGTTACTTGATATTCCATCTTGAAAATTGATGGGCTAGATCCTCCCCCATAAGGAGAGTTTAAACTTGATCCAAAGAGAGGAGACCCATCTTCAAGGGGCAACGGAGATGGGGGCTCCTTACTGCCAGCCATTGACTTAGCATATAGCTTATCTTCCACAATTTTATAGTAATCTGCCGTTCTAACCTCCTGCGCAAGAGAACATGAGCAGCAGCAGAGCCACTGAAAGCAATCAGTCATTGAAGGCTTACCGCAGCAAAATGAATTTCCAGGAAGATTAAATTTCTTTCTCATTTGAATTCTCCAAAAGCCACCATATAATAAACCAAAAAGACTAAGTAGAATGCCTGAGATGCCCAATGCCTCTCGAACAGCCTCATTGTTGATATTCACAGCAGCCAAGTTGAAAATAAAGAAGGGAGCCAAACAAAACAGAAGAAAAGTCATTATGTGAACATACATGTTGCCAAAGCCAAGTCTCTCCATGTTCCAGCCAAAGACGCAACAACTGCAAAAGACAGAAAGGTAGGCTAGAGAAATATCATCCCAAAAGTCGAACAAGCCTCCTACCCACTCTGGTTTACACTCAACAACTCTTTGGTTATCCCTTTGAACAAAAGAGTATTTCTTTTCAAGTGACTTTACTCGACGAATTTCACTTGTTGCTTCCTCATCAACTTCTGTCTCATAATCTTTCCCTAGGGGGCTGATGATGTTGTACACACTGGCAAAAGCTGGTGCACCAATGGCTACAGAGATGCAAAGGCCAACTCCGATTGCAGGTCTCCTGGATCTTGGATAGCCCAAGTTAAGACCGCACAGTGCATACTGAGCAAAGCAATTTACATTAAGCAACAAAATCACAACCATCATGTGCATCCATTCATTAGGCTTATAGGTAGCATTTTTGCAGTAGACCTTTCTAAGAGCTATAATGTCTTTCGACTCCCATCGAAACAAAAGCACAAGATGGTAGAGCCGTTTAGGATGTTGATAGAGGCACATTAAAGTAAATAATGCATTCAAAATTTGGTTGTTCACTTCAAACCATGTATCTCTTTGAGACTTCCTTGGTATGACAGCATTTAGCATTCCAGTCATAACAAGGAATAACAAAGCCCCAGATATGGCAACACCAACAATCCAAACAAAAAGGGCCAAGTTCATGGGATTTCTTATCCATTCCTTAGACATTGCCCACAGGGAGGCCCAGTCAATTTTCCTAATGAAACGCACATAAAACTGTTTTTCTTCACTTTGCTCAGAACAAACTGATCTTGAGAACTCATCTCTTTTGCAAGCAAATTGGCGAAACTTTGCAGAAGGTGAGGGCCCAAGCTTTACAAACTTAGTTCCATGAACAGTGCGAATGCAATCCAGAAACCTATTGCGATGCTTATCACTAGTACCGGCGATTTCCATCTGACACGTCTCAACATCACGAGAGATTTGATCTTCGGAGCCACAACCATTTACTGACTGTGCAGTTTCTTCCTGAATTTCACTACCTAATTTTTTATCATTATTTGGAACCATTCTGCTAAGTTAAACCTAAAACAAATTTCAATTCGTGGGAATCTTAGCAGTCCAACATGTCGATCTGCATTAAAAAAATCGTCCAACCACTTGGATCTAGCTGAACAGTGACCACCCTTGTGCTTGTTGCCTTATGTGATTAAGTATCTCCTTGGAATCAGTAGATGAATGCAAATGGATGATCAAGTTTCTTGCAAACTGCAACAAACTAAAATTGGAAAATTATTGTATGTCATCTTTTACAGCAATAAGCCATAGTTTTGTTTGACTAAAAAGGTAAGTGATAAGCCCAAAGAAATTAAAGAGGATTCAAACAGAAAGAGCTAAGTCAACTAGTATGTGGAAGGAACAAGAGATATATTCTGTCATGGGGATAAGGATTATGTGGGACAAAAAGTGACTTAAATGGGCCACCGATGGATCCTGATGACGATTCACAAATAAGTACCGTCAAGATGTATACAAATAAGTGCCTATTTGTGAACTATCATATCACAATGGTGGCCCATATACATGGTCACTTTTTTCCCCCACACAATCCTTATTGTCATACATGTATCACCTGGTTGTGATAAACAGTAAGTAAAAGCTGAATCTTGTTTTGTAAAATCATCACATGGTTTGGCAGTATTAGCAAAGAACTTAACAAAAGAAAGACAACAGGACCTCACTGATTGCCTTCATCAGTTTCTCACATGGCCAAAAAACTTGCAAAACTTTTTTCTTTTATTTTCTCTTCAACCTTACCATTTTCCTATACTTACAGAGATATGATTGAGCGACTTCTATCCTCCATCCCATGACAACCCAAATCTTTTGTGTTCAGGTTTTTGTTCAGTGGCCCTAATATATTTTAAAAGTTCGCACAAGAACAAACTTTACATGATCCTATTAACTGAATTGATGGATAAGTTCCTAAAGAACCATGTAACCAATTGCAGAAAGATACAAAAACTGTAAAAGGAAATTAATAGCGTGCAAAATAAATACCCTTCTTTTCTGGAACTCACAAAACCACAATTGCAAATTCCAATCAACATGCTAAATCCCTTGAGCAAACTGCTTCTTTTGTAGTGAATCAATGTAAAACGAAATGGAATCAAAGGGGCAGGTGAGTAAACAAGCAAAATCACCACTAGAAACAAGGAAAAGAGGGAACTGCAAGTTCTTGAAAGGAGTCAGCTCACCAGTTTGAGATCCGAAACAGAGGAACGCGGTCGATACATGCGAATCCACAGCGAAGATCAAAGCCACAACAAGGGGAGAGAGAGAGAGAGAGAGAGAGAGAGAGAGAGATACTTCGCTTTACTGGAAGACAGGGAGGAGAAGATTACGCAGAACAAAATATAATAAAATTAAGAGAATTTGGTGGCCTTCTTTTTTATTTTTATTTTTGACTCGCATCGTGGACTCATCAATTCCGCAGTCTCGCTTTTCTATAAATTATTGTTATATATATATATATATATATATATATATGAGATGCTACATCCTTCTAATTAAGAGGATATATCTTTCTAATTATCTCACAATGATATTAAATATAATTTTATCAACTTTTTGAAACAAATTAAAATTGTGAGTATTAAAAGGAGTTTTAGACTAAATTTTTAGAAGGATTTAGCATTATATATATATATATATATATATGATGTCCATTTTCGCAATGTTATTTATTTAATTTAATAATAATATATACATATATAAAGTAGTAGAATTAACATACATTATTGTGAAAATAGTTTTTTTTCTTCACAAAATAACTCTTGCTTGAAAAATGAAAGATAAAAATATTAAATAATTATATTCTTCAGTGTAGCCCATGTAGGCATGCGAGGCAGTTTGCATCTAGAACTTTTATTCGCACAAAAAAAGAGGAGAAAATATTTTTCTTACAAATCATTATACCTAAAATAAATACAACCTTCCTAAGCGAGTTCCACTTCCATAAAAAAAGATTACATGAAATGTTTATCATAGAAGTTTGCTCCTCAGATCGGACTAGTGAGTGTTAAATGAATTTTCGAATTTTCAAGTGTAATAAAAAAGGTATCTGAATGTTTTACAGCAAAAGATACATCTGCAAAATGTTTTACAGCTTCAAGACATCTGAATCTCTGACATTTTAACAAGGTCAGTTTGGTTTTCTGCACTTTGTTATCAGCATCAATTTGAGTAGCTGCAGATGAAGCCACTACCATGACTTTGCTAATGAATTTTCTCATTACGTGTGTATCTTCATCATCAGAGGCAGTTAACGAAATTGCTTGAGTTATCATCTATATGCATTGTGGTTTATAAAATAAAGTCTAGATTACATCGTAGTTAAAGCAGCATGTATCAGGATCCATGGAGACTGCTTGAACAAATAAAAAACTTGAAAAGAAGGTCTGCATGCATGACATTCACATGAACGCATATTTTTTTACATTATCAGATAATTTTGGGCGAGGAAATTAATCTCCAGGCGATTGCTGATTTTATCAATTATAATAGGCAGGTTGGTTCTTAATATTTGTGTTATCAGCTCCAGAGTTCTGTGTATCAAGTCTGAAAAATGCCATTCGATCATGGAACAACATGAATCTGCAGATGACACCCCCGTTATTTAACAAAAAAATTCAACAGCTTACAAGGTAGAAAGAGAAAGTGAATGGTTAGAAAAGTTGATGATCCATCTTTATTTAACAAAAAGAGTTATCAGGACTAAATTTTCTGATGATCCACCGGGAATCTCTTGAATGGTGCGTTATCAGGATCATGTACCAGTATCTGATGGTTACTTCATGTCTCACGAAAGCATGCCTTTCTCGATCGTCTAGTCGTTCAGAACCCATTGAATGGCTACTTCTGAGAGACAGGAGGAGACCATCTGATAAAGATAATGACCGGAGATTCCTCAGAGAACCATTTGTTCACGCAGCAGTACAAAATCAAGTATCTTCATTCCATCCTACATTCATGTATCCCGCACATGCATCATTCTCCACAATCCACATATTGGTGAGAAGAATTGGAAAACGCTCTGCGCGTGACAAAAGAATGCAGTCATGGAATGATGATAAAAGCAAGATTCGATAAAACACACACACCTGGTTATGATCTTGGGGTTGCATGGGAGTATTTATGATCTCCTCGCTTCAGGCGGTAACTGTCTTGCTTATCTTTTGTCTCCTACTTAGTCTCTATTTGACATAATTAGCGACTTAACGAGCGGATATGGACCGATGATTAGTGATTAGCAGTTCATTTAAGATATTAATAAATAAGCCTTTGATAAACTTAGCGGTGGAATTTGCGGATGAATATAAAATGACATAATTAGACATACAATAAATTATTCAATTCAATCGTTATACATATTTTATTAAAATTTAATAAAAAATAATTAATATCTCAATGAAATAAAATAAAATTTCACAAAATTTTTTTTATTAAAATATATTTATAATACATTTTATATAGTTCATACATGATCTAAAAATATTAATTATTAAATTAATTTTTATATCCATTGTTAATAAATAAATATTTTGTAATGAATTAAATATGAATATAAAAGGAGTAATGTTGAATTATGATAAAATAAAATTTATAAAATAATAAGATAAATTAAAAAAGAAATAATACATTTGAATAAGGATAAAATCAAAAAAAAGAATATGAACCTCTAAACGCTAGTAGAAATAGCTTTTCAATTTTTTCATTCAAAACGCTAAACTCTACTTGATAATGTGTGCAACCAAATAGATAAAATATCATTTCAACCGTTAAACGCTACTTAAAACGTTATTTTTGACATTGCCAAACAGAGTATGATGCTCCAAGGAGAAGAAAAACAATGATTTTAAAATAAAATTATTCTCGCATTAAAAAAAAGTATAGACTGTCTTTTTATATTTCTAAAAAATCGAAATAGTAACAGTAAATAAAAGTACGAAAAATATTATATTTCTAAAAAATCGAAATAATAATATTAGAAGTACAAAAGTATCATTTTTTTTCAATGGAGGTCGATAATATAATATTGGTGTTGATATTTTTTATTTTAAATTTGTGAGCTTATGCCATGTGAATTGTGTGCTAACTACAATTCTAATCATTGAACCCTCTGCCTGATGAAAACAGTCATGATACTGCAACATTTTGCTAAGTACATCCAAAATTGGAGTTCTTAGAAGTGGTATTTAACTAATTAGATTGGGCTTGAATGAGCCAATTTAATCAAGTGAGCCAATGAACTCAGAAAACATTACATTTGTGATCACAAGTTCATGATTCAAATTTTTTGTTTTGTGTCCAAATGTCACTATCATCAACTTAAAGCAGAACTGATGCTTTTAGAAAATATCATAGAACGACAGCTAAAACTTGATGAACAGTTCCTCTGTCTGCAGTTACAAGAGCTTTTGCTGTCTATAATCGTATGTTCACATACCTGACAAGTTGCTACAAGTGCTTTGGTATGTGCTTCGTTAAATGAAGAAAAGGTAGGATTTTTCTTGTTGTTACAGATTTATTGGCAGAGAACAAAAAAACAGAAGAAAAGAAACGAAAACAATGCTATTTAAGATCTGAAATTCATCGTACTCTGATTTGTTCATATCTGTAGGCATGCTTTTGTGATTGTACATGTGTACGATGCTATTTAACATGATCATGAAGTGATGACGGAGTTAATGTGTGTGAGAAAACCAGAAAGGAAAGAAAAAAGGATGCCGAATAGTGATGGAAGATTCTTTCTTAATATCAGGGCAGTGAAGAACATATCATTCGTGTCTTATGATTCTCAGACTTCAGCATTTTTCATCACACAAGTGGCACTGAACAAACGATGCGTACTACGCAAGTGGCACTGAACAATTCGTAAGGTGGATCATATTTATGTGCATTTGCAGAAAGGGATCATATCAGTGGAATCAATTGCTGCTAGTGGTTTCTTTTTTCTGAAGAACTGCTTGGATCAGCACGTAATTAACTGTTCTTCTCTGTTCAAAGATTTTATTTTTTATTTTTTATTTTGTGCTAAAAGTGAGAAGTTGATCAAGTACTCTCGAAGTGTTCATTGACATTTCACCTTGAATTTTGCATATTTCAGGTGCTCAGGATCTCTCCAGTGCCCAAGTAAAAGGGAACTGGGAAGTCCTTTGCATTTTGATACATATCAGAGGATATAAAGCTAGATGGTGCTGCCAGAATAGTTGCATCAGAGGAAAACTTGAAGACATCCAAGCTGCTGTTTCGTCAAAGATGAGCTCGAATTCTGAATTGATAAATTTCAGTTTAGACAAATAGCAATATACATGGGGGAAGGATGAAACCACGAGTGTTGTCACTTCTACAGCTCCATTGGAATTTTCTGCAGCAATTCAGAGCCGTTTATAGACAGCGATCATAGAGAAGTGAACTCATCATTAATCCAAATTTGGCAAAGCCACCAGCTTGCAGCAACCTGTGATTGTTAAGCTTTTGAGGTGATTGATGCCTAATGCCCCTCGGTAAGTTTGTCAGTTCTTGGCACCCAGAAATCTCGATCTCTTCGAGGGCTCGCAGTTCGTGAAGACCCTCGCATTCAGAGGACTCCAACAACTTTTCACATAAGGAATTGGAAAGCTTTTTGAGACTTGGTGTCAAACCTTTTAGACCAGCCTTGGAGTAGTTCAGCCACATTGTGAAGTCTGTAACAAATTGAAGTTCCATCTCCAATTCCACCAGTTCAGGACAATTAATGATTGCCAAGTTCGTGAGGCATGGAAACATACCTGTTCTGTTAACACCTGGACATTTTAATTTCCTGGAGAAAATCAAGATATGGTTGTTCTCTTCCACCCATCCAACTGGTTGTTTACGGAAGGTCTCGATTTCTATTTCTTGCGCATGCAAAAGATTTCTTGCCACCCATCAAGATCGCTTTTATGGGCCATTAGTGCTCAGCCAAAAAGGAAAACAGAAAAAAAAAAAAAACATTACACGTTCTTCCTGGAGGTTGCTAGAGCAGAACTTGAAACTGAAACTGTGTTTAATTAGCTCTGTTCATAGATCATCAGTAGGAATAGATTTGCGGAAAGATGGAATGTTACGGCCATTTATGGACAAGGAACGGAGAGAAGTGAGAAGCTCAATGCACCTCGGTAATTTAGTCCGTTCTTGGCACCCAAATATCTCGAGCTTTTCAAGGACTGGAAGCTCTTGAAGACCCTCGCATTCAGAGGATTCCAAAAACTCTCCACAGAAGGCGATGGAAAGCTTTTTGAGACTTCCCGCCAAGCCTTTTAGACCACCCTTGGAGCTACACAAGGCCTCGTTGTTCAACCACATCGTGAACTCTGTAACAGATGGAAGTTGCATCTCCAGTGACACCAGTCGAGGACAATTGATGATTGTCAAGTTTGTGAGGCGAGGAAACATATCTGTCCTTCCGTTGGCATCTAGCCACCGTTCTAGCTTCAGCATCTGAGAGAATGTGAGCTTCTGCAAGCAAGGGAATGTTGTGCCACCAGGACCACCATAGAATTCCTCGTCCACCTCGGTGACAGCGTCCATTCCACTGATTTCAGCGATCCGCAGACGAGGTAAGACCCCCAGGGGCGGCAGTGTTTGGCATCCCTTTAGATTGAACAGTCTGATCTCCTCCAATGAAGTAAGATGTGGTTCGGTTGAACTCATCCAACTGGGGAACGTCTTGCCCATGTAGCGAATGATCTCCAGTTTGGCCAAATTTTTGTTCGGTTGGAGTCCTTGGAGCACCCGCTCGATTGTTTTAATGTCCTTCTCTTCCTCCGCATGATTCCGCTGCCATTGCAGTGTCAGTGACTCGAGCTTCGTCATTTTGCAGAGACCTTCATCATCACGATCAAAGGCAACCGTTGCCTTGTCAAGGTTCTCGATACGCAGCTCACCTTCAAGCCACTCTAAATATCGTAGCTCCTCAAGGGTACGTCCATCATCTTCTCCTACTATGTATCTAGGCAAAGTCCTTAGGCGATCGAGACGCCCAATACCACGAGGCATTTGATTCAGCGACGAGCAATCCTTAATATCTAGGCACTGTAACTGAAATGTATTATCAGGTATATGGAAAAGGAAAAGGCAACCGGCAAGATCCAACTTATGAAGTCTGTCAAGATTACCAACAGCGTCGTTCAGCTTCCGTAAGTATCTACAATTCACTAGCTTCAAAAACATCAGACTTCGAAGCCTACCGATTGATTTGGGGACGGTAGCAATGTCAGTTCCGGAAAGGTTGAGGTACCTCAAAGTAAGCAAGCTCCCGACAGCACGAGGCAGCTGCTTGATCACGGTGTATTGCAAGTCCAACACGCACAGGTTTTCGAGGTTTGCAAGTAACTTGGGCGGGATGACGGAAATTTTGCACCTGCGATTCGGAAAAGCCAAATGCGTTTCTCTGAGCAGAATCAGTGTTCTCAAGTGTTTCAATGAAAATAAGAATGCCGGAAACGCTGAGGTTTCGGTATCAACAACTAGTGATAAATGACGACACCTTTGAGGATCTATTTCTTGAGATGACCCCCCCTCTCTCTGCCTCGTATCGCAGAGAAGATATGACTCTGTGTTGAGGTGGACTTTCAACAATAGGCGCATCAAGTTTGGCATCTTATAATAACAGGTGACTTTGTGATCTGTTGAGCAGTCGCTGGACTCGTGGAAGTAGCATTCCTTCCGTAGCTTCTCATTATAGCTTCTCATTAGAACTTCAAACCAGGCGCCAATCAACAGTCTGGAAGGTAGCGGTAGATAATGCAGAGCAGACGTCATGTCTCCAAGTTCCTCCATATCATAATTGTGATCTTCTGGAAACAAGGCGCAAAACCGGAAGCAATTCCTCACGTAAATGGGTAAAAGCTCGTAGCTCAAGGATAAGGAGCCGCCTGCTGCGAGTAGTGGAGCCATAACAGCTGAAGGTTCCAAGGAGGAGGAGTCCAAAGATGGTTGCTCAAGATCATTGATGCGTTTGGCCAATTCAAGAACAGCCATGGGCACGCCGCAACACTTTCGATGAACAAGCTCAGCAACCCCGATCTCCGCGGCACCGGAGTACCTTGGCAATTCAAGAGCTGCGCGTTTCTCTTCCTGTAGCGATCGGCGGAACAATTGCCTGCAAGCGTCCGCGGACAAGCCCTGCAACTCGTATGGTTCTCCAAATATATCCATCGTCATCCCTGCCACGCCGCGTCTTGGAGTTGTAACGATGACAGTGCCCCGCGCACCCCCTGCTGCTGCTGATAATTTAAGGAGCTCATCTATCAGATTCCGCCACATGATCCACTCCTCGTTCCAGACGTTGTCCAAGACGAGCAAGTACCTCCTCTTCCCACTCATCAGTTTATCCACCAGCAACTTCTCAACGTCTTCAACAGGCTTGTGCTCATCCGAGGAGGATGCGACTGCTTTCGCCATGCGCCTCAGCACTACCTCATGTTCAAAACACTTCGGCAAGGGCGAGACGTGCACCCAGATTCGTAGGTCGAAGCTGTCCAGCACCCGGGGGTGAGCGTAGACCATCTGGGCCACGGTCGTCTTCCCGATCCCGGGCATGCCAACGATGGGAATGATGTGGAGCTCGTCGGTGCTGCCCAGTCGAGAATAAATCCGCATCACAATATTATCCACGTCCTCATCTCTGCCTACAAAGCCGCTCATGAGCTGCAAATCTGCTGGATATGTTGCTCGTTCTTCGGAATAAGCATTAGCAGCGGATCCGGCGGCCGTTTCCGGCAGCAGCATGTGTTCGTACTCACTTGTCAACTCCTTCAATTGTTTGACAACTCTGACGCGAAATATGAACAGCTTGTTGAAGAGGACGATCGCGTCAGCTACCTTCCCCGTGCTGCGATGTCTCTCGTGCCAGCGCCAAATCTTGTCTACCAACTCGTCCGCTCTGTGATTGAGCGCTCCCATTTCTGAGACCAAATTCCTGTAGCGTACATCGTCGGTGCATATGTCCCCTTGGTCAGCGACGTGCTCCGCGGCGCGTCCAAACCGCTGCAACTGTGTTTTGATTCCGAGCCCCCCAACCATCACCATAATCTCCTTGATCTTTGCAACCAAGAAGTTCAGATCATCGGTATACGCCATTCTCTCTCTCTCTCTCTCTCTCTCTCTCTCTCTCTCTCTCTCTCTCGTGTGTGTGTATCGGTGTATATGTCTTTTTTTCCCGGCGGGAGCACTCCTCGGACGACTCGGATGCTTTGCTTGAATGGCACAAGATTCTTTACTTCACAAGGGAGAGAAAAAATAATTAATTAAAAAAGGTACGTATTTTGTTTTCCATTTCATTTTATTGTTCGAATGTGCTAAAAATGTGAGCAAATTGAATAGCAATATAAAAGTAGTTTTAGCTTTTTTCTTGTGTGATCGATATCCGAAGTTTTTATTTGTATAAGATAAATCTGAGCGTTAATTGTTAAACATCTTTCACAGCTCAAGTGTTTACTAAATTCGCTTGCCAATTCCTGTTAATAAAATCATCTTGATCAGATGTGGTGGTGCTTTTGCACCTTGTAATAGCTATTTGAATGAGAATATGTATACAATATATGTGGAACAAGTTTTATTTACCTTTGCTTCAATCTTCAATTCTTTGATCGACGATCCTAAGGCTCTCTTTGTATTATTAATGATTTGATAAGCGGAAAAATAATTTGACTAATAGATGTTGATGACTTGTTAGATGTTCATTTAGAATATTAATAAATGTTTGATAAACTTAAGAATATAACTAGTTGACGAATATAAAATAAGATAATTGAATATATGAAAAAAATATTTAATTCAATCATTATACAAATTTTATTATAATACAAGAAATAAATTATATATACTACAATTTAATAGAATAAAATCTCACAACTAATTTTTTATTAAAATATATAGAATTTTATATGGACAATGAATTTTATATAGTGCGTACATGATATGAAAATATTAATTATTAAATTAATTTCTATTCATTGTTAAGAAAATAAATAATTTATAATTAATTAGGCATGAATATAAAACAATATAGTTAAATGATGATAAAAACTAAGAAAATAATAAGATAAGTTAAGAAAGAAATAATGCATTTGAATAAGGATAAAATTGAAAAGAAAGTATAAACTGCTAGCATCTAATTAACAAATGTTAATAGAAATAGTTTTTCAATATTTTCATATAAAATACTAAATGCTATAAATTGAAAACTCTCATACATCTAAAAACTATAAATAGAGGACATGTGAGACCAAAAAAATGGGGTGCTTGAAGCTTGGGAGCCAAGTGTTACTATTGAGGACGAATTTCAAAATTGAAGAAGATATTTTAGAGAAAACTGCGGAGAAACTCACCTATTGTGTTTTGTAACGATCCAAAAATCATCGAAAGTAAAAAAATTATGTCTTCTCTCTACTATTTAAATGCACTTTACTCATTTTTTTAGTTTTATCTTCTATGTAATAGAGATTAGATAAAAGAGAATTGCATGAACTTTGATTAGATCTGAATTAATATAATTATTTCAGTTTCTTTTGGTTATGATTGTTGGGTTTGATGCTTTTTATTGAGATTATTGTATTCTAATATGAGACTATAAAGTATGTGGTGGTTAATTTTAAAATTTGATAATTCATAGCAAATCAATTTTAATTTGAAGTTGAAGCATTCATAATACGAATATAGTAACTCAACGTTTGTATTAGATTTTTGTGTGGTCTATTAGTATATACTCAATGTGGATGACTACTAATTTAGGATATACAACTTCATGCATCTTAACATTTTATTTAATTGAAGATTAACTTAGTATTTGTGGTCTTAAGTTCTTCAAAAGTTAAGATAGTTTGAGTTACTCGACATAGAGGCCATTAATTTAGGTAATCATAATTTATCTCAAGAACTAAACCATGTATCATTATTATAATTCAATCATCATCGCTATTCATGCTAGTTAATTGTCATCCTTAATCGTCATAATTCAATGACTCAATACCAATTTATTTTATTTTCTGACATTTATTTTTTGCATTTTAATTTCATATTTTCATATCACATACATCATTACTTCTCTTAATATATTTTTGAGATATATTAGATTTAAATAAGTTCTCATGGATTCGACATTCTATTCTTTATTTAATATGAATAGTGCACTTAATAACAAATTTAACTGTTACAAATTTACCTGCATCAGATAGTTAAGATGGACCTCCAATGGTGTTGGAGAGTACGGAGAGGAGGCCAAGAGGTATAGTATCTTGGGAGTTCGAGGCCCAAAGTGATTTGTAATGTGAAATGAAGAGGGCCATAATTTCATTGCCATCAAAGATTGGGATTCCATCATGATTTTCTAATGTAGTAATATTTCATAATGGTGGTTAAATGGAAAATTTTAGTGTTTATTTATCTTCATCCTTTTAATCAATTTATCCTATAGTTACTCCATCATTTCACACTTATTTTCTTGAGAATAGCCACATATTAATTGTGCAAAGTTCTTAATTGCTTCAACTCATTTTCAATTAGACCCTAATTTTCATCTTTTCAATTCAACCCATGAATATTTTGTTTTACTTGATTAGCACGATTTTCTAGTCTATCTAGACTAGTCCTATTCCAGTTTGGATCTCTATTGGACCATAGTTGTGAGACAATATCTTTAGGTTCCTAATATTCAAACAAAAAATATTCATATCATACTTGAAAGGTCATGGACTGTATTTTTTATGATTTGTATTCATAATGATAGAGACATAATTAAAAGAACCCCTAATAGGATAATTAATCATCCCATGATAATTAACGAAAGTTCTATCCAACTCAAAAAGAACTCTTTCAAGATTCTTATGATTGTTACTCCATGTGAATTTGTTTCCAGACACAAGAAGATCCAGGTAGCCATGCTTTCGGACAACCTCACGAAAGAGCTTAATTAATTTAGTTAACTTAAAGGGTGTCGCCCCGCCTTTCTTATCTTTGGGTAAGAATACAGTTCATATCATCATGTACAAGCCATGAAATGTCATCTAGGTTAACTCCAAGGATAGTTCCAACCTTCCAGCATTACGCAAGTTAGGGATAATACTAGCATAAATTGTTGTTATTAAGAAAAAAATTCTTAAAGTTAACAACATCATATCTAAAAATTGGACAATCAGAGTTCACTTCTATCCATAGAGGCACCGCTATCCAAGACACTAGTCCAGTGCCTCCCTAGCTTTCTAATAATCTTTCTGAATTGACATTAATAGTATGTTTTTTTCTAAAATAATGATGAAATTTGTATTATGAGTTTGAATAATGTTATATAGGAAATCACACACTTTACCTTTAAGTGCACCCCTACAATCTCAAGTGAGGTTTTTGATCATTTGGTAGTCGAAGGGAGATGACCTAGGACTAGCTACAGGTTCCTAGATTTGCACGGAAGAGTAATATATGTGAGCATGATGCATCAAAGTTATTGATTTCTTACCTGCTTTTTGCTTCACTTGTTTCTTGCGGGAACTCAAGTTTCGCATCAACAGGGAGAAGTTCATTGCCTTACATGTGCATTTAGGCTCGATATGCATATATGAGATTAGATCACCATTTGTGTAATCCACCTCATCTTCCTTCAACCAGCTCTGATTGTCAAAGTTGCTAGGATGATATAGGGCCCTCCAAACAAGAGCTACTACCTCCTTAATGGTTGCAAGACAACTCACGAGAACACCACATCTTTCCACTAGCCAACTGAGAGTCTTGAGTCAATGAACCTATAGAGGAGAAAAGAGGAAGAAAGGAAACAATATCCAAAGAGGGATAAGAAGAAGGAAAAGAGGGTTTCTATACTACTACAACTTCAACATCCAAGATAGAACCTAAAGACGAAGAAGGGTTATGCTGGAAGTCGTTTCATATCGAAGGGATTCTTTGCAAGAGGACGTGGAGAAATCCCACATGCTACCACCGCATCCGACACGTGAAACATCTTAGAGACATTTCGTCACCAAAGCTAGTGTCCACATGGCAACTATCCACATGATGCTGCCCTGTTGTAGGAGCACGTGGAGAGGTCTCATGCACTTCCATTGCATTAGCCAAGTGAATTAACTCGAAAGTCACATAGGCAGTAGTCATTTGAGAGGAGAGAATGTGGAGATGAGAATTCAATGTTGGATTAGCATGGATCTTGATCGTTGAGAATTAGCGCAAGCAAATATGTTGCTCAAGCCCGGTTCAAGAGCCACAATGACGGCTTGGTTTAGCTCCAAAGAATGAGCTTGTCCATCAATCATCTTCTCCACAGGTTGGCTCTACATCGTTGGTAGCAACATGCCGAAAAGGAACGTATATAAGTACCATACAACAAGTTTCCATTAGCAACGAGTTGTCATATGCCCTCATACTCCTCCGAGCAGCGATCAAGCCAGTGACCTATAATACCACAATCAAAACAAAATAGAAGAATGTTCTCATAAGAAACATGCTGAAATTATCTTGAACCATTCGGAAGGCGAATCCATGTTTCTATCTTTACCGGCATTGCAAGATCCAACTCCACACATACCGGAGCATAGTGCATCCTCTCTCCCTTGGTGTGTGTTCATCTAACTTTAAAGGAGAACAAAAAATAGAAGCTATGAACAAAATGGTTTCTTTGTTGCAAAATTCGTAAGCCATACCAGGAAGATGAATAAAAAATGATGACAACGAAACACAATCATCATAAGGACAAAAGAAAGGTTTAGGTTTAAAAAGGGTTAGGACATTCCATCAAAGTTCCATGGGCTTAATTTGAGTGAGGACCCGTAATTGACCATCTTCCCCATCGAAGAGAAATAGGTAAGCAATATTTTCATAACCGGATCGGAGAGGATCGGATGGCTAACTGGATCACGGTTCGATCGGGTTCAACCGGATTGAATCAGATTATATTAAAAAAATAATTTTTCTAATAAATTTGAATAGAGAATTCATAAGTAATATAATATACTATATAAATAATAATAAACCATTAGTAATAATAAAGTTATGTGAAAATATCATTAATTATATATGAAAAATTAAGACATTCAAAATCATAATCCCAAATATATTATCATTATGTTTTATTAATTATATGATACTAGTGATGCAATATTAATTAATTATATTACAGTTTACTTGTGAATTTTCAATTAACCTATTCTTAATTCTTCTTCCCTAATTATTTTTTACAGCTAATTTTTGCTATAAATAAAATTCCTGCATTGTGCATAATGTTTTCATTTAATTTCTTATATTTTTTAAAAAATTAGAGATGAATTGTTTTAGTTTTAAAATTTCCTCTTATGCTTCAAAAAGTTAATGCTACCCAAAATTAAGATGACTAATAGATTGTTAATTATCATCATTATTATTATGAAAGATAACTTTCTTATTATTCAATTTTGCTTTCCTTTTTTCCCATTTATTTTTCAAATCTTCCATGATTTTAGACTTCATTTCATCAGATTTTTTTTGTTTCCTTTTTATCTTTCAAAATTATATTTGAAAGTTTCCATTTTATATCATTGATTTCCTTCTTTAATAAAAAAAAATAAAAAACTGGGTTGAACCACAATGGCCGGTTCAACCTCATTTTACTGGTTTTTTCCGGTTCATACCGGTTTTTTTGCCAAAACTGATTTTATATATAAATCCGGACCGAACCGACAACCGGTTCGCGGTTGAACCGATCGGACCGGCCGATCCGGTCTGGTTCTGAAAATCATGGGTAATAGTAGTTACCTAGGTCGACGATGCGACTGAAGGAGTTGACCGACCATAGGGAGGAAATGTCGGTCCGCAGCTTGTCCAACGAAGATTCACTTGCAAAATCCTTCGCTAGTTGCTTGGTCTCATTGATCAAGATGTGGCTCTCATCTTTGGTTGCCTCCTGAATATCTTGCAAACTAAAGTTAGGTAGACTAGCGGAATAGAGGTTATCGATTTATTATTCTTGACAACGTCTACCAATGGGGTGCACTTGCCTAAGGAGATGAGGAGTTATTTTGGCAATCTAAGAGATGAGGAGGTTTGAAAAGATGAGAGGTGTGGCATTTAGAAGGAAGGGTTGGCGGCTTGGTCACGGGACCCCTTTTTTTCTTGTCTTGGTTGCACCATTTTGGTGGGACCAGGCACTCTAGCAGCATTGGATACTTTTTTTTCTTTTTTTCTTTTTTTACATCACGTGTTGACCTTTTTTTCAATTTCCTTTATTCTTTTTTCTTTCTTTATTTTTTCTCTCACACACATGTATCTTAAAAATAATTTATTTATTAAAGATAAATTATTTATTATAACATATTAATATAATATTATTTCATTAATTTTTTTAATATTTTACTACATATAATTATTAAAAACCAGATTTTGTTTATTTAAATAAATTATTTTTTAACGAAATTTTTTTAAACAAAATTTTTAATTTTTACTTTTATTTTTATTTTTATTTACTAACAATATTTTATATTTATAATATCAATTTTCATTTCAAACTCCATCAAAAATTAATCCATCACATATACTTTTTCCTATCACATCAACTACCTTATTTTCCATCATCATATTCAACTCCATCAAAACACAACTAGAACTACGAGAACTTGATAGAACTCCAGTTCTCGTTGCCAAACAACCTTTAAGAAAAAAGCATGAAGCCTTCTACTTCTTACAAGTTTTTTTTTGGCCTGCACTATTGATTCCTCAAACACATATTGACGCCACTTCACCCAAATGAATCCTCCTTATCAAGGTATATAGCCAATATATCATGAACTAGGATTAGTCCTGATGAGGTAGGATAATTTTTCAAGAGGATCATTAATGATGATTTTTAGGCTTATCTTGTACTATAACAAGATCATCAGGAACAAATAAACAAATTTAAAAAAAAGTTATGTGATGTTTTGTAAGTGTCTGATCAATTAACCTGCAAGGTCATACAATTTTCTAGAAACAAAATTTATATTTCTTTCATCTCTTAATTGTTTCTTATGTAAATTAACTTCAGTTAGTAGGATGAATTACATTTGCAATTTTCGGTTATCAAACAAGAAATCTTCATCTCACATCTTTCTTTTATTATTATTTGTCTTATTTTCGATGAGATTTCTGTTAATTTATCTTTGGTTTGTACTAAGCACATTGGGCCTCAATTTCTTTTATTCAATTTCCTTCACGGTATTCAAAGTGGTTGGATAAAAATTCAAATCTACTAACACTCAGTTAATTTGTCACCTCATGTCTTAAAGGCCTAATTTCTAACAAAAAGAAAACATGGAGCTTACAATTGAAAGAAAAAAGTTCTAACTTCTTAGCGCCCTCCTAAATATGCTAAGAGTATTCACAGGATGAATTTGACTTGACAAAATTTGATTGGGTCAAGTTCTAATTCCTTTTGGCCTTGTTTGGTATAAGAGCAAATAAAAAACAACAGCCTTGTTCACCAACAATCATCCAAACAATCTTTTTTTTTACTTGTGGGCCCCACGTGTAATGATGATAAGAACAACAAAAAATTGGAGCAAATGAATTCTAGGTGGTTGCTAGAATAGACTTGCTCTTACTAGAATAAAAATTAAGGGCGTCATTGGGTCAAAATAAAAAATATTTTGGAGCAAATTTTGTTCACCCGAATAGCTCCTTTGAGCAAGGTTGGATGGGGTGGTTGAATTATTCGACCATCATTTTTATTTTTTATTTTTAATATAAAATTCTTTATTTTAAGTACTTTAAATACTTATTATTTTAAGTAATTTAAATACTTATTATTTTAAATATTGAAACATTTTTTTATATTTTTAAAATACTTTATTTTGTATTTTAAAATTTTAAATTATATAAAACACTTAAATTAATTAAAAAAATTTAAAATAAAATTTAAAAAATCCTAGTCAGATCGAGTGAAACTCCAACCTAATCTTAGATCGAGACATAATCTAGCCGAGTCGAATGAATTGGCTAGTTTCAACAACCCTATAACAAGCAAACACTTGACATAAAATTTTAACGTTTTTTTTTTCTCTACCCCTCGCTTTAAAATAAACAAATCTCCTACTCTCTCGTGTGTTCATTCATATGTTAAAAGGGGTTCCTAATCACTAATGGTTAAAAAAAAACGTTAATGGTTCCATATATACATCTAAGAGAAAAACTTCTTATTTTGCTCTTCTTCTCTTCGCCGTTTCAATTAACATCACATTAATTAGTCCAGTAAGAATGCATGCACCAGCGGTGGCAGAGTCGACGTCGGAGGTGGTACCGTACACGGAGACAGCGCCGGTGATGGTGCTGGATCCATACTTCTGCGCCCCTTACGAAATAGAGCTGACGATGGTGAAGAAGCTCATAAGCTTCACGGATGGCGACTACACCGTCACGGACATGAATGGCAACTTGGTGTTCACCGTGAAGGGCGTGCTCCTCAACATCCACCACCGCCGCGTCGTCCAGGACGCCACCGGGAGGCCCATCGTCTCCCTACAACAGAAGGTCCCCATGCATATTAATATCATGCATGCATGCAATTTGTTTTCTCTTTTTTGAAGCAAAATTTTGTCAATGATGAATGAATCATGGCATTGCTGATTTATATAGAGTAATAATAAATATATAATATGACCATCAGATGCTGACCGCACATAAACGGTGGAAGGCCTTCAGGGGCGACAGCTCGGAGAAGAAGGATATCTTGTTCACCGTGAGGAAGTCCTCCCTCATCCAAATCAAGACGTCCATGGACGTGTTCTTGGCCGGTAACACCGCCGAGAAGGTCTGCGACTTCAGGATGAAGGGCAAGCTTCTGCACCGGGGATGCATCATTTACCTCGGCGACACGGAAACCGTAATTGCTGAGGTACTATCTATATATAAACCTATTGATATGAATAGATATCGTATATATATTCGATAGATTACGTGATCTTTTTCCGATGTGCATCGCAGACGAAGAAGAAGCACACGGCGGAGAGCATCGTACTTGACAAAACCACGTACAGGACGGCGGTGCATCCGCACGTGGACTTCGCGTTCGTCATGGCCCTCGTTGTCATATACGATGAGATTATCAAGGACAAAAAGGAGGACGATGATTAAATCGTGATGGGCTTAATTAATTTGTTTGTTAGTGTATTTTAAAATACACGAAAATTAATTATTTCGATTTTTTCATGTAGAGTGTTTTTTTTTGCTGAAATCATGCACGGACGAGTTCCACACTTTTGTCTCGTTGTATTGGACAATAAATTATCAACATTTAATTTTTCATTAGGAATACTCTAAACTTATTTTTGTTTGACAAAAAAAATATGAAAATTGATTTTCCCCACATATTTATCCTCGTAAATTTATTATAATATGGTAAATTCGTTAGACAGGAAATGTTATTTGTTCAACGTTGTTTTTTTTCCTAAAATATAAAATAAATAGAAAAAAATATAAGTGTGCATCTTTTATGTGAATAATTAATGATAGTTGTTCCAAGTATATTATATATGAAAATGAATTGTTTAATAAACAACTTAAAAGTAAAAATCGGCGATTTAAATTTATGTAGGGTGAAATTCATAATTAATTATTTTTGAAGAAAAAAGTTGCATGCAATAATATATTTATGCTGTTTATACACAAATAATATATTATATATTAGTTAATATTGTTTTAAAAAATATATGACGAGGTTAAAGTATCAGAAAACTAAAATTAAAAGTTTGTGTTTTCTACCCAATATAGAAAAGTTTAAATATCGAAAATTCAAAAGTTAAGGATCTTTTGTCCAACAAATAAAGTTTATCCTTTATTAGCATGTGCAGATTTTTCCATTTCCACACTTATATGAACCATTTTTTTTACGGGAAGATTGTGTGAAAAAAAGTGACATATATATATATATATATATATATGAATCATCGTTGTCTCGTGATTTGATAATTCATAAATAAATATATATATCATTTTTGCTTGGTTATCATTTTTTTTATCGAATAATTTTTGATCGAAAGATCAAGTGGTGGCAGTTAAAGAGGAAGAAGCGAGAGACTTTTAGAAGTAAGTTATTAGAGGAAAGTGTGTGGGAGTTAAAAGGAGATGCTAGTATCATGTGAGAGAATGTGGCAAAAAAATTTGAAATAGTTGCTAAAGTCATTTTAGGAGAATCAAAAGGTTTTGGATCACGAGATAAGAAAACTTGGTGGTGGAATGAGGAGGTCCAAGAAAAGATGCGTAATAAGAAGAATTGTTTCAAGGCGATACACTTGGACAATAGTTCTGACAATTGGGAAAAGTATCGTTTGACGAAAAGGGAGGTTAAGAAGGCAGTTAGTGATGCTCGTACTAAAGTATATGAGGGATTTTATAAGGAGTTATGGACAAAGGCTGGTGAACAAAGGATTTACAAGATTGCAAGGAATAAAGAGAAGGAGTCGAGAGATTTGGATCAAGTAAGATGCATAAAAAATGAAGTTGGCAATGTTTTAGTTACTGAGGGAGATATTAAGAACAGACGGGAAGAGTATTTCTATAAGCTATTTAATGATGGATGTGAAGGTTCCCGTTGTGATTTGGAGGATTTGACAGTTAGCGAATGTGAACTTAATAGGTCTTTTTATCGTAGAATTAGAGTCTCGGAGGTCAGCGAAGCTCTTAAGAAAATGGAGAATGGTAAAGTCGTTGGACCGGATGGTATATCGATTGAAGTTTGGAAATATTTGAGAGAAAAATGTGTGTTGTGGTTATGTAAACTATTTAATGAGATTTTACGGTCGAAAAAAAATGCCCGATGATTGGAGATTAAGTACATTAGTTCCTATTTACAAGAATAAAGGGAATATTCAGAATTGTGCAAATTATAGAGGGATTAAACTTATGAGTCACAAAATGAAAATTATGGGAAAAAGTGATTGAGCATAGATTGAGAATGAAGACTAGTATTTATGAAAGACAATTTGGATTCATGCCAGGAAGATCCACTACAGAAACGATTTATTTACTAAGGGGGATGATGGAGAAGTATCGAAGTAGGAGAAGAGACTTATATATGGCTTTTATTGACTTAGAGAAGACGTATGATCGGGTACCAAGGGATGTACTTTGGAAAGCCTTGCAAAAAAAGAGGATGAGTGTTGTCTACATTAAGATAATACAAGATATGTACGATGGGACATTGACTAGGGTTAGGACATCCGAAGGTGAGACAAATGAATTTCCTATAGGAATTGACCTACATCAAGGATCAGCTTTAAGTCCGTATCTATTTAACCTAGTTATCGATGCTATAACTGAGAGTATCACAAAGAAGGTACCTAAGTGCATGCTATTTGCGGATGATATAGTACTTTTAGCGGATTCAAGAGAAAAGATTAATACAAAATTGGAAATATGGAGAAATACGTTGGAGTCAAAAGGTTTTCATTTAAGTAGGAATAAAACAGAATATATGCATTGCAATTTCACAAATAAACAACTTAGAGACGATTTGAAAGTTAGGCTAGGGGAGGATATAATTCCTCAAGTGATAAAGTTTAAATATTTAGGATCAATAAGACAAGATGGTGAGATTGATGACGATGTTAATCATAAAATTCAAGCTGGTTGGTGTAAGTGGAGGAAAGCCACTAGAGTTCTTTGTGATAGAAAAGTACCCAATAAAGTTAAAGAGAAATTTTATAGTACTGCTATAAGACCGGCAGTGTTACATGGTAGTGAATGTTGGACTATGAAGGGACAACATGAACATAAAGTGGGAGTAGCCAAAATGAGGATGTTGAGATGAATGTGTGGTCATACAAGATTAGATAAGATTAGGAATGACCATATACGTGAACGAGTCGGAGTAGTTCCTATTAGTGAAAAAATGGTAGAGAATCATTTGAGATGATTTAGTCATGTTCAGAGAAGACCATTAGATGCGCCAGTAAAAAGAGTAGATCAAATAATCTGGAGTCCGATTAAAAGAGGAAAAGGGACAAGGCGGATACCTGACGAACTAATAGAGCAAGATCTATTGGTGAATAATATACCGAAAAGTTTGGTTACTAATAAAATGAAATGACGTCGTATGATTCATATAGTCGACCCCACTTAGTAGGATATAAATTTGTTGTTGTATTTTTTTTATACACATCGTTAAAGTTGAGCATATATGTCATTGGAGAATGTTGCACCTCTTTTAATAAACCTTCTGTTCCTTGATATTTGCCCCCTTTAGGATGCATCTGTCAATGAACCAACTTTTGAAGGCTGCATGCAGCTTCACAAGAAAAACGTAAACAGGGATTTGATAGTTACAAGTTAACAACTTATACATGCAAGTACTGCAAGAAGAAGACACTGCTTGCAGTGCAGCTCCTCTTTAATTACCACGCATACATGTAATATATGTCACATATCATCACAAAACAAAACAAATCTCAGAGACACCAAACAGTAGAAACTGACCGACTCAGAACTCACTGCTCTCGTCCATTACGTCATACTTCTTCGGCGCCGCTGCAGGCAGAAGGCCAACGCCCCCGCCGCACTGTTGCTGCCCCGCCGCCGTCAGCTTCCGCTTGGGCTTCGCCTCTGCGAGCATGGACAGCACGTCCCTCATCGACGGCCGGTCCTTGGGGTTGCTGCTCGTGCAGAGCAGCGCGATGCGCAGCGCCAGCATCATCTCTTCCCTCACTTCCTTGCACCCGCCGGCGACCGCCCCGTCGAACAAGTCCGACGTCGACGCCGCCGCTTCCCTTCCTCTCTGCTGCAATCTTGCCACCTTACCCCGAACCCAGTCCGCGATCGTGTTCCCCTCGCCGTACGCCACCTCCACGGACCTCCTCCCCGTCAGCATCTCCATTAGCACCACGCCGTAGCTGTACACGTCGCACTTCTCGTCCACTCTAAGCGTGTATGCGTACTCTGTGCGCATGCATGCACGCATCATAAACCGATCAGAATGAAGCAGCGTGAAGATAACAATAAATTGCACGCGTCAAGAAATCTGTGTATGAAGAGCTGAAGGATTCAACTTACCGGGAGCGATGTAGCCGTAGGAGCCGGCGATGACAGACATGGACTGGTTGGCTGTTTGGATGAGCTTGGACACTCCGAAGTCCGCAATGTGCACCTCCATGTCCGCGTCCAGCAATATGTTACTGGGCTTTAGGTCGCGATGAACGATCGGGGGGCTGCAATCATGGTGGAGGTAGCAGAGGCCTTGAGCAATCCCTACCGCAATCCGGTAACGCATCATCCAGTCCATGGTCAGCCCGCAGCCTCCTCCTTCTCCCTTTCCACCGATGCCGGCTCTCCTGTGATGTAGCAAATCCTCCAGGCTCCCGTTCGGCATGTACTCGTACAGCAGCAGCGTCGTCTCCCTGTTGCTGCAGTATCCCAGCAAGCGGACGATGTTGCGGTGTCGCACCGACCCGAGAACCTCGACCTCCGCCACAACGCCGCCCTTCCGCCGTATAAGCCTTCCCGCCGCCTTCTGCGGCCCCCAGAGCTTCTTCACCGCAATGGTCTCGCCGCTCGGCATCTTTGCACGGTACACGATTCCCGTCGACCCCATCCCTATGATCTGATCGTTCGACGATACGCACACGGCCACGTCGTCCGCCGTGAAGTTTAAACGATGGAACGCCGTCAGCTGCAACGGACCGGGGCCATGCTCCTCTTCTCTGTGCCGCGTCCATCGAGTCCCAAGGATCAAGACGACCAGCCCTGCCGCCACCAACCCGGCAGCTATCCACACGATGGCCGCTCCCGCCGTTCCCCGAGCAGCCGGTTCCTGTTCCTTCTGCGGCCCTGGAGGACCGCCCTCGACTTCGCACGGCCTCCCCACCAACTCGCCGCAGAGGCCGCCGTTCCCGTCGAAAACCGAGGGATGGAGGTTCCTGAATACATTGCTGGACGACGGCACAGGGCCGGAGAGGGAATTGAAGGAGATGTTGAGGTTCTCCAACGTGCTGCAATTGTCGAAAGCCGGTGGAATCCTGCCGCTGAGGGCGTTCTGGGAGAGGTCGACGTCGGCAATGGACTGGAGCTCCGCCAGCTCCTCTGGAATGGTTCCATTGAGCCTGTTTTTGTCCAACTTAAGACTCAGAAGCCTCTCGCACCTGATAATGTCGGAAGGAATACTTCCGCTGAGATCGTTGTCCCCTAACTCAATCTTGTAAATGTTCTTGCACCCGTATTCGAAGCTGGGAATGCCGCCGGACAAGCCACAGTGGCTCGCGGACAGTATCTGGAGGCTTGGCGCCCGCCATATCTCTGCCGGCAGTGGACTCCGCAGTGGGTTGCACGACACGTTTAGGTACTCGAGCCTCTGAGCAGCCGCCAGGTCCGTCGGTATGCCGCCAGAGAGACGATTGCTACTGAGGTCCAAGTAGGTGAGGTTTGGCAGCGAACCGAAGCCAGCGGGTATCGGCCCAACGAGGCGGTTCCCCTCGATGCGCACGCGCCAAAGCGATGAGCAGTTGGCGAGACTCGGCGGGATAGCAGAATCGAAGCGGTTGGAGAAGAGTATGAGGCGGACGAGACGATTGCCGGAGCACAAGAACGGCGGGATAGGGCCGGCGAGAGAGTTCGAAGACACATCCAGCTTCTCGAGCTTCCTGTTAGAGCCGAGCGCCTGCGGCAGCGTTCCCGTCAGGGAATTGTTCCACAGGAGGAGCGCTGTTAACTCCGGCATTGTTCCGATTCCGGCGGGGACCTCACCGGTGAGATCGTTGTTCATGAGGCTGATGAGGGTGACGTTGTGCAGAGTTGATAGACCTGTCGGAATAGATCCTGAGAGGCGGTTGTCGGAGAGGTCAAGCACCTTTAGAGCTTTCAAGCCCGCAAAGCTCTCCGGAATACTACCGGAGAGCGCATTCTTGAAGAGGAATAGAGATTCAAGCTGTGCGAGGCCACCGAATTCCACCGGCAGCTCGCCGGACAGATTCGCCGACGAGATATCGAGGTATCGAAGATTCGACAACCTCCCAAACTCCAGTGGAACGCCACCTTCAAACGCGTTGTATCCGGCTTCCAAGTGCTCGAGCAGAGTAAGAGCGCCCAGCTCGTGCGGCAATGTCCCTGTCAGCACGTTCCCCGCAAGGTGCAGAAACCGGAGCTTGGACAGGTTTCCGAACTCCACGGGGACGCTGCCACTGAAGAAGCTGCCGCCGAGATTGAGATGCTGGAGTTGGCGCAGAGTCCCAATGCCGATAGGAACAGGTCCCGTGAAGCTGTTGCTGTACGCGTCGAGAACCACGAGGCGGCGCAGCGCGGAGACGCGCGGCGGGAAGGTCGAGTTGAAGTCGTTGTGGCTGACGTCGAGCGACCGAAGGCTAGAAAGATCGAACAGAACCGGCGGCAACGGCCCACCGAACGAGTTGCGGCTGAGGTTGAGGCGCGTGAGGTTGGACGAGAGTAGACGCAGCTCGGGGGCGATGACGCCGGACAGGTTCATGCCGGAGAGGTCGAGGGCGACGACGTCGCCGTCCGCGCACTCGACACCGGTCCACGAGCACCACGGCGGGTCCGCGCCCCACAACGTGGACGAGTCATTGGGAGGACCGTACAAAGTCCAGTCACGGAGCGCGCCAAAGGGGTCGACGAGGGAGGACTTGACCGAGAGGAGAGCGAGCAGGGTGAGGGGCGCGGCTGAGGTCATGGAGAGGAATGCGGCGGCGGCGGCGGCCGCTACGAGGAGCGCCATGGCGGCTTCTGCGGTTTGGGTGGCTGGTGGTGGCGGAGGTTGGTGGAGGATATAAGAGAGCCGGTGGTGGTGGTGGTGTAGATGGGCGAGGGCGTGCATGGGGGTTGTGCTGGCTTTTTTAGGATTAGTTGCCCCGGGGGGGGGGGGGGGGGGGGGGGCAGCAAGAGCAGGAGAGTGCAGCAGCAGCAGGTAGCAGTAGCTAAGGGCGTGATGATGATGATTGGGTCACCACCGGAGTGGGAGTTTGATGATGACGAGTACTTGTTTGAACCTCGCTTTTGCCCTTGTTGGCTTTGCGTTTGCATGCTTTGCTCATTGCCCTGCCCCTGCACAGCACTGCCACAGCACAGCTCTTTTACTTTCTCTCTCTCTTTCTCTCTTTCTCCCCCTTCCTTTTGGTTGGCATGCTGCTGCTGCTGCTGCAATGGAGCCATGGGAGCAACGCTGTGATGTTGTCGTAGGTGTCATTTGCTTTTTGGGCTTGCCATGGGCATTATGGCGACGCCCTGCTTTAATTAATTGCGAGAATCGAGTGGGGGAATGAGGAATGAGAACGAGGCGAGCGGAGAGCTTTTGCGGGGCCGGTCGGCCGGGCAGCAGATGGGGGAGGAGGAGTTGATAGATCGATCGAGACTCAGGAGGAGGCGCACAGCCACCCGGCACTGCACAGGCTTTTAGTTTGCAGTGCTGTACAGTGTGTTGTTTGTGTCTTCTTTTGCTGCTACTCGTTTTGTTTTCTTGTCTCCAACTTCTCAAAGCCTTTGAAAGGTCTTGTGTACAATCTAGTCATCTTCTACCAATTCCTTTTTAAATTTAAATTTATCATTGGTTTTTCTTTTAAAAAAAAGAAATATTATAATACGAGTAATTCAGTATTCTTAAGAAAACTAAATATGAACTCCGAGTTCATTGAAATATAATACATCTTAAAATTTTGAGCTACTAATCATCCCGGGAAAAAGGAACTTGTTGTTTTGGCAAGTTTTTTTGAGCAAGGTGTAATGTTGCTTTTTGTCCCCATCGGCAGCACGCCGGCCTCGACCAGTTTGGGTTCAGACATTTGTTCCAGGTGTCTGCTTTCCTTTGGGGGGGCTTAGATTTTTGTGATCACAAACAAGATTGACTGAATTTAAGTTGTTAGCAAAAGAACAAATGTTTTCTTTTCTTTTATATTTCTATTTTGTTTTTTTAATATAAAAGAATTATCTGGATATATTTTGATATTATGTTTTCAAGTCAGCCACAAAAAAGATTGATCTAAACAATTATGGCAAGGAGAGAATGGCATGCGCATATCATCACACACTTTGGCTCTTCAATTATTACATATCTGAAAAAAGAAAAAAAAGGTAACATGAATTTTGCTTCTGCATGAAGTTGGTAGTCCAAACCCTAAAAAAAACTATTTTTGTCTAATTTGATTAATGTTCTCTATTTCTTTTATTGTATATTTGGCTAGCTCTCTTTAAACCCTTTTTGGGTTACAACAATTACACTACTTTTGTCTCATTCGAAGTTTGAGCCACATTAAAGTTGCTTTATAATTATTTTTTTAGATAAAAAAGGAGCTTTATTAACAATCTTTCTCTTCTCTAGTCAACATTGCTTTACTGCATTTTAATTAACTAAAAGTCTCATAAGCTACTTTTAAACCCTATCTATAAGCGGTACCAGTACTTCGTATATCCATTCAGCTTCCCAAAACTTTAGGATTAGTTATTCATCTCTATCCAAAAACAAACAAAAAAACCATAATGATGCCAACATTAAATTATTATTTTCTTCAATCATGCATCAGACAAAAAGAAAAAGGTAACATATATAATTTGGATGTCCTTAATGCCACTCCACATTTTCTATTTTGTCCTCTTACTTTCGTTAATATTCTCTCCCTTCACTTCTCTCATAATGTCTTTTCATCTTCCGCTATCACCAAACTTATTTAAATTAATTAATATTCTAATTATCTTTCCTTTCCCCACTTCCTCTCTTTTCTTATTAGTGCTTTTTATTTTTTTATGATAAAAATATACTACTTATATAATATGAGATATGATACACATATAAATTTAATTAATATGTAAAACTAAAATTGCATCAAACATGTAAAGTATTAGAAAAGATATATGAAATAAAATGGAAATAAAAAATAGTGTAAGTGAAAATAAAGTTCTACAAAAAAATAATTAAGGGAAAAAATATCGTATAATATAAAGGGAACATATATTAATTTAATTTAATATTAATATATATATATTATTTTTGGAAAAATATAAGATAAATGAGTTCTAAAAAGTTGGAAAAATGACACAAACTTATTAAATAATCAGAATATACAATTATTTGTATAAATTGTTTTTAAATTTTTTTGTAGTACTTTATTTTCACTTACACTATTTTTTATTTCCATTTTATTTCATATATCTTTTCTAATACTTTACATATTTGATGCAATTTTAGTTTTACATATTAATTAAATTTATATGTGTGTATCATATCTCATATTATATAAGTATCATATTTTTATCATAAAAAAATAAAAGCACTAATCAGAAAAGAGAGAAAGTGGAGAAAGAAAAAATAATTAGAATATTAATTAATTTAAATAAGTTTGGTGAAAAGTGGAAGATGAAAAAACACTATGAAAGAAGTGAAGTGAGAGAATATTAATGAAAGTAAGAGGATAAAATAGGAAATATGGAGTTGCATTAAAGATTAGAGGAGTGGCATTAAGGTCGCCCATATAATTTTCCCTCGCGAGAAATATATGCATGTAATGAGTAATTAATTAGAAGTATAAGCCAACAGCTTAATACATTTACACTACTAGAAAAATGCGGATTACCGACGGTCCGGACCGTCGGTAATCAGCCCGAAAATCGTCGGTAACGCAATTACCGACGGTTTTCAGTCGAAATCGATCCGTCGGAAAAAAGCTCGTCGCAAATGGATTTGCGACGGTTCAAAAAATCCGTCGCAAATATCGACGGTTCTGGCCGTCGGAAAAGTCCCCGGCGGTTCGACCCGTCGAAATTTTTCGACGGTTACAACCGTCGGAAAAGTGCCCGACGGTTCGAACCGTCGGAAAAGGCCGGCGGTTCAAACCGTCGATATTTCCGACGATTGTAACTGCCGGAAAAGGCCGGCGGTTCGAGCCGTCGCAACTTTTCGACGGTCGCACCTGTCGAAACCTTGGACAGACGTCATAACCGTTGATCTTTAGACGGTCACAACCGTCGTAAATAATTTTTTAAATATAAAAAAATTAGCGGCCGGATCCGACTGCCTGGAGGCCGGATCCGGCGCCTGACGGCCGGATCCGACCGTTGGCGGCCGATCCGACAGCCTGGCGGCCGATCCGGCAGCTGGGCGGCCGATCCGGTCGCTGGAGGCCGGATCCGAACGGCCACGGTCGGATCCGGCCTCCGGCCGGCCGACAGCAGAGAGAGAGAGACGCCGGCGCGGAGCGGGAGAGAGAGATACGTCGGTGCGGGAGAGGGTCGCCGGCGTCCGGCGTGGGATGGTCGCCGGCGTCCGACGGGCGGGAGGGGGTGCTCGCGGCCGGGAGAGAGAGAGAGGAGAGGAGGGAGAGAGAGAGGAGTGGAGGGAGGAGGGAGAGAGAGAAGAGGGAGGAGGGAGAGAGAAGATGGATGATGAATATATATAAAGGGAAAAAGTGGAAAGAAAGCGGGAAAAAGGAAAAAAAAGTGGGATAACGAAATTTTAATTACCGACGGTTGCGGTCGTCGAAAACGTAAATATTAAATATTTTTATAATTATCGACGGTTGTGACCGTCGAAAATATATTTAGTTATATATAATATTTATTTTTTATTTTACCGACGGTAAAAAACCGTCGGTAATTGCGACGGATTTTGCGACGGTTGGACATCCGTCGAAAATATCGACGGTCCTAATCGTCGAAAAATTAAATAATAATATAATAAATTATATAATTAATTTTTTTTTATTTTCGACGGTCGTGACCGTCGGAAAATCCGTCGAAAATATTTAATAATAATATAAAAAATATATAATTTAATTTTTTTATTTTCGACGGTCATAACCGTCGGAAAAGTCGTCGGAAATTGCGAGGGATGGATATCCGTCGAAAATATCGACGTTCCTAATCGTCAAAAAATTAAATAATAATATAAATTATTTCCGACGGTCATAACCGTCGAAAAATTCGTCGAAAAATCCGTCGCAAATTGCGACGAATTTAGAACCGTCGGAAATTATCCGTCGGAAAATTACGATTTTCTTATAGTGTTAATTAATCACCATACGTGATTTAATTATTTGAATGATACCAATTAAGCTCTGAACTGAAACAACAAGTATGCCACACAGTCGACGTTTATATCAACCAAGAACAAGTTTTCTCTTCCCTAACACTTGCTTAGGCAATGGTAGCTAATTATTATCCTGGACATGACCAAAAGCAGAAGAGAAAAGAGGATGTACAAAGATTCATGAAATTAAAAGTAACACGACATTGACATCCTAGATCTTGGCCCTCAAGGTCTCAAACAATATAAATTAATTTAGGTACTACGTGGGCCATAAAATCTAGTGAAATGACAATATAGCAATAACAACAACAATAATAAAAAAAGGCGATGGATCATGAAGAGTGCAATGATGGATGCAAGAGACGTAGTAATGGTAGTAGTAGAATATACGTTACCTATGGGCGCGTGCATGCAAAAAGAAGCGCAAATGCATGCGTCGAAAAAGTGAAGCTCGTAAAACGTGGCAAGTTTGATAATATACAACATAGGAATATATATATATTATATATATATAATCGACAATGTAATAATTGGATTCCTTTCATCCTTTTAAAGAAATTTACATCCTCTAACTTTGTCATTTGCTCGATGATATCCTTCAACTTCACTATATTATTCATCTTATAATTTATTTCACGAAATACCTTTTCGATCGGAAATACCTAATTTCTCGATTTGTCCTCTAATGTAACGATGTTCTTTCTCCGCCACGTAAGAGAGCACCGCCACGAAGACTTCATGGATCAACAAATTAATAAAAAAATATATAACACAAAATAATAAAATAAGAATATAATAATAAAAAATTAAAAAAAGGAGGAGAGGGCGCCACCTCTCCGATCACCGGTGTGGAGGCGAAAGGAGCCCCCTCTGCGACGTCGAGCGAGGTTGCATAGCCCCTCTCCCCCTCCCCGCCCTTGGCGCACCGGAGTAAAGAATGCTCCCGTCGCCCCGCTTACTGCTAGCGCGCTCACTGCCGCCGTCTTGTGACCCTCCAGTGTCACCAGCAGCGCGTGCCTTTGCGCACGAACTGCCAGAACCGACTCTTGAAAGGCGCCGCTGGCCTGGCCCACGTGTCGTCCACGGCGACCGCGACGACATTGATGGCATTGTCATGGGCATGGATGGATTCCATGCAGCGGTGGTCGTCGGAGGACTGCCAAACCTTAAGTGTCTTGTTCCAGGAGGAGGAGTAGAGGTATATGTCACCGGAAATAGAAAAAGGATGAGATGACCTCGGCATGATCGATCCAGAGGCAACAATGGTGTCAGCGGATAGTCACGTAGTTGGCGAGGAGGAGGAAGTGGAGGAGGCGATCGGATTGTGTGGCGAGAGTGGCATTCGCCGACGAGACCCCCCTCCCTTCTCCTCGTCTCTCCCCTCCTCTCCTCATCAGCGTGCAGGAGGGGGGCTCCCCCACCCCCCTCGCAGATGGGCCTCGCCCTCCCCACTTTGCGACACTCGTCGGCGAGGTCGAGGGTCCTTTCGCCTCCACGCTGGTGATCGGAGAGGTCAGAACGATGGAGTATGTGTGGTGGTGCCACATTTTATATTTTATTATTAATTTGTTGACGTGGAGTTTGCGTAGCGTGCCACGTTCAATGCTCTCCTACGTGATGGAGAGAGAGCATCGCCACATCAGCGGACAGATCGAAAAACCAGGTATTTTTCGTGGGCATTCCGTGAAAATAAATTATAAGATGAAGGACATTCATGTTACAAAGTTGGAGGGTATTTTGTGTAATTTCCATCTTCTTTCCTACCCTTTCCAGACAAGCCCTTCAATATTGCACCTTCGAAACCTCTAGAGATCAAATCATTGCCGCTCGTGCGAAATCTAACGATGACAATAAAAAAATGGCATATTCTAAAGACGTGTTTGGCATCGGAAACTAAGGTTAGAATTTATCTTAGTTCCTAATTATTCAGCCAAACATCCGAAGTTCCCGTAACAAAAGTTCTCATTGGAGAAGTTGAAGTTTTCGTCGAAAGCGAGAACGTGACTTTTTTTACTTTTTTCTTTTTTGCTTTCAATTCTTTATTATATTTTATTTAATAAGATATTATTAATTACTATTTAATGTTAATATTATCATTAAACTATTTTTATATTATCTTAAATATAACCTTTGATAACATGAGCTAAAGGACGATTGGTTTCACTAAAAGGAGTATTTTATTTATTAATATATTATCATTCAGTTTATAAAATAAATGATTTAACTTAATATATATATTTCATAAATTATAATATTGATAACATAGGAAAATAATAAATTATAATATTTTCATGAATTATAAATTATACTATTTTTCATAAATTAGATATTATAATATTAATATAAATATTTTTTATAACTTATTATTTTAACTAAATAAACACATAATATTTAATTTACTATAATTTTATACTTCATAAAATAATAAATTATATTCTTAGTTCTTACCTTTTATCTTAAGGAATTTCATTGGAGATCGAAATGGAAGAACGACCACTACGTTCATGGTTCGTGATTCGTCATCATTCGTTGTTTGCCATTGTTGGCCGGATAGGGCTTCCTCTTTGCGCCACCATTCACCGCATAGAGCTGCACTCATTCACAGCTATCATTCATCGTTTGACACAGAGTATCCTCTTAGCCGAAAATAGCGCAAGATGAGCGAGGGACATAGGTGGTTGGATGCCTCGTTGACGTCAGCAATGAGGATGTTGCCAGAATTGGCAGGGGCAGGGGAAAGGCGTCGGAGGAGCGGCCGGAGTCCGTTGGCCATTCGTCGTTGGAGCACCCTCTTCATGCCATCGGTTCGCCGGATATAGATTGTTGCCGTCATTCATCCTTCGCTATCATTCGCTTACAAAGCATCCGCTTAGCCAGAAAAAGAACACAAGACGAGCGACAAACATAGGTGGTCGGATACCTCATCAGCATCCCCAGTGAGGACGTTGTCAGAAGGCAAGGGAAGAAGTCGGAGAAGGAGCGGTGGGAGTCCGAGAAGGTGGTGGAAACGAGGCGGAGGCAAGCGGAGGTAGGTGCAGGCACTAAAAATATAACAGTAGTGATGAGTTGCTAAGTCCGAAAGTGTGTCACAGCGACCCAATCTCTCGGAGGTAGTGAGTTCGAATCCAACAAATGTTAGCTTTTTTAACAAAATCTTTTTTTTAGTTGTAGTTTGTACTACACTTCATGTATATAATGTCCTGCTATCTTGGCCTCTCATTAAAAAATTATTATATCTTAGCTTCTCCTTTCAATTATCCCATACAAAATACTTTTTATATTAATCTTTTTATCTATTTTTTTGTTTCTTAATTATATTTTATTTTCATCAAATTCAAATAATAATTGCATTTTATTATTTTGTTTTTCAATATCCTAGTTCATTTCTGCATGTAAGATATTTAAATTTCATTATTTTTCATGTTATTTGCCATGTATAATAAATGTATTTTGTGAAATTATTTTATTTAATTTGGAATAATTAACTTTTTTATGTTATTAGCTTATTATGCATTATTTATTTTACTAAATTATGTTGTTACTCTTTATATATGAGGACAAAAAATATTAATCAAAGAATTTTAACATGTTTACTCTAGATTAAGATATTTAGTTTTATATTATGTTTAATTATTAAATTTATTAGACTAATTTTAATTTAATGTAATATTTTGCAGTTAATCATGTTATTAAATTTTTTTTTTAAAAAAAGACATCCTACTTCTAAAAAATAATGAAATGAGTGAAAAGAGAAATTTAAATGAGAATACTCTAAATAAAACATCATATTCTCTTAAACGAAATCGTATTGATTTAACCACTCTTCCATTTGATCTGGAGAGAGAAAATATTTCAAATTATCAACTTAATGATCGAGATGAGATTCGAAGAACATACTTGCTAAGAGAATAATATTTTTAGACCATGATTTCAAGTTATCACTCTAAAGATTTCAAACTATAATATTCGAAGAACTCCGCCTATATTTTATAGCCGGTCCCAAGCCCGGATAAAGGAGGAGGGTTGTGTTAGGCCCCGACAGCCAACATAAAATCATGTCGAATCTTATGAACATGGATCAACGAATATATTGTGTTAATGCTAGATCGTTACCCGTAAGTAACGCGCTGTACAGCTCGGGTACAGTGATAAGAGAGCAAGAGCCGCTGCATCCTCGCCTGAATGCAGTGTTAAATGAGCAAGGGCTACCGCATTCTAATGGACGGAGGCGGTTAAAGAAGCTAGTTCATGAGACTAAGGTCAGATTAGGTTCTTGGAACATTGGGACGTTGAATGGGAAGCGCCTCGAGGTGGCACAAGTAATGGACCAGCGTAAGATTAGTATCTTATGCTTGCAAGAAACTAGATGGGTAGGAGAGGGAAGTAAAGAGATTATGTTAAATGGTTCCAAACTTTGGTACACAGGTAAGGTAAATGGAAGGAATGGTGTTGGTATCATCGCGGATGCAGAATGGAGGAAGAATGTTGTGGAAGTTAAAAGGATTGAGGATCGAATCATATCCGTGAAAGTAATTGTTGGAAAGGAGACTATGAACATTATTAGTGCATATGCACCCCAAGTAGGAGCAGAATCACATCTCAAGGAGAAGTTTTGGGCAGATATGGAGGGTTTAATTGAAAGTATACCAACAACCGAGAAAGTTTATATTGGGGGAGACCTTAATGGACATGTTGGTAAAGAGGCAGGACCACATGCAAGGGTTCATGGTGGTTTTGGTTTTGGGGAGTTGAATGAGGAAGGACAAACTATTATTGATTTTTCTTTAGCATTCGACCTTAAGATTATCAACACTTGTTTTAGGAAGAGAGAGGAACATTTAATCACATACAAAAGTGGAACTCATAGGTCTCAAATCGATTTTTTCTTGATAAGAAATACTGATAAAAGACGTTGCACTAATTGCAAAGTAATTCCTGGGCATGGAGTGACTACACAACATAGATTGTTAGTTCTTGATATGCAAATAAAATGTATAAAACCAAAATCCCGAACAGTTTTTGATCGAAAGATCAAGTGGTGGCAGTTAAAGGGGGAGAAGCGAGAAACTTTTAAAAGTAAGTTATTAGAGGAAAGTGTGTGGGAGTTAGAAGGAGATGCTAGTATCATGTGGAAGAATGTGGCAAAAAAGGTTGAAATGGTTGCTAAAGCCATTTTAGGAGAATCAAAAGGTTTTGGACCACGAGATAAGGAGACTTGGTGGTGGAATGAGGATGTCCAAGAAAAGGTGCGTAATAAGAAGAATTGTTTCAAGGCGATACACTTGGACAATAGTTCTGACAATTGGGAAAAGTATCGTTTGGCGAAAAGGGAGGCTAAGAAGGCAGTTAGTGATGCTCGTGCTAAAGCATACGAGGGATTTTATAAGGAGTTAGGGACAAAGGCGGGTGAACAAATGATTTACAAGATTGCAAGGAACAAAGAGAAGGAGTCGAGAGATTTGGATCAAGTAAGATGCATAAAAAATGAAGTTGGCAAGGTTTTAGTTACTGAAGGAGATATTAAGAACAGATGTGAAGAGTATTTCTATAAGCTATTTAATGATGGATGTGAAGGTTCGCATTGTGATTTGGAGGACTTGACAGTTAGCGAATGTGAGCTTAATAGGTCATTTTATCGTAGAATTAGAGTCTCGGAGGTTAGCGAAGCTCTTAAGAAAATGGAGAATGGTAAAGCCGTTGGACCGGATGGTATACCGATTGAAGTTTGGAAATGTTTAGGAGAAAAAGGTGTGTTGTGATTATGTAAACTATTTAATGAGATTTTACGGTCGAAAAAGATGCCTGATGATTGGAGATTAAGTACATTAGTTCCTATTTACAAAAATAAAGGGGATATTCAGAATTGTGCAAATTATAGAGGGATTAAACTTATGAGTCACACTATGAAATTATGGGAAAAAGTGATTGAGCATAGATTGAGAATGGAGACTAGTATTTCTGAGAGACAATTTGGGTTCATGCCAGGAAGATCCACTACAGAGGCGATTTATTTACTAAGGGGGATGATGGAGAAGTATCGAAGTAGGAGAAGAGACTTACATATGGCTTTCATTGACTTAGAGAAGGCGTATGATCGGGTACCAAGGGATGTACTTTGGAAAGCCTTGCAAAAGAAGAGGGTGAATGTTGCCTACATTAAGGTAATACAAGATATGTACGATGGGGCATTGACTAGTGTTAGGACACCCGGAGGTGAGACAAATGAATTTCCTATAGGAATTGGCCTACATCAAGAATCAGCTTTAAGTCCGTATCTATTTAACTTAGTTATCGATGCTATAACCGAGAGTATCACAGAGGAGGTACCTAAGTGCATGCTATTTGCGGATGATATAGTACTTTTAGCGGATTCAAGAGAAGAGATTAATACAAAATTGGAAATATGGAGAAATACGTTGGAGTCAAAGGGTTTTCGTTTAAGTAGGAATAAAACAGAATATATGCATAGCAATTTCACAAATAAACAACTTAGAGACGATTTGAAAGTTAGGTTAGGGGAGGATATAATTCCTCAAGTGACAAAGTTTAAATATTTAGGATCAATTGTAAGACAAGATGGTGAGATTGATGACGATGTTAATCATAGAATTCAAGCTGGTTGGTGTAAGTGGAGGAAAGCCACTGGAGTTCTTTGTGATAGAAAAGTACCCAATAAAGTTAAAGGAAAATTCTATCGTACTGCTATAAGGCCAGCAGTGTTATATGGTAGTGAATGTTGGGCTATGAAGGGATAACATGAACGTAAAGTGGGGGTAGCCGAAATGAGGATGTTGAGATGGATGTGTGGTCATACAAGATTAGATAAGATTAGGAATGACCATATACGTGAACGAGTCGGAGTGGCTCCTATTAGTGAGAAAATGGTAGAGAATCGTTTGAGATGGTTTGGTCATGTTCAGAGAAGACCATTAGATGCGCCAGTAAGAAGAGTAGATCAAATAATCTGGAGTCCGATTAAAAGAGGGAGAGGGAGGCCAAGACGGACACTTGGCGAACTAATAGAGCAAGATCTATTGGTGAATAATATACCGAAAGATTTGATTACTAATAAAGCGGAATGGCGTCGTATGATCCATGTAGCCGACCCCACCTAGTGGGATAATGCTTTGTTGTTGTTGTTGTTGTATTTGTATATCATCAATAAATTTTAACTATAATATATAAATTTATTAATTATTTTATCGTTCGAACACTAATTTTTATCTTAACAGTGAACCACCAAAATTTTTTCTGATTCTCTCAATGGGCGGAGGAGGCCGGAATGGGACCGACAGGAGGACCATGTTGACATATCATCCTTTTCTCCTCATAAACAAACTCTAATTAATGTTTATAGTGTCATTTTTAAGAGGTAGCACCGTCAAATCGCCTGACGTCTAATAATATTACTCCTTAAAAAGAGTACTACAAACATGGTTAACCGTTGGCAACTCGGCTCCCTCATTGCTCTACGAAAAGGACAATCGATCATTACAACTTATTCATTTCAATATTCCTTTAACCTATGTTTGGATGGAAGAAAAAAAAGGGTAAAGAAGGGAAAAAAAAACACCCGAATTGAGTGAAAGAAATCGATTTAAAATTGAAATTAGTGACTCGAGCATATTTGTGTATATATTACTTCGTAGTATCTAACGACTTTGATTGATTCGGTAATAAACTGGATGATTTTACTATCGAAGTATTCATCCAGGTTCTACATGAATACACATGAATACTTTGTTGAAGTGTTCATCAACCTGAAAAAAAAAAAAACCTCTCTTTTCCTAGAAAAAATAGCAGATTTTGTCTTTTTTCCTGAGTTTTATGCAACTTTACTATCAGCCAAAAAAATATTTTAGCAAGTTTTTCTCAGGAAAAAAAACCCTTTTATGCAAAATTCTTGAGAGTTGAGACCCCAAAAAATATCCTTTTTTCTTCGTCCAGCGTTTTGTTTCACGAACGAATCGTGGCAGAAGAGCGACATGGCCAGTGGAGCAGCAGCAGTAGGAGCGGCGGCAGCGGCAGCAGCAGCCGCAGGAGCAGTGAGGTACGGCATCGTAGGGGTGGGGATGATGGGGCGGGAGCACCTGACCAACCTTGCCCACCTCCGCGCCGAGGGCGCCCTCGTCACCTGCCTCGCCGACCCCCACCCGCCCTCCCTCGACCTCGCCCTCGACCTCGCCCGCACCCTTCATCTCCCTCTCCCCGCGGTACGCCCGTCGCAGACATCTTCTGATGATAGCGGAAAAAAGCTGTTCTTTTAGTCTAATTTGATGTTGGTACAAGCAAATTGCCTTCAATTTGGCTTGCTCATTCATATGGGCGTTGTTGTTCTCTGTTCTTGTTCGATAGTTAAACCTTTTGTACTTCACCGAAGCTTAGTTAGGTTTACTTATGACAGATTGGCATGTAACAAATTAAAATGCTCAGCGACGATGTCCAAGTTGTCGAAATGACAAGAACATATGGACATAGAAGCACGAAGATATTGACTTTACACTTTCGCTGTGAAGTTGTAGGCCGAAATATATGTTAAAGAAATTTGTCAACCAAAACCCATTTAAAAATTTTATCAGTTGGATGAAACATAATGTTGAGAGAGTTAGAGAAGAAAGATGAGTGGGCCAAAAAATGACTCAACACTAAAGGCTAGTCATGGTTTCTTGTATTTATATGCTGTACATATCAACTACATACATGGAAATGTCCAGAAGCTACAGTGATAACTGAAAAATTGTTACAGTTTTAACTGTCTGTAACAGGACTCTTTACAACAACCTGCACCACAACTCAACGCTCCCCCGCAAACTATATACATCTATCATGCCTAGTTTGGATACAACGTACTTATGTTGTTTGATGCTAAGCGCCTTTGTAAATACATCGGCTAGCTGCTCAGTTGAAGGAAGATAATATGGCGCGACAAGCTTCTCAACTACCTTCTCCTGTACAAAAGGGCAATCCACATCTATGTGCTTTGTTCGCTCGAGGATGATCGGATTGTTTGCAATGTGCAGGGCTGCTTTGTTATCACAGGCAATTGTAATCGACTTCTGAATTTGTACATTAAGCTCTGCCAATAAATGTTCCAACCACACGATATCAGCTGTCAAACTTGCCATACTTCGATATTCCGATACAGCCGACGATCTAGACACAGTTGGCTGGTTCTTAGACTTCCATGAGATGAGTGCATCACCTAACTTCACACAATAACCTGTCACCGATCTCCTTGTGTGAATACATGCTGCCCAATCTGCGTCGCAAAACCCTTGTAACCGATCACTCATTGTTGATGGAAAGAAGATACCCTTGCCTGGTTCACAGTTCAAATATCTCACTATCTGAAGAGCAGCATCCATGTGAGAGTTCTTCGGTTGGTGCATGAACTGGCTAAGGTGTTGCACAGAGAAAGCAAATGTCTGGCCTTGTGATCGTAAGATAAATTAAACGTCCTACAAGACGTTGATATACTCCTGCATCTGGCAACTGCTCATCAACAGAACTAGTATTTGAACCCACATGATTATCATACTCAACCGATGTAAGCTTCAGGCACTGTTTTAAAGGAACCTCTGCCACTTTAGCTGCTGAAACCCCAACATCTGCGATAACATCCAGCACATATTATGTTGATTAAGGACAATGCCTTTATCTGATCTCAACACCTCCAGACCCAAAAAAACTTGAGTTGCTCAAGATCCTTGAGCTTGAACCTTGACAACATAACCTCCTTTGCTTGCTGAATTAACTGCTCACTATCCCCTGTTACGATAATGTCATCAACATACACTAGAAGCACTACTATACTATCTCGATGTCTCAGTGTACACATTGAGTAATCCAGCTGACTTTTGCGAAGACCAGTTGATACCAATACTTCAGTTACTTTGATATTCCATTGACGCGAAGCCTGCTTCAAGCTTAGAGAGACTTTTGCAGTTGACAGACCTTATTAGATGAATTCTCGCCCGGACTGCAAAAACCTGGAGAAAGGTTCGCATAGACCTCTTTAAGAAGATCACCATTGAGAAAGGCATTATCGATGTCGAGATGGAAAAGTGGCCAGGACCTTTGAGAAGCAACTGATAATAAGCACAGAATTGTCGCCATCTTGGCAACAAGAGAAAATGTCTCCTTGTAATCAATACCTTCAAGCTGTGTAAAGCCTAGCAACCAACCGTGCCCTATAGCGTTCGACCTCACCTGATGAATTAACTTTGACCTTGTACACCCACTTACATACAATAGACTTTTTACCAACAGGAGGGTTGACAACCTCCCATGTCCTATTCGCTTGCAAAGCATCCATCTCAAGTTTCATGGCCGTAACGCCAATTCGGATCTTTAGCAGCATCCTGAAAAGAAGGCTCATGTATAGCATTAAGGCAGACCAAAAAATCCTGATAAGGAGAAGACAAATGATTATAGGAAACATGATGTGAGATAGGATAAGAAGGTGCAGATGGAGAATAACCAGTAATGGATGTATTAAGTATTAACAACATAGTCATGTAGCCAATTGGGGGGCTTAATATTTCGACGAGGTCTGTCAGAAGGTGCAGTTGAAATAGGCTCAATATTATCAGAAGTTGAAGAATTCTGACCATCAGGAAGTGCAGACTCAGAAGAAGAATTATGTGTATCACATGAAGTGGTAGGCACAAAAGGATCATCATAGACACTCGAGGGCTGAGACACTTGTAGATGAGCAGACGAAGTGTCCTGAAGTGAATACTAAGGACTGGAGTGAGGAAAGATGTCTTCATAGAAATGAATGTCTCTGCTGACCAGGATTTTATTAGTTTTCAAATCCACAATTCTATAGCCTTTCTGAGTAGTTGAATATCCCAAGAAGAATGCAGGAGATGCCTGAGGAGAAAATTTATCACAGTATTCATATTTGTAATATAGCACAAATAACCAAAAACTCGAAAATAATTCAAGTTAGGCTTGATCTCAAAAAGAACTTCATAAGGACTTTTATTATGTAGAACTGACAATGGAAGATTATTGACAATGTGAACTGAGGTAAGGAGACAATCACCCCAGAATTTAGCTGGCAATGAACTTTGAAATTTAAGAGAATGAGCCACCTCAAGTATATCGCGATGTCTCAACGACACTATTCTGTTGAAGATAGTAAACACATGAAGTCTGATGAGAGATTCCCTTACTAGGAAAAAATGTTCGACAATCACTATTGACAAATTCAGTATCATTGTCTATTCTGATGACTTTCAATCTTTTCTAAAATTGATTTTCAATCAGATTAACAAAAATCTTCAAATACTTTACAACCTCGTTTTTGGATCTGAGGAGAAACACCCAAGTCATATGACTGAAGTCATCAACAATTGTAAGGAAAAGACCATAACCATCATGTCATATGATGGCATGTCATGTTAAATTTGATGTGCCAACCAATTTTTCTAAATGCTTAAGCTGTTAGGAAGAGCAACATTTTATATTCTTTAACACTACACCCTCCCATGTGGACTGGTGACAATTTTGATTTAATCCACAAAGGGAGGAAATATTTTTTAAAAAAGAGCTTAACGAGGTTTGAACTCGGGACCTCTGGTTCTGACATGGTAAGAGTTAGAGAAGAAAGATGAGTGGGCCAAAAAATGACTCAACACCAAAGGCGAGTCAAGGCTTCTTGTATTTATATGCTGTACATATCAACTACATACACGGAAATGTCCAGAAGCTACAGTGATAACTGAAAAACTGTTACAGTTTTAACTGTCCGTAACAGGAATCTTTACAACAACCTGCGCCATAACTCGACACAAATATATGGAAAAGGAGAGCAAAAACAATAGGAAAAACAGACTTTCATTTTCTTTTTTTTTTGCATGTGGTGTTGAAATACAGGCTATTTTTGTAAGTCGTTTGATTATCTGAAATACTGGCTATTTACCTCAGTGCGTATGAACATTGATGATTCTCTTAGAATAAAGATAACATTAGATGGTCAGTTTCTGGAGTTGAATTAAAAGTTTGCTCTGTAGAAAATACAACCTCTCATGAGGTCCATTTGTCAATTATGAAGGGTTTTTCTAACTTTTTAATTTGGAAGGAAAATGGTTGGAGAAATCTTCTTTGTCTTTTTTTACTACATTTTGTTATCCGGTGCTGGGTTCAGTGAATATATATTCCTTGTAACAGTGGATCTAATTTATATTTCTAATTTTCATTGCATAGATTTCCTTAAACACTACAGCTTGGTGAAACATTTTAGGTGTTCCCAGGACATAATGAGCTATTACAGAGTGAACTTTGTGATGTGGTGGTTGTGTCGTCTCCAAACATGACTCACTTTGAAATTCTCATGGACATAATTGGTCATCAGAAGCCTCATCACATTCTTGTCGAAAAACCATTATGCACAACGGTCGAGGATTGCAAAAAGGTGAGTTCCTATCACATGATAAAATAACGGATGATCATATTAAAAATACAACCTTCATGTTCCACATCATTGTATAGGTCATGCATGCAGCCAAGCAGCGGTCAGACATACTGGTGCAGGTTGGACTTGAGTACAGATATATGCCTCCTGTATCTAAACTAATTGACGTAGTTAAAGGTGGTACACTCGGACAAATCAGAATGGTGGCAATCCGTGAACATCGGTTTCCATTTCTGGTTAAGGTACCCAAAATTTTGTTACGTATGTGCTAGATTATGATGTGATTTCAGCTTTGAGTTGGACTTATATCAGGTATATGTTGTTCTTATTTTATGATTCATGTAGGTGAAAAACTGGAACCGGTTTAATGTGAACAGTGGGGGAACATTGGTAGAGAAATGCTGTCACTTTTTTGATTTAATGAGGCTCCTGGCAGCTGCAAATCCAGTTCGAGTGATGGCCTCTGGAGCTATAGATATCAATCACAAGGATGAATGTTATGATGGAAAGGTCAGATCCCTCTGAATAAACTAATAGACAAAGTGGTATGTTTTGGAGAGTTAAAAAAAATCAGGAATAAATTAAACATTTTTTTAGAGGGAAATGAAACACTTAATTCTAATGTACCTCTTTTAGTCAATTTATGTTTTCATTAACTTCAACATCATAAGAATTTTTGAACTTCAAAACATTATGGCCTTTCACAAATTATACAGGCAACATTCTTTGCTCAAACAATAGATAAACAAAAAGTGCCAATTTATTTTATATGATAGCATCATGTGTCACCTAATTAAATGCTGGGATCCTACTTCGGACTTTCTCCAGAGCATTAACCTTTGTTAACCCAAAAACTAGAATATTCGTACGAGTATATTGTACATACTGATCTGTTTATGTTAGTTAAAAAATGTATATGGTTTTCGTAGATTCAGTATCATCAAACTGCCATGAGAACTCATGATATTTTCCCAAATTATCAAATTTGAACCATTGCTCCAAAATGTAAAGCCTAGCATTTATAGATCTGCACTAATTTTAAGGATGAAAATCTTGAGAAATTGCTCCACAGAAGCTTAAGATGATAAAGTTTTGTATTTAGTTTTATAATATTTGGTGATATCATACTTGATTAGATATGTCATTTTGTTGCCGATAAAAGTTGCAAATATGACACCAAACATGATTCTTGTCAATGGTTATTTGTCTTTTCTTTCTTTATTTCTAGAGGATTTAAATTTGGTTTGTAAAATCAATAAAATTATTAGAAGCAATGTGCTAAGTCTTCCAAAGTTTAGCTACAAATCTGGGTCATTTTTTTAGTATTTATTAAACATGGCTGTTTCATACTGCAGTATGTCGGGGCTATCTTAACTATTTTTCTTAGTGGCATTTTCCAAAAATGTTACTTGATTGGGCAAGGGTTGTGTTATTTCTCATTACTTTCCTTTTTGAAGTAGGTACCTGATATCATTGACAATGCATTCGTGATAATAGAATTTGATAATGGCTCTCGTGGAATGCTTGATCTGTGCATGTTTGCCGAAGGAAGCAAAAATGAGCAAGAAATATCAGTCGTAGGTGACATTGGAAAGGTACATATTTTGGGATTTTTGTTTTAAAATAAAAAATTGAAGAAAAGATATGGAGTCAAATATTATTACTACCCAATAAAAGATATCTGATTATACTTGGATCAATTTGGATTCAATCAGGTGACATAATTTTTTAAAATACTAGTATTTATAAGATTTCTTTTAAAAATAATATAATTAATTGTAAAAAATATAATAAACTTAAGTAAGAACCAACCATTAATATAAATTACTATTATTAAATATCATTATTTTTTCCACTTAGTTTTTTCCATTTATCTCCAATATTTTCCTCTCCATCATTCTGTTGTCATCTTTTATGATATTTATTTTCTCTCCCATTCCATTCGTTTATTTTATTTATTTGCTTATTAGACCTACATACCTTTATTATTTCCCCTCTTCTCATTATATGGATATAATTACTTTTCTTATTTCTTTAACTCCTTTCACTTCATTGATCATGTTTACCTTATTAATTGAAAAAGATCAAATAATTTGAAATTGGAAAAGTGCTTCAGCTCTCTTGATAATTTAGGATGTGTTGACTAATTGCCAATTCATATGCAACTGAGAACTCATTGACAGGGTGAGGCCTTTGTACCAGAGAGTATTGTTCGTGTGGGCACTAGAGCTGCAGGTCGAGCTGGAGTCAAGACATTAAAAGCAGAGGATGAAAGAATCAAGTATGTATATATTAATAATACGTTTTTATATGTCCTTGGACAATATTTTAGCGTATGATTCCTAAAGTTGAAAGTGTAAGGCTTAAATGATATTTTTTTGGGTATAGTAGTTCTGGCTTATGAGCTTAAATCATTAGCAACCCTATTTCTGTAAATTAGGCATTGGAGGTTTTAGTTTACTTTGTTATCTCTTCTATGTTGATAGGTAAACTTTGTTAATACTTCTATTTTTTGGTGTAATGGTGTTTATTTAATTGGGATCTGGAGTGTCTTCGATGTCAAAGTTAGCTAGTTGCTGAAATCGCACAAAGGATGAAATCATAATTGCTCACATATGGTAATCATTTCTGACATATTGTGGTGTAGTAGTTGCTCCCATGTTTCCATTAGTTGGATTGCACAATTCTGCATCTAGTTTGTTCTTTCTGAGTTCAAGTTTTTATGCCGCTTTTCTGAATTTTCAATCTCGCAGGATGAACCTTGTCTGATAACTATTCATTATTCGTTTGTATGAAGTTTCGGAGTCATTTTGGTGTTGAAATTTTTTTTCTCATCTTCACATGACTATCATACGTTAATTGTTTGTATCACATTGTTCATGCTTTCTTCGATAACTTTTGGGTGTAGGTACGACGGGCTGCATCATGGATCAAGCTATTTGGAGCACCTGGATTTGTTGTCGAGGATCAAAGGCGGAGGGAACACAGCCCCTGCAGTTGACTTGAATGATGGTTTGCTCTCTGTCGCCATGGGTGTTGCAGGCCAACTTTCCATTGAAGAAGGCCGTTTCGTGACAATCAAAGAGGTGCTCGCCGAATAGAAGTCCTATATATCATGGGAAATGGTAGAGATCCGATGTCAATTGCCTCAACCTTGCTCTTTACTTGGATCCCTAACCTAGCTCTCAAGTTATCCTCCCAGCCATAAAAAAATGCTCCCTAAATTGCTTACTCAATTCAAGATATCCAAGTGCTGGGATATAAACTTCCGAAGATCAGCGATTTATAAATCTGCTACAACATCACAAACTTGTGATATCCAGCAGTTGTGACAATCATATTGTAATCTTGTAGAAACTGGTTGAGAATTAAATAGAAGAATGATCCATTGAGTAATGCATTTCAAGCAACTAGTACTCTCATCGATACATAAAACATACATATGATTAGTTTAGACGCATTTCATGCGTCTGTCATTTCTTGATGCTACACAAATTTTTCCATGGCAAAATGCAATTGTTGTGCTTTGAACCGGACGAACAAATGAACTTTCGACGCTCTAAATTCTTCGACAATTAAGTGTCTCAGAGTGCAAAAACAATTTTTTTCATTGAGAAGAAGGAGCTCAAATAATGTTTGGTTGAGGAATATTATATTATATTATATTATATTATATTATGGAGTCAGAAATCTTTTCTCGTCAAAATTGTGGGGACTTACAATGATGGCATATTTTCGATCGATAATACTCACCTCATTTTGAAAAGTCTATTTCATTTAAATGACAAAATACCAAAAAACGAAGACGAAAAAAAATTCTGACCGGAGATTCAACGTTAAATTAATTAATCACATGTCAAAGTCAGCAGTTAAATTTCATATCTTGTGCGCGTTAATTAGGTGGCGAACCATAATATAAAACATTTTGTTAAAAGACGCAAAAAAAAAAGAAAGAAAGAAAGAAACAAGATTACGTCACTTATTTTTTTTCATAATAATAATGTATGAAGTCTGTGGTGTATAGAGATCAATCGTCAATATCATTTACCTTAATTTTGACAAGAGTACATTGGAAAAGTCTGACAATTAATCATAATGACCAGTAAAATGTTTTAATGTGTATTATTATATACAGTATGAAGCATACAAGTTACATACAATTGTTCAGAAGAAAACAAAAGTAAATGTGTCCATCAGTTGAAGTAGGTAACAGGAACCAGAGCCAAGATAAAAGGGCCAGTTTATCTAATGGGAAAAAAAATCATTTGAAGGAGTACTGGATCGTATATATTAATAAGATGGCACTGAATATACTGCGTCGATAACTTCTTGTACATGTTATTGTTCATTAAAATCACATTTATATGATAGGTCGAATTATCATTTAATGCAGTATACTACGACATATAAGCATGCAGTATACTCATTTTACCCTATTAATAGAATTAATGATGATCTTCCCTAATTAAGAAGTTAGTATTTTGTTTTTCATCTTTTATACTATCAGATCTTTAACAAACAATATCTCTTTGAACTAGTTAGGATGAAGATCAAATAGATATTTTATTTTAGAATTATTTCCTTAGACATCCTCTAAATTATTGTGATTTTTTTATATCTATATCCCTATTTTATAGCGATTTTTTACTTTAATCCTTCTGTCAATTTTTATTAATTTTTTTATTATCTTTACTTTTTCTATTTATGAAAAGACTAAGTTACCCCTTCCTCTAAAAATACATCAATGAAAAACTTAGTTTTGGAGGGAGGGGTAACTTAGTCTTTTCATAAATAAGAAAAAGTAAAGATGACAGGAAACTTAACAGAAGTTGAAAAAAATTAAATCTATACTTTGTGATTATATGCGAAAAATCGTAATAGTTTAGGACAGATTTAAGAAAATAACCATTTATTCTACCGTGCTATGTAAACAAAAAAGAAAGCATGCCATGAACTGTATTATTGGAGTTGATGCACATTATTCATATCTGTAATTGTGCTTTAATTTGTAATTAGCAAAATGTTATAGCTAATTTTGTAATTACAAAATGTTTATCTTAGATGTACATGATGTGCATTGTATGTAGCTCATTAATTAAACTATCAAGTATATCCATTATTTTACCCTCTTTAACTACATTATTTTCTCTAATATATAATCTTGTGTTTTTTTGCATCTACAATTGAATATAAATCTATTATTCTTATCCTTAAACTCATCTCAACCTATAGATAAATTCTTTTGCAATTATGTAAAGTTGTTTATTATATTATTTTTTCAATTTGTTAAATGATTCTTATGCCTCTCATTTATTAAATTTTCAGATTTGGCAAAATTGAATAAATAATACATAACACATTATGTAACAACCGATAGAAAATAGATAAAAAAAAAGAGAGTTTGAGTTCGTTTGAATCAAAACAACCAACAGGAAGATTAAATGAGGGACTCCTATTACAATTGGATAAACTTTAATCACATTACCTATATTAGACTTAAAGTAGGAGAGAGGAGTTTCTTTTAAAACAAAAAAAAAAAATCTGTAGTACCCCTCTCCCCTCAAAACCTCACGAATTTCTCTCGCCTGGTAACACCAGGAAGAAGCCGACAGGTTCGAATGTGCATCAACGAGAAAATAGATCAATTTTTTCCCTCTCTCTCTTGTTCACCTTTGACTTGCAATCCATAGCGAGTTGCTGAAATCTTCTTGACTAGATTTCAGGAGACAAACATCAAGAAGAGGGAGGACAAGGAGGTCACGGTCGATAGTTTTTCCAACGATTTCAGAATAGGGGATTCGAGCGTTAGATTTCAGTGTTCAGATCGAAGGAGGGATTAATCGCAAACAGAGATGGGTGAATCGAAATCACCTTGCATGACCTCTGAATTATCTCAATTCATGCCCTAATCATTATGAAAAGAAAAGAATATGCATAGGATCCAAGTTATCATTTTTAATTGTTTGATTTCTTGAATTTTTTGTTAGTTGATTGTTTGCATGCATAATTACTTCTGTTTGTGTTATTTCTATTTTATTGATTGCTAGGATGTAGGATTTAGAGTAGGGTGAAAGTACGTTAAGGATCCATGTAATTTTTGAATTGAAACCTGCTAGAACCGGGCGCCGTCACGGCCGTGCCACTCTCTGGCACGCCCGTGCCATTATGGTTGTGATCATTCCACGCCATGTGCACGCCCGTGTCATCATTCAATAGAACCTAAGTAAAAGGTCGGCCGATGTCGGTCGACCGATGCCGGTCGACCGAGCACTCAACCGGTCATGGCCGTGCCATCCTTCCGGCACGACCGTGCCATGACTAGCCTAGCCGTATGCAGGATAATCGATTGATCGACTTTTGAATCGGTCGACCGATCTCACCCTTTGTCACGACCGTGCCCTCTTATGGCACGCCCGTGCCACCTCCTATGTAGAACCCGTTATCCAGATCAGCATGGCCATGCCACTATGCTGTCACGGCCGTGTCAGGCCACAAAACAACCCTTGATTTTTTACCCATCAGCCTTCCCTTATTTTGATATGAATGTTATCGATGGTCTTATGATTCCAACGTGAACTCTTTGTCCTGATTTACCTCATACCGATCATATCACCTTCATCATATGATACAAAGAATGACAAGTTATTAAAAGTGATTAATAAGTTCATATGAAAGATTAACGATGGGTTGTCAGTCCAAGCCAAGTGCATCAAGATAAGAGTCGCTCCCTTAGTCATGGTTTAATTATCCATTGACCCGCACAAGATCGTATCGTTTGCTCGGCATACCCCAAGAATTAAAGGCTCCTAAAGTCACCCTGATTTTAATAATAATAATCCAAGACCAAGAAGTATGTTCAAGTCAAGACAAGTATGCCATGATTACAAGTTTCCTAAGTATTATTGATTCTCATGATTCATGTTCTATTCTAATTATTATTCTTATTATGATCTATACATGTATTCTTTCACGTTCAAGTTAAGCATGATTATTTATCGCTGATTATTATATTCATGTCATGCATTGTATATCATGTGGTTCCCCACTAGGCTGTAAAGCTTACGGGAGGATCTCCTCCCTTGTGTCTGATTTTCACAGGACCAGGTCAGTGAAGTGGTGGAGTAGGCATGTGGTGATGAAGCTCTGGCGATAGGACAACACATGAACCATAGGGTTTTTAGAGTGTTTATTAGTTTTCATTTACCTTCTGTATTCTAGATTCATGATGTAAAACTTATTTTATTTCTTAGAAATGATATAGCCACTTTTAGACTTTCGCAAATTAAAGTTATCCCTTTTCTTTATTTTCTTTATTATTCTTTTTTTCGCTGACGTGTCTCGATTCTTGACTGAGATACGATCAATATTATGGTCAAAGTCATAGCATGTCATAGCGTCTTCAGGTTGGTCTTCGCCACGTGGCGGGGGTCGATTTGGGAGCGTTACATTTATGGTATCTGAGTCTAAAGTTGGGACTCTCTTGACGTCCTAATGTATAGAATAGTATGGTATTAGTTCATGTGTTATCGCCGAGCAGTCGTCACACCCTCCACCGTAAAGTACAAGTAAGATCTTTCTTGCTTTGAGTTATTCTTTATTGATGTATTGATATGTATTTCACATGAGTGGTTGATTTCTAAGGAGGTTATCCTGTATGGTAGGAATCAACTTAAATGTTATTAGTTATTAGACAAAAAAAGGGTTACGAACAAATTGGAACAGAATATGTAATAAGCATGTGGATAAATATACTCACGTGAAGAATGAGTCTTATGGATATTTAAAAAAAATATAATATAATATAAGAAACAATTATGTTTCTTATGATTCATGTTTTCCATCTCTTTCATGATCGCTCTATTCATGGACTTCTTCTGCTGACTGCAGCAGTATGAAGAGGAAAATGAATAGGCATATCAGTTGCAAAGAGATGTAGATTAAGAAAGAAACGAGAGAATTATAAGAGTAATTAAACGATTCAACTCACACAACACGTAGGTGTGAGATGATTTCAAATAGTAGAAGTGAAATTAAGCATGTCTAAGGTATGATTTATCGTTATCGTTATGACTTATGGGGTTCCATTGGTCTACCAATATAGGGGTTTAATAGATTATCTTAGATGTTTATATTGATAACTATGGACCCATAATGCTTCTTGCGCCTTAGACTTCATATGATCCCTATATTAGGTTGATAAAGGTCATAAGCAAATCCAAATTAGTTATACAAATTTCTAGTTGGATTACCTTACATTGGTAATAGGAATTAGAATTATTAATCATGTTCAAGTTATGTAATATTAAATTAGACAAGGGTTTAAGTATTAGAGGACTGCCCAAGAAACATTTATAATGTATGGATGGAAAAATATAGGAATTTAGAAGGTTCAGAAGTCACATCGGTTTGAATAAAGGTTAGAAAAAATTATCAAAAAGTAAGTGGTTGTCTGATTTAATTAAACATGTAGATCTAGCATACTCATACACATATGCACATATAACATAGTATATTTATAAATATAAAAATAAATAAATAAATAGACTTAATTAACTTATTTTAGTATATAGTAAACTTGAAATTTTATGGATGTGAAGTATATTTTTATAGCCATTATTAAATAATGATGTTTAGATAGTGGGTTAAGCAAGTCATCCGATGATACATAGAATGTCCTCTAAGATGCAAGATATAAGATGATACATAAAATGTTCTCTAAGGTGTCTCTACGTCAATATGATGAAAAATGTTCAAGATTTTGTTTTGATTAAGGGAACCACTCATGATTTGATCATAGGTTTTATATATGGATTGATTTTCCTTTTTCGACCTTAAAGTTATCCCGACCCTCCCCCATGTGCTACAAGATATCGTTAATGTAAAGGACAATGAAACGATGCGCAAAGAAGAAGTGATTGTGTTGTTTTTCTATCTTATTGTTTGAATTCATTCCATGTGTTCACCTGCATTTATGATGTTTGACTAAGGACTTATGTTATGTAGCGCGTATAAATTGTTCTGTTCATTATGGATTAGATCATACTATGTAGAGACCCCTCAACGTAGATATCGCTCGACCTTAACATTAATACAAAGTACTTAAAGATACTCAATGAAAGAACTTATTGTGATTACATATAACCACTGGCCTCCCATGAAGTTACATGACCTGACTTTGTAAGAAACAAATCAATGTAAGCCAATAAGTTAAGATTGAGAACTCCCATGATAAGCATATCAAATAAAGCATTGGCACAATGTATCGAGACATAGAAAGAATAACGAATGACATTGATTAAGAACCAACCTGTTCCAATGATATAGAATGCCAAGAACGATCCATCTTCAAAAGATTTATCAGACCTCTGATTGATTCCTAATATAATTGTCTCACTTGACAATTACCTATAGTTTGTATTTTGCTTAATTCCTTTAGATATCTGATCTAAGACGAAGGTCAAATGATCATGCCCCCACACGATGATCATCGTATGATACCATGAAGATATCGACATTAGATTATGTTAATCATTGATTTTAGTTGAATCAAAATAAATTACGAATCCTGAATCCTTAGAGGATGTCAGATATAGGACAGATCATTAGCTATGGATGTCGATTGTATATCGAATCAATAGCTATATTGTAATTTAACTCACATGTAAAAGAATCTTAAGAGCTTACGAAGTTATGAAATAGTGATAAACTTTATAAAGATTCCATAAGAAGAAATGAAATATTAAAAAGTTAAATTAATGATAAGTATAAGAGCCAAATATGACAATAAAGAGCAACTAATTATTTATATCTATAGTATAATTATCGTAGACTAGGGTTAGAGTGATAATAATAATAATAATAATAATAATAATAATAAGTATAATAATATAAATATAAATATAAATAAATAAAAGAAAAGATAGTAAGTGCATGTGATGTTGAAAAATTATACTAAATGTGAATTTAGATGAGTTAATATAGTGCTTGCTCAAGAATGTCCACGAACACTCCTTTTAAGGAGGTTATTGGTCTGGTAATTATAATGTTATACGCTTGGGGAATAGTAGAACAAGAATATACATATTAATAGTGATGATCCGTTATATTGGATCGAATTTTTGTAATGATCGTTATCATTCGATCATCGGTCAGACACCAATTAGAACTTTGTACGGGTGAAATTGTCGCCCACCTTCCCACTGGGGTGAAATAGACGAGGAGAAAAATTATGACTAATGAAGAAGTTAAGGAAGCAGTAGGGTATGCTGAAAAGATTGAACTGATCAAGGAGAGAATGAAGACTGCTCAAGAAAGACAAAAAAGTTGTGCTGATAATGGCAGACGAGAGTAGATCTTCCAAGCTGGCGACCAAATTCTTCTGAAGGTATCCCCTATGAAAGGAGTCATGAGATTCAGCAAGCGAAGAAAGTTCAATCCTCGCTATGTAGTTTCTTTCGAGATACTCGAGCTGGTAGGCGAGACGCCATGCTGACTAATTCTACCCCCATCTTATGGGAGAGTGCATAATGTGTTTCATGTATCCATGCTCAAGAAGGACAAGCACGATGCTGCAAATGTTCTAAGGATTGAAGAGCCAGATCTAGCTGCAGACTTGACCTTCACTGAATATCTAACACATATAGTGGAGCGTAAGATGCAACGTCAGAAGAACAAGGTTGTACCCATGGTCTGAGTAGTTTGGCGTTTCCATCAGGGCGATGATGCAACATGAGAACTTGAGTCAGAAATGCGCTAAGAATTCCCTCATCTTTTTTTATAAGCCCTCCACTTAGTACGAAATTCGATGACGAATTTTTTTTAAGTGGGTAAGAGTGTAACAACCGACAGAAAATAGATAAAAAAAAGAGAGTTTGAGTTCGTTTGGATCAAAACAACCAACAGGAAGATTAAATGAGGGACTCCAATTACAAGTGGATAAACTTTAATCACATTACCTATATTAGACTTAAAGTAGGAGAGAAGAGTTTCTTTTAAAACAAAAAAAAATTTGTAATACCCCTCTCCCCTCAAAACCTCATGAATTTCTCTCGGCTGGACACTTTGGAGCGCCTGGTAACACCCAGGAAGAAGCGTTCGGATGTGCATCAACGAGAAAATAGATCGATTTTTTCCCTCTCTCTTGTTCACCTTTGACTTGCAATCCATAGCGAGTTGCTGAAATCTTCTTGACTAGATTTCAGGAGACAAACATCAAGAAGAGGGAGGACAGGGAGGTCACGACCGATAGTTTTTCCAACGATTTCAGAACAAGGGATTCGAGCGTTAGATTTCAGTGTTCAAATCGAATAGAGGAATTAATCGCAAACAGAGGTGGGTGAATCGAAATCACCTTGCATGACCTTTGAATTATTCCAATTCATGCCCTAATCGTTATGAAAAGAAAAGAATATGCATAGGGTCCAAGTTATCATTTTTAATTGTTTGATTTCTTGAATTCTTTGTTGGTTGATTGTTTGCATGCATAATTACTTCTGTTTGTGTTATTTTTGTATTATTGATTGTTAGGATGTAGGATTTAGAGTAGGGCGAAAGTACATTAAGAATCCATGTAATTTTCGAATTGAAACCGGCTGGAACCGGGCGCCGTCACGGCCGTGCCACTCTCTGGCACGCCCGTGCCATTATGGTTGTGGCCGTTCCACGCCATGTGCACGCCCATGTCATCATTCAGCAGAACCTGAATAAAAGGTCGGCCGATGCCGATCGACCGAGCACTCAACCAGTCATGGCCGTGCCATGACTAGCCTAGCCGTACGCAGGATAATCGATTGACCGACTTTTGAATCGATCGACCGATCTCACCCTTTGTCACGACTGTGCCCTCTTATGGCACGCCCATGCCACCTCCTATGTAGAACCCGTTATTCAGATCAGCACAGCCGTGTCATTATGTTGTCACGGCCGTGCCAGGCCACAAAATAATCCTTGATTTTCTACCCATCAGCCTTCTCTTATTTTGATATGAACGTTATCGATGGTCTTATGATTCCAACGTGAACTCTTTGTCCTGATTTACATCATACTGATCATATCACATTCATATACAAAGAATGACAAGTTACTAAATGTGATTAATAAGTTCAGATGAAAGATTAACGCTGAGTTGTCAGTCCAAGCTAAGTGCATCAAGATAAGGGTCGCTCCATTGGTCATGTTTTGATCACCCATTGACCCGCACAAGGTCGTATCGTTTGCTCGGCATACCCCAAGAATTAAAGGCACATAAAGTCACCCTGATTTTAATAATAATAATCCAAGACCAAGAAGCATGTTCAAGTCAAGACAAATATGTCATGATTACAAGTTTCCTAAGCATTATTGATTCTCATGATTCATGTTCTATTCTAATTATTATTCTTATTATGATCTATATATGTATTCTTTCACGTTCAAGTTAAGCATGATTATTTACCGCTGATTATTATATTCATGTCATGCATTGTATATCATGTAGTTCCCCACTAGACTGTAAAGCTTACGGGAGGACCTCCTCCCCTGTGTCTGATTTTCACAAGACCAGGTCAGTGACGTGGTGGAGTAGGCGTGTGATGATGAAACTCTGGCGATAGGACAACACATGAACCATAGAATTTTTAGAGTGTTTATTAGTTTTCATTTACCTTCCGTATTCTAGATTCATGATGTAAAACTTATTTTATTTTTTAGAAATGATATAGTCACTTTTAGACTTCCACAAATTAAAGTTATTCCTTTTCTTTATTTTTTTTATTATTCTTTCTTCCGCTGACGTGTCTCGGTTCTTGACTGAGATACGATCAATATTATGGTCAAAGTCATAGCATGCCGTAGCGTCTTCATATTAGTCTTCGTCACGTGGCGGGGGTCGATATATTTGGGGGCGTTACACATTATTTATCACTAAGGGGCATAAGAATAATTATCAAATCAGTATAAAATTAGGGATGAAATAGTAATTTCTTAGTTCGATGTTAAATGTGAAAAAAAGTTTACAAGAAAAAAATGATTCTATATTTTTTTAGCAAATTATATATTCGATATCCTCAGGGAAAATAAAATTCATCAAATTTAAAACTAAAATACCATCATGTTACATCATAGCCTTTATTACTTAATTTATATGTTTTGATGATAACAAATAATACGAATAATAAATATTAAAAAATCATAAACGCAAAAAAATAATCATATACATTATTCGAAATTATATACATTGTAACATTATATTTGAGTGGTACAATGTGAACGTGAATTTTCGAGAACTTAAAAAGAAAAAAAACATCAAATTTAACCTAGGAGTCGGTAGAGGAATAGCCAATCAGATAAGCCAACCCCCAGAAACAATTCAATCGGTTGGCAACAGATAAATTATGTGAATCAATTATAGTAGTGAATTTGATTTATAAGTCAATTAATATGCTTTTTTTCTTTGTAAAAGAGATTTTATTTAATTTTAAAGTATTTTGTACCATTTAATTTTATTTATCGACATAATATATTTTCTTTAAAATAATAAACATTTTTATAATAATATAATATTTAATAAATTAATTATTATAGATATCATATGCATATGTAAGAATAAGTATATATGAATGGAGAACTATGTGTACATATATGAATGTAATATGATATGTGTATATATAGATAATAAATAGATCTAGCTAGGTTAAGGTCCAGATTGATATGATGATAAGACAAAATTATATATATTACAAAGTAAAAATTGAATTAATGAAGCTTTGCAGTATTTTCATATTACATTTTGGGGATTCTTATACTACAACATTTTGAAAGGAAAAAAAAATTAATACTACCATGCAATATATGCAAGGCGAAACCTGAAGCACACGTTAATTATTTTGAAGCAGATCTGCATGCTGCATGCATACCATTCATGCACGCCGGAGCTGCAGAAATAAAGAAAAAAAAGAGAAACCAGTTATATCGGCACGCTCCGGAGCACCGCCGTCTCGACGCTAAGGCCGGGTCCGAATCCGAAGAGCACGCCCCACTCGAGGCCGTGGCCGGTGGTGGCCTGGCCCTCGGCGGCGGACCTCTTCCTCACCTCGTCCATCACGAACAGGACGCAGGAGCTCATGATGTTGCCGTACTCCTGGAGCACGTACCGCGACTCCAGCAGCTTCTCCGGCTTCAGCCCCAGCTTGGCCTCCACCGCGTTTATGATGCTCCAGTTGCCCGGGTGGGACACCCAGAACAGGTCGTTCCAGTCGGTGATCCCCAGCGGCGCGAAAGCCCTCTCGAGGCAGCCCCCGAGGTTGCCGGAGATGATGTTGGGGAGTTGGTTCATGAAGTGGAACGTGAGCCCGATCTCCTTGAGGTGGCCGCCGACGGCCCTGTCGCAGTTGGGCACCGTCGTCTGCCCCGCCCACATGATCTCGTATATGGGCTTCTCGACGCCCTCGATGGGGTCGGCGCCGATGACGAGAGCGGCCGCCCCGTCGGCGAAGGTGGCCTGGCCGGCGAGGTCCTGGAAATCCTTCTCGTTGGGGCCGCGGAACGTGAGGGCGGTGACCTCGCAGGACACCACGAGGACGCGCGCGCCCCGGTTGTTCTCGGCGAGGTCCTTCGCTATCCGGATCATGGAGGCGCCCATGTGGCAGGCCTGGCTGTAGAGCATGATGCGGTTGACGGACAAGGGGAGGCCGAGGAGGCCGAGCAGGCGGTAGTCGGCGCCGGGCATGTCGATGCCCCCGTTGGCGCAGAAGACCAGGTGGGTGATCTCGGACTTGGGCCTGCCCCACTCCTTGAGGGCCTTGGCCGCCGCCTCCTTCGCCAGCTTCGGCACCTCCTCAACCAGGATCTCCTGCCGGTCGTCCAGCGACGGCGTCATGTACCCGCAGATGCTCGGCCGCTCCTTGAGCACCTCCTCCGTCAGGTGCAGATATCTCTTCTTGATCATGGTCCTCTCACCTAATTAAATTAATTATTTGAACACAGATTAGATCATTCGCACTTCTTTCATCAACCAAACTTAATTCATACGTATATGATCATGCGTTCATGAAAAGAATTGTATTCATATATATGTACTTACAAAGGCGATGGAACTTCTCCTTGAGCTCGGTCTTGTGCTCGGATTTGGTGGCTCGGAAGTAGAAGTCTGCGAAGTCGCTCTGCTCGTAGAGGTTCGGAGGGTTGGCGGTGCCGATGGCCATGACGGTGGCCGGACCGTCGGACCTCTGCGCCGGAAAGAGCGCCCGGGTGTTTCTGGTCGGCGACATGGTAGCAACTAATACGGAGTAAAGTTGAGATGTGAATTTTCCGACTGATCAGTGTGCAGTGTACTCACTGCAACTGATTAATGCTATGCTCCAAGGACTACTTTACTTGCAAAGCAATTTAGAGCTGTGTGTGTGTTTGTGTGCTTGGATATCACTGTGTTTGTGTGGACACTTGGTATGCATGACTAGGTAAGTGATGAGGTCTCAGATATATATAGAGCGACCGAGAGGGAGTTGGAGCAGAAGATGGTGGCCATGCACGTGGCTTCCAAGAAGGCCAAACGCAACATTAATTATTTAATTAATCAATGCGAACATGTCCTCACGTATGACTCTCCTCCTCCAAGATAATGCAAATAGGGATTTGATCAAGTTAGCTGCTCACATTTGAAAACTCTCTCTCTCTCTCTGCTCTCTCTCTCTCTCTCATGGTACTAGTCGTAGCCAATGCTGGTAGGAGATGTGCAATCTCTCTCAAATTTCAATGCGACGAGGCTGCTTAATTTGACTTCATCTTGTGTCAGTATGACCCATTTCATTCATGGCAGAGGAGAATACCATTCCATGGGATGGGATGGGGTGATGGGTAGTGCGTGCGTGCATGGCAGTACGTTGAACGCTGACTGCGGCATCCATCTTAGGTCACCCTGACTGATCGTCTTAGGTCACCCGAGCCCTGCAGAATCACTCATTTAATTTTTCTTTCTTTTCTTTTATTCCCATCTCCATTGATCTGTCATGTCAACCTCGTTCGTGCTTTCTTCTTCCCGCTTTATGTCTTGTGAATAATAATGTTTTTAAAATATCAAAACATATAGTAAAGATGATTCCTTTGACGACGTTTCTGTACACCAACCATCAATGGGTTAATTTGAATTTGGACTGAATAGGGTTTCTTTTTAAAACTTTTTCCAAGCGAATTAGGTTTATTGAAACTAATTAGTAAACTTAATTTCAGGTATATTTTCAAAACAATCAAACTTTTATGCGTTGGAGTTGATTGATATATATGATAAAGAAAAAATAGCATGCATCACTTTATATATTAATTTGTGGAGATATAAATGTTGCGTGGTTGCTAAGATTAAGTAATATCCGGTCATTACTTTTAGTGATATGATAATGTAATTAATTACCTGAATATAAACTTCACTATCAATTCAACTAATCCCTTATGCTCATAATTTTTTTTATTCTATAAATAATGAATTAAGCTGATGTCAAAATTTAGCACTAGGATCTGTCTTTTACGTGACCAAATTATGTACTGATCTTGGCTAACAAATTCACTTAACATATATTATTATCCTTCTAAAGACTAGTCGCCCAAAGTTAATAAGCCATTTTTTTTTCACTTCCATTCAAATATCAAAATTTTTATGTGCTCATGCATAAGTCTGATTATGAATTACATGTTTGTCATCATATTCTGGCCGAATTCATTTCCATCCATCACAAAATAAAATTTAGGCACATCTCAATTTGTCAAACGCATTAATGAAATTTTAGTCCGTTCATTAATTATATGAAGGCGATACATAGACATATATATATATATATATATATATATATATATATATATATATATATATATATATATATATATATATATGTTCAACAATAGTCAGAGGAATTAGCAAAGCATGAAAAGATGGATGGACATTTTTGTTACTTGGAAGAAATCGGCACCTACGAAAACAACAGGTGATTCTTCTTAATCTACAAACGCACTATTTTTTTTCCTTTTTTTTTTCTTTTGAAGAAAAGTTTTTTTGCTACACCATCGACCTAATTAAGGACCGCACCAAATAAATCTGAAAACAACCGCTTCATATTGCCATGTTTCACTTATTTTTTCCATGGAATTTGAACCAAAATAAGTTTTTTTCCTCACGTTTTAAATTTAAGAAAGAAAATACACTGGCAACCCAAAAAAAGGAAGAAAGAAAGAAAATTCAGGCTTCACATCACCTAATATATATGATACTATGCTATGAAAAACAATAAATTGTTCAACCTATTATATAAATAAACTTTTATTTTAAAGTAAGTCGTGTCATTATATATATACATACATACACATATATATAGTTTGTCGTTCGCCTGTTAAAGTTTTAGTACATCACAATTAAACACAAAGTTTTGCATAAGCGAAAAAATAGAACCAATTTGATACACTTAGTAACTTTTTTCCAGTTAAAGAAAGAGGCCCCGAGGAGTATAAGAAAAGATAAATTAAGAAATAAAAAAGATATTTAACTCTTGACGGAGAGAATTAATTAATCAAACTTGAAATGTCAAAATGAACAAATCATATGGTTGGTGGATGTACTAAAGGAGTCCAAATATCCAAAATTGAAGGAGTCAAAGCTGAGAGAAAAATAGCGCCCCCTCGTGATCATTTCAACTTATTTGGTCTGAAACTTGACTACTTTGGTGTCACAATTGTTTAATTAAGTATATAATAATTGAGTTATGGAAACATAATGGATGCTCTAATGCTAAGATAAATATATATAACATTGTCATGTTTATTTATATTATCGCTAGAAAATTTATAGAAAGAATTCGCTAAAGATCAAGGAACTAAAAATATGAGTATGAATAAAATAAGACGAGTTGCTAACAAGTGATTAAAACAAAAATGTAGTTCAAAAACATTGTTAATTGAGATTGGGATTACAACAATTGGGTGATAATTGAGATTACAACTCAACTCACAGAAATAAATTTTTGTTAATTGATTGGAGATGAATGTAATAATTTGATTTATATATCCTGATAATTTCAGATAAAATAGTCGATGCATGAGATAGATTGCCATGAACCAAATTAATACTACTGGACTAGTACTTATTAATTAAAAGATTGCATTTCTTCCTTAATGCTACATTTTTTTACTTAAAGGTTAATTACATTATATATTTACCAAATAATTCAGAATTCAAAGTAGATTAACTGCAGCTCGGGCACATCACAGTAAATTAAGAAGGAAAAATCAGAAGGTGTAAAAAGATGTAAACGATCAACGTTATGCCAATCAAAATCTCATATATTCGTCACTTGACCAAATCACATTTCCTTCATAAACCATGCAATTAATTAGGTAAGTGTAAACGTATGTAGAGAGAAATATTTGAAAAAAAATAGAAAGGGTATGCACACGTTAGTGGCTATTGATCACAACAACACAGAGATCTGTTTTTCTTTGAAAGAAAGAAAGCACCATGGAAGAAAACAAAAAGAAAGAAAGAAAAAAAAATCATCCCTAAATATTTGACCATTGACTTAATAGAGTGTATTGATTATTCACCAACACATATATAACAGTGATCTTTCAGTGCCAATGTAAGATAACAATTAATGCCTACTTTTGGTTAGAAAGGAGGAAAAATGTAGAAAAAATTGACGTTCAAATTGATGATTGTGGTCCTAATTGCATCAATATTAACTTGAAATAAATATTGAATTGTTCATAGATTTTTAATTTTGCATGATGTGGGAAAATGTTCCTTGGAGCGTATTTGTTTCTTTTAATGGCGTCCTAATTTGATTAATTCAAGTTTTGACCATCATAATTAACAACATAAATTTTAATTAGGTCCTTTTTTTTAAGATCTAATTATTTTAGTCAGATCACCTATTCCAGCACCCCGCAAAACAGCCACCAAATATACATATATGTTATGTCTTTTTTTCTTTCGTTAATTAATTAACCATTTATTTATTTATTTATTTCACATTGCAGGAGTGGGTAGGTGTTCCAAAGAACAAGAAGTTGGTGGATCAAACATATGCATATGGTCACATCAAGGAGACTTATGGGGACGGGTCATTAGGTCATCATTTTGGAATTCAGAAATTTGTATTTTGACTGAGGCAAAAAAAAAAAAAAAGCTTGTGTCACTAATAATAATTATTATAACGGTACTCGAACAAAAGTACATAAATTGGTTTGAAATTAATATGCACTAATTGATTAGGGTTAGAGGAGTTTGTGCATGCGTGGTGTATAGCAGCACTGGGTTGTAGTAGTTGGGAATACTGATCACCACATCATGGTTTGACCGGGGACTAGGAGCATGAGATTAGTAGAGCTTGGCAGTTTCTCTCACCTACCAAGGACCATGCATATGTTGAATAATAATGTCTGTTAACTTAACATGCAGCAAGTTGATCCAAGTTAGCATCCAATAACATGAGAGAGTGAAAGTGAGGGCCTAGACCCAACAAACTGGTTTTGAAAAACTACCCAATGGAATATTTGCAGCTAGCTAGGGTTGTCTTGTTGCAATAATGTTAGAAAATTAGTCACAAAATCATAATTGGAGAGTTTTTTTCCCACTAAATATTAGTCATATATGAGAACTTTGACTAATAGATATAACTCGTGTAAATTATTGAATGGACGCATGCAGTTAGTTAAAATGATTAAATAAGTTGTAAACTATAAATTAAATTAGAGGAGCCTAGACAACTTTGGAGAAAATAATAGATAAATAAATAAAATAAGATCTATTACAACTTCAAATTATATTTCACCAATTGAGTTCATTTCAAAGTTTTTAACTTGATGGCTGACTAAAAGAAAGAAAAATGGTAAAGGAAAATAAGAAAAAAGAAACAATATATTACAATCATTTTACTTTTTCAAAAGTTCAATTTATTTTGATATGAACCAAATAAAATAATTGATGTCATAAAATAAGAAACATCAGAATGTAACATTTCATGCATACAAATATAAATTGTATGAAATAATTAGCTTTATTAGCTGCAAATAGAAAAACTTAGCATATTCATTATTGCTAGGGAGTGCTAGGCGCTTATAAAAAGTAGAATATTAAGTAACGGATAGTGTTATGATCGAGGAATAAGTGTTTGGTAAATATTTTTAAAATAGTATTTAGAGATTTTAGCACAAAATATTATAAGCTACTTTCACTAATTTATAGAGTATAATGATTTTATATTTTATTCCTATTATACCCTCATTCTTTTTAATACGAAATTTTGTTTAATTTTTAAAATCCATATATTGTTTATTTACATACTTAATTTTACTTAAAATTTGAACAATTTTTTATTTTAAATCATCAATATTTTATATTAAAATAATAGTTTTTAACAATATTGCTTTTCAAAATAAAATATTATAAATTAATTGGTATGAGCATATGAAAATTATATTTTATATCTACTTTTGTCACTATACAATTGTTCAATAGTTATATTTATCAAAATATTTTCTTATTAAATGTACAAATAAATCGCTAACCATTGATAACTAATCATTATTTTCTCATGTAATCACTATTATCTAATCCAACTATTATTCCCTAATTCAATCGTTAACTTTACCTAAATTCTAAATCAAGAACTTTAGCAAATTCATCATTGGTCATCTGCGCAACCATTCTTTGAGGAGCATAATCTGAGTTTCTTCTTCTTTTTTTTAATTGAGAGAGAAAGAGACACAGGAGTCAAGTTAAAAAAGATGATACATTAACCAGTGACGGATTGGATAATTTAAGATATCAGTGAAGTTACACTTACATGAGATATATGTGGTATATATAGATTTGACGAGGAGAGAGAGAGAGAGAGATTGATGTGATGCAAGGACTTGGTCGATCAGATGATAGGGCAAGATGAATCCTTAGACAACGGTGTCCATATATATCTTCCCATAGCTGCTCATAATTTTCTCATTATTTATTTTTATAAGAAAAATTATATAATTTGTGGCGTTTAATAAATTGCCCTTGGCCTTACCATAGGCTGTGATATTCCAATCGTTATAAACTAGAAAATCTTACTTACCAAGTACGTACGTATGAGACTTTGATATTAATTAGTTGTTATTATATGTATGTGCAATTAATCCGGAATTATATTTCAACAATCAAGGAGTAACGTTGCTATTATGAATTATCAAGAGAGAGGCCTACACTTCTCTTACTTTGAACAAAATTCTCCTTAACATTTACTCCATTAAAATAGTTAAATAATCAAATTCGGATTGCAATAATTCGGTCACAAAATTAACTATTGGGATATCTCCTCTCAAGGTTATCCAAAATTCACATAAAAATCATAAATATTTTTTAAGTCAAAGATCGTAAATTTTTTTTATCAAGATTTCATATATTAATAAAAAATGAATTTAATCAAGATTTCATGATATTTTTTTCATATAAAAAAAATTAGAAAAAAATGTATATGTAAAACATTTAACATAGAATGAGTCTAACATAGTAATTCTACTTATTAAATTAATTAAACAAATTATATATTATTTTTTGTATTAATTAAATAATGAATTTAATCAATAGTAAGACAATCCAACTATTTACTAATCATGATTAAACTATTTTAACAAATACGATTAATTCAATTATCACTATTTAATTATTTTTAATACTTTTGTTATCAAATCAACGTCATAATTATATATTATTTCATCTAAAGAATATATAATTAATGCAATAATAACTCATATTAATTAAATAATACAAAATAAGTATTCTATCACAAAAAAATGTAGAGCGGGTGCTTTACGCCCTCATTAATCTCAAAAGATTAATAGTTGATTGATTCAAAATATTAATAGCATCTAGAAAAACTATTATTAAAAATTTATTCTCAATTCTTGCACTTCAAATTAGATAATTAAATCTGAGCATCTTCAAGTTAACTCACACCAAAGAAAGCAAAAAAAAAAAATTCTTTCTTTCAAGTCTTTATTATTTAATAATCACGTACAAAAAATCTGAATTGTGTGAAGAAGAAGAAGAAAAAAAATACGATCAAATGGAGTACATCAGTATTTAAAATTTGAATACAATCAAAATACAAATAATTTAGTTGTCCTTCGGCTCTCGCTCTACGCCGTCGCCTACGGCGACCTTCGCCGCCGATTGAGGCTGCTCCGTCATCTGCTCTTCCGATCCCATCTCCGCCGCCGACGCCTGGTGCTTCAACCTCGACGTCGACCTCGTCGATCCCTTGGCTTCCGCGCCTCCGGCCGCCGCCGCCGCCAAAGAAGCCGCCTTGCTTCTCCGTCTCCGCGCTTGCTTGGCGGCGTCCGTCGAAGGATCCCGTTTCCCCGCCGCTGCCTCGCCATCCCCCACGACGCTTCCGGCGTTGCTCCGGTGCCTCCGGACGTGCCGCGACGGCTCAGAGGTGGGTTGCTCCTGCGCCGCGAGGGGATCGGCCGTCCCGCACGTCGACTGGTGGCGGCCGGACGACCGGGCCTCGCGGTTCGGCGAACTCGCGACGTGGTCTCCGGGGTCGCTAGCGTTCGACGCGCTGCGCCTGGACTGCCGGGAGGCGACCTCGGAGTCCCCGTTTCCGGCGATGGCGCCGGCGGCGATTTGCTGGAGGCCGACGGGGGCGTCGCCGCCGTTGGCGGTGCCGGGTTGGTACTCGCCCATCTGCGCGCATCGAGGACCGTTAGATTGCGAGTTTTAACGGTGATAGATGGATGAGGGGGCCAGAGAAACAATACCCAGCTGGGGGAGCTGGAGGAGTTGCCGTCCCAACCGATGTGCGCCACGTGTTTGACGTCGGTGGGGTACCCGATTTGCATCTCCTCCTCTTCCTTGTTGTCTTCTTATTTTACAAATATTTCAAAAAATATATATATATCATCAATATATTTTATTACAATATATAATAATAAATAATGTGCATAAAACAATATATACATGTATGGGAGATGCTATATCCTCTAAATTAGGAGGATTAATTCTCTCACAGTGGCATGAAGTGTAATTTCATCAGAATTTTTAGGTTAAACTTTTAGGAGGATTTACCATTTTCATAATAAAATCTATTTATCTATGGGAATTATGGTGGTTCATTGAATATAATACAATGATGATGTCCTATGCATGCGTATCCATTAACATTTATTATTATTACTATTAGAAAAAAAACAAGAGTGTAATTAAAAGAAGATGAGACAAGATTTGAAACCGATACGAGAAGGGGACCTTTTAAATTTTATATTTATTACACGATTTTATTATACAGCATCTTCAATTGTCCATTCTCGAGTGTAATTAGAGCTATAAATAATCCAAAATCTCAATTAATCTCATGGACCACCACTTGGTACCATTGTGCGTCACTATATGTCTAATAGTATTATATTGCATATGAATAATTGAGTAGCATGTTATTTCTTATGATGCCATAATAATAATAATAATAATAATAATAATAATAATAATAATAATAAAGAATAAAGAAGAAAAAAAAAGAAGAGATTTAGTAATATTTATGAATTTGATTACCGAAGATTTGGGAGATATAGCGAAGGCCTTTGAGGAGGCCCTTCATTTTCGTCCCCATGGGCTCCACTTTCGCACGTGATGGTCGGATCTGCTGCCACATAATTAGATCAAGCAAATGTCTGTACTAATTTGCCTATTTGCTGTAATAATAATAATAATAATAATAATAATAATAATAATAATAATAATAATAATAATAATAATAATAATAATAATAATAATAATAATAAGAGTTAAATTAACGTGCAACCACATATTCTAGATTATTGGATCAGCATCATGTTTAATTCAAAATACAAATAATATATATCGTTGAATTAAAATAATGCTAATTTAAAGATTCAGAATATGTGACACACGCCAATATGCTTATAATAATAATATGATCGGAGAAGTGAAAAAAGAAAGAAAGAATAAGAAATATGAAATTGCCAAAAAAAATGAAGCGAAAATTAATTAGTCGGCAAGCAGGAAGATTTGTCAAAAGAAAACTGCAAAAGTAAAGTGATTCGAGGAGGACAGGGCAATGAATCCAGAATAAATTGCAAAAATCATTTCATATTTCCTTCCAAGTAAATTTTTTTTTAAAAAAAATCTTGTTAAACCGGAATAAAATGTTTATGTTCGATTTTCCTCGATAATAATAATAAAAAAAAAAGCTGGAACACCCCAAATTTTACCTTGCGAAGCAGATCTGAGATGAGTTGCTGTTGGTGTTAATGAGATGGAAGCATCATCGTATGCATTCTTCCATCGTATGCATTACGTTGTTCCATTACGACTGTGGCACCAAGCACGAGGTGTCATCTCAGGTCCTCCATTGCGTTCTTTCTTTCACCTCTTTTTTTTTATATTTATTTCTCAGTGCAAAAGAAGAGAACAAGAAGGGAAAAAGTAAAGCGATTGGTTCGTTTGTTTCTTCTTCCTTTTTTTTTCTTTTTGTTTTTTTTTTTCTCCCCCAAGTGCAGGTGGAGGCAAAAGAAAAGGCAATTGAGATGTCTCTTACCACTTAAAAAGGACTAAAGGATTTGAATTGACGAAGATGGATAGCAAAAATGGGGGGTAAAAACATCTGTCAAAAGGAAGATTATCTCTCTCTCTCTCTCTCTCTCTCTCTCTCTCTCTCCCCCCTCTGTGTGGCCCTTATTTGCAGTTTTGCTATTTTTGTGTTGGAAGCGGTCTCGCAGTGGAAGGGCGGTGAAAAGGAACGGCTTGCAAGATTTGCAGCTCAGCTTGACAAAAAGGGCCGTGTGTTTTTGGAGGAGTCAAAATGGGATGTGGTGGTGGGCAAAAAAAAAAAAAAAAAAAAAGCAAGTGCAAACTGCAAATATTAATTATCACAGTTACGAGAATACTTCCTCTGTCAAAGCTTTGTAGCAATTTGATTTGATTTTTTTTTTGAGAATTTGAATACATATATGTAAATGAAGCATTAAGGATGCAACAATCAATCGGGCACAATTAATTGACAGAATTTTATCTCAAGGTTGGATGAAATCTAATAGTCTCCAACTCAGCTCCTGATATCACCGAATCAGAAAGTTTTCAAAGAAAAATATCGTTTTGTCACTTACTCCGATTTCTAATTAATTAAAGACTAATAATTCTAAACACGAGAGGTGCTAACGAGCGTAAAAGAAAATGTAACATATGTTGGAGATTATATTCTCATATATACATGTATCGATATTATTGGATCTTAACTTGTTGATAATATCTTAAATATGAATTCAGTTGTAATCTGATATCCTTTCTTAGTCAGCGGATTTTTCTTATGGGAGTAAATTTTTTTATGGGTATTTTATATATGATTCAAAATTGATTTATTTTTTTATCATGAGATTGGTACTTATTTTGAGGAGATTAAGTCGATCTATAATTTCTATCGTCTGTAAAAAAAATATCTATATAAACTTTTTAGGAGTCCAATCGATCTTATAATCTTCTTCTGATTTTTTTTCATTTGATAAAATTTCCCGTCGTCTTAAATTTTTTTGCGATACATAATTTCTCCCGTGGAGAAATCCTAACATAACCAACCGTCTTTCTTTTTTCTTTCCAACTTGATGCGCCTTTAGTCGATCATCTAAGTGTAATTATTGCTAAATGCGTATGGCACATCGCTATCAACATATCAACATGTAGCTTGATTTATATTTCAGGAGGACAGCACTCGTTGTCATACCATTACTTATTTGCGAATCCTCAAATCGATAGCGTGTAAAGATACGATCCGGCTATGTTTTAAACGATACGCATCGTCTTTTTTCTTTTTTTATGACTTGTCCAATTAAGATAAATAATTTGATCGGACGTATGTGCAAAGACAATATTGTTTGCTTTTCAATATTAGACAAATTGGTTAACTTTATGTAAAATAATAACACGGTTGTCACCAAGTAAATCAATAGTAATCATCTATTAATAACCAAAATCCACTGGCTCACTTGAGTCATCAACGGATGCTAATAACCTCGATTGAATTTTGAAATAATCATATTGATCAAAGAATAAATCATTACTATTTTCAACTCTAAATTAGTTATTAAATGCTAATAGTCTTGAAGACCTTCCTTAATCCGAACTGACACTTTTTGTTAATAACCTCTATTCTTTTTTTTATTCTTTCACGATACTAAGAATAAAGAAAAAGATCATGTGTCAGTTTGTAAAATCCTAAGGTTGAAAAAGAACAAAAAGTGAAAAAAGAATTTATAAATAACATTCTCTTTTACTTTTCAAAATGCATTTTAAATTCGTGCAAATAAAAAATATAAAATGATCAAAATCATAACGAACTAAAAGAGTATTACAAAAATATAGAACCACCCTAAAGGGATGGGAGTCTCATTATAAATTTAAAAGTGACATTTTTTTTAACTTTCAAGATGCATTTTAAATTCACAGAGACGAAAGATCCAAAACGTCGGGCTAATAGGGTCGTACACTTTATGTCAATGTAAGAATTACGTGTAAAAACGAAGGCCTTGCTGACTCAAACGACGTGCAATTAATACGAACGCAGTACGAAGGAAATGCAAATAGTTCGGTAAACAGTCAGCAATATATTGATAAAAAGAAGTCGTTTCAACGAGAGAAAAGAGAGGCATGGTCACTTCTGAGCATACTAGTCAATGAGTGTGCAATTCCATCTTAATATCAAGTAAATCAAATTAACTTAGTGGAATAACATCACGTAAATATTACCATCCTGTGCTGTAACAATTGTTCTTGCTGATTGTTGGACTCCGCAAATCTCTTTAATTAGCTCGACTTCATGCACAAAGAAAAACTTGGCGAAATCCAAAGGTTGCATGATACAATCACCGTGAATAAGCACCATAAAATAATAACTTTAATTGTCATCGGCATTGATATTTCAAGCTTCAAAGATCACCTTTTTTCTGATTGTAGAAACAATGGACCGTTTTGAGGTGAAGGATGAATTGTTGTGCAGTAAATCATATATGTGGAGGACAAGTGATCAACAGCAGCATTCTCTGAGCTGATGCCTTCTCTCTCATATAATCAAAGAAATTCTGAATTTTCAGAGTTTTGAACCAAAAAGCTCACAGGTGATGATGTCATCCATGGACGCAGATCTACCGGAGGCTAAAACAGGTATAAGGCTAAAATTCAGCGTACCGATACTTCTATTCGCCTGAATTAGATCAGTAAATTTTTCAAGAAAGATCTGTTCCAGAAATTCTGCTGCAAGACACAACTTTGTTGTATAATAGAACTTCAAGTGCTGAAATGGGGAAATTTTTCCAAGATTAGACATGATTATTAGCTCGTAGAAGAGCAATAATGCAAAGAAAAAAAAGACAATGCAACAGTAACACATTTTCTTATAACATGAATAATTAAAGTTCCACAAATAGATTTATCGAAACAAATTCAAGTCATATTAACTAAATGTTCTCATAGAGCAGTACGAAAAGGACAACGAATACTAGAAAACATGTGAGATTAAACTTCCTCGTAGAATATATTTTGTTAAGCAACAAACTGCCATTTGGTTGGTATACTTAGTTTTTTTTTTTTATTTTGATCCTGCAATATTTGTAACTCCATGCCTGGACTAAATTTTGTTCAAAGGCTTGGATGATTAACAATCCTTTTTTCCCTTAAAAGAACTAACTCATGCCATGTAACTATAGAAATAGATAAGACATCTAGAGCAGAACAGTTCACTTTTTTATGAGAAGCTTACCTTTATATCTTCCCAGATGAAACCATTTTCCAGAAGGATTTTATCAAGAATATAAAAACAAAACTTAGCCACATCCTTCATGTGATTCTTAGGGCTGAGATGTTCTTTTGTTGTGTTACAAATCTTTAATGCCAGATCCTCTGTGACAGAAACTAAAGCCAAACACATCTTGTTTCTGGCAATGTAAATCTCATAGCAAGAATCATGCCATTCCATATAGGGTAAAGCTAAATGGTCTGTTCTGTCAGATAATTGTTGGCATCTGTATTCAGCTTCAGTGACCCCATTCTCCGGAATATGGATAACAGGTTTTACTTCCACAAGAGCACTGCAACAAACATGTCTAATATGTAAGAAACATGAAAATGCATAATTTTCCATGTGTATCTTGTCTTCTTTTGAGACAAACCAACAAATTTTTTTTTGAGAACAAACCAACAAATTTAAGATTAAAATATCAAGTGTCACATGAAAGACGAAAGGATAATTCGCTTTGTGTTCACCACGCACTTGCATGAAAAAATCTGTCACAAGAAACTTGTCACCCTACTGTAACAACACTATAACATTATTGTGTAGAGGATCATCACAAAATAATCTCTATTTTGGTTTTAAATGGATTGTCTTAGCTTGTCAGGTATATAAAATCATATCATCATTTCTCGACATGGACACTGTTTTTTTTTTTTTAAATACTTTGAGGTATTGGTAACAACCACTATAGTGGCTAACTTGTGACTGCATTAACAGGTAAAATATTTTGTCAAAACGATCATCAGAGATAAGAGAATATTGTAGTGTGTTGACTTTTAAAGTTACAGTTACAACAATTTGAAGAGATATTGAATTAGTTAATTGAGAACTTTTGTTTTCATAAACCTGATACAAAATAGAAGATCGTACCCTTTGGGAAGAGCAGGCACAAGAATATATAGGGACATTGGATTAGATGCTCCACTTAGATTCTGTTTGTCAGAGCATCTTCCAATAAATACTTCCAATTGTTGCTGAACTCCGGACCTCTCATGGGCCATAAGAGAAGCAGAAGAGTAAACAACCAAAACTGTAGCAGAAGCAAGGGAGGTTTTGAAACAATTAGCCACTGCTTCACAATTTAGTAGGGCCTGCTCCATTTCCATGGCTGCATCTCCAGTATGAAGCATCATCGTTGGAGGATCAAGACCCAATTGTCCAGCCATATAAAGAACTTCTTTATGCAAAGTAGCCTGTAACAGAAAGAAACACATGTCAGCCCACAAAAGGAATACTCAATATAACCATTGAATATCATGATGGCAAGATAATTACGCAGTCATATAAGCATGCGAGCCATCGAAGTTTCTGCCAGTGAAGAATATGCTTAATGGGTTATGTATTTGAGGAACATACTACTTTTAGATAAATGCAAAAACTTCTTAATAGTTGTAAGTTTATCATATATGGTTATTCAACTTTATAATTATAGTCATCCAACTTTTAAATTGTACATGCGGTCACCTTGACCTGTTAGTGCCGGTTTCCTGGTTAATGCACCTACATGGATGGATTTCTCTCTTCGCCCCCTTGTCGGCAATGAGGAGCCCGCCACTCCCTACTCTCCCCTTAGCCGAAGGAAAGAAGGGGAGGGGAAGCAGATATCCCCTCGCCAACCACTCCCCTCCTCACTCCTCTACAGGAGCAAGGAAGAGGGGGCCTCTCCTCAGATGAGCAAGAAGAGGGGTGAGGGCCCCTCCTCCACAGTGAGGGGGGTGGTGACCCCATCATTGCTGGCAAGGGGGTAGACCCCCTGCTGCTCCCTTTTTTCTATTTTTAAAGATTTTTAATATTTTATATTTTATAGAGAGAAATTTTTTGAATAATGAGGGCTCCCGTGGCAGAGAACAAAATCCATCCATGTAGGTGCATCAACTGGAGACTAGCAGTAGCAAATCAAGATCATTGTATGTGCAAAATTTTAAATTTTCGATGACTATTTATTTAATCACAAATTAAAGTTTGATGACTGTTGGTAAAGTGAGAAAACTTGAAAAACCATACATAAAAAAATTTTACTCTAGTTGTGGCTGATATTATGAGAACATCAACATGCAATTAGCTCAACCTCTTTGTGACAGACCATATGAATCATACCTTGCTAACAATAAGCCATATCAAGGGTTTATACTACTCTCCAAAGAAAATGAGGAAAATTAAAGTATCTATTGGATATTTCTTGGTCAACCTCTGCCTCTAGGAGCAATGAAATAAAAAGGTTTCACTTTTTTATGGGATCACCTTAGCTGTATGTAGCACATATAGCAGAAAAGTAAGATCCATGAATGACTTCAACAAGGAATCAAAGAATACAAAAAGCCAAGTACAAGCTACAAGATAAAATGATAAAAGAGGAAAGGGAACGTAAGAACTAACTACGTTAGACATATTGTGACAAGAGAATAAGCAAGTAAAGTGGTAACAATTGCAATATTTGTTTGTGATTTCCCATGTCAAATCAAACCAGAAGTACTCATAGCATTTGAAGTGAAGTCCCTAAATATGAGAAGCCTTTACAAGATGTGAGAGCATAAAACTACATTAAGAAACCTTTCTTTAGAGAGAGACATAAAGAAACCTTTACTACATGCAAGAGCCTGAAACTATACAAAGACAGGTAAAAGGAGAGAAATGCTGCTCAGAGGCTAACATCTGCAAATCCTGCTAGAGGACTATCATCATAACAGAATTTGATCATCAATTAAAATAATGATCTCAAGATCCTCAACAATGGTCACCTAAACCTTTTTTTCTGCTGCTTCCAGACATTCAGAGGTTGATCTTTAATTGATTAGACCACCATGGAATACTAATCCTTGCAAAAATAAGCAACAAATATAGAAGGTTTTTATTGTTGTCTCAACTTTAACCCAACCACACCTAGCTTAGGTTTTATACCAAGTTTGAATTTTATTAATTTCAATGAAGACAATAATGGTTAAATCAGGACTGTCTTCATTAAGTCCACACAAATGAAATGAATTCAGAATTATCCAACATGGCCTAAGTCAATGACTTCGACCTAAATAGCAAAAATGGGTTGACCAAATAGATTTTGCAATTGAAATAGCAAAAGGTATCACCTGTACATTTAAGATATGACATTAACAAAATTAACAGTAAAAGACTAAATAAGGTATAAAGATTTCAAACAACTGATATCTAATGCACCAGACTTCATGTATACTGGGTTAGAGAATATAACAAAAAACAGTTTTACCTGACTGTATGGGCCAATGCAACTAGGGGCCCAGCATGAAACACTCTGTACATGAAGAACTCGTCTACTGTTGTCATTGGCCACTAGAACCTCAACATATGCATGACCCAGGCCAGCTTCGAGCAATGGAAGTTCAATGGTACTCCTAGAAGGCACACCCATGTAGCATTTCTTTTGTGTGATAAAACTCACATATACTTCATTTGCCAACGCGAAATCCTTCATGTTTGAAATATATAAGTGTACATAAAGAACATTTGCCCAATCAAATCCATTTTCAATGAGTTGAAGCTCAATTTTACTAAGAATAGCTGTAAGATCCTCCTGAAGACCTGCCGACATAATTTTGCATCACTGAATGGTCGAAAAAAGACCGTGAAGTACAAGTGATAAGTAACTAGGCTTGCATATATGTTGTAAAGTGTTAAGATTGAAGCACCACACCTACAGTTTTTGGAGTACCATCAATCCAACAATTGATTGAGAAAAAATCACTTCTCCCTTTTGATACCGATATTCTTAGTTTCTTGGCTATTTCAACAGTACATGCCAAATTCATGTTTTGGCTGTCAGCAATGTTATTTGATATATAGTCGTCTTCAACTTCAAATATGTACTTTGATCCCTCATTATTGATATCAGAGCCACAATTGCTGGAAGATAGAAACTCATTTTTATGTTCGATGTGAAAATCCACAGGATGAAGTACACCAACTGGTGCAATATTATCTGGAGAGTGAAGTATCACTTGAAATTCGTCAAGTAAAATCCTAGCATTCTGGAAGTTTCAAATGTCAGAATAAAATGCAAGCTCAGGTATGCGTTAACATGAGATGGAACTTTAAAAGCAGGAACTCAAGATTTTTTAAACAGTCACTTCTGGAAGAGTCCACCATACCACAATGCCTAGAGGGACCTCAAAAAATACAGGAGCTTCTGTACAATTGGTAGGTAGGGGTTCTGAAAACAAAGAATATATTTATGCCAAAAAAAATTCCCACCTTTCTTTCAATGTTTTTTGAATGGATAATGCACTAACTGTAAGCTAACTATGAATAGCTCATAAGATCCATGCCAATCACAAGGGTGATAAAAACACCTTACTACCAAAAAGAAAAAGCATCACTTATGGACTTACTTTAAATATAGGGCAGTCAAGAGTAAGTGTCTCATATTCTCCTCCTTCACCACAGACATTTATTCCATAAATCCTGAGGAGAGAAATTTGTAGATATTACAGGAAAGCACGTCAAGCTAATCAGCACAACAATGCCTGCCCAACTAGGCATTCAGTTTTTCCTAAAACGATAGTAATTACAGAATTCTACATCTCACCAGATTGTAGAATACAAAACCAATATCAGGAAGATATTTATCATGGCAAACATTAAAAGTGTTCTTCCAAATAAATTATGCAGAAGATATTTATCATGGAGAAAATTAGAAGTGATCTTCTCCCAAATAGATTAAGCAGTAGAATAGACCAACTACAATAAGTAACCTGATGGATGTTCATCTCAAGAACAATATTTGGATGCTGCAAATGTAATGGATTTGCAACAACTGATTAATGCTTGATTCTTATCTTTTATCACAAAACTCTTTTGTTTTGAGGAAGACAAAGCTACATTTAATATTGTATAATTTCTCCAAATTCTCTTAGCTATCTCTACAAATTGTACTTTACAGAGCTAAAACTTGAAGTTTTCTTTCATTTCAAAATTTGAAGTTTTCTTGACTTTAAGAGTTTAGAAGGAGCAAAGTCAAATGTAATTTTAAAACAAGACTGATGTAAAACTGTTTTGTCTCAAGAACAGAATAATTGATCCATAATAATAACTTAACTAGATCAACAACTTGAACCAAGATTCCAATCAAGACTTTAAATACTAGGATACCAATCAAACTGGAAACTAGTCAGTTCGTATGAGGTGGTCTGGCCTATGAACTCTTTTAGAAAAAGTAGAGGGGAAATTTTGCCTATGTGCCGTAATTTTTTTTTTTTTTTTGAGAGCCTATGTGCCGTAATTCGGTGATGAAACAAGAAAATGCTTCGCATGTTTTTAGAAGGGGCAAGAAAATGAGATAGGATACTGCCCAAGGAGCCAAATGGTCAATGAAAATATCTTTTCTGGTACTGTTTCTTTATTCTGCTTTTTACATTTTTTTTTTGTAAGAGCCTGTCTGATAATAGAACCAGGAACGAACCTATATGATCCAAGAGCTCTTTACTTTGTTTTGTCGCATCATATGAATGAAGGAGAAAGCAAGAAACAAAAAGTAACTATCCAGTTCAATCTCATTTAAACTGAAACAAAAAACAAGAAACAAAAACTAACTATCCAGTTCAATCTCATTTAAACTGAAACAAACTGAGAACTGATTGGTCCTATCTAAACACTTCTTGTACACATTAGTTTTTTTTGGACAATTTTCTCAAAAGTTGAATATAAATCTTCTCATAGTTTTAGATGCCATCAAATTTTTTTGAGGGAAAGAAGCCATCAAGGTTAAGTTTCAAAACCTATCTCCAACAAACATCTGGCACCCATCGTGCCAGAGCACTCACAGAAAGACTTTGGTTGGTACATTAGACAGATTTCTAAGTATGTTCTTTTTGACAAAGGAAAGTATGAATACTTAGTTTGGACAGGAATCAACATTGTACTAAAACTTTGGTTTTGAGAAAGAAGTTTCTTTGTGCATGTGCACGTGTGTGTGTATGTGAAGAAAGAATTTTTCTTAGTTGATGTACCCTGACATACTCTTTCAGTTGGAGCAAATAATCATGTAGATCTGCAAGCTCTTTTCCTAGATGCTTAGTCGGGTTCAATCCTATTGCTGCGACCTGCAGATCATACAGAAAAAAAAGCTAAGCACAAAAAGAAATGCCTTGTATGTTCCATTCAAGTTCAAGGAAAAAATTTATCTAAGTATGACACCGCGGGAAATCACAAAGTGAAGGAGATTACAACTTTGGGTTGAATTCTGAAAGAGATTGATGGTTCAAAACACCATCAATAGCTTGATAAACTCGGAATCCACCAAGAAACAAAACTTTGGATAATAATTGAACTACCAATAACAAAAGAGTTCAGGCCTATTTATAGGCATTTTTTTTTTTTGAAACGGCATTTTACAATCAAATCTAAACTAATTAAAATCTAAAAAGATAAAATAATAATAAATAAGAACGCTAACTGACAGAATCTAAGTAATTTAAAAAAATAAAGATAACAATAATAACTAATAAAATATATCTTATATCTTATATCTCATATCTTATATCTTATAACTCCGCCTATGTTTTATAGCCGGTCCCAAGCCCGGATAAAGGAGGAGGGTTGTGTTAGGCCCCGACAGCCAGCGTAAAACCCTGTCGAATCTCATGAACATGAATCAACGAATATGGCGTCGTATGATCCATGTAGCCGACCCCACCTAGTGGGATAAGGCTTTGTTGTTGTTGTTGTATCTCCTACATCAAAGTATTAGGAGATGGAAAGAAAAGCTTATAACATATGAGCAAATCCATTAATAGATTTTTGTAATTAATACCACTTTTCATTCTTCTTTCCTTTTACATGCCAGGAAAAATATTGTAGAATATTTCTTCATACTATAGTAATACTTGTATCTTTAATAGTGGATGAGCGGGCGTGAGGCTCCCACAAGCCAATACATTGGAACTCCGTGCATCCAACCATATCCCCACATGACATTTTTTCTTGAATGAGAAAAAACAACCATTTTGGCAAACTATTTTTTTAAGAGAAAAAGGATGACTACTAGAGTTGACAAAGTGAAAACGAAAGAATTGACTGTGCAAAATGACTTTTAGGGAAAGACATAATCAAGTTATCAACCAAAGTAATGTTGTGAAGCTTACTATGATTTCATTTGAGCGGTTAACAAAACAAAACATTTTCTTTTAACAAATGGATATTAGATTCTCTTAACAGGAATGGATATTAGATAAGGAAGAAGTTAAATTCTACAGGGAACAGGAATACACTTTAATTAAATGAAAGATATCAAAGAGAAAAGTTGCAAGATACTAGTCACCACTTGGTACCTTAATGATGATAGCTATAATGCCTCTCCGTATCTGTTCAAAATCAGAAACATGAAAACTCATTGGTAAAAGGAGTCAAGATTACTGAATAAACAAGCTCATATATTACCATTTCTTCGAGGAGGAATGTTTGATCTTGTTTCCATAGATAAGCTAGAGAAATAAGGCCTAATCTTGAACAAACACTCTCTACACGCAGTCGTTGGTAATCAGATGCAATAGCACCTGAAGAGACAGCCATGACAGAGGGAATTTGTCTTTTTACTTCATTTAAAAGCGCATACATATCCTCAACTTCGTCTCCTTGAGTAGCATTGTAACCGAGAGCTTGATGCCTACACACAATGGTACAAAATTAATCGATATTACTAGACCAAGAATTCAAATGTCAAACACCTTTTTTTGGGAGAAAATGTCAAACATCTTGTGGGAAGAAATAATATCAGTGAAGCAGGAAAACTTAAATAATTGACTATTCTATATCTCATAGATCATTGACTTCTTCCTTCATCAATGATTTTTTTTCTTCGGCAAATAGTTTACGCTATATGCTTAAAGATATACGATGGAACACTAAACTTCCTCGGAATAAAATGACGTGATTCCGAGAGAAAAATGAAAGATGAAAGGGTTATGAATCCAAGAAATTCTATACAGAAAAAATAATACTAAGAATTAAGAAGCATTTGGACATGAAGAACTCAAAAAAAAAATGGACATGAAGATAAAAGGAGGCAAAATTTGTACGTTTTCAATGAACAAGAAAAGTAACTAAAAGGAAGAACTTCATTAAACAGTAAGAAGCACAAATAAAGAAAAGTAATGTAGAATTACTTTGTGGATCCCCGAATTCTCCTCCGAAATAGGGGTAACCCCATACATTCTGCATAACTGGTAACAATCTGGTGACCTACCTGATATGACAAAGGCATTGTCCAAAAATAAAAGGTATAATGAAATTATCTCTAGAGAAAAAAGAAAACGAAGTAAAATGGAGTAAACTAAAAATTATGTAACAAAGCATAAAATTTTATTTTCAAATTTCATGGAAAGTCTCTATCACACAACTAAGTATTTTTATACTCGTATTTGAATTCCTCCACTTCAATGGAACTTGGACAATTAGGAGTTCAATCCAGAGAATTAATAATAGAAATTTATCAAATTTGTTATAAAATCCATTCAAAAGGTTGAAGTGGTCAACATCAGAATTCTGTTTGGAGCACAAGGTTCTGGTCTAAGGAATGGCTAGAGACAAATCCAGATATGTATCAACTCGGTATGTTGTACAGCAAATCATGCACTTGCAGATTATTAACAGAATTTTTTTATCAAATATCATAACTTGACTTGAGGGAAAAAAGAAGAAAGAAGAGAAAAGGGATTCCAAAAAATCTTACAGTTTGGTACATGTAGCTGTCGAGCTCATCGACGGAATCATCGAGCGGCATCAAGTTCGCCAAGGCCACGATCTGCGACGAAGCAAGAACCGGAAACCACAGCCACCAAGACGAATCAAAGGTAATAAAAGCCAAAACTTTGATCCTAAATTTCGTAAACAAAGGAAAAAAAAAAGAAAGCTGCTACTAGACGAAATCGGATGGGGATGGGCGCCGGACCTCGTGACCGTAGTCGATGCAGCGCATCATGGCGTAGCAGCTGTCCTTACCGCCGCTCACGAGCGCCACCACCTTCATCTCGGTCTCTCTCTCTCTCTCTATCTCTCTCTCTCGGTAGGGTTTTACCCAAACGGCCAAACCCAAAATATATCCTACCACTCCGACGACATGGACAACGAAATATATTTAAGTTAATTTAAATGAAATATGACTTGTTAATAATTAAATAATAAATAACTTATTTAAGGTATTTAAGTTATTAATAAAGAATACATTATGATTAAATAATAATGTGACATAGCTGTTGATATTTAATTGTATATAATAATATATTATATTATTACTGTAATAATTCGCACCACCGTATATCATATATTTTAATTTTTTTATGATATTTGTAATAATGTTACCAATTGTCCAACTTTAATCGTTTTTTTATCTAGAACTTATTTTATTTTGTAATAAAAATGCGCGGTGAGCACTATATACTTCATGCGTTCTTTACAGCGAGTACCTAGGACATATGGTACTATCATTGCGATCACTTTTTCGTCAGATCACTAGTCGATGTGGCAAATCTTCAAATACATGTTGCGTAAAGATAGAGCTAACAAGCTTGATAAGTGCCTGAATGATTTGGCTATAATACATTTCTTTATAGTTCTATACATTCTACTCATCATCATTTCTCTTCTAAAAAAATGCTATTCATAATTCAAATCTTTAGACGTTTGTTTCAATTTTAATTCTGTTCTACTTGTTAAGGTTCGACAATGGATGAGGCCGGGCAAGTGTATCAATTTTTTAAAACTAATTAATTCAATTTCTGCATTTGACATTTTTTTTATTTTCCTTTCCGTGAATCTTATTCTTTTTAATTTATATTATTCTTACAGTAAGACATGATTTAGTTTCTTACTGTTAAATTTTACACTACTTTTGTATGTTTTATCTTTTTCATTATTTGTCCACTTTAGTTTTTCCATTAATAGTATAAAAAATAAAAATTAACAACGAGCAAATCATTTATATTTTATTAGTAATTATATTTTTCTCTAGGCTTACTAATTTATGCCGCCTCGTATACACTATATAAGTAAAAATTAATCATATTTAAATAATTTGTATTATTAATGGGCTAATGGAGAAGCCGTTCCGATGACATTTTTGTTGGGAATTTAATCTTTTTGTGTGAATTAAATAATATAAACTAAGCACAATATGAAAGAAAATAATAATAGACAAATGAGATACAAAATTTATGTGAAAAATTATCTAATCAAAGGAAAAAAAACGGGGCAATCACATAGTAAAAATAAAGTAGTGAAATTCGAATAATAATATATTGGGATAAACAATTTTTTTCTGATAAAAATACTAAAATAATGTCACCTGACTCCTATATATTTGTGTTGATATATCAGAAAAGCCTCACAAATTCTTTCAATATGAGTTTGTTCTTAATTTTTTCTTTTGAAAAAGTTTTTTTTCTTGTTTTTCTTTACAATATTTTATATTGATCGTAATTTTTTAAAGAAAGAAGGTAATCTTTTTACTGACATTTCCAATATTCGTCATAAACATAAAGTATATTTTAATTTAAGAGTAGTTTAAAACTTTAAATTAAAACTAAATAAGTTAAATAGAAAAAAGACATTTGGTCATGGGTCACCTGATCAAATTTGAAAATTGAAGTTCGTCCCTAACCCATTTGTACTAGAATTTTGATTGAATCAATTTTTATATGACAAAAAAAAATAAGGGCCCAAATTGATCAAAAGTGGAATTTTCTTTCTTTGAACATGCAACTTTTTTCCAAGTATGGTTGAAGTGGTATGTATCGCATGAGTTGATAACTTTTGTTGATAAACAATAAACAATGCCATACATAAAAAAAAATCTTATGATAAGAGTAACACTATTGTGGTTCATGTGCTTAATAGCAATTTACACTAACTCAACGTTAAAAAGGCTAACAAAGGTCCCAAATTAGGGTTGTAATAAAATTTCGTCAATCCCCAAAAAGTCTATTCAACCCGAAAAAAATTAGGAGTCGAAATATAATTTAAGGTACTTTTTAATAAATTAAAATTCATTCATTAAAATTAGCGTCCCTCCCGAAAAAAATCATAAGAGCTAATTTTTTATTTATATAATTAATTCATAAGTTATCATTCTTTTATTATAAATATGATAATTTTTTTATATAATTTCATATTTTTTCATTACATTTTCGAACTTTAATTCGGTAATCTTAAAATTTTAGTAGTATATTTTATACTTAATATAAAATTAAATATTTTTATGTTAATTTTAACTTATTATATATTTTTTTAAATATAAATATATAAAAGTAGGCTTGGGTCGCCAGAGGGTATTTTTATTTTTAGAAATTATTTTTAAGATGATTTTTAGAATTTAAGATCCAAAAAATAAAAGATGAATATTTTTTAAGCCAAATCCGATTCTTCCCGAACTTTTTTCACTCCTATTGCAAACAACAATAAGTTGCCATTTTATTTTTAAATTTCCATTTTTAGGCATCTCTATTATTCAGCACATGTTGCGATCTTTGTAAGATCTATCACAAAATCTTGTGATCTTTAACAACCTTTTTTTTTATTCCAAATATTCATAAAAAAATCATAATCCTAAGGAGAGACGACGCTCAATCTTCGTGCTTGGCGCTTTGGTCACATTCGACAGGCTCCGGAAACCTTGTTGCTGCTTATGTCCGCCTGCTGCTGCTGCTAAGCAACTGCTGTTGCTCCCGAAAAATCGCGCAAAAATTCCGACGTTCGAATTCCGATCCTTCCCCTTATCGTCGTCGTCGTCGTCGCCGCCGTCATGGCCACGAGTCAGCGACTCCGTGAGGGATCCGGTTTCCTCAATGGGGTCGTCCCAGAGATGCGACCCGCCGCCGCCGCTGCCCCCACGATCCAACTTGTACCTGGACGTCGGCGGCGCCGGCGATCTCTCGCGCATCTCATCGCCGGACGACGACTTCCTGTTTCCTGAGCTCGGGCGGTGCAGTTCCTCTTCCTCCTCTTCCTGCTGCTGCTGCTGCTGCTGCTGCCAGGTGCTGAAGCTCCAAGTGGGGCTGTTGTCGGTGCTGTAGCAGGAGCCGAAGGAACAAGTTGCAGAGGATCTGGAGGATGCCGAAGAAGTGGAGGAGGAGGGGGAGACGATCAAGTTCCCGAATCCCTTGATCTCGTTCGATATCTTTAGCGCCTTGGCGCGTGCCTCCTTGAGTTGACTTTTGTTGGTCAGCAGGCACGTCAGCTTCTGGGACTTGCTCCGCATGCATGCACCCCAGTTGAACCTATTATTAATAATAATAATAACGAAAGAAAAAAAAAACAGACTTTATCTTAAGATCAAATCATCATAAGTTAATGTTGATTAACATTGAAAAATGAATGAATGATGGAATGGTTAATTAAGACTTTAATATGTATCTTGTCTGCATTGGTTTAAATTTATAATATTTTTTCACTTATCTTGTCCTAAAGTATAATTTTTTTCGAAGTACTCTAAAGTTTAATTTTAAACAATTGATTTACTGTTTTTTTTTCTTTTCCGTGAGCTTATTACTGAATCACCTTTTTACCTTTGAACAACAAATGAAAGGGGACATCCTCCAGTTTCCTTGTTTTCTTTTGTAATTTTCTATGTTTTTAAAGCTTAAAAAACAAAAGGAATTCAATAAAAATATAACATTGTTAACTTATGGGCATAGAAAAAACCTGTGTATTATCGAAAAAGAGAAAAAAAAAAACCTTTATACAAAGAAAAAACAAACTTATTAGTACCCTCTTTCGTCTACGTAGTTCAAGTGGCCGAGCTCTCGGATGACATCAATGTCGCAGTGGAACTCTTCAAATAGGCCATCAGGGCCATGCGTCAACAGGAACTCCAGGAGCACCAGCGTCTTGTACGATTGCCTCCACTCCTTCCAATTGACATACATCAATCTGCAACATATTACACACACAATTAATCTAGTTAGATCCATATGCATGTTGTTTATAGAAAAGAAAAAAAGAGTCAGAGTTATACCTCTTGTGCAGCACATCGACAATTCTGCAGTAGTCATCCTTGTCATATGCTGCCTCTGATATCCTGGTCATTGTCTTAGCATCAGGACCCCAAGAATCACCACTTGTAGCCTCTTCTGTCAATCTACAACAATGTACCACTTACATGTATCATATTGACGTTTATATGAACAGAGAGACAAATCGACCAAATTTATGTGATTGGGCTTCTTAAAATTCATACCATCCGTTTATTCTGCATTCATGCAGGAAAGAACAAAATTCATGCAGAAAGGCAAAATAGTAAACCAAATCGCCTCCCAATCAAGATTTCACTGGTTGAGTGAACAAAAACTGAATAAACTTACAGCTGCGCCTGAGTCACATCAGTCAGCACCAAACGAGCACTCTTGTACTTCTCCTGAAGAAATGAAGAAGCTTGCTTCTTGATCTCGCTCAGAAACATGCTTCCAATATTAGTTCTTTCTGATATGATGATTCTTCAATTAATTAAACAATGAGATGAAGGAAGAAATTAAAGATCCTACTTTTCTATGTTTATATATGAGAAAGTAAAAAAAAGAGCTAATTCTGCATTCATTCAAAGAAGAAGAAATGGTTATAATTGCAAGAGGTGATGGAAAATTCTATCATCTGTCCTTGAGAAGATAAGATATTGGAATTAGATCTAGAGATGGAATCAGAGATCAACTAATATATGAGCACCAAAGATTACTGAGGATATATATACATCACTTTCTCCCCGGTTGTCTTTTGTGAAAGGTTGTGTGAGATGGACGCAGAAGGCGTCATTGAGTTTGGAGATATTTAAGCACAACCAAGAGAAGGTTTCAAAGGCCTTTGCAGCCTATTAATTTGGTTACCCTGTGAACATATATGGAATGAGTAGTTAATTTTCATTATTTGGCTTCAGAATTTAATATTCTTAGATTAGGAAGGTGAGAACAAATTGTTCTGGCGAAGAATTAAATGTTCTTACTTTTTTTTCTTTGCTGGAACATAAAGATGATGTTTGACAAAAAAAAATTAAATTCTTATAATATTTGGTTATACCATTGAAACAAGTTTTTGTTTTTATCATTATCCTCGTATCAAACACCCCGAGTTTGCATCAAATTATATGCGTACGTGCACATCACATGGTTCGATGTTCCATCATAGTTAGTGCATAACATGCCATATTATCATAGTTAGTGCTTATTGGTTTTGCTATTGCTATTGGATTGGTCTAACTACTCAGATTATACTTTTTAAATATCTTTTAAGCATCGTAAGCCTTTGGAATTATTAGTTTTCTAATGAATAATCTAATTGAACGATGGTGTACAAGTTGAATATCATTTTTCGATTTAATTGCCATTGTTTCATAAATTACATGATGCCATCATAATTTAGTTATTCTACTTGACTCATTTACATTTCTTTAGCCTTATATGCTATTTTAGTTTGAATTGAGATATTAATACATCATCTGAGCTAACTAATAAGTTTGATCGCAGGGCACCATCAATTAATTGGACTTAAAACCGACGTTTCAAATGGAAAGCATATATAAGCTCGTCCAAAGATGATTAAGTGATTGATCAAATGGATCAAATATATTTTAACAATAAGGGCATGGCGCACTTTTATCACGGCTTAATTTTTGTATCACATTATTTTTAGTTTCTCTTATTTATAGACTCTTTCTAATCGATAAAAAAACAAATTAATCAAATGGTTTTTTAAGTTTCATCTTCCACAGTACATTTGTGTGAGTACAGAAAAAAAAGAGAAGCATATAGAAAAAAAAACTGGCTTTGCCCTTGCCCTTTCGGCCATCAATCCCTCTTGCAAAGGAGAACAAAAAAGAAAACTTGAATGTTTAGGAGAGCAGCTCCCCCCAAAAAAAGCATAAAGGTCAATGAAATGACCCAATTAATTTGAAAATTAGGACAGGCTGACGCAAATAAGAAAGCATAATCCAAGTGTAGTCCTCATGGAATGACTCGGATGAAATATAAATTGAATAGTTACGCCGCAGAAAGAAGCACAAATGTTGATTTTTCTATACTGGGAAGAAGGTTTCTAATGTAGTATCCATCACAAGGTTGTCAAAAGCGCATTATAGACATCTTGCTCTTTGCTTAATGAATTGAATAAACGAATAAATAACAATGGCCGAACTGCACCAGATGGCCAAATACATTATTATGCCTAGCACTCCGGCAGAAATTCCTTTTGGTCCATGCGAACTACAAGCATAACTTCAAAATAGTAGGATAAAGAATGTGAAACCTGAAAACGAACTTATTTTATCCTAAAATTAGGCAAGCATTGTTTGTGAACTTCTCGTCTTTACTTTCTGGTAATGATCCGAGAAGGTGCTTTTAAGGAGTTGACCATGTCAGATTCCCGGATCATGCCGAACAAGCCAGCAGCAAAAGAAACATCTCCCGACTAATTAGAATAAAATGCACTTTACTAATGAAAACACACTTCATGATGCCACAGTATTGAATCAAGTTCCCGCAGAGTAATATTCTGCATTGATTGTCTGTAGATCAAAATCATCTTTGCAGGTACTACAGCAAAAAAACGAACATGAATAAGAAAGAAGAATGAGATTTATCTTATTGCAAGAGTTCACAATTATGAGAGAAACAGTTATCTATATACTCTTAGCAGTAGGGGATATAATGTGTACCATGAAATTCAGCTGCTAATTCATAATTTAATTCAGAAAGGAGCCTCCAGAGATTCGTCCCAGACATCTCCACTTCCATTGGAGGCATCTTCACCATCTTCTTCCATGGAAAGTCTTATATATTCTCTGTGTGCAAAGCGGTCCCACTCCGTCAAAGTTGGATTCTCACGCTCCTGAATGGATAAGGAAGCACATATCAATTGTCAGAAAACTAAAGTAGCACACTGTCAAGAATAGAAGAATCATACTAACCTGACGGATAAGGAATGGATCACGAGTTTCAAATTGCATGAATTTATTTAGATTGAAAAGGATATTGAACACATTTCCAGATAACTTGCACCCTTTCAAGTCACGCAAGGTAAAGTAGCTCTCATTCTGCACAAACAAACCAAAACTTGTAACAACTTTCCTATTCATATGCCAGGCATCAATCTGGTTAATAGGGTTACCTCAGGAGAAATCATATCAACCATTTGGCACAAAATATCCTCAAATAGTACAGGTTCTTGAGCCATACATTCCATGCGATGCAACTGCTCCTCATAAAAAAATTGCATTTCATTGGGTGTAATAATTCCATTTCCATCCAAGTCTATACATTTGAACCTGAAAAAGGCATTAAATAGTCACAAAAAAAACTGCAGAAATAGAACTTAAAATGGAGTCAGCATGTCAATGCACACATCAAATTAATCATATAATTCAATTTTTCAAAAAAAAAATTTAGAGGGAAAAAACTCAGCATCCGGCCAAGAATAATTTGCCTGATGACTTGTATGCATGGTTAACATGAAGCATGATCCTAATTTATTGTGAGGTAATTTTTTGTATTGGCAAACATAACAAACAATAAATGGTTTAACTTTTTAAGCTGACCCAGTTAATGGAAAAGTGCACATTAATGGAAAATTTGATTACTATTGGATTATATAGAAAGCGTAAGTGACAATTCATGTCTCATAGTGACATTAAGGCTCTCTCCATGTATTTTTTTTTCATCTGAAGTAACAAAGAAACTCCGCCTATGTTTTATAGCCGGTCCCAAGCCCGGATAAAGGAGGAGGGTTGTGTTAGGCCTCGACAGCCAGCGTAAAACCTTGTCGAATCTTATGAACATGAATCAACGAATAATGGCGTCGTATGATCCATGTAGCCGACCCCACCTAGTGGGATAAGGCTTTGTTGTTGTTGTTGTTTGAAGTAACAAAGAACAAATGTGTATGTAAAGTGATTGCTTTGACCATACAAGAGATTTTTGTATTATCATGTTGGATTTTGTTATACACTTGTGAAGAAATTGATGTACAGGCCATAATAAGCATCACGAACTTGGTTCATTCTTGTTATCATTTATCTATAACCTAATCATCTTAGGACGACTGTGTAACTCGGTCAAGCTTAGTAAAACACAATTTAATCGTCAACTAACTATGATAAAAAGATATCCTACTGGCATCAACAAATCAAAGATACTCTAAAAAGATAATTATATATTGTATCTAACATAATTTTGCACTAATCCAAAAGTGCCATACATTTTTTAGCATGTCTTAATGCAGAATTTCTAGAGAAGACTGGATGGGGAAAGTTGAAACAAATGAAATTAAATCTAGAAATGCTTCGTTGAAAGGAATTATCAGATCGATAAAAAGGTATCATGTACCAGTACTCAAGGCTAGGCTCAGATGATTTGTCCTCCTCAGATAATATAAAATAAACAAAATCTTCATAACCCATCTTCCCTTCAACCTTGCTTGTAAATTTCCTGGGAATCTATAGCATAAAAAGGGACTTTAAGTGTGGAAGAAATGAAAAAAAAAACATATATAAGACAAAGTCCAAATAGAAAAAAAAAAGAAAGGCTTAATTGTGAATGAAAGAAACCTGTGAGAAAATTCTGTCAACAATCCTATAAGTAAGGGCATGGTTTCCGTATCGAATGAGGTTCTCCTTATTGATGAAGAAATCGTGATCTGAGTCGAGCTCCCAAAACTTACAGTATATGACATAGAAGTGCTCATATGAAAAGTACCTGACATTAAAGAAGTTGCAACAGTTGATTAATTGTACCTCTTTAATCAAACACATCTATTTCTTCTTTTTTTTTCTAGAGGAGCATACATTTATATGTTTAAGATCCATGAAGTTATTTCAAAAAGAAAGATCCATGAAGTCAAAGAATGTATTCTCGAGATGGTTTAGATGTTCTCAGCATTCACAGTTTCATGTCACATCTATGAATAGGATGACGCGATTGGTCCAAAATAGTATAGGACATATTGGCAACATATTAACATCGCCCAATGTAAGTCAATATCGCCTTATACATTGGGAAACAAATACTGTATTTTTGTATTGATCACTGGATAAAGAGAGACCAAAATAGCTTTTTTTTAGATGTTGATATCGGTGGACATTACTTCAAGATAATAGATCACAGCAAACAATCAGTTATGAAGTTCATATATAAACGCACATACAACAACAACAAAGCCTTATCCCACTAGGTGGGGTCGGCTACATGGATCATACGACGCCATATTCGTTGATCCATGTTCATGAGATTCGACAGGGTTTTACGCTGGCTGTCGGGGCCTAACACAACCCTCCTCCTTTATCCGGACTTGGGACCGGCTATAAAACATAGGCAGATGCAAGGAAGAAAATTGTTCTCGTATGACTACCAAAGATTATTATTGGAGGGAATAATGGAGACACAGTTGTTTAGTTAACATGTTTTTAAAATAAGACTAATAATTTAATACCTCAAAACCTTGTTGATATCTTCCTCTTCATCAGCATGTTGCATAGCAGAAATTAAATCTCCTCGCTTCAGCTCCCTGAGGGTGAGATGACCATTCCCTGATCTATTCATGTAGTAAAAGATTCTGTATATGACGGTCTCAGCTGGAAATAAGATTGTGATTCAAATGTCAATGGAAAGGCTTTGTATTGAATAAATTTGGATGACCATTCAGATGTCTATTCTGTATTTTTTGACAGTGGTGATAAACATTACCAACAATAGGATAATAGAAGTGTCTCAATAATATGAGGGATAATAAGTCAAATCAAATTCCAGGATCAAGGTGTCAATGAAACTACATCATTTTTATAGGAAACACAGAAAACATATATTTCTAGAAAACACATTCACTCTGAAATGATCAAACAATAAATACAGCATTCTTACTAAAACATTGAAACTTCGGTCATAGTTCTTTAATCAATCTTAATAAGAGAAGATAAAAACATGAGAAGCTCCTTCAGTATTTAAACCAGATCAAACTGCCAACTTAAAAATCTGAGGCATTGCCTGAGGTACAATACATTTTAATATAGATACAGCATGTTTGGTTAACCCCTACTTTTAGTTACAAAGCAAAAATAAAAAAAATTACCATATCTTTCTTGAAACTCAGGCGTGCTCTGTAGAAATTCAAGTCCAGGATGGCTGGCTAGAAGTTCTCGAAGGACAGGCTTAAAATCCTCCTAGAAATAGTCAACATGAATGCAATTAGAAAAAAAAATGAAATCATCCTTTTAGTGTAAGCACCAACAAGATAAAAAAAACTACCCAATATCTTCATGTCCTGGTGCCAAGCTTGTTAAGGTTTCCAAAAATAATTAACAAATGTACAGAAAACAACAGTTCAAGATGTATAAAACATGTTATTTTCTAGTAGCTGATCAGGAGAGCTGAAGATTTGAAGGACAAAGTGTACAAACCTGTGTAAGGTACTTCTTCTCTCGTTGTTTCATGATCGTAAATATTAGGGTCTCTATATCCATGGTCATCATGTTGCTCTCAACCCAGTAATCAACAAAAGCATCCCTAAATACAGATCCCGAGGCTCAATATTCAAAGCATTAACTTCAAGTTAATTAGCTCTTAAAGTGAAATAACAACAGTGGTGACAAATATCACCATAAAAGTGAGTTTTGTTGTTTGCATTTAATCTACATTCTGCTATGACGTGAACTAACAATAAAATACGTATGAAGGAGAAAAATCGGTAAAGTGAGATTAATATAATGAAATTCAGGTGATTAATCAAAATGCAGAAAAAGAAGGTTTAATGTTACTGTAAGATAGCCTGAAAGGTCTTTAAAAAAAAAGATAAACCGAAAGGTTATGAGTCATGAAAATCCTTTTAAAGCTTGTGACATAGCATGAAAAAAACTCAGAAAAAGGCCACATTACTATATAGAAAGGATTCCTGTGCCTCCAAAAGTTGAAACTACAAAAGTAACGTGACAATCACAGCATGATCCAGATATGAGATCAGAAAAAGGAAGAAAACAACAAAAGAACTGGCACAGAATATTTTTTTAAGTGCCAGTACAATATGCATATCATTTAACTTATTGGTTATTTCATTGAAACAGATGCACCTGAAATTTCAAGGATCAGTATTTTATTCGTGGCAATGACGATTTTATATTTCTTTTGAGGAATGATAAAGATTGACAATCAATTACCAGCGAGCACATAATCAAGGAAAATGAATAAAGATAAGTATTTACAAGTAAAAAAGCACAAAGCATGAATCATGGTAGAAGAATAATACATCAGAACAAAGAAATTTATTTTTTCAGATAAATCCAGAACACCACGTTCACATTTGGTAAATTACATTGTTGCCTGAACATAAAAATTAGTAATTCTATTCAATAGCTTTCATACCTTGTAACAAGGCCAAGGCAATCAACGTCAATCTTTCTAAAGAGGATAGTGGAAAAGAATGAGGGCAACTTGCAGATTTCCTTGGTGATAACTTTGAAGTCTGATAATTTAAAGCCTAAAGTTAATGACAGAATAAATTTTAAGCTTGTGATCAAGCAAAGACAAATTTAGTTTGACCTTCGACTTGAAGACCATCTGCATGACCATCAAAAAGCTGACTAATTATGGATAAGCATTCTTCTTTAACTTCACATGGAGGTGGGCGGCCATTTTGGAAATAGAACTGAGAAGAGATTAGAAGATTTACCATGTTTAGAAAATTCAGGAATTGGTGGATATTCTTAAACAACATGATATTAAAACGAATAGTAGAATGACACTTCACCTGCGGTATAACTTCTTTCACCGTCTGGCTAACAACTTTCAAAGGTGAACCTAAAGATGAAGGCCCAACTCCTGAACCACGTCTAATCAAACGAGGAGACCCAGAAATACTTCTTGGTGAAAGTGGTGGTGTGCTGCTACCAGCAAACATGGAAGGCAATGAATTGCTTGTAGCTGAACTCGAACCACTAGAACTCCCAGAGCCATTTAATGGTGTTCCTGCCTTTGTGTCATCAATTAAAGATTTTACCTACACAAAAGGTAAGGAGTGACAGTTCATCAATCAAAAGCAACATGGCTATCGTGTACTTTGATATGGTAATTATGACTCAAGCAAAAGGAGAAAAATTGAACAGCAAGCATTCTTCTAATAAAGTTGGATGACTACAATACTTAACTAGTTATCCTTTTCACTTCCCAAATAGATGAATAATCAATTAACCAACGCTTATCATCAAAACTATATGCAATTTATTTATGGCTCCAAAAGAAGTGATTCATAAAAGCTAAAGGCTATACCATTGAAAAAAATTGATGAATCCATGTGTTAAGTGCTGCCTGTTTCTTTCTTTCTTTCTTCTTTTTTTTTTCTTTGAGGAGAAAAAGGATGACTACTAGGTTATGTGGTTGTCATCTGGGAGTATTATATAACTGAGAAATGGGAGTCATGTACAAGGTGGGCTCTCGAAGAGAGTGCAGCAAAAGAATGGAAAAGTATATCAACTAACCAAAACCTCACTCCCGAAGCAAAAAGGAAATGTGGTGTACAATACACACACTCTGCCAGGAACCGGCTAAAAAGGATGCGTGCTCGCCATCTCTATCTCTGTTGGGCCAAAACTCAGAGAGACTTCCACAGCGTCATAGGATCGGATGGAAAGAGACCAATAAAGGGCGTCTGCTACCAAATGTGGCCAACCATGTGTGATTTCGCCCTGTACGCCCTGGTGAGAAGTCGGTCCCGCCACATAAGCCAAGCAAAATTTTCAGCGGTATCTCGGATCGTCATGAGTCTGCAATCTGTCCTGAAGTAATGTCACCGTGTCAAGAAGGAAACGGGTGTAGAGGCTGGAGTGGAGGCTGGAGTGGTTGGTATGGAAACCAATGACCTTTATAAATTAAACATAAAGAAGAATTTTCACTAAGGTTGTATTCACCCAGGTGCCCTTCCCATGAACCTTATTGCTCGCAATCATCTGTAAGCTTACTGGCCACTACATGTCATACCTTGTTAACAGTAAGGAAGTGCACCTAACCTCCTGAAACATGAAGGGGAAATCTCCACTTTATTTTTTATTAAATATTTCTACATCTCGGGTGGGCTCCTTTTCGCTGTTGTTACCCAGAGGAAACAATTATTTCATTAACTAACTCTTTTCGTGGAAGACAATTTTACTTGGTCATCAGAAAAAGAGAGGAGTCATTTTGTCAAACCTTCCATCAACTTGTACAGAATATTTTAATGGAAGAAAAGAATGCATGGTGGGAGAAAGAAGCTTAGCACTCAAACTATGTCTGGTTCAATCGCAATCACAACAGTTTATCATGTACTGGTCTTGAGAAAAGAACATTGGGATACAAATGGGACACGCCAAATACCATGTATTTTGTTTGCTTCAGCGTTGTCAATTCATCCTGTACACTACCAATTTATATTGTTCAAGACACTTAAAGTGACCCTTCGAATCAAATTGGTCACACTGACTAATGTCTACGTCTTCATGCCTGAATGAACCTCGTTTGAATGTAATTCACATTGTTTCAGGCATTAATTAAATGCTTATGCTTGGTCAAGATTACTTGCCACTTAGTGTGTGCAGTAAAACTAATTTATCCCCATTCCCTTTCACGAGAGAGCATGAATAGGATGAGTGCAAGAATTCAGTCGTCCTCCGGTATTATTGATACGGTAGTCCAAGGAATTCAACAGCAAGAGGGCCATATGAGCATTTGGCAAACCCCTTTGTTCTTGTTTTATATTTCTTTTGGAGATCATTTCACGTTTCCACCATTGTATTCTTACTCGTTCCTTTCCCATTGCATACTTCCACATAATCTGCGTGCTATATTTTCTCAAAAATAAAATATTATTTTCATAAATGCAACTGCAGGTAGAGAGAGCATGCTGATTCCCGCAGCCATATGAAAACGAGCGAGCAAGAGTACCAGCTTGATGGATTCGGCAGACGAAAGCCATTGCAAGTAGAGCTGCTCGACGATGGAAGGGTTCTCCCTGAGCAACACGGGGGAGACCTCCGGAAGCACCAGCAGGTCGGGATCCAAGGACGCCACGTCCCTCGCCGCCTCAACATCAACCGCACCCGCACCCATTTCCTCCTCAACCACAATACCTCATACACCAACAACACGCCGGCGATCTCCGACGCACACCAAATCAGCAAAAGAGAAAAAAGAAACAACCCTAGATCGCCGGCAGAGCCACGTCGCCGAATCGATCGCCGGAGAGGGCACCAGATTTCGAGCTCGAGAATCAAATCAAAGACTCTTCATCGTCTACGCTGCATTCGAGATCGACCCGGATCGTGGAGAATGCTTTGCTTGTTGGATATGTCAGGAGGGAGAGAGATTGGAAACAGCAATTGGTGAGAGAGGAGAGAGATGGAAGCGGCAAATGGGTACGAGTTCGAGGTCGAGTCCCGATCCATTCGTCTCTCGGGAACTGAAATCAGATGCAATTAGATCGAACCGGATATTTTAACCGTCGATCTGAGCCGTTCGATCTCCAAATTAACAAAAAATTGAATCCATTTATTAAAAAAGTAATTGACCAACCGACCATTTTAATTAAAAAAAAAACAAATGAAACCAATATGATGTTTGATTGGCTAGAGTGATAAGATAAAGCTGGATTAATTAACCTAATAGTTCGCAGAAAGAATAATAATTCCGTTAATATGATATAATAGGTTAACTTTAAAAAATCATTCGTTCATTTAAAAAATATTTTTAAAATATAAAATTTACGCGATATATTTTGTAAAGGCCTTATTTTCATCTTTTTTATGGGTATTGTTTATAAGATTTGTATTTTGGGTTGAATAATTTGTTTACTAATGAACTTACGATTTTTTTTTATTAGTGAAGCCAATGTCATATTTTGAGGTCATGGTAGACAAAAAGTTTAACACTAGAAGATACAACAAATTAAGGCCAATAAGTGCTGACATATTTGCCAAGAAAAAAAAACATAACATGTGGTCTCAAAGTACAAAATGTGAACGTTTTGCAAATCTCATTCGTCGCAATTTGATAGTGTGAATGATTTCTAAAATACTAGAGATGGATAGATTTCATGTTGATGTAATTCTTTGAGGGTCATAAGGTGCTGTGTGTGCTCATCTCCTCACGCACACACACGCACCAAAAAAAAAAACATCCATAGACTGAGTGGAAGATGATATAACTCACAATTTGAATCTATGATCCCCTAACCTACTTGTAAAGCAAAAATAGTTTATGAAATTTCATACCAAATCTGTTTAATTGGAGTGCCAATATAGTCTAACATTGAATGAGAAGTGGTTTGCCAATAGTTTTGTTGACTTGAACTTTTTTTTTATGGTGAGTCCTCCGTGTTTGAGAAACGATATCGATGATTTAATTTGTGCGACACTAAAAAACGTACTGTCCACAAATTGAAAGTCAGTCCACGTCATTTAAAAATAAAAATCATCCCCAAAAGGTGAGATAACTTCAACGCTGCAGTCCTTTTATCCAATGTTTTTATGACCGGACCAGACACTCAGTCGGGTCGTGGTTGAACCAGTTTGATCAGGTTCAACCGTAAAGAATTGGATTTTATTAAAATAATATTAGTTATATTAATCTTGAATAAATATAACAACTAACATATTATATTTTGTAATAGTAAAATGCTAATAATCATAAATTAATATAAAAATATTATTTTATATATTGTAAGAAGTTAAATTATCCAATCCTAGTTGATTATTATTAATTTTCTATTATTAATATAATATCAGTGATGTTATATTACTTTATTTAAATCTATTTCACTTTTTATTTTCATCTCTTTTCTTTTTATTTCCATTTATTCCTCCAATTTTATATCTTTCCATATTTATTTCCTTTTCTATTTTTTTTTCCATTATTTCTATCTTTCCTTCTTTCTTTATTTATAATTTAATTAGGCTTCTTTTTCAAATTATTTATTATATTAAAAAACTAATGCTTACTAATTGCTTTATTATATTTATTTTTTTTCACTTCAAATTGTTTTCTTCTACCCATTAATTATCAAGTATATTATTTTTGCATCATGCCGTTATTCATGACTTCTTTATTTCTCCACTTTCAAATTTGTTTTATTCCACCTATTAATTATCTTCCTACATTTATGTTTACATTTCCATTTTTAATTTTAATCCAGTTACTACATTCCCTCATTCATACTTTCGATTTTAACTTATTTTTTCCAAATTTAGTGTTGACCCGATTTTTTTTACCGATTCACTGGTTGCCGGTTATTTTCGGTTCAACCGGACTTTTACCGATTTGTGATTGGTTTTAAAGTCTATCCGGATCGGGTCAAGTGTCGGTTCATGATTGAACCGATCGAATCGATCAGTCCGGTCCGATTTTAATAACATTACTTTTATCTAATAAGTATAGAGAGGATCGCTATGTCTATTTAGCTATCAATTTTTTTCCAATACCCTTTTTCTTTCAACTCTCAATCAAGATGGAAAATGATGAAAAATACTTATGTAACACATTTTATATTTATCTATATAAACTAAACATATAGATATACATATAGAGGATAAAATAATAATTTAATATTAATTCTATTTTCTTAGTTTTAATTATTCAACATCATTCTCCTCTGTTGCCTTCTCAACATTTTCCTCCTTTTTTTTTCATACCTCAATGAACTTTAAACTAAATAGACCCTAGGACTATAATTACATAAGACCTTATTCACCCTATTATCAGTGGTGGTAATAATATAATCCGTTAGTTATCCCACCCAATATGAAAATGAACAAGATCGTCCATTAATTAAAAAACAATTGGATAATCTGACATTGATATATTAATAGCATTACTACTTATTTAGTGTACATCAATAATGAATAGTAAGTTTACATGATAATATATTATCATAAATTTTATTTGTTCTATTATTAATGAAAAAAATTAAAGAACACAAGAAAAAGATAAAAATATTTTTTAAAAAAGAAGATGATAAAATTAAAGGAAAAAATAATGATAACTTAGTTATCTTATTTTATTAATGCAACAAGAATTTTTTTTAAAAAAATATTGACAAGCTTGCTCGTATTGTCCGTTAGCAAATCTATCTATTAATATCTATTAGATTGGAAAAAAATGCCCGGAGTTCCCAACTATTTTGGTCAAACGTCAACATATATTGGATAAATTGAGCTTAATCAATTAAGTTTTGCCAAACTCATTAAATTAATAAAGTTGTTTAATCTCAGGATATGTTTGGATTGAGGATTATGAAAGTGTGTGGTGGAATATGAGAAAATGAAATTAGTTACATGGTTACATTTTTTATTTAAGTTAAGAGGGGTGTGGTGGAATAGTTAAGTCCTTTAAACATCACATTTTTCATTCCACCAAATTGATGAAATAGATAAATTATTTTAAATCAAATTAATCTCTTTCCCTTTTTTATTACCAAATTAAATTATTTCTCTTCTTACCAAATTAAACCACCATCTCTCACACGATCTCTTTCTAATATAAATACATATTTTATCTATAATTTTTTATTAAATAAAACTTTTTAGTAAATATAAAATTTTATTCAAAATAAATATAAAATATACTATTTAAAAATAATTTAATATTAATATACTATATTCAACCGGGCGGGACGTAAAACTTGGATTCGGTCCCGACCCGACTCGGTCGAGTGTCAAAGTAATAAGATCCGATCCTGACCAATTATTCATTGGGTCGAAAAAAGTTTGAAAAATTTGAGCCGGTGCGAGCGAGGGTGACCAACTCGTCTTAGTTCATGCTCACCCCTAATTAATGATTATAAATACTTTAAATATATAATAAAAGGATAAAAATGACTTTTACATAAATAAAACATTCATTACTCTATCCCACATTTTATATAATTTATTATCTAAACATCAACTTTCTAATAACACATCACGTCACCTCACCCATCACTCATTACACCACCCATCATTCATCACATCACTTCATTCCATTCCTCCATTAGTCTAGTCAAAGGTCTCATCCATGCACCAAACTCGAGTTCATATCACTTCATACGAGGACCATCATACCACACAAAAAATAAAAATATAATTCTATTTTAAAAACAAAGGGAGGTAATATCGACACAATTTAACCACCATATACTAACTTATAAATTGAAAAAAAAATAATGCAGCGCACCATTTAGTTGGTCCTAGAAAGGAAAATGACACTCATTTAAATGGATCTCTCCACCACTTTCATTTAGTGCACTATTTTGTATTATGGTCAAATTGGGCTAATAATTATTAATCGTCGACTAAGTTTTTTTTAGTCTACTAAGAGTTGGCGTAGAGTCATTGAATTACTATGACGATTAAAATTATTAATGTATCTTGAATTATATACTTTATATTTAAAATTATGAAAAAGAAAATAAAAATTTATGACAGAAACGGATTAGTAAAATTTTTTTTAACGACGATCTCTTTTGTCGTGAATGTTTCTCTTTTATTCTTGATTAAAAAAAAATTTATTTGTTCATCTTTTTTTCTTGTTCATTGTTTGATTGTTCATTTATATTCAGTGTTTTATTTGCAACAAAAACAAACAAATATGTGTAGCGCAAAAGAAATCATATATATATATATTAATAACTTAATTAATAAATTCAATCGTGATCACAATTATTATCACAACTAATAATCACATCAAATACGGGCTTATGTTGCACTATATTTAATGAGATATGTCACGTTCCCCTTGTCCATTGGTATTTGGATCCATTAAGGATAAGATTAGCTTCGCATTCGATCGCAGATCACAACCATTAAAATGAGAGAAGATGCATTTATTTTGCCGCGATTAAGTTTAATATCCATTAGATATAGTACGAAATGAATCAGCACTCTTCTTTTTTTTTTTTTTTGCTCTTTTTATCAAAACGACTACAATTACAAATCAAATGTCACGGTCCAAAAACATGTAAAACAACAATTACAATAATTATTTCCTTAACTTAATGAATTAAGCAAGAAAACATAATCATAGTTAAATCATTAAAAATAGTATTTTATTTATTTAACTCATAAAAACTGAGTGGCAATATTATCATTTAATTAATAAATAAAATATTTTTGGATCAAAGAAAATTTAACTATTAATTTTTTTATTTTCCCACGAAAAGTTAATAAAAGAAAAGAAACGCAATGAACCAAGAAAAGAGCCGTTGCCCTCTCTCTCTCTCTCTCTCTCTCTCTCCATTCATTCTCTCTCCACCCCCTGAAAGGAAACACGACGTAAATCTCTCTCTATTTCTTCCCCCTTCCATGATCGTTCTCCTCCTCCATTCCCCAAATTTAGAAACATTTTACCAAAACAAGTCGGGATCCCTTTCATCCCAAATCTTTCGTGCCAACGTTGTCTACCCCCAAAATTAGTAGGTGAAGCGATCAAAGGAGAGAGAAAAAGGAGGTGCCTTTTAGCCCTCCTCCTCTTCTTCTCCTTCTTCCAATCCTACAGAATCCCACCGTCAACGATCCTTCCGCTCCCCGTCTTCAGAGGTACGTACCAATTCCCTCCTATCCGATTTTTCGTTCCATCTTTCTGTTTTGATTTGTTCTGTTTGTAATAAGATCCAATTGCTGTTCCCGTCATGTGTTGCTGCTGCTGGTGGTGAAGGGGAAGCAGAAGGCCGATTGATCGGTAGATTAGAAGGTTTTCTCGATTTAATTCCTTCGAAGGAGCGGCAACAGGAGAAGAAGAAGGTGAAAAATGTTTAGCTGCTGCGTGTCGGTGCCCGAGGACTGGGGGGAGCCCGACGCCTTCTACCCCATCAGGCCCGAGTGCAAGGACGACGCCCCCGCCTCCCGATTCAAGCCCAGGGTCTCTCTCTCTCTCTCTCTCTCTCTCTCTATCGATCGATCGATATAATATGCATATTCTATCCACATGTTCATATATTTACATTTGTGGGATCAAATTTGTCGACCTTGATTGTTTGCAACGAGATTTGGATTGGACATTACTATTTGTTCCTTTCGTTGAATACTGGATTTTGTCTTTTGTGTAATGTCATTAAATATCTCTGCAGTTTTAGATTTATAGTGGGAGAGGGCCTTCTCCATTTAATGTGCCATCCCAAAAAGCTGCCTTTTAAGTTTTTGTTCTAATTGCCATTTTCATGATTTCTTTTTAAGCTGTAGCACTTATCATCCTGATTTTTTTTTTAATTCACAAATTAGGTTGCATATTTGGATATCCAGTTGCATGCAGTTTGAACGACACAATTTATCTTCTCAATGTTCGAATATTTTTTTGCTTTTTTGAGGGTGCAGAGGTTGGCTAGCCAAGTATTGTAACCATCCAATCATAATGGGAAAAGGTGGGAATGTACAAGTACAAACAATTACGTATGCAGTGTGAATTAAGGCTGTGTTGACATGAAACTCGATTGCATCTCTATGTGTGTATATGTGTTTTGTGTTTGATGACAAGGCAAATCTTGATTTACAGAAAATATTGTGGATTGAGTAAGAGCTTATATAACTTCTGGAAAATATTTTCCACTTGTATATAAAATAATTAAGATATTGTTTTTAATTGATATCTTTCACAAATAAAACAAAGGGAAAGAAGTTTTTTCCTGGAACTTAGTTTTAGTCCCTTCTAAAACTTATGGACTTTATTTTAATTGAAAGTTATTTTTTTCATCCCTTCTAAAGCTTATGGACTTTATTTTACCTTTTAAAAAGAAATATAGGCTTTTGGCCTCAAAGATTGTCCTCAAATTCACAAGTTTCTCAAGGTAAATGCCATCTTTCTTTGGTCACTAAGATTTTTTGAGAACCTAAGGCACCGTTTGGTTGGGGGTTAAGTTTGCATCGGGTTAGCAGGTATAATCCAGTAGATTAGTCAATTTTTGAAGTGTGCGCCGGATTACTTCTATTCCACGTGATATGAAGAATATGTTAACACTCTTTTTTTCACTATTTGCGAGATTAACTTTTTTCAAAATGGCAACTCTACCCTTTGTACTTTTCATGGATTAAATGGTGCGTTTGGTTATAACCCGCGGAATATCTACGTAATCCGTCCATTAACCCACAACCAAACGCCACCTAAAAGATCAAATTTGGATGATTTAGCATCATGCTTCTTGTCATTATGCAATGTCATATTAGAACAGTGGTTTACTACAAAGCTATTCATTAAAAAAAAAGCTATTCTAAATAGTACACGTAATTATTATGACAATCAAGTTCAACTTCCTTAAAAAGTTGATATTGTCTATTTATGTTGTATGATTCATATCTGTTTGATTCTTTATCAGCCTGGGAAAACGCTTAGTGCAAGAAGATGGCATGCATCATTCTCTGAAGATGGCCACTTGGACATAGCTAAAGTGCTCAGAAGAATGCAAAGGGGGGTAAGTAAGGAGTCAAAAACAAAACCATGGTACTTTTTCATGATAAACACTTCTCTTATTCACACATGAATGAATACATGACCATATATACGTGAGAGGCTGTAAAAAGGCCATTATCCAATGCATATGCAGGATAGTTAATGTTTGATTGAATTAGCATGTGCAAGATCATTAAGCATTTTCTATATGTTTATCTTACTGGAATAGTCACATTTGAAGGTATTAAAAAATTACTATATTTGTTGTACGCTTCTTGGTGTTATATAAGTGACTTTTAATGTCACATTTTACCTGCAAATTTCAATAGATTTTTTCGAAAAAGCTTGAAAGATATCTTAATGAGCCTAAATGTTTGTCTTTTGAATGCATAAATCTCAAAGTATGCAACTAGAATATATAACCAGATGTACGTGAGACACTCTTAAAAAACAAATATCTAATGCATATGCAGGACAGTTAATGTTTGATTGAATTAGCATGTGGAAAATCATTAAGCATTTTTTGTATGCTCATTTTACTGGAATAGGCACATCTGATGGGTACTCAAAAGTTTATATTTGCTGTACTCTCCTTGATGTTACACATGTGACTTTTAATTCACATTTTACCTGCAAATTTCAATAGATATCTTAAAAAAAGATTGAAAGATGTCTTAGTGAGCTTAAGTGTTTATCTTTTGAATGCATAAGTCTCAAAGTATGCAAACTAGATCCAGGCTGTTATCATCTTCCACTACTTTTTACTGATTATACAAGACATTGTGCACCACAGTCCACAGCAAGATAGAACAATAGGGTTATATTTGTGCTAAAAAATAAGTCTCTAATACACACCAAAAAAGTGTACTATAAACTTCTGTACGTCCCTAATAATTTCCTGTACCTGATTGATCATCTTTCGGTATACAACAACAACAAAGCCTTATCCCACTAGGTGGGGTCGGCTACATGGATCATACGTTTTATTCGTTGATCCATGTTCATAAGATTCGACAGGGTTTTACGTTGGCTGTCGGGGCCTAACACAATCCTCCTCCTTTATCCGGGCTTGGGACCGGCTATAAAACATAGGCGGAGTTATGTAGACATAATGCATCTTTCGGTATATGTAGACATAATGCATCCGGCGGTTATCATCTTCCACCGCGTTCTACTGATTATACAAGACATTATGCTCCATCCACAATCTGCAGCAAAATAGAACAATAAAGTTAAATTTGTGCTAACAAATAAGTCTACTATACACCCCAAAAGAGTGTACTACAAACTTTTGTACGTCCTTAATAATCTCCTGAAAATACAACTAAAATAAAATTAGGATAACTATTATTAATAGTAAAAGTGCAAGAATCTTAAACACAATTACTACTAATAACTTGTCAATTTGAGATGACAAATCTCCATAATTCCATATGGAGTGGACCAAACTCCTATTACATAATTGATCAACACATTTCCAAGGCTCTCCTAACTCTAAAACCCATGCATGTATTTATTACATGCAAAGGTAGTTACAATAACTATAACAAAGCTACAAATATAACTAACTATCCACTATTTTCTTAACCAGCCACTAACTAAGACAAAGTGGTATCTTCTAACTACCCACTATTTAATTAACCAGCCACTATCTAATACAAAGTGGTATTCTATCATCTCATGTACCTGAGTCATCATCTTTTCAGTATATGTGGACATAACACATCCAGCGGCGCCTTCATGTGTTCTGGTGAAATATGATCGAAAGCATTGATTGGATTCATATAATATTTTCTAGGAAAATTAATGCCATATGACTTTTCTTGTTCCCAGCAAGGCCGTGAAGGCTGCCAAACTCTGTCACAAGTTGGTTGGTAATCATATCAAGTTTGATCATATATAATTAAACATCGTGCTACTGAATTCTTCCTCTACACTACATGTTTTTTTTTATCTTTATGGTCGCTTAAACTTTACCAGATTGCTCGATTTTAACTTCTGCTTGCACCCAAGCTGAGCAGAACATAGTGTACTTCTTAATAATTCAAACATGACTGCTGTATTTTCATATATGACAGATACTAATAATATTTGATTTTCTTAATGCAATCAATGCATTTAAATCTGAGGAAGAATGAACTTTGATGCTTAGGGTGTCCATCCTACAATCAAAGGAGTAGTTTGGGAGTTTTTGCTTGGATGTTATGATCCCAATAGTACTTTTGACGAGCGAAGTCAATTAAGACAACAACGAAGGTAAACTTTGTATTGAATTCTTTTTAAATGTGACAAAGCTAATGCAAACATGTGTTTGTTTCCCTACTAATAATTTGTTTCTTCATCCACATTGAGAGGTAACATTTTTCAGTCAGTGATATTGCTTCCTTGTGTTTTCTGATACAACTGATATTGATTAAAACAATCTATTATCTGAGCCTCTTTTGACAGGTCAGAGTATGCAACATTAAAGGCGAAATGCCAAGAGATGGAGAAGACTGTTGGCAGTGGGCGAATAATTACAGCACCTATTATTTCTGAAGACGGCCATCCTATTGAGGATCCAACAAATAATAATGGTTCCAAGGAAGACAACAATGGAAGTTCGCCAGTAGAGCAGCGAACTGATAATGTAATTCTGGACAAAGATATCATTCAGTGGAAGCTCACCTTACATCAGATTGGTAAGACACTAATCTCCAGATATTTTATGTCTCCAGTTCAGCTTTAGCACAAAATGCAGCTTGTCATCATAGTCTCATTCACACCACATTTCCATTTTGCTTTCATCTCATGAGAGGTTGTCGTTCACAAGGTTTATGACTTGTTGACTTAGCATGAAAATTTGTAGGTTCAATGAGGACTGAAAACATAATCTCCCAACTGGTGATTTTCATTAAACGCTCACAAGGTTTATGACTTGTTGACTTAGCATCAAAATTTGTAGGTTCAATGAGGACTAAAAACATAATCTCCCAACTGGTGATTTTCATTAAACACTCACAAGGTTTATGACTTGTTGACTTAGCATGAAAATTTGTAGGTTCAATGATGACTGAAAATATAATATTCCAATGGTGATTTTCATTAAACATTATTTGATTAACATATCTATCCTTGTCATGTATCAAAACTATTTGCTTTCTGGTTGTAGTAATTAAATATTACATGGTTATCTTAAAGGTCCACGATTTCTTGAATGTTCATGCTGGTACTTTATCATGTAAACAGGTCTAGATGTAGCCCGTACAGACCGGACGCTTGTATACTATGAAAGCTCAGAGAATCAAGCAAGGTTATGGGATATCCTTGCGGTGTATTCCTGGATAGACAAAGATATTGGATATTGCCAAGGTGAATATGATGAAGATAATAAAATTTAGTACCTGATACACTACAATTACTGTGACATAAGCTATTCACAATGCTTCTACTGTTGGTTTATGTGCAGGAATGAGTGATCTTTGTTCACCAATTATAATTGTTGTTGAAAATGAGGCAGATGCTTTTTGGTGCTTTGAACGCCTAATGCGAAGACTGGTACATAAAATCACTTATTCTATTCAATAACTGTCAATTGCTTCATATTTGTTTATTTTGTTATCTTTTGGGAGAATGTTGATTTTGATATTGTAACTACTAACTTTATTTGCTTATCTTTCTCCAAATCCCTATTTTCTTACCCTCAGTTCATTCAAACAAACAGACACTATAAAATACGGTCAACATGCTTCTGAAATGAGGATCGAATATAGAATCATTAAACTTTTGAATGTGATATACTTATGTTTACTAGATGTAGGTAAACATCTAGTTTGCCAATGGCCATTGTGTTTGCCAACTATATACATTTTTAAGTAAGCTCATGGTCGAAACTTGTGTACTAATTGTAAGTAAACATCTAGTCCTTCTCACAAAAAAAGCGAAGTTCTGAGGATATTTCCATGTAGATTAAGATGCATCGTTAGTTAGTGCACAATTAACTCTTTTTTCTTCTTGTTATCAATTCCAAAGCTTATCTTTTTCAGGCACAGATAACATGGCTTTTATGTTAAATGTATGAAAATTGGTTCCTTATAAATTATAAATATGTTTTAAAAAAACCCATAAAAATTACCCTGAAAAATATTATATCAATTGATTGTTCTCAATGCTGAAAGAGCACAATGAGCAGAAATATAAGTGAGAGGATGGAAAGATATTTAGTGGATGGACCATGCAGAGTCTGAGGTCTTCTTCGAATGAAAGAGAAATAAGATACAAAATCTGAGGATTGAGTTGTATGCTTTGCATGAAAGATTAACTTAATCAGTTGCAGATGGCTGTCACCATAAAAAAAGAATACACAGAGATTGTTCAGTGATACTTCGTAAGATAGGAGATTTATTGTATTGATATGCAACACATATAAGCTAACTAATTTTATATAAAAATATTACTCTTTTCTACTCATATTTGCACGGAATTATTTGTTCGTGCAACACTGTTTGCTGACAAAATAACAGAATATATGTTCTTCCGTGGGATGGAAGTTCTTCTATAACATCTGACTTCACTAGGTTCTTGGTAAGATCCACATTTTCGCTTGTCACTAGGACTTGCCCTTCTTAAAAGTCATTATGACTGGCTGAAACAATGTTTGAGTTGAGGACAACACTAAGACATGCTAATCACTAGCACAAGAACTAAGCAAGTGAAATTACGTTCTAATGTCTGGTCATTAACTGTATATTTGAAGTATTTATTATCGAATGGACATTCTGCCTATAGTTTAATTAGTAGTCGTTAGGGTTTTTTTATATTAGATTTTCTTTTATTAATGTTGTTATGCACAGACATGAAATCTCTTACTTGAGCAATCAGGCTTGGTGTGGTTAGGACTGTATAAATACTCTCTATTGATTGTATTGGAAGAATGGGTTTAATTAATGAATATTTGCCATTTCCTAAGTTGATTTGAGTTTTCATCAATTTCTCGATTATTATTATCTTTTCTTTTCATGCAGTGGAAAGTGTAAGCCAACAGGAGGTTTACCTTTATTATATTATATAGCTGATAATACTGTTGCGATTGGAAGTCTAAGTTTACAAGCTTCAAGTTTGAACATTACATATATGATGTATCTTGTCAATCATCTGTAAATTTGTTAGTTAGCCTTAATGCAACTGTACTTGGATTCATAGTTAACTGTGGAACACATTTGGCTACTTGTTGGAAATCTGAAAAATAGAAGGTGATTTCAGTTTGACAAAAAGAAAGTTAAATGTTTAGAATTTCTTATGCTACAGGCAACCTGTGAATACCTTTAGAATTTTTTCATGTTTAGAATGTTTTGTTAGTTCACTTGAAAGATCATTTGTTGGTTGGGTATCAAGTTAACAAACAGTCTACTCCCAAAACCATTAGTACTACTTTTCAAAAGAAAAAAAAACATTAGTACTATTATACTTATGTCACATGTTGTATGTGAGACAGTCTTTTGTTCAATCACAGAATCAAGTTACCTTTGTGTTTATATTGCTATTATACTGCAGGGTAAAATCATGTTGTTTTCCCTTTTTGATAGTTTCTTATAAATGATGGTATTGAGTTTCTATATATCTTATAGAAATTCCTCTAAAAAAATATCTTATAGAAATAATTAATACATGTATCAAAACTGCAGATGCAGTTGGATTATGAAAAACTTACAGTTTTGATTTTCTTTTGTGAAGAGAGGGAACTTCAAATGCACTTCTAGTTCTATTGGTGTTCGATCTCAGTTGACTGTACTTTCATCTATTATAAAGGCTGTCGATCCAAAACTCCATGAACATATTGGTATGGTTCTAGTACTTACCTTGAGATAATAGAGTTGCATGTCTTAGGTTCAGTTTCCTTTCGATTACTTTCTTGAAGGTATCACTGTTCTGTTCAATGCAACACTCCACGCCTAACGATTACTTTTTCTTCTTTTGAGGGAATTCTTTCCTACCTTGATATTGTGCTAATTTTTTTATGCATGGAAGTTCTTCAGTCATCTATGAAAGTCCAAAATGCTGCAATAATTAATCTGTTTAGCTGGATGTCCATGACATAAAAGGATATTATGCATTTGAACAAACAAACAACAACAAAGCCTTATCCCACTAAGTAGGGTCGGCTACATGGATCATACGACGCCATTCCGCTCTATTAGTAACCAAACCTTTCGGTATATTATTCACTAATAGATCTTGCTCAATATATTCGTTGATCCATGTTCATGAGATTCGACAAGGTTTTACGCTGACTGTCGGGGCCTAACACAACCCTCCTCCTTTATCTGGACTTGGGACCGGCTATAAAACACAGGCGGAGTTATATTATGCATTTGAACATTTGCTTGAAATGACCAAATTATTTATTGACTGTCAAACCTTTTTTCTTGAAAAAGCAAAATACAAAGTCCAAATTTAGGGAACAGACAATCTATATAATACATTCAGGATGACACACTCGCATTCTCTGATTGGTGTTTTCTAATGCTGTTTTTCTTTGTTTTTTCACGTCTTTGTTGGAAGCGATAATAAAAATGTTTTGATGTAAATTGATTGACGTTGTTTGTTCATTTGGAAAACTTATGTCTAGTTGAGGGATTCCTTTTGTTCACCTGATTCTGAATATATATAAAAATGATAATTATGAATGACAGAAAATCTGGACGGAGGAGAGTATCTATTTGCCTTTCGAATGTTGATGGTCCTTTTCCGCAGAGAGTTCTCATTTGTTGATGCCTTGTACCTTTGGGAGGTAACTTCATTTTCTTAGCATTTTTTTTGCATGCTATCAGAACATTATGAAATGTTTTTTGAGAGAAGCATTATCAACATCAAATGTTAAATGTCTTTCATCAGATTTGTTGCACCAACTTTTACTTCATCTAGGTTATGATGCCAGAAAAAGTGCTTATTATTTTACTTTCAGCTGATTTGGTCCATGGAGTACAATCCCCACATGTTTTCCATGCACGAGTCAGACGGATCCGCCAACAAAACTCCAGATGCCACAGCAAACGAAGATCTAATGCGGTATGGAAGGTTTCAGAGGAGGAATATCAGGGCCGGCAATAAAGATGAAGAGGCAACTCTAGCCATCTTTCTTGTAGCAAGTGTTCTCGAGGCCAAAAACAAGAAGCTGCTCCAAGAAGCAAAAGGTTTGGATGACATTGTAAAGGTGATATTTTTTTCCTCTTATCCTTAACTTTCTGTACCAGTTCTTCGTACCTGCCATCATCCTTTCTCACTGTGAAAAATCTCTGGGTCAGGTTTTGAATGACATAACTGGGAGTCTAGATGCGAAGAAGGCGTGCGATGAGGCATTGAAACTTCATACCAAGTACTTGACCAAGGTATGCCTGTTGAGTGTTAGCATCCACCTCAAAGAAATATATCCCAATGTTCTGTTGAAGTTGTTTACATTATACATATTCTGTTGCAGGCGAAGACGGCTTGATCATGGGGCTGAATTTTTTAGAAGTCCCATCCATAATCACTGAAGATGCATTCCTCCACATATACCATGGATCTTTATTGTTTTGTCTTCTCTGTTTCCCATTGGATTTATTTCATTAATTTTTTCATTCTTCGGAGATGATATATATGACATTGCCTTAGTCACATTCCACAAAGTTGTTGTATATCTACCTTGTGTATATAGTTGTGCGGAACTTTCAGCTTCAAATGTGCCTAGAGAAATGTCGATCACATTACCCTCTCGAAAGAAAGAAAGGAAAAAAAAGGGATCACATGTTATGTGAAAAGTAACAGTGTCAAGGATTTTTTACCCTTTTTTTTGTGGGGGCTCATTTGTGTCCGTGTTTGGGATGGTGTTTATTGTTTATCTCAATTCTTCATTATTGTGGCGTTTTTGCAAGTGAGAATATAACAATGAACATCTGATTTCTTATTTGTTCAAAGAGTATAATAATTATGACAAATGTGGCATTTGCAGCCTGAAGATTAAAATGCAACAGTTAATTTTCTTTAGATGCATTTAATGTTACTTCTTTTATGACAGTTTTTATTGCTTTGTTATTATGATATGTCTTAAAAAAATGATTGATAAAATCAAAGAGAAATATTTTATGAATTATTTTGTCTTACTTCCCCTTACTATCACAATTTTTCATATCTAACTTTGAACTACTTATTAATTTTTTAAAATAAAATATATGATAATTATAATATATGTATGTATATTATAAAAAGATGGGCCACAATTTTATAGTTTAAAATTATACTGTAACATATATCCGTTAAGGCTGTTCATGCTATTTTAATATTTTAACAGAAAAATAGATGGAAGGATTAGCGTAAGTTTAGGAGTTTGTTTATACAAAAATTCTGATAGTTTAGGAGACTAAAATAATTTTTTTTCCGGTCATATGGTCTGATACTCATTGGTGTCTAAGGTTACTAGCTACTTTGATTCTGAACTACTAACTCGTCAACCACTTGAGCTTAATTAGTTTGTATCTACAGGGCAGATGAAGCTCCAATAAAAGTTTTCTATATTTACAAAAACTCAATCGAAATTTTACTTAAGCGAGAAGAAACAGCTTACCGGTCGTTCAAAAACTCAAAATCGAAATTTTACTTAAATAAGAAGAAGCAACTTACCACTAGTCATTCGCATGATTGGAGAGATGTTAATAGTAGTCTTCGATGTTGATTTCCAAGTATTAGGATGTTCACGGGTCCAACCCGACCCGACCCCAAATTCAATCCAATCCGATCAATTTTGGTCGGTTCGAAATAGGTCGAGTTGATGACTTTTTGGGCAGCAGACCCAAACATATTCAGTTGGTTAGATGATTGAATTATTCGACCCATATTATCTTTATTTTAAATATTTTAATATAAAAATATAGATTAATAATTTATTTTAAACCATAAAAATAATATTTTATTTGTTTATTAAATTTATATATTTTAAAGGATTTTATTTTCATATTTTTAAATTTTTTAATCATATAAAACTTTTAAATTAAATAAATAATAGTTTACTTTAAATAAAATAAAAAAGTCGATTCGGATTGAAAATTTTCAACATATACCCAATTCGACTCTTGGTCGGGTCGAGTCAGATCCGACTTGACCATCAACCTGACCCAAATGGTTTCGAGTCAGGTTGGATCATCCCCCACCAACAATAAAGAAACATCTACATCTAATAGCGAAATTATATGATTGAACTTCTAAATACGATAATTAGAATAAAAAATATATAACCATAGAAAATTATACATATAAATGATTGAACTTTTAATTGTGAGCATTCATTAACTCTTGACACGAAGCTTGTTGTGTGAGCTCATGTTTCGGGATCGTCAGTGGCATATGGGCATGCAAACTCTCCGCATGGTCTACAAATCCTTGATCAAAATTAATGCCCCCAATTTCAAGGATAATTTGGGCCATTTGACAAGAAAATTCAAAATTAATAATGCCACGTACTTAATGGAGAATAAAAGTGAATAAAATAACATAATATTGTAAAAAAAAGAATAAGTGAGAAATAAGCATTAATTAAAATACACTAATTTTGAGATATTTTTAAAGTTAAAGCAAGAAATCAATAACTACTAATTAAATTCTAGTTAAAGGAAACTACAATCTAATCACTTATTTATCAATAAAACGAGCAACGAGAAAGTGAAGAAAGAAATTAGCTGGATTAAAACATAAGATTAGTTCTCAATTGTTGGAATGTTGGAGATGAGTTGGAGAAAATATAAATAGGACTGAAGTAATGCATCTGTCACATGGGAGCATACAATTATTGACTATAATGCCTAAAATCCTTCTATTGGCATGATTGCCTAAAATTAATCTTCTTATACCTCTCGATTCTGAAGGGTGCAATTTATGATTCACAACCCTACAACCACTTGTAAAATATAAATGGGGACCAATGGGAAACTCCTCTCTCAGCTTGTTAACCCTCACTTGTCCTTCTATCATCTCAATTTTTTTTTAACTTAGAGACCATCATCTCCTTCAATTGGTTATGAGTTATAATTGACCGTCAGCCATTTCCATAATCTCTACTTAATTAATGACTAGATTCTAATTAAACTCAAGTGCTTAATCCTATCTCTACTCTCATTTTATAATTTGAAATATTTATAACAGTACAAATCAACTTCTACTGCTATGGAATTAATGAAGATCAACAAAGACAGAAAGACTCAGCCTAATTTTCTTGTGTAATGAACCCTCGAGATTCATCCACCCTAAAAGATTTTCTCCGATGCATGTACAAGCGACTAAGGTATAGCTCTTGCAAGGTAATTAGAACTAAGAAGCATAACACAATATGATATGAAATAATAAGCAAGAAAATTTCAAATGAAATTAACATTAAGACATAAATAAAAAAATTCAATTCATCCAACAATAAACTATGGGCATTCACACTCGAGGATAAATTTCACGAGCATGAAAATCTAATTCACGCTTGTAGACCGTCTATTTCACATCCTTGAATCTATATTGATTTTTCTTTCACATGATGATATATCCATGTTATGATTTAAGATAGTGTATGCAAAAATATTATATTACATTGTTACATTTTAAGTAATGCAATTGTAAATCATGTACTGTCTTTATGAAGTTTATGATGCCCATGTTAATGGAATGATCATTATGATTTGGAAATGTTATGCATGCCATGTAAATGCCATGTGCATGCATCCAAACCTAAAAAGATACTAATGCTAAGTCAAATATGAACTTATGACTCCGAGAGAAATGAAGATTAATGGTTTATGGCCAATAAGAAGATATGGACCAAAGTGCAATGCTACAAAATTGATGGAATACCTCTTAATATCCACATCTTGTGGCAAGATTGAGGATCAAAGTGCAATATATACCAGGCAACCAAGGGGGCCGCCATCTCTTGACACTCCCAACCTAGTGATAAAGGGCCAAAGTGGTATGTTGAATGGATAAGTGGAATAAACACCTCTTGATACCCTTAATTACTTTCTACAAAATGTGGCAACCATCCTCAAGGTTGTCGAGAACCCTAAATCGGATCCAAAGTTGGGATCACTCTTCAAAGAAATAATGAAAGTAAATAAAACATAAATAATATGCTCTGAAAAACTGCATTACATCTCATATGTTTATATATGATGAATGAAATGTTATGTTGTGTTAGGTTATGATTATGAAATGAACAAACCTTATATGTTCATTTTATGAAATATTGGATGCTACCTATAAATTATAGAAATGCTAATTATGCATGTTTATATTATGAATGTTGACTATTATATATAACTAATGAGAAGTGAGCCCCTCCTATATATATCATGCAATTGCTAGTGATAAGTTACAATGTGGTCTGATGTCGTTGTTCATGATGGTCTTTTATTGCACATTATTAGATCATTAGGATCCTTGTATTTTTGTTGTCTTCATAGTTGACAAACTATGTTAATTAAGCTTGTGGGGCAATCGATGTAACTATTTTATGCAACTTTTGTAGCATGCTTTGATCCTTATGAACTTTATATGTATATATAAGATGTTAGTTTTATATTGAGCTTAATGGTCTAACACTATGTTAGTTTATATTGAGCTTAATAGTTTTATAAGATGATATATAAGATGTTAGTTGACATATATGTTTGAGCTGCAATATTTGTGATTATCATACTATGTGATTGTGTTTAATGGAAGTGTAGATCTATACATGCAGATAAGTAAGATGCATGTTTTTAAGCAAAGTGAATATGAAGACATAAGCATCTGTGCAACTATCTAACTTATCTAAATAGACAGATTTGCACATATATATTTACATATCCATTAAACCCTATATATATATATATATATATATATATATATATATATATATATGATTCATGTGTGAATTTTTAGTCTAACACTACAAGAAAATTGGGATTTTCCGACGGGTAGAAATTCGTCGCAATTTACGACGGATCGCGATCCGTCGGCATTCCCGATGGTCACAATCATCGAAAATCAAAATAATAAATTATGTAATTTATTATATTATTATTTTATTTTTTGACGATTTGGAACGTCGAACTTTCCGACGGGTATCTATCCGTCGCAATTTTCGACGGTCCTGACCATTGGTAAATGTAAAATAATGTAACATAAGGAGTATTTTATTAATATAATTAGCGACATTTTAGACCATCACAATTTTCGACCGTCGGTAAATGAAAAGTAATATAATGTAATGAGTATTTTGTTAATATAATTAGCGACAGTTTGAACCGTCGTAATTTTCGACGGTCAAGACCGTCGGTAATAATTGGCGATAGTTCAAACCGTCGGTAAACTAAAAAATAAATATTATACATAACTAAATATAGTATTTTATTTTTATAATTAAATAATTTTCGACGGTCACAACCGTCGTCCGTCGGTAACTTTAAAAATAATTAATATCATATTCATATATATCATGATAATATATATTATTAATATTTGCTAAGTTTCCGACGATCAAAGTTGTCGGTAATTAAAATTTCACTACCCCGCTCCTTTTTTTTCGTTTTCCCACTTTCTCATCTTTCCACCTATATATATATATATATATATATATATATATATATATATATATAATCTTTCCCCCTCTCCTCTCCTCTCCCTCTCCCTCTCCCTGTCGACGAACCTCTCCGATCGGACGACAAGCATCGATCGCCGGCGTCCCTCTCCCCTTCTCTCTCTCTAGCCCGGACCGTCAGGCGGCCGGATTCGGCCGCTGGCGGCTGGATCCAGCCACGGGCGAACGGATTCTGGACGCATGTCTAACGGATTGCATGACATGTCATATTCAAAATTTGATTAATTTGACTAAACAAAATTTATAATCTGTCTTTTAGGTATATATGAATCGGGATATTGAAAAGTTTACCAATTAGCCTTTGTCCGATTTCAATTTCGTCTAATAAATGTGCTTCTCATGTTGATCTCTCATGAAATTATCTAAACTTAGAAAAGTTTATTTCTCGCAACATATATACACATATACATACAAAGTTTATTTCTCACAACATATATACACATATACATATATATGTGGTAGGTATCGTACATCACTCCGTGTATACCGAGTTTGAAGTTTGGGTCGGACTAATTTGGACGGTCAGTTGACATGCACATGACAACAACAAACGTCTGCCGTGCCATGCAACCTTTTATATCTTCCACCTTTTTTTCCTGAACGTACAAAATGCCAAAGCCCGATCACACACACATGAGAGAGAGAGAGAGAGAGAGAGAGAGAGAGAGAGAGAGAGAGAGAGAGAGAGAGAGAGAGAGAGAGAGAGAGAGAGAGAGAGAGAGGACAGAAGAATATGCTCCATCACATATACTTCTTCTGGTACAGTTCATTTGCCTTCTTTTTTCGACCACTACAAAATGAATTAAATACAACACGTACAAGTACAATAAGAAGAAGGGGAGAGAGAGAGAGGAATCCTGTGGACGAGTTGCTTATGATATTTCCTTTGCCTAACTCTTTGCACCTATACTTGCGCCATTTTGAAGGCCAATTACAGTGTTTCCGACGTAGAGAGAGAGAGAGAGAGAGAGAGAGAGAGAGATTATATTAATTAATTGAATTGGGGTCGATCAGAAGGAGATGACTAGTGCTCTCTCGACCACCTTGGAAGGAATGAAGTTTCTGAGATCAACATCGGAGGCGGAGGAGAAGGAGAAGGAGGAGGAGGAGGAAGGTGGCGAGTTGCTGACGGATCCCTTCATCAACGTCTGCAAGCTTTTCATCCCTATCATCGGTATGTAATTAGTTAGCATTCATATGTATGCAGATGTATATATTATTTTGATAGCTCCAAAATTAATATTTTGTTTCATTCTGCAACACTGCTAACTTTCTCCGCCTCCTCCTTCATCTTTATTCAGTTTTGCACACACATTCTTTGTTCCAATGTTTCCAATATTTCATCTCAAGCTCTCTTCTTCTTAATCAGATTATTGTTTCATTAATTGATTTCTCTCATTTATATAAATTTAGTAGTTTAATTAATTACTCTTTTCTATTATGCATACAGTGACTAATATTCATCTTTGTAATTTGTGTTTCTAATTGATTTCATTTTTTAACAAAAAAAAATATAGATAAACTGGGTCCAAGCATGGCAATTGTAAAGAGTGACGTTGGAAGCAATCTATCGGTGAGATCAAATTCTTCTCATTCATTAATCCCATGATCATGAGTTTACACACACACACACACACATATATATATATATATATATATATATATATATATAATTGGAGAAGAACACTTTATTGATTAATGAAGTATATTGATGTTGTTAATTAATTAGTAGAGGCTGGAAAGCAAATACTCGTCTGATCCATCGAAATACAAACATGTGTACGACATTGTGAGAGAAGAAGTCGAAGCCAACAAGGCTAAGAAATCTTCTAGCTGCACCGTCGCGTTCCTCTGGTTAACAAGGTACAATTCATATATATATATATATATATATATATATATATATATATATATATATCAATCTATGCCTTATAATTAGCTATATATTGTTACATCTATAGATATATATATATATATATATATATGATTAGTTAAGTACTTAATAAAATGAAATGAGTTGATAATTAGGATGATGGACTTTGTGGTGGAGCTGCTGCAGAGTTTGATTGAGAGCCCGGAGTGGAGCATGCACCACGCCTGCACCCATTCCTACAACAAAACCTTGAAGAAGTGGCAGAGTTGGCTCGCCACCTCTAGCTTTACTGTAACCACCCTTTAAATTGATCGCTAATTCATATGTATATATAACTAATACGATTCCAGTTAATAATTAGACGATTAATTAAGATGCATGCATGCATGCGTGCGTGGATGGATGGATGCAGGTGGCCTTGGGCACAATTCCTGACAGAAAGAAGTTCATGAGGATAATTGCAGGATCAGGTGACATCATTTCAGACATCCATAGATTTTGTACTCACCTCTCTCCCCTCCTCCAGCAGAACCACAAATTCCTGGTATATATCCATATATATAATAAGTCAATGTATTTTTTCCCCCCTCTCTCTCTCTCTCTCTCTAAGGGATAAGTCTTTCTTTTGCAGGATAGCCTTGGGCTCGATAACCTCAAGATTTCTTGAATAAAGTTGTATTGTGTTTTTATAGATATCCAGTTGCGTATTCTTGGAAGAAAAATTGTCATAGATGAGTTTTTTTCTCCTACTTCTTGTGATATATGCTAACATATTAATTTATTTTTTTCACCAAATTTTAAATTTTCAGGCCATGCTTTACGTGTCATTGTTGTCCTCTATTATTTCCAAAACTTTGCATGATAATTATTTTCTTTATTAGATGTAACGTCCTCAAATACGTTCTCCACTACGTGACAGAATATATCTCGACGATGTGACAAAATATTACTTACATGAACATAACTTTGACTAAAACACTATTCGAAAGGAAAAAAATAACGAAATTATACAATTACATGATATAAACAATGGTGCAAAAGTCTTAACAAAGTTAATATAAAACGAGTCTCCAATATCATAAATAAATACAATTCAATAGAAAAGTAGATAACATAAAGAGACTCAGTAAAGATCATCACGAACTTGATTTGTCACCAGCACCAACATCTTTTTACTAGTGACATTGAATACATAGGAGAGTTGAACCTCCCATGAGTTTTAACGCCCAATACATAATAATCAAGTGAATGAAATAAATCATATATAATAACTTAGTGATAAGTTAATAATCATAATCAATAAGCACATGGTAAAACATCATAATATGAAAGATGTAACATAGTGGATCATCATTAGAATTATAATCAAAGGGAACATTCGCCATGTAATATAATCATTCTTAACATTAATGATTATCATAGAGTATAGAATAGAAGGGATATGAATAAATAAATAACTTCTCATGATAAGTGTACTCCTAAGAGTAATCATAAGAATCATAAGCATCAATAATATAACATAAGGAATAATTGATTATATAATTATGCGACATTATAAGAAAGGTCAAGAATATTGATTGATTGCCCCGTCATAGAGAGATCTTAATCATTAAATGATAATTCTTTAATCATAAAATATTATTTGGTCATTGTAAATTACAAGGATCACTACAATCAAGATTGGCATAATCATCATCCTAGAGATCAATAATGACTTAGCCGATCATAACATTAAACATGACCAATAAGATCATTGGGACGTTGCCTGTCACCATTGTGGGAATCATTCACATCAATAATGACATAAGGCACAACCAATCATAAATTAAGGATCATCATTAAAGAATCAACAACATCATTGGACATAGATCATCATCATAAAAAGTCGTCACTCAATTTATTTTCATTATATTAGACTTATTGTGAAGTGTCTTTCAACATTCTTTAACATGGGTCGGTGGAATATATTTCGAATCTTTTGTGGTTAGGGCGTAGTATCTCAATGTCAATTGTGAAGTATTTTTTAACTCTCTAAAAGATGGACTAATGGGTCATTGGAATACTTTTTTGACCAGGTTGAACGTCGTCAATCAATCATAAAAGATCTTCATTTGATATTTTTCATCTTTTATCTTGTTTAGCATATTCTGTGAAGTCATATGATGATATGATCAATAGCATTAGTATCATGATAAAATTATAAAAAGACATGAAATAAGGTCATGATGGAAGATGTACATAATCATCATTTGATTTTAAATCAACAAATGATAATTCAAAAGCAACCCAATATATATAGGATAAAATTTACTAAATATCTTCGAACATTACATCTTTCTCAACTCTATTATCCAATTTTACTTTGCAACTATTAGCTTGTTTCACTAAATATCTTTTTGACCAGGCACCGTTACCCGGTTATTTGGCTTATGTGACAGACTATTTAAAAATATAATAAATATAAAATTATATTAAATTAACAATATAATATTATAAAATTTATGAAAAAATAAAAGGGGTGCTTCCCCCTTTTCACGTTGTCAACAACGTGGCGAAAAGGGGGCCAACCCCCTATGCGTCTTCGGCGACATGCAAAGGGGTCATTTTCGCGCATGTTGCCAGTAACGCGAAAAGGGTGGTGATGCCCCCACTAAGGCTCCCCCATCGCGCGTGACACATACCCCCCGCCGGTAAGAAATGGGGATCACTCCCCTCGTTCTCTCGTTGCGGCACCTACGTCGGTGACAACGAGAGACGGAGCCACCACCCTCCCTCCGACGCCGACAAGGTCGCTGGAGGGAGTGGGGGAGGGGGTGGCGCCCCTCCTCTTTTTAATTTTGAACTATTTATTTTAATACTATAATATTGTTTTATATTTATTTTGTTTTTTTTAAAATGCGCCATGTGTGCAAAATAACTAGATAATTGGCTATACTTGGTCGAAAGGATCGTTGATGAAATAACCTAATAGTTTAAGGGTAACTTAAGGGCTCAGATGCATAAGGTAATCATTATTATGATTCTTAATCAATGATAAAGATATAATTGATCAATCAATAGGGAAGACAAAATAATCAATAATCAATCCATAATTAGATAATGTTGGACATGTGTGAACATATTCGATAGTCAATAAAATAAATGATAACTTTACTTGTCGATATTATATTCCATCCCTTTTATTTTTTCTAAAAATGAACAATTAGATGTCCCATACATTTAAAAAAATCATATTTTAATCCTTTGACAATTGTTAAAAAAAAGTTAACAATACATTTAGGTTGTGTTTGGCAGTAGAACTTGAGCAAATTCTGTCACACGCTCGTCCAAAATTGCATGGGGCCCATTGAAACTAATGTTCCAATCAACATCCCAAATCTCCTCGAGTTCCGCAAAAAACTTCTCACGAAATGCAAGAATTGGGAAGTTTTGATCGTGAGCCAAACTTACCTTGAATACCACGCCCACTTCCACTCTATCCAAGGTGCGTCGCCAATAGATTAAAGATGATCCACTTGATCCCTCGAAAGATCCGCCCTCCTGCTCCAGCTCCGGCGCCACCGCTCGAGCACTCGACAACGGTGGAGGCCGTCGTGACGAGCCCCTTGTCACCTTCGATGGAACATGCCTGCTAGCTTAGACACGACGGATGAGGACGACAACCTCTTCGAGTCTGTGTCCCTCCGCGAGCTCGAGCAGTCCGTGCACTCCTTGCACTCCGTCTGTTCTGCCGCCACCACCCCACACGCGATGCACCATGCCGCCGCCTCAGACTCCCCAACTGATGACCTGACCCACCCCACTCCCCTGCCGCCTCCTCCATTGCTGATCTCGATTAACATGCGTGGATCTGACAGGGGAATCCGCCCCTCCACGTCCTCCACCAACTTTGACTCGTACTCGTCTCCCGTCTCATCCCTGTCGAGGCCACACGCCAAGCACTCCATGCCCGACGTTCCTCCGGAGCTCCTCCACCTCGTTAATTCCGCTATCATGGGTAAGGGTCGTCGCTCCCCTTGCTGGACACCATCATCTCGAGCGGCTCGAGATGATGGTGTCCAGCAGGGGGAGCGACGACTTCGGGGACGTGTCTACCATGCTCCTGGTCACAATAGCAGCGTCGAGGGCCTCAATGAGTTCGGTGCCGATGGGGTTGCTGGTGGAAAGTTACCACAAGTTCTCGGTTATCATCCAAACACCCATGTGGACTTAAATATCCAATCAACCAGATAGTTCTCCATCATCATAATTTTCAACCAAACACTAATCCATAACTTGTGTCAAAACACCAAGTTCTTGTAACTAATTAAAATTTTAGCTCCACATCCGAACGCAACGTTAATCTTATCTTGTCATGATATTTTTAGAAACGAGACTTGCAAAAATTATAACTCGATCTACTAAGATTATTTTTTATAGATTCCAGCTAGAATAAAAAACTAACACTCTTCTATCATTTCTAAATTATAAGATTTTTATCACGTCAATATTTCTTTTAACATGTTTTGCAATTTTGTTTCGCTGTTGACCATGAGAGCCTGATAGCATGATGACATTTGGTCAATAGCTTTTGATCCATAATTCTTGATTCTACGAAAATCGGACTTCAAGAGTTATCATAGAAGTCAATATAAAAGATGTGTATTGATAATGCTATGAATCTAAATCCAATTGTAACCATGTATGAACCTATTAATAAGGCGCTTCAGCATATTTTCTCTACGGGATAGGGGTATTCTATATGTGATTCGGAATTAATTTATTTTTTATCACGAGATATGTGTCCTGTTTTGGGGAATTAATTCAGAGACCCAGTTGGTCTCTAATTCATATCATCTAAATGGAGTGCCTATATAAACTCCTTAGGAAGTCCAAAGAGAAAAAAATTTGATCTTGCAATTTTCTTAGGTTTCTTCCATCTGATAAAATTTTGCGCCGGATTTTCTCGCGATGCATAATTTCTCTCATGCAGAAATCCTAACAATGTAAAAAAAGTAGAGGAAAAATAATATTATAGCGGATGAAAATAATAGAGTGTTTTTTTAAACTGCCAATTCAAACAAAAGGATTAGGGGAGAAGAAGATTTGAATCTCTTCTACATATCTTCATATTTTCTTTTCAAATACAGGACGTTACATTAAATATTTGTGAACCAATTATTTGTGGACTTACATACATATACGTATACACCTTTACCCCTTCCTATTTTTTATGAATATGCATACGAAGAGTCGTGGACAGATAAATTTAAATGAGCATTAATTAATTTCATGATCGTTTGTTGGGCAAATAACAGGAAGATAGTTTTCAATTGATTTCCATGGAATCCCATGAAAATTTCAGATCACTGGATGATTTTAATTAAACTGGTTACAAAAGAAATAAATCAAGATACATTACAATTGATTTCCATGGAATCCTATGAAAATTCCAATCACTTGATAATTTTAAATTAAGCTAATTACAAAAGATATAGATCACCATTTAATCAACCAATGCAATGAAGGTGGGGTCCCTGCTCCCCAAGTAACATCCTCGGATTCGTTTTCTTCGATCTCGTCCGCCATGTCCCATGTGTCCTAAAATCGTATTGTGTCCTGCTTTAATCCACTTAATTCTTAGCCTTCGTTGGGGGATCATCTTGACCTCTTTTAAAAGCATTATTATTATTATTATTATTATTATTATTATTATTATTATTATTATTATTATTATTTATGGAGAAAATTCTTCATGGTTATTTATATTAAAAAAATGTTATAGAAAAAGTATCAGTAGCAAGCAGATGCCATGTTTATTAGCAATTTGAGCTCCCAGTTGAGGGAAGAAAAAACTGGTAAACCAAAGTTGAAGGTAAACACCCAAACGGGGGATAGAATTTACCTTTTTTTTATATTCGATTGAATTAGACAATTAATCCTAAGAAATTCTCAACTCAAATGCCTTAATTGCATAACTCCGGCTGACCATCAAGATTTGTGAATGTTCTCAATATTTTGTCATTAATTAACGGGCAAGATTTTTATAATAATTTTTCACATTTATTAAGATATGGATGGATATATTGAATAATAATAATAGTTCAAAGACCGCGTCTACAAATAATAATAATTGTAGTAATCAATCAAATCAGCAACAGAGTCTGCAAACAGCGAGAGGAGAGGAGAGGAGAGCACAGCAAGGCGACGAAGGGGGTGAAGAGAAGAGGAGGCAGGAAAGATGAGCCAAGAGGAAGGCAAGAGCAAAGGGCCGTGGGGAGATCAAGAAGGCCAGCAGCAGTCCTATGGCACCTTCCATGGAGTCCCCGGCGGCCACTCCCAGCCTGCCATCGGCTACCCGCAGCCCGTGCCACCACCTGGCCTCACTGCCTCTGCTCCTCCTCCTGCTTACTACACCCAAGGCTACCAGACCGTTCCAGGTGCTCCCAAGTTTCTTTCTTCTTCGTTTTTTTCTAAGGAGATTGTTGTTCCCCCTTCTTCCTTTCTACCTTTGGCATGCGATTCTGACTGCAAAATTGTTTCTTCATTTTGCCCTTTGAATCAGAGCTGATGTTGCCTCCTTGTCCAGTGCTTCCTTGACTCTTTGTAAATTTATCATAAGGATTCACCTTGTTTCTCAATCATTTCTGCAAAGTCTTCCGTGTTCATTTGTTTAATTTGCCCTTTGAATCAGAGCTGATGTCGCCTCCTTGTGCAGATGTCCTGATGCTTTGTTAATTAATCGTAAAGATCTCTCCTTTTTTTTGCGATTTTTACAACATTATTATCTTGTGTTAATCTGTTTAATTTGGCCTTTGAATCAGAATCGATGTTGCCCCTTGTGCAGTGCTGTCTGTCGATCCTTTGTGAATGAATTAAATCCCATCTTTTTCGTGCCTCGTGATCAGAACTGGATTGGCATCTGATTGAGGAGACGTAGTGATGCGGTTGATGATCTGTCATTGTCATGTAGTTGTCCAAATTATTTATTGCAGCTTGCATATATCTTAGGCGAACAATTGGATCTAACTGATTGCTTCTGGTTTTAACATTTTTTTTACTTCATCTTAAATAAACACAAAAATGGTAAATAAGATGGGCAAAAATGTAAAAGGATGTTTTTCCCTGCTAACTATGTGGAGCTGTGTTCTATTCTACCAGATATGATTTGTCTGATCCTCTTTATCGTCAATTCAGTAAACACTGGTGTTTGGTCTGTTATCATTAGCAAGTGAGATAGAGCATGCACCTAACTGGTGGACATTTTTCCTTTCAAACTTAAGATGAGTCTCATCAATGTAGTTCTTGTAAGTTTAAGGAATAGACAGATCCTCAGATAAATGCAATGAAATTTGCCCTGAAATATTATAAGACCAGACAGGCTGCAAATTGGACACTTTACTAGCAATATATGCCTTTTACTACCTTGTTTCTTTGCCTTCATCCATCACAGATTATTTTGATTTCAAATGCCAAAATGTCCCAAATTCTTGGAAGTAAAACCACCGTGAATGACATTGTAATTATACTTTGATCGAAATGGAGAGATATTCTTGTTGCTTTCAACATATTGCTAACTGCAGTTAAAGAAACTTTTGCTGTGGGCATGGTAATTATTCTCGTCAAGCTTATGTTCTTCAGTAATTTAATCTCCTTACCTACTTATATCCCTTTCAAAAAAGTCCTAATTTTTATCCATCTGATCCAGAACATCCTCAACTCTCAAGTTCTATTTCATATCACTTATAAACATATAGGGGTTTAGTTCTCAAAAATTCATGTTGTTTACTTGTCTGTAGTGTGAAGATAAGTGATTGATGTTGCTATGTAAAAGTAGAATGTCTATGTGCATATCCAAATGACATGTATGTTCAATTATTGCATTCTGATAGACAACTAAACTCTTGCATTCTAACTAAATTCTTGCACTCTAACTACTACGTGCATATCCAAGGAGTTAGAACCAAATATTTTTGTATTATGATAACCAACTAAATTCACTGTAAACTTTTTCACTCATTTTTAGGATCGAACCATACAAGGAAACTGACAAAATTAAGACAGTCTTGCTATGCATTGCATATTTGTAAGTGTAAAATGATAATAAACACCGCTTACCTCTTTCTGCATTTATTATAATGTCCTAGGTTATGTACCTGTTGCTGAAGGTAGGCCACTAAGAGAGCATCGCCTTCCCTGTTGTGGCATTGGTATGGGTTGGTTATTGTAAGTAACCCTTTTTATCCTTTCTATTTATCTACCATTCAATTAATTTGATGTATTTTATTTCAAACATTTAAGTAACAAGAACTAATTGGCTTATTATGTCAGATGTTATAATTACTGACTCGTTTTTTTTTTGTCAATTGAAGGTTCATTATTGGCTTCTTTCTTGGTGCTATTCCTTGGTATATTGGAGCATTTATTCTTCTTTGTCTCAGAGTGGACTACAGAGAGAAACCAGGGTTTATTGCTTGCACAGTTGGAGTAAGTGCAACTTCCTGCATAGAGTCCTCTTGATGCCTGTTTCTAATGACGTCTCTTGTGAATAATTATTTTGTGCCATATGCAGGCTGCTATTGCAACGATTGCTATCATCTTTGGAGCATCAAAGGGGTTTGATTTTGATGACTGGTGATCAACAAATTGCGTGCCATTTTGATGTGTGTATATTACCTACAATGTATGAATTGTCAAACTCTAGAACTTGTAAGGATACCTATTAAGTGATTGAATGTGGGCTATGTAATACATAAACTCTTGGTGATGGGTATCAATAATTGCCATATTTATTTGGCTTTAACTATTAAGTCAGAAGTTTGAATCCACATGGCAGAAGAGAAGTTTTCTAAACAAAGTATGCTTTCTAAACAATTTGCTTTTAACTACTAAATTGGTAGCTATGTACACTTACTCTCGAAGTTGTTTCTTCATGAATGTTTGATGCCCCCTTAGATTTATTCGAACTAAGATCAAGGCTCAAGGGTTTGGTCCCCCTTATTGATAACAATAAAGAAAGTGTTTTGATCATTTTTATTAATAAAATGAATAAAAAAAACAAATGATGGATGAAATTGAATTAGTTTACACAGTTCGGAATGATTTAAGGAGGTAAGTATCCAAAAAAATAGCGCATTATATCATAGAGATATTTTCTTAACATATAGTAAAAAATGTGATCATATCCATATGGGTGCTATGTTATTGGGATTACGAAGTGCAAAAACATGAATAAGCAACAAGAAACCATAAAAAAATCCAAGACAGCAAGAAAATAACACAGGCATTTCGAATTTCTAGTGCAAAAAATATTTGTTAAATCAATAAATTTGAAATTCAACAAATACACACTGAAATTTTAAGTAGAGAACAAAAAAGGTTCAGCATTAAAGGTTAAGAACATTGCAAAGGATGCCTATTTTTTTGGTGCTGAAGGATGCATCTTTAACCCATAGTCAAACGCTCCTCACTTGCTGAGATATATAAATCTCCCGCATAGATTATGTTGAAGGCTCAACAGAGCGATTCTTCCTTATTCAAGACGACTTCTCTAGGCTGTTAAAGGATTTCAATTTGATGGCTCCTCCATTACACAGAAAGTGCTGGACTGTCAGTTGCGAGCCCCATGGTGTTCAAGCCATTATCCACATAGACAACAGAACCAGTTACAGCCGAAGCCAAGGGGGACACTAGAAAAGCTGCTGCATTGCCAACTTCATCTGCACAAGTATTTTCAGTTGATACAGATGCAAATAAAAACTGAATATTGAAGAAAAATGCAATACCATTTGCTTGGTGAAAAAGGAGTTGAGAGCATTTACCAGCTGCAAGTTCCTTCTGCAAAGGTGCATTAGCATAAGAGTAATCTATCATCTTTTCAATGAAGCCAATGGCTTTAGCAGCACGACTCCCCAATGGTCCTAGTAGCATAATAAGAAATTATCGTTATCCATATAAATTGCAACAGAAGGATATTTTCGGATTAAATTCATGTGACTTCTTAAAACGTCCTCCATTAAGACTTGTGCTTGAAATTTCAGTTATCCAGCTAAGCTTTGTGGAAAACATACCTGCAGATATTGTATTGACTCTTATTTTGCCTTTTCTTCCAGCTTCAAAGGCTAAGACCTGAGTAGAAGCTGAGTATGAGAAAATTACTTAAATAACATGCAGAACATAGTGTGATCTGAATAGACAAGAACATACTCTAGTATCACTCTCAAGAGCTGCTTTTGCAGAACTCATGCCACCACCGTATCTGTAAGTGGAACGTAATATAAAAACCACCAGTAATTAAAGTTGATTAAAGTTGTTTGAAGGAACAGACTTAAAATTTCATACCCTGGAATGGTCCTTTCAGAAGCAATATATGTCAGAGACACTGAAGCTCCTCCTGCATATAACATAATGCAAAATTATGATTATGCACAAACAAATATAAGAAAATAATAAATTAGAATGTCAAAAAATAGTTTATTATAGCAGTTCTTAAGGTCACAGTGGATTAACAATCAAATTCTGCCTTTGATTGAGAAAGAAAGTAAAACAAATGGAAATATGATGTAGATTAACTTCTTTCTAATTAAAAACGAACCTGGATTCATTATAGGAAGGAAGTGCTGGAGCAAAGAAATGAAAGAGTAACTTGATGCAGATAAGGCAGCAAGATATCCTTTCCTCGAAGTCTCTAGAAGGGGTTTGGTCACCTGTTCATAGAAAATTAGAAAGACTGGATCAGACAAAAAGTCAAAATAAATGGACTAAGTGAAGGTTTTACCTCTGGTCCATTCGCAAGAGAATGCACAAGAATGTCGATGCTTCCAAAATCATTCTTAACACATTCAGCAACTTCCTTTTACGAGAAAAAAGACAGATATAAGAAAGAGGAAAAGAATATGATAGTAAATAGAACTGTTTTGAGAATGGAAAGGATGATTGCTTTGTGCTGCAATCATCCAATTTTATTAGTGAAAACTATATTACATGGCCAAAAAATGAATTCACATTAGATAATTGAACTTTAGGAATTAATTGCAGTCCACTGTCGAATCAGCTGCTGTGCGAAAATATTAGAACTTTTTTCGAAAGGGAAAAATATTAAAACTTTAAACCGTACAGAAGTATATGTTTATGCTGATTTCACAATAATACACACACACACACATGTTATATGCATAAATACATATGTATATATGCATATGCTATTCTGCAACTAAGAAAGAAACATCCGGATAAGAGGATTAAATATACCTTAACGGTCCAGTTTGAGGACCCTGCGTAGCGCTTGTTTGTTTTAACCTATATAGGCAATTGGAACAAGCAAATCAATTACACTTGAAACAGGACAAATCAAATGTCAAAAGCAAAACAATATCAATAGGATATATTCATACGTCTTCAGGGACATCCTCAAGAGTATCATAAACAGCATCGAGTGGATAAACTTTGGCAATCTCCATAAGGGAACCATTTGGCAAACTGCAACAAGAGAAATAATAGTGATCGATTGGTTTCACCTGAAATAGGATAATAAATGTAAACAACTGGAGCTCTATTGAGACACAGACCGACGTGACTCGTCAAATTTTCCTCGTCGTAAGCTAGTCTCAAAAATGTTCAGTGCCTGCATTGGGACCAACACATGTAATTGGTAAGACACTTAAGCTTTTATATATGCTTGACTACTGAAATATTAGTAATGGCAATTACATACAGGCACCCATGTACCAACTAGGATTTCAGCTCCAGCAGCTGCAAGTGCTTTAGCGATTGCCCAACCATAGCCATTATCATCTGCTACTCCAGCAATGAATGCCCTTTTACCTGGGAGGAAACAACTTTAGTAATGGAACCAACAACTAATGGAATATGAAAGAATTTGATTGGTCAAATGAAGAAGCAGCTTCGTTCATTCAGAAAGCGTGAGGGCATAAAATGGAATAGAAGTAAAGATCAACAGGCGATAAACATATATTCGGCACGTTAACAGATCTACGTGATTAGCAGGAAAGTAAAAAGCCTAATCGTACTGAGAAAAAAAAAGAGAATATAATTTATAAGCTAAAATCTTTGTATTAATAGAGGAGCTCGTCAAAATTTGATGTGATATCAAAAGACCGAGGGTTCTCGTTTGAGTTGCTTCAAACTTGACTCCATGGCAGTACAAATTTTTATGCCGAATTCAAACAGAAAACATACCTCATTTATAAGCTTAAGCTTAACACGTGATCACGACAATTATAATGCAACCATCTAACTAGAGAAAAAAAATATTTTTATAGACATTAAATTCCTGCCAATCCCAAAATTACTACAAAATCTGAATAGAAAAATATCATATTATTTCAAATCTAAAGGCAAAAAGTTTAACAGACTCCGTAAAGTGTCAAGGGCTAAAATGCAAGCATCTAACTGGAAAAAGTTCTTTTTTTCAACCTCTTAAGTCGATAGGCAACCCATAAGAGCTCCCATTACCGCTCTCCCCGGACATCGCCCTGGTAACCATCTTACGGCGGCTCAAGGGTGCAGACGCCCCACACCTCCCCCTAAGCACATCGACCGAGGAGATCCGGCATGCGCCCGCGAGAGACTCCCGCTCATTGTTTCCAGCTCTCATGATGAGCCCTGGAACTCCCGCCGCTGTTGACGTGAACATTCTCCCAGCGGCGGGCGGGACAAAAGGCCGCGCCGCAGCCGCGGCCGCCTGAATGCCAGCAACAGTCGCTGAAGCTCTCATTTTTGGACGTAAAATGATCGATCTGCAAGCAAACCCAACAGCCTATAAACATAAAACACCAGGAGGATTCACACAAATCTGGAAACGAAAGGTACAGCAGGAAATGGACAAAGACGAGGAAATGCTGATACTAAAACTTCGCCGCGCCGACACGGAGGAACCAAGGAACAGGATGCGCGATTTATTACCTCTCTGCGTGGAAGTGGGAGGAGGAGGAAGGCGGTGGAGGAAGGCGGAGGAGGGAGATGGGATCAAAAAGAGGTTTTTGCAGATGAGGGAGGTCGATGAGACCGAGGTGGGCGGAGGATTTGATGGTGGCGAGTCGGACGTTGTTGTTAGTTGGGAGCAGAGTTGTAGGGTTTACGAGTCCCGGGTTCAACCATGTCGATTCGACCGATTGATTTGGGTTGACCCAACTCGACTCTTTTAAATTCAAAGGATATATATTAAGTGTAATTATAATTTAAAATTATATCATGCAATTTTACAATCTTGAATTGATCTAATAATTCATATTGCTCATGCAATTTATAATATAATTTAATTCATATTAATATTAAAACAATAAATAAACAATAATAAGATTATTACCACTTGGTTCAATATATTACTGTCTTATTTTTTTCTGCACTTATCCAAGAAGTATCAAAATTTTAATATTACAATGATATTTTTTTGTTTCCCTTTTTGCCTTTTCTTTCAGTTTCTCATTGAATTATACTCTTTTCAGAATTAAACTTCATGATCTTTTCCAGTGAACATTTCTCAAAAATTAAAACTTCAATTATACCCTTCAAAATTAAAAAAAAACAGAGTTTTCAGAAACTAGATGACTTATTCTTTTACGCAAAATTAAAATTAACATTTTTCCTGACTTTCTTTTACAAAACCGAGTGACAAATAAGTGAATAAGATATGCTGGAGCTTGCATTGTTTTGGGGTTGTTGATTGGATAAAAATTTAAATTTATTATAATCTATCACTTCGGATCGCAGGACAATTGCGATATAATTGTTGTATTTTTTTCAGCTATATATGACGGAGCCAGGTGAATTTTTCAGGGGGGTCAATATACAAAATTAGTATATTTTATGTTTTTATTTAAATTTTTTATGAATTGATATAGAAAATAAAAAATATATTTGAGCCCAAAGAGGCCTGGCTACGTCGTGGGCTATGCTGAAATAAGATTTTTACTAGTGTGCATGTTTCAAACACATTTTGTTTGACAAGCGATGTGGTCCAGGTTTATGCTCATCGCAAACATTCAGGAGGCACCATTTAACTCGTTTTTCACCTATAGAAATCATGTAAAACAATTCGCTGTTCTTTGGACCCATTTGGTTTAACTGATATAAAATATTGATAAATAGTTTAATGGCTGAAATTAATTTTAAAAAATAAGCAGCTACGTGTTTGATAATAAAAAATTTATAAGTTATTATTTTAATAAAATGATAAAAAAATTCTTAATATTATGATAGATTAAATATACGAAGAAAGTTATATATATTATAAGAATAAAATAGTACATTCTTTATCAAACTAATCAACTTTTTTTCTCACTAAGAAGATTTCTTCAAAATTACTAATAAGTCATAAGCTTAGCCAAATAAATCCTTTGTCATGCAGGTGGACCAAAATGAATGGTGCATGTTGAATCATTTTCATTTATTATTTATTAAGTAGCTCTCCTTCTCTTTTTCTCCCAGCTTTATAATCATTTTTTTACTTAATTTGTTAAACTTCCATGAACCTATAACGATTTTTTTGTCTAACTTTATTATATGAAATTACTGTAACATTAATCCATTCATTTTATTATGTTAACTTTTTATTTTTTATTTATGAAAAGATTAAATTACTCTTTCCCTCATTGTTCTGTCTTCTAAATATTAAAAAAAAGAATATAATATGTAATAATAAATAAGATTAATTCTTTAAATCTCCCCTAAACTATTATAATTTTTCGTATCTAACCCTAAAATATGAACTTTTCTTATAATATACCTAAACTTTATCGCATTTTTTACTTTAGTCATTTCGTATCATTCTACTATTTTTTTCTTATTTATGAAAAGACTAAAATGTCTTTCCATAAAATCTTCTAGGTTTTAATATTAAAAAATAATATAAACATTTACAAATATAGGGAGGGCATTAATATATAATAATGAATTAGAAAAATTATATTTTTTAAAACTGTTTACATTATTTTTAACAATAAAAGAGAGAGGAATTTATGGAAGGGCATTTTAATCTTTTTATAAATGTGAAAAAGGAAAATAACAAAAAAATTAACAAAATCAAATGGAAGGACTAAAATGGAAAATGCGATAAAATTTAGGGATGTCGTAAGTTAAGTTCATATTTTGATATTAAATGTAAAAATTCATGATAGTTGAAGTGAAGTTTAAGAAAATAACCCAATATATATATATTAAAAATTATTTAAAAAAAGAGGGCCTTCCTCCTCTCCCGTTGGCGGCCTTGTCGGCAGAAGAGGAGGGGGGCGGCCCCCCCTTTCTCTTTCTTCGAACTCGCTTGCATTGATGAGAGAGGAGGGTGCTCGTGTCACGGGGTCATTTTCGGACACTAGACCACGTGCGGCGACTAGGCGGATAGGCATTTAGCCAAGTCTGTTTTGAGTTTGCAGCGGAAGTTTTATAGTCGAGACGACTATGCCGAGAGTCGCTCTTATAGGCATTCAATCACGGACATGACTAGAGTGTTGGACTACTCGTCACGAGACCGTGGCATTAGCGCGTTGCGGCACTAATGTAGGCGCTTGGGTGCTTAAAGTCTGAAGGGGCGACGAAGGGACCACGAGACGTCACGAAGGGACACCGATGTGGGTTGCCACCCCACGCTCAAGACCATGACACTAGAATTAAAGGAAAGCTTACTTGTATTAAATATGATGAAACATAACATACAATTGGGCCTCGGAAAGCACTAGTGAACTCCTCCCAGTGTACCGTAGGTATAGGAGTCTTGTTACATATTGAAGATGCAAAAGACGTACCGTACGTGAACGTCACCTACTTGGCCATTCATAAGGACGGCCTTACAAGATAAATGTCCTTAGGGCGGATAACTTGATACTTCGCAATATTACGCAGTGCGGGGCGGCTGCATGTGTTCCATATTTTCGGCGCTAAACGATCGAGGGCTATAAGTTGAGCGGCACTGGTGCCGCGAGGCTTCACGCTTCGTGTCATGGGAAACGCCCTGTGACATTCTCCCCCACCAAAGTTGGCGACGCCCTCGACGCCGCTGTCCGGACTTCCTCGGGGCCTTCGTCTTGAGTCTTGATTTCGCTTGTCTCGTTCAATTTCACCTTGTTTGCCTTGACTTCAACTTCACCAGCATCACGCATCGCCAGGAATGTCCGCTCCTTGGGGTCTCGCTAAGGACTCCTCCCTCAGGCCTGCTTCGCTCGCTGATCCTTCGTCCAATCCGGGGTCATCACTTGTGCAGCGCCAGTGGAGTCCGCCATGTGCGGTCTGACTTCATCAAGCAACTATCCGTCCATCAAGTCTCTGTTGGCTTCACTTTTCTTCGACTTGCGCAGCGTCAACTTGTGTGGTTTGGCTTCTTTGGAGATGAAACAACTCTTGTATGCCTTCAGGAATAGCGCGGAGAAGAGTTGTCTCAGGGTCGTGTAGAACACGATGAAGAGTCTCGCCATTCGACCTGCATGACTTGACTCGATGCCTTCATGTTGCGGATGGCCGCAGCATAAGGTCTCCCTTCCGTCGAATGCGAAGTACGGGACCATCTCACCCTCGATGATCATTCTTGAATTTCGACGGCTTGAAACAGCACAAACTCTCCGATGTCGATGCTTGTAGCTTATCTGCTTCAAGTGCCTAGGGTCGCTATGATGAGCGACGAGAGTCTTCCCACGGATACTTTGGGACGCTTCAGGTTTCTTTGTGGGCTTGACTCAACGTCTCTATGTTGCAAATGATTGCAACGTAGAGTCTTCCATACCTCTGCCGAACGAAAAGCGCAAAACCACCTCCTCTTTGGTGATCACCTGATGTTTCGACAGTCTTGAGGCGGGATAAGGTTCTTTGATCTGACAATCCATGCCTTGTCCATCCAAATCGCCATAATGGGCGACGAGAGTCTCCCCACGTTCCCTTGTGCTTCAACTCGCTATCTCCAAGTTGCAGATGGCTGCAACGTTGAGTCCTTCGTCCGTCGAGCCTTGAGAATCGCTCCACCTTCCCCTTGGTGGACAAGAGATATCTCGACGGTTTGAGGTGGAGCAATGTTTTTTGGTATAACATTCCGCACCTTGTCCACTCCCAGTCGCTATAGTGAGCGACGATGAGGGTCTCCCCACATGTGCCTGTGGTTCGATTTGCTTCTCCTGTTTTGATGGACGATCTTTGTTTTCGACATAAGTAGCTTCCTCCTTGCGACTTGAGCTTCTCTCCCCCACCATTGCCTTTGCCCAAGGGCTTTGGTGGTATGGCACTTGTCACGATTGACTTGGCAACGTCGACTAGTGAGCGGAGGTTGGACGATCCGGTCATTCTAACTCCTTCCTAGTCCAAAGCTTCTAACCCCACTGCTTGAAGAGCGCCAACACTGGGTCTTCATCCTCCTGGGAACACTGTAGGCGGAGCTCGATGATTCCTTTCACTTTCTCCTTCATCATACCCATCTGGCCGATGCTGAACGATGCGATCTTGACCTCCAGTCCTAACTTATCAGGGTCTGCATAATTGATGAACTGCCACTTCTTCTGTCCCATGTCTGGGATGCATGTTTGCCACATTCTATATTGTCGCGATGGCAACGCCATCCTGAGTTTGCCACGTCTTGCAGGGTTCTTGGGATATGCCTTCTTCCGATTCTGAGACCTCCTTTGAAGCTTTGACAATCCCTTTGGGGTATGGACGGGGCGGGATCGTTGTGCCCATTCACGAAGAGGATGCACCTTAGATGCTCGTCCGTCCGCACCTTGGACAAAGTAATGCCACTGTGCCTGTCATTCTGGATCATACACCTTTGATATACTCGTCCACCGGACGGCTTGACCCTTATGAAAGAGTAGCCGTTCTGAACCTTCACTGATCCGTGCGGATGCTTGTGAAGACGCTCCGCTTAGATAAGCGGACTACGGTTGATGAACTCGTGGCATGAGCTCCCAACATTACCTCCATCTCCATTCGAAGGGACAACATCGCCAATGTGTCCTTCAAAACCTTCGCATTGCGATTCTTGGAGGCCGCTTCGATTACTCGAGGCGATGTCCGAAAGGAAAGGGCACTCCTTCCTTCGATTGGCAGCAGAACGCTTGACAACAGCATGCCAAGGTTCGCCGATGCTCGACGCTCAGATCATTTGCCGAATTGGTCGCTGAGTTGAGGCGTCGATTTGCGTTGGCATGTATCAGGTTCGTCCCACTCCTTGATGGATGACATCGCGCAGCTTGCGGGGCGACACTTGACGAGGCAGGCAAGGCTGACAGCTCGTCCGCGAGTGTTTGCAAGTAATCAACGCTTTGCTCCATTCTCGAAAGTCATCGTGGCGTGGCAGACAATGCTACGACACGACAAGATGCTTGTGATTGATGCTCCTTGGCCGAAATGATGATATTCTTTGGCCGAAAAGGGACCATGAACCTTGATATTTGTCTTTAAGCCAACTTCTTCCGTGAAGCGGTTGTGCACTTCACGTTACATGACTGGGCATGCGATGCGACGTCACGAAATACCGAGCAGCGGTCGCCATGATAGTGTATGACCGACAGTCCCTGAATGTAACACGGGTCCTCCGAGTTACACGATGCTCGTGTAAGCGATCTCATGATATGAGCAGCGCAAGACCATCATGCGGAGCATATGGCCACTCTTTGACGCAGTGCGACACTTCAGGATTCACGACTGTATACCTGGGGTGGTTGATCTGCTCGAGTGAGCGACGCATGACTATCCCAGTTAGGCGGGACGATCAATCCGCCATCATGATGCATGACGGACGTTCCTTGACACGACATGGGTGTATGAGGAACATGCTGTGGGGCACGACTGAGCGTGCGGCAAGGAGGCTTGTCATGCATTCCTCGTTGGCGTCCACGATCAAAGACCATGGTACCAGTGCGCCTGAGCGTGATGGAGTATTTGAGCGGAAGCACATTTCCTCCGCCATGGCACGTTGCGACGACACAAGCGAGGCATCGTCGCTGGGTAATCCGAGCAGGAAGAACTGCTCTGATACCACTTGTCACGGGGTCATTCTCGGACACTAGACCACGTCCGGCGACTAGGCGGATAGGCACCTAGCCAAGCCTGTTTTGAGTTTGCAGCGAAAGTTTTATGGTCGAGACGACTATGCCGAGAGTCGCTCTTATAGGCATTCAATCACGGACATGACTAGAGTGTTGGACTACTTGTCACGAGACCATGGCATTAGCGCGTTGCGGCAATAATATAGGCGCTTGGGCGCTTAAAGTCCGAAGGGGCGACGAAGGGACCATAGGACGCTATGAAGGGACACCGATGTGGGTTGTCACCCCACGCTCAAGGCCATGACACTAGAATTAAAGGAAAGCTTACTTATATTAAATATGGTGAAACATAACATACAATTGAGCCTCGGAAGGCACTAGTGAACTCCTCCCAGTGTACCGTATGTATAAGAGTCTTGTTACATATTGAAGATGCAAAAGACGTACCCTACGAGAACGTCACCTACTTAGTCATTCATAAGGACGGCCTTACAAGATAAATGTCCTAAGGGCGGATAACTTGATACTCCGCAATATTACGCAGTGCGGGGCGGCTGCATGTGTTTCATGTTTTCGACGCTAAGCGGCCGATGGCTATAAGTTGAGCGGCACTGGTGCCGCGAGACTTCACGCTTCGTGTCACGGGAAACGCCCCGTGACACTCGCAGTAAGGTGTCCACGTCTGCATCCTCGATAAGTTCATATAGGAGGACAACATTACCGCGTGGCGGCCGTCCAATAGGTGGGCATGTGGACAACAATAGGGATGTACACGGTGAAGCTGACAAGGAGGGCATAGACAATAGAGTTGATGGGACGAAGAAGGAGAAGATGATGACGAGGAACCATATGGGTATGTCGACAAGAGACATGTCAAGGTTCGGAGGCAGATGCTCTTGGTGTCGTGCATCTCGATCACCTTCTCCCAGACAAGTAGAGTGGGTCGGAGGCGAACCAAAGGTGATGAACTCATGGATGAGCATGAGGATCTCTATGCTGAGTTAGGCAATAGTGAGAAGGCATTGGAGTGGATCACCAATTGGTCATCGAAGGCCTAGTCGTCGTTAGGGTATGTTCTTGAATCGCGCCGCCGACGAAAAAGTGCGACATCACCCCTTTTTTCGCATCGTCGAGTTGCGAAACGAAAGGGGGGCGTCACCTACGATTGATACCAATCCTTGATTTGAGTTTTTGTAAAATTTTCTGACGCCCTATATTGAAATTCATGAGTATGAATATCCGATCTTACTTCTTCAAAATTTATAGTTTCATTCTAATAATTATGGATTAAATAAAGTTCTCATATGATAAGTGAAATTAACAGTAATAGAGTAACATCTTCATTCTCAATATTTACATCAACAAAAAAAATTTAATTAATTAATATGTTCCTTCATATGAATACCTTATTGTATGTAGGGAGTGAGCAATGTGAACCCGTTGGCGAGAGATTTTATCATATACAAACTTTTGAGTCTCAACTACAAATCAATCATCATTTTTTATCTGCAATATTAATTATCACCTCATCATTTAAGTACATTAGAATCATATGAGATTTTTTTATGTTTCATGTCTTTGTCTTTGCCCTTCAAATGGATCTTGCCATGGACATTCAAATTTCCCGTTACTTTAAAAACATTCACATTTTGATTTATCACAATTTTAAATTATTTCTAGTATGTGCCACAAGCCTTGGTTTAAAAAAAGGATAAAAAGGTGAATATATTTGATCTCAAACTCAAAACCTTCCTCGATTCAAGAAGAGCTCATGGCGACCGCCACAATATTTGCCTTCAACTCGTCCGCTACCAAGCCACCCCGTCTGCTCTTCCCCCATGCCCGTCCGATCCCCGCCGCCGCCGCCTTCACCACCATCTCTCCACAGCTTTCCTCCTCCTCCTCCTCCTCCTCCTCCTCGTCTTCCTCTCCTCGGCTCCGCGTCCGCCGCTCCTCCGCCCGCCCGCTTCTCGGCACCCATCCCCCACTGCCCCACGGTAGGCACGGCGACGGAGACAGCAGTAGCTTCTACTCGGATTCGGTCCAAGACCTTCATCGACACAGGACCCTCCTCGTCGACTCCTTCCACAGGAACAACAGTCTCAGGGCTGTGCTCCGGGAGGTATCCAGGAAGGGTTCCAGCGCCCTCCGTCTCCTCGATCGGGATGGTGACTGGACGAGCGACGTACTTTGGGCGGTCGTCGCCTTCCTTATTGAAGCTGACAGAGCCCACGAGGCCGTTCAGGTTGGTTCCTGATCAAATTTCATCTTTGGGTCTTGTATCCTAGTTATTTGTCTAATCGGCCCAACCTTGCTAAGGAACATTTCTGACTGCTCTGTCTATCTGTGTACATGAATGCCTTGCACTTCCTCTCGTGACATAAACGCCAACTTCAGTCATGAAAGAAGAAACATACATTTTGGATTTTCAGTTTAGCCAATTGATACATTGTGGTATGATCTTCATGGTAGAGATGATTTGTTTAACGGAAGCCAAACATACGATTGAGAGCAGCCAGAAATCATATATTTTGCCTCGCGAAATGAATTATTGTGAGAACATGGAGAATTTGGAATGCCTCTATTTCTACATAGAGAGATTCGTGGCACATGGAGCTAACTGCAAGAATTTAGTTTTGGCATTTATCGAATGCACAAATTCTTTCTTCTAATTTTATATCTATTATCAAGTGATAAGCCTTGTTTCCTCATTCCATATTAATGGGGACTAGAGACATACAAAAGAGGTACATGCCATTGCATACCAAACGACTATTCTATTAGTTATACATTTTTTAAAACTAAGACGGCCCATTGTTCTATTGGAAACGACCATTGAAGACTGGCATCTTTATTTCGGAACTTACTTACACATTGATCAATGACATTGCTCACAGTAAAATACATGTTGAAGGTCAAAGAGGTAATGCGTTAGAAAATTATGAGACCAAAGGTAAAGTGGACAAATATCAATGCCGAGTATAGAGATCCAGAGGATGTAGTCCACGATATTACTCTAATACTGGGTGACATGTTGGAAGAACATGAGCTTAAGGGTAACTGAGGTCTAAGGACCAAAATGGTTTGATTGGATAGTCCCACATGAACAAAACACGAAGGTGGTTATGTACTTATATGTAGCTACTCCCTCTACCTTTCAAGTCGCATTTTAATTCGTACGGGACAAAAGTCCAAAGCGAATAATATCTTGATGGAGAGTGTTATAGAATGGTATCAGCCAAAAACCTCGCTTGCTCACTTGAGCCTTGTGGGAAACACGGGTCATGGGCCAACACGGATTACTCAACGAGGATCTTGAGCCCCCCAAGGGGTGAAGATTGTAACAACACGAGGTCTAGGGACCAAGATGGTTTGATTGGATAGACTCACATGGACAAAACACGGAGGTGGTATGAATTTATATATAGCTACTTCTTTTACCTTTCAAGACACGTTTTAAATTCGTGTAGGTCAAAAGTACAGGCCGGGGTGTTACAAGTAAAGTAGACAATATCATCTGACTACAAAGTCCTCAAGGAGTAACGAGTGGTTCTGCTACTTTGATGCTGGGTGACATGTTAGAAAATTGTGAGCCCAAGGGCAAAACGGACATTATGATATTGAGTACAAAAACCTCAAGGGGTAATGATCCACTCTGCCACTTTGATATCAGATGATGTGTTTGATGCATGAGGTATGCTTTGGGTTAGTCCTACATGCATAAGTAACTACATATGATGCTTAGTATATATGAGAACATGACTTTAGCTAAATGTGACACATTAGAAAATCCTAAGCCCAGGGGCAACAAATAGTATCATATAATATACAGAAATCCCAAGGGGTATACGCCACTGCACTACCCTTATACACACGATCTAAAGCGGACAATATCACTTTGGTTAGGGATGTTACATTTAATATTAGAGCCACTTTACCCTCCAAAAAAAAAAAAACAAAATCAAAGCCACTCACATGAATCCTTATGCATGGCGGAGTGTGATCTTAACGAGGATGTTGAGTCCCCTTGGGGGAATGCTTGGATATATTTGGAAACATGACCTTGACTAGGTGACATGTTATAAAATCGTGAGCGTAAAGGCAAAGAGGATAGTATATACAGAAACCCAAGGGGTATAGGTCGCCGCGCTACACCGATGTTGATGACATATTTTGGCAAAGCCGTGCGGGCCAAGGTACAAAGGGACAATATCACAGGTAATGATAGATCACGACCATATTAGTAAAATTCTGTCATAAAAATGGGTTTTGTTATAGTGCTTGGAAATAATATTCCAAAGCTTCTATGCCTCCATTGTGTTGGTAAGATACTCGAACTGCCACAGAAAATACCATCAGATTACAAAGTAGTCCGAGCTAATTAAAAAAATTCACCTGATTGGGCATGTCTAGCATATTTTTTGGGAGTGCAATAGAGTTTGCAAAATATATTGTACTTAACGTGGCATGATCCTATGAATAATTGCTCTGTTGTTCCCAAGGTATGCTTGGGAGTTGAAATGTCGCGTATCTTTCTAGCTGATGCTGTTCCCCTATGTGTTGGGGGTCACATGACATGCCCTATTGCCTTGATGACCCATCGGCTCCCCCCTCCCAATTTGTGTATGCGACCCTGGGGAACAGCATCCCACCGCACAACATCCTGTGGATGGGGTGGCGATGCCTGATGCACTTGGCCTGCCGTTGACGACCGTTGAAGCGGAGGTTGGTGTCCAACTTGTGTCCGCTGGCTCCCCTAGGCATCCCTCGCCTCCCCCCTGCATGGTTTGCCCTTGCTCCGCTGCCGTGCTTGTGAACTGTAGGTGTCCTCAGCGTCGTGGTTGCACCTACGCCGCCCACGTTGTGCGGGGCCCTAGTGCTGCGGCCGCCCCGGTCTCTCACCCCGGCGACGCCTGTGGCATGGTCACTCCATGGACATGGATCGGGCTGCCGGTGTGTCCGTGATAAGAATCCACCAATATAAGTCTACTCCAGGAGAAAACCACATGGCAAGAAAGTGGAGAAAATGGAAGGAGACACCTGTCCAGTTATGGGAGACTAAACAAGGAGAAAGTGGTTATTCCACTATCCCTATTATTCTGCCAACTAACTGCCACCTAGCCACTAAGTCCCTAGTTTATCTCTAGCAGTTTGTGTTTTTGTTATAAATGTCTACTAGTTATGTATTTTAGGCATGTCATGTTTTATGTAATCAAGTTTAGGAGGATAGTCCACTCCACAAAGACTGCTTGTTTCGTTTTCATATTTGGTATCGGAGCCATAGATCCAGAAATGGTGTCCACTCGTTCTTCATCTCATTGCTCTTCCTAACGGCTTAAGCTTTTAGGAAATTGGTCAGCACATCAAATTCAACATGCCAGAGGTCAAGGGTTCGAACCTCGTTAAGCTCTTATTAAAAAATAATTTTCTCCCTTAGTTGTCCACGTGTTGGGCTTGGGCTAGACCAAAAAGTTGTCAGCAATCCACACGTGAGAGGGAGTGTTAAGAATATAAAATTAATGATGTTGCTCTTCCAAACGGCTTAAGCTTTTAGGAAACCTGGTCAGCACATCAAATTCAACACATACTCCCAGCTCCCCAAATCCTCCTCTGACCACACAACCACACCCTTCTTCCATTTCCCAAACCGACCAACTAGTCCAGCAATTATCTGCTATTACTTCCAAACTAGAAACCATTGATATTCTGGCAGCTGATGTTGCTGTGCTAAAGGCACACGCTGGTGGTGGTCTTCAACCAGAAATCAACAAGGAAGCCTTTGAGAAAGGGAAGGCTAAGCAAGTCTTGTTTGAGCAAAGTAGCAGAGGACGAGCTCCTTGGCATGATATAAAAGATGATGTGGACATCCTTGGCTGAAAGGCCAACCTCGACGACCACCTATGAAGATAGAATTTCCCAAGTTCGATGGAGGTGATCCTAGAGGATGGATTATAAAGGCTGGGAAATATTTTCGCTACTACCAAACTCCCGACAATCAAAAGATTGATGTTGCTTCTATGTATATGGAAGGTGATGCTCTCGATTTCTTTTCTTGGATTAATAGTGAACATCCTTTGTTATATTGGGAAGAATTGGTCAAGGCTTTACAAGAAAACTATGCCCAACGGAGTTCCAAAATCCTGATGAATATCAAACACATTTCTCGGGTGACCAATTGACCAGAACATTGTCTATTGGGTGTGTTCCTGAATGGTCTCAAGGAGGAGTTGAGGGTTGATGTTCATATCCACAAGCCTAAAACTGTTTACAAAGCCATGAGTCTTGCTTGATATTTATATACGACCCGAGACAGGCTTGATATCTTTTCCTACAGTTTCAGCACCACCAACACGGATTGGAAATGCAGAGCGACAAATGAGGCTTGGGAAAGGCCTTTGCTTTCGTTGCAATGAGAAATATGCGCCAGGTCATCGTTGCAAAACTTCTAATTTTTCACTCATGGAACTGACCGAAGAGGAGGAAAAATTGGAATTACTTTTTGATGATGACCATTTCGGTGATGATGAACAAGCACCTACAGATTTGGCAGAGATCTCTTTCCATGCCATTTTGGGCAAATCTACAAGTACAACAATGAGACTTCAAGGCACTCTTAGTGGCATACAAGTATTTCTCTTGGTTGATAGTGTCAACCCACAATTTCATTGCTGAATCACTTGTCACTGACCTCCAATTGCCGGTGCATTAAGTGCCATCTTTTGGCGTCCAAATAGGTAATGGTGAAGTAATTCGTTGCAATCGTCTCTATCTCAAAGTGAATGTTCAACTTCTTGGGCTCACAATCACTGAGGATTACTATCCTTTTTCTATTGGAGGTGCTGACTTGGTATTGGGAATTAAATGGCTGGCTTCACTCAATACTGTCCAAGCCAATTGGAACAAAATGTTCATGATCTTTTTCCTCAGTGGCTGCTGTTACAAATTACAAGAAGTTCCTCAGCCAGCCACTCACAATGCTAATCTACAATTGCTGTCTAAGCAAGATGATACTAGAGGTAATATACCTGAACCACACATACCTATACAATCGCTACTGCAGCAATTTAATTCCGTGTTTGCTGAACCCTCTTCTTTACTTCCTTTTTGAAAACATATGCATGTCATTACCTTACAACCTGGTGCACAACCTCCTAACATACATCCCTATCGTTATCCTTATTACCAAAAAACTGAAATTGAGTAGCAAGTAGCTACTCTCTAAGAGCTAGGCTTTATTTGGCCTAGTACCAGCCCTTTCGCCAGCTCTGTCCTCTTAGTTAAAAAGAAAGATGACACATGGCATTTTTGTGTTGATTATCAGATGCTTAATCAAATTACAATCCCAGACAATCCATACCTAAAATAGACGAACTTCTGGATGAATTACATGGCTCGTCTATTTTCTCCAAAATAGACCTTCGTTCTGGCTACCACCAACTAAGGGTCCTTCCAGCTGATATACATAAAACAGCCTTTTGAATGCATTATGGCCATTATGAGTTTGTAGTTATGCCCTTTGGTCTTACCAATGCACCCTCCACCTTTCAATCTGCCATGAATGATCTTTTTCGCCCCTACCTCAGAAAATTTATTCTAGCCTTCTTTGATGATATTCTAGTCTATAGCCCTACGAGTCAGCAACATGAACAACACCTTCTTGCCTTGCAAGCCCTCACTCTTACTTTGCCAATGCCATGAAATGTTCATTTGGACAGCCACAGGTAAATTTTCTAGGTCATGTTGTGTCCTGCAAGGGGGTTGGAGTTGATCGAGATAAGATAACAGCAGTATTAAATTGGCCAGTGCCTAGTAATATAAAGGAGCTTCGTGGATTTCTGGGGTTAACAGGATACTATAGAAGATTTGTTCATAATTATGGCATCATTACTAGGCCTCTCACTGATTTGACAAAAAAAAATGGTTTTCAATGGAATCTCAAGCAAAATCAGCTTTCCAACAACTTAAAATTATGTTGATTGCCAGATTTCAGTCAACCTTTCACCATTGAATGTGATGCATCAACAACAGGAGTGGGTGCAATCTTGTTGCAGGCTGAACATTCATTGGCTTATTTTAGTAAGGGATTTTCCTTTTCTAACAGATTCAAATCTACTTATGATCGTGAATTTTTAGCTCTAGTGCATTGCAAAAGTGGAAACATTATGATGTAGGAGAAATAAGATAATATTTTAGCAGTTATTGTTATATTATTTATCTTTTTAGATTAGTTAGAATCTATTAGTTAGTATTTTTTTCTTTTAAATTAGTTTAGATTTGATTGTAAAATGCCTATAAGTAGGCATGAACTCTTTTGTTATTCACAGTTCAATTATTATTCAATTATTCCATTAAATCTGTGTGGTTTTGTTTCTCGGTGGGTTTCGATCCTCAGTGGATTCCGAGTTTATCAAGCTATTGATGGTGCTTTGAACCATCAACCTCTTTCGGGATTCATTCCAAAGTTGTAATCTCCTCCACTTTGCGATCCCCCGCTACGTCAAGTGGTATTAGAGCCTTCGAGGAGATTTACCTCATCGCTTTGGTGCTCATTTTCTCTCCCATCATCCATTTATTATTTTATTTTTCTTGTTTTATATTTTTCTTATCATTCATAACTTATTCATCCTTTATTTTTTGTTTTCTCCATTTTGTTATCTCCACTTCGTTGCATCTTTATCATTCTTTTTCTTTCTCTCTCATGATTTGTTAGTTTATATTCTTTTTATCTTATCTTATTTTATTTTATTTTGTTATTTTAACTAACAACATGAGGATAGAACCACCGTCATTTAATGGTTATTTTCATGTTGATGAATTTTTACATTGGATTTATAAAGTTGATGACTTCTTTGATTATTGGGATATTCCAGAATCTCAACAAGCCAAATTAGTGGTCAATAAATTTTCAAATAGAGTTTTATCATGGTGGAAAGATAATAAACGCCTTTGAGCTTATCATGAAAAACCACCTATTCGGACATGGCAAAAGTTGAAAAAATTACTCATCCAACACTTTTTGCCTTCGTTATATCATTACCTTATTTTTCAGCAGTCAAACAATTCTCAACAAGATAAGCAAAATCTAATGCAAGAAGTTCAAATTCATTTGGAGAATATCAAGAATTCAATTGAGAAACTTAGTGCAACGATTGGATAACATAATCAATAAAGTGCCCGAGACTCCATCAGACTTAGTGCAATCTTGTGAAAACCAATTATCTTTGGAAGCCATATCTGCTCCAATTGAAGAATCACAAGAAACTACTCAAGATATCAAAATCTATCCAAATACTGAAGAGTTGGTTATTTTGGATTTTCTTGCAGAATCTGTACAATCTTGTGAAGATCAATTATCTTTGAAAGTTATGTCTGATCCAATTGAAGAATTACAAGAAACTACTTAAGATATCATAAGAGTTGGTTATTTTGGATTTTCTCAGGAGGTGGATGAAAAGTTGGAATTAAATTCATCAACTAATAAGAAAGATTTGCTTCAAATTCTTCAAGTTGATATGAGATGCGTCAAAGTTTTTGTCAGCACCAAAGATTTTAAATTTTTGCATATTGCATTTTCACGCCAAGTTTTGAGAACAATATATTTGGTACTGCTATACAATATACTTGGCTTAAATAACTTATCTGATGAGTTGAGAAAGAAGATTAGACCGTTGTGGGATATCAAGCTGAACCTCCAGATTCAATTTTCTAGAGTTCGAGGTCGAACTCTTTTGAAGAAAGGGAGACTGATGTAGGAGAAATAAGATGATATTTTAGTAGTTATTACTATTATATTTATCTTTTTAGATTAGTTAGTATTGTTATCTTTTAAATTAGTTTAGATTTGATTGTAAAATGCCTATAAATAGTCATGAACTCTTATGTTATTGGTAGTTCAATCATTATCCAATTATTTCATTAAACCTGTGTGGTTTTGTTTCTCGATGGATTTCGATTCTCCGTGGATTCCGAGTTTATCAAGCTATTGATGGTGCTTTGAACCATCAATCTCTTTCGGGATTCGTCCCAAAGTTGAAATCTTGTGATCCCCCGCTGCGTCACGTTATCTTTTTGGTCATCAGTTTTTTGTTAGAACTGATCACTGCAACCTTAAACATCTTCTGGATCAATGACTTATCATTCATGAGCAGCAGCGCCTAATTATGAAGCTTCTTCCTTTTGACTTCAAAATTATTTACAAAGCAGGGAAAGAAAAAAAGGTGCGGATGCTTTATCTAGACGGCCTCAACATGCTGATTTTTTTGCTTTGGTTGTGCCCTTCTCCACAGACATTCAAGACTTCCTGTTCAAATATCCATATACCAAGGAAATTATATTCTCTCTCATACAGACTCCTACTGATGTACCTATTTTTTCTTTGATGGATGGCAAATTGTTTTATAAAGATAGTTTGGCAAATTGTTTTATAAAGATAGATTGGCAAATTGTTTTATAAAGATAGATTGGTCATTTCAGAGCATTCTCCACTGCGTAACAAGCTTCTTGCTGAAACCCATGAAACTCCAATGGGTGGGCATGGAGGTTATTTGAAAACACTCAAACTTCTTTCAGCTAACTTTTTTTGGCCCCGTATGAAACAAGATGTTAAAATATTTGTCCAACATTGCTTAGTTTGCCAACAAAATAAGTATCAAACTTTGGCTCCTGCTGGACTTCTACAGCCAATCCCAATTCCTTCTCAGGTTTGGGAAGACATTTCAATGGACTTCATTGTGGGTCTTCCAAAATCAGGTAGTTTTGATACTATTATGGTGGTGGTAGACAGATTCAACAAATATAGTCATTTTGTGAGACTTTCTCATCCATACACGCCCAAAACAGTTGCTGATTTGTTTACTAAAGAAATGATCAAGTTACATGGTATGCCACCTTCTATTATTTCTGATCAAGATGTCATTTTTATAAGTGCATTTTGGCAAGAATTATTTCGAATTAGTGTCACACGACTTCACATGGGCACTTCCTATCATCTTGAATCAGATGGCCAAACAGAAGTCACCAACCATTGTTTGGAGACTTATTTGTGTTGTTTTGCGCATGAACAGCCCCGCTCATGGAGTAAGTTTTTATGTTGGGCAGAATTCTCGTACAACACAAGTTTTCACACATCTTGAGGAATGACACCTTTCAAAATCTTATATGGAAGAGACCCTCCAACTTTGCATCTTTTGTCAAAGGTGAGACGCATATAGCTGACTTGGAAGAACAGTTGCTACACCATGACGCGATGCTTAAATTACTTCGGAAAAATCTTCTAAAGGCTCAATCTAGAATGAAGGCCCAACTTGATTCTAAGAGAAGAGATCTCTCCTTTAATGTTGGAGATGCAGTCTTTCTTCACCTCCAACCTTACAAACATCGCTCTCTTTCCAAACGACAATATGACAAATTTTCTCCTCGGTATTTTGGTCCTTACAAAATAGTTCGTCGAGTAGGATCAGTGGCATATGAGTTAGAGCTGCTTGCTACAGCGAAAGTGCATCCAATTTTTCATGTCTCATTGCTCAGATCAGCTCGGGGTCAACTTCCTGCCATCCCTCCTGCTCCACTTTCCATTACTGCTGATTGGGAATTAAATTTATTTCCTGCTGCTGTGCTTGCTCATAGATGGATTAAGGAGTCTAACAGTTCTATTATTCAACTCTTAATTCAATGGAAAGATCGTCCTGTAGAAGAGGCTAGTTGGGAAGAATATGATTTAATTGCAGGACAATTTCCAACCTTCTGCCTTGAGGACAAGTCATATTTCCATGAGGGGAGTATTGATAAAAATCCACCAATACAAGTTTATTCCAGGAGAAAACCACATGGCAAGAAAGAGGAGAAAATGTGAGGAGGCACCTGTCTAGTTATGGGAGATTAAACAAGGAGAAAGTGGTTATTCCACTATCCCTATTGTTCTGCCAACTAACTACCACCTAGCCACTAAGTCCCTAGTTTATCTCTAGCAGTTTGTGTTTTTGTTATAAATGTCTACTAGTATGTGTTTTAGGCATGTGATGTTTTATGTAATAAAGTTTAGGAGGATAGTCCACTCCACAAGGACTGCTTGTTTCCTTTTCATATTTCAGTAATCTATCCCCTCTTTCTGGGCGGTCAGACGCGGTGGGTCGGGAGGTGGCGGACCCTGAGGGCTCCAGCCACGTCTGCCGGCATCCTGGTGCCAGCCACGTCTGTCGGCATCCTGGTGCCAGCCATGTCTGTCGGCATCTTGGTGCCAGACCTGGTGCACCGTGGTGACTTCTGGTGATGGGCCAACCAGCCCAGCACTTTCTCTTGCACTCACGGGGTGGTGAAAGTCGGAGGACAGCAGTGGGCAGGGGCTCGACCACCCATGGGGCGGCTACGACATCCTTACGCCGACCTTGCAAGACGAACAACAATTCTGGATCCGTGGCATCTGTGGTGGATCAACGTGCCAATGATGGGAAAAATCTGACTGCTGACCTTGCTCCTGGCCTCCCCGATGTCTCGGAAGCGTCGGGGACGGGTGTGACTGGACCTGTGGCATCGGCTGAGAAACTTTGTGCCGCAAATGTGGCTGGTGATCCTGTGACAGGTGCTGCCCTTTGTGCCACAGATGTGGCTGGTGACCCTGTGACAGTGCGCGACCTGGACGACGTCATCGCCTTGGTGGCTCAGGCTTGTGGTGTTAGGCGAAAGCGTGTCCGTAATCTGCCTAAATGTTAGGGGCAAATCTGGTTCTGTGACCTTTGCTGGTTGCGCTCTGCCCTCTCCGGTGTGGCCAACGTGTGATGGCAGTTGTAATGGCGGTTGTTGGTGCATAGAGGTATGAAGTCATTTTTTGGTTTGGGTAGTGTGCTGTTGTCATTTTGTCTTCATGGCCATATGCCCCAATGTTTTTCTGTTGGCCTTTATCAAACTTACTGTAATCCTTACTATTATTTATGGAACCCTTGGATGACTACTTTCTTGCCAGTCGTCCTTTCTAGTTAAAAAAAAGGCTCTGTTGTCAGTTTTAAGTCAAGGGTCAGGTAAAGACAATGTGATGCTGCAGCCTCATGTCAGAATAAACTGTTGTTTATTCAAGATGGAGGAAACTATGCATGACAAGTTGAAACAAATTAACTTTTAAGTTGTTTATTCCAGCTAACATATTAGTTCCACCAGCAGGATCTCTAAATGTTTATGCATGCTGTGACCTTGGACCTTGGATCCTGCTTTCATGAGTTTCGGATGACAATTGGAAAGCCTGCACCAAATTTGTATCTTATAGTTTTTTAAGCAAAGAATTGCCCAGCATCAAAATTAGTTTCTTTTGGATTGTAATTCACTATTATTTTTTTCAACGAGGATTATCAATATTATTATTTGATTACACATGATTTACATCAATATTTCCTATTTAACTCTTTACAAATAATGCTAACCATGCATGAATAATTCCTAAAAAAATGCATAAAATAATTAGAGATCCGTGATCTATGCATAAGACATGACTGTTCTGATTAACCATATGTTTTTTATATGATGGACATGCACTTGAATATCCTAGCTCAGATCTTCATATTCATAAATAATATGAAAGTTGTGTTTAATATACTAATGTGTTAACTTCTGACATTTCAGCATTTTGTATTGCTCTTTTTTCTGAAAACTAATATTGCATTCTATGTAAACAGGTATTTGAGTTTTGGAAGAAAAATGAGATGACGCGAAATAGTGTTGCTAGTTACTCAAAAATTATAAGATTACTTTGTGAGAGAAACTTAATGGAGGAAGCAATTTCGACTTTTGAAGATATGAAAAAATATGATGTAGTCCCTTCCTTGACAACTTACAATGCTATGATACATTGTTTTGCTAGGAATAAATACTTTGACAAGTCAAGTGCCATTTTAGATTTGATGTTGGAAGCTGGAGTGCCACCTACACCTGACACGTTCAATGGAATTATCCAAGCTTATGGGAATTTTGGAATGTATGATGAAATGAGCAAGTGCGTGAAAAGGATGGAATCAACTGGTTGTTTGGCAAATGAGATAACATACAACATATTGGCAACTAAGTTTGCCCAGGGTGGACTTATTGAAAAAATGGAAGGAGTACATAGAGTGCTTATTTCAAAGCCTATGAAATTGCAACCTCTCACTCTCTTCCTGATGCTTGAGGCATATGCTGACTTAGGAATCTTGGACAGAATGGAAAAGTTTTATTCAAGGTTGTTAAACTCAAAGGATTTCATTGGGGAGGGCCTAATCAGGAAATTGGCCGTGGTCTTTATCAAGAACTATAGATACTCACAGCTAGAAGATTTGGGAAATGATATTAGTGGAAAATCAGGAAGGACTGATCTTGTTTGGTATATTTTACTTCTTTCTAGTGCATGTTTTATGAGTAAAAAGGGTGTTGAGTCTATCGCCCGTGAGATGAAAGCAGCCAAAGTGCAGTTAAATGTAACATATGTAAACATTTTAACACTTTTTTATTTCAGGATAAAGGATTTTAGATTGTTGCACTTTGCCTTATATCAGGGAGTAAAAAATAACATAAAGCCTGATATTGTAACTTTGGGAGTGCTTCTAGATGCATGCACGATTGGTTATGATGGAAGATATATTTTAGAAGAATGGAGAAAGCGTGGTTATTTAGAAGCAAAAGTTGAACTAAAAACTGATCATCTTGTTCTGGATGCTTTTGGCAAAGGTTTGTTCTTAAGACGTTGCGAAGAGCTATATTTGGGTCTCAAGTCCAAGGATAAAGAGAAGAGAACTTGGAAGTACTGTGATCTTCTTAGACTTGTTTTTGGAACTTGAATCTAAAGGCAAGAAGTAAAGAGCAAGGTAAATAAATTCCCTCCAGTTTTGTTGTATTTGCATGATTTATAAGGCTTAGTTTTCTTTGAACTAGAATGTGCCCTCATATGCAGGTGACATGTCAAACAAGTGCACAGCTTTACACACTATACAAATATTCAGGCAACATCTGGAGATGGAATAAGGCAGGGAACTGTGATAAAGGATAGGAAGATGGTCCTGACATCTATGGTGTCTTCAGATGTAAATCTTCATTTTTCTTCCTTCCAACTTTGCTTCCAGTTGTCATTGAAATATAAAATATCATCTTTATTTGGTTTTGTGATGTAGGACCTTTCTCCATGACTCCTCCAATGGTTTCACCATCCTCAGCTTTCTCAATGGGGATTAGAACCAGCCAACTGACGTGCTGTGAGCAATATTTGCCTTCCCCATCAAAGTTGTTGGAGACGAGGAGGCTACTTGAATTGTTTCCTGAACTGTCTAAGAAATTGAAGTGCAAGGCCCTGTTGGATATTTCAGTTTTTTTGTGCCAAGTGCTTGTCCGACTGCCTGCGCGATGCAGCTTAAAATGTACATATCCTGTTACAGCTTAAAATGGAAGCTCAATCATGCGAAAAATAAGATTTTTTAACTTTTCAGTTTGATGCAAGAGATACATTCCCTGTTACATCATTAGAACAGTTTCATTATGCAGGATTGTTGCAAGAGATGGATTTCGAGATATTGAAAATGATGCTATATGATTAGGCAATTGGTAAGCAATTTCAAATTATGTTTTTATGTCCCGGGAAACTCCGCCTATGTTTTATATCCGGTTCCAAGCTCGGATAAAGGAGGAGGGTTGTGTTAGACTCCGACAGTCAGCGTAAAATTCTGTCGAATTTCGTGAACATGGATTTTGACGTCGTATGATTCACGTAGCCGACCCCACCTAGTGGGATAAAGCTTTGTTGTTATTTTTTTATGTCATAGGAGAACTGATGACATTTCCACTGAGCACCGAAGATTTGGCTGCCTCCAAATACTTCATCAGTATCATTATTTACCAAGTCTTTTTATTAATTTGACAATCGTCAAAGAGTATATATGTGGTTCATGAAGTAAAAAAAAAATCTTATATTACCAGGCTAAATAATAAATTTCTTCAAATTATGCATATCGTCAGGTGGGTAATCACGGAATTTTCATCACAGAACTGGCAGAGTTACAAAATAAATGTTAATCGACTATAATATAACAATAGTGAACAAAAAAAAAAAAAAACAAATCCACTAGGAAACTTTACCCTTTTGGAAATCTTCCATGGGAGTTTTTTTTTCTTTTACATGAACAAGAATGCAAAAGTCTGTCACCTTTTTGGAAATTTCTTGATAGAATCTTTTTTTACAGTAAAACAAAGGAAATATTCTATTACTGCAGTTTACCCTTCCGAAATTTCACCACTGGATCATATTTTTAAGGAAAAAAATCGATTACTACACTCCACACTTTTAGATATTTGACCGATTTGTTTTTCGATATTACTCCTAAGGCTCAATATAATAAAAACAGGTTAGTAAAACATTTCCTGCTCAATTGAAAGAAATCTATGTTTCTTTTTTATTTTTGAATTTACATGAGCCTCTAAAAAATAAAGTTCCAGGCATTTTTTTACACCACAAGGGTCCTTTTATCCAGACGACATCAAATGAGTTCATTTTTTTAATTTTTGTTACAGCAAAAAAGAAATAGGAGAGAGAAAATGGAAAAATGAGAGTTTCGTTTGACAAGCAGTAACAGTTAAATGCTGCTATTCTTATCATCCTCGTCAATGGAATCCCTCGTTGCCTTCCAATCTCCTCTTTCTTTACCGGACAGTCCCCTCTCTCTCCTCTCTTTCATCCACCGCCCAAAGTACCGAGTACCATAATTTTCATCTCCTTGTCCTCCTCTTCGATCCGTGCAGATAAAAAAGAAGTACAAGCCACCGATCAGTGATGAGCCCCTTCTTTCCATCTTCGTCTCCCGATACGCGGCGGCGGCGGCGGCGGCAACGATGATGCGCTCCTCCTCCTCCTCTTTCTCCCTCGACGGCTTCTTCTTCAACGGTTCGCGGCACACACACACACACATTCTCTCTGTCTGTCTGTTACGGATAATGATCGATGGATTTGATTGCAGTGAAGGAAGGAGTGGACGACATGATCAAGTTCCTGGCCAACGAGCCCTCCGTCGGACTCTACTTCGTCCAGCAGCACGCCCAGGCATCCATGCCCTACTTTCTCGATGTCAAGGTATTTATAGCTCACGTCGTGCTGTGCAGTTTCCTATTCTTTGGATACCAATGAAAATCTTCTTTTTATTGAGCTTCTGCAATTTGTTGGAGTATAGATCCTTTAGGAGTTTGCAAAAGAAAAAAAAAGATTATTCTTTGTTTCACTTGATAGAAACAGATGTTAATTCTATCACAATATATTTATTTTCTTCTCATCAAGAAGTGCTTTACTGAGGGAACAAGAGTTTCATGAAGCAATCTGCATGCCATGTCCAAGAGAACTATGCTGTATGTGATAGGCAAGCGGTAGAGAGATTGAGTGGAAATGACAAACGGTGTCCCTGGAGGTCCACACGAATGAGCTTTAACCTGTGGCACCGGAGAATTGCACTTTTGCACAGGAGATTGGGTGGATGGGATGAATTTGGTTCCTATGGGAATTGACAAGTAACTTTAGTTTGTGATACAGCAGAATTGCATGCCTAGTGTCAGCTGATTTTAACAAGGTGTAAATGATAGGATTCTTTCTTTTCTCTTGATATTTCTTATGCATCATGGGGTCACTTGGTATGCTTTTTCTTGCAATTACTAATGATATCTGCCACAGAACCTTCTAAAAAGTTTATCATCTTGAACAACCTGTTGAAAACAATAACAACAAAGCCTTATCCCACTAGGTAGGGTCGTCTTGAACAACTTGTTGAAAAATTGAAGCAAAATTCCATTTTAGAGCTTCTTTATAAATTTGAACGTTGGCATTCACGAGTGTCATGTTTTATCCCTTTAGGTTTGAAATCTTATCATTGAAATCTTATCTATGAGTCATACTCCTCAACCAAGGTTGAGTACCATGATTTATGCCTTCAGGTTTGCAATCTTATCTTGGCCCAGATCGAAATGAAAGATGTGTCTCTCTTTTCTCTTTTGTTTCTTGATAATGAGATAGTCTACAACATAAAAAATATCCAGTTAAACAATAAGCAAAGTTAGCTTGAATGATTTCTTCAAGGTTCAAACTTTAGAGGCTAATTGGCTCATTCAAGATTCAGTAAATAATTGAACCAATCTCTTGTTAATCAAAGCCTGAAATGTAATGCTTGAAGCAACGTGATTAGATAATTGGTCAAGGAGTATTTGATCAACATGGCAGAAGAGTTTAATTAATACTATGGTTAGGTCCAAATTTATATTCATTTATCCGACATACAACTTGAGTTAAACTTTTTGGTTGGATATTATACACTACTATTTTCTGTGAAAGCATAAATTTCCAAAAGATGTGATCTTTCCACTGGAGAATTGTTTTCAATTTAATAAGAATAAGTTTGGATCAATCTGGATTAAACTTCATAAACCACTTAAACTTTCAAGTTAATAACTCTCTTATTTTCTCTCCAATACCATACATCTCTCTTGTTGTGGTCGCTCTCGTCGTGAGAGCACACTTGTACATGATCCTCATTTTATATATATCACATCTCAAGGAGAAGTTTTGGGCAGATATGGAGGGTTTGATTGAAAGTATACCAACAACCGAGAAAGTTTATATTGGGGGAGACCTTAATGGACATGTTGGTAAAGAGGCAGGATCACATGCAAGGGTTCATGGTGGTTTTGGTTTTGGGGAGTTGAATGAGGAAGGACAAACTATTATTGATTTTTCTTTAGCATACGACCTTAAGATTATCAACACTTGTTTTAGGAAGAGAGATGAACATTTAATCACATACAAAAGTGGAACTCATAGGTCTCAAATTGATTTTTTCTTGACAAGAAATGCTGATAAAATACGCTGTACTAATTGCAAAGTAATTCCTGGGCATGGGGTGACTACACAACATAGATTGTTAGTTCTTGATATGCAAATGAAATGTATAAAACCAAAATCCCGAACAATTTTTGATCGAAAGATCAAGTGGTGGCAGTTAAAGGGGGAGAAGCGAGAGACTTTTAGAAGTAAGTTATTAAAGGAAAGTGTGTGGGAGTTAGAAGGAGATGCTAGTATCATGTGGAAGAATGTGGCAAAAAAGGTTGAAATGGTTGCTAAAGCCATTTTAGGAGAATCAAAAGGTTTTGGACCACGAGATAAGGAGACTTGGTGGTGGAATGAGGAGGTCCAAGAAAATGTGCGTAATAAGAAGAATTGTTTCAAGGCGATACACTTGGACAATAGTTCTGACAATTGGGAAAAGTATCGTTTGGCGAAAAGGGAGGCTAAGAAGGCAGTTAGTGATGCTCGTGCTAAAGCATATGAGGGGTTTTATAAGGAGTTAGGGACAAAGGCTGGTGAACAAAGGATTTACAAGATTGCAAGGAATAAAGAGGAGTCGAGAGATTTGGATCAAGTAAGATGCATAAAAAATGAAGTTGGTAAGGTTTTAGTTACTGAAGGAGATATTAAGAACAGATGGGAAGAGTATTTCTATAAGCTATTTAATGATGGATGTGAAGGTTCCCGTTGTGATTTGGAGGACTTGACAGTTAGTGAATGTGAGCTTAATAGGTCATTTTATCGTAGAATTAGAGTCTCGGAGGTTAGCGAAGCTCTTAAGAAAATGGAGAATGGTAAAGCCGTTGGACCGGATGGTATACCGATTGAAGTTTGGAAATGTTTAGGAGAAAAATGTGTGTTGTGGTTATGTAAACTATTTAATGAGATTTTACGATCGAAAAAGATGCCTGATGATTGGAGATTAAGTACATTAGTTCCTATTTACAAAAATAAAGGGGATATTCAGAATTATGCAAATTATAGAGGGATTAAACTTATGAGTCACACAATGAAATTATGGGAAAAAGTGATTGAGCATAGATTGAGAATGGAGACTAGTATTTCTGAGAGACAATTTGGGTTCATGCCAGGAAGATCCACTACAGAGGCGATTTATTTACTAAGGGGGATGATGGAGAAGTATCGAAGTAGGAGAAGAGACTTACATATGGCTTTCATTGACTTAGAGAAGGCGTATGATCGGGTACCAAGGGATGTACTTTGGAAAGCCTTGCAAAAGAAGAGGGTGAGTGTTGCCTACATTAAGGTAATACAAGATATGTACGATGGGGCATTGACTAGGGTTAGGACACCCGGAGGTGAGACAAATGAATTTCCTATAGGAATTGGCCTACATCAAGGATCAGCTTTAAGTCCGTATCTATTTAACTTAGTTATCGATGCTATAACCGAGAGTATCACAGAGGAGGTACCTAAGTGCATGCTATTTGCGGATGATATAGTACTTTTAGCGGATTCAAGAGAAGAAATTAATACAAAATTGGAAATATGGAGAAATACGTTGGAGTCAAAGGGTTTTCGTTTAAGTAGGAATAAAACAGAATATATGCATAGCAATTTCACAAATAAACAACTTAGAGACGATTTGAAAGTTAGGCTAGGGGAGGATATAATTCCTCAAGTGACAAAGTTTAAATATTTAGGATCAATTATAAGACAAGATGGTGAGATTGATGACGATGTTAATCATAGAATTCAAGCTGGTTGGTGTAAGTGGAGGAAAGACACTGGAGTTCTTTGTGATAGAAAAATACCCAATAAAGTTAAAGGAAAATTCTATCGTACTGCTATAAGGCCAGCAGTGTTATATGGTAGTGAATGTTGGGCTATGAAGGGACAACATGAACGTAAAGTGGGGGTAGCCGAAATGAGGATGTTGAGATGGATGTGTGGTCATACAAGATTAGATAAGATTAGGAATGACTATATACGTGAACGAGTCGGAGTGGCTCCTATTAGTGAGAAAATGGTAGAGAATCGTTTGAGATGGTTTGGTCATGTTCAGAGAAGACCATTAAATGCGCCAGTAAGAAGAGTAGATCAAATAATCTGGAGTCCGATTAAAAGAGGGAGAGGGAGGCCAAGGCGGACACTTGGCGAACTAATAGAGCAAGATCTATTGGTGAATAATATACCGAAAGGTTTGGTTACTAATAGAGCGGAATGACGTCGTATGATCCATGTAGCCGACCCCACCTAGTGGGATAAGGCTTTGTTGTTGTTGTTGTATATGTGTGTGTGTGTGTATATATATGGATGACAATCACAACTCTAGTGGTCATCCTTTTTCTCCTGAAAAAATGAGAATTTTTCTTGGAATAGAGAGCTATATTTCTTTAGCTAGCAGTTTATACTTTTATTTTATTAACCACATGTGAAACGGGGAGCTATTTTCCAATAATCATGAAGATGAAACCATAGAGTCTGGACCTTGAACAGGCTCTCAGCCATAACCTGGGGAAAGGTAAAGATGATGTCAAATCATCGTGTTCCTTATGCCTTGGGCATCCTATCTTGGTGACATTACTCCAAAGTCCAAACCCATCCCTACTTTGGACTGAATGTTGAAACTCGTCAGCATAAATCCAGAAATTTTAGTAATCACCAGTCAGCTTGACAACATTAATCTTTTTCATCCCTCTAAAAGAATAGCAGTGTTTACCTCAAAAAAAAAAAAAAAAAGAAAGTAAGAAAGAAAGAATAGCAGTGAAACATCTTGGTGCATTTGGTCTGATATACAATTGGATCTAAAATTTTGTTAAAACCATTGTCTTATTGAAGAATCACAAATGGTCAAATCATAGAATAACTTTTTGAGCAGTAAACTTTAGTATTTTGAAATGCCATTGGTAATACTTTATCCCCACACTAAAACTTCATTTCCATTGACCATTTGAATTTAATTTCAAAACAAATTGGTAATCCTCTTAAAAACAGCAAGTAGGTAATGAGTAAATCATATTTGCTAAATAAAGAGGGTGGTCCAATCTAGCATGAGAACAGGCCTTATCCATGCCATATTTGGATCAGATTCAGACCTGTACCCCACCCATACTCAATCCATTTCTTCCACCCGCCCATCAACCAGCCACAGACCCGACAACACCACAAGCCCAATTACCTAACCAGAAGTGAGCTGAACAACATCGCAACATCAGACCAAAATCACCTCAAAACCCACCCAACTTCTTAACTTCACATGCTTCTGATGAGTTAGACGTCCCTTCCCCACTCTCAGTTCCCCCAATCAGCTTCAAGGGACCATGCGGTCTTTTGTACCATTGACGTCTCTTTCTCACAATTGTGCACTGTATACTCATTGCTAACTCCTCCACTTATGGATGTGTTGGTGGACAATGTGAACCCACCACTACCTCGCCCTCCTCCAACAGCCCCTAACCCCCAACACTACAGGGCCTGCAGACCCATGCCGCCAATGGAACATGCCAAAGAATGAAGCAAATACAGACACTACTCTTCTTTTACCAGGCTGGTTGGATATTGAGGCATTTGTGGTGGCCAAAGCAGCTTCTATTATCTTGACAAATTCAACAAGGCCTACGAAGGGAGGAAAAACAAGAGATATTGTTGGGGCTCTCACACACCCTACAACTTCTGAGGTACTCTAACTTGGACAGAAGAGTTGGATAGATATCCTCGATCATGAGTGTGGATCATTCTATTACACGAGATACTATGAGCAGGCTACTTTAGTTGAGGTTGATTGATCTATTGAACATGGTTTTAGGTTTTGGGTTGGTCGGTTAGGTGCCTGTTTTGTTCATCGAGGGCTGGACCTTTTTGAGCACTAACATGATTTTGTAGTGATAGTCGTGTGTCAAGCTCTTCGGGATTCTCTGGATGCACAAGGCCTAGTGGACCTCTAGTGATGTCAAGATGGATTGCAAACTCATTTGGGGGATATGGATACTCAACAAGCACAAATCACCATCAAAGTGTACAAGTTGAGAGGCACTTTCCAACTCAGAGATCACTTGTGCATCATGCAGGGATATCTCACACTTGTAGCATTGTGAGAGAGGTCTGGAGATGTGCATGGCCACCAATTGGTAGATTTTTGGTGGAGAGAAATGTTATGTGGAGATTGCCATACATTGATCATGTTCTTGTTAAAGGGGGACGAGTAATAGCTTTCGTGATCCCCCTTCCCATGCATCTTTTACTTCTCCCATGCTTGTACATTTTTTCTCATATCAATACATTTAGAACATTATTAGTGCATATGCACCCCAAGTAGGAGCAGAATCACATCTCAAGGAGAAGTTTTGGGCATATGGAGGGTTTGTTTGAAAGTTTACCAACAACCGAGAAAGTTTATATTTGGGGAGATCTTAATGGACATGTTGGTAAAGAGGCAGGACCACATGCAAGGGCTCATGGTAGTTTTGGTTTTGGGGAGTTGAATGAGGAAGGACAAACTATTATTGATTTTTCTTTAGCATACGATCTTAAGATTATCAACACTTGTTTTAGGAAGAGAGATGAACATTTAATCACATACAAAAGTGGAACTCATAGGTCTCAATTCGATTTTTTCTTGACAAGAAATACTGATAAAAGACGTTGTACTAATTGCAAAGTAATTCCTGGGCATGTGGTGACTACACAACATAGATTGTTAGTTCTTGATATGCAAATGAAATGTATAAAACCAAAATCTCGAACAGTTTTTGATCGAAAGATCAAGTGGTGGCAGTTAAAGGGGGAGAAGCGGGAGACTCTTAGAAGTAAGTTATTAGAGGAAAGTGTGTGGGAGTTAGAAGGAGATGCTAGTATCATGTGGAAGAATGTGGCAAAAAAGGTTGTAATGGTTGCTAAAGCCATTTTAGGAGAATCAAAAGGTTTTGGACCACGAGACAAGGAGACTTGGTGGTGGAATGAGGAGGTCCAAGAAAAGGTGCGTAATAAGAAGAATTGTTTTAAGGCGATACACTTGGACAATAGTTCTGACAATTGGGAAAAGTATCGTTTGGCGAAAAGGGATGTTAAGAAGGTAGTTAGTGATGCTCGTGCTAAAGCATATGAGAGATTTTATAAGGAGTTAGGGACAAAGGCCGGTAAACAAAGGATTTACAAGATTGCAAGGAATAAAGAGAAGGAGTCGAGAGATTTGGATCAAGTAAGATGCATAAAAAATGAAGTTGGCAAGGTTTTAATTACGGAGGGAGATATTAAGAACAGATGGGAAGAGTATTTCTATAAGCTATTTAATGGTGGATGTGAAGGTTCCCGTTGTGATTTGGAGGACTTGACAGTTAGCGAATGTGAGCTTAATAGGTCATTTTATCGTAGAATTAGAGTATCGGAGGTTAGCGAAGCTCTTAAGAAAATGGAGAATGGTAAAGTCGTTGGATCGGATGGTATACCGATTGAAGTTTGGAAATGTTTAGGAGAAAAAGGTGTGTTGTGGTTATGTAAACTATTTAACGAGATTTTACGATCGAAAAAGATGTCTGATGATTGGAGATTAAGTACATTAGTTCCTATTTACAAAAATAAAGGGGATATTCAGAATTGTGCAAATTATAGAGGGATTAAACTTATGAGTCACACAATGAAATTATGGGAAAAAGTGATTGAGCATAGATTGAGAATGGAGACTAGTATTTCTGAGAGACAATTTGGGTTCATGTCAGGAAGATCCACTACAGATGCGATTTATTTACTAAGGGGGATGATGGAGAAGTATCGAAGTAGGAGAAGAGACTTACATATGACTTTCATTGATTTAGAGAAGGCGTATGATCGGGTACTAAGGGATGTACTTTGAAAAGCCCTGCAAAAGAAGAGGGTGAGTGTTGCCTACATTAAGGTAATACAAGATGTGTACGATGGGGCATTGACTAGGGTTAGGACACCCGGAGGTGAGACAAATGAATTTCCTATAGGAATTGGCCTACATCAAGGATCAACTTTAAACCCGTATCTATTTAACTTAGTTATCGATGCTATAACCGAGAGTATCACAGAGGTGGTAACTAAGTGCATGCTATTTGCGGATGATATAGTACTTTTAGCGGATTCAAGAGAAGAGATTAATACAAAATTGGAAATATGGAGAAATACGTTGGAGTCAAAGGGTTTTCGTTTAAGTAGGAATAAAACAGAATATATGCATTGCAATTTCACAAATAAACAACTTAGAGACGATTTGGAAGTTAAGCTAGGGGAGGATATAATTCCTCAAGTGACAAAGTTTAAATATTTAGGATCAATTGTAAGACAAGATGGTGAGATTGACGACGATGTTAATCATAGAATTCAAGCTGGTTGGTGTAAGTGGAGGAAAACCACTGGAGTTCTTTGTGATAGAAAAATACCCAATAAAGTTAAAGGAAAATTCTATCGTACTGCTATAAGACCGGCAGTGTTATATGATAGTGAATGTTGGGCTATGAAGGGACAACATAAACGTAAAGTGGGGGTAGCCGAAATAAGGATGTTGAGATGGATGTGTGGTCATACAAGATTAGATAAGCTTAGGAATGACCATATACGTGAACGAGTCGGAGTGGCTCCTATTAGTGAGAAAATGGTAGAGAATCGTTTGAGATGGTTTGGTCATGTTCAGAGAAGACCATTAGATGCGCCAGTAAGAAGAGTAGATCAAATAATCTGGAGTCCGATTAAAAAAGGGAGAGGGAGGCCAAGGCGGACACTTGGCGAACTAATAGAGCAAGATCTATTGGTGAATAATATACCGAAAGATTTGGTTACTGATAGAGCGGAATGACGTCGTATGATCCATGTAGCCGACCCCACCTAGTGGGATAAGGCTTTGTTGTTGTATCAATACATTTAGATGACTACCCTTAACAAAAAAATACATTTAGATGACTAGCAACGTCCAGTCATGAATCTTAAGACCATGCAGAATGCTCTAAATGTCATTTCTCATTGGAATTGTTAACTTCATTTAACCATTTCTAATACCATGAGATATGTTCTACATGCGCACAAACTATGGATATGAAGCCCTTCTGCAATCTTTATATGATGAATTGGTATATGTTTTTATAGGCATTCTGGTATGTTACCTATCATATATTTTACGTTTCGATGCAAAACATTGGTTTATTTTGGGTTCTGAGACTTACACATTTGTTAAATTGGCAAAATAATGCATAACTTTTTGCAGGAAAAAGTTGGAGAAAAGGTTCGTGAGGTAACTTTACATACTGAAGACATAGAGGATTCTATTTGTGCAGTTAGGACAATGGCAGAGTATGGAATTCCCCTTGCTGATGAAATGACCAAGGACATAAATAAATCTCTTCTTATTATGTCAACAACTCAACCAAAGAAAGGGTAAACTTTTCTTGAGACTTTGTGGACAGAGTTTGGTTTTCAAAACTACATGGTCTGAGTTTTCGCTTTTGCAAGGAGTTCAATTCAAATATATTGAAGATAACTGGAAAATTTGCTCTCTATCAACCAAAACAATAACCTATTTTGTTGATCATCTGGAACCATCATCTTAAACATATGGTTTGCTGCTGCCTTGGGCTTAGGTTGAAGCTTGGGATAATGTTTAGCGATTAAACATTGGAAATATTCTTTAGCGTAGAAAAATGAGATAGCTATAATATTGTTTTAAAAACCTCTAGAAATAACACCCCCTGCTCGTCCCACCCCACCCCAAAATAATAATAATAATAATTATGATGTTCAAAATCAACAGGGATGTAGCCCGCCAATCTAAAATCAATAATATATTATCAGCGAAATTTATTGAGGCATTGCAATCTGTTTCCAAAGTTTGAACTTATGCAGCAAGTTTGGCTTGAAGATTGATGAGGAACTATAGTTACAGATTTGTGAAGAAAATTCTTTCCATTAAATATTATGTGAAACTAGAGGCATTGGATAAGTATCTTAGATCTTTTGTGTGCCAATCCACTGTAGAAAGTTGAGATAGTTGGAAGGAGGAGAAAGGGTTACAAAGCAAATGGATATTTCATTTGATATTTACTTGCCCACAATTTATGGCATAAATGGTTTCAAGGAAATGACTTATGTAATGTATTGCCCATGAGAATTGTACCTATCTAGATGAATGTTTCTGGCTAGTTGAAAAGGTTTTTTTTTTTTTAAATAGCTAGTTGAAAAGTTGTAAAAAGAAACTATTCCATTGTGGAAATCTGAGTAAAACCTTAAAGAACAAGATCGGGAAGTGTAATATAGGAACAATTTCCTGATTTTTCTGTAATCAAGAAGTTTTAGCCTTTCTTTCAACAGGATGACATGGACAAAGCATTGATTCAAATGGATCTAAGATGTTAACAAGATAACGACGAATTATCTTCTTGGGCATATCTTTTTTGTTGAAGTTCTCGGACATATCTTGACATGATAATCAGATTCTAATATGCATGAGTTACTGATTCTTTTTCTCCGGTGATGTGAGTTACTGAAAATTGATCGACAAACATTGTAGTTGGTTTGTCATTTCTACTGCTGCTTATCCTATTGTTTTGGTTGTGAATAAGGAGTAAATTTGTGTTGTTAATAGAACCACTCGTAACTCCGCCTATATTTTATAGCCGGTCCCAAGCCCGGATAAAGGAAGAGGGTTGTGTTAGGCCCCGACAGTCAGTATAAAATTCTGTCGAATCTTATGAACATGGATCAACGAATGGCGTCGTATGATCCATGTAGCCGACCCCACCTAGTGGGATAAGGTTTTGTTGTTGTTGTTGTTGTTGTTGTAATAGAACCACTCGTACCTTACGTCTAGTACTAAAAATTGGAACTAAATAAACTCCAGAAAGCACAGACATGAGAAGTTTCCAACTCCCACAACCATGTGAAGTTGTAACATATTGTTCATTGTTATATAGTCTCTGTCGAAATATCAATTCTACCTGGATGTTTATGTTTTCTTACGTTTTTTAAGTTACTAATGATGCAGATTGATTCACAACCCAAGGTGGGGCTCTCAGGCTGGTGGAAGCATCCCAAGATCGCAGGACAGCTTCAACTACAGCATTACAGGTAGTCAACAGGGTGGAGGTACCAGCACCGGTTATCTGTCAGCTGTATTTAACTCTGCTAAGCAGAAAGCATCTGGACTAAGATGGTCTCAGCAAGCTAAGCTACTTGAAAAAGATGAACCAGTCTCATCAAAGGTACCTTCATCGGTAAACACTTCTGTTCCTACATCCCCGGACACCGAAAGCGATGAGCTTCCCTTGTCTAGCCAACTTCTAGATAACCGAGTTGATGAGGGAGGCATAACAGAGGGTTTATATGATCGTCACTTGTCATCCATGTTGGAAAGCTTTGATAAATTCAAATCTGAAAGAGAAGCTAAATTCGAAGAATGGCTTCGTGAGGCAGAAAATCCTGTTAGGAGCCTAGAGGCTCATGATGAGTGATTGCTATGGACTCGGTGTAGAGCATACTCCAAGTAGAAAAAAAATCCCGTTCTCTTGATATTCTACTTCTTTTCCTTTGAGAGCCTGTGTGTTCTAATTGTAATAATTTGTGCATAAAACTTACAAAAACAAACGCTGGTTTTCCCTCTTGCCCTGAGTTTATGCATTAACCATAAATATGTATTTCTTTCATTCATTATGGCGCTGAGGAATTTAAAAAGGATTTGTTAATAATGTTTGAATCCTATTCCATCCCAAGACACTTCGAAATAAAAGAAAATTGTCTGACATATTTTCTTATCATGAAATTATTAAGAAATTGATTTAATTTTTTATTAAGAGATATGTGTCCTAATTGTAAGAAATTAATATAAAATTCTAATTGGTATATAATTTTTATCATTTGTAAAAGGGAGTGCATATATATAAACTTCCTATGAGTAGAAAAGAATTTGTTTTGTAATCCTCTTATGTTCTTTCATCTAATAAAATATTATGTCGTCTTAAATTTTTTGATTTTTTTTTGCGGTGCATAATTTCTTTCATGCAAAATTCTAAGTATTAGAGTGAGGTTTTGTTGATGATCCTCCAATAGACGAAGATATTGACATTGCACAATGTGAAAATAAAAAATTTATACGGGTTAGTAGTTTTAGTCTCTGGTAGATAAAAATGCGGTCTCTTTACTTTTGAAACAACAAGGAGTATGAACCCTCCGCATGTAAGAAGGTATTCATATGAAAGATCATTTTGACCAGATGAATACTTTATTGATGGAGTTACGAAACATAGATGTGAAAATTGAGGATGAAGATGCTACCTTATTTCTGTTGGTGTCTCTTCTTCTATTATACGAAAATTTTGTTCAATCTATTTTATCGGAAGAGACACAATTACTTTGAAAGAAGTAAGATCGAGTTCACACACTCGTGAACTTCGACATAGGATGTCTGGCAATATTGTGGAGACTCAGGTCGCAGGGTTGATAATAACTACAGAGAAGAGACATTATTCGAGCCCTAAGAAGGGTAAGCCAAAGAAGAAGAAGAAGAAGAATGTCAATTTGAAAGACATCTGCAACTACTGCAAAGAACTGGATCACTAGAAGAAGGATTGCTCTAAGAAGAAGAAGAAGGATATGGCAATAACTAGAGTAGCGAATACGATAATGATGATTTGCCTTTCATGTTGTCTGATTAGGGAGTTGTGTTTTGGATTTAGGATGCTCTTATCGTATGATTCCGCACAAAGAGTGATTCTTAACTTATCAGAATATTGATAGCGAAAACGTCGTCATGGGCAATGACGCAACCTGTAAAATAGTTAGAATCGACTCAATTCAGTTAAGAACTCATGACAATCGGGTGAGGACATTGACAGAGATCCGTCATGTTTCACAACTGAAAAAATCTAATATCGTTAAGAGTTCTAGACTCCAAATAATGTCGGATGGATGCCGCAGGAGGTGTTCTCATGGTCAGCAAAGGTGGGGGCAGAAGTCCTTATACATATTACAAGACAATAATCTTTGGCATGATTGTAGTAAGTAGTTCATCCCAATCGGATCTAGAAGCATTCAAGTTGTGATACATGCGACTTGGATATATGAGTCATACACATTCTCAGCAAGCACAATCTTTTAGGTGGTAAGAAGATATCTGAAATCGAATTATGCAAACATTGCGTCTTCGATAAGAAAAAAGTGACATCAATTTAATAAAGTCGTACACTAGGTGAAGGCAACACTTAATTACATCTACGCTAACTATTGGGGTCTCTCTTGTGTTCCATCTTTAGGAGGCTCTAGATACTTCCTTTCTGTAATAAATGATTACTCAAGGATGACATGAGTATTCATGATGAAACATAAGAGCGAGACATTCAAAGCCTTTAAATAGTGGAAGGCTCCAATGGAGAATCAGATATCGAGCACCGATAACGACTTAGAATTATGTTCGTCCGAATTTGATCAGTTCTACAAAGATGAAGGTATTATCAGACATCGCACTGTCAGAGATACACTACAACATAATGGTGTAACAGAACATATGAACGGAACACTTTTGAAGAGGGCACAGTGCATACTCTCAAATTCTCTAAACAAGTCATTATGGGCTGAGACTGTTAGCACAACATTACCTAGTGAATTGGAGTCCTACAATCGCGATCTATCTCAAGACTTCTATTGAGGTATGAACATAAAATCGTGCTGATTATACTAATATGAAAGTTTTTGACTATCTAACATATTATCATATCAACGAAGGGTTGGAACCAAGGGTCAAAGGAGTCTTTTGGACTGTGATGCCGGTGTAAAAGGATTTCTTTCAGAGCATAAGGTTATTTACAATAAAAACATATCCGATGAGATGTATATGCTCAAGCAGAAATTATTGTTGACCCAGCAGATGAGGGTGTCAACAAATAAGTGGAGTTTGAATGGGATAGAAGAATCTTATAAAGCTGAACCACCAAAACCTAAAGAGCAACCAGAAGAAGCAACGACAAGTCTAATTGCTAGACGTGCACACAGGCAAGTAGGTCCTCTAAGCACTATGACTTTGAAGATATAGTTATATATGCATTTTAAGTAGCTGAAGAGGTAGAGTCGCTAGAATTATTAAGGTACAAGAATGCTATTACATGTGCAGAATCAAAATTGTGACAATAGACAAAGAGATGGTATTTCTTCACAAGAATCAGACTTGGGAATTAGTCAAGTTACCAAAAGATAGAAAGGTGCAAATGGATCTTCAAGAAAAAGCTTGAAAGTCTAGAAACTGGAAGCATTCAAAGCACGTCATGTTGCTAAAGGGTATAGTCAGAAAGACGGAATAGACTACAATGAGATTTTTTCTCCAATTCTTAGACACACTTCTATATGAATGTTACTTGTCCTTGTAGCACATTAGAATTTGGAACTTGAGCAATTAGACGTGAAGATCACATTTCTACATGAAAAATTTGAAAAAGACATCCTTATAAGCCAGACAGAATGTTTCTCTATCTCAGGAAAAAAAAGATCAAATTTGTATTATGAAGAAATCATTATATGACTTGAAGTAGTCTCCTAGGCATCACTAAAGAATTTAACATGAATTCCTATGTTGTTATGTCTATCACAAGAAGGTGGAAGATGAATTCACCATCTGCTCTTGTATGTTGATGAAATGTTAATTACGGTTAGGAATATGTAGACATTTAGAATTTGAAAAAGCTCTTTAGTGTAAAATGTGATATGGTGAATCTTAGTGTAGCAAAAAATATTTTAGGGACGAAGATTTATAGGAATTTGTCTCAGAAAAGTTACATTCAGAAAATTTCATCCGAGTTCGATATGTCTGTAGCGAAGACTTTAAGTACTCCATCAGTTTCAAATGTGCACTTTTCTACAACTGAACTTACGTCTAATGAAAAAAAGAGAGTACATGACTCTAGTTCGATATGTTAGTGCAGTCGAAAGCTTGATGTATGCTATGATATACACAAGACCTGATATTGAGCATGACGTTAGTGTGGTTAGCAGATTCATGAGCAATACAGGGATGGAGCATTGACAGATAGTAAAGAGTATCTTTTGACATCTACCTCATCTACATAAGAGGTAAAGAGTGTTTGGTTACAGGTTATTCAAACTCAGATTATACTGCAGATGTTGGTGGGAGATATTGGACTACATCAAGATTAGACTATAATGTAATGTGATAATTTAAGTGTAATATGCATAGTCAAGAATCAAGTGCGTCATAAAAGAATCAAATACATCGACGCTAGGTATCACTTCATCTGTACTGAGAAGAGGATCTAGATGAAGAAAATCGCATATAATAGTCAATTCCTATTAGCAAATTTCAACTAAAAATTTGTCTGAATCCAAAATACTTCAAAATAAAAAATGATATATTCTTTATATTTTTTCATGATGATTAAGAAATTAATTTATTTTCTTATAAAAAATTACAAATTAATTTATCGTAAGTAAAAAAGGGTGCCTATACAAATTTGCAAAAATCCTACCAGAATTTTTCTCAACCATCGTTCCGGATGCAAAAATCGAGGAGCGGGCTTTGCAAATTTAGTCAAAATTATACACGAAGCATACTGACGTGCAAAATGCATGTACTTTACCACGTCGATTTATTTTGTTTTATACAATTTCGACAGTTTAAATCCGTTTCATATAATATTGATTACTTAGCTAGTGGACAGTATCACACGAACGAAAGCGTAGGCATAAACCGATATTCACAGAAATTTCTATACATCTTCGAAGTTCTTTACTTAGGCAAACCCGCATGAACCAACCAACACGTTTTCAACTGAAAAAAGAAAAAGTCCCAACATTGCGGTCTCCTACATAATAGTCAGCATACTAAAAGCTTTTTTTCCTTATTCTTTTTGAAAGATCCTACTACTCCTCTGGCTTCATTTAAGATCGCTTCTTCCTTTTCTTCTCCTCTGATTTCTCGGTTGCATTCTTCATCTGCGATTACAAACTCAGACTCGTTCTTTTTGGTATAAAATTGGGACGTATCACATATATGAATTAATTATACACAAAAAGAAGGGATATGATATCACGAATGGGGGGCCAAAAGGACTTTACCATGATGGCGAGAATGCGAACAAAAACAGCAATGAAATCTGTAAAGAGCGTCAGCGCATGCTTCACGTAGTCGAAATCCCCAAGGTGAGCCCTCACTATGATCTCTTGGGTGTCAAAGACGATGTATCCGAGGAATATCAACAAACCAAAGTACAGCTGCCGACCACGAGGAAATATTTTAACATCATGGACAAGCTTAAACCTCATGCTTGAAGCGGTAGTACTATTTCAAATGGAATTCAGGAAACTCACCTCAATCTTGAACATCGCAATTGACTGCCCGAAGATCAAGCCAGCAAACTGAAGCCACATGAGAATGGAAAGGCCAGAACTTACTAAACCACCCAACCAAAGGAACTCTGTGCGCTTGGCCACAATAGATGCAGCTGAGAAGCATCCAAATGCCAGAGCAGTGCCTACAAAAGCAGTCACAACAATCCTGGAATCCCACAAACTTGCCATCAGATAAACATCGCAACAGTCAAATATAATTAGAGTTCACACCCTGATATTCACTCAAGAGAATTACTTCTGGATTGTGGTCAAGCTCGTGCATCTCAAATAACAGTAGCATAATTTTTTTTCCAGAAAAAAATGGTACAGCATAAAGACAGAAAACAAATAATGCTTACTACTGTGGAACGATCATCCTTGTTCTCAAGAAAGAAAAGATTTTTAAGCTTATACACAGGAAAATGACACATATGATTATAAACTACTAAAAACTGTCTTTTCACGTATCATGATAAATACCTAGCATCTTTGTCTCCCTATTAATCACCAAAATAAAATATCTTGTTACCTTTTATTAGAAGATAACATCACAAATAGAGTGAATTCTACTGAGCTAAGGCCTGTAGCTTTTAGCACCTGAAAAGATTTATCGCAAACAAACTCCAAAAATAACAACACTCCAATGATTCCAAAGTTTGAATTAAAGATTGCTACTCCACAATCAAATTGCCTGTCCGATTCTAGAAACACCGAGAAAAGTTTATTTTGGGTGATTATTTTGAACAAGACCCGAAGTACCAATTCCCAAGTTTGTCCACCGACGTTAACAAACAGATCATGCACAAACTCATGACCTGTTTCCATGAACTTCCTGAATTCATGAAAAAAATGATGCTCAAAACGGAGCTGGAGGAATGGCTGACTTTCTATCTCAAGTCTTAGGCATTTGAAACACATGAATTGATTTGTGCCTGTCTCAAATCCACTGCCTTCAACTGTTACCAAAAGATAAAAATTATGTTACCTAAATTGGGTGGACAAGATAGCCTATATTCTCATAAAAAAAGCTGAAGAGCCTGTGAGACACATGGATCATGATCAACCAAATCATCATTCGGAATATGCAACAACTAAATTATGCCTGTGTCAAAACCATATTCCCCTTTATAGCTTCAACACCAAAGAGCAATTAAAGGTGTTCATGAGGAACAGAGGCAAAACGGAAAGATGCTTCCTTCACTGAGGTATTTCAACTTCAAGGTTCAACTCTAAACATCCAACCGCTAGTCACCACCATACCACAAATAATCAATATATAAGCTCAATGAATAAGGACAACATTTCTAGCTGTTCACAGATGTTAAATAAGCATGATGTCTCCACCCAAAAAGATTATTCTCAAGCCCAAACGAAAGGAATGCCCATAAACCCCACAAGCAGTCCAATATAAATAAGTACATAAATATAGGAACATTCTTCTTCCCTAATGGAAAGAAGGAATTTTATTACCTTGGATCGAATTCAATCGCAACCTTAATCAGTGAGCCCACAGAAGCCCCTTCAAGGAGAGCAGCTGCCATCAATATTTGGAACCTCTTCGCCTGGTCCAAAGAAGAAAAAAAGTTCAGCATTCATAAAAGATACGAAACTGACATTAAATACAATGGTGTGAAAAGAGACCTCTTGATGTTGAGGGACGGAGAACAACCACATAACGCATCCCAAGCATCCTGCGACCGTCAGGAAACCCCCTATGTTCATGACGATGTGCAGGTAAGCTCCGACAGCAGAAGCCAACAGAGCGCAGCATAGTGTCAAGTATACCTACATGTTTCAAAGTAATAATTGAGAACGTAAACTACAAATAACATTTAAATCACCGAAGAACCTAGCAAAAAAAAAAAACTTCAAAAACCCTAAAAATCCGGAGGGAATAGAATAAAATAGGCCTAAAACGGCACCACGCAAACGGGAACAAGATCCCTAAAATCCATAGCAAAAGAGATGGTCGAGGAATGAACCCTAGAATCCTAGAAAGATTTCACGACACAAACAAACTTTCATGAAACGAATTGAAAAAAAATAGAAGAATTAATGGACAAAAGATATCGAAAGGGGAAAAAAGAGATGAAGCGCTCACCCATTTGAGATGGGCTTGAACGATTGGAGAGATCTGACTGTTCTTGAAGATGGAATCGTAGCTCCAGCCAGATTGGGATTGGTGCTGCGAGAAGAACGTGTCCATCCTTTGTTCTTCTTCGTGCTTCCTTTACCTTGAGGCTTGTGGTGGAATTTTCCCCTTTTTTTTTCTTTATTTCTTCTTTCCTTCGATCAAAAGAGACGACCTCAATTCGTTAACGTGACGGGCGGGGATATTTATAGCGCTCATGACACGATTTGGCGTCCAATCAGAGATAAGGATTTCAAGTGGGACCCAGAGCCGGAAGGCACGAGAGAGACCGACGGAAACACTCTGGAAACGACCCGATCGAGCCAGACTTCAACTCCAAGAAATGTATTATTATTATTATTATTATTATTATTATTATATCTTAATCTTAATATAAAAAAGGTTTAAATATTATTTGTTAACTATTTTGTTCATTTTTTCCCGAAGCGAATATTGCGATGATATATTTCGCTGATAGTACAAATCGAATCTATGGCTATTAATTCTTAGGGATTTCTTGGGACATCCCTCCTAATTAAATTTGATTTCAAATTATTTCTGTCCTAATCACGGTAACAAAAATTGCGTAGTACGACTAATGAATGGATGCCACGTGGAATCGTTATGCTTTCATCTATTTTTTAAATGAAACCATAACATTACAAGGGTGCCCAGGTCAACTTTTTATCATTCATTATTTTTGTAATCAAATTTTAAACTAACCTTAAAATCATTTAGAAAAAAATCACAATTTATAATAAATCGATTTTTTGGACGATTTTTTTGAAATCCACTTTAATATAATATTTTTAAAATTTAATAAATTTAAATAAATACAAATATAGATATAGTATTCAAACTATCAAATTAGAGTTTGGTGCTAGCGACATATTAAATTATATAAAACATTATCACACCAATAATAAAAATTGATTATTTATGAATTTAATTATATAAATAAAATGGACTCCACCTAATATACGATCTTTTCGAATGATTTCGCAGATAATTTTTGCTTTATTAGAAAACATTTTAAATCATATTTGGACGTCTTATTTTCTTCGATTGGGTTTTATAATGTTATCTTTGTACATTATTCGATAGTATTATATTAAATTAATTGGGCTCATTGTATTATTCTTGTTTACTTACGATATGTAATGGATAATGTAAATTATTTATTTATGAAGTGACAATTTGGATTGTTAATTCTTTTCTTATTTTATTTTTCGTATTTATCTTTAAATTTTTAAATAAATTATAAAATTAATCAAATAAATTATGAAACAAATCAAATAAATCTTAATTAATTATTATGAAAAATATTATTATCATATTTTATAAAATATACTAATTATTTTATGATCTTTAATTTTATGGGTGAAAATATATGTTTATAATTTAAATTTATGAAGTTCCAAATAAATTATATATATATTTAAATCTAATTATTTTAATTAGGTATACATCAATAGAAGTTGTATATTAACTCATAATTTTTTATTATAAATAATTAATATGAATTGCTATGCATGCTAAATAAAGTAGCCTGTATTGCTGATCTAATAAATGGTAATGCTTTTTTAGAGATAATGTAGGATGCTAATCTTGAAAAAGGAATCAAGGAAGACAAAAAGAAAAAAAAAATAGAGAATGTTCTTCTCGTATAAAAAAAAATGGAAGGCATATCTTTCTCATGTTTGTATCTTTTGTAAGACTCCCTTAGCTCCGTCAAAATACTATTTATTTTGGACCAAAGGTCCACACAAATTTAAAAATGATTTTTCGTGGACAAAAAGAAAGTTAAATTGTGGAAAAATGAATTCCTCTTTTTGGATATCATTTCCCTCTAAGCAAATGATTTTTATTCTATATTTTGCAAGACCATTTTCTTTGAATCTTATACCAAACACATGAAAATGCATTATTTTCTTTGAGTTCACTTTCCTAGGCATTCGTTTAGGAGCCATTTGACGCATTATCAATTTAATTGACCGGTAATTTAGATCACCATTTAGATAAATTATCATTATTTAAATTATCGATAATATGACAACTATTGGTAATATAAGTTATGATTAAAATAGTTAGAGAGAAAATTATTAAAATATTCTTAAAATTATTTTGGATTTTTGTCACATGGTATTATAAATAAACAAAGCAAGAAATAGAAAAAAAAATATAGAGTAAAATAAGATAAGGAAAAATTAAGAGTTATTTGTAAAAAAAAAATAGAGAAGATGAGATTGAATGATATTTTTTCATTAATAAAATATTTTAAATTAAAAATTTTGATTGAATGAACATTTTTGTCAAAATACATGTCAAAGTAATCTGAAAAGTTATTTGGCCTGCTTGCTCGTATCAAATGGTCCCTTAGGAGTTTATGTTTATCAAAACAAATGGAACCTAATGTCATAACGGCTAAGGCATACTAAGACGATCAACAATACACAACAATCTCAAATAATCTATGCGGTGGAAATCCAAAGCTGCTAAAAAAACTAAACAGGTTGTCATTTAGATCTTCTAATGGGATTGTTGATGAGAACTACTTCTTCGTTAGGGTCCCTACAAAGTTAAAGATTTATGCTATCATGAATTTTTTGGATGGAAAATATATTCCAAGGAAGAAAGAACGACATGCTCGAAATCCATCAAGTGTTCAGAGATCCATGACACCAATGGTCCGACTTCAAAGTGACATGCCTAATCCATCATGCAACTTCTTCTTTCATTTTCTTTTTTTCATCAAGTCACGAGAAAACTGGCTAACACTTCTACTCCTATACTCGATCAGCAAAAAATAGGCAATCAGAAATGACTAAATCACAAAAACAGCAAAACTTTGTTCATTGCATTTGTTATTAACTTATTGCAACAAGCAAACAAAACTGAAAAGGAACTTGAGGAAAACCTTCTATACAAGAATGTAAGTAGATGTAATAATCCGAAATTTTGGACCAAGGGTATTTGAACTTTCAAAAACCTTATTAATCTCACAAAAAAAAACTAGCCCTCAATTCTTCCTCCATCTTTTCTTCTCCACAAAAAAAAAACTCTAAGGTTGAAAGATCTAGAGTCATATTCTTTATCATGACTATTTTTTAAGATCCACATGAAGAAGGAGATTAATGGTTCAAGGGAAAGGATAAGAAGACATAAAAGCTTTTAGATGAGATGATGAAGAAGAAGGATAAAATTCAAACCCCTCTCTCATCTCACAATGATGTTTTATTTAGATTGAGGGTTTCAAGAACTTTGTTCTTGATAGGGATTTTAATTCATGGTTACATGAATGAGAGTTCTATAATTTATGTTGAATAATCTCTTAAATTCTTGACTATTTTGTAATAATTATTCGGGTTCTACTTATTTAAAAATTACAAATAATCTATAAATGGAAAGTCCTCAAAGTCTAATTTTCATACAAATTTGTTTCATATCATTTGAAAATGTGTAAAAATAATTAAGCAATTGGCGAGGAGCCCTTTGAAGTAAAGTTTGGGACATGCTATGGAACCTCATCTGGGTGCACGCACCAGATATCTTTATTCTATTAGAAACTCATGCCATTCGTAAGTATTTTGATCTCATTATTAAACGTCTTGGTAGCAATTGGGTTGGCTATTTTCAGGCTGGCCTGGCGCCTTTGGCAAGTACTCATTGCTTGGCAAATTAATAGTGCTCGTGTCTTTAGTTAATTCCTTATATTGACATGTGAATGTAGTAGTAACTATAGATGACTTCTCCTTTCTCCTAACTATTATTTATGATACTAATTTACATGTGAATAGAAATGAACTATGGCTATCTTTAGAGAATATGAACATAGATGACATCCCCAAGTTAATTGACATTCCTAGTTAGGAATATTTGAACCCTTTTGATTTGACTACCAACAACCTAAGGAGGTTGTTAGGAATATTTGGGCTAGGAGAAACAATCATGCCACCATCTAGAGTTCCTTAGACCTCATTAAAAATCAAACATTGAAATGGAATAGGACTGTTGAGATCAAAATATAATCAACATGCTCACTTTCTTAGGCAAATTAGTCTCAAACGGTGGACAAAATCTAAAGTTAATTGAATTAAAGATGAAGATAAAAAACATCAAATTCTTCCACCTCAGTACTATTATTAGAAATAGGAGAAATCAAATAATCAAAATTAAGGATGAAAATGATAATTTGATAGCTGATGTGGAGGGCATCAAATCCTGCTTTATCAGACATTATTCAAATTTATGGCCCCTGACCCTATGCCTCTTCCTAGCTCAAGTGATTGGCCTACCTGCCAGGATAGCTCCTGGTTCTTAGTTTGATCTCTACTGTTACTAATAAAAAATCAGGGACCACTTTTGGCACCTGACACTAGGGAAAAGCCCCTAGGATGGATCTGAGTTCTTTAGGAATTATTGGGACATAATTGAGAATGACATCTGCTTTGAAATCCAATCTTTTTTCTAAGTATCATTTACCAAGTGGCTCTAAATTTACCTTTATCACTTTTATACCTAAGAAGCCAAATCCATTAACTGTTATTGATCATAAGCTCATAACCAACATAATATACACAGTAATTGCAAAAATCCTAGTCATTAGGCTTAAACCAACTCCGGGGTATCTAATTAATAACACTCAAGCTGCATTTGTTAAATGAAGATCTATCCAGGATAACCTCATGTTAGAATTTGTCCATTCCATGACTAAAGGCAAGAATAAATATTTTATTCTTAAGGTTGATATGGAAAAGTCTTCGATAGAATCTCTTGGCATGCTGTCGCTAGTGTCCTTAATCTCATGCATTTTCCTCCAAATTATTGGATTATGACTTGTGTTCAATCACCAATCTTCACCTGCAACATTAATAGTTCCTTCTCCTCCTAGTTCAAGAGTTAGGGGTTTGAAATAGGATGACCCTTTCTCTTCATATCTATTCATACTCGTATCTCAAGTATTTTCTTCCTTATTGAACAATCAGGTCAATAGGGGCACTATCATGCCTTTTAAGGTGGGGTCATTAGCTATCAGTCATCCTGATGATTTTTTAGTTTATGTGGCTGCTACTATTTCTAATTGCTCCAAATTAAAAGATATCTTCAATCACTATAAGAAGTTGACCAACCAATATCTACCTTCCTCCCAAATTTCAAGAAGGAAACACCTAATAAAAAACTTTTTAAATATATCATTTGGCTCCTTCCCCTTCTTATATTTGGAAATCCCAATGTCATATAAATATATCAACATGGAATCTCTTCTCCATATTGAATATAAAGCTCACAACAGATTCCCTGGATGAAAGAAAAAAGACTTTTATGCTGGGAAAATCACCCTAATTAAATTTACACTATATATTTCAAATTATACTCTTAGTTGTCCTCATGTTTCGTCTTATGAAATATTTAGAACAATTATCTATATTTTTCTGATGGTCTTCAGATACAAGGGTTGCATCTTACTAACTGGGATACCACACTTCTGCCTAAGCATGAAGGCGCTTAGGAATTAAATCACTTGCTCATATGAAAATAACGCTACTTGTCAAGAGAATTCTATCCATTCCAGATCACTCTCATGACCTTCTCACAACCTTAATAACTCAAAAATATAACTTCCCTCATCCATGGCAACACACCCTTAAATAGAGAGATAATCATAATGATATTGGTAAACGCTTACAAGTGATGGATAATATTATTGGTAATAGTCTTACTACTCATGCCTACTATGATCCATGGTTATTTAATGTCCCTTTGAGCTGCATGCCCACTTATATCAATGTTTATTCTTCATTGTTTACTTATATGACTGCTGAGCTTATGTCACATAATTTCTGGGATGCTGAAATTTTCATGAATTGTTTTGCACCATGCTTGTTGGATAATATTATGTCTATTAAATTGTTTGCTTTTCCTAATGAGGACATTTGAGTATGGACCCAAATCTTTCTGGGATTTCAACTGCTAGTATGCTGGATGGCCTGGCTGGAGAAAAATATGACGCATCAAAGTTCCCCTCAAGATTCACGTTTTTCTTTGGAAGTTAGCTCATAACCGGCTCCCCATCAAACATATACTTACTAGATTTATATCCTCTACTAGTCCTGTCTGTATGTTTTTCTTTGGAAGTTAGCTCATAACCGTCTTCCCACGAAAGATATACTACTAGATTTATATCCTCTGCTAGTCCTATCTGTACCCTTTGTGGTCTCAGTATTGACAAATGTTCATCTATTTTTTGAATCCTGAGTTTCCATTACAAAAAAATGGACTTTTCCGATGGCCCGATCCATTAGAAAATTCAAAGAATCCATTAAAAATCGTAGTTCTGATGAAAATATTAATAATAAAATAATAAATATATTATATATTATATTATTTTATATTACCGATGGATTCCCGTCCGTCGAAAATTTTGATGATTCGGACCGTCGAAAATATTAATAATAAAATAATTAATATATTATATTATGTATTATTTTTACATTATTTTATATTACTGATGGTTTTGACCGTCAGAATTTCCGACGAATTCCTGGCCATCGGAAGTTCTGACGGTCACTGGAAATATTAGTAATAGAATATATTATATATTATATTATGTAATATTTTTATATTATAGAGACAAATGTTCGTCTATTTGTAAACTATTTTAAAATTATTTAAAAGATACCTTAACATATTTCCAATGTTAAAGGTAAGTCATTACGTCAAAATATAATGTTCTCGACGTTTAGAAATAGTTTCACTGCACATTTAAAATAGTTTTCTTTCTCACATAAATACGGAAAGTAAAATTTTAAAAATTGCAATATGATAATGTGAATTGTCTACCTTTCTATAGGTAATCTGTATTGTTATTTCATAGACAACGTGAATTATTTGGACAATGTAAATTATTCATTACCTGACACAATAAATAAGATAATGTGGTGAGCTCATATAACTTAATACAACATTATTTAATAGTTTACAAAGATTACGTCTACAGAAACGTCCCTACCTCGGTTGGTCATCACTTTCAATTGAGGGAATGAAAGGTTTAGGCGGAATCTGCAAGCTATGCGACTGATCCCCTATCAGCATCTGAAGCACTCTGCTCATGGAAGGCCTCTCATTTGGACTCCACTGGATACACCACAGGGACACAGTGGCCAGCTTCCTCATGATTTTTGATTCTTTCTCGTTCATCTCACTTGTTAATAATTCCGACGCTGTGTCGCGTACCAGTTGATCATACACCCATTCTGGAAAGTAGGATTCAATCTGACTGCCAATTTCAGGATCAGCAATCTTCTTGCCGCCTATCATCTCCAGCAGCAACATCCCGAAGCTGTACACATCCGATTTGTAGGACACTGTCCCGAAGTTTCTGCTATACATCTCCGGGGCAATATAACCCCTCGTGCCCCTGGCAGCGGTCATCGTCACGAAGCTCTGATCTTTGGAGCAGAGCTTCGCGAGGCCAAAATCTGAAATCTTTGGCTTGAATTCGTAGTCCAAGAGAATGTTGTGAGGCTTTATGTCGAAGTGCAGAATTCGCTGGTCACATCCCTGGTGCAGATACTCGATCCCCCGAGCGATCCCTATTGCGATGTCCATCATTTTTTCCACTCTCAATGGTACTTTTCGAGCTTCTTTGGGTTCATGCGAAAAGATGTATTTGTCCAGAGACTTGTTCGGCATGAACTCGTAGACGAGAGCGCGGCGGGATTTCTCTGAACAAAATCCCAGGAGGCGCACGATGTTGATGTGGTGAATTCTTCCGATGGTGGCCACTTCGTTGATGAATTCTTCGCCCTCCCCCTTGGAGTTCTCCAGCATCTTCACTGCTACGGGGATTCCGCTTAGCAGCTCACCTCTGTACACGCTGCCATACCCACCCTGCCCCAACCGGTGCTTGAACCTCTTGGTCATCTTCTTAAGTTCGGCGAAAGTGTATCGAGTTGGTTTTGTTGAGTTGTAAGTTGCAAGGAATCTTTCCACCCTCAATCTCGCTTCTTCTTCGTCGTCAAGCCTTCGTAGCGTGTAGAGCAGAATGCTTATTGCAGCCACGGCGACGAGAAGACCCACAAGGCAAGAACCTGCATGCAAATAACAGTATGCACTACTTAATCGCTGAAACATATGTTAGAATTCAATTCGTTGCAACTGGGAATGAAAACTCACCTACGATAATACCAACGCTAACATGACCTGCAAGCAATCAAGAAGTAAGTAAATACAGAGCAGGGAGCCTTCAGATTATGTGCTAACAAATTGCGAAATAAACAAGAAGATGTAACTGAAAGAGAAAAAAAATTAAGAAGAAGAAGAAAACTCCCGGAACTCACGGTGACGCTTCTTGATAACACAGTTGACCGATTTCGTTGTGCTGTTGAATCCACTACATATTTTTCCACTCGTTTCACAGGAAACGCACGCCTCGCCGACGGCGCCGATGGACCAGGCAAGGACCACTTCTCGCATTCGCATGAAGTTATCCACCAAGACTTTCCAGGTAGTGGGGTAGTCCTCATTGATTGATCCGCCAGAAGAAATTAAAAAGCAGTCCGGAGGGAGCTCGTTCGTAGAAAACCAGTCACTGGCTGCGTAGACGAAGTGGCCTTCGCCTCCCAGGCATCTCACCGGGCCAGTGATCCTTTCTACATCGTTTGGTTTGAATTCGGTTGAGCAATTCAGCAAGCTCACATTGAGTGGTAAACTAGTCGGATGGTAAACAGCTGTGGTAAAGTTGGTGATGGAGCTAAGGTTTCGGAGTGGACAGTCCGGCAACTGGATCGTGACGGCGGCATGGCTGTAGTCGATCGCAGTGACCTTGTAGGACATACCGTCAGGAAAAGTGAGAAAGGCAGTCTCGCCGCCGTCACAAGAGAGCTCCATCCCTGGAACACCGCAGTGCTGGGGAGTGGAGTTGAGCCGGTACGGGTACCTGATCTCGATTCCCCCGCAGTCGAAGCCCAAGGGTGGGCAGTTGTTAGCCGCCGAGTCTTGTTCCTTTTGATCGCCGTCAGCCATGGCCTGATGAGCCAAGAGGAAGAAACTGAGAAGCGCACCGAGGAGAGCGGACATGGTGTTACGTAGATTAGAACAACAGAATGGTGATTTCTTTTGCTTGTCTCAAATGAAATCTTGGATCCTACAAAGTACCAAGTGGTGATTGATAATATGTATGAAATTTGAGCTGAATTAGGTCCATCTTTTTTTGTCAGAGTCAATGCTTTGTGTTGACTTAGATTTGTCATCTGCCCGACGCGCTCCCCGGCATGGACCATCTAAATGACGCCAAATTGCAAAGGCGATCTAATGTAATGATTTGTGATCCAAGGTTGCTGGATTGGATCTCACATCGACCCGGATAAAATTTCGTTATAGATAGTAATAAAATATTACATTTTAATATGATACGATAAATTACTCTATCATATTTCAATCATTCAAAGATCAAGGTTCAATTATATGAAGACTAACATAATATTTATAAAATAAAATTTTACATTGCATCTAATGTTATAATCAAAATAGGTTGTGAAGAGCGCTTATTTTTCATTATTTAATTAATTTAATAATTATAATTCATTAATTATATATTTCTTAGATGAAGTAATATATATTTATTAAAATAATTTCATAATAAAAAAATTATTTAATAATAAATAAATTACAATCACTGAATTAAAATATTTAATTTGAATTAATTTTCATTAATTTTATTCGATTTTAATTTGTTTTAACTGATTTGATTCGATTCAAATGGGCATTCGACTTTGGGGTTTCCGCTTGACGGTCTTACGGTCCGGTCGGGGCCCTAACAATCTTGGTCCCATCTCACGTTGTTTCCTTCTGTTCCCCCGTGTCAGTAACCCACCTCATTAGATCGTTACACATCGTCTCCACTTGACACTTTTTAAGATCAAATATTCGAGCCAAGTAAAAGAAATACCATTTGTTCGTTCTAAGTCAAGTCAATAGTCGCATTGACTTTGACAAAAAGATGGACTCAATTCGGCTCAAATTTCACGCACCATTCACCACCACTTGGTCCATGCTGGGGAGCGCGTGGGGCAGATGACTAATGCAAGTTAATAGTAAGTCATGCATTGACTTTGACTTAGACAAAGATGGACCCAATTCGGCACAAGTGTCACCACCTGGCACTTTGTAACAATGTTTTAAAAATCGATTTTGACCGGCCGGTTCAACCGATCCGATCGCAAATCGATAAAAAAATCGGACCGATTCAATGATAAAATCGAAAATGTTAAAGAATCGGATTGACTCGGAAAAAATCGAAAAAATCGGGTTGAACCGATGAATCCGGTTAAACCCGGTTTTTTTATTTTTTTCAAAAATATATATATGGAAATTATTTATTATGAGATATTAAAGTTTAAAGTTGGAAAGTATTTGAAATAAGAAAATAAAAGGAAAGATGATAGTGGGAGAGAATGAATAAAAATTGAAATATATTATTAAGAGAATAATAAAATATGGAAAGTATTTATTAGGGGATATGAATGTTTAAATAATTTTAGAAAATTGGAAAATTTTGAAGGTGAAAATGAAAGGAGAGAAAAAGGAAAATATTTAAAATAAGAAAATAAAAGGAAAGATCTTAAATCCTTGACTAAGGAAATAAATCAAAATAGAAACAAAATATTAATCAAATTAAATCAAAAGAGATATATTTGGAAAGAAAATAAATTCGGTAATAATATATTAGTAATAAATTTAGATTGAAATTGAAGTTAGATTATTATATTAGTAAGAATAAAAAAACTAGTAAAATAAAAGAGAGTTATATATGAAAAGAGAATAAAATTCGGTAATAATATATTAGTAAAGAAATTTATATTAAAATTAAATTTATACTATCTATATATATATAAAAGGTAAACAGTGGAAAGCCTCGTGACAACTCTACAAAATTTTTAAAATATATTTTAAAAATCAGAATAATAATAGTCCAACTTAATTTTTTTTTACAAAGAAGAATATTTATTTACATTGAACTCTTCTTTCTTTTATGTGATACCGAAACGGTTTGCCATTTGTTCAAAACTAATTATATACAATCCGTTTTGATTTTAGATTTGACATAATATAATTAGAATTAAACTATAAGTTCACATGGCATCTCCATAATTTTTTGGAAAAATAATTTAAATAATAATAGTTTAAAAAAGCAGAATTGAATTAAATATAACAAAATTAAATAGGGGTTAAAATTTTATGGATTTATTCGTGAATATAAGAGAATCATGATTTTAATTTAATTATAATCTTAATTCTGATATTTTTATCCATATATATCATATCTATAATACTAATATATTAGGTATTATAAATCATAATATATATAACTTAAATTCATGTCAAATTATATTTAATCTTCTTATTATTTAGAGTCCTACAAATATTGTGTATCTCTTAAAATCTTAATAATTAAATTAATAATACATCTCATCATATATATATATGCTTAAGTTATAATCCTAATCAAATTTGGTTAATCTATCGGATTTAATTCTTTTCTTACTTTCAATCCTAATGATAGTAAGTCTTAATATCTAAATTAATAATACTTTTCTAATTATCAGATGTTATCTTAATAATTGAATTAATAATTCTGATCTAAGTAAAATATTTCCCAAATAATGATAAAATACTAACGGTTATCGTGATTCTGAATTTTAATTAGATTAATAATCACAATATATTCTAACTTTTATCAGAATTTAAATGCTGAGATGTTACAAAAAACATAATGGTCAAATTAATTTTAGTTATATATGTATATAAGCAAAGTAAAAAGCATGTTCTTATATACATGTGCATCTCCATAAGTTTTTGGAAAAATAATTTAAATAATAATAATAGTTTAAAAAATCAGAATTGAATTAAATATAACAAAATTAAATAGGGGTTAAACTTTTATGGATTTATTCATGAATATAAGAGAATCGTAATTTTAATTTAATTATAATCTTAATTCTGATATTTTTATCCATATATATCATATCTATAATACTAATATATTAGGTATCATAATATATATATAACTTAAATTCATGACAAATTATATTTAATCTTTTTATTATTTAGAGTCCTACAAATATTGCGTATCTCTTAAATCTTAATAATTAAATTAATAATAAATCTCATCATATATATATGCTTAAGTTATAATCCTAATCAAATTTGGTTAATCTATCGGATTTAATTCTTTTCTTACTTTCAATCCTAATGATAATAAGTCTTAATATCTAAATTAATAATACTTTTCTAATCAGATGTTATCTTAATAATTGAATTAATAATTCTGATCTAAGTAATAAATTTCCCAAATAATGATAAAATACTAACGGTTATTGTGATTCTGAATTTCACATTGAATTTTAATTAGATTAATAATCACAATATATTCTAACTTTTATCAGAATTTAAATGCTGAGATGTTACAAGAAACATAATGGTTAAATTAATTTTAATTATATATGTATATATGCAAAGTAAAAAAGCATGTTCTTATATACATGTGCCATCTAATAAAATATTAATATTTAAATAGCCTATTTCAAATACTAATCCTATTATATATAACACGTATCATCTAATGAAATAAATATTAATAATTTTAATATATTTTAAATTCTAATACTAATATGCTATATTATAAGATTCATAATTATAAAAATTATATAAACCCTCATACTATTTACGTGGATCAATCAATTAATAATACTAATATACATAATAATAAAGATGAAGCTTACCACTCTTTGCAAACTCCTGTAGTTATGAGTGAATATTTAATGTAATATAAACAGTTGTAGATTATAAAATCAATTTATGTGTGTGGCCAAAATTATTATGACAATAATTACTATGAAATAGCTTCTATTCACTTTGAAACAGAATTGTTTAATATAGAAGGGTATCCAAATGATGTTCTAATTATGATGAAAATATTTGATATAAGCTAAGTGGGTCGAAGTAGTTGGCTAGACAGGATTGCAAGTTTTGTAATAATAATAATAATAATAATAATAATAATAATAATAATAATAATAATAATAATAATAATAATAATAATAATAATAATAATAATAATAATAATAACCTTCTATGATCATATTTGGCATGTCTATAATTTTTTGAAAAAAAATAATTAAATAATAAAAATACTCCTATTTGTAATATCTCTATGAGAAAAAAATGGAACCATATTATAAAATCTTATTGTAATAACTGCATTTAATTGTATTTGATTCCATTTTGATTACACGAAAAAAAATTGAATTGAATTGAATTTAATTAAGTTATCCAATTCTTAATTGAATTAAAGAGTTACTTTGTATAATAATTTTTTAAAAAATCAGAATAATTTAATTATGATCGCACAAAAAATCTAAATCCAACAACAACAACAACAATAATAAAGCCTTATCCCACTAGGTGGAGTCGGCTACATGGTCATACGACGCCATTCCGCTCTTAATACAATATATTCGTTGATCCATGTTCATAAGATTCGACATGATTTTATGCTGGCTGTCGGGGCCTAACACAACCCTCATCCTGTGGGACCGGCTATAAACAAAAAAAAAAAATCTGAATATATTCTAAATATGTTTTTAATGAAACAAACTAAAGTTATTTAAAAATAAATTTTCTTTTAGCTTAAAAATAAATACTAAAAAAATAGAATTAGTTAAATAGATTGGGACTTTAGATTTTATGATTACACAATTTAAGTATAGTTAAGATATTTGATTTTAATTATATGATATCACAAGTTTTAATTTTATGTGAAGTTTGAATTTGGATAAATTGCAAAAAAAAAATAATATGATGATCAAGTTATACTAAACCAAAGTTAATTAAGAAATATGATTTTGATTATATGAGCTTGGTATTGTCAAATAACAAAAGTCTTGGTCATACGTGGGTTTTGGATTTGAATAAAAATGCAAATACAATTAAAATAAAGATGAAGTTATGATAAACCAAAGTACTAGATGATTGAAAATAATTATGTAAATTGTGTTCGTGAGCTCCAAAAGTTTTTATATTATAATATTAATATAGTTGTTGAAATTAATAAGAAAAAAAAATTTAAACACTCCTCATAATTTGGTCACACAACTTCTTATTGCAGCTACTTAATAATTATTTTTAAATTTAATGATAGTTTTACTATACATACATACATACAAATATTCTATGATGATTATTTAAAATATTCCTTAAAAAAATATAATAATGATATGTTAAAAATAATCCAAATTCAAGAAAAAATCGTATAGAATGAAACATTAAAATTTTCTAATTTTTTAAAAATATTTCTTTCATATTTATTATAATTTGAAGGAGAAGACAACAACGAAATTTTGATGTGTTTGTCATTTATTTGTTTCTTTTATGAATTTTAATAATATATAAAGTCAAGAATAAACTTTGTGTCACAAAGTTGATACTTATGTTACAAAATCATATTGATTTCACGAATGTATAAACATAAACAAGTTATATTTTTATTTTATCAATATAAAAACACATTCAAGAATGAATTGAATAAATAATTGGACACGAGCTTTCGTGTAGGTAACTAATAACTCATCCTATAATTAAAATATATTAAATGTTAAAAAATCTTATTAATATTTTTAGGTTATGATGGTGATAGGCATATATAATGATCTTGTGCATCTTAGGTTGTTCTCAAAATTTTAGTTTATGATAATTATGGTCATAAAGAATGTAATTTATAAAGATGTATTTCATAATTTGATGTAAATATATAAGATTTCAATTTAACATAAATTGTACCAGCCGTGCGGATTCTTAGACTAGTTATATTAGTAATAATAAAAAGAAATCTATTATTTAATTGGTTTTAATTATTTTTATAATAATTTATGTATTAAATTATTCTTAAATAATTATAAATAATATTATTATATAAAAATCCGGTTCAACCAATTGACTCCCGATTGAACCGGTCGAATCTCGACTCGACGAGTCCGATCTCCGATCCGATTTTTAAAACATTGCTTTGTAAGATAAAAAACAATACCATTTGTTTGTTACTTTGTTTATGTTTTGGATGGAAGACTTCACTTCCACAAGTAAATGATCAATTACGACTTGGTTTCTGTATTAACATTTGACCAAGTCATTTTTATTCACTAAAAAGATGGTCTGTTCTTCGAGTAGAGAGGAAGTGGGGGAACATTAATTTTTTTAAAAAAAAATCCTTGATGTGTCATCGTTAGTTTATTAAAGTGGTTGGTTATCCACAGAAAAGAAGAAGATGCTGAGAGAGGCAAAGTAATGGGAAATCATCAAATTATCATCACCTTCTTCCTCTGCCTTCTACTCTCTGGTGCGCTTGAATCAGTCACCAGCTCCTGCGCTCCTTCCTCTTGCGGAACACTCCGCAACATAACGTTTCCTTTCCGTCTGAGCGATGAGCCTCGGAAGTGCGGCAAAATCGAGCTCAGCTGCGACGGGAAGAATGCAGCCATCTACATCGAAGGGACAAAGTACTTTGTCAAGGAGATATTGGAACCCCAGGAGGACTATTTTCCCGACGACGTCTTTGTGGACTACGCCGTCTCTGTGGTCTACGCCGGCTTCTCCAATGGCGATCGCAGTTTCCCGAACGCTTACTTTGGACACGATCAGCAACAACAACAACAATTGGACGCAGGTCCCCACGCAAACACGGTGGTGAGCCTCATGAAATGTTCGCAGAAGATCGATCGCGCAGGAAACAAAGACGACCACTACGTGCCCCTTCCGTCCTTCAACAGCAGCAGCAGCAGCCTCGCCACCACGGTGTACGCCAAGATCACTGCCTTGGACGGTCGTTACAGCCCTTTGGAATGGTTTTACGCTCGTTACTTAAGCGGCGTTCATGAGTCCTGCAGCCCTTTGGGATGGTTTTACGCTAATTCATCCTCCTCGGTCCACTCAGAACAGGACGTTTTACAAGCTGCCTCGAACACATTCCCGGTTTATTTCCTAGAAGGCTCCTACAACGACTGGAAAAAAATCTTAAGATCCAGCTTGAAGTCGGCCGCGAAGTAATTAGACTCAACTTAATTTATTAGTAAATTCGATTTTCTTCCCGCCTGGTAAACTGATTAATCCTTTTTATCTCTGATTTTCTACTGTAGAGATTATCTCTATGACCGAAAATCATACCGCAGCGTACTATTGTTCCCCCTCTGGTTCCTGATGGACGTCTCGCAATATCTGACTTGCTACAACGAAACCAGTGAAATCTGCAACAGAACTTTCGACGTATTCCTGAGGGCATTGGGGTGCATAGCGTTGGTATTAATGGGTGGGTAGATTCCTTTCTTATTCCCTATTGGAGTGTTTGGCATGTAGGAAATGTAGGAATGGGAGTCTTGTTCTTATTTTTCCATGCAAATTGTTCAGTCAAATTTTCAAACTTCGAAATTTGTAAAATCACTGTCAATTGTTTCTCAAATGAGAACAATAATCTTCTCACATATGGCAGGAACATCTTGTTCTTAAACTTCCTTGATGCAAACCGTACAGAAAATAATTCTTATCACTCTTGTTCTTTCCACAAGAAAAAAAAAAGGAATATTCTTGCTAATTCTTATATCTATTGTTCACCTTCCAAACACCCTCTATGCTATACTTTCTGGTATTGACAGGTGAAGTGAAGTGTAATTTGTTTACTCCATGCTTTGCAAAATCATTAACATGTGAAACTAATGTTTGATCTTCGTACTCTGAGTCGATGCATAATATTTGTGTATGCAGTATTGGCGTTAAAAAGGTTCCTATGCCTTCCCTTGGTTTTTTACGTGCTCGCCATTCACAACTTTCGGAAGGAGAGGAGGAGGAGGAGAATTGACAACGTCGAAAAATTTCTACGCAGCCAGCAGACAATTTCGCCCACGCGCTATGCGTACAGCGACCTCATCGCCATGACAAACAACTTCACCCAGAAGCTCGGCCAAGGAGGCTTCGGCTCCGTCTTCAAGGGCCATCTGCAAGGCGTCATCCCTGTCGCCGTCAAGGTGCTGGGCGCCTCCAAGTTGAATGGGGAGGATTTCATTAGTGAAGTGTCCACGATCGGCAGGATTCACCACCTGAACGTAGTCCGGCTTCTTGGATTCTGCTCAGAGGGATCCAAAAGAGCTCTCATCTATGAGTACATGCCCAATGGCTCCCTGGACAAGTACATCTTCGCGACCAAAGGAGCTGACAACAACAACAACAGACATGCAACCTTGACATTGGAGAAGCGGAATGAAATCGCCTTAGGCGTCGCAAGAGGGATCCATTATCTGCACCACGGCTGTGAAATGCAGATTTTGCACTTCGACATCAAGCCCCATAACATCCTCCTGGACAGCCACCTCAACCCCAAGTTGTCGGATTTCGGCCTCGCCAAGTTGTATCCCAGAGACTATAATTCAGTATCCATCAGTGCCGCCAGAGGAACCATAGGATACATGGCTCCTGAACTCATATCAAGAAGCTTTGGTGTCATATCATACAAGTCCGACGTCTATAGTTTCGGGATGCTGCTGATAGAAATGGCAGGCCAGAGGAGGAATGTCGATCATGGTGTTTCAAAGTCCAATCAGATTTATTATCCATCATGGATCTACGACAAGCTCGTGCAGTTGCAGGTAGACACCACCGTCCCTGACAATATCACGCCCGACATTGACGAGATAGAAGCAAAGCTCTGCAAAGTTGGTCTGTGGTGCATTCAGATGAAGCCATCCAATCGTCCTTCCATGAGTAAAGTTGTGAGTATGCTCCAAGAGAATGATGCTAATGCGCTGGAAATGCCACCGAAGCCTTTCTTCTCATCCTCGGAGCCGACATCTGTCACACACGCTTCTTTCCCTCTCATCTCGTCCCCAAACTTGTCCGTCATTTCTGAGTTCGATGACCTTCCTTAACTATAGAAAAAGAAACTGAAGGTGATCTCACTCTTGGTCCAGTTCTTGTTCATGTCGGACGGGAAGGCATGCCTAGTTTGCATTTATTATAAAAGTTAGGAGGATCTTAATTAATTCATATACGCCTTGTGTACTTACACTTGATGCTAAAGGGAAGAAACTTGATGCCAGAATGACAAAACATTTTTATTATGTTATCGGTTTACATTGACATTATAATGTTATGGTGGCCTCAATTACTTGTTTATCAGTAGATACTACCAATCGATTTACTTGAATAAACAACCGTATTCTTGTTTTAAATAACGTTAACCAATTTGTCTATATTGAGAAGCGAACGTCCGATTAAATTATTATTATTATCAATTTGTCTATATTCTCTGTCTAGGATACTCTCTATTCTTTTTGTAGACTTTTTTTTTAAAAAAATTTATACATACTAAAAGCTGATGCTCTATCTTTATTTAGTTAGATTTTTTGAATTTCTTCAATCTCATCATTATGTTAAATGAAAGGTTTCAAGTTTTGATATATTTTGACCGATGCATACTCAAAGAACCAACATTAATAACAAATTTATCTTATTAATAACTTATTATTATTATTATCAATACATTTAACGAAACAGGTAATTCCTTCTCTTTTAAAATTAACATTATTGAAGTTGATTTTTAAAAGATTAACAGTTACATACGTGGATGAATATATGTGTACTATTCAGTAACAAACGACTAATAAGTGATTCCAATATCATTGAAATACGTAAATACATTAATTTAATCGTAATATATTAATTTATCATTTGAATTGAAAAGATAGGCCTTTTTGTTAACTAACCTTTTTAATTGATTTTAAAATAGTTTATAAATTACTTTGATCCGCTTTTAATATTGTCAAACAATATTTAAATAATTATAACACATATGTCGTAGAAATTAAATTCGTTTAAAGACCGATCCTTACTTTTGCAATTTGGTATTATTAAATTTATGTGCTAATCAATTTTTCTAAAAATTTAAACTTTTAGGATGAGCAAATCATTAATTTTATACTTTTAATAATTCTCATCATGGGCGGATCGTTGATAATTTTGATCTACTCTAAATCATCACGCGAATAATAAAAAGAGAAATTTTTTTAATAAGAGCTTAACAAAATTTAGCTTCAAAATTTTTTATTCATATCATATAAAATTTAATGTGTTAATTAATTTTCTTAAATGCTTAAATTTTTAAAAAGAAACATATTTTCCACGTCCATGTCGGGGAACGCGTGGGACATATGACTGATTTAAGTCAATAGTCAGTGAGGCATTGACAAAAAGATGGAACCAATTGGACTCAAATTTCATACATATTGTCACCACCACTTGGCACTTTGTAAGATCAAAGATTCGAGGGAAGCAAAAGAAATACCATTTCTTCGTACTGTGTCTTGGACGGAAGACTTGTACTTTATTTTTTTCTTAGGCCATCGTCAAAGTTTCTGTACCAAGTCAATGTTGATTTGATGGTCTGTTCTTCGAAAATGACATGATTAAAGTTAGCATCATCACTATTTCTCTCACTTGTGAATAATTTTAATATTTAATCTCATTAAATATATTATGGACCACTTATTTTTATTATCAACAGATTTAACGAAACATGCAATTGGTTAGCTTTTAAAATCAACATTATAACTTATCATCTAAGTTAAATGTGTTATAAGTATCTAAGTCGATTTCAAACCATAGACAGTTACATATGTGGATGAATATGTGTGTATTGTCCAGTAATAAAAGACTGATGAATGATTCGAATATACTTAACATATGTAAATATATTAATTTAGTCGTAATATGTAAATAAAAAAAATTAATGATATGATTTGCTATATATATTTCAATGCTATTATAAAATAGTTTAATTAAATAGAAAAAGAAGAGGAGGAACATATTTGCATGAGAAAGAAAATGAGAAAGGAAAAGGTGTTTTCATGTGACCTGAAAGTATTTAAAAAAGTTGAGAACATTAATTAATTTGACAAAAATGCCATCTTTTGAATTGGAAAGATAGATCTTATCACAGCAATTGCACACCCGTTTTTGTCTTGAAGGGGCAAGACTTCACTTGCATAGAAAACGATCAATTGCGACTTGTATTTTATCTTTCGACACCAACGTCAAAGTTTCTTTTATGAAAAAAAAAGATTATGCTACATTCTTTAAGGATAATATAATCTAAACGGTGGATTAAAAAATTATTTAATTACTCATTCATTATGAATTAAATGATGAATAATAGCGATATGATATGCTACCTCTTTAAAAAAGTAATATAAAAAAATTACTTTTTATATAAAACTTTCGACGGTCGCAACCTCGTAAAGAATTTTTATAGTATAAAAAAATTAGCGGCCGATCCGACAATTAGCAATTAGATTCGGCCGCCAAGCGGCTGATCAGGCGACCAGTGGCCGATCCGGCAACGAGGCGGTTGGATTCGGCCGTCAGATCCGATTTGGCCGCCAGTGACTAGATCCAACGCCTGACGGTCCGGGCTGGAGAGAGAGAGAAAGGGGGTCGCCGGCGGGAGAAGGTCGTCCGGGAGGGAGAGGGTCGCCGGGAGAGGATCGTCGTCCGGGAGGAAAAGGGAGAGAGAGAGGAGAGAGGAAAAGAAATAGAGAGTAGGATATATAGGAAAAGATTATATATATATAGGCGGGAAGATGGGAAAGTGGGAAAACGAAAAAAATAGCGGGATAGTGAATTTTTAATTAACGATAGCTATGACCGTCGGAAATTTAGTAATATTAATAATATATATTATTATGATATATATATATGAATATGATATTTAATTATTTTTAAAGTTACTGACGGTCTAGACCGTAAAAAATTATTTAATTATAATAATAAAATATTATATTTAGTTATATATATTTTTAGTTTATCGATGGTCCAAACCATCGGAAATTTCGACAGTCTGGACTGTCGCTAATTAGATTAATAAAAGATTTTTTATACTATATTATTTTTCACTTAGCGGTGATTTCAACTGTCATTAATTATTATCGAGGGTTAGAACCGCCGAAAATTATGATGGTTTGAACTATCGTTAATTATATTAATAAAATACTCCTTATATTATATTATTTTGCATTTACCGACAGTTGAAACCATCGAAAATTGTGACAGTTTAAACTATCGGTAATTATATTAATAAAATATTTCTTATATTATATTATTTTTATTTACCGACGGTCGGAACCGTCGAAAATTGTGACGGTTTAAACTCTCGCTAATTATATTAATAAAATACTCCTTATATTATATTATTTTTTATTTACCGACGATCAGGACTGTCAAACATTACGACGGATAGATATTCGTCGGAACTTTCGACGTTTCTAATCGTTGAAAAATAAAATAATAATATAATAAATTACATAATTTATTATTTTCATTTCTGACGATTGTGGCCATCGAAAATTCTGATGAATCTCTATCGGTCGCAAAATATGTCGCAAATTGCGACGATCTATCATTCGGAAAATCCCAATTTTCTTATAGTGAAACACAAGAAGTCAAGGAATTTGTTGATGAAGTTCGACTACACATTAACTTACGTCCCTCGTCCGACTTCTCGACCTCGAGACTATAAAAAATTTCATTAGAACCCTTCCTTGATTCTAAATAGGGTAAGGAATAAACCCTTTGCACCATCTTTTTCTCCACTTCAAGAGGTAAGACAAATTCTCTTTCTAGGAAGCATTCATTCGAATCTTTTATCTACTCAAGAGGTAAGGCACAATCTCTTATCACTCATGACTTAAACAATTATTACAATATCACAAGAACACTCCCAATCTCTCTTCTACACTTTGGAATCTCACACAAAAATAAAAGAGAAAAAAATTGAAAGATGTACAACTTGAAGCTCAAATGGACTTCAAAAACATTTTTCCCACTTTTTTTTACAAGTCTTGATCATTTTTACATCTTTGAGTCCTCTTTTATACCCTTTTTAACTTCATTTAGCCATTGGTCTTGTTTTTCATTTTTTCGACCAAAATATGACCGTTATAATGCATTCTACGCGTTGATCGGTCAAACTTTTCTGCTAACCAGTCGACCGATGCTTCTACCGACAAAGCTATTGATGTCACCCGGTTGTTCGCTGGATTTAACTGGTCGATCGGACTTCAAATATTGGCCAATTTTCACATTTTTCATGCTGATTTGTTGACCAATTTACCTTGACTGATCGGTCGATTCACCGGATCGATTGCTCGACCATCCTGCACTATTTTGAACATGTCTTTTTGCACAGTTATCAGAATGAAGTGATTTTTTAATTCTCTAAAAAAATAACAGAATTTCCTACATTTTTTATATTTATCATTCATGTAATATCTAATTGGATCATAGTAAAATATTAAATCAAAGCAAATTAAGATGTTTTTAGACCTTTATTCTTTTATTTATAACTTTTTATACGGGTATCCAAATGAGATTATATTTTATTCTATGAAAAAATAATAATATCATCTACAATTTGCATGTTTATCTCTTATAAAAAATCTATTAATAAATACTCAAATATTGAGCGCAAGTTTAACTCATAAAAATGTCAACTTCAAATTAAACTTTTTGAACTTCACTTATTTAATCATAACTTTTTATGTGGATGTCCAAATTAGGTGATTCATGATTCTATAAAAAGTTAAGAGAATTATCTAAAATTTTTGTATTCATCTCTTAATGAAAAAATTATGAGAGCATAGACAAATATTAATAAAAAATTTAGTGCATAAAATAAATCATTCTTATTTAAACTTTTTCGATATTTTAAAAATAACTCAAATATTTTGAGATATGTATCATCAAATATAATTATATAGGGTATAAAAACTTTATTCCAACAATAAATACCTAAATGCTCCATTTAGGATGACTTCAGGTGGAATATACCGTGTTAAAGAAAGAGAAAAAGAGGAAGGGGGAAGAAATTTTCATCTCCTCCATTATAATTTTAATGAAGAAAAATTATTTTCCCCATTTTCCTCTATATTGTTCATTTTATTTTCAACCCCAAAATAATAGGTAGAGAAGGAAAAACATATTTTAGATATAACATTTTTTTTAAAATAATATAAATCTTCTTGTTTTTATTCTCCTTTTTTTTTCATTCCCCTTGGCCCTTACGATCATCTACCAAGGGAGATCATTTTTTCATCCATTATTTTTCTTCCCTTCTCCTTGTTTCCCTTATCTCTCATTATCTTTCATTTCCTTCAAGAAGAGACTATCCAAAAACAAGTGTCATTTGTTTGTTAGGCATTTATTAGTATCAGACTAAATTGGAGAGTGGATTTTGAAGGAAAATGACATATTTGACGACTTCAAAAATGGATTCTACAACTATTAGCTTATGCAATCCACCTATCAGTTGGATTTAATAGGCTCCTACCTATTCAAATAGGTAGAGCCTCTACCTAAAGTCACAGTCGTCCGATCAAATCTGATAGATGAAACAATAAAGCGCGGTTCATGTGTTATTAAAAAAGTGAGATAACGATTTGTTAAAAAAACTGGCCCTTTTGCTCATTGCATTCGATGACGACCTGCTCATCAACCTCACGATTGATCGGCAACCCTTGCTTGTCGACGGCAATAGTGAGGCAAGGCTGGACAACGTGAGGCGATGACCACCTCTTTCTCGTCGACGGCGACGGCAAGGCTGGGCAGCACGAGACGACCCCTAGTTGGCAATTGGTGGCAGGGTCATCTTCTTCTTCTTTCTTCGACGACCTGCTGACCTCGCAAGCAGCGATCTCCTGCTCATTGGCATTTGCCGTCTTCTTCTTTTTGGTCGACGACAATAGTGACGATGAGGCTGGGCAATGCGAGGCAGCTAGGTCGACGACGATGAGGCTGCACAATGCGAGGCGAGGACGGGCGAACGTTTCTAGAGGACGAGCGAAGTCGATGACAACCGGTAGCGATGAGGAAGAAGAAGGTGCGTCAAGAGCATGATGCAGAACTCAAGGATCTCGTCATAGCTGAAGCCGAACCCTAGATCCAGGCACCCCTTGAACTCCTCCAAGTGGCCATTTGTTGGGCAGTTCTTTCTAATGCTCGCCCGACTTCGACAAGGAGAAGCAAGAAGCAATCCGACGTCGAAATGGAAACAGAAAAAGAAAACGAGTTGGAGTCGTCTTCTACTCCGAGATGAAGACGTCCTCTCAAGCAGCTATAAAAAGGACGACATCCTTCATGCTATGAGGCACGGACAGCGCTGCAGTCAACAGGAGGTACAACCACCAAGAGAGAGAAAGAGAAGAGAGAGAAAAGAAAATTTTGGGATTCATTTCGGGAAAGAGTTCTTAACTGGATAATGACTTACATCAAATCACCTATATATACTTGCAATATCAATGGTTCACTCTCCCAAAAATTCATAAGTCATAAGGGATTGAGACAAGGTGATCCTTTATCACCATATCTCTTCATACTAGTGTCACAAACTTTATCTTCCATCTTAAAGGATCAGATCAACAAAGGAGCTATTAAACCTTTTAGGGTGGGTACAACTGCAATCAGTCACATCCTTTATGTAGATGATTTACTTGTCTGCATGGCTGCCACAAAGTCTAATTGCACTAAATTAAAGGAAATATTCTCTAAGTATAAACGATTAACCAACCAAAAAATAAACTTAAACAAATCTGCTATCTACCTACCCCCTAAATTTCAATCAAGAAGAAAGCAGTTAATCCAAAATACTTTAAACATTAAAATTGACTCCTTCCCTTTCGCCTATCTTGGAGTTCCAATATCATATAAACACATTATCAGAGGTTCCCTACTGCACATTGAAACTAAAGCCCAAAACAAATTAGCTGGGTGGAAGAAAAAGACTCTTACTCAGGCTGAAAAAATCACCCGGATCAAATCTACCTTATCTTCCATGCCTAATTACTCCCTTAGCTCAATATCGGTCTCAGCAGGCCTTGTAAACTCACTTGAGAAAATTTCTAGATCCTTTCTGTGGTCATCATCTGGCGACAAACATGATTTACATCTCATAAGCTGGGATGTCACTTTATTGCCAAAACAGGATGGGGGCTTGGGTATTAAATCCATTGCTAGTATGAAAACTGCTCTACTTGCAAAGAAAATATTACCCATCTTAAACAAATCTCAAGATTTGTATACTTCTCTTGTCACCCAAAAATGCAACTTTCCTCACCCATGGCACAACATGGATCTACCTCTAGTCACCAAGCTTGGAGTTGGAAACAAATTGTACAAACTATGGATAATATTAAGCTTGGACTGCGAAAACATATTAGTAATGGTCTTACAACTCATGCATACTATGATCCGTGGATGTTTAATATTCCTTTAAATTATTTACCTACATATGTAAACGTTTACTCTCCTCTAGCTACTTGTATGACTGCTGATCTTATCTTGCATGGTTTCTGGAATATTGATATGCTAATGAATTGCTTTGCACCTTATTTATTGGATAAGATAACTGCTATTATATTGCCTGCTTTCCCCAGTGATGATACATGGGTTTGGACCCCAGATTTGTCTGGGATTCCATCTACAAAGTCATTCTTCAACTTTATATGTATGCCTCCTGTGCCATCAAGGCAGCCTGGATGGCCTGGCTGGAAAAGAATTTGGAGCATCAATATTCCCCCGAAAATTCAAGTTTTTCTTTGGAAACTTGCCCACAACAGGCTGCCTACTAAACATATGCTTATTAGGTTCAAATCTTCCATAAATCCTATTTGTACTCTTTGTGGTGTTGAGATTGAGACAAATGCTCATTTATTTTTTGAATGTGTGGTGATATTTCGTGTGTGGGAAATCTTCCAGAGTAAAACTGATTATACCTTTAGACATGGTACCAATTGGAGGATGGGTGATTGGATTCTGGAAGGAAATGACCTTCCTGATTGTGCTTCTAAGTCCAGTTTGCAAACCTTATTTGCCTTAACCTTGTGGGGTATTTGGAAAATGAGAAATGATGCTCACTTCAATTCCAGGCAACCGCTGCTGAGGTATGGTCATGGGTTTTGGCCTCATATTATGAGTTACAAACACCCATCTCTGAGGGGAGCTCCCCAGCAAACCAGTCTCTGGCATGCTGGGAGCCTCCACCCCATTCCTGATTCAAATTGAACACGGATGGCTCTCTGTCGAGCAATGAGGAGGGGGGAGTAGGCTATCTGGTTAGAACTTCTAACACTGGCTTCCTTTGTGCAGGCGCTGGACCCGAGTACTTTCACTCAGCTTTACATGAAAAAGCTTGGGCTATCCTGTGCGGACTAAAGCATTGTGTGCGATATGGTATCGAGAACCTTATTATTAAAACAGACTCCTCAATTGCAGCCTTAATCATCAACAGGAAAACTCTTTGTCATTGGCGCATCCAGAACATTATTCGGGACATATGGGCTCTAATTTCAAACTTCATTCACTTTAAATGTAATCATGTTAACCGTTTATGTAATGCTGAGGCTGATGCATTAGCAAATTTTGATAGACGATCGAATAGCGATCTTTTTTGGAAGGGTGATCCACCTCCGGGTATCCTCAGACTTTTGTATCCTTTCTCTGATTAATGGAATTTAGGATGCTTCTTTTTTTAAAAAAAATATTTTTCCTATTGTTCTTTTGAAATCTTGATCATTCATACACCTTTTGATCCTCTTTTATAAACTTCTTAACTTCTTTTAGTCGTTGGGACTTGTTTCCTAATTTTGGAGTCAAAATATGATTATAGTGCATTCTGCGTGCTGATCGGTCGACCGTTCTCCCTACTGGTCGACTGGTCCACATGACCATTTGAAAAATCTGACCGTTGGTGAGTTTTTGCATTTTCTGTGTTGACCGGTCGATCGACCGATCGACTTGTGCTTCGATCGGCATTGTCTCGACATTCTACTACTTGAATTCTGCATTTTTCGATCGACCGGTGTGACTAACCAGTCGACCGGTACTTCAGCCGCTAAGTTGACCGTCCTACACTATTTTGAGCATAGCTCTTGGCACAGTTATAGATGATTTTTAATTCTATGAAAAGCTAATAAAATTTTCTACAACTTTGATATTCATCATTCATCTAAAATCGAATGAAATCATAATCAAATATTGATTCAAAGTTCAGTACAAAAAATTATCTATAAAATATTTTAGACCTCTATTCTTTTATACATAACTTTTCATACCAATATCCAAAATAGATGATATTTGATTATATGAAAAGCTAACAATATTTTTATAACTTTTATATGCATCTTTTAATATAAATCTCGTGAGAACGTAGATAAATATTAATAAAAAATTTAGTACATAAAGTAATTTTACTTATTTAGATGTTTTTAACATTTTAAATATAATTTTAATTTTTTGATATTTATATCGTCAAAATATAATTAGATAGAGCATAAAAACTTTACTTCAACAATTAGTACAAAATGTGTGAAAAAAGATGTGATTCAATAAGTCCAACCTCCGTTCAAAAAGCAGTGAAAGAAAGGTGAGAGAAATATTTTTTGGCATAAACATATTCTCTGTTTTCAGACCCTACCCACCAATTGTACATAAGCTCTTGTATTTTTTTAGGTTCCTCTGGGCATTGTGGTACGGTGGATGTTGACTTCGTGATTTTGACTCTCTATCTCATGTTAGCGCATACCGGAGCTCGCATTTTGTTCTGACATTTGAAGCATACAGAATGCGAGGATTTTGCCAGAGGAGTTTCAAGTGGTAGTTCACTCCAGATAATATTACACCACTTGGTATACTTCATCCTCTGGACTTTGAAATGTTTCTACATGATATTAATAATGAGGGACCAAAACGAATAATTGAAATTGAAGGCGACTATATAGCGAATAACACTGTCGACAATTAAAACAGGACTTTGGCACGTAATGCCGAAATAGACAAGAAACTAATAAGAATATCGATATCAAAATGGGGATGTGATTTTTTCTCAATCAGTTGGATTGATGGTATTCCAGAAACCATAGGTGCGGTGCTTCAAGCTTAAAACTTTACAACATATATGCAAATCTAGTTATTGATCACTTGTACTTCAATGTCTTTTTTCAACCTCAGTGATGCAAAATTCTGTTGGCAGGTCTTCAGGCGGATCTTAAAGCTATTCTTTTAGTAAACTCATTGGAAATGGTTGACTGGGCGAATGTTCTTCGTGTTCACTTATATATTTCTAACATGAAGAATTTTGCATGGGCAAATCAAATATATGCGAGTTTTATCACACAAAAGAAAGTCTACATGGGTGTGCCTTTGAACTTCCATTGCTCCAAGCTGTCCTGAGTAATGCTTAGTGGCTAATGACCACAGGAAACGAGTTCTTCATGTACAGAGTAGTTCATGCTGGGGCCCTAGTTGCATTGGCCAGTACAGTCAGGTAAAACTGTTTTTGGTCATATTCTCCAATCCAAGTATACACGGTCTGGTGCATCAGATAGTAATTGTTTGAATTTTTTATGCCTTATTTACTCTTTCACTGTTAATTTTGTTAATGTCATATCTTAGATGTACAGGTGATACCTTTTGCAAAATCTATTTGGTCAACCTGTTTTTGCTATTTAGGCCCCTTAAAAATGCTTCATGCTGGAAATGATAGGTCAATTATTGACTATGAACTATCTCACAAGCCATGTATTCAGAAGGAAGACATCCAATAGTTGTTACTTGAATACCACTAATCTGACTAGATAATTACTGTGACTAGACATCCAATAGTATTAATTTCATCTTTCAGAAAAAGGGAAAGGAAAAAGAAAGAAGTGACTTCTTCGCTGTCTCATAGTAATTATCTAGTGATCAACAGCTGTGAGTGCTTCAGATCAAGTGCACATAAGCATACCATATGTTCTCACCTTATTTACTGTAACCATATTGCCTTCACAATGCAGCTTTGTTAATGTACAATCTGGTCAGGTCATCAACTTAGGCCATGTTGCGTCATTCTGAATTGATGTCATTTATCATTTATGTGGTCTTCTTGCTAATAGCGAGACAAACCTGATTTATCCATTATTGTCTTCATTGAAATGAATAAAATTCAAACTTCGTATCAAACCTAAGCTAAGTGTGGTCGGGTTAAAGTTGAGACATAACAACTAAAACCTTCTACATATTTATTGCTAGGTTTTGTAAGGAATATTAATCTATGTTAGTCTATCTATTACAGATCAACCTCTGAATGTCCATAAGCAGCAGAAACAGGTTTAGATGATCATCGTTTAGAATCTTGAGTTCATTTTAATTGATGATCAAATTCTGTTATCATGATAGTCCTGTAGCAGGATTTGCAGATGTTGGCCTCTGAGCAGAATTTCCGTCTCCTTTTACCGTCTTCGTATAGTTTATGTCTCTCTCTGGGAAATCATCAAATTATCATCACCTTATTCCTCTTCCTTCTACTCTCTGGTGCGCTTGAACTGGTCACCAGCTCCTCCTGCGCTCCTTCCTCTTGCGGAGCCCTCCGCAACTTAACGTCTCCTTTCCGTCTGAGCGGCGAGCCTCAGGAGTGCGGCAAAATCGAGCTCAGCTGCGACGGGAAGAATGCAACCATCTACATCAAAGGAACGAAGTACTTTGTCAAGGAGATATTGGAACAAGTACCGTTCGACGACAACGTATTCTATTCCGTCTCTGTGGTCTACGCCGGCTTTTCCAATGGCGATCGCAGTCTTCCGAACAATAATGTTCAGAATGGGATTTCTTCAGATGTTGGGTACCATCAGCAACAACAAGAATGGGATTTCTACAGTCCCCAAGCAAACACGTTTGTGAGTCTCATGAAATGTTCGCAGAAGATCGATAGCACAGGAAACAAAGACGACCACTACGTGCCCCTTCCGTCCTTCAACAGCAACAGCAGCAGCAGCAGCAACCTCGCCACCACGGTGTACGCCAAGATCATTAATTTAACCTCCCCCATGTACTTTGGACGCTTTTATCGTGGCAACCAGATAGGGGACCTTCGCGAGTCCTGCAGACCTCTGGGATGGTTCTGCGCTAATGCAACCTCCCCCATCCACTCAGAACGTGACCTTTTACAAGCTGCCTTGAACACATTCCCGGTTTATTCATATTTACGCTCCTACGTCGACTGGAAAGTAATCTTAAGATCCTGCTTGATGTCGGCCGCGAAGTAATTAGACTCAACTTTATTTATTAGTAAATTCGATTTTCTTCCCGCCTGGTCAACTGATTGATCATTTTTATCTTTGTTTCTTTCTACTGTAGGGATTATGTCCATTACCCAAAATCATACCGCAGTGTCCTATTGTTCCCCATGATCTGGTTCCAGATGGTCGCCTCGGAGTGTATTGCGACCGCTTGCGCCAACGGAACCAGTAAAATCTGCAACAGAACTTTCGACGTATTCATGACAGCATTGGGGTGCATAATGATGGCATTAATGGGTGAGTATAGCTTACTTTTTTATTCTCTGTGCCCGCAAAGTTATATATATGTAGTACATATATTACTTTCTGGTTAGAGCCGATTGTTGGTACGACATGTATTGACAGGTGAAGTGAAGTGGAATTTGGTTTCTCCAAGCTTTGCAAAATCTTTAACATTTGGTTGCTCTGAGTCCTTGCATATTTGTGTATGCAGTATTGGCGATAAAAAGGTTCATATGCCTCCCCCTGGTTGTTTACGTGCTGGTCATTCACAACTTTCGGAAGGAGAGGAGGAAGAGGAGAATTAACAACGTCGAAAAGTTTCTACGCAGCCAGCAGACAATTTCGCCCACGCGCTACGCGTATAGCGACCTCATCGCAATGACAAACAACTTCACCCAGAAGCTCGGCCAAGGAGGTTTCGGGTCTGTTTTCAAGGGCCATCTGCAAGGTTTTGGGCGCCTCCAAGTTGAATGGGGAGGAGTTCATCAGCGAAGTGTCCACGATCGGCAGGATTCACCACCTGAACGTATTTAGGCTTCTTGGATTCTGCTCAGAGGGATCTAAAAGAGCTCTCATCTATGAGTACATGCCCAATGGCTCACTGGACAAGTACATTTTTGCGACCAAAAGAGCTGACAACAACAACTGACATGCAACCTTGACATTGGAGAAGCGAAATGAAATCGCCTTAGGCGTGGCAAGAGGGATCCATTATCTGCACCACGGCTGTGATATGCAGATTTTGCACTTTGACATCAAACCGCATAACATCCTCCTGGACAGCAACTTCAACCCCAAGGTGTCGGACTTCGGCCTCGCCAAGTTGTATCCCAGAGACTATAATTCAGTATCCATCAGTGCCGCTAGAGGAACCATAGGATACATGGCTCCTGAACTCATATCGAGAAGCTTTGGCGTGATATCATACAAGTCTGATGTTTATAGTTTTGGGATGTTGCTGATAGAGATGGCAGGCCAGAGGAGGAATGTCGATCAGGGTGTTTCAAAATCCAATCAGATTTATTATCCGTCATGGATCTACGACAAGCTCGTCCAGTTGCAGGTAGACACCACCGCCCCTGAAATCACGCCCGAGATTGACGAGATAGAAGCAAAGCTCAGCAAAGTTGGTCTCTGGTGCATTCAGATGAAGCCATCCACTCGTCCTTCCATGAGTAAAGTTGTGAGTATGCTCCAAGAGAATGATGCTAATGCGCTGGAAATGCCGCCGAAGCCTTTCTTCTCATCCTCGGAGCCGACATCCGTCACACACCCTTCTTTCCCTCTCATCTCGTCCCCAGACTTGTCCATCATTTCTGAGTACGATGATATTCCGTAACTTCAGAGAAGGAAACTTATTTAAAAAAATATTTTAATAGAATAAAATAATAGAATATCGTATTTTTTTTTTAAAAACACATGTATATTCTTATTCTAATTTATATTTGAACGGAAGAGAATAAAATTTTAAAATATAATATTTTACATAAAATATTTTATTATAAATAGTTTATATTTAATGTTATAATAACAATAATAATATTAATATAAAAGCATAAGATTTAAAAACAAAAAAAAAATAAAAGAATGATTAAAAAAATAAATATGAGAATATCTTTATTCTTATTTTGATGAATTTATTCTTCTTATGGGAATAAATATTTGGACGATGTTTAGATAATTTCACGATGTTTGACCTAAATAATTTTAAACTAGCTGATGTTTAGTTATATTTTAAGAATAACTTAATATTTTTCTATTTATTTCACAATCAAACGGTCAATCTTGGTCCAATTCTTGTTCGTGTGTTTAGTTTTAGTACTAGAAAAACACAGATTACCGACGGCCCGAACCATCGGTAATCAGCCCGAAAACCGTCGGTAACGCAATTACCGACGATTTTTCAGTCAGAATCGATCCGTCGAAAAAACGCTCGTCGCAAACGGATTTGCGACGGTTGAAAAAATTCGTCAAAAATATCGACGATTCTGGCCGTCGGAACAGTCCCCGGCGGTTCGAGTGGTCCGAGCCGTCGAAATTTCTGACGGTTGCAACCGCCGGAAAAAGCCGGCGGTTCGAACCGTCGCAACTTTTTCGACGGTCACAACTGTCGAAACTTTGGACGGGCATCGCATTTTTAAATATAAAAAAAATTAGCGGCCGGATCCGACCGCCTGACGTTCGGATCCGGCCGCCTGGTGGCCGATCCGGCCACTGGAGCTGGATCCGGCCGCCTGGCGACCGAACCGGCCGCTGGAGGCCGGATCCGGCCGACAGCAGAGAGAGAGATGCCGGCGCGGAGCGGGAGAGAGAGATACGCCGGCGCGGGAGAGGGTCGCCGGTGCGGGAGAGGGTCGCCGGCGTCCGGCGCGCTGGAGAGGCCGATCCGGTGCTCGCGGCCGGAAGAGAGAGAGAGGAGAGGAGGGAGAGAGAGAGGAGTGGAGGGAGGAGGGAGAGAGAAAAGGGAGGAGGGAAAATATATAAAGGAAAAAAGTGGAAAGAAAGCGGGAAAAGGGAAAAAAAAGCGGGATAACGAAATTTTAATTACCGACGGTTTCGGCCGTCGAAAACGTAAATATTAAATATTTTTATTTTATTTAGTTATATATAATATTTATTTTTTATTTTACCGACGATTTGAACCGTCGGTAATCTTTACCGACGGTCAAAACCGTCGGTAATTGCGACGGTTTGGACCGTCGCTAGTTATATTAATAAAATACTCTTATATATGATATTATTATACATTTACTGACGGTTACGACTTTCGGAAATTGCGACGGATGGATATCCGTCGAAAATATCGATGTTCCTAATCGTCGAAAAATTAAATAATAATATAATAAATTATATAATTATTTTTTTTATTTCCGACGGTCGTGACCATCGGAAAATCTGTCGAAAAAATTTAATAATAATATTAAAAATACATAATTTAGTTTTTTTATTTCCGATGATCGTAACCGTCGGAAAAGTCATCGGAAATTGCGACGGATGGATATCCGTCGAAAATATCGACGTTCCTAATCGTCAAAAAATTAAATAATAATATAATAAATTATATAATAAATTTTTTTATTTCCGACGATCGTGACCGTCAGAAAATTCGTCGAAAAAATTTAATAATAATATTAAAAATATATAATTTAATTTTTTTATTTCCGACGGTCGTAACCGTCGGAAAAGTCGTCAGAAATTGCGACGGATGGATATCCATCGAAAATATCGACGTTCCTAATCGTCGAAAAATTAAATAATAATATAAATTATTTTCGACGGTCATAACCGTCGAAAAATCCGTCGGAAATGGAACCGTCGAAAAATCCGTCGCAAATTACGACGGATTTAGAACCGTCGGAAAATCGCGATTTTCTTGTAGTGTTTACATTCATTTTTTCTAAAAGTTTAATTAGTGTTCAAGATCTTAATTTATATGTCTTATGTATCTTACACTTAGATTGTGTTCACTGTATTATCATTCAAACAATGCAGATTATCTCTCAGAAAGATTATCACTTATTAAATTACCAATAATGTATATTATCTTATTTAGTATACATAAGTAATATATCTGACAATTCATATTAATTACTTATTAACAAATAAAGATTTATAACTTAATGTACAATTTTTATCGATATACCTTTAATAAAAAGAATCATGTTTATATATATAAATTATTTTTAACTTCGTAAATTTAAATAACAAATATATATTCTCATCCATAAAATTAAAATTTATAAAATAATTAAAATAATTGTTAAAATATGATAATACTATATTCATAATAACTAACTAATATTTATTTGATTAATTTTATAATTTATTTAGTTAGTTGTATAATTTATTTAATGAGTTTTATAATTTATTTAAATAAAATTATAAAGGATAAATTTGAAAAGTGAAATTAAAGATATTACAATTCAGGTGATAATCTGAATTGCGTCCCTTTCCATAGACAATCTACATTGTTACTTCATACACAATGCAGATTATCGTTACTTGTCATGAATAAATATGATAATGTGATGGGCTCAAATAATTTAACACAGTATTATCCGATAATTTATAAAGATTACCGATAGAGAAACATTCCCGAGAAGAAAGAATGATAAAGCATTTTATCAGGTCATTTGGTTTAAATCTTTATCGTAGTTCGTTGTTCAATTACCGACTTTTGGCTCATTCAGCACCTTAAAAGACATAGTTGGCGTGACACCACCTGTTTATATCTCTGAATGATGACGTAATACCTCTGCTTGAGAACATACCTCTCTGTTATTCATTGGGTTAGGATTGCATCTATATTCTGTCTCTATGATGGCTTCAATATCTTCGATCGTCGAAAGTTGGTAATTGACATTATTGTAAAGACTCAAAATTTACATCAAAAGCATAAGTTTATATGGATAAAACACAGAGATGATTATAAATTTATTTGTAGTTATCCTCGTCACCTATAATGTATTTTAAATTCCTCTATTGCACCATCAATATAAACAAATGATTCATTTGAATCATAAATGTGATCTTCAAAATTTGCATATAAATATCCTATAAATTCTATTGAATTTGTTTAGTATATTAATTTGAAATTGTATAAGAGTCATTTTAGCAATTCTTAACGTGCTTTTTCAATATTACTTTGACATTTAATGACCTGATTTACTAGGCAAGCCAAATCAGACCTCATGAACTTTTTTTTTGCATTGGGGTATTAATTTACTAAGTCTTTACTATACATTATATAAAATGATGAGTATATACGAGAACACGACCTTAACTAGGCATGATATTTTAATAAAATCATGTGAGCCAATGCTCAAAGCAGATAATATTACATGATGACCGGGAATGAAGCTCCTAATCATGGACTTCTATGCATAATGGGATGCGATCACGCGATAATCGAGAATATTACATATGATACTAGAGCCGCTCCACGTGGACCTCAATGGTGCGAAGCAGTCACTCAACAAGAATGTTGAGTCCTCTAGTAGAACTACACCTAAGATGCTCCCAAACAAAAAGTGAAACCTTTATCCTGGCAATTGAAGTTGCAGTTTCTCTGAATTCTTAATGGATAGTTAGATTGATAAATTAATTTTGGGTGAGGTTATATGAAATTAAATATAATGATGAAAATTGAGGAAAAGAAAAAAAAATGATTTCATAGATTAATTCAACTTTTTTTTATTGGAAACAAAGGGTTGGATCCAACTAATTTGTATGAAATTATACTACGTTTCTTGTTGCTTGTGCAAAATTAATTGGACACAAGGGGTTGGATCCAACTAATTTGTTTTCCCAAACTATGATCCCTCATTTGCTTCAGAGTAGTATAAAATCCTTGATAGGGCTTATTTCTTAGCAAGGATATCATTTCCCAAAGACGTTGAGCTAATTGCATGTTAATGTTTTCATAATACCAACCATAGTTATAATAAATTTCATGTATGATCATTTAGCTTTGCTCATTTTACCAACAGGGCCATCAACTTGTAACAAAAAGTCATTCAACTTTTAAATTCTTGCACATATGATCATCTTGATCTGCTAGTGCCAACCTCACGATTCATGTGCCTCTTAATTAAAAAGAAATGTTCCCCTGGCGCCCCCTCTCAATATCATTGGGACAGCAAGGAGAAATGATGTCCATCATGATTTCGATCCAAAGTAACATTCATGGACGAAAATACTCCGTTTTAGACACGTCAGAATTGGAGATTTTAATTCATTGTCCTACCTTTTTGTACTGTTATGTGAGAACATTTTGTTGATACGACTTGGGGTTGTTAGCTCATGACTCTTGGCCTCTGTCCTGCCCATTGTATGATAATTGATAAATCATGTTGCAAGAAAATATTTCGATAAATTTATGTTGTGGAACTTTCATTAATCATGTTATAAGAAAATGTGTTACTCTGCTGCAATGTTTTTTTTTTCTCTTTTTGCATTATCGGTCTTCCACCAGCTAATAATCAGGCATCTCATCTCGGGAATTTTTCCCCACTTCAGCACTTGAATTTCTGTTGTACAACAAAGTTGTGTCTTGCAGCAAAGAGAATTTAAGGAACATATCTTTCTTGACAATTTTGTTGTAATCAGGCGAATACAAGTATCAGTACAACGCCAAATTTTTTTAGCCTTATACCAGTTTTAGCTTCAGTCGATCACCTGTGGACTTTTTTGCCTAAAAACTCAGAAAATTCAGTTTTTTTTTTGTATGAGACAGAAGGCATCCGCTCAGCGAATGCTGCTGTTGGTCATTAGACTTCCACATGTAATTTGTTCTGAATAGCAACTCATCCTTTACCTCAAACGATTCACTGTTTCGACAATCAGAAATAGTGATATTTGAATCTTGAAATATCAATGGAGATGGCAATTAAAGTTGTTATTTTATGGTGTTTATCATGCAACTTAGTTTTGGGTTTTACCAGGTATCTTTCTTCTCATGAAGACTGTCAAACTAATTAGAGAGATTTTCTGAGAGTCCAACAATTGGCAAGAACTATTATTACAGCTCAGAGTAGTAATTAATGTTTACATGATCTTATTCCCCTAAGTTACTTTGTCTTACTTGAATATATTAAGACGACTCATTGATAAGTCCCCATGTGTCTTCTTCTTCTTCTTCTTCTTCTTCTTCTTCTTCTTCTTCTTCTTCTTCTTCTTCTTCTTCTTCTTCTTCTTCTTCTTCTTCTTCTTCTTCTTCTTCTTCTTCTTCTTCTTCTTCTTCTTCTTCTTCTTCTTCTTCTTCTTCTTCTTCTTCTTCTTCTTCTTCTTCTTCTTCTTCTTCTTCTTCTTCTTCTTCTTCTCCTTCTCCAGGAAAGCCGCGTCGTTTCCTTTTGTTCGTATTCACGTTTCCTCAAGGCCTTCGTGTTCGCATGTAGTTGTACAGGATAAATTGACATAAAAAGTTTATAAAAATTGACACGTTAGTTTATAAAAAGTTTATGAAGATGCTTTGAAGGATCTGTGGTATCCCATCTGATTTTTCAGGAAGAACGCAAATTTTGTTTTATTTTGTTAGTAGTACGTAGGCATTAAAATGTCATGGTGATCTAAATTACTTGTTTATTAATAGATTTGATTTCCTTGGCAAGAAATACCGTAATCTTATTTTAAAAATAACGTTAATCAATTTGTCTATATTGAAAACAAAAACAATTTCGTCTCTGCATAGAAGTGGAATCAAATTATTAAACTTAATTGGACAAACTGAGAAAAAGACAGATCCTATAAACTCTTGGATCATTACATTTTAGATCACTTCGGCAATTTGGCATCATTTAGATAGTCCATGCCCGGGAGAGCGCGCGTGTCACGGAATCATTCTCGGACACTAGACCACGTGCGACGACTAGGCGGATAGGCACCTAGCCAAGCCTGTTTTGAGTTTGCAGCGGAAGTTTTATGGTCGAGACGACTTTGCCAAGAGTCGCTCTTATAGGCGTTTAATCACGGACATGACTAGAGTGTTGGACTACTCGTCACGAGACCGTGGCATTAGCGCGTTGCGGCACTAATGTAGGCGCTTGGGCGCTTAAAGTCCGAAGGGACCACGGGACGCCACGAAGGGACACCGATGTGGGTTGCCACCCCACGCTCAAGGCCATGACACTAGAATTAAAGGAAAGCTTACTTGTATTAAATATGATGAAACATAACATACAATTGGGCCTCGGAAGGCACTAGTGAACTCCTCCCAGTGTACCGTAGGTATAGGAGTCTTGTTACATATTGAAGATGCAAAAGACGTACCTTACGGGAACGTCACCTTCTTGACCATTCATAAGGACGGCCTTACAAGATAAATGCCCTAAGGGCGGATAACTTGATACTCCGCAATATTACGCAGTGCGGGACGGTTGCATGTGTTCCATGTTTTCGGCGCTAAGCGGCCGAGGGCTATAAGTTGAGCGGCACTGGTGCCGCGAGACTTCACGCTTCGTGTCACGGAAAACGTCCCGTGACATTCTCCCCCACCAAAGTCGGCGACGCTCCCGACGCCGTTGTCCGGGCTTCCTCGGGGCCTTCGTCTTGAGTCTTGACTTCGCTTGTCTCGTTCAATTCTGCTTTCTTTGCCTTGACTTCAACTTCACCAGCATCACGCAACGCCAGGAATGCCCGCTCCTTGGGGTCTCGCTGAGGACTCCTCCCTCAGGCCTGCTTCGCTCGCTGATCCTTCGTCCAATCCGGGGTCATCACTTGTGCAGCGCCAGTGGAGTCCGCCATGTGCGGTCTGACTTCATCAAGCAACTATCCGTCCATCAAGTCTCTGTTGGCTTCACTTCTCTTCGACTTGCGCAGCGTCAACTTGTGTGGTTTGGCTTTTTTGGGGGTGAAACAACTCTTGTATGCCTTCAGGAATAGCGCGGAGAAGAGTTGTCTCAGGGTCGTGTAGAACACGATGAAGAGTCTCGCCATTCGACCTGCATGACTTGACTCGATGCCTTCATGTTGCGGATGGCCGCAGCATAAAGTCTCCCTTCCGTCGAATGCGAAGTACGGGACCATCTCACCCTCGATGATCATTCTTGAATTTTGACGACTTGAAACAGCACAAGCTCTCCGATGTCGATGCTTGTAGCTTGTCTGCTTCGAGTGCCTGGGGTCGCTATGATGAGCGACGAGAGTCTTTCCACGGATACTCTGGGACGCTTCAGGTCTCTTTGTGGGCTTGACTCAACGTCTCTATGTTGCAAATGATTGCAACGTAAAGTCTTCCATACCTCTGCCGAATGAAAAGCGCAGAACCACCTCCTTCTTGGTGATCACCAGATGTTTCGGCAGTCTTGAGGCGGGACAATGTTCTTTGATCTGACAATCCATGCCTTGTCCATCCAAGTCGCCATAGTGGGCGACGAGAGTCTCCCCACGTTCCCTTGTGGTTCAACTCGCTATCTCCAAATTGCAGATGGCTGCAACATTGAGTCCTTCGTCTGTCGAGCCTTGAGAACCGCTCCACCTTCCCCTTGGTGGACAAGAGATATCTCGACGGTTTGAGGTGGAGCAAGATTCTTTGGTATAACATTCCGCACCTTGTCCACTCCCAGTCGTTATAGTGAGCGACGATGGGGGTCTCCCCACATGTGCCTGTGGTTCGACTCACTTCTCCTGCTTCGATGGACAATCTTTATCTTCGATATAAGTAGCTTCTTCCTTGCGACTTGAGCTTCTCTCCCCCACCATTGCCCTTGTCCAAGGGCTTTGGTGGTATGGCACTTGTTCTGATTGACTTGACAGCATCGACTAGTGAGCGGAGGTTGGACGATCCGGTCGTTCCAACTCCTTCTTAGTCCAAAGCTTCTAACCCCTCTGCTTGAAGAGCACCAACACTAGGTCTTCATTCTCCTGGGAACACTGTAGGCGGAGCTCGGTGATTCTTTTCACTTCCTCCTTCAACATGCCCATCTGGCCGATGTTGAACAATGCGATCTTCACCTCCAGTCCCAACTTGTCAGGGCTTGCATAATTGGTGAACTGCCAATTCTTTCGTCCCATGTCTGGGATGCATGTTTGCCACATTCTACATTGTCGCGATGGCAACGCCATCCTGAGTTTGCCACATCTTGCAGGGTTTTTGGGATATGCCTTCTTCCGATCCTGGGACCTCCTTTGAAACTTTGACAATCCCTTTGGGGTATGGACGGGGCGAGATCGTTGTGCTCGTTCACGAAGAGGATGCACCTTAGATGCTCGCCCGTCTGCACCTTGGACAAAGTAATGTCACTGTGCTTGTCATCCTAGATCATGCACCTTTGACATACTCGTCCACCGGGCGGCTTGACCCTTACGAAAGAGTAGCCGTTCCGGGTCTTCATTGATCCGTGCGGATGCTTGTGAAGACGCTCCGCTTAGATAAGCGGACTGGGGTTGGTGAACTCGTGGCATGAGCTCCCAACATTACCTCAATCTCCATTCGAAGGGACGACATCGCCAATGTGTCCTTCGAAAGCTTCGCATTGCGATCCTCGGAGGCCGCTTCGATTACTCGAGGCGATGTCCGAAAGGAAAGGGCACTCCTTCCTTCGGTTGGCGGCAGAACGCTTGACAGCAGCATGCCAAGGTTCGCCGACGCTCGACGCTCAGATCATTTGCCAAATTGGTCGCTGAGTTGAGGCGTCGATTTGCGTTGACATGTATCAGGTTCGTCCCACTCCTCGATGGATGGCATCACGCCGCTTGCGGGGCGACACTTGACGAGGCAGGCAAGACTGACAGCTCGTCCACGAGTGTTTGCAAGTAATCAACGCTTTGCTCCATTCCTGAAAATCATCGTGGCGTGGCAGGCAATGCTACGACAGACAAAACGCTTGTGATTGATGCTCCTTGGCCAAAAGGATGATATTATTTGACCGAAAGGGGACCGTGAACCTTGATATTTGTCTTTAAGCCAACTTCTCCCATGAAGCGGTTGTGCACTTCACGTTGCATGACTGGACATGCGATGCGACGTCACGAAATACCGAGCAGCGCCAGGTCGTCATGATAGTGCATGACCGGCAGTCCCTGAATGTGACATGGGTCCTCCGAGTTACACGATGCTCGTGTAAGCGATCTCATGATATGAGTAGCACAAGACCATCATGCGGAGCATATGGCCACTCTTTGACGCAGCGCGACACGTCAGGATTCCCGACTGTATACCTGAGGTGGTTGATCTGCTCGAGTGAGCGACGCATGACCGTCCCGGTTAGGCGGGGCGATAAATCCGCCATCATGATGCATGAGGGACGTTCCTTGATACGACACGGGTGTATGAGGAACATGCTGCGGGGCACGACTGGGCGTGCGGCGAGAAAGCTTGCCATGCATTCCTCATTGGCGTCCACGATCAAGATCATGGTACCAGTGCGCTTGGGCGTGATGGAATATTTGAGCGGAAGCACATCTCCTACGCCAGAGCACGTTGCGACGACACAAGCGAGTCATCGTCGCTGGGTAATCCGAGCAGAAAAAACTGCTCTGATACCACTTGTCACGGGGTCATTCTCGGACACTAGACCACGTGCGGCGATTAGGCGGATAGGCACCTAGCCAAGCCTGTTTTGAGTTTGCAGCGGAAGTTTTATGGTCGAGACGACTTTGTCGAGAGTCGCTCTTATATGCGTTTAATCACGGACATGACTAGAGTGTTGGACTACTTGTCACGAGACCGTGGCATTAGCGCGTTGCGGCACTAATGTAGGCGCTTGGACGCTTAAAGTCCGAAGGGGCGACGAAGGGACCACGGGACGCCACGAAGGGACACCGATGTGGGTTGCCACCCCACGCTCAAGGCCATGACACTAGAATTAAAGGAAAGCTTACTTGTATTAAATATGATGAAACATAACATACAATTAGACCTCGGAAGACACTAGTGAACTCCGCCCAGTGTACCGTAGGTATATGAATCTTTTACATATTGAAGATGCAAAAGACGTACCCTACGGGAACGTCACCTACTTGGCCATTCATAAGGACGGTCTTACAAGATAAATGCCCTAAGGGCGGATAACTTGATACTCCGCAATATTACGCAGTGCGGGGCGGCTGCATGTGTTTCATGTTTTCGACGCTAAGCGGCCGAGGGCTATAAGTTGAGCGGCACTGGTGCCGCGAGGCTTCACGCTTCGTGTCACGGGAAACGCCCCGTGACACGCGTGGAGCAGATGACTAGTCATTAGTCAGTCAAGGCATTGACTTTGACCAAATAAAATATGGAACCAATTCAACTCAAATTTCATAGATATTGTCACCACTTGGCACTTTGTAGGATCAAAGATTTCATTTGCGCCAAGCAAAAGAAATCACCATTTTGTTCGTTCCAAGTTCCAACCTCTAATGTACGTAAGACCATGTCTGCTCTCCTCTGCGCACTTCTCAGTTTCTTCCCCTTGGCTCATCAGGCCATGGCTGAGGGCTATCAACAAGAACAAGACTCGGCGGCTAACAACTGCCAACCCTTGGGCTTCGACTGCGGGGGAATCGAGATCAGGTACCCGTACCGGCTCAACTCCACTCCCCAGAACTGCGGTGCTCCGGGGATGGAGCTCTCATGTGACGGCGGGAAGACCGCCCTTCTCACTTTTCCTGACGCTAAATCCTACAAGGTGACTGCGATCGACTACAGCGACGCCACCGTCACGATCCAGCTGCCGGACTCCTTAGCAGACTGCCCACTCCGAAACCTGAACTCCACCACCAACCTTACCACAGAAGTTTACCACCAGCCTTGGAGTCGGGGGGTGAGCTTGCTGAATTGCTCATCCGAATTCAAACCGGAAGACGGAGCACTGATCACTGGCCCCGTGAGATGCCTGGGAAGCGAAGGCCACTCCGTCTACGCAGCAGCTGACGGTTGTTCCATGAACGAGCTCCCTCAGGGCTGCTCTTTGATTTCTTCTGGCGGATCGATCAATACTGACAATGGCTACGTTGCCTGGAAAGACTTGGTGGATCACTTCATCCGAACGCGAGAAGTTGTCCTTGCCTGGTCCATCGGCGCCGTCGGCGACGGCTGCGTTTCCTGTGAAAGGATTGGAAAAATATGCAGTGGATTCAACAGCACAACGAAATCGGTCGACTGCGTCAATAGGAAGCGCCACCGTGAGTTCTGGGAGTTTTCTTCTTCTTCTTCTTAATTAATTTTTTTTTTCAGTTACATCTTCTTGTTTATTTCACACTCAAAGGCTCCCTGCTCAGTATTTACTTCTTCTTCTTGCTTGCTTGCAGGTCATGTTAGCATTGGCATTATCGTAGGTGAGTTTTGGTACCCCGCATTGAATTCTAATTAAATGGTAAAAAAATATGTTTGGGCTATTCCAAAATCGTATCACACTCTCATTTGCATGCAGGTTTTTGCATCGTGGGGCTTATCGTCGCCGTGGCTGCGATAAGTGTTCTGCTCTACACGGTACGAAGGCTTGATGATGAAGAAGAAGCGAGGGTGGAAAGGTTCCTTGCAACTTACAACTCCACAAAACCAACTCGATACACTTTCGCCGAACTTAAGAAGATCACCAGAAATTTCAAGCACCGGTTGGGGCAGGGCGGGTATGGCAGCGTGTACAGAGGTGAGTTGCTAAATGAAATCCCCGTAGCAGTCAAGATGTTGGAGAACTCCAAGGGAGAGGGCGAAGAATTCATCAACGAAGTGGCCACCATCGGAAGAATTCACCACATCAACATCGTGCGCCTACTGGGATATTGTTCAGAGAAATCCCGCCGCGCGCTCATCTACGAGTTCATGCCGAACAAGTCCCTGGACAAGTACATCTTCTCGCGTAAACCCAAAGAAGCTCCAAAAGTACCATTGAGAGTGGAAAAAATGATGGACATCGCAATTGGAATTGCTCGGGGCATCGAGTATCTGCACCAGGGATGTGACCAACGCATTCTGCACTTCGACATAAAGCCTCACAACATTCTCTTGGACTATGAATTCAAGCCAAAGATTTCGGATTTTGGACTCGCAAAGCTCTGCTCCAAAGATCAGAGCTTCGTGACGATGACCGCTGCCAGGGGCACGAAGGGTTACATTGCTCCGGAGATGTATAGCAGAAACTTCGGAACAGTGTCGTATAAATCAGACGTGTACAGCTTTGGAATGTTGCTGCTGGAGATGATAAGCGGCAAGAAGATTGCTGATCATGAAGCTGGCAGTCAGATTGAATCCTACTTTCCAGAATGGGTGTATGATCAACTGGTAGAGGACAGCGAGTCGGAATTATTAACAAGTGAGATGAACGAGAAAGAATCAGAAATCATGAGGAGGCTGGCCACTGTGTCCTTGTGGTGCATCCAGTGGAGTCCAAACGAGAGGCCTTCCATGAGCAGAGTCCTCCAAATGCTGATAGAGGATCAGTGGCATCGCTTGCAGATTCCGCCTAAACCTTTCGTTTCCTCAATTGAAAGTGATGGCCATCCAAGTTAGAGAAATGCTCCCGGATTGTACTATAAACTCATTATCAATTGTTATAACCAACATTAATAGACGTTATTATGCATAATAAAACATATGATCTAAAATGACAGCACTTACCGACTAGTCCGGATAAAAAATGGCAGTACTTGTACATGTTAACGAAAAAAAAAAAAAAAGAAATGACATGATTTGGAGAGTGCATTCTTTAGATTGGTATGAATTAGGCGGTTAGAGGCTGTTATATATATAAAAATGATATGATTATAATTAGCCTCATCATTTTTTGTCACATATGAATAATTGTAATATTAAATATCATATATATATATATATTGATTATTTTTTCGATTTTTTAAATCTTATCATCAATTTTTTATTTCAAACGAAAGGTAACGAATGCGTATACACTGTGACTGATACATACTCAAAAGATCGCTTTACTATATGACCCACATTAATATTGATTTTTATGCATAATAAAACATGCGATCTATAATGAAAATAGTCATAAGTGTGAATAAAAATGACATGATTATAATTATCTCCATAATTATTTCTCTCACATATGAATGCTTTTAATATTAATAAATCTCACTAAATATAGTAGACGACTTATTATTATTATCAACATATTTAACGAAACATGTAATTGGTTATCTTTCAAAATTAACATTATGACTTATCAGCTAAGTTAAATGTGTCATAAGTGTTTGAAGTGGATTTTAAAAGATAAACAGTTACATATGTGGATGAACGAATATATTTGTGTATTAAGTAATAACAGACTAATAAGTAATCTCAGTATCCTTGAAATATGTAAATATAATAATTTAATCATAATACGTAAATTAAAATTGCAATGATATTCATGACTTGCCGAAAAGTAAAATTGCAATGATATAACTTATCAGCTAAGTTAAATGTGTCTCCGTTTTATCACGGCAATTGCACATCCATCGTGTATGCCTTCACTTCCATAGAAAATTATCAATTGCGTCTTTTATTTTATTTTTTTCACACCAACGTCGAAGCTTCTTTTATTATCATTTGACCAAGTCATGGTTAATTCACTGAAAAGTAAAAAACATGTGGTGTTTGAAGTTTGAATAGAGAGGAAGTGAGAGACACATTAATAATAATTCTACCAACTATCTGGAGAGGTAATAATAATAATAATAATAATAATAATAATAATAATAATAATAATAATAATAATAATAATAATAATAATAATAATAATAATAATAATAATAATAATAATAATAATAATAATAATAAAGTGCTCCATTTTGATGACCTTAGGAGGAAGTTAAAAATACACCAATAAGTTTCGTGTTTAATTTGTTGAGAATTGGAAGGAAATGGGCAAAGTAATGGGAAATCATCAAATTATCATCACCTTCTTCCTCTTCCTTCTACTCTCTGGTGCGCTTAAAGTGGTCGCCAGCTCCTCCTGCGCTCCTTCCTCTTGCGGAGCCCTCCGCAACATAAAGTTTCCTTTCCGTCTGAGCGGTGAACCACAGAGGTGCGGCGCAATCGAGCTGAGCTGCGAGGGGGAGGATGCAGCCATCTACCTCGACGGGAGCAAGTACTTTGTCAAGGAGATATCGGCGTCGACAAACCACATCGCCAAAATCTCTCTCGTCTACGCCGCCAACTTCTCCATTGGCGGTCGCGGTCTCCCGAGCACTTATTTTGGGTACCATCGGCAACGACAACAACATCAACGATGGGAATTCATCAGCTGTCAAGCAAACACGTTGGTGAATCTCCTGAAATGTTCGCAGAAGATTGACAGCAAAGAAAACAAAGACGACCACTACGTGCAACTTCCGTCCTTTACCAACAGCAGCAGCAGCAGCGGCCTCAACACCACGGTGTACGCCGAGATCACTGCCTTGGATTGGGGGAACAGGTACCGTGGCAGCCAGATAGGGGACCTAGGCGAGTTCTGCAGCTCGCTGGGATGGTTCTGCGCATATTCATCCTCGCACATCTCCTCGGAACACGACCTTTTACAAGCTGCCTCCAACACGTTCTCGGCTTCCTTTTTGTACGTCGACGGGAACGAAACCTTAGCATCCTGCTTGAACTCGGGCATGGGGTACGTACCGTAAGGCTCAACTTAATTTATCAGTAAATTCGATTTTAGTCACGCGTGGTCAACTGATTGATCTTTTTATCTCTATTCCTGGCACATGTTTAACCTCTAGGGATCATACCGATATCAGTACTTTATTCGTCCGTGTCATCTCCTACCCCACCGTCGCCTTAGACTGTATGTACAACAGCTGCGCCCGCAGAACCGGCGATGAAATCTGCAGCAAATTCCGAATAACATTTGAGTACATAGCGACGGTGTTAACGGGTGAGTAGTAGCTTCCTTTTTATTCTCTATCTCTAACATCGACCCAGCCACTGAGCGTACAGCTTACGAGTTTAGCTATAAATACAGCTCCCTTCTTTTTGTTTGGAGATAGCGTCTAAGAGAAAAGGTATGGACCTTCACAGTGAAAGTGCGTCGTCATCGGAGGGAAAAAAGTTTCACTGGTTTGGCAACTTAGGAGAGAATAAGATCATGATTTGAAGAGATAAACAAGACTGGTTAATCGAAAAGAAAACGAGATAGAAGGTTATGCAACACCTTTACTTCTCTACTATCTTTCTATATATACACTATGGCGCAAGCCTCAAGCCACCTGCTCATGTGAGCTTTCTCCGCTCACCTTCTAAGCAGCATGACAGCATGAACTTGTGTATCTTTGTTTTTGTTTTAGCTCTGTATAGTTCTTATTTTATAAGTTTGTTCTAGGAAGAATGACTGTTTTTAGTTTAGGAAAAGTGCGAGGAGAGGAAGACAATTTAAAACATAGACATTAATTTGTCAAAATATTTTTTTTAAGAACTCAGAAAAAGAAAGAAGAGAAGCAAATTAATTATCGCAAGCTGTTTTCTAGCATTAACGAATTACAAGTTCTTCTGTTGGGTAAGCTAATTTCGCAACCATGAGTAGGGTTCACGAGAAATAGGAGAAATGAGTGTGTGTGTGTGAAGATGAAAGAAAGGAGCAAATGAGGATTAGACAGATAGAGAAGAAGAAAAACAGAGGAGTGGACATGACAACATTTTTAACCATTTCCAGCCTTCAAATTCATCAGAAAATTTAGTTTTCGATGGATGTTTCTACTGAAAACGATCGTCCGAATAACTATCGCTGGTAACAACTTTCTACGGAACTCTAAATCCGTCTCTCTATTTTGGAAGGCGGCACTCGTCGAAACTTATGACGGAATTTCTCCATCAAAGGTTTCGACAGGAAGTCCACCGTCAAACCTCTGGTGGATAGCCTCGTCGGACGTTCCAATGGAAATGCCCCCCGCACCTCCGTCGAAAATGACTGCAATTATTCAATCATTTCATTTTACCGAGTTCAACATTAGCCAGATTAGTCAACATTTATATACTTCGATGCAACAACAAGATGTTATTTATAACAAATAGTTTTGTTAATTAGTTAATTGGTCACATTTTTCTAGGACATTGAGGAAGATTCAAAAAGGCATTTCGAGAATCGATATGATTTTATCTCTGTTTATTTCGTTTGAAGAAAAGAAGGATTTCAAATCGGTCTTTCTTTTTTAATTGTTGAATCTCCGTTTGTCCAAGGCCCAATATTGATTCAAAGGTTTTCCATTACTTTGTCCGTGTCAACAAAAAATTTAAAAAACCTCGACTTTTTAGAACAGGTCCTCGTCGCTACTATGAGAATTGATTTTGCTTTCTTTTTCTATAGCTACTAAGATGTTTCAGTTTGCCAAGTTCTTTTCCTTTGCCCATGGATTTAGCAATAGTTCTAAAGGTTAACCTATTCAAGACTTGATAATTTTAAACAAACTTTTGAAGTACTTCAATTACTTAAATACTGTTTAGTAGCTGAAAATAAAAAGATTTGTAATCCCGATCTGCGCGTCTCATACTGTTTTTCTTGTAGTTGGATCCCCAATTTTTGGGTCATGTATTATATTATTCAGAAATCTCATTGATTACTCCTTTCTTCTTGCTTCGTCCGCATAAGAGTTAATATTAGGGAAGAATGGTAGAGGTTATGAATCAATCAATAAATACATTCAATTATTCAAAAACATTATTAGTCATATCAATTCTGCTAAGTTTGCTTTAGTAATTCCTTTTGGATATCGCCTCGTTTTGGTATGGTATATTCATACCATAACATATGAATAATAAGAACTAGAATTCTTATTGATACTAGAACTCATAAGAAATAAAATAAATTTATGAATGGAATCAAATATGCAATATTTACATAGAAAAATATTGACTTATTGGAGAACAATCAATATACTTCTACTTCCAAACGAGAATGCCAAACTAGCTATATGTATGTATGTATAGCTAGTGATTGTAAAATTTATCTCGATCTATTTCGAATGCTTATAAATTACAACTTAAATTTAAAATGGCAATGTAAATTCCTTTTATCCTATATATATCGATCCACCTATATATATGAGAGAGAGAGGTAATATATATATAGAGAGAGAGATTATATATATATATATATATATATATATATATAGAGAGAGAGAGAGAGAGAGAGAGAGAGAGAGCCGGTTGTTAAACTTTAACATGTGAACACCGATGTATATATATGTCTTCTTACCCCGAGTCCTTGGCATCATTTCTTCCGCGATATACTTCCATGCATGTGGCAACACCAATATTCATTTCATTTGTGCATGCAGTACTGGCGATAAAAAGGTTCATATGCCTGCCCTTGGTTTTTTACGTGCTGGCAATCTACCACTTTTGGAAGGCCAGGAGGAAGAGGAGAATTGACACGGTCGAGATATTTCTACGCAGCCAGCAGAGGATTTCGCCCACGCGCTATGCCTACAACGACCTCGTCGCAATGACAAATAACTTCGCCGAGAAACTCGGCCAAGGAGGCTTCGGCTCCGTCTTCAAGGGCCACTTGCAAGGCGTCATCCCTGTCGCCGTTAAGGTCCTCGGCGCCTCCAAGTTGAACGGGGAAGAGTTCATCAGTGAAGTGTCCACGATCGGCAGGATTCACCACCTGAACGTAGTCCGGCTTCTTGGATTCTGCTCGGAGGGATCCAAAAGAGCCCTCATCTATGAGTACATGCCCAATGGCTCGTTGGACAAGTACATCTTCGCGACCAAAGGAGCTGACAATGACAAACATGCAACTTTGACACTAGAGAAGCGGAATGAAATTGCCTTAGGCATCGCAAGAGGAATCCATTATCTGCACCACGGTTGCGAGATGCAGATTCTGCACTTTGACATCAAGCCTCACAACATCCTCTTGGACAGCAACCTCAACCCCAAGGTGTCGGATTTCGGCCTCGCCAAGTTGTATCCCAAAGACTATAATTCAGTATCCATCAGTGCCGCCAGAGGAACCATAGGATATATTGCTCCTGAACTCATATCAAGAAGCTTTGGTGTCATATCATACAAGTCTGATGTTTATAGTTTTGGGATGTTGCTAATTGAGATGGCAAGCCAGAGGAAGAATGTAGATCGTGGTGTTGCAACATCCAATCAGATTTACTATCCCTCATGGATCTACGACAAGCTCGTCCAGTTGCAGGTAGACACCTTCGTCCCTGATATGACGCCCGAGATTGACGAGATAGAAGCAAAGCTCTGCAAAGTTGGTCTCTGGTGCATTCAGATGAAGCCATCCAATCGTCCATCCATGAGCCAAGTTGTGAGCATGCTCGAAGGGAATGATGCCAATGAGGTGGTAATGCCACCAAAGCCTTTCTTCTCATCCTAAGAGCCGAGCTCTGTTACACGCCCTTCCTTTCCTCTCATCTCGTCCGCAGACTTCATCATTTCTGATTTTGATGACCTTCCGTAACTTCTGAAAAAGACGTTTATGTAAACTGTTGATGATCTAATTGCAATCTTTGTCCCATTGTTGTTCAATGGCAATGCTTAGTTCACATTTCTTATAAAAATAAATATTAATAAATAAATTCTTTATAAATAAATGCTTAGTTCACATCTTTATAAAATAAATTCTTTAACTTAATAAAATATTTTTGTAAATTATAAAAATTATAATATTATCATAAATATTTTTTCGTAAATTATATAATATAATATTAAAATAAATGTTTTCATAAATAATTATTTTAAATTTCATAAATAAATAATATTTAAATTTACCATGATTTTATTCTTTATAAAATAATAAATTATATCATTACTTCTTACTTTTTATCCAAACCAGTGGCGAAGCTAGAAAAATTTTGAGCGGATTCACTATTAAGACAAAAATTAACATTCGACTAATAAAATAATTAACTAATTTATATATTTTATCTCTAATATTAGATGAACAAATAGCTAAATAAATACGATCCATTTAAAAAATATCATGTTTCATTTGGAGTATTTTAACTCAAAAAAAAATTCACTTATTTCATCATTTTGAAGGCTAGGATATCTCTTTTTAAAATATTTATTCAATGACATAATTAACTGTAAAATAATTACATTAAGTTAAAATTGTCCTAATAAATTAAAATAACTAAACATAATAATGAAGCTAAACATGTTAATGTAGAATAAACATGCAAAATTACTTAATTAATATTTTCATATCCCAATATATAAAAAGTCATAAAATAATTGAGTAATATAAGTGATACATAATAATAAAGAGATAATTATTTTAAACTTAAGTGTAATAATTGCATAAAATAAATTTATTGTGAGTGACACAATCACATAAAAATAAAAAAGTCAAATTTAAATACCTTGCGGGAAGGGCACAAATGGATTATAATATTACATGACAAAATAATGAAATCCAACTATATTTGAGTATGTGATGAAAAATAAAATATAATTAAAATAAGAAAAAAATTAATATAAAAATATATTACACTTGAATTTTAAGGGATGCCTATTTGGAGAAGAAGACTGATCTATGTTAAAGAAAAAAACGCCGGTAGCAAAAATCGAACTGGGGTCACCTGCATTTACACCGGTTATAGTAACCAGTAAGCTAATAGTTGATATGTAAGCCACCTACAAATTATTATAATCTCAGTGCATGCACGTGCAGGCACTTGCCTCCACGATTCAAACACCTACTAAAACTTCTCTACCAAATCAATTTTTCAAATTTTCATCATTATACTTTTTCATCCAAACACCACATTAAAACTTATCCATCAAATTAATTAGTTTTCGGAAACTAATGAGAGCAAACACAGCCAAACTAAAAAATTAATAGAAATGAGTATGTTTTCTTGGATGGGGAATGGAAACCCAGCGCCACATACCAGTGAAAAAAAAAAACTTCACCCTATGTTTCATGTTTTAATGGAGGATGTGGAAGGGGGGAGAGAAAAAAAAACATAATAATGGAGGTAAACTTATTTTTCCACCATTAAAATTTGTTGTTAAATCAGTTTAATACAAGAGAAATTTAGTCGTTCAAATAATATACTAACAGAAGTAAAAAACATTGAACTCATAAAAAATATTATTAATTAATTATCTAATTTTATAAATTAATAAGAGAGAAAAAATAGGTTTTGAAAAATGAAAATTTCTAATTATAGAATAAAATAGTGAAAATAGTATAATAATATAATATAGTGGTGCTTCAAATTTGACCTAAGGACGAAAATAGATTAGGATAAATATATGAATAAAAATAAATAAATTTAATTTTTTTTAAAAAATTAATTAAAGTCTCCATAAAATATTAATCATAATCTTTATCATCTTCTCAAACTAATCAAGTAGATTAAACTATCTTAATTTATTATGAATTCAAGTCTCCACAAACTAGCATCACATCAAATCGGATTAAAATTGAGACGCATTAAATTGAATTCTCTAACTTATTGATCACTCCACAATTTAGTATACATTAACATATCACATAAATATAATTCTTCACACAGTAGTTATTAGACTTATGTCAATTATAATTTTAAATAAAATCAATTAAATTAGACTCATAAAATTTGAAATTAAACTGGTATAGCATAATTAAAAAATTCAATTAACTAAATCTAATTCACTAAGCACTAAAGATTAAGGGTTCAAATAATTTCTTTCAATTAATAATCTCCTAAAATAAAATATATATTACTATGGAGTTCATCCTAAAAATCTTGGATAGACAACAATAAGAATAAATAATTGGAAAGAATTACACTCAAGATAGAAATAGAGATATCGACAATCGGCCCGCAGTTGGTGACTTCGAGCACAATTTGCAGTGGTGGTATCTTCATGTATTTATAGGTATTTATAGGTGTGAAGGTAGATTGTAATTAATCAAGGCTAGGAACTCAAATGACTGATTTTAAATCTTCTAATGATAAATTTTTGTTTCACGCCTTGTCTCTCAGCAAGTCAGATGATGACACATCAAGAAATTGTCATCACTCGCGACCTTAGGATTAACCGACTTGCATAGATAAAATTTGAATATGTCATAGCAAAGTTGTAGACCAATAGAATTCGGTTACATATTCATGACATTAGAATCTTTGAACAATGTTCAAAACCATGAGAATTTCATCAAATGGATCAATGCCCGAAGTTATCCGTGGATGAAAATCGTGCCTTGATTGGGTAAATTACACCCAATGCCCTCCAACTTTGACGTTTGCTCAGCGATGCCCTCCAACTTCACTTTGTAACACGAATGCCCTCCATATGTTTCACCCGATGCCGTCCTTACCTATAATCGATGGTTTCCTGATCACAGCGTTGACGTGTGGCATCTCTGCCTCTCCACGTTCACGTTACTGGCGCTATTAAAAAATTAAAAACTGCCACGTGCCCCAACAAGATCGCAGGGAAGGAGGGCGATTGGCGAGCGCAGGGGCAAGTTGGGGGGGGGGGGAGGGGCGCCACCTTCCCTGCGACCTCCGATGAGGTCGCAGGGGGGCGACCCCCCCACCCCCTGCATCGCGTCGCCCCCTTCCCCCAGCGACCTCGCGCGTCGGCGAGCGCAGGGATGTGGGGGGTCGCCCCCCTTCCCCCTGTGACCTCGTCGGAGGTCGCAAGGAAGGGGGGCTCCGGCGAGCACATGGAGGTGGGGGTCGCCCCCCTTCCCCCTACGACCTCGTCGGAGGTCGCAGGGAAGGCCCCCCCGCCTGTCCCTGCGCTCGCCGAGGTCGCAAGGGGAAGGGGGCGACCCCCCCCCCCCCCCCCCCCCCCCACCTTCCCCTGCACTCGCCGGCGCGACGCAGGGGGGCGGGGGGGTCACCCCCTTCCCATGCGACCTCGTCGCGCATTGCAGGGAAGTGGGGCGACCCCCCCCCCCCCACCCCACCCTCCTGCGTCGTGCCGGCGAGCGCAGGGAGGTGGGGTGGTCGCCCCCCTTCCCTGCGACCTTGCTGGAGGGGGGTGGGGGGGTCACCCCCCTTCCCTCTCGCAGGGAAGGGGGGCGACCCCCCCTACGTCGCGTCGGCGCGCACAGGGAAGGTGGGGGGTCGCACCCCCGGCGAGGTTGCAGGGAAGGGAGGCGACCCCCCTACGTCGTGCCGACGCGCACAACGCGTAGGGAAGGTGGGGGGTCGCAACCCCCACCAGCGTGCGCCCGCGAACGTGTCACGGAGTCATTTTTCGCTCGATGATCCGTGCGGCGTCTAGACGTGACCAACGCTTAGGCAAGCTCTTTTGAATGCTTTGCAGAAGCTTGCTTATGCCACTTTTCGAATGCTACAATTTTTGGGACGCTCGGTCCCGAGCGGCCGCTTCTTCGGTGGAGGCGTTCGTAAATGAACGGGCACCTCGGCGGGACGCTCGATCTCTTTGGGACGCTCTTTTGTGGGTTGTCACCCCACGCTCAAGGCACGGTGCTAGATTTAGAGAAGCTTGAAATCTTTGTTTAGAAAATAGGGATGATTACAAAGCTTCTGGGAGCACTAGCTGGTCTCCCTTTACTATACCGCAAACTCGTGAGGCCCATATGCGACATGTGATGTGGAGAACAAGCCAATGGGTGCACTTTTCAGGAGTGCAAAATTACAAAACTACCACTATCACACTTGAAAAATAAACTAAGTACAAAAGTGGGTTGAAAAATGGAAAATTACATGAAATAAGATAACTCGATGTGTCCCAGGAAAAGCCCCCGGAACAAACGCAGGGGCTAAGGCCTCGCCGGAGGTCGGGGCACGTGACATTTTTTATTTTTTAATAGCGCTAGTAACGTGAACGTGGAGAGGCAGAGACGTGACGTCAGCGACACGTCAGCGCTTTGATCGAGAAATCGTCGATTATAGGTAATGAGTGCATCGGGTGAAACATGTTAAAAGATGGAGGGCGTTCGTGTTACAAAGTAAAGTTGGAGGACATCTCTGAGCAAACGTCAAAGTTGGAGGACATTGAGTGTAATTTACCCTGCATTGATTCCGACTTGGTATGTGAAAAACAATTGGACGTGTGATTAGCTCATGGGTTGAAAAAATTATGGCCGAGATTTCCAAATTCTTCCATTTTTCACACCTCGTGGTTGTTGAAGATGTCACCTTCTATAGTAATTAGCTTTCGAAGCTTAAATAGTTGGCTGGATTTTCTTCTAATCAAGATTTAGTGCCTTGTGAAGGTAAAGACATCTTGAGAGTAGAAATCCCGCCTTGCATTATTATGTAGTGTGTCTACAAGCTGGGATTGAAATCAATAAAAAAAAATCGAACCTTGCGTTTAGGAAAATCGCACCTTTTCTAATGACTTTGGAACCTTGTAAAAGAAATTAAACATTAAGTCCATACGACCCGCATATTTTAATAAGTCAAAAAATTATTAACTTTAAATAATTGAATCCAAATTTACGAGTAAAATTGTTAAAAAATTATGTATGACATTATCAAATTATAAAAAATTAATTAAAATAATATACAAAAATATGTTGTATTTTGCACGTAGGGTTGTACAAGAAAGTTTGTATGCAATTATTACACATGAATTTTGATATTGTTAAACTCCTTGTGATCATTGGTCATACTAGTTCAAAAAGGTCTTTGAGATCGCATTCGATATACATGATGTCGTTGGGGTGTATATCGGGTGTTTTCGCCCTTTAGAGACTGCTCTACGTGCACATAGTAACTTGTGTTTTCAGCTACGTATTTGAGATTGATGATTGTGAAGCTCTACTTAACTACATGAATCATGGAGGAATATATATGGAGGGATATGTATTGACCCATGATATACTCTGCATATCCAAAACTCATGATTATGAAGCGCTGCTTAATTGTATAATACATAATCATGAAAGGATACATATTGACTTATGACATGTTTTGCATATTCGAGATTTATGATTATGAAGCTCTGTTTAACTATATGACATATGATCATGAAGGGATATGTATTGATCTTGTTGAGTATATGCAATGACAAGTGTGTGGAGCTTAATTGTGAATATGATAATATCTTAGGTTACTTATATTTATTTAAAATTTCATATGATTTAACAACTTATGTTATATGTATTATGTATTAAATATTTTCTCATTTAAAAATATGATTATTTTAAAAAAAATATATGCACTCATATTGCTCCCCTATATTGTACTTTTATTCCACTCATTGAGCAAACAATTGTTACTCACATTACCATTGTTGAATTTTTTTAAATAACTCTAAGTTATTAAGTTTAATCAATTTGAAGCTTAATTTTGATACATATATAAGAGGTCAAGCCGTTGGAGCACTCTGATTTTTTCTTTACTTTTGTTTTTAAAAAACATGCATGTAAAAGATAAACATAAATGTGGTAATAGAGTTGATTAGAAACTTTTTGTAAGATAATATGGAACCTAATCATATGGGGTATGGTACATGAGTTGGTGTGTGAAGAACGGTGACAATATGTGAATGACATAGTTTATGCTTTTCGATTAAATTTGGATGAGTATATATATATATATATCTATTGAATGTATTGACAAATAACATAAGATAATTAAGGAGGAGATTTTGTCGATTTTATTTTTAGAATTGCTAAATAAGATTAAAGGTAATAATAATTAGGATTATGACATAGTCACGAAATTGTGTGTGACTAGAATATTACGATCTATGGAAACACAAATTCTATGATTTGAATACTATGAGTGTAACATATGAAAACTTTCACAAATAAGAAACGTTTCAAAATCCTAAATCAATGGCAATTAATGGAAATCAATTCAGAAATCAATTCGAATTCAAAAAAAGGAAACGGCCGACCAAGGAAGGAAATTCCCCCCTGATCGCTCCCCATGATCGGCCGACCATAAAAGGGGATGTGAGGAGACCCTCGCGCCCCCCTTAGAACCCCTACCGACCGCCACCCCCTCTTCATCTTGTCCGGTGAATAACGCAAGCGCGAAGGACGAAACAGAACTCGGCGTCAATTGTGACGGACGGTGGACGATCGGAGACTCTCTCTCAACGTACGCAGAAGCCAGGCGAACTCCCTCGTCGACCGGCGGCGGCCGACGATCGATCGGACAAAGCAAACAGCACCGACGAACTCATTCGAACGATAACAGAGGTACCTTAGCGCATTTTAAATCCCTAGATGATGAAATGTCGATCGATTGATGCGTAGGAATAGTTCATTTTGATTATGAGAATGCCATCTACGTTTTTGCGTATTTTCATCATCATCGTTTGATGGCCGGAAGGCCGCCGAAAATGAAGAAGAAGTCCGGCGGCCCTATTTTATCACAGGGACCGGTCGACCGATCTATTCGAAGGACTCGCATGAGTTCCTATCGATCGATCGATCAGCCTCCCCAGGACGATCGACTGACCTATCTATCGATAGACATATCTAATTTCATGATCTCCCGATCGTTCTTCCGAACGGTCGACCAATCCGACGCGCAGTGCGTGCCCTCACGATCTTACGACCGATCACTAGTACGGTCGACCGATCCTAGAGTAATCGGTCGACCGGCCCACGTGCGCTGTCAACCGATCCGACAGATGCCCAACCATTGAACAAGGTCGACCGGTCTACCAGGAGCACTGACCAATATCAACCAGTTCGGCTCAATCGAACCGGAAGGAGCGGTCGACCGGTCCAGATAGTGGTCGATCGGTTCATTCAGACCAGTCGATTCAGACAGGCTGGTTCAGTCAAACCCATCGGTCCGAACCAACCGGTTCAACCCACTCAAACCATAAAGAGACATTGATTTAGTTTTGATATTGACATAGTCTGAATCGGAGTTCGACCCGATTTGAGTCCGACTCATAAATCCTAATCGGAGACTCTAATCGGTTCACCTATACTGACTGAGTCATATTGTACATTCATCAATCCCATTTGGGTCCTGATGATAAGCAAAGATGAATAAAGCGAAGATAAAGACACGGGATTGCTATGTGCCGCTCCATTGTACGGAACAAAAATCATGGTATTGTATAGAGAGGGACATGTAGTTAGCTGAGGAGATAGCGAGCTTACTGGTCTTCAATGACCATTGTTCCTGAGACTACAGGTCCTCTCTCATCTGCGTCTCGAAGAAGGGTGATGCATTGGTCACACTCCTTCCCTAAAGAATATAATATTGAGCCAGATGGACAGGTAGCTAACTGAGGAGTCAGTAAACTTATAGGTTCTTAAATGACCACTATTCCTAGGGTGTAGGTCCTCTCCCACCTACATTTCGAATTGGGTGATGCATTGTCGCACCCCTCTTCCTTTATGGGCTTACTGACTTTACAAATTCAGAGAGGCACCCCTGACATCTCAATCTAATAAAGTCGAGCTCGCATAGGACAATTAACATTAAGGACATTATAGTAATGTCAAAGACATAGTGCAATTCATAGTAAAGTAATATAAAGCAGAGTACTGTAAGGTAAATCATAGAACATGATATGGTAAAGTATGGAACATAGTATGGTATTGACAATGCAGAGTACTATAAAAATAATGCACAATCATAGTAAAGAACGGAGTATAGCTATTGCTATAGTTAAAGAATGATATACGACTCATCATAGTAAATGCATAGAAGTCATAGTTTATCAGTGTTCATCATTGACACCTTGTGTATGATTATCATTGATCTTTATTTTATCATCTATATTGCTATTGTACTGAGCTTTTTGTTCATGGATATTCTATTTCCCTGCATTGAGATTTTGCAGGTGAAAATGTTGTTTGATGAAGTGTGGGAGTGCTCAGAGTTTGGAGAATGCTGCACATGACTATTCTATTGTCAAGTTTACCTCAATTGCATTTAGTGTTATGATTCTCTTTGTTATTCATAGATATCATGCTATTCCGTCTATCAAATTTCTTCCGCCTATTGAGCTTCTTGAGATTTGTGATCTCTTGTCATCTTGCTATAACCTGTGTGGATGAATCATGCCTTTGATATTGTGACGTTTAAACTTCCGCATTAAAGTCTTTGATTATATTTCTTATTATATTGATGTGACGTGTGTCATTTTGTTGAATGGTCATAATCAATAGTGTAGTAGGCAGTGTAGCACTCTGGGGGTCAACCTGACTACCTACGTGGCAGGAGGGATGATTTTGGACCGTGAAAAATCATATTTAAGTCATTATGAAGCTATTATGAGCCATTACGAAATTGTATTTGAATATTTCTTTAACTTTTCTTGATCATAGATTGATTTCAAACTTTGTCATGTACAGAGATCATTACAAAACATATTTATTTAGATTTGAAGAAGTTTTGGATGATTTTAAAGTCCAATCGTAGAAAGACTTTATCTTTTTTTGACATGAAAAGACTTCTGATTAAATTGAAACTCTACTAAAATTCTTGGGACACATGAAGGATTTAAATAGAGGTCTTAAAAGATAGAAAATGCAGTGCTTGAGACTTGGAAGCCATGCATTACTGCTGATGACGAATTTCAAAACTTGAAAGTCAACTGAAGGAGAAGGTCGCGCAAAACTCGTTGGCATTGTGAAATAATGGTCCAGAGGTCCAGCTACAAATTCTACCTTATTCTTTTATTTGAATGCTATTTTATTTAGTTGTTATTGTTATAATTTGTTGTAATATAGATTTTATATTTTATTTTAAAAAATGTTGAAACCTTTTTATTAGTTGAGTTAACTAGACTTTTTGATTTGTTTTGATTATGCATGCTGAGTTTATTGTCTTTTGATAGTGATTTTATTTATGAAATTAGATTACAAATATATATATATATATATATATAGAGAGAGAGAGAGAGACACACGAGGGGTAATTAGTTTGAGGTGTTATTATTACTTGAATAATTCATCTTTTACTTTTACGCGGAGACATACATAATGCGTGTTCGATAACTCGTCATTTGTCTTAGATTTCGTGCAGTTTGTTATTCTGTCCAGTATTGTAGGTGAATAATAGCTAGGAGGTTCATATTAATGCATCTTAATCTTTTGCTAAATTAAGAATTGACTCATCATTTGTGGTTTCAATTTTATAAAAAATTAAGATAGTTTGATTTACTCGTATTGGAGAGACCAATAATTTAAGTACTCTTAATCCATCATAAGAATTGATACTATTATTTATCATTATAACTCAACTAGTACAAATGATCATGCACGTTTATCTATAATTCCTAAGGCTTAACACTAATTCATTTTAATTATCTTTCATTTATTTTTTGTGTTGGATCCCAAAGGGCACCAGGGGGGGTGAATTGATGTTTAACAAAAATATCGATTTCACTAAATTCGTAGCGGAAGCACACCGATTCTTAAAACCTTTGCAATTCAAATTATAAACACAATATGAATGGTGAGAGAGAGAGAAAATCAAATACAAAGACACAGTGGTTGTTGACGAGGTTCGACCACACTTTGGCCTACGTCCCCGCTCCGACTTCTCGATCTCGAGACCGTCGGAGATTCCACTAGCACTTCATTTGTTCCAAATGGGGAAAGGAAGAAAGTCCTTTACACCACCGCATTTTTTCTCCGCTTCGAGAGGCAAGACAACCTCTCCTCCTAGGAAGCTAATCTATTTCTCTCGCTTAAGAAGTAAGATTTAGAACCTCTTTTACATAGGAACTCTCTCTAATTTTTTTGAACAAAAATGTTTCTCTCTTTTACAAAACTAAGCTCACAAGAGAAGAAGAGAAAAAGAATGAGAAAGCTATAAAATGAAAACTTCAAGAAATAATCTTTCTTTGACAACTTGAAGCTTTTCTTCAATAAGTGAATGGGTGCCTTTGCCTCTGGCATTGGCACTCTTTTTATAGCCTTCAATGTGTAAAAAATTCGTCCAGAAATTATTTCACAAATTCCTCCTTCAAATTTGACCGTTACTGTTCATTTGGCTCGGAGGTCGGTCAATCGCACTTCTGGACCGGTTGACCGGTCTATGTGACCATTGCGCATTTTCTTCGGTTTCTGCGTTTGATCAGTCGATCGGTTCGTCTACCGATGTCTCGACCGGTATAGTCTCGCAGTTTTTATTTGTAGCCGTTGAGCTGATCGGTCGGCCGCTGCATCGACCGGTCCGTCGACCGGTACAGTCTCGCAATTTTCATTTGAGCAGCTTATGCCTTGATCGGTCGATCGGTTTCTCAGATCGGTCGACCGGACTATCTCGACCGACCTTCTTTGCTCTGACCGGTAGTTTGACCGACCTACACTATTTTGATCATAACTTTATGCACGGTTATCCAAATTAGATGATCTTGGAGTCTATGAAAAGTTAACAGAATTCTCTACCTCTGACGTTACACTTTTTTTCAAAACTAGTTAGATCAGTGAAAATTATATAATCAAAGCGTAGTGCATAAAGTTATCCATTTTTCTTTAAACTTTTTTTTTTGCATTTCAACTTTAATCTTTCGAGGTTTGTTTCATCAAAATATAATTATATATGTCGTTAAAACATTGACCCAACATTTTGCTCCTTTAATTTTCTATTTTTTAACAAAAAAAACCACTTTCTTCTCCTAGTAGACTATTGAGATAGATTAGATTTAAAAAGTTCTGCATGGGTTCGATAACATACTCTCTACTTTATTACTTGATACATCCAATGACTCGCTAGTAAATTTATTTTTCACAAATTTAATACATTAAGTTTTTAGAACCATTGTCGGGGTACTAGATTACTTAACTCTTATTCTACTTATATAACTACTTTGAGCACTTTTATTTCTTATTTTACTTCACCTTTTCTTTTAGTGTTGTGTAAGCTTTTCAAGTTACATCTTTTATACATGACTTGATAATCAATGCTCATATCTTCACACTCTCAATTGGTTCAAGAAGTTGAGACAAACAACACTATGTGATGAAGTTGAGGCAACATCATCAAGCCAAACCACTACAAAGAAGCCTCAACAAGTTGGATATCCAAGGTGTGGAGCTAGGTGGGTTCTTGTGCTCACAAATGTAAGCACTAGATTTTGGTACTATTACATACAATGCTGTAATCGTGAATATGTTTATTATTGGCTTGCTGGGTAGAAGCACTTGGGCACTTCAAAAGTTGTGGATGTAGCTAGGTTCGAATCTCCTCTCCAACATCATTTTCTTTATTACACTGGTTTTCTAATATATATATTAGGAGGCTCACATCATATTATTTACGTTTCCAGTCCGATAACTTTAAGAATGAAGGAACTCTCCAACTATTGTGTATCGACTCGACTACCTCTCCTCTTTCCCTTCTTCCCTCTCACTCCCCATTTACGTCTCTCTCTCTTCCTGTGCAATTCACTGCAGGCCCTCTTCCGCGGCAAGGCCGTGGTGTTCTTTAGTCTCTTCGCTTCCTTTGTTGCCGTTTCTTGGAGCTGTTGTCAACAACTGTTGCAATATTATCCAGTGTGATTCACTGCAGGTCCTTATCCACGGCAAGGTCGCAGTGTTCTTCAACCATCTTTTTCCTTCATGTACAGCTTCAAGTGAGGGCCATTTTTTCCTTCATGTACAACTCCAAGCGATGACCATTTTTACGAATGGAAGTTTAAAGGAGCACAAGGATAGTCGACCCTAGCAACATCATCGAGCTCCATGACAACCACTAGGTGAATTTCATAGCTTTACGTTTCCGTCCACCTCCACCTTCTTTCGTTATTCTTGTAGCAGAACCGAGTGAGAGAAAGATGGCAACTGCAGAAGCCGGTGAGCTAGGTAGACTTGGAGGAGGAGGAGAAACGACAAGAGTGCCGAGTATGTGGCCATCTTTGTGCCGAGAACTATCTCCCGTCAATATCAAGGTCGTTGTTCAATTAAGGCTTTTCAATTTATATAATATTAAAGAATATATGTACACGCTTATCTGACGATCACATGGAATTAGGAGGACATGTTCACCATTGGGACGAACACCTCCTTCCTCATGGCCAAGTGGGTGCTAGAGGATATGCTCAAGAACCCGACACTGTTCGAGCATGTCATTGGCTAGGAGCAGAGGCTAGAGGAGTCCAACCTTTCGAAGCTCCCATACCTGCAAGCCCTCACCAAGGAGGCACTCCGACTGCACTCGGTCGTGCCACGGGCTGCCACACCTTATGTACGACATGGGCATACCATGTGCCGGCAGGGACGTGGCTATTGTGAACATATGGGCAGTCGGGAGGGACCTGAGCGTGTGGGAGGATCCCCTGTGATACGACTCGAAGAGGTTCATGGCACTGACGGCAAGGGGGCAAAGGTGGAGCGCTTCAGGACGGACTTGGAGCTATTATTGCTTGGGGCAGAGCGGAGGATGTGTGTGGGGATGCACTTGGAGACGGCAATGGCACTGGTGCTCGTGGGCATGCTAGTGCACATGTTTGAGATGAAGCTCACCGATGGAGGAACTCGACATGGAGGAGAAGTTTAGTGTTTACAAAATAAAAAATGAATAATGTTTTGTTATATAAGCATATTATATTGAGTAATAAATAAAATTTACATGTGGTGGCATAAAAAAATTCATAGCAAGAGGATTGATTACATGTAAAAAAGCATTGATTGTGTTGTTTTTTTCCATTTAGTCAACACAAATTGCAGTATTACAGTTAAATTATATTTTGAGAGATCAACTTGCGAAGGTCCTCATAGAGTTAGAAGGTGAGATCATTGGCGATGCGACATCGAGGATGACGATCTTGCGCTCGGGCCAGCATTGGATGTAAAGCTTTGACATAGGAGATAAAAGGAGAATATGACATTACGACGCAAATTTAAATAATTAAAATAATATATTTTGAAAATTTTAATAAATTTTTTTATAAATTATTTTATTATAAATATTTATAAACTAGTTAAAATTGTGCGAACCATGAGGACGTTCCCTAGTTATTATATATGGTTGATATCTAATTACTTACGCCCAATCATCAAAATTTGTCTTATAATATTTTTGTCTTCTGTTTATATCCAATAAATTAATTCTTTCTCTTCTAGACATTATATTTTATATTTTTATTTATATATTGCCTTTAATCATTTTTTTAATTAAGTGGTCCAAGTCCATAATTTTATTTTTATAGTTGGTATTCAAAGTTTTATAATTTGTATAATATTTATTTTCTCTAAATCATCCAATCAGCTCATTCTCTTAAGACATTATGCTTTACTATTTTATATTTTTAAATTTATTTTTTTAGTTATATATTACCTGTAATCAATGTATAATTATGTGGTTATGATATCATGTAAGCTAATCTGATTCACAATTATTATATATAATTTAAATACATACATGATAATGCAATATTGTTTTGTTGATATATTAATTTAATTAAATAATTATGTTTACTATCTTATATTACACTTACAAATTATTTCTTAAGTGTTTAAATTATTTTTTTAATAAATCAATTAAAAATGAATATAGAAACATATTTTTCATCTAACTATAGTAGAAATTGTACCCATTATGTCTTTCTAGCTCTAGTGTTATAAATAATACTACAAATTATTATTTATGTTTTATTATCATGATACAAATATTTTAATTAATTTTGGATTCTAAAATTAATATCTTTATATATATATACATATAAGTGTGTTTGAAATAAAAAAAACTCAAGGAACAATTATCAAGTGTGTTTGAGATGAAGGATTTATGAGTCGCCAAGAGATGGAGATTGTTTAAGACACGAAAGCGGGGACTTTAAAGTTGACATTGGAAGCCTATATCGAAAAAGTACTCGAGAGATTTTCCATGCAAGATACCAAGTCAATGCAGACACCCATGACGAGTCACTTAGTCTACGAAAAATATGGACCGTGCACACATGCATAAGGTTCCATATGCATCATCAGTAGGCAGTCTCATGTATTCTATGATTAGCACTAGACCAGATATTGCTCATCAAGTGAGAGTTGTAAGTAGATACATGGCAGATCCAAAAAAAGGAGCATTGACAAGCGAAGTGGATTCTTCGATATTTGAAAGGAAGGTGTTCGTGCTTTGGTAAAAGAATTTTGGATCTAAAGAGTTATGTTAATGTAGATTTAGGTGGTGACATTGATACTGCCAGAAGCAACATCAAAACATGTGCACTTTAGGTGGCACGCCGATAAGTTGGATGTCTCAATTGCAGAAGGTTATTTGTTCTTTCTATTATCGAGTCAGAGTACAATGCATTAATAGAGGTATGTAAATAGATGATTTGGATGAAATTAGTTAGGTAAAGCCCGATTGAAGTCGGACTAATTTATTAGTTATGATAGGAAGAATCTAAGACATTATAACTTTCTTAGCGGTGAGATTGAGAAATATCATATCTATATTATTTGTTACTTATGGAGATATCAAGATAAATATTTTGTTATGTTAGGTTGTTACCACATATCTAATGACAATTATGCACCATATATTGAGGGAATATGTATCATGCATGTAATATGATAGACATCTAAACATAGTAAAAACTCTATGAGACACGTAATCCTGTGTGTTTTTTGTGTAGTTTCTTGTTATTTTTCCATTATATGTGTTAGACAATATTTAGCATGAGTATAAGAAAAAACATATTTTCTTATCTATAACATGCTATAATGGATCTATAGAATTTGATTAAACATAAAATCATAGGTTAGATTCACATCAGAGAAGTTCTTGAGTTGAATCCGTCGTTGCGATCACCTTTAGAATCCCAATTGTGATTCCTCTAATGAAGTCCACACCAAGATCAAAGAGAACTTGCACACCGATTCAGATGGAGAGGAGAGAATAGAGCAACCAGGTGTGGAATGAAAACTTTCATACATGATTATAAAGATATAATATGTAACTTCCTCTTTTACCTCTCTCTCTCCATATTCATGATATTTAATATGAAAAACAAAATTTGGCTTTGCTTAGATAGAAGTGAAGATGCTGGAGAACACCAAGGGGGAGGGCGAAGAATTCATCAACGAAGTGGTCACCATCGGAAGGATTCACCACATCAACATCGTGCGCCTCCTGGGATTTTGTTCCGAGAAATCCCGCCGCGCTCTCGTCTACGAGTTCATGCCAAATAAGTCTCTGGACAAGTACATCTTCTCGTATGAACCAAAAGAAGCTCGAAAAGTACTATTGAGAGTGGAAAAAATGATGGACAACGCAATAGGAATCGCTCGGGGCATCGAGTATCTGCACCAGGGATGTGACCAGCGCATTCTGCACTTCGATATAAAGCCTCACAACATTCTCTTGGACTACGAATTCAAGCCAAAGATTTCAGATTTTGGCCTCGCAAAGCTCTGCTCTAAAGATCAGAGCTTCGTGACGATGACAGCTGCTAGGGGCACGAGGGGTTACATTGCTCCGGAGATGTATAGCAGAAACTTCGGAACAGTGTCGTATAAATCAGATGTGTACAGCTTCGGGATGTTGCTGCTGGAGATGATAGGCGGCAAGAAGATTGCTGATCCTGAAACTGGCAATCAGATTGAATCCTACTTTCCAGAATGGGTGTATGATCAACTGATAGACGACGGAGCATCCGAATTATTAGCAAGAGAGATGAACGAGAAAGAATCAGAAATCATGAAGAAGCTGGCCACTGTGTCTTTGTGGTGTATCCAGTGGAGTCCAAACGAGAGGCCTTCGATGAGCAGAGTGCTCCAAATGCTGATAGGGGATCAGTCGCATAGCTTGAAGATTCCGCCTAAACCATTCGTTTCTTCAATTGAAAGTGATGACCAACCAAGTTAGGGAAATGTTCCCAGATTGATTGATGCATACTCAAAAGACCGCTCTACTGTATAAACAACATAAACATTAATAACAATTTTATGCATATAAATTATACCAAATACATTCCAACTTTCAACATTACCCTCTAATTTCATGACTATCTTTCATCTTTTAATTTCTTTTATCAAATGTCCTTTTCATCAATTATAGGCCATTTTCAAGTCGCATTGTTGATGTGGCATTTCTCTTTCCTCCACGTATTCTATTTGCATGGCAATATGAAAAAAATAAAATAATAATTTAAAAATTACAAAATGAGGATTCCGACGAATGGGGCTCCGATGGATAGCCGGTGAAGTCGCAGCAGGGGGGTTGCTGACGAAAGGGTGGGGCGAACCCCCTCTGCAACAGCGACGTGCAAACAACTGGGCGGCACCCTTGCTGGCAAGGGCGGGCACGCCTTTTTTTTAATGTTACGACATCGACAAATTACTTGCGTGGAGGAAAGAGAAGATTGTCACGTAGACGCCACGTCGCATGGTGACCAAAAATGGGCGATCACGAGTGAGAAAGACATAAACAACTTAAAAGATGGAGAGATGGAGAGGAGTATGAAGTTGAAAGATAACACTAGGAAAGTGTCCAAAGTTAAAGGACTATGTAATTTACTCGAGTACTTATATGTGTGAATAAAAATGACAAGATTATAATTAGCCACATCATTATTTCTCTCACATATTTCGTACTTTTAATAGTTAATCTCATTAAATATATTAAACAAATCATCATCATCATCGTGAACACATTTAATGAAACATGTAATTGGTTATCTTTTAAAATTAACATTATAACTTATCAGCTAAGTTAAATGTGTCCTAATTGCCGAAAGTTGATTTTAAAATATAATTAGCTATATATGTGAGTGAATATACTGCGAATTGTTCATGATAAACGATTCAAATATCATTAAATATGTAAATATATTAATCTAGTAATAATATGTAAATAAAATTTTGTAATGATATGATTTGCTATATATATTTCAATTCTCACATAAGATATTTTAATTAAATAAAAGACGAAAAGGAAGATATTTTGCGTAAGCAAGAAAATGAGAAAGGAAAACTATTTTCATGCATGGTGAAAGTATTTAAAAAAGGTTGAGGACATTAATTATTTTAAGTTCAATATGTCAAAATTATGAGGATCTTGATATTTAATCTTTATTATAAGCAAGTATTATTTGATTTTAAGATCTTAACGCTTACCGGCTTCGCAAATGTTTTCTTTTTTCCTACAAAATCTCATTTTGATTTGATGATTCATAAGAATTCAATGTCACTTTATGTAGTGTCAATTTTAGCAATTAGTGAATGCAATCAACCATTCCCAGGTCATTTTTGCAAGACATCTTTCTCTCTCTCTCTCTCTTTTTATGATGGCAATTTATCATGGCAATTGCAAAACCATCACCTCCTGCCCTGCCGTGTATGTCATGGAGGGGGAAGACTTCACAAACTTTGACGTTGGTGATCAATTACGACTTGTATTTCATTTTTTGGCACCAACGTCAAAGTTTCTTTTATTACCACTTGACCAATTAAGTCATTGTTGATTCACCAAAAAGATGGGAGGTTCTTCGAATGGTTCGGGAATCTTTTTTAGGATTTCTTTAATGTCACTCCGGAAAATTGTATTAGTCTACAAATGGTGCCAAATAAGTTCCCATGCTCATTTACTACTGAAAATAACATTTTAACAAGCAGGAAGAATGAAGAAGCTTCCAGCTGGAAATTGATCCACGACAATAAAATGAGAATTAGGAAGTTAATTAACAACAGCAAATCAACGATATTTCGTCCTTGATGACCCTTGGCTACAACAAACTTTCTAAATGTCAATGCTCCTCTAATAAACAAACCAATTAATGGCCTCCCAATGATTTCAAGAAATTCCTGAAATTTATCAATTTTGTTGATGCATGTAGAATATAATATATTTTAAGTACAGCATTTAGTATTTTTTAAAAAAATTTATCATGACATGAAATTTTTCATTTTTATTTGTTATAATAGTCATTCTACACAAAATTATTTATTTTTCCTTTCAGATTATTTCAAATATGGATTGCACAAAGAATGGATAAAAAAATGAGATGAAAATTAACTTCTTCAATTTTATTGGGATTACAACTTGATTAGTAGATAGATCCTTCTTTGAAAAAGAAAAAAAGAAATTTCATTTGATGGATTTTTCAAACCAATTTCATTATAATCATGTGAGTTACATGGAATCTCAATCAGCATACTTAAGCTTGCAATTAATACACTACAACAAAAGTGTCAATTAGCGTCCGATAATTAGTGTCCGATTATAATTCAACACAAAATAATCACTAAATGCGTCGGATGGGGGATCGGCCACTAAAATTGATCGTCAGATTCGTGTCGGACGCTTATTGCCTATTGCTTTCGTCTGATCTATGATCTGTCACAAAGGGTAAGTGGACATAGCTCCAATTTTATTAAGTTTGCGTTTTTACAGCCCCAATTTTATCAGGGCACAATTTTTAGGGCTCCATCTGCTCCGTCTTCTCCATCTGCCTGCGATCATCTTCACGACTCTACTTTCTCCGCCGACGACTCCATCTACTTCTTGGGAATCGAGCGGGACTCCGTGTGCTCTGACTCCTGCTCCTTTCTTCGCTATCTCCTCCTGCTCCTTGGAATCAAGCAGGGAAGCAAGCGGGACTCCATTTGCTCCGACCCCCAAATTAAGAGGTTATCTCAACTCCTTTCTTCTCTGTCTCCTCCGTTGTCGACGCACTTGGAATCAAGCAGGGAAGCGAGCGGGACTCTATACCCCCGAAGAGGTTATCTCGACTCCTTTCTTTGCTGTCTCTTTGTCTATCTCTCTTCTCATATCCTCTCTTCGCTTGGTTGGTATGATTCATCTAGAGTGAGTTTTTTTTTTCTTTTCTTTTTCTATTGTGATCCATCTTGCCTGATGATGCATGCAAAATATAACATATTTTAGATTATTATTTTAGTTAATTTTTCTGTAATTTGTTCATGGCATGCATCATTTTTAGTTACTTTTAATCGTAATTTCAGATTTATTAATTTTAATTATTAATTCTTTGAATATTTTAATTGTGGATGGATTAACTAAATTTTGATAATTATTTTGTAGGAAAAATCGAGATTTAGATGGATTGTGCCGTATCGGCCGAAATTTCGAAGAATTTACCATTACGGCCGAGATTTGGCTTTACACCCAAGCTGTTTTGGGTGAAATTTGAAGGGGTAAAGATAAAAGGATTTTATCTTTTGGGCGTAATGGCATGAAGATAAAGATGTTTTGTGCGAGATTCGAAAGGTGTAAAGATAAAAGAGTTCCTTACGGCCGAAATTTCCAGGGGGTAATGATTATGAATCTTCTTTGTTACGGCTGAGATTTAAAGGGGGTAAAGATAAATGGAATTTTATCTTTTGGGCATAATGGCATAAAGATGAAGATGTTACGACCGAAATTTGGAGGGGGTAATAGCAATGAAATCATCCGTTTGACCGATATATGAAGGTGTAAAGATAAAATTGTTTGGGCGTAACAAGATTTAAATTCCTTCCTTACGGCCGAGATTTGGAGGGAGTAAAAGGAATTTTATCACTTTGGGAGTAAAGATTTAGTTTTTTCCTTACGGCCGAGATTCAAAGGGAGTAAAGATAAGAAAGATTTATCTTTGGGCGTAATGATAAAAGGATTTATCTTTGGCCGAGTTTATCTTATAATTTTAAAGTCAACCGTACGATGTTACGGCCGAGATCAAATTGAAGGCCGTTCACACCTATAAATACGTGAAGAATCCGTCATTCCAAAGGGTGCTCTGAAGTTCAGGTTTCTTCCACGGCGAGTCGTGAGCTCTGCAGGCTACGACCAAGAGGAGAGAGGTGCGACGACTGGAAGTTGATCGCGACCCTGATCAAGTCCGAGAGGCTGCCCGACTGTCTGCCCGTGATCCGAAGCTTCGACTTTTGTCTATTTGGGTGTAATTCTTCCAATTATTATTATTTTGTTATTATATCTCCAGAATTTCTAGGATGAACTCCATATTTTTATTTATTTCATGTTAGGAGATTATTATTGAAGGGAAACTATTTGGACCCTATATTATTTGTTTTAATCTTTTCTGATCAGTTAGTTAATTGTGCTTAATGCTTTTAATTTAACTATTTAGAATTCTGAATTGAGTACTTACCAGTTTGTGGATTATTTGATTTCAGAATTCATTAATTAAATTAATTGATTTTATGTGAAATTAATAATTGACATAAATTTGATAACTAGTGTGTGGAGAATCAAGTTTATGTGGTCTGTTAATCTAACCAGTTTGTGGAGTGATTAATAGTCTAGGATTTTCATATTAATGCATCTTAATTTCAATTTTATCTGACGAATACCAGTTTGTGGGACTTTAGGTTTGATTAAATTTAAGATAGTTTGATTTACCGGATTAAATAGCAGAATTATCAGTTTGTGGACTCTGTGATGTTAATCTTGTAAATTAATAACTTGAGAAAATTCCTAATCAATTTTTAAAGATTAAATTCATCTTTTACGGTTCAAATATTTATCCTGATCTATTTTCATCTTAAGGCCTAACTTCAACACCGTTATCTTATCTTTATCTTATTTTCCTTATTTTATTTCATAAAACCTCTTTCCAAAAATTCATGTTTTTTCCTCTCTTATTAATTTATAAATCCAGATATTGAATTAATAATATTCCTCGTGGGTTCGACACTCTTACTCTATTACTATATTACTTGAGCGACTAGTGCACTTGCTAGCAAATTTTATTGTTACAAATTTAACGCATCACCTGATCACAAGCGATGCAGTTCATACCTCCGCCCACCTCTCATGCTTCTCGATCTTCAATGGTGTGCTGATTTTTGGTCGCTTTACTCTTTAGGGTTTGCGATCATATCTGAGCTTGCCATCAAGTTCGAATTGGGAGAGGCTTGGCGCAGAGGATAGAGGACAAATGAAGGACGATCCAACATCCTTCCGTTGGTATGACATTTTGTTCATTTTCATTTTTTTGGGGATTCCTGAAGTAATACACTCACAAAAGTGATTATCTTCATTTCTGTTGGCAATCATATCTGCAAGCTCTTCAAGGCAGGCTTCAGGAGGTGGACAATCTTTTACTGAGGAGGCCAATCACTTCTTTTGCACGATTGCTAAAAAGGTGCATAAATGGACAATCTTTTGCACAATTGCTGCTTTTTTAGGTTTAAGGTTAGCTGATTATTATCCATCAAATGATGTTTCTTGAATCTGTATTTGGTTGAAATTACTTATCATGCATGCCATTCTTATCCTTAACGTTTATTAATGCATAGAAACCCTTCAAGTCAAACTTTACACTTGAATTAATGATTATTAGTGGTCTGATTCTTGATATTATTGTATTAAATTAATGTATATTGCAAAGAATGTCTGTTCCAGAAAATCATAAATGGATGTATAATAACACTCGTGGTCGTAGAGAATTAACTCAAGAATTCATAGGGGTTGAAGAATTTGTTAATTATGCATGCCAATCTCAAATTTTCTTAAACGAAGAAACAATAAGATGCCCTTGTTCGAAGTGTTGTAGTGGAAAGTTGCTAAAACTAGAAGAAGTGAAAGTTCACTTATATAAAAAAGGATTCAAACTTGGATATTGGTATTGGACAGATCATGGCGAGGAACAACCTGATATGCTTGCAGATGTGGATAGCGATAACAATGACATGATTGTGGAGGATAATGCAGCCGATAGATATGAGAATTTGGTGTACGATGCTGCTGCAACGGACTTCGATAATTCTAGGAGTTATTTTTGAGATGGTGCTGAGGAGTTCCTTATCCAGAAGCCGAGGAATTTTTTAATCTACCGAATGCATCGAGTAAACCAATATGGCCCGGCTGCAAGACACATTCTGAGTTGTCTTTAGCACTGCGAATGTTGAGTCTAAAAGCTGACTATAATGTGTCACAAGTGTGTTTTGATTCATTTATGGAGATACTAAGGGAGGTGGTTCCACCGGAATCAAGAATTCCATTGAATTATTATAGAATGAGAAAGTTGGTCTCTAAACTTGGCCTTCATTCGAAGAAAATAGATTGTTGTGTCAACGGTTGCAGGTTATATAATGATGAAGATAAAACTAAGCAATGTCAATTTTGTGGTGCTAAAAGATATAAAAACCATGCAAAACAAACACCAAACATAAAAATGGAATTCCAGTTAAACGAATGCATTATCTACCTCTCATTCCAAGACTTAAGAGGTTATACTCCTCGATAAGTTCAGCTGCACAAATGAGATGGCATGCTGAACATATAACGAAACAGGGTGTAATGTCTCATCCTTATGATGGTGAAGCGTGGAAACATTTTTATAGAACTTTTTCCGAATTTGCATCTGATTGCAGAAATGTCAGGCTTGGTTTATGTGCATATGGTTTTGCTCCGTACAATCAATCGACTTCTACTTATTCTTGTTGGCCCGTAATAGTTACTCCATATAATTTGCCTCCTGAATTATGTATGATTGCTCCATATATGTTTTTGACTTGAATTATTCCTGATCCTTACAGTCCTAAGAGAAAGATAGGCATTTACTTACAGTCACTAATTGATGAGTTAAAAATACTATGGTCAGGTCTTTTAACTTATGATGTGTATACCAAACAAAATTTTATGATGAAGGCTGCATTAATGTGGACAATAAATGACTTTCCTGCATATGGAATGTTGTCCGGATGGATGATTGTAGGCAAATGAGTATGTCCATGTTGTATGGATCAAACTAAGGCATTCACCTTGAGACATGGAGGAAAAAATTGCTGGTTTGATTGTCATCGTCAATTTTTACCAAGTAATCACATGTTTAGAAGAAATAAAAATGCATTTAAGAAAAAAACAATCGTTAATGATGCCCCTCCGCCAAGATTGTCAGGATATGAATTGAGTGAGATTGTAAGAAACTTCAATAAAGTTACTGAAAAATTACTGATTGTAAGCATCCAGGGTGTGGCATTTGTTACAATTGGACAAAGCAAAGTATATTTTGGGAGTTCCCATATTGAAAGGACAATCTCATTAGACATAACTTAGATGTCAAAGAAAGAAAAAAAGACAATGTGAAGGTGATAGTGGACCTAAAAGAGTATTGCCAACGACAGAATTGGAGCTTATTAACTACCAAATGTGATTTAAGGCGATCGATTTTTTTTACTTGGATCTTCACATGAGTTTGTTCTGAATTTGATTTGGATTCTTCATATCTAGATCTGTATCTTTTATTTGAACTTAGTGTACAATGTCACAAGAATCAGATATGTCCAGAAATCAAATCTTCATTGATTCAAATCACCCTTTATTTTTGAGTTCTTCAGATGGTCCCGGAACCCCAATGATATCTTTTCAATTAGTTGGTCTACAAAATTATTCTTTGTGGAGTCTAGCTATGCGAATTGCTTTGCTTGGAAAGAATAAATTCAGTTTTGTAAATGGATCTTACAATCGTCATTCAGTGAGCAATAGTTTGAAAGATCTTTGCGACAGGGTAGATGCCATCGTTTTATCATGGATTATGAATTTAGTTTCTAAAGAATTGATGAGTGGGGTTATATAGATCTTAAAGAACGGTTTGATAAACCTCATGGCACCAGAATTTTTCAGCTATTAAAAGGAATTTACACACATAATAAAGAAAACTCTTCAATTGCAGTATATTTTACTAAATTGAGATTTTTCTGGGATGAAATGTCTACTGTAATGCAGATGCCCACTTGTAATTGTGAAGGATCAAGTTGATATTTACAGTTTAATCGAGATATGCAGCTATATCAGTTTCTCATGGGTTTAAATGATAGTTTTTCACAAATAAGAAGCCAGATTCTGTTAATGAATCCATTACCTTCGCTTAATCAGGCTTATTCTATGTTGTTACAAGATGAAAACCAAAGAGGAATTAGTTCAGGGATAATTCCAATACATGTTGATTCTGTTGCCAATGTTGCCAACTACACTTCAAATACAAGTTTTAAACAAAAAAGGAATTGGCATTTATATTGTGATCACTGTCGTACGAAAGGTCATGAAAGAAAGAATTGTTACAAGTTAGTTGGATATCCTCCTGGGTATAAATTCAAAAGGAAGCCTGTATTTGCTACTGCAAATAGTGTTTCAGAGGTTCTTTCAGATGTTATTATTGATACTGGAACCAGAAATTCTACAAGAGCTTCTATTTCTGTTGGAGCAGGATCCTCAACTTCAACTCCTGCCTTTACTCCTGATCAGTATAACTAGATTCTCAGAATGCTTTCAAAAGAACATGTCACAGAAGAGAAAGTCAACATGGCTGGTATTGCTCTGAATTTAGCATTAAAATTTGATCAAGATGATAAAAGTTGGATATTGGATACTGGTGCTACCAGTCACATGCGTTCATCTCTTGAATTAATCTAAAACATCAATTCCCTTGATTCTTCATCTAGACAATATGTGAAATTACCAGATGGAACTTCATCTAAGTTACGCATTCTGGAAGCTACTCAATTGTTCCTCATAAAAGACTGAATAATATCTTATATGTGACAAAGTTCAAAGTCAATTTACATCTGTTTCAAATCTTTGAAGTGAATTGATGCATGCAAAATACAACATATATTTAGACATGCATCTAATCTTTTTGAATCATTTTCATATAGCATGCATCAAGTTATGATCTTATTTGCTTTAATTTTATCAAAATGGAAATCCACCCAAATTATATTTTTTATTGCATAAAAAGCAAGAGAATCGAGTCAGAAATCCACAGAAACAAACGGCACTCAAATTGAAGTTCATACGGAGTCAGAAAGTGCAAATTAGTGGAGGCTGTCAGGACTGAATGAATATAACGGGCCGTTATACGACCGTTACGGGCCGTTAAAAAGCCCAGTTTTGAGTCAGAATTTGATTTGGATACTATGAGGGCCGTTAAATCCAAATTATGGACCGTTACGAAGGCTGTTTTTAAGATTTTTTCGACTTTTCTTGGGGATTTCAAGTCCAGATCGAATCCAAACTTTATCCTAAGCCTCAGGGATGATTAGGAAACATATTTACTCAGATTTGAAGGAGTTTTGAATGGTTTTAAAGGCCTATCAAAATCTATTCCGAATTTATTTATTTTAATATGGAAAGACTTCGAATCAAATCGAAACTCTACCAGAACTCTTGGAACCCCTGGAGACTATAAATAAAGGCCCTAGGAGATAGAAAAAATTTGTGCTGGGTTGCCTGGTGCTTGGGTGCTTGGAAGTGGTTGGAGGTGCTTGAGACCTGGGAGCCGTGCTACATTGCAGAGGCGAATTTCAGAGTTTTTTGATGTTTGTTCGGAAGAATCTGTAGGGCAACTCAGCGAGTGTACTCTGTAGCGATCCAGAGACCATCAAAGGCGAAGAATTGTGTCTTTTATCATTTATGTACTCAGATTTCATTATTTCTATCATTTATGTAATAGAGATATTTAGTTTATTAAGAAAATTGCATGAATCATTGTTAGATATGGATTAATATAGTTATTTCGGATTCTTTTGATTATGATTATTGTGCTAAATGATATTTACTAAGATTATTATATTCTGAGATGAGACTACAAACCAGATTTGGGGTGGTTAATTTTAGGATTTAATAATTTTCAACAAATCGTTCTTTAACTTGAGAGTTGAAGCAATCATAACACAAATCTAGTAACTCATCGTTTGTGCTAGATTTCGTGTTGTCTCAATTTTTACCCAGCGAGGATAACTGTTAGTTTAGGACTTATAACTTAATGCATCTTAATATCTTTCTTAACTGAAGGTTAACTCATCATATGTAATCCTAAATTTTCAGAGAGTTAAGATAGTTTGATTTACTCAGTGTACAGATCAATAATTTAATAATCATAATCCGTCTTAAGAATTGAACCTATTCATCATTGTTCAACACGAATCAATCTTCATAATTCAATCTTCATAATTGTTCATGTCAGTTAATCATCATTATTAATCATCCAAAATCCTTAGGCTCAACACGAATTTATTTTATTTTCTATTATTTAATTTTTTGCATCTTTATTTTCTATTTTTATATCACAACACCATTTTCTTCTCTTAGTAGATTATTATGATAGATTAAATTTAACTAGTTTCTCGTGGGTTCGACACTCTACTCTCTACTCTATTACTTGATACGACTAGTCCACTTGCTAGCAAATTTATTTGTTACAAATTTATCGCATCTTGAATTGAAATGCTCAGTCATTTTTTTGCCTAATTCTTCTAATTTACGAGAGACCTCCAGTGGGAAGGTTATGGGGATTGGTAGAGAAAGAGGAGGATTGTATTACCTCCGTTCTTTGGCTACAAAAGGAGTGGATGAAGGTGTTGCAGCAATTGATTCTTCACATCTAATGACAACAGCTGGAAATAGTTCTTTTTTTAATTCATCTCATTGTTTTGTTTCTTCATCAGTCCATAATTCTTGTAACATTTGGCATCAAAGACTTGGTCATATACCTATTTCTAAACTCCAACATTTATCTTCCTTGTTAAATTGCACCTTTGACAATAGTATTTCAATTTCAGATTGTTCAATCTATCCTCTTGCCAAACAAACCAGATTGCCATTTCCACATGCTCTTAGTTGTGCTGCATATCCTTTTTTACTATTGCATATGGATTTGTGGAGTCCTTATAAATTCCCAACATATGACAACAAGAGATTTTTTTTACAATTGTGGATGATTATACCTGATACACATGGATTTTCTTATTGAAATTTAAGAGTGAGACATTCTTGTGCCTTCAACAGTTTCTAGCATATGTTAGGAATCAATTTTCAGCGGTTGTTAGAACAATTCGATCAGATAATTGCTTTGAATTCTTTAACAATCAATGGAATTCCTTTCTTGCCTCAATGGAGATTGTACATGAGAGCTCTTGTGTTAATACTCCTCAACAAAATGGAGTTGCTGAAAGGAAACATCAACACTTACTTGATGTTGCTAGGGCCTTGAAATTTCAATCAAACATTCCAATGAAATTTTGGGGAGAGTGTGTTTAAACAGATGTACACCTTATAAACATAATTCCATATCCATATTTGAATAACATTTCTTCTTATATTTTTTATTTCGATAAGATTCCAAATTATAGTCATTTTAAAGTCTTTGGTTGTCAGTGTTTTGCCACAAATACCAATGATAACAAGGATAAATTTGCAGCACGAGCTATTCCCTCCATTTTTCTTGGCTATTCTTCTACTCAAAAGGATTATAAACTTTTGAGTTTAGTAACTCAAAAATTATTCATCAGCAGAGATGTTAAATTCAATGAAAATGTTTTTCCTTTTACATCTTCTACATCTCAGCATAATTCTCATTTTTTTTCATGATCATGATCCTTTCTTTCTTCTTTCAAGTAATGACCATACTTCAGATATTCCTATGGTTGTTAATTCCATTGATGGTCATATTAATAGAGACATTTCAGAGATATCTCTTAACAATGACACATCTACTTCTACTTCTCCATCTTCTCAATCCCATATTTCTTCATCTGTATCTCTTTGTCCAAAGTCCCCATTAGATATTTCTTCTTCTCCTTCAGCTCTTAGTCCATCTCTTGTTTCACCTACTATTATTCAAATTAGAAAGTCAATGAGGCAAACTAGACCTCCTATATGGCACAAAGATTATGCTTTATCTACTACGCCATCTTCTTCTCACAATGGAGATAAACAAGAATTACAAGTTTTCTATCTCGAATCATGTAGCTTATGGTCATTTATCACATGATTATCAGTTTTTTCTGGCATCTATTTCTGATATCAAAGAGTCTATGTCCTATGAATCTTAACTGGATAGCTATAATGCAGAATGAAATTCATGCCTTGGAAGAAAACAATACTTGGAATTTGGTTGAATTACCACCAGGAAAGAAAGCCATTGGTTGCATATGGGTGGTTCAATTGATAAATTCAAGGCAAGATTAATAGCTATACAGAAATTTTTTTCTCCCGTGGTTAAAATGGCCACAGTTAGAATTGTTTTGACATTAGCAGCCGTGAATACATGGCCATTATATCAAATGGATGTTAGTAATACTTTTTGGCAGGGAGATTTAAATGAGGAAGTTTATATGGAGGTTCCACATCGTTTTAAAGGTTCAACTCATAAAAGGATGGTTTGTAAACTAGTAAAGTCCCTATATGGCTTAAAGCAGGCGAGTAGACAATGGAATTATAAACTAACATCTACCTTAATTGAGAATGGATATTCTCAAAGTAAATCAGGTTATTCTATGTTCACAAAAAGAATTGGTTCCAGAATGGTAATAATGCTAGTTTATGTCGATGACATTCTTATTACTGGTAATGACAAGGCTTTAATTGTAGAGTTGAAGGCAGAGTACTGCATGGTAACTTTAAAATCAAAGATCTTGGTGAAATGAAATATTTTTTAGGCATTGAAGTGGAAAGAAATAAGCAGGGTATTGTATTGAGTCAAAAGAAATTTGCTCTTGAACTGATTTCAGATTTAGGATTTTCCTCAGCAAAGCCTATTGTTACTCCACTTGAAATGAATGTCAGATTCGCAACAAAAGCTTATAATGATGGATTTATATCAATCTAGGATGATGAACTTCTCAAAGATCCTTCAATTTATCAAAGGCTTATTGGGAGATTATTATATCTTACAAAGATATTTCTTTTGCTGTTCAAACTCTGAGTCAGTTCATACATGCACCCAAGGTTTCACATTATGGAGCTGCAAAAAGGATTGTTCGTTATATTAAGAATAGACCTAGATTTGGTATTCTTTTGTCCACAAGTACAAATTGTCAAATTACTGTCTGATTCAGATTGGGCTTCCTATCCATTTACACGAAGATCAGTTACTTACTGAATATTGTGTTAAACTTGGTAGCAATCTGGTGTCGTGGAAAGTTAAAAAACAGGAAACTATTTCAAGGTCATCGACAGAAGCAGAATACAGAAGCATGGCTTCAGCCACAATAGAGGTAATTTGGATATTGTCACTTCTACATGAGCTTGGTGTTAAAACTTCATTTCCTATAAAGTTGTTCTGCAATTCAGATAGCTTCTAAACCAGTGTTTCACGAGAAAACAAAGCACATCAACATTGACTATTTTTTGTCAGAGAAAAGGTTGACATGCACATTTTAAAGCCTGAATATATCAATACCAAAGATCAATTGGCATATGTATTGACAAAGGGACTTGTTTCTTCTCAACATGAAAAGCTGATTACGACCATGGGGATGTTCGATTTATTTGATCCTGTTTTTACAACTATTGACAAGAGGTGTTGGAGATACAAGTTGATATTATACGTAGGATTAGTTCTTTTACATGTAAGCATACGACATAACTGACTATAAATAGCTATGAATAGTATCATGTATAGTTAGAGTTCTTTGAATGAAACTATTTTTGCTTCTTGGTTTTCTCTGTATCTTCTTGATTCCCTGTGTAAGAATACAGACCATCATTCTATCAGAGCTAAACTGACGTTCTATTTTTTATTTATGTTTGATCTCACTTCTCTCTCCGTACTGCTGGAAAACAAGATTTTCCTTGACGAGAAAATCAATATTTTCTCCTGCGCGAAAACTCCGTTTCCTTTTCTATCTTTTTTTTTTTCCTTCATAACTATGTCGCTGCCTATCAATTTCCATTGAAATTATTTCCCAACGTTCGACGGGAACTCGCGTCCAGAAACCAAATCCTAGTAATTCGGTCAAATATATAACAACCGCGAATATTAACACAACGCGAAACAAAGGAATCCCTCCATTTATAGTGATAAGCCGGATGAGAGATTCTATTTATAGGGATTTGAAATTTTTAATTACACTCTAATTATAATATTTAATCCTACTCAAATTTAATCCTAAAATTAATCTTTTTAACCAATTCAGATTTATTTTAATAAATTAAATAGATAAATTGTGAAATTTAATTAATTTATTCCATCACCAATCAAACTCCTCACCAATTTTCTTTTATTTTCGGAATTATTAAATATAATAATGTTAATGACAATATTTTCCCAAAAAAATAATAAAAGATTTATTTATTTATTGAAAAATCACGGTCATTACACCTCTTTTTTTTATATTCCATAATTATTTATATAGGATCTGAAGACTCCTTGATTGTGGGACTGTGGGAGTTTTTCTTAAAGACACATTCCATATTATAAGTAGTAGAAGTTGACTTTTCGAAATTCCAATATCTCAGATTTGAAATGCTGACTTCAATATGTAGTACTTATAACATAGAAGTTTAAATTAATTTGATCCAAAAGATGATTAGTTGCTTATGTATACTTTAAAAATTAATAATCATTATTTCAATAAGAAAAAATCCAACATTGGATCAACGAATATATTTGGTGAATAATATACCGAAAGGTTTAGTTATTAATAAAACGGAATGACGTCGTATGATCCATATAGTCGACCCCACCTAGTGGGATAAGGCTTTGTTGTTGTTGTTGTATTCCAATGAGAAAAAAATCAATTGATCAAAAGCATATTAACAAATATGAGAATAGAATCGGCATGTGATCAACAGGGTTAGGGAGGAATAGTAAGTAATTCATTCTTGCTTAAGCAGGGTGTCGCGTTCATTTTCTTATTAACAAACACTAAAAATTCTTGTTTATCCTGTAAGGTGAAGGTGATCTTACTATTTTATCATAAAAATTATAATTCAATGTGAGGATTATAATCCAACATTGGCCTACTATTCAATTACCTAGAAAAAATTTTCTAGTCTACAAATTGTGGTATCTCATCTGATAGATTGTCCTACCCAATGTTTTCATAACCGGATCGGTGATCGAACCGGACGTCTTACTGGGTCGTAGTTGGATTGGTCCGATCGGGTTCAATCAAATTGGACCGGATTTTATTAAAATAATATTATGTATTAATTGTGAATATATATCACAATTAATATATTATATAATATATCATACTGATGATGATGATGATGATAATAATAATAATAAATTATAAAATTATTATTTATTATATTCTATAAATTTAAGCTATCTTAAGTTATCATAATTGATACATTATTAGATTTCTATTGTTTATATACTATATGTGATGCTATATTAATTTATTTATATCTAATTCACATTTAAAATTGTTGGTTCGTATTTATTTTCATATATTCATCCTTTTTTATTTTCATTTTGTGTTGCTCATTTTATTACTTTTCTGTTACTTATTATATTTAAAAAATTTAATACTTATTTAAACATTATTATAATAATATAGTTCTAGTGATAAGATATTAATATATTTTATCCCAAATCATTATTAATTTTTATTTTGTTAGTTTATTTAATTTTTTTTCTTCATTCTTTATTTCTTCTCCACTGAATCGTATATTTTCTTTAGTTTCAAATTCTTTTCCCCTAATAATCTCCTCTAATCATTCATTTTCTTCAATTATCATTTTCTCTCCCTATTAATTATCTTTCTATACGAAAATTTCCTTCCTAATTTTGCTCAATTATCATTTTCTCTCCCTATTAATTATCTTTCTATATTTACTTTTCCCTTCCTAATTTTATTTTTAACATCTAATCACGTCTTTCCTCTTATATATATATTTTAAAAAATACCTCCCATTTTTTAACTTCTTTCCATTTTAAATTGACTTTTTTTTAAAAAAAATTCTTGAACCGGTTCTTCACTGGTTCGCCCAGTTCATCGGTTTTTTCGGTTCACCCAGATTTTAGCCGGTTCAATGACTAAAATGATTTTGATGTAGAACCAGACCGAACCAAGCGCCGGTTCGTGATTGAACTAGTCGAACCGGTCGGTCCGGTCCGGTTTTAATAATATTGGTCCTACCATTCAATTACCTAATATTCAAAACATCACATCATTCCTGCTTGTTTAAAATATTATTTTGAGTAATAAATTGAGCGTCGGAACTTAGGGGCCTAAATGGCTACTTCAAAACAATGGTATTATAATCAAATCGGACTGACCGGTTCAATCGTTCTAGTTCAGTTAGATGTCACAATTTTGACATTAAAATGAGAAAAATCGATTGAATCGGACAAGTTAAAATGGTTCAAATCGGTTTAATTTAAATTTTAAAAAAATTTAAAAATGAAAAAAATAAGAAAGTTAAAAAAAGAAAAAAACAAAGAAATATCTTAATAATATTCTATTCAATCTCGTCGAACCCGATCGAACTGGTACATTCGTGATCCGGTAGGAAGTCTGGTTCCATCGCTAATAAAAATATTGCTTCAAAGTGTGTTATCCCTCACCAACAAGAGTTCGGGTGGAGTGGTAAGCGGCTCCTCTTCACTTAAGCAAGGTCTCTAATTCGAGTGAATGCAGAAAATTTTTGTTGAGAACCTCACCTGTCATTGCCAGGTATACGACGTGGGGCGACCATACCAGATTAGTTAGACTCGATGATGGATGGGCCTTCAACTTGTGGACAGTGCGCATAATCGTTAGCGCATAATGGTTTGAGTCGTTGGCGCTGCTTCCCAAATACCGAGGGCTGACTAATAAAAAAAAAGTGTGTTATCCCTCACCAGCTTTCAAGAATCTTCCAGCTCGATTAATCCATGACAATAAAATGGGAATCACAAAATTAATCCCTTGGCCTTTTTTTTCAACTACCCCCCTTAGGCTACAACAAAGTTTCTAAATGTGGATGACCCTCTAATAAACAAACCAATGACCTCCCAATGCTTTCAAAAAATTCCTGAAATTTATCAATTTTGTTGATGCATCCATATTATAATATATATTATGTCATGCATTTAGTATATTTTTTTATAAATTTTTATCATGGCATGCATTTTTTTTCATTTTTATTTGTTAGAATAGTCATTCTACTCAATTTTATTTTATTTTTCTTCGGATCATACTAAATATGGAGTGCACGACTAATGTATTAGAAAATTAGATAAAATTAACTTTAATTTTAATAGGACAACAATATTGTCTTGAATAATAGATAGATCCTTATCCTTTAAAAAAAAGAAAATTGTTCATTTGATGGATTTTGCCAAACGAACTCAAAATAATCATTTTAATTAGATGGAATTTGAATCAACATACTTAAAGGCTATGCTTGGATGGTTGAATTAGAGTTCTAGTTAGTTCCGAAAAATTGTTTGATTTGATGGCAAAGTTCGCTTTGTACGTTTACATAGAAGTTCCATGGATGAAGAACTATATTGATGATTTGACATATAAATCCACATGATTGTTTCATGATTTGCTTTCATTCGAAACTTTTTCATAAGAACTTACGAGTACTTTTGAGTACTTTTGCGATGACCAGAATTTTAATCCGCGCGAAATCCACCGAAACTCATACGAGTTTGGTAGAATTTACTAAAGTTATGTTTTTTAGTTCCGATCCGAATGCAGCCAAAATGAATAAGAATGAGTAACTTTGTGGACTATGCCAGACAAGTAAAAGGTCAAGTCTTCCATGTCCCAACTTCCTAGCAATCAAAAGGTCAAGTTTTCCTAGATGGAAAAGTACCCAAAGAAGTTGGCCAGTGTGTCCTCGTGGTATATCCAGTGGAGTCTAAATGAGAGGCCTTCAATGAACAGAGTACTCCAAATGCTGATAGGAGATAAGAAGCATAAGCTTGCGAATTCTGCCTAAACTAATTTTCACCCTCGTAGGTAAAGGATTAATAAATTTTAGAACAAAGTTCATTTTTTTCTCATTATGTTCATGTCGTGAGAGCAAGAATGCAAGAACAATTTGTTCACTGTTTTTTTCTGTAATTATTATTGTGGAACCTACATATTTCTAAAGTTCATGTTTAGCAAAAAAAAAAAAAAAGTGAGAACAAAGCCTTATTTGTAACAACCCCAAATTTTAGGCCAAGTTTATTTGGTCCTTTTGATCACAACCCTAACGTAAATTCTATATAAAGACTAATAACCTTATTAATTTTCTAAAACCTAACGGTCACTCCTCTTCTCTCTTTTTTCTTTTCCACCAATAAAAGTGTAAGATTAGAAGATATAGAGCCCTATTCTTCATAGTGGCTATGTTTTAAAATCAATAAAGAGAAAATAAATATTTCTAAGAAAAGAACAAGAAGATTTAGAGGCTTTATGATGAGATTAGGAAAAAGGAGTTTTACATCTAAACGCCAGTTTTACATTTATATATACACTCAAATGCTACTCACACGATAACACTGGCGTTTAGATGTAAAACTCCTTTTTCCTAATCTCATCATAAAGCCTCTAAATCTTCTTGTTCTTTTCTTAGAAATCTTTATTTTCTCTTTATTGATTTTAAAACATAGCCACTATGAAGAATAGGGCTATATATATATATATTATATTCCTTTTAGTTTGAGCCGGTTATTGGCACGACATGTACTAACAGGTGAAGTGAACTTGGCAAAAGTTTTAACTTGTGAAACTAATACTCTTTTTGAGTCCTTGCATATTTGTGTATGCAGTATTGGCGATAAAAAGGTTCATATGCTTGCCCTTGGTTGCTTATGTAATGCCCCCAAAATAGCACCTTCCTCCACGTAGGCAGTCGGATTGACCCCAGAGGCTCTACACTATCTATTGCTCTATTGACCTTGACTATTCAACAATTCAGCTTACGTGGCATTCATATAATAAGGAAAAGAAAATAAAATCAAAGAGTTTAATGCGGAAGTTCGAAGGTGACATGACAAGAAACATTTAATAATATATAGTTCAATATGCGGAAGTTCAAACATTAAATATTGAGGCGGAAATGCATCAAGTTCAACATGCAAGAGAAAGTTCAATGAGCGGAAACCATGATGTCTCTAAACAAATTACAATAACATGAACTAGATATAACAAGAAAGCTTGAAGCGGAAGATCGATCATGTGCAGCATTCTCCAAGCTCTGCGCCCTCCATCACCCTATCAGTTGGCATTCTCACTTGCAAAATCCCAATGCAGGAGAATAGAATACCCATGAGCAAATATTGCCCAGTACAATAGCAATAGACGTGAAATAAGGATCAGTGATGATAAGAAAATCAATGTGTAAATCTTTAATTACATCAGTACTCTGTTCTTTACTATACAATACGTTGCCCTTGCGTTACTCTACTTTTACTTTACAATATCTCTGCTTTACTTTACAGTGCTTTGCTTTATGTTACTCTACTGTACATTGCTTTGCTTTTCAATACTCTGCTTTACTTTACTTTGCATTGCTCTGCTGTGAGTTGCACTACGTTTTTTACATTACTAGAATATCCTTAGTGTTGGTTGTCCTATGCGAGCTCGACTTTATTAGGTTAGGATGCTAGGGGTGCCTCTCTGATTCAGTGATGCCAATAAGCCCGTAAACGAGAAAAAGGGGTGGGTGTTACTACCTCACCCAGTTCGGAAGATAGGAGGAAGAATTCCTACAATCCAGGAACAATGGTCGGTTACTAGACCTGTAGGTTCACTTATCTCCTCAGTTAACTACCTGTCCCTCTGGCACAATACTTTAATCTTTAAGGGAAGATGTGTGACCATAGCATCACCCTTCAATTCGAGATATCGGTGGGAGAACACCTAAAATCTCAGGAATAGTGTGCATTTAAGCCAGTAGTTTCGTTGTCCCCTCAGCTAACTACCTATCCCCCCATTGCTTTAACTCTGATCATTACTTTAACATTGGGGCGGCACATAGCAATCCCTCATCTTTGTCTTTACTTTAATTATCTTTTGTTACTGTGAAATCCATGATTTAGGGTCTACTGAAGGTTGATCTTTGCACAATGAGACTCGGCCAGTATAGGTGAACTGATCAGAGTCTTAATTATGATTTGGAGTGGTTTGTTACAATTAAGTCAGACCAAGAGTCTACCTGTCGAACCGGTCGACCATTCCTGATGGACCGATCGACCGGTACTCTGGGCCGGTCAACCGTGTTCTTGTTTGGGTGCCTGTGAATCGGTCGATCGTCCTGGGTGTTGGTCGACCATTCGTTAGGTCACATAAATGCGCACTGCGCATCGGATCGGTCGATCGTTCGCATGGGACCGGTCGACCGATCGCATAATTAATTCTGTCTGTCAACATATAGACCGGTCGACTGCCATGGTGAGGCCGGTTGACCGGTAAAGAGGAACTCGTATGAGTTCTATACGCGGACCGGTCGACCGCTAGCAGAATCGGTCGATCGGTCCCTGCGATAAAATAGGGCTACCGGACTTTATTTTCGATTCCGGCGGTCCTCCGGCCAAAATTAGGTCGTGACATGAATAGGAAAAACATAGATAACAATTTCAGGATTTCAATGAACTAATTATGAACGTCAATTGATCACTATTTCTTCGTCTAGGAATTTTAAACACTAAGGGTACCTCTTTGTTAGAATTTTCGAATCTGTCGGTCGCTGTCTCGTCGTTCGTCGATCGCCGGACGTTCACTGACATATGGAAGGGTTCGCCTGACCTGCGCGCACGTCGAGGGGAGGTCGTTGGATGTCGGAGTGGGTCGATTCGTCCGCCATTCGTCGCTGCTCTGTTGCTCGTGTGCGCGTGGGTCGCCGGTCGCCGGAACGAGAGAAAGAGGAGAGCTTCGAGGGTGATGCCAGTCGGGGGTTCCAAGAGGGCGCAAGGGCGGCCCTCCCCTCCTCTTTATATGCCCCGGCCGATCCTTGGTCGGCCGGAGGCGAAGCAGCGAAAGGCCAGGGGAGGCGACACCTCCCCTGCCGATCGCTCGTTTCCTATTTCTTTTTTTTTAAAAGTGCAAAACGTCACATTATTACCTCTAAAAAGAAAATTCGTCCTCGAATTTGGATAAAGGTTAAGGCTTACCGAAAAGTTCAGAGAACTTCTCTCGCATTTCGTACTCTATTTCCCAAGTTACTTTTTTTCCTTGGTGATGCTTCCATGCCACTTTGACCAGTGCTATTCTCTTCTTCCCTTGTTGATATTCTTGGTATTCCAATATCTCCGTGGGTTGTTCTTCTTACGTCAGATCCTCTTTGAGGTTTGGTTCCTCAATTTGGATCACATTGGCGTAGTCGTGCTTGTACATTCAATGTAGGGAGACGTGGAAGACGTTGTGTACTCTTGAATAGGATGGAGGCAAGGCCAACCTGCATGCTGAATCTTCAACCATGTCTAATATTTCAAACGGGCCTACATACCTGGGGCTCAATTTTCCCCGTTTGCTGAAACGCATTACTCCTTTGGTGGGGGAGACTTTGAACAAGACTTGGTCTCCTGCCTTGAACTTATGTTCTCGGCGCTTTTTGTCTGCGTGGGCCTTTTGACGATCTTGAACAGACTTCATTCTTTTCTTTATCAATTTCACCCTGTTCATGTACTCCTGTGTCTGCTTCTGTAGTTCTGCACTCAAGATATTCCTTTCTCCCACTTCGCCCCAACATGCCGGAGAGAGACATGGGCGACCATACAATGCTTCAAAGGGAGACATCTCTATGCTGGCATGGAAGCTATTGTTGTAGGAAAACTCTATAAGAGGAAGGTGTTTGTCCCAACTACCGTGCCAATCCAAAGCACATGCTCTCTACATATCTTCCAGTGTCTAGATAGTCCTCTTTGATTGGCCGTCTGTCAGAGGATGGAAGGCAGTGCTATACCGGAGCCTTGTCCCAAAAGCATTCTGGAGACTCTTCCAGAATCTTGATGTGAACCCGGGATCTCTATCAGACATAATGGCTGATGGGATCCCGTGAAGCCTGACAATCTCCTATACATATAAATCCATGAGGCTTTCAAGAGATTGTTTTACCTTAATGGGTAGGAAGTGAGCCGACTTAGTGAGTCGGTCCACTATAATCCAAATGGCATTATGTCTTTTCAAAGTCTAAGGTAGGCCTGTGATAAAATTCATTGATATTTCTTTCCACTTTCACTGTGGGATACCCAGACTCTTCAAGGTTCCTTATGGTTTCTGGTGTTCCACCTTGACCTGTTGGCACACTATGCATTTGGAGACATACTCGGCTATCTCCTTCTTCATGTCTGGCCACCAGAAACTTCTCTGAACATCTTTGTACATTTTTGTACTCCCTGGGTGGATTGCAAATTCGGACTTGTGGCATTCGTCTAGTACTTCCCTTCGGAGTTTAGGGTTGTTCAGTACCCACAAACGATCGCTGTAGCTTATGCCACCATCCGTGGAGACTTTGAAATTCGTAGTCTCTAAGCTGGTCTTTATCATCATGATCTGATATTCTGAGTCTTCAACTTGTGCTTCTATGATTCTTCCTACCATATTAGGCACTATTCTCTACATCATCATTAGTGATCCATCGTGCTGCACTTTGGACGTCCATTTGAATAGTTCTTCCATAAGTTCGAACCGTCGTAGGCGCATATAAGCAAAGGATCCTTCCCATTTTCTGTTGAGCGCGTCAGCTACTGAGTTTGCCTTACCAGATTGGTAATTGATGGCAAACTCGTAATCCTTTAGGAACTTCATCCAACGCCTTTGACACATATTCAGCTCCTTCTGTGTAAATACATACTTCAAGCTTTTGTGATCAGTATAGATCACAAATTCTTCTACATATAAATAGTGGCGCCAAAACTTGATGGCGAACACTACTGCTGCCAACTCGAGGTCATGCGTTGAATAGTTGACTTCATGCTTCTTCAGTTGCCTGGATGCGTAGGTCACTACTTTATCATGTTGCATTAGTACGCATCCCAATCCCGTGTCACTGGCATCACTGTACACCACGTAACCACCATTACCCGATGGTAACGTCAGAATTGACGCTGAAGTTAGTCGTTCCTTTAATTCTTGAAAGCTTTCCTCGCACTTGGGTGACCAAATGAACTTTTCTCCCTTCCTTGTGAGCTTGATCAGTGGCAATGCTATTATGAAGGAATCCTTGATGAACCGTCTTTAGTAGCTGGCTAAACCAAGAAAACTCCTAATTTCGGAGACATTCTTTGGGACACTGCCTCTACTTTTGCGGGATCCATTGTAACTCCATCTTTAGAGATGATGTGTCCGAAGAACATTATCTATTCCAGCCAAAATTCACATTTAGAGAACTTTGCGTACAACTGTTTTGCTCGCAAGGTCTCCAGTACTATCCTCAAATGTTCTCTGTGATGCTCCATACTTGACGAGTAAATGAGGATGTCGTCCACAAAGACAATTACGAACATATCCAAGTGTTCGTGGAAGGTTCGATTCATGAGATCCATGAATGCGGCCAGGGCATTTGTCAACCCAAACGGAATCACCATGAACCCATGATAGTGATATTTGGGATTGAGTAGTGATAACTTGCTGAAATTAAAGAAAATGTCAAATTTTTAAATTTTGGTCTCCCAACTCACTAGCTGCAAGTGCACAGGTAAGTTGTAGTAGACTCAGGTTATCGTATCCACAAAGATTTGAAGTCCTAAACTACCTAAAATAGTTTAGATTAATCCTAATTAAGGTAGCAAAAATAGATTTTTAATTGGAAGTGAAATCAGGTTTTTAACAAGTGCAGAATGATAATAGATTTTGAGGTTTTGAAAACTTTTGCAAAATTAAATTATAAATGCTAAATTAATGGCTAGAAAGGTTTAAGTATCAATGAGGAAATTCAGAATAAGATTAGAGTAAATACTAGTCTCTCAGCTATTCAATTAATCCAATCCTTAATGACAAACAAATTCAACAATTCAAAAAATTTAGGTTCAGAAAATTCAGAAAACCAGAAATCAGAAAATCAGTATTTCAGAAATCAGAATTTTAAGTCAATGGAAATTTGAATTATCAACTTATTCTTGACCCATCTCTGGACTGCAAGACATCCCTAAAGTTCACTTATCAGTGATTGGAAGAAATCAGGGAACTCAATTGGTAAAACAGATTTCAATAAGAAATCAAAAAAATCAGAATTCAGGTTTTCATTTCAGAAATCAGTGGAACAATCTGATTTGAGTCAAATGATTGTCCAAGCATCTTGATTCATTCCTAAACAGGATATGAACAATAGCAACTTCCCAAGGACTCAATCAATCAGATTGTGAGTGAAGGATAGATTCAATAGCCACAGAAATAAAATTCAGATTCAAAAATTTAGGAAACTAGAAAATTAGAGTTCAGGAATCAAGTTTGCAATAAAATTAAATCCATAAATTTGATATTATCTCATAATTCATTCCTAAAAGATGTTTAGATCAAATAAGACTTCTCAGTCATCAATTACACATGGATCTAATGACAACTTAGGATAAATTAATGTAGAACGTTTCTGAAATCTGAAATCAGGATTAATTTCAGTGCAGGATTATAAATCAGTTCATATCCATCCAAAACTAATCTAAACTACTACCCTATCATAGAAGAAATGGAGTTTAGCTCCTCATAATTACAAAGTTTGACATCAAATGGAATGAAAAACATATACAAATCATTGATGCTTGAAGACTCTCGGCCAGCAGCTCCCAAGTTTAGCAGCAGCTCCACAGCAGCCTCCTTTCTTGCTCCAAACCCTCAATATCCAGCCCCTCTTCCTCTTCCAGAAATTTCACCTTTTATATGATTCCTCTCCACCCTAGGATTAGCATCAGAATGCTCTTTATCCTTTGATTGCATCCACCTGTCCCTGGACTGAATTCACAGCTGCAGATTCCCTTTTGTGCAGGAAAAAGTAGGTGGTCCCTCCTACTTTTTCCACTTTTTGGCCACCTTTCTTTCTACTACAAATCCCAAAACAGCAAGCATCAAAGCCCTTGAATGATGTTTTGATAAATAAAGATCAAGATGATGATAGTTGCTAGCTCAGATATCAAATGAAATTGGGTGTTGTGCAGGAGTGATAACTTATATCGATATTAATGAATTTAGGGGCCCGAAATGATAACTTATCACAAATCATGGAAATTATCCAAATGCAAGTGATTCAAAGCATTACAAGCATCAAATGGACTAGAGTAACAAGTGAGTGCATTCAGAAATCAAACATGAATGAGATTTCTAAGAAGTGATAACTTGGGTGCCCAAAAACGATAACTTATATGACTTAAAAATGATAACTTGTGATAACTTGAGTTGTGGTTATCCAAATGTGATGAAATTTGACCAGCAATGAGTTAGAATAATAACAAGATGATTGCTTAAGATCCATGTGCAGAATTAATGGTTTTGCATGTCGAAATGATAGAATTGTCCTTTAACGATAACTTGGCACTTGAAAAATGATAACTTGTTCAAATGGGCTTAAAACTTTGCACACGTTGAGATGTGACTATCCAAATATGATTTATATATGATAATGATGGATTTAGGGTAAGAAAACCATTGAAAATCAGTTCACTCAAAATAATGATAACTTGACATATGAGAATGATAACTTGTCCTCAAAATGATAACTTGGCATAGAATTTAAATATTAATGGATTTTGGCATTTCAGAACCTCTATGCACATGGAATTAAGTATGAAATGAGAAATATTAACTAGTTATCACAATGTATGCATTCCAAGTGTGATTGGCCCAAAAATAGGCAAAAGTGGAACTCGATTTGTATGAATTGCATCTAAAATGGGTTAGAAACATATAGTGATAAGCAAGTGATCAACTCATAATGTTCATATCTTGATCGGAATGCTATCTTCGGAATGTCTTCTTCTGCCACCCTTAGCTGATGGTATTCGCTCCTCAGATCGATCTTTGAGAACACTCTTGCCTTAGACAGTTGATCAAATAAGTCATCGATGCGAGGTAGCGGGTACCTATTCTTTATTGTGACTTTGTTCAACATTCTATAGTCGATACAAAGTCTCAATGATCCATCCTTTTTCTTGACAAAAAGAACTGGTGCACCCTACAGTGAAACACTAGGCCTGATGAAACTCTTGTCCAATAGTTCTTGAATCTGATCATTCAATTCTTTCATCTCTGCTGGAGCCATGCGGTAAGGAGCTTTGGAAATTGGTGCCATTTCGGGTGTCACCTCGATACGAAAGTTTATCTCTCTTCTGGGTGGTAGACCACTGACATCATCAGTGATTACATTCGAAAATTCTCTCACAACTTCTATGTCCTGAGGAGTTTTCTTTGGTTCCTCTGTTTTGATTATACTAGCTAGGTAACATCTATATCACTTTTGTAGTAGCTTCTGTACCTTCATGGCAGATACTATGATCTTTAGTTTTTTTTGTGCAATTCCCCTAACTATAATTTTATATTTACTCTGTGTGCCTATGATTACTTTATTTTGTTTGCACAAGATGGAAGTATCATGGGAGGTTAGCCAATCCATGCCCAAAATTATATCATAATCTCTCATGATGATGATGATGAGATTGGTAGGATGATTCATTTTCTCTATTTCTATGGGTACATTGGGGAGATATTTTGTGGTAATGAGGGTGCCTTGTGGGATCAATATATTCATCTTTTGCTCTAAGTTCACTGATTTTAACTCTAATATTTTGGCACACTCTTCTGATATAAAAGAATGTGAAACATCAGAATCAAATAATGCTTTTGTAGGTAGATCGGCTACGAACAGCGTACCTCAAATGACATCAGCGTCATTCTGGGGAACATAATCTTCCAGGTTGAAGAGCCTTCCTTGTACCAACTATTGTTGTCCACGTCTCGGACAACTCGCTGCCATGTGACTCATTACACCGCAGTAATAATAGGCTCCAGAGTATCTCCAGCGAATAAAACCTTCTTGTGCTTCGAGACGTCGAGGATGTTGAATTTTCCTCTAAAGTCTTGATCCACTGCTCAGCAACGTCAATTTCTCCTTCCCCGTTAAACGTCGGAGGCTTCGACCTCCAAAACTCTTGCAGTGTACAAGGGATGGGGGCCCGTCGTCCTTGCTGTGGTGGCGAACCGGGCATAGGTGAGGAAGGCAGAAGCGGATCCAATGGAGGTGGAGGAATAAAATGGGCCTCCTCTTCATTATACACCTCAAATTCGCTGGACGCTGACCCTCTTCTCTGGTCGACCATCTATAAAGATATCATGGCAAATGTTTGAGAAGGGTGTATAACCGAGGATCTTTAATAAAGGTAAAAATCTTAGATTAAAATGGAGACCATGCTATTCAACATTTACTAAACTAAAATGTTCATTTCTCATTAAGATTTTCAAAAAGTAAACATATGTCTGAGGCACACTAAGGCCTTCCACAAAGAAAAGAAAAATAGCACGGTACTAGTCGCTACATCGAGAGGATCCCTCTGGTTCATTCCTGAAATTCTTCGGAGGATTAGGGCACTCCTCTTCAAAATGTCCATCTTGATCACAGAGACTACAGTATGGCTCTGGATCAAACTGGCTTATCGGGCTAGTCTCCCGACTCTGAACTTCTTCTTTGGGTTCCTGGGCTTCTTCTTCGTCATCTGAAGACAGACAGATAGGATTATCGGGGGGTCCCCTATCGTCTGCAGGTGCCACCGCTGATTCATTTCTTCACGTGTCTCTATGGGAAAGAAGTGACGTGGGGAAGGTAACTCCGGATCGTTACTCCCCACGCTCTCCAAGTCTGAAAGCTTCGGTACCTCTGGAGCAGGCTGTGGCGGGATTGGGGGATCTAGTGGACGTATACGCATTCTAACTATATGACCCCTACCCCTCCGTACGACTCTGGTGACCATACGACGTGAAGGCATCTATAACATAAATTAATTCAATAATATAAGTATGATTCATATAGGAATGTACTTATTACTTACTTGAGGAGTGGAGCCGCAGATGCTTGAGAAGCTTGCACATGACTTTACTTTGAGCTGTGTAATAATATGAATAGTGAATGCTATGCATGAACCTATACTCTACTATGATCAATGAAGGAGCCAAGAACTTAGGCTCTGATACCAAACTGTAACGCCTCCAAAATCGCACTTTTCGCCACGTAGGCGATTGGATTGACCCTAGAGACGCTACACTACCTATTGCTCTATTGACCTTGACTATTCAATAATTCGGCTTACGTGGCATTCATATAATAAGGAAAAGAAAATAAAATCAAAGACTTTAATGCAGAAGTTCAAAGGTGACATGACAAGAAATATTTAATACTATATAGTTCAATATGGGAAGTTCAAACGTTAAATACTGAGGCGGAAATGCATCAAGTTCAACATGCAAGAGAAAATTCAATGAGCGGAAACTATGATGTCTTTAAACAAATTACAATAACATGAACTAGATATAACAAGAAAGCTTGAAGCGGAAGATCGGTCATGTGCAACATTCTCCAAGCTCTGCGCCCTCTATCACCCCATCAGTTGACATTCTCACATGCAAAATCCTAATGCAGGGGAATAGAATACCCATGAGCAAAGATTGCCCAGTACAATAGCAATAGACGTGAAATAAGGATCAGTGATGATAATGAAATCAACGTGTAAATCTTTAATTACATCAGTACTCTGTTCTTTACTATACAATATGTTGCTCTTGCGTTACTCCACTTTTACTTTATAATATCTCTACTTTACTTTACAATGCTTTGTTTTACGTTACTCTACTGTACATTGCTTTACTTTACATTGCTTTGCTTTTCAATACTCTTCTTTACTTTACTTTGCATTGCTCTACTGTGGGTTGTACTACGTCTTTTACATTACAAGAATATTCTTAGAGTTGGTTGTCCTATGCGAGCTCGACTTTATTAGGTTGGGATGCCAGGGGTGCCTCTCTGATTCACTGATGCCAGTAAGCCCGTAAACGGAAAAAAGGGGTGTGTTACTACCTCACCCAGTTCGGAAGGTAGAGGAAGAATTCTTACAATTCAGGAACAGTGGTTAGTTAGTAGACCTGTAGGTTCACTTGTCTCCTCAGTTAATTACCTGTCCCTCTGCCACAATACTTTAATCTTTAAGGAAAGAGGTGTGACCATAGCATCACCCTTCAATTCGAGATATCGGTGGGAGAACACCTGAAATCTCAGAAATAGTGGGCATTTAAGCCAGTAGTTCCGCTGTCCCCTCAGCTAACTACCTATCCCCCCATTGCTTTATCTCTAATCATTACTTTAACATTGGGGGCGGCACATAGTAATCCCTCATCTTTGTCTTTACTTTAATTATCTTTTGTTACTGTGAAATACATGATTTAGGGTCTACTAAAGGTTGATCTTTGCACAATGAGACTCGGCCAGTATAGGTGAACTGGTCAGAGTCTTAATTATGATTTGGAGTAGTTCGTTACGATTAAGTCAGACCAAGGGTCTGCTTGTCGGACCAGTCGATCGTTCCTAATGGACCGATCGATCGTTCTCTGACACCGGTCAACCGGTACTCTAGGCTGGTCGACCGTGTTCTTATTTGGGTGCCTGTGAATCGGTCGACCGTTCTGGGTGTCGGTCAACCGTTCGTTAGGTCACACAAATGCGCACTGCGCATCGGATCGGTCGATCGTTCGCATGAGACCGATCGACCGATCGCATAATTAATTATGTCTGTCAACATATAGACCAGTCGACCGCCATGGTGAGGCCGGTCGACCGGTAAAGAGGAACTCGTATGAGTTCTATACGCGGACCGATCGACCGCTAGCAGAATCGGTCGATCGGTCCCTGCGATAAAATAGGGCCGCCGAACTTTATTTTCGATTCTGGCGGTCCTCCGGCCAAAATTAGGTCGCGACATGAATAAGAAAAACATATATAACAATCTCAGGATTTCAATGAACTAATTACGAACGTCAATTGATGTCATGACGATGAGGTCGCTGTACGCATAGCGCTTGGGCGAATTTCTCTGCTAGCTGCGTAGAAATATTTCAACGTTGTCAATTCTCCACCTCCTCCGGACCTTCCGAAAGTTGTGAATGGCCAGCACGTAAGCTGTGACGTTTCGCACTTTAAAAAAAAAGAAATAGGAAACGAGCGGTCGGCAGGGGAGGCGTCGCCATTGCGCCCTTCGCCTCCGGCTGACCAAGGGTCGGCCAGGACGTACAAAGAGGAGGGGAGGGCCGCCATTGCGCCCTCTTGGAAGCCCCGACCGCCACCACCCTCGCCGCTCTCCACTTTCTCTCGTTCCGGCGACCGACGACCCACGCGCACACGAGCAATAGAGCAGCGACGAACGACGGACGAACCGACCCACTCCGACGTCCAACGACCTCCCCTCAACGTGCGCGCAGGTCAGGCGAACCCTTCCGGACGTCAGCGAATGTCCGACGATCGACGGATGACGAGACAGCGACCGACAGATTCAAAAATTCCGACAAAGAGGTACCCTTAGCGTTTAAAATCCCTAGACGAAGAAATAGCACCCAGAAGCTCGGCCAAGAAGGCTTCAGCTCTATCTTCATGGGCCATCTACAAGGTGTGATCCCTGTCGCCGTCAAGATTTTGGGCACCTCTAAGTTGAATGGAGAGGAGTTCATCAGTGAAGTGTCCATGATCGGCAGGATTCACCATCTGAACGTAGTTCGGCTTCTTGGATTCTGCTCAGAGGGATCTAAAAGAGCTCTCATCTATGAGTACATGCCCAATGGCTCACTGGACAAGTACATCTTCGCGACCAAAGGAGCTGACAACAACAACAAACATGCAACCTTGACATTGGAAAAGTGGAATGAAACCGCCTTACGGGTTGCAAGAGGAATCCATTATCTGCACCACGGCTGTGAAATGCAGATTTTGCACTTTGACATCAGGCCCCATGTTGATGTGCTTTGAATCCTGTACTCAAAATTATGAAAGAAAAAAATAAAAAAGGAGGAAAAATGAGAATCTGTGGCGGAAGCGGAGGGCTTGAGCTTCATGTTCACCGAAATCTGATGAAGACAAAAGGTATATGTCAAAAGTTCTTTACTGTAGTGCAGTTGGTACCATTATGTATACAATGGTTTGCACTCGTCCAGATATATCTCATGCTGTCAGTGTTGTTAGTAGATATATGTCTAATTCAGGAAAGAAGCACTGGGAAGCTATTAAGTGGATACTGAGATATTTAAGAGGTACTTCTGATGTATGCTTGGAATTTAGTAGAAATTCAGCTGGACTGGTTGGCTATGTTGATTCAGATTTTGCAGAAGACCTTGATAGAAGAAGGTCCCTAACTGGTTATATCTTTACTATTACTGATTGTGCTGTGAGTTGGAAAGTTATTTTGCAGGATACAGTAGCATTATCCACCACTGAAGCTGAATATATGACCATCACTAAAGCTGTGAAAGAAGTTATCTGGTTTAGAAGATTAGTTGGAGAGCTCACTATGAAAGAGGAAGCTACTATCATATATTGTGATAGTCAGAGCGCAATACATTTTACAAAAGATCAAATGCATCATGAAAGGACAAAACATATAGATGTGAGATATCATTTTGTTCGAGATATTGTGGAAAAGCAAGATGTTCAAGTTCAGAAGATTAGCACACATGATAATCTAGCAGATATGATGAGCAGATTATTGTTCAGACTTAGCGGATGTTACACAAAGATCAAGCTAGACCCACGTGGGCCATTCGGCAAAGGAGAGCATGTTGAGCATTTTATTTTTTGAGAGTTTTGTGAAATTCAAGTCAATGTGAAGATTTATTGATGTGCCTTGAATTATGTACCCTGTACCTAAAATTATGAAAGAAAAAAAATAAAAAATGAGAAAAAATGAGAATCTGTGGCGGAAGCGGAGGGCTTGAGCCGTTAGGGTTAGGGTTAGGGTTTTATATGAGGGTTAGGATTTTATATGATGTACACTCTCTTTTGGCTCATAGTGAAATTTCTGACGGCGGCCTCCTTTGTCCGTGGATGTTTCTTTCTTGTTCACACTGATCAGAAGAGTTTTACCACGTTAAATTTCTGTGTTCATCTTCTCTTTCTTTCGTTATTTTGATTATTCATCAATCCTCGATGTTCTATTTCCAACACCCCATAATATCCTTCTGGACAGCAACCTCAACCTCAAGGTATCCGATTTCGGCCTCGCCAAGTTGTATCCCAAAGACTATAATTCAGTATCTATCAGTGCCGCCAGGGGAACCATAGGATACATGGCTCCTGAGCTGATATCAAGAAGCTTTGGCGTGATATCATTCAAGTCTGATGTCTACAGTTTTGGGATGCTGCTGATGGAGATGGCACGCCAGAGGAGGAATGTCGACCATGGTGTTTCAAAATCCAATCAAATTTATTATCCGTCGTGGATCTACGACAAGCTCGTCCAGTTGCAGGTAGACACCTCCGTCCCTGATATCACGCCCGAGATTGACGAGATAGAAGTAAAGCTCTGCAAAGTTGGTCTGTGGTGCCTTCAGATGAAGCCATCCAATCGTCCATCCATGAGTAAAGTCGTGAGTATGCTCGAAGGTGGGAATGATGCTGATGAGGTGGAAATGCGCCACCAAAGCCTTTCTTCTCATCCGCAGAGCCGAGCTCTGTTACACGCCCTTCCTTCCCACTCATCTCGTCTTCAGACTTGTCCATCTTTTCTGAGTATGATGACCTTCCATAATTTGATATAAAGAACCTGAAGGTTATCTCACTCTCGGTTTACATTTCTTGTTCATGTTGGACGTGAAGTCATGCTTACTTTTATTATGGTATAAACTAATAGTGTTCAGGATCGATCTTGATTTATATGTCTTATGTACCACGCACTTGATGTAAAAGGGAAGAAAGAATGATGAAACATTTTTGTTATGTCATTAGTTTAAATCTTAATATAAACTTGTTCTTCCTCTTCGATCCAAACAATGCAGGAATGAGAATATGTACTCAATTATATTTCCTCCTTGATGACCCTTGGCTGCAACAAACTTTCTAAATGCCAATTCTCCTCTAATAAACAAACCAATAGCCTCCTAACGCTTTCAAGAAATTCCTGAAAAATGTCAATTTTGTTTATGCATGCATATTATAATATATTTTAAGTACAGCATTTCGTGTATTTTTTATTATTGTTTTTATCATGTCATGCATTTTTTTTTTCATTTTCATTTGTTTGGATAGTCATTCTACGCAAATTTATCTAGTTTTCCTTTCAGATTATATCAAATATGGACTACACAAAGAATGCATGGACCAGAAAATGAGGTGAAAATTAACTTCTTCAATTTTATTAGGACTACAATATTTTTCTTGATTAGTAGATGAATCCTTCTCATAAAAAAGAAATAAGAAATTTCATTTGATCAAATAGTCAAGTCTTCCACGGACAGATGTAAACACCAACTCCCAACTCTCAACTCCCAAGCAATCGAAAGGTCACCATATATTGGTAAAAGGCTTCTTCCAGTGTTTCATGCTTCAATGGAGGATGGGGAAAGATTGGAGGAAAAAAAAAAAAGATAACAGTGGATGTAAACACTTGACCTGTCTCTCCATTGAAAACAATAGAGAGGAGAGAGATTGCGGACAGTAAAAGTGTCCTTTTAGACTTTGAATAGTAGAACCCACTTAAAAATGTTGACACAACAAAATTATATTAGGATGCCACTTTCTTATTAATAGCGCTCCATCTTTCTTCTCACAACATTCTTCTTCATCCTTTTTGTTCTTTCATCTCTCCATTATTGTAACGCTTGAAACCTAACTAAAAAAAAGAAAAACATAAAGAACCAAATATTGAAATCGAATAAGAAAAGATAAGTAGAAACAAATTGTTCCAACAACTCAAATTCCTCTTCTATTAAATAGAAGATCAAAACGAACCCAGCAATCTTTGATTTTTTCTGCAAGTCAGCCCTATTTTCTCTCATTTTTGTGGTTTCACTCATCCTCCCTCATGCGTGACTGCGGCGGTGATCGAGTGTCAACACAGAGAGGAACGATCGAAAGCGGAAGATGAAGTGGAAGAAGAAGAATAGTGTAATAGTTTCTAGACAAAAATTTGTAAGGTGTGGAATTATGGTATATTCATTAGAGGATCTTATTTTTAGACTTGAAACATGCTGTGAGTAGTTTTAATAAATTCGTAGATGTAGTCCATTGTCGTATATTAATGACGCATGCCGTCAGTAATCCTCCAAAAAATGATCAAAAAGTCCATTGCGTCTTCACGCAATTTTTTGCGTAACATAACCCGATCCTAGTTCACTGTAACCCGCTCCTGATGGATCTGCAAAGCTCCTGGTCAAGCAAGAACGAGGCAAGAACACCAATGGACAAAAGAGATGGAAAGAATGAGAGGAGGAAGAAACAAAAGTAACACAGAGCTTAATGGAGTTTTAAGGTCATTAATATGGGAGTTTCATGCTAACTCTTCATATCATGGGCAGGTAGTTATGTAATGGTGGAGAGAGAGATCAAATTAGATCTCTCCGTTGCACTTTCGGACTTATGAAAGTACGGACGCCCATTTTGATTTTGGACATCCCATAATCCGACGTCAGACATTAAAGAGTTTTAAATTCTTTTGAATTTTTGTTGTGTTACGCAAACAGCCTTTAAATCGTTATAGCAGAACTTATAGGAATTAAATTCGCAAGTAGTTCCTACTAGATTTTGACTTGGATGAAAAGAGTCCAAAAGATTAAAAAAGGAATTATTGGCCTCCATGGCATTTCTTTTAAAATTGCATTAGTCAAAAGACGTGTAATAGATGCTGCAAGATCCTGACATGTAAGTTGAATATGTCAAAATTATGAGGATCTTGATCTTTAACCTTATTATAAAATAAGTCTTATTTGATTTTATGATCTTTACAAGTTTTTTTTTCCAACAAAATCTCATTTTGATTTTATGATTCATGACATTTCAATCTCACTTGATGTATTGCCAATTTTAGCAATTAGTGAATGCAATCATTAATCAATAATTCTGGCTCCGCAATGGCACAATGTTTTGGAGGGGGAAGACCACTCCCATAGAAAATGATCAAAGTTTTTTTTTTTACCATTTGACTAATTAAGTCATTGTTGATTCAAAAAAAAGGTGGGATGCTCTTCGAACAGAGAGTAATTGGGGGAAATATTAAATGGATTTAAATTAAAATTTTGAAATCCTCAATGTGTCGTCTTAGTGTAATAAAGTGTCTATTGGATATTAATTTTTTAAAATCCTCAATCTGTCCTATTATTTTTTTAAAAAAGCTAATAAGTATTAATAAATTTGGATTGTCATGTTGAATCCTATGTTTTGATGATAACAAATTAAAATGGACATAAAAGTTACTAATCTATATTCAAGTAGTGATAATGTAGGTATAGAATTGATATGAATAGATTCACCGAAGAAATCGCCAAATTTAAAGTTAGAAGAAAAGTTTTTCAGCATGACCGGTCGACCCATCGGTCGACCGACCAGAAGCACTGGTCGATTGATATTCGGTAGAAGAAAAGACGACAACATACCGGTCGACGTCGAGACTATATCGGTCGATAGACCGGTCGACAGCAAAAAGATCGATCGACGCCGAGACATTACCGGTCGTTGTATCGGTCAAAGGACCGGTCGACCGGACAGCGTCAAAGCACAGAAATGAGACAACGGTCACATAGACCGGTCGACCGGCCCATCCCAGCGGTCGACCGACCCATTAGTCAAATGAACAGTAACGATTAGAATTTTGAGGAGAAAATTAGGGGAGACCTTTTGAATGGATTCTCACCCCTAGGAGCCTATAAAAAGAGTGCCAAAGTCTGAAGAAAATTCATCCAAGCAAAAAAGAACACCTTAGTGCTTCTCTCAAGTTTTTCAGCATAAAATTATAAATTTTTCCCTTTTCTTTTCTTAGTCTTGAGTGTGAGAAAAATTCTTTGTAAAAGAAAAGAGTTAGATGAAATATCTACTTTCTGAATCTAGTGAGATTGAGAGCTCCTTGCATAAGAGGTGTGCCTAGCTTCTTGAGCGGAGAAGAAGGCGTGATTGTGTAAAGAGAATTGTTCTCTCCCTACAAGAAAAGAGAAAGATAGTGAATCTCTAGCGGTCTCGAGGTCGAGAAGTCAGAGCGGGAACGTAAGCCAAAGTATTAGGGCCGAACCTCATCAACATATCGTGACTTCTTGTGTTTGTTCTTTATTCTTCATCTACGCATTATTCTTATTTGCTTCTTATCGTTTGTCATCGGTTTTCTCCGAAGGTGAATTTTTGAAAAATTAATTTCACAAATTCACCCCCCTCTTAGTGCTTTCGATCCTACAATTGGTATCATATCCAAGTTGCTATAGTTTTAATATTTGAAATATCTTTAGGGCTATGGCATCAAGTGATTTCAGTTTTTCCGAAGGTCAATCTATTAATCCTCCTCCACTTTTCAATGCCTCGAATTTTGTTTATTTGAAAATTAGGATGCAAGCCTATGTTTGTTCTATTGATATTGATATGTGAGATATTATTCAAAATAGTTTTGATTTAATTAAGAAAAAGCCTTCAGAATATACCGAAGGAAAAAAACTTTTAGTAAAACTAGATTGGAAAGCTAAAAATATTTTTTATTGTGCTTTGGATACAACAGAATTTAATCGGATTTCTAGTTGTGGAAGTGCTAATGAGATTTGGAAGAAACTTATTATTACTCATGAAGGAACAGATAAAGTTGAAGAGTCTATGTTAAATATTTTAAATCATCAATATGACTCTTTTAAAATGCTTGAAAATGAATCTATAAATGAGATGGTTGTTCGTTTTAATGATATTATAAACGGCTTAGCCTCTTTGAATGAGCCAAGGACTAATCCTCAAAAAGTGAAAAAGTTTTTCAGGTCTATCTCCTCTAAGTGACATACAAAGAGGATAGTGATTGAAGAAAATGATATAAACAAGTTAGACTTTGATGATCTTATAGGTTTACTTTTAACCTATGATATCGTGATCAAGGAAGATGAAGAAGCAAATACTCAAAAAAAAAACACTTGTATTGAAGGCAAATAAAGATGAAGAAGATACAAGTGAAGAGGATGAGGATCTTGATGAAAAGAAGTTTTCTCTATATGCAAAGAAGCTTGACAAATATCTCAAGTTTGCTAAACAAAAGAAGAAGAAATATTTCTCCAAGAGAAGATCATTATTAAGCAAAAGTAAAATAACTTGCTTTGAATGCAAAAAGATTGGACACTACAAAAATGAATGTCCAAATTTGATCAAAAAGAAGAAAGATGGAGAAAACTCAAGAAGGAAGAAGAAGGCTCTTCAAGCCACTTGGGATGAAAGTGAAGATGAAGAGAATGACTCTAACATTTCCTCTAGTGATGACGAAGAATTCTACATATGTCTAATGGCTAATAGCCATGATGTATCATCTAACTCTTCTAACTCTAGTAATAGTGAATTCTTCAATGTGCATAAGGAATTTAGAGCTCTTATTAATAAATATGGATGCCTAAAAAAGAAGTATGATGAAATAAAAATAGAGCTAGAAAATGTGCAAAAGAAAAATAAGAATGTTAAAGCATGTGAAAAGTGTGAAATATTGAATAAAGAAAACTCTAGTTTAGAATTCTCAATTGAAGAATTGAAAACGAAAAATAATGCACTAAAATCAATATGTAAAAGACAAATTGTAGAAAGTGCATGTTTGAACAAATAAATTAATCAATTGAAACTTGAACTTAAAAAATTCTCAAATGGAAGTAAAATGTTAGACGTCATGCTTAGTGGATCTAGAATATCTTCAAACAAAAAGGGACGATTTCACCTCTTTTGAAAAGAAGAATGACAAAAGAATTTTATTTGTTAAAGCATCACATGATTATACAAAATCATAAATTGTTTGTTTTTATTGTGGATATGAAGGGCATTATTCTTATGATTGTAGAATTAGGAAAGGAATAAGTAAATGAATGAAGAAAATTTGGGTCCCGAAAAGGACCATGACTAATCAAGAAGGACCCAAACAAGTTTGGGTATCAAAAACATGAAACTCCTAACTTCTTTCTTGTAGTAAGCTTCTATATACAATGAAGGTAAATGTTATTTGGATAGTGGATGCTCAAGACATATGACCGGCGATGCCTCAAATTTCATCAACTTGGAAAAGAAAAATGGAGGAAAAGTCACTTTTGGAGACAATAGCAAAGGAAAAGTAATTGGTATATGTAATATTGGTAAGAATGATAAAGTGTATTTAGAAAATGTTTGGCTTGTTGAAAATCTAAAACATAATCTAATTAGCATAAGTCAACTATGCGATAAAAATTATTTAGTTAAATTCGAAAAGGACAAATGTTTGATACTAGATGAAAATAACAAAGTTTTACACATGAGATTTAGGTACAACAATGTATACAAAATAGATTTTGATAACTTGAAAAATGAAAAATGTCTTAGTGTCATGCATGATGACATAAACTTGTGGCATAAAATATTAGGACACGCAAATTATAAATTGCTAAATAAACTCTCAAATCATGAATTGGTTAGAGGCTTACCTAAGATCAAGTTTGAAAAAAATAATGCTTGTGATTCATGTCTAAAAGGTAAATAAACTAAAAGTTCTTTTAAATTAAAAGGAGTTATTAGTACACATAGGACTTTGGAACTTTTACATCTTGACTTGTTTGGACCTATTAATGTGACAAGTTTAGGAAGAAAAAGATATGTATTTATGATTGTTGATGATTTCTCTCGTTTCACCTGGATTATTTTTCTCGCAAGTAAAGATGAAACGCTAAACATGTTTTTCAAATTTGCAAAAAGAGTTCAAAACGAATTTGAACAAAAGATTTCACAAATTAGAAGTGATCATGAAGAAGAATTTGAAAATAATAAATTTGAATTATTTTGCGAAGAAAATAAAATTACTCATAATTTTTTCACTCCTATAACACCTCAACAAAATGGAATAGTAGAAAAAAAATAAAACTATACAAGAAATGGCTAGAACAATCTTAAATGAAAGCAAGTTACCAAAATATTTTTGGGCGGAAGCCGTAAACACATCTTGCTATGTTCTCAATAGAATTCTACTTAGACCTTCTGAAAAGAAAACATGTTTTGAAATGCTATTTGATAAGAAACCAAATTCTCCTATTTTAAAGTTTTTGGATGTAAATGTTATATCTTGAACGTTAAAGATAAACTAGGCAAATTTGACGATAAATGTGATGATGATATTTTTCTTGATTATTCTAATACAAGTAAAGTCTATAAAGTATACAACAAAAGAACATTAGTTGTTGATGAGTTTATTAATGTTAAATTTAATGAAAATAATGATTTTTTGAGCAAACAAGCACATGATGATGATGAAGAAATAGTTGAAGTACAAAGAAAACTTCAAGTTGTGGACATAGAAGAAGCAAAAAGATTACACTCCAAAGGTGGAAGAAATAGAAGTACCTCAAAGAGAAGAGAATCAAATCATCTTAAGAAATTGAAGACATACATTATCACATCCACTTGATCAAGTTATATATAATATAAATGAAGGTATAAAAATTAGAAATTCTCTAAAAAAATTTATGTGCTTTTTCGGCTTTTCTTGAAAATTATGAGCCCAATAATATAGATGAAGCACTTGAAGATTCAAATTGGATAAATGCAATGCATGAGGAATTAAATAATTTTGAAAGAAATTAAGTATGAAAACTTGTAGAAAGACCTAAGGATCATCCTATCGTTGGAATCAAATGTGTCTTTTGAAATAAGTTAGAGGAAAATGGTGTCATTGTGAGGAACAAGTCTAAATTAATGGCCAAGGGTTACTCACAAATTGAAATGATTGGTTTTGATGAAACTTTTGCTCATGTTGCCAGACTTGAGGCAATTCGAATGCTTTTGACTTTTGCATGCTATAAACGTTTTAAACTTTTTCAAATGGATGTTAAATCGACTTTTTTGAATGGTTTTATAAATGAGGAAGTTTATGTTGAACAACCTCAAGGTTTTGAAAATCCAGATTTTTCCAATCATGTATTTAAACTCTCAAAAGCTCTTTATGAATTGAAACAAGTCCATCGAGCTTGATATGAAAGACTGAGTTCATTTTTAATTGAAAATGGTTTTCAAAAAGGGAAAGTTGACACCACATTGGTTTTAAAACATTTTAAAAATAATATTTTAATAGTTCACATTTATGTTGATAATATCGTTTATGGTGCCACTAATGAGTGCCTTTGCAATGAATTTGAAACTCTTATGTAACAAGAATTTGAAATGAGTCTTGTAGGAGAGCTCACTTACTTTCTAGGCCTACAATTAAAACAATCCAATGAAAGCATCTTTCTCAATCAAGGAAAATATACAAGGGAGCTGCTTAAAAGATTCGGAATGAACGTCTGCAAGCCAAACATAACACCTATGAGCGCTACTACGAAATTGGATAAAGATGAAAAAGGCAAGTTAATTAATCAAAAAAGGTATAGAGGTATGATTGATAGTTGATCACTTGCTGATCACTATATGTTTCTAGCCCATTTTAGATGCATTTTATACATATCGAGTCCCACTTTTACCTATATTTGGGCCAATTATACTTGGAATGCATACATTGTGATAACTAGTTGATATTCCTCATTTCATACTTATTTTCATGTGCATAGAGGTTCTGAAATGCCAAAATCCATTAATATTTTAATTCTATGCCAAGTTATCATTTTGAGGACAAGTTATCATTCTCATATGTCAAGTTATCATTATTTTGAGTGAACTGATTTTCAATGGTTTTCTTGCCCTAAATCCATCATTATCATGTATAAATCATATTTGGATAGTCATATCTCAACTTGTGCAGAGTTTTAAGTCAATTTGAACAAGTTATCATTTTTCCTTTGCCAAGTTATCGTTAAAGGGCAATTCTGTCATTTCGACATGCAAAACCATTTATTCTGCACAAAGGGCTTCAGCAATCATTTTGTTATTGTTTTAACTCATTGCTGGTCAAATTTCATCACATTTGGATAACCACAACTCAAGTTATCACAAGTTATCATTTTTAAGTCATATAAGTTATCGTTTTTGGGCACCCAAGTTATCACTCCTTAGAAATCTCATTCATATTTGATTTCTGACCTCACTCACTTATCACTCTAATTCATTTGATGCCTGAAATGCTTTGAATCACTTACATTTTGATAATTTTCATGATTTGTGACAAGTTATCATTCCGGGCCCCTAAATTCATTAATATCAATATAAGTTATCACTCCTGCACAACACCCAACTTCATTTGATATCTGAGCTAGCAACTATCATTATCTTAATCTTTATTTGTCAAAACACCATTCAAGGGCTTTGATGCTTGCTGTTTTGGGATTTATAGTAGGGAAAAATGTGGCAAAAAATAGAAAAAGTAGGGGGGGGACCATCTACTTTTTCTTGCACAAAAAAGAATCTGCAGCTGAAATTCTGGCAGTGGACAGGTGGCTTAATCAGGGCTTGGAAGAATGTTCTGATGCTGATCAAAGAGTGGAAAAAGAGTCATATAAAAGATGGATTTTCTGGAGGAGGAGGGGGGCTGGACATTGAGGGTTTGAGCAAGGGTTTGGAGCAAGAAATGAGGCTACTGTGGAGCTGCTGCTGGACTTGCTGCTGCTGGCCGAGACATTGGAAGCAACAATGATTTATATCTTTTTCTCATTCTCTTTGATGTCAAGCTTTGTAAACATGAGGAGGTAAAATTCTTTTCTTCTGGGATAGGGTAGTAGTTTAGATTAGTTTTGGATGGATATGAGCAGAATTGTAATACTGCACTTTAATCAAATCTATTTTCAAATTTCAGAACCATTTTGCATTGATTCATGTCATTGATAGGTCTTATTTGTAATTTATAACTGAGAAGTTATCTTTAGATCTAACTCTTGTTCAGAGATGAATTAAGAATCGATGGCACGTTACTGGATTTCATTTTATTGCAATCTGATTTCTGATTTCCAGTTTTCTGATTTTCTGAATTCCTGAATCTGATTTCTCAAGTTGGTTGAATCTATTAATCATTCTAAATCTGATTTATTGGGCAACTGAAAGATTGCTAATGCCTCAATCTTATTCAGAGATGAATTAGGAAGTTTGGCATACCTTTGGCCAAAATCAAATTGTGTTTTCTGATTTCTGAATCTGATTCTGATTTTTGTGGATGTTTGAACCTGCTCTTCACTCCAAATCTAATTAATTGAATCATTGGGATGTTGCTATTGTTCCTATCTTATTCAGAAATGAATCAAGGTGTTTGGACAATCATTTTGACTCAAATCAGATTGTTTCTTTGATTTCTGAACTAAGAACCTGAATTTTGATTTTTCTAATTTTCTGCTGGAACCTGATTTACCAATTGAGTCCTCTGATTTCTTCCAATCATTGAGAGGTGAACTTTAGGGATGTCTTGCAGTCCAGAGATGGGTCAAGAATCAGTTGGTAAATCAGATTTCCATTGATCTATAGTTCTGAATTTCTAAATTGTAGAATTCTACCTCCTATTTTCTGGTTTCTATTCAAATTCTGATTTCCATTGTCAAACCTCAACTTAATCCACTGCTGAGAAGTAGTCATTAGGTCATCCTTGAGATCTAGAGATAGGCCAAGGGGCAATGGAAATTGTGAATTCCTGTGGTCATATGCTTTGCACTTCCAATTGAATTGTGTTTGTGTGGATTTCATTTTATTTTGCAACCGAGATGTTGAATTTAAATCCTCCTGAAATTCAGAAATGAATCAAGGAGCACAAACACTATAATTGGGTAGATTTCATCCTGATTTAGTTGATTGGAATGATTTCATCTTTTTATGATTGCAATTGCAAGTTATCATTCCAAAACTTCCTTGAATTATAAAAATCAGCAATGAACTTCCAATTGAGCTGAATGATAACTTGATTTTCAGTGATGATCCTCTTTTGATTCAACCTAACTATCAACTATATGATCATATATTGTTTAGTTAAATGCTAATTGAGTTGTGAGAGCAGCCACATTTCAAGTTGAATCTAAATTGGATATTTAATGATAACTTGATCCTATCCATCCTTAATTAATTTTTATGAACCTCAATTCCTAGAAGAACCTTCCTTATTGATAGTTAAACCTTTCTAGACTTTAATCTAGCATTTATATCTCAGTTTTGATAAGTTTCCAAAATCCAAAATTCAGTTATCATTTCACTTTTCATTAAAAATATGTTTTCGCTTTCCTTTGGAAATCTGTTTTTAGCCATTAAAGTAGAACTAATCTAGATTGTTTTAGGGTGTCTTAGACTTTAAATTCTTGTGAATACGAAAATATGAGTCTACTACAACTTATCTGTGCACTTGCAGCTAGTGAGTAGGGAGACCAAAAATTAAAAAAAAATTGACCTTTTCTTTTATTTCAGCAAGTTATCACTACACAGTCCCAAATATCACTATTAGTAGTTTGCTCTATTTAACTCTATCTATGCCAGATATAATATTGTGTGTGTTTGTGTGCTAGGTTTCAATCCGCTTCCAAAGAATCGCACTTAACCGTCGTAAAAAGAATACTACGCTATTTAAAGCATACAAGTGAATTAGGTATTTGGTATCATAAAAATTTCCCATTTGAATTGCATGCCTACACCGATGCAGATTTTATCGGGTGTAAAATTGATAGAAAAAGCACTAGTGGAATGTGTTATTTTCTTGGTAGTTCTCTTATTTCATGGGCTAACAAGAAATAAAACTCCACCGCGCTCTCTACTGTCGAGGCCGAATATATAATCGCCGGTAGTTGTTGTGCACAAATACTATGGATGAAATAACAATTGCTTGATTATGGAGTAAATGATTCAAATGTACCCATGAAGTGCGATAACACAAGTGCTATAGAAATGACCAAAAATCTAATTCAACACTTTAGAACTAAACACATTGACTTACGGTATCATTTCATTAGAGAATATGTGACCCTTAAGAATATTGCCATCGAACATATGTCCATTGAAGTTCAACTTGCAGACATTTATAAAACCCTTGAGTGAAGAACGGTTCTGCATGCTTAGAAGGGAATTAGGAATGATTAACTCTTGATTTCATATCAATTCAAAGTAAAAGTGACTTGGTTATACAATATCACTTTTGACATGAATTGAACATTAAAAGTGTTGCACAACACTTACATTTGTATGATCTTTTTTGAAATATGATTTTAAATGGTTCAAAATCTGAAAAATATAGGGATCGATCGATCTACTTAAAGGACCGGTCAATCGATTAAAAGGACCGGTCGAATGCTATAGAAGTTTCAATACGCAGACAAATGATCGGTCGACCGATATGATACAACCGGTCGACCGGTATATACTGCGACCGGCTGACATTGAATCGACCGTTATATGATTTGTTTGAAAAAGAAGTGTCCGGTCGATCAGGGGGCATGACCGGTCGACCAGTATATGCCAAAATCACAAGCTATAAGAAGTCGACCGCTTGACTCGGTCGACCTAATTCCTATTTCCACGCGACCGCTGCTCCTGCCCAACCTTCGTCCCGTCGACAACCTTCCTCCTCTGGCAAACCCTACGATCGTTGGCCACTCCAGCGACCGGCCGCCTTCGCCGACCGACGCCTCCACCGGCCAACGCCTTCTCGATCAACTATTCTCTCCCTCTCTCTCTCCGACCGATCTCTTCCTCTCTCTCTTTCCGGCCAACTCTTCGGCCAACTCTCCAATCGGCCTCTCTCTCTGGCCAACTCTCCTACTGATCTCTCCCTCTCTTTACTTGCCCGAGCAACCAAGGTTCTGAATGAAGAGTTCGAACTTAGCCATGGTTCAGTACTCATGTGCTTCTCCATATTCCACAAGATGGTCCATGAAGCAGGTTTTCGATCGACGGATCCCAGAGCAGTTGCCCTTAGGTCGCCAGGCATGAACCCCTACGGATCTAATTACCCGAACACATCTTGGTTCCGGATAACACTTTTGTACCTACACATAACTTTATTCATTTTTTTTAATTTATTTATTTGTTGGGGTTTAACTAACCCTTCTTTTTATTCATTTTCAATTTTTATAAGCTCAAAAAGTACTTGATATGGTCAATAAGAAGGCTACTATTATCAAGACTTAAAAGAAATAAAAAGGCATGAATATGATTTTGTCGTCTAGTCATTCATAATTCTACTTAGCATAGGCACATAGTCCATAAGTTTGATACTAAAATAGCAAGTGATAAGAAAGAAAAGTATTCAAATTTCATCAATTAACGACATGTCTTTGAACTTCTACCAAAAGATAATTAAAACAATAAGACAAGAGTTTGTAAGATGGTAGCAAAAATAAATGCATGCAATGGTATTTTTTAGAAAATTTTCAAATTTTTTTCAATTTTTTTGGATTTTTTTATAAATAGATGCAAACATAAGCAAATAAACAGAAAGAAACATGCAATGCGTGAAATACAAACTCCCCCAAGCTTGAACTAGACACTGTCCTCAGTGTTAAGCCAGCAAGGGAAAGTGATACATACTCGAAAGGAAAATTAAAGAAACGAAAATAAAGAAAAGGGAAAAGACACAACCGGATTTACTGTCTGCGGGGTGGTGATGGTGGATGGTAGCCGAGATTTCCTTGGCGCATATGATACTTATGGATGCATCTCGTCATGCGCGCATGTTGATTCTGAAGGGATTCGAAACGACCCTGACGATCATCCATATTTCTAAAATCAGCTCGAATGTTGGTCAACTCTTGTTCTTGTCGAAGTTGCTCTTCCTGAATAGCATGCAACTGCCCTGACTGACGAAGTTGCTCTTCTTGAAAAGTGTGAAACTCCCCTGCTTGACGAAGTTGTTCATCATACATTGATTCCCATAAGTTTTGCATGAAAGCATAGTCAGGCTGAGGTGGCGGAGGTGGATAGTAAGTCTGCTCTGGAGCTGAAGTAAAAGTGGGCTCCGGTGCTATATAGCGATTATGCACCAGTTCTTGTAAAGGGGCAGATACTTCCATCGAATCGCGTTCCTCATAAGGAGTAGAAGGTATGAACGAGGAATCAGAAGAGCTCTCTTGTGCTGGAGATGGAATCGGAGAAGGCACCGGCATATAAGGTGAATGGACGGATGTGGCATATTGGGAAGCTACCGGTGATGCAGCCTGGAATCCTTGTTGCTGTTGAAGGTAGGGTTGGGCTGCCGCATAATCAGTAGAATCAAACCAGGAGAAAGGTTCATCCTGGTGTAGCTGTCCGACAGAGGTAGATGGTCATGCAGGTGGGATTACTGGAGCTATGACCTGCCTAAAAAGGAGCCAATTATTTGGATTAATCGGCGTAAAAGCATCTCGATCTGAGCAGGGCACCTCCTGATGGTGGCCTTTAAAAATAAAAACTTTGATCCCTGAATTGTTGGTCTTCACGAGACCCATAGCCTGAATGGTCCTACGAGTGAGGTGAGTGTTTCCTGGCACAACTTCGAGATCATCCAAGTCAAGTTGTAGGTGCTGAGCGATAGGTGTGAGAAGAGCACCCATATTAATGCTACCGTCACGATGAGTAGTGCGGCGCTGGAATTGACGAATGAGGAAGGCACCCACATTAACGGGAGTTCTGTGAAGCATGCTGTGGATGAGATATAACTCTCCTTCTGAGACGGCACCATCATTATCACTGCGTCCACTTATGGTTTTGCTTAGCATGCTATGGACGTAGCGCAGAACAGGATTCTGAATTGAGCTATCTTTAGCGGTGTTCCGAACCAATCGGTCTTCTTCTGTTATCTGTTTCCAAAAAGTTTCAGCATCAAAGTCAGCAAGTACAGAAAGAGATCCATGGTTGGGAAATCCATATATATTATTAATCTCTCCTAGAGTGAGAGTAAATGGTCGTCCATAAAGTTGGAATGAAATGCGGGGCTGATCATAGTTCCTGCCATCTAAATTAAAGATTTCCAGAGATGAGAGGAATTCCATAATTAGTACTTCATAAGTTGGCCACCAAGAATGCACAAAGTCAGATAGTCCAATTTGAGAAAATAATAGATGAGTATCTGCAAGTAAATTATACTCCCTCAGCAATTCAGTATCTGAAAATCTGGTGGCATGAATTCGAATATCACACATCCGTTCATATCGAGCTTGATACTCCGGCTTAGTCCAATAATAATCTCCGGGGTAGGAGATTAATTGTGAGGGCTGTGGGGCCGGCTGAGCATTCGGATGTCGTCGTTCGTGACGTCCCCTCCATATATTAGCAAATCGTCTCATTTTTATCTAGACAAAAATCAACAAAGAAAAGGTGCCAACTCGGTGGAAGCGGCTGAGGTTTCGACCGTAGTATTCGATGAAGAACCGGCTCGAAGGTGACTCGGCCGTAAGAGACCGGTTGACGAAGAACTTCGGCCGTAATTGATGAAGCTCGGCCGGAGATTGGAGTTTGGCCGTAAGAAATTGGAGGCGTGACTCGGAACTTCGGCCGTAAAGAAGTTTTGATGCGCGGTGGAAACTCGGCCGTAATAAGTGTCGGTGTGCGGTGGAAGACCGGCCGTAACGCATAGGGAAGCGCTGGAACTTCGGCCGTAAGGAACAGGCGCGGCGCTTTTGGGCGTAAGGATCGGCGTAATGGTGTTGAGACTTCGACCGTAGAGGCTTGGCCGTAATGCACAGAGGGCGGCGCGGTGTTGAGGCTCCGAAAGTTCGGCCATAAGGAGTTGGAGCTTCGGCCGTAAGAGATAGATGAAAGGGCGAGGCGGTGATTGATCTGCATAACACGAGAAGGGGTAAGTATTTTATAGATGAATTGGAGGGGGTAATACCTGTTCCGACAGCACACAGTGAAGGGTCAAATCCGGTCGTGAAAACATGCATTTTTTTTCGATTGGACTTGTGCATGCAGATGTGTTGTCATGTCATTCTCGTCCGTGCATAACACCTCGGCCGTAACGATGTGGCGTCTTGTCATGTCTCGGTGTGGTCATCGAGGTGATTGTCGGCAGTAACGAGGAATGGCGGTGTGGCGCTGGTGTGTCATCTCGGCCGTAACGGAAACGGTGGGTGGCAGGGCGTAACGAGGAACTAGCAACTCGGCCGTAATGCACACGTAATGTGTGTGGCAGGGCGTAATGTCCGAGCTTCGGCCGTAGAGAGAATCAATTCTTGGAATTTACGCCCATGCTTGGAGTTGACGCCCCTGAGTTTATCTCTCCTTACAAAACATTAAATATTAATTAAATTAAATGACTCCATAATAAAATAAATGTCTAATTAAAAATAAAACTATCACGGAAACTAAGATATTAATTAACAACTAATTAGACTAATAAAAAAATGAAAAAAATAAAAATAAAAAGGATAGAAATAGTTCTGATTTATAGTCGTCAGCTTGACTTAGTTCTGATGAAAATCAAGGCCTATTTTGCTCTTCCCCTCTTGGATTTTTCTCTGTGTTTCTTGGGAGAGAGCCCGGTGTACGTCCAGTTAGTTGTGCCGCATCTGGCCCAGTTGTCTTTCCAGATTTCGAATTGATGCATCCTGACTCGTGGCTCTAGATTTCATATTCTTCTGCAATGCTTGCATTGTGTCTATGATCTATGCCATCATCTCCTGCATATGATTTGATGATTGATGTTGGGGAGTATCAGGTTGCCTTTTCAGTATATAATCTTTTGATTGACCAGAAGATTGGCCTTGGTTCTGATTATAGGCAAACTTCGGATTATGTCTCCAACCATAATCGTTGTTCCTGTAAAATGGATTGGAAATAAAGTTAGCATTTTCAATTTGATTTGAATCTGAAGTGTTACCTGTAGGGCTATAATTGCTAGAATTTCCCATTAGTGACATCATCTGCTCGAATTTTTGATTAAGTGACTCCAGCTGAGCCACTATTTCTGAAGATTGTATTCCTTGTGTAGCATGTACATCATGAGTTCGGCGAGGTGGTCTCCTTTCTTGGCTCGACTTGAGGGCTATAGCTTCAATTATATCTTGTATCTCACTAGGACGTTTAGATCCCAGTACTGTCCCTCCTGCTGATTGATCGAGCTTATCTTGATCTGCAGGTCGTAATCCATGGTAGAAATCTTCCATCACTTGCCATTTTGGAATTCTATTATCAGGACTCTGGCCAGCAGTTCCTTATATCGTTCACAGGCTTCATATAACGTCTCGTTATCGTCTTGAACAAATGCCCTCAGCTCCCTTCGATATTTGCCTGCCTTTTGTGGTGGACAATATTTTCCAACAAACTTTTCTACTAGCTCCAACCAAGAATGAATCGATCCTGCAGGCAAAGTTTTAAACCAGGTGGAAGTTTTGTCACATAAAGATTGAGGAAATAATAATAAACGAATAACTTCAGAAGAAACATTATTATTTCTAAAGGTGCTCAGAGTGGCAAGAAATTTATCAAGGTGATCGTGAGGGTCTTCATGAAATCCTCCTCCAAATTAGGATGCTTGTATCATCCTCACGATTGCGGGATTTATCTCAAAATTATTTGCGTTAATATCAGGCAGCACGATGCATGATTCTCGGTCACTGTATCTGGCCGAGACATATTCTCTCATAGAAAGTTCTGCTTCATCTTCTCGCCGATTATTATGTGGTGGAATCAGTTCATTCTGTTGCTCCAGTCTCTGATTGTCGCGTGCTTGTTCCGCCATTTTTCTTATATTTCTTCGTAATCGACGATAGGTTCTTTCAATTTCAGGATCAAATTCCAACAGTGGATTTGAACTCCTAGTGCGCTTATCAGAAGATTCCAGGATTGGTTGTGATCTAATTTTCAATTAGTACCTGCAACAACCAATTTTCAGTCAGATAAAAGAATAAAATAAAATATATACAAGAAGAAAGAAATTCAGATAATAGGTCACGAAAAATGAGTTTTTAACAAATAAAGTCTTTCGGCATGATAGAATTTGAAAATTCGTCATTAAAATTAATTTTCGAGAGGAACTTTTCAGAAATCTAATTACGGCCGCAAACGGAGGTTCTTCAAACCAATACAAATACCAAATATTAATATCGACCGAAAGAATTTATGATGATGTAACAAACGGCACAAAATAAGTCTGAACTAATTTGCGGCCGTAAAGTTAATAATCAGACATAATCAAAAATTATTTTCAGAGAGGAAATAAGATTAATCGACCGCAATACATGAATAGTTTTACGGCCGAAATTAAAATAGTAATCCGAAGCTCGTTCGACCGTAAAAATCATAAAACAGTGTCGAAAGGGATTAATCAACGTAAGGTGGCATCAAAATTAGCACGGCGATGAATTATCTCGGCCGAAATAAAAATTGAACGAAACGTCGCCAAATGAGTCATTACGGCCGACAAAGAATATAATTCATATCGGCCGTAAAATAATGAAAGTTCAGTCGAACGTGAGGTAAAACATCAACACATATAAATCGGTCGAAATGAGATTAAATCAAACTTATACATTCAGAAATATATTACGGCCGAGTTGAAGTAAAATCCATGTCGGATGATCCATTACGGCCGAGACAGACTAAATCGCTTTGGCAAAACAAAGTCAAATCAAAAGTTCAAACTATTATAATGTTACGGCCGAGAATGAAAAAATCACAAATAAATTGGCCGAAAAGGTCGTAATATGGCGTAAAAACAAATGTTCAAAAATTTTACGGCCGTAAAACCATGAGATCAATTCTCGGCCGTAAAAAGAAAACATGAGATCATTCTCGGCCGTAAAAAAGATTAAATTGTCAATTAAGACGAGGTCACATCGGCCGAGATGAAGTCAACACGAGGCCGTAAAGAAAAATAGGGTTTCGGCAGAAATAAAAATTGAATCATTACGGCCGAAAGTGAATTAAGAAGATTCTCTACGGCCGTAAAACAACGAAATCAATTCCATGACGTAAAACAATGTTCGGATAAAAACATTACGGCCGTAAAAATTGAAAGTTTAGAACTCAGAAATCATTCATTGCGAGGCCGTAAAATTAATAAAGCCGACACATTAAATCTCGGTCGTAAAATCATAAGTCGACAGTGTAATTCAGAAAATTCAATCGGCGTCGGATTTTAAACCGAAAGTAGAATAAAAAAATTATCGTAACCTTTATCTGCAAAAGAAAAAAAAATGTTAGTTTATTCACAAAAATAATTAAAACAATTAATACATATTTATAAAGAATTATTTACAATTTACTTACATCTCCTAATAATTCATAAAAATCAGAAATTAATTAATAAAATATTCTCCGGCAACGGCGCCAAAAACTTGATGCGTTGTAATTGTAACAATAAAATTTGCTAGCAAGTGCACTAGTCGCTCAAGTAATATAGTAAAAAGGAGTAAGAGTGTCGAACCCACGAGGAATATTATTAATTCAATATCTGAATTTATAAATTAATAAGAGAGGAAAAACATGAATTTTTGGAAAGAAGTTTTATGAAATAAAATAAAGAAAATAAGATAATGATAAGAAAATGGTGTTGAAGTTAGGCCTTAGGATGAAAATAGATCAGGATAAATATTTGAACCATAAAAGATAAATTTAATCTTTAAAGATGGATTAGAGTCTCCCTAAAGTAATCTACCATGATTAACTTGTGGTCTCCACGACTGGCATCCCTCAATTTAATCATATAGAACTATCTTAATTTAATAAGAATTGAAGTCTCCACGACTGGTACCCCCAAAATCATATTAAAATTAAGATGCATTAAATTGAATTCTCTAGACTATTAATCACTCCACAAACTGGTATAGATTAATAGACCACACAAACTTGATTCTCCACAAACTAGTTATCAAATTTATGTCAATTATTAATTCCAAATAAAATCAATTATAATTAGTATAATAAATTCTGAAATTAAACACTCCACAAACTGGTATAGCCTAATTCGGAAATTTAATTAACTAATATAAAAGCATTAAGCATAATTAATAATTGATTAGAAAAGATTAAAACAAATAAAGTAGGGTCCAAACATTTCCCTTCAATTAATAATCTCCTAAAATAATAATCCTAAAAACATGGAGTTCATCCTAGAAATTCTGGAGAGATAATAACAAAATAACAATAATAATCGAAAGAATTACACCCAAAATAGAAGTAGAGCTCTCGAATTGGGCAGACAGTCGGGCAGCCTCTCGGACTTGATCAGGGTCGCGATCAACCTCCAGCCGTCGCACCTCTCTCCTCTTGGTCGTAGCCTGCAGAGCTCACGACTCGCCGTGGAAGAAACCTGAACTTCAGAGCACGAATTGAAACGATGGATTCTTCACGTATTTATAGGGTGCGGACGATCTTTAATTTGATCTCGGCCGTAACATCGTACGGTTGTCTTTAAAATTATAAGATAAACTCGGCCAAAAATAAATCCTTTTTATCATTACGCCCAAAGATAAATCCTTTTTATCTTTACTCCTTCATATATCTTGTTACGCCCAAAGATAAACTCGGCCAAAAGAATGATTTTATTGCCATTACCCCCTCCAAATCTCGGCCGTAAGGAATTATTTTATCTTTACTCCCAAAGAGATAAAATTTCTTTTACTCCCTCAAAATCTCGACCGTAAGGAAGGAACTTATCTTGTTACGCCCAAAAGATAAAATCAATTGATTGTTACACCCTTCATCTTCATGCCATTACGCCCTCCAAATTTCGGCCGTAAGGAAATACTTCTTATCATTACCCCCTCCATATCTCGGCCAAAATGATATCTTTTATCCTAATCTCGGCCGTAATTATAAATTCTTCGGAATTTTTGGCCGATACAGCACAATCCATTTAAATCTTGATTTTTCCTGCAAAATAATTATCAAAATTTAGTTAATCCATCCACAATTAAAATATTCAGAGAATTTAATAATTAAAATTGATAAATCCGGAATTACGATTAAAAGTGACTAAAAATGATGCATGCCATGATCAAATTATAGAAAATTTAATTAAAATAATTAACTAAAATATGTTGTATTTTGCATGCATCAACCATGGTCGACATTCCTCCTCTGGCCTGCCATCTCCATCAGCAGCATCCCAAAACTGTAGACATCAGACTTGAATGATATCACGCCAAAGCTTCTTGATATCAGCTCAGGAGCCATGTATCCTATGGTTCCCCTGGCGGCACTGACAGATACTGAACTATAGTCTTTGGGATACAACTTGGCGAGGCCGAAATCGGATACCTTGAGGTTGAGGTTGCTGTCCAGGAGGATGTTATGGGGTGTTGGGAATAGAACATCGAGGATTGATGAATAATCAAAATAATGAAAGAAAGAGAAGATGAACACAGAAATTTAACGTGGTAAAACTCTCTTGATCAGTGTGAGCAATAAAGAAACATCCACGGGCAAAGGAGACCGCCGTCAGGAATTTCACTATGAGCCAAAAGAGAGTGTACATCATATAGAACCCTAACTCTTATATAAAACCCTAACCCTAACGGCTCAAGCCCTCCGCTTCCATCACAGATTCTCGTTTTTTCTCATTTTTTATTTTTTTTTTCTTTCATAATTTTGGGTATAGGGTACATAATTTAAGGAACATCAACAAATCTTCACATTGACTTGAATTTCACAAAACTCTCAAAAAATAAAATGCTCCACATGCTCTCCTTTGCCGAATGACCCACGTGGGCCTAGCTTGATCTTTACGTAACGCCCGTCAAGTCTGAACAATAGTCGAACTTAGCAACATGTAAGCTCTTTGTCATCATATCTGCTGGATTGTCATGTGTGCTAATCTTCTGAACTTGAACATCTTGCTTTTTCACAATATCTCGAACAAAATGATATCTCACATCTATATGTTTTGTCCTTTCATGATGCATTTGATCTTTTGTAAAATGTATTGCACTCTGACTATCACAATATATGATAGTAGCTTCCTCTTTCATAGTGAGCTCTCCAACTAATCCTCTAAACTAGATAGCTTCTTTCACAGCTTCAGTGATGGTCATGTATTCAGCTTCAGTGGTGGATAATGCTACTGTATCCTGCAAAATAGCTTTCCAACTCATAGCACAATCAGTAATAGCAAAGATATAACCAGTTAGGGACCTTCTTCTATCAAAGTCTCCTGCAAAATCTGAATCAACATAGCCAACCAGTCCAGCTGAATTTCTACTAAATTCCAAGCATACATCAGAAGTACCTCTTAAATATCTCAGTATCCACTTAAAAGCTTCTCAGTGCTTCTTTCCTGAATTAGACATATATCTACTAATAACACTGACAGCATGAGAGATATCTGGACGAGTGCAAACCATTGTATACATAATGCTACCAACTGCACTACAGTAAGGAACTTTTGACATATACCTTTTGTCTTCATCAGATTTCGATGAACATGAAGCTCAAGCCTTCCGCTTCCGCCATTTTTCATTTTTTCTCATTTTTCCTCCTTTTTCATTTTTTCTTTCATAATTTTGGATACATGGTACATAATTCAAAGCACATCAACATGGGGCCTGATGTCAAAGTGCAAAATCTGCATTTCACAACCGTGGTGCAGATAATGGATTCCTCTTGCGTCCCCTAAGGCGATTTCATTCCACTTTTCCAATGTCAAGGTTGCATGTTTGTTGTTGTTGTCAGCTCCTTTGGTCGCGAAGATGTACTTGTCCAGTGAGCCATTGGGCATGTACTCATAGATGAGAGCTCTTTTAGATCCCTCTGAGCAGAATCCAAGAAGTCGAACTACGTTCAGGTGGTGAATCCTGCCGATCGTGGACACTTCACTGATGAACTCCTCTCCATTCAACTTAGAGGTGCCCAAAATCTTGACGGCGACAGGGATCACACCTTGTAGATGGCCAATGAAGATAGAGCTGAAGCCTCCTTGGCCGAGCTTCTGGGTGCTATTTCTTCGTCTAGGGATTTTAAACGCTAAGGCTACCACTTTGTCGGAATTTTCGAATCTGTCGGTCGTTGTCTCATCATTCGTCGATCGTCGCACATTCGTTGATGTCTGGAAGGGTTCGCCTGACCTGCGCACGTCGAGGGGAGGTCGTTGGACGTCGGAGTGGGTCGGTTCGTCCGCCGTTCATCGCTGCTCTATTGCTCGTGTGCGCGTGGGTCGCCAGTCGCCGGAACGAGAGAAAGAGGAGAGCGGCAAGGGTGGTGGTGGTCGGGGATTCCAAGAGGGCGCAGTGGCGGCCCTCCCCTCCTCTTTGTATGCCCCGGCCAACCCTTGATCAGCCGGAGGCGAAGCGGCGGAAGGCCAGGGGAGGCGACGCCTCCCCTGCCGACCGCTCGTTTCCTATTTCTTTTTTTTTTAAGTGCGAAACATCAGAGCTTACGTGCTGGCCATTCACAACTTTCGGAAGGTCCGGAGGAGGTGGAGAATTGACAACGTTGAAATATTTCTACGCAGCCAGCAGAGAAATTCGCCCAAGCTCTATGCGTATAGCGACCTCATCGCCATGACATCAATTGACGTTCGTAATTAGTTCATTGAAATCCTGAGATTGTTATCTATGTTTTTCTTATTCATGTCGCGACCTAATTTTGGCCGAAGGACCGCCAGAATCGAAAATAAAGTTCGGCGGCCCTATTTTATCGCAGGGACCGATCGACCGATTCTGCTAGCGGTCGATCGGTCCGTGTATAGAACTCATATGAGTTCCTCTTTACCAGTCGACCGGCCTCACCATGGCGGTCGACTGGTCTATATGTTGACAGACAAAATTAATTATGCGATCGGTCAATCGGTCTCATGCGAACGATCGACCGATCCGATGCGCAATGCGCATTTGTGTGACCTAACGAACGGTCGACCGACACTCAGAACGGTCGACCAATTCATAGGCACCCAAACAAGAACACGGTCGACCGGCCCAGAGTACCGGTCGACCGATGTCAGAGAACGATCGATCGGTCCATCAGGAATGATCGACCGGTCTGACAGGCAGACCCTTGGTCTGACTTAATCATAACGAACCACTCCAAATCATAACTAAGACTCTGACCAGTTCACCTATACTGGCCGAGTCTCATTGTGCAAAGATCAACCTTTAGTAGACCCTAAATCATGGATTTCACAGTAACGAAAGATAATTAAAGTAAAGACAAAGATGAGGGATTGCTATGTGCCGCCCCCAATGTTAAAGTAATGATTAGAGATAAAGCAATGGGGGGATAGGTAGTTAGCTGAGGGGACAGCGAAACTACTGGCTTAAATGCCCACTATTTCTGAGATTTCAGGTGTTCTCCCACCGATATCTCGAATTGAAGGGTATGCTATGGTCACACCTCTTTCCTTAAAGATTAAAGTATTGTGCCAGAGGGACAGGTAGTTAACTGAGGAGACAAGTGAACCTACATGTCTAGTAACTGACCACTGTTCCTGGATTGTAGGAATTCTTCCCCCTACCTTCCGAACTGGGTGAGGTAGTAACACACCCATTTTTTTCGTTTATGGGCTTACTGACATCAGTGAATCAGAGAGGCACCCCTAGCATCCCAACCTAATAAAGTCGAGCTCGCATAGGACAACCAACTCTAAGGATATTCTAGTAATGTAAAAGATGTAGTACAACTCACAGTAAAGCAATGCAAAGTAAAGTAAAGCAGAGTATTGAAAAGCAAAGCAATGTAAAGTAAAGCAATGTACAACAGAGTAACGTAAAGCAAAGCACTGTAAAGTAAAGTAGAGATATTGTAAAGTAAAAGTAGAGTAACGCAAGAGCAACGTATTGTATAGTAAAGAACAGAGTACTGATGTAATTAAAGATTTACATATTGATTTCCTTATCATCACCGATCCTTATTTCACGTCTATTGCTATTGTACTGGGCAATCTTTGCTCATGGGTATTCTATTCCCCTGCATTAGAATTTTGCAGATGAGAATGCCAACTGATGAGGTGATGGAGGGCGCAGAGCTTGGAGAATGCTGCACATGACCGATCTTCCGCTTCAAGCTTTCTTGTTATATCTAGTTCATGTTATTATAATTTGTTTAGAGACATCATAGTTTCCGCTCATTGAACTTTCTCTTGCATGTTGAACTTGATGCATTTCCGCCTCAGTATTTAACGTTTGAACTTCCCATATTGAACTATATAGTATTAAATATTTCTTGTCATGTCACCTGTGAACTTTCGCATTAAAGTTTTTTATTTTATTTTCTTTTCCTTATTATATGAATGCCACGTAAGCCGAATTGTTGAATAGTCAAGGTCAATAGAGCAATAGATAGTGTAGCGCCTCCGGGGTCAATCCGACCGCCTACGTGGCGGAAGGTGCGATTTTGGAGGCGTTACAGTTTGGTATCAGAGCCTAAGTTCTTGGCTCCTTCATTGATCATAGTAGAGTATAGGTTCATGCATAGCATTCACTATTCATATTATTACACAGATCAAAGTAAAGTCATGTGCAAGCTTCTCAAGCATCTGCGGCTCCACTCCCCAAGTAAGTAATAAGTACATTCCTATATGAATCATACTTATATTATTGAATTAATTTATGTTATAGATGCCTTCACGTCGTATGGTCACCAGAGTCGTACGGAGGGGTAGGGGTCATATAGTTGGAATACGTATACGCCCACTAGATCCCCCAACCCCGCCACAGCTTGCTCCAGAGGTACCGAAGATTTCAGACCTGGAGAGCGTGGGGAGTAACAATCCGGAGTTACCTTCCCCACATCACTTCTTTCCCACGGAGACACGTGAAGAAATGAATCAGCGGTGGCACCTACAGACGATAGGGGACGCCCCGATAATCCTATCTATCTGTCTTCAGATGACGAAGAAGAAGCCCATGAACCCAGAGAAGAAGTTCAGAGTCGGGAGACTAGTCCGATAAGCCAGTTTGATCCAGAGCCATACTGTAGTCTCTGTGATCAAGATGGACATTTTGAAGAGGAGTGCCCTAATCCCCCGAAGAATTTCAGGAATGAACCAGAGGAATCCTCTCGATGTAGCGACTAGTACCGTGTTGTTTTTCTTTTCTTTGTGGAAGGTCTTAGTGTGCCTCAGACATATGTTTACTTTTTGAAAATCTTAATGAGAAATGAACATTTTACTTTAGTAAATGTTGAATAGCATGGTCTCCATTTTAATCTAAGATTTTTACCTTTATTAAAGATCCTCAGTTATACACCCTTCTCAAACATTTGCCATGATCTCTTTATAGATGGTCGCCCAGAGAAGAGGGTCAGCGTCCAGCGAATATGAGGTGTATAACTAAGAGGAGGCCCATTTTATTCCTCCACCTCCATTGGATCCGCTTCCGCCTTCCTCACCTATGCCCGGTTCGCCACCACAGCAAGGACGACGGGCCCCCATCCCTTGTACACTGCAAGATTTTTGGAGGTCGAAGTCTCTAACGTTTAACGAGGAAGGAGGAATTGACATTGTTGTGCAGTGGATCGAGACTTTAGAGGAAAATTTGACATCCTCGACGTCCCGAAGCACAAGAAGATTCTATTCGCTAGAGATACTCTCCAGAGAGATGCCAATGAATGATGGAAGGAAAATAAGACCACCAGTTTTTCGGGAGTCAAAATCATAGAATGGGAAGACTTTCGCAGGGCATTTGAGACGCGCTACCTCCCGTCCTTCCAGAAAGACTTGAAGCAGAAGGAATTTCTGCATTTAGAGCAAGGGTCCATGACCGTGGACCAATATGTGACCAAATTCGTCCGGTTGAAGAAATACTCTAAATTGACTATGGACGAAATGAACTGACGAAACGTTTTGTATGGACTGAGGCCCTCACTGAGATCCTAGACTAGGCCAGGGAATTGTAAAACCTTGGATGAAGCGTTCAGCCTGGCAACCCTGACCGAAAGGGACCATCAAGACCTCGCGAAGGAGAAGAGGACCCAGCAGAATGTAGGGCAGAGCTCCCACAAACAATAGCAGTTCCGTGGGAACAACCTACAACACCAACGACGGGATAACCGATACCACCCGTATTCTGTGCCTCAACAGAACTACCGTTCTCCACAACAACAATCCTACCGTCCTCCACAACAAGCTCCTTCCCCACCGCCACAGCAACCAAAGCAACAGCAGCAGCGACCCCCTCAGCAGGGGCAAAGACGCCCAGCCCAGCAGCAGAGGCAACATCCTCCTAGAGCTCCTCAAGCACCACCCGCACACGGTGAGCGGATTTTATGCAACACATGTGACAGGACTCATGCTGGGGAGTGCCGAATGAAGTCTGGAGCCTATTATTACTGCGGTGTAATGGGTCACATGGCAGCGAGTTGTCCAAGACGTGGACAACAATAGTTGGTACAGGGAAGGCTCTTCAACCTAGAAGATGATGTTCTCCAGAATGACGCTGATGTCATTCGAGGTACACTGTTCGTAGCCGATCTACCTACAAAAGCATTATTTGATTCTGATGCTTCACATTCTTTTATATCAGAAGAGTGTGCCAAAATATTAGAGTTAAAATTAGTGAACTTAGAGCAAAAGATGAATATATTGATCCCACAAGGCACCCTCATTACTACAAAATATCTCCCCAATGTATCCATAGAAATAGAGAAAATGAATCATCCTACCAATCTCATCATCATCATCATGAGAGATTATGATATAATTTTGGGCATGAATTGGCTAACTTCCCATGATACTTCCATCTTGTGCAAACAAAATAAAGTAATCATAGGCACACAGAGTAAATATAAAATTATAGTTAAGGGAATTGCACAAAAGGAACAAAAAATTATAATATCTGCCATGAAGGCATAGAAGCTACTACAAAGGGGATGTAGAGGTTACCTAGCTAGTATAACCAAAACAAAGGAACCAAAGAAGACTCCTTAGGACATAAAAGTTGTGAGAGAATTTTCGGATATAATCACTGATGATGTTAGTGGTCTACCACCCAGAAGGGAGATAAACTTTCGTATCGAGGTGACACCCGGAATGGCACCAATTTCCAAAGCCCCTTACCGCATGACTCCAGCAGAGATGAAAGAATTGAAGAATCAGATTCAAGAACTATTGGACAAGAGTTTCATCAGGCCTAGTGTTTCACTGTGGGGTGCACCAGTTCTTTTTGTCAAGAAAAAGGATGGATCATTGAGACTTTGTATCGACTATAGAATGTTGAACAAAGTCACAATAAAGAATAGGTACCCGCTACCTCGCATCGATGACTTATTTGATCAACTGTCTAAGGCAAGAGTGTTCTCAAAGATCGATCTGGGGAGCAGATACCATCAGCTAAGAGTGGCAGAAGAAGATATTCCGAAGACAACATTCTGATCAAGATATGGACATTATGAGTTGATCACTTGCTTATCACTATATGTTTCTAACCCATTTTAGATGCAATTCATACATATCGAGTTCCACTTTTGCCTATTTTTGGGCCAATCACACTTGGGATGCATACATTGTGATAACTAGTTGATATTCCTCATTTCATACTTAATTCCATGTGCATAGAGGTTCTGAAATGCCAAAATCCATTAATATTTAAATTCTATGCCAAGTTATCATTTTGAGGACAAGTTATCATTCTCATATGTCAAGTTATCATTATTTTGAGTGAACTAATTTTCAATGGTTTTCATGCCCTAAATCCATCATTATCATATATAAATCATATTTGGATAGTCACATCTCAACTTGTGCAAAGTTTTAAGCCCATTTGAACAAGTTATCATTTTTCAAGTGCCAAGTTATCGTTAAAGGACAATTCTGTCATTTCGACATGCAAAACCATTAATTCTGCACATGGATCTTAAGCAATCATCTTGTTATTGTTCTAACTCATTGCTGGTCAAATTTCATCACATTTGGATAACCACAACTCAAGTTATCACAAGTTATCATTTTTAAGTCATATAAGTTATCGTTTTTGGGCACCCAAGTTATCACTTCTTAGAAATCTCATTCATATTTGATTTCTGAATGCACTCACTTGTTACTCTAGTCCACTTGATGCTTCTAATACTTTGAATCACTTGCATTTGGATAATTTCCATGATTTGTGATAAGTTATCATTTCGGGCTTCTAAATTCATTAATATCGATATAAGTTATCACTCCTGCACAACACCCAATTTTATTTGATATCTGAGCTAGCAACTATCATCATCTTGATCTTTATTTGTCAAAACATCATTCAAGGGCTTTGATGCTTGATGTTTTGAGATTTGTAGTAGGAAGAAAGGTGGCCAAAAAGTGGAAAAAATAGGGGGGACCACCTACTTTTTCCTGCACAAAAGGGAATCTGCAGCTGTGAATTCAGTCCAGGGACAGGTGGATGCAATCAAAGGATAAAGAACATTCTGATGCTGATCCTAGGGTGGAGAGGAATCATATAAAAGGTGGAATTTCTGGAGGAGGAAAAGGGGCTGGATATTGAGGGTTTGGAGCAAGAAAGGAGGCTACTGTGGAGCTGCTGCTGAACTTGGGAGCTGCTGGCCGAGAGTCTACAAGCATCAATGATTTGTATATGTTTTTCATTCCATTTGATGTCAAACTTTGTAATTATGAGGAGCTAAATTCCATTTCTTCTAGGATAGGATAGTAGTTTAGATTAGTTTTGGATGGATATGAATTGGTTTATAATCCTGCACTGAAATTAATCCTGATTTCATATTTCAGAAATGTTCTACATTGATTTATCCTAAGTTGTCATTAGATCCATGTGTAATTGATGACTGAGAAGTTTTATTTGATCTAAACATCTTTCAGGAATAAATTATGAGATAATATCATATTTATGGATTTAATTTTATTGCAAACTTGATTCCTGAACTCTAATTTCCTAGTTTCCTGAATTTTTGAATCTGAATTTTATTTCTATGGCTGTTGAATCTATCCTTCACTCACAATCTGATTGATTGAGTCCTTGGGAAGTTGTTATTATTCCTATCTTGTTTAGGAATGAATCAAGATGCTTGGACAATCATTTGACTCAAATCAGATTGTTCCACTGATTTCTGAAATGAAAACCTGAATTCTGATTTTTCTGATTTCTTATTGAAATCTATTTTACCAATTGAGTTCCCTGATTTCTTTCAATCACTGATAAGTGAACTTTAGGAATGTCTTGCAGTCCAGAGATGGGTCAAGAACCAGTTGGTAATTCAGATTTCCATTGATTTAAAATTCTGATTTCTGAAATACTAATTTTCTGATTTCTGGTTTTCTGAATTTCCTGAACCTGAATTTTTTAAATTGTTGAATCTATTTGACATTAAGGATTGGATTAATTGAATAGCTGAGAGGCTAGTATTTACTCTAATCTTATTCTGAATTTACTTATTGATACTTAAACCTTTCTAGTCATTAATTTAGTATTTAGAATTTTATTTCTGTGGCTGTTGAATCTATCCTTCACTCACAATCTGATTGATTGAGTCCTTGGGAAGTTGCTATTATTCCTATCTTGTTTAGGAATGAATCAAGATGCTTGGACAATCATTTGACTCAAATCAGATTGTTCCACTGATTTCTGAAATAAAAACCTGAATTCTGATTTTTCTGATTTCTTATTGAAATCTATTTTACCAATTGAGTTCCCTGATTTCTTTCAATCACTGATAAGTGAACTTTAGGGATGTCTTGCAGTCCAGAGATGGGTCAAGAATCAGTTGGTAATTCAGATTTCCATTGATTTAAAATTCTGATTTCTGAAATACTGATTTTCTGATTTCTGGTTTTCTGAATTTCCTGAACCTGGATTTTTTGAATTGTTGAATCTGTTTGTCATTAAGGATTGGATTAATTGAATAGCTGAGAGGCTAGTATTTACTCTAATCTTATTCTGAATTTCCTCATTGATACTTAAACATTTCTAGTCATTAATTTAGTATTTATAATTCAATTTTGCAAAAGTTTTCAAAACCTCAAAATCTGTTATCATTCTGCACTTGTTAAAAAACTTTTTTCACTTTCAATTAAAAATATGTTTTTGCTACCTTAATTAGGATTAATCTAAACTATTTTAGGTAGTTTAGGACTTCAAATCTTTGTGGATACGACAACCTGAGTCTACTACAACTTACCTGTGCACTTGTAGCTAGTGAGTTGGGAGACCAAAATTTAAAAATTTGACCTTTTCTTTAATTTCAGCAAGTTATCACTACTCAATCCCAAATATCACTATCATGAGTTTATGGTGATGCCGTTTGGGTTGACAAATGCCCTGGCCGCATTCATGGATCTCATGAATCGAACCTTCCACGAACACCTGGATATGTTCGTAATTGTCTTCGTGGACGACATCCTCATTTACTCGTCAAGTATGGAGCATCACAGAGAACATTTGAGGATAGTACTGGAGACCTTCCGAGCAAAATAGCTGTACGCAAAGTTCTCTAAATGTGAATTTTGGCTGGAACAGATAATGTTCTTCGGACACATCATCTCTAAAGACGGAGTTACAGTGGATCCCGCAAAAGTAGAGGCAGTGTCCAACTTGACTCAACCAAATAATGTCTCCGAAATTAGGAGTTTTCTTGGTTTAGCCGGCTACTACAGACAGTTCATCAAGAATTTCTTCAGAACAGTATTGCCACTGACCAAGCTCACAAGGAAGGGAGAAAAGTTGATTTGATCACCCAAGTGCGAGGAAAGCTTTCAAGAATTAAAGGAACGACTAACTTCAGCGTCAATTCTGACGTTACCATCGGGCAATGGTGGTTATGTGGTGTACAGTGATGCCAGTGGTACGGGATTGAGATGCGTACTAATGCAACATGACAAAGTAGTGGCCTACGCATCCAGGCAGCTGAAAAAGTATGAAGTCAACTATCCAACGCATGACCTCGAGTTGGCAACAGTAGTGTTCGCCCTCAAGCTTTGGCGCCACTATTTATATGGAGAAGAATTTGTGATCTATACTGATCACAAAAACTTGAAGTATATATTTACACATAAGGAGCTGAATATGTGTCAAAAGCGTTGGATGAAGTTCCTAAAGGATTACGAGTTTGCCATCAATTACCAACCTGGTAAGGCAAACTCAGTAGCTGACGCGCTCAATAGAAAATGGGAAGAATACTTTGCTTATATGCGCCTACGACGGTTCGAGCTTATGGAAGAACTATTCAAATGGACGTCGAAAGTGCAACACGATGGATCACTAATGATGATGTAGAGAATAGTGCCTAATATGATAGGAAGGATCATAGCAGCACAAGTTGAAGACTCAGAATATCAGATCATGATGATAAAGACCAGCTTAGAGACTACGAATTTCAAAGTCTCCATGGATGGTGGCATAAGGTACCGCGATCGTTTGTGGGTACTGAACAACCCTAAACTTCGAAGGAAAGTACTAGACGAATGCTACAAGTACGAATTTGCAATCCACTCAGGGAGTATAAAAATGTACAAAGATGTTCAGAGAAGTTTCTGGTGGCCAGACATGAAGAAGGAGATAGCCGAGTATGTCTCCAATGCATAGTGTGCCAACAGGTCAAGGTGGAACACCAGAAACCACAAGGAACCTTGAAGAGTCTGGGTATCCCACAGTGGAAGTGGAAAGAAATATCAATCGATTTTATCACATGCCTACCTCGGACTTTGAAAAGACATAATGTCATTTGGGTTATAGTGAACCGACTCACTAAGTCGGCTCACTTTCTACCCATTAAGGTAATACAATCTCTTGAAAGCCTCATGGATTTATATGTATAGTTGATTGTCAGGCTTCACGAGATCCCATCAGCCATTGTGTCTGATAGAGATCTCAGGTTCACATCAAGATTCTGGAAGAGTCTCCAGAATGCTTTTAGGACAAGGCTTCGGTATAGCACTGCCTTCCATCCTCTGACAGATGGCCAATCAGAGAGGACTATCCAGACACTGGAGGATATGTTGAGAGCATGTGCTTTGGATTGGCACGGTAGTTGGGACAAACACCTTCCTCTTATAGAGTTTTCTTACAACAATAGCTTCTATGCCAGCATAGAGATGTCTCCCTTTGAAGCATTGTATGGTCGCCCATGTCTCTCTCCGGCATGTTGGGGCGAAGTGGGAGAAATGAATATCTTGAGTGCAGAACTACAGAAGCAGACACAGGAGTACACGAACAGGGTGAAATTGATAAAGAAAAGAATGAAGTCTGCTCAAAATCGTCAAAAGGCCTACGCAGACAAAAAGCGCCGAGAACATAAGTTCAAGGCAGGAGATCAAGTCTTGTTCAAGGTCTCCCCCACCAAAGGAGTAATGCGTTTCAGCAAACGGGGAAAATTGAGCCCCAGGTATGTAGGCCCGTTTGAAATATTAGACATGGTTGAATATTCAGCATGCAGGTTGGCCTTGCCTCTAGCCTATTCAAGAGTACACAACGTTTTCCACGTCTCCCTACTTCGGATGTACAAGCACGACTACGTCAATGTAATCCAAATTGAGGAACCAAACCTCAAAGAGGATCTGACGTATGAAGAACAACCCACGGAGATATTGGAATACCAAGAATATCAACAAGGGAAGAAGAGAATAGCACTAGTCAAAGTGGCATGGAAGCATCATCAAGGAAAAGAAGCAACTTGAGAAGTAGAGTCCGAAATGCGAGAGAAGTTCTCTGAACTTTTCGGTAAGCCTTAACCCTTATCCACATTCGAGGACGAATTTTCTTTTTAGAGGATAATAATGTGACGTTTTGCACTTTAAAAAAAATGGGAAACGAGCGGTCGGCAAGGGAGGCGTCGCCTCCCCTGGCCTTCCGCCGCTTCGCCTCCGGCCGACCGCGTATAAAGAGGAGGGGAGCGCCGCCCTTGCGCCCTCTTCGAACCCCCGACTGCCACCACCCTCGTCGCTCTCCTCTTTCTCTCGTTCCGGCGACCGGCGACCCACGCACACACGAGCAACAGAGCAGCGACGAACAGCGAACGAATCGACCCACTCCGACATCCAACGACCTCCCCTCGACGTGCGCGCAGGTCAGGCGAACCCTTCCATATGTTAGTGAACGTCCGGCGATCGACGAACGACGAGTCAGCGACCGACAGATTCGAAAATTCTAACAAAGAGGTACCCTTAGTGTTTAAAATCTCTAGACGAAGAAATAGTGATCAATTGACGTTCATAATTAGTTCATTGAAATCCTGAGATTGTTATCTATGTTTTTCCTATTCATGTCGCGACCTAATTTTGGCCGGAGGACCGTCGGAATTGGAAATAAAGTATGGCGGCCCTGTTTTATCGCAGGGACCGATCGACCGATTCTGCTAGCGGTCGATCGGTCCGCGTATAGAACTCATATGAGTTCCTCTTTACCGATCGACCGGCCTCACCATGGCGGTCGACCGGTTTATATGTTGACAGACAGAATTAATTATGCGATCGGTCCCATGCGAACGATCGACCGATCCGATGCGCAGTGCGCATTTGTGTGATCTAACGAACGATCGACCAACACCCAGGACGGTCGACCGATTCACAGGCACCCAAACAAGAATACGATCGACCGGCCCAGAGTACCGATCGACCGGTGCCAGAGAACGATCGATCGGTCCATTAGGAATGGTCGACCGGTCCGACAGGCAGACTATTGGTCTGACTTAATCGTAACGAACCACTCCAAATCATAACTAAGACTCTGACCTGTTCACCTATACTGGCCGAGTCTCATTGTGCAAAGATCAACCTTCAGTAGACCCTAAATCATGGATTTCACAGTAACAAAATATAATTAAAGTAAAGACAAAGATGAGGGATTGCTATGTGCCGCCCCAATGTTAAAGTAATGATCAGAGTTAAAGCAATGGGGGGATAGATAGTTAGCTGAGGGGACAGCGAAACTACTGGCTTAAATGCACACTATTCCTGAGATTTCAGGTGTTCTCCCACCGATATCTCGAATTGAAGGGTGATGCTATGGTCACACCTCTTCCCTTAAAGATTAAAGTATTGTGCCAGAGGGACATTTAGTTAACTGAGGAGACAAGTGAACCTACATGTCTAGTAACCGACCACTGTTCCTGGATTGTAGGAATTCTTCCTCATACCTTCCGAACTGGGTGAGGTAGTAACACCCACCCCTTTTTCTCGTTTACGGGCTTACTGGCATCAGTGAATCAGAGAGGCACCCCTAGCATCCCAACCTAATAAAGTCGAGCTCGCATAGGACAACTAACTCTAAGGATATTTTAGTAATGTAAAAAACGTAGTGCAACTCACAGTAGAGCAATGCAAAGTAAAGTAAAACAGAGTATTGAAAAGCAAAAGGAACATACTGCAGGGCACGACTGGGCGTGCGGCGAGGAAGCTTGCCACGCATTCCTCGTTGGCGTTCACGATCAAAGATCATGGTACCAGTGCACCTGGGCGTGATGGAGTATTTGAGCGGAAGCACTTTTCCTACGCCACGGCACATTGCGACGACACAAGCGAGTCATCGTTGCTGAGTAATTCGAGCAGAAAGAACTGCTTTGATACCACTTGTCACGGGGTCATTCTCGGACACTAGACTACGTACGGCGACTAGGCGGATAGGCACTTAGCCAAGCCTATTTTGAGTTTGCAGCGGAAGTTTTATGTTCGAGACGACTATGTCGAGAGTCGCTCTTATAAGCATTCAATCACGGACATGAATAGAGTGTTGGACTACTCGTCATGGGATCGTGGCATTAGTGCATTGTGGCACTAATGCAGGCGCTTGGGCGCTTAAAGTCCGAAGGGGCGACTAAGTGACCACGGGACGCCACAAAGGGACACCGATGTGGGTTGCCACCCCACGCTCAAGGCCATGACACTAGAATTAAAGGAAAGCTTACTTGTATTAAATATGATGAAACATAATATACAATTGGGTCTCGGTAGGTATAAGAGTCTTATTACATATTGAAGATGCAAAAGATGTACCCTACGGGAACGTCACTTACTTGACCGTTCATAAGGACGACCTTACAAGATAAATGCCCTAAGGGCGGATAACTTGGTACTCCGCAATATTACGTAGTGCGGAGCGGCTGCATGTGTTTCATGATTTCGACACTGAGCGGCCGAGAGCTATAAGTTGAGCGGCACTGGTGCAACGAGGCTTCACGCTTCGTGTCACGGAAAACTGCCCCGTGACATATGCAGACATGTATCTTTTCCCTTTTCTTTCTTTTTGATTTCTTTCTTTTCCATTTTATTGAGTTTGAATCACTTTTTCTTGTTGGGAGTATATTTGAGACAATATTTAGTTTAAGCTTGGAATATTTTATATTTTATGCATTGTATGTTTTTTTAATGTATTTTTATATTTGTCTATGCTTGCATTTTTATCAAAAATTAAAAAAAAATTAAAAATTTTGAAAAATTCTAAAAAAATATCATTGCATGCATTTGTTTTTGCTGACATGTTACTAACTCTTGTCTTATTATTTAATTATCTCTTAAGTAAAATTTTAAAGAGACGTTGTTAAGTGACAAAATTTGAATACTTAAAATATGTGGGGCGGATGGACTTGATAATAGACGTTGTTCTATTAAATTTTCTTGTAAATCCAAATTTAATTGTTTACTGTTAATTCTTTTCTGAATTATTAAAATATGTGGGGCGGATGGACTTGATAATTAGAAAAGGCACGATTTTCCTAACCACAAGGCTCGATGTTTGGCACACTTCATAATAATGCAAGGCAGGATTTCAATTATCGGGATTTCTTTACCTTCACAAGGTGCTAAGTCTTGATTAGATGAAAAATCTCGCCGAGTATTTAACCTTCAAAAGGCAAGTACTATACAAGGTGGGGTTTTTCATGAGATTATAAGGTGCGAATTATATCAAATCAAGGCATGACGACTTACTAGAAATGAACCTAATTCATTAATTGCAATTTTCAACAACCAGAAGGTATGAAAAATGGAACAATATGGAAATCTCGACCATCATTTCTTCAACCCATGAGCTAATCACAAGTCGGGATTTTTTCACGTATCAAATCGGAATCAAGGCACGATTTTCATCCCCTGATAATCTTTAGTGTTAATCCATTTAATGAAATTCTCGGGATTTCGAACATTATTCAAAGATTCTAACGTCAAATTGACTATGTAACCGAATTCTATTGGCCGTCAACTTTACTATGACATATTCAAATTTTATCTATGCTAGTCAGTTAATCCTAAGGTCGCAAGTGATGACAATCTGTTGATGTGTCATGATCTAACTAGCCAAGAAACAAGACGTGACACATACGCAAATTTTATTCAAGCTGCATACAAAATTTATCAGAAGAAGATTTACATCCGTTTGATTTTCCAACCATGATTAGTTACAAGCTGCCTTCACATCTATAAATATACGAAGAGACCACCATCATAAATCATGCCTTGAAGTCGCCATCTGCGTGCCGATTGTCGGGATCTCTATTTCCATCTTGGGTGTAATTCTTTCAAATTTATCTATTCTTATTATTTTGTCTCTCCAAAATTTATAGGATGAATTTCGTAGTCTTATATATTTTATTTTAGGAGATTATTAATTGAAGAAAAATTATTTGAACCCTAATTTTATTATTTTAGTATTTTCTAATTAATTATTAATTGTGATTTTAATTTTGTTAATTAAAATTTTAAATTAGAATATACCAATCTCAAGAGTGTTTTTCATAAAGCTAATTAATTAATTGATTTTATTTAAAATTAATAATTAAAATATGTCTAATAACTATTGTCTGTGTAATTTGTTAATTCATACTAATTTGTGGAGTGATTAATAATTTATGAAATTTAATTTAATGTGTCTTAATTTTAATCTGATTTGATGGGATATTAGTTTATGGAGACCAATTCATTTTAAATTAAGATAGTTTAATCAATTCATTTAGATTAAGGGATGATCAATATTTCAGGGAGACACTAATTCATTTTTAAAAATTAAATTTTTTTTGTTCATATGTTTATTATGATCTATTTTCATCCTATTTGTTCAAATAGGAAGGTTGTGATGTTTTGAGTATTAGGTTATTGAAAAGTAGGCCAATCTATCAGATGACCTACCACCATTTATAGACTAGTAAGTTTTTTTCTAAATAATTGAATAGTATGCTAATCTACCACCATTTGTATACTAGTAATTTTTTTCTCGTAATTGAATAGTATTCCAATCTATCAAATGAACTACCAACATTTGTAGACTAGTAAAATATTTCTAGTGATTGAATAGTAGACCAATCTATGAGAAAAGCCCTGATTTGCCACCATTTGAATAATGAATTATGTATATTGTTATGTTTGCAAATTTATGTTGTAAAATGAACCAGTTGTCTGAGCCAAATATAAAATTTAAATCAATAACATAAGAAAATGTTTTGCCATTCTTTCATTTCTGCATCAAATGTAAACTACACAAGGCACATAAATTAAGATCTTCGTGCCGAACTCTAATTTTTTTTTCTTATGATAAATGTAAACTAAGCATTGCCTTTGAACAATAATGGGACCAAGATTGAAGTCACATCATAAGTTGTTTTCATGAATGTCTTTTTCAGAAGTTATGAAAGGTCATCAAACTCAGAAATGATGGTCCAATCTGGGGACTAGATCAGCGGAAAGGAAGGTCGTACATGTAACAGAGCTTGGCTATGAGGATGAGAAGAAAGGCATTGGTGGCATTTCCACCGTATTAGCATCACTTCCACATTATCATTTTTCCACGAAAAATTTTTGACAGATCGAAATTCAACGTAATTTATGATGAATTTTATGATGAAAATATTTTCGGCGATTACAATCATCGAAACTAAAAATAATAAATTATATAATTTATTATATTATTATTTTATTTTTCGACGATTAGGAACGTCGATATTTTCGACGGATATCCATCCGTCATAATTTTCAATGGAATTTCCGACGGTTACAACCATCGGAAATGAAAATACTAAATTATGTAATTTATTATATTATTATTTTATTTTTTGATAATTAGAAATGTCGATCTTTCCGACGGATATCCATCCGTCGCAATTTCCGACGAAATTTTCGACGGTTACAATTGTCGGTAAATGTATAATAATATAATATGAGGAGTATTTTAATAATATAATTAGCGATAGTCCGAACCATCGCAATTTTCAACGGTTCCGACCGTCGGTAATAATTAGCGACAGTTCAAACCGTCAGTGAAATAAAAAATAAATATTATATATAACTAAATAAAGTATTTTATTTTTATAATTAAATAATTTTCGATGGTCAAAACTATCGGTAGCTTTTTCGACAGTCAGAGCCGTCGGTAATTAAAATTTCACTATTTCGCTTTTATTTCATTTTTCCGCCTTCTCATCTTTTCACCTATATATATATATATATATATATATATATATATATATATGTATATATAGTCTTCCCAATCCCACTCCATTATCTACTTCTCTCTCCCTCTCTTCTCTCTCTCTCCCTCGACGACCTCCCGGCCGGCGACCCTCTCCCTCCCGGACGAGGGTCTCCGGCCGCCTGTCTTTCGGATCTGGCCGTGGGCGGCGGATCCAGTCGCCAGGCGGCCTATCCGGATCTGGCCGCGGGCGGCTGGATTCGGCCGCTAGCGATCCGAGCAGTCAGATTTGGCCGCGGCCCGATCTGGCCAGCCGCCAGCGATCAGATCTGGCCGGCCGCCATGCCAGCGTGATCTGGCCGGCCGCAACTTGATCGGCTGCCAGCCGGCGTGATCTGGCGGCCGGCTATTTTTTTATATTTTAAAACTTCTTTGCGATGGTTGCGACCGCCGAAAGTTCGACGGTTGCGACGACCGCCGAAAGTTTCGACGGTTTGTGACCGCCGAAAGTTTCGGCGGGTTGCGACGATCGTCAAAACTTTCGACAAATTTTCTTCGACCGTCGAAAAATAATTTACGACGATCGTTTTTTCGACGAATTGGTTCCGTCGATAAATTCGTCTGTAATAAGCCTTTTTCTTGTAGTGAATTCCACTAAATGATCTTTGTGTGGGGGAAGGAGTTGCACACAAGGGATCAAATCAGTGGCAGATGAGGTGAGTCTTGGGGTTCTTACCTATCATTTTTGTTGCTTCTACTTTAAGCTTGGTGGTGGAGGGGATAATCGCCTTTGCATCTTACGCGTGCGCTTGCTTTCCACGTGTAGGGGATGAGGTATTCATGTACTTGTTCGTCTTTCGTTTTCCTCCTCCTAGGATTATGTAGCATCGACATCTTGCGAGAGGAGTCGCTCGAAAATATTGAGGATCATGTCTTGGTGTAAATCTTGGCTGCGGTTTTCCACCTCCTTGATGCAAGAGGAGCTAGGGTTTGGTTTTCCTGCGGGTGGTTGTAAAGGTGAAAAAGAAGGGTCATTCTACACGAGGACAAAAGTCTCTGAGGCATCACATGGTAGGGGGACAAAAGACCTTAGGGTCTGTTTGGATTGAGGGTTGTGAAGTGGGAGGGGGGTGGAATATGAGAAAATGAAATTAGTTACACCATGTTTGATTATATTTTTAATTTAAGCTAAGAGGGGTGGGGTGGAATAGCTAAGTCCTTCAAATATCACATTTTTCATTCCACCAAATTGGTGGAATGATGAGGGATAGATTATTTTAGACCAAATTAACATCTTTCCCTTTTTAATTACCAAATTAAATTATTTCTCTTATTACCAAATTAAACCATCTCTCTCTCACACACACACATATATTATCTTTTTTCTAATATGAATACATATTCATCTATAATTTTTATTAAATAAAAATTTTTAGTAAATAATTTTTTTTCAAAATAAACATAAATATACTATTTAAAAATAATTTAATATTAATATAATATATTCAATCGGGTCAAGACGTAAAACCCGAATTCGGTCCCGACCCGACCCGGTCGAGTGTCAAAGAAATGAGACTCGGTCCTGATTTAATTATCCATTGGGTCGGAAAAAAATTTGAAAAATCCGAACCGGTGCGGACGAGGATGACCAGTCGTTCAGATTCATGCTCACCCCTAATTAACGATTATAAATACTTTAAATAAATAATGAAGGATAAAAATAACTTTTATACAAACAAAATCTTCATTACCCCACTCCACATCTTATATAATTTATTATCCAAACATGGACTTTCTAATGACACACCACGCCACCCCACCCATCACTCACCACACCACCCCATCCCATTCCTCCATTAGTTATTTGCCAAACAGACTCTTAGAGCTTCACGTAATTGAGTGCTGGTCATGTGAGAGGAAGAGTCTCGAGGGAAACATGGGGACGACCTATGCTCGCTGCCGCCTGCCTCATGTGAGGACTGATGGTGATGTGGAGTGCGTTTGCATTGAGTGAGCCACTTCCACTGTTTGATCTAGAGCACATTCTTGATCAACGGCTGCCAGAGAAGCAAGGGGATTGCACGATATTGTTGTTCAGGGGCTTGACCCGCGCCTTGGACCTAGCGGCAAACAAGACCATTGTTTGCCATGCCCTTAGGCAGAGATCGGCGTCGACGGAAATGAAACGAGTGCATCCAGTTGCCGTAGAAAAGGGGTTCCGAGGAACCGCCCCCTCCTCGGCTTCCAACCTCTTCTTCGGGCAGATTGAGATGGCATGTCTCACTCTACTGCACTTGAAGCAGAACAATGAGATGTTTTCGTAGAGAACTCTACGAAAGTGTCGAGATCCGTTCGGTACTTAAATCCATACACCTTGCTTGATTGGAGCACTCCACACACACACGCGGGCGAATTGACTACGTTCCCCAAGTATGGTAACATCATTGACCTTCGTAGGGGTCCCAAATCGCTCTACAATCCTAAGAATAGATTTTTTATTAGATAACTCAATACCGACGAGGAAGTCAGCTGTTTTTCATGGGCTTGAAGAAAGGCTTTGGAAGCGTAAGGTGTAGGATTGCACCCCTCCACATTCCACGGTCCCCCTAAGAGCTCCACTGGATCTGCGAAATGGAACAACAAAAATAGTTAGCTAGCTCTATGATATTTAATGGGGCCGCAAGGGACAAAATCTTTTGGAGATCATCTCGTATGGAATGACGACTTCCTCGTCCATAGACTCCTTCAGACGCTGCAACTGCGCTATGGATAGAGAGGGGAAAGAATTCGCGGAAGAGATTTTGATCTTGTGGGCGAGCCCTAGTTTAAAGCACCTTGAGGTAGTTTGTTGCCCGAAGGGAGCCGAGAAAGGGTCGGGGGGAGGAGGAGGGGGTGGGTCGGGAGAGGCCATTTTTTCTGTCACTTGCCACTTCTCCTCCCTTTCTCTTTCACTGTATATATTCCTTATCAGCCATTGTCATGCCCTCATTTGTTCTTGCTGCAATCAGGAATTTATTGTTCCTATTTTTCTAATTTATGAGATTCAACATTATTCTTATTCCTCCGCTGTTTGGATGGAAGAGGAAGAACAAGTATATATATATTAAGATTTAAACTAACGACATAATAAAAATGTTTCGTCATTCTTAATTTCTTCCCTTTTACATCAGACATAAATTAAGTCTCTATTAGTTTAAATTATAATAAATGTAAACTAAGCATGACTTCACGTCCAACATGAACAAGAAATTTAAACCATGAGTGAGATAACCTTCAATTCAGGTCCTTTTTCTGAAGTTATGGAAGGTCATCATACTCAGAAATCATGGACAAGTCTGGAAATGAGATGAGCGGGAAGGAAGGGCGTGTAACAGAGCTCGGCTCTGCGGATGAGAAGAAAGGCTTTGGTGGCATTTCCACCTCATCAGCATCATTCCCTTGGAGCATGCTCACAACTTTACTCATGGATGGACGATTGGATGGCTTCATCTGAATGCACCACAGACCAACTTTGCAGAGCTTTACTTCTATCTCGTCAATCTCGGGCGTGATATCAGGGACGGAGGTGTCTACCTGCAACTGGACGAGCTTGTCGTAGATCCACGACGGATAATAAATTTGATTGGATTTTGAAACACCATGATCGACATTCCTCCTCTGGCCTGCCATCTCCATCAGCAGCATCCCAAAACTGTAGACATCAGACTTGTATGATATGACGCCAAAGCTTCTTGATATCAGCTCAGGAGCCATGTATCCTATGGTTCCCCTGGCGGCACTGACAGATACTGAATTATAGTCTTTGGGATACAACTTGGCGAGGCCGAAATCCGATACCTTGGGATTGAGGTGGCTGTCCAGGAGGATGTTATGGGGCTTGATGTCAAAGTGCAAAATCTGCATTTCACAGCCGTGGTGCAGATAATGGATCCCTCTTGCGACCCCCAAGGCGATTTCATTTCGCTTCTCCAACGTCAAGGTTGCATGTTTGTTGTTGTTGTCAGCTCCTTTGGTCGCGAAGATGTACTTGTCCAGTGAGCCATTGGGCATGTACTCATAGATGAGAGCTCTTTTGGATCCCTCTGAACAGAATCCAAGAAGCCGGACTACGTTCAGGTGGTGAATCCTGCCAATCGTGGACACTTCACTGATGAACTCCTCCCCATTCAACTTGGAGGCGCCCAGCACCTTGACGGCGACAGGGATGACGCCTTGCAGATGGCCCTTGAAGACAGAGCCGAAGCCTCCTTGGCCGAGCTTCTGGGTGAAGTTGTTTGTCATTGCGATGAGGTCGCTGTACGCATAGCGCGTAGGGGAAATTCTCTGCTGGCTGCGTAGAAATAGTTCGACGTTGTCAATTCTCCGCCTCCTCCTGGCCTTCCTAAAGTTGTAAATTGCCAGCACATAAACAACCAAGGGCACGCATGTGAACCTTTTTATCGCCAATACTGCATACACAAATGAAATGAAAATCGGTGCATTGAATTGTATCACAGAATAAATGAAAAAAATAAAAAATATGCTAAGGCTAAGAAGACTATTAGTTTGACATGTTAAAGTCTTTGCACAGTTTGAGTAATCAAATTCCACTTCACTTCACGTGTCAGTACATGTCGTGCCAACAACCGGATCAAACAAAAAGGAATATAAAATATATATATGTACCCAAAAAATGCTACTCACTCGTTAACACTGGCGATAACACTGTCGTTATGTACCCAAATGGTATTTTGACGAATTTGTTGCCGATTTTATAGTCGATACAGTCCAAGGCGACCGTGGGGTAGGAGATGACACCGAGCAAAAAAGAACTGACATCGGTATAACCACTTGAGTTGAAACATATGCCAGGAATAGAGATAAAAAAAGATCAATCAGTAGACCAGGCGTGATTAAGATTGAGTTCACTAATTATATTAAGTTGAGGTTGCCTTACTTCATGGCCGACCGCAAGCAAGATCCAAAGTTTTCGTTAACATTAATGAATAAAGTAACCGGGAATGTGTTCAAGGCAGCTTGTAAAAGGTCGTCTTCTGAGTGGACGGGGGAGGTCGAATTAGCCCAGAACCATCCCAGCGGACTGCAGGACATGCGAAGGTCCACTATCTGGCCGCCAAGATACCTGTTGTCCGAGTCCAAGGCAGCGATCTTGGCGTACACCGTGGTGTTGAGGCTGCTGTTGGTAAAGGATGGAAGTTGCAAGTAGTGGTCGTCTATGTTTCCTGTGCTATCAATCCTCTGCGAACATTTCATGAGATTCACTAACGTGTTTGCTTGAGAATACCCATAGTAGGAAGTGCTCCGGAGACCGTGATAGCCACTGGAGAAGCCGCCGGCGTAGACTACAGAGATTTCGGCGGTGCCCCATGTGGTGCTGTCCCATGTGGAGTTCAATATCTCCTTGACAAAGTACTTGGTTCCTTCGAGGTAGATGGCTGCATCCTCCCCCTCGCAGCTCAGCTCGATTTCGCCGCACTTCCGAGGCTCGCCGCTCAGACGGAAAGGAGACTTTATGCTGCGGAGGGCTCCGCAAGAGGAAGGAGCGCAGGAGGAGCTGGCGACCACTTCAAGCGCACCAGAGAGCAGAAGGAAGAGGGAGAAGGTGATGATAATTTGATGATTTCCCATTGCTTTTGCCTCTCCCAGGATCTTCTTCTTTTTCTTCTTCTGTGGACATCCAATTGAACAAATAATTTATATGCCAAACTGATGGGGGGATTGCATTGCACAAGGTAATAGCCGCAGAATCCATTTCTTGAAGTCGTCAAATATGTCATTTTCGTTCAAAATCCACGCTCCAAATTAGTCCGATTCTAATAAATGCCTGAAAGAAAAAATGACACACCGAGAAAGAGAAAGATAATGAGATAGGTGCTTATAAGGCGAATGAAGAAAAAAATGGAGAATAAAAATGAGAACATTTATATTAATTTTTTAAAAAATATTATATGTAAAATTTGTTTTTCCCTCTCTACCTATTATTTTGAGTTGAAAATAAAATGAACTAAACAGAGGAAAATGGGGGGAAATCTATCTTTCGTTCTCCTCCATTTTTTCTTCATTAAAATTATATCCAAACGAGAAGAAGAAAATTTCATTTCCCCTTCCTATTTTTCTCCTTCTTTACCCTCAATCCAAACAGGGCATTCGTAGCGAATTTCTATATTCCACCAGAAGTCATCCTAAATGTAGCATTGAAGTATTCTTCTTAAGTCGAGATTCACCATGTTCCATAAATTGAAAGATTGCTATCTCTCCTTGACTCAACTGGCTAACTAACTAACTATGACAATCCAAATTTATTAATACTTTTAGATTTTTTAAAAAATTAATAGAAACATTGAGATTTAAAAATCTTAATATCCAATAGACAATTTAAATACACTAACGACGACGCATTGACGATTTGAAAATTTTAATTTAAATCCATTTAATGTTTTCCCCAATTACTCTCTTTTCGAAGAGCATCCCACCTTTTTCGTGAATCCACAATGACTTAATTGGTCACACGGTACGAAAAAAAAAAAGATTTAATGGGGTCATATAAGGCGTATGACCCTTGTACACTGCCCACCTCCGATCTAATCGGACGATTGGTGACGAGACAACGTTGGAAGACATGACAGTGGGTGACGAGGCACGAGCGGCGAGGCAACGGTGGCTACGACGAGGTAAGGATGACGGTGAGGCACGATCTCTCCCTCTTTATCCCCGATCCGGCAATGGAGATGGCGATGGCGATGAGGCGAGGGCGAGCGATTGCAAGGAATCCAAGCGGTGAGGCGGCGACAAGGGGCAAGGCGATCCGGTCTCTCCCTCTATCTCCTGATCTGACGATGGCGACGTCGATAGCGACAAGGCGAGGGCGACTGCAACTCGATCGCGCACAAGTGAGAGATCGGCAATGGCGGCTACTGCTCTTTTGGGCGTGACTCTGACCGATCGCGAATCTCCTGTCCTCCCCCGACGGTCGTCTCCCTGGCATTCAGCATCCCCGTCGTCCTCCTCCCTCGCGGCCGGCATCCCCGTCGTCAGCCTCCTCCTCTTCTGCCTCCTTCTCTTCCTCCCCACCATCCATCTCCCTCGCGGCCAGTGTCCCTGCCCGACGAGGACTCCTCCAACTTTCGCTTCTGCCCCTTCCGCCGGTGCGCTGCCGTCGCTCCGCCTCCATCAGATGACAAGAAGAGAGGTAGAAGAAAATACCCACCGTCAGATTAGATCTGACGATGGGGGCTAAGGCGTATGGCCATCATACGCCTGAGCAGCGTACGATGGTCATTAAATCAAAAAAAATTATTTGACTTTGGTGTCAAAAAATAAAATACAAGTCGTAATTGATGGATGAGCAATTGTTTGAAAAATTGATGACTTGCCATGATAGACAGAAATGTCTTGCAAAAACGACCTGGGAATACGGAGCCACAATTATTGATTGAAATCTCATGAATGGTAAACTCAAAATGAGATTTTGTAGAAAAAAAGACTTGCGAAGATCGTTAAACCAAATAATAGTTATTTATAATAAGGTTAAAGATCAAGAGCCTCATAATTTTGACATATTCAACTTGATTGCTTCAAGTCAGGATCTTGCAGCATCTATTACACTTTGACTAATGCAATTTTAAAAGAAATGTCATCGAGGCCAATAATTCATTTTTTAAAATATTTTGGACTCTTTTAATCCAAGTCATAACGATGTGAGAGAAATAATATATTTTATATATTTAATGAGATTAAATATTAAAATTATTCAGTGTGAGAAAAATAATGATGTTGCTAATTATAATCTTGTCATTTTCATTCACACTTATAAGTACTATCGTCTTAGATCACATGTTTTATTATGCATAAAAATTGCTATTAATGTTGATTATATAGTAGAGCGGTCTTTTGAGTATGCATCAATCACAATGTATCCAAATTCAAGACCTTTCATATAACATAGTTATGAGATTTAAGAAATTCACAAAATAAGCATCAGCTTTTATAATATATATAAAATAAAAAACTTAATTTTGAATTGTAGATATTTCAGAAGAATATTTTTTCGTCGTAAAATTTTGTCAAAAAATACGAAGACTTTTGACTCGTTAAAATTTGTAGTCGAAAATACACAATTTTTTTTATAGTGAGATAAAATTGTTGGAGCTCGGACGAGGAGGCTTGCGATCAAAATAAACTCTGCTGCTGTCTATTATAGCAGCAGCAAAATTACAAATCCTGTGTCCATGCCTAATTTTATGTGATTGAAATTAGATTAACAAAAACCAAAATATCGAGCAGGAAGTTTCTTATTCTCTCAGGGCCAAGAGACTAATTATAATCGTGTCATTTTTGTTATATAAGTACTTTCATTTTAGTTCATATGTTTTTATTATGCATAATACTTTTTTTAATGATAGTTATAGCAATTGATAATGAGTTTATTATGCATAATACTTTTTTTAATGATAGTTATACCAATACTTTCAACCCAGGTATAGGAACAACCTCCGAAAATAATGTAGCGATCCGAAATTTATCTTAAAAGATTTAAGCATTTAGGTGAATTTCACATTGATAGTCCGTTCATTATACAACAATTAATTGCAGAAGACTTAATAATTTAGAGAAAAAGTCATAATGAATAAAACCATCACATAATCATCTAACATCTCATGAGACATTAAATGCCTAAAAATTGTATTACATAGTGAGCATAAAAAACCATCGAGCTTATTTAACCCTAAGTATATGCAACATTCGTCATGAGCTCGAGTTGTCATCCATCACTAAATCTTGATTATATGCACGAATCTAAAGTGCAAGATTTTCTAATTAAAATATGTAAAGATCAGCATGCCACGATATCATATCACATATGAGGCATATCATTATAATAACAAAGAACCTTACATGACATTAAATCATGGGTACGATCATTCTTCATATAACATTCTTAAATAAACATCATGATATACTTGCTTAACTTCATACACATCATCTATAAGTATCATATAATAGAAGTATGCATTCATATCATTCATAAACAATCAAGACATCCAACTTATCATTTTATTTCATTTTCATTTTATTTCATTATCATATACATCATAAGAGTTTCTTTATAACTCCTTATTCCTTACTTGTTACTTAACATTTTTCATAGTTCACATTTTCTTAGGATTACTTTATAACCCTTTGAACTTTCTTTCATTCTTTATTATGTGATATTGCTCGTGTCATCTTCATCTTTCATCTTTATCACATAACATCATCTTCGCACATTATAACTATGTGGGACTTTATTCCTAATCATATTTAGGAATATACACACTCTATGATCACAAACATTTTTCCTTGAAAAGTACATACATAAATGTAGAATTTTACTTATCAAACTTAAGTCCACTTAAAATATCTACATAAGTGTAGTATTTTGTAGGATCCCAAAGGGCACTAAGAGGGGAGTGAATTGGTGTTCTTAAAAAAATATCGATTTCATAAGAACATGTTGCGGAAGCTTAAAACCAATTATTAAAACCTTTGCAAATAAAGCAATTTAGATTATAAACATAATATGAATGGGGAGAGAGAGAGAAAATCAAAAGCAAAGACACGGTAGTTATTGACGAGGTTCGACAACACCTTAACCTAAGTTTCCGCTCTAACTTCTCAATGTCGAGATCACCGGAGATTCCACTAAAATATTTTCCTTTGTTCCAAATGGGGCATGAGAGAAAAGTCCTTTACACCACCGCATTTTCTCCGCTTCGAGAGGTAAGGCACACCTCTCCTCTAAGGAAGCTTAATCTTTTCTTTCGCTCAAGAGGTAAGATTTTTAACATCTTTTACACAGGAGCTCTCTCAGTATTTTTCTAAATAAAATGTTTCTCTCTCTTTTACAAAGCTAAGCTCACAATAGAAGAAGAGAGTAAGAAGAGAAAACTAAAAATAAAAACTTCAAGGAGAATGTCTTATTTTGATAACTTGAAGTTTTTCTTCAAGGCTTGGATGGATGCCTTGCTTTTGACTTTAGCACTACTTTTATAGGTTTCAGCAAGTGAGAAAGTCGTCAAAAAATTATTCCATAATTTTCTCCGTCAAATTTGACCCTTACTGTTCCTTTGACTCGGAGGCTGGTCGACCGCACATATGGACCAGTCGTCCGGTAAACTTTCTTTTATGAAAAAATATGACCGTTGATGAATTTTGCACTGTCCGATCGACTTGTGTTCCGAACCGATCGACCGATTCCTCGACCGGTACAGTTTCGACATTCTACTTGTTGAAATTGGGCATTTTCTGCATTGACCGATCAACCTGTGTTCTCGACCGGTCGACCTGTGTTCCTGACTGGTCGACTGTATTCTGGACCGGTCAACCAGTTTTTCAGCCGGCAGCTCGACCGCCCTACATTATTTTAAGCATAACGTTTTGCACAGTTATCCAAATGATATGATTTTTTATTCTATGAAAAGCTAACAGAATTCTCTACAATTTTTATATTTATGATTTATCAAAATCTAATAGGATCATAGTTAATTTTTTAATCAAAGTTTAGTGCACAAAGTTATTCCTTTTCTTTAAACTTTTTCAGCATTTTAACTTTAATCATTCGAGGTTTGTATCATCAAAATATAATTTGATATGAGATTAAAACTTAGATCCAACATATTTTACTTTCCATCTTTGTTTGATCATCATCTTAACTTTCTTTATTATAAAATATTTTGAAGTTAAATTTCACTTTTATTCTTACTTTATCTTATAATATTTTTTATCTTAACATAGTTGAAAGAATTATATCAACATCATCACATTAGCTAGCTAGGCGACATCCTTGGAAACACACATCATAATAGTGAGGGACTTTATTCAACAAATACGCACACCATAATAGTGATTGACTTTATCCTAAGGAATACACTCACTTTCTGATGAAGGACTTTGTTATCTGAGAAGCACATACACAAATGCATGACTTTACTTAGCTCGTTAAAGTATATATATGGGTGTAGGACTTTGCTTTCCACCATTGATGAGTGACAATGACATTCTTCAATTTTATGTGCATTATGCTTTGCAATACATCAATCATTATTTATCTTTTAGTCTAATTATGACTGAACATGCAAGTTGTGTATCTAGGCTCATATAAATCAATAATCATTAATACTTTAAAAGTAACTTTTAAAATATCATATAGGTCCATATTAGTTAGTCAGGACTGTGACAGTAGTGTCATGTCCATCCATATCAGTCGATCACGACTGTGACAAGGGTGTCACGCCCATGACCGTGACAAGGGTGTCACGCTCGTGACAAGGGTGTCACGCTCGTGACCATGACTTAAAAGGTCCTTTCACCATTGGTCTTTGTCGTGACTGAAAGTCATGACCGTGCCACATCCTTCATCATGACCGTGCTCCCATGATCACAATCGTGTTGGGTCAAATCACGACCGTGCTCCCTTGGGTGTAAGTGAGTCTAATTTTGAACTCTACCTCTCGCTCACGGTCGTGACCCGGTTGATCATGACCATGCCTAACTCTTTCACAGTCGTGATAATTTTGTCATGGTTATGGCCGAGAACTATTTGGCCATCTTTGGTCACGATCGTGGCTGTTCCAAGATCTGTTATGGTCGTGATAACGTCTCGAAAGTTTGATATTCCACTCGAAATTCTCAATTTTTGAGATCAAAACTTCTCAATAAAAATAATCTAAAACATCATAAACATTGCAGGTATGATTTCCAAACATCTTAGCATTATAAATTTTCATTCATTATTTAAGATTTAGGACTTTTCCCCCAAATTCATCTAAAAGATCTTGGACTTTAACGAACACATGGATCTAAACATGACAATATAGTATGGATCAAAGCATATAGATTTAGGCATAGATATTATTCAAATCTAATAATTTTATTAATGCAATCCCTCGATCAAGATCTCAATCAAGAATGAGGTGTTCTTAAAACCTTCAATCCAACAAAAACATCATTGAGTGGGGAGAGAGAGGTTAGATCCATTTTACATACTTTTCGGATTTCGATCTAAAACTCCTTTTTTTCTAATCATCTTGTATCATTCTTCTTCATCTAGAAGTCTCTAGGTCTTTTTTGTCCTTTTCCTAGAAATCTTAATCTTCTCTTTGTTGATTTTAAAACATAGCCATAATGAAGAATAGGCCTCTAGATATTCTAACTTTACACATTCCTTGGTGAAGAAGAAAAGAGAGAGAAGAGGAGTGATGGCTAGGTTTTTGGAAATTTAATAAGGTTATTAGTCCTTTATATAGGATTTACGTTATGATTTTGATCAATAGATCCAAATACACTTGGCCTAAAATTTAGGGTTGTTACAAATAAGACTTTGTTCTCACTTTTTTTTACTAAACATCAATTTTAGAAACATGTAGGTTCCACAATAATAATTGCAGAAGAAAAAAGCAGAGAACAAATTGTTCTTGCCACACTAACACTCTTGCTCTCACAACATGAACACAATGAGAAAAAAATGAAGGTCGTTCTAATATTTATTAATCCTTTACCTAAGAGGGTGAAAATTTGTTTAGGCGGAATCCACAAGCTTATGCTACTTATCTCCTATCAGCATTTGTAGTACTCTATTCATTGAAGGCCTCGCATTTAAACTCCATCGGATACACCACAGGACACAGTGGCCAACTTCTTTGGGTACTTTTTCATCTAGGAAGACTTGACCTTTTGATTGCTAGGAAGTTGGGACATGGAAGACTTGGTCTTTTACTTGCATGGGATAGTCCACAAAGTTACCCATTCTAATTCATTTTGGCTGCATTTGGATTGGAACTAACAAACATAACTTTAGTAAGTTCTATGAAACAGGTATATGAGTTTGAGTGGACCTTGCGCGGATTAAAATTCTAGTCAACGCAAAAGTACTCGTAAGTTCTTATGAAAAAGTTCCTAAATGAAAGCAAATCGTGAAACAATCATGGGGATTTATATGTCAAATCATCAATACAATTCTTCATCCATGGAACTTCTATCCAAACGTACAAAGCGAACTTTGCCATCAAATCAAACAATTTTTGGAACTAACTAGAACTTTCATTCAACCATCCAAACATAGCCTTTAAGTTTAAGTATTCTTTCATATTCCATCTAATTAAAATGTGTATTTTGAGTTCGATTTGCAAAATCCTTCACATGAACATTTTTCTTTTTTTTAAGGAAAAGGATCTATCTATTATTCAAGACAATATTGTTGTCCTAATAAAATTAAAGTTAATTTTTATCTCATTTTCTGATACATTAGTCATGCACACCATATTTAGTATGATATGAAAGAATAATTAAATAAACTTGAGTAGAATGACTATTCTAATAGATAAAAATGAAAAAATGCATGCCATGATAAAAAATTATAAAAAAATATACTAAATGCAGGATATAATATATATTATAATATGTATGCATCAACAAAATTGATAAATTTCAGGAATTTTTTGAAAGCATTGGGAGGCCATTGATTTGTTTATTATAGGGTCATCCAAAGTTTGTTGTAACCTAAGGAGGATAGTTGAAAAAAAGGCCAAGGGATTAATTTCATGATTCCTATTTTATTATTGTAACACCCCAAGATTTTAATAAGGATAATAAAGTAATTTAGACAAAGTTAATGAATAAAAGGAGAAAAGGAAAAAGGAAAAGAAAGAAAGATTAAATTCCATTTGGAGTAGATATTATAATTAAGATATTTCAATTTGATTTGAGGTCTAAAAGAATATTTAATAGATATAAGATTCCTGAATAGGATAGGATATGGCTTAAAAATATTTCAGCCATTAAAATAATATTTATTATTATATTAATTAAAAAATTAGATGATAAAATATTATGGAATTAAACAATGCAAAAAGTATAGGGAAATTAGGGAGGAATTAAATTGGGGATAAGATTTATTACATGATTATTTAATTAATTTTGGAATTTATTTAAATAAGAATACATGTGAATTAGTTAAGGAGATGAATTAAAAGATCAAATATGTTTGGACTAGAAAATATTATTGAAATTTGTGAACCTTATAAATAGAGGTATTAGGGCTGGCCATGTTGTATGAAAATTATTTTTCTCGCACCCAATACGGAACAAGCCTGATAGGACATCAAGGTACATTTTCGGACGATCTTTAGGTTCTTGGCATGTCTTCTTAATTATTTGGGATGATTAATCGGACGATACAGAGAGATGGTGAGGAGAGGAAAAGTAAAAGAAAAAAAAAGAAGAAAAGAAAACACATTACGGCTGAGAGAAGATGGAGAGAAAAAAAAAGATAGAATCGTGAGAAAAAAAGGAAGAAGAGAAAACCGAGAGGGAACCAAAACATAGAGGCACTAAGCGATGTGGAGAGAGAAAGATAAAGGAAAAGATGATTTGTCGTACTCATGGAGAAGGGAAATTTAGAAAAAAAAGGATTGGAGTGCAAAAATGTGGTAGCGGCTGTAGTGGATGAAAGGTAGAATCGAGTGGACGTCTCTGGCGCCCAAGGAAAAAAATATAAGGAAATGGAGATCTGCAAACATGATGATCAGAGAAAGAAAGAAAAATAAAAAGTCTTTTGTTGGTAGGAAGAGACAGTGAAAGAGAAGTTATGGGAGAAAAGACCCCGGCCTGGGTTTTCATAGGCACGATTCGGGTTCTTAGTCGAGTGCTACGTGAGATTAGATCAATAGAATCGGATCGTGTTTCGATTTATTCGGCCCGATTCTCAAGACTCATTGATAATGGATTGAAACCGAGCCGATCCGACCCATGTTTGGATGATTGATATGGAATTGGACAAAGACAGACCCGACCTGGATTTTACAAGACTCGACTCAGGTTCTAATACAGAAATTAGAGAAAGGGAAATAGATGAATGGGCCCGAGTTTGTCATAGTGCGGGCTGAATTTCGAGGATTTAAAATATATTGTTAAATAATTATTAACTTTAATTGCATTGTTTAATATCATTGATTGTTCATGACCATGCATTGATATGTATTGGTCTAGCGATTTTGATTGTTATGTTGTTTGATGTTAATTGATAACAATTGATTATGAATTCATGGCCTATTGTTCAATTGGCATAAATTGAAAAATAATGGAATTATTGATATTGATTTCGCATCGTCCAAGTGACGATATGAGAAATTGCTACAATTGAATTGTTAAATTGATAATTGTGACCTTCATGGTCGTTGGAGGCCTTCGAGGTCGATAGATATCCTTGTGATCGATTGAGGCCCATTAGGTCGATAGAGACTCATGGAGTCGATTGTTGATGCATCATAATTAAGGGAGGCTCATGGAGTCGATTGTTAATGCATAATAATTAATGAAGACCCTTGTAATCGATTGAGGTATTTACATTCGATGGAGTCCTGCGTGGTCGATTGAGGCCTTTATGGTCGATGGAGGCCCTCGTGGTCGATGGAGATTGTTGTGGTCGATGAAGATCGTTATGGTCGATGGATGTGTTCTTAATTGACTTGAATTGTTAATTGAATTGAATTATTAATTTAATTGCATCATTAATTGAATTGCGCCCTAGTGATTGATTGATAATTGAATTGCTCCCTAGGGGATGATGAAAATTTGAATAGATAAATTGTTAATAGAAATAACAATTGACAATTATTTATTGTGACATTCGCCAACCTATGGTCAATTTGTAATTGACTTAAGATAATTGAATCGCATTGAATGGATATTGGTCATCAATAATTGATGATATGGATGATTACTATGATTGGTCAAATTATTTATAATTTATTGATTACCGTTAAATGTCATCTATTTTGACCAATTATACATTGCTATGGATAATTACTTATTGATAATATTGATATTAATATAGTTATTTTTATGGGTGACCTTACGTACTAAATTGTCTCATTAGACTTTTCCCACGTACTTAGATCCGTACAAATGATTATGATGGCGATGGCGAAATGATTGGTGGCTCCTCTTACGGGTGATATGCACATGGATATAGGTCCATTATTGTATAGACGTGAACCCTAATCCATAGGTTATTGGATGTTGTATAGATGGCTTTTGCATATTGTTTAAATTATTATAAATTAAGTCTTTCGCTATTATAAACCAGCATGTTGACTGATCATAGTTAAGTCATAAAATTGAGTGGCGTCGCCGAGATAGCCTTCTGGGAAGGTAAAAGAAAAAAATATCAGGGCGTTACAAATGTATCAGAGCTTAACGAGAGACACTTCTTGGTTGTCTCTAATAGAATAGAGTCCATGTGCACACGTCATGAACAACCATTGCGCCATTAAGAAAGGGTCAAATAAGTTTTTTGAACCATGATTAACTTATGTAACTAAATTGCAATATAGAATATAATGCCTTCAAGGCTATGAATAAAGTAAGGGATGACTCAGATCCTTGGACGATGGAAATAGAATGATTTCATTGCAGGTATAAGAAAACATCTAAGGAGGTTATTCCGAAAGGAATAACCAAAGTTTTAAGGAGGTATTCTATCTAGAATAACCCAAGTACTAAGGAGGTTATCCCCTAACGATACATGAATATAATCATATTATTGCTATAGGACGTATCCTTATTTATGCATATTGATACAGATCGCATCGAGAATGGTCACTTCACAAAACGTGCCCCGTGGCCCAAGGAGTGGATCCCATTGTGCCAACCAGTAGACTCAAGACCTAATGGCAAATTACCAGCAAGCCCAAGATCCTCTATTGAATAATGATCGAACCAACGAGCATCATGAGGAACAACTGAGGCAGGGATTGCCGCCACATAGATCACACTCCATCACTAGGAGTGATAATCCACCACCTCATCAAGATCGAAAGGATAGTATTGAGAGATTTCTCAAGTTGCAGTCCCCTCACTTTGACAGGACAGATGATTTTGAGGATGCAGAGAGGTGGTTAGAAGAACTAGATCAAATTTTTATGGAAATGGATTGTGGTGAGGATCGAACAATGATTTATGCCACAAGAAGTTGATAGTTGAAGCAAGAGATTGGTGGAATGCTTCCAAACTCACGGTATTCTCTGATCAGGGTTACATTATGTGGAGAGAATTTAAGAAGGCATTTGAGGATAGATACATTCCTGCCTAAGAGCGAGGCATAAAGTAGGAGTATCTCATGCTACAGCAAGGTAGTATGACCATCAAGCAATACTTAACCAAGTTTCTGAACTTGGAGAAGTACTCGACCTTGCAACAGACAGAGTTGGATAGAGTAAAACGTTGGCTTGATGTCCTCAAACTAAGCCTCCGAGAAAGAATGAAAGGTGTAACTGTCAGACCCTTCAATTTGCCGAAGAGTTCGCCATCTATTTGGAAGATTGGTTAAGGGAACCCACCGGAGCCGTAGCGAAAGCGGGATACTTAACGCATTAGCTACGGTGATAATGCAAGCGACAAGAACCAAAGTCAAACACTTGCCAACCAACAAAACACACAAGAAGTACTGAAGGTTTCGGAGGACAAGCAAATTGCAAACAATCGAGAACAAGATCAATCTCGTAAAAGAAATAGGTCATATGAGGAACAAGATCAAGATGGACTAATTGTGGGGTCTCAGAAACAAATGCGGATTAGAGAGCTCTATCCTTATTGTCGACGATTACATTCGGGCGAATGCTATCGTAAGACTGGAGCTTGTCTCAACTGTGGTAGACAAGGACACTTTGCTCGGAATTATTCAGAGCCAAAAGAAATCAATAAAGAAAAATGGTGATAGTCCTACCCTATTGCTGAGGCATAGTTATAAAATGAACGATAGACAATTGAAAATGGGGTTGAAATAAACATAAATAATTAGTTTCCCCTCTTTTGAGTAAATTAGTATTGATGACACTTGATGATGAACATGAATATTTCTTTAACGAGTTTATTGACTAAATTTTATATTGGCCAAATTCTCTTTCGTAAAATTTGAGGACGAATTTACTTTTAAGAAGGTTATTATGTAACACCCCAAGATTTTAATAATGATAATAAAGTAATTTAGACAAAGTTAATGAATAAAAGGAGAAAAGGAAAAAAGGAAAAGAAAGAAATATTAAATTCCATTGGGAGTAGAAATCATAATTACATTGAGATTAGATATTTCAAATTGATTTGAGGACTAAAAGAATATTTAATGGTTATAAGACTCCTGAATATGATAGGATTGAAAGTCTTATGTCTTAAAAATATTTCAGTGATTAAATAATAATAATATTTATTATTATTTTAATTTAAAATTAGATGATAAAATATTATGAAATTAAATAATTCTAAAAACATAGGAAAATTGGGGAGGAATTAGATTGGGGATAAGATTTATTATATGATTATTTAATTAATTTTGGAATTTATTTAAATAAGAATACTTGTGAATTAGTTAAAGAGATGAATTAAAAGATCAAATCTGTTTGGACTAGAAAATATTATTAGAATTTAATTAGAAATTTGTGAACCCTATAAATAGAGGTATTAGGGTTGGCCATGTTGTATGAAAATTATATTTCTCGCACTCAGCGTGGTACAAGCCTGAAGGACATCAAGGTACGTTTTCGGACGATATGTAGGTTCTTGGCATGTCTTCTTAATTATTTGAGATGATTAATCGGGTGATACAGAGAGATGGTGAGGAGAGTAAATGAAAAAGAAAAAAAAGAAAAGAAAACACATCATGGCTGAGATCAGAAGATGGAGAGAAAAAAAAGACAGAATCGTGAGAAAAAAAGAAGAGAAAACCAAGAGGGAACCAAAACATAGAGGCACTAAGCAATGTGGAGAGAGAAGGATAAAGTAAAAGATGATTTGATAAAAAAATTTATTTATGGAATTTCTCAGCTAGGAGAAAAAATATAATATATAGAGGAAAAATATTGGGAGTAAATTGTTGGTCAAAATTCGGCATTGGTGCAACTAACTGATAATCGAAAATAGAGTTAATTTTTCAACCAACATGACGTACGTAGGGAATTCCTGAACTCGAAAATAGGCATCGATTTTCCGCGGCATGGATCCTGAACTCTTCTCCGTTTTATAGAGATTATATTATATATTATTTGCATCCATTAGATATCATATGGTATAGATAGGATGATCGGAAGTTATCGGAAACACAATTTCCTGATGGCGATAGAACTCGACTCGTGTTCTATTCTACTCGGCCCGAGTTCAACAGAATCCATACCGAATCATAGTGGGAATCGGATCGAGTTTCATGAACCCAGCTTGGGTTCCCATAGGCACGGCCTGGGTTCTCTTAGCCAAGTGCGATGCGAGATTAGATCAATAGAATCGAATCGAGTTCCGATTTATTCGGTCCAATTCCGAAGATTCATTGATAATGGATTAAAACCGAGTCAATCCGTCCAATTTGGGTGACTAATATGGAGTTGGACAAAGACAAAGCTGACCCGAGTTTTATCAGACCCGACCCGGGTTCTAATATAGAAATTTGAGAATGAAAATAGATGAATAGGCCCTTGTTTGTCATAGTGCGGGCTGAATTTCGAAGATTTAAAATATATTGTTAAATAATTATTTAATTTTAATTAAATTATTTAATAGCATTGATTTTTCGTGACCATGCATTGATATGTATTGGTCTGGCAATTGTGATTATTATGTTGTTTGATGTTAATCAACTATAATTGTAATATGCTAATTGATAATAATTGATTATGGATTCATGGCATTGTTCAATTGGCATAAATTGATAAATAATGAGATTATTGATATTGATTGTGCATCATCCAAGTGACGATATGAAAAATTACTACAAATGAATTGTTAAATTGATAATTGAGACCTTCATGGTCGATGGAGGTTGTTATGGTCGATGGAGGCCCTCGTGGTCGATAGAGATCCTTGTGATCGATTGAGGCCCATTAGATCGATAGAAGCTCATGGAGTCGATTGTTGATGCATCATAGTTAATGGAGGCTCTTGTCATCGATTGAGGTCTTTATGGTCGATGGAGGTTCATGGAGTCGATTGTTAATGCATAATAGTTAATGAAGACCGTTGTGGTTGAGGTCTTTACGATCGATGGAGACCTACGTGGTCGATTAAGGTCTTTACGGTCGATGGAGACCCCTCATGGTCGATAGAGATTTTTGTGATCGATGGAGGCCTATTGTGATCGATGAAGACGATGTGTTCTTAATTGACTTGAATTGTTAATTTAGTTGGATTGTTAATTGAATTGCATCATTAATTGAATTGCGCCCTAGTGGCTGATTGGTAATTGAATTGTTCCTTAGTGGATGATGAAAAATTGAATCGATAGATTGTTAATAGAAATAATAATTGATAATTATTTATTGTGGCCTTCATCGACTTATGGTTAATTGATAATTGATTTAAGATAATTGAATGACATTGAATGGATATTGATCATCAATAATTGATGATATGGATGATTACTATGATTGGTTAAATTTTTTATGATTTATTGATTACCGTTAAATGTTATCTATTTTGACCAATTATACATTATTATGGAGAATTATTTATTGATAGTATTGATTTTGATATTGATCGTTCATATAGTTATTTTTATAGGTGACCCTACGTACAGAGTTATCTCATTGATCTTTGCTCATGTACTTGGATTTGTACAAGTGATCGTGATGGCAATGGTGAGACGGTTGATAGCTCCTCTGACGAGTGATATGCACTTGAATATATTGTCTATTATTGTATAGACATGGGCCTTAACCCATAGATTATTGGATGTTGTATAGATGACTTCCGCATATTGTTTAAATTATTGTAAATTAGGTCTTTCGCTATTATAAATCAGATGTTGACTGGTCATAGTTAAGTTATATAATTGAGTGGCGTCGCCGAGATAGCCTTCTGGGCAGACAAAAGAAAAAAAATCTCTAGGTATTACAATTATCGTGGATTAATTTCGAGCTAGAAGCTTCTTGAAAGCTGCTGAGGGATAACACACTTTGAAGCAATGTTTTCATAATCGAACCAACGAGCATCATGAGGAACAATTGAGGCAGGGATCGCCGCCTCATGGATCCCATTCCATCAATAGGAGTGATGATCTATCACCTCATCAAGATCGAAAGGATAGTATTGAGAGATTTCTCAAGTTGCACCCCCTCACTTTGACGGGAAGGACGACTTTGAGGATGCAGGGAGGTGGTTAGAAGAAGCAGATTTTTTTAGAAATGAATTGTGGTGAGGATCGCAAGATGATTTATGCCACCAAAAAGTTGATAGCTGAAGCAAGATATTGGTGGAAAACTGTCAAGCTCACATTATTTTTCGGTCAGATTACATCACCTGAGGAGAATTTAAGAAGGCATTCGAGGATAGATGCATTCCTCAGTTCAATGGAAAAATCGTAAATTGAATTGGGCCGGTTCAATCGATTTTTCTCGGTTCAACATCAAAATCTTGTCATCTAACTGAACCGGATCACCAATCGATTCACGATTGAACCGGTCTAATTTTAATACAATTGCTTTGAAGTAACCATTTAGCCCCATAAGTTACCGTGCTCAATTAACTACTGAAAATAACATTTTAAACAAGCAGGAAGGATGTGATGTTTTGAATATTAGGCAATTGAATAGTAGGACAATCTATCAGATGAGATACCACAATTTGTAAACTAGAATTTTTTTTTTCTAGGTAATTGAATATAGTAGGGCCAATGTTGGATTATAATCCTCACATTGTACTATAATTTTTGTGATAAAATAGTAAGATCACCTTCACTTTACAGGATAAACAAGAATTTTTAGTGCTTGTTAATAAGGAAGTGAATACGACACCTTGCTTAAGCAAGGATGAATTACTTACTATTCCTCCCTTATCCCGTTGACCACATATTCTACTCTCATATTTGTTAATGTATTTTTTATCAGTTGATTTTTTCTTATCGGAATAATGATTATTTATTTTTAAAATATACATAAGCAACTAATCATCTTTTGGATCAATTGATTTAAACTTCTATGTTATAAGTGCTACATATTGAAGTCAGCATTTCAAATCAGTGGTATTGGAATTTAGAAAAGTCAACTTCTACTCCTTATAATACGGAATGTGTCTTTAAGAAAAACTCCCACAGTCCCACAATCAAGGAGTCTTCAGATCCTATACAAATAATTATGGAATACAAAAAAGAGGTGCAATAACCGTGATTTTTTAATAAATAAAAAATTTATTATTTTTATTTTGGAAAATATTGTCATTAATATTATTATATTTAATAATTTCGAAAATAAAAGAAAATTGGGGAGGAGTTTGATTGGTGATGGAATAAATTAATTAAATTCACAATTTATCTATTTAACTATTAGAATAAATTTGAATTGGTTAAAGAGATTAATTTGAGAATTAAATTTGAATGGGATTAAATATTATAATTAGAGTGTAATTAAAAATTTAAAATATCTATAAATAGAGGCATTAAGGCCGGATATCATTAAAAGTTTCGCGTTGTCTTAATATTCACTTGCGCGGTTGTTACATATTTGACCGAATTACTAGGACTTTGTTTCTGGACGCGAATTCCCGTCAAACATTGGGAAATAATTTCAATGGAAATTGATGGGCGACGACATAATTAGGGAGGAAAAAAAAAAAGATAGAAAAGGAAACGGAGTTTTCGCTCCATAAGAGAAATAATTTCCGGACAAGGCTGCTCCTCCATCTAACCGGTCCTTTAAGTAGATCGATCGATCCCTGTATTTTTCAGATTTTGAACCATTTAAAATCATTAAAAATCATATTTAAAAAAAGATCATACAAATGTAAGTGTTGTGCAACACTTTTAATGTTCAATTCATGTCAAAAGTGATATTGTATAACCAAGTCACTTTTACTTTGAATTGATATGCAATCAAGAGTTAATCATTCATAATTCCCTTCTAAGCATGCAGAACCGTTCTTCACTCAAGGGTTTTATAAATATGTCTGCAAGTTGAACTTCAGTGGACATGTGTTCGATGACAATATTCTTAAGGGTCACATATTCTCTAATGAAATGATACCGTAAGTCAATGTGTTTAGTTCTAGAGTGTTGAATTGGATTTTTGGTCATTTCTATAGCACTTGTGTTATCGCATTTCATGGGTACATTTGAATCATTTACTCCATAATCAAGCAATTGTTATTTCATCCATAGTATTTATGCACAACAACTACCGGCGGTTATATATTACAGTAGAGAGCGCGGTGGAGTTTTATTTCTTGCTAGCCCATGAAATAAGAGAACTACCAAGAAAACAACACATCACACTAGTGCTTTTTCTATCAATTTTACACCCGATAAAATCTGCATCGGTGTAGGCATGCAATTCAAATGGAAAATTTCTATGATACCAAATACCTAATTCACTTGTATACTTTAAATAGCGCAGTATTCTTTTTACGACGGTTAAGTACGATTCTTTGGAAACGGATTGAAAGCTAGCACACAAACACACACAATATTATATCTGGCATAGATGCAGTTAAATAGAGCAAACTACTAATAGTGATATTTGGGACTGTGTAGTGATAACTTGCTAAAATAAAAGAAAAGGTCAATTTTTTTTTATTTTTGGTCTCCCAACTCACTAGCTGCAAGTGCACAAGTAAGTTGTAGTAGATTCAGGTTGTCGTATCACAAGAATTTGAAGTCTAAGACACTCTAAAACAATCTAGATTAGTTCTACTTTAATGGCTAAAAACAGATTTTCAAAGGAAAGTGAAAACAGATTTTTAATGGAAAGTGAAATGATAACTGAATTTTGGATTTTGGAAACTTATCAAAACTGAGATATAAATGCTAGATTAAAGTCTAGAAAGGTTTAACTATTAATAAGGAAGGTTCTTCTAGGAATTGAGGTTCATATAAATTAATTAAGGATGGATAGGATCAAGTTATCATTAAATATCCAATTTAGATTCAACTTGAAATGTGGCTGCTCTCACAGCTCAATTAGCATTTAACTAAGCAATATATGATCATATAGTTGATAGTTAGGTTGAATCAAAAGAGGATCATCACTGAAAATCAAGTTATCATTCAGCTCAATTGGAAGTTCATTGCTGATTTTTACAATTCAAGGAAGTTTTGGAATGATAACTTGCAATTGCAATCATAAAAAGATGGAATCATTCCAATCAACTAAACCAGGATGAAATCTACCCAATTATAGTGCTTGTGCTCCTTGATTCATTTCTAAATTTTAGGAGGATTTAAATTCAACCTCTCGGTTGCAAAATAAAATGAAATCCACACAAACACAATTCAATTGGAAGTGCAAAGCATATGACCACAGGAATTCACAATTTCCATTGCCCCTTAGCCTATCTCTAGATCTCAAGGATGACCTAATGACTACTTCTCAGCAGTGGATTAAGTTGATGTTTGACAATGGAAATCAAAATTTGAATAGAAACCAGAAAACAGGAGGTAGAATTCTGCAATTCAGAAATTCAGAACTATAGATCAATGGAAATCTGGTTTACCAACTGATTCTTGACCCATTTCTGGACTGCAAGACATCCCTAAAGTTCACCTCTCAGTGATTGGAAGAAATCAGAGAACTCAATTGGTAAATCAGGTTCCAGCAGAAAATTAGAAAAATTAGAATTCAGGTTCTTAGTTCAGAAATCAAAGAAACAATCTGATTTGAGTCAAAATGATTGTCCAAACACCTTGATTCATTTCTGAACAAGATAGAAACAATAGCAACATCCCAATGATTCAATTAATTAGATTTGGAGTGAAGAGCAGGTTCAAACAGCCACAAAAATCAGAATCAGATTCAAAAATCAGAAAACACAATTTGATTTAGGCCAAAGGTATGCCAAACTTCCTAATTCATCTCTGAATAAGATTGAGGCATTAGCAATCTTTCAGTTGCCCAATAAATCAGATTTAGAATGATTAACAGATTCAACCAGCTTGAGAAATCAGATTCAGGAATTCAGAAAATCAGAAAACTAAAAATCAGAAATCAGATTGCAATAAAATGAAATCTAGTAACGTGTCATTGATTCCTAATTCATCTCTGAATAAGAGTTAGATCTAAAGATAACTTCTCAGTTATAGATTATAAATAAGACCTATCAATGACATGAATCAATGCAAAATGGTTCTGAAATTTGAAAATAGATTTGATTAAAGTGCAGTATTACAATTCTGCCCATATCCATCCAAAACTAATCTAAACTACTACCCTATCCCAGAAGAAAAGAATTTTAGCTCCTCATGTTTACAAAGCTTGACATCAAAGAGAATGAGAAAAGGATATAAATCATTGTTGCTTCCAATGTCTCGGTCAGCAGCAGCAAGTCCAGCAGCAGCCTCCTTTCTTGCTCCAAACCCTTGCTCAAACCCTCAATGTCCAGCCCCCCTCCTCCTCCAGAAAATCCATCTTTTATATGACTCCTTTTCCACCCTTTGATCAGCATCAGAACATTCTTTCAAGCCCTGATTAAGCCACCTGTCCACTGCCAGAATTCCAGCTGCAGATTCTTTTTTGTGCAGAAAAAAGTAGATGCCCCCCCTACTTTTTCTATTTTTTGGCCACCTTTTTCCCTACTATAAATCTCAAAACAGTAAGCATCAAAGCTCTTGAATGGTGTTTTGACAAATAAAGATCAAGATAATGATAGTTGCTAGCTCAGATATCAAATGAAGTTGGGTGTTGTGCAGGAGTGATAACTTATATTGATATTAATGAATTTAGGGGCCCGGAATGATAATTTGTCACAAATCATGAAAATTATCCAAATACAAGTAATTCAAAGCATTTTAGGCGTCAACGGATTAGAGTGACAAATGAGTGAGGTCAGAAATTAAATATGAATGAGATTTCTAAGGAGTGATAACTTGGGTGCCCAAAAATGATAACTTATATGACTTAAAAATGATAACTTGTGATAACTTGAGTTGTGATTATCCAAATGTGATGAAATTTGATCAGCAATGAGTTAAAACAATAACAAGATGATTGCTGAAGCCCTTTGTGCAGAATAAATGGTTTTGCATGTTGAAATGATAGAATTGCTCTTTAACGATAACTTGGCAAAGGAAAAATGATAACTTGTTCAAATGGACTTAAAACTCTGCACAAGTTTGAGATATGACTATCCAAATATGATTTATACATGATAATGATGGATTTAGGGCAAGAAAACCATTGAAAATCAGTTCATTCAAAATAATGATAACTTGACATATGAGAATGATAACTTGTCCTCAAAATGATAACTTGGCATAGAATTAAAATATTAATGAATTTTGACATTTCAGAACCTCTATGCACATGGAAATAAGTATGAAATGAGGAATATCAACTAGTTATCACAATGTATGCATTCCAAGTATAATTGACCCAAATATAGGCAAAAGTGGGACTCGATATGTATAAAATGCATCTAAAATGGGTTAGAAACATATAGTGATCAGCAAGTGATCAACTACAAATCATACCTCTGTACCTTTTTTGATTAATTGACTTGCCTTTTTCATCTTTATCCAATTTCGTAGTAGTGCTCATAGGTGTTATGTTTGGCTTGCAGTCGTTCATCCCGAATCTTTTAAGCAGTCCCTTGTATATTTTCCTTGATTGAGAAAGATGCTTTCATTGGATTGTTTTAATTGTAGGCCTAGAAAGTAAGTGAGCTCTCCTACAACACTCATTTCAAATTCTTGTTGCATAAGAGTTTCAAATTCATTGCAAAGGCACTTATTAGTGGCACCATAAACGATATCATCAACATAAATGTGAACTATTAAAATATCATTTTTAAAATGTTTTAAAACCAATGTGGTGTCAACTTTCCCTTTTTGAAAATTATTTTCAATTAAAAACGAACTCAGTCTTTCATATAAACTCGATGGACTTGTTTCAATTCATAAAGAGCTTTTGAGAGTTTAAATACATGATTGAGAAAATCTGGATTTTCAAAACCTTGAGGTTGTTCAACATAAACTTCCTCATTTATAAAACCATTCAAAAAAGTCTATTTAACATCCATTTGAAAAAGTTTAAAACATTTATAGCATGCAAAAGTCAAAAGCATTCGAATTGCCTCAAGTCTGGCAACAGGAGCAAAAGTTTCATCAAAACCAATCATTTCAATTTGTGAGTAACCCTTGGCCATTAATTTAGACTTGTTCCTCACAATGACACCATTTTCATCTAACTTATTTCGAAAGACCCATTTGATTCCAACGATAGGATGGTCCTTAGGTCTTTCTACAAGTTTTCATACTTGATTTCTTTCAAAATTATTTAATTCCTCATGCATTGCATTTATCCAATTTGAATCTTCAAGTGCTTCATCTATATTATTGGGCTCATAATTTTCAAGAAAAGCCGAAAAAGCACATAGATTTTTTTAGAGAATTTCTAGTTTTTATACCTTCATTTATATTATATATAACTTGATCAAGTGGATGTGATGATGTATGTCTCCAATTTCTTAAGATGATTTGATTCTCTTCTCTTTGAGATACTTCTATTTCTTCCACCTTTGGAGTGTAATCTTTTTGCTTCTTCTATGTCCACAACTTCAAGTTTTCTTTGTACTTCAACTATTTCTTCATCATCATCATGTGCTTGTTTGCTCAAAAAATCATTATTTTCATTGAATTTAACATTAATAAACTCTTCAACAACTAATGTTCTTTTGTTGTATACTCTATAGACTTTACTTGTATTAGAATAACAAAAAAAAATATCATCATCACATTTATCGTCAAATTTGCCTAGTTTATCTTTAACGTTCAAGATATAAAATTTACATCTAAAAACTTTAAAATAGGAGATATTTGGTTTCTTACCGAATAGCATTTCAAAACATGTTTTTTTTCAGAAGGTCTAAGTAGAATTCTATTGAGAACATAGCAAGATGTGTTTACGACTTCCGTCCAAAAATATTTTGGTAACTTGCTTTCATTTAATATTGTTCAAGCCATTTCTTGTATAGTTCTATTTTTTCTTTCTACTACTCCATTTTGTTGAGGTGTTTTAGGAGTGAAAAAATTATGAGTAATTTTATTTTCTTCACAAAAAAAATTCAAATTTATGATTTTCAAATTCTCCTCCATGGTCACTTCTAATTTGTGAAATCTTTTGTTCAAATTTGTTTTGAACTCTTTTTGTAAATTTGAAAAACATGTTTAGCGTTTCATCTTTACTTACGAGAAAAATAATCCAGGTGAAACGAGAGAAATCATCAATAATCACAAATGCATATCTTTTTCCTCCTAAACTTGTCACAATAATAGGTCCAAACAAGTCAAGATGTAAAAGTTCCAAAGCCCTATGTGTACTAATAACTCCTTTTAATTTAAAAGAACTTTTGGTTTATTTACCTTTTAAACATGAATCACAAACATTATTTTTCTCAAACTTGATCTTAGGTAAGCCTCTAACCAATTCATGATTTGAGAGTTTATTTAGCAATTTATAATTTGCATGTCCTAATATTCTATGCCACAAGTTTATGTCATCATGCATGACACTAAGACATTTTTCATTTTTCAAGTTATCAAAATCTATTTTGTATACATTGTTGTACCTAAGTCTCATGTGTAAAACTTTGTTATTTTCATCTAGTATCAAACATTTGTCCTTTTCAAATTTAACTAAATAATTTTTATCGCATACTTGACTTATGCTAATTAGATTATGTTTTAGATTTTCAACAAGCCAAGCATTTTCTAAATACACTTTATCATTCTTACCAATATTACATATACCAATTACTTTTCCTTTGCTATTGTCTCCAAAAGTGACTTTTCCTCTATTTTTCTTTTCCAAGTTGATGAAATTTGAGGCATCGCCGATCATATGTCTTGAGCATCCACTATCCAAATACCATTTACCTTCATTGTATATAGAAGCTTCCTACAAGAAAGAAGTTAGGAGTTTCATGTTTTTGATACACAAACTTGCTTGGGTCCATCTTGATTAGTCATGGTCCTTTTCGGGCCCCAAATTTTCTTCATTCATTTACTTATTCCTTTCGTAATTCTACAATCATAAGAATAATGCCCTTCATATTCACAATAAAAACAAACAATTTATGATTTTGTGTAATCATGTGATGCTTTAACAAATAAAATTCTTTTGTCATTCTTCTTTTCAAAAGAGGTGAAACCGTCCCTTTTTGTTTGAAGATATTCTAGATCCACTAAGCATGGCATCTAACATTTTACTTTCATTTGTGAATTTTTCAAGTTCAAGTTTCAATTGATTAATTTCTTTGTTCAAACATGCACTTTCTACAATTTGTCTTTTACATATTAATTTTAGTGCATTGTTTTCCGTTTTCAATTCTTCAATTGAGAATTCTAAGCTAGAGTTTTCTTTATTCAATATTTCACATTTTTCACATGTTTTAACATTCTTATTTTTCTTTTGCACATTGTCTAGCTCTATTTTTATTTCATCATACTTCTTTTTTAGGCATCCATATTTATTAATAAGAGCTCTAAATTCCTTATGCACATTGAAGAATTCACTATTACTAGAGTTAGAAGAGTTAGATGATACATCATGGCTATTAGCCATTAGACATATGTAGAATTCTTCGTCATCACTAGAGGAAATGTTGGAGTCATTCTCTTCATCTTCACTTTCATCCCAAGTGGCTTGAAGAGCCTTCTTCTTTCTTCTTGAGCTTTCTCCATCTTTCTTCTTTTTGACCAAATTTGAACATTCATTTTTGTAGTGTCCAATCTTTTTACATTCAAAGCAAGTTATTTTACTTTTGCTTAATAATGATCTTCTCTTGGAGAAACATTTCTTCTTCTTTTGTTTAGCAAACTTGAGATATTTGTCAAGCTTCTTTGCATATAGAGAAAACTTCTTTTCATCAAGATCCTCATCCTTTTCACTTGTATCTTCTTCATCTTTATTTGCCTTCAATACAAGTGTTTTCTTTTTTGGAGTATTTGCTTCTTTATTTTCCTTGATCACGATATCATAAGTTAAGAGTGAACCTATAAGATCATCAAAGTCTAACTTGTTTATATCATTTTCTTCAATCACTGTCCTCTTTGTATGTCACTTAGAGGAGAGAGACCTGAGAAACTTTTTCACTTTTTGAGGATTAGTCCTTGGCTCATCCAAAGAGGCTAAGCCGTTTATAATATCATTAAAACGAACAACCATCTCATTTATAGATTTATTCTCAAGCATTTTAAAAGAGTCATATTGATAATTTAAAATATTTAACCTAGACTCTTTAATTTTATCCGTTCCTTCATGAGTAATAATAAGTTTCTTCCAAATTTCATTAGCACTTTCACAACTAGAAATCCGATTAAATTCTGTTGTATCCAAAGCACAATAAAAAATATTTTTAGCTTTCCAATCTAGTTTTACTAAAAGTTTTTCTCCTTCGGTATATTCTGAAGGCTTTTTCTTAATTAAATCAAAACTATTTTAAATAATATCCCACATATCAATATCAATAGAACAAACATAGGCTTGCATCCTAATTTTTCAATAGACAAAATTTGAGGCATTGAAAAGTGGAGGAGGATTAATAGATTGACCTTCGGAAAAACTGAAATCACTTGATGCCATAGCTCTAAAGATATTTCAAATCTTAAAACTAGAGCAACTTGGCTCTGATACCAATTGTAGGATCGAAAGCACCAAGAGGGGGGTGAATTGAAATTAAATTTTCAAAAATTCACCTTCGGAGAAAACCGATAACAAACGATAACAAGCAAATAAGAATAATGCGTAGATGAAGAATAAAGAACAAACACAAGAAGCCACGATATGTTGATGAGGTTCGGCCCTAATATTTTGGCCTACGTCCCCGCTCTGACTTTTCGACCTCAAGACCGCTAGAGATTCACTATCTTTCTCTTTTCTTGTAGGGAGAGAACAACCATCTTTACACAATCACGCCTTCTTCTCCGCTCAAGAAGCTAGGCACACCTCTTATACAAGGAGCTCTAAATCTCACTAGATTCATAAAGTAGATGTTCCATCTAACTCTTTTCTTTTACAAAGAATTTTTCTCACACTCAAGACTAAGAAAAGAAAAGGGAAAAATTTATAATTTTATGCTAAAAAACTTGAGAGGAGCACTAAGGTGTTCTTTCTTGCTTGGATGAATTTTCTTCAGGCTTTGACACTCCTTTTATAGGCTCCTAGGGGTGAGAATCCGTTCAAAAAGTCTCCCCCAATTTTCTCCTCAAAATTCTAGCCGTTACTGTTCATTTGACTAATGGGTCGGTCGACTGCTGGGATGGGCCGCTCGACCGGTCTATGTGATCGTTGTCTCATTTTTGTGCTTTGACGCTGTCCGGTCGACCGGTCCTTTGACCGATACAACGACCGGTAATGTCTCGGCGTCGACCGATCTTTTTGCTATCGACCGGTATAGTCTCGACGTCGATCGGTATCTTGTCGTCTTTTCTTCTACCGAATATCAATCGACCAGTGCTTCTGGTCGATCGACCGATGGGTCGACAGGTCGTGCTGAAAAACTTTTCTTCTAACTTTAAATTTGATGATTTCTTCGGCGAATCTGTTCATATCAATTATATACCTACCTTATCACTATTTGAACATAGATTAGTAACTTTTATGTCCATTTTAATTTGTTATCATCAAAACATAGAATTCAACATGACAATCAAAATTTATTAATACTTATTAGCTTTTTTTAAAAAATAATAGGACAGATTGAGGATTTTAAAAAATTAATATCCAATAGACACTTTATTACACTAAGACGACACATTGAGGATTTCAAAATTTTAATTTAAATCCATTTAATATTTCCCCCAATTACTCTCTGTTCGAAGAGCATCCCACCTTTTTTTTGAATCAACAATGACTTAATTAGTCAAATGGTAAAAAAAAAACTTTGATCATTTTCTATGGGAGTGGTCTTCCCCCTCCAAAACATTGTGCCATTGCGGAGCCAGAATTATTGATTAATGATTGCATTCACTAATTGCTAAAATTGGCAATACATCAAGTGAGATTGAAATGTCATGAATCATAAAATCAAAATGAGATTTTGTTGGAAAAAAAAACTTGCAAAGATCATAAAATCAAATAAGACTTATTTTATAATAAGGTTAAAGATCAAGATCCTCATAATTTTGACATATTCAACTTAATTGTTTCATGTCAGGATCTTGCAGCATCTATTACACGTCTTTTGACTAATGCAATTTTAAAAGAAATGCCATGGAGGCCAATAATTCCTTTTTTAATCTTTTGGACTCTTTTCATCCAAGTCAAAATCTAGTAGGAACTACTTGCGAATTTAATTCCTATAAGTTCTGCTATTACGATTTAAAGGCTGTTTGCGTAACACAACAAAAATTCAAAAGAATTTATAACTCTTTAATGTCTGACGTCGGATTATGGGATGTCCAAAATCAAAATGGGCGTCCGTACTTTCATAAGTCCGAAAGTGCAACGGAGAGATCTAATTTGATCTCTCTCTCCACCATTACATAACTACCTGCCCATGATATGAAGAGTTAGCATGAAACTCCCATATTAATGACCTTAAAATTCCATTAAGCTCTGTGTTACTTTTGTTTCTTCCTCCTCTCATTCTTTCCATCTCTTTTGTCCATTGGTGTTCTTGCCTCGTTCTTGCTTGACCAGGAGCTTTGCAGATCCATCAGGAGCGGGTTACAGTGAACTAGGATCATGTTATGTTACGCAAAAAATTGCGTGAAGACGCAATGGACTTTTTGATCATTTTTTGGGGGATTGCTGACGGCATGCATCATTAATATACGACAATGGACTACATTTACGAATTTACTAAAACTACTCACAACATGTTTCAAGTCTAAAAATAAGATCCTCTAATGAATATACCATAATTCCATACCTTACAAATTTTTGTCTAGAAACTATTACACTATTCTTCTTCTTCCACTTCATCTTCCGCTTTCGATCGTTCCTCTCTGTGTTGACACTCGATCACCGTCGCAGTCACGCATGAGGGAGGGTGAGTGAAACCACAAAAATGAGAGAAAATAGGGCCGACTTGCAGAAAAAATCAAGGATTGCTGGGTTTGTTTTGATCTTCTATTTAATAGAAGAGGAATTTGAGTTGTTGTTGGAACAATTTGTTTCTACTTATCTTTTCTTATTCGATTTCAATATTTGGTTCTTTATGTTTTTTCTTTTTTTAGTTACGTTTCAAGCGTTACAATAGTGGAGAGATGAAAGAACAAAAATGATGAAGAAGAATGTTGTGAGAAGAAAGATGGAGCGCTATTAATAAGAAAGTGGCATCCTATTCTAATTTTGTTGTGTCAACATTTTTAAGTGGGTTCTACTATTCAAAGTCTAAAAGGACACTTTTACTGTCCGCAATCTCTCTCCTCTCTATTGTTTTCAATGGAGAGACAGGTCAAGTGTTTACATCCACTGTTATCTTTTTTTTTTTCCTCCTCCAATCTTTCCCCATCCTCCATTGAAGCATGAAACACTGGAAGAAGCCTTTTACCAATATATGGTGACCTTTCGATTGCTTGGGAGTTGGGAGTTGGGAGTTGGTGTTTACATCTGTCCGTGGAAGACTTGACTATTTGATCAAATGAAATTTCTTATTTCTTTTTTATGAGAAGGATTCATCTACTAATCAAGAAAAATATTGTAGTCCTAATAAAATTGAAGAAGTTAATTTTCACCTCATTTTCTGGTCCATGCATTCTTTGTGTAGTCCATATTTGATATAATCTGAAAGGAAAACTAGATAAATTTGCGTAGAATGACTATCCAAACAAATGAAAATGAAAAAAAAAATTCATGACATGATAAAAACAATAATAAAATATACACGAAATGCTGTACTTAAAATATATTATAATATGCATGCATAAACAAAATTGACATTTTTCAGGAATTTCTTGAAAGCGTTAGGAGGCTATTGGTTTGTTTATTAGAGGAGAATTGGCATTTAGAAAGTTTGTTGTAGCCAAGGGTCATCAAGGATGAAATATAATTGAGTACATATTCTTATTCCTGCCTTGTTTGGATGGAAGAGGAACGACAAGTTTATATTAAGATTTAGACTAATGACATAACAAAAATGTTTCATCATTCTTTCTTCCCTTTTACATCAAGTGCGTGGTACATAAGACATATAAATCAAGATCGATCCTGAACACTATTAGTTTATACCATAATAAAAGTAAGCATGACTTCACGTCCAACATGAACAAGAAATGTAAACCGAGAGTGAGATAACCTTCAGGTTCTTTATATCAAATTATGGAAGGTCATCATACTCAGAAAAGATGAACAAGTCTGAAGACGAGATGAGTGGGAAGGAAGGGCGTGTAACAGAGCTCGGCTCTGCGGATGAGAAGAAAGGCTTTGGTGGCGCATTTCCACCTCATCAGCATCATTCCCACCTTCGAGCATACTCACGACTTTACTCATGGATGGACGATTGGATGGCTTCATCTGAAGGCACCACAGACCAACTTTGCAGAGCTTTACTTCTATCTCGTCAATCTCGGGCGTGATATCAGGGACGGAGGTGTCTACTGCAACTGGACGAGCTTGTCGTAGATCCACGACGGATAATAAATTTGATTGGATTTTGAAACACCATGGTCGACATTCCTCCTCTGGCGTGCCATCTCCATCAGCAGCATCCCAAAACTGTAGACATCAGACTTGAATGATATCACGCCAAAGCTTCTTGATATCAGCTCAGGAGCCATGTATCCTATGGTTCCCCTGGCGGCACTGACAGATACTGAATTATAGTCTTTGGGATACAACTTGGCGAGGCCGAAATCGGATACCTTGAGGTTGAGGTTGCTGTCCAGAAGGATATTATGGGGTGTTGGGAATAGAACTTCGAGGATTGATGAACAATCAAAATAACAAAGAAAGAGAAGATGAACACAGAAATTTAACGTGGTAAAACTCTTTTGATCAGTGTGAACAAGAAAGAAACATCCACGGATAAAGGAGGTCGCCGTCAGAAATTTCACTATGAGCCAAAAGAGAGTGTACATCATATAAAATCCTAACCCTCATATAAAACCCTAACCCTAACCCTAACGGCTCAAGCCCTCCGCTTCCGCCACAGATTCTCATTTTTTATTTTTTTCTTTCATAATTTTAGGTACATGGTACATAATTCAAGGCACATCAATAAATCTTCACATTGACTTGAATTTCACAAAACTCTCAAAAAATAAAATGCTCAACATGCTCTCCTTTGCCGAATGGCCCACGTGGGCCTAGCTTGATCTTTGCGTAACGTCCGCTAAGTCTGAACAATAATCGAACTTGACAACATGTAAGCTCTTTGTCATCATATCTGCTAGATTATCATGTGTGCTAATCTTCTGAACTTGAACATCTTGCTTTTCCACAATATCTCGAACAAAATGATATCTCACATCTATATGTTTTGTCCTTTCATGATGCATTTGATCTTTTGTAAAATGTATTGCGCTCTGACTATCACAATATATGATAGTAGCTTCCTTTTTCATAGTGAGCTCTCCAACTAATCTTCTAAACCAGATAGCTTCTTTCACAGCTTTAGTGATGGTCATATATTCAGCTTCAGTGGTGGATAATGCTACTGTATCCTGCAAAATAACTTTCCAACTCACAGCACAATCAGTAATAGTAAAGATATAACAAGTTAGGGACCTTCTTCTATCAAGGTCTTCTGCAAAATCTGAATCAACATAGCCAACCAGTCCAGCTGAATTTCTACTAAATTCCAAGCATACATCAGAAGTACCTCTTAAATATCTCAGTATCCACTTAATAGCTTCCCAGTGCTTCTTTCCTGAATTAGACATATATCTACTAACAACACTGACATCATGAGATATATCTGGACGAGTGCAAACCATTGTATACATAATGGTACCAACTGCACTACAGTAAAGAACTTTTGACATATACCTTTTGTCTTCATCAGATTTCGGTGAACATGAAGCTCAAGCCCTCCGCTTCCGCCACAGATTCTCATTTTTCCTCCTTTTTTATTTTTTTCTTTCATAATTTTGAGTACAGGGTACATAATTCAAAGCACATCAACATGGGGCCTGATGTCAAAATGCAAAATCTGCATTTCACAGCCGTGGTGCAGATAATGGATTCCTCTTGCGACCCGTAAGGCGGTTTCATTCCACTTTTCCAATGTCAAGGTTGCATGTTTGTTGTTGTTGTCAGCTCCTTTGGTCGCGAAGATGTACTTGTCCAGTGAGCCATTGGGCATGTACTCATAGATGAGAGCTCTTTTAGATCCCTCTGAGCAGAATCCAAGAAGCCGAACTACGTTCAGATGGTGAATCCTGCCGATCATGGACACTTCACTGATGAACTCCTCTCCATTCAACTTAGAGGTGCCCAAAATCTTGACGGCGACAGGGATCACACCTTGTAGATGGCCCATGAAGATAGAGCTGAAGCCTTCTTGGCCGAGCTTCTGGGTGCTATTTCTTCGTCTAGGGATTTTAAACGCTAAGGGTACCTCTTTGTCGGAATTTTTGAATCTGTCGGTCGCTGTCTCGTCATCCGTCGATCGTCGGACATTCGCTGACGTCCGGAAGGGTTCGCCTGACCTGCGCGCACGTTGAGGGGAGGTCGTTGGACGTCGGAGTGGGTCGGTTTGTCCGTCGTTCGTCGCTGCTCTATTGCTCGTGTGCGCGTGGGTCGTCGGTCGCCGGAACGAGAGAAAGTGGAGAGCGGCGAGGGTGGTGGCGGTCGGGGCTTCCAAGAGGGCGCAATGGCGGCCCTCCCCTCCTCTTTGTACGCCCTGGCCGACCCTTGGTCAGCCGGAGGCGAAGGGCGCAATGGCGACGCCTCCCCTGCCGACCGCTCGTTTCCTATTTCTTTTTTTTAAAGTGCGAAACGTCACAGCTTATGTGCTGGCCATTCACAACTTTCGGAAGGTCCGGAGGAGGTGGAGAATTGACAACGTTGAAATATTTCTACGCAGCTAGCAGAGAAATTCGCCCAAGCGCTATGCGTACAACGACCTCATCGTCATGACATCAATTGACGTTCGTAATTAGTTCATTGAAATCCTGAGATTGTTATATATGTTTTTCTTATTCATGTCGCGACCTAATTTTGGCCGAAGGACCGCCAGAATCGAAAATAAAGTTCGGCGGCCCTATTTTATCGCAGGGACCGATCGACCGATTCTGCTAGCGGTCGACCGGTCCGCGTATAGAACTCATACGAGTTCCTCTTTACCGGTCGACCGGCCTCACCATGGCGGTTGACTGGTCTATATGTTGACAGACATAATTAATTATGCGATCGGTCGATCAGTCTCATGCGAACGATCGACCGATCCGATGCGCAGTGCGCATTTGTGTGACCTAACGAACGATTGACCGACACCCAGAACGGTCGACCGATTCACAGGCACCCAAATAAGAACACGGTCGACCGGCCTAGAGTACCGGTCGACCGGTGTCAGAGAACGATCGATCGGTCCATTAGGAACGATCGACCGGTCCGACAGGCAGACCCTTGGTCTGACTTAATCGTAACGAACTACTCCAAATCATAACTAAGACTCTGACCAGTTCACCTATACTGGCCGAGTCTCATTGTGCAAAGATCAACCTTTAGTAGACCCTAAATCATGTATTTCACAGTAACAAAAGATAATTAAAGTAAAGACAAAGATGAGGGATTGCTATGTGCCGCCCCCAATGTTAAATTAATGATTAGAGATAAAGCAATAGGGGGATAGGTAGTTAGCTGAGGGGACAGCGGAACTACTGGCTTAAATGCCCACTATTTCTGAGATTTCAGGTGTTCTCCCACCGATATCTCGAATTGAAGGGTGATGCTATGGTCACACCTCTTTCCTTAAAGATTAAAGTATTATGGCAGAGGGACAGGTAATTAACTGAGGAGACAAGTGAACCTACAGGTCTACTAACTGACCACTATTCCTGAATTGTAAGAATTCTTCCTCTACCTTCCGAACTAGGTGAGGTAGTAACACCCACCCCTTTTTCCCGTTTACGGACTTACTGGCATCAGTGAATCAGAGAGGCACCCTTGGCATCCCAACCTAATAAAGTCGAGCTCGCATAGGACAACCAACTCTAAGAATATTCTTGTAATGTAAAAGACGTAGTACAACCCACAGTAGAGCAATGCAAAGTAAAGTAAAGAAGAGTATTTAAAAGCAAAGCAATGTAAAGTAAAGCAATGTACAGTAGAGTAACGTAAAACAAAGCATTGTAAAGTAAAGTAGAGATATTATAAAGTAAAAGTAGAGTAACGTAAGAGCAACATATTGTATAGTAAAGAACAGAGTACTGATGTAATTAAAGATTGACACGTTGATTTCATTATCATCACTGATCCTTATTTCACGTCTATTGCTATTGTACTGGGCAATCTTTGCTCATGGGTATTCTATTTCCCTGCATTAGGATTTTGCATGTGAGAATGCCAACTGATGGAGTGATGGAGGGCGCAGAGCTTGGAGAATGTTGCACATGACCGATCTTCCGCTTCAAGCTTTCTTGTTATATCTAGTTCATGTTATTGTAATTTGTTTAAAGACATCATAGTTTCCGCTCATTGAATTTTCTCTTGCATGTTGAACTTGATGCATTTCCGCCTCAGTATTTAACGTTTGAACTTCCCATATTGAACTATATAGTATTAAATATTTCTTGTCATGTCACCTTTGAACTTCTGCATTAAAGTCTTTGATTTTATTTTCTTTTCCTTATTATATGAATGCCACGTAAGCCGAATTATTGAATAGTCAAGGTCAATAGAGCAATAGATAGTGTAGCGTCTCTAGGGTCAATCCAACCGCCTACGTGGCGAAAGGTGCGATTTTGGAGGCGTTACAGTTTGGTATCAGAGCCTAAGTTCTTGGCTCCTTCATTGATCATAGTAGAGTATAGGTTCATGCATAGCATTCACTATTCATATTATTACACAGCTCAAAGTAAAGTCATGTGCAAGCTTCTCAAGCATCTGCGGCTCCACTCCTCAAGTAAGTAATAAGTACATTCCTATATGAATCATACTTATATTATTGAATTAATTTATGTTATAGATGCCTTCACGTCGTATGGTCACCAGAGTCGTACGGAGGGGTAGGGGTCATATAGTTGGAATGCGTATACGCCCACTAGATCCCACAATCCCGCCACAGCCTGCTCCAGAGGTACCGAAGCTTTCAAACCTGGAGAGCGTGGGGAGTAACGATCCGGAGTTACCTTCCCCACGTCACTTCTTTCCCATAGAGACACGTGAAGAAATGAATCAGCGGTGGCACCTGCAGACGATAGGGGACCCCCCGATAATCCTATCTGTCTGTCTTCAGATGACGAAGAAGAAGCCCAGAACCCAAAGAAGAAGTTCAGAGTCGGGAGACTAGCCCGATAAGCCAGTTTGATCCAGAGCCATACTGTAGTCTCTGTGATCAAGATGGACATTTTGAAGAGGAGTGCCCTAATCCTCCGAAGAATTTCAGGAATGAACCAAAGGGATCCTCTCGATGTAGCGACTAGTACCGTGCTATTTTTCTTTTCTTTGTGGAAGGCCTTAGTGTGCCTCAGACATATGTTTACTTTTTGAAAATCTTAATGAGAAATGAACATTTTACTTTAGTAAATGTTGAATAGCATGGTCTCCATTTTAATCTAAGATTTTTACCTTTATTAAAGATCCTCGGTTATACACCCTTCTCAAACATTTGCCATGATCTCTTTATAGATGGTCGACCAGAGAAGAGGGCCAGCGTCCATCGAATATGAGGTGTATAATGAAGAGGAGGCCCATTTTATTCCTCCACCTCCATTGGATCCGCTTCCGCCTTCCTCACCTATGCCCGGTTCGCCACCACAGCAAGGACGACGGGCCCCCATCCCTTGTACACTGCAAGAGTTTTGGAGGTCGAAGCCTCCGACATTTAACGGGGAAGGAGAAATTGATGTTGCTGAGCAGTGGATTGAGACTTTAGAGGAAAATTCAACATCCTCGACGTCTCGAAGCACAAGAAGGTTTTATTCGCTGGAGATACTCTGGAGCCTATTATTACTGCGGTGTAATGAGTCACATGGCAGCGAGTTGTCCGAGACGTGGACAACAATAGTTGGTACAAGGAAGGCTCTTCAACCTGAAAGATGTTCCCCAGAATGACGCTGATGTCATTCGAGGTACGTTGTTCGTAGCCGATCTACCTACAAAAGCATTATTTGATTCTGATGCTTCACATTCTTTTATATCAGAAGAGTGTGCCAAAATATTAGAGTTAAAATCAGTGAACTTAGAGCAAAAGATGAATATATTGATCCCACAAGACACCCTCATTACCACAAAATATCTCCCCAATGTACCCATAGAAATAGAGAAAATGAATCATCCTACCAATCTCATCATCATCATCATGAGAGATTATGATATAATTTTGGGCATGAATTGGCTAACCTCCCATGATACTTCCATCTTGTGCAAACAAAATAAAGTAATCATAGGCACACAGAGTAAATATAAAATTATAGTTAGGGGAATTGCACAAAAAGAACTAAAGATCATAGTATCTGCCATGAAGGTACAGAAGCTACTACAAAAGGGATGTAGATGTTACCTAGCTAGTATAATCAAAATAGAGGAACCAAAGAAAACTCCTCAGGACATAGAAGTTGTGAGAGAATTTCCGAATGTAATCACTGATGATGTTAGTGGTCTACCACCCAAAAGGGAGATAAACTTTCGTATCGAGGTGACACCCGGAATGGCACCAATTTTCAAAGCTCCTTACCGCATGGCTCCAGCAGAGATGAAAGAATTGAATGATCAGATTCAAGAACTATTGGACAAGAGTTTCATCAGGCCTAGTGTTTCACTGTAGGGTGCACCAGTTCTTTTTGTCAAGAAAAAGGATGGATCATTGAGACTTTGTATCGACTATAGAATGTTGAACAAAGTCACAATAAAGAATAGGTACCCGCTACCTCGCATCGATGACTTATTTGATCAACTGTCTAAGGCAAGAGTGTTCTCAAAGATCGATCTGAGGAGCGAATACCATCAGCTAAGGGTGGCAGAAGAAGACATTCCGAAGATAGCATTCCGATCAAGATATGAACATTATGAGTTGATCACTTGCTTATCACTATATGTTTCTAACACATTTTAGATGCAATTCATACAAATCGAGTTCCACTTTTGCTTATTTTTGGGCCAATCACACTTGGAATGCATACATTGTGATAACTAGTTGATATTTCTCATTTCATACTTAATTCCATGTGCATAGAGGTTCTGAAATGCCAAAATCCATTCATATTTAAATTCTATGCCAAGTTATCATTTTGAGGATAAGTTATCATTCTCATATGTCAAGTTATCATTATTTTGAGTGAACTGATTTTCAATGGTTTTCTTACCCTAAATCCATCATTATCATATATAAATCATATTTGGATAGTCACATCTCAACTTGTGCAAAGTTTTAAGCCCATTTGAACAAGTTATCATTTTTCAAGTGCCAAGTTATCGTTAAAGGACAATTCTATCATTTCGACATGCAAAACCATTAATTCTGCACATGGATCTTAAGCAATCATCTTGTTATTATTCTAACTCATTTCTGGTCAAATTTTATCACATTTGGATAACCACAACTCAAGTTATCACAAGTTATCATTTTTAAGTCATATAAGTTATCATTTTTGGGCACCCAAGTTATCACTTCTTAGAAATTTCATTCATGTTTGATTTCTGAATGCACTCACTTGTTACTCTAGTCCATTTGATGCTTGTAATGCTTTGAATCACTTGCATTTGGATAATTTCCATGATTTGTGATAAGTTATCATTTCGGGCCCCTAAATTCATTAATATCGATATAAGTTATCACTCCTGCACAACACCCAATTTCATTTGATATCTGAGCTAGCAACTATCATCATCTTGATCTTTATTTATCAAAACATCATTCAAGGGCTTTGATGCTTGTTGTTTTGAGATTTGTAGTAGAAAGAAAGGTGGCCAAAAAGTGAAAAAAGTAGGGGGGACCATCTACTTTTTCCTGCACAAAAGGGAATCTGCAGCTGTGAATTCAGTCCAGGGACAGGTGGATGCAATCAAAGGATAAAGAACATTCTGATGCTGATCCTAGGGTGGAGAGGAATCATATAAAAGGTGGAATTTCTGGAAGAGGAAGAGGGGCTGGATATTGAGGGTTTGGAGCAAGAAAGGAGGCTGCTGTGGAGCTGCTGCTAAACTTGGTAGCCGCTGGCCGAGAGTCTTCAAGCATCAATGATTTGTATATGTTTTTCATTCCATTTGATGTCAAACTTTGTAATTATGAGGAGCTAAACTCCATTTCTTCTAGGATAGGGTAGTAGTTTAGATTAGTTTTGGATGGATATGAACTGATTTATAATCCTGCACTGAAATTAATCCTGATTTCAGATTTCAGAAACGTTCTACATTAATTTATCCTAAGTTGTCATTAGATCCATGTGTAATTGATGACTGAGAAGTCTTATTTGATCTAAACATCTTTTAGGAATGAATTATGAGATAATATCAGATTTATGGATTTAATTTTATTGCAAACTTGATTCCTGAACTCTAATTTCCTAGTTTCCTAAATTTTTGAATCAGAATTTTATTTCTGTGGCTATTGAATCTATCCTTCACTCACAATCTGATTGATTGAGTCCTTGGGAAGTTGCTATTGTTCATATCCTGTTTAGGAATGAATCAAGATGCTTGGACAATCATTTGACTCAAATCAGATTGTTCCACTGATTTCTGAAATGAAAACCTGAATTCTGATTTTTCTGATTTCTTATTGAAATCTGTTTTACCAATTGAGTTCCCTGATTTCTTTCAATCACTGATAAGTGAACTTTAGGGATGTCTTGCAGTCCAGAGATGGGTCAAGAATAAGTTGGTAATTCAGATTTCCATTGACTTAAAATTCTGATTTCTGAAATACTGATTTTCTGATTTCTGGTTTTCTGAATTTTCTGAACCTAAATTTTTTGAATTGTTGAATTTGTTTGTCATTAAGGATTGGATTAATTGAATAGCTGAGAGGCTAGTATTTACTCTAATCTTATTCTGAATTTCCTCATTGATACTTAAACCTTTCTAGCCATTAATTTAGCATTTATAATTTAATTTTGCAAAAGTTTTCAAAACCTCAAAATCTGTTATCATTCTGCACTTGTTAAAAACTGCTTTCACTTCCAATTAAAAATCTATTTTTGCTACCTTAATTAGGATTAATCTAAACTATTTTAGGTAGTTTAGGACTTCAAATCTTTGTGGATACGATAACCTGAGTCTACTACAACTTACCTGTGCACTTGCAGCTAGTGAGTTGGGAGACCAAAATTTAAAAATTTGACCTTTTCTTTAATTTCAGCAAGTTATCACTACTCAATCCCAAATATCACTATCATGAGTTCATGGTGATGCCGTTTGGGTTGACAAATGCCCTGGCCGCATTCATGGATCTCATGAATCGAACCTTCCACGAACACTTGGATATGTTCGTAATTGTCTTTGTGGACGACATCCTCATTTACTCGTCAAGCATGGAGCATCACAGAGAACATTTGAGGATAGTACTGGAGACCTTGCGAGCAAAACAGTTGTACGCAAAGTTCTCTAAATGTGAATTTTGGCTGGAATAGATAATGTTCTTCGGACACATCATCTCTAAAGATGGAGTTACAATGGATCCCGCAAAAGTAGAGGCAGTGTCCTGACTCAACCAAAGAATGTCTCCGAAATTAGGAGTTTTCTTGGTTTAGCCGGCTACTAAAGACGGTTCATCAAGGATTCCTTCAGAATAGCATTGCCACTGATCAAGCTCACAAGGAAGGGAGAAAAGTTCATTTGGTCACCCAAGTGCGAGGAAAGCTTTCAAGAATTAAAGGAACGACTAACTTCAGCGTCAATTCTAACATTACCATCGGGCAATGGTGGTTACGTGGTGTACAGTGATGCCAGCGACACGGGATTGGGATGCGTACTAATGCAACATGATAAAGTAGTGACCTACGCATCCAGGCAACTGAAGAAGCATGAAGTCAACTATTCAACGCATGACCTCGAGTTGGCAGCAGTAGTGTTCGCCATCAAGTTTTGGCGCCACTATTTATATGTAGAAGAATTTGTGATCTATACTGATCACAAAAGCTTAAAGTATGTACTTACACAGAAGGAGCTGAATATGTGTCAAAGGCGTTGGATGAAGTTCCTAAAGGATTACGAGTTTGCCATCAATTACCAATCTGGTAAGGCAAACTCAGTAGCTGACGCGCTCAACAGAAAATGGGAAGGATCCTTTGCTTATGTGCGCCTACGACGGTTCGAACTTATGGAAGAACTATTCAAATGGACGTCCAAAGTGCAGCACGATGGATCACTAATGATGATGTAGAGAATAGTGCCTAATATGGTAGGAAGAATCATAGAAGCACAAGTTGAAGACTCAGAATATCAGATCATGATGATAAAGACCATCTTAGAGACTACGAATTTCAAAGTCTCCACGGATGGTGGCATAAGCTACCACGATCGTTTGTGGGTACTGAACAACCCTAAACTCCGAAGGGAAGTACTAGACGAATGCCACAAGTCCGAATTTGCAATCCACCCAGGGAGTACAAAGATGTTCAGAGAAGTTTCTGGTGGACAGACATGAAGAAGGAGATAGCCGAGTATGTCTCCAAATGCATAGTGTGCCAACAGGTCAAGGTGGAACACCAGAAACCACAAGGAACCTTGAAGAGTCTGGGTATCCCACAGTGAAAGTGGAAAGAAATATCAATGAATTTTATCACAGGCCTACCTTGGACTTTGAAAAGACATAATGCCATTTGGATTATAGTGGACCGACTCACTAAGTCGGCTCACTTCCTATCCATTAAGGTAAAACAATCTCTTGAAAGCCTCATGGATTTATATGTATAGGAGATTGTCAGGCTTCACGGGATCTCATCAACCATTATGTCTGATAAAGATCCCGGGTTCACATCAAGATTCTGGAAGAGTCTCCAGAATGCTTTTGGGACAAGGCTCCGGTATAGCACTGCCTTCCATCCTCTGACAGACGGCCAATCAAAGAGGACTATCCAGACACTGGAGGATATGTTGAGAGCATGTGCTTTGGATTGGCACGGTAGTTGGGACAAACACCTTCCTCTTATAGAGTTTTCCTACAACAATAACTTCCATGCCAGCATAGAGATGTCTCCCTTTGAAGCATTGTATGGTCGCCCATGTCTCTCTCCGGCATGTTGGGGCGAAGTGGGAGAAAGGAATATCTTGAGTGCAGAACTACAGAAGCAGACACAGGAGTACATGAACAGGGTGAAATTGATAAAGAAAAGAATGAAGTCTGTTCAAGATCGTCAAAAGGCCTACGCAGACAAAAAGCACCGAGAACATAAGTTCAAGGCAGGAGACCAAGTCTTGTTCAAAGTCTCCCCCACCAAAGGAGTAATGCGTTTCAGCAAACGGGGAAAATTGAGCCCCAGGTATGTAGGCCCGTTTGAAATATTAGACATGGTTGAAGATTCAGCATGCAGGTTGGCCTTGCCTCCAGCCTATTCAAGAGTACACAACGTCTTCCACGTCTCCCTACATCGAATGTACAAGCACGACTACGCCAATGTGATCCAAATTGAGGAACCAAACCTCAAAGAGGATCTGACGTATGAAGAACAACCCACGGAGATATTGGAATACCAAGAATATCAACAAGGGAAGAAGAGAATAGCACTGGTCAAAGTGGCATGGAAGCATCACCAAGGAAAAGAAGTAACTTGGGAAATAGAGTACGAAATGCGAGAGAAGTTCTCTGAACTTTTCGGTAAGCCTTAACCTTTATCCAAATTCGAGGATGAATTTTCTTTTTAGAGGGTAATAATGTGACATTTTGCACTTTTAAAAAAAAAGAAATAGGAAACGAGCGGTCGGCAGGGGAGGTGTCGCCTCCCCTGGCCTTTCGCTGCTTCGCCTCCGGCCGACCAAGGATCGGCCGGGGCGTATAAAGAGGAGGGGAGGGCCGCCCTTGCGCCCTCTTGGAACCCCCGACTGGCATCACCCTCGAAGCTCTCCTCTTTCTCTCGTTCCGGCGACCCACGCGCACACGAGCAACAGAGCAGCGATGAATGGCGGACGAATCGACCCACTCCGACATCCAACGACCTCCCCTCGACGTGCGCGCAGGTCAGGCGAACCCTTCCATATGTCAGTGAACGTCCGGCGATCGATGAACGACGAGACAACGACCGACAGATTCAAAAATTCTAACAAAGAGGTACCCTTAGTGTTTAAAATTCCTAGACGAAGAAATAGTGATCAATTGACGTTCATAATTATTTCATTGAAATCCTGAAATTGTTATCTATGTTTTTCCTATTCATGTCGCGACCTAATTTTGGCCGGAGGACCGCCGGAATCGAAAATAAAGTCCGGCAGCCCTATTTTATCGCAGGGACCGATCGACCGATTCTGCTAGCGGTCGACCGGTCTACGTATAGAACTCATACGAGTTCCTCTTTACCGGTCAACCGGCCTCACCATGGCGGTCGACCGGTCTATATGTTGACAGACAGAATTAATTATGCGATCGGTCGACCGGTCCCATGCGAACGATCGACCGATCCGATGCGCAGTGCGCATTTATGTGACCTAACGAATGGTCGACCAACACCCAGGATGATCGACCGATTCACAGGCACCCAAACAAGAACACGGTCGACCGGCCCAGAGTACCGGTCGATCGATGCCAGAGAACGGTCGATCGGTCCATCAGGAATGGTCGACCGGTTCGACAGGCAGACTCTTGGTCTGACTTAATCGTAACGAACCACTCCAAATCATAATTAAGACTCTGATCAGTTCACCTATACTGGCCGAGTCTCATTGTGCAAAGATCAACCTTCAGTAGACCCTAAATCATGGATTTCACAGTAACAAAAGATAATTAAAGTAAAGACAAAGATGAGGGATTGCTATGTGCCGCCCCAATGTTAAAGTAATGATCAGAGTTAAAGTAATGGGGGGATAGGTAGTTAGCTGAGGGGACAACGAAACTACAGGCTTAAATGCACACTATTCCTGAGATTTTAGGTGTTCTCCCACCGATATCTCGAATTGAAGGGTGATGCTATGGTCACACATCTTCCCTTAAAGATTAAAGTATTGTGCCAGAGGGACAGGTAGTTAACTGAGGAGATAAGTGAACCTACAGGTCTAGTAACCGACCATTGTTCCTGGATTGTAAGAATTCTTCCTCCTACCTTCCGAACTGGGTGAGGTAGTAACACCCACCCCTTTTTCTCGTTTACGGGCTTATTGGCATCACTGAATCAGAGAGGCACTCCTGGCATCCCAACCTAATAAAGTCGAGCTCGCATAGGACAACCAACACTAAGGATATTCTAGTAATGTAAAAAACGTAGTGCAACTCACAGCAGAGCAATGCAAAGTAAAGTAAAGCAGAGTATTGAAAAGCAAAGCAATGTACAGTAGAGTAACATAAATCAAAGCACTGTAAAGTAAAGTAGAGATATTGTAAAGTAAAAGTAAAGTAACGCAAGGGCAACGTATTGTATAGTAAAGAACAGAGTACTGATGTAATTAAAGTTTTACACATTGATTTTCTTATCATCACTGATCCTTATTTCACGTCTATTGCTATTGTACTAGGCAATATTTGCTCATGGGTATTCTATTCTCCTGCATTGGGATTTTGCAAGTGAGAATGCCAACTGATGGGGTGATGGAGGGCGCAGAGCTTGGAGAATGCTGCACATGATCGATCTTCCGCTTCAAGCTTTCTTGTTATATCTAGTTCATGTTATTGTAATTTGTTTAGAGACATCATGGTTTCCGCTCATTGAACTTTCTCTTGCATGTTGAACTTGATGCATTTCCGCCTCAATATTTAATGTTTGAACTTCCGCATATTGAACTATATATTATTAAATGTTTCTTGTCATGTCACCTTCGAACTTCCGCATTAAAGTCTTTGATTTTATTTTCTTTTCCTTATTATATGAATGCCACGTAAGCTGAATTGTTGAATAGTCAAGGTCAATAGAGCAATAGATAGTGTAGAGCCTCTGGGGTCAATCTGACCGCCTACGTGGAGGAAGGTGCTATTTTGGGGGCATTACATAAGCAACCAAGGGCAAGCATATGAACCTTTTTATCGCCGATACTGCATACACAAATATGCAAGGACTCAAAAAGAGTATTAGTTTCACAAGTTAAAACTTTTGCCAAGTTCACTTCACCTGTTAGTACATGTCGTGCCAATAACCGGCTCAAACTAAAAGGAATAATATATATATATATATATATATATATATATAGCCCTATTCTTCATAGTGGCTATGTTTTAAAATCAATAAAGAGAAAATAAAGATTTCTAAGAAAAGAACAAGAAGATTTAGAGGCTTTATGATGAGATTAGGAAAAAGGAGTTTTACATCTAAACGCCAGTGTTATCGTGTGAGTAGCATTTGAGTGTATATATAAATGTAAAACTAGCGTTTAGATGTAAAACTCCTTTTTCCTAATCTCATCATAAAGCCTCTAAATCTTCTTGTTCTTTTCTTAGAAATATTTATTTTCTCTTTATTGATTTTAAAACATAGCCACTACGAAGAATAGGGCTCTATATCTTCTAATCTTACACTTTTATTGGTGGAAAAGAAAAAAGAGAGAAGAGGAGTGACCGTTAGGTTTTAGAAAATTAATAAGGTTATTAGTCTTTATATAGAATTTACGTTAGGGTTGTGATCAAAAGGACCAAATAAACTTGGCCTAAAATTTGGGGTTGTTACAAATAAGGCTTTGTTCTCACTTTTTTTTTTTTTTGCTAAACATGAACTTTAGAAATATGTAGGTTCCACAATAATAATTACAGAAAAAAACAGTGAACAAATTGTTCTTGCATTCTTGCTCTCACGACATGAACATATTGAGAAAAAAATGAACTTTGTTCTAAAATTTATTAATCCTTTACCTACGAGGGTGAAAATTAGTTTAGGCAGAATTCGCAAGCTTATGCTTCTTATCTCCTATCAGCATTTGGAGTACTCTGTTCATTGAAGGCCTCTCATTTAGACTCCACTGGATATACCACGAGGACACACTGGCCAACTTCTTTGGGTACTTTTCCATCTAGGAAAACTTGACCTTTTGATTGCTAGGAAGTTGGGACATGGAAGACTTGACCTTTTACTTGTCTGGCATAGTCCACAAAGTTACTCATTCTTATTCATTTTGGCTGCATTGGGATCGGAACTAACAAACATAACTTTAGTAAATTCTACCAAACTCGTATGAGTTTCGGTGGATTTCGCGCGGATTAAAATTCTGGTCATCGCAAAAGTACTCAAAAGTACTCGTAAGTTCTTATGAAAAGTTTCGAATGAAAGCAAATCATGAAACAATCATGTGGATTTATATGTCAAATCATCAATATAGTTCTTCATCCATGGAACTTCTATGTAAACGTACAAAGCGAACTTTGCCATCAAATCAAACAATTTTTCGGAACTAACTAGAACTCTAATTCAACCATCCAAGCATAGCCTTTAAGTATGTTGATTCAAATTCCATCTAATTAAAATGATTATTTTGAGTTCGTTTGGCAAAATCCATCAAATGAACAATTTTCTTTTTTTTAAAGGATAAGGATCTATCTATTATTCAAGACAATATTGTTGTCCTAATAAAATTAAAGTTAATTTTATCTAATTTTCTAATACATTAGTTGCGCACTCCATATTTAGTATGATCCGAAGAAAAATAAAATAAAATTGAGTAGAATGACTATTCTAACAAATAAAAATGAAAAAAAAAATGCATGCCATGATAAAAATTTATAAAAAAATATACTAAATGCATGACATAATATATATTATAATATGGATGCATCAACAAAATTGATAAATTTCAGGAATTTTTTGAAAGCATTGGGAGGTCATTGGTTTGTTTATTAGAGGGGCATCCACATTTAGAAACTTTGTTGTAGCCTAAGGGGGGTAGTTGAAAAAAAAGGCCAAGGGATTAATTTTGTGATTCCCATTTTATTGTCATGGATTAATCGAGCTGGAAGATTCTTGAAAGCTGGTGAGGGATAACACACTTTTTTTTATTAGTCAGCCCTCGGTATTTGGGAAGCAGCGCCAACGACTCAAACCATTATGCGCTAACGATTATGCGCACTGTCCACAAGTTGAAGGCCCATCCATCATCGAGTCTAACTAATCTGGTATGGTCGCCCCACGTCGTATACCTGGCAATGACAGGTGAGGTTCTCAACAAAAATTTTCTGCATTCACTCGAATTAGAGACCTTGCTTAAGTGAAGAGGAGCCGCTTACCACTCCACCCGAACTCTTGTTGGTGAGGGATAACCTTCTTGTTCTTTTCTTAGAAATATTTATTTTCTCTTTATTGATTTTAAAACATAGCCACTACGAAGAATAGGGCTCTATATCTTCTAATCTTACACTTTTATTGGTGGAAAAGAAAAAAGAGAGAAGAGGAGTGACCGTTAGGTTTTAGAAAATTAATAAGGTTATTAGTCTTTATATAGAATTTACGTTAGGGTTGTGATCAAAAGGACCAAATAAACTTGGCCTAAAATTTGGGGTTGTTACAAATAAGGCTTTGTTCTCACTTTTTTTTTTTTTTTTTTTTTTTGCTAAACATGAACTTTAGAAATATGTAGGTTCCACAATAATAATTACAGAAAAAAAAACAGTGAACAAATTGTTCTTGCATTCTTGCTCTCACGACATGAACATATTGAGAAAAAAATGAACTTTTATTGCATTCTTCCCGTCGCAGTTCAGCTCGACTTCGCCGCACTTCCGAGGCTCATCGCTCAGACGGAATGGATACGTTATGTTGCGGAGGGCTCCGCAAGAGGAAGGAGCGCAGGAGGAGCTGGTGACCAGTTCAAGCGCATCAGAGAATAGAAGGAAGAGAAAAAAAGGTGATGATAATTTGATGATTTCCCATTACTTTGCTTCTCTTCTGTGGACATCCCTTTAATAAAGTAACGATGACACATGGAGGATTTATATAAAAATTTAATATAAGTCCTTAATGTTTCCCCAACTTCCTCTCTATTCGAAGAACAGACCACCTTTCTTTTTAGTGAATCAACAATGACTTGGTCAAATGTTAATACAGAAACTTTGACGATGGCGTCAAAAAGTAAACTATGGAAGTGAAGTCTTCCCTCCGAGACGATTGGATACGCAATTGTCGTTGAAAAAAAATCAAGTGAGGCTGAAATCTTGTGAATCATAAAATCAAAATGAGATTTTGAAAAAAAAATCTTGCGAAGTCCGCAAACGCAAATAATACTTATTTATAATATATATATATATATATATATATATATATATATAAAGGTTGAAAGTGCAATGTAGAGGTCTCAGAAACTGAATATCTAAAATAATACTATTATAATTATATAATCATGAATACGTCAAGAGTTAATTATTAAAAAATATATGATTTTATTTATTTATTTTTAAATTCTATATTTGTAATTATAAATAGAAAACTTTCAATATCATTTGCATACTTCACATCTTCTTTGAATGCAAAGAATATGTGCGAATTACAAATATAGATATGTGCATTATACAAAAATATTTTTATATATTTTTTCTCTATCTATGTGATTTATTTATTTATACTTTTAAATTTTAAATTTGTAACTATAAATAGAGAGTCTTTCAATTTCATTTGCATGCTATGTCTTCTTTAAAGGCAAAAAATACGTGTGGATCTACAAATATAAATTTGTGTGCGATAAAAAATATTAAATATTATAAGAAAAAGATACTTATATATTTTTTTTCTCATTTAATAAAAATAATAAATATTATAAGGGGCTTTTATTTTATTTAACGGCAAAGAATATGTGTGGATTCATAAATATAAATATGTGCATGATAAAAAATACTTATATATAATTCTTCTTCATCTAATAAAAAATATTAAATGCTATAATTTATATATACAAGAAAAGGTTAAAAAATATATTTTATCATCTCAAGTTCAAGTAAAATACATGCATTTCATACTCTAATGATAATATCTCTTGATGATTAATATAAGTATAATAAAAAATTTAAATACATACAAACTGAAATTGAACCGTTACAATCAATGATAAAACTTTTGGGGATTAGAGTCTTAGAGTAAGGTTCAAAGCTATAAGTTATAAATACTTATTACATCCTTTGGGTGTCCTAAGAGGTGATAGATCTTAAGAACTTGAACTCCATTTCAAACCGAAGTTAAACCGTTACAATCAATGATAAAGCTCTTGGAGATTAGAGTATTAAAGTAAGGATCATATCTATAAGTTATAAATTCTATATTTGTAATTATAAATAGAAAGACTTTCAATTTCATTTGCATAGTCCACGCCATCTTTGAAGGCAAAGAATACATGTTAATCTATAAATATAGATTATGTCCACGTCAAAGACATACATTTCATACTCTAATGATAATATTAATTGATAATTAATATAAGTATCATCAAATTTTTAAATATATTATTATGATAGTATGCATCTTATATGTGTATATATATATATATATATATATGTATATGTGTGTATTTATGTATGTATGTAGGTATATAAACTACTCTAAATGAGAAAAATATGTAACCAATAAAATGATAACAAATAACATTGGAATAAATGATATATTTTTGTAATATTTTAATCACATATTTTTTATACTAAAAATCTTTAGTTGTATACTTGTATATAGTTACTTTTGGGTGTTATCGAGTTGTTATTTTATAAGGATATAAAATATTCATGCATATCAATCATTTTATAATATTAAAAATAATAATAATTTTATTATTGGATAGTTGGTTATAAACCGATAATTGACTTTCTAAAGTTAGATCATCTATGATAAAAAAATAATATTAATTAATTTTTAAAAGTGAAAAATATAATTGTTTATATAGATTATTGGAAGAAAGTTATAACTATTAAGTATATATTTTTAAAATAAATTATTATAAAGATATACTTAATTAAGAAGTGAATGCATTGCAGTGGATATTTTTATGTGATTAAATGGAAAGGTGTTGACCTAAGGCACTATTTCATTAAGCCACATATAAGATTTAAAATATTTAAATAATTTTAACAATTGTTTTAGTATGATATATAATAATTTAATTTATTTATGTTATATATTTACATACATATAGCATGTCAAATATGACATTTTTACGTTGCCACTGAGAAAATGAAATAGATAAAATAGAAAAGCAAAATAATATAAATTGTTAAAAATATTAAAATAAATAGTATTTACTTAATTTTAAGATATGATATTGTTAAAAAAATATAGGATCAATTGCTATTTATATCTGTATTATATCAATTGTTATTTATATTTATATTATATCAAAATTATATTTTATTTACGAGAGCTTGACACATGGCACTTTTGATCTCTGCTTTTATATATAGATTTGAAAAAGAATAAGACTATAAAAGAGGATAAATTTATAATCTTCATAACCGCTTATGGGATGGAATATATATTTAATCAATAAAGTTCATGACTTTCATCAAAGATATGTGGCTTGTGCTAAAATAAAAATTTTAAAATTTATTTGCATTAGGTTGAAATTTTAATATTAAATCTTATATGTAAACATATTGGAAAGAAAGAAATATTTTTCTTTTATTTTCTTATGAAGTCAAGTATATATTTAATCATAATATATATATATATATATATATATATTAAGCAGAAGTTGAAGATGTTATGTGACGAGCTCTCATAAATTGAATGTATAAAGTAATAATATTATAATTATATAATCATGGATACCCAAGAGTTGGTTATTAAAAAATATATGATTTTATTTATTTATTTATATTTCTAAATTTTACATTTGTGGTTATAAATAGAGGACTTTCGATTTCATACTCCACACCTTCTTTGAGGACAAAAAATATGTGCAGATCTACAATATATAGATCTGTTCATGACAAAAAAAATATTTATATATATTTTTTCTCCATCTATATGATTTTATTTATCTATATTTTTAAATTATATATTTATAAGTATAAATAGAGGAACTTTCAATTTCATTTGCATACTCTATGTCTTCTTTGAAGGTAAAGAATACGTGTGGATCTACAAATATAGATTTGTCCATGTTAAAAAATACTTTCTATCATGTCATAAAATATTAAATATTATAAGAGGATGTTATTTTATGTTTGCATACTCGATGTCCTCTTTGACGGTAATGAGTATGTGCAGATCCACAAATATAATGTGCATGATAAAAAAATATTTATATAAAGTTTCTCTTCATCTAATAATGCTATAATTTATATATACAAGGAAAGGCTAAAAAATTTGCATTTCATAATCATAATGATAATATCTATTAATGATTAATATAAGTATAATTAACATTTTAAATATATAAAATGTATAAAATGATATATAAATGTATAAAATGATACTATGCATCATATATAAATGTATAAAATGATAATATTATAAATATATAATTATGGATACTTAGTTATTAGAAAATATATGATTTTATTTATACTTTTAAATTCTATATTTGTAACTATAAATAGAGGACTTTCAATTTCAGTTGCATACTTCATGTCTTCTTTTAAGGCAAAGAATACGTGTGGATCTACAAATATAAATCTGTGCATGATAAAAAAATATGTATATATAATTTTTTCCGTCTAATAAAAATATTAAATGTTATAGTAAAAAAACACTTTTATATAATTTCTCTCATGTAATAAAAATATTAAATATTATAAGGAGACTTTTATTTTACATTCGCATACTCGATTCTCTCTTTGATGACAAAGAATACATGCAGATTTACAAATATAAGTCTAGGGGTGATAAAAATATATTTATATATAATTTTTCTTCATCTAATAAGAAGTATTAAATGCTATAATTTATATACACAAGGAAAGGCTAAAAAATATATGTCATATTTTTAAATATATTACTATGATACGATGCATCTTATATATGTGTGTGTATTTATGAATGTATGTATGTATGTAAACTACTATAAATGAAAAAAATATGTAACCAATAATATGATAAAAAATAACATATGGAATAAATGATATATTCTTGTAATATTTTAATCACATATTATTTATACTAATAATCTTTAGTTGTATGTAGTTATTTTTGGGTGTTATCGGGTTATTATTTTATCAGGATATAGAATATTTATACATATAAATCATTTTAGAATATCAAACAAAATAATCATTTTATTATTATTGGATAGTTAGTTATAAGCTAATATAAGATATGTAATCACCTATAACGAAAATTAGTTATATAATCATGAATACTCAAAAGTTAGTTATTATTTAATTATATTGTTTATGATACTTAAAATAAGTAAATTATACACATTATTTATATATACTAATAGTATTATATTGTAGATAAAATATAATATAATAATCTATAAAATGTAGAGGATGCAATGGTGCATGTTGTAAAAGCACGTTTTCTATTCTCTTCAAGATAAAAGAATGTTGTGCATGTTTTCTCTTAAAACTAAGAAATATTTTTTATAAATTGTATATACAAATTGTGTATTGTACAATAACGTGATGTACCAATTATATATATAAATTGTATATACAAATTGCATATTGTATCTATGAATAAAGGGCGCTTTCAAAATAGTAGTATACTTGATGTACTTTCTCATGTAGAAGAGCATGTGTAGATATCTAAGTGTTGTAGGTCTTTATGTGCTAATAAAATATTATATGTATATGAAGATGTCTAAGTAAAAAAACTTGCATCTTTAATCTCATATTAATAATCATATTTATTATTAATAAAAATCATCAATATTTTAATTATATTATTATAATAATAATAAACTAATATTCATAAAATTATTATTATGATAAACTTAATAATATCAATGAGTATCACATCATTTAATGCTATTTTTTTGTTGGTTTTTGAAGTTGACAAGTATATAATTCATTTATATCCATATTTATATATCTATATAAAAGAAAAGATGGAAGATACTAAGTATCATTAAATTTTTTTAAATGAGAATTTATAAAGTATGTTAGTTATGTTAAACAATAATAAATAAAATAATTTATATTCATAATTAATATACATCATGATGATATTTATTAATATTGAGTAAATATCTATGTTCCCAATTTAATATAATTTATAATTTCAAAATTATATTTCCATTATAATAAAAAAATAAAAATATTTATAAAATAATATAGTTATATATTTATATTAACATGGATCTATGTATTATATGTGTGTGTTGAGGTAGAAGTTGTCAAATGAAAAACTCTTATGACACGACATATGAAATAAAATTATGTTAAATATTTTTAAAAACTATTATGAATGAGAATCAATTGAGTACAATAAAACTATTATTTTGTTGTATCTATCTATCAAATATGCACTTAGTTCCACATTCAAATGTTTCCGAATATAAATGAAATGAGAAAAAAAATGAAAATAGAAGCATATTTAACTATCTAATCTAATCCCACATTTTAAATTTATAATATGAAATAAGAATTCACAAACTTTATAGATATCTTTCCATATTAAGTCAATCAATACCAATAAGTTTTAAGACTTAAGGCAAAAGCATGTGACACATAATCAAATAAAAAATGTAAATAAATTCTAATGCTAAGTTATATAGCAGCTAAATATATCATATATATAGTATTGTAATGAATAAAATATATTCCGATTATTCCATTGAGAGAAACTCAATAAATTTACGTATTAATAATAGTACACATTATATTTGAGAGGGAGAAGGGATAAATGCTACGTGACACACACAAAATAATTTTTTTTAAAATTACTTTCAAATAATATGTTATGTATACCTATAATGACAACATGAATAAAATAAATATTAATTTATATAAATACATCGTATATTCTTTTAGTATTTACTTAATTCTAAGATATGATATTGTTTTAAAAAATATAAATATCAATTACTATTTATATCTATATTATAACAAAATTAGAAAAGATATATAGTTTGAAAGTAGAAGTCACGGCATTTCTATATTGTCATATGTAAATTAATATAAATAAAATAAAAAAATTTAAGTAATAGATGTTAACAAAGGAACAAAGTTAAGGGGGGGAGATAGAGTAAAAAATAATTCAAATGAAAGATAATGTAATAGATTTTAAAAAATAATTTCAAATAAGTTTAATTTATTATAATATATTTACATATATATAAATTTTTAAGGCGAGAAAATTATTAGATAGTCCATAAAATTTATATCAAAATAATATTCCTTATTTTATAATTAATTTTTTTGTTTATTTTCGTGTCCTCCGCATATCGTGTGGGTCATCATACTAGTAAAGTTAATGATCAAGATCTTCATAATTTTGGCATATTCAATTTAAATATTTCATGTCAGCATCTATGACCATATATACATTTGACTAATGCAATATTAAAAACATTTTGAAAATTCCATAAAGAAATGTGCGTGAGTCCGATTGTCATTTTTTTAAGGAAAGACGTAGACGAATTAAGTAAACTTTATCATAGCGATCATCATATAAAATTTGGGCAAGACCCAAGAGTGCTTCTCTCCTTCCCACAAAAAAATATAATCTGCGTCCGAGCTTCGCAGAAAAGTCAGCCACGCTATTGTGGTGTCTACTAATGTGATTAGGCTTAAAGGTTACAAAGTTCTACAGTGAAGACCATATCTCAAGCGTAATGTTTCTAGCTACTATAAATCAATATGCTAATTGGTCAACGTAAAGAAAAAACGCCTTTGAAACGACATCTATTCATGAGTTTGACAAGTGAATCGGGCAGGGGCGGACCACAAAAAAAAAAAGATTTGATTTGGAGATCTCTCACTTCACATGGAGGCTTAGTTACCACTAAATTAAGTGTTCTTTTATATTAAAAGAGCATACAAATTATATTTGAGAGGGGCCAAACATAATCTTTTATCATAAAATTTATATTTAAATATATATATGTATATATATATCTAATAAAAAATTAAAAATATGAGGAATACGTGGGTCCGCCCCTAAGTCGGGGGCTATAATTCTTTTGCTTGGATCAAATAATCTTTGATAACAAAGTGCCCAGGGGTCAAAACTTGCGCAGAAAAAATTATGGCGTGCTTTAGGTCATCAAATTTGGACATATATTTAGTGAAGGAAGAAAAAAAATAGTTGGGAAAAAACATAAACATAGCTGGAAAAAAGGCTAAACCTTCCCCACTCCGGTATTGTTTGAAGAGTTCATCGAAGAGTTACAATCAAACTTCTAAACAACATGCCAATGTTTTCAGAATCAGATCCGCGATCGGATCGGACTTCTTATTGGGTCTCGACCGACCCAATCGAGTTTGACCAAATTGAATCATATTTTAATAAAATAATATTATTTAAAATAATTATAAGGATATAATATAATTTATATGATATAATATATGGGTATTGTAGTAATAACCTATTAAAGTATTAAAAACTAATATAATATAATTTTATTTATTAAAATTTTTAATAATGATTAACATATAAATATAAATAGATTATTATTAATTTAGTATTTGTTATTTATTAATGATAGATGTTATATTAATAAATTTTATCCTAAATTATTCGTATTTCTTTTTTTCTTTAACACTTTCCTTTTTATTTCCTTTATTTATGCTCTTTAATAATTTTTCATTTTACTGTTAATCAATTTTGAATACTTACCTTTTCTATTTCAATTCATATTTAATTTTATACATAGCATACTCCCTCCTTTTTTACCTTTCTTATATTCCTTTCCTTTTTCCTTTTTAAACTTTCATATTTTTATCATTTTTTTTAAAATTTTAATTTCAAAACTTGATTTTGTTCAACATAAAAAGTGATTTTGATATCAAACTGAACCGGATTACCAGCCAATTCACGGTTGAACCGATTGAACCGGTCGGTCTGATCCGATTTTGATAACATTGCAACATGCATCTATATAGACTCATTGGCAAAAATGATAGTGACAAGCGAAATTTATCATCATACATCTAAATAGGACATTAAGAACAAACCACGTGCATCTTAATATCCTATGATGTCAATGCAGGACCACTTATAAACACAAAATTAATTCTTCTTTATAAACTGCAGGACCATCTTCATATCTGCTTTTACTATGCAAGATGTGAATGCTCTTGTCATTTCCTACTTGCTGAAAGGGGCAAGATTTTTGAAAGATATCCTAATTCAAATGCAGAATGACATCTCTTTTTGCATTAGATAATTTGTTTTATATTATTTTTAAATTACTAACTTTTATAATATTTTTAGGAATCAAATCAGTTTTATTCGGATCTTAATTTGGGGACAATCCGGAGATCTTTTGAGGAGATGGCTATGGAATACCTCCGAAATTGGCTATATAAATTTCGCAAGGTCATCATGTCCACCGACCTCAGTTTGGAACTAAGCATACAAAGATGCCCGAGACATATTAGGCACTTAGTTTGTGAGTCGTTATGTAAGAAGTAGTAAGTAAATTTACATATGAAATATTTTGATTAAATTTATAATTTTACAAAGTCTAAGTATTTGTTGATACAAGATGAATGAAGAATGGAAAAGAAAGTATGCAATTCGAAGTCTGAGGTCCACATCCACACAAGCGGATCGATTCAATTTGACGAGCATCGGCGGCGCATGGTAGTGTAGATACAAAATTTAATAATTAAACTTTTATTTTATACTTACTTATTTTATAAAATTTAAAATTTTATTACCGAAGGAAAAACAAGGTAGTACTGTCAACTTTCGCGCGATCTATGAGACAATAAGAGAGGAAGACCAATGACTTAGTCACGCCCACTACCCATAGAGTTCTGGTAAATCTCATTTTATGTTCACTTGGTTGTTCACATTGGTATAAATGATTTTTCAAATGTGTAATGCTTAAATTTTTTTAGGATGCGTATAATGAGAAGATGGTGAGAAGTACGGAGATGATCCTAGTACTTGGCCAACAGGTAATGTATTTCAAAAACTATTCACGTTTTTTAATGTTACAACACTTTGCATGTCTATATGTTTTTTAATGTTATATTATTTATAATGTTTATATGGTTATATAATTTTTTCTATTATTTTGTAGAGGGCACTGCTGCTTAGAAGGAGGTGGTCGGCATGACACGAGGAGGATAGCTGCCTGGCCTAGGCACAACCGCTCAGGTTCCTGAGAGGGGTCGAGGATATGCAAGTGTCTTATCTGCTCTAAGTTCATCCACCGTACCTAAGCTCACGTGACTCATCGACAACTTTCTCAGCAGCTATGGTAGTAGTTTTTTCATTTGGCTCTCATCTTGCAGGCGATCCAGGCAATGTTCCAATTGCAGACTCAGTTCCCACGAGGCCAAGGACAAAGTACGTCAGCATTGAATATCAGAAATGACAATGATAGTAATTTAGGTTGAAACTTTTGTATGATATTATATCTTTGATATGATTTTGTTATGATGTGTGATATGATTGTTATCATGTTATATCTTGTGATATTTATTAGTTTTCATATGCATTACTCTTTATTATTATTGTGATGAATGTGAAGAATGCATTATATTTGCATTGTACAATTGTATGGTGTGAGAAGGGAATAATATGGCTGAAATAGGGCAAAATAATCAGACATTAGCATCACATTAGCATCGCATTAGCAACGCCAAGTGGTTGGGTGCTATTTGAAATATATCGTAATTGATGTCATGTTAGCACCTCGTTAGCATCGACAACGTTAGTGCCTCTTTAGGGATGCCCCATGACATCACATTGGTGCAACTATAGCATCGAGATAGTGTCACACATTAGCTTCATCTTGGCGTCAATATAGTATTGCCTTAGCGTCTAAGTAGTGTCACAGAAAGTGCCACATTAGCATCGACATAATGTCATAAGTTTCAACGCCACCATAATGTCAAGTTAACGATGCATCTTAACTCCACGCAATGACACTTTTTGTGTCATCATACATAATAGAGTCAACATGTGGCATGTCTCATCACGACGACATCATGTCGACACTAATGTGTGGCTATTGGTTTTAGCCACGCATTAGCGCCACTTTACGACGTATGTTTAAATGGCTATTTGATAGATTTCTTATAGTGTAGCCAACAAATAATCAAATATTATATATTTGTTTGTGGTATGATTCTATTTATTGTAATGAAGTCTTTGGCTATGATAAATCAGTATGCTAATTGGTCGAAGTAAAGAAAAAACACCTTTGGGACGACATCAATTCATGTGCTCTCCAAGTGAGTCACAGGGGTTATCATTCTTTTGCTTGGATCAACTCTTTGATAACAAAGTGCCAAGTGGTAAAAGCTTGCGCAGAAAAATTTGTGACGTGCTTTAGGTCATAAAATTTGGACATATTTAGTGAAGTAAAAAAAATATATATTTGGGAAAAAAATGTAAACATAGTTGAAAAAAAGGCTAACCCCTCCCCCCTCCGGTCTTGTTTGAAGAGTTCATCGCAGAGTTACAATCAAAGTTCTACACAACATGCATCTATATAGACTCATTGGCAAAACTGATAGTGACAAGCGAAATTCCTCATCATACATCTGAATAGGATATTGAGAACAAACCACATGCATCTGAAAATCCTAGGGTAGCATAATTGGGCTGACATTAGAGACCTAGGAATGCTAGGCCGCTTTGGATCATGCCAGGATCACTTCGCCTATCAGTCACCTTCACCTCTACATGTCACGGGGTCATTCTCGGACACTAGACCATGTGCGGCAACTAGGCGGATAGGCAACTAGCCAAGCCAGTTTTGAGTCTGCAACGGAAGTTTTATGTTCGAGACGACTATGTCGAGAGTCGCTCTTATAGGCATTCAATCACGGACATGACTAGAGTATTGGACTACTCGTCATGAGACCGTGGCATTAGTGCGTTGCATCACTAATGCAGGCGCTTGGGCGCTTAAAGTCTGAAGGGGCGACTAAGGGATCACGAGACGCCACGAAGGGACACCGATGTGGGTTGCCACCCCACGTTCAAGGTCATGACACTAGAATTAAAGGAAAGCTTACTTGTATTAAATATGATGAAACATAACATACAATTGAGCCTCGGAAGGCACTAGTGAACTCCTCACAGTGTATCGTAGGTATATGAGTCTTATTACATATTGAAGATGCAAAAGATGTACCCTACGGGAACGTCACCTACTTGACCGTTCATAAAAATAGCCTTACAAAATAAATGCCCTAAGGGCGGATAACTTGGTACTCCGCAATATTACGCAGCGCGGGGCGGTTGCATGTGTTCCATGGTTTCAGCACTGAGTGGCCGAGAGCTATAAGTTGAGCGGCACTGGTGCCGTGAGGCTTCACGCTTCGTGTCACGGAAAACGCCTCGTGACATTCTCCCCCACCAAAGTCGACGACGCCCCCGACGCCATTGTCCAGGCTTCCTCGGGGCCTTCGTCTTCAGTCTTGACTTCGCTTGTCTCGTTCAATTATGCTTTCTTTGCCTTGACTTCTACTTCACCAGCATCGCGCAGCGCTAGGAATGCCCGCTCCTTGGGGTCTCACTGAGGACTCCTCCCTCAGGCCTGCTTCGCTTACTGATCCTTCATCCGATCCGGGGTCATCACTTGTGCAGCGCCAGTAGAGTCCGCCATGAGTGGTCTGACTTCATCAAGAAACTATCCGTTCATCAAGTCTATGTTGGCTTCACTTCTCTTCGACTTGCGCAGCGTCAACTTATGTGATTTGTCTTCTTTGGGGTGAAACAACTCTTGTATGCCTTTAGGAATAGCTCGAGAAAGAGTTGCCTCGGGGTCGTGCAGAACACGATGAAGAGTCTCATCATTCGACCTGCATGACTTGACTCGATGCCTTCATGTTGCGGATGGCCACAATATAAAGTCCCCATTCCGTCGAATGCGAAGTACGGGACCATCTCACCCTCGATGATCGCTCTTGAATTTCGATGGCTTGAAACAACACAAGCTCTTCGATGTCGACGTTTGCAGCTTGTCTGCTCCGGGTGTCTTGCGTCGCTATGATGAGTGACAAGAGTCTTCCCACGTATGCTTCATGACGCTTCAGGTCTCTTTATGGGCTTGACTCAACGTCTCTATGTTGCAAGTGGTTGCAACGTAGAGTCTTCCATTCCTCCGCCGAGCGAAGAGCGTAGGACCACCTCCTCCTTGGTGATCACCTGATGTTTCGGCGGTCATGAGGCGGGACAAGATTCTTTGATGTATCAATCCATGCCTTGTCCATTCTAAGTCGCCATAGTGGGCGACGAGAGTCTCCCCACGTTCCCTTGTGGTTCAACTCACTGTCTCCAAGTTGCAGATGGCTGCAACGTTGAGTCCTTCATCCGTCGAGTGTCGAGTGCGGGGCCACCTTACCCTTGGAGGTCATCTGATATTTCGACGGTTTGAGGTGGAGCAAGGTTTTCGGATATGACACTTTCTACTTGGTCCACTTCTAGTCGCTATAGTGAGCGACAATGGGAGTCTCCCCACATTTGCATGTGGTTCGACTCGATTCTCCTACTTCGATGGGCTATCCTTGTCTTTGACATAAGTAGCTTCCTCCTTGCGACTTGAGCTTCTCTCCCCCATCATTGCCCTTGCCCAAGAGCTACTGGTGGTATGGCACTTGTCCCGATTGACTTGGCAGCGATGACTAGTGAGCGGAGATTGGGCGATCCTGTCGTTCCAACTCTTTCCTAGTCCAAAGCTTCTAACCCCTCTGCTTGAAGAGTACCAACATTGGGTCTTCATCCTCCTGGAACACTGTAGGCGGAGCTCGGGGATTCCTTTCACTTCCTCTTCAACATGCCCATCTGGCCGATGCTGAACAATGCGATCTTGACCTCTAGTCCCAACTTATTAGGGCTTGCATAATTGATGAGCTGCCACTTCCTCTGTCCCACGTCTCGATGGGATCCATGTTTGCTACATTCCACATTGTCGTGATGTCAACGCCATCTTGAGTTTGCCACATCTTGTAGGGTTCTTAGGATATGCCTTCTTCCGATCCTGGGACCTCCTTTAAAGCTTAGGCAACACCTTTAGGGTATGGACGGGGCGAGATTGTAGTGCTCGTTCACGAAGAGGATGCACCTTGGATGCTCGTCCGTCCACAACTTGGACGAAGTACTGCCATTGCGCTTGTCGACAGGGATCATGCGCCTTTGACAGAATTGTCCATCGGGCGACTGACTCTTGTGAAAAAATAGCCGTTCCGGGTCTTAAACAAACCATGGGGTTTTCGTGACGACGCTCCGCTTGGGTAAGCGGATTACGGTTGGTGAACTCATGGCTTGAACTCCCAACATCACCTCCATCTCCATTCGAAGGGACAACATCGCCAGTGTGTCCTTTGAAACATTTGGATTGCGATCCTTGGAGGCCGCTTCGATTGCTCGAGGCATTGGCTGAGAGGAAATGGCACTCCTTCCTTCGGTTGGCGGTGGAACGCTTGGCGGCAGCATGCCAAGGTTCGTCGTGGCATTAGTGCATTGTGGCACTAATGCAGGCGCTTGGGCGCTTAAAGTCCGAAGGGGCGACTAAGGGACCACGGGACGTCACAAAGGGACACCGATGTGTGTTGCCACCCCACGCTCAAGGCCATGACACTAGAATTAAAGGAAAGCTTACTTGTATTAAATATGATGAAACATAACATACAATTGAGCCTCAGTAGGTATAGGAGTCTTATTACATATTGAAGATACAAAAGACGTACCCTACGGGAACGTCACCTACTTGGCCGTTCATAAGGATGACCTTACAAGATAAATGCCCTAAGGACGGATAACTTGGTACTCCGCAATATTACGTAGTGCGGGACGGCTGTATGTGTTCCATGGTTTCGACACTGAGCGGCCGAGAGCTATAAGTTGAGCGGCACTAGTGCAACGAGGCTTCACGCTTCGTGTCACGGAAAATCGCCCCGTGACATACGCAGACATGTATCTTTTCCCTTTTCTTTCTTTTTGATTTCTTTTTTTTTTCTATTTTATTGAGTTTGAATCACTTTTTCTTGTTGGGAGTATATTTGAGACAATATTTAGTTTAAGCTTGGAATATTTTATATTTTATGCATTGTATGTTTTTTAATGTATTTTTATATTTGTCTATGCTTGCATTTTTATCAAAAATTCAAAAAAAAATTGAAAATTTTGAAAAATTCTACATTTGTTTTTGCTGACATGTTACTAACTCTTGTCTTATTATTTTAATTATCTCTTAAGTAAAATTTTAAAGAGATGTTGTTAAGTGACAAAATTTGAATACTTTTTTTTCTTATCATTCATTGCTTTAGCATTGAACTTACCTCTGTGCCTATGCTAAGTAGAAGTATGGATGTCTAAACTATAAATTATGTTCATACTTATTCTTTTATTTTTTTTTGGCCTTGATAGTAATAGCCTTTTCATTGAACATACTAAGTAATTTTTTTGAGTTATTGAAAAAAGTGTGAACAAAGGAAACAAATAGTTGAAAAAAATGGAAAAATGACAACTGAATAAAGTTGGTGTATCTACAAATGTGTTATTCAGAACTAAATTGTGTTTGGGTAATTAAATCCATAAGGGTTTGTGGCTAGCGACTTAATGATAAGTGTTCCAAGATCTGTCAATCGAAACCTAGTACAAGAACCACCCTCTGGAATATGAAGAGATATAAGAGTAATAAATCATGATTTAAGTTCTAAAGGTTCATTCAGAACTTGAGATTTTTAGAAAAGTAAACTCGAACTGTGCATTACCACCTGTTGCCAAATCTACATGTAAAATACAATATATTTTTGTATATTGTTTTAATTAATTTTTCTGTAATTATGGCATGCATAATTTTCTATTAAATTTTCTTGTAAATCCAAATTTAATTGTTTACTGTTAATTCTTTTCTGAATTATTAAAATATGTGGGGCGGATGGACTTGATAATTAGAAAAGGCACGATTTTCCTAACCACAAGGCTCGATGTTTGGCACACTTCATAATAATGCAAGGCAGGATTTCAATTATCGGGATTTCTTTACCTTCACAAGGTGCTAAGTCTTGATTAGATGAAAAATCTCGCCGAGTATTTAACCTTCAAAAGGCAAGTACTATACAAGGTGGGGTTTTTCATGAGATTATAAGGTGCGAATTATATCAAATCAAGGCATGACGACTTACTAGAAATGAACCTAATTCATTAATTGCAATTTTCAACAACCAGAAGGTATGAAAAATGGAACAATATGGAAATCTCGACCATCATTTCTTCAACCCATGAGCTAATCACAAGTCGGGATTTTTTCACGTATCAAATCGGAATCAAGGCACGATTTTCATCCCCTGATAATCTTTAGTGTTAATCCATTTAATGAAATTCTCGGGATTTCGAACATTATTCAAAGATTCTAACGTCAAATTGACTATGTAACCGAATTCTATTGGCCGTCAACTTTACTATGACATATTCAAATTTTATCTATGCTAGTCAGTTAATCCTAAGGTCGCAAGTGATGACAATCTGTTGATGTGTCATGATCTAACTAGCCAAGAAACAAGACGTGACACATACGCAAATTTTATTCAAGCTGCATACAAAATTTATCAGAAGAAGATTTACATCCGTTTGATTTTCCAACCATGATTAGTTACAAGTTGCCTTCACATCTATAAATATACGAAGAGACCACCATCATAAATCATGCCTTGAAGTCGCCATCTGCGTGCCGATTGTCGAGATCTCTATTTTCATCTTGGGTGTAATTCTTTCAAATTTATCTATTCTTATTATTTTGTCTCTCCAAAATTTATAGGATGAATTTCGTAGTCTTATATATTTTATTTTAGGAGATTATTAATTGAAGAAAATTTATTTGAACCCTAATTTTATTATTTTAGTATTTTCTAATTAATTATTAATTGTGATTTTAATTTTGTTAATTAAAATTTTAAATTAGAATATACCAATCTCAAGAGTGTTTTTCATAAAGCTAATTAATTAATTGATTTTATTTAAAATTAATAATTAAAATATGTCTAATAACTATTGTCTGTGTAATTTGTTAATTCATACTAATTTGTGGAGTGATTAATAATTTATGAAATTTAATTTAATGTGTCTTAATTTTAATATGATTTGATGGGATATTAGTTTATGGAGACCAATTCATTTTAAATTAAGATAGTTTAATCAATTCATTTAGATTAAGGGATGATCAATATTTCAGGGAGACACTAATTCATTTTTAAAAATTAAATTTTTTTTGTTCATATGTTTATTATGATCTATTTTCATCCTATTTGTTCAAATAGGAAGGTTGTGATGTTTTGAGTATTAGGTTATTGAAAAGTAGGCCAATCTATCAGATGACCTACCACCATTTATAGACTAGTAAGTTTTTTTCTAAATAATTGAATAGTATGCTAATCTACCACCATTTGTATACTAGTAATTTTTTTCTCGTAATTGAATAGTATTCCAATCTATCAAATGAACTACCAACATTTGTAGACTAGTAAAATATTTCTAGTGATTGAATAGTAGACCAATCTATGAGAAAAGCCCTGATTTGCCACCATTTGAATAATGAATTATGTATATTGTTATGTTTGCAAATTTATGTTGTAAAATGAACCAGTTGTCTGAGCCAAATATAAAATTTAAATCAATAACATAAGAAAATGTTTTGCCATTCTTTCATTTCTGCATCAAATGTAAACTACACAAGGCACATAAATTAAGATCTTCGTGCCGAACTCTAATTTTTTTTTCTTATGATAAATGTAAACTAAGGATTGCCTTTGAACAATAATGGGACCAAGATTGAAGTCACATCATAAGTTGTTTTCATGAATGTCTTTTTCAGAAGTTATGAAAGGTCATCAAACTCAGAAATGATGGTCCAATCTGGGGACTAGATCAGCGGAAAGGAAGGTCGTACATGTAACAGAGCTTGGCTATGAGGATGAGAAGAAAGGCTTTGGTGGCATTTCCACCGTATTAGCATCACATCTACATTATCATTTTTCCACGAAAAATTTTTTACAGATAGAAATTCATCGTAATTTACGATGAATTTTATGATGAAAATATTTCCGGCGATTACAATCGTCGAAACTAAAAATAATAAATTATATAATTTATTATATTATTATTTTATTTTTCGACGATTAGGAACGTCGATATTTTCGACGGATATCCATCCGTCACAATTTTCGACGAAATTTTTGACGATTACAACCATCGGAAATGAAAATACTAAATTATGTAATTTATTATATTATTATTTTATTTTTTGACAATTAGGAATGTCGATATTTCCGACGGATATCCATCCGTCGCAATTTTCGACGAAATTTTCGACGGTTACAATTATCGATAAATGTATAATAATATAATATGAGGAGTATTTTATTAATATAATTAGCGATAGTCCGAACCATCGCAATTTTCAACGGTTCCGACCGTCGATAATAATTAGCGACAGTTCAAACCGTCAGTGAAATAAAAAATAAATATTATATATAACTAAATAAAGTATTTTATTTTTATAATTAAATAATTTTCGATGGTCAAAACTATCGGTAGCTTTTTCGACAGTCAGAGCTGTCGGTAATTAAAATTTCACTATTTCGCTTTTATTTCATTTTCCCGCCTTCTCATCTTTTCACCTATATATATATATATATATATATATATATATATATATATGTATATATTGTCTTCCCAATCCCACTCCATTATCTACTTCTCTCTCCCTCTCTCCTCTCTCTCTCCCTCGACGACCTCCCGGCCGACGACCCTCTCCCTCCCGGACGACGATCGCCGGCGACCCTCGCAACTCCTCTCTCTCTATTTCTCTCTCCAAAATGTGGCCGCCGCGGCCAGTAGGCAGCCGATCCGCCCTCCCGCGTCTGCCTTTCAGATCTGGTCGCGGGCGGCCGGATCCGGGCCAGACCGGCCGCCTGTCTTTCGGATCTGGCCGTGGGCGGCGGATCCAGTCGCCAGGCGGCCGATCCGGATCTGGCCGCGGGCGGCTGGATCCGGCCGCTAGCGATCCGAGCAGTCAGATTTGGCCGCGGCCCGATCTGGCCAGCCGCCAGCGGTCAGATCTGGCTGGCCGCCATGCCAGCGTGATCTGGCCGGCCGCAACCTGATCGGCTGCCAGCCGGCGTGATCTGGCGGCCGGCTATTTTTTTTATATTTTAAAACTTCTTTGCGATGGTTGTGACCGCTGAAAGTTCGACGGTTGCGACGACCGCCGAAAGTTTCGACGGTTTGTGACCGCCGAAAGTTTTAACGGGTTGTGACGATCGTCGAAACTTTCGACAAATTTTCTCCGATCGTCGAAAAATGATTTACGATGATCGTTTTTTCGACGAATTGGTTCCGTCGATAAATTCGTCTGTAATAAGCCTTTTTCTTGTAGTGAATTCCACTGAATGATCTTTGTGTGGGGGGGAAGGAGTTGCACACAAAGGATCAAATCAGTGGCAGATGAGGTGAGTCTTGGGTTTCTTACCTATCATTTTTGTTGCTTCTACTTTAAGCTTGGTGGTGGAGGGGATAATCGCCTTTGCATCTTACGCGTGCGCTTGCTTTCCACGTGTAGGGGATGAGGTATTCATGTACTTGTTCGTCTTTCGTTTTCCTCCTCCTAGGATTATGTAGCATCGACATCCTGCGAGAGGAGTCGCTCGGAAATATTGAGGATCATGTCTTGGTGTAAATCTTGGCTGCGGTTTTCCACCTCCTTGATGCAAGAGGAGCTAGGGTTTGGTTTTCCTGCGGGTGGTTGTAAAGGTGAAAAAGAAGGGTCATTCTACATGAGGACAAAAGTCTCTGAGGCATCACATGGTAGGGGGACAAAAGACCTTAGGGTCTATTTGGATTGAGGGTTGTGAAGTGGGAGGGGGTGGAATATGAGAAAATGAAATTAATTACACCATGTTTAGTTATATTTTTAATTTAAGCTAAGAGGGGTGGGGTGGAATAGCTAAGTCCTTCAAATACCACATTTTTCATTCCACCAAATTGGTGGAATGATGAGGGATAGATTATTTTAGACCAAATTAACCTCTTTTCCTTTTTAATTATCAAATTAAATTATTTCTCTTATTACCAAATTAAACCATCTCTCTCTCACACACACACATATATTATCTTTTTTCTAATATGAATACATATTCATCTATAATTTTTATTAAATAAAAATTTTTAGTAAATAATTTTTTTTCAAAATAAACATAAATATACTATTTAAAAATAATTTAATATTAATATAATATATTCAATCGGGTCAAGACGTAAAACCCGAATTCGGTCCCGACCCGACCCGGTCGAGTGTCAAAGAAATGAGACTCGGTCCTGATTTAATTATCCATTGGGTCGGAAAAAAATTTGAAAAATCCGAACCGGTGCGGACGAGGATGACCAGTCGTTCAGATTCATGCTCACCCCTAATTAACGATTATAAATACTTTAAATAAATAATGAAGGATAAAAATAACTTTTATACAAACAAAATCTTCATTACCCCACTCCACATCTTATATAATTTATTATCCAAACATGGACTTTCTAATGACACACCACGCCACCCCACCCATCACTCACCACACCACCCCATCCCATTCCTCCATTAGTTATTTGCCAAACAGACTCTTAGAGCTTCACGTAATTGAGTGCTGGTCATGTGAGAGGAAGAGTCTCGAGGGAAACATGGGGACGACCTATGCTCGCTGCCGCCTGCCTCATGTGAGGACTGATGGTGATGTGGAGTGCGTTTGCATTGAGTGAGCCACTTCCACTGTTTGATCTAGAGCACATTCTTGATCAACGGCTGCCAGAGAAGCAAGGGGATTGCACGATATTGTTGTTCAGGGGCTTGACCCGCGCCTTGGACCTAGCGGCAAACAAGACCATTGTTTGCCATGCCCTTAGGCAGAGATCGGCGTCGACGGAAATGAAACGAGTGCATCCAGTTGCCGTAGAAAAGGGGTTCCGAGGAACCGCCCCCTCCTCGGCTTCCAACCTCTTCTTCGGGCAGATTGAGATGGCATGTCTCACTCTACTGCACTTGAAGCAGAACAATGAGATGTTTTCGTAGAGAACTCTACGAAAGTGTCGAGATCCGTTCGGTACTTAAATCCATACACCTTGCTTGATTGGAGCACTCCACACACACACGCGGGCGAATTGACTACGTTCCCCAAGTATGGTAACATCATTGACCTTCGTAGGGGTCCCAAATCGCTCTACAATCCTAAGAATAGATTTTTTATTAGATAACTCAATACCGACGAGGAAGTCAGCTGTTTTTCATGGGCTTGAAGAAAGGCTTTGGAAGCGTAAGGTGTAGGATTGCACCCCTCCACATTCCACGGTCCCCCTAAGAGCTCCACTGGATCTGCGAAATGGAACAACAAAAATAGTTAGCTAGCTCTATGATATTTAATGGGGCCGCAAGGGACAAAATCTTTTGGAGATCATCTCGTATGGAATGACGACTTCCTCGTCCATAGACTCCTTCAGACGCTGCAACTGCGCTATGGATAGAGAGGGGAAAGAATTCGCGGAAGAGATTTTGATCTTGTGGGCGAGCCCTAGTTTAAAGCACCTTGAGGTAGTTTGTTGCCCGAAGGGAGCCGAGAAAGGGTCGGGGGGAGGAGGAGGGGGTGGGTCGGGAGAGGCCATTTTTTCTGTCACTTGCCACTTCTCCTCCCTTTCTCTTTCACTGTATATATTCCTTATCAGCCATTGTCATGCCCTCATTTGTTCTTGCTGCAATCAGGAATTTATTGTTCCTATTTTTCTAATTTATGAGATTCAACATTATTCTTATTCCTCCGCTGTTTGGATGGAAGAGGAAGAACAAGTATATATATATTAAGATTTAAACTAACGACATAATAAAAATGTTTCGTCATTCTTAATTTCTTCCCTTTTACATCAGACATAAATTAAGTCTCTATTAGTTTAAATTATAATAAATGTAAACTAAGCATGACTTCACGTCCAACATGAACAAGAAATTTAAACCATGAGTGAGATAACCTTCAATTCAGGTCCTTTTTCTGAAGTTATGGAAGGTCATCATACTCAGAAATCATGGACAAGTCTGGAAATGAGATGAGCGGGAAGGAAGGGCGTGTAACAGAGCTCGGCTCTGCGGATGAGAAGAAAGGCTTTGGTGGCATTTCCACCTCATCAGCATCATTCCCTTGGAGCATGCTCACAACTTTACTCATGGATGGACGATTGGATGGCTTCATCTGAATGCACCACAGACCAACTTTGCAGAGCTTTACTTCTATCTCGTCAATCTCGGGCGTGATATCAGGGACGGAGGTGTCTACCTGCAACTGGACGAGCTTGTCGTAGATCCACGACGGATAATAAATTTGATTGGATTTTGAAACACCATGATCGACATTCCTCCTCTGGCCTGCCATCTCCATCAGCAGCATCCCAAAACTGTAGACATCAGACTTGTATGATATGACGCCAAAGCTTCTTGATATCAGCTCAGGAGCCATGTATCCTATGGTTCCCCTGGCGGCACTGACAGATACTGAATTATAGTCTTTGGGATACAACTTGGCGAGGCCGAAATCCGATACCTTGGGATTGAGGTGGCTGTCCAGGAGGATGTTATGGGGCTTGATGTCAAAGTGCAAAATCTGCATTTCACAGCCGTGGTGCAGATAATGGATCCCTCTTGCGACCCCCAAGGCGATTTCATTTCGCTTCTCCAACGTCAAGGTTGCATGTTTGTTGTTGTTGTCAGCTCCTTTGGTCGCGAAGATGTACTTGTCCAGTGAGCCATTGGGCATGTACTCATAGATGAGAGCTCTTTTGGATCCCTCTGAACAGAATCCAAGAAGCCGGACTACGTTCAGGTGGTGAATCCTGCCAATCGTGGACACTTCACTGATGAACTCCTCCCCATTCAACTTGGAGGCGCCCAGCACCTTGACGGCGACAGGGATGACGCCTTGCAGATGGCCCTTGAAGACAGAGCCGAAGCCTCCTTGGCCGAGCTTCTGGGTGAAGTTGTTTGTCATTGCGATGAGGTCGCTGTACGCATAGCGCGTAGGGGAAATTCTCTGCTGGCTGCGTAGAAATAGTTCGACGTTGTCAATTCTCCGCCTCCTCCTGGCCTTCCTAAAGTTGTAAATTGCCAGCACATAAACAACCAAGGGCACGCATGTGAACCTTTTTATCGCCAATACTGCATACACAAATGAAATGAAAATCGGTGCATTGAATTGTATCACAGAATAAATGAAAAAAATAAAAAATATGCTAAGGCTAAGAAGACTATTAGTTTGACATGTTAAAGTCTTTGCACAGTTTGAGTAATCAAATTCCACTTCACTTCACGTGTCAGTACATGTCGTGCCAACAACCGGATCAAACAAAAAGGAATATAAAATATATATATGTACCCAAAAAATGCTACTCACTCGTTAACACTGGCGATAACACTGTCGTTATGTACCCAAATGGTATTTTGACGAATTTGTTGCCGATTTTATAGTCGATACAGTCCAAGGCGACCGTGGGGTAGGAGATGACACCGAGCAAAAAAGAACTGACATCGGTATAACCACTTGAGTTGAAACATATGCCAGGAATAGAGATAAAAAAAGATCAATCAGTAGACCAGGCGTGATTAAGATTGAGTTCACTAATTATATTAAGTTGAGGTTGCCTTACTTCATGGCCGACCGCAAGCAAGATCCAAAGTTTTCGTTAACATTAATGAATAAAGTAACCGGGAATGTGTTCAAGGCAGCTTGTAAAAGGTCGTCTTCTGAGTGGACGGGGGAGGTCGAATTAGCCCAGAACCATCCCAGCGGACTGCAGGACATGCGAAGGTCCACTATCTGGCCGCCAAGATACCTGTTGTCCGAGTCCAAGGCAGCGATCTTGGCGTACACCGTGGTGTTGAGGCTGCTGTTGGTAAAGGATGGAAGTTGCAAGTAGTGGTCGTCTATGTTTCCTGTGCTATCAATCCTCTGCGAACATTTCATGAGATTCACCAACGTGTTTGCTTGAGAATACACATAGTAGGAAGTGCTCCGGAGACCGTGATAGCCACTGGAGAAGCCGCCGGCGTAGACTACAGAGATTTCGGCGGTGCCCCATGTGGTGCTGTCCCATGTGGAGTTCAATATCTCCTTGACAAAGTACTTGGTTCCTTCGAGGTAGATGGCTGCATCCTCCCCCTCGCAGCTCAGCTCGATTTCGCCGCACTTCCGAGGCTCGCCGCTCAGACGGAAAGGAGACTTTATGCTGCGGAGGGCTCCGCAAGAGGAAGGAGCGCAGGAGGAGCTGGCGACCAGTTCAAGCGCACCAGAGAGCAGAAGGAAGAGGGAGAAGGTGATGATAATTTGATGATTTCCCATTGCTTTTGCCTCTCCCAGGATCTTCTTCTTTTTCTTCTTCTGTGGACATCCAATTGAACAAATAATTTATATGCCAAACTGATGGGGGGATTGCATTGCACAAGGTAATAGCCGCAGAATCCATTTCTTGAAGTCGTCAAATATGTCATTTTCGTTCAAAATCCACGCTCCAAATTAGTCCGATTCTAATAAATGCCTGAAAGAAAAAAATGACACAAGGAGAAGAGAGAGAGAATGAGATAGGTGCTTATAAGGCGAATGAAGAAAAAAATGGAGAATAAAAATGAGAACATTTATATTAATTTTTTAAAAAATATTATATGTAAAATTTGTTTTTCCCTCTCTACCTATTATTTTGAGTTGAAAATAAAATGAACTAAACAGAGGAAAATGGGGGGAAATCTATCTTTCGTTCTCCTCCATTTTTTCTTCATTAAAATTATATCCAAACGAGAAGAAGAAAATTTCATTTCCCCTTCCTATTTTTCTCCTTCTTTACCCTCAATCCAAACAGGGCATTCGTAGCGAATTTCTATATTCCACCAGAAGTCATCCTAAATGTAGCATTGAAGTATTCTTCTTAAGTCGAGATTCACCATGTTCCATAAATTGAAAGATTGCTATCTCTCCTTGACTCAACTGGCTAACTAACTAACTATGACAATCCAAATTTATTAATACTTTTAGATTTTTAAAAAATTAATAGAAACATTGAGATTTAAAAATCTTAATATCCAATAGACAATTTAAATATACTAACGACGACGCATTGACGATTTGAAAATTTTAATTTAAATCCATTTAATGTTTTCCCCAATTACTCTCTTTTCGAAGAGCATCCCACCTTTTTCGTGAATCCACGATGACTTAATTGGTCACATGGTACGAAAAAAAAAAGGATTTAACGGGGTCATATAAGGCGTATGACCCTTGTACACTGCCCACCTCCGATCTAATCGGACGATTGGCGACGAGACAACGTTGGGCGACATGACAGTGGGTGACGAGGCACGAGCGGCGAGGCAACGGTGGCTACGACGAGGTAAGGATGACGGTGAGGCACGATCTCTCCCTCTTTATCCCCGATCCGGCAATGGAGATGGCGATGGCGATGAGGCGAGGGCGAGCGATTGCAAGGAATCCAAGCGGTGAGGCGGCGACAAGGGGCAAGGCGATCCGGTCTCTCCCTCTATCTCCTGATCTAACGATGGCGACGTCGATAGCGACAAGGCGAGGGCGACTGCAACTCGATCGCGCACAAGAGAGAGATCGGCAATGGCGGCTACTGCTCTTTTGGGCGCGACTCTAGACCGATCGCGACTCTCCTGTCCTCCCCCGACAGTCGTCTCCCTGGCATTCAGCATCCCCGTCATCCTCCTCCCTTGCGGCCGGCATCCCCTTCGTCAGCCTCCTCCTCTTCTGCCTCCTTCTCTTCCTCCCCACCATCCATCTCCCTCGCGGCCGGCATCCCCTTCGTCAGCCTCCTCCTCTTCTGCCTCCTTCTCTTCCTCCCCACCATCCATCTCCCTCGCGGCCAGCGTCCCTGCCCGACGAGGACTCCTCCAACTTTCGCTTCTGCCCCTTCCGCCGGTGCGCTGCCGTCGCTCCGCCTCCATCAGATGACAAGAAGAGAGGTAGAAGAAAATACCCACCGTCAGATTAGATCTGACGATGGGGGCTAAGGCGTATGGCCATCATACGCCTGAGCAGCGTACGATGGTCATTAAATCAAAAAAAATTATTTGACTTTGGTGTCAAAAAATAAAATACAAGTCGTAATTGATGGATGAGCAATTGTTTGAAAAATTGATGACTTGCCATGATAGACAGAAATGTCTTGCAAAAACGACCTGGGAATACGGAGCCACAATTATTGATTGAAATCTCATGAATGGTAAACTCAAAATGAGATTTTGTAGAAAAAAAGACTTGCGAAGATCGTTAAACCAAATAATAGTTATTTATAATAAGGTTAAAGATCAAGAGCCTCATAATTTTGACATATTCAACTTGATTGCTTCAAGTCAGGATCTTGCAGCATCTATTACACTTTGACTAATGCAATTTTAAAAGAAATGTCATCGAGGCCAATAATTCATTTTTTAAAATATTTTGGACTCTTTTAATCCAAGTCATAACGATGTGAGAGAAATAATATATTTTATATATTTAATGAGATTAAATATTAAAATTATTCAGTGTGAGAAAAATAATGATGTTGCTAATTATAATCTTGTCATTTTCATTCACACTTATAAGTACTATCGTCTTAGATCACATGTTTTATTATGCATAAAAATTGCTATTAATGTTGATTATATAGTAGAGCGGTCTTTTGAGTATGCATCAATCACAATGTATCCAAATTCAAGACCTTTCATATAACATAGTTATGAGATTTAAGAAATTCACAAAATAAGCATCAGCTTTTATAATATATATAAAATAAAAAACTTAATTTTGAATTGTAGATATTTCAGAAGAATATTTTTTCGTCGTAAAATTTTGTCAAAAAATACGAAGACTTTTGACTCGTTAAAATTTGTAGTCGAAAATACACAATTTTTTTTATAGTGAGATAAAATTGTTGGAGCTCGGACGAGGAGGCTTGCGATCAAAATAAACTCTGCTGCTGTCTATTATAGCAGCAGCAAAATTACAAATCCTGTGTCCATGCCTAATTTTATGTGATTGAAATTAGATTAACAAAAACCAAAATATCGAGCAGGAAGTTTCTTATTCTCTCAGGGCCAAGAGACTAATTATAATCGTGTCATTTTTGTTATATAAGTACTTTCATTTTAGTTCATATGTTTTTATTATGCATAATACTTTTTTTAATGATAGTTATAGCAATTGATAATGAGTTTATTATGCATAATACTTTTTTTAATGATAGTTATACCAATACTTTCAACCCAGGTATAGGAACAACCTCCGAAAATAATGTAGCGATCCGAAATTTATCTTAAAAGATTTAAGCATTTAGGTGAATTTCACATTGATAGTCCGTTCATTATACAACAATTAATTGCAGAAGACTTAATAATTTAGAGAAAAAGTCATAATGAATAAAACCATCACATAATCATCTAACATCTCATGAGACATTAAATGCCTAAAAATTGTATTACATAGTGAGCATAAAAAACCATCGAGCTTATTTAACCCTAAGTATATGCAACATTCGTCATGAGCTCGAGTTGTCATCCATCACTAAATCTTGATTATATGCACGGATCTAAAGTGCAAGATTTTCCAATTAAAATATGTAAAGATCAGCATGCCACGATATCATATCACATATGAGGCATATCATTATAATAACAAAGAACCTTACATGACATTAAATCATGGGTACGATCATTCTTCATATAACATTCTTAAATAAACATCATGATATACTTGCTTAACTTCATACACATCATCTATAAGTATCATATAATAGAAGTATGCATTCATATCATTCATAAACAATCAAGACATCCAACTTATCATTTTATTTCATTTTCATTTTATTTCATTATCATATACATCATAAGAGTTTCTTTATAACTCCTTATTCCTTACTTGTTACTTAACATTTTTCATAGTTCACATTTTCTTAGGATTACTTTATAACCCTTTGAACTTTCTTTCATTCTTTATTATGTGATATTGCTCGTGTCATCTTCATCTTTCATCTTTATCACATAACATCATCTTCGCACATTATAACAATGTGGGACTTTATTCCTAATCATATTTAGGAATATACACACTCTATGATCACAAACATTTTTCCTTGAAAAGTACATACATAAATGTAGAATTTTTCTTATCAAACTTAAGTCCACTTAAAATATATACATAAGTGTAGTATTTTGTAGGATCCCAAAGGACACTAAGAGGGGAGTGAATTGGTGTTCTTAAAAAAATATCGATTTCATAAGAACATGTTGCGGAAGCTTAAAACCAATTATTAAAACCTTTGCAAATAAAGCAATTTAGATTATAAACATAATATGAATGGGGAGAGAGAGAGAAAATCAAAAGCAAAGACACGGTAGTTGTTGACGAGGTTCGGCAACACCTTAACCTAAGTTTCCGCTCTAACTTCTCAATGTCGAGATCACCGGAGATTCCACTAAAATATTTTCCTTTGTTCCAAATGGGGCATGAGAGAAAAGTTCTTTACACCACCGCATTTTCTCCGCTTCGAGAGGTAAGGCACACCTCTCCTCTAAGGAAGCTTAATCTTTTCTCTCGCTCAAGAGGTAAGATTTTTAACATCTTTTACACAGGAGCTCTCTCAGTATTTTTCTAAATAAAATGTTTCTCTCTCTTTTACAAAGCTAAGCTCACAATAGAAGAAGAGAGTAAGAAGAGAAAACTAAAAATAAAAACTTCAAGGAGAATGTCTTATTTTGATAACTTGAAGTTTTTCTTCAAGGCTTGGATGGATGCCTTGCTTTTGACTTTAGCACTACTTTTATAGGTTTCAGCAAGTGAGAAAGTCGTCCAAAAATTATTCCATAATTTTCTCCGTCAAATTTGACCCTTACTGTTCCTTTGACTCGGAGGCTGGTCGACCGCACATATGGACCGGTCGTCCGGTAAACTTTCTTTTATGAAAAGATATGACCGTTGATGAATTTTGCACTGTCCGATCGACTTGTGTTCCGAACCGATCGACCGATTCCTCGACCGGTACAGTTTCGACATTCTACTTGTTGAAATTGGGCATTTTCTGCATTGACCGATCAACCTGTGTTCTCGACCGGTCGACCTGTGTTCCTGACTGGTCGACTGTATTCTGGACCGGTCAACCAGTTTTTCAGCCGGCAGCTCGACCGCCCTACATTATTTTAAGCATAACGTTTTGCACAGTTATCCAAATGATATGATTTTTTATTCTATGAAAAACTAACAGAATTCTCTACAATTTTTATATTTATGATTTATCAAAATCTAATAGGATCATAGTTAATTTTTTAATCAAAGTTTAGTGCACAAAGTTATTCCTTTTCTTTAAACTTTTTCAGCATTTTAACTTTAATCATTCGAGGTTTGTATCATCAAAATATAATTTGATATGAGATTAAAACTTAGATCCAACATATTTTACTTTCCATCTTTGTTTGATCATCATCTTAACTTTCTTTATTATAAAATATTTTGAAGTTAAATTTCACTTTTATTCTAACTTTATCTTATAATATTTTTTATCTTAACATAGTTGAAAGAATTATATCAACATCATCACATTAGCTAGCTAGGCGACATCCTTGAAAACACACATCATAATAGTGAGGGACTTTATTCAACAAATACGCACACCATAATAGTGATTGACTTTATCCTAAGGAATACACTCACTTTCTGATGAAGGACTTTGTTATCTGAGAAGCACATACACAAATGCATGACTTTACTTTATATACTTAGCTCGTTAAAGTATATATATGGGTGTAGGACTTTGCTTTCCACCATTGATGAGTGACAATGACATTCTTCAATTTTATGTGCATTATGCTTTGCAATACATCAATCATTATTTATCTTTTAGTCTAATTATGACTGAACATGCAAGTTGTGTATCTAGGCTCATATAAATCAATAATCATTAATACTTTAAAAGTAACTTTTAAAATATCATATAGGTCCATATTAGTTAGTCAGGACTGTGACAGTAGTGTCATGTTTATCCATATCAGTCGATCACGACCGTGACAAGGGTGTCAAGCCCATGACCGTGACAAGGGTGTCATGCTCGTGACAAGGGTGTCACGCTCGTGACCATGACTTAAAAGGTCCTTTCACCATTGGTCTTTGTCGTGACTGGAAGTCATGACCGTGCCACATCCTTCATCATGACCGTGCTCCCATGATCACAATCGTGTTGGGTCAAATCACGATCGTGCTCCCTTGGGTGTAAGTGAGTCTAATTTTGAACTCTACCTCTCGCTCACGGTCGTGACCCGGTTGATCATGACCATGCCTAACTCTTTCACAGTCGTGATAATTTTGTCATGGTTATGGCCGAGAACTATTTGGCCATCTTTGGTCACGATCGTGGCTGTTCCAAGATCTGTTATGGTCGTGATAACGTCTCGAAAGTTTGATATTCCACTCGAAATTCTCAATTTTTGAGATCAAAACTTCTCAATAAAAATAATCTAAAACATCATAAACATTGCAGGTATGATTTCCAAACATCTTAGCATTATAAATTTTCATTCATTATTTAAGATTTAGGACTTTTCCCCCAAATTCATCTAAAAGATCTTGGACTTTAACGAACACATGGATCTAAACATGACAATATAGTATGGATCAAAGCATATAGATTTAGGCATAGATATTATTCAAATCTAATAATTTTATTAATGTAATCCCTCGATCAAGATCTCAATCAAGAATGAGGTGTTCTTAAAACCTTCAATCCAACAAAAACATCATTGAGTGGGGAGAGAGAGGTTAGATCCATTTTACATACTTTTCGGATTTCGATCTAAAACTCCTTTTTTCCTAATCATCTTGTATCATTCTTCTTCATCTAGAAGTCTCTAGGTCTTTTTTGTCCTTTTCCTAGAAATCTTAATCTTCTCTTTGTTGATTTTAAAACATAGCCATAATGAAGAATAGGCCTCTAGATATTCTAACTTTACACATTCCTTGGTGAAGAAGAAAAGAGAGAGAAGAGGAGTGATGGCTAGGTTTTTGGAAATTTAATAAGGTTATTAGTCCTTTATATAGGATTTACGTTATGATTTTGATCAATAGATCCAAATACACTTGGCCTAAAATTTATGGTTGTTACAAATAAGACTTTGTTCTCACTTTTTTTTACTAAACATCAATTTTAGAAACATGTAGGTTCCACAATAATAATTGCAGAAGAAAAAAGCAGAGAACAAATTGTTCTTGCCACACTAACACTCTTGCTCTCACAACATGAACACAATGAGAAAAAAATGAAGGTCGTTCTAATATTTATTAATCCTTTACCTAAGAGGGTGAAAATTTGTTTAGGCGGAATCCACAAGCTTATGCTACTTATCTCCTATCAGCATTTGTAGTACTCTATTCATTGAAGGCCTCGCATTTAAACTCCATCGGATACACCACAGGACACAGTGGCCAACTTCTTTGGGTACTTTTTCATCTAGGAAGACTTGACCTTTTGATTGCTAGGAAGTTGGGACATGGAAGACTTGGTCTTTTACTTGCCTGGGATAGTCCACAAAGTTACCCATTCTAATTCATTTTGGCTGCATTTGGATTGGAACTAACAAACATAACTTTAGTAAGTTCTATGAAACAGGTATATGAGTTTGAGTGGACCTTGCGCGGATTAAAATTCTAGTCAACGCAAAAGTACTCGTAAGTTCTTATGAAAAAGTTCCTAAATGAAAGCAAATCGTGAAACAATCATGGGGATTTATATGTCAAATCATCAATACAATTCTTCATCCATGGAACTTCTATCCAAACGTACAAAGCGAACTTTGCCATCAAATCAAACAATTTTTGGAACTAACTAGAACTTTCATTCAACCATCCAAACATAGCCTTTAAGTTTAAGTATTCTTTCATATTCCATCTAATTAAAATGTTTATTTTGAGTTCGATTTGCAAAATCCTTCACATGAACATTTTTCTTTTTTTTAAGGAAAAGGATCTATCTATTATTCAAGACAATATTGTTGTCCTAATAAAATTAAAGTTAATTTTTATCTCATTTTCTGATACATTAGTCATGCACACCATATTTAGTATGATATGAAAGAATAATTAAATAAACTTGAGTAGAATGACTATTCTAATAGATAAAAATGAAAAAATGCATGCCATGATAAAAAATTATAAAAAAATATACTAAATGCAGGATATAATATATATTATAATATGTATGCATCAACAAAATTGATAAATTTCAGGAATTTTTTGAAAGCATTGGGAGGCCATTGATTTGTTTATTATAGGGTCATCCAAAGTTTGTTGTAACCTAAGGAGGATAGTTGAAAAAAAGGCCAAGGGATTAATTTCATGATTCCTATTTTATTATTGTAACACCCCAAGATTTTAATAAGGATAATAAAGTAATTTAGACAAAGTTAATGAATAAAAGGAGAAAAGGAAAAAGGAAAAGAAAGAAAGATTAAATTCCATTTGGAGTAGATATTATAATTAAGATATTTCAATTTGATTTGAGGTCTAAAAGAATATTTAATAGATATAGGATTCCTGAATAGGATAGGATATGGCTTAAAAATATTTCAGCCATTAAAATAATATTTATTATTATATTAATTAAAAAATTAGATGATAAAATATTATGGAATTAAACAATGCAAAAAGTATAGGGAAATTAGGGAGGAATTAAATTGGGGATAAGATTTATTACATGATTATTTAATTAATTTTGGAATTTATTTAAATAAGAATACATGTGAATTAGTTAAGGAGATGAATTAAAAGATCAAATATGTTTGGACTAGAAAATATTATTGAAATTTGTGAACCTTATAAATAGAGGTATTAGGGCTGGCCATGTTGTATGAAAATTATTTTTCTCGCACCCAATACGGAACAAGCCTGATAGGACATCAAGGTACGTTTTCGGACGATCTTTAGGTTCTTGGCATGTCTTCTTAATTATTTGGGATGATTAATCGGACGATACAGAGAGATGGTGAGGAGAGAAAAAGTAAAAGAAAAAAAAGAAGAAAAGAAAACACATTACGGCTGAGAGAAGATGGAGAGAAAAAAAAAGATAGAATCGTGAGAAAAAAAGGAAGAAGAGAAAACCGAGAGGGAACCAAAACATAGAGGCACTAAGCGATGTGGAGAGAGAAAGATAAAGGAAAAGATGAATTGTCGTACTCATGGAGAAGGGAAATTTAGAAAAAAAAAGGATTGGAGTGCAAAAATGTGGTAGCGGCTGTAGTGGATGAAAGGTAGAATCGAGTGGACGTCTCTGGCGCCCAAGGAAAAAAATATAAGGAAATGGAGATCTGCAAACATGATGATCAGAGAAAGAAAGAAAAATAAAAAGTCTTTTGTTGGTAGGAAGAGACAGTGAAAGAGAAGTTATGGGAGAAAAGACCCCGGCCTGGGTTTTCATAGGCACGATTCGGGTTCTTAGTCGAGTGCTACGTGAGATTAGATCAATAGAATCGGATCGTGTTTCGATTTATTCGGCCCGATTCTCAAGACTCATTGATAATGGATTGAAACCGAGCCGATCCGACCCATGTTTGGATGATTGATATGGAATTGGACAAAGACAGACCCGACCTGGATTTTACAAGACTCGACTCAGGTTCTAATACAGAAATTAGAGAAAGGGAAATAGATGAATGGGCCCGAGTTTGTCATAGTGCGGGCTGAATTTCGAGGATTTAAAATATATTGTTAAATAATTATTAACTTTAATTGCATTGTTTAATATCATTGATTGTTCATGACCATGCATTGATATGTATTGGTCTAGCGATTTTGATTGTTATGTTGTTTGATGTTAATTGATAACAATTGATTACGAATTCATGGCCTATTGTTCAATTGGCATAAATTGAAAAATAATGGGATTATTGATATTGATTTCGCATCGTCCAAGTGACGATATGAGAAATTGCTACAATTGAATTGTTAAATTGATAATTGTGACCTTCATGGTCGATGGAGGCCTTCGAGGTCGATAGATATCCTTGTGATCGATTGAGGCCCATTAGGTCGATAGAGACTCATGGAGTCGATTGTTGATGCATCATAGTTAAGGGAGGCTCATGGAGTCGATTGTTAATGCATAATAATTAATGAAGACCCTTGTAATCGATTGAGGTATTTACATTCGATGGAGTCCTGCGTGGTCGATTGAGGCCTTTATGGTCGATGGAGGCCCTCGTGGTCGATGGAGATTGTTGTGGTCGATGAAGATCGTTATGGTCGATGGATGTGTTCTTAATTGACTTGAATTGTTAATTGAATTGAATTATTAATTTAATTGCATCATTAATTGAATTGCGCCCTAGTGATTGATTGATAATTGAATTGCTCCCTAGGGGATGATGAAAATTTGAATAGATAAATTGTTAATAGAAATAACAATTGACAATTATTTATTGTGACATTCGCCAACCTATGGTCAATTTGTAATTGACTTAAGATAATTGAATCGCATTGAATGGATATTGGTCATCAATAATTGATGATATGGATGATTACTATGATTGGTCAAATTATTTATAATTTATTGATTACCGTTAAATGTCATCTATTTTGACCAATTATACATTGCTATGGATAATTACTTATTGATAATATTGATATTAATATAGTTATTTTTATGGGTGACCTTACGTACTAAATTGTCTCATTAGACTTTTCCCACGTACTTAGATCCGTACAAATGATTATGATGGCGATGGCGAAATGATTGGTGGCTCCTCTTACGGGTGATATGCACATGGATATAGGTCCATTATTGTATAGACGTGAACCCTAATCCATAGGTTATTGGATGTTGTATAGATGGCTTTTGCATATTGTTTAAATTATTATAAATTAAGTCTTTCGCTATTATAAACCATCATGTTGACTGATCATAGTTAAGTCATAAAATTGAGTGGCGTCGCCGAGATAGCCTTCTGGGCAGGTAAAAGAAAAAAATATCAGGGCGTTACAAATGTATCAGAGCTTAACGAGAGACACTTCTTGGTTGTCTCTAATAGAATAGAGTCCATGTGCACACGTCATGAACAACCATTGCGCCATTAAGAAAGGGTCAAATAAATTTTTTGAACCATGATTAACTTATGTAACTAAATTGCAATATAGAATATAATGCCTTCAAGGCTATGAATAAAGTAAGGGATGACTCAGATCCTTGGACGATGGAAATAGAATGATTTCATTGCAGGTATAAGAAAACGTCTAAGGAGGTTATTCCGAAAGGAATAACCAAAGTTTTAAGGAGGTATTCTATCTAGAATAACCCAAGTACTAAGGAGGTTATCCCCTAACGATACATGAATATAATCATATTATTGCTATAGGACATATCCTTATTTATGCATATTGATACAGATCGCATCGAGAATGGTCACTTCACAAAACGTGCCCCGTGGCCCAAGGAGTGGATCCCATTGTGCCAACCAGTAGACTCAAGACCTAATGGCAAATTACCAGCAAGCCCAAGATCCTCTATTGAATAATGATCGAACCAACGAGCATCATGAGGAACAACTGAGGCAGGGATTGCCGCCACATAGATCACACTCCATCACTAGGAGTGATAATCCACCACCTCATCAAGATCGAAAGGATAGTATTGAGAGATTTCTCAAGTTGCAGTCCCCTCACTTTGACAGGACAGATGATTTTGAGGATGCAGAGAGGTGGTTAGAAGAACTAGATCAAATTTTTATGGAAATGGATTGTGGTGAGGATCGAACAATGATTTATGCCACAAGAAGTTGATAGTTGAAGCAAGAGATTGGTGGAATGCTTCCAAACTCACGGTATTCTCTGATCAGGGTTACATTATGTGGAGAGAATTTAAGAAGGCATTTGAGGATAGATACATTCCTGCCTAAGAGCGAGGCATAAAGTAGGAGTATCTCATGCTACAGCAAGGTAGTATGACCATCAAGCAATACTTAACCAAGTTTTTGAACTTGGAGAAGTACTCGACCTTGCAACAGACAGAGTTGGATAGAGTAAAACGTTGGCTTGATGTCCTCAAACTAAGCCTCCGAGAAAGAGTGAAAGGGGTAACTGTCAGACCCTTCAATTTGCCGAAGAGTTCGCCATCTATTTGGAAGATTGGTTAAGGGAACCCACCGGAGCCGTAGCGAAAGCGGGATACTTAACGCATTAGCTACGGTGATAATGCAAGCGACAAGAACCAAAGTCAAACACTTGCCAACCAACAAAACACACAAGAAGTACTGAAGGTTTCGGAGGACAAGCAAATTGCAAACAATCGAGAACAAGATCAATCTCGTAAAAGAAATAGGTCATATGAGGAACAAGATCAAGATGGACTAATTGTGGGGTCTCAGAAACAAATGCGGATTAGAGAGCTCTATCCTTATTGTCGACGATTACATTCGGGCGAATGCTATCGTAAGACTGGAGCTTGTCTCAACTGTGGTAGACAAGGACACTTTGCTCGGAATTATTCAGAGCCAAAAGAAATCAATAAAGAAAAATGGTGATAGTCCTACCCTATTGCTGAGGCATAGTTATAAAATGAACGATAGACAATTGAAAATGGGGTTGAAATAAACATAAATAATTAGTTTCCCCTCTTTTGAGTAAATTAGTATTGATGACACTTGATGATGAACATGAATATTTCTTTAACGAGTTTATTGACTAAATTTTATATTGGCCAAATTCTCTTTCGTAAAATTTGAGGACGAATTTATTTTTAAGAAGGTTATTATGTAACACCCCAAGATTTTAATAATGATAATAAAGTAATTTAGACAAAGTTAATGAATAAAAGGAGAAAAGGAAAAAAAGGAAAAGAAAGAAATATTAAATTCCATTGGGAGTAGAAATCATAATTACATTGAGATTAGATATTTCAAATTGATTTGAGGACTAAAAGAATATTTAATGGTTATAAGACTCCTGAATATGATAGGATTGAAAGTCTTATGTCTTAAAAATATTTCAGTGATTAAATAATAATAATATTTATTATTATTTTAATTTAAAATTAGATGATAAAATATTATGAAATTAAATAATTCTAAAAACATAGGAAAATTGGGGAGGAATTAGATTGGGGATAAGATTTATTATATGATTATTTAATTAATTTTGGAATTTATTTAAATAAGAATACTTGTGAATTAGTTAAAGAGATGAATTAAAAGATCAAATCTGTTTGGACTAGAAAATATTATTAGAATTTAATTAGAAATTTGTGAACCCTATAAATAGAGGTATTAGGGTTGGCCATGTTGTATGAAAATTATATTTCTCGCACTCAGCGTGGTACAAGCCTAAAGGACATCAAGGTACGTTTTCGGACGATATGTAGGTTCTTGGCATGTCTTCTTAATTATTTGAGATGATTAATCGGGTGATACAGAGAGATGGTGAGGAGAGTAAATGAAAAAGAAAAAAAAGAAAAGAAAACACATCATGGCTGAGATCAGAAGATGGAGAGAAAAAAAAAGACAGAATCGTGAGAAAAAAAGAAGAGAAAACCAAGAGGGAACCAAAACATAGAGGCACTAAGCAATGTGGAGAGAGAAGGATAAAGTAAAAGATGATTTGATAAAAAAATTTATTTATGGAATTTCTCAGCTAGGAGAAAAAAATATAATATATAGAGGAAAAATATTGGGAGTAAATTGTTGGTCAAAATTCGGCATTGGTGCAACTAACTGATAATCGAAAATAGAGTTAATTTTTCAACCAACATGACGTACGTAGGGAATTCCTGAACTCGAAAATAGGCATCGATTTTCCGCGGCATGGATCCTGAACTCTTCTCCGTTTTATAGAGATTATATTATATATTATTTGCATCCATTAGATATCATATGGTATAGATAGGATGATCGGAAGTTATCGGAAACACAATTTCCTGATGGCGATAGAACTCGACTCGTGTTCTATTCTACTCGGCCCGAGTTCAACAGAATCCATACCGAATCATAGTGGGAATCGGATCGAGTTTCATGAACCCAGCTTGGGTTCCCATAGGCACGGCCTGGATTCTCTTAGCCAAGTGCGATGCGAGATTAGATCAATAGAATCGAATCGAGTTCCGATTTATTCGGTCCAATTCCGAAGATTCATTGATAATGGATTAAAACCGAGTCAATCCGTCCAATTTGGGTGACTAATATGGAGTTGGACAAAGACAAAGCTGACCCGAGTTTTATCAGACCCGACCCGGGTTCTAATATAGAAATTTGAGAATGAAAATAGATGAATAGGCCCTTGTTTGTCATAGTGCGGGCTGAATTTCGAAGATTTAAAATATATTGTTAAATAATTATTTAATTTTAATTAAATTATTTAATAGCATTGATTTTTTGTGACCATGCATTGATATGTATTGGTCTGGCAATTGTGATTATTATGTTGTTTGATGTTAATCAACTATAATTGTAATATGCTAATTGATAATAATTGATTATGGATTCATGGCATTGTTCAATTGGCATAAATTGATAAATAATGAGATTATTGATATTGATTGTGCATCATCCAAGTGACGATATGAAAAATTACTACAAATGAATTGTTAAATTGATAATTGAGACCTTCATGGTCGATGGAGGTTGTTATGGTCGATGGAGGCCCTCGTGGTCGATAGAGATCCTTGTGATCGATTGAGACCCATTAGATCGATAGAAGCTCATGGAGTCGATTGTTGATGCATCATAGTTAATGGAGGCTCTTGTCATCGATTGAGGTCTTTATGGTCGATGGAGGTTCATGGAGTCGATTGTTAATGCATAATAGTTAATGAAGACCGTTGTGGTTGAGGTCTTTACGATCGATGGAGACCTACGTGGTCGATTAAGGTCTTTACGGTCGATGGAGACCCCTCATGGTCGATAGAGATTTTTGTGATCGATGGAGGCCTATTGTGATCGATGAAGACGATGTGTTCTTAATTGACTTGAATTGTTAATTTAGTTGGATTGTTAATTGAATTGCATCATTAATTGAATTGCGCCCTAGTGGCTGATTGGTAATTGAATTGTTCCTTAGTGGATGATGAAAAATTGAATCGATAGATTGTTAATAGAAATAATAATTGATAATTATTTATTGTGGCCTTCATCGACTTATGGTTAATTGATAATTGATTTAAGATAATTGAATGACATTGAATGGATATTGATCATCAATAATTGATGATATGGATGATTACTATGATTGGTTAAATTTTTTATGATTTATTGATTACCGTTAAATGTTATCTATTTTGACCAATTATACATTATTATGGAGAATTATTTATTGATAGTATTGATTTTGATATTGATCGTTCATATAGTTATTTTTATAGGTGACCCTACGTACAGAGTTATCTCATTGATCTTTGCCCATGTACTTGGATTTGTACAAGTGATCGTGATGGCAATGGTGAGACGGTTGATAGCTCCTCTGACGAGTGATATGCACTTGAATATATTGTCTATTATTGTATAGACATGGGCCTTAACCCATAGATTATTGGATGTTGTATAGATGACTTCCGCATATTGTTTAAATTATTGTAAATTAGGTCTTTCGCTATTATAAATCAGATGTTGACTGGTCATAGTTAAGTTATATAATTGAGTGGCGTCGCCGAGATAGCCTTCTGGGCAGACAAAAGAAAAAAAATCTCTGGGTATTACAATTATCGTGGATTAATTTCGAGCTAGAAGCTTCTTGAAAGCTGCTGAGGGATAACACACTTTGAAGCAATGTTTTCATAATCGAACCAACGAGCATCATGAGGAACAATTGAGGCAGGGATCGCCGCCTCATGGATCCCATTCCATCAATAGGAGTGATGATCTATCACCTCATCAAGATCGAAAGGATAGTATTGAGAGATTTCTCAAGTTGCACCCCCTCACTTTGACGGGAAGGACGACTTTGAGGATGCAGGGAGGTGGTTAGAAGAAGCAGATTTTTTTAGAAATGAATTGTGGTGAGGATCGCAAGATGATTTATGCCACCAAAAAGTTGATAGCTGAAGCAAGATATTGGTGGAAAACTGTCAGGCTCACATTATTTTTCGGTCAGATTACATCACCTGAGGAGAATTTAAGAAGGCATTCGAGGATAGATGCATTCCTCAGTTCAATGGAAAAATCGTAAATTGAATTGGGCCGGTTCAATCGATTTTTCTCGGTTCAACATCAAAATCTTGTCATCTAACTGAACCGGATCACCAATCGATTCACGATTGAACCGGTCTAATTTTAATACAATTGCTTTGAAGTAGCCATTTAGCCCCATAAGTTACCGTGCTCAATTAACTACTGAAAATAACATTTTAAACAAGCAGGAAGGATGTGATGTTTTGAATATTAGGCAATTGAATAGTAGGACAATCTATCAGATGAGATACCACAATTTGTAAACTAGAATTTTTTTTTTCTAGGTAATTGAATATAGTAGGGCCAATGTTGGATTATAATCCTCACATTGTACTATAATTTTTGTGATAAAATAGTAAGATCACCTTCACTTTACAGGATAAACAAGAATTTTTAGTGCTTGTTAATAAGGAAGTGAATACGACACCTTGCTTAAGCAAGGATGAATTACTTACTATTCCTCCCTTATCCCGTTGACCACATATTCTACTCTCATATTTGTTAATGTATTTTTTATCAGTTGATTTTTTCTTATCGGAATAATGATTATTTATTTTTAAAATATACATAAGCAACTAATCATCTTTTGGATCAATTGATTTAAACTTCTATGTTATAAGTGCTACATATTGAAGTCAGCATTTCAAATCAGTGGTATTGGAATTTAGAAAAGTCAACTTCTACTCCTTATAATACGGAATGTGTCTTTAAGAAAAACTCCCACAGTCCCACAATCAAGGAGTCTTCAGATCCTATACAAATAATTATGGAATACAAAAAAGAGGTGCAATAACCGTGATTTTTTAATAAATAAAAAATTTATTATTTTTATTTTGGAAAATATTGTCATTAATATTATTATATTTAATAATTTCGAAAATAAAAGAAAATTGGGGAGGAGTTTGATTGGTGATGGAATAAATTAATTAAATTCACAATTTATCTATTTAACTATTAGAATAAATTTGAATTGGTTAAAGAGATTAATTTGAGAATTAAATTTGAATGGGATTAAATATTATAATTAGAGTGTAATTAAAAATTTAAAATATCTATAAATAGAGGCATTAAGGCCGGATATCATTAAAAGTTTCGCGTTGTCTTAATATTCACTTGCGCGGTTGTTACATATTTGACCGAATTACTAGGATTTTGTTTCTGGACGCGAATTCCCGTCAAACATTGGGAAATAATTTCAATGGAAATTGATGGGCGACGACATAGTTAGGGAGGAAAAAAAAAAAGATAGAAAAGGAAACGGAGTTTTCGCTCCATAAGAGAAATAATTTCCTGACAAGGCTGCTCCTCCATCTTTTCCAACTACAAATATTCTTAAACTGTGGCTATCCTCGGTCATTAACTAATGTTACATATAATATAATATTAGATCGAGTTATTTAATTTTATTATTTTCATATTTGTTAGAATTATAAATTTATAGATATTTTAGTATTTTGATCATCATAGATTATTAATTATTATTATTAAATCATTTATGCATTTTATAAATTTTATTTTTAAAATTTATGATATATAGAATTGTATAACATATTTGGAATTATTCTGAGCATATGAAAGTTACGTGAATATCGAAACGCTATTATAAGTTGCAATAAGAATAATGGAGAGATGAACAAACGGCGAGGACGAAGAAGAATGTTATGAGAAAGAAGATGGAGCGCTGTCAATAACAAAGTGGCATTTTAGTCTAATTTTGTTGTGTTCGGCATTTTTACATGAACTCTACAATTCAAAGTCTAAAAGGACACTATTACTGTCATCAATCTCTTTCCTCTCAATTGTTTTCAATTGAGAGACAGGTCAATTGTTTACATCCACTGTTATCTTTTTTGTTTCCTCCTCCAATCTTTTCCCATCCTCCATTGAAGCATGAAACATTGGGAGAAGACTTTTACCAACATATGGTGCTCGGTTTCCGCCAATAGCTGTTGGTGGAAGACTTGACCTTCTGATGGCTCAGGACTTTTGCTTGGGAAATGACTTTTAATTAAGTATGCTACGCATTTCTATTAATTGCAAAGCTTAAGTATCTGATTGAGATTCCATGTAACTCACATGATTATAATGAAATTGGTTTGAAAAATCCATCAAATGAAATTTCCTTTTTTTTTTCCTTTTTAGAAGAAGGATCTATCTACTAATCAAGTTGTAATCCCAATAAAATAGAAGAAGTTAATTTTCATCTCATTTTTTTATCCATTCTTTGTGCAATCCATATTTGATATAATCTGACAGGAAAAATAAATAAATTTGCGTAGAATGTCTATTATAACGAATAAAAATGAAAAATTGCATGTCATGATAAAAAAATTATAACAAATACACTAAATGCTGTCCTTAAAATATATTATATTATGCATGCATCAACAAAGTTGCTAAATTTCAGGAATTTCTTGAAAGCATTGGGAAGTGTTGGAAGCCACACGTCGACATCTTCATTGTGAATGCAGAACGGTGGTGTTTAAGTTCATGTAACGGCATTGGATTAGTTTAGTTTTTGTAACTGTTAGTTTAATAGTATAAATAGTAATGCTTGTACTTGGTTAAGAACGGTTGTAATCATTTTAATCTTTCAATAAATAATTATTTTTCTTTGTCTTCTTCTTTTTTCTCCTGCAACCGTCATCATCTGCAACCACTTCACCTCTCTCTCTCTCGTCTTCTTCTCCAGCAAGAGTGCGGCGACACATCAAGCTCAGTTTTCTAACATGGCATCAGAGCTTAGGCTCCTTCCATCCGAGTGAACTCCTTTTCACATCGTTGGGTGATTTCAAACGATTGGATATTCAAACGACAATGGCGCCCGAGAGCCCAGGTACATCTATATCGGAGGTGGTTCGAAATTTTCTTCTTCGATCGTCTTCTTTGACAAACAATGTGTCAAAATCTTCCTTTGTTCTTCCGCTTTATGCTTTTCTTTTCGCTGTTCTCTTTCGTCTTGTCGGATTTGGGAACATTCTCCGCTCGATTTGTGTTCCTCCACCGCCTCCGCATCTTCTTCCTCTTCATTTTCGATTTTTCTCATAACATTGTTGCCGATATTAGTGTATTACCGACATGTTCGTCGGAGTTTGATGGAGTATCATCTCCTTGCATCGCCTATGGCGAATTACGACGAGTTTGTTTGTCAATTTCTTTCATGGCCGTATCTATTGGCCGATTTGGAGTTTTGTCTCCATTTTCTTGCCGATCGGGATGTTTCTCGACGGAACTTTTTTTCGACTTCGTTGTCTTCCTTTGGAAGAAATCACTAATATATGGGGACTCAACTTCAAAATTTCCGGCGTCCTTATGGGCGTTTGGGTTTCCAACTTTCGCCGACTTTTTTTCTTTCGAGGTTAGAAGGCTGCCATTTGGCGCCACTGATGTCTGCTTCCTTTCCGGCTATGTCCGGGTATGTCACCGGCGTTTTATTTTTGCCGGATTTCGCTTTCGGTGGCGATCGCCGATTGGAACTTGTTCTCCGTTTATTCGACGTTGTTCTTGGTCGACGTCCATTCTTAGCATTCGACGGTTTTCTTGACATTTCCAGCAACGGTTTTCATTTGATGGCTGCCAAATTCAAAGTTGACATTCCAGACTGGCGCACGTGATGTGATCGACGATTTGTTCTACTCCTGCTGTGCGTGATGGTTCAAGTTGACGTCGTATGCCATTCGTTTTCTCTCGCCGTCAACTTGCGGGGGTGGCAAGAAGAGATCAACAAGAGCATACAGCTGCTGGAGACGAAAAGTTGAAGACGCCACGCATGGCATCTACAATTCTGTATCAGTCCATGGCATGCCAATGTCTTCATGGTCGTTGCCAATCTGGACATCTATCTGCAAATTTGGTGTTGGTGTTTCAGTGAGGCACATCTTCATCATCATAGTCTGCAATTATTCTTCAGGCATTTAGTTCATCGATGGAACTGGAGTTGGTAATCTTGTCACTAAAGTGCTGTGGATTGTCGTCTTTATCTCCAAGCTGCAGTGTCTGACACTGAATGGCAGAACTACTCTTATAACAACCTTGTCTTCATCTGCAACCACTTCACCTCTCTCTCTCTCGTCTTCTTCTCCGGCAAGAGTGTGGCTCAGTTTTCTAACAGGAAGCCATTAATTGGTTTGTTTATTACGGGAGCATTGACATTTAGAAAGTTTGTTGTAGCCAAGGGTCATCAAGGATGAAATATAATTGAGTATATATTCTTACTCCTGCGTTGTTCGGATGGAAGAGGAAGCACAAGTATATATTAAGATTTAAACTAATGACATAACAAAAATGTTTCGTCATTCTTTCTTCCCTTTTACATCAAGTGCGTGGTACATTAGGCATATAAATCAAGATCCTGAACTCTATTAGTTTATATCATAATAAAAGTAAGCATGACTTCACGTCCAACATGAACAAGAAATGTAAACCGAGAATGAGATAACCTTCAGGTTCTTTTTCTGAAATTATTTAAGGTCATCATCCTCAAAAATGATGGACAAGTCTGAAGACCAGATGAACGGGAAGGACGGGCGTGTAACAGAGCTCGGCTCTGCGGATGAGAAGAAAGGCTTTGGTGGCATTTCCACCTCATCAGCATCATTCCCACCTTCGAGCATACTCACGACTTTACTCATGGATGGACGATTGGATGGCTTCATCTGAATGCACCACAGACCAACTTTGCAGAGCTTTGCTTCTATCTCGTCAATCTCGGGCGTGATATCAGGGACGGAGGTGTCTACCTGCAACTGGACAAGCTTGTCGTAGATCCACGACGGATAATAAATTTGATTGGATTTTGAAACACCATGGTCGACATTCCTCCTCTGGCCTGCCATCTCCATCAGCAGCATCCCAAAACTGTAGACATCAGACTTGAATGATATCACGCCAAAGCTTCTTGATATCAGCTCAGGAGCCATGTATCCTATGGTTCCCCTGGCGGCACTGACAGATACTGAATTATAGTCTTTGGGATACAACTTTGCGAGGCCGAAATCCGATACCTTGGGGTTGAGGTGGCTATCCAAGAGGATGTTATGGGGCTTGATGTCAAAGTGCAAAATCTGCATTTCACAGCCGTGGTGCAGATAATGGATTCCTCTTGCGATTCCTAAGGCGATTTCATTCCGCTTCTCCAATGTCAAGGTTGCATGTCTGTTGTTGTTGTTGTCAGCGCCTTTGGTCACGAAGATATACTTGTCCAGTGGGCCATTGGGCATGTACTCATAGATGAGAGCTCTTTTGGATCCCTCTGAGCAGAATCCAAGAAGTCGGACTACGTTCAGGTGGTGAATCCTGCCGATGGTGGACACTTCGCTGATGAACTCTTCTCCATTCAACTTGGAGGCGCCCAGCACCTTGACGGCGACGGGGATGACGCCTCGCAGATGGCCCTTGAAGACAGAGCCGAAGCCTCCTTGGCCGAGCTTCTCCGTGATGTTGTTTGTGATCGCGATTAGGTCGCTGTACGCATAGCGCGTAGGGGAAATTGTCTGCTGGCTGCGTAGAAATAGTTCGACGATGTCAATTCTCCGCCTCCTCCTGGCCTTCCTTAAGTTGTAAATTGCCAGCACATAAACAACCAAGGGCACGCATATGAACCTTTTTATCGCCAATACTGCATACACAAATTTTTAGTTGTAGACTACAGAGATTTCGGCGGTGTGTGATAATAATGCCTTGAATCTGAACCCAATTGGTCCTCCTATATAGTCAGACGCTTCAGCAGAATTCTCCTACATAGTCAGGCGCTTCAACAGAAAATTTTTAGGAGTATTCTGTTTGTGATTCGGATTTGATTTATTTTCTTATCACGAGATAGGTGTTCTATTTTCAGGGGATTTATTTAGAGTCCTAGTCTGTATGTAATTCCTATCATCTGTAAAAGGAAGTGCCTATATAAACTCCCTAGGGGTCTAGACCGAGACCCATCCTTGTAATCATCATTATTCCATAACAAAGAGCCGTCACCATTTTTCCTCTTCGTGTTCTTCTGTATTTCGTGCGATCCCTCTCTCCCTCTTTTCATAACAAACTGGTATCAGAGCCTTAGGGTTTGTCAATGATTCTCGATCAACAGGGAGATGTCGTCGCACAACGTGAGCGTGGAGAAGTTCAATGGCAGAAATAGTTTCGGGTTGTGGCAGATCAAGATGCGGACGCTTTTGAAGCAACAAGGAGTCTGGGCGCTGCTCTCAAACGTATCGAAGAACAAGCCAAAGGAGGAAGACTCGAAAGGGAAAGAAAAAGAGATCGACCTCGCAACTTTGGCGGCACAGGAGGAGAAGACGCACTCGATGATTCTGTTGTATCTGACGGATGAGGTGATTATCGAGGTCGCGGATGAAGAAAAAGCGGCAGGTCTGTGGTTGAGACTCGAGAGTCTATATATGACGAAGTCTCTCACCAACAAGTTGTTGTTGAAGCAACGTCTGTTCTCTCTCCGCATGCAGGAAGGTACCCCTCTGAAGGAACATCTTGATCAGTTAAATTCTTTGTTGATGGAACTCAGAAATATCGATGTTAAGATCGAGGATGAAGATGCTGCCATAATTCTGTTAGTTTCGCTTCCTCCATCATATGAAAATTTCGTTCAGTCTATGATTATCGAGAAGGAAACTATAAGTCTGGAAGAAGTAAGATTGAGTCTTCATACTCGTGAACTTCAGCATAGGGCATCTGAAAATTCTGCAGAGACTCAGGCTGCGGGTTTGATATCGACCGCAGAGAAGGGACAATCCTCGAATTCGAAGAAATCTAAATCCAAGAAGAAGAAAATCACTGCGAAGGACATCTGTAATTACTGCAAGGAACCAGGTCATTGGAAGAAAGACTGTCCGAAGAAGAAGAAGGCCCCCGTCCTGCGGTGGCATAGGAAATTGGGAATTCCGAATATGATTTGGTTCTGGCTGCTTCTGATCAAGAATGTCTGGCGGATAGTTGGGTTCTGGATTCGGGGTGTTCCTATCATATGACTCCGAATAAAGAGTGGTTCTCAACTTATCAGAAGATTGATGGTGAAAACGTCATCATGGGCAACGATGCAGCCTGTCAGATAGTTGGGATCGGTTTTGTGCAGATCAGAACTCATGACAATCTTGTGAGGACGCTGACAGATGTCCGCCATGTTTCGCAACCGAAGAAGAATTTGATATCACTTGGAGTCCTCGACTCTAAAGGGTGTCAGATCAATGCTGCTGGAGACATCCTCAAGGTCATGAAGGGTGATGCTACGGTTCTGAAGGGAGTCAGACAGAAGTTCTTGTATATATTACAAGGCAAGACAGTCTCTGGCGTTGCTGCAGTGGCTAGTTCATCCGAATCAGATAGGTCCAGGCTATGGCACATGCGACTTGGGCATATGAGTCAGAACGGAATGAATATCCTCAGCAAACGAGGTCTTCTAGGAGACAAAAAGATATCTGAAATCAACTTCTGCAAGCACTGCGTATTCGGCAAATAGCGAAGGTCTCAGTTTGGCAAGACAGTGAACAGGACGAAGGCGACACTTGACTACGTCCACGTCGATTGTTCTGGTTCCTTTTGTGTTCCATCATTAGGAGGTGCGAGGTACTTTCTATCTGTGATTGATGACTATTCGAGGATGACTTGGGTATTCATGATGAAACACAAGAGTGAGTCCTTCAAGGCCTTCAAGCAGTGGAAGGTTCTAGTGGAAAATCAGATGTCGAAGAAAGTGAAGCGTCTTCGCACTGATAATGGTTTGGAATTCTGTTCTACTGAATTCGACCAGTTCTACAAAGATGAAGGCATTGTCAGGCATCGCACAGTCAGGGATACTCCACAGCAGAATGGCAAGGTGCATGCTCTCTAACGCGGTCTGAATAGGACATTCTGGGCTGTTAACACAGCTTGCTACTTGGTGAATCGAAGTCCGGCGACTGCGATTGATCTCAAGACTCCAACTGAGGTATGGTCAGGAAATCCTGCTGATTATACTTGTCTGAAAGTTTTTGGTTGTCAAGCATACTATCACGTCAGTGAAGGGAAGTTGGAGCCAAGGGCCAAAGAAGGGGTGTTCATGGGATATGGTGCAGGAGTGAAGGGCTACAGAATCTGGTCTCCTTCAGAACACAAAGTCATCCACAACAGAAGCATGACCTTTGATGAAGCATCAATGCTTCATTTGAAGGTGGAGGCTGAAGAGAGTGTTAGTAAATAGGTGGAGGTTGAAATCACTCCAACTGAGGATGATGCTGAAGGATCACATCAAGAAGCAGAACCAGAAGTGAAGAATCTGATGAGCAACCTGAAGAGGAGTCAATTGCTGCTAGACGTCCTCGCAAAGAAGTGGATCCTCCTAAGCGATATGGTTTCGAGGACATGGTTGCTTATGCACTACAGGTAGCTGAAGAGGTGGAGTTCCTGGAGCCGTCCTCTTATAGGGATGCCATCACATGTGCCGAATCTGAATAGTGGATCACTGCTATGGATGAGGAGATGGAATCTCTTCACAAGAATCAGATGTGGGAGCTGGTCAAGTTGCCTAAAGGCAGGAAGACTGTTGGCTGTAAATTGATCTTCAAGAAGAAAGCAGGAATTCCAGGAGTTGAAGGCACGAGATACAAAGCATGACTGGTTACTAAAGGTTATAGTCAGAAAGAATGTGTGGACTACAATGAGATATTCTCATCTGTTGTCAGACATACTTCTATCAGGGTGCTACTTGCTCTTATAGCACATTAGAATCTAGAGCTCGAGCAATTAGATGTGAAGACTGCTTTCCTCCATGGAGAACTTGAAGAAGATATTCTTATGAGCCTACCAGAGGGATTCTCCATTTCTGGAAAGGAGAATCAAGTTTGCAGTCTGAAAAAATCTCTGTATGGCTTGAAGTAGTCTCCCAGACAATGGTACAAGAGGTTCGACAGCTTCATGATCAGTAAGGAATTTAGTCGAAGTCCCTATAATTGCTGTATATATCACAAGAAGGTGAAGGACGGCTCCACCGTCTATCTGCTCTTGTATGTTGATGATATGCTTATTGCTGCCAGAGACATGGCAGACATTCAAAATCTGAAGAAGCTCCTCAATGCAGAATTCAACATGAAAGATCTTGGTGCAGCACAGAAGATTTTGGGGATGGAAATTCTAAGGGATCACGCACATGGTAAACTCTTCTTATCTCAGAAAAGTTATATTAAAAAGATTTTATCCAGGTTTGGAATGTCTGGAGCGAAGCCTTTGAATACTCCATCAGCTGCAAATGTTCATCTTTCTGTTGCCTTCGCACCAAAGTCAGATGCAGAAAAGGAGTACATGTCTCGGGTTCCATATGCTAGTGCAGTTGGAAGTCTGATGTATGCCATGGTTTGCACAAGACCAGACATTGCTCATGTAGTCAGTGTTGTCAGCAGGTTCATGAGCGATCCAGGAAAGGAGCACTGGCAAGCAGTGAAGCGAATTTTTCGGTATATGAAAGGAACATCTGATATTGGCCTCATCTACAGAAGTGATAAAGAGTGTTTGGTTGCATGGTACTCAGATTCAGATTATGCTGGAGATGTTGATGGAATACGATCTATGACAGGCTATGTCTTCACTTTGGGCAGTTCAGTTATTAGTTGGAATGCTACACTTTAACCATCAGTTACATTGTCCACCACAGAGGCTGAATACACGGTACTGACGGAAGCTGCCAAGGAAGGCATCTGGTTAAAAGGCTTAGTTGGAGATTTCGGATTACATCAGGAGCAGTCTATAGTGCACTGTGACAGTCTGAGTGCAATATGTTTAGCCAAGGATCAAGTACATCATGAAAGAATCAAACACATTGATGTCAGATATCACTTCATCCGCACTGAGAAGATGATCAAGGTGAAGAAGATTGACACTGAAGACAATCCAGCTGATATGTTTACCAAATCTGTTCCTTATGGCAAGTTTCAACATTGTTTGGACTTGCTTAACATAAGTACTTGGTAATAGCTTTCAAGATGGGACTGGCAGCGGCGTGGCGTACTTTTATGCTCTGAAGATGATTCAAATCAAGGTGGAGATTTGTTAATAATGCCTTGAATCTGAACTCAGTTGGTCCCCCTACATAGTCAGGCGCTTCAATAGAATTCCCCTACATAGTCAGGCGCTTCAGCAGAAAATTTTTAGGGGTATTCTGTTTGTGATTCAGATTTGATTTATTTCCTTATCACGAGATAGGTGTCCTATTTTCATGAGATTTATTTAGAGTCTCAGTCCGTATGTAATTCCTATCATCTGTCAAAGGGAGTGCCTATATAAACTCCCTAGGGGTCTAAACCAAGACTCATCCTCGTAATCATCATTATTCCATAACAAAGAGTCATCACCGTTTTTCCTCTTCCTGTTCTTCTGTATTTTGTGCGATCCCTCTCTCCCTCTTTTCGTAACAGTGTGAGTGCCCCATGGCCATGTGGCGGTGTCCCATGTGGAGTTCAATATCTCCATGACAAAGTACTTGGTCCCTTCGATGTCGATGGCTGCATTCTTCCCGTCACAGCTGAGCTCGATTTCGCCGCACTTTCGAGGCTCGTCGCTCAGACGAAAAGGAGACTTTATGCTGCGGAGAGCTCCGCAAGAGGAAGGAGCGCAGGAGGAGCTGGCGACCAGTTCAAGCGCACCAGAGAGCAGAAGGAAGAGGGAGAAGGTGATGATAATTTGATGATTTCCCATTGCTTTGCTCTCCTAGGATCTTCTTCTTTTTCTTCTGTGGACATCCAATTGAACAATTAATTAAAAAAATCAAAATATGACAAATTGATAAGGGGATTGCACAAGGTAATAGCCGCAGAATCCATTTCTTGAAGTCGTCAAATATGTCATTTTCGTTCAAAATCCACGCTCCAAATTAGTCCGATTCTAATAAATGCCTGAAAGAAAAAATGACACACGGAGAAAGAGAAAGATAATGAGAGAAGAAGAAAAATAAGAAGGGAAGAAAAATAATGGATGAAAAAAATAATCTCCTTTGGATAGGTTCTTATAAGGGGAATGAAGAAAATGGAGAATAAAAATGAGAACATTTATATTATGTTTTAAAAAAATATTATATGTAAAATATTATTTTGGGTTGGGAATAAAATGAACAAAACAAAGGAAAATGGGGGAAATCCATCTTTCGTTCTCCTCCATATTTTCTTGGTTAAAATTATATTCAAAGTAGGAGAAACTTTCATTTCCCATTCCACTTTTTCTCGTTCTTTACCTTCATTAAATGTAGCATTTAAGTATTCATTTTAGCTCCTTTTTTTTCTTAAGTAGAGATTCACCATGTTCCATAAATTGAAAAGATTGCTAGCTCTCCTTGACTCAATTGGCTAACTTAACTAACTACGACATGTAGAATCGAAAGCATCAAGAGGAGGTGAATTGATGAAATTAAATTTTCAAAAATTCACATTTAGAGAAAACCGATAAAAATGATCACAAGCAAATAAGGATAATGCGTAGATGAAGAATAAAGAACAAACACAAGAAGCCACGATATGTTGACGAGGTTCGGCCCCAATACTTTGGCATACGTCCCCGCTCCGACTTCTCGACCTCGAGACCGCCGGAGATTCACTATCTTTCTCTTTTCTTGTAGGGAGAGAACAACCATCTTTACACAATCACGCCTTCTTCTCCGCTCAAGAGGCTAGGCACACCTCTTATACAAGGAGCTCTCAATCTCACTAGATTCAGAAAGTAGATGTTCCCTCTAACTCTTTTTCTTTTACATAGAATTTTTCTCACACTCAAGACTAAGAAAAAAAAAGGGAAAAATTTATAATTTTATGCTCAAAAACTTGAGAGGAGCACTAGGGTGTTTTTTCTTTCTTGGATGAATTTTCTTCAGGCTTTAGCACCCCTTTTATAGGCTCCTAGGGGTGAGAATCCATTCAAAAGGTCTCCCCAAATTTTCTCCTCATAGTTCTAGTCGTTACTGCTCATTTCTGTGCCGGTCGACCGCTGGGATGGACCGGTCGACCGGTCTATGTGACCGTTATCTCATTTCTATGCTTTGACGCTATCCGGTCAACCGGTCCTTCGACCGATACAACGATCGGTAATGTCTCGGCGTCGACCGATCTTTTTACTGTCGATCGGTCTATCGACCGGTATAGTCTCGACGTCGACCGGTATCTTATTGTCTTTCCTTCTACCGAGTATTAGTCGACCGGTGCTTCTGGTCGGTCAACCGATGGGTCGACCGATCGTGCTAAAAAACTTTTCTTCCAACTTTAAATTTGGCGATTTCTTCGGCGAATCTGTTCATATCAATTCTATACGTGCATTATCACTACCTTAACATAGATTAATAATTTTTATGTCCATTTTAATTTGTTATCATCAAAACATACGATTCAACAATCTCCCCCTTTTTGATGATGGCAAATTAATTGGACGATAAGGAGAAGAAAGAAATGAAATGAAATGTAAGTTTTACATAGAAAGTAATAAACAAGCTCCTCCTACATTTATGCGTATTTAATTTTTTCTCCCCTTAAATCGATAGCATTTATAGTTCCATAATTGATATGAGCATATGACGAGAAATAAATATGAAATCAATAAAGTCATCACATAAGAAAAGTCATTACATTACATAGTCAATAAAACATCATGCACTAACAAATGTGACTGAAATCACTACAAAATGATGCACGATATGCACGATACAAATGTAAGCACTAAGACACCTAACATACTAAGACACATAATATCATCCTAGACTTCTCCCCCTTTTGACATCATCAAAGAGGGAGACAACCCAACTACGCCTCATCGGGACTATAATCCTCACGAGCTACAGGAGGAATAAAACCCTATGATGCATAGTATGCCTGTAGTGAACCGACAAGGTAACGAGAATCATGCTCCATCCGTCGAACACGTCGATCCATCTGAGTCACACGCTGATCTATGGCAGCCACCTACTATGAAAGAGCTGTGAAGTCGTAGGTGCTATGGAAGTCTAAAGTACTATGCTAAGAAGGTCCAAACTGCTCAGCGGGTGCCGATGGTGGCGGGAAGCTAGGGTCACCTCCGGTGCATCCTGAGTGTCCATCGGTGCTGACTCGCCATCTGTGGCATCATCTCTATCGTCAGAATCTGGCACTGCCTGCTCACTAAACTTAAGACCCTTCCGGTGCAGGGACCCGGAACCAATGACATCAGTGGGGCGAGGTCGAATGTACTCCTCGTCTGCAGGAATCTCGACACCACAATGGAGTAAAATCCTTGTAATTCAAGCACCAAAATATAAGTGGTATCGACCACGAGCACCAGAGGAGATTTTCTGAAATGTGTAGTCCATATGATAGAAGACATAATGGCCGAAGTGAAAAAATGAAGCATCACGAATGCAGAGACAGTGAAGAAAGAAGAGATCGAAGTGAGTGACATCTGTATAGTGCCCGGCCCGGGGAGTGATCATGCAACTGAGGATATGATGTGTCATCTTCATGATCGGATGAAGATGTGGATAGGTTGTTTCGACGATATACTGGATATCCTGTCCAGCAAAAATCGTACGAATGTCATCTGCGATAGGAAGATAATCGGAAGGCCAGCCGTGGGTAACAAATGAATAAAAGCTAGGTAAGGGGCATGCCACGCCAAAGATGCGACAGAGATGGTCGGGGTCCAATCGAATGGGTATACCAAGGACATAGGTAATAATGGACTCTCGAGTGATTGTCATGTTTGCATAAAAATGACGAACAAGATGAGGGTACACACGGTCTATGAGGGAGAGAAGTGGCAGCCAACCGATGGTTGCGAACATCTCTTGAACAACGGGAATGTTCAGAGCGTCCCAATCAATGGTATAGGCACGCCGGACTTCGCGAGAGGCATACAAGGCTTCGAAGCTGATAGAGATTTTCCTAGAAACAAAAAGATGGCTATCAAACTCAGTGGGCTCGGTGGAAGATGGCTGACGAGTACGTCCTCGGGATCGTCCTCGTCCACAACTACGTCGAATGGGCTCAGGTTCGGGTTGAGGTTCAGGTTCACGTCGGAGGACATGAATGATGCCACTGGATCCGGAAAGGTAACGACGACGCTTAAAGACCAACTTAGTACGCAAATATCCATCATCGTCGGCCATGGATTCAACAATGAAGGTCGAAAATGAGGCTGGACGCTGAGCGAGGTTAAGATGGAATTTGGCTGGCCGGAAAGAGATTGGCCGAGAGAGAGAGAGAGAGACTGGCTGAGAGAGAGAGAGAGACTGGCCGAGAGAGATAGAGAGAGACTGCCGAGAGAGAGAGAGAGAGGGACTGGCTGAGAGAGATGTGGCCGGAGGTGGCAGAGAGAGGAGAGGTCGGAGAGATGGTCGGCCAGAGAGAGAGATCGGCCGGAGAGGGAGAGAGCGGCCGGAGTTAGAAAGAGAGGGAGAGACGACGGTCGGAGATAGAAAGAGAGGGAGAGATGGCGGTCGGAGACAGAAAGAGAGGGAGAGATCAGTCGGAGAGTTGGCTGGAGAGAGAGAGGTCGACTGGAGAGTTGGCCAAAGAGTTGGCCGGAAAGAGAGAGAGGAAGAGATCGGCCGGAGAGAGAGAGAGAGAGGGAGAGAATAGTTGATCGAGAAGGCGTTGGCCGGTGGAGGCGTCGGCCGGCGGAGGCGGATAGTCGCTGGAGTGGCCGACGGTCGTAGGGTTTGCCAGAGGAGGAAGGTTGTCGACGGGCCAGAGGTTGGGCAAGAGCAGCGTCGCATGGAAATAGGAATTAGGTCGACCGAGTCAAGCGGTCGACTTCTTATAGCTTGCGATTTTGGCATATACTGGTCGACCGGTCATGCCCCCTGGTCGACCGGACACTTCTTTTTCAAACAAAACATATAGTGTCGATTCGATGTCAGCCAGTCGCAGTATATACCGGTCGACCGATTGTATCATATCGGTCGACCGATCATTTGTCTGCGTATTGGAACTTCTATAGCATTCGAATGGTCCTTTTAATCGATCGGCCGGTCCTTTAAGTAGATCGACTGATCCCTGTATTTTTCAGATTTTGAACCATTTAAAATCATTAAAAATCATATTTCAAAAAAGATCATATAAATGTAAGTGTTGTGCAACACTTTTAATGTTCAATTAATGTCAAAAGTGATATTGTATAACCAAGTCACTTTTACTTTGAATTGATATGCAATCAAGAGTTAATCATTCCTAATTCCCTTCTAAGCATGCAGAACCGTTATTCACTCAGGGGTTTTATAAATATGTCTACAAGTTGAACTTCAGTGAACATATGTTCGATGGCAATATTCTTAAGGGTCACATGTTCTCTAATGAAACGATACCGTAAGTCAATGTGTTTAGTCCTAGAGTGTTGAATTGGATTTTTGATCATTTCTATAGCACTTGTGTTATCGCACTTCATGGGTACATTTGAATAATTTACTCCATAATCAAGCAATTGTTATTTCATCCATAGTATTTGTGCACAACAACTACCGGCGGCTATATATTCGGCCTCGACAGTAGAGAGGACTACCAAGAAAATAACATATCACGCTACTGCTTTTTCTATCAATTTTACACCCGATAAAATCTACATCGGTGTAGGCATGCAATTCAAATGAAAAATTTCTATGATACCGAATACCTAATTTACTTGTATGCTTTAAATAGCGCAGTATTCTTTTTACGGCGGTTAAGTGCGATTCTTTGGGAGCGGATTGAAACCTAGCACACAAACACACACAATATTATATCTGGCATAGATGCAGTTAAATAGAACAAACTACTGATAGTGATATTTGGGACTGAGTAGTGATAACTTGCTGAAATAAAAGAAAAGGTCAATTTTTTTTTAATTTTTTGGTCTCCCAACTCACTAGCTGCAAGTACACAGGTAAGTTGAAGTAGACTCAGGTTGTCGTATCCACAATAATTTGAAGTCTAAGACACCCTAAAACAATCTAGATTAGTTCTACTTTAATGGCTAAAAATAGATTTTTAATGAAAAGTGAAATGATAACTGAATTTTGGATTTTGGAAACTTATCAAAACTGAGATATAAATGTTAGATTAAAGTCTAGAAAGGTTTAACTATCAATGAGGAAGGTTCTTCTAGGAATTGAGGTTCATTTAAATTAATTAAGGATGGATAGGATCAAATTATCATTAAATATCCAATTTAGATTCAACTTGAAATGTGACTGCTCTCACAGCTCAATTAGCCTTTAACTAAACAATATATGATCATATAGTTGATAGTTAGGTTGAATCAAAAGAGGATTCTCACTGAAAATCAAGTTATCATTCAGCTCAATTGGAAGTTCATTGCTAGTTTTTATAATTTAAGAAAGTTTTTGAATGATAACTTGCAATTGCAATCATAAAAAGATGGAATTATTCCAAGCAACCAAACCAGGATGAAATCTACCCAATTATAGTGCTTGTGCTCCTTGATTCATTTCTGAATTCTTAGGGGATTTAAATTTAACCTCTCGGTTGCAAAATAAAATGAAATCCACACAAACACAATTCAATTGGAAGTGCAAAGCATATGACCACAGAAATTCACAATTTCCATTGCTCCTTGGCCTATCTCTAGATCTCAAGGATGACCTAATGACTACTTCTCAGCAGTGGATTAAGTTGAGGCTTGACAATGGAAATCAGAATTTGAATAGAAACCAGAAAACAGGAGGTAGAATTCTGCAATTAAAAAATTCAGAACTATAGATCAATGGAAATCTGGTTTACCAACTGATTCTTGACCCATCTCTGGACTGCAAGACATCCCTAAAGTTCACCTCTCAGTGATTGAAAGAAATCAGGGGACTCAATTGGTAAATCAGGTTCCAGCAGGAAATTAGAAAAATCAGAATCTAGGTTCTTAGTTTAGAAATCAAAGAAACAATCTGATTTGAGTCAAAATGATTGTCCAAACACCTTGATTCATTTCTGAACAAGATAGGAACAATAGCAACATCCCAATTATTCAATTAATTAGATTTGGAGTGAAGAACAGGTTCAAACAGCCACAAAAATCAGAATCAGATTCAGAAATCAAAAAACACAATTTGATTTGGGCCAAAGGTATGCCAAACTTCCTAATTCATCTCTGAATAAGATTGAGGCATTAGCAATCTTTCAGTTGCCCAATAAATCAGATTTAGAATGATTAACAGACTCAACCAGCTTGAGAAATCAGATTCAGGAATTCAGAAAATCAGAAAACTAGAAATCAGAAATAAGATTGCAATAAAATGAAATCCAGTAACATGCCATTGATTCCTAATTCATCTCTGAACAAGAGTTAGATCTAAAGATAACTTCTCAGTTATAGATTACAAATAAGACCTATCAATGACATGAATTAATGCAAAATGGTTCTGAAATCTGAAAACAGATTTGATTAAAGTGCAGGATTATAATTCTACCCATATCCATCCAAAACTAATCTAAACTACTACCTTATCCTAGAAGAAATGGAGTTTAGCTCCTCATGTTTACAAAGCTTGACATCAAAGAGAATGAGAAAAAGATACAAATAATTGTTGCATCCAATGTCTCGGCCAGCAGCAGCTCCACAGCAGCCTCATTTCTTGCTCCAAACCCTTGCTCAAACCCTCAATGTCCAGCCCCCCCTCCTCCAGAAAATTCACCTTTTATATGACTCGTTTCCACTCTTTGATCAGCATCAGAACATTCTTCCAAGCCCTGATTAAACCACCTGTCCACTGTCAGAATTTCAGCTGCAGATTCCTTTTTGTGCAGAAAAAAGTAGATAGTCCCCCCCTACTTTTTCCACTTTATTGCCACATTTTTCCCTGCTATAAATCCCAAAACAGCAATCATCAAAGCTCTTGAATGGTGTTTTGACAAATAAATATCAAGATAATGATAGTTGCTAGCTCAGATATCAAATGAAGTTGGGTGTTGTGCAGGAGTGATAACTTATATCGATATTAATGAATTTAGGGGCCCGGAATGATAACTTGTCACAAATCATGGAAATTATCCAAATGCAAGTGATTCAAAGCATTTCAGACATCAAATGGATTAGAGTGACAAGTGAGTGAGGTCAGAAATCAAATATGAATGAGATTTCTAAGGAGTGATAACTTGGGTGTCCAAAAACGATAACTTATATGACTTAAAAATGATAACTTGTGATAACTTGAGTTGTGGTTATCCAAATGTGATGAAATTTGACAGCAATGAGTTAAAATAATAACAAGATGATTGTTGAAGCCCTTTGTGCAGAATAAATGATTTTGCATGTCGAAATGATAGAATTGCCCTTTAACGATAATTTGGCAAAGGAAAAATGATAACTTGTTTAAATGGACTTAAAACTCTGCACAAGTTGAGATGTGACTATCCAAATATGATTTATACATGATAATGATGGATTTAGGGCAAGAAAACCATTGAAAATCAGTTCAATCAAAATAATGATAATTTGTCCTCAAAATGATAACTTGACATAGAATTTAAATATTAATGGATTTTGGCATTTCAGAACATCTATGCACATGGAAATAAGTATGAAAGTATAATTGGCCCAAATATAGGCAAAAGTGGGACTCGATATGTATAAAATGCATCTAAAATGAGCTAGAAACATATAGTGATCAGCAAGTGATCCAACTCCCCCAAGTTTAGCCTTTTGCTTGTCCTCAAGCAAAACATTCAGAAATTAAAGATGAATTTGAATTTGCCATCCACAAATGAATAGAAAAATCAGCTGAATAATATCTAAATGAGTTTTCCACTTGGCTAACATTCCATCATATTCTTTTCAATCCCAAATTCTAGCTGAGGAGTCACAAAGGTTAATGCAAATTTAAGCCATGATAGAAGTACTAACATTAACTAATCTGGATTGCAAGGATTGTCAACTTTATTAAAAGTTTGAAACACCAATCTCTTCATAAACAGACTTTCCTTTCTTTGCTTAAACAGGTTTGAAAACCAGACTTTTATTCATGAGATGCATGTAAACAGGTTTGGCACCTGATTTTTATTCATGCTGGTCACAGGATAAAAATCCTGGCTTTATTCAGGAGATGTTCCCTTTTTGGAATTTTCACTCTCTTTATTCATGTATGCATGCAATGCAAGATGCAACTTTTCATTTTCCTTTTTCTTTCTTTTTCATTCTGTTCATGAAATGAGCAATGGTTCAAACTCAAGTATAGGTTAGATTCTTGAATGCAAATAATCAAGAATTTCTATTTAACATGGCAGCAAGATCCTTGACTCCTTTCTAGACATTTTCTGCTTTACAATTAATCCATGAATGTAGCTAGTGTTAATCCACAAAAAAGAAAAATTTCAACTGAAAGTTCATTCATATGCATCTGAATTTAAAATGTCAATTGAAGCAAGAAGTCTAATGGCCAAGTTGGCCACTTGGTATTGGAGTGCACCTACTGTCATAATGAAGTATTCTACCCATTTTAGAGTCAAAATGAATTCAAAATTGAGTTAGGTCCAAAAATTAATAACCGAGTGATAACTAGTGATAACTTGTGAAAACCAATTATAACCTGGTATGAATTATGATATGAACATTAAAATCAATTGAAAGCATGGTGTAAAGATTAGAAAAGCACCAGATTTTCTCCCCCAAGATTATTCTCAACACTGTCTCTAGTGTTGAAAATAAAAGGCAAGGAAGAGGGGTAGGTGGGTGTGAAATGCATGGAATTGGGTACTTGAATCCTCTTGGCATTTCAACTAGCAGCTTTGAGTGATCCAATCTTCATTAGTTGCAACTGATCCTGTAGAGAAACAAATAATATCAGTGGAATAGTAGATTTGCAACTAATCAGATTTTGTAGTGCAGAATTCAACATTGCATTGAGAATTTTTGAAATTCACTGAAATTAAGCTATAATAGATTAGGATAATTGAAATGAATGTTAATTCAGATGACGATATGATCAATGTAGCATAACGAGAAAGATATTATCAGTTATTATTAAGTTTTCAGTGGGAAAAATAAAAAATAAGGGGGTATGTGTACTCCCTGAATTTGAGACTTGTGAATTGAACATGTTCCTCATCACTTATTCCTGCAAAAACAAAAAGATTAGGTTGATAATGGCTTGGGTTACCTCCCAAGAAGTGCCTTTCTTTAATGTCTTTGGCTAAACATTATTACAACTCTTAATGTCAAGGAGGTTTAAATAGTGTGATATGATCAAGTAGATATCTCAATCTGTGGACAGCTTCACTAATCAAGTATGGATATCTTATTTTGACAATGATTGACCTTTGTTTTTCAGTTGGATGTATCCCTCCTTTATTGTACCAAAAATATACTAACTTCTCATTCCAAAACTTCTCATCTATGACATCTGAATCTCCTGAATCACCAACTTATTTAAGCAACCATTTCTTCAATGGCATCTTTAAATGCAGCATTGTTGGAAGATCTTTGAGCTCTTGGTTCCATCTTTCAGTAGGCAAGCAATGATCTTCCTTCATTGAATGTTCAATTTCTTCTACAAATCTGAATTCTGCTATAGCCTCTATTTGGAAAGAAATTTCTTCTGCTTTTATATCCTCCTTGGCCATTTCAGTTTCATCATGTGGCTTTGCTGTCATAATCAGTTGCCCAATGGAAAATGAGATGGGTGAGACTTTGAAATTTTGAATGACTTCAAATGAATTAGTGCTTGCTTCAAGTTCAGGCCACTTCTTCTTTTTTGATGTTTCTTTGTCTTTGACCCTAAGATGTTGACATTCTTCAACTGATCCATGATGGTTTGTGGAGCAAATTTCTTCAAATTGAACTTCTGGACAGTTGGGTGCAGGAGTTAAATCATCTTCAGGGGTAGACAATAAGTGAATTGAGTTGCAGCCCTCATCACAAAGGAGTGTATTTGATAGTTTCTCCAAAGAATCAAAATCAGAGTCTTCTAGAATTAATTCTTCATTGGATGGAAACCTTATAAGTGGGTCCTCAATGTGATTCATTGCTGGTATCATTGGAGTACCCATTTCAGTAACTTCTGCAACTTCAACTTGTTTCTTGAATTGTTCTAAAAGTGTGATAGACTCTTTTTCAACTTCAACCTCCATGACTATTTCTTTTTCTTCATTCATTTCTTTCTCAATTCCCATCTTCATTTCCTGAATTTCTTCCTTCAGAAGGGCAGATTGGATTTGTTGGGCTTCTTGATTGGACTGCAAACTAAGCTTGGCCTCTAAGGCTTGATATCCATCTCCAAGAACATCTACTTTCATACATATTTTTTCCAAGTTTGCAAGTTGCTCGTCCTGCCGCCTCATGAAGTCCTCCAACATAATCTTCATTTGATTGAGTGATTGCTGATTTTCTGAAATATCCCTGCTTGCACCCTGAAAATTTAACTCGACCTTGATTGTGATGGTAATACAAATGATTTTGTGAGTCATAAACATAAGGATGGCTGCTTGAGAAGTCTTGCTCAGGATTCCAATAATTTGAAACATAATGACTACTAGTTGAGAAGCCTTCCTCTTGATTCTAGTAATTTGAACTTTCATGACCATATGAGGCATACATGTAAGCATTAGAGGGCTGTTGGAATTGTGGTGATCCTTGATTGCAATGAACTTGTGATGGTTCTCCAACATCAAAACCATATTTTTGAAGAGTTTTGGACACGACATCTTCAACTATAAAATACAATTCCTCTTGGCTCAAGGGTGTTTCACTTGATTGATAATAGTCATAGGATCAAGTTTGCCAACCCATATCCATCTTTTCTTCTTTCTCTCTCAGAAGTCAAATTCATAATTTTCTGCAATTGCTGTGTCAATAACGATCCCTAAATGTCCTAGGAGCAGCCTTGTTTTGATTAGTAACCTCCTTCTCAAAAGTTCTTCCCCTAGCCTCTTTTCTTTGCAATCTCCTTCTCCTATTGAATCTTCTTTCAGTTGAAGATCAGATAGGTAGAAGTCTCCTTGAAATTTCAAATCTGCATAAATTCAATTCAGAAGTATCAAATTCAGAAAGGAAAGAAATTTGTACAGAATTGAAAAGAAAAAAAATTCAGAATGATAACTTGCAAAAACTGAAAATTGGGTTAATAAATGGACTAAAAACTAGTCTAAAACTAATCTAAACTATCTAAGTTAGTCTAATTGACCTCAAATCCCCAGCAACGGCGTCAAAAACTTGATAGTGATATTTGGGACTGAGTAGTGATAATTTATTGAAATAAAAGAAAAGGTCAATTTTTTTTTTAATTTTTGGTCTCTCAACTCACTAGCTGCTAGTGCACAGATAAGTTGTAGTAGACTCAGGTTGTCATATCCACAAGAATTTGAAATCTAAGACATCCTAAAACAATCTAGATTAATTCTACTTTAATGGCTAAAAACATATTTTCAAAGGAAAGTGAAAATAGGTTTTTAATGGAAAGTGAAATGGTAACTGAATTTTGGGTTTTGGAAACTGATCAAAACTGAGATATAAATGTTATATTAAAGTCTAGAAAGGTTTAACTATCAATGAGGAAGGTTCTTCTAGGAATTGAGGTTCATCTAAATTAATTAAGGATGGATATGATCAAGTTATCATTAAATATCCAATTTAGATTCAACTTGAAATGTGGCTGCTCTCACAGTCCAATTAATAGTTAGGTTGAATCAAAAGAGGATCCTCACTGAAAATCAAGTTATCATTCAGCTCAATTGGAAATTCATTGCTGATTTTTACAATTTAAAGAAGTTTTGGAATGATAACTTGCAATTGCAATCATGAAAAGATGGAATCATTCCAATCAACTAAACAAGGATGAAATCTACCCAATTATAGTGCTTGTGCTCCTTGATTCATCTCTGAATTCCAATGGGATTTAAATTCAACCTCTCGGTTGCAAAATAAAATGAAATCCACACAAACACAATTCAATTGGAAGTGCAAAGCATATGACCACAGGAATTCACAATTTCCATTGCTCCTTGACCTATCTCTAGATCTCAAGGATGACCTAATGACTACTTCTCAACAATGGATTAAGTTGAGGTTTGACAATGGAAATCAGAATTTGAATAGAAACCAGAAAACAGGAGGTAGAATTCTGCAATTAAGAAATTCAGAATTATAGATCAATGGAAATCTGGTTTACCAACTGATTCTTGACCCATCTCTGGACTGCAAGACATCCCTAAAGTTCACCTCTCAGTGATTGGAAGAAATCAGGGGACTCAATTGGTAAATCAGGTTTCAGCAGGAAATTAGAAAAATCAGAATTCATGTTCTTAGTTCAGAAATCAAAGAAACAATCTGATTTGAGTCAAAATGATTGTCCAAATACCTTGATTCATTTCTGAACAAGATAGGAACAATAGCAACATCCCAATGATTCAATTAATCATATTTGGAGTGAAGAGCAAGTTCAAACAGCCACAAAAATCAGAATCAGATTCAAAAATCAGAAAAACAATTTGATTTGGGCCAAAGGTATGCCAAACTTCCTAATTCATCTCTGAATATGATTGAGGCATTAGCAATCTTTTAGTTGCCCAATAAATCAGATTTAGAATGATTAACAGATTCAACCAGCTTGAGAAATCAAATTCAGAAATTCAGAAAATCAGAAAACTGAAAATCAGAAATCAGATTGCAATAAAATGAAATCCAGTAACATGTCATTGATTCCTAATTCATCTCTGAACAAGAGTTAGATCTAAAGATAACTTCTCAGTTATAGATTACAAATAAGACCTATCAATGGCATGAATCAATGCAAAATGGTTCTGAAATTTGAAAATAGATTTGATTAAAGTGCAGGATTACAATTCTGCCCATATCCATTCAAAACTAATCTAAACTACTACCCTATCTTAAAAGAAATGAATTTTAGCTCCTCATGTTTACAAAGATTGACATCAAAGAGAATGAGAAAAAGATATAAATCATTGTTGCTTCCAATGTCTCGGCCAGCAGCAGCAAGTCCAGCAGCAGCTCCACAGCAGCCTCCTTTCTTGCTCCAAACCCTTGCTCAAACCCTCAATGTCCAGCCCCCACCTTCTCCTCCAGAAAATCTATCTTTTATATGACTTCTTTCCACCCTTTGATCAGCATCAGAACATTCTTTCAAGCCCTGATTAAGCCATCTGTCCACTGTCAGAATTTCAGCTGCAGATTCCTTTTTGTGTAGGAAAAAGTAGATGGTCCCTCCTACTTTTTTCACTTTTTGGCCAACTTTTTCCCTACTATAAATCCCAAAACAGCAAGCATCAAAGCCCTTGAATGTTGTTTTGACAAATAAAAATCAAGATAATGATAGTTGCTAGCTCAGATATCAAATGAAGTTGGGTGTTATGCAGGAGTGATAACTTATATTGATATTAATGAATTTAGGGGCCCGGAATGATATGAAGATGGTGAATTCAGTGAAGAGTTTGTTGGCCAAGAAGTTTGAGATGAAAGACTTGGGGCCAGCGAATTTTATTTTGGGTATACAGATTAGAAGGGATCGTCAGAAGCGAAAGTTGTGGCTAGGACAGGAGAAGTACATAAAATAAGTGTTGAAGAAATTTAACATGTCGGACTGCAAGCCAGTGGGTACTCCTATGTTTTTAGGAACCAAACTTTCTGCAGAGCAATGCCCGAAGACAGATGAAGAAACCGAAGAGATGGACCGTGTGCCATATGCAAGTGCAGTGGACAGCTTAATGTACGCCATGGTGTGCACGCGTCTAAATATAGCCCAAGCAGTGGGAGTCTTGAGTCGATATATCTCTAACCCAGGCAGGTAACACCTTTTACAAGCTGCCTTGAACACATTCCCGATTACTTTATTCATTAATGGTAAAGAAAACTTTGGATCTTGCTTGCGGTCGGCCATGAAGTAAGGCAACCTCAACGTAATATAATTAGTGAACTCGATCTTAATCACGCCTGGTCAACTGATTGATCTTTTTTTTATCTCTATTCCTGGCAACTGTTTCAACTCAAGTGGTTATACCGATGTCAGTTCTTTTTTGCTCCGTGTCATCTCCTACCCCACGGTCGCCTTGGATTGTATCGACTATAAAATCGGCAACAAATTCGTCGGAAAAGCTTTTGAGTACATAGGGATGTTAACGCCAGTGTTAACGCCAGTGTTAACGAGTGAGTCGCATTTTTTGGGTACATATATATATATATATTTATTTATATTCCTTTTAGTTTGATCCGGTTGTTGGCACGACATGTACTGACACGTGAAGTGAAGTGGAATTTGATTACTCCAAACTTGGAAAAATTTTTAACATGTGAAACTAATAGTTTAGTCTTCTTAATTACTCTTTGAGTCCTTGCTTATTTGTGTATGCAGTAAAAAGGTTCCTATGCCTTCCCTTGGTTTTTTACGTGCTCGCCATTCACAACTTTCGGAAGGAGAGGAGGAGGAGGAGAATTGACAACGTCGAAAAATTTCTACGCAGCCAGCAGACAATTTCGCCCACGCGCTATGCGTACAGCGACCTCATCGCCATGACAAACAACTTCACTCAGAAGCTCGGCCAAGGAGGCTTCGGCTCCGTCTTCAAGGGCCATCTGCAAGGCGTCATCCCTGTCGCCGTCAAGGTTTTGGGTGCCTCCAAGTTGAATGGAGAGGAGTTCATCAGTGAAGTCTCCACGATCGGCAGGATTCACCACCTGAACGTAGTCCGACTTCTTGGATTCTGCTCAGAGGGATCCAAAAGAGCTCTCATCTATGAGTACATGCCCAATGGCTCCCTGGACAAGTACATCTTCGCGACCAAAGGAGCTGACAACAACAACAACAGACATGCAACCTTGACATTGGAGAAGCGGAATGAAATCGCCTTAGGCGTCGCAAGAGGGATCCATTATCTGCACCACGGCTGTGAAATGCAGATTTTGCACTTTGACATCAAGCCCCATAACATCCTCCTGGACAGCCACCTCAACCCCAAGGTATCCGATTTCGGGCTCGCCAAGTTGTATCCCAAAGACTATAATTCAGTATCTGTCAGTGCCGCCAGGGGAACAATAGGATACATGGCTCCTGAGCTGATATCAAGAAGCTTTGGCGTCATATCATACAAGTCTGATGTCTACAGTTTTGGGATGCTGCTGATGGAGATGGCAGGCCAGAGGAGGAATGTCGACCATGGTGTTTCAAAATCCAATCAAATTTATTATCCGTCGTGGATCTACGACAAGCTTGTCCAACTGCAGGTAGACACCTCCGTCCCTGATATCACGCCCGAGGTTGACGAGATAGAAGCAAAGCTCTGCAAAGTTGGTCTGTGGTGTATTCAGATGAAGCCATCCAATCGTCCATCCATGAGTAAAGTTGTGAGTATGCTCCAAGGTGGGAATGATGCTGATGAGGTGGAAATGCCACCAAAGCCTTTCTTCTCATCCACTGAGCCGGGCTCTGTTACACGCCCGTCTTTCCCGCTCATCTCGTCTCCCGACTTGTCCATCATTTCCGAGTATGATGACCTTCCATAACTTTTCAAAAAGAACCTGAAGGTTGTCTCACTTATTGTTTACATTTCCTGTTCATGTTGAACGTGAAGTCATGCTTAATTTACATTTATTATAATGTAAACTAATAGAGAATTAATTTATATTAGCTTAAATCTTAATATATACTGGTTCTTCCTCTTCCATCCAAACAGCGCAGGAATAAGAATAATTAATGTCAGTGCTCCTCTAATAATTATAAATCAACTATATTTCATCCTTCCTTGATGACCCTTGGCTACAACAAACTTTCTAAATGTCAGTGCTCCTCTAATAAACAAACCAATTAATGGCGTCCCAATGCTTTCAAGACATTCTTGAAATTTATCAATTTTGTTGATGCATGCATAATATAATATATTTTAAGTAGAGCATTTACTATATTTTTTTAAAAAAAATTTATCATGACATGCAATTTTTCATTTTTATTTGTTATAATAGTCATTCTACCCAAATTTATTTATTTTTCCTTTCAGATTGTATCAAATATGGATTGCACAAAGAAGGGATCAGAAAATGATATGAAAAATAACTTCTTCAATTTTATTGGGATTGCAACTTGATTAGTAGATAGATCCTTCTTCTAAAAAAGAAAAAAGAAAAAAGAAATTTCATTTGATGGATTTTTCAAACCAACTTCATTATAATCATGTGAGTTACATGGAATCTCAATCAGCATACTTAACCTTGCAATTAATAGAAATGCGTAGCTTTGTGGACTAATTAAAAAGTCATTTCCCTGGCAAAAGTCCCAAGCCATCAAAAGGTTGAGTCTCCCACCAACAGCTGTTGGCGGAAAATGTGCCAAGCAATCGAAAGGTCAAGTCTTCCAGGATGGGGAAAGGAAACCGAGCAGCATATGTTGGTAAAAGTCTTGTTCCAATGTTTCATGCTTCAATGGAGGATGGGGAAAGATTGGAGGAGGAAACAAAAAGATAACAGTGGGTGTAAACAATTGACCTGTCTCTCCATTGAAAACAATTGAGGGGAGAGAGATTGCAGACAGTAATAGTGTCCTTTTAGACTTTGAATTGTACAGTCCATGTAAAAATGCTCAACACAACAAAATGTCAAAATTAGACTAAGATACCACTTTCTTACTGACAGTGCTCTATCTTCTTTCTCATAACATTCTTCTTCATCCTCATCTCCATTATTCTTATTCCAACCTAGAGATCCGTGTAACTTTTACACCCTCAAAATCGTCACGGAATACTACATAATTTTTCATAACATAATTTTTTTTGAAGTAAGGTTTATAAAGTGCGTAAATGATTTAATAGTAATAACTAATCATTTATGATGATCAAAATATTAAAACATTCGTAAGTTCACGATTTTAATAAATATGGAAATAATAAAATTAAACAATTTGATTTAACATCATGTGCAACGTCAATTACTGAGGATAGCCACGTGCATCGAAAAGTTTTAAGAATATTTGTGGTTGGAATAAATCGAGGAGCAGAAGCCTTGTCAGGAAATTATTTCTCTTACGGAGCGAAATAAACAAAGGATCTATTTTTTATTTTTTTTATTTTTGTTTGATCACTCTCTCTCTCTTAAGGAAAACAAGATTTTCCTTCGCGAGAAAATCAATATTTTCTCCTGCGTGAAAACTCCGTTTCCTTTTCTATCTTTTTTTTTTTTTTTTGCCATCCTAACTATGTCGCTGCCCATCAGTTTCCATTGAAATTATTTCCCAACGTTTGACGGGAATTCGCGTCCAGAAACAAAAATTCTAATAATTCGGTCAAATATGTAACAACCGCGCAGTAAATATTAACACAACGCGAATGTCTCTATTTATAGAGATTTTAAAATTTTAATTACACTCTATTTATAATATCAAATCACACTCAAATTTAATCCTCAAATTAATCTTTTTAACCATTTCAGATTTAATTAATTTACTCCATCATCAATCGAACTCCTCCCCAATTTTCTTTCATTTTGATTAAATATAATAATATTAATGACAATATTTTCCAAAATAAAAATAATAAAATATTTATTTATTTATTGAAAAATCACGGTCATTACACCTGTTTTTTTATATTCCATAATTATTTATATAGGATCTGAAGACTCCTTGATTGTGGGACTGTGGGAGTTTTTTCTTAAAGACACATTCCGTATTATAAGTAGTAGAAGTTGACTTTTCGAAATTCCAATATCTCGTATTTGAAATGCTGACTTCAATATGTACTACTTATAACATAGAAGTTTAAATTAATTTGATCCAAAAGATGATTAGTTGCTTATGTATATTTTAAAAATTAATAATCATTATTCCAATAAGAAAAAGATCAACTGATCAAAAGCATATTAACAAATATGAGAATAGAATCGGCATGTGATCAACAGGGTTAGGGAGGAATAGTAAGTAATTCATTCTTGCTTAAGCAGCGTGTCGTGTTCATTTTCTTATTAACAAACACTAAAAATTCTTGTTTATCCTGTAAGGTGAAGGTGATCTTTACTATTTTATCACAAAAATTATAATTCAATGTGAGGATTATAATCCAACATTGGCCTACTATTCAATTACCTAGAAAAAATTTTCTAGTCTACAAATTGTGGTATCTCATCTGATAGATTGTCCTACCATTCAATTATCTAATATTCAAAACATCACATCCTTCCTGCTTGTTTAAAATGTTATTTTCAGTAATAAATTGAGCGTGGGAACTTAGGGGCCTAAATGGCTACTTCAAGTATTATAACCAAAACCGGACTAACCGGTTCAATTTGGTTCTGTTAGATGTCACAATTTTGACATTGAATCGAGAAAAATCGATTGAATCGGACAAGTTAAAATGGTTCAAATCGGTTCAATTTAAATTTTGAAAAAAATTAAAAATGACAAAAATAAGAAAGTTAAAAAAAGGAAAAAAACAAAGAAATATTTTAATAATATTCTGTTCAATCTTGTCGAACCCGATCGAACCGATTCATTCGTGATCCGGTAGGAAGTCTGATCCCATCGCTGATAAAAATATTGCTTCAAAGTGTGTTATCCCTCACCAATAAGGGTTCGGGTGGAGTGGTAAGCGGCTCATCTTCGCTTAAGCAAGGTTTCCAATTCGAGTGAATGCAGAATTTTTTTGTTGAGAACCTCACCTGCCAATGCTAGGTATGCGACGCGGGACGACCATAACAGATTAGTTAGACTCGATGATGGACCGACCTCTAATCTGTGGACAGTGTGCATAATCATTAGCGCATAACGGTTTGAGTCGTCAGCACGACTTCAAAAATACCGGGGCTGACTAAAAAAAAAAGTGTGTTATCCCTCACTATCTTTCAAGAAGCTTCCAGCTTGATTAATCCATGACAATAAAATGGGAATCACAAAATTAATCCCTTGGTGTTTTTTTCAACTACCCCCCTTAGGCTACAACAAACTTTATAAATGTGGATGACCCTCTAATAAATAAACCAATGGCCTCACAATGCTTTCAAAAAATTTCTGAAATTTATCAATTTTGTTGATACATCCATATTATAATATATATTATGTCATGCATTTAGTATATTTTTTTATAAGTTTTTATCATGGCATGCATTTTTTTCATTTTTATTTGTTAGAATAGTCATTCTACTCAATTTTATTTTATTTTTCTTTAGATCATACTAAATATGGAGTGCACGACTAATGTATCAGAAAATTAGATAAAATTAACTTTAATTTTATTAGGACAACAATATTGTCTTGAATAATAGATAGATCCTTATCCTCTAAAAAAAGAAAATTGTTCATTTGATGGATTTTGCAAAACGAACTCAAAATAATCATTTTAATTAGATGGAATCTGAATCAGCATACTTAAAGGCTATGCTTGGATGGTTGAATTAGAGTTCTAGTTAGTTCCGAAAAATTGTTCGATTTGATGGCAAAGTTCGCTTTGTTCGTTTACATAGAAGTTCCATGGATGAAGAACTATATTGATGATTTGACATATAAATCCTCATGATTTGCTTTCATTAGAAACTTTTTCATAAGAACTTACAAGTACTTTTACGATGACCAGAATTTTAATCTGCACGAGATCCACCGAAACTCATATACGTGTTTGGTAGAACTTACTAAAGTTATGTTTATTAGTTCCGATCCAAATGCAGCCAAAATGAATAAAAACGGGTAACTTTGTGGACTATCCCAGGCAAGTAAAAGGTCAAGTCTTCCATGTCCCAACTTCCTAGTAATCAAAAGGTCAAGTTTTCCTAGATGGAGAAGTACCCAAAGAAGTTGGCTAGTGTGTCCTCGCGGTGTATCCAGTGGAGTCTAAATGAGAGGCCTTCAATGAACAGAGTACTCCAAATGCTGATAGGAGATAAGAAGCATAAGCTTGTGAATTCTGCCTAAACTAATTTTCACCCTCGTAAGTAAAGGATTAATAAATTTTAGAACAAACTTCATTTTTTCTCATTATGTTCATGTCGTGAGAACAAGAATGTTAGTGTGGCAAGAACAATTTGTTCATTATTTTTTTCTGTAATTATTATTATGGAACCTACATATTTCTAAAGTTGATGTTTAGTTAAAATAAAAGTGAGAACAAAGCCTTATTTGTAATAACCCCAAATTTTAGGCCAAGTTTATTTGGTCCTTTTGACCACAACCCTAACGTAAATTCTATATAAAGACTAATAACCTTATTAATTTTCTAAAACTTAGCGATCACTCGTCTTCTCTCTCTTTTCTTCTCCACCAAGAAAAGTGTAAGATTAGAAGATATAGAGCCATATTCTTCATAGTGGCTATGTTTTAAAATCAATAAAGAGAAGATCAAGATTTCTAGGAAAAGGACAATAAGATTTAGAGGCTTCTAGATGATGAGATTAGGAAAAAAGAGTTTTAGATCTAAATTCTAAAGATATGTAAAAGAGATATAGCCCCTCTTTTCTCTCTCAATAATTTTTTTGTTGCATTGAGACTTTTAAGAACACCTCGTTCTTGATTGGGATTTTGATCGAGGGGTTGCGTTAATAAGATCATTAGATTTGAATGATATCTATGCTTAGATCTATATGCTTTGGTCCATACTAGGTTCTCATGTTTAGATCCATGTGTTCGTTGAAGTCCAATATCTTTTAGATAAATTTGGGGGGAAAGTCCTAAATTCTAAAATAATGAATCAAAATTTATGATGCTAAGATGCTGTGGAGATCATACCTGCAATATTTATGACGTTTTAGATTATTTTTATTAAGAAGTTTTGATCTCAAAAATTGAGAATTTCAGGTTGAATATCAAACTTCCAAGACATTGGCACGACCGTAATAGGTCCCGGAACAGCCATGACCATGACCAAAGATGGCCAAAGAGTTCCCGGCCACAACTATGATAAAATTTTCATAGTCATGAAGCAGTTAGGCACGGTCGTGACCAACCGAGTCACGACAGTGAGTGAGAGGTAGAGTTCAAAATTGGATTCACTTACGATCATTGAGCACGACCGTGATCATGGGAGCACGACCGTGACGAAGGATGTGGCATGGTCGTGACCATGGTGAAAGGACCTTCCAGGTCATAGTCACAGATGTGACACTCCTGTCACGGTCGTGATCGATTGATATGGACGGGCGTGACACATATCACAACCGTGATCGACTAATATGAACCTATATGGTATTTTTAAAGTTATGATTAAAGTATTAATAATATTTATTGATGATTGTTGATTGTAAATGAGCCTAGATACATGACTTGCATGTTCAACTATAATTAGGCTAAAAGATAAAGAATGATTGATGTATTGCAAAACATAATGCACATAAAATTGAATAATGTTCTTGTCACTCATCAATAGTGTTTTTTGTAATTCATCAAATGGTGGAAAGCAAAGTCCTACACCTATGTATATACTTCATAAAGTTCTGTATTTGTGTATGTGCTTCTCAAGGAACAAAGTCCCTCATTAGAAAATGTGTGCATTCCTTAAAATAAAGTCCCTCATTATTATGGTGTACGTATTTGTTGAATAAAGTTTCTCACTATTATGATGTGTGTTTCTAAGGATGTGGCATAACTAACCAATGCGATGATCTTGATATGATTCTTTTAACTATATTAAGATCAAAATATTATAAGATAAAGTAAGAATAACAGTGAAGTTTAACTTGAAAATATTTTTTAATAAAGTAAGTTAAGATGATTGTGAAATAAAGATGGAAAGTAGAGTCCTACACTTATATATGTACTTTAAGGGAACCTAAACTCAAAAAATGAAGTCATGCATCTATGTATGTACTTTTCAAGAAAAAGTATCTTTTATCATAAAGTGTGTACATTTCTAAATATGACTAGTATTAAAGTTCCACACTGTTATGATATATGAAGATGATGTTATGTGATAAAGATGAAAGATGAAGATGACACGTAAACTATCACATAATAAAGAATGAAGAAAGTTCAAAGAGTTATAAAACAATCCTGAGAAAATATGAAGTATGAAAGATGTTGACTAACAAATAATGAATAAGGAGTTTAAAGAAACTCCTATGATGTATATGATAATGAAAGTGAAATGAAATGATAAGTTACATGTCTTGATTGTTTATGAATGATATGAATGTATATATCTATTATATGATATTTGTAGATGATGTGTGTGAAGTTAAGCAAGTATGTCATGATGTTTATTTAAGAATGCTATATGAAGAATGATTGTAACCATGATGTAATGTCACATAAGCTTCATTGTTATTATAATGATGATACATCACAAATGATAGGATTTCATGTCATGCATTACATATTTTAACTAAAAAATCCTGCACTCTAAATTCGTGCAAGTAATAAAGATTTAGTGATGAATGACAGTTCTACCAGAGTTATCTCTTCACTCAGCACAACATGCCACAAGAGTAGCACAACATGCCACAAGAATCGCTCAACCATGTCACACAGGACTTGTTCCACTTAAAAGCTCACATCTCCTATTGTTTAAGATTCAAAACTAATCATGAAATTATATAAATTATTGTATTAAGTGTGATTGGAGTGTGAGATAATATGTAATTTAATAGAATTCATGACGAAGTGTTGCATATACTTAAGATTAAATAAGTTCGATGGTTCTTGATGCTCATAGTGTAATAAAGTCTTGAGGCATTTAATGTCTCATGAGATATTAGACGATTATGGAATGGTTTTTTCATTATGACTTTCTCTAAATTATCAAGTATTTAGCTATTAATTGATGTATGATGAATGAATTAACGATGTGAAATTCTCTAAATGTTCAAAATTTTTAAGACGAATTTTAGATCCTTACATTATTTTCGGAGGTTGTTCCTATACCAAACAGGACTTTCGTTTCCTGGGTTGAAAGTGTTGGTCTAGGTTGTACTATAAACTCATTATGAATTGCTATAACCATCATTAATAAAAGTATTATGCATATTAAAAACATATGATCTCAAATGAAATTACTTATATATTATAACAAAAATGACATGATTATAATTAGTCTCGTGGCCCTGAGAGAATAAGAAACTTCCTGCTCGATATTTTGGTTTTTGTTAATTTAATTTCAATCATATAAAATTAGGCATGGACACAGGATTTGTAATTTTGCTTCTGCTAGAATACAAAATGATAAAAAATAATGCATATATACTCAATAGACCGCTCTACTATATAATCAACATAAACATTAATAGCAATTTTTATGCATAATAAAACATATCCAAAATGAGAGTACTTATAAGTGTGAATAAAAATGACAAGATTATAATTACCCACATCATTATTTCTCTCACATATGAATATTTTTAATATTTAATCTCATTAAATATATCAAATATATTATTTCTCTCACGTCGTTATGACAGAAGTTGTAGGAATTGAATTCGCAAGTAGTTCCTACTAGAATTTGACTTGGTTTTACCGTCTTAACACCTACGTCTTTGCAAGTTTTTTTTCTACAAAATCTCATTTTGAGTTTAGGATTCATGAGGTTTCAATCTCACTTTGATAAATTAAAATTAACGTTTCAATTAGTTTTAGTGGTTCAAATATTAATTTTTTTATAAATGATAAATTAATGTTAATTTTTTATGTGTCGTCGTTAGTGTAATAAAGTGTCTATTGGATATTAATAAATTTTTTAAATCCTCAATGTGTCTGTTTTAATGAATACTTATAAATGCTCCATTTAGGATGACTTCATGTGGAATATAGAAATTAGCTACTAATGCCCGGTTTGAATCGAGGGTTAAGAAGGAGAAATGAGATTTTCTTCTCCTCGTTTGGATATAATTTTAATAAAGAAAAAATGGAGGAGAAACGAAAGATAGATCTCCCCATTTTCCTCTATTTTGTTTATTTTATTTTTCTACCCAAATTAATAAGTTTAGGAAAAACAGATTTTTACATATAACATAATATAACATTTTCAACCCACCCAAATTCACCCAGAAGCTCGGCCAAGGAGGCTTCGGCTCCGTCTTCAAGGGCCATCTGCAAGGCGTCATCCCTGTCGCCGTCAAGGTCTTGGGCGCCTCCAAGTTGAATGGGGAGGAGTTCATCAGTGAAGTCTCCACGATCGGCAGGATTCACCACCTGAACGTAGTCCGACTTCTTGGATTCTGCTCAGAGGGATCCAAAAGAGCTCTCATCTATGAGTACATGCCCAATGGCCCACTGGACAAGTATATCTTCGTGACCAAAGGAGCTCACAACAACAACAACAGACATGCAACCTTGACATTGGAGAAGCGGAATGAAATCGCCTTAGGCGTCGCAAGAGGGATCCATTATCTGCACCACGGCTGTGAAATGCAGATTTTGCACTTTGACATCAAGCCCCATAACATCCTCCTGGACAGCTACCTCAACCCCAAGGTGTCGGACTTCGGCCTCGCCAAGTTGTATCCCAGAGACTATAATTCAGTATCCATCAGTGCCGCCAGAGGAACCATAGGATACATGGCTCCTGAACTCATATCAAGAAGCTTTGGTGTCATATCATACAAGTCCGATGTCTACAGTTTGGGATGCTGCTCATGGAGATGGCAGGACAAAGGAGGAATGTCGATGATGGTGTTTCAAAATCCAATCAGATCTATTATCGTCATGGATCTACGACAAGCTCGTCCAACTGCAGGTAGACACCTCCGTCCCTGATATCACGCCCGAGATTGACGAGATAGAAGTAAAGCTCTGCAAAGTTGGTCTGTGGTGCATTCAGATGAAGCCATCCAATCATCCATCCATGAGTAAAGTTGTGAGCATGCTCGAAGGTGGGAATGATTCTGATGAGGTGGAAATGCCACCAAAGCCTTTCTTCTCATCCGCAGAGCCGAGCTCTGTTACACGCCCTTCCTTCCCACTCATCTCGTCTTCAGACTTGTCCATCATTTCTGAGTATGATGACCCTCCATAATTTCATAAAAGGAACCTGAAGGTTATCTCTGTAACACAACGGTAAAAAAAAAAAAAAAGAAAGAGTGGCCGAGACCGAAACCCTTCTTCCCCAAAGCTTTTGTCCTCTTCTTTTTATCTTCTCCTGCTTTGTCTTCATCTCCCCTGGAATCCAGCTCCCGTGCACCTCTCTCATTCGGCCGATGAGCTCGCCAATGACTGAGCCAAGCATCTGGCAGGCCCCGATCCGCCCTGCCACCAAATTTGCCCGGCCGCCGAGGTGGAAGATGAAGGGGTCAGACCTCTTCTATAACACACTAACCCTCCCTCCTCTTTCTCCTCTATTTTTCTTTCATGCACGGTTCTAGCACCCTCATTTCGTTTTCTCTCTTCTCCAACGCGGGTGGGCAGTGGAGGACGAGATAGAGACGCTGAGGTCATCTCCGACGCAGGTGACGAGAGGCACCGCCACGGTGAGGACCTCCCTCATTTCCCTCTCCATTTTTCTCCCCTGCGCACACTTTGTTCCTCCTCTCACTCGCTCTTCTTCTCCTCTGGTGCGCGGACAGCCGAGGATGGACGAGCAGCGCCAGTGATCGTCTCTAATGCAAGCCACGGGGAAGGCGGACAACAGCGACTCCAAAGCAGTAAGGGTCTGTCCTCTTTTCCCTCTCTCATGTTTCCCCTCTGTTTGCATCGTTCTGACCTCGTGCCTTACTTGTCTTGTTCCCCTCTCTGGCGAGCGGATAGCAGCGAGTACGGACGGACGTTAGCGACCACCTCCGACGCCGACGACGTGAGAAGAGGGCGCGAGGCACGGACAGCACTAGGACGAACCCCAACGGCTTAGGCAAGAAGGTGTGTCGAGTTTCTCAACGAGTTAAGCATGCTTGATTTATCCATGACCCAAACCCTTGAATATGAATGCACGATGTTCCTTAAAATGATGATATGATGACTTTACTGCCATGAACGAATGAATGTATGCTTTTGGAACAATCCATGTATAACCGAATCGATTATGAATGGACATGAATGTATGAACTGATTATCGATGCCTTTCATTTCTAGTTCCATGCTTACCACGATTTCTATGTAGTTTAGATCTTTGGATGCTCCATAAAACGCGTATTGGAATTCTAGTAGCTTAGTTAACTTAGTCATAGTTAGCCGACGATCGCCGGAGAAAAAGAACACACGAAATCTATTTTTCGACTCGACCAAACCCGGCCCGGGTTCATCAAAACTCGACCCGAGCTTTGTCCGACCACACTGGGTTTCTCCGAGCACGGCCCGGGTCCGCCATGGACGCCGAGTTCGAGCTCGGGGCAAACCAGGTGTCCGGACCGGGTCACCCATGACTCGGCCCAGGTTCGCCGTGGAGAAGACGATCGGGAGAGACGACTCTCCTGACTCGATCGTCCTCCAAATTCGGCTCGGGTATGATCCACACCCGGCCCGAGTTCCTCTCGATTTTCGCCTTGATAAACCGAGCCCGATCCAGACCGAACTCGGCCCGGGTACCCTTTCGCCCAGCCTGAGTTCCGACCACCGATTGTAGTATACCATTTCCGACTTCGAATGAATTATGCAACCTTCAGATGTGTTACCATGTTTGACCCATGTGTGTTGATTCTCTTATTTATGTACAAATTCACGCTTTTCACACAAATGTGATTGTTTATCTTTCATCGAAAAGTGAATAAAGTATGATTATGATCTTTACGTCAAGAATGATAATGACTCCTCTCGGCTTTACCAACGAATGATTATGACTCTTATGAACATGATTATGCATGATGATAACTTGTATGAATCTGATGGTGTATGATTATGAACTATGACATGATGAATAAGCGGAGATCGCACTCTTTTGGTCGATCGAAATATTTTCGACAGATGACCCGTGACCTCTGGGCATCCGATGTGTGGATTGGAAGTCATGACCTTGTTATCTTAAGCCTGATTTCTAAATAAACTTCCGTCCACTGGATTTTCTAAGCAAACAAAGATTCATCGTAAGATGAAGACCTGTCGTTGCCTTGATCGATCCACAAATCGAAAGATAGGCACAGGTACGATGAGGGATGATGTTCTAACCTCATAACAGACCCTCCCTCACGGGTTACCATTTGCTCTATCTAGGCGGGAGTTTCTCCCATACGAATGTTTCCGTCTAGTGCGAGATCATCTCCTTGAGGAATGTTTCTGCCTAGTGCGAGGTCATCCACTTCTGTTCGACGGGACTTGCCGTGGCACTGATCCCTCACGTGCATATGATGTCTAGATAGATGTATCATCAATTTTATGCAATGGCATTCCCTTAAAGATGAAGAGCTCTTCAAAAGATGAATGTAAATATGTAAAGATGAATGAATGTATGAATGCATGAATGAATGAATGTCTGAATGAACGAATGCTATGACCTCCATTTTTGTCATTTTATTGAAAGACGATCCCTCTCTTATGATTTTGATTTCTTCTATAATATTGATGCTATGATCTCCATTCTTCTTGCCATGACTAACGACATTGATTCATGATGACTTGATCTTTTTCTCATGTTGATTTCACCTCCTTTCATGTCACATTTTGATGGGAGAAAATATATTCTCTCTCTCTTGTGATCTGATTTCTACTATGATACTGATGTTATGATCTTCATTATGCCATTTTATGAAAAGATGATCTCTCTCTTTCTCTCGAGGAATCTATCCTACTTTGATACCGATGCTATAATCTCCTTTATACCATTTTGACATGACATATTTATCATGATTTTCTATGAAGTCATATGCTCTTCTCATATGTATTTTGATTGGAACCAATTGTGATAACTCGATTTCATTTCCCTTTTCCTTATATTAATTTAATGCTATATTCTGACAGAACTGATCTATGATTTTATATGACCTCACACTTAGCATTATGCTAATGGTTGAGTTTGCTCCTTGTGTAATCTCCACAAGTATTTGATAACGATCACGAGCTGTTGAGGTGTGTGCGGCAACTACAACTTGGTGGCGTATGCATATAGTTACCTAGAGTTTAGATGGGACCTATAGAGTTGTACTTTTGGCATGGATTTGTATAGGCCTCGTGGATGTACCATTTTCTATTTAGCTTCCGCATTTCTTTCATATAGTTGTATTATTCTATTCATTTAGTCTTCCGCTTTATTCCTAAAGTCTTCGCTTTGTATTTCCTTTGTGCTGACCATTCGGTCAACAAAAGAGTCAAGTAAGAAGAAAAGAGTCAACGTAGTGCCGCGAGAAGAGGTCACGCCGCGTGACGGGGCCGAATTTCGGGGCGCTACAATCTCACTCTCGGTTTACATTTCTTGTTCATGTTGGACGTGAAGTCATGCTTAGTTTTATTATGATATAAACTAATAGAGTTCAGGATCTTAATTTATATGCCTGATGTACCACGCACTTGATGTAAAAGGGAAGAAAGAACGATGAAACATTTTTGTTATGTCATTAGTTTAAATCTTAATAATTTTTTTTCGGTAAGTAGTTTACTTGTTCTTCCTCTTCCATCCAAACAACCCAGAAATAAGAATATGTACTCAATTATATTTCATCCTTGATGACCCTTGGCTACAACAAACTTTCTAAATGTCAATTCTCCTCTAATAAACAAACCAATAGCCTCCTAATGCTCTCGAGAAATTCCTGAAAAATGTCAATTTTGTTTATGCATGCATATTATAATATATTTTTAGTACAGCATTTCGTGAATTTTTTTATAATTGTTTTTTTATCATGTCATGCATTTTTTTTCATTTTCATTTGTTTTAATAGTCATTCTACGCAAATTTATTTAGTTTTCCTTTCAGATTATATCAAATATGGATTACACAAAGAATGCATGGACAAGAAAATGAGTTGAAAATTAACTTCTTCAATTTTATTAGGACTACAATATTTTTCTTTATTAGTAGATAAATCCTTCTCATAAAAAAGAAATAAGAAATTTCATTTGATCAAATAGTCAAGTCTTCCACGAACAGATGTTGGCGGAAAATGTCCGAACTCCCAAGCAATCGAAAGATCAAAGTCTTCCTGGATGGGGAAAGGAAACCGAGCACCATATATTGGTAAAAGGCTTCTTCCAGTGTTTCATGCTTCAATGGAGGATGGGGAAAGATTGAAGGAGGAAAAAAAAAAAAGATAACAATGGATGACTTGACCTGTCTCTCCGTCGAAAACAATTGAGAGGAAAGAGATTGTAGTGTCCTTTTAGACTTTGAATAGTAGAGTCCACGTAAAAAAGTTGAACACAACAAAATTAGACTAAAATGCCACTTTGTTATTGATAGCGCTCCATCTTTCTTCTCACAACAATCTTCTTCATCCTTTTCGTCTCTTCGTCTTTCCATTATTGTAATGCTTGGAACGTAACTGAAAAGAAAAAAGAAAAACATAAAGAACCAAATCGAATAGAAAAGATAATTAGAAACAAATTGTTCCAACAACAATTCAAATTTCTCTTCCATTAAATAGAAGATCAAAACCAACCCAACAGTTTTTTTTACCAACACGGATTAGGGTGGAGTGGTAAGTGGTTCCTCCTCACTAAAGTAAGGTCTCGAGTTCGAGTCTTATGAATGCAAAAAATTCTTTTTGGGAGCTTCACCATTGGGGGAGACCTAATTGAATTAGTTGAACTCGATGATGGGCCGGCCTTCAACTTATGAACAACTTGTCGACACCGCTTCCTAGATACCGGGGGGCTGGCTTTTTTTTTTTTTTTTTTGCAAGTTGGCCCTATTTTCTTCCTCATTTTTATGTGTTCCTCTCGCCCTCCCACATGCATGACTACTGTAGGTGTAAGAATGATGTGAGTTCATTTGCAAAAAAAAAAGCGTCAAATAAAAAGATGAAAATAAAAATTCTGCACACGACCAGTAGTCCGGCCATGCTGATCGGATGGTAGACATCCAGCGGCACAAAATATCGACACTACATTGGTCGAAGGTTCAATCATTCCACCGATCAACTCAAAGGTCATTCAAGAAATGTTGAGACCATGTCGATTGGTCGTTACACCGATCGATCGACCAACAAAAGAACCCATTCAAGAAATGTCGAAACTATATCGGTCAATTGTCCAGTTATTACACCGATCGACCGGACAATAGATAAAATCATATATATGGCGTAATGGTCATATTGACTGATCGACCATTTCATTACAACGGTCGATCGGTCATAGAGACATATCAACAGTAGAGACTATTTTTCAAAGAGAAAATTATAGAACATTTTTTGGAAAAAATTTTCACTTGTAAAAGCCTATAAAATGACTGCCAAAGGTTGAAGAAATATCATACAAGCAACTAAGATCATTCTAAAGCTTTTTTCAAGTTCTTGAGCCCAAAGTTACAAATTCTTCTTGATGACATGGATTTGTGCTACAATTAAATAACATAAAATTCACATTTTTAATCTTTTACTTGCTATATGAAATTTTCATGTCATCTTAGCACTTTTGCTGAAAACATAGATAAAATTTTCTAAATTCATAAACCTTTATCTTTTAACAGGTACCCTAACGTTGCATGGGGGTATCTAATAGCCAAGTTAGAAGAGTCCCTACATGTGAGTATTTGGCGCCGCTAAAACCATAAGCTGAGCTGGCAGAAAAAGACAACCAGTCCGACAGAGAATGCAAATTGTCTCTACAGAAAAAAAGGATAAAGTTGCTGCATGGTGTGGACAGGTTTAACACATCCACTTGCCTAATGAAAAAAAGAGAGGAATTAAAAAGAATGTGATATATCATTCTATATAGGTGTCACACATCAGATGGCTGAGCAGATGCTGAACAAGGGACAAGTGTCAAAATGGTGGACAGAAGTGATGCCAGGATGTAAAAAGGAAATTATATCTCAAGGAAAGGGGGTTGGCCAACAATTATCATAAGGAACATTAGAGAGGCAATGTGAGGAACAAAATCAAAGGGCATGGAGGAGGCAAACCTACAGAAAGGGGAGAAGCCACTTTGAAAAAGAAGATGACCAGCTGAGACGAGTGGGGAAGTTGGAACTCTAATTCTAGTGCTGCTTGCTACATTTTCTATTTTTTCTAGTTCTTTTCGATTGTCATTTCTTTACTTTTTCTCTATTGAACAATGTTTAGTGTTAGAATGATGATGTTTTGTGTTGTAATCCCCATAGTTACGTATAACTAATCAGTCACTGCGGGATATCGTAATGAGATCGAACTATTTGATTATGTCACTTATGAATTGAATGCATAGTTGCTTGATCTGTATTGCTTATTTTATTTGTTGAATATTGTTTACTTTGGCCGATAGTTGATTATTCCTCATGCAACAAACTCTTGAGAGAGGGCACATGTTGTAAAAAGTCCAGCAATGAGCTGAGAGGCTAGCTGATCGTATTGGAGTAATTAGTAGGAAAATCATTTGAACTTAAGATAAACCGAGATGTAGAACTCACGAAGGATGACTTAGTCATAATCTGAATGCTTAAATCCATAGTTTCGAAACAAGAGCAGAGAAACTAGAACGTCCCTAACATGAGAGTTATGTGAACCTATATCTGATATTTTTGTGATTTGTTTGTAATCTCCCATCTCTCTTCATCATGTCTGATTTCTCCTACTTCTGCAATGAGACCCCTAAGAAGGGTATTTGTTAGCGGTGAGCCGAGATGTTAGCTAGTTATAATAGGAAAATCAGTCAATGAGATATGGAAGACTGAGCTCAAGACAAGAGGGGAGAGCTCAAGAGAGTAGTCCTATATGTGCTTGAATCTGCGGTCTCGAAACGAGAGTGGAGAGACTGAAGCGATTCTCAATGCGAGAGTACTAGGATCTATTTTCATGACTTGCTAATTTGTTTGCATCCAATTGAACTGAGTTTCTTAACTTAGCTAATTACTGTTCATCCTAAAGAAAATTCTCTAGTCTTCGTAGTTAACATCATTTATGACTTAGTTTTGAGTTCCTAGTTCTGTTTTTACCATTTGACCAAAAAGTTAAAAAAATATAAAACAAGAAGTCTAAAAACAAATACAACTTTTCTCTCTGTGGTTCGACCTCAATCTGTACATCGACGACGGTTGTATACTTGCAATCGGAGAAGTGTAATTGGGATTATAAATTAAAAACTTGTTTACATTTCTGCAAAAGGGAACTCGATCTTTACATACCCGCATCTAGCGTGCGAAGACTACTTCACAACTTACACAAATTTCTCGCATTAAGTTTTTGACGCCGTTGTCGGGAAGAGTTTTGAATTTGTTTATAGATTTTACTTTGTTTGATTTGAATCTGATATCATTGTTTTATATCACCACATTATTTATAATCGTATTCTTCTCTATTTACATTTCAATTTTTTTTCTCTTGACTTTCATTTCTACTAGTTAACTTGAATATGTCATTGTCTTACAATCCATTCCATTGTTCATAGTCAGCACCATTATTTTTTTAAGTTTAGATTTATTTACTTTTCAGAAATTATTTTTGTTTCTTTATATTAGTTTTTATTTATATTTGCCTCTGTTTTTTTTACTTACCTTATATTCTCACTGTCTATATCTGATGCAAAAAATAAGTAATAACATAATAGGTAGCAAGTGCACTAGTCGTATCAAGTAATAGAGTGAAGAGTAGAGTTGTCGATCCCACGAGGAACTATTAAATTGATCCTATCCTAAAAATCTATTAAGAGAAAAAGGGTTTGGTATATATAAAACAAAAATATAAAAGTTACAGAAAATACATAATTGATGCTTAAAGGTAAGTGGTGATGATCTCTGGGAATTTTGGATGATTAGAGTGAAGTTAGATATATACGGGCCTCTGAACTAATCAAATCATGACAGAACACTTGGATCAAATCTTGAGACGGATTAAGAGCACCTAAAATATTGACTTCTCTAGACGAGCAAATCAAACTATCCTGATTTCAAATAAGATCAACAATCGCGTACGACGAGTTGATTACTGATTTTATAGAGAATAATGATGCGAGATAATGTAACACTTAAATTATTATTCACTCATATTTCTGGACAGAATAATAAACTGCACATTATTCAACATATACGACGAATTACTGAATATGTGTTATATATGTCTTAACTTAAAATTAAAAGAGCAATTATCAGAAGAATAATAACTTCTGGAATTAATCATTCCTTGTTCAGGTTTGTGATCTAATTCCATAAATAACTTTTCTCATAAAAAAACATTAAACTTAACATATATAATCAAAAGAAGTTGACTTAATAATTTAATTAACTTGAATAAGAACGAAGGTTCAGACAATCTATCTTTCTGAAGCAAATATAACATCTCTATTACAGAACTAATGAACTATGAGAAATAAGGTAAAAGAGCATCCAAGCATATGAACAAATAAAGATTTGCAGCCTTCAGAACCTCTGGACGATCACGCAGCACTAACCGGCGAGTTGCTATGCAATCCTTCTTCTTTGACGACCTTCTGGCTTCAAGTCTTCTTCTTCGCAATAAGGCACAGCTTCCTAGGGCATAAGCACAAATTTTCACGTCTTCAGAGGTCTTCTATTTATAGTTCCAAGATTCCCGATGAGTTCTGATAAGTTGAGAGTCCAAATTTTATCCAAAGAAGGATCTGCAATTTAAACTCCTTTTAGACCCAAAAATCTCATGATTTTATCTTCAATTCAGAGCTTTTATTATCAAACAAATCTTTTAGAAAGTTGGGCACCGTCCCGGCTTCGTGATTTTATCAAAATCCATTCAAAAAATTGATGATCAAGAAAAATCAACACTTTTAACAGCCTGTGATGAGATGCTCACGGCCTATTTTACATTGATTCTAAGTTTTCTCATACACATAACGGCCCATAATACAAAGATAACGGTCCGTAACCAGGGCAACTCTGCGTTCTGCTTCTATATGAGCCGTGATTATCATGTGACGGTACGTAAGTTAGGTCCGTGATTGCCATGTTACGACCTGTAATAACTTTCACTTGTTCTTTTGTGTATGTAATTCGCGATAGCTGATGTAACGGGTCGTTAAATACTCAATACGACCCGTGATATTTTTTGCAAGAAATTACACCTTTCTACATGTGTTGTAATGGCTCCCTTACTCCTCATAATATTTATGCGCTCGATTTTCATCCGATTTTGTATGAGCCGTTAAACAAATGTTACGGCCGGTGACTAATAAGTCGAGCTCTACTGCGAATCATAATTCCATATGACGACCCATAATATTCTTCTTTTGTTTAGTTCTTCAATCTACGAGACCTGTAAGAGATGTATTACGGCTCGTCTTCCATTAAATAACGTTTCTACTTATAGTGTGAAGGCTCCATGATGACCCGCAATGATTTCATGAAGGATGAGTGTCTCTTCTGTAAGACCCGTGAATTGTTCCTAATGATCCATGTCATCAATTTGAAGTGTCGTTAAACCAAACTTACGGCCGGTGACGAATATGAAGGCGTCTGCTATCCTTTGAGGATCGTGAGTGAAGACTTGCGGCTCGTGAAAAGGAATCAGTTAGCACTTTGAGGATTAAGTATAAGATGGTCATGAGTTGGTTTATTTGGCCTAAAAAATATTATCAATCAAGTGGAATGTCAATCAATGAAAACTGGGATGAAGTGTATTCTAAAGTTGAAGATATCATATCCAAGTCTATTCAGAAATTTAGTTTCAATGTTCAAGGATCATCACAGGTTTACTATTGTCAAGTACTGTCTGTCTAACAACCTTCCAATGCTTATTACATGTCTACCTCGCATGGTCAGAAAAGTTCGTTATTGGGATCTGAACAAGACTTATCAAGTAGTAGCCACTATGTGAATGACTTACAAAGTCAGTCATATTATCATCAAAGTCGAGATCAAGTTTCAGAATTTCAGGTTGCAGCCATAGATATTTCAGCAAATCAACAAATACATAATCAATATGGAAATATGATTTTGAGATTAAATTGGAGAACTTCTTGAAGCAGCAACAAAAGCAAAATGCAATCATGGAGCAACTATCTATGACAGTGGATGTTCTACAAGCAGAATCTCAAGTACTTGAGGCTCAAATTTTTCTACAATCTAATTTAAAAATTTTGCAAACTCAACATGCTCCTCTAAAGGAAGAATTTCATGAAGAGAAGATGGGATTTCCAAAAGAGATATATCAAAAGAGAGAATTGGCTATAGAGGAGAAACATGAGAAACCATATGAAGTTGAAACAGAAGTTAACAATCAAGAAAAGACTTCAACAATCGATACTAATTCTACAATGACACAAGATGAAGCAAAAAAAGAGGTTGCCTCACCAAATGCACAAGCTAAGAGGCAAAATGAAGTTGCTGAAGTGACTATAGAGACTATTCCAATGGCACCAGCAGTGAATCGCATTGAAGATCCATCCTTAAAGTGCCTATCAAATGAAGAAGATATTCTGGAAAGCTCAAATTCATATACTCCCACAGTTTGTTTTCAGATTGTCCACAAGTTACAAGTACTTTCGCCTCAGATGAGCATAGAAATTTAATTCACTTATTGACTATCCCTAAAAATCAGTTACTTAGTACACACAAATCAGAGATGAAAACACTCTCGCATACTCTCAAATGTGAGATTTTTGGATCAACATGGGATGTTACCAAAACCTCCAAATCTTACAATCATCAAAAGACAAGAAGTGTCCCAAAGTTGAAATTAGCTACAATCTTTTTGTAAAGGATACCAAGAGTTTCAAAGTCTCACTCATGCCATTACTCACTAATCAACGAGAATCTACAACAGCAAAGAAATACAATGAAATTGAAATTACCAATATGGATTTGAAAACTCAACAGTTTTCTTTTCGAGCAGAGGAGGCTACAACAGAATTCAGTTTGCAAAAGGCAATGGAATATCCTTCTAAGGAAGATCATAATTTGCCAATTGAAATCTTGGTTTTAGGAACTTGAAGATATTTCAACATTCACACATTTGAGGAGGTCATTGAAAAAGTGGCTACTTAAACAAGATGGTGATACAAGAAATTCAGAAGTTATGCATGTGAAGTTAAGTCTCACTGAAGGAGAAATAGAGACAATTGAAAGGCAGAAGTTTGTCAATGACAAGTTGAGATACTGATATTTGATTGTTGAAGTTATCCACAAATTGAAATCTCTACTTGATCACATAATACTTTTTAAATCTACTTGAAGTGAAGAAGGAAGAAAGTCTAGTCTAAGACTATAAAGAATGACGCTTACTAGGAGGTAACACAGTCTAATAATATTTTTCATCTTATTTTTGCAGGAATCAAACAAGTGCCCCAACTAAAGTTTCTGATACAGCATTGCACTGAATATACCCCCACCTACTGCATCTACCATCGACTATAACTTTCTTACTTTTGATTTATCAATTGCTATACCTTTCGGTTATACACTTATTAAAGACTTTTTTGCAGACATAGAAGTCGAAGAAGAAGAAAACAAGTGAAGAAAGATGACAGAGCAACATACCACCATCTGAATTGAAATCTGAACAATACTTGCAACTTAAAGAAATGTTTCATTTTTACACTCTCCCAACTTGTTTTAACACTGAGGACAGTGTTGAAACTAAGTTTGGAGGAATCAATGGCTTTGTTTATCACCATGATTTCGATGTCAAATTTTAAAAATTTTCACGGCATGCTTTACTTTTACATCCTAACTACAAATTTTCACTTTACATATACATTTGTTGCTAGGAATCAAAACTGTGATCATATGCCTATTTCTGAACTATATTGCTTAGTTTCTCATGCATTAATTAGAAAGCATTATGAAAAGTTGTGCCTGCATGTAGGATGATCCATGTGCATGATCTGTCCAATGCATCCCTGAACATGTAACATTTCGATTGCTAAAATCCTGACTTGGATCAAAGTGATAGTTATAGTTCAAAAATATCTTCCATCCCCTAGCACTAAGGATCCACAAGAAACTGCAGCTTTAAATTCCCAAAGTAAAGTATAGTGAAAGTGAAAGTGAAATTTCAATAAGTTCAAATTGTAAAACCCCTACCCCCGTCTTAAGTAAGAGTATCAGGAGGAGTAAAAAATCTTTTTAAAAAATTCTTGAGCTTACTGCATGAAATATGCGCGGTCACTATGTATAATTACATAGCTATTGAGTATATTTTCATCCAAAGGGTTACTCTTGCTTTAAGTTTGGGGGAGTTAAAAATGGGAAATAAATGTAAAGTTGCAAATAGAAAAAAGAGAAAGAAAAGGGATCAAGTTAAGAATGCTGTACAAAATTATAAAAAGGATCCTTATGACTAGGAGAATGTGCTAAAAGTTAGTATGGACTTGTTAAAGGAGTAAAATCCTTTCTCAGAATTATTACTTCTGTGATACAATCTCAGGTGTACTTAATTGACTTGAAATTTGCTAATTGATGTTTGAGCAGTTATATATGATGAGTTTTTCCTACTATGGCTAACTGTTTTCTTTTGTGGTTATTGCAACGATTGTATCTTGTCTTAAATTTTTAACTTTTGCTTGAGGACAAGCAAAAACTCAAGTTTAGGGGAATTTTATATCATGGATTTCTTACTTATTATTATTAGTGTAGAAGTATGATTTTATTGATCTATGCTACAATTAAATAACATAAAATCTACATTTTTAACATTTTACTTGCTATATGAAATCTCCATGTCATCTTAGCACTTTTGCTGAAAACATAGATAAAATCTTTTAAATTCATATACTTTTGTCTTTCAGCAGGTACCATCATGTTGCATGGGTATCTAATAGCCAAATTAGAAGAATCCATACATGTGAGTATCCGACGTTGCTAAGACCATAAGTTGAGCTGACAGAAAAAGACAACCAGGATGATGTCCGGCAAAGAATGCAAACTGTATCTACAGAAAAAAGGATAAAGTTGCTACATGGTGTGGACAGGTGTAACACATCCACTTGCCTAATGAAAAAAAGGAATAAAAGAGAATGTGATATATCAGGCCATACAGGTGTCACACATTGTTGAGCAGATGTTGAACAAGGGACAAGTGTCAAAGATCCAATGGTGGACAGAAGTGATGCCAAGATATAAAAAGGAAATTATGTCTCAAGGAAAGGGGATTGGCCAGCAATTATCGTAAGAAACATTAGAGAGGCAATGTGAGGAACAAAATCACAGGGCATGGAGGAGGCCAACCTGCAGGAAAGGGAGAAGCCACTTTGGAGAGGAAGAAGTCCAGCTAAGTCGAGAGGGGAAGCTAGAGTTCTAATCCTAGTGCTGCTTGCTACATTTTTTTATTTTTCCTACTTCTTTTCGATTGTCATTTCTTTAATTTTCTCTATTGAACAATGTTTAGTGTTAGGATGATGATATTTTGTGCTGTAATCCCCATAGTTATGTATAACTAATCATCCATCGAGGTTGGGGTATTTCTTAATGGGATCGAACTATTTGATTAAGTCACTTATGGATTGGATGCATATTCGATTGATCTGTATTGCTTATTTTACTTGTTGAATATTGTTTACTTTGGTCGATAGTTGATTATTCCTCATGTAACAAACTCTCGAGAGAGGGCATATGTTGTAAATAGTCCAGTGATGAGCTGAGAGGCTAGTTGGTCGTAGTAGAGTAATGAAAGTCATTCGAACTTAAGATAAACCGAGAGGTGGAACTCATGAAAGATGACTTAGTCATAATATGAATGTTTAAATCCACAGTTTCGAAGTGAGAGCAAGGAAAGTAGAACGTCCCTAAAACAAGAGTGATGGGAATTTATATCTGATGTTTTTGTGATTTGTTTGTAATCTCCCATCTCCCTTCATTATGTCTTATTTCTCCTACTTCTGCAATGACTCTGGGAAGGATATTTGTTAGCAGTGAGCCGAGAGGTTAGTTAATTGTATTAGGGAAATCAGGGGAGTCTGAGCTCAAGCCGAGAGGGGAGAGCTCAGGGGCGTAGTCCTATATGTGCTTGAATCTGCGGTCTCGAAGCGAGAGTGGAAAGACTAAAGCGATCCTCAATGCGAGAGTACTAGGATCCATTTTCATGACTTGCTAATTTGTTTGCATCCAATTGAACTGAGTTTCTTAGGCATAGCTAATTACTGTTCATCCCTAAAGAAAATTCCCTAGTATTGATAGTTAACATCATATGTGACTTCGTTTTGAATTCCTAGTTTTGTTTTTACCATTTGAACAAAAAGCTAAAAAAATACATAAAACAAAAATCACAAAACTATTACATTCCTGCAATATTGGTTTCAGCAATCTTAGCTTACTTCTCTTACTATCAAAATCAAATTATCTTATCTCATTTTTACATAAGTAAAAAAATAAATACAACTTCTCTCGATGTGGTTCGACCCCAATTTGTACATCGACGACGGTTGTATACTTGCAACCTGAGAAGTGTAATTGTAATTATAAATTAAAAACTTTTTACATACCTGCATCTAGCATGCGAATACTACTTCCCATACTTACACAGATTTCTCGCATCACTTCCCTTTCTCTTCTAAGTTTTAAGTGTGAGAAAATTTTGTAAAAGAAGTGAGTTAGAGGAAAACATTGTTTCTGATCTAGTGAAGTTGAAAGGTCTTTGTATGAAGAGATGTACCCTGCCTCCTGGGCGAAGAAGAAGGTGAGTGGTGTAAAGATGGTTGTTCTCTCCCTACAAGAAATATAGTCGATCTCCGACAGTGTTGAGGTCGAGAAATGGGAGTGAGAATGTAGGCCTAAGAGTTGAGGTCGAACCTCGTCAACATATCGTCTCTCTTTATGTTTGCTCTTTATCTTTCAATTACTCTTTATAGTTATTTTCTTGTGATCGATTTTATTGATTTTTCGAAAGTGATTTCACGAAAAAAAATTCATACATCAATTCACCCTTCCCCCCTCTTGGTGCTTTCGATCCTACATCATCTTCATCCCCACCTTCGGTGAGCATTGAACAACATCAAGTTGTAACCACCGGTGGTCTTGAGCAATGACCAATTTATCTTCTTCACCGACGAATGGTCACCTACCTCAGCGACGTTGAACATCAGGTCCAACTCTCGGCCTCACGATGCTAAATTACAACAACCGCGGCGACCCGACTCTCCTACTCAACTTCGACAGTTTAATCTCTCGCCATCTGGTGGACACCGACAGTTCCAAACACTGATGAGGACATCTTCATAAACATTAGGTAGCACATTACTTCAATAATTGGCACTGCGTTACAAGACTCTGGTGACCCACCTCAGCTCCGTGATTGTCACTTCCCCTACGAAATGAAGATCAATGACATTCTAGCTCCGACGAGCCCTCTACAGCAACATTCAACCTGTTGGATCTAAGTTTTAATGATATATAAAATTATATTTTAATGATACAAGCATCGAATGATTAAAGATAAAATGCTAAAAAGTTTAAAGAAAAAGAGATAACTTTATGCATTACACTTTGATTAAATAATTGGCACTGATCTTATTATTTTTGGATGAATATTGAACGGTATTTAAAGAGAATTCTGTTAGCTTTTCATAGACTCCAAGATCATCTAATTTAGATAACTGTGTAGAAAGTTATACTCAAAATAGTGCAGGACGGTCAACCTATCGGTCGAAGCTATGAAGGTCGGTCGACCGACCTGAGATACCGGTCGACCGATCAATGCATGAGCTGCCAAATCTACGTCGAGACTATGCCGGTCGACACTCCGATCGAAGCACCGATCGACCGATCAGCTCAACGGTTATAAATCAAAACTGTGAGATTATACCGGTCGAGACACTTGTCGATGGTTCGGTCAACCGACCAGCTGCGGTAATAGGAGAAATCAGTGCAACGATCATATAGTCCAGTCAACCGGTCCATTACTGAAATGAATAGTAATGACTATATTTCGAGGAGAAAAATGTGAAATTAATTCTGGACGAATTTTTCACATACCAGAGGCTATAAGAGGAGTGCCAAGGCCAAAAGCAAAAGCATCCATCCAAGCATTGAAGCAATACTTCAAGAAATCAAAAAAAGATCTTTTCCTTGAAGTTATCATTTTAGTTGTGCTCTTCTTTATCTCTTCCATTCTTGTGAGCCTAGTATTGTAAAGAGAGAGAAATATTTTGTTCAAAAAAATAGAGAGAGCTCCTGTGTAAAAGAGGTTCTAAATCTTACCTCTTGAGCGAGAGAAATATATTAGCTTCCTATGAGGAGAGGTTGTCTTGCCTCTCGAAGCGGAGAAAAAGGTGATTATGTAAAGGGCTTTCTTCTTTATCCCATTTGGAACAAAGGAAGTGTTAGTGGAATCTCCGGCAGTCTCGAGGTCGAGAAATCGAAGCGGGGATGTAGGCTAAGATGTGGTCGAACCTCGTCAACAACCACCGCGTCTATTTGTGTTTGATTTCTCTCACTCTCTCTCCCTCTAATATTGTATTTATAATCTGAATTGCAAAGGTTTTAAGAATCGATTTTGTGCTTCTGCGACGAATTTCGTGAAATCGACTTTTTCAGTTAAATACCAATTCAACCCCCCCCCCCCCCCCCACCCCTCCTCTTGGTGCTCTTTGGGATCCTACAATTGGTATCAGAGCGAGTTGATCTTATTTTGATCTTTTGAATCTTCTCGTTTTTAAATTTAATCATTTTAGATCTAATCGTTTTTAAGATTTAATCATTTTTTTAGATTTAACAATCTTAAGAGCTATGGCATCAAGTACATTTATTTTTGCCGAACGACAATCAATTAGTCGTCCTCCCCTTTTAAATGCATCAACTTTTGCATATTGAAAAATTAGGATTCAAGCCTACATATATTCTATTGATATAAACATGTGGGATATTATCGAAGAAGGCTATTACTTACATGATAATTACCTTCCGAACATGACGAACGACGGAAATTTTTTTCGAAATTGGATTGGAAAGCAAAGAACATTTTTTATTGTGCTTTAAATTCAACAGATTTTAATCGGAATTCTAGTTGTGAAAGTGCAACCGAAATTTGGAAGAAACTTATTACCACTTATGAAGGAACGGATAAAGTCAAATAATCTAGATTAAATATTCTAAATCATCAATATGATTCTTTCAAAATGTATGATAATGAATCTATAAATGATATGGTTGCTCATTTTAATGACATTGTGAATGGCTTAGCCTCTTTGGACGATCCAAGAACTAATTCTAAAAGGTGAAAAAGATTCTCAAGTCTCTCTCCTCCAAATGGCATACAAAAAGGACGGTGATCGAAGAAAAGTATCTAAATAAATTGGATTTTGATGATCTTATTGGTTCACTTATAACTATGATATCGAAATTCAAGAAGAAGAAGAGTTAAATGCTCCCAAAAAGAAGACATTGGCATTGAAAGCAAACAAAAGTGAAGATGACGAGTGAATAAGTAGACGAAAAGATACTCGCCCTCTACACTAGAAAACTTGATAAGTATCTCAAGTTGGTGAAAAAGAAAGAAAATAATGTGAAGCCTACCCGAAGATCATATAAAAATCACAAAGAAGAGACATCTCATAGAAGAAAGAAGAAAAGGTATGAAGAGTCAAGTGAAGATGAATCAAATGAATCATCAAATTCGTCCATTGAGAATGCATATCTATGCTTAAAGGCACATAATGATGAGGTATCATCCAACTCTTCTTATTGCTCTAGTATTAATAGTGATAATGATAATGAGGATGATAATATCAATTTTGACGTGCATAAGGAATTCTCTTTCTTAATTGAAAAATATCTTATTCTTAAAAAGAAAATAAAAAATTGATGAATGACTTTCATATTATAAAAGATGACTTTGATATTTTAAAAAAGGAAAGGGATGCATGTCTAATTTCTAATGAAACATTGATGAATGATCTTCACATTATGAAAAATGAGTTTGAAAAATTAAAAATGGAAAATGAAAATCTCAAAAAATAAAATTGAAACTTTGGAAATTACACATGCATATGAAATTGTAAAACTAGCATGCTCTTTAAAAAAAGAAAAGAAGGAAAATATCTCTTTAAAAAATATATCTATTTCTCATGTAACAAAAAATAATCCTAAAAACTACTTTGGACATGAAAACTTTTATTGGAAATTCAATCATTCATATGGTAGAAAATCACATCTCAATTGTTTTACATGTGGATTTTATGGTCACTATACATATCAATGTAAAATGAGAAAATCATTACAACATGGCAAGATTTGGGTTCCGAAAGAAACATTGACTAACAAAATATGACAAAGAAATTTAGGTACCAAAAGTCTGTTTTTCAGGTGTGCCTCACATGCAAATGACAAAAGGAAGTAAAAATGTGAAGACACAAAGGTTATGGTAAAAGTATCATTGGTTGCATTCTTATATTTCCTATGTGATTAAAATAAAAAAAATTGGTCATAATGATAGGGGGAGCATGTTAAAAAATCAAAACTTTATTTTGACATATTATGAATATCATTGTTGTATCAAAGTTTTGTGCCATATTTTGATTCATAAATATATTTTTGAATTTCATCAAATTGTCTTCATTTTACCATTATAAAATAGTCATAAATTCAGGGGGAGTCTAATTTTCAAATACTTATGTTGAAATACTCTCTACATGTCTATTATATGATAAAAGGGGGAAGAATAAATTTTTTTAAAAAAATTGATTAAGGGGGAGTTACATATGGCTTCTTATATGCTTCATATACAAATTATTCTTTCTGGTGAAACAAAAGGGAGAGAAGTATAGGAAAAATATGATGTGAATATCACTTTATATAAAGAGTACCTTACAATTAATATTTATGTGAATATCTACCATTGTAAGGAAAGTCGTGTGTTAGGAGGAGTAAAATTGTTTTTACAAGTATTGTACAACTTTTACGCAATTTATATATTTTTCATATTCCTCGATTTGTTTTCATACAAAAAGGAGAGATTATTGGATCTAAGTTTTAATGACATATAAAATTATATTTTGATGATACAAATCTCGAATGATTAAAGATAAAATGCTAAAAAATTTAAAGAAAAAGAGATAACTTTATGCACTATACTTTGATTAAATAATTGGCACTGATCTTATTAGTTTTGGATGAATATTTACATCAAAGTTGAAGAAAATTCTGTTAGCTTTCCATGGACTCCAAGATCATCTAATTTGAATAATTGTACAGAAAGTTATGCTCAAAATAGTGTAGGGCAGTCAACCTATCGGTCGAAGCTATGAAGGTCGGTCGAGATAGTCCGGTCGACCGATCTGAGATACCCGTCAATCGATCAATGCATGAGCTGCCAAATCCACGTTGAGACTATACCGGTCGACAGTCCGTCGAAGCACCGGTCGACCGATCAGCTCAACGGCTAAAAATCAAAACCGCGAGACTGTACCGATCGATGGTTCGATCAACCGACCAGTTACGGTAACTGGAGAAATCACCGCAACGGTCATATAGTCCGGTCGACCGATCCAAAAATGCGATCAATCGGTTCATTACTGAAATGAACAGTAACGATTATATTTCGAGGAGAAAAATGTGGAATTAATTCTGGATGAATTTTCCACGTACCAGAGCCTATAAAAGGAGTGCCAAGGCCAGAAGCAAAAGCACACATCCAAGAATTGAAGCAATACTTCAAGAAATCAAAAGAAGATCTTTTCATTGAAGTTATCATTTTAGTTGTTCTCTTCTTTCTCTCTTCCACTCTTGTGAGCCTAGCATTGTAAAGAGAGAAATATTTTGTTCAGAAAAATAGAGAGAGCTCCTGTGTAAAAGAGGTTCTAAATCTTATCTCTTGAGCGAGAGAAATAGATTAGCTTCCTAAGAGGAAAGATTGCCTTGCCTCTCGAAGCGGAGAAAAATGTGGTTGTGTAAAGGGCTTTCTTCCTTGTCCCATTTGGAACAAAAGAAGTGCTAGTGGAATCTCTGGCGGTCTCAAGGTCGAGAAGTCGGAGTAGGGACGTAGGCTAAGGTGTGGCCGAACCTCGTCAACAACCATTGCGTCTATTTGTGTTTGATTTCTCTCACTCCCTCTCCCTCTAATATTGTGTTTATAATTTGAATTGCAAAGGTTTTAAGAATCGGTTTTGTGCTTCTACGACGAATTTCATAAAATCGACTTTTTCGGTTAAACACCAATTCACCCCCCCCCCCCCTCTTGGTGCCCTTTGGGATCCTACACAATCAATGACCCTGTGCAACGACGAGCAGAGATGGTGGCATCTGCTTGGATTCATCATCTCATCGTTAATTATGGCTAGAGTTCTTGAGCTTAGGCAAGCACTGTACTCACAAAGAAAGTTTCTTCATCAATGTCGGTGACCTCCCTCAACAACATCAGCCAACCTATTCGTTGACGATCAGCTCGGTGACGATTGGAGACCTACTTTAGCACCTTGACTACAAGCGTCGACAGCCTCAAGCGATTTTTGTCAAACGTCGGCAATCACACAACAAAGAGCAACGAAGATGACAGATCACGGTCATTACAAGTAGGTAACGGCCTATTGTAGAATCGAAAACACCAAGAGGGGGTGAATTGGTATATAAAAAGAAAGCTAGCCGAAAAGGCGTAACAATCGATTTTTAGAAAATAAGATCACAAGCAAGTAAAAGACAAGGAAGAATAAACAAAACTCAGGAAGGCACAATATGTTGATGAAGTTCGGTTCAACTCCTGGGCCTATGTCCCCGCTCCGACTTCCCAAACTCGAGACCATCGAAGATTCACTAGCTTTCTCTTTTTATATAAGGAGAGAATAATCCTTTCTACACAACAATGCCTTCTTCTTTGCTCAAAAGGCAAGGCACACCTCTTCTTACAATGAGTTCTCAAACTCTCTAAATAAGAAAAAAGAATTCCCTCTAATTCTCTCTTCTTATAAAGAATGCTCACAATAAAAACTAGAAGAGGGAAAGAATGATCTGCAAGATTAAGATCAAGAAAAATGCTTTGAACTTGAAGGAAGCTCTAAAGTGATTTGGCTTGCTTAGATGAACCTCCTTCAGTTTTTTGAATCCCTTTTATAGGTTTCTCTTGAAAATATGACCGTTATAAATCAATTTGAAAGAGTTGTGCTGTCACTTCAAAAACACTCGCCCGTTTTAGTTTCGGTCGTCCGTTTTGCACAGGAACTAGCCGTTAAGTCTTTTTGTCGTATGCTTAGTGGTTGCATGTTATAGTATTGGACGTCCATTTTATATAAAATAATATCCGTTGTGTTTGTCTTTTCTACGCAGTTTTCCATTGATCGTAGTCCGTAGAAGGATTTAGCCATTGTCATTAGTCTTTACTCCCATAATGATCGACCGAAAGTGACTCGGTCGTTCGATTTAGAAATGTCTGCACTCTCTATAATCTACGATCCTTCCTGTAGCAACTTCGGTCATCTGATTTCCACATTTTTGTTCTTTGTGGCCTACAATGGTGAGTTTTGGTCATCCGATATGAAATGTATGAACTTTCTGTAATTAGCGGTCGTTTATGTTGTTACTTCAGTCGTCCATTTTGTACTTGATCTTTCTTTTGACACTATAACGATCGACCGAAAGTGAATCGATTGCCAGATTTGAGAATGCTCTTTCTCTTTATAATTAGCAATCGTTCCATCTGTTACTTCGATCATCCGTTTTGTACTTGATCTTTCATTTAATACTCATAACAATCGATCGAAAGTAAATCGATCGTCGATTTGAGAATGTTCTTTCTCTCTGTAATTTACGGTCGTCCATTATAAGCTAAAACGGTCACCCGTTATGATTTTGGTCATCCGTTTGTGCTGTTGAAAATATTTGACAACCTTTTTTCGTAAAAATATTTAACATGTTCATACTAACACTTCAAGCACAATTAGTATATCATCTTCCTTATTTACTATCATCAAAATACTTAGAATATTGTCTTTGGAGCAATAGTGATTACATTGAAGAACGTTCACGCCCAGCCGATTACCATTGACATAATGGTCGGAGATGAGCTCAACATTGAGGGTCGTGATTTCTCTCTCATGACCCATTACGAAAGCAATAATTCAAGGGCATTATCTACTCATTATGGATCATCAGTTCGTTACATCCATATCTTCAGCGTGAATGAAATCATAGAGTCGTTATGTCTCATTCACAACCCGTCACAGAAGCAATCATTTTGAAGGCTACTTAAACTCGACATCTTCACTTTACACTTGACCTCCGATACATATATATTGGCTTCTATCTACGGCTTCCACATCCATTCAACATTCATTCCACAAGGATACATCAGGTTGTCTCTTTTCAATTTCTCCCTTTATGAGTTATTTATTATTTTTATATTCCCTTTTCCGAATTTGAATTTTCAACACTAAGGACAGTGTTGAGTTCAAGCTTGGGAGAGTTTGCATTTTCATGCATCATGCCTATCTTTTTATATTGCAATACATGCATAGGTTTTTATCTATTATTTGCATATTTGATTTGCATTATATCGAAAATCTATAGAAATTAAAAATTTTTCATATCATTCTTTCTCGTGTCTTAATATTTTCTTCTTTTCAAACATTATTTAATGGCATCCTACTAATTGACGAAATTTGAAGTGCTATTATTTTATCTTTTATCATCTCAGTATTGAGTATTTCGGATGTGAATGTTTCTAAGAAGAACTATGATAATAATTGCCTCTTTGTTGAACATTTAAGTGTTTATTGAGCTTATAGTAAAAAAACGTACAAAAAGATAAAAGAGGATTAGTTGAACCTCAACAAATCAAAATAAAGAAGCACAAATGTTTATCTGGAACCTTGGTGTGTCCATGTGATTAGATCCGTAGGAAATTTTTGCCTAGCAACCTAAGGGCAACTGCTCTTGAATCCTTTGGGCAATTTGGAGAAGCACATAAGTACAAAATCAACAAAAAAAAAAGTGTGAAAGAAAATATCAAAAGTTTTAAAAGTGAAAATGTATCAGCTCAATATACACATGTTTTCAATATTGAGACTCTTATTTGATAGACTATCCTTTCTTGTATGAGCTGTCGATGAGTTTAAAGATGTCTAATATTCAGAAATTCTACAAGGTTGGGTCATTGGAATGATGGAGATATACTTTGACGATCGATGCATAAAATTTAGTATTAAAAAAATAATTGACTGGCAGCATAGAAGCGATGATTGATCTTCTTGGTTGGAGCTTTGTCTTGAACATTGCTTGAGGACAAGCAAATATTGAACCTTGGGGGAGTTTGATGCAAGCAAAATCCAACATATATTTGCCTTTAATCTGATTTCGAATTATTTTCTTATCGCATGCTTCATTCTAAGAGCTTATTTACATTAATTTTACAAAAATAAAAATCTACCCAAATGTTTTATTTTATTGCTTAGAAAGCAAAAATATTGAATTATGAAGCCAACGAAAAAACCGAGCTCAAATCGGAGTTAACACAGAGCTAGAAAGTGAAAAAATAATGAAGTTGCATAGGGCTGAAATTTTGCTGTCACGGACCATGAAAGACTCTTCACGGGCCGTGAAATAGGGCCATCAAATACTTGAACACATTGTTAAAATGCACTTTTCCGCACCAGAAATCTGGACACTGTAAGGGCCGTGAAAATTCGTTCATGGGCTGTGAATACTCATTTTCAATGCGATTCGGACACTGTTTAGGCCGTAAACATCTTTTACCACTTGTGACAGACTACAAATTTGATATTTGGATGAATTTTTGAAAGAATTTCAAGTGCATAAGAATTCCTACTCATACTATATGATCTCAAGATGATTTGAAAATATATTATGAATCAAAATTTAGAGTTTGACAAGGCAAAAAATTTAGAACTAAATCAACTTCGAATTTTTCTTATTTTGACATTGAAATTTCTATTTCTTCTCTAATCACATGGAAACTTAAACCCCTATAAATAGAGACTTTTTATAGTCAGAAGAGAGCATGCTAGGCCTTGCAACCAGAGTTTTAAAGCTAAGAATGTGAGAGAATTTAGAATGCTCATTGAGAAGATTTCTATAGGATTGACTCTAGATGAGGACCAGGAAGCAATTCATCAGCATTCCTGAGAGTATTCTCTGTTCTAATTTATATTGGGATGATCTCATGCTTACTTGATACATCTTTCTATCTTTAGTAATTTGGATCATTTAGTTTTATTTTCTGTTTGAGACAATTATAATAATTTTAATTGATAAAGGCAAACTGTTAAATATTATTTCATAATCGATTATAGCTCAATTTTCTTTTAAATATGTATGCTATTATTAATGCATTTTTAGAGATTAATTACCTTCTATAGCTAGTTATTAACCTTGTAGGAGTAGTTACTTTTGATTGCATGATTTTTGTGGAATTGATTCTTGACTTTTAAGTCCAAGTATTGCATGTCACAACTCGTATGATTCTTGATAGAATATTAGTTGTGCGATTTATTAATCATTACCATGGTTTGTGTGATAATAGTTTAGAAACTACATATTAATGCATCTTAATCTCAAGTTTGATTAGATTGTAATCTATGATGGAGTAGTCTTAATCAAATTTGAATCAGGTTGATTGGTCCTAAATGCGAATCAATAATTTGAGTAGATTTTAATCCATTGTTAGACACTAATTTATAATATTTGGTCAATTCAATTTCTCTATAATTTATTTTATCATTCTAAGTCCGATGCATCATTAGATTAGATTAATTTAGTTTTAGTCTTTACATTTTTGTAATTTTATTTTTTGTAAATCTTTCACCTAAAATCTTGATGTCTTTTATTAGCTCATGAAATTATTTTAGTTAAGTAAGTTAATTCCTCGTTCTTTATTACTTGAGTGACTACTGCACTTGCTAACATTTAATTGTTATCAATTCTCGCATCAAGCCACCTTATGTCATCTGCAGTTTTTTGTATCAAGACTATGGGCTTTTATTTTTTTAAGAAAAAAGAATAAAATGTGCAAGAACAAAAATTATTCTTGTGCAATTCTTGCTATCAGCAACAAACAATTTTTTTTAGTTTTTTTGGTTATTTCCTCTAACCACCCCTAAACTATCACGATTTTGCAGATTTAATCCCAAACGATGAACTTCATTTTTTTGGATCCTTAAACTATCATGATTTTTTCAATTTGATCCTTCCGTCCAATTCTATCAACTTCTCAGTTATCTTTGATTTTTCGTATTTTTGAAAAGTCCATTATACCCCTGTTACAAGTGTTAGTCTTTGGATCTGGTCACAACCGGTCAAGATTTGGCGAGTTTTTTTAACTTGAGCGCGATCTAGGGCGGCAGCTTCACCGGGGCTCTTCAATCTCCTCGACGAGGGCGGCCGAGATCCATAAGCAGAGCGTCGAAGACCTCGTCGGAGCTCCAGCCCGCTCGCTGGAACGAGTCGGAGCAACGGTCCGCCCGAACCAGCAGCACGTCGAGAACGACGACGGAACTAGGCTGACAGACGTGGCCGAGTCGTCGTCACCACCGTCGAAGATGCTGGAGGCGGACACGTCGACCATCTCATTGACGTCCATTTCACCCCACCCTCCTTCCCTCAGAACTGAACCGATCCGGTCGAGGAAGCCACCGACCCAGTCCAGCGTCCTGGACGTAGACTGGATCTCCACGAATCGAGCCAGATTCGGCGTCAGGGACGAAGGCAACGATGCGGTCTCAGAAAAGGACGACGACGAGGAGGAGGATGAAGAGATCTGACGGCGGCGATGGGAGGCCGCGTCACTCCAAAACTCGAGCTAGCAGGGCATGCGTGTGGAGACTGCAGTCTCGACGCTACGGTGGGTGGATGACATCGACGAAGGCAGCGGCGGTGACTTCTGGTGCTGATGGTGGCGAAGTGGAGGCGGTGGAAGTGGAGGCGGCCAGGGTCGCTGGAAGGCGGAGTGCCCTAGGAAGAAGTCAGCGAGGTCGACGCCGTAGCAATGGATCTAGGAGTCGTCAATGAAGAAGACAGTGTTGCTGACGAGACAGGGAGTAGCAAGGATGTAGCAGCGCTCCAAGACTGGGATGAGGATAGGGGCACGGCGGAGAGCGGAGTGCGCGACGCGGAGTGCGTGGTCGGGGTCGGCGGGTCGAGGGCCCCAGGAGTGAGGCCAGAGAGAACCGCGGACCACCTACAAGGACGCGGCCGCCAAAGGCAAGTCGAATGCGAGACGAAGGAGCTTCGGGCTGCTGCCCAAGTCGCCGGAGGAGCTCCGTCCATTTAGGTGACTCCTCCAGTCCCGAAAGCCTGGGGAGGAGGGTAAGGCGACATCGAGGAGCGCGTGGAGGAAAAGTGAAGCCGAGGTCGGCCTCGAGGCACGCCAAGTTGGCATCGTAGAGGGGTGGCATGAGCATCACTAAGGCTGCTACGAGGTGAGCAACAACCGATGCAGGGAGAGGAGAGGGGGGCCCACCTCGTCTGGCATCCCCCCACAACTCTCCTCTCCCTGCGAAGACGCCGACGCAGGGAGAGGAGCCCCCCCCCCCCCCCACCTTCGTCTGGCGTCCCCCTCTGCTCTCTCTTCCTGTGCACAAGATTTTTTTTCGTGTAAGGGCATTTTTTATTTTTCACAAATGCACAAGATTTGTTTTCACGTAAGAGCATTTTTTACTTTTCACAAATGTAAAAAATAAAAAATAATAGAAAAATTGACGAAATTGGGTGATAGTTTAAGGACCCAAAAAATGAAGTTCGTAGTGTGAGGTTAGATTTGAAAAATTATGATAGTTTAGATGTGATTAGAGGAAATAATCCTTTTTTTAAGCGTGGGGAGAACAAAGTTGGCCTAGTACTATATTTCATCATCGGTGACCCTTGGATACAAAAATCTTTCTAAATGTCAATGCTCCTCTAATAAACAAATCAGTGGCCTCCAATGCTTTCAAGAAATTCGGGAAATTTATCAATTTTGTTAATACATGCATATTATAATACATTAAGTACTACACTTAGTTTATTTTTTATGATTTTTTATCATAACATGCATTTTTTTCATTTTTATTTGTTATAATCAAGGTTGTTTGGACCGGACCTCCAACCGTCGACTGTCACTTGGGACGGGTTTAGTTCGACCCCAAAATCGGACTGGCATTTGGACCGTTTCAAACCGGTCAAGACCGGTTAAAATCGGTGAACCGGCGATTTTAGAGCAACCGGACGGTTCAAAAATTGAAAAATATTAGAATAATAATATTACTAGTGGGTTTTGAACACATGACCTCTTAAACAACTTATTGTGTACATTCCACTATGCTATGTTGGTTCATTTTGAATGCTAAGTTATTTTACATTATACAATGGTTATCAACTTATCATCACTCATTTATCAAATTATTCTTTTTAATAAGAAAATTTATAATATTTTTAAATGTCAAATATTAAATATGAAAAGATTAGTTACCTATTTAAATTTAAAAAAATAGAAACTACAATAATCTTTCTAGTTTAAGTAAATATTAATAGTTGAATTTGAGAAATATGAATTTGTAAATTATAGTTGAATATATTAAAATCACATAAAACTCATATCAATAGTTAAATATGTCACATTTGATTTCTTAACTTTAATTAAAATGATTTAATCATATGTACTTTGATGTAGAAATATATTAATTATTGATAATAATATATAAGTATTATAATTTATCTTTTTATATTATTTTATTATTATTCGGTTCGATCGTTCGGGTTAACCGGTTCGACCGATCCAACCTGATCCAGAGACTTATCTGGGTCGACGTCCGGTCCGGGTCTTACAACCTTTGTTATAATAGTCATTCTACGAAAATTTTTCCTGTTTCCCTTTCAGATTATATCAAATATGGATTACACAAAGAATGGATCAGAAAATGAGATAAAAATTAACTTTTTGACTTTTATTAGGACTACAATATTTATTCTTGATCAGTTGATAGACCCTTCTCCTAAACAAGAAAAAAGAAAATGTTCATTTGATGGATTTTTAAAACCAATTTCGTTATAATCATGTTAGTTACATACTTAAACTTGCAATTAATAGAAATGAGTAACTTTATGGAATGTTGAAAGCATTCAATTCCCTGACAAATGCCCCAAGCCATCAAAAGGCCAAGTCTTCCTCCAACAGCAACAGAAAGGTCAAGTCTTTCCGGATGGGAAGAGGAAACCGAGCACCACGTACTGGTAAAAGACTTCTCCCAAGGTTTCATGCTTCAACGGAGGATGGGGAAAGATTGGAGGAGGAAACAAGGAAAATAACATGGAAGATAACAATCACTTCTGAGTTTGATGACCTTCCGTAACTTCAGTAAAAAAAAAAAAAGAGGAAACTCAAGGTTATCTCACTCTTGGTCCTTTCTTGTTCATGTGAACGTCAAGGCATACTTTAAATAGTAGTTTAATCATTGTAAAATGTTGAATACAACAAAATTGGACTAATATGCCGCGCTTAAATCAACAAAATTGGACAAAATGTTAATTTAACTAAATAAACAGCTGTATTCTTATTTTAAATAACGTTAACCAATTTGTCTATATTGAGAAGCAAAGAATTTTCTCTTTGCATATAATCAATTTTCTCTTTTCATGTCGTTAAATACTTGGATCGTAAACTTTACAAGTTGAAACTTCGATCATGGCCGGAATAAACTTCGATCAAGTAAAAACTTTTTTTTTTATTTACGTGAATAAATTTCGATCGTCAATGTTAGTATCATTTTAGACGGTCCGTGCATTTACGGGAAGCGCGTGGGGCAGATGACGAATCAAAGTCAATAGTCAGTCAGGCATTGACTTCAACAAAAAGATGGACCCAATTCGGCTCAAATTTCATACATATTATCACTTTGTAGGACCAAGATTTCATTTGAACCAAGCAAAAGAAATCACCATTTTGTTCGTTCTTACCTACGTAAGACCATGTCTGCTCTCCTCTGTGCACTCCTCAGCCTCTTCCTCTTGGCTCATCAGGCCATGGCTGAGGGCGATCAACAAGGACAGGACTCGGAGTGCCAACCTTTCGACTGCGGGCGAATAGAGATCAGGTACCCGTACCGGCTCAACTCCACTCCCGACCACTGCGGTGCTCCAGGGATGGAGCTCTCTTGTGACGGCGGGAAGACCGCCCTTCTCACTTTTCCTGACGCTAAATCCTACAAGGTGACTGCGATCGACTACAGAGACGCCACCGTCACGATCCAGTTGCCGGACTCGTTAGCAGACTGTCCACTCCGAAACCTGAGCTCCACCACCAACCTTACTACAGCAGTTTACCGTCCGCATGCGAAGTGGAATGTGAGCTTGCTGAATTGCTCGAATGAATTTAAACCAAACTACGGGGAATGGATCATTGGTCCCGTGAGGTGCCTGGGAAGCGAAGGCCACTTCGTCTACGCAGCATATGACGGTGCTTCCATGAACGAGTTCCCTCCCGACTGCGTTTTAATTTCTTCTGGTGGATCTCTCTCTGCTGATACTGATGACTACGTTCCCTGGAATGACGCGATGGACAACTTCATCCAAACCCGAGAAGTGGTCCTTGCCTGGTCCATCGGCGCCGTCGGCAAGGCGTGCGTTTCCTGTGAAACGAGTGGAAAAATATGCAGTGGATTCAACAGCACAACGAAATCGGTCAACTGTGTTATCAAGAAGCGTCACCGTGAGTTCTGGGAGTTTTCTTCTTCTTGTTAATTTTTTTTTTTTCTTTCAATTACATCTTCTTGTTTATTTTGCAATTTGTAATCTCAGTATTTACTTCTTCTTGCTTGCTTGCAGGTCATGTTAGCGTTAGTATTATCGTAGGTGAGTTTTCATTCCAGTTGCAATGAATAGAATTCTAACATATGTTTTGACGATTAATTAATAGCGTATACTGTTATTTGCATGGAGGTTCTTGCGTTTTGGGGCTTCTCGTCGCCGTGGCTGCAATAAGTATTCTACTCTACATGCTACGAAGGCTTGATGACGAAGAAGAAGCGAGATTGAGGGTGGAAAGATTCCTTGCAACTTACAACTCCACAAAACCAACTCGATACACTTTCGCCGAACTCAAGAAGATCACCAAAAGGTTCAAGCACCGGTTGGGGCAGGGCGGGTATGGCAGCGTGTACAGAGGTGAGCTGCTAAGCGGAATCCCCGTAGCAGTGAAGATGCTGGAGAACTCCAAGGGGGAGGGCGAAGAATTCATCAACGAAGTGGCCACCATCGGAAGAATTCACCACATCAACATCGTGCGCCTCCTGGGATTTTGTTCCGAGAAGTCCCGCCGCGCTCTCGTCTACGAGTTCATGCCAAACAAGTCCCTGGACAAGTACATCTTCTCGCATGAATCAAAAGAAGCTCGAAAAGTACCATTGAGAGTGGAAAAAATGATGGACATCGCAATAGGAATCGCTCGGGGCATCGAGTATCTGCACCAGGGATGTGACCAGCGCATTCTGCACTTCGACATAAAGCCTCACAACATTCTCTTGGACTACGAATTCAAGCCAAAGATTTCGGATTTTGGCCTCGCAAAGCTCTGCTCCAAAGATCAGAGTTTCGTGACGATGACCGCTGCTAGGGGCACGAGGGGTTACATTGCTCCAGAGATGTATAGCAGAAACTTCGGAACAGTGTCCTATAAATCGGATGTGTACAGCTTCGGGATGTTGCTGCTGGAGATGATAGGTGGCAAGAAGATTGCTGATCCTGAAACTGGCAATCAGATTGAATCCTACTTTCCAGAATGGGTGTATGATCAACTGATAGACGACGGAGCATCCGAATTATTAGCAAGAGAGATGAACGAGAAAGAATCAGAAATCATGAAGAAGCTGGCCACTGTGTCTTTGTGGTGTATCCAGTGGAGTCCAAATGAGAGGCCTTCCATGAGCAGAGTGCTCCAAATGCTGATAGGGGATCAGTCCCATAGCTTGAAGATTCCGCCTAAACCTTTCGTTTCCTCAATTGAAAATGATGGTCAACCAAGTTAGGGAAATGCTCCCAGGTTGTACTAAAAGTATAAACTACTTATAGATTTCTTAAATATAATTGTTTTTAATCGAGATACTAAGAGCTGGCTCTTGCTTATTTTGAGTATACACACTCCATCAAGCATTACATTTATCATTTTTTTAGACTTTTTTTGAATTTCTTAAATCTTATCATTAATCGTAATTTTAAATAAATGAAAGGTTATGTTTACATTAAGTGGAAGGTTAAAATTTATATACATTATAACGATGCATACTCAAAAGTCCGCTCTACTATATAGCCCACATTAACAACTTTTATGAATAAGGAAGCATATTATATATTATTAGAGTACTTATAAGTGTGAATAAATTTGGTAATACATAACCTATAAGTTATTATTTAAATCATGATAAAAAAATTTTTAATATTATAATAAAAAAATATGTGAAGAAAGCTATGTATATTCTAAGAACAAAATAGTACATTTATTGATCAAACTAATTAATTTTTTCTCACACAAAATAAGTTGGATCCTTCAACTTATTCTTTTTATTTATAAGGAGGTAAAATAAGTGTTTAGATCTCTTTTCAATTATCAATTCAGGAGAAAATTTTAAAATTATTTATAAGTATCTTGACTGACTTATAAACTTAGCCAAAGAATTTCTTAGTATTCATGGATGTGAACAGGAACAATTATATTAATCAAGATCATCAAAATCACGATCTTCATCATAAGATCATACGCTTACAATCCTACCTAGGATCTATGGTCTCGAACTTTAACTTTAAGAACATTTCGATCTTTAACTTTAAGAACATTTTTGTAGTATCGTTCGTAATAAGATCTTGGATCGGTAAAATCGTAAGATCCTACCGATCTTACTAATCTATTTTTTTATTTTCACTAAGTGCAACATGAATTTTGGAAAAATAAAATTAAGAACAAGATTATTGGTTACAATTAAAATTTTAAAAATATTTTTGCACAAAATAACTCTATTATAAATGTATATTAAAAGTTATTCTATAATGCTACTTCATATTCATCATATTTTTGTCATTTTTTGTCAATCTATATTAAATTATTATTATATAAATAACTAGCATATGTTAACTTTCAAAGAAAGGCCTCAATTTTGGGAGGGACTTGTGTGCTTTCAGTTGATAGTTATTCATCCACGCATTGCATCACCAGTTCAGCACAGGAAGCTTCGTGAGTCATGGCAATTTTAACTATAGTTTTATGACGTTATCGTTGTAACGCCAATAAGGCTAATATATTGGTATCCATTTCTTGCAAGAACTTTAATACAAGACCAATGTGTATATTTTTTTGCTTGATCTAAACTTGTATACATCCATGTGGTTGTGCATTCCTTATCAACCACAGCATAAGCTAGAGGGAACGTATAATCATTCACGTCAATTGCAATTGCTTATATCAATTGACCGTCATATTGACCCTTCAAAAAACACCCATCAAGACACACTATTGGTCGACATCCAACCTTGAAAGCATTGCTAAGTGCCTTGATAAATATGTAAAACCTTATGAATTGATTATTGCTCCATAACCCTGTTATGGTGGTTCCAAGATTCGACTTTAGCAACCCTGTACTGTTCAGTGAATCTCCATGATTTTTTCTTCAATGTCAAGTCCTTCGCCCTCCACGTTGTCATTTTGCTAACACACAAAAGTGCATCCCTCTTGATGTGATCAATAAAACCTTGCAGTTCCCAGCCATGTGCACTTCTAAAGTTCTCTTCATATCTTTTGGCTAGTCTATTATAGGTTAAATGGGAGTTTTTGAACACCTTTGAACATGTATGATTTGTATTACATTTCTTGATCTGCCATGTGGTATTTGAAGGGTCCTTAGGAAACATAGGTGATGTCATTACTCTCCATCCACATTTTTTAACACATATGACCACTACTCTCTCCTTGTCATTTTTTAAAAAATGATCTAAAATCTATTTTTAATTTATGTTCTATGCATGCTTCCTTAAACACTGAAGCATTAGTGAAGATCATCCTAGCCTCAAAATATGGATCACTCATGTCTCGTAGTTTTTTATTCACCTCTTCTGAATTATCTGAGGTTGTATGTTGTTTATCAGAATCTTCATAAGCAAAATCCTCATATTCAGCTAGGGCAACGTCTTCAGCATTCTTCCATGTTCTCTCTTGACAACACCATGATTTTGACATGATTTGTTCATGTCAAGCCTTCGTAATTTTTTCCTCTAAGTCTTCGTAAATATCAAGCAGATCACAATCTTCATCCACTATTGCATTTTCATCTTCAGTATCAATAGTTGGCTCGATGTTGTCAATATTGATATCTTCGTGCTGAACACAATCACCACTTTTTTGCACCTCAGCTTCAAGTACATGCCATACCAAAAGTTTATTTTGAGTTTGTTTCCTCTTGTTAGGAGTCTTCTACTTTTTAGCTAAAGATGGAAGTACAACTTCTTCTTCTATGATATTTTCAATGACTACTGAATGCATATTTGATGGATTAATGGCGAGAACATCTTCATTAGACATGTTCCAAGCATACACATCAACTTTACCATATTGAGATGCAACTGAACACATTTTCATAACAGAAGCATCACAATCCAACATTTTGAGACTTGATTCCCATTTTTTAAAGTTCCATCCATTTATGATTCTTATAGTTAAGGAGCCATGCATATTTGACATCAACATTCACTTCAATGATTCCTAAGGCCAGTGTGGACACCTTGGTGGAGACAAAGACATTTTTTAATTGTGATATGGATAAAATGTCTACAATAAAAGTGTTGTGAGAAATCTGTGCAAGTATGAGAAGCGGTATTCGCACTTTAGATGCAAGTATGTAAAGATCGAATCCCTTTTCGTAAAAAGATGTAAAAAAATTTTAAATTTATAATCCCAACTACACTTCTCAGATTGCAAGTATACAACCGTCGTCGATGTATATATCGGGATCGAACCACAGAGAGAGAAGTTGTATTTGTTTTTAGACTTATGTAACAATGAAAGAAGAGAATCTAATTTTGATAGCAAGAGAAGGCATGTTTTGTATTTTAGATTTTATAATTTGTTTGTTATTTTCGTGTTTAATTGGAAAAGTTGAGTAAAGTAAAATCTAGAATAAGTATCGTTGCTTCAACAGAATATAAAACAGAGGCAGGATCATTTTATGGGGAAAACTTAGTAAGCAGATGTCGCTTCTTCTAAATCTGCATTCGGATGGTAGTACTAATGGCGGATGCTTCTCATTCTCATGAAGAGTACCCTTCGGTTCTCCCACTCTCGTGTTCGAACCGAGTCAATTCACCATTAGGTGATACTACATTAGAAATCCGCAGAAATCCTCTCTCGATTCATTCTACTTAGAAAGATAAGAATCAATACTGAGAGTACTTCCTTCTCGCAATCTACTAACCTTTCGGCTCATAACATGTTATTAATGACATACGCCCCCTTCTTAGGAGGACCATCGCATGAAGAGGAAGCACTTGCAAATAGGACATTCATGAGATAGATAATAAGATCAAATGCCATGAAAGCGAAACATCTGAAATCGAATAAGAACATCAAACTAAGTTCAGACCCATCAAATGACCCCTCAGCCTCATGGGCTGATTAGTTAAACATAACTATGGAGATCACGGCACAAAACACTATCATCTTAACACTAAGCATTTTACAATAGAGAAAACTAAAGAAATAGCAATCGAAAAAAAGTAAAAAAATAGAAAATGCGGCAGACAATACAAGGATTAGAACTCCAGCTTCCCCTCTCGGCTCAGCTGGTGTTCTTCCTCTCCCAAGTGACTTTTTCTCTTCCTGCAGGTTGGCCTCCTCCATGCCCTTAGGCTAGTTCTCACATTGCCTCTCTAATGTTATTTCTCGTTCATTGCTGGCCAACCCCCCTCTCCTTGAGATATTATTTCCTTTTTATATCCTGGCATCACTTCTGTCTACCCTTAAATCTTTGACACTTGTCCCTTATTCAACATCTTCTTTTTGCTCAGCCATCTGATTGTGACACTTGTATAGCCTGATATATCACATTCTCCTTGATTCCTATTATTCCTCTCTCTTTCCTTCATCAGACAGGTGGATGTGTGACACCTGTCCTAGTGCTTTTATCTTTTTCTGCAACTCTGTTCTATTCCCTCCGCGCGTCTGGTGACAGCTACTATTTTGTCCTTTTCTTCCAGCTTAGCTTCTGCGCCAAATACCTGCATGTAGGGACTCTTTTAACTTAACTGTCGAATACCCTCATGCGACGCGTAGTTACCTGCTGAAAGATAAAAGTTTATAAATTTAGAAGATTTTATCTATGTTTTCAGGAAAAGAGCTAAGATGATATGGAGATTTCATATAATAAGTAAAAGGTTAAAAATGTAGATTTTATATTATTTAATTGCAGCATAAATCAAGAAAATCATCCTTCTACTCTAATAATAATGAGTAAGAAATCCACGTCATCAAATTCCTCCAAACTTGAGTGTTCTCTTGTCCTCAAGCAAAAGTTAGAAATTTAAGGCAATATACAATAATTGCAATAGCCACAAAAGGAAACAGTTAGTCATAGTAGGAAAAACTCGTCATACATAATTGTTCAAGCATAAATTAGCAAATCTAGGTCAATTATTGTATCACAGAAGTAAAAATTCTAAGAAAGGATTTTACTCCTTTAACAAGTCTATACTAGCTTTCAACACATTCCCCTAGTCCTAAGGATTCTTTTCAAAAATTTTGTATAGTATTCTTAACTTTGTCCCCCTTTTTTTTTTGTTTGCAACATTTACATTTACTTTCCTTTTTTAACTCCCCCAAACTTAAAGCTAGAGTAACCATTTGGATGAAAATATACTCAACAGCTCTGTAATCATACATAGTGGTCGCGCATATTTCATACAGCAGGCTCAAGAATTTTTTAAAAAAGGTTTTTACTCCTCTTGGCACTCTTACTTAAGATGGGGGTAGGGTTTTACAATTTAAACTTTTTGCACTTTCACTACTTTGGAAATTTAAAACTGTAGTTTCTTGTGGATCCTTAGTGCTAAGGGATGGAAGATATTTTTGGACCTATAATTGTCACTTTGATTCAAGTCATGTTCAGGGATGCATTGGACAGATCATGCACAAAGGTCGTCCTACATGCAGGCACAATTTTTTCTAATGCTTTCTAATTAATGCATGAGAAACTAAGCAAATGTAGTTCATAAATAAGAACATAATCACAGTTTTGATTCCTATCAACAAATGTATATGACAAGTAAAAATTTGTAGTTAGGATGTAAAAGCAAAGCACGCTGTGAAAAATTTTAAAATTTTGACCTCAAAATCATGATAATAGATAAATAAAAGTTAGATCATACCATTGACTCCCCCAAACTTAATTTCAACACTGTCCTCAATGTTAAAACAAGTTGGGAGAGTGTAAAAAGAAAACATTTATTTAACTTACAGGTATTGTTCAGGTTTCAATTTAGATGGGGGTATGTTGCTCTGTCATCTTTCTTCACTTGTTTCCTTCTTCCTCGACTTCTATGTTTGTAGAAAAGACTTTAATCAGTGTATAACTGAAAGGTATAGCAATTGATAAATCAAAAGTAAGAGAGTTATATTCTGTGGTAGTTGATGCAGTAGGTGGGGGTATATGCAGTGCAATGTTGTATCAAAAACTTCAGTTGGGACACTTGTTTGATTCCTACAAAAACAAGATGAAAAGTATTGTTAGACTGGGTTGCCCCTCAGTAAGCGTCATTCTTTATAGTCTTAGGCTAGACTTCCTTCCTTCTTCACTTTAAGGAAGTTTAAAAAGTATGATGTGAATAAGTAGAGATCTCAATTTGTGAGCAGTTTCAACAATCAAGTATGAGTATCTCAACTTGTCATTGACAAACTTCTGCCTTTCAGTTGTCTTCATCTCTTCTTCAGTGAGACTTAACTTTACATGCATAACTTCTAAATTTTCTGGATCACCATCTTGTTTAAGTAACCACTTCTTCAATGACCTCCTCAAATGTGTGAATGTTGAAAAGTCTTTAAGTTCCTGAATCAAGATTTCAGTTGGCAAATTATGATCTTCCTTAGAAGGATATTCCATTGCCATTTGTAAACTGAATTCTATTGTAGCCTCCTCTGCTCGGAAAGAAAACGGTTCAGCTTTCAAATCTATATTGGTCATTTCAAATTTCTTTGTTGTTGTAGCTTCTTGTTGATTAGTGAGTAATGGCACGAGTGAAACTTTGAAATTCTGGGTAACATTTCCAAAACGATTGCAGCTAACTTTATCTTCGGGACACTTCTTGTCTTTTGATAAGCCTTCATCTCTTATTGTAAGATTTGGAGATTCTTCAGCTGACAACATTTCATGTTGATCTATGGAAGAAACAGTATCAAGTGAAACCGGACAGCTAGATGTATATCCAAGAACCTCACATCTGAGAGTAGGTGAGAGTATTTTCATCTCTGATTTGGGTGCACTAAGTAACTCATTTTCAGGGATAGTCAATAAGTAAATTGAGTTGATGTGATCATCCGAGGTGAAGGTACTTGTAACTTGTGGACAATCTGAAAATAGATTTGTGGGAGTATTTGAATTTGATCTTTCCAGAATCTCTTCTTCATTCGGTAGGTCATTTAGAAGTGGATCTTCGATGTGATTCCCTACTGGTATCATTGAAGTAACTTCTCTACTCATTTTTGTGACTTCATCTTCTCTCTTGACTTATGTTTTAAGTATGACAACTCTCTCTTTAGCTTCAGCCTGTGTAATGCTCAGGGTTGAATGTGAAATTGCATACTTGATACTACTTGATGAAAGTTTTTTCTGATTGCTTACTTTAACTTCAACTGTAGATGGTTCATCACTTTTCTTCTTTACAATCAATTTTTTCTCTTGATGCATCTCTTTCTCAATTCCCATCTTCATTTCCTCAAATTCTTCCTTCAAAGGAGCAGGTTAGATTTGCAAAATTTTTTAATTAGACTGTAAAAAAAATTGAGCCTCCAGTACTTGAAATTCGACTTGTGGAGCATTCAATGTCATAGATAGTTGCTCCATGATTGTATTTTGCTTTTGTTGCTGTTTCAGGAAGTTCTCCAACTTTATCTCAAGATCTGATTTCCATATGGGTTGAGTAGGTATTTGTTGGTTTGTTGAAATATCCATGGTTGCAATTTAAAATTCTGAAACTTGATCTTGACTTTGATGATAATATGGCTGACTTTGTAAGTCTTGTTCAATATTCCAGTAACTTAAACTTTTCTGACCAAGTGAGGTAGGCATGTAAGCATTGAAAAGTTGTTGGACAAAATGTACTTGATTGCAGTAAACTTGTGATGATCCTTCAACATTGAAACTAAATTTCTAAATAGACTTGTATATGATATCTTCAACTTTGAAACTAGGGATGGCACCCGACCCTGTTCGGGGCGGGGAACACCAACCCCCCCAACCCCGATGACCTGCCCCCGCCCTCAACCCCGCCCCGAATCTCCGATCCGAGGAAAATTTTATCCCCTGTCCCGATCCCCGCGGGGCCCCGAATTCCCGCGGGGCCACGAATCCCCGCGGGATCTCGAACCCCGCGGCTCGATCCTAGTTTGGACTGGATTAAACTGAATCGAACCGATAAAAAAATCGGTCAAAATTGAAAAAAAATGGGTTGAACCGTATTTTTTGGTTCAGTCAAAATTTTTTATTATTTTTTTACTAAAAGATAATTTGATAAAAATTATTATTATAAGTTTGGAAAATATCCAAAGTGGACTTTCTCCATAAACATTTAATATTGACCCATTAGTCTCCTCATTCATTTATACTTGTCTATTTACTCTCATTTTTCTACTACTGTCAATGTGGGACTATTGTTGTACACTCATTTTTTCTTTGGGGTGTGAGGATTCGGGGCCCCGTGGGGTGGCGGAACGGGGAAAACTCCTCCCGCCCCGATCTCCGAAAGAGGGTTCGGGGACAATTTTCTCCCATCCCTGACCCTGCGGAGAAAAAATTCCCCGAGTTCGGGGCCTCGATCGGGGATTCCCCACGGGGCCCCGCAGGAGGCGGGGAATATAGCCATCCCTATTTGGAACACACTTCGTCCTAGTTTTTATTGATTGATATTCCACTTGATTGATAATAGTTTTGAGGCCGAATCAATCAATTCATATCTATCTTATATTGATTCTCAAAGTGCTAGTTGACTTCTTCTCAGTTTGACATGTGACCAGAAGACAAATTCAAAACTTTTTGCACTGCTAGAACTTATCATATAATGAGATTAGGTGCAAGACATCAAGACATGAACAAACATGAAGTAAAACAAAAATTAAGATAGGATTGATAGTTAGAAAAATAAAGTGCAGAAGATTAAAACTAGACTAAATAGAAAAATAATAGACAAAAAACAAGGATTTGATATAAACAATGGAATATGATATAGACAGTGAGAATATAAGGTAAGTAAAAATAGAGGCAAATATAAACAAAAACTAATCAAGAGAAATGAAAATAAAGAGGAAAAGAGAACTAAAATGTAAATGGACAAGAATATGATTATAAACAATGTGGTGGTATAAAACAATGATATCAGATTCAAATTAAACAAAGTAAAATCTAAAAACAAATTCAAAACTCTCCCCGACAACGGAGCCAAAAACTTATTGAGAGAAATCTGTGCAAGTATGAGAAGCGGTATTCGCACTTTAGATGCAAGTATGTAAAGATCGAATCCCTTTTTGTAAAAAGATGTAAACAAATTTTAAATTTATAATCCCAACTACACTTCTCAGGTTGCAAGTATACAACCATCGTCGATGTATATATCAGTCGAACCACTGAGAGAGAATTTGTATTTGTTTTTAAATTTATGTAACAATGGAAGAAGAGAATTTGATTTTGAGAGTAAGAGAAGTAAATGCGTGTTTTGTATTTTAAATTTTGTAATTTGTTTGTTGTTATTGTATTTAACTGAAAAACTCGAGTAAATTAAAATCTAGAATAAGTATAGTTGCTTCAACAGTATATAAAACAGAGGCACGAAGGATCATCTTATGGGGAAAACTTAGTAAACAGATGTCGCTTCTTCTAAATCTGCATTTAGATGGTAGTACTAATGGCGGATGCTTCTCATTCTCATGAAGAGTACCCTTCGGTTCTCCCACTCTCGTGTTTGAACCGAGTCAATTCACCATTAGGTGATACTACATTAGAAATCCGTAGAAATCCTCTCTCGATTCATTCTACTTAGAAAGATAAGAATCAATACTGAGAGTACTTCCTTCTCGCAATCTACTAACCTTTCGGCTCATAACATGTTATTAACGACATACGCCCCCTTCTCAGGAGGACCATCGCATGAAGAGGAAGCACTTGCAAATAGGACATTCATGAGATAGATAATAAGATCAAATGCCATGAAAGCAAAACATCTGAAATCGAATAAGAACATCAAACTAAGTCCAGACCCATCAAATGACCCCTCGACCTCATGAGCTGATTAGTCAGACATAACTATGTAGATCACAACACAAAACACTATCATCCAACACTAAACATTTTACAATAGAGAAAACTAAAGAAATAGCAATCGAAAAGAAGTAAGAAAAATAGGAAATGCAACAGACAACACTAGGATTAAAGCTCCAACTTCCCCTCTCGGCTTAGCTGGTGTTCTTCCTCTCCCAAGTGGCTTCTTCTCTTCCTGCAGGTTGGCCTCCTTCATGCCCTTAGGCTGGTTCTCACATTGCCTCTCTAATGTTGTCTCTCGTTCATTGCTGGCCAACCCTCTTCTACTTGAGATATTATTTCCTTTTTTATATCCTGGCATCACTTCTGTCTACCCTTGGATCTTTGACACTTGTTCCTTGTTCAACATCTTCTTTTTGCTTAGCCATCTGATGTGTGACACTTGTATAGCCTGATATATCACATTCTTCTTGATTCCTTTTATTCCTCTCTTTCCTTCATTAGATAGGTGGATCTGTGACACTGTCCTAGTGCTTTTATCCTTATTTGCACCTCTGTTCTATTCCCTGCGTGTGTCTGGTGGCAGTTGTCATTTTGTCCTTTTCTTCCAGCTCAGCTTTTGGATACCCTCATGCAACGCACGGTTACCTACTGAAAGACAAAAGTTTACAAATTTAGAAGATTTTATCTATGTTTTCAACAAAAGAACTAAGATAACATGAAAATTTCATATAATAGGAAAAATGTTAAAAATGTAGATTTTATGTTATTTAATTGCAGCATAAATCAAGAAAATCATCTTTCTACTCTAACAGTAATGAATAAGAAATCCATATCATCAAAAAGTCACTACAATATGAACTAATGATAGATGCAATTTTCCTAGAGATATATAAATATACCAAGATTGCACTTGGGAAAAAAGACACAAAATAATAACAAAATGGTCTTTAAACCCTAAAATTAAATATATTATACAGCTGAACATTGCAACAAAAGAATGATAAAATAGTAGAAACATGCTAAGATTTATTAAGGATGAAGAAATTACAATTGCCCCTAACCTTCAGTGGATGATGGTTTAGAAGTATACATGTTGCACATGTTAGTGGAATGTTATCTTGTAACCAAAAAAATCAATAAAAACTTAGAAAGCGACAAAGAGAAAGGACAAGAAAAATGATAGCTTTTACCAGTGATCGGAGAGAAATTTAGGACAAAACGTAGATCATAAATTTTGGGAAGCCATGTGATCTCCTCCTTGCTATAACGATGAGAGGAATGAGGCATTGGCAAAATCACTTAGGGGGTGTCTGGTATGATAACAAAATGGGAATAAAGCCTTTGTTCTTGTTCATTCATCCAAACACCCTTGGAACAAGGTCAAGAGAAGAGATAAGAAAAATTCTTATCAGACAGATGTTTTTTTTTTTGCTTTGAAAATTGACAAATTAAGGTTTTAGTGTTCTTGCCATGACGGAGAACAGAAGAGACTAACATATTTTTAAAAAAAAATTCAAACAATTATAAAATATAAAGAAAAAAATGTTTGTCCCTAGATCATTGTGACCTAATACCAAACCGCCCTTTAGGTAGCGAGAATGCGAACAGGAGATAAACTGAACTTGTTGAGGAAGAAGAGAACTTTTGAAAAGTTTGTCGTAGTGAAAATTTTGGGAGGTAAAAAGACACATTGGGAGTAAAAAAAATTAATATTGATATATTGATATATAATAATAGTTAGTGGAGAAACTTGCCGCAGTCGGTTAAAGGATGATGCAGACAAATAAGTTAAAATTGAGGATTAATGCTGTAAAAAAAAGTTCGAGGAGGAAATATGTATTGGACCAAAAGTTAGAAACCATAGGTGTAAATTACTTTAGTACCAATTGGTGGGTTCATTTTCAATTGGAAAGTTAGGTCTTTTTTGTTAGTTTATCTTTTTAATTATTTCTTCATTCAAATACAGAGGAAAATTTTAAATGATTAATAATTATTTTGACCTGCTTATAAATAATATCAAACAAACTTTACAACGATATATAACATAAGTTTTTCCAATTAAATTCACAAGTAGGTCCGACTGGATTTTGACATGTGGATTAAAGGAGTTCAACAGGATTCGATGGCATTTCTTTATAGAATCTTCAAAAAATTTTAATATTGCATCAACCACAGTGTATATATGTTAAATTTGATATGGTCATCAAGTTTTCTAAAAATTTAAGTCGTTAATAAGAGTAAGATTAATTATTTTTATATTCTTAACACTTTTTCTCTGCTGTCAATTTTTATCTAACTCAGCTCAACACATGGACCACAAAGGGAGAAAAATATTTTTTTAATAAGAGCTTAACGAAGTTTGAACTCAGAACATCTTACTCTGATATCATAAATTAATTTGATGTGCTAATTATTTTTTTCTAAAATCTTAAGCCGTTAAAAAGAGCAACATAAATGTTGACACAAAATAATTATGAATATGTCCAGAAGCAAGATGTTGGAGCAAAGTTTTAATGCCCTATAAAATTATATTTTGATAATATAAATCTCGAAAGATTAAAATTATATGCTAAAAAGTTTAAATAAAAATGAATAACTTTATGCACTGAACTTTGATTAAATAATTGACTAAAATCTTATTAGATTCTGGATGAATGATGAATATCAATGTAGTGGATAATCTTATTATCTATCCATAGAATCTAAGATTATCTTATTTGGATAACTGTGCAAAATATTATGCTCAAATAGTATAGGTTGGTCAATCAGTCGATCGAAGCAATGAAGACCGGTCAAGACAGTTTTGTCAACCGATCGGAAATACCAATCGATCGGTCAATGCATGAGCTGCCCAAATCCACGTCAAGACTACAATGCACTGGCCGACCGACCAACTCAACGGGCGAAAATCAAAATGTTGAGACTATACTGGTCGACTGACCGTTCGATAGTCCGATCGACTGACCAGCTGCGGCCAGTGAGCAAATAAGCACAACGATCATATAGACCAGTCAACCGGTCCCCGACTGACATAAATAGTAACGACTAATTTTAAATGAGAAAATTTTAGAACAAATTCTGTACGAATTTTCTACATGCTGAAGTCTATAAAAAGAGTATCAAAGTCAGGAACAAAGGCATCCATCCAAGCATTGAAGAAAAATCACAAGTTATCGAAAGAAGATCCTTTCTTAAAGTTATCATTTTAGTTTCTTTCTTCTCTTCTTGCGAGCATGATATTGCAAAAGAGAAAAATAATTGTTCAGAAAAATTGAGAGAGCTCTAGTGTAAAAGATATTTCATATCTTACATCATGAGTGAGAGAAAAATAAGTTTCCTACGAGGAGATGTTTGTCTTACCTCTCGAAACGAAGAAAAGGTGGTTGATGTAAAGGGTTTTTCTTCCTTGCCCATTTGGAACAAAGGAAAAGTTTTAGTGAAATTTTCAGTGGTCTCAAGGTCGAAAAGTCGGAGGGGGAATGTAAGTCAAGGTTTGGTCGAACCTCGTCAACAACCATCGTGTTCTTGTGTTTACATTTTCTCTCCTTCTCCTTTTCATATTATGTTCGTGATATGATCTGATTTGTTTTGGTTTAAGATTGTTGAATCGATTTTAAGCTTCTGCGATGTGTTTGTGAAATCGATACTTTTGATTTTAAACACCAATTCACTCCCCTCCCTCTTGGTTCCTTTGGATTCTACAATTGGTATCAGAGCGGGTTGCTCTTGTTTTAATATTCAATCATCTTGTTTTAAGATTTAAACATCTTTTGAGCTCCGACATCAAGTGGATTTACTTCTTCCGAATGACAATCAATTAGTCATCCTCCGCTTCTCAATGCGTCAGATTTTGCTTATTGAAAAATTAGAATACAAGCATACATATATTCTATTGATATTGACACGTGGAATATCGTTTAAAAAGGTTATTATTTATATGAAAAATTACTTTCAGAATATTCCGAAAAACAATTTTTTTTCAAAACTTGATTGGAAAGCTAAAAATATTTTTTATTGTACTTTGAATTCAACAAAATTTAATCGGATTTCTGGTTATGAAAGTACAAATAAGATTTGGAAGAAACTCATCACTACTTATAAAGGAACGAATAAAGTTAAAGAATCTAAATTAAATATTTAAACCATCAATATAACTCCTTCAAAATGTTAGAAAATAAATTCATTAATGATATGCTTGTTCGTTTTAACGATATTGTGAATGGCTTGGCATTCTTGGACGAGTTAAGATTTAACCCCCAAAAATTAAAAAAGTTTCTCATGTCTCTCTCCTCCAAGTGGCATACAAAGAGGACCGTAATTGAAGAAAAAGACTTAAACAAGCTAGATTTTGATGATTAATTGGTTCACTCTTAACGAGATCGAAATTCAGAAAGAAGAAGAAGCAAATGGTCCTAAAAAGAAGACATTAGCGTTGAAAGCATACGAAAAGGAAGAAGACTCAAGTGAAGAGGAAGTGGACGAAAAGAAACTCGCACGCTACATAAAAAAACTAGATAAGTATCTCAATTTGATAAAAAAAAATGAGAAGCCAACCAGAAGATCATACAAATAACACAAAGAGGAGACATCTCAAAAAGAGAAAAAGAAAAAATATGAAGAGTCAAGTGAAACAAATGACTCATCAAGCTCCTCTAATGATGAAGCATACCTATGCTTAATGGTACATAATGATGAGGTAAGCTCTAGTCCTTCAAATTCAAATAATAACTCATCGAGATCCTCCGAAGAAAATATTTCTTTAGATGTGAATAAAGAACTTTCGTCTCTTATAAAAAGATATTTTCCTTAAAGAATAAATGAAAAAGTATTACATGAGCTTGAAAAATTAAAAGAAGAAAAGGATACATATTTTGTGGAAAATGAAAACTTGAAAAGTGAAATTAATTCTTTGGAAATTACATATGCATGTGAAGTTGTAAAACTAGCATATTATTTAGAAAAAGTAAAGAAGGAAAATACGTTTTAAAAAAATCACAAAATAATGATAAGACTATTTCTCATGTAACTAAAAATAATTTTAGAAAATTCTTTGTACATTCTTATTGGAAATCTAATTATTCCTATAATATAAAATCACATACTATAAAATAGTCATAAATTTATGGGGAGTTATTTTTGCATATTTTATAACTCTTCATGATGTAATACTTTACATATTTATGACAAAAGGGGAGAATAATTTTTTTAAAAGACAATGGGGAAATTACATATAGATTTTTATGTCCTTCTTGTGCAAACTACTTTTTCATGAAACAAAAGGAGGAGACATATAAGAAAAATATGATATGAATATAACTTTATATGAAGATAACCTTACAATTATATGAATATCTATTATTGTAAGAAAAGCTAAATTTTAGGAGGAGTAAAAATAATTTTTTACAACATTTTCACAACTTATATATTTTTCTTATTTCTCGGTTTGTCTTCATAAAAAAGGAAGAGATTGTTGGACCAAAATTTTAATGCCCTATAAAATTATATTTTGATGATATAGACCTTGAAAGATTAAAGTTATATGTTGAAAAAGTTTAAATAAAAATGGATAACTTTATGCTCTAAACTTTAATTAAATAATTTACTAAGGTAATATTAGATTGTGAATGAATGATGATATAAAATTGTAGATAATCTTGTTATTTATCCATAGAATCCAAGATTATCTTATTTGGATAATTGTGCCAAAAGTTATTATTAAAATAGTGCAGGTCGGTCGAAGCAATGAAGCCGGTCGAGATAGTCCGGTCGAGATAGTCTGGTCGAATGATCGAAAATACCTGTCAATGCATGAGCCACCCCATCGAGACTACACCGATCGATGCACCAGCCGACCAAATCAACGGGCAGAAATCAAAATATCGAGACTGTACCGATCAGGTTGATAATCCGATCGACCGACCAATTGCGGTCAGTGAGCAAATAAGCGCAACGGTCGTATAGACCGGTCGACCGATCCATTAGTGCGGTCAATTGGTCTTCGGCTAACATGAATAGTAATGATTAGTTTTGAATGAGAAAATTGTGAAACAAATTCTGGACGAATTTTTCACATGCTAAAGCTTATAAAAGGAGTGAAAGCCATAAGCAAAGGCATCCATCCTAGCATTGAAGAAAAACATCAAATTATCAAAAGAAGAAACAATTGTTCAAAAAAAATTGAGGGAGTTCTAGTGTAAAAAAGATTTCATATGTTAATTCTTGAGTGAGAGAAAAGATAAGTTTCCTATGAGAATATGTGTGTTTTATCTTTCGAAGCGAAGAAAAGGTGGTTGATGTAAAGAGCTTTTCTTCCTTGCCCCGTTTGGAACAAAGGAAGAGTTGGAATCTCCAACGGTCTCGAGGTCGAGAAATCGGAGCGAGGACGTAGGTCAAGATGTGATCGAATATCGTCAACAATCATCGTGTTCTTGTGTTTGCATTTTCTCTCCCTCTCCTTCTCATATTATGTTTACAATATGATCTGATTTGTTTTGGTTTAAAGATTGTTGAATCAATTTTAAGCTTCTGTGATGTGTTTTGTGAAATCAATACTTGTGATTTGTTACTAATCAACATGTCACGATTACCAGCTTTGCAAGATTTTTTTATGAAATCTCATGAATGATTCATAAAATCTTAATAACTTTGTGTTGTGTCTATTTTAGTAATTTATTAATATAATGGTCTTTTGCTTCATACAATTGTTTCTCTCGTGTTGGGTCAGGTTTCAAATTTTTTAAGGCAAAATCCGATTCGGGTCGGGTTGGATCAGGCCGAGTGGTCAGATTATCTAATTATTAATTTTTTATTTTCTTTTAGTTTTTAATATAAAATATTTATTTAATATTTTATTTTATATAAAAAATATTGTTTTAAATATCTAAATATTTTCTATATGCAAAATACTTTATTTCACTTTTTAATTTTAAATAATATAAAATACACAAATTAACTAAAATCTTTAAAAATTTCCAAAAAAAATAAAAACTTGGCTCATCGTGTCGGATCGAGTTAATTCGGAATGAAAATTTTCAATTTGAACCCGACCCAGACCTTCGTGATCGAATCAGATCTCGTTGGTGAAGTCCCCTACTAAGGTCGGCATGAAAATGAACAAAAAAATGTTCCTCCGTATAAAACTATTATAACTTATTAATAGTTTATATCCATAATCTAATATTGCAAATATGCAGGAAAAATCTATGGCTTCACAGGATTTATCGACTTCAAATATTTTAACACTAGCTCATCATCTTACTCGAATCGAAGAACGATTTCAACGAGTTTTACAAGTATTCAACGATAAAAACAAATATCAACAAGTAAACAAGGAAAATCGCGTAGAAGATGAGTTTGCAAATATTCAACAATTAAGTATGGTTGAGGAGTATTTTCGAATTATTTTCAAGTCAAATTAAAACTTAGAGCAAACATCAATTGGTGGAAACTTTTGTTGAAGGCCTTCTTCCCGAATTTCGACAGGAAATGAATGCTCAACGATCCATTACTATAGTTGCTGCTATTTATTTTGCCAGATGGGAAGAAGAACATTTACATGAAGAGAGACACAGATCAAGTCGACACTTGAAATCATTCAGAATCATAAATGCAATAATATCTTTGTCAAAAGCAGAAGAATCTAATATTCCATTATCTTCTAAAATTTTCACCAAAAGTTTACCTCAACGAAAAGTAAAAGATACTGAAGACAATTCATTTGAAGTTCAATCTTCAAATTCATTTGCTGAGAAATCTTTTAAAGATGAAACATCTACAATTCAATTGTCAAACGAGCAATCAACTCTTGCAAAATCTACTGTAGAAGGCATCATTATTGGAAAATCATTAATGTCTGAAGATACTCATAAGGACTCATTTGCACTTATGATAGTTGACTCAACATCAAAAAATGTCGAAGGCTTCGACGTACAAAGACAAATTTATTCAAGCAAAAAAAATTGGCCTACTTCGAATTCTCTTTCATTAGAAGATGCAAGTTTGTTCTAATGCTACTAATGCATAGACAAAACTACGTTCTCAAGAAGGATCTTTATTTTATTCAAGTTATTAAGAGACTTCGTCTGATCAAGCATCGAAAAAAATTCTCTCACATGGTTTTGCATAGCTTTGAGGATAAAACTATTTTGAAGAGGGTGGAAATGATAGGAACCTAGTTCCTAATAATAATAGGAATAATTAATAACTCTGAATATGAATTGGCTATTTACTTTCTAATTTGATTAGCACTCTTTTTCTATTATTTTTACTTCTACTAGGACTTATTTAGGTTTACCCTATAAATAGAGCTCCTTAGAACTTTTTTTAATTATACATGAGAATATCATTTTCTTTTGATAATTGTTTAAAGCAAGTATCTTAGAAGCTTGTCCCCCTCAAAATGATCTATTAGAGGTTTGATCCTCTCGAAGTGATCAACTTTGACTCCTAATTGGACTAGGAACCTAATAGAGGTCGTCAATATCGTGTGTATCCATGATGGCAAGGAGACAAATGCCGCGAGCAAAGGGTCATGGGTCCCAAGGTCACGAGCATTAGAGGAGGGCACCATCTGCAAAAATGATTTGGGTCGCCAATTTAATTTGTGAACCGGTTCCAATTCAGGTCTTTTATCAGGTTCAATCCGCTCCTACGGATATGGTTTAATTTGTGGACCGGTTCTGATTCAATTTTTTTTGTCTAGTCCAATGTCCTCCTAAGAAAAGCTCCATTATATCTTTTTAAGGACTAATAAAAATTTAAGTTGCATCACACTTAGACACCTAAATGGTTACTTCAAGTCCCATCAAAAATGTCAATTCCAGGGGCAAAAGTCCCAACCCATCAAAAGGTCAAGTCTTCCCCCATTGGGTATCCGAAAAAAAAACGAAAGACAAAGTGGTTTAGTCTTCCACCAACAGCTGTTGGCGGGAAAATGTCCCAAGCAATCGAAGGGTCATGTCTTCTTCCTGGAAGGGGAAAGGAAACCGAGCACCATATATTTGGTAAAAGACTTCTACGCTTCAATGGAGGATGGGGAAAATTTGAAGGAAAACAAAAAAAAAAAAGAAGATAACAATTGATTGATTAGTCTCTCCACCGTATTCGGATAAGAATTGGGAGGAGAGAGATTGCAAACAGTAATAGTGTCCTTTAAAACTTAGAATAGTAGAGTCCATGTAAAAATGTTGAATACAATAAAATTAGACTAATATGTCGATTTCTTCTTGACAGCGCTCCATCGTCATCTTCACAATATTCTTCTTCGTCCTTGTCGTTTGTTCATCGCAATCTATGACACTTTTTTTTCATATTTCATAAGTATTTTATAGGATCTGGAAACTCCTTGTTTGTGGGAGTTTTTTTTATAGACACATTCCGTACTATTAGTAGTAGAAGTTGAATTTTGAAAATTCCAATATCTCAGATTTGAAAATTTCCAATATCTACTTGAGATTTGATCCTAAGCTACTCTTATAGACACATTCCGTACTATTAGTAGTAGAAGTTGAATTTTGAAAATTCCAATATCTCAGATTTGAAAATTTCCAATATCTACTTGAGATTTGATCCTAAGCTACTCATCGTTATGTGTTTTATCACTAGGACTAAACATTAGAGACCTGAGCGCAAATTAAGAAGCAACTGAAGAAATTGCATTAGTAAACACACAGTCCACTTAGTGATGGTAAACTTCATGGAATTGCATTCAGTTGTCAAAACTTGAAATAAATAAGAATGCCTACATGAAAAATGCATCTAAACTGAAATGAACCACCAGCAGTGAAGTTCTTTTTCTACAGATTATAATATATCATTTATTCTATTTTCTTCTGAGGGAAAAACATCATAACTCTTACTAAATGTTTACGTCAAAGTAAAAAAGGAAAACATTCCTCGATATCATGGAGAAATATTAATCCATCTTGATTGTCTGTGTTTGGCAGCAGCATGAATAATAGCTCTTTGAGGTATCAAGACACTAAGAACATAGATACCAGAAAGCTGCTCTTTCTAGACCAAAGGCCATCAGTGGTGATATGTTTCAGGATCTGTTCCAAATCCCTTTCGCACCAAGCAATGCAACCCCGTCACATTTACTCAAGACGTCCTTTGCTTCAATACGCTCCTTGAAAAAGACAGTGGCTCCCTAACTATATGTGATAAGATGTTTCAGGATCTGGTCCAACTCCTTTTTCATACAACACAACGAAATCCTGTACATATTTACTTGAAAACATTCTTTGCTTCAGTGCTCTCTTTGAAAAGACAGCAGTTTCCTCATTATATGTGAGAAGATGTTCCCACCCCAAAATGTATCTTTTAGATGAAAAAGACCAAAGGAAACCTGACATTTCTAAAATTAACTATACTGCATGCGACATGGAAGTCCATAACTTCAACCTCCCTTCAATGATCTTCATGCTTAACCTCTTGATCAAAACATCATTGTGCCGCAGTATGTTAATTTTCCTCGAAACTCCAATATTGTGTAGCATAGATGACGTCAGTGTACAAGGACAATCTTGTCCATACACGTCAGTAACCACAAGGGAAGGATGACTAGACATGCATCTGGCATCATCCAGGAACGAAATGAATTGCAGTAGCACCAATTAACAATGGTATTTCATCCAGCTGCGATACATTGAAATTACCTGCCAGAATCCATGCAGATTCATATTGTCATATTGTCATGCACCCCTTGAATAAGCATCTTCATAAAATACATTCCCCGCCATAATACCAAGTCATATGGTATTTCTCATATATTCTTCATCACCATTCTTCCAAGGAAGAGTCATAATTCTTCTTCATCAAGATTCTGAACCCATTGGTCATAGATCTTAATACTCAAATTTCTGTCAGTTTTGACCTGCATCCACATTGCAGCATGGCTGACAAATGGAAACACTGTAAGAAATCGTGTTTCATGCAGAACATAGAAAAATACAAACTATTGTCTATGCATACCATTTAGTTGAGTTCTGTTTCTAACCAGTCCTTCGACCAGAAGCTGGCTTTTGTAACTGACTTTCCTGTACAATTATAAAATTAACTAAACTGCTAATAAATCAATTACATTGGGAACATAACTTTTTAACAAAATGAAATCATGCATGCCAGTACAAGGGAATAAAAGAAACCCAAGAAATGGCTAGGTAATGGAAAATACATGCCTGTAGCATCTGCTGATAAATCCATTGCATTCTCGACTGACTACCAATTGCCTGATGTTGTTCATACTGACCCTGTAACTTCAAAAACTAAGAAACAGTCAGCTCTAACAAAGTTCAATTCAAGTCCCAACGTCGTGTCAAAGGGGGAAGAAAGTTCAATTGAACATGGTATAGAATTATAAAATGCTAAACCTGTAGTAAATTGTTTGACTGCATCCTTGGTTGATCACCAATATGCTGCTCATGATTTACTTGCATGCCAAAATGGCCACCGAATGATAAGTGATTTTCAGTGATGTCCTCCTGAAGATGAATTAAGGAGAAAAAGGGAAGATGCTGAAATATAGATTTAAAGACCAAGGGATGCAAAATTAAAAGGCTCAAACATACAAACCATCAGATCAATGCCTCCTTGTGTCCCTATATGTGTATCATGATGTGTAGGAATGCCAGCAGATTGAAGCACACTATTTTCATTTGAACCTAAAGATGACCTCAGAAAATCCTGACCATAAGATGGAACCATTATAAACCTACAGTGAGATATGCAAGTGAGAGTTTGCAAGTAATTATCTACCTGTTCTTTGTTTTGTTGAATCTGCATATCTGAATTTGACTCTTTCCCCTTCTTTGGTGGACGGCCTCTCCGTTTGATATGCAAAGAGTCAGGAGCCTTGGTATTCTCAGGCATGCCAAGATCCGAGAGCAAAAGATTTTGGACAATTTCATTTGGCTGAGCTTCAAAAGACATAAGCCTCGGCTGACTCTCTTTGCATGTATTGTCATCCAAAATAGATTTCTCCACCTCTCGAATTAACTTCAGTGCAACTTGGTACCTATCATCTGATAAAAATCCCAACTCAGCAATTCTGAGGCAGCGGATAGATAGATAGTCATTGCGCTCAAATACATTATCAAAATGCACGTCCTCTAAAGAATGAGCCAAAGCATGCAACTTTTTGTAATCCTTCTTCCAACGATTAAGAATGTAATGAGAAGGGATCTCATATATCTGCTGAAACTTGAACACAGATAATGCATGTCTACATAGGATGCCACTGAACTCAAAACAACCACAAATGCACCGAACCTCAAGCTTTTCTGAGTCAAAGAAAACCTCAGTATCTTTATTCTCTGTTCTTTTACCGCTTTCCATATATGAACACTCTCTCACATGAAAGGTAATCAATGAGCCATCAGCATTTGTAGGTGAAACATCACAGTAAATGGTAGCTTTTAGCTCATCCTGGAATTTTCTAAACATGTTGACAGTGTAAAGTTTGGACAATTGTTCTTCCATGTAAAACTTTGATATTATTATTGGGATCTTATGGAATGATTCATAATCTGCCTGTGTATCTTTCTTATATCTGCATTCTGTTATCATGTCATATTTACTTAAGAACTGCTTCAAAGAGGTTCTTGGATACACATAGCCATCAAAAAAGTTATTTGCAGTCTCTCCACGTTGAGAAATTGACATCCCTGCCCAGAATGTATCTTTGAGGAAAGCTGGTACCCATGAGTGTCTATTTTCGTAGATTGAATTAATCCATTCATTGCCTTCAAGGGAATGATCCTTGACCATTTTACACCAGCACTCCTCAAACTCAGGAATCGTCATAGAATCATATACCGCTTTCTTTAAAGATTTCTTAATTGCTTTAAATTCAGAAAGTCCCTTCAGCTTCTCTGGAATCTTTTTCATCATTCTGGACAGACATAAGCGATGTCGAGCTTCTGGAAACACCTCAGCTACAGCATTCTGGATCATTTCACAGTTATCTGTGATAATGGCATTTGGAGGGCTCCCGGACATACATGTTAGGAAGGTCCTAAACAACCAAACATAGGTCTCTGTTGTGTCACCTGAAATTAAACCACACCCTAGCAAAACTAATTGACCATGATGATTCATTCCAGTGAAGAATACAAGAGGTAAATCATACTTTTCGAATAAGAAGGTTGTATCAAAAGATATGACATCACCAAAGTAATGATATGAAGCCTTAGACCTGGCCTCAGACCAAAACATGTTCTTCAAACGACCATGCGTATCCAATTCCACCAAGTAAAAGAAGTTTGGATTCCTATTCTGCATCCTTGCAAGGAACTGATATAAAGCATCATCATCTCCTTCAGTGAGTTTCAGCTGTCCTATCAAGGTAGAGTTTCCAGTTTGCATCTCATATGCCTGAGGACTTCCAAATCCGTTACCTTGTGAAACAGGTTCTTCTTTTTTGGCACCAACCATCTTCTTGTAAGAGCTGAAAAATCGAGCCATTAACGGGCTAACCGGATGGTTATGTTCAAGCTTTGCTTCCACCAAATGAAGTAAATCATCACCACAAGACTTCAACACAATCATTGCCTGACAATTTGTTTTGGCTGTCTGTCTAGCTTGGTAGGAAGCATCTGACCGTCCTTTGCCCCCTTTGGAGCAAGCTATTATTAACCGTCTACATATACCAGAGCTTGTGAATGATGACTTCCTCACAGCCACTCCAAACCCAACATCCAGTGCATATTGCATATAGAATTGACAAACTTCATCATATGATTTAAAGACCATACCCACACGAGGTACCTTATCATCGGGTCCAACATTTTTGTGTTGAACTTTCTCATCATCCTCTATGGTAATTACATCTTTTTCTTCATTAGACAAGGATTCCTTGGCATAATCGCTAATTAAATCCTGTTTAAGAATACATGCTGTCATAACAACTTAGATAACATTAAGGACCCAAATAGACAGAAAGAACTGCATCCAGACCTTCTTCATCTCCATATCTATGTGAGACATCTGATCTCCATCAAACTGAACATTTTTTGTACCATCAATATCAACATCAAGTGTCATTCCTCTCGCAGTATTGTCCTCCATAATCTGTGAAGAAAATATGATAACCATCATAGTTCAGAACATCCCAGCTCTAATCAACTGGGTTTTGTCGATAAGTAAGAAACCTGATTAATCAACATTTTAGCACTAACCAGAACCAAACACATTGACATGATAAAGAATTTAATTAAGAACAAACACCATTTACCTGAACAGAGAAACAAAAAACCAAAATTTTCAACACAAAGAAAAGGACTAGAATTTATCAAGGCATTCAAAGTGGTTCCAGCTTCACCTGAAAAATAACAATAATCAAATTCGTTATGTTCAAGCTTTGCTTCCACCAAATGAAGCAAATCATCACCACAAGAATTCAACAAAATGATTGCCTCTCAAGTTGTTTTAGCCATCTATCTAGCTTGGTAGGAAGTATCTAACTGTCCCCTCTCCCATCCACTGGCTTTATGTGATTTTGTAGGTGAAATTGAATACAGTGACAAAAGGAAGCATCCAATTAGAGTAAGGATTTTAAAAGACATGCAATAGGTAATGGTATTACCATTAAAAACAGCATTCTTTTTTTTCCCATGTGTCCTTCAACTAAAAAACTTGGAAAACTCGTTCACCCACGAAGCAATTCAACTCAGTTGGGGAAAAGTCACCAACATAAAAAAAAAGCAATCCAACACAACATGTCGACCACAAAATCAGCAAAAGAGGATTCAAGGTTCACATTGACCAAACAAATTGGAAAACAAGAAGTACATTATAGTACCATTTGATATGTCTTCATTCCGACATAGTTCTAAACTATTTCCCAATCTATTGACACCAAAAGTTCTCCACTCGGATGCAGACACTAAATCCCAATTTCTCATAAACAGTGACTCTTTCGCCCAAAACTACCACTATCACACACGCACAAAAGCACGAACCAGTGCATATTCAAGCAAATACTTCGGGGACATAAAGAAATCGAACTCCAGACGGAAATCAAAACAATTCCGATAGAAATTCCGCGAAACCAGAGCTAAAATTCGATTGAAAGAATCGAAAGCAGCAGATAAACCTCGATTCCGCGAAGAACATATGGCACTTCGGGAGATCAACGGGGTGGTCCCTATGTGCAGCCGCCGCATGGACCGAAGGAGGGTTTGAGGGTAAGAGAAAAAACAAACGAAGCACGAACAGAGCAAATTTTTAGGGTTTCATCATGGTCGATCAGTCACTTAAACAGTTTTCTCTTTCTTCCAATTGAAGAACACTTCCATTATATCTAAAATTTATTTCTTTCTGCAAAACAAATCATAAAAAGAAAAAAGAAGAGATACCACGGTTTCCTATCCTTTCCTTGACAGTTCCGATCGGCGCTTGCACCCTCGACTTCCCCAACTGTTGATCGTCCGTCGCTACCTCCTTCAATCCCCCTGCCTCTTCTCGAGGAAGAGAAGTATGAGGGAACAGAGAGGATGGAAGTCTACAGCGATCACTGAGAAGTAGGCGATCGGCAAGCACTTGGCTGCGTTGAGGCCATCCGCCCGCGATATACACAGCAATCCTCGAAAATTTGCACTGGAAGAACAGAAGCCGCTTGAGATAGGTGGAGGGGACGGAGGTCGGATTCGCTCCACGGACGGAGACGAACGAGAACGGCGGCCGCGCTGGTCGTCGATGGCGTCGGTCGGACGGGTGACGAGCTCGGCGGAGGAAGGTGTTGTGGTCGATCCCAAACTCGTTAATTATTTCATTTTTGCAGAAGCGTGAAAGTAGCCGTCGGATTTAGATCTTACGGGCCACATCGAAGACCTAAACGAGTTTTATTTCCTCGGTAACATCGGTTAATTAATTAAACGGAAAGGAAATATTAAAAGAACAAAAGACAACTACTGAGAAAGAAAGAAAGAAAGAATTATTCGATCACTTAAATAAGGATTTAACGGGGTTAAGTTGGGAGCACCAAGTTTTAGACTTTTGGATTGAGACGCAATGGTGGATTGAGGTGTCCGTGGTCCGTTGAGTTGAGTTGATTTTTCTTGACCCAATTTTATTTTTTGCCACTTTATCCATCATCCACCTGTGCCAAGCTTGCGAGATGGCTCTTTGCCCTAAAAAATGACTCGCCAATTGTAGATTGTGCTTTTTGCGAAACACTATCGCTGGTTCTACTCGTCGAGAACGCTCGAAGATGTCGTTGTGGAGTTAAAGATGTCATTATATGTGTAGATCGTGCTACTCACGAGTTGTGTGTAGATCGAAGGTTGTAAATCATGTGTAGATCATGCTACTCGCGAGTTGTGTGTAGATCGGAGGTTGTAGATCATGTATAGATTGTGCTACTCGTGAAGACGCCAATTCGATGCCGTCATCGCCTATGTTTCTCGTGAAGATAAGACGTCATCATGATTTGCTGCTCGCGAAGACGCGGGTGCTTATTGCAAAGATGTTGTCGTCGCGCGCTTCTACTCGTGAAGACAATGGTTTTGCGCGCGTTCTGTTTGTCGTTGATTTTGCTCACAAGCTATTCATTGTCACCGATGCTCATGAGTTGTTCATCATTGTCGGTGCTCACGAACTATTCGTTGTTGTCAGTGCTCGTGAGCTTTTAGCCGTCGGTGTTTGTGAACTGTTCGTCGTCGTCGGTGCTCACGAGCTGTCCGTCATCGCCTGGCGAGCTATTCATCATCGTCGGTGCTTATGAATTATTTTGCTCGTGAGTTGTTCTTCATCGCCAGTGCTCGCAAGCGATGACTGCACGCGCCACAATCCATGGTTGCACATCAATCCACCAGTTGGAAAACTTGGTAGTGCTCCCAACTTACCCCATCAAATTCATTAGATAAAAGTTGATTGAAATTGGTTAATTAATATTTTCATGTTCGATTATGTAAATTCAGTCATTTATTTGAAAATTATATTATTAAAAGTGCTATCAAAATAACTATGTCAAACTATAAAAATGTTCTAAAAATGAAAGTGGATATTGAACTCAAACATGGTCCAAATTACTTGAATGCAACATGTGATTACAACATAAAAGAGTACAGATTTCGATAAATAAAGAGCAAATATGGAGATGTTTTATAATTATATTTACAAAAAAATATAAAAAGAATGCTTACTAATTTTAACAACAATTTTGCATGGTAATCTAGCTTTGTTTTAATGATAAAATACCTTAATGTTTAATTGATGTTTGGTAAATTGATGCTTAACGAGTGGTGAAATCCAAGGTAGCGTAGGCACTTTGGCATTATGCACGCAATGAGCGCATTGAAAGACTCATTTTGTGTCGGTTTCCTTATATCTTTTCTTTCATGAGTGCCCATATGCAAGCGTTTTATTTTTTGTGAATATAAAAAATTTATATTCAATATATTTATGCATACCCATTAGCGTCGTACGAATTGAATTGTCAAGACCTTCCCAAACCATGCTAGTTCCCTTTGGCATTCCTAATTAGAAGCATTAATTCGTTCTTAACAAAACACCATCTTCGTTGTCCATGGCTGTCTAGATCATTTTAAGATGGTAATATGCAATTTTTTTGGATACACCCATATTAATCGTGATTGTGGCAGATGATACCTAGAAGTTTTCGCAAATTTAGTTTGATCGACGCAATCCAATCAACTATTTTTTGTCATAATGAATTAAGTTAGATTGATAACCAAAAGGTCCCGAATTCCTTGGGTGGAGTTGGGTGATCGGACCATTTTTTGAAAATATTGAAATTATTTGTTCTTTTAAGCAACAACGTGAAATATATCATCATTTAAAATAATCTTAATACATATAAATCATCTAATTTTAAAACATATACAAACTTTAAATTTCAAATATAAAAAAAATATTTATCGAGTTTGAAAAATTAAAATTCATATTTGATTAGTATTTCATCTTTTTTTCTTTAGTACCCCGCCGTCGGTATGAAAGCGGTGCCGACTGTCTAAGCGCGTAGTGTTAACGGTTATACGCATTGTCCACAGATTGAAAGATCAGCCCATCATCGAGCCCAAGTAATCCGGTAAGGTCGTCCCGAGTCACGTACCTGACAGTGATAGGTGAGGCTTTCAATAAAAATTTTATGCATTCACAAGGATTGAAACTGCTTAAGTGAGGAGAAATCACTTACCACTCCACTCCAACCCTTTGGTATTTCATCTTATTAGTTTGGGTTCGACCCAACTAGGAACCCCGAACAAACTTTTCATTGAATTTAGAACATGTTTGGGTTCATCGAGTCAACTTGAACCTGATGAACGCTCGTGCCCAACAAATCACATACCTAACATTACGAAGGTGTTCCAAACTTATGATGGTGCATGTAAAATTTTAAACAACGTTTCTCAGAATTCTATAATTCATCATTTTTTCTTTTTATATTTTCTTTCACTCATATCATAACTGATGATGGAGGTGCGAATAATGGAAGAAGGATGCTCCCATCTCAAGTTAATGTCACCATACTCACTTTTTTTAGTTCTGAATTGATAAGGAAATACTAAAGGGGACAACGACATTTGCTTGCTTTATTTGAAACAATGGCAATTTTTTTATCTTAATGTGGACAAGAGATTAAAATATTAACATATAGCTACAATAACATTTTAATAAAAAAATTTCTCATGCTTATTAAAAGGATGAGAACCGTAGAGCTACATAAAATCCTTCTTTTGAACTTCGGCACTAGTTAAGGTTTGTTCTTCATCTTAAAAATCCCTCTTTTATAATCATACGAAAATCAAAGATGAGGGAAAGCTATTAGAGACAGGAATGACTTGTTTAACCCAACTTCATATATATATATATATATATATATAATTCATACCTAAATGAAGCTATAAGAATTTGTTGTTGAATTTCCTCTTTTTACTTTCTTTTTACCTTCTTCTCTTGATGTCTTCTTGAGTTCGAATGGGGGGATGGCACGTTATGTTAGCATGTTATAAGAGATAAGGTTTGAGGGTTTATATATGATGCTTACTGACCTTAAGTCGGTTAGAGGTGAAATTCCAAAAATGCCTTTAAAGTTCTCCTTATTTACATGAATATCATTTACTTAAGACATTACATATAAATAAAAATTATCATATATTTGGATTCAATTAAAATATTTATAAAATTAAATTTCAAAAGAACCAAAATTCAAATTTTTGTTCAAAGAGCAAAATCGTCATTTTTTTATTTTTTAATTTTGCATTATCATCTAACCTAATTAAGACCACTTAAAAATTATTAAAAATTATTTCCGGAATACATCAACATAGGGGAACAATTGTCAGAACTTTAGCTCCGACACCTAAAATTAGACCTTCCGCTTTGACACATATATCATGTCATAAAATCGTCACGTACTACAACATTAATACATTTAATCGTATATGTTTGAGGAAGGAATATTACAATTAATGTCTAAAATGAATGTTTCAACTCATGAATAGTGCCTTGATGTAGTACATGGAATGCCCTTAGTTAGCTAGGGGCCTTGTCTGACCATGGTGGGGCACACCTTGGTAGGTTGGATAGGGGGCGCCCACTTGACTGACCTCATTGCGGCACACACTTCCCAAGGCGCGCCCCAAAGTCATCTAGGGTGCGCCAAAATGTCATTGATTAAAGAAAACCCAAAAAATAGCACGAGGAATATAGAAGAGACTAAGAACTCATATAAATACCAAGTGATGAAGGAAGGATGTTGCCATTGTCACCGATCGCTTATTGCAAGCTTTAGGAGTTTAGGATATGCCACCAATGATGCCTTTTAGGAATTGGGACATTAGTTTAGGAATTAAGAATTAAGATTAGGGTTCTTTTTTTCATATTTTTATGAATATAAAAATTTATCGCTAGCTCGTAAGAATGTTGCAGGTCGATGGGTCAAAAGCTCGATCGAACTTTGAATGATCCATCACTTGTTTATCCCATCGAACATGGGTCTCACCGATCTAATTGCCCATACTAAATTTTACACCATTAATTCCACCCCCATCCCCTAGAACCATCACCCATGATAATATCAATTTAAATGTTAAAAAAATAAAATTAAGAAAGTGTTAGAGACTATAATATAAAGATATCAATGACATCTTACTAGAAAAAGATAAATATTCTTCTAAAAATTAAGGTTTGATACAAGAATGCGGACAATATGCTATTTTTTTAGGATTTAATGGTCAACGATGTAATAAAAATAAAATCTTATTTCAATAACATGATTAAATAAAAAAGAACGAAACAAATATTAAATGATAATTTATTTTTTTACATGTGTATTTATATATTCTTTTTGTAAGATTAAAAATAAGAATGCATGTTAATTATATATTTGTCCTTAATTTTCTTCTTTTTTCGTTATTATAAATTCAATCAAATTGATTACTTTTGAATAAACCGCCTCCGGTTCAACTAAACCAAGGTATATAAACCCAAAATTCTAATTAGACCACTGCGATTAACCAGCGGACTCTGCCGCCACCCAAAATACTAAAACCCTCTCGCACCATTCGGTTCACCGTGGCGGCTGCAAGTCTTCAGCCAGCATCTCGACCTTCTTGCTCGCGGCCTCTCTCGACGCTGGTGAGGCGAGCAGGCGGCGTCGACGCTCTCCTCCGCCATCGCCAGTGAGTTTTACTGTCTTATTTCTTAAACGCTTCTCTCTCCTCTTTCGACGCTACTGTGTTTGCCGACGGTCGATCAGCGGACAGTGGCGCCACGACCGCGCACGTGACCCTCCGCAGTTGATCGGTTGTGCCTCCTTGTGCTCTGGCCCTCTGGCGGAAGCATGCCCCAGTGTCAGGATTTGTTGTATGGATTGGCTCTGGCCCAGAATTTTTTATCAGACTGGTAAATTTCGGCAATTGGCACCGTTCTGTCCGAGGACATGGACATTGCAGAGAAAGTAGCTGGCCTCCGAAGTCAGATACGTGGAACAATGTTTGGAGAAACCTATAAAAACTAGGAACCGTGACAGCAGCCTTGTTGTAAACATTATGGATCTATCTGGTTTGAACCAGACTTTTAGTGCACAATACAGTTTCATTACTCGGCAGTTGTTGAGTTTTTACCCTCCTGACTAATCTCTAGCTGAATTCTAGTCTTCTTCTTGCACAATGAGGGTTCATTAGAGATGGAGTTGACTCAAGTAAAGTCCTTTGTGTCATGAAAGGAAGAGTAGTAAGCTGTACATGGAAATTAGGTTGTACAAGGGGGAAAAATGCAATAAAGAAGAACCATCGCCATTTTTGTTTGGATCTGTTGAGGTTTCATCTTTTATCTTTTCCTGGGTTTATCGTTGTGTTGAAGAACTAAATCAACATAGTTTCAGAGGCTTAGGTTGCAGCCTGATCATTTCAGTTTGATCATGTATGCAGCAAAATGACTAGGAGATTAGTAGATTATATTCTCCATCATGTGACTTTTACTTTTCGAAGTTTTCGTATACAAACTATGAAGCTTCTAATTTTCAGTAGTTTATATATTTTTCTGTATCTAAATTCTATTTATGTTGTTAAGTAGTTTGATTTAATATATTATATTAATTTATAATATTTTATTGTTGACCAGTCCTGAACCGGTCTGGTCTGACAACCATGTTTGTACAATACAATTTAAGTAGGGCTCTGACATAGTGTTCGGGATAACTTAGTCTTTGCAGTTTGCAGAATAATTGAAATGATGTCATGTAGCCGGAACTGCTTTTAAGTCCTTGTTATTTTTCATCCTTTCTATGTGATGAACCATTTTGGTTCTTTTGTCTGTATGTTCTGGTCAATGGTGTATATTTTTAACCAGTTTCATGTGTTTAGTTCTAATCAGATGCAAAATTACGTCCTTGTGCCTTCCCAACTCAGTTGAAATTCCACTAACCAGTAGGTTTCTTATTTTCTTGATGTATATGATTCTACTTATATTATATATATGGAAATAATATCAGCTGCATTTCATGCAGGATTTTATTATTAGCAATATTTGAAAGACATGTTCCAAGGGTGTCACATCATTTGAGCAATTCTTTGTGACTGGAAGTGAAGTACAAAGGCTGATCAATTCACATTTCTTTTTCTAAGAGGCTTTCAGACTTTAACTAGAATTGCATAAAGATACACAACTGTTTTAAATTTGGTTTATCAGGCTGGAAGGTACAACCTTACCTTCTCCATGAACCTTCTTCATTGGACACTCACCCACAAAAGACCACACCTTTATCACCAACTCCCAACCTTGATTTGTTCAGTCTCCAGTGTTGCTCTCGCCTTTTCTGATGATAGCTCCAACTTCCCTCATTTCTTCCAGTATCCTTTGCCGAACCCAAACTTTGCATTGACAACCCCCCTCATCAAACCTCCTCTTTACAGGACCTCTGAAAGAAACTGCCTTGATGCATGCAGCTGGGTCATTAACAGAAACTGGATACGTGACAAGATTCAAGAATGTGCTAAAGATGGCGATCTAATGAAATCCTTTGAGCTCTTGAAGATGATTGAGACAGCTTCTATTCTGGATTACAATGCAGTACTGTTCTACTACCTGAAGTCAAACAGCATATGCATAAATGATCTGGAAAAAGTTTTTGAGCTTATGAAGAGATCTGGGCCTTCACCTAATGCCTGGACATTCAATATTCTATCAAATGGATTGTGCAGGCTGGGATACCTAGTAGAAGCACTTGATGTGCTCAAACAAATGTGCAATCATGGGTTCACCCCATCTTTTACTTCATTGAAGAGTCTGATGAACAGGTCCTTAAGTTCAGGTGGCACTGGAGTTGCAGCGGCAGTGCTAGAATTCATGCTAAAGTGTGAGTATTTGCCAACATTACCAGCTGTAAATAACTTAATTCTTAATCTTACTAGAGAAGGCAGGATTTATGAGGCTTTCAAGAGTTTCTTTCTTCTTTTGGTGAAAGGTTTCATTCCAAATTTTTGCACCTATAACCCAATTCTTTTCAGCTTGTGCAAGTCCCACCAGAGCTATTCAGCATTGTCATTGTTTTGTAATTTGAAGAAAAAAGGTTTAAGTCTTAATGTGTATTCTTACACTGCTTTGATTCATGGGTTCTGTAAGGAAGGGATGTGGAAGGACGCTTATAATCTTCTGGAGCAGATGCGCAAGGATGGATGTATGCCTAATGTGGTGACATACAGCATATTTATCGGGTTCCTATGCAACGCTAGGAAGATCAATGAGGCATTTATGATTTTTGAGACCATGGACAGAGAAGGTTGCCAACCGGATCTAGTCACATATAATGTGCTTCTCCATGCACTTTGTCACCACAGAACGATTGAAGAAGTCTGCAACTTCATACAGGTCATAGAAGATAAGGGTTGTCTTCTTGACAAGTATAGCTATTGTATTCTAGCTGATTTCATGTTGAAGGCTGGGTTTGTAAGTGAATCTGCTAATATTTTGCAGAAGATACTCTCCGAGGGTGGTGATTCTGTGGATGCTGTTGCGTTGAACATTTATCTTCATGGTTTGTGTTCTGGAGGATATACAAAAAGATTAATAAGCTTGGTTGGTCTTATGATGGAGAAGGGTTTTGTGCCAACTACTTCTATATATAATCTTGTTTTAAAGGGACTCTGCAAGGAGCAATGTCTTGATGAGGCATTGGATTTTTTAGATCATCTTGCATGGGAAGGCAATGGACCTGATTCCATTTCCTTCAATACCATCATGTCCACAGCCTGCAATCACGGAGAATCCTCAATGATCCGAAGAATTTTGCATCGAATGGACATGGAAGGGATGAAACTGGATGTTGTTGGCATCACCTGTCTAATGCGGTACTACTCCAAGTTAGGCAAGTTAACAGAATGCTTTAAGCTTTTAAAGTATATGATTCTAGTTGGGTATACACCAAGTACAAGCACTTGTAATGTGCTACTAGATTGTGTTTGTAAGAGAGGTTTGTTGGAAAATGCCTTTAGGATGTTCCATGAGTTTGAGGGTGTTGGGAGATTTCCAGATACCACTTCATATAATATTCTTATACGTGCTTCAGTTATGAAATCTGACTATTTCTTGGTGGAGCACTTGTTGATGGACATGCACTCTCATGGTTTGATGCCTGATGCAGTCACCTATGGATCAATTAGTCATGCACTTTGCCGGGAGGGTAATCTAAGTGCTGCCCTGAACCTGGAAGAGAGCATGTCAAAGAATAAAGTAAGACCTGGTATTTCTTACTATAACACAATGTTGGGGGCTGCATTTCGAAGGTATAGTTTGTGGGATGTTTTGTTAATACTTCACAAGATGGAAATAGAAGGTGTTGAACCAGATGCAATTTCCCTCAAATTTTTGTACCGCACAATGGAAAGAGGTGGAACAAGGCGATTTCCAAATGCCATGAAAACCCTTGAAACCCTGTTGAACAAAGAAGAGATTTCACTTAAACTGGAAACTCAATGAAGGATCGAATATTTTGATTTCTGTTGAATTGGTTCATTAAGATTTATGCCATCATTGTTATAAAACAAAACTCTGGTCATTATGGCTGATACATCAAGTTGTGGAACTCTGTCATTGTGGTATGTTCTACTTAAAAGCTGTCTTATAACTACGGGAGGTGCATAATTGATTCTCATTTGGAGACAAATTGACTTTCACCATGTCACAATCGGTTATGGCCAAATGAACTTATGCTTTTCAATGTTGGGTGAAGGATCCTCGTGCTTTATAATTTCAACACAGCACTTTCAGGTATTACTTCACTTTGACTTTTATTCTTATGGTCTTACCACCCAACACTCAAATTAGAGCTAATGCAAATGTTGGGTTATCTGTCTATTTAGTTTTGTGCTACTTGGGTAAAAGTTACATTTATGTGGATTAGGTATTATTGGCCTTCAGCTTTGAAATATTACATGATCAGTTTGAAGGCCCAAAGATGCATATGTTTCTTATATTATATCTACGTTATATAATCCTTACTTGATCTATGACTTACAATGAACTTTATTGCCATGTTTATGCTAATATGCTAATTATCATCTGCCATTGACCTAGAAGATCCATTTTACCTTTTCCAAAATCTATCCTTTGGAAAGAAATCCAGCATCATTTATCTCTTAAGAAGAGGTTATTTTTTCAGTTGTAGTTAAAGTATTTGATTCCTTTTCTTTAAAATGTTGAAGCGTTAGATTTAATTTTTTTTTCTGATTTCTCTTCATACTTTTTGGTTATATATACTTATGATTCCACATTAATATCATCCTTTGCTCTAAAATATTGATATTGCCCATTTTTAAGCTTGATTGCATCCAGACATCATTCTTATATGTTTTTATACTTGTTTTGTTCATTTTGGAATTACTTTCTTCTTTTCTCTAACTTGGTTGACTTTTTTCTTCTCTTTCTTTTCTTTCTAGTGTCTCCATGTTGCCACAGATTGTAGTCAGTTATATTTGTTGTTTTTCCTATAGGTTGCAAAGAAAGCTTTGAGTTCTTGAGCTGACAAGGATGAAGATGGGTCACAAGGAAGATGAGCTCCCCTTTAAAGAATAAAAGAAGGAATACGAGCTCCTCTTTGAATTCTTGAGGTATTTTTATTCCTTTTATTTTATCTATACTTCTGTTTGAATGCTTTAGCTATACATAGTATATGATTCTTAAGTAACTGACAGGATCTCTCCTAGATGTTATCTTATGATTTTCTTGGTGTTTTGGAAGCTTGTTTTTTTCCATGTAAACCTTTGTTAAAAAAGGTGGAATTGTGAAGGTCCATCCAGCCTTAAAAGAGAAGGAACTTTTAATTCTAATTTGGAGAAACTTAGTGGTTTATCATGTCAAGACAATAGAAAGATATGAGGAAGTTTGAATGCACAAAGTTCAATTCTGTAGGTAGATGCTAATGTTAAACTGGATCTACCTGTTTGAAGTTGGACCATTTCCATCTTGGAGCAGTGGGGATAATGGATCGTAGATTTTGTGTGAATTGATTAAGTTTAGTTTAGCTACTGGTGGAGAGAGCGAGAGGAAAATGATGCTGTAGTCACTGTTATAGTACTGTGTATTGCAGAGATGGACGCCATTTTTCCAAATTGCTGGATGAATAATTTGGTTACGTTTTTAACTGACAGCCCAGACTCTTTTTCCCCCCATTTAACGCTTGATGAGTAAAACATGGAAACTTCATGGTAGAAGGTGGAGAAAGTGTCAGGACTCATATTTGGAGCACTTACATTCACACACTTAAGATAATGGCAGTGGAGCAAATTAATGTTGTAATCTTTCAATTAGTAAAAGTTGGTTGATTTGTGATAATTGGAATAGTAAGCTAATTATTCTTGTTATTTGTGATCTTTCCTTTGTCTCATATAATAACTGAAATGTTTAATGCATAGGGAGGTGCCAAATACATTTCTTTGTCAAACACATTTTCATCTGTTATGTAGATCTGAAAAAGAGTCACCTTTTAGTAGTGTACTGTCTTTTAACATAGAGTGAACTAATAGGAAGATCCATTTTACATGCCAAGTTGGTTATCCACGTAAGCGAATTTATCTGCAATAAAAGTAATGGCCACATTTGGTTTGATCTCCATGTGAATTGTGGATATTTAAGCTCATCGGAACGAGTTTCTTGTTCAAATTTAGACAATTACTTCGCACTTTCCGTCCATTTGCGAATGAAAAGACAAAAAGTAATTTCTACATTGCAGATTATTTGGACTTCATGGAATTCGCGCTGTCGAGCTTTTAACAGGAGCTTATTCGTGGATCTATAATGGCCGTCTCTCAGCAGTTTGTTCCAGAAAAGGATCTTGACATGCATCAGTGGCCTCAATAGCTCGATGGATGACAATTTTGTCGAAGCGAAGTCAAGGTGAAGGGAATGAAAAGTACAGATCTAAGCTGATCTCCGCACAATCTCCAGGCGTTCCCTACTGCCTTGCACTGAAGGTGTTAAAAGTTAACTAGTGTGGAAGATTTGGGACGAACGATCGTGGGCGAGCGCTACTGAAGCTCGGTCGTGGCGGGTTAAAGTTGGCCAAAGCTCGGAAGAAGACGCTCCCAAAGCTGCCCGTTCAACCCCCGTCCATTCATGAAAGTGTTTTAATTGTTGTATACAAAAAAGTAGTTCAACCCTTTTTTCTCAAAATAATTGGACAGAGAAAAGCAATCATTAAATTCAGTTTCTTGTGCATTTTATATGGTGCATATATTTCGACTTCAGTTGATTAGAAGAGATCGACTGTTTACGACTAAAATCTCACGCCTGAGGAAATGAATGAATAATTTTCTCCTCCCAACTTTTATCTCATTATAGTCTACAAATTTTATTTTGTAACAAATCAATTCTTCAACAAATTTGTAACAAAGACGTTCGCTTGATCCAATTTTCTAGATCACTTTGCTAAGGATGTTAATGTGACATTCATGTAAGTTGAACTTAAATAAAATATTATGTATTTATTAAAAATGATATGTAATTATTTATTAAAAATAGTAATAATACTTAAAAGGAGAGAGGGTAAAATAATGTCAAAAAATAAAATATATTTATTAAAATCATATATAAATAAATTAAATATAGAAAACAGAAAGAGAAAGGAGGGCGTTGCACCTCTCCTCTCTTTTCTTCTAAAAAATATTATTTTTATTTTTATTTTTAAATAAATAAATATATATATATACTATTTTAATTAATATATTTTATTTTATTTGATTTGGGTTGTTATGTCAGCAATTTGACATGAAAATTGTTATTGCAGGTTAAGAAGATTTTTTTATTACAGATTTAATATTGTTTGTTACAAATTTATAATTTTTACAAAATGAAGTTGTGAGATTAAAATGGAAGAGTGAAAAGTTGAGAAATCAATGGTGAAAATTACTCGGAAATGAATTTGGCATACATAAATGATTCACATAAGTAATGACAAATTCGATCATATTATGAAAATCACAGAGAAATTAGATCGCCAACTAAACTTTTAGTCTTTACGCTGCCAATCCAATGGAAACAATTATCTCATCAGTTCCAATTGAAGCAATTGTTCTCCTCAAAAAAAAAAAATTTGAAGTAATTGTTCCGCCAGACAAATAAAGAACAGTGAATCAGATGTGAGCCTAGTGGTAGCATAGTAACATACTTGATGTTACCTATGTGTATGTATCAAACATCTTATTTCCAAAAGTTTTAGATTCGTGATCAACGTGCATCACATTTTTTGTTGATCTTTTAAGGATCCTCCTCTTCATCTCCGCATTTCTGCAAGAAATGCAACTGACGACGCAAGTGCAAAACCTACAATGTCATTGAAGAGTTAGCCAAAAGAAAAAAAAAGATCACATAAATAAGTTAATAGAAATATTAAGGCAGAATTCTCAAGGCTAAAAGAATTTAGTTGCTCCAAAATTGGACGTTGAGCTGCAGATGAATCTAAACTGTTTCATAGACATGTAGAAAAGAAGTATCCAGGTGGTCAAATGGCTCCAGGTATAAATGCAAAGTTCAATCCTACAAACCACCTGAGGAATATGTACCTAAATACTATTGCAGCATCATGATCTACTAGATGCAATGATATTTCTTGAACTATTATGGCTCATCGGATATCCTCGATAATACAAGCTTCAAACACAAAATGATTCAGGCGTGCTCATAATAATTCGAGTGGACAAGTTATTAGGTAACTTATGGATACTATGCTAAGCCATCAAATGTTTTGCTGCTGAAAGAGCAATTGTTCAAGTTTAGAAAACTTAGTGGAATTGCAGAATTTTGTCCTCTTATGCATTTGGAGAGAAAGGGACAAGTGAAGAGAAACCAACCTCCTGTTGAATAATATCCATCAGATTCTCTGTCGAAGTGAGCCTACAAAGTTCAGCTAACAAGTTCTCATCTTTGACATCAAACCATATGTTGTGAGGTAAAGCTAATAATAGAACAGTTAAAACATCAGCACCCCCTGGGTGCATCAGGATATTTTTCCCTACATCGCAATAAGAGGTCTCAGGTGTTGCTGTGGATACTGGTACTAGCATATCAACCCCATGCTCATTTCCACCTGCAATTACTGTGCTGGAGATGACAGTCGCAGGCTTGTCGCCATTAACTCGCAAGCATTTAACACAGGTAGCTCTGCAGCAAAAGTTTGTGTCTGGATTTAGTCTACCTGATAGAAATGCAGCACCTTGACACACACGTTAGCTGCAATCTCAGATAATGACTCGTTGTCTTGTTTGGATGACAAATCTGAGCAACATGATGTTGCTGAAGATAACAAATCCTTCAGAGATTTAAACAGTTCAGTCTTCCGAACTTCTTGTAGTACTTCTTCCTGAAATTGAGAGGTTGATAGATAATAAACAAATGGCTAGGCATGTCTCAAAGTGAAATTCAGAACAGAGGTAGCAGGACCTTCATAGCAAGCCTTCCTTTCTCTTCTTGACTTAAGGCGGAGTCGCCTTCTTGTCTCCTAACCTCAGCAACCCACTTGACAAAATCTCCAGCACTAGTAGGTAGATATCTTAATAAAAGTAAGAGAACTTCTGAAACACTCCTCAGGCTTTCAGATTTCAAAAGAGTAGGCACATCATTGACCAAATATTTCACCATGCTGATCCAAGTCTCATTTCTGCAGCTCTGTTGAAATCATTGTTCAAGAATTCCCACATGCAATAATTGAAATGAACAATAAAGAGAACTATTGCATCCTCAAAGCAATTTGAATAATAGTTTAAAATGCGACACAGAACTTTGAGGTGAAAATGCGAAACAATTCTCAACAGTAGTGCTGCAATAATGTGCTTCATCATAGGTAGCAACCATTCATGCCTACAACTCTACGCAATGATACTTGATTAACAAACAGACTAATTTATATTTTTAAGGACGCAAGTTACTTACAAGGGTATAAAGCAAGGATGGCGCTTTCTCGAGTCTTGAGATAAGCATGAAACTGCAAAACATGGAAATTTATATCATTTTATCTTGTCAATCTCATAATCAATGAGAAAGTTTCTTTTTTTTTCTTTTGAGCAAATGAGAAAGTTTGTTCTTTGTAGATAATTGGCGAAGCTACAATGTAAACAAATAATTTGGCTAAAACATGATTAAATTCCACCATGACACAAACATGTGTTTTCATGCTTGCCTACGGTGGTAAAGTAATTCCAAGGTATGATATTGCACAGCCTATTCCTATGATTTAGGCACAGTATTGTTATTCTTGACTATTCTCTCACAAAATAGTAGTGTTTGATGCAACAAAAGCTATATGTGGTCGAAGATCAAAATATTCAAAAAAACAAAAATAAGCTAAATTAAAGCAAAGCTTTAATGTTAAGGAATTTTATATTCATTACAGGTTACCGCACTTGGTGCATTTTTTTATTTAAAAAAGTAACCTTAGTGTTGATGGAAAAGTTTGACGGTGCATAGTAATTTGGAGTTGGGGATTACAACCATTTCATCCACATAAAATGGATACGAACCAACCAATTTAAATCTAAGTTAACACAAATTTAAATAGAATTAGGACGCAACAAGGTAAACCAATGCAAAATTTGTGAGGTTTCAATCGAACTCGTACTCATAGAGGCTAAGTCATGGCCTATCACATATCAAATGAAAGATGAAAACAAAGTAAACCAAAGATCTAACTACCTCTTTATCAGCTTCATATAAATATTGATGATTGAATATCAATAGACATACCCCCTATAACGTCCAGTTGCTTTATCGATTGTATTCATAGCTTCCCAAAGAAGAGGAAGTGGGACCCAATGAGGTGGATATTTAAAACGTGCAACATCCAAAATAAGTACCGTGTCACTGCCAGCATGGTATCCACCAATTGGTGAAAAGTGACCAGTTCCTGTCTGCACAGAGAGAAGAGACATGGAACACAAAAATACAAACTAAGAATATTTCTCGGAATCAAGTTAATTAAAATTTTCTTATATTGTTAAATTTTTATAGTCCACCTAGTGGGATAAGGCTTTGTTGTTGTTGTTGTTAAATTTTTATAGTCTTTCATATTAAGGTTGCCTTGAGTAATAAGTGGGATGGAAGACATTCATAGGATATCACAATTTTTCCATATGAAAATTTTCATCATCAACACCATACATACATACATATATATATATATATATATATATATATAAGTATTCGTTTTTCTTAAACTTAAATTAAACATTCTCTTTGATATCAGTTTGCTAAGATGACTAATAACAACAACAACAAAGCCTTATCCCACTAGGTGGGGTCGGCTACATAGATCATACGACGCCATTCCGCATATTCGTTGATCCATGTCTATAAGATTCGACAGGATTTTATGCTGGCTGTCGGGGCCTAACACAACCCTCCTCCTTTATCCGGGCTTGGGACCGGCTATAAAATATAGGCGGAGTTGCTAAGATGACTAATAACATGAAAAAAAAATTTGACAAGATAGAGCAATCAGGCATAATTCATTGATCAACAATCTATAAAACAATGATAAACTACAATTGTGACGACTATGAAACATGGTACTAGAAGATTCATTACCCGGAAACAATACATTATGTTTTTTGTAGCCATTTCTATTCTCCACTAATAATATGAATGAACCATTGACGAGACTAGAAAACATCCATTGCTTAAAACTATCACATTCGCTGTCTGTTAAGCAAGCTGTCAAAATAACATTTAAGTCAGAAAGAAGGATTTGAAAGGTTCTTCAAGTTTTTATTGGCAACTCAATCTTTGCATGAAGAAGTTTTTATTTCATTATTGGTGCAAATATTCATGAGATGTAGACATTCATGGAATACCACACAAGATGAACATCCATGAGATATGTAATTTCAAGAAGATACCTGCTTGAAATGCTGTCTATTGTATGATGCAATCAGATGACAATCTGCAGAAGAGGTGCATCTTTTAATGTGGTTGCGAAAGTCATCAATGTTGCTTTGGTTCGTACGAAAAGCTTCAACATTAGCTCCAGCACATCGACCCAAACAAGCAACTTTTCCAAACGTGGTACCTTCCACTTGAATTTTTTCCAGAGGCTCACAGCAATCTAACATAGATTCATCATACCATCTCCAAGGGCCTGAAAAGATGCAAGGAGAATAAGAATCATGAACCCACAATTAAACTGAACTAAAGTCATAAAGAACTCTAACAGTATCCTATCCCAGTATTCGTGTTGTTGGATCCACAATATAAGAATAACAGAATGATGGAGAGTATCAAGTACTGTTAATTACTGCACATTCAAGAAAGTAAATGCAATGTAGAATCTGTTTATGTCTAGAAGCCTATCACATAATAATAAAAGAATAAGGCATATATTGACCTCATTAATTAGTACTTCTATATCGATACTCAAGGAAATCCTCAAGGGAAAGATAACGCCTGGGTGGAAATTTTAATATGTTAAATACTTAAATCCCAAATAAAATGAGAGGCAAAAATAAATACCAAAATTGGTTTGAGCAGAAGTAACACAGTAATGTTTTCGCAATTAGAATAGGCAGGCAAAAAACATGGAATGCCATAGAAGCAGAAAAGTATTGCCTTTAGTGTAAAAGAAAATGGCGAATATTACAGATCAGAAAATACCTTTCCATTTTCTTCCGGGATCTATAGCAAGGGCGTTCAAGACCATAGCCAAACTAGCTAAGCCACAATAAGCAGGCTCTGATTGCGTCTGAAAGTGGGAAATCAATTTGAAGAAACCTTCCATGGTTCCATTTTGAAGAGCTTCATAGAAGAGTTGCTGCATATTTTTCCAAAATAAAAGAGGGAAGAAACACAATCGTCATATGACCCAAATTTTACACATGCATACACACATCACAAAGGAGAGAAAGGAATAACATAAGAATCTCGTGATAAGTCAAGAATAAATAAAGAGCTGCAAAAAAGGAACAATCTTTTCACAAATTTCTGTTCTATTCATCAATCGCATCGATGATCCTTATTGTTTTGAGCCAACAAGAAAGAAAGTGCGAAAAAAGGAACCTCCTTTTCACAAATTATATTTCTTCTTTTCTTTTCAAGTTGTGATGTTAGTATGCATTCTTTTCCTGCTCGAGACTGCAGGTCCAAGTTTTTTTCCTGCGAACCACTTGCAATATTTGGTAATCGTAATTACTATATATATCAGGTCGATCAAACTGCTTCGCGAACAAGAAGAACAAAAAAGAACTGCATCAAGTGCTTCCCAAAGAATCAGTCAACATGAGATTGGTTCAGTGAACTCATCAGAAGCATAAAAAGGAGTACAAAAAATGCAGCACGATCTGATCCCTGGCGCGGCAAAAAGGTAACCAGATTCACAGGGATTTTAAAAAAAAAAAGAGCAGTATTGCAAACATTTCCTTCATTTGTTTCGCCACGAAATGGCGTCGGGCCTGATTTGGCGGGCGTACCTTGCCTTCTGCCGAAGCGAAGTCGATGGCCGGCGGCGAGGGGAGGACGCGGCGGTAAAAGCCGGGCACCGCCATCTTTCTCGCGTCCGAGAGGGGAAAAAAAAAAGAGTAAACAGAGTAATGAGCCACCAGGGGGCGCTCTGCTTATTTTGTACTTTGTTCCGCTTTTTTTTTATTTTTAAAAAAACTGCTTCGCTTTAAGCGCACTGACTCAAAGCTCAGGCGCACAAGAAAAAAAAAAGACCAATCAGAAAATTTGGAATTTACTTTTTTTATTAATGAGACTTATTGTTTACTTTTTTTTGTACCTGTTTAATAGGAAATAAGAAAAGAGATAATTGAAATGATATTAAAAGGCGTTAATTTTCCTTGGATAAAAAACTTATTTGCTTTATCTTATTGACCTTTTCTTTAAAAAAAACTTTGATTAATTTTCGGAATAATAATAATAAAATAATATTTAACGTTTATAAACAATAAAATGAAATTAATATCGCCAAAATATTATAAACACATATATCAAAGTGGCACATGGTGGTGAGGACCGAGAAATCCATGGCTGCCTGCCACCACACCGGCGGCCCATACCATCTTCCTGCCGTTGAACTGTTGGGTTTGAGAGGACTGAGGAAGGAGCGTCTCTTTTTTTTTTCCGGTTAGAAAAGGAAGCCAAAATTATAATGTAAAGAAAAAAATAAATTTATCAACAACAACAAAATTTTATCCCACTAAGTCGATCGGCTATATGGATTATCAATTTGAAAATAAACATTATCGGATTCCATATTTCTTTTATTAAAAAAAAGTATGCTTACTGCATTTGTGCCTTCGTTTAAGAGAAAAATAATAATACATATTTTATATTACTTCAACTTGTAATTTTGATGGCACTTTCTCCACTAGTGGGATGGGACTTACTGTTGAGAGAAAAAGGAGACATGAATGGTTATAAATCCACCGTCCACTAAGAAAAAAAAGAAAAGAAACGAAAAAGATTGGCCAGGAAAATAAATAACGAGCAAGATAAAACCCCCACCATGATTTTCCCCATCCCTCTCACATTATCCACATGTTTATTTTTCCCCTCATTTCTTGTTTCTTTTAGTAATCCAATAAAACTGCCACCTCTCATGAGAAGAACTCGGATGCCATTTCTGCTTCCTTTCTCAAATTCCTCCTGTGAATGATGCTGATGAAGTAGCAACTGCTATCCACGATGCCCTTCTCCTTGCCTGAATCCTTCCCCCAGCACCTCCCACCATCCTCCACTTCCCTCGAGAAGGCCGCCGCCGCCATCACCGGTCACCATTTTTTTCCATCACACAGATGCTGCAGCAGGAACCCTTGGGCAGCAAGAATGCTGGTTGCTGCAAGGGCATCAACAGAGACGAGAACAGCGACGGCTGCAACGACTGCGGCACAAGAAGGGCAAAGTGATGCCGCTGCTGTGACAGTGGACTCCAAGGAGAGTCACTACATGAAGCTGCTCAACAGGTCGTGCAGGGCGGGCAAGTACAGCGAGTCGCTCTACTTCCTGGAGTACATGGTGGGGCGCGGCCACCGGCCGGACGTGATCCTGTGCACCAAACTCATCAAGGGCCTCTTCAGCTCCCGGAACGTCGACAAGGCCGTTCGGGTCATGGACATCCTCGAGCGCCACGGCCAGCCGGACGTCTTCGCCTACAACGCCCTCATCAGCGGCTTCTGCAAGGCCAACCGCGTCGAGGACGCCGTCGGGGTCCTCGGCCGCATGAAGCTCCGGGGCTGCCCGCCGGACATCGTCACCTACAACATCCTCATCGGCAGCCTCTGCAGCCGCGGGAAGCTGGACTTGGCCCTGGAGTCGCTCGACAGGCTGCTGGACGACGAGTGCCGCCCCACGGTGGTGACCTACACCATCCTCATCGAGGCCACGCTGTTGCAGCAGGGCGGCGTCCGCGATGCCATGAGGCTCCTGGACGAGATGGTGCTGCGGGGGCTCCAGCCGGACAACTACACGTACAACGCCATCCTCCGGGGGTTGTGCAAGGAAGGGATGGTCGACGCGGCGCGCGAGTTCCTGGGCGCCATGCCCGCGCGGGGCTGCGAGCCGGACGTGATCTCGTACAACGTCGTGCTCCGGGGACTCCTGAGCGGCAGGCGGTGGGAGGACGGGGAGAAGCTGATCGAGGACATGACGGCGAAGGGCCTCAAACCGAACACCGTGACGTACAGCGTGATGATCAACTCGCTGTGCCACGAAGGGATGGTGGACCGCGCGCGGGAGCTGCTGGAGGACATGATGGGCAAGGGGCTGAAGCCGGACGCCTACAGCTACGACCCGCTGATCTCCGCCTACTGCAAGGACGGGCGGCTCGACATGGCCATCGAGTTCATGGACTTCATGATCTCCAACGGGTGCCTCCCGGACATCGTCAACTACAACACGGTCCTGTCGGCGCTGTGCAAGAGCGGGAAAGCGGCCCACGCCCTGGAGGTCCTGGACAACCTCGAGGAGGCTGCGGACGCGGGGTGCGGCTGCGCCCCGAACGCGAGCTCGTACAACGCGATCATCGGGGGGCTCTGGAACGGCGGCGAGCGGCCGAAGGCTCTGGAGACGGTGTCCCGGATGCTCGCGAGGGGGGTGGACCCGGACGAGGTGACGTACAACGTGCTCATCTCGTGCCTGTGCAGGGACGGGCGGGTGGACGAGGCCGTGGGGCTGATGCGGGACATGGAGGGCGCCGGCTTCCGGCCGGGGGTGATCACGTACAACACGGTGCTCCTGGGGCTGTGCAAGGTGCACCGGATGGAGGAAGCGGTGGAGGTGCTGGCGGAGATGGTGCTGGAGAAACGCTGCCGCGCCAACGAGACCACGTACGTGCTGCTCGTCGAAGGCGTGGCCTACGCCGGGCATAGGCACGAGGCCACGGAGCTCGCCAGGGAGTTGGCCAAGCGGGGCGTCCTGTCGGACGACTCCTTGAAGCGCCTGCGTCGGACGTTCCCGACGCTTTAAGATACAGATTCTTATACGTTTTATTTAAAACAATGAAAATTATGAAAAAAAAAGGATGAACGTGGAAAAAAAAATTCGAGGATAAGAAATCCTCAAAACATATGATTCTATCTCCACATTGTTAACACCTGAAAAATCACTCTTTGAAAAGTCACCCTAATATTCTACCCCCTTCGGTGTTGGAATTAAAATTTAGTGACAGGATAACATCTTCAGAGATGCAATTCATAAGAACACAAGAATTTCTTCTGCTCGTCTTTCATTGGTTATTAAAGATACGCAATTGAAAACCATCAGATTTACACGGATAGGTGAAAACAAGTACAACTTAATGAGCACCGAGGATGCCAAAAGCACTGGGAGCTCCTTTAAGGAATTTAAGCAGTAAATATTGGATAGATGCATGCTGCAAGATAAATCCTCAAAAGTATGCTAGTTTTTATTTATCAGACATCTGTCTGAGTCCAATGAGGAATAAAAATTCAACTACTCGATGGATAAATGAGATTAACCATCTGATATGAAATACTCCCATCAATGCATTCAGGGCTTGTCCGGGATAACTGATTACCAGACGTCAGGACGCAATTCACCCGTTGCTGGTGGCATCCACTTGCCGGAGTTGTACACACTCTCACCAACCTTCCATCCGGGAACATCTTTCATGATCCTGGTCTCCTCATCTAAATACTTCTTCCACTCCTTGACAAACCTACAAGAACAAGCTCACGATTTTATTTTTCTTTAGGTGGAAAAGCTCACGATTGTTTTTAATAACCATGGAAAAAGAACAAAGACATCAGCCGATTACCTTTCATCTTCTTCAGCTTGAAGCATTGGCAAAATTGCTCTACGTGCTGCATACTTTTCTTCCTTCAGCTCACTAAATTAGAAAAAGGAACAACACGTGTCAGCATAAATTGGAAGAAGGTCCAACATAAGCATAAAACAGCGCACCAGAAAATATCCAGAGCAAAACAAGCCTTCTCACAAGAGATGAATAGTTATGAAGAAATCCACCAGATGCAAGGTCTTTCACTGATACAATAAACTGGATGTAGCACATGCATTGTCAATATGTTGGATACCAACATCCAATGTTCATGTAGGGCATATCAGTTTCAAACAAGTTAGACCACAAAATTTCATGACTAGAGTAGACTGAGGATTATTGAAGACTTTAATCCAATAAAAAAGAATACAATAGGCTTTTACAGTAATCATCATGCTAGGTTTTTTTTTTGAGAGAGATTTTCTTTTTTGAAAGTAATCAGCACGCTAGGTTGGTGTAAGAGGAGCAATAAGAACAAAGAAAAAAGGGTGTAGGTTCCATAATGAATCTTTCTTTCTACTATCAAATATTTTTCATATGGGTTTAAGGTGGCACAGAAATATGCTGTCAACTACAGTGCACCTTCTAATCCATTTGATATGTATCGGATAATATGTATCAATCTTTTTGGGCCTGAGCATCACCTTTTTTCCTTCCATGTGAAATGTCCTCTCTCTCTCTCTCTCTCTCATTTTCACTCGCATTTCCCATCTCCCTTCCTCTGCTCTTTCTCCTTTCTTCCTCCCTCTTTCATATCAATCCTTAGTTTTGGCTCTTTCATCTCCCCTCCCTCTCTTCCTTCCATCTCTCCTCGTTGGTCTCTCTCCGCCCTCCCATTCTCTCTCCCTCATCTCCCCTCCCAGTCTGTCTCTCCCTCATTCTCAGCTCTCTCGCCTCCCCTCCGTCTGTTCCTTCCATCTCTCTTCACTGCTCTCTCCCCCTCCCTCACCTACTCTCCCATGCTCTCTCTTCCTCATTCTCGGCTCTCTCGTCTCTCTTCCCTCTACCCTTCCCGACCCCCCTATTGTCGATCTCCCCAATTCCTCTATTTTCACTGAATTTGTTATACATTGAAACAAGAAGCAAGTAATGAAACAATTAATGTTTTTTTTAGGAGAAAACAATTAATGTTTGAGCTCATATACATATGTTGTTTGCATTGTATCAAAGAAAGATCCATGTGAGTTCCTGTGATTCCATCCTTGTCATTCTTTCACTTTACTAAACAACCTCCGAGCCTTAAAAAACGGAGGATAAGTCCACTAAACTTAGCTTAGTTAGTGCTTCTTTACTTCCCTACGGATCTATTTCTCCATAACTAGCCAGTTGAGATGTTCTTACAACCCCTCAGAAGTTTTGCAACTGATCCACTAAACTTTCCACCATTTTTTCATGTGGACCAAATGGGTGTTGAGAAGAAAAGACAGAAAAAGGATAAGAGAGATGAAAGAGATAAAGACCATTCCGTTAAATCCAATGGATCAAATCAATAGCTGTAAGATACAGCTCAAGTTGTGAGCTGTACATTCATAGGACCCTATATTTATGTTTGTTTTTCCACATCATCAGTTATATCATAAAATGAATGTTCCCTATACTGGAGTTGTACATCTTAAAAGATGAGCATTCTTAATGTATCTAGCATAATTTCTTTTTGATTATTTTTTTGAGTAAATTTTATTGTCAATTACTTTTAAATAAATGAAGTTGCATTCATCCATATTGTGAATAGAAAATCCATGCTGGAAAGATGGCTCTTGCAGAAGTGGATGTAAAGACCTGTTGAATCCCTATACAATTATAATTTTGATCAAAATATCAACTTTAATATAGAAAATGGAAGGGTGATGCTGTGTGTCAGGAAAAGATATCTGATATCTTAACCATATCTTGTGCAAATTCAAGATCAATACCAAAAATCATGACACAACAGGGATAATTATTCAAGGTTGACACGACGGAACTTGAACCATAGACAACAGAATCAAACCAATATCATATCAAAATATGCTCTTAGTCAGGCAAAAGAGTCATTCTGGGTATCTTTGTGCATAAGATGGTACTAATAATGAAGAAAACATTATTGATATGCAAGAACCTCTTGATGCACCATAGATATATTTAATAATTTAACAACAATAACAAAAACTAAAGTTCCTTTTAGGCAACAAAGTTTAAATCCGTTCCACATGTTTTGAGCTCACTGATCCAAAATTAATTCAAAATCAATTGTTTTTGCATCCCAATAAAAAGTTGTGTCAATTGTGCCCTTGTTCTCTTTTCCCACAGATCAATGTCAACCATGCATTTTTTATTCATAATAAATGTATAGTTCTTGTTAAATTCATAATGTGTCTCAATGGATATAGCCATTGTTTAGCTGCCCAAAGAACTGGCAGTTAATATAAGTCTCCGCATGGTTTTGGGTGATTAACAATCTGGTTAATCATCCTTTTTCCCTCTCAGAAAAAAATTTAGTAAGAGTTTATAATATGAATGAAACCTGCATTTCCAACTTCATAAGCATCTTTCAGAGTCGCCTGCGCACACCGAAAACCAAGCCCAATTCTCAACGAGACTGCAATGAGGACAAAAAAATCTGGAATAAGCTAGTCCCAATACAGCTACATTGCCACTTCTTCTCACTAAACACTTCAGAGAGGCTAGAGCAAAACCTAAGGAGCAGAGTGCACCACACAGATAGCCTTGCACAGAGAACAATGTTCAGAAGGGCTCGTTGGATAATATAGACATGGCGGTGAAGCAAATTACTTGATGCCACTTTCACAGAACTGCTCGATAAAACGCATGACAGTTTGAAGGAGGCAGCAACTAAATTGCAAATTATTTGGGTGAAGAGACTAGCAGAACCGAACCAGCAGGAGGCTGTATACTAGACAACTACGCCTCCATTTGGATCGATAAAATGCAATGCAGATGCAAGCTTCGTATCCATGGAGAACTGCTCAATTGCATCAGGTGCCGGGGTCATCAGCATTTTAATTTGGCATGAAAACATGATAAGAGCAATGCTTTTGTACTTTCAAAATAAGCATAATTAATTGTTTTGTCACGAATTCATCCTATCATTATTATGGAACAGGTGGTTAGTGAAACACCTATTTCTTGGGGATCAATCCGAATTCACACACACCCTTGATCCAAGCATAATTTATCCGATCCATCTACAGATCGATCGCCCAATGGAAGAGACGAGAAGGGAGGAGAAAGAAAAGAGGGAGGAACGAATGAGCGTACCGTCGGATTTTATTGCCCTTGCCCACTTGGTACATGCCGTAGGAGAAGGCACCGAGGGCGGTAAGGAAGATGGCAATGGCGGAGGGACCGGTGTTGGGGATGCGGCGAGCGTAGCGCACGGGGGGGAAGCCGCCCGGCGGCGGACCGTCCTGCAGCAGCGGCATCTCCTTCACGCTCACCATCCCGGGCTTCCTTCGGATCACCGCCTCCGTCATCTCTGCGTCCCTCTTAGGATTTCACTCCTAATTCTTCCCCCCCTCCGATCGGACGATCAATGTCACGTTCCGCCGCCCCGCCGCCGCCGCTACTCCTGAGCAGCCGCTGACCTGCCTGTTGGGGGAGGGTGGACAGTAGTTGCGGAGAGTGCAGGAAGGGGAAAATCGAGCAAATGAAATATTAGGGATTTGGTGAGTAAATTTCACTTTCTCAATTCGATTTTTAACTTCAACTATAACACTTCTACTTTAGTTATCTGATAAATTTATAATAAAAAATCTCTTTATTCTGCTATAACAAAAATTTAAGTCAATTTGCTTACAAAAATAATATAAGATTATTTATTTAAAGTTAATAGAGCAGGAGGATGATAACATTCATATAAATTGAACTCAAATAAAATGAAATATATTTATTAAAATACTATATAACTATTTTTTCAAAAAATAAAATATAAAAAAGTTAAAAAGAAATAGAGATGAGGGGATGTAACGCAATATTCTCATAAGCTAATTCAAATATAATATAATATATGTTATTAAAATGATATATAATATTTATTTAAAAATAAAATTAAAAAGTTTTAGAAAAAAAGAGACAAAGGCATATTATTTTAATAAAAAATATTATATTTTATTTTAGAATATGCCAAGTCAGTATCTTAATAAGAAATTTAATATAATATACTCTTATTCTTGTACGAACTAATAAAAATGATATTTAAATATTTACTTAAAATAAAATAAAAATAGAATTGAGAAAGAGAGGGGAGCATTGCATCCCTCCTCTCTCTCTCTTTTCTAAAATTTTATAAATAATAAATATTTATATATTATTTTAATAAAATATGTTATATTTGAGTTTAGTTCATATTATTCCTACGCTAGAATTTTAATCAATAAATTGACTTAAAATCTGTTATTGTAGGTAAAAAAGCGTTTCTATAAATTTATAAGTTAGAAGAGTAATTTGTTATAAAATAAAATTTGGAGACATAAATACTATCGACTACTTCGGTCGGCCTGCTTCTTTTCCTAAATGGAGTGTTTATTTAGAAAAATATTATCCTATTATCTTTTAATAATCGAACGAAATTTACATGAAATATTGAATGAGACATTAATATATATATAGTGCTATTCCTTAATCATTATATATATATAAATGGATATTTCCTTCTGGGAAAGACTGATTAATAATTACTAATATATACAAGTCGATAATAATAATAAAATAGATTAATAGTTGAAAAGTCGAAAAAGGAAAAAAAATGTCTGCCCTCAACATCAGACCGAAAGGCTCGATGGACAGGACGTCTCCTCATTTCACTGCGCGCGACCGGACGTGTATCCTCTGCCGCCGCCGCCGCCCCTTCTTCCCGACTCTGCCTGCATCATACCATCGTTGGCCCCTCTCCCTCCGCGCAGCAGCAGCAACAGAGAGACTCCGACCCAGGATTTCCACACTGCCCCATCCGCAGTGCGGCAACGGCGTCCTTCAAAGCCCACGATGCTCCCCAGCTTTCTCCGCCGATCTCTTCATACATTCAAGGCTCATTCTTCCTCTAGGAACACGGTAGCATGCTTCTATTGATCTATTATTAGATGTGAAATGAGTAGGAAGGGTTCAGAATTTTTTTGATATTTGCTTGGTTATGGAGCCTGTTGCAGGGCACAAAAATTATGTGCCCTTCTGATGGTTGTGTTGTGACGAACCCATTATGGAGTTTGAGTTGCAATTGCCTAAAATTAAATATTTGAGAAGAACGTGGTTAGAAAAGATTTAAGGCGCACGTAATGATATGTGCTTCGTTATTGTTTACCTTCCCTACCGTTGCTACTTCGGTACCAAACCTAATTTCCTATATTGTTGTGCTCCATGGAATGTGAGCCTAAGGAAGCCGATAGGAAACTACCACATGAATGAGGAATTACGGATAGTACATTGCTATGAATCATTACTGAAGTGCATTTTTTATGCTAGATTTTTTTCTCGCATTATTAGTATTAACAATACCTTTTCTGTTGAAAATTTGTATAGTTTTTTATGTAACACATAGTTTTGTTTGTCTAAAAGTCTTAGTAATTCAGGTTTGTCAGTCATTTTGTTTTCTCTTTTGTCTGAGATTGATTTGTTTATTATTTTAGATCTTTTAGCTGAAGTCGAGCTCTACTTGCAAATTTCTATATAAAGTTTCATGTATAAATATTTGTATGCAGTTGAATTTCATTTTCTTTTATCATGTAGATTCATTGGATGTGGAAGACCTCGTGGTAGGTTATAGAGCAATTATTTTTCTTAACAGATTAAAAAAGACAAATTGTAACTTTGACATTGGTGGTAGTTTTCAAGGTTCTTGATGGATTATGAAATTATTTGTTAGTTATTTTCCTCGCCTCATTGCTGTTATTGCCCTACTTAGTTCCATTATATGCAACCTGCTGCATCAAATTCCCTCGTAATATTCTACTCTATTATAATATATCCATGTAACCATCCATGCATCTTTTCCATGAAGTGATGGCTTTGATATTTTCTCCGAAAGAGGTGAATGGATGTCTACCGATCTTGGGCAACTATCCATGATGTATTAAAATTTGAAAATTGGAAATTTTAGATATTTGTAAGAAAGCCCAAGAAGAACCTTCAAAAAGGGAGAAAAGTTGATGGGAATGGATTTCAAAAAATGAAACTATCCATATCCTCTACCACGTGTATTATATAATGTACTCTTTGTAGTACTGCATTCCTCCAAAAAATGTGTTGTTGCATTGTAGATAGATAGCCCACATAACCTCTGTATTTATCAACCATTGGTGCCTCCATCCTCGATTGCCTCGTGAGCAAGTGGTCTATAGCGATTACCAAAGTCTGCCTCGTGCTGAGTCATTAATTTTAGGTCATTTGACTCTTTGCCGCAACTCATAGGCGACGGGACGATTGTATAAAAGATGGCTTATGCCATCCTACGACATTCTTCACATGACACGTGCAATTGGTGCTGGACGCCCATGTTGCATTGTATATGCGTGTGAGGATCCAGCCGTGCCTTGAAGGCAAAGCAAAAATATTGGCCTTAAGGGTATGCTTGGTTTAAATATTATTAAGGGGAAGAGAAGAAATAGAAGGGAAGGAAAACCAGAGAAGAAAAAAAAAAGAAATGCGGATGAAGTATTCAACTTGTATGGATGAAGCACTTAAGGGGAAGATAAGAGAATAAAAGTTAAGTAAAATATGTCCTTCATATATGTATTTTTATTTTAATTAGGTGTGTGGAAATATGAAATATATAGTAATTAGTTCTTTTTCCTCATTTTCACCTCATTTTGGGGGTGAAAGAGAAAAAAAATAAGATGTTGGAGGGGAATCGAGGGGAAAGGAAGTCCATTCTTCTCCAACTTAAACTCAACCTGGCAAGGGGAACAGATTCCCCTTTGTTTCCCTTTCCCTTCTTTGCCCTCCTTTCAGCCCCAACCAAATAAACCTTAAGGGGCAGAGGAGATCTGCAATGCATGTCGGTAGCAGGTGCAAATATATTTACCACGTAAAGAAGTGGCCTTGGACATTGTGCTGGTTGTAGTTGCAAATATACCACAAGAAGTGGCTCAGATCGCCATCGTTCGGGGAAACTTTTTGGGTGTTATCTTGCAATCCTCTTTAACAAAGCATGGAGCTCTGAGAGTTTGCAATCAAGGAGGCCAGCTCAGAAGAGTGGGTCTAGGAGCCTCCCATCCAGAAATCAGTGACCAATGCTATTGGGTTAGTCGACAGAGTTACCGGTTTGGGAAAAGCCTTAGCGGGCATGCTGCATGTAGTCCACTCGTGTCTCTATGAGAATGTTGCCCCAGAGCCAAGGGAGGAAATCAGTAGTGGTCGTAACAAGGGGAGGACCCTAGAGATGCCACACCAAATGTGTGATGCATGGCATATCAAATGTGTGGGGTAGTCCCATGATAGATCTATGTCATATCATGCAAAGAAGACTAAACTCCATAGGTCATCACTTGACCCCACAATTCATCAAACCCCTTGAGCTAGGAGGGCAAGGTTGGTCCAACACAGGTCCAATGGTCCATACTCCTAAACCACCATATGTTGTGGGATGACACACGTCTCCCGAGGGTAAGAGATGTGCTCCTTGTCTCTCAGATCCACACCCTTGTTAGAAGATCCTGCTTCATGGTGTCAGCAAAAGAATCAACCTGGGTGACCATCTGCAAGACTAACATGTAGTTCACGAGGAGAGCGGATGGCATCGACCGGAATGGTACTAGTATTGCCTTTGCGTGAGAGCAATCTCGAACTTCAACCATGTCATCTTTTTTTGTGTGCTCTACCACTCTCTACCACACATTTCCACTTTGAGGGCCAATGTGGCGGTCGGAGAGGGTAGGCCCATATGTGGTTGTCAGGATCGCTTTCCGGATCATAAGATCCTACAATTCAATAACTGACTTGCGATCTCGATCTCATTCTGAAGATCGGAAACATAGGGTCATACGTGGATCTATTGCTGGATCGTAAGATCGGTAGGATCATAAGATCCCAGCGATCCTATGATTCTGTTTTTTTCATTCTTTTATTGAAAAAACTAAAAATAGAATATTAAAAATAAAAAATTGCTAAGAAAGAGGTAAGATTCTCTCTCTATCATAAAGATACTATGATTTTATTTTTTAGTTTTTAATTAACTTTAAAATTGAGAAATCTAAAAATAGAATAGTAAAAATAAAAAATAGCAAGAAGTACATAAGATTCCTCTCATTTTCTTTATTACTTTTTTATGTATGATTTAATTCTAATTAATAAACTTATGCGACAAAAAATAATACTTAAAAGAGAAAAGTCGTCTATTTTTTTATAATTTAGATGAAGAAATTGATTTACTATTATTAATTATTCATAATTATTATTAATCTAACTTTCTATATGATTATGAAGCCCATAAAATACTAATTAAGTATAATGTGAGAGTAAAATATTTAGTTATTATTATTATTACCACTATTATTTTTATTATATTAATTTTTTTAAAAAATATTATTTTGTTCATAAGGTAGGATCTTACTATCCAGAATCCTTTGGACCCCTTACGGTCCTACCTCGGAAAGCGATCCCGACAACCTTGGGTGTAACTAATTGTGATGGAGTGACCGTCAATGAATGTGACTGCACTAGATGGATGAGGTCGTCCAGTGCCTCCCAAGCCAATTTGTTAGTACTTGCACCAGGACGAGGTAAATGGCGTTGGGCAGGGTGATCAACGTAAGTCTTTGATTTCCTCCATTGGGCAACATGAAGAGTAGGGACCAATTGATATGCTCGAAACTCATGTTCTCACATGTGAACTTGCTGACGACTGCCATGACATCCTTCTTTTGGCACGTGCCAAGACGTTTTATAGAAGAATACTTAGTTTCTATATCAGTTATTGTAGTGTGTTTCTATATTTTGAAGGGCACAGTTTGAAAGCTCTTTTCCATTTGTAGGGAACTCTATGAAGTATCTTTGCGAGGTTGAAGATGAATTTACTTCTGTTGCATGAACTTGTTTTTGACAAGCTTGATAAGTTATTCTTTTCCATTTCTACACATCTTGTGTGCTGTGTGGCGAGGCAGAGGAGGACATCACTCATCTATTTTATGAGTGCCCGACATCCTGACGAGCATTGTGAGCTTCCTCTCTTCTGACTCGAAGACAGTGTTGGCAGTCACTCCGAGGTCTGGCACATCAAAGACAAAGTTGGAGAGCTTCATTGGCGACTTTTTTAGCCGGTGCCCGGGCCATTTGGCTGGTGCTTGGGCCATTTGGCTGCAGCGCAATCAGGTCATTTTTTGTGGGGAGAGATGTTAATCTGAGCATATTGCACACAACATATCCTTTCTTATTTGAGAGTGGGGTTTTGGCTAGCCGGATATTTTTCATCCTTTTGTTGCTTTATCTTTAAGAGCTTACACTTGTTCATTCATTCCACAGTTATATATATAAATGGTCATCCTTTTCCTCCTCAAAAAAAATATATTTCCCATTTATATGGCAGTCAAATCAAGGCTGGTAGGCCATTATTCCTAATCAGACACAACATTCCCCTAAAAGGTGGACAGTATCCACCATAGAGGCAAATCAGTGTGCACAAGGGAGTACCTGGAACCTTCGAATCGCTAGTTTTGTTCTTGCTCTATTCTTGATTGTTTTTTAAGAGACAGAATGCCTCTTGTTTCTTGGAAGTCAAGGTCCTATTATTGTTTTGCTGTTATGAAGTTGGCGATTTACAAAATAAACTTGTGGTTTTTTTTTGTTTCATTGAACTTGAGACACGAGTCCTTTGAATTTGGATTTCCTATCTGATCCAGTTTTATTATGTGAAGATATATTTTTCACCTTTTTTATGTTATGATACAGATGTACAATGTAAAATGGTTGAGTTTTTCCATTTGGAAAAGCTCTTTCCAAGGGAAGTCGACACTGTTGGATTGGGTTCTTGGAGAAAAGATGGCACCTATTATATCTTCGCATGGTGGAACTTGTTATTCAAGAAAGCTTCATTTTTCAGCTACCATGTATTTCCACGTAATTCATGTTTAGGTTTTTTGCCAATCTTCATTATGTCAGTAATTGCATCTATTATCATTTGGTTTGTTTCTCATTAATTTGACAAGATATCTAAACTAACTTCTGTAATATGAATGTTTCAGATCTGGAGTATCCCATATTATGACTCGATCTTTCAACAGCAATTCTTGTGGCACTGATATAAGACAAAAGCCTGACAACAAGAAAGACATTATTCTCCAGACTGAAAAGGAGATCCAAAATAGCGTATCTGTAAATGATGATGCTTCCATGAAAGTAAAAAGGAAAAAGCTCAAAGGGAAGAGAGCAGTGGTTAGGTGGCTCAAGTTCTTCAGATGGAAGAAGAAAAAGGAGTATGAAAGGATGACTTCAGAAGAGAAAATTTTGTACAAATTGAGAAAGGTATATTAGACCATAGCTCCATTACCCATTTCTGTTGTGTAAACCCAGAATATGCTTAATGCAAGATGACCAAATTTTCGCTTAAATGGTCTTAAAGCGAGATACTTGGCCAACACCAGTTTTGACATGTATGTCTTATTCAAACTTCTTTTCAAGTGTAAATTCTTAAAGCTTCAAAACCCAATGCATATGATCCATCATGTATATTATTATCTTTCTCAATTATGATTGCTTATAGCACCATCAGATGGCCAATGAACTGAATCAAATGTGTATCAAACGCCTTGCATCATTCTCTCTATGTCTGTTGCCACAATGAACAACATAGCCCTCCATCAATTGTCCTTCCGCCCCTCAAAAAAAAAAATCAATTGTCCTTCCATCTTTTCTAGTTCATTATTTGCCACATTTTTGTGATTCTTCTTCAGAGATTATTGATATAGCTCTTTTTTTTTCTCCTTAAATAAAGAAAATATAGCTCTTTTTCTGGGCTCGACCTTCCTGCTTATACGACTCCATCACTGTGACAGAATCCAGCTGAGAATCTGGTTGAGGTGTGTTAATAATGCCTTGAATTTGAACCTAGTTGGTCCCCCTACATAGTCAGACGCTTCAGCAAAATTTCCCTACGGGGGTCTCGCTGTCATCTGTCAAAGGGAGTGCCTATATAAACTCCCTAGGGGTCTAGACAGAGACCTATCCTTGTAATCGTCGTTATTTCATAACAAAGAGCCGCCGCCGTTTTTTCCTCTTCGCGTTCTTCTGTGTTTCGTGCGACCCCTCTCTCCCTCTTTTCGTAACAAAATGGTATCAGAGCTTTAGGGTTCGTCAGCGATTCTCGATCAAGCAGGGAGATGGCGTCGCACAACGTGAGCGTGGAAAAGTTCAACGGCAGGAACAGTTTCGGGTTGTGGCAGATCAAGATGCGGACGCTTCTGAAGCAACAAGGAGTTTGGGCGCCGCTCTCAAACGTGTCGAAGAACAAACCGAAGGAGGAAGACTCGAAGGGCAAAGAAAAGGAGATCGACCTCGCAACTTTGGCGGCACAGGAGGAGAAGGCGCACTCGATGATTCTATTGTGTCTGGCGGATGAGGTGATAATCGAGGTCGCAGATGAAGAAAAGGCGGCCGGTCTATGGTTGAGACTTGAGAGTCTTTATATGACGAGGTCTCTCACCAACAAGTTGCTGCTGAAGCAACGTCTGTTCTCTCTCCGCATGCAAGAAGGTACCCCTCTGAAGGAACATCTTCATCAGTTAAATTCTTTGTTGATGGAACTCAGAAATATCGATTTTAAGATCGAGGATGAAGATGCTGCCCTAATTCTGTTAGTTTCGCTTCCTCCATCATATGAGAACTTCGTTCAGTCTATGATTATCGGGAAGGAAACTATAAGTGTGGAAGAAGTAAGATCGAGTCTCCATACTCGTGAACTTCGGCATAGGGCATCTGGAAATTCTGCAGAGACTCAGGCCACGGGTTTGATATCGACCGCAGAGAAGGGACAATCCTCGAATTTGAAGAAATCCAAGCCGAAGAAGAAAATCACTGCGAAAGACATCTGTAATTACTGCAAGGAACCAGGTCATTGGAAAAAGGATTGTCCGAAGAAGAAGAAGGCCCCCGTCGCGGCGGTGACACATGAAACTGGGAATTCCGAAGATGATTTGGTTCTGATTTGGTTCTGGCTGCTTCTGATCAAGGATGTCTGGCGGATAGTTGGGTTCTGGATTCGGGGTGTTCCTATCATATGACTCCGAATAAAGAGTAATTCTCAACTTATCAGAAGATTGTTGGTGGAAACGTCATCATGGGCAACGATGCAGCCTGTCAAATAGTTGGGATCAGTTCTGTGCAGATCAGGACTCATGACAATCTTGTGAGGACGCTGACAGATGTCCGCCATGTTCCGCAACTGAAAAAGAATTTGATATCACTTGGAGTCCTCGACTCTAAAGGGTGTCAGATCAATGCTGCTGGAGGCATCCTCACGGTCATGAAAGGTGATGTTACGGTTCTGAAGGGAGTCAGACAGAACTTCTTGCATGTATTACAAGGCAAGACAGTCTCTGGCGTTGCTGCAGTGGCTAGTTCATCCGAATTAGATAGATCCAGGCTGTGGCACATGCGGCTTGGGCATATGAGTTAGAGCGGGATAAATATCCTCAGCAAACGAGGTCTTCTAGGAGAGAAGAAGATATCTGAAATCAACTTCTGCAAGCACTGCGTATTCGGCAAACAACGAAGGTCTCAGTTTGGCAAGGTAGTGCACAGGACCAAGGCGACACTTGACTATATCCACGCCGATTGTTGGGGTCCCTCTCGTGTTCCATCATTAGGAGGTGCGAGGTACTTCCTATCTGTGATTGATGACTACTCGAGGATGACTTGGGTATTCATGATGAAACACAAAAGTGAGTCCTTCAAAGCCTTCAAGCAGTGGAAGGTTCTGGTGGAAAATCAGACGTCAAAGAAAGTGAAGCGTCTTCGCACTAATAATGGTTTGGAGTTCTGTTCTGCTGAATTCGACCAGTTCTGCAAAGATGAAGGCATTGCCAGACATCGCACAGTCAGGGATACTTCACAGCAGAATGGAGTTGCAGAACGAATGAACAGGACACTTCTGGAGAGGGCAAGGTGCATGCTCTCTAATGCTAGCCTGAATAAGACATTCTGGGCTGAAGCTGTTAACACAGCTTGCTACTTGGTGAATCGAAGTCCGGCGACTGCGATTGATCTCAAGACTTCAACTGAGGTATGGTCAAGAAATCCTGCTGATTATACTTGTCTGAAAGTTTTTTGTTGTCCAGCATACTATCACGTCAGTGAAGGAAAGTTGGAGTCAAGGGCCAAAGAAGGGGTGTTCATGGGATATGGTGCAGGAGTGAAGGGCTATAGAATCTGGTCTCCTTCAGAACACAAAATCATCCACGGCAGAAGCGTGACCTTTGATGAAACATCAATGCTTCAGTTGAAGGTGGAGGCTGAAGAGAGTGTCAGTAAACAGGTGGAGGTTGAAATCACTCCAACTGAGGATGATGCTGAAGGATCACATCAAGAAGCAGAACCAGAAGGTGAAGAATCTGATGAGCAACCTGAAGAGGAGTCAATTGCTACTAGACGTCCTCGCAGAGAAGTGGGTCCTCCTAAACGATATGGTTTCGAGGACATGGTTGCTTATGCACTACAGGTAGCTGAAGAGGTGGAGTCCCTGAAGCCGTCCTCTTATAGGGATGCCATCACATGTGCCGAATCTGAACAGTGAATCGCTGTTATGGGTGAGGAGATGGAATCTCTTCACAAAAATCAGACGTGGGAGCTGGTCAAGCTGCCTAAAGGCAGAAATGTTGTTGGCTGTAAGTGGATCTTCAAGAAGAAAGTTGGAATTCCAGGAGTTGAAGGCACAAGATTCAAAGCACGGCTGGTTGCTAAAGATTATAGTCAGAAAGAAGGTGTGGACTACAATGAGATATTCTCACCTGTTGTCAGACATACTTCTATTAGGGTGCTACTTGCTCTTGTAGCACATCAGAATCTAGAGCTCGAGCAACTAGATGTGAAGACTGCTTTCCTCCATGGAGAACTTGAAGAAGATATTCTTATGAGCCAACCAGAGGGATTCTCCATTCCTGGAAAGGAGAATCAAGTTTGCAGTCTGAAGAAATCTCTGTATGGCTTGAAGCAGTCTCCCAGACAATGGAACAAGAGGTTCGACAGCTTCATGATCAGTAAGGGATTCAGTCGAAGTCCTTATGATTGCTGTGTATACCATAAGAAGGTGAAGGACGGCTCCACCATCTATCTGCTCTTGTATGTCGATGATATGTTTATTGCTGCCAGAGACATGACAGACATTCAGAATCTGAAGAAGCTCCTCAGTGCAGAATTCGACATGAAGGATCTTGGTGCAGCACAGAAGATTCTGAGGATGGAAATTCTAAGGGATCGCGCACAGGGTAAACTCTTCTTATCTCAGAAAAGTTATATTGAGAAGATTTTATCCAGGTTTGGAATGTTTAGAGCGAAGCCTTTGAATACTCCATCAGCTGCAAATGTTCATCTTTCTGTTGCCTTCGCACCAAAATCAGAAGCAGAAAAGGAGTACATGTCTCGAGTTCCATATGCTAGTGCAGTTGGAAGTCTGATGTATGCCATGGTTTGCACAAGATCGGACATTGCTCATGCAGTCAGTGTTGTCAGCAGATTCATGAGCGATCCAGGAAAGGAGTACTGGCAATCAGTGAAGCGAATTTTTCGGTATCTGAGAGGAACATCTGATATTGGCCTCATCTACAGAAGTAATAAAGAGTGTTTGGTTGCAGGGTACTCAGATTCAGACTATGCTGGAGATGTTGATGGAAGATGATCTATGGCAGGCTATGTCTTCACTTTGGGCAGTTCAGTTATTAGTTGGAAGGCTACACTTCAGCCATCAGTTACATTGTCCACCACAGAGGCTGAATACATGGCACTGACAGAAGCTGCCAAGGAAGGCATCTGGTTAAAAGGCTTAGTTGGAGATCTCGGATTACATCAGGAGCAGGCTATAGTGCACTGTGACAGTCTGAGTGCAATATGTTTAGCCAAGGATCAAGTACATCATGAAAGAACCAAACACATTGATGTCAGATATCACTTCATCCGCACTGAGAAGAGAATCAAGGTGAATAAAATTGGCACTGAAGACAATCCAGCTGATACAACAACAACAACAACAAAGCCTTATCCCACTAAGTGGGGTCGGCTACATGGATCATACGACGCTTCGTTGATCCATGTTCATGAAATTCGACAGGGTTTTACGCTGGCTGTCGGGGCCTAACACAACCCTCCTCCTTTATCCGAGCTTAGGACCGGCTATAAAACATAGGCGGAGTTTTAACCATAGATTATAAACAACAAAAAAAATCAATAAGTTTTTGCCTTTTACGAAGAGAAAAGAAATAAGTTAATTATGCAAGTACTGGTCTCAAATGAAAATAAGGATCTCAGAACTATATTGCTTATGTCACTGAGATGATAGCATGGAACAGCAGCATGCTCAAACACACTGTTGAACAAACCAGAGCCATTTTATAATGCCACGGAAAGTGGTACAAAGATAAGGATGCATATCGGTATTCAGCAGTTGCCAACTAAAGTCAACATGGATGCCAAAATCAGTGGAAAACCATGCATGAGTTCTTAGATGTTGAATGAAATGGCAGAATGAGTTTAACTACAAGTAAAGTAATGAAGACAATCCAGCTGATATGTTCACCAAATCTGTTCCTTATGGTAAGTTCCAGCATTGTTTGGACTTGCTTAATATTAACACTTGGTAATAGCTCCAAGGTGGGATTAGCGGCGGCGTGGTACTTTGTACTCTGAAGACGATTCAAGTCAAGGTAGAGATTTGTTAATAATGTCTTGAATCTGAACTCCGCCTATGTTTTATAGCCGGTCCTAAGCCCGGATAAAGGAGGAGCGTTATGTTAGGCCCCGACAGCCAGCGTAAAACCCTGTCGAATCTCATGAACATGGAACAACGAAGCGTCGTATGATTCATGTAGCCGACCCCACCTAGTGGGATAAGGCTTTGTTGTTGTTGTTGTTTTGAATCTGAACCCAGTTGGTCCCCCTACATAGTCAGGCGCTTCAGCAGAATTCCCCTACGGGGGTCTCGCTGACCGGATTTGATTTAGGGGTATTCTGTATGTGATTCGGATTTGATTTATTTCCTTATCACGAGATAGGTGTCCTATTTTCAGGGGATTTATTTAAAGTCTCAGTCCGTATGTAATTCCTATCATCTGTCAAATGGAGTACCTATATAAACTCCCTAGGGGTCTAGACAGAGATCTATCCTTGTAATCGTTGTTATTTCATAACAAAGAGCCGCCGCCGTTTTTTTCTCTTCGCGTTCTTCTGTGTTTCGTGCGACCCCTCTCTTCTTTTCGTAACAAGGTGCATAGTAAGAAAGCATAGGTTATAAAGAAACCTGCTTGAAGGAAAATATTCACCAGTTAACTTCTTTGGTGATGAGTGACTGATATTATTATATGAACATCAGGTTGCCTTCTCCTGATGTCATAAATTTCAGTTTTGGTTTAGTACATGAGTTCCTCTATATATACTCTTTGGCTAAGAAAGGATTTAAAATCAAATCCTCAAGTTCCACTGTTAGAATCAGAGGCTAGTATCATTCAGCATAACAGAGTTGACACCAAAAAAGAAGCAACATATTTAAATGGATAATTATAGCAATTAACTAGAATTGACATGGGGATTTAATGTTGCAGCTATAAGTTTTGTTTATGCTGCATTTCTTCTAGTGAAGAAATGTGTTTAATTTGTACTGTATAGAGTCATAGATTATGCCATAGTTGTAAAGTAGATGTTTTTCCTTTCATCTACTATTGGATTTATGTGTAGTTAGGATTTTGTGGACTCAATTAATGCAACATTGACTTTTTTGTGTTTCCTAAAAAGACCAGGAAGAAGGAAGAAAGATTTGTTGAAGCTCTAAAGAAAACTGAACCTAAAGATTCGTCAGAAACTACGCATGATCCAGAGATACTCACACCAGAAGAACATTTTTACTTAAGATGGGCCACAAATGCAAGAACTATGTTCCTGTTGGAAGGCGAGGTATATTTCAGGGGGTTATTCTGAACATGCATTTGCACTGGAAGAAGCATCAAACTGTGAAGATCATAGTGAAGACTTTCACGCCAGAGGAGGTTCGGGAAATTGCAGCTGAATTGGCCAGATTAAGTGGCGGTATTGTTCTGGATATCCATGAAGAAAATACAATTATCATGTACAGGGGAAAGAACTATGCTCAGCCGCCCACAGAAATTATGTCACCTAAGGTTACTCTTTCAAGAAAAAAGGTGGGTCACTTGGTTCCAGATGTCTGCCACTATCGTCCTCCAGATTTATGTCCTTTCCAGTTATCTTTTGGAATGAAAATATCCTGTTATTCTAGCTATTATTTATTTTTGCATTTTGATCTGGCATATGATCTCTTCTCTTCCTATTGCTTCAGGCTCTTGATAAGTCCAAGTACAGAGATGCTTTGCGGGCTATCCGGAGGTATATTCCAAAGCTTGAGCAAGAACTTGAAGATCTTCAGGAGCAGATGAAGAAAGGCAAAGCAGATGAAGGCAACACAAACATCAGAGAAATTTCAGTTACTGATGACAACAAAATGATGTGCAGTGACCAGTTAGAGAATGACATTGAAGAAGCAGAAACTGGACTCAGTAAGTTTAGTGAAGGAGATGACTCCATGGAATCAAGCTCTTGGTCAGATTCTGAGGAAGATCTCTCTGACATATTTGAGATAGATTCTGGTGGAGAGATGGAAGGAAAGCAGGAGCAGCCTCTCTACTTAAATGAGTTGGAAAAACTTCTTTCACTAAATGAAAGAGATCAAGGGAACTTTGAGGAGCATCTTCAAGAAATTGCTGCTTCCTCAAAGCGGAGCAGTTTATGTGATAAAGATTTAAACATAGATGATCTGGATGAGGTTGACAAGATTTTCTTAAGAGCCAGCAAATTGCTAAAGAAGAAACAAAAGTAACCTTAACTTTGAAGCAGGTGGTTATCTGGTTGTTCGAGTTGAAGTTGACATTTCTCTGGTTTTGGGCTGCATGATGCTTCATATAGCCTGCTGCACCTCCTCTTCTTCTTTGTCAGAAATACTATAATCTAGTCAGTGAACATATTGATTGCAACATTTGTCATGCCCTTGAGATAATTTTATAGCCTCTCTGGAATCTGAAAACCATTGATATTTGTAATCGAGGGGTTTTGGTAAAAAACCCGTGGTTTCACAATTGTCCAAACAAACCATGTTAACAGCAGAATTGAGCTTTGGCTTGCCTTGTATATTCACCTTTCTGTGAGGATCTTAATTTTTTTTGTACCATGATGGAAGAGTTGACTGAACAAGAATAAACAATTGTGCTGCTTATAGTTCAAATTTTTGGATGAATTAGTTGTCAAAGTTTTATATTTGATATGAGAATCTGAAGAATCCTATGTGGCAAGTTCAGGGCCCTATGATCGGCCTCAGAAATCAACATGGGTACATTGGAAAGATTTCTTATTGCAGATTTAGTCAGAGATTTTTTTTGTAATGCAACTATTAAGAGCACATCATGGAATGCGTTGAAAAGAATTAAAAACAGTCAGGATATATGATCTTGTTGATGACTAATAAGATCATGACCAAATAATAAAAAAAAGGGCACAGTAGCTTTTTTTTGTGTGCCTTTATTCAATCTGCCAAAGTCACTTTCTTATATGACATAAACACATAAATGACGCATGTATGCTTTCTGAAACATGAAACATTGTTCAAGCTACATGTACTTGTTATGCAGCTGAACAGGAATGGCCCATGTCTACATCTTAAACAGATGTGCCAAATTGACGAGTTGGTCAAAAACCTGCCATTGCCACCTCTGTAGAAACAGTGTGCAACTCCATATGAAAACATGTTCGAATTTCTTTTTTATTTCCCCTTTTTTCTGTTTGACAATGTTGGAATCAGAAATAACATGGTGATCTTGCATGATTGTTGGGATTTAAATAGATGATGATAGTTAAATTTAAAAATTAATAAATTCTAAGTCAGCTCTCTGCCATCTTTGAATAATAAGAACATTGAGTATCGCTTAATCTACTTTTTCTATTCTGACATTTCCTTATTTTATTTACTTTTGATTGAAATAACGCATTTCCTATTTATTTTTTCACTTATTATATATTTTTCCACCTATTCAATAATTTTCTTATTTTTTTTCCTTTCTTTCTCTGTTGACATTTTCCTCGGGATAACATTCATTACTTTCCTATTTTTATTCTACACTGTTTGGGTTCCTTCTCTTATTGTTTTTGGTTCTTTTTCTCAAGATTTTACATTCAAATAAAAAAAACAAAATGAACCGATTTTATTGGCTCGACCGGTTCTAATTGGCACAATCCTATTCAATCTGTTTTTTTTTTTAATTTTTAATTTTAATTTAAAATATTCGAATCGGTGTTCTAATCGGTCTGTTTTTTTTTAAAAAAAAAATAAACATTGTACTGAAAACATGCCCGGTATCTCAACTGGAAATTCATTAAATCTTCTTAAATATGCCTTTTTAATTAGGAAATTTTATGGCGGCATATAATACAAAGCTATTATTTCATCAATCAAAAAAGGGGGAAATAACTCAAGTTGGGAGAGAAAAAAGACGAGTTATTAAAAGTGAAAACAAGGAGCAATATTTAGGCGGAGTTGCAACAATTAATATACAGTTTTCTTGTTTTTTTATTTATTATCTGGTTTTATTACAATATCTATTTTTCTCATAAATATATATATTATATTACAATAACGAGAATTGAGATGGAGTGACTATAGACAAATATCTCGAGTGCGAATTTCGAATTTTTTTAAAATAAAAGATTTTTGTCAAAACTTCATTTGTTATAAACACTTGTGCTGTCCAATGTGATATCAAATTAACCAAACTTATAATATTACAAATAAATAATAAAAAGAAATCTGCCGACGCCTCATGACTGGTTGACCACAGGAACTCTGGATCCGGAGACATAATAATTAATGTAATATGATAATAAAATTTGTCATGTATAATGTCACGCATCAACGACAGCCCCAAATATTAAAATATTGTGCCCACTTTTGGGCGTGCGAGGAGAGGATCCACCGACAAACCTATCGTTTATAAAAATTGACATAGTATATATAAATATATTACTATTTTTAAGCATAAACCTTCATACTCATAACATTAATTTAATTTAAACCACTTTTTAGAACTAAATAACATAAAATTGCATTAATTAAAACCACTTTTTAGAACTAAATAACATAAAATTGCATACGACAAAAGTACTCTATTCCACTCCTCTCTCTTTTAACCATGTTTCGCCTTATTTTCCCAATCGCATATATTATAATAATAATGATATATAATTAATGAGAAATTTTCTTTACATTTGAATATTTAGTTCACAAAATATCATATTTTATATCTTTATTCTTCTTAACCTAAACATAAAAATATATTCAAATGGTAACGACAATATCATATTCTAACATTTATTACTTCCGAATTTATTCCACCAATTTTATTGAGTTTGAGCTTCATAATTATCATCGTAAATAAAAAAGAAACTTTATATCATGACTTCGAAATTACAAATAATTTATCCGTCTCAACTTTTTTTTTTATATCCAACACACCCCCTCTATGCTATAATATTCATTTTGTTGCAATAATTCATAGATTTTTCACATTAACCTCAATGTGCTAACAATCTCAAACTCTCAATCATTTTCTTCTTTTTAGTTTTATCAAATTATTTGTTTACCTTCGGACAATTAGACGTAAAATAATTAAGAAAAAGTAAGTAAACGAAACAATGCTTAAGAGGTATACGTTCATTATTCAATGGTAAACATGTAATCTAATAAATAAAGAAAAAAAGGATAAAATGATAGAGAAAGCGGTGAAATCATTTACGAGTGAAACCGAATGTTTAGAAAGTTGATAAATTATTTCGAAAACAAAATATGGCCATAGTTTACATGATTTAAGAGGAAAAAAAGACTACATTATATTAATTTAAACAAGGTTATAATTCCTTAATATTGTGTAATTATTGGGAAATCACATGGGTAAATGCACTTCCAACTCTTACATCGTAACTAATTACTCGTCACTTCCATGGGAACAGAACACATGCTCTATGCAACTATTACGTGAGACGGATCCAGCTGCATTTATTTTGCTCTCCTTTTTATACTCGAGTTCCTAATTTTAGGCCATAAATATTTTTTTAAAAAAATAACTAAATAATTATTTCTAGCAAAAGCATACTAAATGTAGTCGCCACCGACATGAATTATTTTACGTATATATTAACATTCTTATTATCATATTTCGGGGGGTTTGGGGGGGGGGGGGAGAGCAAAATATCTAATTCGAACATAAATATTTATTCATCTAATTTTGTTTTTTTTCGGATTATTTTAATGTGGTCAGATGAATAATTTTTAGTAGTACATAATATAATTTAATAAATAAATAAATTAGATATGTGCTTTAAGAAAGAATTGAATACACATCAATTATCGCCATCTAAACAGAAACAGGATTTGTCTCCTTTTCGTTCCTTTTTTATATTCCCATCTTTCAGATCTGCACCTTTGCACTCCTCTCCGGTTCTCACTCCCACTCTCTCTCTCTCTGCCCCCTCTCATCTCCTTTCCCTCCGTCTCTCTCCTGCCTCTTCCTCGTTCTCCTCTGCCATTGTTGCCTACTTTTCATCTCCTTTCCTCATCAGATTTTGATCGCTTCCTCCAGGGCTCGTCTCCAATCTAGGGAAACGTTCCTGGGTTTGGATCTGGATCCGTAGCGGAAAGGGTAAGCTTGTGTCGCTATTAGCTCTACGAGATTCGACCTTTTTTTTTCTTTTTTTTTCTGTTCATTTTCGCGGCTCCGTGCGTATGCATTCTTGAGAGATCTTTGCTTGGTGTTTGAGGCTCGTGGCGGGTTTCCAAATCCCGCGGTGTTCCTGCTAACGCGTGAGATCTGAGGAATTCTGTTCTATATAAGGAATATTTACTACTTATTAATGTGCTCGGTCGATAGATCTTGCGGCAGTGGTTTCCATTATTGTTTTTTTTTCTATTCAAGGTGGCGGCAGATGTTTTATTATCCATCTTGTTATATGCTTGCTGTTGGGTGTAGTGTGGTAATAGTTGCTGTTTTCTGATGTTTTGTGCTGTTTTGTTTGTTTATTTATTGTCGTAGTATTCTATTTGGAGTTGTCTTTTTTTTTTCTTTAGGTGTAAGTTAGATCCCCCGACGTGGTAGTTTCATGGGTGGGGGGAGGGAAATCGTTTGACGTGCTTCTCATGCTTCCTTTTCTTCTGACTTTGATGTCGAATGACTGATCAAGAGCTTGCTTCGAATTTATGTGTGCAGGGGCGGATTTTGAGCTCGAAGGTTGAAGATTGTATTCCGTTTAGAAAATTCTTAGATTTCTGTGGCAACTGGGTGTCTGGATCTGTTTCGGAGTGATTAGATTACCGCGATAGGTTTCTAGATCTCACGTGCTTAGAGTATTTGTTCCTTGGTTTGCACCTCCAGTTGCAGTTATGCCGATTAAGGAGCTGTAATTCTGAGTGTGCAAGTCGAGTTGCTTTGTGTAGATTCCATATCCGAGAATGATGAGGGGGAGAGATGGAGGCCAGAAGAAGCACTTGGTTCCCTCCTTATGTCTCGCAGCTGTCTTTCTAGTTTTTCTCTTTCTGTGCTTTGGATCTTTCTTTGGTTCAAAAGGCCAGCATGCTAACTCTGCATTGGAGTATGGTAGTAGGCTCTCAAGATCGATTGGTTGGTCCAGTGAGGACAATGGCGATGCAGCGGGCAAATCAGATGAGTTAATTTTTGCGATAGAAGATGATGACAATCTGCTACCGAAGAGCTTTCCGGTAATGTTTGTGAATATTTTAATTTTCCCCTCTTTAATACAACGATACTAATATAATAAACGGCTATTCATTTTTTTTCTGTCTCGCAAAAGGTCTGTGATGATAGACTATCAGAGCTCATTCCCTGCCTAGACAGGCATCTTATCTACCAAACACGATTGAAATTGGATCTTTCATTGATGGAGCATTATGAGAGACATTGTCCTCAGCCTGAGAGGCGCTACAATTGTTTGATACCTCCACCATCAGGCTATAAGGCATGGTTAAATGTCACATAACATTTTTTTCTCCATCAACTGTACCCTCAGAACTTTAATTGACATTTTTTCATGAACTTCTAATTAAACGTTTCTTCATGCTTCCTCTAGGTTCCTATAAAGTGGCCAAAAAGCCGAGATGAAGTATGGAAAGCTAACATTCCCCACACACACCTTGCGCATGAGAAGTCTGACCAGAACTGGATGGTTGTTAAAGGAGACAAAATTGAATTCCCTGGAGGTGGCACACACTTTCACTATGGAGCTGATAAATACATTGCACACCTTGCAAGCGTAAGTCCATATTTCGACAGAGGTGCTTAAATGGAAAGGAAAAAAAATCTCTGGTATTTATTTCTGTTATTTGCTTACAATTTTCAGTGGATTTGATGATTCCAATAGTCCTTCATAAGCTAACTTTGTTTCTTTTGCGTAACTTTGTTTCAGCATTTATATATATAATTTCTTAACCCTGCTAATTTATAGTTATTGGATACCCAATGTCCAGATGCTGAACTTCACAGATAACAAACTTAACAATGAGGGAAGACTCCGTACAGTTCTCGATGTTGGCTGCGGAGTTGCAAGCTTTGGAGGGTATCTTCTTTCATCGGATATCATAGCAATGTCTCTAGCACCAAATGATGTTCACCAGAACCAAATTCAGTTTGCGCTTGAAAGGGGAATTCCAGCTTATCTTGGTGTATTGGGGACTAAGAGACTCCCATACCCGAGCAGGTCTTTTGAGTTTGCACACTGTTCTCGTTGTAGGATTGATTGGCTTCAGAGGGATGGCATCCTTCTTCTTGAGTTGGATAGGCTGCTTCGGCCAGGAGGTTACTTTGCTTATTCTTCTCCTGAAGCATATGCACAAGATGAGGATGATCTTAGAATATGGAGGGAGATGAGTGCACTCGTTGAGAGAATGTGCTGGAAAATTGCTGCAAAAAAGAACCAAACTGTTATATGGGTCAAACCTCTGACAAATGATTGTTACATGAATAGGCAGCCAGGCACTCAACCGCCCCTTTGCAAACATGATGATGATGCAGATGCTGTTTGGGGTGTGCGAATGGAGGCTTGTATAACCCCTTACTCAGAACGTGAGTACTCAACCTGTTATTTCCAAGTAATGCATAATTGTTTTCCACTTTCTGCCTTCAAACTTTAAAATGCATTCATCCTTCTAAAAGAAAAATGCATTCATCCTTTTGTTTATATTTGTTAGATACAAGTAGGTTATTTTTTTCTGCATTTCCAGCTTTTCCTGTTTGCCATTCTAATCAACATAGTTATGCATTTCCATCTTTTAATTGTTGAACATTAAAGCACATTTATGGTCTGTGCTTTATGTATTGTTGAGCATCACTTGGTGATGAATATACTGAATGCAATATGTATAATTTCAAACTGGAAACTGTTGAATGCAACCGTTAAAAAAACTGTTGAATGCAACCGTTAAAAAAAACTGTTGAATGCAAGATTAGGAAGTTACTTGCTTAATCCTTTTTTAGTAGTATCTGAATATTCTATTTTTTTATGGGAATATATAAGACTCTTTCCTGGATGTAGCAATACGCATTCACTTCCAGGAGCTTATGATTATATAGCAGAATTTGTTTCTTTCCTTTATTATTATAGCATCTCACCTTATTATGCGAAAACTACTGTTATGTAAAGGATGCATAACTTTGCTTCACTGTGGTACTGCTGTGCATATGCATTCTTTTTTTTTTTGGTTGCAATCTTGAAACCTACAATATGAGAGCACTATTATACAAATGCATCAACTGTCTTATTGATTGCATATGGTTTCTGGATTGATTTCTAGCGTAAGTAATTGCATTTCCTTCTGCAGAGGTCCAAAGATCTAGGGGCAGTGGTTTGGTTCCTTGGCCAGCTCGTTTAACTTCTCCTCCTCCACGCCTTGCTGATTTTGGTATCTCAAGTGATATGTTTGAAAAGGATACGGTAAGAAGGCTCTGTATATTGTGTGGTCTTATTTTTTGTTGCTCTATTATTTCCTAGGGCCAATAGAATAACTTATAGATTCAAGATACATGGTGCTTGACATGACATCATTTATCACAGGAAATGTGGCAACAGAGGGTTGAAAATTACTGGAACCTTTTGAGTCCAAAAATAAGGCCAAATACTGTTAGGAATATTATGGACATGAAATCAAACATGGGATCATTTGGAGCTGCCCTCAAAGATAAACCCGTTTGGGTAATGAACGTAGTACCTGAGGATGGACCAAATACCCTCAAAATAGTTTACGATAGAGGCCTAATCGGCTCTATACATGATTGGTAAGCTTCTCGTTCTTCTGTGCAGCTGGAGATTTACATTTCAGATGCTACAATTATAATATAAAATGGATCTCCTTCTGTAAAGAAATAGAATTTCTTTCAACAACAACAACAACAAAGCCTTATCCCACTAGGTGGAGTCGGCTACATGGATCATATGACGTCATTCCGCTCTTCGTTGATCCATGTTCATAAGATTCGACAGGGTTTTACGCTGGCTGTCGGGGCCTAACACAACCCTCCTCCTTTATCCGGGCTTGGGACCGGCTATAAAACATAGGCGGAGTTAAATAGAATTTCTTTCATTGTAAAAAAATCAGTGTTATCTCAAAACAAGTTTTCTCACTGATTGACAATGACATTATCTAATTTTTCAAATTCTGGTCAATTAAGTTTGTCCATTACGAAGTAAAGGGGGCTATACTCGACCTTTATTGTTCGTTCCTGAGTGGCTCGGATGGATCTATTTTCCTCGGCTGCATGATTTTTATTTCATGACAACTTTAGCATGCAAATTATAACCTTTATTACATGAAAGCACAGAAATCAGGAAGTTCACATTTATGTTGACATCATGTTCATAGTATCTTCATTCTTTTTTTATGTTTTTCTTCGTAAAATTTTATCTATAGGATTCAATTATCAATCCTCTAAAAAGTTATCAATCATGCTCAATGATATTGTAGCGCCTGTAGTATTTCAAGTAATGTTGTGCCCTGGGCCATTAGGGAATAGACATTATACATAGAACACATGAGTTGCACTTCTTTTTGGTGATACTATAAGAACTCTGTTATAGAATACTCATGTTCCATTGACATAATATACATGAATGTCTAATATGTTTTGTTATTCATCCTTTCCGCACTAAAGCTCGAGGAATATATATCATTGCACTTACAGATTCATTAGGTTCTTTTACAATATGTTAAGAAACAAATTTAGCCTTTACAAATACACAAAAAAGTGAATTACGTGTGTAAAAGAGATTTAGTAAAAAAAATGAGAAATTATCCGTAAGTTCATGGTGAAATGAGGTTTAGGGATCTTTATAAAACTTAAAGTAGCACTGTACCTTTTCCTCTTTGTAGAACCTTATCTTTTCTGAGAAACGAAATAAATGTTCTCAGCTATATAATTATCTTTCAAATGCATTATGGAGAGCAATGGAAACACACATAAAAGAACAAATGAAACTTACAGGTTCACCTTTTTCTGGAGAAAACAATGTTCATCTTTAACTGATTACTTTCCGCCGCCAGAGCTTTTCTCTTAGATGAGAAAAAAATAGAGTATACTATTGAATAATCCAAACTTTATGAAGTTTATATGTTGACCCCCAATACAAAATATGAAACAAGTCTCAATAGAATTCCATTTTTTTCTTTTAGAATCACAAATGAACCCCACAGTTGAAGCACATATTGTATTTATCAAACATTTTCTTGTTGCTTAAGTGCTTGTAAGGAGTCGCTAATGAAGAGGAATCAGTCATTTTCTATTTATCTTTTGCATTGTTGATTCTTTGTTTGAGAAATTGTTTATACTGGATTTAATATGCTTAAAGCACTAGTCTCAATAGAAGCCTTGCTTTTCCTGTAACCATTGGTTTTCTTACTCATATAATTACACTGACTGGCTTTTTTCACCAGAAAAAGTTTAAAATGTCTGATGGAAAATCTGAAATCTTACAGGTGTGAAGCCTTCTCAACATACCCGCGAACTTATGATCTCCTTCATGCTTGGACTGTATTTTCGGACATTGAGAAGAAAGGATGCAGCGCTGAAGACCTGCTCCTTGAGATGGATCGTATTCTCCGCCCAACAGGTTTTGTGATTGTCCGTGACAGGAAGCCGGTGATTGAGTTCATTAAGAAGTATCTGACAGCACTACACTGGGAAGCTGTGGGCAGCGCAGATGCTGAACCAAATTCCAATTCGGAGGACGGGGAGATGGTGTTCGTGATCCAGAAAAGGCTGTGGCTCATAGATGAAAGCTTGAAGGATTCAGCCTAAGATGCACGTAAAAAGACTGACATACCCAGTACTCCCTGCAGCTCAGCTAGGCAAAAGAAAGGATGTCACGGCTAAGCAAAATTCTTTTGATGTGTCTCATTATGGCTGCTTTTTTTCCAATTTTACTACTGCTATGCTAAGTTTGGGCCACGCTTAGATATTCTGTTATTTAGTACACTATTGTTCATCCGATTTTTTCACACTGCATTCCCTTGGAAGATGCTGATTCAAGCTCTTGCTTTATTACTATATAGAGTAATAAACAGATTACTAATTTGCATGCTTACAGATAGATGGTGTCTGTTATTATATTGACCTCCTTTTATTGATCTCGATCGTGTTTGTGTCACATGAATTGTTTGAAATATTGTGTTTTTCTTTGTGCGTATTGCAAAAGAATCTGTTTGTAATTTGATGGAGAAACTAAAGAGATTCAGACTAAAATTTCTGTGCGTTTATCTTTTATAATATGGTTACAAATATAGTTTGAACACTATCTTTTATTAATTATTATATGAATTGATTAAGTTTAAGTTTCTAAAGGGCCGTTAGATACGACGTAATTGAGATAGATTATTGATTATTTTATTTAAAATTTTTATAATATTAATTATTATCTTACATTCAATCAAAATTTTTAATTTTAAATATTTTATTAATTAATAAATATCATTCAATCTCATCTTCTCTATTATTTATTTATTTACAAATAATTGTTAGTTTTGCCTCATCTTATTTTACTATATTTTTTTGCTTTATTTTTTTATAATAACATGTGATGAAAATTTAAAATAAAATTTAAAGGTTTTCTTGATAATTTGCTCACTATTTATTTTAATTATAACCTATATTATCAATAGTTGTCAAACACATAATGAGATATTATCGATATTTAAATTTAAATAGTGACAATCTAAGTGATGATTTAAATTATTGATTAATTAGATCGATAATGCGTCAAACGGATCCCAAGTTTTCTTTCTCAAAAATGTCCATATCTTGAATTAAAAAATTACTAGACATAAAACATAAAAGAAAAAAAAGAATAAACATGTCATGTACCTTTATTAACATTGTATCAAACATATGTTTTAACAATCATATTTTAAATTTTATCTGTTATAAAAATTATTCATACAAGAAATATATCATATATATATATATATATAATCGTAAATGTAAAATATAATGGTCATATAACATAACACCCTCATTAATATTAATATAAAATGCTTATCATTGCTAATATACATCTTTTTTTACCCGAGAATACTTTGAAGTATAATTGTGTTTGATACGATAAAAATGATTTCAAACGTCTAATAATGTGAATTGTATAATTTATTAGTTTGCATTCAGTCACGGTTGTAGAATCAAATGATTTAACTCTCCTACAACTAGCTGCACCTCCTTTTTTTTTCGTTGATCAGACCCATCCGACTAATTTGGTGTCGGCGTGGAAGCGAAAAAATATTAATATCCTTAACCAACGCGATGACTCCAAGAATTAATTTTGAAACTACTAACATTTGTCAAACCACTTAGAAATTTTTCTATATCTCCAATGACATCACCTGATCGTCTCCGCTGACCACTCGAATTTTCAGGAAGCTTCAGCGTGGAGATCAGCATACAATGAATTGACAGCCACGCCATGGAAGCTGATCTGACGATGGAAAGGCCCCAAAAAGATACAGACATTCCTATGATTTAGCTGGCCATGGTAAAATCAACCAACCAAGGAACAAAACGTTTGGCATGTGCTCTCGCTGTTTGAAGCAGTCCATTGGGAGAAGCTGCAAAGCTGATTTGGTCTGTGGGTGGAGTGGAGTGGAGTTACAAAGGGGAGCTCCCTTACTGGAACAGGGCGACTTTTTTTATTCCAAAATGGAATGAATGGCCAATGGATCCTTGGCTTCATTCAATGTCTGGGCATCAAATTTTGTCATCCAAATTCGAAGCTGAGGTTTGGGGAATGCTAGAAGGGCTGCATATTTCATGGAACAAGGCCTTCGTCAAGCAATGGACTGGTTTGCAAAATCATTAAAGAAAAGAGAAGGAAAAAAATGAGAAGAGAAAAGATGAAAAAGAAATGCAGAGAATGAGGATGAATAATTATTCATATTTAATTCACATCATTAAAGAAAATGGAAGAAAATAATAATTTTATTTGGACGATTATATCATTTATATATATACTTATATATTTAATTTATGTGATTAAAAATAAAAATACATGTTAAGTATGTCTTTTTCATTCTTTCCACTCCGATTTGGAGGAGGGGGGAAGAACTGAAGAAGAATGAAGAGAAAATGACGAAACTTTTTCTTCCATTTCTCTTCAATTTAATTCAAACAAATAGGAAAATTTATTCTTCTTCTTTCTCTTATCATTAATTCCCCTCCTTTCGCTCCCAACTAAACAGGTCTAAAAGATACATTTAAATATGTCCTTTCTAATGGACGACATCCAAACAGTTGTGAAGAAAGAGAAGGAAAGGTTGAAGTGGCCTAAACCCATTTAGATGGACTACCGCCCGAGAGGCCATTTAATGGCCCACTCGCTCGTTTCGTTCCCCAGCCAAAACCAAAACCAAAACCAAAACTAAAACTAAAACTAAAACTAAAACTAAAACCAAAACCAAGGATTTATGGTTGGACACGGATCAAGCACTCGGCACCAACCAGGCAGCAAGGGGGGAGGAACATGGCGGAAGAAGCCTCTCAAGGAGCCATGGCCGACAGCAACAGCAAGCACGCTCCAGACGAGGCTCGCAGCGGCGGAGCCACGACTGTGTTGGGGAAGAACAAGAACAAGCGCGTTCGAGAAGACGACGACGCCGTTGGCGACGGCGACGGGGAGGGCGAGAACCTGGCCATTGTGAATGACCAAGATAAATTCTCGAGATTGGGTGGGTGCTCCGTACTTCTCACACTTCTCTTTCTCTAATTTGTTTGCTCTCATTCATTTGCCTTTTATGTTTGATTCGGCAATAAAAGAGAGGAAATTGTTGCAACATATATGTTATTTTAATGCACTTGATGGAAATAACATTCTCTTTTCTCATTAACTCCTTTAGCAATTTTACGGCTTGCCAAGAGCATAGATCACGATAGAGTGCCAGAATGGACGTTGGGTTTTGTCTAGGTGTGAATTGTAGAACTCCCGGACAATGCTTATATGGAAAATAGGAATCAAATTAGAAGAAAAAAACATGAATGAAATTCATACACTACTAAGTTCAAGTGCTGGGTTCTTTGTTTGACCTTCCTATATATGCTACCTGATATGACCAAAAACTGTCATATGTATTTGGAATGTGATGGATCTAAATGCATGCCTTACACTTTTTAATCCCTTGCAGATAAACATAAACCTAAGCAAAGCATTGATTTTCAGGAATATCAAATAGGAAGTGTTTGAAAAGAAATAAGTAAAGACTGAAGTGTAACTGGTACTGAAAGTTGTGTAAGGTTTTCTCCCCTAGAAGTATAACCAGGGGGAAAAACTTCATGCATTTGCTCGTGACTGGTATCCATTGATGCCCGATCTAGCTCTGGATGCCTTGGATAAAAATTTCCTATCTAAAGGAAACAAGGTTAATGGACAAGATTATTTTTCATTGAGGGTTACGGGAGTCAGAGATTTTTTCTCTTTTGAAGGGTTATGTGATTAGATAATCATCACATGCAAGCTACATCCCAAGAAAGTTTCTGCACAGACTACATTAGCCAAAATGATCAGCACGTCTGTTTACCTTCTAAATTGCATGAAAAGTAATTCAAATGAAACTAAAAGTCATTGGTTTGCATTATCAGAAATATCTATTAGAAGGTTACATAATAGTCCTTGACTTTGGATAGGCAACCGGTGGTGCCAGCCACATATCCCATACCAGGATTGTGCGTGACATTTATATTCAGTTAAGTAGGCTTCGTGCTTTATGAAATTAGGCATTCTTCTTTGCATGAGCTTCCTTTGCAAAATAGCTGGAGCTTGATGTACATAACTGAATTTGCAGAGAATAAACTTATATTTAGTGATACTTTGGTGGCTCTTCGAATGATGCATGCACAATTTCCAAGAAATGAAAAGGTATGCCCTAAGTCATGTGATAATCTTCTTTTTCCTGTATTATATAGAGAAGGTCTGGTTCTGCCAAATTAAGAACAATATGTGATTGAACAAGTGTTTGTTTAGCCTGCCTTTATATATCTTCTTTTTCCCGGCTGGTGCACCTTTTCTTATAGAGCGGAATGGCGTCGTATGATCCATGTAGCCGACCCCACCTAGTGGGATAAGGCTTTGTTGTTGTTGTATATCTGCATGTGGGCATCTCTTCTTAGGTGACTGAATCAACCTGTACTGGTTATAGTCATGCTGCTGGTTCTGTTTTAAGGATTGTTCATAATGCACTGTACTGAATTACAATGTAGTGGGATGCTCAACCTTGATGAGTATGGCATGATTTATAAGATTCCTGAATGTTATGTGAGACTTCACTTTTGACCTTGAGTATTATTGTGGCATAGATTTCAACATGCTCATGTACCTTCATGTGATTTGCTAATAACATAACCATATTATATCCTCTCTCTGAAAAAATTGTTTCTATATGTTTTATTGGGAATTTTCATGCATTTACCAAGTTTCCACCTTGGACTCTTAGGGTGTGTTTGGTATGGGGATTTTGAGAAAAAGTTAGTTCTCGAGAACTAATCGATTTAATAGAAAAGTTTGAGTTGGTGTTTGAAGGAAAAAATATAATGATGAGGATTTAAAAAGGTGATTTGATAGATAAGTTTTAGTGGGTGTTTGGATAAAAAGTAAGAACTAAGAATATAATTTATTATTTGATGAGGTATAAATTAAAGTAAATAAAAATATATTATTAATATTATAATTTACGTAAATCATTGTATTATTAATATTATTTTTATTTATTTTGATTAAATCTTTTAAATGTTATTAATATAATAATTTATGTAAATCTTAAGATCCAAATATAATATAAATTTTTATAAAAATAATTGAACAGTTTAATCAATAAAATATTTATTAATTATTAGAACTAAATATTTTATAATTTTTAATTAATAACATTTAATAAATTATTTTATAAGATGACTAATAATGTATTAATAAATAACTAAATAATATATACTTGCATTACAAAATAATTAAAAAATAGACGAAGTTAGGGAGCTGAAAAAAAAAGAAAAAAAAGTGAAAAGATGACGACTGAAAAGACAGAAAGGAAAAAAAAAGTTCTTTGCATGATTCATCTGAAATTCAAAGGCCAAAAGTTCTAGCCAAAGTCACATGGCGGGAACTTTTCAAGGTTCCATCACATATGTTGTTTGGCAGAATAAAGGGAAGTTCTCCCCTTTGTTCTGCAAACAAACACAACCTTAGGATAAATTTCTACTTGTGGTTCTCCTCAAAAAAAAAAAAAATTCTACTTATGGTAGTTTGAGGGTAGAAAGTTATGATCCACCAAAAAACAAAGTTATATTTTTAATGCTTCCTTTTGTAATAGAATTTCCCTTTTTTTCTCACAATTTGGAGGTGTGCATGATTCATCTGAAATTTTTGTGCCTATAGGTTTCAATACAACCTTTTATCCTGAGATCCCAATTGTATAGCAGCGTGAAAGATAGGACACAAGTGGACCGAGACTTGGAGGTTTGTTGTCTATTATTGTCTGTGTAATATTCTTGCCATTTTTTTTTTGTAAAAGGTGCACTAAAAGAGAGCATTCCTGTTGAAGGGTTCTCGCTATGGCTAATCTAAATAATGACAAACTTCTTAATACTACAGGATGGAAGAAATCGAGGTTTTGTATTCCCTAGCTAAACTGAAAAGAGCTTAGCTAAGGTTTGGCTCAAGTTTCTTTGTCAAAATTTTTTGTGATATATGGAACAAGGCATCTTGTAATATACATTTTGACTAAGTAGGTGATGTAGAAGTCTCTCAAGGTGTGAATGGTGATTCTAGTGGTGAGATCTTGAAGGCAGAGAGGAACTTGACTGAAAGAACATTGATGTATGGGTACGATTGAGCAAGAGAGTGTCTGTGATACACAAGATCTAGATCCTTTCCAGTTCCAATCATATGCCATAAAAGTAAAGAATCTTTTGTTTGAGAGTAGAACAGTAAATGGGATGACTAATCATGATCATTAAATATCCAAAATTTTTATAAGAAAAATAAATTAGCAATTTTATCCAGGCTTTGAGGAGTTCGGTTTAACTACACATAGTACATGCTCCAGAATTCCTAGTGATATTAATAAAAGTGTGCATGATAGCAAAAATTTGTATTTTGTATGCATTAAATATTGGTTTCCTCCAAGATTAAGGTCCTATTTAGCATTGGAACTCAAATTATTATATCTAGTCAAATTTTGTCAGATTTATTAGCACAGCATTCTGTCTGTGACTACTAATTCAAATGAGAAAGTTCCTTTGCTGAAACATCTCTTGTGCAAGCCCGATTTTTTCTATCATTCCTCGTCCTTTCACAAAAACTCTATGCTTAGGGATATCAGCTGAGGTAGAATGGTGCCAAGCCTGTCAGCAAACATACTAGCTATACTAGAAGAATGTATGCTAAATTGCACAGGCTAATAGATGGGAGTCCAAGTAGTGTGTCAGATGCTCCACCTTTGGCGGTAAAGGATGAATTGTAAGATTTAGATAAGCGTCTACCATGAAAGAAATCAATTACAGCTGATTCTCATACTTGAGAAATTCCCACAAGTGCGTGAAGAAGCGACCAGGGTGTTTTCTTTTTTCCTGCACCGAATGGATCTGATCCAGTATCTACTTGAAGGAAGCATCGGGTGACTGCTGCTCCACCTTCCCAACCAAGTAGTAGAGTTGCAAGAGGCTAGAGAACTATGAGATCGATTTGCTTCTTATAGATGATTCAAAAGAGTACGGGACATCTTCTCAAAAAAAAAAAAGAGTAGGGGAGAGTTGAGCATGCTGACTACTGCACCAGAAGAAAAGGACATGGGCCAAAAAGAAGCCCTCTTTGAAAGCCGTGAATCCCTGCCTTTTGAAAGTGTATCTCCCTCTTCCATTGTCCTTCAAGCGAACTAAGATCCCGTCTTGTGGACTTGACCTTTCAAGCAATCTTGTTTTTCCTGCTGCTGGTGACCCTCGAGGAGATAGGATAGCAAGAGAGGACATCGGGTGATCCACAACCCTACTTGAGATTGGTTGACGAACTCTCCCTTAGGGGATCTATCCTTCTGAACGGATCTCACCCTACCACGACTAAATCCAATGTTACGCCATTGAGCTCAAAACTAGGGATTTGGTTGATCCGTAGTTCTTCACTATCGTAGAATGAGCCTATTTGCTATTTGGTAATTAAAATTTCATTCAATAGAAGTTGAGAGCATTGCATGGAAAATTTAAAATATTAGATATTGATATTTTTCTTGATATAAATGGTTAGAGAGTATTTCGACGCCCTCATTACACCAAATCAATGCACATTGATTGATGCTTAGTGGGGATCTGATTTGTGTGGTGAGAACTTAACATCAGATACTACTTTCCTTGTAGGACTTGTTATGAAATTGAAATTGATTGACATGGACGCTCCCAAGTTTCTTTTGTGGAATGCAGAGATTGTGTTTTTTCAATAGGCAGTCTCTGACTTAGTTTCATTTTCTACTATTTTAGGCTCTGAAGAAGGAGGAGGTCTTACGTTTGTTCAAGTTAAATACTGGACAGGATGATCATGCTATCATGTTTGTGGATGATTACCTAAAGCAGGTTTTGTGTCTTTTTCTTTTCTCTTCCATCCCTCACCTTCCCTTTCTTTTGGCTCCTTTTGTTTCTAATGATGATGGTTTGAAATGCTAAAAAGCTTCTTTATTTGAGTTTATGTCATTCTCTCGATACCTTTCCTTTTGTTGTCCAACAATGGGGCTTTTGAAATGCAGATTTGGTCAAGGAAAGTTTCAAGATAGTTCAAGTGAGGGGGAACTTTTGTTTGACTCATTGATTATAATTCAATTTAATGGGGGAATCTTAATCGATTTGCATTATTCATTAGTAGGTTCTTGAGGCTTGAATTCCTTGTGAACTGCATGGTCTTTAGATTTTGATGTCATGCAAGGGTCTTGTGACTAAGCACATGGCTATCTTTACAAAAATTCAACTAGCTAGTGTTTATACTTGCATACAAGAATTCTGCAAACAAACAATCTCATGCTCTCTAAAAAAATTCATGACAACATTTCATACTGTAGTTTTTGTTTATCTCTTTTGGTGTACTTTTTGCAGATTGACCATTCAGTTAAGAGATTAGAAAGAAATGACATGGAAATATTCAAATGGTTCAAGAAATTTGTTATTGACTCAAAACTCGATGTTGGAATCAGCCATCAGGAGTTGGTGGGTTGTTCTCTCAACACAAGACTTGTTAATTGTGCTTGCCTTTGGTTTCCAGGATCTATGCAATAAGTTCAATGCATTTTATTGATTTTGGATATTTGCATGTCATGTCCGAAATGGTGTTACTATATTCTTTAGGGTCTTTGCTGCTTTCTGGTAACTAATTACATAAAAATGTCCATGTACTTATATTCTTTCTTCCTATCTTCATTTTTGTCTATGCTTCTTTCAGGTAAATTGATCACATAGAAAACTCTATGCACTTCTATTCTTTCATCCCGTCACTGAAGACATTCACAAATTTCTTGAGGGTTTTCTAAATGTTTTCTTATCTTTTTCCTTTTTCGATAAATATGATACTGTGAACATGAAAGTTTTATGCCTGAATGAGTTCTGAAAATAACCTTTTCTTCTCAAAAAGGGAAAAAGCTAAGTCTCATCACTGATATATTTATGTCCAAAATTCTCTGTTACCGTGAACAATAAGCATTCATGTTTTTTCTGATTTAACTTTTATTTCCTAAATGTTTGTTTTTAAAATGAACTTGATCCAAGTGCTTCTTTAATTTACAATTTTGATGTCATTTTTTGCATTTCAGTTTTCACTTTTATCATTTGGAGGCGAAGTTAAGGAAAAGCATATTACTCTTCTAATTGGTGCTGGTCTTCTTGTAAGTGGATTTTGCGAACTTTTAAAATGTTATCATCATTCACTATATGGAAACTTTCCATGCATCATGCATACATGCAGTGGCAAATAATTGCTTGTAGGTGTACTGTAATAGTTATATTGTGATTATTATCATTTTTAGTTTAAACCATCCTTTTTCACCTGGTGGATTCACAGAATTTTAATTGCAATTATGAGATGATCCTTCATCGGAGGATTGCTCCTTTTTGGCCGGACCCTTCCAGGGCAGATAGATGGGTGTGAATCTCGGATTCTTTCTTGGTCCGCAGCCTATACCTTTGTTTTCTTCCAGATTCCTTGGACTTCAGAGCTGATTGTAGACTCATTTGGCGCTCTAGGGCCCCACTGACAGTCAAGGTCTTTGCTTGGCTTATGGGGCGTGGACTGAATCCTTACAAGAGTTTCCAGGGGGAGATGGGCGCCTCATTCTGACACATCTTGTGTATTTTGCGGAGAGGTGGAGGATGTAGCTCGCTTATTTTTTGATTGCCCTATATCACGACAGGTGTGATCACAGATGAGTTTTTTGGCACCTTCCCCACATCGTCAGAGGCTTTTTGGCATATTTTTCGGACTCCTGACAGAGGCAGTGATGGAGACTCTCTGACAGTTTTTTTTTTTGGGGGGAGGGGGAGAGGGATGTCAAGGGGAGTGATTTACTTGTACATGTTGACCATTTATATTGATATATATATATATATATATATATAATATGTAATATATATAATATATGTATATATATACATATATATATAATATATGTAATATATATATATATATATATGTATGTACCTGGATGACAACCATAATTGGGTAGTCATCCTTTGCCTTCTCACAAGCAAAATTTTGAGATGATCACCAATTATTCAAAACAAGTTTTTGACTCCCCCATATCTATACAAACATGTTAAATCAATTTTATAAAGACAGTATATCACTGGGTTGTCTCTTTCTCCATTTCTTCTTCTCGATTTGAACTCATATGATTAACCATAAAAAGATACCCTATTCATCCTCACTAGTGAAAAATGAATATGTTGTGCCCACATATATGATGTATCAATCACAGTTGTTCAATCCCTTATGATGACTGATAAAATGACAAAAGGATAATTGTGGCCACTGAATTGAACCAACTGTTTTTTGTAAAATGAGTGGAACCCAACTGTTGTTATACCAATCCAACAATTTAGCTATAAATTAATTCCACTCACACCCTCAAAACAATTCTTCTCTTTTATTTCTTTTTGCTTTTTGAGATGTTTTCTCTTTTCTTTTATGACAATACTTAATCATGAATTGCATTGACTGTTTCTGAAATATTTAATTATTTTCTTCTCTAAATTTGGTTCTAATGCAGACTCGCCAGTTAATTGGCCCAAATATGTATTGGTTTGCAATCCCATTCATTGGGTTCATTCTCAAAGGTCTCTCTCAGGTATTCTGCGTGTATACTTTAGCAATTCTTCTGCTTTTCATTCATTTGACAACAGTTCTGTAATACTGATTGTGCTTGCAAGAATTATGGTGCAATATTCAGTAGATTATAATAGGTTTTACCATTTTGAAAAAAAGCTATTAGCTGTTTGCTAATGTTAAATTTAGCAAATTAACTAGTTCCCACTGGTACAATGCTGCTGTTTGAGTGTCTATGTCTATGTTTATTTTTTTTTTTTGAAACGAGAAAGGACGACTAGCAAGAAGGTAGTCATCCAGAAGTTCCATTAATAATATTGTGAATTACAAAAGAAGTTTGATCGAAAGGCCAAAAGTGGGCCATGAGAACAGAACGACACATCACACTGCTCAATATCAAAGATGGCATCATCCATTCCGTACACCGATAATCACCCACGCTATGACTATGTCTATGTTTATTGCCCTTATTTTTACTTTTATCCTTTGTTTGGATATAAAGAAACAGAGATTGACAGGCGAAAGTTGAGGAGGGAGTAGGATTTGGAATGAAACACATGTTTGAAAGATAAACTTAAGGGGGGGGGGGGGCAGGAAGGAATAGAAAAACACAAAACTTAAGAAATGGAATGTGAAAGCATAAATTCTGGACTGTCGACCATTGATGATGATATGAAGTGAACTAATGTTGGCTGAAGCAGTCAACCTCAAACAAATATTTGCAAATGAGCTATAACTAAATATTCTGAAAGGGATAAATAATAACAATATTTTGACCTCGAACTCAAGAAGTCAAATATGGAGGATCATGTTTCGTGTGACCTGTCGCAACAGGGTTGTAGAAAATGACGTAGGTTGGGCAACGATGATGGTGAGGTGAGGCGAGGCGAGGTGAATGAGCAATCCACTATTGATTTGGAAACCATGAATTTCAATTTAGAAGAAAAAAATTGCTCTGAAATTCACTAATCAGTTTTGAATCCATAATAGTTCTTCGTAATCCTTTGAAGACATTGTGAATTCATGCGATAAAAGAATACAAAGTTCAATTGGGGGAAAATGCTCATCTATAATTTTGTTCTTACGCCTATGTTTTATAGCCGGTCCCAAGCCCGGATAAAGGAGGAGGGTTGTGTTAGGCCCCGACAGCCAGCGTAAAACCCTATCGAATCTCATGAATAGCCGACCCCACCTAGTGGGATAAGGCTTTGTTGTTGTTGTTGTTGTTACTAATGAAGCAGTTTTATATACTTTTACAAATATAGTTTGGTTCCTATTAAATGACCTAAAATAACAAACAAATCAACCTAAGATGGAAAAGATAAACAAAATAACAACTATGAGGACTTTTAAACTAATGGGTCTATGATGCATCGGACTCTCCCTCTTAAAAATAATTCATTCACAAACTTGGATGGTATATTCGGTTAAGATGTGGTCGGCAGTTTGGCGAATATGATGCAGAAGGAGGCTGGACATCTGTTTACTTCTTTTATGACTAAGATCAAAGGTGACTATAGGTGATGATATGCATTTGCGTTGCAGAAGATGCATAGTTGGGACAACATTGGCGAATTTTGACTACTTCAGTGTGGAATCCACCTGTGGTGTCGATTTTCCTGTTGTCTGCTTCTGTTTGATAAGAAAATTAATTGGTAAGAAATCTGCATGACACTGTGGAATCCATTGAAGATATTGTAACTTCACATGATAAAAGAATATGAAGTTCAATTGGGAGAATATATCTCGATTCTATTCATATTAAATGAAGAATTTTACAAATAGGATCTGACAGCAACTAAACAATCTAACATACCACACAAATCATTCTGGGATAGAGAAAGAGAACAAGATAATGAAAACTTTTAAGCTGGCAAGACTCTATCATTATGAAGGCATGTTTATTGAAACAATCTAAAATACCACACAAATCATTCTGAGATAGAGAAAGAGAACAAAATAATGAAAACTTTTAAGCTGGCAAGTCTCTATCATTATGAAGGCATGTTTATTGTGAATGAGCATTGCATCATGTTCCTTTCAGGGAAGGAAGGAACTATTGTCTTTTTTGAACCGCCAAAAATATAAAGAGATGCCACTTTCTGTTTTAGAGAAGAAACGGCTACGGCTGTCACCTCTAGGTATGCGGTTTCATCTTCGAGATCTAATTGGATCTGGTCACTTCAGAACAGTCAACACACCAACTGGGTTACTTGTTCGACTCTCGAAAGAGTAAACTGCAGGTAATTTTTAATCAGGAATTGCAATGTGCTCTGGTATTTTGTTCCAACCACTTTATTATCTTATTGCAATACAACAATTTCTGCTTAGAATTATAGTTTTTTTTTTTTTGGAGAGAGAAGAAAGGATGGCTACCAAATTATGGGTGCCATCTCATTGTATTATGACTAGAATTTCGAGTTTATTTTCCAAAGAATATCAGAATATGGTACCTGAAGATAGCATCATGATGTCAATTCCTTAAACCATTTGATTTAGGACAGACATGAATTGTGCTTGTGGAAAGAGCAATGTAATACTGTCAGGTAGAGATGAATTCTTCTATCTGAAGTCTGCACACACCGAAAAGCAGGGATACCCTGGTTCTTATGCGTTTTACTGTGAAGAAAATTTTCTGTATGTATTTTCTTTGGTGATGGTGCTTCACTTTGCTACTTTTCCTGAAATTGCTTTGATACCCTGGTTCTTATGCGTTTTACTGTGAAGAAAATTTTCTGTATGTATTTTCTTTGGTGATGGTGCTTCACTTTGCTACTTTTCCTGAAATTGCTTTGATTTACTTCCCAATTGTTTTTTTTTTAAATGGGAAAGGACGACCAGCAAGGTGGTAGTCGTCCAGAGTTTCTTTAATTTTAGGAAAAGTTACAGAATACTAAAATAAATAAGTTTGGAAAAACCCAGCAACCAAGTTAGAAACAAAAACAGAGAAGACAGAAGTGACAGCCCATAAAGTCAGCTCATTTTCCATTCTCCAAAAATGACTTTCGCATGGTCCCTGATGTTGTCAACTTAAGCACGCCCACCATGAAAAAGGGTGTCATTTACCTCCCAATTGTTCCAGTATGTCTCTTAATAACTTGGTGTTCATCCTTTTCCTCAATTTTTTCTTTTGTTTGAGAAAAGAAAGGATGACTACAAAGTTGGGTAGTCATCCCATATATATTAGAGCCGTGACCATATGAAATTTATAAGTGTGTATATGAACACAAAAAATGAAAAAGTATCGACCCCCAGTGCAGGGACAGAGATAGACATATTTGGGAGGGGCCTTGGCCCCTCCCATTATTTTTTGAAATGTTTTAAAATATAGTGTAATTATTAAGCTTGAAACCCCCCCAGTAGGCTTTTAGTTCCACTCTGTCTCTGCCCCAGTGGCGCTCTTCTTCTTTTTCCTTGGATCTCTATTGATCTCGGGTTCTGTTGGATTTGGGTATATGCCGTATCTATCCATCTTTCTTTTTCTTTCCTTTAATCTTAATTGTTTGCTTGGTGGATTTCTAGATCGGGGCGCTGTGGTTTGATCCACGATCCTGTTCGGTGCATTTTGATGGTCGCATATTTGTTAATTCTTGGACAAAGAATTAGATTTTGTGATCTCGTTCTTCCCTATAGATTTTGGAACCTTTGTGATCTCGTCCTTCCCATTAGATTTTGTGTCGGGAGGGGATGCGATTTGTAGATTGACATGAGTGGGGAAGATGAAGAGGTCATCTTGGTGAGATTTTGGTGTAAGTTCACGCGTAGACAGATGCTGATGAAGGGAATGAGAGAGAGAGAGAGAGAGAGAGAGAGACTACAAGGTGGATCTGTTTTGGTGGCTTTATATTTCACATTTTAGAGATCAGTCCGGGGAGGATAAAAAAATGGGATCCGGGTTGTTTGTCCTCTTATTTCTTGCTGGAGCTGAAACACATGATGCTATAAAATTGGCTGAATCCTACAGGGAAGATGGATTCTTTGTTAGCAATTGACGATACTTTGGTTTGTCTCTTGGTCTGAGATTTTGGCGCATGGATTTAACATTTGATCGATTATACAAGAATTACTTCTGTTCGGTGATCAATGGATCATCCAAAGAATTTTTTTCATGGAAGACATGAGTAACAACGGACCACAGTCACAACTGAAATGATGCTATTGATGGCTTGTTGTTAGCATGACATTGTTGGGTAAATTATTAACACATTAGCGTCGAACATGGTTATACTGTTATTGATGAAGCTTGGTGTTACAACAACAAAAAAGATCCGATTTTTGTTAGGATTGTATACTTTTTCCTGTTGCTTACCACAGCGTCTGTCCTTATTAAACTGAATTGTGTGTTGGGGGACTTGCATTTTATTATGCTACTGCATTTTCTTACGAATTTCTTTAAGAAGAGTGCATATGGATATGTATCTTATTATTGAGTCCCAAGCCCGGATAAAGGAGGAGGGTTGTGTTAGGCCCCGACAGCCAGCGTAAAATCCTGTCGAATCGCATGAACATGGATCAACGAATGCGGAATGTCGTCGTATGATCCATGTAGCCGACCCCACCTAGTGGGATAAGGCTTTGTTGTTGTTGTTGTTGTCGTCTCTGCCCCAGTGCATAAAAAGCTAAACCCACTCTAGCCCCCAGCGCCTTCCCGCACCACACAACCACACAAAATGTTCCCCTGCAGATTATTTATTGAAAGTTGCTTGTGATGTTATTTTTAATATCTTGAATTGTAGTGAAAGTAATCATTTATCACTTCAAGTATCAGATGCTTGAACATGAAGTTAGGTTGCTTATCTAACATCTGTCAAAAGATTTCTTTCGATAAATACCAAAATAGAAATTTGATCCATGGAATATCATTTCATTCTTTTGCTATTATACATTTTGGCCTTTACTTTTGCAATGTTAATGATATTGCACTATGTCAAAATTAAGCTTTTATATCTCTAATATCTGCTATTTTTTAATATATGCTGGTGTCATAATAATAGATTTTTATTTATCATATTGCAACTATTTGTTTATTTTTGAACTTAATAGAAAATGTTATGCCATTTCTTCCCATCTAAGACATGTATGACAATGGGGAAAGTAAAAAGGTTAATTGAAAATGGAATCCTTGCTGTTGCTTGCCATCAAGACCATGCATGACAATTGGGAAAGTAAAAAGGTTAATTGAAAATGGAATCCTTGTATACTCTAAGATCAATGGCACAGCTAGGCTAGATGCAATTCTGCTACCAGAACCATGGCCAACCGCTTAGAGAGACCTTCCTGCAGGAGTACCAAAGCCAGCTGTGGGCGTAACAAATGCACTTGTCTGAGTCACTTCAGATGATCAGAGAAATTGACAAAGCTTAAGAAACCAGGGACCTCACTCAAGTTGAGATAGACACAGAAATCAGCAGCGCATTGTGCAAGAGGAAGATAAAAGGACAGAGATCTACTGGCATCAGCAGATGAGGCAGACCTGGATTAGTGAAGGTGATGCCAGCACTTGTTTTTTTTTTCATCTCTGAGCAGCAGAAGAAAAAAAACAAACAAAGTAAATGGTCTTCAAGGTGCGTTTAATTCATTACGTCGGACAGGAGCAGGTAGGAGAGGCAATCACGGATTACTTCAAAGATTACACAAAGCGGCACATACCAGGAAAGCTGAATGGATCAACTTGGATTTTCCAGTAATAGATGAAAATGTTAAGGAATCAATCACCTTGACTTTCAGTGAAAGGGAGATCTCTGATGCTGTATAGGACCTGAATGTGAGAGCCCTGGGGCCAAGTGGCATCCCCATTCTTTTTTACAAATAATTTTGGCAAATGGTGAAGACTAATGTTCTTGTTGTTATATATGAATTTGAGGAGGACAACTGTGTCTTTGAGAACTTGGGTTCGCCAGCTGCCCCCTGGTGCCCATACACTTCAGTATAGTGGCTGATGTGCAGGCCCAAATGACCTTTGCTGCATGAATTATTTCGGGCTTCACCTCCCCTGCACCTGTGAGGTCTTCGGTTCTGATATTTCAACACGCGGAAGGCACCCTTATTTTCTAGAGGGAATGAGAAATGAAGCTAGGCGCCTTACTATCCTGGGGGTGATCTTTGGTGATATGTAGGTCTGCACGTCAATTCTGATAAGTCAAGTTTGTTCTCTTTGGGGATGGATGAAGACACTGCTGGGCTCTGCTCTCAGGTGCTCAACACATCCATCGGGATCAAATATTTGGGGCTTCCCTCTCTGGCCACAGAAACACTCCCGAAGGACTAGGCGCCCATGTCTGAGAGAATTGAACATGACTTCGGTGCTGGAGCTCAAGGCTCTTCTCTTGTGGCGGCTGGCTAACCCTTACCAAGTCTCTTCTGACAGCCCTTCCTATATACTTCATGATTGTTTGCCAACTACAGCTGGCAGGCTGGGACTGCTGAACCTCAGGAATATGAACATGGCATTATTGATGAAGTGGATTGCGCGCCTCATGGGATGACAAGAAGATTTATGGTCAGTGGTGATCACTGCATGCCATGGGAGAATAATCAACTGAACCAGAGAACGGTCATACAAAACAGGGTTTCATCTTTTTTTTGAGAGGAAAAATGATGATCACCAGGTTTTGTGGTCATCATCCAGAAATATGAAGTGGGAATCATATACAAGAACGGGGTTTCATCTTTTTGTCATGGCCTGCTGGAAACTATGCAGAACTGCAGGGTTTCTTTGTCATGCTGACCATGGTGATGGAACTAAATTCTCCTTTTGGATGGATGACTAGATGAATTAGGGATCATTAGCAACAACCTTGCCGGGCTCTACTCCATGACCACCAACAGTTATTTATGTTTCTGGCTGTTGGATGAGCACGCCAGATGATGGATCGGGCGCCAGGACACCTCTAAATTACAGCCTCCCTTGCTTGCTTCCATGGGATAGGGGGACGGCTGGATCCGGGCTGAAGGGGATTTCAGCGTGCAAAAGTCTTATCTCCCTCTTTGCCGGCTGCCCTCGTCCAGAGACAATGACTTCTTGATGGACTGTTAACTTATCTGGAAAGTGAAGGCTCCTCTAAGGATTAAGTTGTTTGCAAGGCTTCTATGCAGAAGAAGAATCATGACGAAGGCATGCAGAACAAGAGGAACACATGGTAATGATTTGATGTGCACCTTATGTGGCCGCCTCAATACAACGGAGGACATTGCATGCCTATTATTTTTTGTTGCAGTTGTTGTTGTTGTTGTTAACTCCGCCTATATTTTATAGCCGGTCCCAAGCCCGGATAAAGGAGGAGGGTTGTGTTAGGCCCCGACAGCCAGCATAAAATCCTGTCGAATCTTATGAACATGGATCAACGAATATATTGTGTTAATGCTAGGTCATTACCCGTAAGTAAGTCGACCCCACCTAGTGGGATAAGACTTTGTTGTTGTTGTTGTTGTTATTGTTGTGGCGTGTGCAGTGTGGAATGGGATTCAAATTCAATGGATCGACATTAATGGTGAGGTGAACTTCTGGAGCTTTCAAATGTGGAAATCAGGGTGCTCACATGTGAATATACAAATCCAATTCTCAATGTGCTATGGGCAATTTGGTTGCAAAGGAGCAATACAAAATTTCAGAGCTGAACGATGCTATGCCAAAAGTATGGAATGGCATTACTATTCGCCATCACAGGACTGGAACGAGCCTGACTAATGTGTCTTCCTTACTAATGTACCTCTTTCGGCTTGCATGTAACCAAATTTCTATTTCAATAAAGATCTTGGATGACTACCATCTTGCTAGTCATCCTTCCTTGCCTCAAAATGTTTTGAATTCAGTGTTATGTTTACTTGAGCTGGTGCCTTTTGTTCAGTTTTGTTTTTTTCTATGTAACAGGAGAGCAAAATGCTTAGTACAAAGGCAGCCGTTGAAGTTAAAAGACAAGAATTCTAGAGTCTGCCAATAAGAACTGTGGCTATCTCCAAAGGTTGAGCTTTTAGAGGATTTGACGTATTCTATGGCAGGTAGGCGATTGGTAATTCTGCTGTTACTATATCTTGTGTCAAATGGCATCCAAAGGTCAAACAGTTTTATGTGGGTCTTCGGTGACTTTTCTGCCTCCAAGACATTGCCAGAAGAAACCAGTTTAGAAGATCCTTTCTTGTGACAAAAATGATCACATCCCTTTGCTTGTAACATTAAAAATTGAACATCACATATTGCTGATTCATGGTTGTGATTTTAGCTGAATTATGTTGTTTTGTAGTTGGACGGTTCTGACATCATATTATTAGAGCGCACTATAGTTATTGTTAAATAAAGACTTTTTGGACAACTTTTCTAGATTCAATTAGATAGTGGCCCCCAATACTTTGCTTTGTTGTGTGAAATCGTATAATTTTGGATAATATTGTTCAACTCGAAGTTTTAACTTGTAGATACAGCAGATGGGACCCATACTTTGTTTCATCGCAGCATACAAAGATTTGCTTGCATTTGATGATGTGTCGAGGAAAACGAAGGTTAGATCACATGTATATGATATGATAACCGGACCATTTTGTCTATTTATGATATATATATACAGACGAAGGATTTGCTCGATAACCTGCAAAGATTTGCTTGTTTTGGATTATCCTTTTTATTTTTCCACAAACTCAACATCTACTTTATGTTGGATACTGTTGGATTCTTTTTCCCAGTAAAGGAGATTAGTTGACCTGGTACAAACAAAGTAAAAAGAGTATGTACATTTTAATTTTTATCTATGATAGATTCCTTGAGTCGTATGATTCATGTAGCCGACCCCACCTAGTGGAATAAGGCTTTGTTGTTGTTGTTGATAGATTCCTTGACCTAGTTTGATATCTTATATTATATATATATATATATATATATATATATATATATATATATATTCAATCATGCCTTCTTGTCCCATCACATGAGTTCGTGTACTGAAAGCTACTGAAACCCTCCATCTCTGACAGTTGCAATATTTGCTTGCTCCAACAAGCTCGTTCTACTGAAATATATAAACAAGAAAAAGAGTATTATATGCAGCCAAGTGCCACTGAACAGAATAAATGTTAGTGTCGATCATTAATGATTATTTCGTTTGTCTTCAATGTGTGCAGCATCGGAATCGATCGGCATTCGCTAATCGTTCTTTTAATTTGCTCCTGTTGGATAATGCAATGTGTCCGCCTATGTTTTATAGTCGGTCCCAAGTCCGGATAAAAGAGGAGGGTTGTGTTAGGCCCCGACAGCCAGCGTAAAATCCTGTCGAATCTTATGAACATGGATCAACGAATATATTGTAGCGTTGTATGATCCATGTAGCCGACCCCACCTAGTGAGATAAGATGTTGTTGTTGTTGTTGTTGGATAATGCAATGTGTGTGTATGCATGCAGACTGAGCTGGAACTCCATGCATGCAAGTTCTGCAATTAGCCAGTTAATAATGGTACTTGCAGCACCTATATATATAGATTCTTTTATATATTTAAGCAAAATTAATAGTATTTGGTTTTTATATAAATATATAAATAATATTTATAAAATTTTAATTTATTATTTTAAACTTTTAAGTATTAAAAAAGGATAGAAGGGCACATTAGTCTTTTAATAAAAAAATAGAATTAGACGAATCTAATAAAATGATAATTATGGTATAATTTAGAGACGTTTTATTATATGTTTTATTATAAGTTTCATATAAGATTTAGACATGAAAAATCACTGAAATTTTAAGTTTAATGCATTAAAACCCTGTTATTATGAGCAAAAGTAATAATATTTAAGCAAACGTACTTTCATGAGGTGATCTCATGTACTGTCACATATCCTCTAGGAGTAGGGTAGGCGAGAAATCTATAGGGTTCATTCTCTCTCTCTCGCTCTCTCAACTTGTGACTTGTACTCGTGATCCCCTTGCAAGTTGAGGAGAGAGAAGTTGAGGAGAGACTACTCAATCATGGATTACATGCTTGTCCATTTGTGTTGATTTGTTATGATCGTGATATGATATCTGTATATATCCAATCCACTCTCTGCATAATTAATCCTTCCTTCCCGATTGACTCATCAACCAATATCTTATATATGTTTATATCATGTCCAACTTCGATCGAGCAGTTGTAATGGAAATATAAGATAGATGTATACATTATCATATGTTTGATGGTACTGCAATTGATTTCTCTTGAACCACATTTTTATTACCGTCCGTAAATTAAATTCTGTTCGGATCTCAGTCTTCTCATATATATCACTTTACCTGTCTGTAGTTAATTAATATAATATATGTATACAATTGAAATGTTGTGCGTTGCATGTACACAAAGCTGTGTGAACCGTAAAATTAATGCCGTTAATGATTCAAATTTTAGTCGACTCCTAATTACCATTTATTTTTAAAAACTGAAAAATATGATGCACGTACGCATATCGCTTTTATATCCAACAAACTTAATGCATAATAATAATAATAATAATAATAATAATAATAATAATAATAATAATAATAATAATAATAATAATAATAATAATAATAATAATAATAATAATAATAATAATAATAATAATAATAATAATGATGATGATGATGATGATGATGATGATGATGATTCTAATTACAGTAAGATGCCAACAATGTGATGATTGCGACGTTTGCCTTGGTCGAGGGTGGGGTTTTAGGGTTCATATATTAGAATATGTATGCATGTATCGCGTTGCTTCTCTAATTACATTTGCATATCCACTAATTGATTTGTTATTATTCGCCTTATGTTTAATTATCTCTTAATGCATTATTAGTTATTGGTGCGTATGTGTGTTTTAGTGGGTGTACGTGTACATATGCACATTCAAATTGCGCCATTGTGGAATCAACTAATCACGTCAACATCCGTCCCTAAATAATGCTTGTAGACAACCATTTGCCCACCATTCCAAGTCATATATATTTATGATGATAAACAATATATATATATTAATGCACCTCCGTAGCTTCTTCGGTTCTGGAGGGATGTTTAAGTGTATTTGGATCGTTAAATTAGTAATCAACGATTCAAATTATGAATAATTAAATCTCATCATTTAAGAATATTATTTATATGAACCTTTGATCGGTGAATCAACGATCTAGATACGTTCAGTATCCCTTCAAAATTGAAAGTATTCTGGAGGTGTATTAATCCCTTATATATATTATATTATATTATATATCGAATCACAATAATTCATTCTTAGTTGGAGCTTGGATCGTATGTCAGAAAAAAAAAGTATTTACTGTTTTTTTCGGATATAATTAATTATATGGTTAACATTAAAATTATAAGTGAATTCATGAAAATTGAATGTATAGTTTCTCAGCTTCGTGCATTGTATGAAAGTTGCAAATATTTAATGGAGGGTTTGGCGGCTCCAATAATTAGTTAAGTGGCGTCCATGTGCTATACGTATTCCTAGTTTTCATCTACATTTAATTGTATACTGTGCAGCTACATGATGAATTATATAGCTCTTGTGCGATCACATGTGTACTTAATTTTAAATTATATAAATTAATTGGTACCAAACATATATAGGGGAGAAATAATTGCCAATTAATTGGTTGTTAATTATATCGATTTATTAAACAATATATGCTTGACTTATTATAAATTTGCTGCTCTTTGATGTTTATCGTCAAAAGATATTAATGCCTCGTAGTGAGAAATTAGGTAAATATGTTATAAAGTAACTCAAATTACTTAGTTAATGTGGGGTTAAATATTATTATAATTATAGAACTAAAACGATTTTTATAATTAATTTGATGATGTACGGACATATACAACTCATTCGGGGCCATCTGAATCTAGAGGGGTATTATATATATATATATATATATATATATATATATATATATATATATATATATATATATATATATATATATATTGTCGAAAGGGCTATTTTGATTCAACTAATTAATACACATGTCATCAAGTTTGGTTTAGCGAGTTCGAGTTACATCAAAGAATTATTAAGATCGAGTTCATTTTTGAAATTATTCTCATTCAAAACATTCAAATTAGTTACGTATATTAATTAATCTATCTATTCTAAGAATTTAGATCATTAGAAAAGACCATGTTTTTATATATTTTTAAACAATATTTCTAGTTCCTTAATTTTCACCATCGAAAGTATCATAAATTAAGTATTTAATTTTATCATTTACTATATATGCATGTAATAATTCTAAATTCAAATTGTTGCAATTAGCTAGCGGGCAGCTGATCAAAATTATAGTCAGTATTTGGCTATATAAACATGAGCAATGATAAAGACTTAAGTTCGATTATTATAGTGATCAGTGTATGGATATAAAAACATAATCACAAAGTTAACAAAAGGAACGAAATATTCTTAATATATAGTATATATGCATCATAAGTTTCATTTGATGAACGAAGTTGTTAATTATTCATCTTATTAAATTAGTAATATCATGTCGGCGAGAGATGAGACACATGCATCATGGCGTTTTGCATGCCCCGATATGTATTGTATGCAAAGGTGGGAGCATTTTGCGCCGCCCTGGTGAAGTATTCAATTGCAGCAGCGGCAAGCAAATTTTTTAACAGTTTAAATTTCCACCTTGGAAATTTCCAATTAATCCGTTTGAATCATCATCATTCCCATGCCCAAATAAGAAAACAGTATGTATATATATATATATATATATGGATTAATGCATGTAACACCCGTTGGGTAAAATGCTATGTAATACCTCAATTTGAGTCGTTCATTTTAAGATTATGATTCAAATTATTTTAGCATTATTCAAATTATCTCTCTTTCTACTCTCACGTGCTCTCTCTCTCTTCTTTGTCGCGTGTTGCCATTGTCGATCGCCCTCCTCCTCTCCGATCATCGTCGACGACTCCCGCCTTGCGCGACCTTCTCCTTTGAGCATTGCCCCCGATAGCCGCCGACCTTTACGAGCGCCGACCCTTTAAGTGCTCCATCGCCACCCCGTCCTCCCCTCGTGAGCTCGCGCTGATGCTTTCCACTCCCGTCCCCTGACCTTTTGACCGACGTCCTCCCCTCTGATCGCCATCTTTCGAGTGCCCCCAGTTCCCTGCGATAGATCAACTTCCCCTTCCCTCCCCTACGAACACCCACTATAAGAAATCTATCAAATAGTGTCGTGAATTAATGATTCCATCCGTGTGATGCTAATTCGACGTCAATAACATCTCAATAGCCACTCTTTGGGTCAACAAAAGGAGACGCTAATTACCTCTCAATAGTTTTAGTGTCGCCTTAGCATTACGATCGAGATGTTGGTGCTAAAGGTGGCACTATCTTGATGCTACTACGATACTAATATCACAAGCCCAGGAGATGCATGACTTAGCGCCCCTTTAGCATCGCACTAGAGATAATATAATATCATTTTGGCACTACCATCACATCGAGACAACGTCACATGTTCGCGTCACACATTAGCGACGCTTTGGCATCTAAGTAGTGCCACAGGCGATGGCAAGAAAATTGAGTTGGGGATGGTTTTAGCATCATCTTGACATCTCGTTGGCATCGACCATGTTAGTGCCACATTAGCGCTGCTAACTATTGCTTTGTGATGCAACTTGTAGCATCATTAAATTGTCGAACTAGTGTCATGTGGCTCTAGTAGTGTCACTATTTGTGTAACGCCCCCAAAATCAGCCCTCCTGTCACGCTGACAGTCAGATTGATCAAGGGAGCGCTACACCGCCTACTATTTGATTTTGATCGGTCAACATAGGACACACGTGACAATAGAAATGATAGATAAATAACGAATGAAAAGAGTTTGCGGAAGAAATATCATAGAGGGATAAAAAAATGACACATTTAATGGAATTGTTCAAGAAAAAGGAAAATGCAAGTAATTCAAATAGTTCAAGAAATATCAACATATGCAAGGCTAAAAAGGGAAATTTAAGTATCTCATATGTACAGAGTCATATAATTCAAATGCAGAATAAAAAGACGGAAAGCTTGTGGGTTCTCTATAAGTCATGTGCTGCTGTTCGGAGCTATGCATTATCCACTTCCTCCCTAAGCAGGGTTCTCACCTGCAAAATCTCAAAGTAGGGGCATGGAATGCCTGTGAGCTAAAACCCAGTACACATAGATACATAGATGATGAAATGATAATCTGATGAAATTCATACTGATAAAAGAGAATCAATGATCAGTTACTTTGTTCATTGATTCCAATACCTTAATCTCTGTAGGCTATGGATCACACATATACAGTTCTGTACTTTATTCTTTACTTTAATAATACCTTACACAATACCATACCTTACTATACTTTACTCTGTTCTTTACCTTGCTCTGTTATTCATTACCATACTCTGTTATGCTCGGTGTGGTACTACATCTTTTATATTACTATGAGGTCCTTGATGTTAGTTATCCTATGCGAGTTCGACTTTAATTAAGTGGAAAGCTAGAGGTATCTCTATACCATATGTTTTCAGGATGCCCATGAAAGGGAAGGTGTACGCTAAGGCATACCCTTTTTGAAATACATGTGGGAAAGGACCTGCACCCCAAGAACAGTGGTCGTTGAGGGCCTGTAGGCTCGCTGTCTCCTTAGCTGAGCTACCTGTCCTTCTGGCATAATGCATTATAATTCATATGTTACCCCCGTGGGGCAAGAGTGCATCGATACGTCACCCTTATTCGGAGCACAAGTGAGAGAAGGCATGTGGTCCAGGAATAATGGTAGTTAATACCAGTAGGTGCACTGTCTCCTCAGCACAATTATCTGCCCCTCACTATACCGTACCTTGATCTGTACCCTAGGCGACACATAGCTATCCCGTTCTTTTATCTTTACTTTACATATCTTCTTTAACATGTGTGGGGTTTGGAATCATGATTCAGAGAAGGGGATAAAGTCTAATTCCCCTTTCTGCAGACGAAATGTTCGTTACTTGCTTTATTGTACTGGACATGACCTCAGGTGGGCCAGTCGAAGGTTTAGTTCTCATTTTGGAGTTCTGGCCACTCGAGGGGCATTTAAGTCATTTCACATTGGAACTCATGATTCTTCTTCTTTGGACAGATCGATCGTTTCTAAAGGACCGATCGACCGTTATCCTTGGGCCGTTCGATCGCTCCAGGTAGATCGGTCGATTAATTATGTGCTCGACCAATTGACCTCCATGCCGATCCAGTCAACGGTTCTTAGTGAATCGGTCGACCGATCGACTGATTATGTGCTCGGCCAATTGACCTCCATGCCGATCCGGTCAATGATTCTCGGTGAATCGGTCGACCAGTCATGGTGAGTCACGTCGCGGGATCGGTCGACCAGTCATGGTGAGTCACGTCGCGGGATCGGTCGACCATTCTCGAGAACTGATCGATCGATCTTATGCGAATTGCCTCGGTGGCTTCCGTCGGATCGATCGACCGATTACTTGGGATTGGTGGACCGGCCATATGTTTGACATGGCGTGTCAAAGATCGATCGACCGATATGATGGAATCGATCGATCGATTCTTCGCACAAAACAGAGCTGCCAGTCAGATTTTCCATTTTCGGCCGACCTCTGATCGTCGGATCATGATATACATAATACGAAAAACATTTCTACATGCCTCTAGGTCATTATGGAATTGAAATTTATGACATTTGATCTACATTTCTTCATCTAGGGGATTTGTACGTCTATGGTACCTCTGTTTGGTCATTTTCCAATTGCCGGAGTCACTGTGGTCAATCTGCTCGACTTTCGGTCGTCCTTGGCCGACGAAAATGTGTGCGTGATCTTCACATATGCTTCACGGAAGGGCCGCGGTGCGTTGGATCATCCTATGTGCATCGCCCGTGCTCGCGTCGCTCGCCGGTGTCCGTTCGTCGTTCGTCGGAGCCGGAGAAGAAAATGCAAGAGAGGGAGGGTGGAGCTGTGGGGGAGTCCCTTCACTCCCTTTTATAGCCCCTGTCGCCCTCTCTCTCTCTCTCGAAAAGAAGTCATGGGGGAGTGGGAGAGTGGGGGAGAGAATGGGGGAGGGGAAGAGAGAATCATGGGGGAGTGGGGGAGAGAGGTGTGACCAATTCTCTCGTCTACTCCCTTTTCTCTTTTTTTTTTTTGAAAAAGCAGGTCGTTACAGTTTGTGTTGGCGTCATGGCGACGCTAACAGTTACCGAACTCGATGTCTCCTTTACGTGGCGTCGTGTGACGCTAAAGTGTGGCTATTTTCTTTAGCCACAATTTAGCGACGCATATCTAAGTCGCTATTTGACAAATTTCTTGAAGTGACCACACAACCACCTCTCCTCTCCCCTATGAGCGTCGTCTCCACCGACGACAATCCCATGCATGCAAGCGCTGCCCTCAACCTCCCCTCTTCTTCTGATTCAATGATCCACTAGCGAATAGACAAAGGACGAATGCAATCGATGTTGGCAGCCTCCTCATCCTTCTCGTCCCTTTCTGCAGGACGGAGCGCCGCCAGTGACAACGACGATAGTTAGAAGGGGGAGCATGTGAGAGAAAAGAGAGAGTGTGTGCTTTGATCTAATTATCATAGATGTAAATGGATAGATCAAATTAGGAAGTTGCACAATATTTCACCCAACGGGTGCTATATATATATATATATATATATATATATATATATATATATATATATATATGAGGAAGTGTGCTATCACACTTTTGTGGTATCACCCTGCATCCACATTTTTAGGATCGTCCGATCTAAGATGGACGATCCTGATGAAGGCGCGTCCGGTTTAGGGTTTGAGTGCAAGGTGCGTCCGATTCAGCGCAAGGATTCGGGCGGTTCAGTGCAGGGTTCGAGCGTGTCTTCTGCGCGTCTCCTTCCTTCTCCCGCTGGCAACATCGCAGGGGTTCGACCGACTTCCTCTAGCGAGTCTCCTTCTCTCTCGCCGGTGAGCTCGCATTCAACCTCTGCCGGTGACGTTCCCAAGGGCGTCGGGCCACTCTGCGAGCTCGCCGCTGAGCTCGTGGAGGGGGGCCGACGCCCCGCTTTTTCTTTATGGACTATGATTTGTGAGCGAAGGGATCGGCGATTTTGCGAGCGAAAGGCGGGGATTTTGCGAGCGAAGGGCGGCGATTTTGTGAGAGGAAGACCATCGCCGTCGGAATCAGACCAAGGAAGACCATCGCCGTCGGCGCGGCGGTGATTTTGCGAGCTTCCGACGTCGAGGCCGAGGAAGACTCGATCGGAGGCGACCATTGGAATTCCAGTCACCGCAGTCGCATTCGCCGTAGCCATCGCCGAATAGAAGAACAGAGGAGGAGGAAGCTGACACCTCCAGCGGTGATCGCTTGGCCCTCGCAGGTGTCATCGAAGGAAAACTCGACCAAAGGCGACCATTGGAGCTCCCACTCGGCCCCATCTTCTCCTCCAGCAGAGATCCCTTGGCCCTCATCGCCCCTCGCAGACGTCGGAGGAAGACTCGACAAGAGGAGACCACTAGAGCTCCCATTCGCCACAGCCACGTCCGCCACAGACCAAAGGCGACCATTGGAGCTTTCACTCGGCCCCATCATCTCCTCCAACGGTGACACACTCGGCCCTCGCCGCCACTCGCAGGCACCGTCGAAGGAAGACTCGACCGGAGGGGACCACTGGAGCTCTCACTCGCAGCCGTCGCCGAAAATAGAAGAGTCATCGTCGATCATCTCCCCTCATCGTCCCGAAGAGAGAAAGGGGCGAATCATGAATCTCCCCTCGCTGATCATCTCCCCTCGTCAATCATCTCCTCTCTTCGACCCTCCCTCGCCAATCATCTCCCGACGCCGATCCTCCCTTTCCGGAGCTCCCTCCATCGCCCCGCCGCTCGCCACCGCCTCTGCCCTCTGCCCTCCACTAACCGTTGCCTTCGCCCTCCACCTACCCACCACCACACCCTGGAACCCTCGTCGATTACCCCGTCGTAGAGCGCCCCTCATGATTCGCCGAACCAGACCCCTCCGTGAAACCTCCACGAATTGCTTGAATCAAACTGTGCAAAAATCTAATCGAACCGTGCAAGATCCAATCTCCTCCATCCATTAGCGATCTGACGGCTCCAGAGATATGAGCGCAAGGTGCTACCACAAAAGTGTGGTAGCACACTAATATTCCTATATATATATATGTATATAAATATAATTTTGGAAGCTACAAATCATCAAGTAATTAATATAACGATCCAAGGTTGGTTGAGAAGGACGCAAGGGCTAACACATGAAAAGGACTATACGTATATTTATTTATAATAACTAGGTGCAGTATCTCCATATATGTTTTATATTTATATTTATGTTTATATTTGTTTCGGGGGGCATAGTGGACATTCTCTGGTCACCATGATTGGGGGTGGGGGTTCATCATTGATGGCTGCGCCGCTGATGCATCAATTTTATATAAGTTGCCAAGAAAATATTTATATATTTGATATTTTTTTTGGGTAATAAAGTTCATCTGATATTTCATAAAGATTCATTGTCGTATTTGTGTGATACACAATTTTAATGTATAATTTATTTCTTTTTTTTTATATTTTGCCTATGATATTAGTTAATCGAAATAAATATATATAACAGCTAGAGTTGTCCTCCTTGTATTTGCAGTCACAAAAATGTGTTATACATAATTGTTTGAAGGCTTAATAAACTTTTTGCATATCAAAATCTGTAAACATATTAATTTTTTTAAAAAATCATGTATATACTATGCATACATTTTGTAGGATTTGACAGAATCATGATCTTAAAGGTTTGTGTTTTTAGTTTCAACATATTATTAACTCATACCAGGGTCATCTCAAAGGGGAGTTCTAAGTTAAAATTATAATTTTTATATAAATAAAAAGGATACCGTATTTACTTTATTTTTAAATTTTGATATGAAATCTATAATTGTATTTTTGAAAACAAATAATTTATGCAGATGGTAAATCAGAAGTGTTTTGTAATTGTCGTACTTCAATATAAAAGAAAAAAATTAGTGCTAATCATGATTTTTTAAAAAAAATATCATTTAATAATTAGGAGACAAACTATTTGAAAAATAATTGACCATTAAGAATAAATTAAGGTCTGTTTGACTAAGCTTATAAGCAACTTATAGAATTGAAAATATAAGACGATATTTTAGTTATTATGATCTAATTATGATTAAATGAATTAATTCTGATTTAGGTGAATGATATTATGAATGAAAATAATATATATTCATTTATAATTTTAAATTATGAAAATTATTAAATTATTATACTTTAATAATAATAATTTAATATTATTAATATCAATTAATGTATTATTAATTGGGGTCTTATGGTGACTCCTTAGGCAATTGCTTGAGTAGCCTCTTGCCAATGCTATGTGCATACCAAAATCTAGTGTATGGGTTTTCTATATAAAACTTTGCCCCCTCTTATATTAAGTTCTAAAAAAATGATCAAATAAATTAGTTTTATTATAATATTATTGTTTTATTATTTATTTAAATATAATTTAATAACTTTTTTATATATGTCAATTTTTTTTAGTTCCTTTATGTAAGTCATGTATATATATTTTTTAGGTCGAGACCCAATCATGTTCAACGTTACTAGCACTCGACTAATTTGATGTTCGAATGAGGAGAATAAACTCTTGTCAACGTGATGATTCTAAAGATTGAACCTAAGATTATATATTAATGTTATCGGATTGTGCCAATCAAGTGTCTATGTATATGTGATTAAATTGTATACAAAAAGTATGAAATTTTATATTTATTGGAAGATATACATTAATTTATTTTGTGTCTAAAATGTTGCAAACTTTTAATTTTAATTTCGTATATCTGTTGTCATGTTTATTGTAAAATATAAATAGGATTCAACGATAATTACTAGCTAAAATTATAACTAATTTAAAATATAGGTGGATACATAAGTGGATGATGTATTGATGCTACATAAAATCGATCGAAAGTTAGCCTAAATAAATATGAAATAAAATTATACGTGCAAAGGTAAACGAATAAGTTTTTAAGGATCTTATTTTGTTAAATTGTAACAGATGCTAGAATTATAATTAACTTAAAAATTTGTGACAGAAATAGAAATATAGATTAAATTCCCAAAAAACACTAAAAGAACTTTCTCTGCTTTATCAATGTTTTTATTTCTATTTTGTGGATCGAATTAATGATCTATATAAAGTTACGTAAAGTAGCTTAATTTACTGTATATCACACCACCAGAGCTACAGTGGCTTCCCCCATCCATAGCTTCAACATCAATCTAAGAGAGAGAGAGAGAGAGAGAGAGAGAGAGAGAGAGAGAGAGAGAGAGAGAGAGGTGTCCAATTGAGTAGCTGCTGTTGCTTCTCCTGTTGTGGAGGAAGCTTCAAAGCCGTCTGTGTCGATGCACTGCTACTAATCATTAATTTATATTTTATCCCTGAATTTACACGCTGCATGCCAAATTTACTTGATGAATTATTAATAATGTGCACACACCATTATCAGAATCATTTTGTTCTACCTGCACCAAACACCCCTGCGATTGGATTAATGGATCATATATCGTGCTCTTCTCACGCCCAGCCAACTTTGAGGGCCTTGATGGCATTCAAAAATGCCAACTCATCTCTCTCTCTCTCTCTCTCTCTCTCTCATAATATACCTATATAGTCCCAGCATGCAATAATTAGTAGAAGAAAACGTATCTTAAAATTTAGTCTGAATCAACTCCACTGTTCACACATATATATCAATTATTATTATCTCGCTGCTTATAATCTCCTACACGTTATCAGTAGCCATGCATGTACATGTAGACAACATCATTAATGGCTGCTTCGTTTCCTTAATTAGTACTCTATTAACAATAGATGAAATCAATATATATCATGTTCTCTTTCGTTCATATTATTAACGGCATGCAAAAGAAAAAAAGAGAAAGAAGATGGATGAACTTGTTTCCAGCAAACATCATTCTGATTCTACCTTCAAAGTGCTCCTACTTTTTCTGACCAGGACTGTTTAAATTTGCTGATCTCAGATGATTAATGTGAACTCTCTGTAATCTTCCAGCTTGTCAGAAAAAAAATGTGAATAACGTTTAGAATGGCCATTAAGATGCATGCTGCCCACAAAGTAAAACCAAAGATGAGGGAGAAAAGTTGAGAAACAGAATGCTTTCAGTTCAGAAACATCACACTGTTTGCATTTTCTCGGACATATGTCATTTATAATGCCTCTTTTGAACCCAATCCTTTTGTTTTCTTCTCTCTCTCTCTCTCTCTCTCTTCCCTTTCCAAAATGGATCACAACGAGCCAAGAGGTGGCAAATCCACATCGAATCTTGAAAAGTCTGAAAATAAATAAATTTGACAGGATCCGTTAAACTTGTGACCAGTGTCATGATTATTAGCAGCTAAAAACAACAATTAGGCAGCATATAATTAACAAGATTAATATATATGTGTGTGCTTAAAATCCTAAAATCACAAGAATGCATTAAGTGGCTTGTCCCAGCCCACGTAATGCATGCTTCCAGAGCTTCTTCATCTAATGATGGCATCTAATGATTTCTTTTCCTTGTTGGCTCCAAAAGGTCATGATCACCCTGTGTCTTCTCTCACATAAAAGACCTCTTCTTCTACTAAATGATATGTATCATCTCTCTCTCTCTCTCTCTCTCTCTCTCTCTCTCTCTCTCTCTCTCTCTCTCTCTCTCTCTCTCTCTCTCTCTCCCTCCCCGCATATGCATGGCACATCATGTGGGGTTGCTCCAAAAGCTTTTCTCTCTCCCTCTCTCTCATTGAGAGGAGGTTTCTTGTGGCCATGGACCTTCTAGCTTGATTATCAATATGATCAAGTTCTTCCTGCACAAGCATCAGGAAGCCTATGGTATGCATCTATAGCATCTCCCCGGAGATTACGACCATCACGCATGCCCTATGGCTTCTAGTTTTGTTTGATTTGCCCTATATATACATTGACAGCAAGCGATAAGGACTGCTATGCATGCAGTTGCAGTACCGATCTCCGGTTGCTTCATTCCATGACCAAACCTTTCGATTCCCAGTTACATATCTGTATATATATACATATATATTCCGAGCCAAGCCCATCTCTGGGAAGATCAACTGCAGCATAATTTAGAGTTCTATCTCTTCTTCTGTCTGCCTTTCCAACTGCTGCAATTAATTACTACAGATTCAAGGAGCTCGGAAGGGGGGGAGAGAGAGAGATGGGCCTGAGAGATATAGAGTCGAAGCTGCCTCCAGGGTTCAGGTTTTATCCGAGTGATGAGGAGCTGGTCTGCCACTATCTGCAGAAGAAGGTGTCAAACGAGAGGGTGACCGGAGGAACCATGGTGGAGGTGGATCTGCACACAAGAGAGCCATGGGAGCTTCCAGGTAACAAAATAGATAACATGTATTATATCGTTGGACAAACAATTCAAAGCTATAGATACAAGTAGAGATGCAGATCTACTTCCAGTTGGCTACTTAACTGCTCATTATACATATGTATCTACGTACGAGTACGCAATTATTTTTTGCAAACCTCATAAATTTATGTTGCAGAAAAAAAATTGCTGTCAGTGAAAGGAATTAATTCTTGGGCTGCTTAGAAGAAACTGGATTCATATGGAAGCTTTGTAATTAATCTTTATGCTTCTAAAAATTCTAGTTGAGCATTGAAAAGAAGTACAAAGATTCTCTCTCTCTCTCTCTCAGAGCTTCTATTTTAGGTTTTTGATATACACTGAATACATTGCTTCTGACTCCTGTACTGTTCCATCTAAACTAACGGCGGCGTTCAAGTGAAACAAAATATGTATTCATGTAGTAGAAAGAAAAGTACATCCACACTTGTAATTATACAACGTTCATAGCTATCAGTAAACATGCATGTAACCTGATTAATTATAATTAAAATAAACTGCTGATTTCTTACATGTGATCTCAGAGGTGGCTAAGCTGAGCGCCAAGGAGTGGTACTTCTTCAGCTTCCGCGACCGCAAGTATGCAACCGGATTGCGCACCAACCGGGCAACGAAATCTGGATACTGGAAGGCCACCGGCAAGGATCGGTCCGTCCATGACCCGATCAGTCGAGAAATCGTGGGGATGCGGAAGACGCTGGTGTTCTACGGGGGTAGAGCTCCGAATGGGATCAAAACCAATTGGGTCATGCATGAGTTCAGACTTGAATCCCCTAATGCACCACCAAAGGTAAAAATCAGATACCATACATAATGCCCTTGTGTTATAAGTACTTATTGGTGTCTGAAAAGTCTAACAATATATTCAATATCATTAATTGATGCAAATTAAGAACTCGCAAGAGTACTTATTGCAGGCTTTTAGATGCACTGTTATATGTTTAACGTGGATTGGATTTTAATTACAATGTTTGTTGTGGTGTACAGGAAGATTGGGTGCTGTGTAGAGTTTTCAACAAGAATAAAGGAGAAGCAATGAGCTGCAGCTTGGACGATGAGCAAGAAAACAGCATCAAACACAATGACAGCAACAACAGCTACTACCAATTTGGCTCCTCCTCCTCATCATACTTGGAGTCGTCCCCTCCTCCAAATGATCTTGATGGCCACCAGCACCAGCTGCTCATGCCAGCGGATCATGGGTGCTACGAGCTGCCGATGGCGTCAGCTGCGGCTTTCCCCACTGTCCCACAGCAGGAAGGCAACAGCGTCCTCAATTTGGCACTACTTCATTACAACTTCCTAAATGATCAGGTGGGCAACACAGATGAGCTGATGCTGGATGTGGCGATTAATGGCCAAGACCTTGTTGGGGGTGGCATGACCAACCTTGGTGGTGTCAGGTTTCATGGTGTCAAGGACCAGTTCTTCTAGCTAGCATTTGGATCCGGCCTTCCCTGCAGCAGTCTTAACTTGTTCATTTGGATTCGAGAGAGAGAGAGAGAGAGAGTGATTGGAAGCAATTAATTAATGGCAATGTAGAAGAAACCCTACAAAAATGTAGTTCATATGTTGTTTGAGTTGGAAGCCTTATACTCTAGATATATTATATTGCATCTGTATATATAGCAGAATTTGACGTTAAAATGAAAGTTTGCGTATTAATATTTCCTGGAATCAGATTGGAATTATTGATTTCCTGTAAGCAGCAGTCCCATGATACATTCAAATAAGAGTGAGGTGTCATACATATTTTCACCCGGGTCAAGTTTTCCCAAATGCCACCTCTCATATATATGTGTATATATATATATATATATTATATATTTTAAATAGACGAAGATAAACAGAAAAGATAAGAGACGACTCTCCATGATAAATCAAATCTTTTTTTTTTTCTGAAATCTTAGAGCTGTTCTGAAGTACCTGCATAAATCTGAATCCATCAGGACCACATCAAGCATCTTACAAAAGCTGAATATGATTGAGCCTGCTGGACAGAAAAAAAATTATTAATCCCTCAAACGGTTGGTAACTAGTAGGGGATTCCTAACTCCAATGTTGATAGCAGCACTTTTTCTTTTTCTCTGTGACAGGTTAAATTGTCTCCAATGCTGACGAAACGATACATCATTCATATCTTTAACTTGCTGGTCGAATAAATGAAAAAAAAAACTAATAATGTCATTTATATCTCAGTATTTTAATTATCTGCACCTCGTCTAAATTATGCATGCATGCCTGTATTGCTATTCTTAATTGCTCATTTGTTTGCATATCCTTACGAGCATTTCGCATATCAATTAATAGCATTATATATGTACACCTGCATGGGACAATTACAGGTGGCTGTCCTCATGTTAAGTTTTGGATCTCTCAGCTATCATTCATCCTTCTGTTCAGATCTGTGTCTCTTTGTATCTGGCTATGTGTGCTACCAACGGTCAAATTTATACACATTTGCCAGAGGTGGTGGTGGTCTGTTTGTATGTTTTCTCGGATTCACAGAAATGTGTTGCCAAGAACAAACTTTACCCATCAGGGCCACAAAAGGTCCTGACGAATCCTGTACATTGCAATGATGCAAACCTTCGGAGGACCACCACCACTTCGTTGTTCTGATCTTGACAACTCTCTTTCTCCTCTCCCCCTTCCTCTCCTTTCTGTCAAAAGGAAAATCTGCCTCCTATGAACTACTAACTACAAAACCGCTTGTGGGTTATGGAAAGTATGTCTGTTCTCTCTCTCTCTCTCTCTCTCTCCCCTATTATATTGACAGTCTCTCAGTACAAATGGAAGAAAAATGGTGTCCATAAAATTTAATTAATTCCCATGACAAGGACATGACCATATACATCTGTCTCATTAGGGGCAAACCTTAACATCCTTGTTATATTTCTCAGGACCATCCTACAAAAGAGCTGCATCAGTATGCATTCGCTGGTGATCTTATAATTTTTGCTTATACAATATACACACCTCCTCTTGTGCTCCTCTTTTCTCATTACACTCTAGGTCTCTAGCAGAAGGTTAAATAACATTGTGGGTGTACCTAGTTAATTAATTACCTAGATAGCATCTCGAGTATTCAGAACACTACTTGACAGCAACAGGATGTACTAGGATGTATGCATGTACATATAAATATACTTTAAAAAGTTGCAGGGGGGACAAGAAGCATTTTTATCTAGTTGTCATTCATGCATGGGTCTCGTCCTTAATCATAGGACCACCTTTTAACTTTAGATATTATTTCATCATTTGCATATAATATTGAATTCCCTTTTGCGTAATTCTACTGTTCTTTTTTCTTTACTTGAATTTGAATATTTGTGTGACATGATCTTTCATATCTAGTTAGATAGTGCACTTATATTTTTGGAATACTATACATTTAATTTGCTGCACAACATGCATAATTGGATAGATTAATAGATACCAAATATGTCTGATCAAACTCTTAATTACATATATAACTTGGGTTAGTTAGTTATATACATCAATAAACTGTGATCTGATTGCTACTGTGATCCTTTTTGCATCTTCGTTAAATGGATCACATCACATGCTTGTGGACCAAAGGTTTGTCCTTTCTTTCTCTCTCCCTCTCTCCCTCCTTTCATCGTTAATGAGTAAATAAAAGAAGCTTATCTTTTCATTCACGAACCAAGCTATATACGCACGTCAAAAAATCTATATGTTATAGACCCATAGATAATTTTGCTTAATTAACTGGGCAAAACATAAATAAACAAGCGAGTGTTCAAAATCCAGCCTGCCGTTTGTGTAAAACGTAAGGGAATTACCAGATGTAAGCAATCAGATTGAAGGAAGAACCAAACGAAGAAATAAAATGAATACAGATAAGGTTTGAATGACATCTATATATATAAACATTGATGATTTGATTATATGCACTTCAAGCTAAGGGCCGTTTATTGGGGCTCAAAGTATGATATTAAGATGTGGTTGATCAATGTTTGCTCATCATATAGTTCATCAATAGCTACCAGCTTGCCAACTCTTGCCATCAGATTCGAGTTTTATTCTGCTTGATTCCTTCATGCTTCTCTCTCCCTCTCTCTCTACGTATAATATTTTCATTTGGATTAAAAAGTAGAGAGTGATTGAACAAAGAGAGTCGCCAGGGAGCTTGACGATGTGACTGGTGACAGGAAAAAGTAATTCGGACGGTGCAAGGTACGCAACCATTGAAGAGTTTTAGTGAAGAATTGATGCATGGAAAATTAAGGAGGAAAGAGAAAGGTGAATGCAGGAGGTCATGGAGAACTCATCATGTATGAAGCTTTTAGAATCCAATGGTAGATCAGTGGCCACTAGGTCCGTGTCATATATATATATATATATATATATATATATAGTTGAATGCATATTTAACTTGTACAAGTAGATCGATCACAAAGTGGAAGCTGCTTTCAGCAGCTTGCAGATGCTTGTAGGGCTTCTATAATTATCTTTCCCAATCCTGATCTTATCAATTCATAACGATCGTTTTGAAAAGGGGAGGCCTCACCAACTTAATTTTTCCAACACAAAGTTTATGTCCGTGCCAGGGAGAAGGAAAATACATAAGAGAATAGTTTCAAGTGGTGGTCGAGATATCTAATTTGTGGATTAATTGACGAGGTGTGAGATGTAAGAAAGCAAGGTGTTGCTTGATTAAATGCACAGTGGATATGCTGAGCTGAGCAATCTTTTTTGACTTGGAAGAAAAAGTTGGAATATATATATGTTATTCTTGTAGCTCGAAGTATTTTAATTTTATATACTCTTATTAATTATATATTCATGCAAACTTGCACATCAGTGTTGCACAATTATCACATTTCAGAATGCTACAGGATGTGCCATATATAAGAACCAATCTCATTAAAATATAACTCTACACCGGACTTTTATGCATTTGTTCATGCTGAATATTAATGACAAGTCATGTTTAAAATCCTGTTCTGATCTATGTGCATGTATAGTTAGTTGCATTTGAATCACTTTAATTCTTTAATTTGTTGCAGACATCGTTTTATATTAATTATATATGCATAGTATCTATACACACACATACAACGAATTGTAGCAAGTTTTCATTCCTCCAACTGCATAATGAGTTGATGAGTTGCTTCTTCTCCTGGCATGTCATATATATATATATATATATATATATATATATATATATATATATATATATATATATATATATATATGCTGTGTGAGAGAGAGAGAGAGAGAGATCAGATTTAATTCTCAGCATCTATATATCCATTCCAAGGATTGCTGTTCCTTGGAGTGACCAAATTTAGTTAGCCTTCCAAATCCAACTAAAGTGCAGGCATGCGTGAGGTTATAGATTACTTTGCACAGATCCAAGATAGAACTAATTATGCATATTATTTTTTTAAAAAAGAAGCTAAATAATAATCAATCCTTACAGAAAAAAAAGACTCGAACTTCAGGTGCAGTCACTAGGGGTGTAAGCAAAAAACCGAAGACCTAAAAAACTCATTCGATTTTACACCAATTTTTTTTAGATTTTTCTAGACTCGAAAAAAATCTAAGCAGTTTTTAAAATTAAAAAGCCAACCCGAGAAGTCCGATGGAGACTTATATAATTAAAATATTTTAAATATGTATATTGATATTATTTTCTAAATATATAAAAATATATAAAATTACTCAATAAACATATTATTTATCCTATAATATAAGTCATAATAGTACTATTACAATATATAACATGTGAATGTTGTTAATCTATAAAATAAAACATCTCTTTATATTATTAATATTTATTAAAACATAAAATGTATAAGATATAGGGCCCAAAAATCACTCGAAAAAAAAAATTTTAAAAATCCAACCAAAATATATAGGATTTTTTAATGCAAAAATCAACTCGACCCACACCAATTTCGCCCTAGCAGCCAGAATGCATATATATGTTTCCAAAAAAGATGCTATTATGTACGTGCATCTCTCTCTCCCTCCCTCCCTTCCTCCATCCCCTCTTTTAGGACAATGTCTAACAATTTGGAAATTATGGAATTTCCTATGGGTTTTGATTTAATATTTAATTACTCAAACTATCGAGAGCTTAATTATTTTCTTTATTTTAGGGATTAAATCTAGAAATTATTTAAATTTATTTGTTTAGTTGAAGGGTGGCTTCCACTCTGTTTGGGTCTTATTCTCGCCAGTTGCCACCCAATTCATCTCATCTACAAAAGCCCGAGCCCAATTATCACTAGGCTGTGGGCTGAGAAAATTTTTTCAGCAATCTTTTTTTTTATTTTATTTAAGGGTTTTTAATATGCATATAGCTAATTATAATGGTTGTTTAGTGTTGCTACAATCACAATGCCATTAATATTTCTTTGCTGAAGTCTTAGGAAACATGGGCCAACCCCCTGACTCCCCTCCTCCTCCCTCCTCCTCTCTACCCCCACCTGCACCGGCCTCTCATCGCTCCTTTTCAATCACTGATTGCGTCGCCATGCCTGTAGAACCCCTAGACACAACCCCTTCAAATTCACCTCTTTCCAATGCAGCTTAGTTGAATCATGCGCAGAAGCCCTCGTGGGCTAATGCTGTTCGGAGGAATCCACACGGTCACGCACCTCCATCGATGTCCCAAACTAGTTGCACAGTATCAAGGATGCAATAACTGATGAAGTTGAGATCCCGATCAAAGTTGTCAGACGTAAAATAAAGGAATTGCAGAATTGTCTCATTGTCAGATTCTTCGATGATGGTATTTTCATGGAGACACTCCGACAAGAGCTGTTGAATATCTAGAAGCTCTCCGCCCCGCTTCGTATCATCTTGGTGGGTAACTTTTACATATGTTTTATTTTTCTTCTAAACATGACTGTATGCAAGTGCTCACAGGTGGACCGTGGATAGCCCCCGGACACATCCTGGACGTGTCCATCCACAGTTGTTCTTCCGCCCAAAGGAGGAGATTATTACCTCTTCGGCGGGATGGATCTGTCTCTCGGCATAGCCTTTCGAGTTGCGTAACACCTCGACCATCGTCCGTATTGCGAAACAATTTGGCACACCTCTGTGCATTGATGACCTATAGGATGTTTGTGATTATGCTAGAATATGCATTGACCTAGATCGGTCGATGCCGGTGAAGCAGGAAACTTGGGTGCGTAACACAGATGGTAGGGGATATTTTCAGCAAGTCATGTATGAGAACATACCGGTGCCCCTGGCCACTATCTAGAATCTTGCCCCATGCAGTCATCGTCGGACTTGACGCAAACTCACATAAGGGGAGTTCTGTTATTCAGACCATGGCTTCAGGCGACTGCAGGCAACCGCATTCGCCGTCCTCTGCCAACTCCGACTGGTTCATGGCAATCAGAGCTTCCCCTGTGGCGTCCGACGACTATTTGAGTTCCTATCCTTGATCTCAATGAATCAGGGGAAGAGCCTGTACTAGATCGTACACCAACGATACTCTACCCCTGACTGCAGCACAACGGTCGGATCTTGCATCTAACAGCTCAAATTTCACATCCACTCAACTCGGATGGCCTTCGAACTGTTGCATTGGACAGTCACACGACCATGATTCGTGTTGCTTTTGATGGCTTGTCGACCCACGCCCGGACTACACCCATGAAGCCTCCACAAGGTAAGAGGATCATATCAACTGTACCCATTAACTTACAAGTGTCTCTGCCATTGCAGGACTGCACCTCAACCTCTTAGCCTAAGACCAAATGAAGATCATTAGCTAGAATTATCGAGGGGTGGGTCGAAGCAAAGTAGGGACCACATCTCTAAAATGTTGAAGCACAATAAATCTAACATCTTGGTTCTCCTAGAGACACACACAAACCATTGAGAATCCGAGCAGGTCATCCGTCGCTTGGGGTGAGCTTGGACGGGCACTTCCGTGCTGGTAGAGGTGCTTCAGTTGTGGTCACAAAAAATAAGTCATCTTTCTTTTGTTGTGTATCTATTCTAGTACCCTTCCTCTTGTTTGCTCAAATATTTGGAAGGAACTCTGTGAGCTTAATATGAATGACATCCCTTGGGCTCTCATCAAAGACCTTAGCTCTCTAGTCACACACCATTATAAAAGGGGGATTCTATTTTTAAATTAACAAAAATCGATTCAAGCTCTTAGAGATCTCATACACACCCACGTACTCACCGATATTTGCCCACAGGGGGCTAGGTATACTTGGTGTAACAATCGATCTGGAAATGCCTAAATTTTATGCATGCTTAATCATTTACTAGTCAATAATCAGTGGATTATGTCATATCCAGGGATTAAGTAACAAACCCTACCTTGTGCTGCTTCTGACCACTCTCCCTTACTATTAGCAACTGATCATCCTATTACGAAGCCTAGGTCTTTTAAGTATGAAGCTTTTAATTTGAATATGATGAACCTAGGAAAATTGTCAAACATGAGTGGGCTCGACACTCCTCCAATTGTGATCTAAGCAATATCTTAAACAACATTAAGTTAATAACTATAAAATGAAATAAGAATGAACTTGGTAGGTTAGAGGAAAAAGCTAGGGAGACCCATGACCTTATTTCCTATCTTGAATGCAAGGATGAGAAATCCAGTCTCACTTATTATGAACTACTTACATTAAAAGCTACTTATAACAGACATCTTGCACTCTTACGATAAATTAACATTAAATGGTGGAGTAAATCCCGATTAAATTGGTCATGGCGATAAGAATACAAAATTCTTCCATTTGTCTACTATTATCATATGGAAACGTAATCATATCTTCTCCCTAACTACTAGCGATGGGCAGTTGTTAACTAATGAGACACAAATTAGAAATGCTTTTGTCAACTATTACCAAGAACTATGGAGTCCTGAAAATATCTGTCATTATCTCACCACATGGCATGTTTTACCTAAATTAAACCCTCTTGGTATGACCACTTGGTTGCACCGATCATTTGATCATTGATGCGGAAATCCAAGAGTGTCTTTGGGGTCTAGGACAAGGGAAAGCCCTTAATCCTGACAACTTTGTTGTCGAATTCTATAGGAACTACTGAGATCTCATTGGCACTGATATTTGCAATCATATTAGAAATGCCTTGAATTGTAACACTCTGGCTGTGGAATGGAAAAAGACCTCTTTAGTTTTTATACTCAAGTAATAAAATTTTGACTTTAGGCCTTTTTCCCTTTGTAATGTACTTTACAGGTTACCACCAAGATCCTAGCTCAGAGATTAAAGCCCACCTTAGACAGCCTCATTGATCATTCTCAATCCGCATTCATTTCACATAGATTAATACAAAGACAATATGATATTAGCTCAAGAGATTACCCACTCCATAGTTAAAGGCAAGAGAAAATTTTTAATGCTTAAAATTGACATGGAAAAGGCTTTTTAACAGAGTATCCTGCACTGATGTAGAAATCATTTTAAAAACATGGGGCTTTCCCTCCTATCTTTATCTCATGGATTCTTACCTGCATCAAATCACTCAGTTTTCATTGCAACATCAATAGAATAGCTTCCTAATCTTTCACCAGTCACAAGGGTATCAAGCAAAAGGACCCAATCTCCCCTTATTTGTTTATTTTTGTGTCCCAAGTATTCACGTGTTTGATGAACCAATATGTTGATAATGGCTCTTTAATTTCTTACTCAGTGATTTCCTTTACTTTGAATCATATGATGTATGCTGATGATTTTCGCATCTGCATTGATGCTACAAAGCCAGACTGTATTGCTTTAAAGAAAATCTTCAATGAATATGAGAATCTGACAAATTTTATTATCCACCCAAGCTGGCTACGAATAGGAAACCTTTTATTTAGAGTATTTTAAATTTTAAGGTTGGTTCTTATTCTTTCTCTCTCACAAATATGTACCAGTTAAGTTTCAAAATGCAATTGTAGACAAAGTTACCAATTTGAGAATCATGGTTGGAAACAAATGATTTTAAACCAAGTTGAGAAAGTTGTACTTATTAATTATGTGCTCATTTCTATCATTGTCTATGCCCTTAGCTCTACCATTATGGCTAATGATATTCTGCATGCCATCGAGAAGCATAATAGATCATTTTTTTTTGGACTCTCCGAGGAGATAAATGTAAGACGCACCTTATCAATTGGGAGACTTTCCAAATGCCTAAACTATGTGTGTTGAGGGGAGGTTTGGTATTAAAAATCTAAAATATATTAGAACCACTCTGTTGGCTAAGAGGATATTGATCTACCAAATAACAAGAACACACATTGAGCATAATTAGTTACACACGAATATAGAAAAGTCCACCCCTGGTCTCTTCCCAATCCTATGCACTCTTCGGCTTAGTGCTAAACAACAATCTTCCACACCCTGGACAATATTAAATTTGGGCTTCTCATTCAAATTGGGAATGACGATAGTACATCTGTGCTATGGATGTCCACCTACATAAATGCTCACCTACATAAATGTCAATCTCATATCAAACACTATGATTGTTAAGGATCTAATATTTGTTAACTGTTAAAAATAATACTTGACATTGGGGGGATGGATATTCAAGGCGCTGCTAAAGCGAATTCTGTTTATAGATTTATTATTGACAACTCTTTACTATCAACCCTCCTTAAAAGATCATCCTGAAGTTCCAAATTTTGTTTATAAATTTATTGTTGACAACTCTTTTACCCTGGCCCTTCTTGAAATATCATCTTGAAGTTCCTTATGACAGATAAAAATGCTCAAAAAATTCTCTGTGTTCCTTTGGAATGGCTTTTGTACTTCCGACATTGTTACGTGTTTTGTTCCTCCTATAACCCCTCATAAAATTATTTGTGATACTCATAGTATTAAATATTCTCAAATATGGATAAAACAATGAGTCCGTATCGAATGGTCAGCAGGCTCCACAATTTATGTCCTATATTTTTAATCCTAAAAAGTAATTTTGGTGGAATTATTGTATCGCTTTTTGTTCGGTGAATGAAAAGAACTAACAAGAAATAAATCTCGTTCGCTCATCTGCCCGTACCTTCCAAAACCCTAACGACGACGACGATCTGACGGCACCTAAGGACATCGCCGCCGGCTCTTCCTTCCGGGACCTTACGATCCTCCGGCGAAGGAGAGCAGCGGCATCAACCCGTGCTGCTCGCATTACTATTGCGGATTCTACCGTACATTCACTTTGCAATCAAATATTCGAGGTAGATAGAACGATCGGCGGCCCAGTCCGAGGGGGATCAGAATCGCTAGTCTCGTCGAACCCTAGGGCGTCATTGGAAGGTGAGGTATTTGACGCCATCCGATGCTTGTGCACGATTGCAGCATGATATAATTTGGAAATATATGACATCGAAAAAAAAAAGAATTTGGAACAATATCATTTCAGTCTTGAGTTCCATTTCTTGCCAAACTTATTTTTTTTGTGCACCTTGGCTAATTGATTGAACTAGTACCACTTAGCAGTCAACCATGGCAAGTGCTTAATTGGATTTTGGCACCTATGGAAACATTATTTTTTTTAGGAGACATATGGAAACAGTTTTGGAGCTGCTCTCTTTGGCGATATTTTATCATTGGAGTATGTGGGGGTCAACGGGATTTGTATGATGTTTGAGGAGCTTACTTGAGTGTAATTAGAAGATTTAACTTTCTAGCTACCAATATATGTCACAAATGTCGAATCTTTTGGAATGAAAAGGAACAAACCCCACTTGCATTTCAACACCTATGACTGTGTCCTGTAACAAAGATGCTAGTGCTTATCCTTGTGTTGGCATCATGGGTCTTCCCTGGATGAATGATTACCTAGCAACGTTTCTTCAAACCAATTCATCTTCCTTGCATTGTACTTTTATTTTGTGGCTTGCTGTTTCTGATATTGCCCAAGGTGAGAGTAGTATTTGAGATCTGGAGCTTTTATCATAAAGAAAGTACAGGTTGCTTTGGAATTTAAAAGATTGTAATTTTTTTTTCTGAAACGGGAAAGGACAACCAGCAAGATGGTGGAAGATTGTAATTATGTTATCATTCATTGCTGACCTTATAGTTCAATAATGGATACCGGATTATCACCTCTTTAGAGCTGGTATTTGAATTCACTTGTTGTCATAAATAATGGTTTTTCTCAGTTAGTAATAGTCTCAACTAATGCGAGCCAATGGATTATTTCAAGTGCATCCATTTTATTACCAATATAATTTTCCCCTGTCTTGCAAATATTTTGTTAGCATGAACGTAAAGTGGGGGTAGTCGAAATGAGGATGTTGAGATGGATGTGTGGTCATACAAGATTAGATAAGATTAGGAATGACCATATACGTGAACGAGTCGGAGTGGCTCCTATTAGTGAGAAAATGGTAGAGAATCGTTTGAGATGGTTTGGTCATGTTCAGAGAAGACCATTAGATGCGTTAGTAAGAAGAGTAGATCAAATAATCTGGAGTCCGATTAAAAGAGGGAGGCCAAGGCGGACACTTGGCGAACTAATAGAGCAAATCTATTAGTGAATAATATAGTGAAATGTTTGGTTACTAATAGAGCGGAATGGCGTCGTATGATCTATGTAGTCAACCCCACCTAGTGGGATAAGGCTTTGTTGTTGTTGTTGCAAATATTTTGTTATGTTACCTCATATGAACGTCTAATGCATTGTAGGTGTTATTTTCAATAATGATTGGAACAAAATGCATGTGAAGCCTGATGGTGTACCCCCAATTCCACCGGGTTTTTCATCTCTTACATCATTCACCCTTTGGAAGGTGAATGATGATAGAGTACCTTCTGAACAACCTTTGGATTCAACATATTACACTACGACACATGATCCAGCTTGTAACATTCTCCGACAAGTACCTTGGATAAGCTATGGGAAAGCAAGTAACACCCAAAAGGAAGAAACTAATTATGGCATTTCTGGAAAGGTAAGTATTATGCTAGATTTTATGGCACCTGCCCAAATTGTTGGAATTTGTATAATCTAAAAGAAAGTGATGCAATATACAGATCATGTTTCAATATATATATATATATATATATATATATATATATATACAGATCATGGTTCAGTTGATTGTGATTAATATATCATTGATGGTTTCTCTTTGTTAGTTTGTTGCTATATTTCACATTTACTAACTTGTAGGATGCTTTGTCCTTTCAACACCTAGCAAAAGGAGTTATCCGAGGATGCAAAGAATGTCACATTTGTCAGAAGGTAGAAATCATTATGTTACATCATCTACTTTCTTATTTCCTAGTGATGGTTGCATTTCAATAGAATTATTTCTCCTTATAGATCACAGCAAGATGGCATCCACAAGATGCTCACAGTCCTGGCCTTGATGAAGCCCCTGTGTTTTACCCAAGTGAAGAGGTTTATGCTATTATACTTAGATTTAGAAACTGATCTGAAAAATAATTGTTCTTTTTTTAGTTGACAGTTTTTGAATCTTATTTATGGACTTATCTCCAGGAATTTAAAGACACCCTAAAATATATCTCGAGTATACGGGAAGAAGCTGAACAATTTGGCCTTTGCCGAATTGTTCCACCCCCTTCCTGGAGTCCCCCGACTATCCTCAAAAGGGAGGACATATGGGAAAGCTCTAAGTTCCCAACTCGTGTTCAAGGGATACACAAACTTCAGATTCATGATGCGGTGAAGAAGATCCGTCAAAATCAAAGTAGTATCAGTAGGAAAAGGCAAAAGCTTTCGAGTACTGACGAAGAAAGCATTCTGAACAATGCAGGGTATAAGGAGCTAAGATACAGTGATAGTTCACAAACGAGTGGACTTTTACCTGGTCCAGAGTTCACTTTGGATTCATTTCAGAAGTATGCTAATTATTTCAAAGACCAGTATTTTTGCATAAACACCGACTGGAGATCCACCAAGCAAGAACCTACAGTGGAGAATATTGAAGGTGAATATTGGCGGATCGTAGAGAAGCCAACTGAAGAAATTGAGGTATTTTAGCAAATTGCATCAACATTGTAAGATATTTATGATTTATCCTGCAAAATGCATCGTTAAATTAGGATATTTCACATAAAAAACTATGAGTGCTGTGTGATGAATATAATTTTTTCTTTTGAAATACTAGTTTGATTTAGATGTCAAACTCTTACAGATATTTTGACCTATGAATTCATATAACCAAACTGATAAATACCTTATATCATAGCACTCAATGAACTGCACCTGATCTCTGACACTTGATAGCTCCTGCAGTTAACATAGAAGTTATGCTTGAATCATGTCCAAAATATCTTCACTTTATCTTAAAATTTGTTTTTGAAGGTACTATATGGTGCTGATTTGGATACTGGCTCCTTTCACAGTGGTTTTCCAAAATCATCATCCTCCAAAAGCTTTGGATACAATGATAAGTATATTAATTCAGGCTGGAACTTGAACAAGGTCCCTCATCTTTCAGGCTCCATGGTTGCTGATGATAGTGAAGCCATTCCTGGTGTTTTGGTTCCATTGTTACATATAGGGATGTGTTTTTCCTCCTTTTGCTGGGTAAGATGCTCATGTTGAATTCACATTATAGAAGAAAATTCCATGGATATGGGTGTTGATATTTCACACCTACTTTGAAATTTGATTAAGTTTGTTATCCATTTTCAGTCAAGTCAATGTTACATCATAATTTCTTTGATCCATAGCATGTTGAAGATCATCATCTATATTCATTAAATTACTTGCACTGGGGTGCGCCTAAGGTGTGGTATGGAGTACCAGGACGCCATTTGTCAAAAATTGAGGAAGCTATGAAGAAATGTTTGCCAGACTCCTTTGAAGATCAATCCAACTCTATTCACAATCTAGTGAGGACATATTATATTACCTCTGATTGCTTTTAGTATTTGATTTTTTAATTTTTGGAAAGTTACTCATTACATGACATGAATAATCAGATGCTCCAGCATCTTTACTTCCACCTAACATCCTAGCAAATCTTCTGTGTTCTATTCTTATGTAGTGCATCTGATTCTTATTTTCTTTCTTTCACAGGTAAACCATTTGTCTCCTGCATTGTTAAGACAAGAGGGCATACCTGTTTACAGAAGTGTGCAGAATGCAGGGCAATTTGTCCTTACTTTTCCCCGAGCATATCATTCAAGTTTCAATTGCGGATTCAATTGTGCAGAATCAGTAAATATGGCACCTGTTGATTGGCTGCCTCATGGGCAGAATGCTGTTGAGCTTTATCGTGAGCGTGGATGGAGAATATTAATATCCCATGACAAGTTATTGTTAAGGGCTGCAAACGAAGTTGTTAAGGCATGGTGGTCAATTTTATTCTTGGGTAAGAACTTACCCGAGGACTTCCGACGGGAAAATATTGACCGATTTAGTGATATCCTTTCAAAGGCACTGAAGGTGACTCTTTATGTCATGAATTTTCTACATTGCTTTTATATCCGTCTCGTTAATATTAACTGGTTTACTTGTTGGTTAGGCACGCATTCAAATGGAACGTGTAAGATGGGAATATCTTTGCCCTTCTCAGACGAGGAAAATGAATGCCAATTTCATTGCCGATGGTGAAAAGAGATGTGTTATTTGCAACTATGATTTGCATCTTTCTGCAATCAGTTGTCCATGTTCTCCAGATAAGTTTGCTTGTCTGATGCATGCGAAGCAGCTGTGCTCATGTTGTTGGAGCACAAGGCTGCTTCTATTTCAATATGATTTCCATGAACTCAATCTCCTATTGGATGCTTTTGGAGGCAAGGGTAGTGCAGTTTACAGGTGGGGCTATTCTGTTCTTGGTCTCAGTTTGAGATCTCATATCAAGAAACAGAAGCCATAATATTGTAAACCTGTGGATCGAATTGGTTGAAGCCACCCTTGTTTCAATAAATCCATTGTGCTGGATTGTAGAAGACATTACTTGTCCTTCAACCCGCTAAAAGTGGACATGATCAAGGTGAGGAAAACAAAAAGTGGTGGTTGAAATTCCAATAAAGTGTTGCTACATTCCTCATATCCCCGCAGTGCATGATAACCTGCAAAAAGTTGCAGGAAAGTTGAAAGTTTTTTGGAAAAGAACTGATTCTGCATCACTTGCATCATCATAATAAGACAGAAGTATTCTCAAATATTGTTTTGTTTTCGGAGTGGCTGTACAACAAAAATCTGCAGCTGGGCTTAGTAAAGTTCCATTTCGTATAGCATATATTACTACTTTTTTGTTAACAGTTATGGTTCTAATTACTGTTATGCTTCCTGTCACTTGCAGAGATTTAGTGGCATCCCGTCCTTGAGTTACTTGTTTCTCCTGGAGGGATTGATCCGAAGCACTGAGGATTTGTCTACCAAGAAAACAAAGTGATCCCTTGTTTTGGATGTTGCCCTGAATGACGCTAATACCTCTTTGGTCACATAATTGTTAAAAGAAAATATTGCAGGAGGTTGTGTTCATAAGAGTGACGTGTGGCCATCAGTATTTGAAGACCTTTTTTTCGTTCGACGCTGATTTTGCATTCTGTTTTTTTTTCCTCTATAGGAGCTGTTCTATTAGCAAAATGGCAAGCAAATGTTAGACATATATTTTGGTCTAATGCATGAATGGTGGCGACAAAAATTATGGTGCTGGTAGGAATCAGAAAATTATCTTTGCTTGAATAATGTTGTTTGAGGTTTCAGATTGTGGTGGGAAAATGTCGAAGACCTGGTTTGGAATTACGAGAATCGATTTTTCTTAGGTTTTCATAGTGTATCCATTTTACCCTTTTTAAAATAATTTGTTTAAGGCCTCAAATAAAAGTTGTCAATAAGAACGCACTTATATTAGTTTGGAATTAATGACAAAATGCTTGGTGAATGTGATCATTAGGCTTGGTAAACAATTTCACTGATGTGAAGTTTACTAATATATAATGTCAATATCTAAGAACACCATGCTAAATATTTACTAATATCTAGACTACCGAAAAAAAGGACTCTAATATGGACACTCATTGACTCACTATTATTAGAGGATGATATTATTTTTCTTAAAATTATATATAGAAAAGATTCATCTGCCTTCCTCTTATTGTTGGAAAAATGTTCCTTTTTTATCGATTAATTATATTGTCATGCTTAGAATAAGAAATAAAAATGTTAATGACTCGGTGTTTCAAACGTTACTAATTTTTAGTTTCCCAAAAAAAAAATAACAACAACAACAAAGTCTTATCTTACTAGGTGGGGTCGGCTACATGGATCATACGACGTCATTTCGCTCTAATTCGTTGATCCATGTTCATAAAATTCGACGTGATTTTATGCTGGTTGTGGGGACCTAACAATTTATTTTTTTGTGCTTTTTAAAAATCCGGAGCTGCATAGTAATAATGACAATAACTTTTAAAAGAAAATTCATAAATAATTTTAATTGGAAAAAAATTCGAAATATCAAAACCTATAAATGCATCTTGCACTGTGCCACATCCCCTCCTTTTCCGCCACCGCCGCGGCGGCGTTCAATTACTTGCCGGCGGCGAGAGCAGAGCAAGCCGACGAAGAGAAAGATGAGCTCTGCCTCCGTGCCGACGTTGACGCGGAAGATTGAGGTGGACACGATGATCCGCGACACCCTCGAGAAGGTGCTCGTCCTCCGCTTCGGCCGCGTCTCCGACGCCGTCTGCCTCCACATCGACGACATCGTAATCGTCAAGAGACCCCTTCCCTCTTCGATGCATAAGCTTTGTGCTGCTGGTATCGATTTGAACCCCCACCTTCTCCCCTTTTTTGCAGCTGTCCAAATCGTGCAGGGAGGTCTCCAAGTTCGCCACTATCGCGTTTGTGGACGTCGACGCCGAGGAGATCGGAGTCTATCTACAATACTTCGACATCACCCTCATACCTTCCACAGTCTTCTTCTTCAATGCTGTGCACATGAAAATGGATTCCGGGTGATCAAATTCTTCCTTGTTTTTTTTTTTAATTCCTTTGTGCCATTATACAACCAAATTTAGATTTTTTTTTGCCTCGTTAACCAATAAATAAAATGCATTTATAATACATTGAAATTTGTGGCTTCTTGATCCTGTTAACCAGTGGACCAAATTGAAATTTTTGGGAATGTTGCTCAAATAAATGGGGAAACTCTTTTTGTTCCACATATTAATGATTGTATTAATTCGGACATGAGTTAATCCGTTTATAAAAGTGTACTTGGTGCAATATTAATTGACAATTATTTCAGTTAATATGCTTCTTCATGTATGTCTCAAGCTATTTAATATTTGGTTTTGGCGGTTGGTTGTCTTGGTAGAATTATTTTTGTGCACCTTGAAACTAAAGTATTCTTTTCTTGTCATTTCAGTAATGCTGACAACACTAAGTGGGTTGGATCTTTTCAGACGAAACAAGATTTTATCGATGTTGTAGAGGTCAGAGTTTCGTGTGAAACAATAAGACTTTTTGTTTCTTGTGTAGTTCCTATAATATATTATATTTGCTGATATCAATTAGACAATCTGTTAAGTTTGATAACCTATGAGGTTAAGTTGAAATGTGGCTAATGACAAGTTTCGGATGGGTTCTTTTCAGATATTCCTTCATGAATATAAAGGATATATGTATGTTCCTATATTATCAAAGAAAAGAAAAAATTATATACTCATACAGCCAATTTCTTCCCTCCCAAAGTAAATATATTGATATCCAAAATGGATTGCTGATAATTTGTGCCTAGATTTATAGAATACTTATATTTACATCATAGTTTAATTTTTTTGACTTTTTTTTCTTGTTTTCAGACTATATTTAGAGGGGCAATGAAGGGCAAGTTGATTGTCAACTGTCCACTTCCGCCAGAAAGAGTGCCTAAATTTTCACTTCTTTTCAAAGATGTATGATTAACGACAAACGATATAGTATACAGTTGCCCAAGTCTTGTTGGTGAACCCAAATTGGCGATGTATCTTCCTGAATGCTTGTTGATTGTAAACTAGTCTCATATGATCTATTGGTAAGTAGCAAACTTTTGTATTTGACCTTTGGCGTAGTTTTTCTTATCATTCTAGCGCTGATTATTTGAAGTTGATTATGCATACAAGATGTGACATAGTTCGTTTGGCTTTATAAACTCAATGAAGATTAGAGATATTTTTCTTTCCATGAGAAAACAACAATAGACTTCAATGCCATTAGTGAAAGGAGATTACATGCATTATCTGCAACTATGGTACGCACCTTTCTGCTGTCACTTGTCCATGTTCAGACAAGAAGCAGCTGTTGGTCCTCGCTCATGTTGTAGAGTTATTCTATTTCTGTCATGATTCCAGTGAAATAGATGTACACATTGGATGCAAAAGTGTGGTGCAGTTTATGGATGGTGTTTTTCTTGAACATCTTGGTCCGAATTTGGTGATTCGTGGTGGAGAGACCCTTTTGGTGTTGATCTGAATGATAGTAGTGCAACTTTGCTGCACAAAGTTTTCTTTTCTGTAAAAAATCGACTGCAGAAAGTTCGGTGTAATTGGGATATTTATTCCAGACCTAAGACTTGAAGTCAATTTTGCAGCGTAGAGGCATGATCTCGATTTAAATAATGAATTTTGCAGCGTAGAGGCAAGGCCTATAATCAGTATGAATTTTCATGCAATAAATTGTAATATTTTTCTCTTCATCTAATTTGCTTTAAATTTTTATTTTTTGATGATAATTTCTTTCGTGCATAAATCATAATTTTTCACACATCTTACTGCGTGACAGTTCTGGAATTCAAATTTGGTATCCTCCCGGGATTCGAAAATCCACAATGTAGGGATGATAATTGTTGTAAATATTGAGCAAACTACAGGTGAATACATGAAAGAATCCTTTATGTCGGATACCACACAATGCTGATTAGTAACTGCACTGTAAGTAAAGGAACAATACCATTCTGCTTTTTATTATGAGTTCATCTTTTATTTTAACTTTGAATTAATTAAGCGCTAATGGAGTATAAAGAAAAATAACAGTAAGAGAGGGGGGGGGGGGGGGGGGGGCTTGTCTCCAATCCTTCATTGCATTTTGCATCCAACCTTCTTTATTATTACTTTTTTTTTTTGGTAAATAACCTTCTTTACTTTATTTCACAGCCGTAATAAGTGCTGGAGTATCAATACCATACCTCAAAATACTTGTACCTATGAAGCAAAGATACGGACATAGTGAGCATCAAATTTGCACTGTAAATAGTACAAATATTTACACAACCAGGGAAGAAAGGGGTGAAAAAGAAAAGGAAAAGGAAAAAATACCCAAAAGAAAAAAAAAACCACTACTCTATTTGGAACATTTCCTTTACAGCAATTCATCCTCCTCCATGGTCGCATCACATAGCATATGCTCATCACATATTTAGAAGTTCCTGTAGACCAATACTAATCCACAACAGAAGGCACAATCAAGCATATAATGGGCCTTGATTGCATGGCAATTCCGCAAAGTTCATGTACATGTGTGCAAGAAAGAATATATGAGCCATGGTGGTAGATGATAGAAGTCATGACCTCGTCTTCCGGACAGTCCCCTCACGCTGGCTTCGGAAGTGACCAAGGATTTGTTGTGCCTATGAGATATAACATATTAATGTCTTGTTACAATTTGTTTATGGGAATAAAAATGCTTCAAACAAGTATGATAACGCAAATTATGTGAAGACGATAAATTATGGCATATTAAGATTTCAAAAGCTAGGATTGGATTCATTCATAAAGTTCAAATTTCAATCAACAAGTTCATCTCCTATAACCATACCTTTTCTTTTGCTCTGGGAGTACCAAATTGTGACAACGCAATCAGAGGTGGCACAGCACCTTCTTGCAAGACTAGACTACAAAATTTCTGGCTATTTAGACAAAGTTGTGCCAACGTTGATGCTGCATTCTCTTTTCCTCTCTGCGAACCTGTTTCAATAATGTCGACGAGCAAAGGAACACCACCTTCTTGGACAATGGCCAAACGACCTTCTGGAATTGTAGATAAATTTGCCAAAACAGCCAACGATTTGTCAACCATGGCTGTGCTTGTTTGCATCAGCTCAATGAGATACTTTGTTGCACCGGCTTGAACTATCCTCGCCTTATTCTCATGGAAGATTGACAAATTAAATAATGCAGTAGCTGCATCTTTCTTTCCCCTTAGGCTACCAGAGCCCAAAAGGTTGACTAATGCCTTAACTGCACCAGAACGTCCAATCTTAATTTTGAATTCTTCCAAGATAGAGAGGCTGAACAAGGCTGCTGCTGAATTCTCTTTTGCCTCTGTGCTGCCACATTCCAACACATGAATGAGTGGCTCAATAGCTCCCGCTTCTGCTATTAGAGCTTTGTTATTATCATTTATCGATAAGTTCAACAGAGCAGTCACAGCATTTTCCTGAACCTTCCTAACCTTGGAATATAACAAAGTAATCAGCAAGGGGATAGCCCCACATTTGGCAATGAGAATCCGATTATCCATATTATGTTTTGAAAGAAGTCTAATCTCTGATGCAGCTGCAGCTTGTACTTCTGTATTTTGACCATTAAGATCCATTATAAGTTTTTGGACATGGGAAGAAGTAGTAAGCTCATCAAAATTTGAGCTGGACACTGAAGATTGACTTAAAACACTATCATAGTGCCCATTTCTAGAGCTAGAAAGCTGGTTTGGTGAAAACCATGGCGAAGAACTGAGACCTTTGTCTATTGGAGAACACAAAGAGTGTGTAATTTCTCCTAGCAAACTTACTTTTTCATCAAACTTACTTGCCATATCGAGGCTAGAGATCACACTTGATACTGATTCACTGCGGCTATGACAACATTTTCTATCAGGTGGAATATTGTCTTGCAAACTTGGGTCCTCCTGCTTTGTTGGTCGATGACTAACAAGACAAGACCGATCTTTATCCACTACCTCAAGTGTGCACTGTTCAATTTCATCACGTACTTCAAATGAAGACTTGGAGTTGGAAGATCTGTGAGGTGGACCACAGTACTCATGTCCATGACTGAAGTCTTCCAAAGATGAGTTAGGGCAAAAAGAACTCAAGAGATGATCAGGCTGAGCAGAATCACCTAACTTTATTTTGTTGACCTCACACCACGTTTCAATAAGCGCCTTGACTGTGTAATTTGAAATAAGATTTATGTGGGTAAGAGTTTGGCGGGTTTTTGGACATATTCTAAGGCCATTATCGATCCAGTTCTGTATGAATGACTTTTCATATGTTTGTCCTGAGGCAACAATAACAGGATCCATCATTAGTTGCAACGATAAAGGACAACGGAAATGTGGGGGAACATGATGCCCATTCACCAGCTCAAACTGTTCAAGTTTTGCCATGCAATTGCGAATGTGGGTGACCAGCAAAATTGCCTGATTTACACACTCAGCTTCTTCTGCCTTTCCTTTGTGTTCAACCTTCAGTTTCTCCTTCTCCAAATATATGCTTTCCAATAAAAGTTCCTGGCTCGATGCCAAACCAAGATTATCCATGATCTTTATAACATCTTCAAGGCTAGGTACAACTTTCTCCCTAAGATCTTTCAGTGCATGTGCAATGAGCTCTGAAGTTTCATCCTGTTGAACACATTGCAGCTGTTGCAAACAATGCTGGAAGACCATTTCCTTGTGTTAGATTGATACAGCATTGAGTTATTCAATATCAAAGTAAATAAGAATTATTTTTACTCAATATATATATATATATATATTGTTCATCAGAGTGTTTCATGATAAACTCTTAAAGTACCTTGACTTTAGCAGACTGTGAAGTAAAGGAAGATGACTGCAGCAATTCACTTAAGATACGGCAGCTCTCTATCGCAGCATTTTGGACCTTGGACAAAATTGGTTCGCTTTGTATAACCTGTCAAGAGAACATAAATTACTTAGTGATACAAAATAGCACAAAAAAAGTTTTTTTAGAATAATATAACAGGCAAATGAATATTATTAAGAGATTCTGTGACACATGGGATCTAGCGAAATGCTGTCTGCATCAAACAGTTTAGAATCTTCTTTAACTCAAAGTCATCCCAGATTTTATTGACAGTGAAAGAAATGGAGAATCATCTCAAAGAAGATAGGAGTAACCTTTAATACTACAGATTACAAAAAGTCAAACTATGACAATAAATGGAAATTCAGAATTCTCGCTACTATATCAATATCCATACACAATCATGGCATGATTTCTTGATGTCAAGCCTGTCAATTTTGAGAGTATGTAAACTCAACCAAACTCCATAAACGCAGTTTAAAACTAATGTAGTAAATTTGTAATTATATACTTGCAATACAAATAAATTTCCCTAATTAAGAATAAAAAACATAGAGAGCATGAATATATTCAATTAATCCTTAAAGGATCATATAAGGTTCACACGCCATACGTTGTATCTAAACTAAATCCTTCAGTTAAATGTTAGACACATGATGACATATAAACCACAAAGTCAAAGTAACTGTATTCAAGTTCAGCTAGAATAAACATTATATTTAAGTTTCTTGATTAAATATAAAGTATAAAGCACAAAGTCCAGTCATTATCAAATTTAACCTTAAATAGGACCATCAAAGTCAAACCACCCATGTTTCCGGAAGCATGTTGTATTTAAATGGAATCCTTCAGATTCAATCACATTCCATCAAGAAACTCCATTGCAGGAGTATGATTACCAGCATAACCTTAAATATCATCATTTTTGAATTGGCTATAAAGATCATCAATTAGCTTACAAGGGGTCAAGATCTATACGTTCTCAACTTTAGACACATTCCTTTTACTAGCAACCCATTCTTCTTCACTTGGCATTTCTTTTTTCTTTCTTTCTTTCTTTCTTTCTTTCTTTCTTTCTTTCTTTCTTTCTTTTCAGGAATGTCCTAGTGCCCTAAACACTAATCAAAGCACCTGTTTGGACTGATTCAATGAGTTCATGGATTGAAGTTTATGAGTATTCTGAATCAGTTCTCTGAGTTCACCAACTTTACTGTGAAATATGATTCCATGGTTGACTCTAGACTCTTACAATGCTAAAGTTTAACAACCATGCTTGATGTGCTATTCATTATCGCAATCAGAGAGGTATCCTAAATTTGAAGATGTCACTGGAAGACCAGTCGATCAGCTAGATATCCATGTATTATACTAATAATTGATTGAAAACAGTTTAGCACCAAAACAAAGTGAGTTCATGTAAAAAGTTTAAATGCTGATATACAATGATGATAATAAGAATGCGATGATTTCAACTCACAGTGTGTATCTTGCTAACTTTCTGAGGCAGTTTCTCCAAAAGTTCTCTAGCTTCATTGACAGCTTCATCTAACTCTTCGACTAATATTATAAGATTTTGATCTGATGGCAAATCAGAGTCAAAAGCCTCATCTAGTACAGGCTTCAGAAGTTTCAATATGCCAACTATGTTTTTGAAGTTTTTAAGCGCTATAGTTTTTGTTGTTTGGCAAGCTACTAGATGAATAAAACGGGAAATGCTATTACTCAGGCAGCCAATAATGTTTTTGTCCATTTCTCCTGCATTTTGTGAGAAACAAACGTCATGATTCTCATGAATATTGTTAGGCATCATAGAAAATTAGAAAATTCAGAAATTCTTTAAACAAATAATAGTCTTCTCAAATTCATTGTTTACATATGAAGTATTTTCAAATGTCTGAATTACATTGGCAGCATAAAGCTCTTCCCAAATTCATTGTTTACAAATGAAGGTCTTCATATAAAAACTCAGGAATACTTTTATAACAAAAAATAGGAATTATGGCTTGTGCTTGATCTCCACAGGTATGCACCAGAAATCTGCCATTGTTTTCCCCAATTTACTAGCTATACTTTCTTAGTGTCCATGTTCTGATCACTTTTCTGAAGGATCACGAGAGATCCAAGATCAAATCTTATGCAAATATTGCCACAAATTTTATTATTCCAACCATTTATTTACTTTCTTAGTGTCCATGTTCTGATCACTTTTCCAAAGGATCATGAGAGATCCAAGATCATCTTATGCAAATATCGCCACAAATTGTATAATTTCAACTATTTATAGCTCTTTTAAGTGCACCATCATCCAATAAATTATTAACCTGCCCTAAATTAGAAACATAGTCCTTAAATATAATGACAAGCTTACACGAGGAGCAAGCAAGCATGCACAAAAACATTATTGCATAGCTTTCCTGCACCTCAAACTATTTAATTATGTCAGATTGCTTCTGAGTCATGAATAAGAACACAAAAAAATCAAAGTTGTTTCAGAGAACAAAATATGTAGTGTTAAACAAACCAAAATTTGCAAGTGCAGCATAGGATGCCAAAATAGCATCAGAGTTGCAGTTTTCATTGATAACTGATATGTGCCTATCTTCTCAAAAAAAAAAAAAACTGATATGTGCCTAGGTAAAAAAACATATCAATGTTGCTGCTACTACAATTCTATCACGTGATCTTCTCTAAGGTCCTGTAAGAAGACAATGAGATATTTTGGTGATCTGCTCTAAGAAGACTTCCAGATCTAGGATCTTGAAACATAAAGTAACTTAAAAAGGTTTTACAGAAAATTTCAACCTTATTGCTCATTTTCATCAAACAGTCTATGGAGTGACCAGGAAGATGAACCCTTCTGGGAACAACACTTCATTTGGAAAAAAAAATTCAATTCTATGTTAAGTCTAATAGTGTTGAACATGGAAATAGGAGAAGATAGACTCTTGAAGATTCTGAAACAGCAAGATCATTATTTTTCAGAAAAAAAAGGTAAGATGGCTTGTTAACCTTGTAACATCTGAAAGAAAGAGCTTCTACACATTAGAAGAAGATGGACTCTTGTGCGGACTCACTTCCTAAGGAGTTTTTTTGTCCGAAATCAGCAGTTGGACGTTATAACTCAATAACAAATTTTAATACCTGGTTCCTAGTAATTATGCACAATCCGGTGTAGCATTACACCGAAATATTCCTAATGAATCGAAGGTAACATCCATACAAAACTTATAATCCGAATAAAAGAGCAAAAAAGGGCCCATCTTTAACGAAAGAAAGATTAGTTTATGACTCTTTGAGCCATTAAAATCGCCAACATTATTACCCATTGCTCCAGCAAAAACAATCACAAAATTCTCACACAGGAACTTGTAAAAAAAAAAATTCTATAGAACAATCGTGCCTGACAATTAAGGGTGATCTAGATAGCGCAAATGTCCAACAGATTTGCTGCAATTAATTGCACTATTAACCATCCCAAAGACCCAAACTCATGGCATATTTGCTGCAACTAATGGGATGAACAGGAGAAAGGGAAAAAAAAAGAACAGACCTTGCCTTTTCTTGCCTTGGAACAGCAGCAAACGAATGCAGAGCTGCAGGGACCAAACTTTTTCTTACACAGCAGCTGCTGGGATCCCCTGTGCCAACAGCCCTGCCATGGTTTCCTATTCCTCTCTCCCCCTAAACCCCTTCTGAAAACCCTAAGGGGTTGTCCTTCGAGCTGCTGCAGCTGGAAACACAAAACAACTCACAGAGAGAGAGAGAGAGAGAGAGAGAGAGGGAGAGATGCAATGCAATGCCAAAGAAAAGGAGAGAGAGAGTTGGCAATGGGCCCCAACAGCTGGTACTGCTGTGGATTTGTTGCTTTGCGTTGTAGTTTGAGATCAGGAGGAGAAGGAAGATGGATTTGGGGTTTGGGTTGGTGGTGGCAGATTGAGATTACTGTGCAGCGTGTGTCTGCGTTCCTCTTTTCTAGCTCTGCAGTGTGGCTGGCAGTAACTCGTTGCATGTACTGCGGCACTGTAAAAAAACAAAAAAAAAATCTTTTCCGAAGTGCAGAGATTTTATATATAAATTAGCTCTCGAAATTCGATATCGATCTTATGATCTCGAGGCTCAATTTGTCGCCCCTTAATTGACAAATTAAAAAAAGGCGAACTTTTTAATCGATTATTATATTTATCTTGTATATTTCATAGCAATAAAAAAAAACAAAGTAGGGTGAAACTTTTTTACACACGGAAGAAATCAAATGTTAAAACATTACTTAAATGAGAATATTTAGCATTATTTGCATGGCCAATCAGATGCATGCTGCATACAGTAAATGTCAGCACTGGTCCACGGATTAAAAGTAAAACAAAAAGAAAGGAGAAAAAAATAATGAAGAAAAAAAAATAAAAAAGGACTAATGAAGGAATCTGAAAGGACTGATGGGGTTGGTTGGGTGACGACTCCAAATGATATATTTTAATGAGGTTTGATCAAATTTAATTCAAAACAATAAGATGTGATTATATTCTTCATAATAATTAATTTATGTGTCTGGGAGATGATTTGAAAAATAAAATATTTAATGTGAAAGAAATTGGCTTTTCATATTTCAAGCCTACTTTACACTACAAAACATGAAAACAGTAGAAAAATAAAGGATGATGATTGATGAATGCAAAAAAAAAACTTTATCCAAAGAAATATTAGTACAGAATAAAGAAATCAAATACCAAGATATTGTATTGTGCATTTTTCTCTTCTTAGCATAATAAACCACAATTAAGACAAAAATAAAATGATGATATGGTCCTGTCAAATCGACTCACTTTTTTTTTAAATTTCTTTATCACGTCATGATGACTGCATGCACTAGGCATCATTTGTACTGATGGAGGACGCCCCTTTTCTTCTCTCCTTTATTTTTTTTTACTTTCCCAAATTATTTCTTCATTTTTAAAAAAAAATTGTGATGGTGTTTCATTTGAGAATAAAATTTGAAATAATAAAAAGATAAAAAAATATGTTATTCTTTTCTCTCCGAAATCATGTTATTCTTGTATTCTATTTTATGTTTGGATTGAAGAAAATATTTTTTTACAGTATGTTATTTCCAGTGATTAGCAATTTATTTGATTTATAGATTAATTAATGGCATAATATTTATTCATATCGATACACTATTAAATTATTTAAACAATTAATTATAAAGGACTATTTTTGGTCGTTGTATTAAAAAGGTAAAAAGGCGTCGTATCATCCATGTAGTCGATCCCACCTAGTGGGATAATGTTTTGTTGTTGTTGTTGTAGTAATATTAAAAAGGTAAAAAGTAGTAATTAAAAAATAACATGTGGTTAAAAAGAAAATAAAGATGGAGTATTGTTATTCTTGCCAATAACAAATATATTCCTATGTTATGTTTTAAAGAAAAAAGTTATTTCACAAATTTTAGGTGATGTTTTAGAATAAAAAGATTTAATCATATTCTATCTTTTATTTGACATTATTTTTAGAATAAGTACTTATTCATCAAATTATTCAAAACTGATGGATTTGGAAGAACTTTTTTCTTTTAGCTAATAGTTCGAACTATCATCGTAATATTTTATTTTATTCTATTTTTCGTAAATTATCCAAAAAGTACACATACAAAACATTAGATTTCCCCGTAATAAAGAAAGAAAAGAAAAAGAAGCTTTATTTTGAACCCCAAAATCATAATTTCAAGGAGACAACGATAATTAGTTCAAAAGGGAGAAGTAATTGGTCTCATATGTGGGGATACAACTTAATACTTTATGCTACTACTTTTAGGTCTCCAACTTCTAACAAACTCTTGATTGGAGTGTTCTTTTATTTTTCATATTCAAAGTAGAAAAAAAAAGAAATATTTTGAAAATTGTTGGAGTGATGCCAATGGCTCCACAACAGGGGGACCCTCAACATATGACCTACACTTGGACTACTCTCCATGTAAATCTGCAATTTGCCTCTTTGGCTTGCATGTATTGTATTCCCTTTCATGTCTTTAGCTTCTCTTTGTCTCATACGAGCTTCAGTTTTGATGATTTGATGTGCATGTTCCTGCTCTCTCTCTCTCTCCCCCTCTCTCTCTCTCTCTCTCTATATATATATATGTATTATTTTTCTTCATAAAAAATAAATCATGGATGACATGTTTCAACGTTATCCAATGCATAATAATCAGTTCCTATTATGGAAGACAAGGATGGATTGTCCCATTTTGGCCCTTTTCAATTTCCGTCTTATTATTTTTGTTCAACTCCGCGTAGATTTTTTTATTTTCTTCACATGATATGATGATTTTATTGCCTTAAAATGAGAGACAGAGCTAGAGAATTTTGTTTGGACTTGGGAATGAAATTATGCTAAAATGTGGGAGCACAGAAGTTGAAGGATTTTATATTTGCTTTGGGCTAAATTGTATGGGGACTGGCTTTTTTTTTATGCTCCTTTCTATTGATGGCCTCATAAAGCTGTCAATTACTCATCAAAGGAAAAAGGCCAATTCTAGTTGTCAAATAAATAAATAGAATAAAGTATTTGAGAATAACTCTTCTAAGTTCTAACTTGTGTGACCTTGAGGTCCTCTTCTTTGCTAAAAGTTCCAAGTGCTTGGCAATTAGTTGGCAGCCTGATAAGAGTAATTGAAGAGTAAAGCAGCACTTAGAAAGGAACTCATGGCATGCATGAGCCAAAAGTTATGTTTAGCTGTTCATCAACTGCCATTAAAACAAAGGGGGGAAAAAAAGAAGAAAAATAATTATGATAGCATTTGCTTTGAGGACAGCAGAGAGTGTGGTACCAAGAAAATCATGGCCCCCCCATCTAAGTGTCCTCTTTTGATGCATTGCCATCATGGAGGCAAGAGCACATGGTGTGTATCACAACCAGTTCCCCTGAAAGTTGTCTTTACCAACCAAATGCCCCCAATTGAAAGAGGAGGTTTTGGGACCCACTGCTCCACAAATCGAGATGGATTTCTTTCATTATTTTTATATTTTTCTTCGATATTAGAAAGGAGGCCGAAGCCGAGCACAATACGAAGATCGAAAAAAGATGATAATTGAAAATAAAATGCCCGGCCGGGCGCCAGGTACTCACCCATATTCTAGTTTCTCCTTAAACATAGCATGCTTCTTTCTTGCTTTCTTGTATGATGAGTATGGCCATGTGCCAGACTTCATATTGTCCTGCTCCACAAAGAGGGGGTGATGGTGTTGTTTTGCTCACAAGTTGAGATCAACAGCTCCTAATGGACTTTTGATACAAATTAATAAAAGAGAGATAATAATAATTGCACGGGCCATTGCATTATTCTCCAACTACTCTACTTTGCCATCTATGTATAGACTAGATAGCCCTTAGATACAGGTAATATAATGATCATTGATCTAATTATTTAAGTCTAGATGGAAATGTGCAAAACCATCTAACAGCAAAGGGCCATCTTAAAGCTAAGAAATTTAACAATGTCATAAATTCCATTGTTTGCTGGCAAGCATAGTTCTTAATCAACATGGAATGGACTGTTATGCACATTTTGTTTGGAGTATGCAATTATTCAGATGAGGCACTACCCTCTAATATTCCCTAGGATACATTTCAGACAAACAAGTAAAGCTTGAAGGTTTCAGGCTTAAAGCATAATCTAGAAAGGAAAAGGCTGGAAGCCATCTTTTATAACCATTGCAGTTGCCGAAGCAGTAATGGATTGTAATGAACCTTCAAAATCTCAGCTAATATGCCCTAAATTAAAAAAAAAAAGAAGAATCTTAGTAAAATGCCCAGGACGTACTAGTACTGGAAGTTCACGAAAACATTCAGCTCTCTTCTGATTCTCCGCTGTTTCCCAACTGTAGCAGGCATCCTTGGAGCAGGATCACACTTCTGAACACACAATGGGCACATCCTGCCTACTTGGTGTAGCCATGAGATGGAACTCACAAAGAGCCATCAGAAAATTCAGGTCTCATTAATTGGTCTGTCACTTAGAAGGCAACAAAAAGGAAGTACATAAACACAGAAGATTACTTCTTTGAACCCTTTCTCCAAGATGCCCTATGTCTTCATGTTCCTTGCCATATCCTCGACGTCAAGCTCAACTGCCAAAACTGATGAATCTTGACTCATTGCAATATGACTTGAGCCGTACAATTCAGAGCAAAATTTGTCAGAAAATAGAAGAAAACAGTTTATCTAATTTGCAGCATCATAGCATATTGAAGTGGTCAGCATACCTGTTCTGAACCGGACCATGGTCGACGGCAGATCGCAACGCATATATTACTCGCCCAACTATGTCAGTCATATGAACAGGGCCGAATAAACGACTATCTCTCGCTTCCTGAATCAAGTAAACAAAAGATTGTCAGATATGTAATACTACCAACACAAAAACTTGCATTTTCTTTCCTTTTAGTTCAGATGCACATACCATAACTTCAATGATTTGCATGAGTCATACCAAATAATCAGTTAAATGCAGATACAACTGCATTTGTAAGGATTACATTATGTAACTGGGCCTAAAACAACAAGTGAATATACAATAATACCTTTGGCTTTAGAGATTCATTGTCAGAAAGCACCCAGCATTGATCCTTTTCTAAAATAAATGGCTCATCTTTTTCATCAGTCGATGCCATCTCATAGCCTTCTATGGCAGACAACCTTCTAACAAGGAAATCACTTCCTTTATCAGGATCTCTCAATAAAACAACATCTCCAACAAAGACTTGCCTGTAGAAATAGAATCTCGATAAAGGTGTTTTCACTATAAACGACAAGAAGAAAGAAAAAAGATAACTAACTAGGAATCATAAGCCTGCAAATGTTATGTGAACAATTTTCATGACAAAAAAATCTCAATGTCTGTTTTAGAGAAAACAGTCTGATTGTTGAAGCTAGCTCTTAAAATAAATTACCACAATCAGGTCCTCGACTCTTGAGCAATTTGACAACACAGATAAAAAGAATATCACTCATCTAAACATGAAATTGTGTCGGGTGCTAAAAGGTCCAAGAAAACTGAAACTTTGAGACATGGAAACTGAATTTAAGTAAAGACTGGTTTTAGCTTACAACAATAAGTAGCATATTCTATTCCTTTTTTGAATCCCTTTTGGCTTAGTGAGAACTGTCTTCGTTTAAAGTAAATAGAGGATATTGATTTGGTGTAAACAGTGTCCCCTACATTGATTACCAAGAAAACATCCTTGAATGAAACAAAAACTGAATAAATGCTTTTTTACATTTTTTTTCCTCTACAATTTGTTGATTCTTGAAAATACAACTGAATGAAATATAGTTTGGAACTAGAGACACAGAAAATGATCAATTACCATTATCAAACTACAAAAACCTATGAAAATTGCTATCATATCTTATATTTACACCAATTAACATTAATTCATCTTTTTTTAGAAGGTTCATCCATATTTTTCTAATTTCAAGTAATCACATGGTGAACAAATAAACAAGGAACAAGAAAGTAAAATCCAATAACAAATGCAGATGCTCTTATAATTTATAGTTACTTTTGTCATAGTCATTTCATAGATTATAGGCAGGGCAAGTTACACGACCTGTCCTCCAATTTCGGGTGCGATAACTATCCAGTCCTCTAACTTACTATCCAATTTTGGGCTTTCCGATCTGCGTTGCCGATGTGGCACAACAAAAAATAATAAAATAATATAAAAATAAAAAAGAGGCAGCCTTATGGCTGCCACCCGCGTCTTCTCACTGCTGTTGTTCTTATTAGCAGTCATGCTACCATTGGCCTTTGGCTTAAAGGATGGGAACTCGGAAGATGACGAGGACAACGGACTTGACTGCGCCATTCTTTCCCCTGCTGCTTGCTCCTAGCTCCGGACTGACAAGTCCACTCGGTGAAGCTGACCCTGCATTCCTGACGGCAGGATCAGACCAATGGACTGGTAATTCGGGATGTCTGAGGAGTCGTCCACAAATTGCGACAACCATTCGAGTTCTGCTGCCTCACACTGAAAGAAAATTTCAAGCAAAAACACAATTTCCAGCTGCATCGTGCACATAGAGGAACAGGAAATGGATTCACTTCCGCGGTCCTCCTTCAAAGGTCAGACATGAACAGAGGTAGCACTGTCCACGAACCATTGGGGATTGGGCTTCGCCGGCGGAGCCCCTGCAACCGCGTCGAGGATAACTGCAGAATGGGGGAGCGAAGGCGGGCCAAGAGGGAAGAGGAAGACGCAGAGTCTGGCAGTCACCGTCTTCCCTGGAGGGCCACTGGAGGAGTGCTGGGATGAGGATCTGTTGAGCAGTTGCAGCCACAGCGGCATTGCCGTCTATGTCAGCCTGGAGGCGGTTGGTGATGGCCTTGAAAGTGCAGAGTAGGGAGTTTTTAGGAGAGTAGGGAGTTCTCGAGCACCTGGACCTCCAAGTGGGAGGAGAGAGCGGGGCCGGAGGCGGTACGGGGAGCCGGCGGCCTGCAGGTAGAGGTAGGCGGAGAGGAAGGAGGAGAGGGTGGTGATGTCAGCGGCGGTGCGGGTTCAAGGTTGGGCTCCGACTCCGGCCAGGGGCGGGCCTCCCTTCTTTTTCTTTTTTTATTAGATTATTATTTTTATATTATTTTTGTTATTTTATTATTTTTTTAATTTTTTTATTGTGCTATGTCAGCAGCGCAACCGGAAAACCCATTATCGGCAATCACGAGGACATCGCGTGCAAGATTTCAAAACTTAGAGGATAATATAGTTACAAAATGAAGTTGGAGGACTATTTAGATATTGAGTTAAAGTTGGAGGACTACTCCTGTAATTTACCCATTAAAGGCATCAAGTTTTATCATGTTTACAAATTAGGCAGAATCATGCAACAAATTTTCAAAACGAAACATTCATGCATTAAACCACCAATAAAACCAAGTCCACATTCTCTCAAAAGAAAAAGTCCACATTCTCTCAAAAGAAAAAGTCCACATCATCTCTCATGCCAATTTTGGATCAACGGGATCATCAAGTGCTTAAATTGTTGTTCTAAGCTACAACAAAGATGATATGCAACAAAAAGGTCATTACAATCGCCAAACTTCTTTCAAATGCCAATATGCAGGGCTATAAGCCTGTAGCGTCCGGGAGCTACCAAACTTTGAAAAGGTTAAAACTCAATCTCACTACAAGAAAGGTAGGTAACAACTCAGATGAAGTAATAATGAAGGAAAACAAGTGAGGAATTTTTTTCAAAAGAAAACAAAACTTGAACTATGTGAGCTGAGTTCATAAACATGTTTTGAATTAAAACACAAAGTTATTGTATACATAAAAGTAGGAGATGTACATGTATGGCCAACAAACTAAACCTGGCAAAAAAGTCACTCATTTTTCAGTTTTAATTCATTGATCCATCCATTACAATATTCTACATAACTTCCCAAAGCAAAAAGGAGGAAGCAAACAAAGGATTAGTAAACCAACAAATCCCAATCAAATCATGAACATAGCAACTAATAATCAAATCAGAATCTAATACAATTTTGCCAAATCTTCAAGGGAACCGTTTACAAGTGATACCCTTCATGTACTCCTACAATAATATTCTTTTTTTTTTTTTGAGAAAAAAGGATGACCACCAGGGTTGTGGTTGTCAACCAGCTATATATATCACTGTGAAATGAAAATCATGTACAAGTGTGGGCTCTCAAATGGAGAGCAGCAATAAGATGGAAAGTAAGTCGTCAAGCCAAAACCCTGCTCTCAAACAAAAAGGGAAAGATGAGTACAATACGCTCAAAGACATCCCTCCCACAAAAAAATGGCCCGGTTGCATTGGAGCTACAATGGCCCTCGCTGATGGCTACGCGTCACAACCCTGAGTCAGTGTGAAACAAGCTCACGATGCTCGTTCGCTGTCAAAATCCTCGGGGTGGGAAGTCTATGGGCCGCCCGGCAGGCACCAAGCATCCGGAATATGGTAGCGGGCATCTCAGAACTCCTCCCATGGACAACCAGCTTGGTCTCCTATGTGGGGAAAAACATCCACCTCCCACACATCCTCCGCCCACCAAGGACGGTCTCGTACATTCTTTGTGATTACCTTCATTGAGTCACTGAGTTGCTCCTTTGTTGTAAGGCCACTCCACTTGACCGTGGTTGTCGGCGAGTGTGGCGGAAGCCGGCAGCTTCCGCAACTAGGCGAACCTCCTCATCCGCCCACCCGGTGAGTAGGTGTTCCCCAACCGCACTATCATCGGCAACCAGCGAGTCTGGCATGGTCGGCGGGGCACCCCCCACCACAGGCTGTTGGGGTGACGGCAACGAGGACAGTGCAGGTGGCTGCTGTCTCACCAACGGCGACAGCTGCGCGGGCGTCTGCTGCCCTGCTGGCGGTGGCTGTGCCGGGCGTCTCTTATGGCTGCTCCTGGCGTGGGTGAGCAGGCGCTGTAGTGGTTGGTGTAAGGCCACTCCTGCCTTTTTTTCTCTTTTTGAGAAAGCAAAGGATGGTTGCTAGTTTTGCAACCATCCAAATTTATTATAAACACCAACTACATTAGACGCCTGCAGAAAATGTGAAAATGACTACTATAATCAGATCACTCTCCACCCACTCTTTGTAATACCTACGATGCGCTTGGAGCTTATCAGCAAAAACGATAATTCTCTTCATTCCAAGGCATAACTTTTTCTCTTTGAAAGAGATCTCAGTTCTAGCTACGGTTCAGTCAGCCATAAACTTTGTGTTTTTGGATGGAATCCCCCGAGAAGAGTTAGAACGGCAGTTCCAGCGCCTTGGGAGGTCAAGTTACTTATCCCTTGGTCTATTAGAGAACTATAGAACTATCAACCTTATTTCTTTCTGTTCATTTGCTGGAGGTAGAAAAATCCTACTCTTTACATAGTAGTCCTATCCCTTGTCATAAAAACCCATCCTCAGTTCGGATTGCGGACTGGAACTCACCTGCATGAAGCCGGAATCGCTAGTAATCGAGCCAAATAATGCAAGGAGACACAAGAAAAAAATGGGGGCCACAACAGGGATTGTTGCAAGAAAATAGGAGCAATACTCCACCATACATCCTAATTTGGGTATGAAACATAAAAATATATGCTACACTCATGTAAATACAAAAAGAAAACATAGTTTTCAGATAGAGCAACATCTCAGAAGTTAACTATCTTCAGGTTTTGGTTACCGCAAATGAATTTGAAGAGATGAATTTCACATTCAAACTATAGGAACAAAGAAATTTCAAAGAAAATGATAGCACCAGATTTCAGCAATCCTAAAATGTCACTTGCATACTGATGGATGGTAATGCCTAGGGATCACACAACTAGAGGAAGGATCATCTCGCATGTAGAAGATAATGAATTGAAAATCAAAAGATATAGATTTCAAAATAAACAAAAAAAAATTACTCTAACATACTAAAATGCTGTTGGTACAGACAAATGTAAGAACAATGATTAATGAATTTTCCCGAAGCTACTGATGTACAAGGAGAGAAAACGAAGCATAGATGGGTTTGAGAGTAAATACTTTGGGCTTGCAAAAGGAATCTTTCTGACAAGAATACTTCCACAATTTCCTGGTACAGTAGGTGCCATCTCTTCACCTTTAACCCAATGCAAGAATGTCATTTTCCCTTGGAAAAAATTCTTCCAAATAGCATCACTCAATTCTTTATTATTGATTTGACCTACATTGTATTTCTGCAGTATAACATCACATAACTGGAGGTCACATGCTCTCTTATCGACAAAATAAAATAGAATTATGGGATTGGTAAGAAAGAAAGTAATACTAAGATTGCAACAAAAAAATGTACTCCAAGGAAAGTTAGATCAGAAAAAAAATATCTTCATGGGCAGAAAGAATAAAAAACAAATAGCGAGAAAACCTAAAAAACAATTTTTGAGACATAGATTTTAACTACAAAAGAGGTAACAATATGAGAATCAAAGGAAACATTAAACTGGTTTCGTCCAAACAAACTGGCCTAAGAAAGTTTTGTAGTTTTTTTCTTATCATTAATGAGTATAATGAATATATTGTTGTCTACTTTGAAAGCATAATAATATACGGATGCAACTCTATTCAATGCAAAATGGGAATAGGGCGTGTCCGGTTCACTTATTTACTTAAACTCTAAGGTGAATTAGTTGTGGGCATTGATTCCTCTTGTAGAAGTCAAAGGTTCGACACTTGGGTGGGACATAATTAATAATTTCTTTGCATTAGGCCAGTAACCTCCATTTGTGGGAAAAGAAATATGATAATCAAGTTAATAACAATCTGATGCTTCCTTGCATGGTAACCTAAAATACAATGCTTAGAGTTGCATTCATGGTACGTATGCAACTTTGACCACTGCTAAGGTATGAGCTTTAGTTAAACAAGGGCCATGGATGCAACTTTAAGCATTGGAGAGTGAAACATGTGGATGAACTTATAGCCAAGCAACGTCCATGTCAATCTATGCTATTGACATCCTGACTAATATACTCTGCAAAATGCAACCAAATTATCTGCATGTTAGGACTCAGTGGATCAATGCCTATGTTAGTTGAAATCTCAAAGGTCTCTTTAAGTTAGATCACAAAGTTGGATGCACAATCTTTTGTAGTTATATTAATGGGAGAAGAAATTAAGCAGTTATGATTAGAATTCTAGTTTTTGCTGCAACTGACCATGATCGCTGGAAATAGTTCACTCAGAAAAGAAGTCAACATGCAACATAGCTTTGAAATCATAGGAAATGTTATTGTCGATATCCTTCCAGGTTTATAGCATATTTTTACTCTTCATTTTGTGCAGTGTACAAAAGGACTATAATGTGCCTCTTTCTTCTTTTATCTTTACTTTTAGTTGTTGACTTATTTGTTTTCGCCAAGAAAACACATCAAAGTAAGCATTATTTACACCATTGATTATAAAAAAAGATTAAATTAGCCACACATCTAGATCAACTAACTCATTTTTGGGTACCTTTGATTAAAAAAAGATGAAATTAGCACACATCTAGGCCAGCCAACTCATTTTTGGGTAGTTGGATGTTCTATCTAGATTCTTTGGTGCTAGACCCAACTCCCATCATACCAAAGAAAAAGCTAGCATTTGCACCTTTGAGTGGTTCAAAGCATTGGTTGTCTCCCAGGTAACTAGGGTTATAATTCCACATAAATCACCTAGGTGGTTTTATTTTTCAACAACTACCTTGCTCCGAATTTTCTAATTTCTGCATTGTATTAAACTTCAACGTCTTATGTAATATCGAGAAAGAACATAAGTTTAGATTAAAACGATGAATATATACTGCCAACAGAGTTTCTAATGCAAGTGTGAATTTTCAATATATTCGCAACATCATCATAGATGACGATACACATGGCTACGCATATCCACAATTGATAGTGCAAACTAAGACGCCTCCAAAATCCTATATCGCTGAAGAAGAACCAAAACGACGTACAAAAGATCAAATTAAAATGATGTTCGGAGGATTTCGTACGCACTCAGGAAATGATCACGGCGCAACATAGTTAATTTCATTTCATAGCACTAACAACATCAACACCTGAGGAACCATACAAGAAGAAAGAGTCTCCAAGATTGGATTTTTTCCACCAGCACTACATAAAATTCCAAGAATGGAGGAAAAAGGAGAAGGGAAAGAAAAAAAACTTGACCTAGAACAAGGAATCGCGGCGATCACGCAGCGAAAGAGATGAGTCGGAGAATGGGATTGGGGGAATGGAGTGGAGAATGGTGAGCTCTTACCCTCCAGCCGATGGCGATGGAGTACTCGAACTTGTTGGCGGCGTAGCGGAACCACGTCGACAGCGCCACCATCTCGTCTTCGTCGTCGCCCAAATGCCGTGTCCCGTTTATGACGAGTCCCTTCCCCTCCGAGGTTTGGTATCAGGTTTGTATCAAGGGTAGTTTTGGTATTCCCTCGAGAAAAGGGTACATATTAAATTTTCAATTTTAACTTTTAAATATAAAACCGGGACGGAATTAACTCGAACTTATAAATCGGATAATGATAAATTCACCCGTTAGCTTTCGTCTAATTTTCTATTTATTTTGTTCCAATTCATAAAATTACTTGTTATTAATTTTTATCCTAAAACTATTTCGATTTTCCAAAGCAGAATTAAATCAATTTATGAATTGCACAATTGAGTCCACCCATTAGCTTCCATCCACCCTCCAATCGTTTCTTTCAATTTCTGAAATTACAAGTTTACGCCTCTATAAATATAAAAAAAAGATTATTTTTTTGGCCCGCTCTACACTAATTTTCGATTTTTACATATTATTCCTGATTTTTAGATTTTCGTTATGCACTACTAAAGTTTTAGCATTTTCCACTTAACAATTTCACCAAATTTCATTATTTTTTTTTTTTTGGTGTGCCAAAGTTTTTTCCCTGATAAAAGTATCTCAAACTTTTGTAGTCATTCCATTTTTTTTATTAAAAAAAGCAAAATAAAAGAGAAAATAGTAAAGTCCAATTTTGATTGATGGAAAGCTTATTACATATCATTCATATTTTAGAACCTCCCAACAGTTGGACGACCAGGTTGCACGCTCGTTAAAGAAACAAGAGGAATGCAATCCGCCAGGCTGCCTTTGTTAAATGTTATATATTGTTTTCTGTATATTTTCTTGAAGTAATTGTTTTCACTTCACAATAAAAAAAAAACAACATCAAAGAAATAAAAGGTTCAATCAGATAAAATCAATGTACATGAAGTGATTAAAGGATAGCTGGATCTTTGTATCTTTTGAAAATCTCATCGATGGCATCTGCAACTTCAGGTGACAAAGGCCGAGCACTCATTGTGAAGACATCAATATCCTCTTTCACCTGATCAACAGAAGTAGCACCAATGATGGTACTAGTCACGAATGGCCGGTCGCGAACGAATCCGAGTGCAAGTTCAACCGGGGTGAGGCCATGCTTCTCTGCCAACTCAATGTACTTTACTGTAGCCTCCTGAAATAAGGAACTTAGTCAGATCTCTCAAGTTGGATCTCATCATATGGTCTATGCTCAATATGAGGAACAAAGAAAAAAGTTCATGCACCAAAGGTATTGTGATAAAATAATGCCTCCGAGTAGCAGACTGAGGCATGGTGCAGTTGTTTTCAAGCTAATTAAAGGCCTAGCTCAAGTAAAGCTGACTTTATTATCCAGGCTTATCTGCGCAAAATCCTTAACATTGTGTGTGGCAAGAGGCTCATTAAGGGGAAGGGAAGAGAATGAGAGGGAAGGAAAAATGGGGGAAAGGAAGGGAAATTTTACACCCCAATTTGGAGTTGAAACAAAATAACACAAATGGAGGGAAAGGGAGAGGAAAAAATGGAGATTCCCCTCCATTCCCCTCCTTTAAAATTCTATCCAAACAAGGGGAAAAAAATTTTCTCTTCCCCTCCCCCTCTTTACCCTCCTTTCACCTCAATCTTAATCGTAGTAGTAAAAGCTGTAAATTGAGGAAAGTGAAATCATTATATTGTTAGATTAAGATAACCATCCTTTTTCCAAAGATGCTCAATTTACATTCAATTAAAATCATTAGCATTGGATGACATTCACTTGCTTAATACTTCCCCTAGATGCAGAAAAGTAAAGGAAAAAAAAAACATAACATGTTCTACAATGGTGTAGTGACGGATAAAACTACCCCAAAATAACAGGACAAAGAATTGAATATCTAGCAGTGTTGCCACTGGATGGGACCAATGCAAAGTTAGTGTCAGTACAATAGAACGAGCAGGTACTTGAAGAACAGAAACTAGATATGAGTGACATATATCATGTTATTACAAAGATGGACAAATCCTCCATCTGTAGAAGTAGGCAAACCATTTCGACTGACTCTATTACTTACTATCTGAATTCCCCTGAATTTTGATACTACAGAGAATATTTGGATAACCAAAGATGTCAGACATACAAGCTTGATATATAAGCGCAGATCACTTGGACGTTTACCCAATGAGTAAAGGATTGAGTTAGATCAGCTAATCTATGTACTTTCCTGGCCTATGGAAATGCAAGTTGAGCTACAGGTTTTGTGACATAGAAACAGGAAGTTCTGATGAAGCAGAGATGTCTTCGAAAAGTTACTTTTTCGGTAGCCTTGAGACGGCTGAGAAAACTAATGTTATGATTGCTTATGCTGCTGAACTCTAAGGAGATGCACATAAACGGTGGACTTATGGTGATGAAGGAACAGAAGACTAGAGAACTTGTTTATGGCAGGGAGGAGGAAGAGCAGATTTTCGAGAAACAATCTCATGTAGATTGACTGATTGATGTAGGCTATGCGGGTGAACTTTTTTACGAAATGTCAGTGATGTACTGTGGAGCTTTCAAACGGGCGAAAAAGCATTAAAGAAGAAATCAATGTTCAAGTAGGAAGAATAGTGAAGGTGTGCTCCAGTACAAAGCTTGTTTTTCAGAAACATGACATCTGTTTAAGTGGTCTCAGGGGGTTGCTAGAAAAGATTTAGGGAGGAAACAGTTTAGTGTACAGACAGATTCCTATCATGATAATATGAGAGAAGAAAATCTGTATGGCAGAGCCAAAAGACATGGGAATAAGAAGGAAAGGAACACTTGATTTACATGTCAAACAGGGAATGCTACAATAATACCTTTGCTAAAGATCGATTGTATCTTTCCATGTATCCTGGGAATAGGTTTAGCCTTCCTTGTTTTGCCAGTTTGGAATTGATATCTAGGTATTTACCACTGAGCGTTCCACCACCAAGTGGAGAGTAAGGAAGAAGAGCGATGTTGCAATTATTTGGGTGACAGACCTCCAGGAGATCAACTGCAAACACACAATAAGGCCAGTTCATAGGAAATGTCACATGAGACGGACCATGAGTCTGAGCTTCATTAGGTCACAAGAACAAAGAGATTACCTTCAAATCGGCACCTAGCAAGTAAACTATAGCTATTTTGAATGCTCACAATCTTTGGGAGCCCCCCAACTTTTGAGGCATGCACAAACTCCATAACTCCATATGAAGTTTCATTTGAAACTCCTATATAACGTACCTGAAAAACAAGAAAAAAGGTGAACCACAAAGCCTGCAAAAAGCAGAGACGTCTGAAGTAAATCCATACCCAACAAGTGGAATCAATAACATAAATAGAAAAATTCTTTCACCACAGCTAAGTGATGGAATTCAGTATAAAAGTTTCGATAATATTGATGAAATTCATCATCTGCTTGCTCAAACATTCATGAATCCATATTGTGTTCTCAAAGCTGATCATCATCAAATCCTAAGACATTGTGCATTATGATATAATAAGAGATTTTATTGCGAAAAAAAATCAAATTTACTTGACTATCAAGTGAAAATGAACTTCTAAGAACAATATATGTTCGTTTAAAAAAAAAGAACAATATATGTTGATTAAGCAAACGAAATCCTAAGCTTATACGTGTTCCCTGCAAGGCGGCAATGCACAGTTCTAGTTAAAGCAATAGAAACAAAAAAATCTAAAATTTTACAGAGATCAATGTGATGAAGGGCCCATATCACATTATGAGTCCTATACTAAATGTTGATTATTGTAGTCGACTCACTATAGTCATGGAATATTCAACTGCCCTAGTTATTAAATGTTCTCAATAGGTGGAAGGACCACATAGAAAAGTTGTAATCAGATGGCAATAAGTCTTCCTTTGCATTGAGAATTTTCCAGAAGAAAACAAACATTGTATCAAACATATAGATAAAAAAACATACACCATATAAAAATAGCAAATATAAATTTGATCCCAGACATTACCTTCCCTAAAAAAACATACACCACATAAAAATAGCAAATATAAATTTGATCACAGACATTACCTTCCCTTCATCAATGAGCTGTTGAAATGCCTCAAGTTGTTCAACAAATGGCACACTAGGCCGCCATTTAGAAAAATTATATGTGAATTCACCGAATATTGGAACGTATCGGTCTGGCCTAAACAAATATATGAGATCTCTCAAAATGTTAATTTAGGTACATTATCAAACTTCTACAAAAAAACATGGCAGTTGAACAAGCAAAGAAAATCCCTCTCAAGAGAAAGACAGCAAATGAGATCATACTTCTAGAAATGAAATACCCATATTACTAAAAAGAATCATACTTTACATTAACCAGAAATATTTACATCAGACATCTAGATGTAAATTATATCTTAGTTTCTTAGGTCAAACCTTCTTTTTTCAAAAAAAAAAAAAAACTCCCCTATATCAAGCCATTCTTTTTGCAAATACATGAAATGAACTTGTTTTCTTATATGCAAAAGTTGTTTGTCAAATGTTCACTTTCATCAAGACATATTAAGATAAAGAAGATATTTTTGATATAATTTAACCAGATCTTTCACCACATATAAATAATATCCCTACCACCTACAACACTGCATCCAATTGCAGGAATTGAATGAGCGGGAACAACAATATGGAATAAATTTGTCAGCCATGAATGTTATTTTCTATCCCGTCACCCTTGAATAGTGTAGCCATTGGTCAGTAAATAGGACCACAAGTCTATTTCACAAGGACAATATAATATTTGATACATTAGGCACTAACTCAAAGGAATTAAGAACTAGTAATTTAGAGAGCTCTGAGGGATCAAGAACCTTTTAGCATGTTTATATGATAGATCAAAAGAGGCCTTGAGACCAGTCTAAAATATGTTATATATTATCACATCTTTGGTATGTTACATTGCCTAAGGCAGTGCGTCCATGTAGTAGATAAAATGATTGCATTATCATCAATAAGAGTTAGTTCAGGTAGTACATAGTTTGTTTTCCACTTCAAGAATGTCTTGATTTCGACTTCTGGTGTATGCAAAATATTCTTACTGCGAGCCTCACTGCTAGACATGCGAGTGACACAAAGCTAGTTACCGTGATGCTCCAGATACTAGGGTGGAAACAAAAAAAAATGACTGCATAGTCTCCATAGTTTCCAAGGAAGTCGGCAAAAGTCCTTGTTGGTACCTTCTGGAATAAATGGTAGTCACAACATCTAAACTCATTTTGGATCTACACCGCCCATTTAGCCATACATTTTAGCGGGTTATATGGTTGTTTCTTAATCATTCTGCGAAAGCTACTGTAGAAAGAATTTTAGGAAAAGGAATACTCTTGTCATGCATATTTCAATACAAGAATAACAAGAATTCCTCAAAAAAAATGATAAAATCATGACACTCTGTTACAGTGGATTGGAGTGTTGGTTATGCAAATAACACATTTAGGCTAATCAATTTGAAAGTTGAAGTTTTAGACTTAAAATGATCCTTTTTATCCTATCTACATGTAGTTTTATCTGGTTTCTGCTTTATAGTAAAAAGGTTATTTGGAAACACACTGCTTATAGGAAAGGAAACTGACCAGTGTATCTGCAGTAAATCAATGTAGTCAGTGGATAGCCTCTTAAGGCTCTTCTCTACACTTTCTCTGATATTAGCAGCATTGACCCTCACCACTTCTCCACTGTCACGAAGGTAGGTCGACCTCTCTGAGTAGCCAGAAACTTTAGTAGCCAATATCACCTGCTCTGTCTTATAGTCAGCATAAGAGACTAGTTTTTGGCTCATCTTTCTACACATACCATATCATGGCTATTTATGTCCTTAGGATCACCGTATTCTATGGCTTCGTTTTGGGAGGCTTCATACAAAAGCAACTTTTATAAAAAAAACTTGCTGTGGCTGAAAGGAGAGGTGCATCAGCTTTGGGGAAAAGCAACAGATTTTGTGTGGCCAATTGATTTTCTTAAGAAAAAGCAGCTACAGTAATTTTACCAAACAGCAAGTGAGCTTAGAAAATTTGTCTGAACTAGAGAGAATCCCGTATATCAGATATTTTCAGCGTGATGCAATGGAAGTGACACTTTATTCAATATTGATATACCTCATGTTACTGAAAATTTTTGGCTGAAGTAAATGATCCAGCCATCATAAAAGTCTCATCAAGGTCACATCAGAGGCAGTAATTAAATTCATAACCATGGAGGACTCATTCTGTACTTCATTTTCTACAACTTAAAGTCGTGAATCTAGAAAGTTAACTTGAGCTCAGCCATTTGGATTCTATAAGACTAACATTTAATAGAGACAAGCATAATTATATGGGGAGAGGCTTGTATATATTTGAATTAGAAAAGTTAATCTTTTTCCTCTTCTAGACTCAAGGCGGACAAAGTGTTCATCTTTAATATACTACTTCCTCATCTTTGGATTAGCTGAAAATTTGAATGATCCAAGAGAAACTCAGTGAAAATAATGAAGCAAAATGGATAAGAACCTAGGACATGCTATGATACCATGTAGCTTAAAAGTAGATGCGATAACACCATTAACTTTCTGTGAAATGTGCTCATTTGTTGCATTTGGAATTTAATAAAAATGATACAATCTGTTGAAACTGCATAAAAAATTTAACGTGCATACTTTCTCACGAGGTTTTGACTTCATCCAGGAGGCTATATATCGATCTGTACTTCCTTGTGTCTCCTTCTTAGTTGGGACTGGATACTACATGGAACATGAAAGAAAAAATAGAAGGTAACCATTCATCAGTCATATGATTGTTAAAATGAATCTGCTGAATCAAAGGCCAGAAATACACTACCTCAAGAAAAAAAAGGGGGCAGAAATACACAAGAATTAAGCATCTGAAGAATAAACTATAATTTCTCAGTTATACGGATCTATTATAGATTTCATATAAATCCTTAAGCTCATTGTGTAGATGTTCCTGACTGGACAAAATGATGTTTGCTGAGCTATCTTAAATGGTACTCAGAGGGTAATCACAGGGAAACCCACTGACCAAATATTTTTCTAACATTAACATAACTAGAAATTTATCGCATGGAACTTTTATATGATTTAACACCTTGTACTGTAATTCTTCTCTTGCAGTGTTGTGCCAATTATTTAGTCATCTCATTGCTCAAACAATGGTATCACCATAATTTCTTTCTTACATGAAGCATTCCATCTCTCTTAAATTTTTAATATACTTTGCAATTTTTGTGTGTGTGATAACATAAGACATTTGCAAGTTACGTTTCTGAAATTCTACTGGAAGCTATATATCTTGTTCTCCAACTAACTACGGTTGATGCAGTGGAGTATGTAATTTAAGTGATACCACCAAAAATCTTTCCAAATAGTTCTTTATCTAACCAGTAGGAGAATAGTTCCTTTTTGTCCCCTAATTTCTGTTCCTCAAGCTCCATCAGCAGCTATTATATTCTGTTTTGGACCTGAATGCTAATTATGCAGGATTATGTCAAGTATATGATGCATATTCCTGCCTTCAGATATCATTATTAGGAGCAGTGAATAGCAGAACTTACCATTTCGGCCGTATCTAGAGAATTAACTCCGCTGTCGAACGCATAACTGAGAATCTCATGGGCTTCTTTCTCTGTGTTCTGCTCCCCAAACGTCATCTAATGGGGAAAAACAATGATATATGACGAGAAGAAAAGGAGGAGCACGTTTCTTGAGGAAATTAGCGAAACAAATCGCAAAAAAAAATGACAGCTTTTTTCCTTTCATTAGAACTTAGAACATTCAACATCTAACATTGAATTTGTCGTGCCATTACCGCCAAGAAAGGCGAAGAGAAGCGAGGAGAAGAATCATGATACTCACTGTTCCGAGCATGACCTCACTGACGAGGAGGTCGGAATCTCCCAGCTTCCGGTACTGCAGCGGGCTCTTCTCCCCATGCTTCGCCCGGACCGCCGCCAACGGTCTCGCAAGCCGCTTCGCGACCGTCCGCCGCCGCCAAATCCTCCCGCCTTTGACGGCGAAGGAAATCTTCGAGCACAGGCGGAAGGAATCCGTCTCGGACGCCGGAGAGAAGCAGAACGCCGCCGACAGCCTCGGGCCGCTGTGGACGGCTGCGGCCGATGCGCACGATGACGCCATTGTCATGTGCTTGGTCTCGGAACGGGAAAGCGCGCCGCAAACTCGGTATGACGTGCGTCTACTACGTACAAGGTGTTGTGATAAGGCCAAGGGCCATAAGGCAAAGGCAGCGCGTGACCGCTCAACATGGCTTAAGTTAGAGTCGAGTCGAGTCAAGTTGCATTCTTTTAATCATATGATTTCTTTACATAATTTACTATTCTAATTTTAAAATACCATCATTTTATATTCGGAAGGAGAGAATCAATTTTATCAGATTTAAATTTAACGAAGACTATTATAAAATTTAAGTCATTAGGAGGACACTAATTACTGAAAATTAATATCCGTTTTTCAACTCCTGTGACGAAGGACGCATTATTTATAAAATTGAAGATTGATCTATCTTCAAGTTCAATTAATTTAGTACATCGCTCTGCGTCCATGAGAGTCTCAAAAAATTAATAAAAAACTAAATTCAAAACCTTGTATTCATATGAAATTTGCACTTTCCTCTTCACAAACTCCTAAAGTGAGCAAATATTCTTGTAAAAGTCCCACTCCAAACAATATGAATACAAGAGTGTTAAATAAAGTGTAGAATATACTTGGGTCAGCTTGGACTAAGAATAATAAAGTTTATTCTAAAGGAGTGTTTGGTATGGGTCTCAAGGCCCCATTTGGATTTTTTTATTCAATTCTAAAATAAATGTTGTGTAATCCAACCTTAATCTCATCTTCCTATTCCTATGGAGAGCACGTGTTCTCCCTGAGACAAAGAATTCAAAATCCAACATTTTTTTTGTAATCATTAAATGCAGGACCCACAAATTAATTTGTAATTGTTTATGTGAAATTATGAAATTAAGGATTATATTTCCCCAAATGGGTCCAAGATGTTCTTTGAATGAAAGCACGCTTGTTCTAGAAAAAAGCAAAAACAAAAACATTTTTACTTTTTCATATTCTTGATGACAAATGGATTCCACACAATATTCAAAATGATGTTTGAATGAAAAGTAAAAAAATAAGCATTTTAACCCCATATCAAACAGTCCCTAAGGACTGTTTAATATAGAATATTTTTTAAAGAATAATAAATTTTGTTCTAAATAATATAGTATTCTGGTTGAAAAAAGTTTTCATATTTTATAACTAAAATATTTTACTATATAGTTTACATTTGTTATTGTTATTATTATAAAAATTATATTATAATAATACATAGTTAAATAATGAAAAATAAAAAATGGTGAAAAAATGAAAAAAGTTGTAGAATATCTCTATTCTTAGAATAGAGATATTCTTCAAATCGAATTATATATAGTTATTTCATGATCTCTTAGATGATTTTGCAAAAATCAAATTTTGACCAACTTAATCCTATTCCATCATGTTTGGCTATATTCTTCATAATATCTAGATATTCCGACACTTATCAACAAACCAAGCAGCTCTAAAAGAATATAGTATTCTTATTTTATTGTTTCTTTAGTTTAAAAGGGATACATTTTAAAATATAATGTCTATAAATAATTGTCATTTTTTTATTATTATCATCGTCGTTGTTAAAGTGCAAAAAATAACAAAAATGGTTAAAAGATGAACGGTGAGAATATAGTTATTTTTTATTTTAAAAGAATATAAATATTTTGATTTCGTGGGTTAACATAGTGGTATTTCATATTTTAAGGTGATTTCAATAAAAATAAAGTTTAATCAATTTAATCTTATTCACAATTATACTTGACTATATTATCGAAATAATGAGATATTTCATCATTTATCCGACTTTAAAGTTCTTCTCTATTCATCCAAATGCTAATAATTTTTTTTCCAAATGATCTCAAGTAATGTTGTGGGATAAAATTGGGATTAAAATAAAAATTTATTCTGTGCGAACAGTAATTTTGAGAGATAAAAAATTCAGACCATTATGAAGAATAGTTATATTTCATGCTCTTATTTCAAAAATAATAATAGTCAGAGAATATATTAACTCTATTCCAACAAAATATTGACCACATCCAAACAACCCTAACTTTTTATTGAATAAAAAAAGTGGTCTTGGAAATGTATTATTCACTGTTGAATAAAGGGAAAAAAAAGAGATAGAACTGGTTTCAACTGCTCTTTGCTATTTTGACACAATCCAAATAAGAGATTGAGCCAAGGCCCCCCAAAGAAAGAGGGACCAATCAACCGAAATTGTTTTTGTCTACCATCCATAATATATATGATCACATAATTAACAAGGAGACCGTAGGCAATTTGGGATGAGTTTGACCATGCATTAATTGTGGATGCCATTTTTAGAGCTTGCTTAGGATCATAACTTATTAATTAGTTAACTTAAATTAAGATGACGTGGAAGTTTGAACATTTCAAATAAGCTCACAAACACCGTCCATTTGTTCTTCTTCTTCGCCACCACTACCCATTTGCACTTCCCCCTCCCTCCATCAACAACACAAAAAGCCATTAGAGAGCTCCTCAAAGCGGTGGCCCTCTCCTCCACCCCCCCTTCACCTCACCTCCCTCTCCTTTCCGGCGACGTCTGTCGAGGAAGCCACCAAAAGCTTCATCGCAGGGGGGAAGCCCTCTCCCCGACGTACATCTATCGTTCATGGCTGAAGCGGTCGTCGCCTCCGATCCGAACCCCTTACACGTGGACGAGAACCTCAAGCCCCGGGAGAAGGAAGCGCTGCATGAGCTCAGGGCGAGGCTGGAAGCCGCCATCGTCACCAACCAGCTCTTCAACCCGCCTCCTAGCGGCCACCACCAACACGATAAGAGGAGGAAGACGCGCATCGCGCACGTGAGCTCCCCGACCGCTCGCGGTCGCGCCGAGGAGGAGGGCGGCGGCGGCGAGAACAACGACAACAGCGGCAACAGCAACACCAACGTGTCACTGTGGGGCGTCCCCCTCCTGCCGAGCAAGGGCCACAAGGCCACCAACGACGTCCTGCTGAGGTTCCTGCGCGCGAGGGACTTCGAGGTGGCCGACGCGCTGGAGATGCTGGGGAAGACGCTGCGGTGGAGGAAGGAGTTCGACGCTGACGGGGTGCTGGAAGACGAGGAGCTGGAGAGGGATGAGCAGTGGGGCGCTTGCACGAGGTCGTACAACATGGAGAGCAGGGACGTGGAAGGGCGCCCCCTGTTCCAGCTCTACGAGGTGTACGGGGTGTTCACCGAGGACAAGGAGCTCTACTGCAAGACCTTCGGGAGCGAGGAAGGGCGCGACAGGTTCGTCAGGTGGAGGGTACGGTTCATGGAGGAGGGCGTCAGGCAGCAGCTGAGCTTCGAGCAGCAACAGTGCACCAAGGCCGGTGATCCTTCTCCTCCTTCTATGGGCGGCACCGGCGATACAGCAGCAGCAGCAGCAACGACGTCCTTCATTCAGATCGTTGATCTCAAAGACTCCGACAACAACACGAAGGAGCTGCGTAATGTGGTCAAGACGGTTCTCTCCATCTTTCAGGACAACTATCCAGATTTCGTCACAAAAACTGTAAGTACATAAGTTTGTGTGTGTGTGTGTGTTTATAAATATAAATATATATAACACAAATATAAAAAGATATTACACATGATTAATTACTTTTACAAGAAACTATGCAATTACGATTGGTTATTTATACAAAAAAAATTGCATTACATGTGTAATTATGTAACCATAAATTTTCGTTTTGCCATCTTTAATGAAATTTTCCATGTTGGGGTACGTCATGTTGTTTAATTTGCAGATATTTGTGAATGTGTCGTTGCGGTACTACATTTATCGTGCGCTGCTCTCAAATTTCCTGTCGACCAGAAGTAGGAGCAAGTTTGTGTTTGTGAGGCCCTCAAAAGTTACCGAAACCCTTATCAGGTAAGATCAAACTTTTTCTTATATAACAATCTTATGTTATATATTCACATTAATATATTTCTCAACCATAAATAATATTTTATTTTATTCTTTTGGTGTGTGGAAAGGTTTATCGCCCCTGAGAATTTACCAATACAATATGGTGGCCTGAAAAGAGAGAATGATGTTGAATTTTCAATCGAAAATGGCAAAGCTTCGGAGTTGCTTGTCAAAGGTGGAGGCAAAGGAACAATAGTCATCCCTGTGGCGGAGGTAACTAACAATGCTTCCACAAAATCTAAGAAATTATATCATTATTATTTTTTGAGAAAAAAATGTATATGATAAATTTAATTAATGAATTATAATCATTAAATTGATTATATAATAACAAATAAGCACTCCGTAATGTGTAGCTATAATGAATAGTCATGCTCTACATACTCATACAAGAAGCTATAACCAATATGCATTATTTAGTAATTATGAATAGTCATGGCTCATGATTTTGGATACTACAATATACAGACTTGTTATTTGATAATAGTTATATATCTTCAACCCATTATCTCTTTTATAAAAGAAAATTGAGTATAGTAATTATGAACTCAAATGGAAGCCCCGACTAAACAAATAATAAGATGCACAAATCCATGGGGATAGCAAGAATGAGACAATAATTATATTTTATCTATATGCCTATATGAATCCTGTTTAAGTATTTATTTTTCTTAGTTATGCATACAAAGAATGTTTAAGAACTCGAAAACAAATAGAAGAAAATTAAACATAACATAATTTTTTTGACATTTTTTAGTACTATTCAACTATATATATTTATTACTTCCATATATATTATTTTTTATCAAGGGAATGGATTTGACCACTATTGTGTTGTGGACATGCATGCAGAATGGACTCACAGTAGTTTGGGACCTAGCAGTTGTAGGATGGGAGGTAACCTACAAGGAGGAGTTCATCCCTGATGATGAAGGCTCATACAGAATTTTGATTCAAAAGGAGAGGAAAATTGAAGAGTGTGTCAGGAACTCCTTCTACATCAATGAGCCAGGAAAATTGGTGCTAACCATAGACAACAAAAACTTTCAGAAGAAGAGAGTCCTATATAGATCCAAGACTAAAGCAACTGTCCCATTGTACAACTTACTAAGCCAATCTCAACAAGGCCACTTGTTGTAATATGTGATATTCCATATGCATGTAAACTTATAATCAAGATTTCTAATTAACTTCTCCCATGAGGTTTATCCATGCCAACTGTTCTATATGTGGTGACACAAGCAGATGTTCCTACTTTTCATGTTGTTGGTGAAATTTAATGGTGATATATGTAGCACACTTCTCTTCTCTTTTCACTTTTTTTAAGTCTTAAAAGATAACCTTTATAAAATATCATACAATCTTGTAGGAATTTTTTAAAGACATCCAATTTGTTTTCAAGGAAGAAAACATTCAACTTTTAAAGACCTTATAAAGTATCTACTTACAAATTCAATTTGTAAAGACCTTTATAAAATATCTACTTAGGCATTCAAATTTTTTTTTATCTTGCCATATTACTCCAAATTGTTTGATCTATCATGCTTATTTATAATAGCAAAAATGTTATGAATAGGTACATTATTAAAGTAAACGTGTTTCATTTTAGTCCATATTTCCTTTAGATGAATCCTCACTGCATTTCTTGATGAAAAATCCTTATCCATCGCCCTATTTCATTATTTTGGGTCTTCTATCAAGATGATTGTTAAACATCACTATAGATTTTTTTTAGACTAATACTACATTTGTTTCCATTATCATAATGTTTCATGCAAAATACAACATATATTTATTCTTGCATTTAATTTTATTCGATTCATTTTTCAATAGAAGCTTATTTACTTTAATTTTATAAAAATAAAAATGTATCCAAGTTTTATATTTTATTGTCTAGAAAGTAAGAGAAAGAGTTATGAAGCTACTAGAACAAATGATACTTGAGTCTGAGTTAAAACGGAGACAAAAATAATAAAAAATAGTAAAAATCATCACTGTTGTAAACTGAATATAACAAGTCGTGATAACCATAACAATTGTAACGTTAGGTCATGACAAATACGTAATGGATAAAGATACAACTTTATGCTGAAAACTTATTTGAGTAATGTGTGATCAGAATGTTAAGAAACGTGAAAATATAACTTTTATTAGGACTATGATATTACTGTTACGAGTCATGAAAAGTCATATTTAGGTCATTACAAAATTATTTTGGACGATTATGAAGTTAAATTTTGAGATTTCTTCGACTTTTCTCAAATATCTTAATTATAGATCAACTTTCATAAGTTTAAAGAATCATTTGAAAATATATTTACTCAAAATTAGAGGAGTTTTGGATGATTTTAAAGTCTAATCCAAATTTTCCTTATTTTAACATGAAAAGACTTCTAATTAAATTGAAACTTTGAGAAAACCTTACTGATGAGGACGAATTTCAAAGCTTAAAGGCCAACCGAAGAAAAAGATTGCACAATAACTCGTCGTTTGTGCTGTGCAATGGTTCAAAAATTTCGAAGGTTATGAATTCTACTTATATTTTTAATCGAATGCTTTTTACCTAGTTTTCATGTTCATATATTTCTGTAATAGAGATTTAGATTATATTTAATAAGAAAAAACTATTCAAACCATGTTATTAGTTGAGTTAAATATATTTTTCGATTTCTTTTGATTATGCCTTTTCATGAGTAATTTAATTTCTGATATTAGATTACAAATATGTAAGACGATTAATTAATTTAAGGAATTATTATTGCACGTGGTTTCACGTGGTTCTATATCTTATTTGTTTGAGGGTTAAGGTTGGGGGTTAAGAACCTATTTGCCAAATTCCATCCCATATATATGGGGCACCTTAGGATTTTCATCCAACAGATGAAAAAAGAGCACTCATTTGAGAGTCAATTGCGTGTTCAACCTGGTAAATCATAATCTACCGGTGACATGAAAAAAATCGAACCCTAAAAAATCTTTTTCATACCTCTTCTGAAACGACCCCCCATTCGCAACCGATCATCGATTTCCATCATTTGAAATGAATCCCTCGCTCACCGGAGTTTGGTCGTCGCTTCATCGCTCATCGAAGTCTGGTCATTTGAAATGTATCCGATTTTATCGCTTATTGTTTCCTCGAGATCACAGCTACGATAGGGTGGATCTTGACGACATCTGGCGCGCTCACCACTATGCGCCATCTTTACGGTACAAAGTCAACCATCCAACCGCCGATTTGGATCAGATTTGGAGTGAGTGGTTCTTTCGCAAGTCCGAGTACTCAACAACAGATGACAGAGTGACCTATACCATGCATCACTTGATGCGCATGTTTTCGATTCGTCTCCACGGACCGTCTGACAGGGCGACCTATCAGATGATGAGAATGAATATTAAGGATCTGCAGTCAGAGGTAAAAGATCCTCAAAACTATCGTCATTTGTCACTAATTGTTGATTCCGGCACATGGGCCTTTCCACGATTCCCATTTCCCATGAAAAAGCTGAAAACTCTGATCCTACTCAGAGAAACACAAATGACTCGCTCCAATAGCAGGTGTAAAATTTCAGCGATCCCACGTGAGTTACTTGCCAATATGAAAGACCTCTGCGTGCTAGATTTGCAATACACCATGATCAAGAATCTGCCTCGCCCAATCGGAAATTTGCTTAACTTGAGGTACTTCAATCTTTCTGGAACTGATATTACGACTATTCCTAAATCAGTCAACAAGCTTCAAATTTTGATGTTTTTGAAGCTAGTTAATTGTAGATATCTACGCAAGATAAACGACGCTGTCGCTAATCTTGTCAGCCTTCAAAAGTTGGACCTTGCTGGTTGCCTTCGCCTAGTTCATGTACCCGATAGAATCAACAATATGAATCAGCTGAAGTGCCTGAATATTAAGGATTGCTCGTCGCTGATTCAAATGCCTCCTAATATTGGGCAACTCACCAACCTACACACTTTGCCTCGATACATTATGGGACAAAATGATGGACGAACCATCACGGAGCTGCAAACTTTAAGGGGACTTGAAGGTGAGCTGCGTCTCGAATGCCTGCAGAAGGTTGCTGGAGGTGTCGACGCTGCAACTGCAGAACTTTCGATGAAGACAATGCTCAAGAAACTGACATTGCAGTGGAAGTGGAATCATGCAGAGGAAGAGAAAGCCACCGAAACAAGGGAAACCGTACTTGAAGAACTACGACCGAACAAAGATTTGATCAAGTTGGAGATCATGTCCTACATGGGCAATAAGTTCCCCAGTTGGATTGGATTAGAATCAAATACTAATATTCCATATCTTACTTCCCTGGAGGAGATCGGACTCTTCAATCTGAAGGGATGCCAAGCACTGCCACCCCTAGGGGTCTTACCTCGTCTGAGGATCGCCGAAATCAGTGGAATGGATGCTGTCACTAAGGTGGATGATGCATTCTATGGAGGTCCCCGTGGCACATTCCCTCGCCTGCAGAAGCTCACCTTCTCTCAGATGCTGAAGCTAGAAAAGTGGCTAGATGTTGATGAAAGTTACAGAAGAAATATGTTTCCTCACCTTACAAACTTGACATTCATTTACTGTCCGGCACTGGTGGCATTGGAGATGAAACTTCCATCTGTTACAGAGCTGACAATGTGGCTGAACAATGAGGGCTTGTACAGCTCGAAAGATGGGCTGAAAGGTTTGTCAGGAAGTCTCAAGAGCTTTCCATTTCCTCATGTGAAAAGCTCATGGATTCCTCTGAATGCGAGGGCCTTAAAGATCTTCGAGCCCTCGAAGTGTTGGAGATTTCCGGGTGCGGAGAACTGACAAATATACCAAGGGGCATTCAGCATCTCACTTCTCTCCGTTCCTGGTCGATAAATGGTCGCCAATTCCAAAAGTAACAAAAATCCAGAAGGATGCCCAATGCTTCTATACAAGTAACAAAAATCCATGGTTCCATCTGCCATCATGTCTATTTCTACATGCTATATGAACAGTCCAAGCATACTTTCACTTTCACTTTGGATTTCTGCGCTAGCAACTTCGATTATGTATGAAGATTTTCCACTTTTGTCACCCCATAATATAGGGATGTCTGTTACAAAGGAGGTACTGCAGTCCACTATTCCTTTTGATTGAAAACTCAATGAGTTTCTTAATAAAGATTTCTGTTCATTTTGGGTTTTCTATCAAGCTAATTCTGAAAATAAATTATTGTGTATAGATTATAGTGAGTTCATTTTTTATTCTCATCATTCGTTTTAATAAAAAAAATTTATTTAGATTTAAACATCATATATTTTTATTTTAATATTTCACATATTTAATTTTACTTACATTCTAAATATTTTTTAAAAAAATGATCAACATTTTTTCTTACGTACATTTTCATTATTATATAAGTTACATTAATTTGGTCACTAAATCATTTTTTTTATCAAATTTAGAAATAAATTGTTGTCCGCTATTCATTAATATCTAACTTTTATTGTTTAATCAAATCGCAAATTTTATAAAATAGATTTCGTATTCTGAGGGTGCTAACATCACCTTGAATAAATGGGAGTCTAATTTGTCTTGCCAAAACACAAGCTTGTGTAATGTCCTAAGATTTTTTTTACTTGCTCATAAGGATACAACGTCATTACTATATTCTATTTAACTATTTTCTTAGTTTTGACTAGTCAACATACTTACTTACATTAGTAAAAGACTATTTTTCACTACAATCAGTACAATATGTGGAAGTTATTTATACAATATTCAATATGTTAGGGTCTATAACCATACAAGAAAAATTTTATATTCATGTGCATATCACCCACCCGTAAGATCGTCTCAGCATCGTCATCATTATCACATGTATGCATTCAAATACAAGGGCAAAGCCTAGTGAGAAGACTCAATGCTTAATGTCATCCATAATAATAAACATATGAATCATATAACAATATCCATATCAATATTATGGAAAATCAATAACAATTACTTATAAACAATCTATGATTGATCAAAATAATTTTCAATAAACAATAATTAATAATTAATTGATCAATCATATCTATCATCCATATGATCAATTACTAATGACATATCAATTTGATTATCCATTAATTTCATCATAATTCAATTCAACAATAATTATTAATTTAATACTAGTTATCTTTGATCAATCATCCGTTGATCATAGGTAAGTAAATGCCACAATTAACAATTATTAATTTTATTAATGATTTATCAATTCAATTATCCATCAATCATAAAGGATACAAATAAGCTAGTAGGGCGACATTCAATTATCTATCAATTTAATTCAATTCAATTAAGAAAACATCCATCGATCCGACCACAATGAGCCTCAATCATTCTCAAGAGATCTCCATCGACCATAAGGGCCTTCATTGATCATAAATGTCTCCATCGATCTCCAAGGATCTACATCGACCATAAATGTCTCAATCAATTACAAGGGCTTCTATTAACTATTATACATTAATAATCGACTCTATGAGTCTCCATCAACCATAATGGGCATCGATCATGACAACATCCATCGACCACAAAGGTCTCTATCGATAGTAAAGGTTTCAATTATCAATTCAACGATTCAATTATATCAATTTTCCATATTGTCATTGATGCATGAAAAATCATGCATTACTTTAGGACAATTAATTTGCATTTTAGATATCTTTTATGACTAATCAAGGGAATAATTGAAATATTTTTATAATTTTTTTAGATTTGATTTCTACCTAAGTTTCAACATTTTTAGTACACGTAATCAAATTGACAATAAAATGGCCAAAAAATAAAAATCAGCAAAAATATACTGTCACAGTCATGCCTTAACAAGTCACGGTCGTGCCTTAACTGCGTGAAGCTAGCGGGTATAGTCGTGCTTCTAACTGTCATGATTGTGCCCACCATCGTGTGAAGAAGCCAAATGATAGTCTTTGTCATAGCCGTTTTTTTGATAAAATTTTGGTTTCTTTTCTTGGAAAACAAAAATCTATATCTTCTATATCTATATTATTTATATTATATTAAAAGGAAGATAATATGGAATGAGAGTTTGACATTTGACATAACTATATTTTGACAAGTGCCTTTGAGAGTATTAATTATAAATTTTAAAATTCAAATAATTATGATTATAAAATATGATAATTATATAATACTATATAATTTTATTATCCATATAGTTATATAGTAACTAAACTTTATAGTTATTATCTATATTGCTACATAATAACTACATTTCATTCAAATATAATATTATGTCTTCTCAATCATAATTTTTTTCATCCTATGTAAAAAATGCATATATATATATATATATATATATATAATTCAATTTTAGATCCATGCCACCTCTTTGAAATTTCATAGTGTACCACTACATGGAGTCATGGACAGTTATTCCAGTAGTGGATGATAATCTACAGTAGAAGATAATTATTAAAAGTAATCCATAAATATAATAGTTTAATTGAAATTTATCATGCTTCTAAATAATTAGAATTAGAATTAATTAACATGATATAACTAATTAAAATATTAATATATCATAGGCAATTTCTTTTAAGATGATTATTTATTAGTATAAAAGGGATCGATTAATATCTTCCAATGGACACGTATGTGATGAAAATTAGGCAGTTATTATTATAGTCATTAGTCAAATGAAAGGATAATTAATTAATTAATTTATAAATATAAAATAATTTCTTATTAGGCGGTTACTTATACTGTTACGAAATATAATTCATTTATATTAACCATAGAACTTACTATAAATAAGACATTAAATGCACTTTCACAATCAACTACCTCATCCGGATGTGTCAATACTATGCACATATCTTATCTTTATCTCAAGATTGTTTATATCTTCGGTACAAATATTACTCTCTTTAGTTATTTATTTATTGATTTAAGATATCATTATTTGTTTATTTCTCATGGAAATTATTCTTTTTTCTCTCTCTTATCGATTCAATTTAGTTCTTTCTATGTCTCATTCTTTTCATATTTTTTATTAATTCATATATTTTTCTTTATTATGTTAGTTTTAAGTGAGATTTTTCCTTCCTTGCATTTTTGTTCAACAAATTATTCTATTTTATGTTTTTTTTTTACTTTTTCAAGATTATTATTGTTTAGAGTTATGAGTCACGTTTATTTTCTTTCAGTTATTATATCATCGTTATTATAAAACACACGCAATTTCCTAAGTTACCAATAACCATCCACATAAGATAGGTAGTTATTGGAGTAGTGGACAATAATAGTTTTCTTAATTTAATTATCGGATACAACCGTAAGCCACAATTTAATAACAATATTTATTTATGTACATAAACTATACATGCATGTTATTTTAATATGCAACCACAAACCAGAGTTTTTTTTTGGGTGAGTTTGCAAGTCAATATTTATTATAGTATATAACCACCCACATATATAATAGGTAATTATACAGTTCTATTTTGTCTGACCTATTTCACAGTTATATAATTTTCATAATCTACACTAAATTAATGTGATTATAATTTTTTATACATTTTGATTTAGTAGAAATATAGATTTCTACTAAAAATAAATTATTTATTTTATTGTTAAAACTAATTAAATAAATAATATTATATTAAATTATTTATTTTAATTATCATTATTAATATTATTTTAATTAAGTAATGAATTAATATATATGTTTAAAGATTAAAGAAAGTATAGTATGGAAAGATAGTATAGACCAAGTAACTAATTACGTAATAGTAAATAAATAGATCAGTTATAAAAAAAATGTTATGCGAAAGAGACCAGATTAATATAAAAAACAGAAATAAAAATTTGGAAGTCAAACTATGCTGCAATGACATAAAGAAAAATAGTAATATATATATACATATATATATATATATATATATTTGCATGCAAGAAATGAATTTTGAGAGAGGGGTGGCATAAACGTCCCTATAACTACTCCCCGTGAAATTACTTATCTTTTAAATAAGAATTAAAATATTTTAAATACGAAAATTGTTATTCTTCAGTTATTACAAGATAACTAGTCCTAAATCCCGTGCGATGCACGGTTGACAAATATTACAAAAAAATATAATTGAAATATTATGATTTATAATAATTACCAAAACTTTATTTATACTTGTATAATAATTTATAAAAATGAAGTAGTATAATATTTTATACACCTTAATTTATTTATACTTGTGTAATAGTTTCTTGCACTTCTCTACTTTAATTTTTCTTCCTCCTCACGATTCTACACCTTCCTTCTTCTCCTCTGGTGATTGTCGATGATCGATCAGGGAGCTCTCCATTTTCCAACATGGTATCGGAGCCTCGTCGTTGAAGGTCCTCTCGAGCTCCAACTTACCGTACAAGATCGTCGCCCTGCTACCACAGCTACGTGAGCAATTTCATCATCTCGATCGTTGCTGAGAGGAGCACCACCAACATATATGGCTCTTGTGAGTCTAGGCATCGTGAATCCGGTTGATTTGGCCATCGATCTGCTCAATCTCGTCTTCACAGTTGGATGTTCCCTGGTTGGTGGACACAAGCATCGCAGAGAATTTTTTATCACGACATTCTTCACGGCTCATCTAATTCAAGATCGACGCTTTCACATCATTCTTCAAGCTTCATTTACTGCGAACAAGAAGTGCCGCGACATGTGCAAGATCATCATGCAAGCCCTTCATCTTCAACGTGCAACAAGTTCCAATGTTTTCCTCTCCAGCAGCCTTTAGGTGTTGGTGAATGTGTTGTATGCGTCATCTTCTTCAACATCCACGAAGTCTGTACAACATCTGCATAAACCGTGATCTTCTTCACGGCCGCACTTCTCTGCACATCTTCATGGTGTTCGATAAAATGCCTCTTTAGTTCTGCAACTCCGCTTTCATTTTCCTTACTTCCAACATCTTAACGTAGCCATGGTACAGTTTGTCTTCAAATTTTGTTGTTTTTGTTGCTTCTGTTGTCTGACATGGCTTTCTTTGGATCTTTCTCGTCCCTACCTACCTCTCTGGTTTTCTTCGTCGGGTTTTATTTGCCTTCTTCCAATTTCGACTGCCGATCGGCAACTCATCCAAGCTCAGTCATTCATCAGTTCTTTTGTTCTTCCTACTTCCAGTTGTAGGGCTCTGTGTGTTAGCATCTTAGGATCTCCGTCTTCTATGTCTTCAACTGTGGCATTCGGATAATGTGCTCGTCGTCAACGATGGAATCTACTGTGGCATTTGGATCATGTGCTCGTCGTCAATGATTGAATCTCCATCCTTAAGTCACCGACGATGGAATAACAAAGAGTTCCCCAAGTTGTCTTTCTTCGACAATGGAACCGTATTCAAGCATTCCTCAGGTCGCCTTATTTTGTGATGGATTGTGGTTCTTTCCGTAAAGTATTCGGTGTGTAACTTCTTCCGACATCTCCAACTTATCTTCTTCTCGGAGCCTCGATGACTCTAATGAATCTTTCCCTCTGCCTTCTCTAGATGTTCTGCTACTACTGCTCAATATTGAAGTTGATCGGCTCGATTCCCTACTATCTCGAGTGATGCGCATTTCAAGTGATCACAACATTAGAATTTTGCTCTCAAGTTGCAGCTTATAGTTGTTCAACAGAAGGTATCATTCTAACGTTGACGATGAATCATATCAAGTTGCTGCCGTCCAAGCTTCTTTCCCGGACTCAGCTTGAGGGGGACTGTTGGAATGTTGCCTCTCATCGTAGTATCAATGTCGCACACTGTTTAGAGTGGAAAGGAGGTGCACGACTATTGCTCTTTGTTTCCTCTCTCTCCTTTTTTTTGTAACAGTGGGCGTTATAGTATCGATGTTGCACACTGTTGTAGAGTTGCATAGTTTATACTTTGTAACAGTGTCTTAATATCGTGTTGTTAGCTTCAAATCAGTTTCGCTTCAATATAAATAGGTGTCCTCATCTGTGAACTTTTGAATGGAATTAGTTTAGTTTCTTGCACTTCTCTACTTTAACTTTTTTTCCCCTCATGATTCTGCACCTTCCTTGTTCTCCTCTGGTGATTGCTGACGATCCATTAGGGAGCTCTCCATTTCCAATGGAGGAAGGGAGGAACGGGGTGCAGGAGGGATTTCTGGAGTGGATTCAAATGGAGGAGACGAGGGAATTCGTTGTCAAAGGAGGGAGAAGAGATCTAATGTGGAGCGAAGAGGACGACGACGATTTGGAGAGCGAGAGAGGCGAGAGTTATTTTTTCGGGAGAACAAGAATGGAGACGAGAGAGGCAAGAGTTATTTTTTTTCGAAAGAATAAGAATGGAGACAAGTTAAGGGGAAAATAAATAAATCTATATATACAAATACAATAAAAGAGGGTTTGGCATGTAAGGAATGATGGGCGGGCGGGCATGGGGGAGGAAGAGTCAGTTGGACCCGGTTAAGGCGAATAAATTCATAATATTAAAGCTATGTTTGACATGACATAAAAATGCTAGCGGAAGCGTTTCTCTCTCACACATCATATGTTTGCCAAACAGAGCTTAAGTATCTTTGTGTTCCTTCTTTCAATTTGTTGATTTTCTTTCATATTTGATTTCTTTTCAACAATTTACAAGTAGAACGTAGTCCTAATTTATTGAATTCTAAATTTAGTTAATTTTTAATCAACTGGTTAACATTTAAAAATGTTAAAAAAATAAATCTTTTGTATACAATTTCATTTTAGACCTCCAAATTTAGACTGCCGTGTTCCTTATTTCGTTTTCTCACTTCCTATTCTTTTTATTCACGGTAGGAAACTCAACATCACTTTTAACAAAATTCTTGTAATCTTTCCCCCATGCACCACCAGTCTAAAATTACTGTCACTGAAAAATAAGAAAAAAAAAGACGAGGTCTATCAAGAACATGAAAATATCTGGCAGAAGGGATAAGATGAGGTGCAAGATGATCAATTGTAACATGAGGATACATAATTTAGTTCTCAGCTGCAGTTAATGGCAGACATGGATTGCAATTGCCGACCATCCCAATTGGAAGCTGAAGAGGACCATGGACATGGATGCCAAGCAATTCAAAGTCCTGCCACTCCAACAAAAAGAGTCACGTCCGCTTTAATTGGATTTACACTCCACCTTCCAAGAAGATAATTAACTATTATATTTTAGCATTAATTTGTGAATTATAATTTTAGCATCCTAATTAATTATTTTATAAATTAAATGTTGACTCTTTATATTTTTATAGTTTTATAATATATTCATATATAAATACATTTTTTAGTTAATGTGCATTAAAATTTCAACTCTTCAACTCTATTATTTTTGCTCACAATAAAAACATATTCTTATATTTAATTAAAAGAAAACATATAAACTAACCTATTATTGAAAATACATTTTTTCTGTTTCAAAAATATAAAATTTTTAATAAAAGATTATATTTGTTCAAAGCGCGAGTGAGTTTATTAGTCTAATTATAATGCTTATTATATTTAAATAATATTATAATTGATTATTATCAAAGGACATCCAAAACATAAATATCATTTTGTTGCAATAATTATAAAATATTTTATACTTAATATATTACTATTCCTATTTAAATAAAAATTAAATAAATACAAATTTAAAATAACTAAAGTTTAAAATAAATTACAATGTTGGAAAAATATTTATATTATGATTTGGCATTTGTAGAAGATTATATTAATATAAATTTATTTTTCTATAAACTAATATTTATTTCAATATAGTAACTAAAATATACTAAAAGAAATTATTTTTGCAATATTAAATTAATTATGAACTTATTCATTTAGTTAACATAGTACTTAGTTTAGTTTTATATTTTAAAAATAAATATATTTTTCAAATTAATTTATATTTTTTTTATCATTAGTGAAATGTTGCTCACCAAACTTTCTCTCGCGTTCTTCGTTTTCTCTCTCACCATTAATGACGTGGCCCACTACAAAAAGTTGAAAAGAACTGACAACTGAATTTTGATAACTTTTCAAAATTTCCTGCGTTGACTGAAATTTAAATTCCGACGAGGACCGCAGAAAAAAATAGATATTATTTGACAGCACTTGGCTTAATTCTGATCCAGGAAACACCCAAGTACCGATTGCATCAGACGAAGTCACCGAGAGGAATCAATGGCGCCTGTAAATGATCTGGAGTTCTTGCTTGGGAAGCTTGACGAGACGAAGGAATTGGGTCACTTGCTCGGAGTCGGAGAAGAGCTGCAGCAGCTTCGACGAGCCGTCGAGTCCGCCGCCGAACGAGCACGGGCCACCGACGACTTCGACTACAATTCTCTGCGTCGACTCGGAGCGACCAATGAAGGAGCAGCTGAGTTGCTGGAGGAGATTTGGCGATGGCACGAGAGACGACGACATCGCAACAGCAGCAGGTGGGGCGTTCAATCAGTCGCCCACGCCTTCAACAAGCTCAAATTTCGCCTTGATATTTTGAGACAATTGGAGGCGTTAAAAGGCGAGTACCAATCCATGCCCATGGCCTTGCCCCCGCCCACACCCACGGACAAAAGCGACGCTAGTGATTCTTCCCGAAGACGGCACTGGCAGGTATCATCTCCGGAAGCTGAGACCGGCATCGTAGGCAGAGACGAGGACGTGAAAAATATCATCTGGCGGATTTTTGATGGCAAACATCGAAATCTCCACATCATTCCTATCGTTGGCATGCCGGGGATCGGGAAGACGACCGTGGCTCAGATGGTATACGATCACCCCAAGGTGCGGGGCAGCTTCGATCTACGAATCTGGGTGCACGTCTCGCCGGCGTATTTCGATCATAAACTGGTGCTGCGGCGCATGGCCAAGGCAGTCGCCTCCTACGATGGAGCAACCGTTGATGACGACGAAAACGCCATACAGAAGTTGCTGAGGGAGAAGTTGCTGATGACGACGAACACGCCGTTCAGGGAGAAGTATATTAGTTCTTATTTACAAAATTCGTCTCCGTTTGCTGTTCAATTGGTTTTTCACCAAAATTTTAAATTCTCGAAACTTATCAAATATATCTGACTTATTTTTAATAAAATAAATCCAACTATATTACGAAAAATCATATATGAAAAAGATATAGTACCTGGACCCTTCAATAGATGAACTTGTGTGTTGAAAACTGACTCAGTTCTGTTTTCCATGGAGGCAATGTTCACAGAATCCGCAGCCCACAGAATAATCCGGAACTCCTTCTATCATCTGACTTGATGCTATGGTAGAAAGTCCTTTCTCATTGATATGGCCTAATCTCTGATGTCACAGCATAAATGTGATGTCTTCATCTTCTTTGGCCTCTTCAGAAATAAATCTGCAGCCCACAGATATAATCTTTCCGAACAACTTGTACAATGTGCCATAGCGAATTTCTCGCGCAATCACAATAGACCCTCTGATCATCTTGCATGAATCCTTGTCGCAACTGAATATAACACCCGAATCAGTCATTGTACCAACAGATAACAAATTCCTGCTCATAAGTGGTATATGTGTCACATCTGGTAGAGTCTTCACCGTGCCATCATTCATCCTCAGTTTCACTCTGCCACATCCAATAATCTGAACCGTAGTGACATCTCCGAGCATGACATCTCCACCATTATACTACTCATATTCACAAAACCAGTTTCTATAAGGTGTCATATGGTATGAAGCACCAGTATTGATGAGCCAGACATCCTTATCTGATTGTGCCATACATGCAGAAGCCACATACATATCTTCTGATTCAGCATCCTTTTTGTCCGAAGTTGACTCAGCTTCTTTCTTGTGAACCGACTTGTTTTTGCAATCTCGCTTTAAATGGCCCCACTTTTGACATCTCCAGCATTGCACCTTCTTATCTCTACTCTTCGAACATCCACGAGATTTGGATCTGGACCCTCTCTGATATTGATTCCTTTCTAGTTGCCTTCCTCTGACTGCCAGCGCCTCTTTATTAGAACTTGCCGATCCCTTTCTTCGTGTTTCCTCTGATAACAAGGCAGCACATACACTTTCATACGAAAGTTTTTTATCCCCGCCACCAATCACGATAATCAGATTGTCCCATGAATTCGACAGCGAACAGAGCAATGTTATTGCCTTATCATCATCTTGAAAATTAACACCGATCGATACAAATTGACTGATCACCGTATTAAAGTTATAAAGATGAGTAGAGAATGAGTCACTCTCATGCATCCGAAGATTGTACAGTTTCTTCCTCAAAAATAACTTGTTAACCAGTGACCTACTTTGATATAGGGATTCCAACTTCCTCCATAGATCTCTAGCTGTAGGTTCGCTCATCACATTCGTAAGAATTGAATCCGCGAGATAAAGCCGAATCAAACCCTTCGCCTTTCTATTGATCCGATCTCACTCTTCGATCGTCTTTGGATTTGCCTGACTGGAGGACGCCCCATCCGCGACCTTCGTCGCTTCCACGCCTGGCCTCTTCTTCTCGATTGCCATCCAAAGATCTCGATCACAGAGGAGATCCTCCATCTTCATCTTTCATATATCAAATCGTGTTCCATCAAATTTTTCTATCTCAATCCGTGATCCTTCTGACATCTCGAATAAACCCTAATTCCTCGAACAACCTGTGCTCTGATACCAATTAATGGGAAAAGTCGAAAACAAAGAGAGAAGATCGCAGAGAGATTGCAGAAAAATAGAGGAGACACACGAATTTGTCCAAGTTCACCCTTGAAATGAGGGCTACGTCCTGCAAAAAGATTCCACTATATCGTTTAGGTTTACAGCCGCCACACAGATTACATAAAAAATTAGGCTATTAATAGCCTCTCCAAATCGGGTTTAAAACCCAAATAAACAGAGAAAAAATTTAATCCGAACTACACGAGCCGGCTAAACCAAACCCCAAAACCCGTCTAGATTTTGGGGGCGCTGCCCCCAAACCCCCGCCCGTCGGGACCGCTGTCGGGGGGCGGGGCTCCCCGAACCTCCCCTTTGGTTCGTATGCTAGCAGCACTGTTAATTGAGTAATACTCAAATTCTCCTAAGCTCAAGTGGACGAACTCGGTGTGAGAAATAAAATGTCTTAAAGCATTCACCAACTCTAACAAATATTGGGCAACTCACCAACCTACACACTTTGGCTCGCTACATTGCGGGAGAAAGTGACGGACGAACCATCACGGAGCTGCAAACTTTAAGGGGACTTGAAGGTGAGCTGCGTCTCGAATGCCTGCAGAAGGTTGCTGGAGGTGTCGATGCTGCAACTGCAGAACTTTCGAGGAAGATAATGCTCAAGAAACCGACACTGCAGTGGAAGTGGAATCATGCGGAGGAAGAGAAAGCCACTGAAACAATCCAAAAAGAGGTACTTGAAAATCTACGACCGAACCGAAATTTGATCAAGTTGGAGATCATGTCCTACATGGGCAATAAGTTCCCCAATTGGATTGGACTAGAATCAAATCATAATATTCCATATCTTACTTCCCTGGAGGAGATCAGACTGTTCAATCTAAAGGGATGCCATGTAACGACCCTAATTTTTGAGAGTTAGAAAAATAATATTTTATTATTTATTTTGAGAAAAATGAATATTAATATTATTATAATAAATAATTCCGAAAATAAAGGAAAATAGGGGAGGAGTTTAATTAAGGATAAAAGTGTATTATGGGATATTTATTTAAATTCGGAATTATTTAATTATTAAAACAAATCAAAATTGTTAAAAGGGATTAATTAAAAGATTAAATTTGATTAGGATTGTAAGTTATAGATGAATTGGAGATAAAGATTTAAGAGCCCTATAAATAAATCCTTAGAGTCGATCGTCAAAAGAGTTTTCTTTTCTATGGGTTCTTGGTGTCCGACGGCAAAGGCGCATGATTCAATGTCGAACGGCTACGAGGTACGTAGGGGGGATTCTGTTTGGTTGTTATTGTGTCATGATGTTTTACGACGCAATTTAGTTTTAAATTAGTTTTGTTACGGCCGTAATTTTTTTGTCGTAATTATTTGTCGACACGTGATGTTCTCGGCCGAAGAGGGAAGAGTTTTACGGGTAAATAGAGAATGAGCGTTTACGCCCGTAAAAGAAAAAAAAATAATGTTACGGCCGAAGAGTTAAGTTTTCGGCCGTAACGAAATAAAAAAAAATAGAGAGAGAGAAGATGTCGGCCGTAATAGATGTCGGCCGTAATAGATGTCGACCGTAACAGATGATTTTTACGGTCGTAAAAATCTGAGAATTTGGAGAGAGAAAGGGGAGATGGATTGGCCGTAATGGAATTAAAAGAAAAAAAAATGAGAGAAGGTTTTACGGCCGAGAAGTTGGGAGAGAGAGAAAAAAGAAGAGAGAGAAAAGGGGAGATAGATTGGCCGTAATGGAATTAAAAGAAAAAAAAATGAGAGAAGGTTTTACGGCCGAGAAGTTGGGAGAGAGAGAAAAAAGAAGAGAGAGAAAAGGGGAGATAGATTGGCCGTAATGGAATTAAAAGAAAAAAAATGAGACAAGGTTTTACGGCCGAGAAGTTGGGAGAGAGAGAGAAAAGAAGAGAGAGAAAAGGGGAGATAGATTGGCCGTAAAGGAATTAAAAAAAAAAGTGTTACGGCCGAAGAGTAGAGTTTTACGGCCGTAACGGGATGGCCGTAACATAAAAAGGGTGTAAAAATTTGATGGCCGTAACGGAAATGGTGTAAAATTTGATGGCCGTAATAGAATAGGGTGTAAAAGTTGATGACCGTAATAGAAATGGGGTAATAGAATAGGGTGTAAAAGTTGATGGCCGTAACAGAAAGGGGGTAATAGAATAGGGTGTAAAAGTTTATCGCAGTAATGAAATAGGGGGTAAAAATTTGGAGAGAGAATTTACGGCCGTAAAAATCAGAGAAGATGGAGAGAAAGAAAAATGATGTTACGGCCGTAATGAACAGAGAGTACTACCTAGAGTTATTATTTATTTTTGAGTAAATTTTAATTACTGATTATTATTATTGTTATTAATTAATTTGATGTATTAATGATATTGTTGGTGATTGATTTGTTTATACTATGATGAACTTTGATTTTGATTGTATTGTTGACCTACTTAGTTTGGAGTTCAGAATTTATCTCATTGATAATTTATTAAAGATAGACATTTTAGATAAACAAGATAAAAGCCGAAAGCTACTGGGCCCATGTTCACTGATTGCCACTAAGCCGGGACCAATTGAATTGAATTGAATTGAATGGGGCAGATAGTGTAAAAACTATGGCTGTCCTGTGTATGGTCACTCGTCCCCCACCATACACGAACCCATTGAATCGTATTGGGCTTGCCGTGGCACTGATCCCCCACTGGCCTGCATGAAAGTGGCATGGTGTCCCTTAATTGACTGAGCGCTCCTCATTGAATTGGATAACTCCGAACATTGAAAATCGAATCGAATTGAATTGAATTGAAATTGGAATTGCAGTAAATAGAATTAAATCATGGTCATTTGGATATATTGGCATGGAGTTGGCAATTACTATTGCCCTATTGAATTGAATCGTTATTGGCCAATGACCATTGATTATTGAATTGAAAATTATTAATTGAATATTGATTTATTAATCAGGCAATTGATAATTATTAGTTGGAACAATTGTTATTGATTTACATTGGTCTGTTGACCATAGCCTGATATATTGTTCATATTGATAAATTGTTAATTGATTATTGTATTGACTGCTCAATCAACTCATTATTGATTTTATCTTATTTTCGATTGAGCATATTGATTGTCTTTTAGACCCTACGTACTGAGTATTTTTATACTCATGGATATTTCCCTGTACCTGGATCCGTGCAGGTGAGAGTACTTCGATAGATGATGATCCTGCAGATGGCTATACTCAGTGATAGACGGATGTTGCACATGTTCTAGATTGAGTTGTCTAGTTTTTATTATTTCCGCATTTATTAGAATTGTGAACTTAATAATATTTTAATTATTTTGAATATAATGGATTATTAGTTGTTATTATTGAAAAAGTCTTTCGCAATTATTGTTTATATTCCGCAAAAAAAATGTTTTATAGAAAATTGAGTAGCGCATCTGGGACGACTCTGAGCACGTGAAAGTCACGTGGGTCTCGGGGCGTTACAGAAGGTATCAGAGCCTAAGGAGAGACACTTCTTAGCTGTCTCTAATAGATAGAATTGAGTCCATGTGCAACTGTCACGAGCAACCACTGCAGCCATCCAGTAGGGTCAAGTAAGTTTTCATTATGATATTGATATTGAATTATTACTTATTAAATTGTATTGTATTATTTATTGTTGGATGAGCACAGATGTCTCCCAAGTTAATGACCTCTCATCAATTTTATCGTGGATCGAGAATAGATATCGATGATCGAATCCCAAAATGCATAGGATGATGGTCAAGCGATCCAAGGCCCACAAGTAAATAATGAATGGGCCGATACACATCAGGAGGAACATATGAATCTCGTTCAACATATAGAGAATATAGCAATACTTATGGTGATGACGTTTCTCCTCATGATGATTGAAAAGAGATGGTTAAAAGTTTTCTCAGATTACAGCCTCCCCAATTTGACGGGAAGGGCGACTTCGAGAAAGCCTATAGGTGGCTGAAAGAAATTGACCAAACTCTAGTGAAGATGGACTACGGTGAGAACTGCAAGACTATATGTGCTATGAGGTGTTTAACAGGTGACGCTGGGCATTGGTAGAACGCAACAAAGGCTGGCACATTCTCCGGAAATGACCTGATTCCTTGGAGAAAGTTTAAAAAAGATATTCAAGGATCGCTGTTACCTGTTTCCCGAAGAGCGAGAAAATGGAAGGAATATCGAGATCTATAACAGGATACCATGACAGTCGAGGACTACATGATCGAATTCTTAAAGTTGGAGAAGTATGTTACTCGACGTCAATTAGAGAGAAATCGCGTTAAGCAATGGGTGGAAGGTCTCAAGCCAAGCCCCTGAGGACGGGTAAAATGTTGTAACTATCATACCCTTCAAGTTGCGAAAGAGTTTGCGACCATGCGTGAAAATGACGATATAACAAACGCAACTCAACCGAATCAAGAGGATATAGATAATGATCATAATCATATTTGGAGTAAAGATAGAAGACATCAAAGAAGAGAGAAGCGGCATCACGAAAACTACAACCGAGGAAGGTCATATCCAACACGGAATGATCCTCCACCACATAGAGAATCATGTAACTACTGCCACAAAATGCATCTCGGTGAATGTTATTGGGCGACGGGTGCATGCCTAAATTGTGGCAAGATGAGTCACTTCGCAAGAGATTGCGATGAATCAAAATGGGTCGAACCTCTACGACAACAATAGGCCTTCAAGAATGGTGCTGAAATCACCCAAATAGATTGATATATTATGACATATGACTTGAAGCTTAATCAAGTCGAAATTGTAATCTCCACTCCAACTAGTCTTTAGATATTTTGCATATCCAAATAGCATGTGTTATATAGAATGAATATAGTTTATAGTTTACTTTTCATTAAAAAAAAAGTAAGTAATAATTGACCATTGAAAAGTAGAGTGTTTAATGGAAGCACTCATATGACAATATTTCTAATGAGGTTATCGATTAGTTGGTGCTCATAATTTACCATAAAAAGTCGAGCACTCGAACTCAATAGAAAAAGTGATGGAGTCCACACATAATGATATGGAAGAAGGACAACATCCAAATATGTTTAAAAAAAATTATAGTATAGTTATTACTACATTGGTTAACCCAAGATCGATGATATTCTAATATATTCGTCAAGCCTAGAGGAACATGCAGAACACTTGCAGATTGCATTGCAAACATTAAGAGAAATAAGTATGCGACAAAGTATCGAAATACAAATTTTGGCAGAATGAGATAATGTTCTCTAGAAATATCGCATAGATGGAATATCAAAAGATGAATGTTATAATCAAATGGATTCAACCAATGGACGTGTTAAAGAGGAAAAAAAAACTTCTTTAGACTTGCAAGATATTTTTGAACAATCGCATTAGACTTGCAGAATATTAGCGGAGAGTCGCACCAGATTACTACATGATAGTATTGCCATGGACGGACCTCATCAAGAAGGACAAAAAGATATCAAAAAAATTGAATGGCTCAAGAAAGGCTAAAAATATGTTTTAAAAATTGGAGAAGGAATTGACAACGATGCCCATTTTTTTTTAACAAAAAAAGACCTTCAAGTCAAGGAACTATGTCGCCCACAACTATGCATACAACCCCCGCATGGCATGAGTCGTGATGCTATATAGGAAGAAGATAGTTGCCAATACATTAAGACGATTAGATATCGAATTAGCAATTGTGATCTTCACCTCAAGAATTGGTGACACAATGTGTAGGATGAAGAGTTTGAATTCTCCACGAACCACCAAAGTTGATGTACACTTCTGAACATTTGAGGATCCAATTATTGAAAGATTACGAGTTTGTCAAAGCAAACTCAATTGAGCATATGTTAAGCAGAAAGGTCACTTGCTCATTTGGCGGTGAGCCGACAGAATATGAGCAATGAGTAATTGTATCGTCCAAGTCAGTCTAGTGACCAACAGTGATAGTGCAAGGATAGCAACACATCTTACATTCAATCGAAATTACTATGGAAGGTCGGCAAATGAAAGTGAAGCATCAGATGTCACATGGTGTACTACAAGAGCTTGAAAATCCTCAATAGTATTAAAAAAAAAAAAGATAACGATGAATGTTATTAGAGGGCTTGACATGGACACAATGTGATATGAGTAATAGAGGATCGATATATTAAAATAGCCAATGTCATACCCATTAGAGAAAGGTTAGTCCATCGAAAGCCTCATGGTCATTTTTTTAAGGAGGTTATCCGACTACATGGAGTGTTGATATCCATCGCGTCGGATAAGAATCTACAATGCATAGACCAATTCTGATGGAGCATCTATAGAGCAATTGGGATGTGGTTGAACTTCTAGATCACCTTCCATTCACAGACGAATGAGTAGTCTGAATGATCAATTCAGACCTTAAAAAAAATATGTTCTGGACTTGCATTAGACCGGAGTGATAGTTGGAACAATCAGCTCCCACCAGCGAAGTTAGTATGTGGCAACAGTCGCCACTCTGACATAGGCATGCCACTTCATAGTCATGTATGGAAGGCATTATTGTTCACCTATCAGCTGGAGCGAGGTTGATGGACAATTCATTGATGACAATTCTTGTCATGAGAATACTAACGCACATTCAAAAAGAAGTTGACAAAATTTGCTTCATCAAGAAATGTTGAAGGTAGTCCACATGAGACAAAAATAGTAGGCTAACATAGTGAGATTAGTAACATACGTAGGACACATCATGAAGATGAAGATGACATTTTAAAACGAAAAGTTGAAATCAGAAAAGATTTTTCAAATTTGTTAGATAGATGATGTAGTTTCGTTTACGCAAATTCGAGGACGAATTTATTTTTAAGGAGGTTATGATGTAACGACCCTAATTTTTGAGAGTTAGAAAAATAATATTTTATTATTTATTTTGAGAAAAATGAATATTAATATTATTATAATAAATAATTCCGAAAATAAAGGAAAATAGGGGAGGAGTTTAATTAAGGATAAAAGTGTATTATGGGATATTTATTTAAATTCGGAATTATTTAATTATTAAAACAAATCAAAATTGTTAAAAGGGATTAATTAAAAGATTAAATTTGATTAGGATTGTAAGTTATAGATGAATTGGAGATAAAGATTTAAGAGCCCTATAAATAAATCCTTAGAGTCGATCGTCAAAAGAGTTTTCTTTTCTATGGGTTCTTGGTGTCCGACGGCAAAGGCACATGATTCAATGTCGAACGGCTACGAGGTACGTAGGGGGGATTCTGTTTGGTTGTTATTGTGTCATGATGTTTTACGACGCAATTTAGTTTTAAATTAGTTTTGTTACGGCCGTAATTTTTTGGTCGTAATTATTTGTCGACACGTGATGTTCTCGGCCGAAGAGGGAAGAGTTTTACGGGTAAATAGAGAATGAGCGTTTACGCCCGTAAAAGAAAAAAAAATAATGTTACGGCCGAAGAGTTAAGTTTTCGGCCGTAACGAAATAAAAAAAAATAGAGAGAGAGAAGATGTCGGCCGTAATAGATGTCGGCCGTAATAGATGTCGACCGTAACAGATGATTTTTACGGTCGTAAAAATCTGAGAATTTGGAGAGAGAAAGGGGAGATGGATTGGCCGTAATGGAATTAAAAGAAAAAAAATGAGAGAAGGTTTTACGGCCGAGAAGTTGGGAGAGAGAGAAAAAAGAAGAGAGAGAAAAGGGGAGATAGATTGGCCGTAATGGAATTAAAAGAAAAAAAAATGAGAGAAGGTTTTACGGCCGAGAAGTTGGGAGAGAGAGAAAAAAGAAGAGAGAGAAAAGGGGAGATAGATTGGCCGTAATGGAATTAAAAGAAAAAAAAATGAGACAAGGTTTTACGGCCGAGAAGTTGGGAGAGAGAGAGAAAAGAAGAGAGAGAAAAGGGGAGATAGATTGGCCGTAAAGGAATTAAAAAAAAAGTGTTACGGCCGAAGAGTAGAGTTTTACGGCCGTAACGGGATGGCCGTAACATAAAAAGGGTGTAAAAATTTGATGGCCGTAACAGAAAGGGTGTAAAATTTGATGGCCGTAATAGAATAGGGTGTAAAAGTTGATGGCCGTAATAGAAAGGGGGTAATAGAATAGGGTGTAAAAGTTGATGGCCGTAACAGAAAGGGGGTAATAGAATAGGGTGTAAAAGTTTATGGCAGTAATGAAATAGGGGGTAAAAATTTGGAGAGAGAATTTACGGCCGTAAAAATCAGAGAAGATGGAGAGAAAGAAAAATGATGTTACGGCCGTAATGAACAGAGAGTACTACCTAGAGTTATTATTTATTTTTGAGTAAATTTTAATTACTGATTATTATTATTATTGTTATTAATTAATTTGATGTATTAATGATATTGTTGGTGATTGATTTGTTTATACTATGATGAACTTTGATTTTGATTGTATTGTTGACCTACTTAGTTTGGAGTTCAGAATTTATCTCATTGATAATTTATTAAAGATAGACATTTTAGATAAACAAGATAAAAGCCGAAAGCTACTGGGCCCATGTTCACTGATTGCCACTAAGCCGGGACCAATTGAATTGAATTGAATTGAATGGGGCAGATAGTGTAAAAACTATGGCTGTCCTGTGTATGGTCACTCGTCCCCCACCATACACGAACCCATTGAATCGTATTGGGCTTGCCGTGGCACTGATCCCCCACTGGCCTGCATGAAAGTGGCATGGTGTCCCTTAATTGACTGAGCGCTCCTCATTGAATTGGATAACTCCGAACATTGAAAATCGAATCGAATTGAATTGAATTAAAATTGGAATTGCAGTAAATAGAATTAAATCATGGACATTTGGATATATTGGCATGGAGTTGGCAATTACTATTGCCCTATTGAATTGAATCGTTATTGGCCAATGACCATTGATTATTGAATTGAAAATTATTAATTGAATATTGATTTATTAATCAGGCAATTGATAATTATTAGTTGGAACAATTGTTATTGATTTACATTGGTCTGTTGACCATAGCCTGATATATTGTTCATATTGATAAATTGTTAATTGATTATTGTATTGACTGCTCAATCGACTCATTATTGATTTTATCTTATTTTCGATTGAGCATATTGATTGTCTTTTAGACCCTACGTACTGAATATTTTTATACTCATGGATATTTCCCTGTACCTGGATCCGTGCAGGTGAGAGTACTTCGATAGAGGATGATCCTGCAGATGGCTATGCTCAGTGATAGACGGATGTTGCACATGTTCTAGATTGAATTGTCTAGTTTTTATTATTTCCGCATTTATTAGAATTGTGAACTTAATATTATTTTAATTATTTTGAATATAATGGATTATTAGTTGTTATTATTGAAAAAGTCTTCCGCAATTATTGTTTATATTCCGCAAAAAAAAATGTTTTATAGAAAATTGAGTAGCGCCTCTGGGACGACTCTGAGCACGTGAAAGTCACGTGGGTCTCGGGACGTTACATGCCAAGCACTGCCACCCCTAGGAGACTTACCTCGTCTGAGGATCGCCGAAATCAGTGGAATGGATGCTGTCACTAAGGTGGATGATGCATTCAATGGAGGTCCCCATGGCACATTCCCTCTCCTGCAGAAGCTCACATTCTCTCAGATGCTGAAGCTAGAAAAGTGGCTAGATGTTGGCGAAAGTTACAGAAGAAATATGTTTCCTCGCCTTACAAACTTGACATTCATTAACTGTCCTGCACTGGTGGCATTGGAGATGAAACTTCCATCCGTTACGGAGCTGACAATGTGGCTGAGCAATGAGGGCTTGTATAGCTCGAAAGATGGTCTGAAAGGTTTGTCAGGAAGTCTCAAGAAGCTCTCCATTTCCTTCTGTGAAGAGCTCATGGATTCCTCTGAATGCGAGGGCCTTAAAGATCTTCGAGTCCTCGAAGTGCTGGAGATTTCTGGGTGCGGGGAACTGACTAATTTACCAAGGGGTGTTCAGCGTCTCACTTCTCTCCGTTCCTGGTTGATAAATGGTTATCAATTCCACAAGTAGCAAAAATCCAGAGAGAATGATGTCCAATGCTTCTGTTTTGGGTCTATGTGAGATCTTTAATAATTTTGGTTTGTAATAATGTCATTATTAGTAAGTTTAAGAAAAGAGATATTCATGATAAATAGTATTATAAATTAATGGTTACTTAAACTCTTTTTAATATATTTTATTACGTGGATTTTTCTAATTACAAGAGCGTTCATGTAAACATTTACAGGCGGATCTAGAACCGAGTATTAGAAGGCCAAGATACATATAAAAAAAGAATTTAATATTTATGCTAACATTTTTCATTCTCATCCACTCTTGGCAAAAAGATAAAAATAGACCGCAGGCGAAATAAGTAAAGGATATTTTATTCTGAAAATATTGCTGAAAAACATTATTTTAGTTATGTGAATTATTTAAATCCGAAATTAGGGAGAAAATAAAGGAGAAGTTGGAAAAGATGAAATAGCCCGTGCCCTCTGCTGGCGTGGGCCAGCCCGAGCCTCTGGCCCGTTGTTGCCGCAGTGCGTCAAGCGCGCGCGGGTGCCGTTGCACGTGACGCGCGCAGGCGAACGACCCTTTTAGTTCTATGATATATAAATGTGTTAGCATAAAGACAATGACTGACCATCTCATAAAGAGAACTAAATTTATTTCTTTGTTCCTTATTTTAGCTCTATGATATATAAATGCGTTAGCATATATTTATTTCCCAATTGAACAAGCTGAAAAAAAAAAAAAGCAATACACTATTTGTATTGTTATAGTAAAAATTAGCTTTTGAACTAATACCCCATTTTATCCACTTGATGCAAATGACGTTTATCAAATTATTTTTCTTATTTTTTTCTCAACTAGCATATTGAAGCCTAAGTCAAGGCAACTCTTCTTTGAAACACTTTGGTATTGTTCCTAGATCAAAATACAAAAAAATAATGAATCAAAGTTCTGGCTGTTCCAAAAGAAATGAAACAAAAGATTGGTAGAATTAGGAAGGTTATTATATGGGGACTACCTAATGCTAGATGCAAAGGTGCATAATAAATTGATATGAACATGAGATACATGAAAGGATTCTTACCTATCTATCAAAGGGGCTGGAGGCATCTTCTCCGATCGCTCTAGTACGAGGGGGTGTTGCTTTTTGTTAGATGTCATTGGTCTACTATATGCAATTATATTGTATTACATTAACTATATAACTTTAATATGAACATATTTATTTATCACAACTATGGCTGAAAATATATAGTAAGATAAAAATATATATATATAATTTTCTCTCAAGAGGAATAATGATTATTGAAACTATAAAACTATTTTATATAAAAATCATATATTTATATTAAAATAATGAACAATACATAATAATTTATATGTATATATATATGGTTAATAATAAATATTTATATATATTATTTAATTTGTGTGAAGCACAATGATGTTCCCTAGTTTTCAAAATAAAGGATATAAAGAAGAATTTGAAAATAATTAAAAGTATAATTAGATAAGAAGTATAAAGTAAGGGAAGGCAAATTCTTTTTGCAAATGGCATTGAAATTTGACTACTAATAGAAATATTGATTACATCAAGATTAAGGATTTTAATTTGAACTGGAATTCAAATATAAGTCTTATGATAAAAAGACTCAAAACTAGAATGGAATTAAGAGTTTAGAGTTTAAAAATATTTCAGAAAAAATAATATTTATTAGTCTAGTATGAAAATTAAGTGGATAAAAATTATATTAATTAATTCAAAAATGAAAGAAAAAGAAGAAATAATAGTGTAAAATAAACTACTGTTTAATTGAGATGAGTTATTGATTGAAAATAATTGACAAAAAAGTTTGAGTGAAATTAAGATTAAGATAAGAATTTAACATTAATTTCAAAATTAATTAATGTTTTACACTATTGAAAATAAATCACAAGGTTTTTAAGTAAAAAAGATTAAAATTAGTTCAAAATTGATGAGATGCTCCAATTAAAAATAAACTCTGTCATGAAACTTATAAAAAAGTCCTAAAAAGATGATGAGTTCTCCCCCAAATATGTCTTATTCTTGCACAAAGGTCTCCCTTTTTTCTCTCATTTAATTGGCATAAAATAAATGGTTATTTCCTCAAATCACCCCTAAATTATCACGATTTTTCAAATCTAACTCCAAAAACTTTATTTTTTTAGATCCCTAAACTATTACGATTTTTCAATTTAATTATTTCGTCCAATTCCGTCTCGGTTATATTGGATAAATTACACCAAATGCACTCCAACTTTCACGTTTGCGTCCTCCAATTTCCCTTTGTAACACGAATGCCCTTCATCTTTTAACTTGTTTCACCCCATGCTCTCCTTACATATCATCGGTGGTTTCTCGGTAACAGCGCTGACATGACGCTGACGTCGCGTCTTTCTCTTCTCCACGTTCACGTTATTGACAATATTAAAAAATAAAAAATAATAAAAATGCCACTTGGAGTCACTGGTGCAGCGAGCGAACCCTGACCTCCGGCGAGACTTTCACCGGCACGCACAGGTGGGGAGGTCGACCCCTCCTTGCAACCTCCGACGAGATCGCAGGGAGAGGGGCGGCCCCCACCTTCCTTGCGCGCGCCGACGAGGTGGGGGGGTCGCCCCCTCCCTCGATGAGGTCACAGGGAGGGCCCCCACCTCGTCGACGTGCGTAGGGAAGGTGGGGGGTCGCCCCCCTCCCTCGCAAGGAGGGGGCGACCCTAGGCCCGTTGCACCGCGTCGACGAGCGCAGGGGAAGGTGGGGGGGTCACCCCCCTCCCTGCGACCTCGCCGGAGGTCGCAGGGAGGGGGGCGCGAGGTCGTAGGGAGGGGGGCGACCCCAGGCGTCGCCCCCCTCCCTACGACCTCGCCGAAGGTCTCAGGGAGGGGTCGACCTCCCCACCTGCGCGTGCCGACGAAAGGCTCGTCGGAGGTCGGGGCTTGCTGCGCCAGTGACTCCACGTGGCATTTTTTATTTTATTTATTTTTTAACATTGCTAGTAATGTGAACGAGGTGAGGAGAGAGACGCGACGTCAGCGCCATGTCAGCGCTATGACCAGAAATCGTCGATTATAGGTAAGGAGGACATTGGATGAAACAAGTTAAAAGATGGAGGGCATTCGTGTTACAAAGTGAAGTTGAAGGGTATCGTTGAGCAAACGTGGAAGTTGGAGGACATTTGGTGTAATTTACCTCGGTTATATTTAATTTTTTATATTTATGAAAAGTCCATTGTACTACTTTAAGTGTTAGTCTATTTTTGTTTAAAATAATATATAATAATAGATGTTAAAAAAAGAAAAAGAAAAAGAAAGAAAGAAACGAAAGGATGGAGGGGGGCAAGGGAGACCGGCCCCCTGAGCGAGGGGGCTCGCCGGCGCCCCCTAAAAGGAGAAGAAGCCAAATGAATCACCTTTGAGTAGCTCTTTCCGATGACTATGGTGAAGAAGGATCCATCTCCGTGTTCCGGGCTGGGAGCTGCTTCTTTCTTGTCTGCTTCTTTCCTGACCTCGCATCATTCAACTGAACCTTGAGTGCTTTGTCCATCAATATCTTCCTGTACAGCTTCTCCTCGGTGTCCCTCAGGAACTGGAGCTTCGGAGACAGCGAGGTCCACATCCTGCTCATGCCCTCGCCGTTCGAGCAGCCGTATAGGGGGTTTGATCCGTCTCGCCCGACGCATCCCGGCGGAGACACCAGCGACCGAGCGGGGAGGGGAGGGAAGGACATGGGCGTCAGGAGCGGGGAGTTCAGCGACAAAAAGAAGTTGCTCAGGCTCTTCCCCCTGGAGCGCTTCGTGCTGGAGTTGGTGAATACTTCAGGGCCCCTTGTTTCTCACACCGGGGTTCGCCCACGTGAGCTTAGGGGAATCTGAGTATTACCCAATTAGCAGTGCTGCTGGCATACGAATAAAAAGGAGGGGTTCGGAGGGCCCCGCCCTCCGACGGCGGTCCCGCTCGCCGGTGAGCGGGCGGGGGTTCGGGGGCAGCGCCCCCGAAATCTAGACGGGTTTTGAGCTTTTGTTTAACCGGCCCATGTGGTTCGAAGTAGGTTTTTTCTCTGTTTGTTTAGGTTTTAAACCCGGTTTGGAGAGGCTATTAATAGCCTAATTTTCTGGTGTAATCTGTGCGGCGGCTGAAAACCTAAACGATATAGTGGAACCTTTTTGCAGGACGTAGCCCTAATTTCAAGAGTGAACCTGGATAAATTCGTGTGTCTCCTCTATTTTTCTGCAATCTCTCTGCGATCTTCTCTCCTTGTTCTCGGATTTTTCCCATCACTTCGTGCTCCTCCCACTCTCGGACTCCATGTCCTCCTTCGTCTCCTCTTTGACGGTGAAGAGAAATCTTGGAGGACCTGCAAGGCCGTGCAGCCTCATGAGCTCTGCTTCTGCCATGTGCTGGTAATCTCCGAATAGTTGGCGTGGGTCGATCCATTCCCTACTGAAGAGATTGCTTGAGGGTTGACAACTGCGGAGCTCAAGAAAGGTGCTTTCTTCCGGCAAAAGAGGTCTTCTGCATCAAGGGGCTTTTCTTCCTTGCCGGCGAACTCGCTCACTCAGGAGTCACAAATGTGAAAAATCAGAAGTCGACAAAATTGAACAGAAGAATCAAATTAAAAAATTATAATAATTTAAAGAGTAAAAAATAAAGTTTATAATTTGAAGTTAAATATAAAAAATTATGATAATTTAAATATGATTTGAGAAAATAATTTTAAAATAAATTGACAACAGTCAGACCTATTCGAGACCTCGACATCAATGAATATCTTTGAGGTGATCCACGTGCAATGCAAGGTGGCGTGAGGAGATTTTATTTCTTTAAATTTTTATTTCCTTTGTTAAGATTTTCTGCATGAGTAATGATTTCAATAAGTGACGTAATATATATGTATATATATTTATATATATATATTAATATAATCCAATGGTATGTTGTTTGGTCCGGCATAAATTCGATGAAGCCCACCATATCTTGCATTCTGATGGTGAAGTCAACTTTGGAGGCTTTGGAGCCCACCCTCTTCTTCCCTCAGAGTTTCAATTGCTGCCCCTGCATTTTTTACATGACCAAATGGCAAATATTGATCAAAGAAGGTTTTGGAAGAAACTGGTAACAGTTTTTTCATCATTTAAATAATATTTTGAGTTCCATTATTTATGAATTCTCAAATGGCAAGTACCGAGGAGACGTTGAGGGAGTTCCTCCTCCCACAGTTGATCACAATTTGATGTTTGCTTCGTGGAATACATGTGCGACATGAGTGCACTCAAGAATAAGGGGATAAGTATGCTCTGGAGTCTATTTAACTCCACAGTTGTGAAGTCAGATCCAGGGTGGCCTTGCCTTTGATGCACTACTTTCATATGAAAAGACTAAAGGCGGGTTGGTTCAAATAAATTGGTTTGGCGGTTCAAGCAACTCAGGTGCAGCGACGAGTTTGCAAGAAGAAGGGGCACTCCATTGATGCTAGGCACGCCCAAGTCTGGGGATGGCTGTGGCACTAACCACCACGATGGGAGCACGATGACTTTGACTTCGCTTTCGACTTCAGCGGAAGTTGGACAAGGATGGCCGTCCGCCAGAGCTAATCACAGCCTATGAGCTCATCGAGGAAGGGAGGATTCGGCCGCTGAAGCCCCCACCTCGTCTCCACCACTTGGCACCTGCATGGGACGACGTGAGCACCGTCGCATACTCACCCCAGTCGTCGAAGTTGCCAAGGAGCAGAGTGTCATGGTCGCCGTTGTTATCATATACGAAGTTCTCATCAAGTTATCAATGTTTTGTTCACATATCCGTATCGACGGTTATTATTGTAGCAGTTTTTTGGAAATTATAAATACTCGTGTAAGAGCTCAGTTGTATTTGCTTGGTTTTTTAATCATAGAACAAGTAGTTGTGCTCCCAAGTTTTGTTTCTCCATATGTCCTCTGTTTCTGCAGTTTATCTTGTGATTCTTATCAGTCCTGCAGATCTTCATCCTATTCGTGCATATTTGAGCTGTCATTGTAATTCCTCCGTTTTGATCTCTAATCACATAGTTGCAGTGTTTCATTCAGATATGCATTTTAGATCTGAGTTTTTGAGTGATCTGGTTTTAGATCTGTTTTATTGAAACTTAATATCTTGCTTTCTGGAGATCATCTTCTTGATATGAAGTATGTCTTCATCTGATCCTACTGGTTCAGTCCCTTTACGATTGGTCTTAAATCCACTTTTCTTGAGCCCATCAGATACATTGGGTCTTGAAATGATTCCAAACCAATTACTAGGCTCAGAAAACTATCTAGATTGGAGTGATGCTATGTACAATGCGTTACTAGCAAAGAACAAACACATATTTGTTGATGGATCATATACCACAGTTAAGGTAGATCCACAGTTGCATTTTTAGTGGAAGAGATACAATCATGCAACTGCTATAGTGATTTCCTGGATTGTGACTTCCACGGCCAAGGGTGTAATCAGTAGAATTTCTTATGCTCAAACTATCACAAAGTCTAGGCTGAGTTCAAGGAATGTTTCCAGCAACATAATGCTATGCAAATATATACATTTGAGAATGAACTTTGTAGTTTACGACAGGGACAACTTATGATTTCTGATTATTTTTCTAAACTTAAGAATTTATCTGGATCTCATGACACTAGAGTTATCAAGTGTAGATTTGAACAACACTTGTAGAAGTTATCTAGAAGAAAGGAAGCTTTATCATTTTTTATGGGTATTAATGAAGAGTTTACTCACTTACGATCTTAGATTCTATTGATGTCTCCATTGCCTTCCATAAGTCAGGCTCATTCACTCCTAGCAGAAGAGGAACATCATCTAAGAAAATCAGTTCATATTAATACAGATCAGATTGCTCTAGTTGATGGCAGGGCAACAATTTTGTTAAGACAAGGAAAGACTACAATATTATCTGCAATCACTATAAAAAGCTTGGACATAAGAAGTCCCAATGCTTTAAGTTGGTTGGTTATCTTGATAATTACAAATTTAAAAATCGTCCACAGAATTCAGGTAATTCAGCTCAAATTCATGAAGTGAATACTGGTGTAGAAGAAGAAACTAAACCTGAGTCTATGACAGTGTCTCCTGAAGTAAAGTCTTCTTCCCCTTTTATAAAAGAGCAGCAGAAATATTTGATGCAATTTCTCAGTAACAATCAAGGAAAATCTGCTCAAGATCATTCAGTTAATATGGCAGGTATAATTTCTTCTAATAGTTGTGCAGATTGGATCATAGACTCTGATGCCTCTTGTCATATGACTGCTCGTTTGGATTGGTCGTCCAATGTGAAAATATTGCAATCCAAAAATATGATTTCCTTATCAGATGAAGTATTTTCATAGCTACACATTATGGAATTCTTAATATCAGTCCCAAGCTCAAATTTCATAATGTTCTTTGTGTTCCCAATTTCAAATTCAATCTTATTTATGTGGGACAGTTAACTAGAGATTTGAAAATTAAAGTGATTTTTACATCAACGTCTATGTTTATACAAGACTCTACGAATGGAACGGAGAACCGAATTGGTGATTTCAAGGATGGTTTATACTACCTGCGGGAGGAAAATTGTGGAGCTTTTATAGCAATGGAGAATTCTGATTTAGATAAATGGCACTAGAGACCTGGTCATTTACCATTTGATAGATTCAAATTGTTGTCTGTAGTGAAAAGTTGTAGTAACCTTGATTACAACCATTGCACTATCTGCCCTATGGCTCATCAAACACAGTTTTCTTTTCAGTCATCAGAAAAAAGAATGGTTCATATTGACACTTGGGGACCATTTAAACTTTCTACATATAATGGTAACAATTTCTTTGTTACAATTGTTGATGACTATACTCGATTGACCTAGATTTATCTGATTCGATATAAATCATATTGTTATAATGTTCTTACTCATTTTTTGAACTTTGTAGAAAATGAGTTTGCCACTACAATTAAAATTGTGAGGACTGACAATGGTTCAGAGTACCTTAATAACAAATGTAAGGAATTGTTCATAAAGAAAGGGATTATTCATCAAAGAAGTTGTCCTTATACACCTCAACAAAATGGTATAGTGGAGAGAAAGCACAGACACATTCTTGAAGTTGCAAGGGCTTTACATTTTCAATCTAATCTTCCTTTAAAGTTTTGGGGAGATTTAGTTCAAGCAGCAATCATCAATAGACTTCCCTTGAAGGTATTTGGCAATGTTTCTCCATTTGAATTGTTCTTTGATGAAGAACCGGATTTAAATCAACTCAGAGTTGTAAGATGTCTTTGTTATGCATCTAATAAAGTTTCACCGGATAAATTTGACAAAAGAGCCAAGCCATGTGTTTCTTTGGGTTATTCCATGGGTCAAAAAGGTTACAATTTGGAAACTGAAAAGGTTTTAATTTTCAGGGATGTGAAATTTGTGGAGAACATTTTTCGATTTCATTCTAACATGATCAAACAATTATCTCATCTTAAAGTTCAAGTTCCTCATTTTTTTCAATCAGAATTCAATTTGCTTGTCCTCATAATCAGTATTCTAATCAGAATGTTTCCGATCAAGTGCCCTCTCTAGATTATTTCTTACTCCCAAGATATTTCAGATTCTTTCCAGAGTTCACTTCCAGATATAATTCTATTCCATCTGCTACACCTCCTACTCTTCCTTCACCTGAAAGAATTCAGATACCAAGAAACACTAAGACACCATCTTGGTTCAAGGATTATGTGGTAACATCTGCCAACATCATAAAAGTGGATCATAATGTCATTTCATATCATGTTTGTTCCTTCCATCATAAAGCTTTTCTCTCTACTTTATCAACAATAGAAGAACTGGGGTCTTTTAGTCAGGCAAATAGGGATCCTAGGTGGATCAATGCTATGAATGATGAGCTATTGGCCTTGGAGAATAATGGAACAAGGGAACTAGTTGAACTTCCTCCCGGAAAGAAACCAATTGGTTGCAAATGGGTCTACAAAGTTAAACTTACTTTTAGCGATGAAATTGAAAGGTTTAAGACTCGCTTAGTTGCAAAATGATATAATAAAAAAGAAGGTGTGGATTTCAAAAAAACATTCTCTCCTGTGGTAAAATCAGTAACAGTTAGAGTGCTTTTAACAATTGCTGCTCAACTTAATTGGGTTCTTTTTCATTTGGATGTCAATAATGTATTCTTAAATGGAGATTTATATGAGGAGGTATGCATGCAAATTCCTGAAAGGTACAAAACTAAGGGAGAGACTAGAGGAAAAATTTGTAGATTATTAAAAACATTATATGGTCTTAAACAAGCATCTCGTCAGTGGAACATTAAACTTACAGACATTCTCCTGAATTCTGGATTCATACAAAGCCATAATGACTATACTTTATTTACAAAATCTCAAGGAGCTGAGTTCATTGCACTTTTAATATATGTTGACGACATTCTTGTGGCTAGTAATAGTTTAAGTTTAATTACTTCCACAAAGGACTCATTGCAGCTTCATTTAAAAATGACAGATTTAGGGGAAGTGAAGTTTTTTCTTGGAATGGAAGTTCTTCGATCTTCATTAGGAATTCTGCTAACCCAAAGGAAATATGCCTTGAGTTTACTATCAGACATGGGTCTTTTTGCTACAAAATCTTAAGCTATTTTCAGCGACTTATTGGCCGATTGTTCTACTTAACCCAGACTCGTCCAGACATTACTTTTGCTGTCAGGTATCTCAGTCAGTTCATGTATGCTCCGAAAGAATCTCATCTCAAGGTGACTTTACGAGTTGTTCGTTATCTTAAATCTTCTCCTAGGCGAGGTCTATTTTTCTCTTCTACACCAGATACTTCTGCCTCTACTTTTGCTGATGCGGATTGGGCATCTTGCATTCTTACTCGACATTCAGTGTCTGCTTTTTGTATCAAAGTCGGCAGCTCTCTTGTTTCTTGGAAGTCTAAAAAATAGACTGTGGTTTCTTGTACCTCTGCAGAATCAGAGTATCGCTCTCTTGCTCTTGCCATTGCTGAGTTAATCTGGCTTGATCGTCTCTTTACTGAATTACTACTGCCTTTACAACATCCTTTTGCTCTCTCTACTGATACTACTACTACTCTACAAATGGTATTTCATGAGCGTACGAAAGCACATTGACATCGACTGCCATTTCATTCGAGATAAAACTCTTAAACTTCTCATTCGTTTACATCATATTTCTACCAAAGATCAACTTGAGATCTTCTTACCAAGGCTTTGGGTCGATATCAACATGATTTCCTTCTTTCCAAGTTGGGACTTTTCGATCTCTTTCGACCCCCAACATGAGGGGAGGGGGGGGGGGTTATCATATACGAAGTTATCATCAAGTTATCATTGTTTTGTTCACATATCAATTGCCTTCAATTTTATATTATGCAACAATATCGACGGTTATTACTGTAGTAGTTTTTTAGACATTATAAAAACTCGTGTAAGAGCTCAGTTGTATTTGCTTGATTTTTTAATCATAGAACAAGCAGCTTTGCTCCCAAGTTTTGTTTCTCCATATGTCCTCTGCTTCTGCATTTTATCTTGTGATTCTTATCGGTCATACCACCACAGGGGAAGAGGCGATAAAGGGTTCGATCCATTCACGGCAGGGTGGTGGAAATGACAAGGGACAAAGAGAGGGGCCGGAGACTTGCCTTCAATTTATCATATACGAAGTTGTCATCAAGTTATCATTGTTTTGTTCACATATCAATTGCCTTCAATTTTATATTATGCAACAGTATCGACGGTTATTACTATAGCAGTTTTTTGGACATTATAAAAACTCGTGTAAGAGCTCAGATGTATTTGCTTGGTTTTTGAATCATAGAACAAACAACTTTGCTCCCAAGTTTTATTTCTCCATATGTCTTCTGCATTTTATCTTGTGATTCTTATCAGTTGTACCACCACAGGGGAAGAGGCGACAAAGGGTTCGATCCATTCACGGCAGGGTGGTGGAAACGACTAGGGACAAAGAGAGGGGCCAGAGACTTAGCGATACCTCTCCCTTGTGTCCTACTCGAGAAGTAACAAGAGGTCAACATCCAACATCCCTCTCTCCTCTCATAGTACATCATTCTCTTAGCGTTCCTGGTTCAGTTCTCCTCCATCACAAGCTGCGTTGTTGACCGCCGCCGCCAAGGACACCTTAAAGGCAGGGAACCAAAACAAGAAGTGGCGCCTTCGGGACTTGCTCCTGTTTTGGAGCACGTTGGAAGGGTGCGCCACAGGCAACCTGTTCTCAAGTATGCGCTGTTCGCCATCAACCAACAAGAATATCACCATCGAGGACTTGAAGAACACGAGCTTCAGATCAACAAACACTGATGATTCGGTCACACGAGGAAGCGTCTCCTTGCTGCACAAGCGACACTAGGACATGAAGAGGGCAGCGTCAGAGGAGATGCGGAAGAAGATGGCGCTGCCGTACAGTCAGGGCTTCTTTCAACTTCAATCCGGCCATACCAGAGGGTTCCATAATGGTAGCCGTTCACCCGAGGATGACCTTGATGAGCACTTGAGCAGCCATCAAGCATTCATCGCCAAATTTGTTCGTCAATTTTCATCCGAACAAACAACAAAGTAGAAGAAAAAAATCACTCCTAATATATTGATAAACCAATTTGTTTGAACCAACCATTCTTCAACTTTTCCATATGACGATTGACGACAACGCATCAAAAAGGACCGTACATCTTCGCATCAACGTTGACTCCACAGTTGAGGAGTAAAATAGACTCCACAATGTACTTATCTCCAAAGAAGAAATAACATTCCAACAGTCCATTAAAATGTTTCGGATGGTCCAAAGGCAAGGTGAATCCTTTTAAAGAGCTCAAGCAAGAATCTCAGAGTGTGTATCTATCCACAAATGATGAATTCCTATTTTTTTATGATGCAAAAGCTCCATCGTAGCTGCCCATGCTTCAACTTCTAATGTTGAATAGAAAATCTTGTTTTAATGTGCCTGTACAAATGAGAGATCCAAAATTAGTACTAAGTTCAATTACAACTGGAATGGAGGAGGGGGCTCCCATCTTAGTCGCCTAGGAATGGAGGTAGGGTTTCCCTCAAGGTGGTGGATCTTAACATATTCCTTAGAGTTCATCAAGACTTTTTCGAATTTGATGGCAATATATGCAGTCCGAACATTGAAATGAATATCATTTCTCATGAGACAAAGTTCCTACAAACAATAGGAACAAATGGACCATAACACAATTTTTAATGACATTCCATGATTCAACTATCCTCTAACCACGAGGCCGAATAAGAAAAATGATATTCTAATCTTTGATGAAAGATAGTCCAAAACTGGTTAGTAGTATTGCAGGTGTTTCTAATAAGTGGGAGGTTACTTAATTGTTTAACTCTTACCCAAATTTAACTATTGTGTGTGATTCTTAAGGGAGCAAGAGTAAAATAATTGACTTCATTTGAAACAAAAATGGGCTCTCTTTTCTAATCTTCCTAAGTTAGTTTTACTTAATCGTTCATCTTTAGTTCTAGTAGAGAGATATCATGTTTAACTAAATGGGCTCTGTTTTCTAATCTTCCTAAGTCAGTTTTGTTCCATCTAGAAGTTTGATGCTTAATTTTGGGAGGTTTGGATTGGGTCCAAGGCAGATCTAGTAGCCGAAACATTTTCAACAATAAGTCTGGGTTTCATATACTGGAACCAGCAATGTTCATACCTAAAAGGTCTAGATTTGTATGATGAACAATTTGTTGAGAGCAATATAGGTGAGTGATCAGATGTACCTCGTGTGAGTGTGTGCAAAGTGAGGTTTGGAAAGGTAGTTAACCAGTGATGGTTCATGAGTGCCCTATCTAGACCGTAGTGAATTCTCGCATTTGCTGATCTATTGTTGCACCACATAAATTGAGAACCAGATAGGGGTAAATCAAGTAGTCCTTGAACATGCATGAAGTGATTAAAAGATCTTATAGACTTAGTGAAAATAAAGGGAGCTCCTCCCTTCTTGTTCTGTGGGGAAGAGATAATGTTTAAATCATCCATAATAAAGCACAAAATGTCATCAAAAAAACTTTCCAATTCATTCCAAAGAAAGTATCTAATCATAGGTAAGGTGCTGGCATAAATAGCAGTAAGCAGGAAAGAAAAATTATTAATCGTGACAACTACATTTAGATATTGTGGAGAAGAGTTAACCGTGAAAACCTTCGCGTCCCTTTGCTTCCAAGCAATAATAATACTGTTCGAGGCGCATGTACTATCCTGAGAACAACCTATCCAGGAAGAGCCTAATCTATTGATAATAGTTTGAGAGTCTTTACCTAACGTATGAGTCTCTTGGAGTATGAGGATGTTCGGTTTTTGAATGGACAGTATGTTCCAGAGGTGGTCCCGCGCCTTGCTGCGAAGCACCCCGCGGCAGTTCCAAGCTAGAGCCGAGATCATGAACTGAGCTAGGGAAGAGAATCCGCAGGAGACGGAGCCTTGTCTTGCATAACAGTAGACGAGGAGGTATGAGTTTGATAGCAAGGATTACGTTGGTTACCTTTTTATTTTCTACCTCCAGTACCATGAGAAGAGAGTTGGGGAGAATCTCATTGTCGATTTTCTTGATCGCCTAGGTTCTGGCGCGAGTTCCATGACGATGCTCTCAATGTCTTCTTCAGTGTCCGCATCTGAGAGGGATTTAGCGATCGGTCTGGCCGGAGATTGGAAGCGGAGGAGAGCCTGCGAGACTACCTCCTCGAACAGAAGAGAAAATCCTAACCGAGGGAAGAGGAGATTTACCTATAGAAATGTGGTCTGGAAACTTCTGAACAGAAAGTCCAACTAGTGTGCATGTACAAGTGATCTGATGAAAAGAAAAAGGAAATATTACAAAGTTATATATATCGAGTGAGCTTATATGTACTTTCTGGTTTTGAATCCTGTCTACCACACGCACCCTGTTGTGTATTATATATTACAAAAATTACAAATCCACTTCACCATCCCTGGCTGGATCTGATGAATCAGATACTGTCCCATTGTTTGGATTTTTCTATCAAAGCTGGTTCTCAATTATCTGAGTTATACGTCACACGCGGTTCTGTCATCGTATTACTTTAATTTCATATATTTATATTTATATTTGAAAATTATATTATATGTCAATAACGACCCCACCATGGAGTCGGTGGTCGTTGGACTTTGTCGCTGCTGTTTCTTGAACGGTCCACGCTCCAGTCCACAGCTTGGTGCGGCGTGGCGTCCCCCGCGCGGACTACCATCACGTGGGCGCCTTGCGGGGGGCTGTCGAAAATTAAACCAATCATAGGAGAGTGTGGTTCTTAAACAAATTACAAGTAATAGAATAGATTGTGTGTAACACCCCGAGACCCACGTGACTTTCACGTGCTCAGAGTCGTCCCAAAGGCGCTACTCAATTTTCTATAAAATATTTTTTTGCGGAATATAAACAATAAATGCGGAAGACTTTTTCAATAATAACAGCTAATAATCCATTATATTCAAAATAATTAAAATATTAATAAGTTCACAATTCTAATAAATGCGGAAATAATAAAAACTAGACAACTCAATCTAGAACATGTGCAACATCTGTCTATCACTGAGCATAGCCACCTGCAGGATCATTCTCTATCGAAGTACTCTCACCTGCACGGATCCAGGTACAGGGAAATATCCATGAGTATAAAAATACTCAGTACGTAGGGTCTACTAAACAATCAATATGCTCAATCGAAAATAAGATATAATCAATGGTGAGTCAATTGAGCAATCAATACAATAATCAATTTACAATATAACGATTTATCAACATGAGCAACTATATCAAGTTATGGTCAAAAGACCAATCGATAGAGATAGCAATTAATAATTGCCTAATCAATTGGATCGATGATTCAATATAATAATAGGACAATAAAGTCATAAATCAATAGGAAGGATCAGAAAAAGATCAGATGATCGATCAATATTGATTTAGCAATTAAATGTCTGATCACTATGACACTATTCAATTTAATAATTTTCAATTCAATATCAATGGTCATTGGTCAATTACAATTCAATTCGATTCAATGGGCGGAGGCAATGCCAGTCAACGCCAGTATCCAAATGACCATGATCTATTCAATTCGATTTCAATCCAACTCAATTCGATTCGATTTTAATTTAATTCAATTCAATTTACAATGTTCGGAGTTATCCAATTCAATGAGGAGCGCTCAGTCAATTAAGGGACACCATGTCACTTTCATGCAGGCCAGTGGGGGATCAGTGCCACGGCAAGCCCAATACGATTCAATGGGTTCGTGTATGGTGGGGGACGAGTGACCATACACAGGACAGCCATAGTTTTTACACTATCTGCCCCATTCAATTCAATTCAATTCAATTGGTCCCGGCTTAGTGGCAATCAATGAACATGGGCCCAGTAGCTTTCGGCTTTTATCTTGTTTACCTAAAATGTCTATCTTTAAACAATTTAATTTAGGTAAAACACAAGACCCAATCAGAAAGACTACTGGATCAGTATCATAATCAATGATAAGATCGGATAGGATAATAAAATATGATCAGATATGATGACAATACGATCATATGATGTGCTAATATTATTATCAAGTATGATAAATAATATAATCAGGCATGATAATCAAGAGCGATCAATAATAATATAATTAATATATCACAATATTAATAAGGAATGATAACCATGTTATCATAATAATTAACAATAATACAATCAACATATCATACTCCGTCATAATGATAACAAGATAATTACTATAAAACTGATAATTAAAATAAAATCAACTAATAAAATAACACTCAATTCTTCTTTTTTTTTTCTTTTCTATTTCTTTTCATGTTGGCCTATAAAATTCAGTAAATAACTTTCCTCGTCGGAAAATTATAACCGAAGGAAATTACAATCCTTCTTTTCCAGCATGCCAACTAATTGTTTTTTTTTATCCTCTCTCACGTTTCTCTCTCCACCAGCAGCACGTTTTTTTTTTATCTTTGCCATAAAAATTTCTTTCCATATTTTTATTCTATTTTTTTTCTATGCTTTCTCTTATGGTAAATCCAATTCCTATTATTTACTTTCCTCTCTCCTATTCACGAAGTGCCACACCCTTTTTTTTTTCTTCCTTCTCTCTCCATATCACCTTTTATGCCATCACCTCTTCTCTCAATCTTTTTCTCTCTCCTGAATTTTTTTCCGTGTCATTTGCATAATGTTTAGATCCTCTCTCTCCACCCCTTTTATCTCTATCTCTTTTTCATTTTTTTTTACTTTTATTTTTTTCTCTCTGCCTTCTATTACTTTCTCTCTCTTGGTCACAATTTTTTTTTTCCTTTTACTCTTCTCTCTCACCTTCCCTCTGTCCACCAACGGAAAGTTTATTTTATTGTATTTGTTTTTTTTTCCTTTCCTCGGCAAAACATCTTATCACTTTTTCTCCTCTCACCCTCTCGGTATTGACTGTCCTTTTATTTTTTTTACTTTTTGTTACCTCGACCCGGAACGCTGCATAGAATCTTCTTCTCGATTCTCTCTCTCCCGTAATCTTTCTCGCCTTCCACCAATGTATTATTTATTATTTTTATCTCTCGGTCATGAAGAAAATCGAAGGCGTCATGTGAAGGAATCAACGAGGACACAATTTGAAATCAATACCAACAATAATCAATTTAAATAAATAATCGTACCACACATTAAATCTACGGATCCCCCCTACGTACCTCGTAGCCGTTCGACGTTGAATCATGCGCCTTTGCCGTCGGACACCAACAACCCATAGAAAAGAAAACTCTTTTGACGATCGACTCTAAGGATTTATTTATAGGGCTCTTAAATCTTTATCTCCAATTCATCTATAACTTACAATCCTAATCAAATTTAATCTTTTAATTAATCCCTTTTAACAATTTTGATTTGTTTTAATAATTAAATAATTCCGAATTTAAATAAATATCCCATAATACACTTTTATCCTTAATTAAACTCCTCCCCTATTTTCCTTTATTTTCGGAATTATTTATTATAATAATATTAATGGTCATTTTTCTCAAAATAAATAATAAAATATTATTTTTCTAACTCTCAAAAAATTGGGGTCGTTACATCATAACCTCCTTAAAAATAAATTCGTCCTCGAATTTGCGTAAACGAAACTACATCGTCTATCTAACAAATTTGAAAAATCTTTTCTGATTTCAACTTTCCGTTTTAAAATGTCATCTTCATCTTCATGATGTGTCCTACGTATGTTACTAATCTCACTATGTTAGCCTACTATTTTTGTCTCATGTGGACTACCTTCAACATTTCTTGATGAAGCAAATTTTGTCAACATCCTTTTGAATGTGTGTCAGTATTCTCGTGACAAGAATTGTCATCAATGAATTGTCCATCAACCTCGCTCCAGCTGATAGGTGAGCAATAATGCCTTCCATACATGACTATGAAGTGGCATGCCTATGTCAGAGTGGCGACTGTTGCCACATACTAACTTCGCTAGTGGGAGCTGATTGTTCCAACTATCACTCCGGTCTAATGCAAGTCCAGAACATTTTTTTTTAAGGTCTGAATTGACCATTCAGACTACTCTTTTCGTCTGTGAATGGAAGGTGATCTAGAAGTTCAACCACATCCCAATTGCTCTATAGATGCTCCATCAGAATTGGTCTATGCATTGTAGATTCTTATCCAACGCGATGAATATCAACACTCCATGTAGTCGGATAACCTCCTTAAAAAAATGACCATGAGGCTTTCGATGGACTAACATTTCTCTAATGGGTATGACATTGGCTATTTTAATATATCGATCCTCTATTACTCATATCACATTGTGTCCATGTCAAGCCCTCTAATAACATCCATCGTTATCCTTTTTTTTTTAAATACTATTGAGGGTTTTCAAGCTCTTGTAGTACACCATGCGACCTCTGATGCTTCACTTTCATTTGCCGACCTTCCATAGTAATTTCGATTGCATGTAAGACGTGTTGCTATCCTTGCACTATCACTGTTGGTCACTAGACTGACTTGGTCGATACAATTGTTCATTGCTCATATTCTGTCGGCTCACCGCCAAATGAGCAAGTGACCTTTCTGCTTAACATATGCTCCATTGAGTTTGCTTTGACAAACTCGTAATCTTTCAATAATTGGATCCCAAAATGTTCGGAAGTGTACCTCAACTTTGGTGGTTCGTGGAGAATTCAAACTCTTCATCCTACACATTGTATCACCAATTCTTGGGGTGAAGACCACAATTGCTAATTCGGTATCTAATCGTCTTAATGTATTGGCAACTATCTTCTTCCTATATAGCATCACGACTCATGCCATGCGGGGGTTGTATGCATAGTTGTGGGCGACATAACCTCGGCCTGAAGGTCTTTTCAAAAGAAGGACATCGTTGTCAATTTCTTCTCCAATTCTTAAAACATATTTTTAGCCTTTCCTGAGCCATTCAAATTTTTTATATCTTTTTGTCCTTCTTGGTAGGTTCGTCCATGGCAATACTATTGTGTAGTAATCTGGTGCGACTCTCCGCTAATATTCTGCAAGTCTAATGCGATTGTTCAAAAATATCTTGCAAGTCTAAGGAAGTTTTTTTTTTCTCTTTAACACGTCCATTGGTTGAATCCATTTGATTATAGCATTCATCTTTTGATATTCCATCTATGCGATATTTCTGGAGAACATTATCTCATTCTACCAAATTTGTATTTCGATAATTTGGCGCATACTCATTTCTCTTAATGTTTGCAGTGCAATCTGCAAATGTTCTGCATGTTCCTCTAGGCTTGACGAATATATTGGAATATCATCGATCTTGGGTTAACCAATGTAGTAACAACTATACTATAATTTTTTTTAACATACTTGGATGCTGTCCTTCTTCCATACCATTATGTGTGCACTTCATCACTTTTTCTATTGAGTTCGAGTGCTCAACTTTTTACGGTAAATTATGAGCACCAACTAATCGATAACCTCCTTAGAAATATTGTCATATGAGTGCTTCCATTAAACACTCTACTTTTCAATGGTCAATTTTTTTTTTTTTTATGAAAAGTAAACTATAAACTATATTCATTCCATATAACACATGCTATTTGGATATACAAAATATCTAAGGACTAGTTGGAGTGGAGATTACAATTTCGACTTGATTAAGCTTCAAGTCATATGTCATAGCATATCAATCTATTTGGGTGATTTCAGCACCATTCTTGGAGGCCTATTGTTGTCGTAGAGGTTCGACCCATTTTGATTCATCGCAATCTCTTGCGAAGTGACTCATCTTGCCACAATTTAGGCATGCACCCATCGCCCAATAACATTCACTGAGATGCATTTTGTGGCAGTAGTTATATGATTCTCTATGTGGTGGAGGATCATTCCGTGTTGGATATGACCTTCCTCGGTTGTAGTTTTCGTGATGCCGCTTCTCTCTTCTTTGATGTCTTCTATCTTTACTCCAAATATAATTCTGATCATTATCTATATCCTCTTGATTCGGTTGAGTTGCGTTTGTTATGTCGTCATTTTCAAGCATGGTAGCAAACTCTTTCGCAACTTGAAGGGTATGATAGTTACAACATTTTACCCGTCCTCGGAGACTTGGCTTGGGACCTTCCACCCATTGCTTAACGCGATTTTTCTCTGATTGACGTCGAGTAACATACTTCTCCAACTTTAAGAATTCGATCGTGTAGTCCTCGACTGTCATGGTATCCTGTTGTGGATCTCGATATTCCTTCCATTTTCTCGCTCTTCAGGAAATAGGTAAATAGCGATCCTTGAATATCTTTTTAAACTTTCTCCAAGAAATTAGGTCATTTCCGGAGAATGTGCCAGCCTTTGTTGCGTTCTACCAATGCCCAGCGTCACATGTTAAACACCTCATAGCACATATAGTCTTGCAGTTCTCACTGTAGTCCATCTTCACTAGAGTTTGGTCAATTTCTTTCAGTCACCTATAGGCTTTCTCGAAGTCACCCTTCCCAATAAATTGGTGAGATTGTAAGCTAAGAAACTCTTAAAAATCTCTTTTCGATTATCGTGAAGAGGAACATCATGACTCTGAGTGTTGTTATATTATTCATACATTGAATGAGATTCATACGGTGATGATCCATGCCTCGATCGTTCCTCTTGACGCTCATTGACCCATTCATTATTTACTTATGGGCCTTGGGCCGCTTGGCCATCCTCCTCTGCACTTTGAGGATTCGATCATCGATATCTATTTCTCAGTTCATGATAAAATTGATGAGAGGTCATCAACTTGAAAGACATCTGTGCTCATTCAATAATAAACAATACAATACAATTCCATAAGTAAGTAGTCAATGACAATGTCATAATGAAAAACTTACTTGACCCTACTGGATGGCTGCAGTGGTTGCTCGTGACAGTTGCACATGGACTCAATTCTATCTATTAGAGACAGCTAAGAAGTGTCTCTCCTTAGGCTCTGATACCTTCTGTAACACCCCGAGACCCACGTGACTTTCACGTGCTCAGAGTCGTCCCAAAGGCGCTACTCAATTTTCTATAAAATATTTTTTTGCGGAATATAAACAATAAATGCGGAAGACTTTTTCAATAATAACAGCTAATAATCCATTATATTCAAAATAATTAAAATATTAATAAGTTCACAATTCTAATAAATGCGGAAATAATAAAAACTAGACAACTCAATCTAGAACATGTGCAACATCTGTCTATCACTGAGCATAGCCACCTGCAGGATCATTCTCTATCGAAGTACTCTCACCTGCACGGATCCAGGTACAGGGAAATATCCATGAGTATAAAAATACTCAGTACGTAGGGTCTACTAAACAATCAATATGCTCAATCGAAAATAAGATATAATCAATGGTGAGTCAATTGAGCAATCAATACAATAATCAATTTACAATATAACGATTTATCAACATGAGCAACTATATCAAGTTATGGTCAAAAGACCAATCGATAGAGATAGCAATTAATAATTGCCTAATCAATTGGATCGATGATTCAATATAATAATAGGACAATAAAGTCATAAATCAATAGGAAGGATCAGAAAAAGATCAGATGATCGATCAATATTGATTTAGCAATTAAATGTCTGATCACTATGACACTATTCAATTTAATAATTTTCAATTCAATATCAATGGTCATTGGTCAATTACAATTCAATTCGATTCAATGGGCGGAGGCAATGCCAGTCAACGCCAGTATCCAAATGACCATGATCTATTCAATTCGATTTCAATCCAACTCAATTCGATTCGATTTTAATTTAATTCAATTCAATTTACAATGTTCGGAGTTATCCAATTCAATGAGGAGCGCTCAGTCAATTAAGGGACACCATGTCACTTTCATGCAGGCCAGTGGGGGATCAGTGCCACGGCAAGCCCAATACGATTCAATGGGTTCGTGTATGGTGGGGGACGAGTGACCATACACAGGACAGCCATAGTTTTTACACTATCTGCCCCATTCAATTCAATTCAATTCAATTGGTCCCGGCTTAGTGGCAATCAATGAACATGGGCCCAGTAGCTTTCGGCTTTTATCTTGTTTACCTAAAATGTCTATCTTTAAATAATTTAATTTAGGTAAAACACAAGACCCAATCAGAAAGACTACTGGATCAGTATCATAATCAATGATAAGATCGGATAGGATAATAAAATATGATCAGATATGATGACAATACGATCATATGATGTGCTAATATTATTATCAAGTATGATAAATAATATAATCAGGCATGATAATCAAGAGCGATCAATAATAATATAATTAATATATCACAATATTAATAAGGAATGATAACCATGTTATCATAATAATTAACAATAATACAATCAACATATCATACTCCGTCATAATGATAACAAGATAATTACTATAAAACTGATAATTAAAATAAAATCAACTAATAAAATAACACTCAATTCTTCTTTTTTTTTTCTTTTCTATTTCTTTTCATGTTGGCCTATAAAATTCAGTAAATAACTTTCCTCGTCGGAAAATTATAACCGAAGGAAATTACAATCCTTCTTTTCCAGCATGCCAACTAATTGTTTTTTTTTATCCTCTCTCACGTTTCTCTCTCCACCAGCAGCACGTTTTTTTTTATCTTTGCCATAAAAATTTCTTTCCATATTTTTATTCTATTTTTTTTTTCTATGCTTTCTCTTATGGTAAATCCAATTCCTATTATTTACTTTCCTCTCTCCTATTCACGAAGTGCCACACCCTTTTTTTTTTCTTCCTTCTCTCTCCATATCACCTTTTATGCCATCACCTCTTCTCTCAATCTTTTTCTCTCTCCTGAATTTTTTTCCGTGTCATTTGCATAATGTTTAGATCCTCTCTCTCCACCCCTTTTATCTCTATCTCTTTTTCATTTTTTTTTACTTTTATTTTTTTCTCTCTGCCTTCTATTACTTTCTCTCTCTTGGTCACAATTTTTTTTTCCTTTTACTCTTCTCTCTCACCTTCCCTCTGTCCACCAACGGAAAGTTTATTTTATTGTATTTGTTTTTTTTTCCTTTCCTCGGCAAAACATCTTATCACTTTTTCTCCTCTCACCCTCTCGGTATTGACTGTCCTTTTATTTTTTTTACTTTTTGTTACCTCGACCCGGAACGCTGCATAGAATCTTCTTCTCGATTCTCTCTCTCCCGTAATCTTTCTCGCCTTCCACCAATGTATTATTTATTATTTTTATCTCTCGGTCATGAAGAAAATCGAAGGCGTCATGTGAAGGAATCAACGAGGACACAATTTGAAATCAATACCAACAATAATCAATTTAAATAAATAATCGTACCACACATTAAATCTACGGATCCCCCCTACGTACCTCGTAGCCGTTCGACGTTGAATCATGCGCCTTTGCCGTCGGACACCAACAACCCATAGAAAAGAAAACTCTTTTGACGATCGACTCTAAGGATTTATTTATAGGGCTCTTAAATCTTTATCTCCAATTCATCTATAACTTACAATCCTAATCAAATTTAATCTTTTAATTAATCCCTTTTAACAATTTTGATTTGTTTTAATAATTAAATAATTCCGAATTTAAATAAATATCCCATAATACACTTTTATCCTTAATTAAACTCCTCCCCTATTTTCCTTTATTTTCGGAATTATTTATTATAATAATATTAATGGTCATTTTTCTCAAAATAAATAATAAAATATTATTTTTCTAACTCTCAAAAAATTGGGGTCGTTACATCATAACCTCCTTAAAAATAAATTCGTCCTCGAATTTGCGTAAACGAAACTACATCGTCTATCTAACAAATTTGAAAAATCTTTTCTGATTTCAACTTTCCGTTTTAAAATGTCATCTTCATCTTCATGATGTGTCCTACGTATGTTACTAATCTCACTATGTTAGCCTACTATTTTTGTCTCATGTGGACTACCTTCAACATTTCTTGATGAAGCAAATTTTGTCAACATCCTTTTGAATGTGTGTCAGTATTCTCGTGACAAGAATTGTCATCAATGAATTGTCCATCAACCTCGCTCCAGCTGATAGGTGAGCAATAATGCCTTCCATACATGACTATGAAGTGGCATGCCTATGTCAGAGTGGCGACTGTTGCCACATACTAACTTCGCTAGTGGGAGCTGATTGTTCCAACTATCACTCCGGTCTAATGCAAGTCCAGAACATTTTTTTTTAAGGTCTGAATTGACCATTCAGACTACTCTTTTCGTCTGTGAATGGAAGGTGATCTAGAAGTTCAACCACATCCCAATTGCTCTATAGATGCTCCATCAGAATTGGTCTATGCATTGTAGATTCTTATCCAACGCGATGAATATCAACACTCCATGTAGTCGGATAACCTCCTTAAAAAAATGACCATGAGGCTTTCGATGGACTAACATTTCTCTAATGGGTATGACATTGGCTATTTTAATATATCGATCCTCTATTACTCATATCACATTGTGTCCATGTCAAGCCCTCTAATAACATCCATCGTTATCCTTTTTTTTTAAATACTATTGAGGGTTTTCAAGCTCTTGTAGTACACCATGCGACCTCTGATGCTTCACTTTCATTTGCCGACCTTCCATAGTAATTTCGATTGCATGTAAGACGTGTTGCTATCCTTGCACTATCACTGTTGGTCACTAGACTGACTTGGTCGATACAATTGTTCATTGCTCATATTCTGTCGGCTCACCGCCAAATGAGCAAGTGACCTTTCTGCTTAACATATGCTCCATTGAGTTTGCTTTGACAAACTCGTAATCTTTCAATAATTGGATCCCAAAATGTTCGGAAGTGTACCTCAACTTTGGTGGTTCGTGGAGAATTCAAACTCTTCATCCTACACATTGTATCACCAATTCTTGGGGTGAAGACCACAATTGCTAATTCGGTATCTAATCGTCTTAATGTATTGGCAACTATCTTCTTCCTATATAGCATCACGACTCATGCCATGCGGGGGTTGTATGCATAGTTGTGGGCGACATAACCTCGGCCTGAAGGTCTTTTCAAAAGAAGGACATCGTTGTCAATTTCTTCTCCAATTCTTAAAACATATTTTTAGCCTTTCCTGAGCCATTCAAATTTTTTATATCTTTTTGTCCTTCTTGGTAGGTTCGTCCATGGCAATACTATTGTGTAGTAATCTGGTGCGACTCTCCGCTAATATTCTGCAAGTCTAATGCGATTGTTCAAAAATATCTTGCAAGTCTAAGGAAGTTTTTTTTTTCTCTTTAACACGTCCATTGGTTGAATCCATTTGATTATAGCATTCATCTTTTGATATTCCATCTATGCGATATTTCTGGAGAACATTATCTCATTCTACCAAATTTGTATTTCGATAATTTGGCGCATACTCATTTCTCTTAATGTTTGCAGTGCAATCTGCAAATGTTCTGCATGTTCCTCTAGGCTTGACGAATATATTGGAATATCATCGATCTTGGGTTAACCAATGTAGTAACAACTATACTATAATTTTTTTTAACATACTTGGATGCTGTCCTTCTTCCATACCATTATGTGTGCACTTCATCACTTTTTCTATTGAGTTCGAGTGCTCAACTTTTTACGGTAAATTATGAGCACCAACTAATCGATAACCTCCTTAGAAATATTGTCATATGAGTGCTTCCATTAAACACTCTACTTTTCAATGGTCAATTTTTTTTTTTTTTATGAAAAGTAAACTATAAACTATATTCATTCCATATAACACATGCTATTTGGATATACAAAATATCTAAGGACTAGTTGGAGTGGAGATTACAATTTCGACTTGATTAAGCTTCAAGTCATATGTCATAGCATATCAATCTATTTGGGTGATTTCAGCACCATTCTTGGAGGCCTATTGTTGTCGTAGAGGTTCGACCCATTTTGATTCATCACAATCTCTTGCGAAGTGACTCATCTTGCCACAATTTAGGCATGCACCCATCGCCCAATAACATTCACTGAGATGCATTTTGTGGCAGTAGTTATATGATTCTCTATGTGGTGGAGGATCATTCCGTGTTGGATATGACCTTCCTCGGTTGTAGTTTTCGTGATGCCGCTTCTCTCTTCTTTGATGTCTTCTATCTTTACTCCAAATATAATTCTGATCATTATCTATATCCTCTTGATTCGGTTGAGTTGCGTTTGTTATGTCGTCATTTTCAAGCATGGTAGCAAACTCTTTCGCAACTTGAAGGGTATGATAGTTACAACATTTTACCCGTCCTCGGAGACTTGGCTTGGGACCTTCCACCCATTGCTTAACGCGATTTTTCTCTGATTGACGTCGAGTAACATACTTCTCCAACTTTAAGAATTCGATCGTGTAGTCCTCGACTGTCATGGTATCCTGTTGTGGATCTCGATATTCCTTCCATTTTCTCGCTCTTCAGGAAATAGGTAAATAGCGATCCTTGAATATCTTTTTAAACTTTCTCCAAGAAATTAGGTCATTTCCGGAGAATGTGCCAGCCTTTGTTGCGTTCTACCAATGCCCAGCGTCACATGTTAAACACCTCATAGCACATATAGTCTTGCAGTTCTCACTGTAGTCCATCTTCACTAGAGTTTGGTCAATTTCTTTCAGTCACCTATAGGCTTTCTCGAAGTCACCCTTCCCAATAAATTGGTGAGATTGTAAGCTAAGAAACTCTTAAAAATCTCTTTTCGATTATCGTGAAGAGGAACATCATGACTCTGAGTGTTGTTATATTATTCATACATTGAATGAGATTCATACGGTGATGATCCATGCCTCGATCGTTCCTCTTGACGCTCATTGACCCATTCATTATTTACTTATGGGCCTTGGGCCGCTTGGCCATCCTCCTCTGCACTTTGAGGATTCGATCATCGATATCTATTTCTCAGTTCATGATAAAATTGATGAGAGGTCATCAACTTGAAAGACATCTGTGCTCATTCAATAATAAACAATACAATACAATTCCATAAGTAAGTAGTCAATGACAATGTCATAATGAAAAACTTACTTGACCCTACTGGATGGCTGCAGTGGTTGCTCGTGACAGTTGCACATGGACTCAATTCTATCTATTAGAGACAGCTAAGAAGTGTCTCTCCTTAGGCTCTGATACCTTCTGTAACACCCCGAGACCCACGTGACTTTCACGTGCTCAGAGTCGTCCCAAAGGCGCTACTCAATTTTCTATAAAATATTTTTTTGCGGAATATAAACAATAAATGCGGAAGACTTTTTCAATAATAACAGCTAATAATCCATTATATTCAAAATAATTAAAATATTAATAAGTTCACAATTCTAATAAATGCGGAAATAATAAAAACTAGACAACTCAATCTAGAACATGTGCAACATCTGTCTATCACTGAGCATAGCCACCTGCAGGATCATTCTCTATCGAAGTACTCTCACCTGCACGGATCCAGGTACAGGGAAATATCCATGAGTATAAAAATACTCAGTACGTAGGGTCTACTAAACAATCAATATGCTCAATCGAAAATAAGATATAATCAATGGTGAGTCAATTGAGCAATCAATACAATAATCAATTTACAATATAACGATTTATCAACATGAGCAACTATATCAAGTTATGGTCAAAAGACCAATCGATAGAGATAGCAATTAATAATTGCCTAATCAATTGGATCGATGATTCAATATAATAATAGGACAATAAAGTCATAAATCAATAGGAAGGATCAGAAAAAGATCAGATGATCGATCAATATTGATTTAGCAATTAAATGTCTGATCACTATGACACTATTCAATTTAATAATTTTCAATTCAATATCAATGGTCATTGGTCAATTACAATTCAATTCGATTCAATGGGCGGAGGCAATGCCAGTCAACGCCAGTATCCAAATGACCATGATCTATTCAATTCGATTTCAATCCAACTCAATTCGATTCGATTTTAATTTAATTCAATTCAATTTACAATGTTCGGAGTTATCCAATTCAATGAGGAGCGCTCAGTCAATTAAGGGACACCATGTCACTTTCATGCAGGCCAGTGGGGGATCAGTGCCACGGCAAGCCCAATACGATTCAATGGGTTCGTGTATGGTGGGGGACGAGTGACCATACACAGGACAGCCATAGTTTTTACACTATCTGCCCCATTCAATTCAATTCAATTCAATTGGTCCCGGCTTAGTGGCAATCAATGAACATGGGCCCAGTAGCTTTCGGCTTTTATCTTGTTTACCTAAAATGTCTATCTTTAAATAATTTAATTTAGGTAAAACACAAGACCCAATCAGAAAGACTACTGGATCAGTATCATAATCAATGATAAGATCGGATAGGATAATAAAATATGATCAGATATGATGACAATACGATCATATGATGTGCTAATATTATTATCAAGTATGATAAATAATATAATCAGGCATGATAATCAAGAGCGATCAATAATAATATAATTAATATATCACAATATTAATAAGGAATGATAACCATGTTATCATAATAATTAACAATAATACAATCAACATATCATACTCCGTCATAATGATAACAAGATAATTACTATAAAACTGATAATTAAAATAAAATCAACTAATAAAATAACACTCAATTCTTCTTTTTTTTTTCTTTTCTATTTCTTTTCATGTTGGCCTATAAAATTCAGTAAATAACTTTCCTCGTCGGAAAATTATAACCGAAGGAAATTACAATCCTTCTTTTCCAGCATGCCAACTAATTGTTTTTTTTTATCCTCTCTCACGTTTCTCTCTCCACCAGCAGCACGTTTTTTTTTATCTTTGCCATAAAAATTTCTTTCCATATTTTTATTCTATTTTTTTTTTCTATGCTTTCTCTTATGGTAAATCCAATTCCTATTATTTACTTTCCTCTCTCCTATTCACGAAGTGCCACACCCTTTTTTTTTCTTCCTTCTCTCTCCATATCACCTTTTATGCCATCACCTCTTCTCTCAATCTTTTTCTCTCTCCTGAATTTTTTTCCGTGTCATTTGCATAATGTTTAGATCCTCTCTCTCCACCCCTTTTATCTCTATCTCTTTTTCATTTTTTTTTACTTTTATTTTTTTCTCTCTGCCTTCTATTACTTTCTCTCTCTTGGTCACAATTTTTTTTTCCTTTTACTCTTCTCTCTCACCTTCCCTCTGTCCACCAACGGAAAGTTTATTTTATTGTATTTGTTTTTTTTTTCCTTTCCTCGGCAAAACATCTTATCACTTTTTCTCCTCTCACCCTCTCGGTATTGACTGTCCTTTTATTTTTTTTACTTTTTGTTACCTCGACCCGGAACGCTGCATAGAATCTTCTTCTCGATTCTCTCTCTCCCGTAATCTTTCTCGCCTTCCACCAATGTATTATTTATTATTTTTATCTCTCGGTCATGAAGAAAATCGAAGGCGTCATGTGAAGGAATCAACGAGGACACAATTTGAAATCAATACCAACAATAATCAATTTAAATAAATAATCGTACCACACATTAAATCTACGGATCCCCCCTACGTACCTCGTAGCCGTTCGACGTTGAATCATGCGCCTTTGCCGTCGGACACCAACAACCCATAGAAAAGAAAACTCTTTTGACGATCGACTCTAAGGATTTATTTATAGGGCTCTTAAATCTTTATCTCCAATTCATCTATAACTTACAATCCTAATCAAATTTAATCTTTTAATTAATCCCTTTTAACAATTTTGATTTGTTTTAATAATTAAATAATTCCGAATTTAAATAAATATCCCATAATACACTTTTATCCTTAATTAAACTCCTCCCCTATTTTCCTTTATTTTCGGAATTATTTATTATAATAATATTAATGGTCATTTTTCTCAAAATAAATAATAAAATATTATTTTTCTAACTCTCAAAAAATTGGGGTCGTTACATTGTGCTTTCACACGTTGGATATCTATCTACACAGTGGACGGTGTCGTCCATTGCCTTTAGCCTCCAAGTTCTAAGATCTGGCTGAGTGAGTGAGTGAGTACCGAGTGAGAGGGCACTGAAGAGAGGAATTTAATGGCGCCCGTAGATGATCTGGAGTTCTTGCTTGGGAAGCTTGACGAGATGGAGGAGTTGGGTCACTTGCTCGGAGTCGGGGAAGAGCTGCAGCAGCTTCGACGAGCCGTCGAGTCCGCCGCCGAACAAGCACGGGCCACCGAGGACTTCGACTACAATTCTCTGCGTCGACTCGGAGCGATCAACGAAGGAGCAGATGAGTTGCTGCAGGAGATTTGGCGCTGGCACGAGAGACGACGACATCGCAACAGCAGCAGATCGTGGGCGTGGGGCGTCAAGTCAGTCACCCACGTCTTCAACGAGCTTAAATTTCGCTCCGATATTTTGAAACAATTGCAGGAGTTAAAATGCAAGTACCGACCCACGCCCACGGACAAAAGCGACGCTAGTTATTCTTCCCAAAGACGGCAGGTTTCATCTCCGGAAGCTGAGACCGGCGTCGTAGGCAGAGACGAGGACGTGGAAAATATCATCATGCGGATTGATGGTCTGCGGAGCACCGATGCGGTAGTGGAGTGGCTGGATGAGGAGGACCAACGACACAGCCTCAACATCATTCCCATCGTTGGCATGCCAGGGATCGGGAAGACGACCGTGGCCCGGATGGTCTACGCTCACCCCCGGGTGCTGGACAGCTTCGATCTACGAATCTGGGTGCACGTCTCGCCAGCGTATTTTGATCATAAACTGGTGCTGCGGCGCATGGCCAAAGCAGTCGCCTCCTCCGAATTAGGTGCAACAGCTGATGACGACGAACACGCCGTTCAGAAGTTGCTGAGGGAGAAACTGAGCAGGAGCAGGGAGAGGAGGTACCTGCTCGCGTTGGACGACGTCTGGAGCGAGGACAAGGACCAGTGGGACGCTCTGAAAACGGAGCTCCTTAAATTATCAGCAACAGCAGGGGGTGCACAGGGCACTGTCCTCGTGACTACTTCAAGACACAGTGTCGCCGAGATGATGATGATGACGACGACGACGACGGCGGCGGCTGCTAATTCATCAGTTCGACGACCGTATGAGTTGCAGGGTTTGTCCGCGGCGGATTGCTGGCGGCTGTTCTGTCGATCGACATCGAAAGAGAATCTCCAGTTGTTGCTTCAAGAACACGATGACGCGGAACGCCGAGTTGTTGAGATTCTTCATGACAAGTGTTGGGGTGTCCCCATGGCAGCTGTTGAATTAGCCAAACACATGGAAGACCATCGGCCACCGCAACCACTTTTGGAACCCTCTGCTCCCATAAGAACACTCGAAGGAATCGCTACCCTCTACTCTCAGCTTCTACCCGTTTATTTGAGGAAAAGTATCCAGTTTTGCTCATTGTTTCCTTATGGTCACATGTACGATAGGGTGGATCTTGACGACATTTGGCGTGCTCAGCACTATGCGCCACCTTTGCGGTACAAACACGTCCATCCAACCGCCGATTTGGATCATATTTGGAGCGAGTGGTTCTTTCACAAGTCCGAGTACCACTCAACAGATGGCAGAGTGACCTATGGCATGCATCACTGGATGCGCATGCTACAGTCCAACGGGGCAACAATTCAGATGGTAAGAACAGCATCAGAGGTGAAGGATCCTCAAAACTGTCGTCATTTATCACTAATTGTTTATTCCGGCACATGGGCCTTTCCACGATTCCCATTTCCCATGAAAAAGCTGAAAACTCTGATCCTACTCAGAGAAACACAAATGACTCGCTCCAATAGCAGGTGTAAAATTTCAGCGATCCCACGTGAGTTACTTGCCAGTATGAAAAACCTCTGCGTGTTGGATTTGCAATACACCATGATCAAGAATCTGCCTCGCTCAATCGGAAACTTGGTTAACTTGAGGTACCTCAATCTTTCTGAAACTGATATTAGAACTATCCCCAAATCAGTCGGCAGGCTTCGAAATTTGATGTTTTTGAAGCTAGTTAATTGTAGATATCTACGCAAGATAAACGACGCTGTCGCTAATATTGTCAGCCTTCAAAAGTTGGATCTTGCCGGTTGCCTTTCACTAGTTCATATACCTGATAGAATCAATAATATGAATCAGCTCAAGTACCTGAATATTAAGGATTGCTCGTCGCTGATTCAAATGCCTCCTGGTATTGGGCAACTCACCAACCTACACACTTTGCCTCGCTACATTGCGGGAGAAAATGATGGACGAACCATCACGGAGCTGCAAACTTTAAGGGGACTTGAAGGTGAGCTGCGTCTCGAATGCCTGCAGAAGGTTGCTGGAGGTGTCGATGCTGCAACTGCAGAACTTTCGATGAAGACAATGCTCGGGAAACTGACATTGCAGTGGAATTGGAATCATGCGGAGGAAGAGAAAGCCACTGAAACAATCCAAAAAGAGGTACTTGAAGAACTACGACCGAACCAAAATTTGATCAAGTTGGAGATCATGTCCTACATGGGCAATAAGTTCCCCAATTGGATTGGACTAGAATCAAATCATAATATTCCATATCTTACCTCCCTGGAGGAGATCAGACTGTTCAATCTGAAGGGATGCCCAGCGCTGCCACCCCTAGGAGTCTTACCTCGTCTGAGGATCGCCGAAATCAGTGGAATGGATGCTGTCACTAAGGTGGATGATGCCTTCTATGGTGGTCCTGGTGGCACATTCCCTCGCTTGCAGAAGCTCACCTTCTCTCATATGCTGAAGCTAGAAAAGTGGCTAGATGTTAACAAAAGTTACAGAAGAATTATGTTTCCACGCCTTACAAACTTGACGTTCATTAACTGTCCTGAGCTGGTGGCATTGGAGATGAAACTTCCATCTGTTACAGAGCTGACAATGTGGCTGAGCAATGAGGGCTTGCATAGCTCGAAAGGTGGTCTGAAAGGTTTGTCAGGAAGTCTGAAGAAGCTTTCCATTTCCTTATGTGAAAAGCTCATGGATTCCTCTGAATGCGAGGGCCTTAAAGATCTTCAAGCCCTCCAAGAGCTGGAGATTTCCGGGTGCGGAGAAGTGACTAATTTACCAAGGGGCATTCAGCATCTCACTTCTCTCCGTTCCTGGTCGATAAATGGTTGTCAATTCCACAAGTAACAAAAATCCAGAAGGGTGTCCAACGCTTCTGTACTCAGTAACAAAAACCATGGTTCCATCTTCCATCGTGTCTATTCCTACTAGAGATCCTTATGCTGTATGAACAGTCTAAGCATACTTTCAGTTTGGACTTCAGGAGGTGCAGGTAACCCACTATTCCTTTTGTTGAAAAAATCACTGGGTTTCTTAATTACAGATTTCTGTTCCATCGTCGGATCTCAGTATTTTGGGTTTTCCATCAAGCTAATTCTCAATCATTGCTATAAAATATTTGAGTCCTAGGTATCTAATGTTTTGCAGGCGCTAAAGTCGCTCCGAAGAGAAGGGAGTCTAATTTGCCTTGCCAAAACACACAGACTGTATAATTGAGTATTTTCCTATTGTCAACTTTTTTTAAAAAAAGAAAATGATGCATTAAGACTAGCCAAAAGAGTTCATATGGTAAGTATACCAAAAAAATCTGAACTTGAGTATTGTGAATTGAATGATTGAGGGTTGTGTTTGGATTGATAATTTGTAGTTCTTGTTAGTTCCCAGTAATTAACCGATCTGATAGAAAAGTTTAGACATGGCGTTTGAATGAAAAGTGTAAAGATAAGAATTTAAAAGTTGATTTGATAGATAAGTTTTAAGAAATGTTTGAGTAAAAAGTAAGAACTAAAGATATAATTTATTATTTTATTATGTATAAAATTATAATAAATTAAAAAATTATTTATTTATTTAGTTAAAATAATTATTTATAAAAAAATTAATATTACAATTTATAGTTTATGAAAAATATTTACGTATATATTATTTATTATTTATTATTTTTCCTGTGTTATTAATATTATAATTTTTAGAAAATATTTATATTACGTTAAAGGATTTATTTTGTATGCTAAATAATATTATATTAATAAATAAAATATTATATTTTATTATTATTTAAGATAATATAAAAATAGTTTAATAAATAATATCAAGATTAAGCAATAATTAATAGTATTTTACTAAATAAAAATATAATAAAAAATTGAAAGAAAAAGTAGTACATTTTCGTTGGAAGCGAGAACTTAAAATTTTTTAAAATGAAGAACTAACCTCACGTGACGAGAAACATAAAGTGTTTAATAAAAATATCAAAACTTGGACTAAGTGCTAATACAAGTTCCCATATCAAACACAACAATTGTGAACTTGAGCTCACAATTTTCATCGAATACACAGACAACTGTCCTTGAAGCTCCATTAATCCTAGCTTCAAGCCTGTTGGTGCATGTGTATCTGCCTAGTTATGTTTAATATTTGTAAGAAAAACGGTAATTGCCATTATATATATATATATATATATATATATATATATATATATATATTACTACAATTTTCATGTTTGTGCAAATATTTATCTTTTAAATAAAACATTATCTTATTTGAGTTATGTGTACAAATTATTAATATATTATATAAAATTAGAGAAGTTTAATCTTTACTATATAACTATACGAATTGAGTAATATCACATTTTATTTTGTATATAATAAAGGATCACGTTTCTATTATTTTATTTTATGAGAAATCATATTTTTCTCTTGCAAGTTTTTTATTTTATTTCTCGTATTCCAACTAAATTACGATTTCACGATTGATGAGTTGATCAATTTCACATGCATATGTGAAAGATATATTATTTTTTAAAAAGTAACTTTTTGGTTTATATGATAAACTTTAATAATTTTAGTTTGTAATAATGTTATTATTAGTTACTTTAAGAAAAAGAGATATCCAGGATAAATAGTCATACAAATTATTGGTTATATAAACTGATTATAATTTTATTATGTGGATTTTTTTAACTTATAAAGAGAGTTCATTTAGTGTAATTTTTCAACATTCATCTGTTTAAAATTAGAAAGTTGTCTCAACACTATCCAATTTCATAAGTTTTTTCTTTATTTTAATCAGTGAACAATTGATCTATATTAGCGAAAATCTTCCAATAAACTTTACATTAGCAGAAATAGTTCATACAATTAACTTGATCTTAGCAAATTATGCTCGGCATTTCAGAAGAAGGTGGAAAGGTAGAGAATTTGAGACATTCACAAATGGTATCGCGTAGGGGGGAAGGGAGAGAGAGAGAGAGTGAGTGAGTGAGTGAGTGGAGGCATCCAATTCCAATCTCTCGCGGAAGCTGCAAGTAATGGTAAAGAGTATACTTGTATTGTTTCTCGTTGCCAAGTAAAGAATTTAGAGGGCAAACAAATTGCAAATATAAGGGCTCCCATGCCCATGCCCATGCCATGACATTAATCCTAGCAAAACATACGACAAGGGACATGAAGGCGAACCGAGCTGCACCTGCGAGCGAGCCAGAGGAGGGATCAAAGGCGTCGCCTGTAGGCGATGCGGAGTTCTTGACTGGGAAGCTTCAAGAGATGGTGGAGTTGGGCCGCGTACTCGGACTCGAAGAACCGCTGCAGCAGCTTCGTCGAAAAGCGGAGCAGTCCGCCGCCGTTGGCTACCGTCGTCTGAGGCGATGCGGAGAAATCAATGAGAGCGTTGATGAGTTGCTGGAGGAGATATGGAGCTGGCACGAGAGGCTCCGCAACAGCAGCACGGCTGCCCGCTGCTTCGCCAAGCTCAAACTTCGCCTTGCATTTGAGTCACGATTGAAGGCAGCAACGGATTCGTACGACAAAGACACGGCGGACGAAGATCATCTCCGGAAGCTAAGAGCGGCATCGTCGGCAGAGACGAGGACGTGGAAGGCATCATCAGGCGGATCGATCAACTGCAACGGCAGCAGGAAGAGGACGACGATGATGAGCTCCACGTCATTCCCATCGTTGGAATGCCGGGAATCGGGAAGACGACCGTGGCTCAGATGGTATACGATCACTACGATCACCCCGAGATGCGGGACAGCTTCGATCTACGAATCTGGGTGCAGGTCTCGCCGGCATCTTTTGACCATAAGGAAGTGCTGAGGCGCATGGAGAAAGCAGTCGCAGCCTCCTCGGATGAGGACCTCGGATCAGTGGACCGATTCGAGGATCAGTCGACCGATCGCCAAGTCGTATTTGTCCTCGATCAAAATACGAAAAATGTAGTTAGTAATCTCAATATCACGAAGAACTATTTCTGTGCATTAAAATATCACTATTTCTTCGTCTAAGGATTAAAGACGCTACGGTACCTTTTTTTCATTCGAAATGCGTTCACCGACCTTCCTGTTCCACGTCCGTTCGATCATCGGTTGCTCTCGGCCGATGGGGAGGTTCGCCTTGTCCTTATGAACGTCGAGGGAAGGTCGCTGAGCGTCGATCGTCCGCCATTCGTCGCAATCGTCGTCGTGCTCTGTTCGTCCTTTGCGCGTGTGCGGTTCGCCGGAGGAGATGAAGGAATGCGCCCCCTTTTTTTTAATTCGAATTGATTTCTGATTTGATTTTCCATTAACGACATTGATTTCAATTAATTTTAAATTAACTTTTCTTTATGCAAATTCGCAGGCGTTACATTCTCAATCAAACATACACTTTTTTTTTAATTAGAATTGATTTCTGATTTGATTTTGACATTGATTTCAATTAATTTTGAATTGATTTTTTCTTATGTAAATTGGCAGACGTTACATTCTCAGTCAAACATTTGGTGAATAGAAATGAATATTCTAAGAAAAATATCAAATGAAAAATTCATATATCACTGATTTGTTCCAAGAGGCTTAATTAATTATGAGAAGAGAGATCAAAATCTGCACAAACTCGTTTCCTGATGTATGTACTGATATAAATGCATATGTCCAAACCATACATCCTATTTTCTTTTCCCTCTCGATCGATGCTAAAACTTTTTTGGTTGCATGCGCGCACCCAGTTGATAACATCTACGTGGTCGCTCTCATCCGCTGATGCATCTCCCCAAAGCGAGCCATCTGCCCGCTTCGCATGAAGCCCACGAACAGGCCGAGGCAGGCACTATGCGGCATCACGAGCTCCGCTTGCAGCGCTCAGGTGCCATGCATGGCCGAGAGGTGGCCGGCCTTGCCATGCCATATGCCCCCCTCCACAGTCCACCTGCTCGCTTCCAGCTCCCTATAAATTGAGCCATCACGACGTATCCCGGACACAACAACAACAATAGCAAACAAGCTAAGAGCTTGTAGCAACACACTACCATCACCATGTCTTGGCTATCGCTCGCCTTTGGACTGCTCCTACTGAGCCATGCATGCGTGGCTCAGATCGGAGGCAAGCGCACCTTCGGGAGCCAGAGCGAGTGCCGCATCGACCGGCTCACGGCGCTCCAGACCTCGCGCCGCGTCCAGTCCGAGGCCGGCCAGACGGAGTACTACGACGAGAACGATGTGCAGTGCCAGTGCGCCGGCATAAGCGCCATGCGCCGGACGATCGAACCGCGCGGCCTCCTCCTGCCTTCCTTCTCCAACTCCCCACGCCTCATCTACATCATACAGGGTTCGTACATTCCTCGAAGTTGAACTCATGCGCGCATGCAGTAGAACTTGCTTCTTACTCTTCTTTGTTCTCTTACAAACTCCGTTATATATAGGCAAAGGAATCTTCGGGACGGTGATCCCGGGATGTCCCGAGAGCTATCAATCTTTCGAGAAATATTCCGGTAGCCAGCAGAAGTACTCGGAGGGCGGGAAGAGCCAGAGCTTCCAGGACGAGCACCAGAAGATTCACCACTTCCGGCAGGGAGATATCATCGCGCTGCCGGCGGGTGTGGCCGAGTGGTGCTACAACAACGGGGACTCTCCCATCGTCGCCATCAGCGTCTACGACACGTCCAACAATGTCAACCAACTCGACAAAAAACTCAGGGTATAAACATGCACGTAGCTAATTCATCCTTCGATAATCATCGCCCACTCTCTTTTAATCTTATAGCACAAAACTGCAGCAATTCCAACTTGCCGGAAGCCAGCAGACGGAGCAGTCTCAGCATGGTCGGAAAGCAGGCTCCGAAGAGATCTCCAGCAATAACATCTTCAGCGGGTTCGACACCGAGGTGTTAGCGGACGCGCTGGGAGTGAGCACAAACATAGTCAGGAAGCTCCAGAAACAGGACAAGAGCAAAGGCGACATCGTGCGCGTGCAGAAGGAGCTCAAAGTTCTGAAGCCGTCGCTGAGGGAGGAATGGCAGGAAGAGGGGTCCTCGTCATCGGAGGAGGAGGAGGAGGAGCGAGGGACAAGGAAATATCCAGGAGACAACGGGCTCGAGGAAGGTTTGTGCTCCATGAAGCTTAAGGAGAACATCGGGAACCCGCAGCATGCCGACGTCTACAGGCCGCAGGGCGGACGCATCACCAGCCTCAACAGCCTCAAGCTGCCCATTCTCAAGTTCATCAAGCTTAGCGCCGAGAGGGGCGTCCTCTACAAGAACGCCATCCTCGCGCCGCACTGGAACATCAACGCGCACAGCGTGATGTACGTGACGGGTGGGCGCGCGCGCGTCCAGATCGTGGGGAACAAGGGGAGCGCGGTGTTCGACGGGGAGTTGAAGCGCGGGCAGCTGCTGGTGATCCCTCAGAACTTCGCGGTGGTGAAGCAAGCGGAGGGCTCCGAGGGGTTCGAGTGGGTGTCGTTCAAGACGGCGGACAACGCCATGGTGAACCAGATCGTGGGGAAGGCGTCGGCGCTGCGCGGGATGCCGGTGGACGTGCTCATGAACTCCTACGGCATATCGAGGGAGGACGCCCGGAAGCTCAAGTTCAGCAGGGCGAGCGAGATGAGCATCTTCACCACGCCCATGAGCTCCCAAGGAACAGGTCGCGACTAATTGCGCGCGAAGACTACGCGAGGGGCAGTGCGTGCGTGCACGCATCGCCATGGCTCATGTCGTGCGTGAGCTGCTGCTTTCTTTTTTCTGCGTGTTGCAAGGCGAAGTATCATAATCGTGCCTACGTGGGTACGTAGGAGAGAAGTGATGATGTGTAATTAGCAATAATAACCGTCTGATCCATCGCTCTCTCTTGTCAAATCGTTAGCTTTCTTATCTCAGAGGAAAAAAAAAATCGAACTGGTGGAACAAAATAACTGACTTTATCCCGATTAAATTGGATGAAATTGTAAGGTAGATAATGATAAATGAGAAAATAAAGCTGTTGAAGATTTTCATAATAATAATAATCTTAATATAAGTAACTATTGAGGAAAGAAAAAAAATATGATTCTTGCCAAATTTTGGGGATGCCAACTCTCTCAATTTATGATTTTTGTCAGACGATGATTTTCCCATTTTTCATGTTTTCTTTTTCTTGTTACGCCATTTTAGATATTTTTTAATATTTGATATTGGGCAGGAATCAACTTTAGGAAAAAAATATTACTAGGGAAAATATTAAAAGATGGGGGATTTATAGAACAATATATAAACCGCTTTCTGTTATTATAAAATATAAAAATAAGAAAATATGTTCTCCAAAATGCTCATAAAGAATCATAAAATCAAATGATTGACTTTATTTTGTGCACTTATATTCATATACTTGGAGATAATGCATTATTGCTTTCATTACATGTGCATGCATTTGAGATCTCATGCATTCATATCAGGACATTACCTTTTTCTATAACATAATTTTTAAATAATATACAAGGAAAAGAAATCAGCAAGTAGAGGAAGATTTATTTTTTATTTTTTTAAAAAAAGAGAAATGGAAAAAAGTAATGGGAAGAGAAATGGGATCCATACTCCCTATTGTTTTTGTGCGCCATATGGCACGCGAAAAGAGGCCTCTCTCACGTGATGAAGGTGACTCCACCAAACCACTATTTATTTGTCCTTTTCTCCTTTTTTTTTCCTTTTTTTCTCCGCTTACGTTTCCCACCCGTCATATCGTTTCCCTTCACATCTCTCTATAAATGGAGGTATAGGCGTCCACTTGGCCTCATCCGCCTCCATCTCTTCATTCCTCAGCCGCTTCGCTTCCTTCTCACATCTCGTCGCTCGTCCGCCGCCGTCTTCGTCGTCAATGGCGCAGGCCGATCCCGTCCGTGTTCTGGTCACCGGAGCCGCAGGTATAGACCTCTTCGATCTCTCGGGGATCGTCTTCTGTTTCAAGTACTGTTACTGCTGCCGCTGGTACTGATTATGCCGCCTAGCGTCGCGATCTGGAACACTCGGATTTATCGCTCTTGCGATGTGATTTAGGGCATGGAAAGCCCTCACCTCCGATCGTCTGGCTATGCCAATTTTTTGTTTCTTTTCTTTTTCTGCGATATGCTTCGGGGTTTTTTTACCTTTGATTTGGCGGGTTTCTCTTGTGTTAGTATCAGTTCAAAGTTTGAAGCTGAGAATATCTGATTTCAACGATCTTGAAAAAGACCATTTTTTTTAAAAAAATATTACTAGTAAAAATCAAGAATAAAAAGTAGTGCAGTCAGATTTTTTTAAAAAAATATTACTAGTGATATAAATATAAGAACGAGTTGAGAAATTTGTTACAATCCGTTCGTTAGAATATGATATCACAGTTTCATCAATGGTTGAAGAATTTCGCTTTCTCGAGGATGCGTGAAATGCTCAGATCTGATTTTGTTAGATCATTGGCTGTATGAGTTGATTTTAATGATGGCTCCTTTTTTGGATGTGTTGCCAACTCAAAGATAATGCTCCCCATAAAGTTAGTCTAACCTCATGGTTTTTACAGTTCAAGTGATCTCTTGATGCTGTGAGTTTGAAAATAATACTAGAGTTGATGTCCCGTTTGGGCCATTTGTGTGGAGTTAACGTCATAAACCCACAGCCAGCCTCGGATTTCTTTTTCTAATCTAGATTAGCTTCTCTTCGGAGAACCTGTTTTTTGGCAAGTATTAACTCAAATTTAATCTTATTGTCCTTTTCATTATCTCTATTATGACGTACTTCTGTGTGAAGAGAGTAAATGGTGTCTGTTGTCTTATTATCATAATACTGCTCATTGTTTAACTGAAAAAGCATACTGCACCTTTTAACTCTTCTCTTCATGTAGATTAGTTCCTTGCATTCTGAGCTCTGTGAATTTCGATCTTTTTGCCAGCCATTTAAAATTCCATTCTAGTTCCCTCTTAAAACTTTATTTTTTACCATTTCTAAACAGAATCTTCGTAAAAAGTTTTCATTTTTTAGTCATACAAAATGTTTTTAGACATACAAAATGTTTTTCATCCATTAGTCATCGAAGACCTTTTTTTATTGCATATGAGACTTTCATGGTGTTCGCATCAAGAACAATATTTCAGTAGAGCTGTCAAAACTAGCAGCCGGTCACAGAATATCCTTAACATCCTGCTCAGTTGACATATTAACATCTGACAATATACTTGTACTAAATATAGGGGATGAGATAAAAAGTCAGAAAAAATTTTCTTTCTTGGTTTCACAGATTATTATATACTTAATAAGAACATATTTGATAGTTTCAACTAGGATGGTGTGTCATGTGCTCAGTTAGGATTTTATTTCTTGTGCTTGTTACATTTTGCCACCAGTGTCGTTAAAAGTATACATATGCTTCCCAAAGAATACACCTGCATAATGCGACTGAGTTGCTATCTATCTATGTGCAGGACAAATCGGATATGCACTTGTACCTATGATTGCTCGGGGGATCATGCTGGGTCCAAACCAGCCTGTCATCTTGCACATGCTTGACATTCCGCCTGCTGCAGAGGCTCTAAATGGAGTCAAAATGGAGTTAGTTGATGCAGCATTTCCACTGCTCAAAGGTGCTTTGCTCGAAATGGAGTCAATGAAAATTCAGTTGTTTTAATCAAATAGAAACTGAAACGTTGCATTTTAAGTTAAATCATCCTTCAAAAACTGACATATTTATATGATATGCTAGGAGTGGTTGCTACAACTGATGTCGTTGAGGCATGCACTGGTGTCAATGTCGCAGTTATGGTTGGTGGGTTTCCAAGGAAAGAAGGAATGGAGAGGAAAGATGTGATGTCAAAGAATGTGTCCATTTACAAGTCTCAAGCCTCTGCTTTGGAGAAGTATGCAGCTCCAAATTGCAAGGTACTGAAGAGTGTACTTAATCATTTTTGCTTATATTTAACTGATGCATTACCTCGTCTCAGGTTTCTGGTCTTCCCTCTTTCTGAATGTCGCGTTTGTCCTTTTGTAGGTTTTGGTTGTTGCGAATCCAGCAAACACAAATGCCCTAATTCTAAAAGAATTTGCACCATCAATTCCTGAGAAAAACATAACTTGTTTGACGAGACTAGACCATAACAGGGCACTGGGTCAGATATCTGAGCGACTAAATGTGCAAGTCAGTGATGTAAAAAATGTTATCATATGGGGAAATCATTCATCCACTCAGTATCCTGATGTTAGCCATGCAAGTGTTGGAGATAAGTCTGTTCGGGAACTTGTTGGTGATGATGAATGGTACGTAAACTGAAAATGTAATTGACAAAGTAGATTATAAAAAACTCTTTAACATCATTTTGCTGGTATTTGAATATTGAATTTCCTTCGATCATCACAGTAGACCTACCTGACTTCCAGTTTTGACAAAAAATTTCCAGGCTAAAAGGCGAGTTCATTACCACTGTCCAACAACGTGGTGCTGCAATCATTAAAGCGAGGAAGCTTTCCAGTGCACTTTCTGCTGCTAGCTCCGCATGCGACCACATTCGTGATTGGGTCCTTGGAACTCCTGAGGTAACAATTGGTTACGATGATTTCATTTAAATCTTTAATAATGTTATAAAACTACTCATAGTTTAGTGTTGTCTACAAACATCATATTTGTTAGTCTTATCTTGTATTTTTATTTCCATATTCTTCTTGTAAGAAGATTCAAAATATGGTCCAGACATATATTTCTATGCCTAAGATCACAATCCTGGCAAAATCGATATTAAACCTTTAGGCAGAAAAATATTAAACTTTCATATAAAAATGTCTTCAAATTTCCTTGTTGAGCTCCTACCACATGTCATGGAATCATGTTGGAGCTTTCTGTTACAGGGAACTTGGGTCTCAATGGGTGTTTATTCTGATGGTTCCTACAATGTACCTGCCGGACTCGTATATTCTTTCCCAGTAACATGCCGTAACGGCGAGTGGACTATAGTCCAAGGTATGTGTTTTTTAATGCAACCACAATAATATCATTCTTTAATTGTCCACATGAATCCATGATTGTGTTATCATTTCAAGATTTCTGAGGGTATTTTAGTATCATGTTATCAATTTTCTATAATCTTTTTATTGTTATTCAGCTATCATGGTGCATTCTTATAAGTTCTTCTAAACTTGGATTCATGAGTTCTCTGGTTCCTGCTCCAATATAGATTTGCTACCCGTTCTATAGTTTATTCCTCTACATCTTATCAATCTAACTTAAGAATTCACCTTTTATTGGCATCAAACATAAACAGCCCCCTAAATAATTGTCAGACATAAAGTAAGTACTTCATATAAAATGTGAGTTGTTGCCTGAGTGATATCTGTGAGATGTCATAGGACGCATCGCATCCTAGCAACACAATGACACATAATTCTGCATATTAATTTCCTGTAATTTCCTTTGGCATCTTTGTCTTCCATATGCCCTTCTGAAAGGAATGAGTGACATGATGTTATGTGTAATTAAAATGTCTCAAAGAATGCTGACATTAGGTTCATGTCAACTTGGTGTTTGGTTGACCTACTTAGTTTATAATGGAAGAGAAAGGAGGGTAAAGTCTCCCTAGCATTTCATTTTTCATTCAACTCCAAATAGAAAGGAGTGCAAGATTCAACTCCAAATAGAAACAAGTTTTCTTTTTTAATCATACAAACTAAATATATAAAGGATATAATAATTTAAATAAGATTATCATTTAACTTTTGGTTCCTTGTTTATCACTTAGTCATGTCGTTTATTTCTCTAAATAAGGAATTATTCATTTTCATTATCTCTTTTGCCTCCCTTCCCTTCCCTTCCCTTCTCTTCCCCTTAACAACGGCTGCTACCAAACAACTACCCTCACAAATTCTGGTTCAGGCTATTGATCCCACACAACAGTCGTATATAATTTTTTTCACTTCCCTCGTTGTAAAAACTAAACTAAGATTGAGATTTTATGTACAAATGACAATAATCATACTAGAAACTGTTTATTTCCTTGGAGTAATGTTAACTTATGTATTCTATCCTAACGTTGGCCCTAATTCGTTTCAGGGCTTTCTATTGATGAGTTCTCAAGGAAGAAATTGGATGCCACAGCTCAGGAGTTGTCTGAGGAGAAGGCTCTTGCTTACTCATGTCTGTCAGAATCTTCATAATTCTGTCATCGGTTTATGGATTCTACTGATCTTAAAGCAGTGGATACAGCTGCAGTCAATCGTCGAATAAGTCAAGTTACTTTCAAATGAGCTCATTTCTGAGACTTTCTTATATTTATGTTGAGTGTTGACAATGTCTGTTCTGATTCAGGATTTCAGCCTGCCTGTCTTTTTTGTTAATCTATGTTATGACCAATTTTTACAACTTCGATATTAAGAGTCGGTACCAAAATTTTTGGACATTTGTTTTATTAGTAAACTGTTTTAGCTGTGTTATATTATGCGTGAGTTCGGCACATCAAGATCAAATTCCATGAGAATTTGTTGGCACTGGTGGATTGGTGTTCTTGAACTGAAAGATTGATCGTCCATTGGAAACACGATCTTAACAATCGGCGGGGAAGTCTGGTGGTACTCGTATGAATTGGGTTGTGATGCCAAGAGCACAACTGATTAAGATATAATCTAATCTTGCTCGTAAACAAATTTGATATTGTGATTTTTGTCATCCATGTAGTCGATCCCATATAATGGGATAAGGTGTTGTTGTTGTTGTTGATTTTTGTCATCGAGGCTCAAAGGTATTGATTGATTTGAGCTTTTAATAATGTTGGATATGAAATCTATATCTTTGGTCCAAACAGTCACATATGTTAGATAAAGAAATTTGAGATCCTATTTCAGTTAAAAGAAAATACGATCAAAGTATTGTTAATTCGTCTGGGTTTCTTGGAACTTTATTTGAAATGTTATAGAACTAGTTGAGGCACGAAATTGACAAAGTTAGCAATAACACACAATTGCATTGCGCAAATTACTAGTAATTTAATATTTCCTTAATAATGAATAAGTTAAATTTGCACAAACTAAATACGGTGCAATTAGATATTTCGTTACTAATTGCCTTGTCATTGTACTACGTAAAAAGATTAATGTGTGTTATATGTGATCATATTTACATCAAACTAGTGCCAAGTAAAGTCAATAAAAAAAACTGCAACCAGTTTTTAGTTGTTTTATTTTTAGTTTCGAATAGTTTTAAGGTGATAGTATATTTGAGAAGAAAAACACTTTGAAGATATGTTGCTTGATTATGAATTTTGGGGGTACACAATATATATTTACCAAAATACAAGGATCTCCGCGAAAAAAAATCTCCGCATACATATATACATTACATATTTCAAATATTACTCCCGTGCTGTGGGCAGTGGGGTCGCTGATCTCTGCATAGTGCATACATATGCATATTAAAGAATAAAAAAATTGAGTTAACATTTTGTCAAAACATTTGATGTTATGTCTGATAAATTACGAGATATTTTATATTGTTTATGCTTTTATAGTTTATGAAACAAAAGAACTTTTGAAACAAGAGAAAAGTTGTTCGTGAAATTTTTAAATAAGAAGATGATAAATTTTAAATAATATATATATATATATAATATAAGAAAATAAAAATAAGTAATAAAATAGATTTTATAGGATGAATTAAAAAAAAGAAAAAGTAATAATAAAGAAAGTAGATTTGAATTGACAAATAAAACGTGAGAAGATAGTAATAAAAGAAATTTTAAACAAATAAAAATTATTCACGAATTATTAAATAATAATATGTTAAATTTTAAATTATTATAAATAATATATATTTAAAAAATTAAAAAAACTTATTAATGTTTGACTAATTTAAAATACGCTAACATACTTTAGTTCATTATTATTTATCTCTATATTTTTTATTGATCTTTTTAAAGCAATAAAAATGCAATTCAACTCGATTGTGATTGGAGCGATTCGGTTGGTCGATCGATTCGATTATGATCCTATTTTAAAAACATTGGTCGAGTTCCTACCAGAGACTATGTTAATGTTATTATTTAATGCACAAGGATAAGTTCCAAATTTAGCTCGGCGTCCACGCCGTTTCCAAAATTATGAATTATCATTGTTCTGCACATCCCTTGACATATTATAACACGTTTGCGTCTACTTTAGGCACTCGAACATCCACACCAGTCAGCCTCTAACACATTTTACTTTTTTTCAAGGAAAAAATAATTGTATTAGTAGTATATAAAAAAGGGAAATGTGACGATTAATATATATATATATGACTAGTGAAAGTGTACTACCCTTTAGATATAATATTGTGTAACCCTGTAAATGACCGTCCGTATTATATTAAGGTCCAAATAATATTTTCTCTCTTTTTTCTCTCTCGTGTGTTGCCCGACCTCTTCCTCCCCTTCGATCGCCGTCGTCCCGGTTGGCACACTACAACCTCCTCCTCCCCTCCGAATGCCACCCCCATCCTCCCTTTCTCCCTTGTGAAATGCCTGGACCTCCCTTGCGCCGCCCCCAACGACTGCGAGCACCGATCCCCATCGCCGCCCCCTGCAACACAACCTCAACTCTTACCTCGACGTCCCCATCATCTTGATCACCAGCGAGCAGCTTCACTAGCCGATATTACAGCAATGGAGGCGGGTGCAAGCAAGGATGGGGGGTTGCCAGCGCTCGACGGGATCGAGGATGATGAGGGATGCCAATGCTCGCAAGGGTCGGGGGCAAGTGCTCATAGGAGGTCGGGAACGTGAGCGATAGGAAGCTCGGAGGGGAGGAGATGGGGTGCCGGCGGTGGTGCTTTGACGGGGAGGAGGATGTCGGGCAAGAGAACGAGAATGAAAGGTGTTTTATCTGGATAGTACGTAGATGCAAATCGGATGATCCATATTACACAATGTTATAAAAAGTAGGAGTGAAAGTGGTTCAGTTTGGATGATTTTTACATCGAAAAAAATTGACTTTTAAATTTTGGGTGATTTTTTAGAGTATAAAAGATCATCCTAAATTTTTTTTCATAGAAAAAATGGACCTATGCGGTCTCGGTTTTTTTAGATCGAGACCTACATAAAATAATATTTTTTTGAAAAAAATTAATAGGCATAAATACATCGCAAACTATGCTTAGAAAAATTAATATTGAACTCTAAGTTCATAAAAAAACTATCATATTATCACATTACAATTTAAAATATTATAGTCAATTTTATACAAATTTTATTAAAATATATTAATAACTTGATGATATTCAAGTTTAACTATAACATAATAAGACAACAATATACTTAATCTAATAAATATGGGTAAAAAATGTAAAACTATAAAATATTATTTGAAAATTGAGATAATATTTTAATTATACTATTTTATAAAATATATTTAGTTCGTGTTGAGTCATTTTTTGATTAGAAGCTCCAATTTAAATAGGTAATTTTAATTATTTTAAAAAGTCAACCTAATTTTTAATTGGAGTCCGAATTTACGATTTTTTTTATCAGTTTTTTCGATTTGATTAGATTTTTCTGGTGGGTAAGTTTTTCTTACACCCCTACCTAAAAGGTGTTACATTTGAAATAATTACTAATATATGTATATATATATGCATATATATATATATATATATATATATATATATATATATAATGAATGTGTAGCGCCTCATCCGTGAAACATCGTGCAACGCCTTCATCTTCATCATCTTCATCGTCAATGTTAGATCTAATGGCTCATATTGAAATTGTCATTCCTAAGTAAAACCACTTTCCACCCTGCCCTTTCTTCCTTCCATCCGATCCCACGCCGGTTGTGAATGGAGGATGAAGTCAAGGATGGCGCTGATCTGGTCGTCACAGCCACCACCAACGCCTGCGATCTCCGGCGCTCGCAAAGGGGATTTTCGATCGATGACAGATCTGCAATCTCCAGTGCTCGCAAAGGAATCTCCGATCGGCGATAGATCTGCAATCTCCGACGATCTCCGATTTGTGACAGATCTGCAATCTCCGGCGATCTTCGATCGACGTCAGTTCTACAATCTTCGATCGGCGTTAGATCTGTAATCTCCGGCACTTGAAAAGGGAATCTCCGATCGACGACAGATCTGCAATCTCCGACGCTCGCAAAGGGGGATCTCCGATAGACGATAGATTTGCGATCTCCTGATCTCGACCCTACAAGGGGACAACCCCTGCGCAGCCACGACTTTAGGTCGTCCCCCTTCATCCTCCTCTCCATCGGCGCAATGAGACACCGCGATGAGGGGTATCAGCAGAGGAGGAGTTGTAGGATCCCAAAGGGTACTAAGAGGGGGGGTGAATTGGTGTTCAATCGAAAATATCGATTTCACAAAAATACATTGCGGAAGCACAAAACTAATTCTTTAAAACTTTAAAAATAAAGCAATTCAAATCATACCAAACTCAACGTGAGAGAGGGAGAGAGAGAATAAACACAAAGGCACGGTGGTTGTTGACGAGGTTCGACCACACCTTGGCCTACGTCCCCACTCTGACTTCTCGACCTCGAGACTGCCGAAGATTCCACTAATCCCTTCCTTTGTTTCAAATGGGACAAGGAAGAAAGCCCTTTACACCACCGCATTTTCTCCGCTTCGAGAGGTAAGGCACACCTCTCCTTCAAGCTAATATATTTCTCTCGCTCACGAGATAAGATTTTGAACCTCTTTTACATAGGAGCTCTCTCAATTTTTTGAACAAAAGTGTTTCTCTCTTTTACAATTTTATGATCATAAGAAGAGAAGAGAGAAAGAAGAGAAAGCTATGAAATGAAAACTTCAAGAAATAATCTTTCTTTGATAACTTGAAATTTTTCTTCAATGAGTGAATGTGTACATTTTCCTTTGGCTATTGCACTCGTTTTATAGCCTTCAGTGTGTGAGAAATTCATCCAAAATTTGCTACACAAATTTCTCCTTCAAATTTGACCGTTACTATTCATTTGACTGTGAGACCGGTCAACCGCACATTTGCACTCTTTTGATCATAACTTTCTGTACAGATATCCAAATTAGATGATCTTGAAGTCTATGGAAAGGTAACAGAATTCTCTACAATTTTGATGTGTATCATTCATCCAAAATATAATTATATCATAGTCAATTATGTAATTAAAGTTTGTGTATAAAATTATCTCTTTTTCCTAAACTTTTTTAACATTTTAACTTTAATATTTTGAGTTTCATTTCATCAAAATTTAATTTTATATGTCATTAAACTTTGACCCAACAATCTCCCCCTTTTTTATGAAGACAAACCGAGAAATATGAAAAAATATATAAATTGGCGAAAAAGTTGTAAAAGATAATTTTACTCCCCCTAACTCTTAACTTTCCTTACATTGGGATATATTTATATAAATATTAATTATAAGGTAATCTTCATATAAATTATATTCAGATCATATTTCTCATATATTTCTCCTCCTTTTGTTTCATCAAAAAGTAGTTTGTAAATGAAGCATATAAGAAACCGTATAGAACTCCCCCTTAATCGATTTTCAAAAAAAATATTCTTCCCTCTTTTGTCATATAATAAATATGTAGAGCAGTTGCAAGTTTTGAAATATAACTCCCCTAAATTTATGGCTATTTTACAATAAAAACCAATTTATGAAAGTCAAAATAATGATATATTAATAATATGACATAAAAACTTTGATAAAACAATGTGATATTCATGATATGTGAAAATAATATTTAATCATACTCCTCCTATCACTGTGATCAATCTTTTATATATTCCTCTTTTCTGTTAAAGAAATAGTAGTTTTAAAATTTTTGGGTGAAATAAAAAAGTTAGTGATACTATAATCTTTGTGCCTTCACCACTTGTCCTTTGCTTTGCATGTGAGGCACACCTGAAAAGTAATTATGTAATCTTTGGTACCCAAATTTTTGTGGGTCCTATTTTATTAGATAATGTTTCTTTCAAAACCCAAATCATGTCATGTTGTATTAATTTTTTCATTTTGCATTAATATGCATAATGCCCATAAAATCCACATGTAAAGCATCTAAAATGTGATTTTCTATCATATGTATGATTCCTGAAATTATTTTTCTTTGCATAAGAAATAACTTTCTTTTGTATATCTTTCAAAGAGGCATTTTCTTTCTTTACTTTTTCCAAAGAACGTGTTAGTTTTATAATTTCACATGCATGCGTGATTTTCAAAATATCAATTTCGTTTTTTAGTTTTTCATTTTCCAAAAAATATGCATTATTTTCCTCTTTTAATTTTTCAATTGCATGTATTAATGTTTCATTTTCCTCTTTAATTGAAAAATATTTTTTTATAAGAGAGGAGAGTTCTTTGTTCACATCTAAAGAAAGAATTTCTTCTGAAAAGTTTGATGAGTCATAATTTGAAGATGAAGGATTAGATATTACCTCATCGTCGTGTGCCATCAAGCATATGTATGCTTCATCACTAGAAGAGCTTGATGAACTACTTGTTTCACTTGACTCTTCATATTTCTTCTTTTTACCTTTCCGAGATTTTTCTTCTTTGTGATGTTTGTATGATTTTCTAATTGGCTTGTCGTTCTTGTCTTTCTTTTTAACCAACTTGAGATACTTATCTAATTTTCTTGAGTAGAGTGCGAGTTTTTTTCCATCAACTTACTTATCACTTGAATTTTCTTCTATTGTATTTGCCTTCAATGTCAATGTTTTCTTTTTTGTGGCTTTTTCTTCTTGATCTTCTTGGAATGAGATCTCATAAGTTAAAAGTGAGCCAATAAGATCGTCAAAATCCAATTTGTTCAAATCTTTTTTTTCGATCACGATCCTCTTCGTATGTCATTTGGAGAAGAGAGACTTGAGAATCTTTTTCATTTTTTGCGAGTTAAATCTTGGCTCGCCAAGGAGGCTAAGCCATTCAAAATATCATTAAACCGAGCAACTATATCATTTATGGATTCATTTTCATGCATCTTGAAGGAATCATATTGATGATTCAAAATATTTAATCTAGATTTTTTGACATTATCTGTTCCTTCATAATTAGTAATGAGTTTCTTTCAAATTTTGGTTGCATTTTTGCAATTAGAAATCCGATTGAAATCCGTTGAATCCAAAGCACAATAAAATATATTTTTGACTTTCCAATTAAGTTTTGAAAAAATCTTTTCTTTTTCTTTAGTATCAATAGTTAACTTTTCATTGACATAATAACATTTTTCAACTATGTCCCATATGTCGATATCAATAGAACAAATATATGCTTGAATTCTTATTTTTCAATATGCAAAATGTGATGCATCCAAAAGGGGAGGACGACTAATTGATTGTCCTTCGGCAAAACTAATTCCACTTGATGTCATGGCTCTTGAAGATTGTTAAATCTTAAAATACGATGATTGAATCTTAAAACGATTAGATCTAAAGAAAATTAGATCTGAAAACAAGATGATTAAAAAATCTAAAACAAGAGCAACCCGCTCTGATACCAATTGTAGGATCCCAAAGGGCACCAAGAGGGGGGGTGAATTGGTGTTCAATTAAAAATGTCGATTTCACAAAAGTACATTGCAGAAGCACAAAACTAATTCCTTAAAACTTTTAAAATAAAATAATTCAGACCATATCAAACTCAATGTGAGAGGGGAGAGAGAGAATCAAACGCAAAGACACGGTAATTATTGACGAGGTTCGGCCACACCTTAGCCTACATTCTCGCTCCAACTTCTCGACCTCGAGATCGTCGGAGATTCCACTAATCCCTTCCTTTGTTTCAAATGGGGCAAGGAAGAAAGTCCTTTACACCACCGCCTTTTCTCCGCTTCGAGAGGTAAGGCACACCTCTCCTTCAAGCTAATCTATTTCTCTCGCTCAAGAGATAAGATTTTGAACCTTTTTACACAGAAGCTCTCTCAATTTTTTGAACAAAAGTGTTTCTCTCTTTTACAATTCTATGATCATAAGAAGAGAAGAGAGAAAGAAGAGAAAGTTATGAATTGAAAATTTCAAGAAATAATCTTTCTTTGATAACTTGAAGTTTTTCTTCAATGAGTGAATGTTTACATTTTTCTTTGGCTTTGGCACTCGTTTTATAGCCTTCAGTGTGTGAGAAATTCATCCAAAATTTTCTACACAAATTTCTCCTTCAAATTTGATCGTTACTATTCATTTGACTGTGATGCCGGTCAACCGCACATCTGCACTGTTTTGATCATAACTTTATGCGCAGATATCCAAATTAGATGATCTTAGAGTCTATGGAAAGGTAACAGAATTCTCTATAATTTTGATTGTATTATTCATCTAAAATATAATTATATCATAGTCAATTATGTAATCAAAGTTCATGTATAAAGTTATCTCTTTTTCTTAAACTTTTTTAACATTTTAACTTTAATCTTTTGAGGTTTATTTTATCAAAATATAATTTTATATGTCATTAAACTTTGACCCAACAGGAGCCGCGCCGCTCCCACCCGAAGGTGGTCTGCGCATGGCTGCAGCGGCGGGTGACAGCAATGGCGTCGTCGAGCATCGCGACGAGCTACTGTTGCTGCTGTTCTCGGATCTCGACAGAAGCACCCAGATTTGGAGCGGTTTCAGGAGTTCAAGAGTGTTTTGTGTATGTTTAATCTACACCGTTCAGTTATAATCAACGTTCAAAAATGAAGACGCTGCACGATGTTTCACGGATGAGGCGCTACACATTTATTAATTCCCAATATATATATATGTATATATATATATGTATATATATGTATGTATGTATGTATGTGTTATGAAAGAGGGAGAGAGATCACACGAAACACAGAAGAACGCGAAGAGAAAAAACAGCGACGACTTTCTTTGTTATGGAATAACGATGCTTACAATAATGGGTCTCTATCTGGACCCATAGGAAGTTTATATAGGTACTTCCTTTAACGGGATTCTAAATTAATTCCCAAAATAAGACACTTATCTCGTGATAAGCGAGACCCCCGTAAGCGAATTCTATTGAAACGCCTGATTAGGTAGGAGGGCCACATAGAATTACAATTGGGTTCAGATTCAAGGCATTATTAATATGTATGTATGTACTTGAAACCTTTATTTTTTAATCTATCCGTGCTACATCTGTTTTTGTATACAATCTTTTCAACTTAAAATTATTCCTTGTTATGCATCTTTTCTTTCTTATTGCCAACTGAAAAAAAATATTTTCTTACGAATTTTTTCTCTGTTAAACATATTTAATTAAGGCTTTGTTTAACTTCTGATCATTTATTTATCCAATTTTATCTTTGACCGTTATCTTATCAATTGAAAAGAATTCAAAAAGTGATTGGTAAATAACAAGAAAAATTAAATAATGAGAACATTTTCTTAGTTTAAATGCGAAAGTAAAATAGGTTAGAAAATAACATATAATAAATTTGATGGGTGATGTAAATGTTCCGAGAAGGTAAAATTTAAATAATTCATGATGTCTAGATGTTGACCAAGCCTTGCACTACTATTACAGAAGTCAAAATTCTTGTAAGATGAAACAAGACTTGACAGAAAAAACATAATATTATTATCTTCATCAATCGTCATCGTCTTTTAATAATATGAATCATCCAGGATTTGATTGTAATGCTTAGCTTATAACTATATCACATCTTTATAGAAAAATTTATTCTGAGTGGGTTCATATTTTTCTTTTGTGGATTTCGAGATATGATGAATTTCGCAAGCTCCTTCGCACTTCGTCCGGAAGTTATAATGCTCCTCTCCCGTGCCAATTCATGTTAATTATCATGTTACTGTTTTTAGTTTGCCGAGAATTAAGAAGAAATGGTATATTTTTTTATTTGTTTACACTAATTTTGTTTTCTTTTTGGGACGGCGAGTCATCTTTTCTTTCCTTATCTAATCAAATGCTCACCTTAATAATTTTCATAATCGTAGTTAACTATTAGATTGCTTACCTTGTTTGTTGTAAATATTGTGCTAATTTAAATTAATAGTCCCAGTTGCAGACATGGAAGTGTCTCCAACATTTTTTCTGTAACCAGCTGATCATGATCACTTAAGAGCTGATAAATTTGCTTTAGCGTCCAAACCCAAACTAATTATAGTTCTACGATTCTGATCAAAGCGTTTTGACATATATGGTATCAGAGAATATATATATATTCGTTAAAGATGGAAGCCTCATCATGATCAATTCATTCGATCAAGCATCAGAATGAATTGTCCATGGTCTGATGAAGAGAAACTCGTTGCCTGAAGGAACACTGCCAACTGACTCTTGGAGATTCTACTTCTTTGCTTGCCTTCTTTAGATCTTGAGGTGATTATTCATCAGTTGGCAGTGTTCCTTCTGGTTTCTGGTTCTATTCTTTTAATGGCACCCACGACTAGGCCACAGAGATCTGATGATGCACCTAACGCGGCTTAATGACTGTGTTACTAATTATGCATCTTGAAAAACTCATGCCATGCATTGATGCTTCTCCCTATCCAATATCCAATTATGTTCAGTATATGATCATTTCCCACTTCCTTATCACTCCCTAGCTACATGTTTGCTTAATTTCAGTTCATGAGCCTTCTTAAGTTTTTCCAAGACTGCACAAGATCCCAAGTGGATACACGCCGTGCAGCTTGAAATGGATGTTCTGCAGTCCAACCATGGAAGCACTTAAGCCGAGTTATGCAAACACGAGAAGAGCTCTCACATGGAGGTTTCTATTTGAATTGTTAGATACCTGAAGAAAGATCCTAGAAAAGGCTTTTTTTTTCCTATGGAAGTGTTCTCAATTCTGTGATGCGAATGGGGACTGTATATTTGAACTAGAAGATCGGTTACATGTTTCTATGTCAAATTTGGTAACTCATCGGTGGCTCAAAAATAATATTTTCAGAATCGGACCGACGATCGGACCGGACTTTCTACTGGATCATTGGACTGGTCCGATCAGGTTCGACCAGATTGAATCGAATTTTATTAAAATAATATTATTTATAAATATATGATATAGTATATGAATATTGTACTAATAACCTATTAATAATGTTAAAAATTAATATAACATATTTTTTATTTATTAATTTTTTAATAATGATTAACATATAAATATAAATAGATCATTATTAATTTAATATCTATTATTTATTGATGATAGATGTTATATTAATAAATTTCATCTTAAATTATTGTTATTTATCTTTTTCTTTAACAATTTCCTTTTTATTTCCTTTATCTATGCCCTTTATAATTTTTCATTTTAATGTTATTCAATTTAAATACTTACCTTTTTTATTTCAATTTCTATTTAATTTTAGACATGTCATATTCTCTCCTTTTCTTACCTTTGTTATATTTCTTTTCTTATTTCTTTTTAACTTTCCTTTTTTATCGTTTTTTTAATTTTATTCTTCAAAATCTGCATTGAACCGGTTCAACCAGCCCGGTTCAACCGGTTTTTCTCGGTTCAATGCTAAAAATGATTTTAACATCAAACAGAATTGAATTTCCGGCAGGTTCGCGATTGAACTAGTTGAATCGGCCGGTCCGGTCCGGTTTTGATAACATTGCTCAAAAATAAAAAAAAAAGGGAACAATTCTCAGTACAGAAGTATGGTCTATGCAATTTTAGCTGTGTGACTTGAAAGACTTGGAGTTGAGAGTATGTGCTCATAGATCAATTAATGTAACAAAGCGGCTTTACGCGTAATGAATAATCAATCCAATCTTGCAAGAAAGGAAGAAGAACATATGGAAGCATTCACTTCGTGCGAGAGAGAAATCTGGCAGGTCTGATATCGGATATATTCAGAGACTTAGCAAAGTAGAACAATTATCTTCATTCCAAGCTTGGCTTGTTAAGTGTTGTTCATACATTCCAAGCTTGAAAATAAGTGTTGAGAATTGTATTTCACAATTAGATAGCTTACCTTGTTTGTTATACAAACAATGCTAACTATACCTAAAAGCTTAGCTGCAGTGTAGAATACAAGCTGTGTCTCTGAACATTTTTTCTGAAACCAGCTGATAAGCTCACTTAAGATCTGATATAGTTTCTTTTTTTTTTTTTCCTCTTAACCTCCACACAAGTAAATACAACCCAAAGTAGCAATTCTTCCATTATATTCTGATATATACCTGCAGGAATCATCTCGGAGTCGCTCCTTTCTTTCTTTCTTTCTTCCTTCGTCACGTACCACTTCCGCTCTCCACTGCGGATGTTAAGTCATCTGGTCGTCCTTTTTGAAAGAAGAAAAAAATTGTTTCACTTTCATCGTTCGGCCACCCATTCTTAGTCAGTCACAACATTGACCCAACTCTCTTTTTTTTTATCGAAGAATTTGGCTGAATGATGTATGGAACTCCGAACTGATAATATCATAATTTTAATAAAAGTCCTGCACCATATCTCCTGCTTCCATGAATACCTTCAGCCAATAACCCATCTCAACATCATCACCGCCGCCGATGCAGTTAGCCACCGTGGAGTCATCAAACGGGGACGGCAAGGAAGTCAGACAAGGGGAGGAGATGGTCGTCGTCGTCGTCGTCCAGTCGGTCGTCGTGTGATCAATACCGGCGCTGCTGTCCAGAGACAAGGTATCCGACCAGAAGCTCTCGTCAATGTCTACTTCTAGAAGGGCATCTAATGAATCCATGAGCCCTTCGGCATAGGCAGCGCCGGCAGGGTCGTAGATGGAGGAGGAGGAGGAAGAGGAGGACACGCTACAAAAGGAGTTGGAGGGGGACGCAGGGCCTTCGGCGGGACTTGTGCTGCATTTGTGGGCTGCTACTGCTGCTGCGACAGCAGGTTGCTGCTGCACTGCTTCCGGGCCTATGGCAGCTTCGAGCCTTATTGCCTGGGGCTTCGTGGGCATGCATGCGGCGTCCTTGTGCTTCTTCTTATTATTATTGTCATCTGTTGCAGCGGTCTTGCTTCGAACTTTTCTGATCTTGCGCTGCTGGGCGCCGCCGCCTGCTTTGTAGCCTGCAATCTTCTTCTTCAGGTGGGTGTGCCACACGTTCTTAATCTCGTTGTCCGTTCGTCCCGGGAGCTTCGCCGCGATCGACGACCATCTGAATATATATACATGCGCATGCATGCATGTTACTATATGTAGGCGAATTATAAAAACCTTATCGCAGGAATAAACTAAAGTAATGGATGGATCAATTACCTGTTGCCGAGCTGTTGGTGCAGCTGGATGATGGCGTTCTCTTCTTCCTTGGTAAAGTTGCCTCTCTTAATGTCCGGACGAAGGTAGTTTGTCCACCGCAGCCTGCAACTCTTGCCACACCTCGCCAGACCTGATCCATCCATCAAACATGTGCACGTTCAGCTATGCTTCTAACTCCTGAGTAATGATTATTAAATCATGCAATAAAAAAAAACTGTATATGTAAGATGATAAATAAGTAATAAGGAATTACCAGCTTTCTTTGGTAGCTTGCGCCAGTTGTCATGGCCATGCTGCTGTATGTAGGCGACGAGCAGCTGGTCCTCTTCCGGAGTCCATGGCCCCTTCTTCACACCCTCCTTCTCACAGCATGGAGCTCTCACCATGTTTTTTAGCTGGGTAGGTAGGTAAGTAGATCCTGCTTATATATTAATAACAATAAGTTTCCATATATATATGTATATACGTATATGATCAGATCATCTGAACTACAAACTAAGCCGGCTTGCTGCAGTGCATGCGGAGATGGATCAATGATCAATCCCTAGCTAGCAGCGCAGTGCAGGGATGAGCAACGCATCGGTAGCTATTTATACGTAATTAAAGATGTGGGCGACGTGCATTGGCGGTTAATTAATTGATTGATAATTCCTAGTCCAAGTTACATATGTCACCATCACACGTCACCCTGTCCCCCTCTTCCTGTCGCACATGCCATGCAGCATATACATTTATATATTATATTAATTCCAGTCCACCAAGGCAAAAAGCACTCACATATATATGTAGGTGGCGTTTCTTCTAAGTTAGAGCTCTCTCTCTCTCTCTCTCTCTCTCTCTCTCTCTCTCTCTCTCTCTCTCGCACAGTAGCACATTCATGGTAGCCGATTAATTTAGTAGAAAAATGAGTCAAACGGACCTTTGAGGGTCAAGAACGCAGATGCATATATACCATGCATGCCCACTTTACTTGAGAACTCCAAATTGTTTACTAATTAGGTAGTATGATCAACCTTTTAATATATAATAATATATTTATTTTATTACATATATATATGTATAGTTACTTAAGGTCTTTCAACATCTTGGAAAAACGCATGTCCAAAGTGGTCCATGTATTGTACATGCATGCATCGCACAATCCCATAATCCCATGCATGCTACGCCACTAGATGCACGTTACCTACTTACTGATATTATATATCATACATTTTTAACATATGTGAATGCATATCTATGCTTGATTTGATCAAGCTAGTGATGCAGTGAGTTAAATCCAACACCCACCCACCCACCCACCCAAAAAGGAAAAAGATCAAAAAACATGTACGAAAAATCGACACCTTAAAAAGAGGGATAGATCTTTCAAAGTTTTATAATATACAACACTCAGCAAGCTAGTATCCTTAGAATTTCTGCACGAAAAAAATTATGCACCGCAAGAAATTTGAGAAGTTTAAGGTGATGCAAAATTTTATTAAATAGAAAAAATAGAAGAGGATTATAAGACCAGATATTACTTTTTGTTTAGACCCTTAAAGAATTTATATAGACATTTATTTTTTACAGACGATAGAAATTATATACCGATTGAGACTCTAAATTAATTCTCACAAAATAGGATATCTACCTCGTGATAAAAAATAAATTAATTTCGAATTATATACGGAATATTCCTAAAAAGTTTTCTCTCAAGGAACCCCCCATCCCTTACCTCTCACAGGTTCGCTAATTGGACAGAGAGACATCGTAAGAAAAATATGCTGAAGAGTCTGACTAAGAAGGAGAACCATATAAAGTTACCACTAGTTCAGATTAAAGATATTATCAACAAATATAGTGTGCAATATTTTAAATATTATATATATATAATATATGTGCATGCAAATAAGTAAGTAAGTAAGACTTTCTACTTGGTCAGGTCCTTGTTCAATTTTGGTGGTCCGGATCTGGCATGTGACTAATGACAGTAATGCTGACCGTCGTGTGATGGCAGCGAGCCAATTCAAACTTTGTCCGAGATAACGTACCCAAACAAATATCCATCAAGAACCCACTCCCTCTTTCTTATTCTCTTTTTCTTTCTTTTTTTTACTCTTCCAAGGGTAGCAATCATTTATTTAACTAATGCAAATTAGAATAAGGTTCGTACGTGTAGCACCCACAACCAAACTATGTATAAATATTGGTTGATTAAAAATTATCATAAATATTTTTTTAATAAAATGTATTCAAAATAAAATATTTCACACTACTCAAACATATATATATATATATATATATATTATTTAGCAAAGAGAAACTTGCTTAGTTCTTGAGAGTATTTGGATGAAGTATATAACAATAAAAAGGTGAGGTTCTAATGGGAGTTTAGACAAAAGACTACAATTAAAATTAATATAGTTACTATTTATCAATGATCATTACATCTCTTCTTTCTAAAATGATTTATTTTTAGAAAGAAACTGTTAATTAAAGTATTTATTTACTTTTTTCATGTTAGATTCTTCTTTTATATTTATCTCTTATAAACATTTTTTTTTTAAAGTTACACGGAACAAGATGTATTCAAATCACATTACTATAAAGTTTTCTAAAAAGATTATATTATTACAAGTGACCAATAAAGGTATTCGATGAGAGAATTAAACGGCACTATATATAAAAGCTATAAGAAATTAGAAACATTAAATATAAAATTTTCGCTGCATATTCTTGATGAAAGAAATAAATTAGGACATGTTTGAAAATAAATACCTAAAATAGACCACTTAAAGTATATAAGTCGTCGATTAAAGTTTCATATAAATAAACGTACAAAACACTAAACAAAGTTATATATTTGACCATTATATTATATGTTCTACAGCATTTCAGTCAAATTTGGAGTAAGAAAATCTACAGCTTTTCGTGTTTTAACTTTTTTAAGACGCACGTGGAGGGTGCCTAATTTCCATTTGGAATACAAATTAGCGGATAAATTTCTCTTCCACGTCTATATATTCCATGAAATTGACAGCTTAATTAATTAATTAATTCATCACTCGCTAAATTTCATGTACACGATGAGAAATTATCTGTTCATGCATTTAATTTGCTCATGTTATTTTCAGTAATGCTGTCTAGACAAGACCAATGATTCAATTTGGACCTCTAACCTCCGAGCATGCACGTAGTTGAACATATTTTTTTTTATTATTATTACTCCAAAGAGTTAATCAATCAATTAATTAATTACTACTCCTGCAAAGGTGGTGGATTGGATCATAAGCATATTCATGCTCCATTAATTAATTAATTAATTGAAACGTATGCATCCTTCGAAAATTTGCATGCCAAGACAAATATCATTGATATCATTGAGGTAACCTTTGCATGCGAAAATGGCCTCCAATCAAATAGCTAGAAAATCAGGAAAAGGAAGATTGACAAAGTGCCAGAGAAAATATTGTCTTTTTCAGCTTAATTTACAAAGGATGCTTGATCTAAGTAATATTATATGCATCAATGACTAAAACCAAATTAAATCACGATGAGGTTATCCGTGAAAGCTAATTAAATTATAGCGAATAGACGTGATGTTTGATCAACAAGTGGCCACCGTGCAATCATTAATTTAATATGATTTCATATGTGTGCAAGTTGTATAGAGTACCGTCGTGTTGTTAAATTTGCCATTTGCACGCAATTGAATATATTGACAGCGTAAAAATGCGGGAACATGTGGAGTTGAATGGAAACAGTTGCAGATACAAATCCTTCTCAAACGTTACGATTACCAGAAAGTGGAGTAGCTCTCCTAGTTCTTTAAGCAAAGTTTTGAGTTGGAATATTTGTGAACGCAAAAAAATTTCGTTGAAAACTCACTTGTCATAGTCAAGCGTGCTGTACAGGGCAATACCAAATCAATCAGATTCGATGATAAGTCGAGACTTTAACCTGTTGTGACTAGTGTGCAACGTCCTCCGATCTGGTGATTCGTTGGTGGGTCGATGATGACAGGCGTCGTGGATAGTCAAATAAGAAGAGGGTTGTTCGGTGGCGGGGGCAGGGCTTGCATAGAATTAGAAGGAGAAGGAGGAGGTTAGGTGGCGCAAGGAGGGGAGTGGGCCGGGGACGAGTAGGTTAGAGGGGACATGTTTTGGCGGCGGCGACGGCAAAGCTCGAAGGGGAGGAAGAGGTTGCATAGAGATGAATTCTGGTGACGACGCTCGGAGGGGAGGCAACGACGCTCATAAGGGATCAAGGGAGGAGGTTGGATGGATCTACACCGTTCACTAGATCCAACGGGCCAAATTTAGGTGTTACACCATATTACACGTAAGAGTATTACATCCTTATTAATCACTAGAGAGAGAGAGAGAGCAATATTAAGGTGACACCACATAAAATTGGGTGCACCATGCAACCACACATCTCCACCGTTCGATCGGGCAACGTTCGAGATCGTCTCATCCGTGAGCCTCACGATTGAACATCACGCTCGTGCATCGATCTCTCCTAGACTCTCTCTTTCTCCCTCCCTCTCTCTCTCGCGTGATGACGATGGGTGTGATTTGGGATGGATCTCGACGACTAGGGGGTTATCTCGGCGACCGGATCTTATGGGGGCTGGGGGCGCTTGCACTAGATCTCGGCAAGGGAGGATCGATGTCGTCTACGTCTTTCGTCGTCTTCCCGGGCGACGACTGCGCACGAGGCAGAAAGGCGAGGGAGGGGCATGATCTGCAACCTATTGTCATCCTCTATCGTCTTCTCCAGCAACAACGATGGAGGAGCGTGATCTACAGCCAATCTACGTCTTCCGCCATCTTCGCCGGCGTCGGCGGGTGTGCACGACTCGGAAAGGAGAAGACGAAGGAGGTCGTACGCGCGTGAGGATGGAAGATGCGCAGGCAATGGATCAACCATTAGATGCGCGAGGAAGAAGAATCGAACCGTATATATATATATATATATATATATATATATATATATATATAGGGAAAAATGACCGTGTGAAGCGCTTTCCGTATGAAGCGCGTGTGAAGCGGCCTTAGACATATTTTTCTTCATTTTTTTTATATATTTCTTTACTAATAACTTAAATAATCATTCATGATAACAAAAAATAGTTTTTATAAGATTAGAAGTTATATAAAATGCTTATATCCATTATGACGAATAATAGTACGAAGAAGTTCGTCAAAATTCAAAAATAATGAAAAAAATTATTGTTAATGATTTGAATCATATATTTATTTTCCCCAATGTCCCTCCAAATTATCAATAAAGAAAAATGTCGAAAAAAATAACATAAATATGTCTAAAGCCGCTTCACACGTAAGTGCTTCACACGCTCATTAAACTCATATATATATATATATATATATATATATATATATATATATATATATATATATATATATATGGCACTAGCTCTATGTTTAATTTCTTCAACGTGAGAACAACACAGGTCAAAGCAAGAGACCAAATTAAAGAGAAGAATATGTTATTTATCAACCAATTAATCAAGAGAACATCAGTTGATCGTACATATGAAAAAATAAGGAAAAAATTGTGCAAGTCGCAATTTTCGCCCTTCCTTTTCCTCTTATTTTCTTCTTATTAATCGAATTAGTAGGCAGGTCAAGTTTCAACAAAGTTACACAGACAAGTATTTAAAAAGTATAAATTAATGATAGTGTAAGCATTCAATTCCGCGTTCGTTTTCTTTTCCCTTAATTAGTTTCAATCCAGTTGACGTATTTCAATTTCCAACATCGATCGGCCTAAATCTTAATTGCATTATTTCAACATGAAACGATCACTATGAATATAAATTATATCACGGTGGATAATTTCAATTGTATTTGTTTATTTTTTTCTCTTAAATCAGCTATATATCTATAACAATTAGTAGATTATACTGAAATGTAATTAAATCCTGCAATTCACCAGTCTTCTGTAGTAAATTAATAGTTAAGGTTGTTTTTTCTGAATAATAATAATAATAATAATAATAATTCGAAGTACATAAACGACAAATCTGTCAAACGAAGTTATTGTGAAGCTCCATTAAATATTTTTGTCCAGTCAACGTAGCGGTCAAAACTTATCAAGTGTACAAGTCAACTCCTGATTCGGCGCCGCTACCTCCACTAATTCTAGCATTTCTTTATTTATTTAACGTGGGAAAAGTTAACAAGAGCCTCGATAAATTATACCTTTTATTTTAATTTATATGGTAAAATGATGTTGTTGATATAAAAAATTAATTATTAATATATGTATTCTGCGTCACATTGTTGATCTTTTTTTTACTTTATCGATCTTTTTCAAATCATGTGGCTGCCTTAAACGTCGATAATTATAAATAAATAAATAATTTGATTCATTCATCTTGGTATTTCGAAAATTTATTATACAACGATGATTAATCACTTTACGAGATTTGGTTAATAATTTACTAATTACTATAGCAATCAAGAGATTGTCACTGTGACACAGTATCGTAACCAATCCAATAGTGAAATAATTAATTAAGGATGCGATTTACTCTTTTGACCATAACATGCATGTAGTAGTTACAATATTCTAATCATATATACCGACTACAGGAAAGGAAATTAGTATTAATATAAAAACACGAGTGGGCAACCTAGATTGTGTGGGTAAAAAGTGACCCATATATATGGGTCACCGTTGGATCGTGATGGTTCACAAATAAGTGTCATCAAGATGTATACAAATAAATGTTCATTTGTGAACTGTCAAATCACGATCCAACGATAGCCCATATGTATGGATCACCTTTTTTTCACACAATTCTTATTCCCTATTATAAAATACTTGATGGTGTGCTAGGGTGCAGGGAAAACCCAAGCAACCCGAAAAATTCATCCTATTCGAAAAAATTGAACCGAAAAAATAAAAAATTAAAAATTCGAATATGATTTAGGATGATTTTTAATAAATTAAATTTCACCCGTTAAAATTAAGGCCACATCCAAAAAAACCGTAAAAGTCCGTGGAGCCCATTTTCTTATTTATGATTTTTTTATTTATATAATTAACACATATGTTATTAATTCTTTTATTTGTGCCATTCGGTTTTTATTTATATAATTAACACATATGTTATTAATTATTTTCTATCACATTATCAAACTTTAATTTAATAATTTTAAAATTTTAGTAATATATTTTATATTTAATATAAAAATTAAATATTTTTATATTCATTTTAAGTTATTAAATATATTTTAAAATATAATTATATAAAAGTAGGGTTCCGAAAAAATTGACCCGACAGAGGATGATTTTTATTTTTTTAAAATAGTTTTAGAGTAGTATTTTTTTTAATTTTAAAAATCAATCCGAAAAGTAGCAGTTGATTTTTTTATATCGAAAACTCGATCCGGCCTAAACTACTTTCACCCTATGCTGTACAATAATTAATAATATTTTATAATATAGAAGCAATATCATTAATTAAAAGGTTCACACATTATTTTCATCATTGGACTTACACACAATCAATTTTTTTTTTAAAAAAAAAAGAGGGGGTACATAGTTGTTATCAATCGATTTTGATTGACTGACCACTACTTTGTTGATTAGTGAAAATTAAACAAATAAGTGAAAATGTATTTTCCCGGAATAATAATCACAGTCGTCGTATGTTTGAAATGAAGGGCTCCCGGAGGTGGACAGTTGAAATTTCAAGTATACTTAGCACCAAATCTTGGAGTGTTACGTGTCAATTAATTTTACCTGGTCAAAATTAGTGTTAATTAATAGACTAATAATGACAGTGAAACGCACTCCAAGCTGCTAAAAATAATATTTCTTCGTAAAATAGATGTGAAGACAATAAGCAATTACTTTAAGTCCTTTTGGTACATCCATGTCACAGATCTTTGATTTCAAATTATTCCCTTTTTTTGTGTTTCTAAGTGCGTAGTATTAGAAAATATATGTGCCAGTCATAGCACGGAACTTTGAGGGTTGATTCCCTAAACCCTAATAATTGAGTGGACGAACCAATTGGTGATTATTATTCATGTGTGGATGCTAATTGTATTGACCGGTCGCCATGTATATATCTACCTACGTTATTTATTTTGGCTGGATGACCGGAGTACGTATTAATTCGTTTATTATTATGTGTTTTGTTGTTGAGTAGGCTGACGGTCTCATCATCATGTCTATTGGACGATATTATTATTATTATTATTATTATTATTATTATTATTATTATTATTATTGTTGTTGTTGTTGTTGTTGTTGTTGTTGTTGTTGTTGTTGTTGTTGTTGTTGTTGTTGTTGTTGTTGTTGTTGTTGTTGTTGTTGTTGTCGTCGTCGTCGTCGTCGTTGTCGTCGTCGTCGTTGGATCCGATGGACGGCTCAGATCACATCTCCTCCCCTTGATCGGCGGCAGCTGCTGCAGTCGATGGTGGGAGATGGATCGGGGACGCAGAGGGCGGGGGACGGCGGCGCAACAAGCAGCGAATCAATGCATCAACGGATCAAGCGCGGAGGAAGAGAGTGAAAAAGGGGGAGAGAGAGAGGACGCCAGGGAGACGACGGCAGCGGCACATAGATCAGCGCATGAAGAGATCAACGGTGGCAGATGGGGGTCCGAGAGGAGAGGAAGGCCGGCGCTTGCAAAGGAGAGGTCGTAGGCGAAGGGGACTGTCGGTGATCATAGAGGAGGTCGACAACGGTCGGCGGCGGCGATAGTGGTGACGACGCTCGGAGGAGAAGGGCGCTCAAAGGGAGGAGGGCGATCAGCGGAAGGAGACGACACGCGATCAAGGAAGAGGATGCCCGATCGACAGCGGAAGACAATGCGAAAGAGTGAGAGAAGAGAGAGAAAATGCTAAAATAATATAGATCGTAGATTTAAAATGGAGGGCTGCAATTTGGGTGCTAAACACGGTTTCACCTAACCTGAGGAGGGTTACACCCCATATATATATATATATATATATATATATATATATATATATATATATATATGTATGTATGATCGAGCCCTAACTTGATTGCGAGCCAAAAGACCCGAAAAGAATCACTAAGGAAATATCGCATTTCGAATAGAAGCTCGTTTACTTTTGATTCAAAAGTTGCTGACAGTTAAACGTCAGCTCGAAGGGTTACCATTACCAGAGCTCGGGTAAGCTCAAACAAAGAGAGTGAGCAACCATTACTCGTCCGTCCTAGCTTAGAAAAAAGATGTTTGGCGGAGCTTGTTTCGGATAAAATGGAAGAAAAGAAAGCGGCTTGGGGTACGGTTAGTTCACCAGGAGGATCGCCCTCCCAATTCGAAGTTTTTTCCGGAAATGGCTCCTTCTTATTGATAGCACAAGCTCAAGTTTTGGAAGCATAGGAAGTCTCTAAGCAACGTAGTCGGATCTCCTTTATACTTGCCTCACACAATGAGCGAAGTCTGGGTTCAGCCACACCCGATGCTTAAATCCACAATGAGATAGATAGATAGATAAATAGATAAATAGATAGATAGATATAACTCTTGAACTTGGATAGAGATGGCATATTAAACAAATACTCTATTGTACCTAAATAATATTGAAGTATTCATGAGAATACATATTAAATTATCATTTTGATCAAACACGTACAACTTCTCCTTTTTGGTAACTAATTCGAACCGCGAAATAAATAACTACAATAATATCCCCCATCTCATTGCGGATTTAAACTCATCAAACCAAAATTTGTAAGGCCCAACTAAAAAGCCCAAAGTATATTTTTTTTACTTTTCTTTCTTTTATGAATAAAATGATGGCGTTCTAATTCTCACCTTATTTCCTATTTTTTACACCATTAGCAAAGATCCTAATTAGGCATTTTTCATCTTATTTCCTATCTTTTACACTATAAAATCCTTCACCAACGATTTACTATTAAACAAACTCTCGCTCAAAAATAATTCGCTGTTGGATTAAAATTATAGGAACAAGCTGCCAACACGAATTCCTTCATTTTGCCCTTCTTTTATTTATCAGGGTTTCAATTTTTTTAGAAATCAATTTCTTAAAATTGGCTAATTAGTTCGATGGTTCGTTTTAACATAATTTTTCTTACTTCGACAAGTCAAGTTTTGACCGTAAGGTTGACTCTAGACTACCATGAGTGTCGGTCGACAAACGGCATGAACTTATTATGATGCTAACGCATGATATTGATATGTATTCGTACATTTAATTATCTTTTGCATAATTTTTTTAGAAAAAAAAACGAAAGAGATGATGGAAAAATTTACATGGGAGAGAAAAATTGGAACATTTGATGATATTTCGTAATTAAAATTAGCTGTTAATTCATATGCCATTACACATAAATTAGCTGCTAATTAATGATTATTGTGGGGGGTGCAAAGCACGTGCGGATGAGCGTGCATGCATGGGGGCGGGCCATGGGCTACGTACTACGTACTGTGTGAGGTCGTGCGCGTATCCACGTACGTACGCCTCCTACCAAGACGACATGCCTCCCTCCCTCCCTCTACTACCACGATATATCGTAGTTATATTATATTATATTATATGATATGTACTCGTTCCCTCCCTGCAGCACCACCTACTTACACGATTAAAGACGTATATATAATATAATAAAAGCTTAGATCCCTCCGCTGCATTTTAAAATATAAACAATTCAAATTATACTATTATTTGAATTATGATATGATGATTTTGGATCGTGAAAGAAAAAATATCGCTCAAGCACGAATTGTTTAATGAATAAATGACAAGATCTCTGATTCTGTGGGGGCGCCTACTGCATATGCATTCGATATATCGCAATGCAATGATTGATTCCCTGGACTCAGACGCAGAAGCAGCTGCATGTATGCCATATATCTTGTTATGAAAAGGGAGAGGGAGTGATCGCACGAAATACAGAAGAACATAAAGAGGAAAAACGACGGTGGCTTTTTGTTATGGAATAATGATGATTACAAGGATAGGTCTCGGTTTAGACCCCTAGGAAGTTTATATAGGCACTCCCTTTGACAGATGATAGGAATTACATACGGACTGAGACTCTAAATAAATCCCCTGAAAATAGGACACATATCTCGTGATAAGAAAATAAATCAAATCCGAGACTCCCGTAGGGGAATTCTGCTGATGCGCCTGACTATGTAGGGGGACCAACTGTGTTCAGATTCAAGGCATTATTAACAAATCTCCACCTTGACTTGAATCATCTTCAGAGCACAAAAGCACGCCACGCCGTCGCTAGTCCCATATTGAAGCTATTACCAAGTATTTATGTTAAGCAAGTTCAAACAATGTTGGAATTTGTCATAAGGAAAAGATTTGGTGAACATATCAGCTGGATTGTCTTCAGTGCCAATCTTCTTCACCTTGATCATCTTCTCAGTGCGGATGAAGTGATATCTGACATCAATGTGTTTGGTTCTTTCATGATGTACTTGATCCTTGGCTAAACATATTGCACTCAGATTGTCACAGTGCACTATAGCATGCTCCTGATGTAATCCGAGATCTCCAACTAAGCCTTTTAACCAGATGCCTTCCTTGGCAGCTTCCATCAGTGTCATGTATTCAGCCTCTGTGGTGGACAATGTAACTGATGGCTGAAGTGTAGCCTTCCACTGTTCAGATTTGGCACATGTGATGGCATCCCTATAAGAGGACGGCTCCAGGGAATCCACCTCTTCAGCTACATGTAGTGCATAAGCAACCATGTCCTCGAAACCATATCGCTTAGGAGGACCCACTTCTCTGCGAGGACGTCTAGTAGCAATTGACTCATCTTCAGGTTGCTCATCAGATTCTTCACCTTCTGGTTCTGCTTCTTGATGTGATACTTCAGCATCATCCTCAGTTGGAGTGATTTCAACCTCCACCTGTTTACTGACACTCTCTTCAGCCTCCACCTTCAACTGAAGCATTGATGCTTCATCAAAGGTCACGCTTCTGCTGTGGATGACTTTGTGTTCTGAAGGAGACCAGATTCAGTAGCCTTTTACTCCTGCACCATATCCCATGAACACCCATTCTTTAGCCCTTGGCTCCAACTTCCCTTCACTGACGTGATAGTATGCTGGACAACCAAAAACTTTCAGACAAGTATAATCAGCAGAATTTCCTGACCATACCTCAGTTGGAGTCTTGAAATCAATCGCAGTCGCCGGACTTCGATTCACCAAGTAACAAGCTGTGGTAACAGCTTCAGCCCAGAATGTCCTATTTAGGCCAGCGTTAGAGAGCATGCACCTTGCCCTCTCCAGAAGTGTCTTGTTCATTCGTTCTGCAACTCCATTCTGCTGTGGAGTATTCCTGACTGTGCGATGCCTGGCAATGCCTTCATCTTTGCAGAACTGATCGAATTCAGCAGAACAGAATTCCAAACCATTGTCAGTGCGAAGACGCTTCACTTTCTTCGACGTCTGATTTTCCACCAGAACCTTCCACTGTTTGAAGGCCTTGAAGGACTCACTCTTGTGTTTCATCATGAATACCCAAGTCATCCTTGAGTAGTCATCAATCACAGATAGGAAGTACCTCGCACCTCCTAATGATGGAACACGAGAGGGACCCCAACAATCGGTGTGGATGTAGTCAAGTTCGCCTTCGTCCTGTGCACTGCCAAACTGAGACCTTCGCTGTTTGCCGAATACGCAGTGCTTGCAGAAGTTGATTTCAGATATCTTCTTCTCTCCTAGAAGACCTCATTTGCTGAGGATATTCATCTCGTTCTGACTCATATGCCCAAGCCGCATGTGCCACAGCCTGGACCTATCTGATTCGGATGAACTAGCCACTGCAGCAACGTCAGAGACTGTCTTGCCTTGTAATACATACAAGGACTTCTGTCTGACTCCCTTCAGAATCGTAGCATCACCTTTCATGACCGTGAGGATGCCTCCAGCAGCATTGATCTGACACCCTTTAGAGTCGAGGACTCCAAGTGATATCAAATTCTTTTTCAGTTGCGGAACATGGCGGACATCTGTCAGCGTCCTCACAAGATTGTCATGAGTCCTGATCTGCACAGAACCGATCCCAACTATCTGACAGGCTGCATCGTTGCCCATGATGACGTTTCCATCATCAATCTTCTGATAAGTTGAGAACCACTCTTTATTCGGAGTCATATGATAGGAACACCCCGAATCCAGAACCCAACTATTCGCCAGACATCCTTGATCAGAAGTAGCCAGAACCAAATCATCTTCGGAATTTCCTGTTTCATGTGCCACCGCAGCGACAGGGGCCTTCTTCTTCTTCGAACAATCCTTCTTCCAATGACCTGGTTCCTTGCAGTAATTACAGATGTCTTTCGCAGTGATTTTTTTCTTCTTCGACTTGGATTTCTTTGAATTCGAGGACTGTCCCTTCTCTGCGATCGATATCAAACCCGCGGCCTGAGTCTCTGCAGAATTTTCAGATGCCCTATGCCGAAGTTCACGAGTATGGAGACTCGATCTTACTTCTTCCAGACTTATAGTTTCCTTCCCGATAATCATAGACTGAACGAAATTTTCATATGATGGAGGAAGCGAAACTAACAGAATTAGGGCAACATCTTCATCCTCGATCTTAACATCGATATTTCTGAGTTCCATCAACAAAGAATTTAACTGATCAAGATGTTCCTTCAGAGGAGTACCTTCCTGCATGCGGAGAGAGAACAGATGTTGCTTCAACATCAACTTGTTGGTGAGAGACTTCGTCATATATAAACTCTCGAGTCTAAACCACAGACCGGCCACTTTTTCTTCATCTACGACCTCGATTATCACCTCATCCGTCAGACACAACAAGATCATCGAGTGCGCCTTCTCCTCCTGTGCCGCCAAAGTTGCGAGGTCGATCTCCTTTTCTTTGCCTTTCGAGTCTTCCTCCTTTGGCTTGTTCTTCGACACGTTTGAGAGCGACGCCCAGACTCCTTGTTGCTTCAAAAGTCCCCGCATCTTGATCTGCCATAACCCGAAACTGTTTCTGCCGTTGAACTTCTCCACGCTCACGTTGTGCGACGTCATCTCCCTGCTGATCGAGAATCGTTGACAAACCCTAAGGCTCTGATACCAGTTTGTTACAATTTCTGCACAAGAGAAATTACGCATCGCGAGAAAAACTCGAGAAATTTAAGGCGACGCAGAATTGTATTAGATGGAAGAAACAGAAGAGGATTACAAAATCAGATTGATCCAGAATTATTCAGGATGGTCTTACAAGCCTTGATTACAAGTCCTTTTATAGGGCCTTGGAAAAACAACTCCTACTCTAACTTAAGAACCTAATCCTACTAGGCACGTAAGTCCCTTCTCTAGAAAAACCTCCTTGGACTAGACGTAACCCTAGTAGGATTAGGTTCTTAAGTTAGAGTAGGAGTTGTTTTTCCAAGGCCTTATAAAAGGACTTGTAATCAAGGCTTGTAAGACCATCCTGAATAATTCTGGATCAATCTGATTTTGTAATCCTCTTCTGTTTCTTCCATCTAATACAATTCTGCGTCGCCTTAAATTTCTCGAGTTTTTCTCGTGATGCGTAATTTCTCTTGTGCAGAAATCGTAACATATCTCTTATATAATACATATATTTTATAATATAATGTATGCCCTCTGCACGCAGCAGCAGCAGCATGCATGGCTAGTGATCGATCTGGTAGCTGGCAGATGATTGGGAGTCAGATCTTGTGCGTGCAGTTGATGGATTCATCGAAATCTGTTGATTTAATTAATTAATTTGCATGAGAGCGATTGAGAGCTGCCCTCCAGACCCAGGTATCTATAAGCCTAACGGACGGACGATCACGGTCATCCCCAAAGAGGGGGGAGAGAGAGAGAGAGATCCATGGTTGGTGATGGCTCTGTAGAATAATTCATGCATGCACTTTCCATGTGTACGTCCTGACGGGCTCGGGATGGCGGCCATGCACTCCTCCATCTGGTCAGAATCTGTGTGCATGCATGCAATGCAGCCTGCTGCAGGAACGTACAGTTTCACTTTAACTAATTACTTGCTTATTACTTTCTATGAATTATTCTTGCTACACATATATTTTTGTGCAGAGAGAGCGAAAACTTTCTTTTGTGTAGAGAGGGCAATTAAGTAGCTGGCTAGCAATGCATGCAACAACAAAATGCTAGTTACCAAGGCTTCGTGTACAGTGGAGTAGTCTTGGACGCAATCAAGCTACAATTTGCAAGGCCCGGCCGTCCCTGAGTTTAGCCATTCCCCTAGCTTCTTTGCTTGGGGAATACCTACCAATATACTAGTAATTAATTGCCATGGACAGAAAATTAATTGTGTACACGTATATATGTATGTACAAGTCCGTAAACTACGGCCAACCACTAGGCAGCTAGCGGCTGACTAGTAAGAAATGAGAAAAACTACACCGTGTCTTGTGACGTTGAATTGAGTATTAATGACAACTTCTTTTCTTCTGTACATATGAAAGTGTTACTAAATTCATCAGAATTCCAAACTAATACAGAAATATATTGTCACGCATGTGTCATTAAAAGTAGCATGTAATACTCAATCGTCTCCTGATTAATTGATCGAGTCTAAAGGACATCTAATATTCATGGTTTGAGAAAGTTGCAATTTGTTATAAGATATATCTTGCGTTTTAGTTTACTTTTCTTCTATGTGTAGATAAAATTTCGACAACAAAATGCTTGTGGTGTCTAGTGATCCAATATATGAGAAGACGTACGTTGAGGATTCAATGAGGAAAAAAAAAAGAAACATTTATCACAATTGTCGTTGTATACATATATGTTATGTATATATGTATTTCTGAAACAGTAGAGAGCCACAGTAGTATAATATAAAATATCTGGATATTTTATTTATTTTCCCTTTTTTTCGTGTATGTTTATAATAATTGCGAAGACATGTTGGTTGGCAAATGGCAAATCATTGACTGAAAGTTAGGCAATGTGGAAGCATACGGACGGCCAGTTTCGTATATATACGTAAATACGTTCTTAAGGGTACAGTACTCGTTCGCCATCACTGTATGCCCTACTTCTTTATTTCCTCGATACATACATATGGCTTTTAAAGAATCATGTACAAAATCATATCATTTTCTATTGCTGAGTTAAGTTATCAAAATAAGTTAGGTGCTAGAAAATAATGATGATGTTATATAACTGTATTAACTACTAGAGGTGATGATAATTAAGTAGCTAACTAAGAGAAGATATATTGCAAAGGTAGCTGATTATAGTTAAGTAAAGTAACAACCAGCAGTAACCAGGTCATAATTAATATGGATTGCATATATAATAAGTAACTAAATTAGTTGCTACTACTACTACTACGTATACGAGCTAAGCCATTTAATGCAGCAGCGGCAACTTTACTGATGCACTGCACGCATGGAAACTTATCCTTCGTCGTCGCCTTATCTGCGCCACCCCCCATCGCCATCTCATCATCAAATGCATGAACATGCAATTTTGCCAATATCGAGGTGCTTCCATATGCTTACATTACACCTAGCTCTATCCGGTGGAAGTTAATGGATCAAAATTGGAGCTGGATGAGGTATATCCAGGTAATAGAGTCAGAAGAGAAGTACCTGCTTCTCGCTTAGAGCCATCGCCCATGCATGCATGAAAAAAACTATTCATTCGTTCAGAGACATGGCGAGATCTATAAGATATATGACCTAAAATTTCAGCGTTTTCGCAAGTAGCTTCCTTACAATGTTTCGTACACATGACATCCATCCATCTCCCTGTGGCGGATTCCTCATCCAGTCAACAACTGCCTGCAACCTCTCAAGTGTTTAATTCAATAATCTCTCCCTCTCTCTCTCTCTCTCTCTCTCTCTCTCTCTCTCTCTCTCTCTCTCTCCTCTCTCTCTCTCTCTCTCTCTCTCATCAGATCCATCCATTGGATACAATAAAGAATATTATTAAGCCACTCCTGCCTTCCATACTGTCTTTAAACTCTAGACAGCTATCAACACAAGTCATACGTACCACCCCCAACCCCTTTCTCCCTCCTTCGATCTCCATCCATATCATCTAATCCAATTATTGCTCCAAGACTTCAGCACCCACAACACTATAAAAACGCACAAAGGACATCACAAGGATTCACACAGCCGCATCCACAACATTCTCCCTCGAGTCCCTCCGACTGAGTCCTGTGCAGTACGTCTTCCTGCTAAGGGAAATTAGTGATCAAGATGTTGAAGAAGAGCTTCCTGCAGGCGTTCCTGAAGAAGTGGAGGAAGCTCAGCGCGGAGGTCGTGGCACACGCGGGCCACGAGTACTCCGGGTGGAATCGTTTAGGCGGCGAAAGCAGCTTCGCCGGAGGAGATCAAGAGACGAAGGCGACTGCGGCGGCCGCGGCCACGGCCATTCCCAAGGACGTGCCGAAAGGCCACATGGTGGTGTACGTGGGGGAGGAGCGGAGGCGGTTCGTGATCAAGGTGGCGTTCCTGGAGCACCCCTTGTTCCAAGCGCTGCTGGATCGAGCACGGGAGGAGTACGATTTCAGCCCGGACGCCAAGCTCTGCATACCCTGCGAGGAGACCGTATTCGTCAGCATCCTTTGCTCTGTCAGCTCCGTGTACAACAAGAGGATCTGGCTCTGCAATTGATCAGTAGCATGGCATATATATGTATCATCTTATTTTAATTTTATTTGCTTCTTCTTTTTTCTCTTCTCTGGTCAAGAAGATGACATTATTTAGTCAGTCAGGTTTGGTAGTAACATGTCTCAATCTGGCATCGACTACTAGAGTTGGTTACATGTTTTTGGATGAGAGAGAGAGAGAGAGAGAGAGTGGTGTAAATCTAGTTGCTGTACAAATGATCAATAATTATTTGTCTGGCCTCTTGATCTACGTAGGTGGTCATGCATATTAATTAACTGCAGATCAAGCGTACCAAGTAAATAGTCAGGTTCCTACATCACACACACATATTGCTTCCATGTACATATATAGCAAAAGCTGAGCACACATATTGCTTCCATGTACATATATAGCAAAAGCTGAGCTCATGATTTTGTTATTGTTTCTTGTTCTTGGCTCATGAGCTCAACCAATCACTTTATATATCGACAACTAATTGCATCATATTCTAAAACAAAGTCATGCATACTTGATATATATTATTACATTATAATAATATGCGAGTAGATCTCGCGGGTCGACGCCGATGACATCAAACTTTTTATTTTTTTTTTATTTTATAAAATAACAAAAAATATTAAAATAAAATATTTTAAATATGTAAAATAATATTTAGCAAATTACTTTATACTTTTTAAATAAATATTGTATAATATTTTTATATTAAATAATAGAACAAATAGGAAAAAATAAGAAAAATGGTTCAACCACATGATGTCGGATTGGATCGGATTCAACTCTTCAAAGAGGAGTACCCGATCCGACCCGATCAAAATCCGAAGTCATGTCGAGTCAAACCCGATCGTGAACACTCCCATACACTACTTCGAATTGATCAAGTGATCAATTTCTACCTTGAATTTAATTATTTTTTATTTATATTACTCTTTTTTCTATAATTAGCATCCCCTGCATACCTTTAATAGAAGGTGTTATCCTTCTGTTGAAGCTCGACCTATTATCAATTTTTTTAAAAAAACCTGTCAATAGTTATATATATTGTTCAAGGGTGTAAAGGTAATTTAGTAAATTAAAATGAAGTCTAGAAAAAAGTTAACCATTGGTTTTAATTGAAAACATTTGAAAAGTTTAGGAGAGATAATTAAATAGTTGATATTAAAATTTTGAGGTTATTATATAAGACAAGGGAAAGTTAATAGAAGAAACCGAGAAAGGCGCATTTTACATAAATGAGAGCACAATAAAATAAACAGTGTTTTTATTGGTAATTTCATAAAATGGAAATTTTCGAGAGCTGCCAAACGTAAGTTGAAAATGCACATTTCTACTAATGGCATTAAAGCAAAAGGATTTAAATTAATAATTGAGCCATATAAAATAAAACCCACAAGCTGATTTTGAATTGGGCTGTGTATCGTACCAAACCACACTTAAAGCCCACCAGAAGTCTCTGCATGGATATTTTTTTCCGGTCCCCTGTGTAAGAGGTGGCGCGGTGGTCCAATTCACGCCAAGTCGTACCTACTGATTCACCATAGATCCCATGCATATTTTGATAGAGGTTAATGAGTACACAGAGCACCCCGCTCTACAGAGCATTTATTTTTTTATTATTTAATTAATTTAATAATTATAATTAATTAATAAATTAATTATATAATTTTTAGATGAAGTAATATATATTTATTGATATAATTTGATACAAAAAAAATATCATCTAAGACTAAATCAATTTCAGCCGTTAAATTAATTATATTTGTTAAATAGCTTGATCATCATCATCGGATAATCCGATGATCTTGATTTTAGATATTTATTATTTAACATATACTTTATAATATTATATATTTATTTTATTAATCTAATAAATAATACGAGTGCTCTACATCAAGTCTACACCTAATGCTATACCTATGCATTTTTCTCATTTTGATATGAGTTAGATCGTTTCACAAATATTTTTTTTTCAATGTAAGTCGCAATTGAACCGATCCCATCGGATTCGATCGAACTAAATTAAATTTTATTAAAATAATATTATTTATAATTATTATAAATATATAATATAATTTATATGATATAGTATATGGATATTGTACTAATAACATATTACAATATTAAAAATTAATATGACATAATTTTTATTTATTACAAGTTTTAGTAATGATTAACATATAAATATAAAATAGATTATTATAAATTTAATATCTATTATTTATTTTAAATTATTCTTATTTTTTTATCACTTTCCATTTTATTTCCTTTATTTATGCTCTTTGATAATTTTTCATTTTAATGTTATTCAATTTTAAATACTTACATTTTTCATTTTAATTCCTATTTAATTTTAATATTCCTTTAATTTTATCTTTTTTAACTTTCCTATTTTTATCACTTTTTTAATTTTTTTTAAAATTTAAATTGAACCCGGTTCAATTAATTTTTTCCAGTTCAATGTTAAAAATAATTTTGATATCAAATCGAATCAAATTTTTTACCGATTCACGATTGAACCAATTAAACCGACTGGTCCGATTTGATTTTGATAACATTGCATTTTTTATATGCAACGAAAATTTATTTTAAATGCTAGAATTTTAGATAAATGTCTGTGTGTGATACATCTAAATTTTATTGCAAATTGTTAGACAGTTGAAATTTGATGTTTTAACCATCCTTCTTAAAAAGTTTAAGTTATTAAGAAAAATAATATTGATGATTTCATATTCTTAAAACTATTCCTCACTTATGTGTGAGCTAATTAATGACAATTTTGATTTAATCTACCCCCACACGTAGACAACAACTTAAGGAAGAAATATTTTTCAAAATAAAAGTTTAACAAAATTTAAACTCTTGATCTCTGAATCTAATACCATGTGCTAATCATTTTTATTAACAACTTAAGTTATTAAACAACAACGTTGATCATTTTATATTCTTAAGATAGAGTACTTTTGATGCATATATGTGCGTGATGTTTCTAGAAAGTAGATAAATCCATATTTGTTTTAGACCTAAAACATATGTAGCAACATAGGAAGCTTAAAATATATCCTTTGTGAATCTCTGTGAATAACTCTCAAGATAAGATAATTTAAGATAATTTATCCATGTATTATTTATAGTTCTGCTTACTTTCTTGCAGATGCATTACATGTTGTACACAGTAGATTAGAAAACAATGGGAGTTGATCAGTCCAAGAGAAAAAAATGGGAAAATAAATAACTTTAATACTTGTAGGTAGAGTTGGACACGAGTTAGGTCGAGCTAGGCTTTCACTTAAATAAGCTAAGCCTGTTACAAAATAAAAGTATTTAAGTCTGTCTTATAACCTGTGACAAGTCATAAATATAAATTTAGCTTGACTTGTTTGATTAACTTTTAATATTTGTCCTAGCTTATAAATATTTCTTTTGATGATATACTAGATTAAATATAATAAAAATCTTATTTATTAAAGAAATAATATATATGAAATAAATAAAAGAGACATCACTAATATATTTTTTCTAAACATATAATAAAAATAGTAATATTGAACTCAAAATTAAAGATTTAAAAAATGAAGGATTACAAATTATAATATAATATATTAATAAATTTTGGCCTGATAAGCTAGGCCAATTATTAAGAGGCTAAGCTTCTTTAAGAAAATAAATTTTATTTAATATTTTAATTTGACTTATTTTAATAATAAGTCGTATTGAGCTAAGTCTAGACTTCGTCACGTAAGACACAAGGCCATGCATCTAACTGGTTCAAAACTCTAGCAGATTGGAAGGGGTGCACCGTCCCATTCCTTCAAGCACTCGAGCAGGGGATCGATCAGTTTGCCCATGGACACAGCGTTGAACACCTTGTCGAACTCCTCGCCGGGCGACCGGACCTTCTCCCCTGCCAGGAACCCTGCGCCCAGCTCCTTCCTCACGAACCTGTACAGAGGGTATGACCTGCACTCCTCGATCCTATTTGCGATGGCCGGCCTGCCGCCCTCCACCGCTGCCCTCGCCGCTTCCACCTCCTTCGGCAACTGGGCCTTGAGCTCCTCTTCGAAGGCCGCGATCTTCTGGAAGATGGAGCTACTTTTGTCCTTCTCCTTCTCGCCATTGTTGAGGGCGTGCTCGACCAGGACCTGCCTCAGCTTCTGCATCAGAGGATATGTGGCGCTGCAGGGGTCGTCGACGTAGGAAAACACGTACTCGCGGTCGACGACACGGATCAGGTCCTTCTCACAGAACCTCGAGGAGTGGAGCTCCCCGTTGTCTGCCATGGTGAGGACCCTCTTGGCGACTTGACTCACGGTACCCTTCACGGCGCCCTTCAGGTTCTCCTCCAGGAGCCTGAGGTCGACCACTACAAGAAAATCGTGATTTTTCGACGGATAATTTTCGACGGTTCTAAATCCGTCGTAATTTACGAGGGATTTTTCGACTGTTCCGTTTCCGACGGATTTTTCGACGGTTATGACCGTCAGAAATAATTTATATTATTTTTTAATTTTTTGACGATTAGGAACGTCGATATTTTCGACGGATATCCATCCGTCGCAATTTCCGACGATTTTTCCGATGGTTATGACCGTCAGAAATAAAAAAATTAAATTATAAATTTTTAATATTATTATTAATTTTTTTTGGCGAATTTTTCGACGGTCACGACCGTCGGAAATAAAAAAAATTAATTATATAATTAATTATATTATTATTTAATTTTTCGACGATTAGGAACGTCGATATTTTTGACAGATATCCATCCGTCGCAATTTCCGACGACTTTTCCGATGGTTACGACCGTCGGAAATTAAAAAAATTAAATTATATATTTTAAATTATTATTCAATTTTTTCGACGAATTTTTTTGATGGTCACGACCGTCGACGGCTTGGCAGAGGGCGACCAAGAAGCTGCAGGACATCAACTTCAGGATCTCCATGGCCTCTGCGGTCTTCCGCGCTGAGATGAGACCGAGTGAGTTCACGTCTTTGGTTGTGCTGCTCGGCGCTCTGGACGTGGTTGGTCACGGGATTCGCAAGGAAATGGAGCTCGGAGCAGTAGGAGGCCATGGCTATCTCGGCACCCTTGAACCCGTAGTCCAAACTCGGGTTGCGGCCGCCGGAGAGAATGGATGGCAATCCGTTGTTGTAGAAGTCATTGACGAGCTCGGAGAACTGGGCGAACATAAGTTTGCCGATAGCAGCAATCGCCAAGCGAGTGTTGTCCATGGAGACACCGATGGGCGTCCCCTGGAAGTTGCCGCCATGCAATGCCTTGTTCCTGGAGACGTCGATGAGGGGGTTGTCGTTGACGGAGTTGATCTCCCTCTCGATGGACTTGGTCGACGCACGAATGACCTCAATCTGGGGGCCGAGCCACTGCGGCGAGGTGCGAAGGGCGTAGCGATCTTGCTTCGGCTTCTGCAAGGGATCGAGCTCATGGAGCCTCTTCGCCATCTTCATGTAGGAGCTGCCTTCGAGTATGTGCTCCATGATGGCAGCGGCTTCTATTTGACCAGGATGATGCTTTAGCTTGTGGGTGAGGTGATCGGTGTATTCAGGCTTCCCCATCATAACCTCGCAGAAGACAGCAGAGAGCACCACCGAAAGGACCGCGAGGACGTTGGCCTCATAGAGCACCAGGGAGGCCATGCCCGAGCCGACGGCAGTGCCATTCACGAGCGCCAAACCTTCCTTGGGTTGCAGCTCGAAGAAACCATTTGTGATGCCAGCAAGCTGGAAGGCCTCCGCGGCATCGACGGCCTTGCCATCGGAGGTGACAGCTTTGGCATTCGGGCGACCAGTCAGGATGCCGGCGATGTAGGACAAGGGGACGAGGTCGCCGGAGGCCGTGATGGTGCCCCGGAGTGGAAGGCACGGGGTGATGTTGTTGTTGAGGAGGCTGGTGATGGCCTCGAGGATCTCGAACCGGATGCCCGAATAGCCCTGGAGGAGGGTGTTGATCCTGACGAGCATCGCGGCTCTCGTCGCCGATCCCGGCAGCGTGTTTCCTGCCTCCTTACCAGAGCCGAAAATACCGGCGTTGAGGAATCTGATCAGCTCCTTCTGGAGGGCACCCCCTTGCTTGGTCCTCCTGTGAGAAGTCGCGCCGAAGCCGGTGGTCACGCCGTAGCTATCGGTGCCCTTGTTCATGCTCTCCATGACCCACTCGCTGCTCGCCCTCACCCGACCCCGGGCGGCCTCCGACAGCTCCACCCTGATCGGCGACTGGGCGGCAGCCACTGCAGCCACTTGGGAGATTGTCAAGGCGGCGCCCTCGAGCTGCACGAGCGGCGCTCGGAACTCCTCCACCATGCGCTTCACCTCGTCGAGGTGGCTCCCAGCCATGGACTCCGCCGCGGCCCCCCAGTTCAATGGGTCAGCGGTGGGATTCTTGAGGCAGAGTTCGGCGGCGTGGATCTGTGCGGGGGGGAACTCCATGGTGTATGTAGGAACGCATATGAACTGAGCTACAGGAAGAGGTACGTAGCAGAAGATATTACTGAGGAGGAGATTAAGCAACTGGCTCGATCAGCAGGTAGTAGGTAGTGATTGCAGATCGAGCTCGATGCTACGTCTTCCTGAGAGGGGAACGGAAGAGATTGTATGTTTAAATAGGGACGTGTGCGGTTGTTGGTGTTGGGGGAGGGATGAGGAGGCCAATTGCCGGCGCTACTGCAATGCGTGCATGCATGCAAGCGACGGCTTGCTTTAGCCGGATCACCAAAGTAATTTGCATGCATGCTTCCTTGTTCTTTCCTTATCCCTTCAGGGGTACTCATTCAAAGTAGGTCAATCAACGTGTGTAGAGAGAGAGAGAGAGAGAGAGCGAGAGCGAGCGAGTGAGAGAGAGAGAGAGAGAGAGAGAGAGAGAGAGGGAGGAAGGATGGGGGGTTGGTGGTAAAGAATGGTGGAAACGTACGTTGGCAACTGATGAAAAAAAAAATCATGGTGGAAATGTTTCACGTAATCGAAAGACTTGTTGAATGTCGTGGGTGGGTTTGGTGGTTGTGTAGCAATGCCAATGAGCATGAACTTTCAATGTAATCACGTAGCATACCTTCGCTTATAAACGTGCAGGTAAACTGATGAGTACAAATTAATAAGTCTTTTTTTATATATTACAAATTGGAGTGCTTTTTTTTGTTGTTATTCTGCGTGCATTAGATTTATGATAATCTTATCATAGGAAAACAAATTATTGAAAATAATGTAAAAAAATATAATATAATTTGTTTTTAAGAATTGGAAGAGCTTCTTTTCTCGGATTCTCGCACTTGTTGTACATGATAATTTTCATGAGACTTTTTCAAATAAATTAGGTTATCTTTCTTGTACGAAAATTAATGTTTCAAGTAACGTTTAGTAATTTAAATATTATTTTTAATTTAATAAATGATAAAAATAAGTAGAGATTATCATTTTATATGAAAATATTAAAAAAATATTTCTACTAACGTATAGGACTGAGAGGTTAGTGATTTATATTTTTTATTAATTTTACTCTTATTCAAATGTATTATTTCTTTCCCAACTTATCTTCTTATTTTCTCATTTTCATTTTATATATATCATCATTTAACAATATTTTTTATATTCATACATAATTAATTATAAAATTATAAAATATTTATTCATCAACAATGAATAAAATATTAATTTAATAATTAATATTTTCATATCATGTATGCACTATATAAAAGTTCTTGTCAATATAAATTTCTATAAAATTTAATAAAATAATAGTTGTCAAATTTTATTTTATTTTATTGAAATATAAATAATTTATTGCATTGTAATCAAAATTTGTATAGGACTTAAATTGAATAGCTTGTTATATATTTAATTATGTCATTTTATATTCATCAACTAATTCTACACTTAAGTTTACCAAATATTTCTTAGTATCATAAATCAACCTCTAATCGTTAGTCATCAGTCATACTTGCTAGTTAAATCGCTATCCGCTATCAACTACTATACGCATATCAAATCGCCAATAATGTCAAGCTTAATTTCATCATCCTCGATAGTTAACTTTGTTTCCAATTAATATTTGTTTGTTTGGAGTGCATATATTCAATGAAAATAGTTTGAAAGAAAAGCAACATGTCTAAATATTTAATTAAGAAAATGAATTATCCAAGATTACGAAGATCTCGATCTAGTTCTTAAGATCTTACTATTTTACGATCTTATCTATTTCTAACTGATCTCGATCTCTTCAAGATCTTATGTGTAAGAACTTAATTTTGGTCGCACGATGTTACGTTCTTATCCGACCTTATAAGATCCCATAGATTAATATACTCTTTTAAATAATAATAAAACTATAGATTTATGACAATAATAATTTATTTATATGAATTTTAATATGTTTTGACGTAATTTTACTTAAGAATTATAAAAAGAGATGCAATTTATGATTTAAATACGATAAATAATCAAAAGAATATTTATTATTTTTAAAAATATATTTTATTAATAGGCGAAGATTCTCGATATGATCTTACGATCTTCGATCATCCCTCTCCGATCTTATGTAAAATTCTGATCTTAATTATCTTGAAATTATCTATCCTTTTTATCTATAATAAAATTTATAGTAGCACATAACACATAATTAAATTTGACTTCCTGGTCAAAGTCTTGTGTTGAGCATACCTGAACTGACATGATGAGTAAACGTCCAAGTTCAAATGTTCTCAGCCAAGGCCTTATAATTGGTCCAATTCGCACCAACCATTGACAAGTAAAGTACACGCAGCTACCAACCAACAAATTACAACAGTCAATTAATCTTTGCCTTTCTAATTATAATTAATTGAAGACTTGAAGTTAACCAAGAAATTGATTACTATTTTCACCAAAAGAAAAAAGAAAGAACCGAAAAGAAAAGAAACGACAAGAAGAATAAATTGATTAAGATTAACCGTGGCAAAGTTTTAATTCTCTTTTTCAGGTGTGCCTAGTACAACTATTTGTGTGAATGGTGAAAAAAAAAACAAATATTAACTGGTTAATATTCAATTATGTAGCATGAACCCGAATAAAATAATTAACAGATGCACAACAATGCCTGCTGCATGGTGTCATCTTATTTTGAAGACGAATTATGGTATAACAAAATTAGACGTAAAAAAAATGTAAATCCAGATGTAATTTACTTAAGTTTTCTGCAAAAAGAGGAAGATAAAAAAATATGTTTCTTCAATATCACTACAGCATTTATTAAATTTTTTTAGAGTCGAATTTGTCAGAAATCTCACCAAATTAATTTTCCGACAGGACGATCGTCGTAAAGATGCTCTTCGGAACTAATCCCCTAATGCCATGTGTGTAATGTTCGGATCAAACGATTGGAGTTCCCCGGATCATTTTTTCCTATATTTATATGTGCATGCATCATCCTAATCCACCCCCTTGCAATCACGCCCTTTTTCAACCAACGAATGCCCTATTTCGCCAGTGGTTACCTCCTCCGGCAACCATTCTGTCGAATGGACGCACTCCTTCGCCGGTGATTCCTCCGGCAACCGTCTTTGACCAACAACGGTTACACTATAACATCTCCCACTTAACCCTTTTGATCACGCAATTTTGACACTCTCACTATTTATGTAGTGCAATTTACTACTTTGATACTCTCACTATTTGTGAAGTATGAAAATGCTACCCCGAAGCTCATTATTCATAAAATTTCAATTTTGATTCAAATATTTTTAAGTCTCATTAAACTAATATGTTTAATGAATATTCCTGCTACAATTCTCTTGATAAGAGAATCAACTAACATTTCGTTAGTAGGCATATAAATTACGATCATTTCTTTCTTTTTCACTATACTTTATATAGTGATATTCGATCTCAATATATTTTCTTTAAAACTATTTGCTCAGTTGTGTATCAAACTTATCACAACTTGATTATTCACTATCGGTAGTGGTCCCTGCGTAGATAGGGCCGAATTCCAAATGGAAACTTAAGTCATAAAGTAGGAATCTTAAAATATATTCTTTGTGAAACTCTGTGAATAACTCTCAAAATTATAAGATAATTTATCCATGTATTAATTATAGTTCTGCTTACTTTCTTGCAGATGCATTACATGTTGTACATAGTAGATTACAAAACAATGGGAGCTGATCAGTCCAGGACAAAAAAAAATGGGAAAACAAATAACTTTAATACTTGTAGGCTTGGTCACGTAAGACACAAGGCCATGCATCAAACTGCTTCAAAACTCTAGCAGATTGGAAGGGGTGCACCGTCCCATTCCTTCAAGCACTCGAGCAGGGGATCGATCAGTTTGCCCATGGACACAGCGTTGAACACCTTGTCGAACTCCTCGCCGGGCGACCGGACCTTCTCCCCTGTCAGGAACCCTGCGCCCAGCTCCTTCCTCACGAACCTGTACAGAGGGTATGACCTGCACTCCTCGATCCTGTTTGCGATGGCCGGCCTGCCGCCCTCCACCGCTTCCCTCGTCGCTTCCACCTCCTTCGGCAACTGGGCCTTGAGCTCCTCTTCGAAGGCCGCGATCTTCTGGAAGATGGAGCTACTTTGGTCCTTCTCCTTCTCGCCATTGTTGAGGGCGTGCTCGACCAGGACCTGCCTCAGCTTCTGCATCAGAGGATATGTGGCGCTGCAAGGGTCGTCGACGTAGGCAAACACGTACTCGCGGTCGACGACACGGATCAGGTCCTTCTCGCAGAACCTCGAGGGGTGGAGCTCCCCGTTGTCACCCATGGTGAGGACCCTCTTGGCGACTTGGCTCACGGTACCCTTCACGGCGCTCTTCAGGTTCTCCTCCAGGTGCCTGAGGTCGACGGCTTGGCAGAGGGCGACTAAGAAGCTGCAGGACATCAACTTCAGGATCTCCACGGCCTCTGCGGTCTTCCGCGCGGAGATGAGACCGAGTGAGTTCACGTCTTGATTGTGCTGCTCGGCGCTCTGGACGTGGTTGGTCACGGGGTTCGCAAGGAACTGGAGCTCGGAGCAGTAAGAGGCCATGGCTATCTCAGCACCCTTGAACCCGTAGTCCAAACTCGGGTTGCGGCCGCCGGAGAGATTGGATGGCAGTCCGTTGTTGTAGAAATCATTGACGAGCTCGGAGAACTGGGCGAACATAAGTTTTCCGATAGCAGCAATCGCCAAGCGAGTGTTGTCCATGGAGACACCGATGGGCGTCCCCTGGAAGTTGCCGCCATGCAATGCCTTGTTCCTGGAGACGTCGATTAGGGGGTTGTCGTTGACGGAGTTGATCTCCCTCTCGATGGACTTGGTCGACGCACGAATGACCTCAATCTGGGGGCCGAGCCACTGCGGCGAGGTGCGAAGGGCGTAGCGGTCTTGCTTCGGCTTCTGCAAGGGATCGAGCTCATGGAGCCTCTTCGCCATCTTCATGTAGGAGCTGCCTTCGAGTATGTGCTCCATGATGGCAGCGGCTTCGATTTGACCAGGATGATGCTTCAGCTTGTGGGTGAGGTGATCGGTATATTCAGGCTTCCCCATCATAACCTCGCAGAAGACAGCAGAGAGCACCTCCGAAAGGACCGCGAGGACGTTGGCCTCATAGAGCACCAGGGAGGCCATGCCCGAGCCGACGGCAGTGCCATTCACGAGCGCCAAACCTTCCTTGGGTTGCAGCTCGAAGAAACCATTTGTGATGCCAGCAAGCTGGAAGGCCTCCGCGGCATCGACGGCCTTGCCATCGGAGGTGACAGCTTTGGCATTCGGGCGACCAGTCAGGATGCCGGCGATGTAGGACAAGGGGACGAGGTCGCCGGAGGCCGTGATGGTGCCACGGAGTGGAAGGCACGGGGTGATGTTGTTGTTGAGGAGGCTGGTGATGGCCTCGAGGATCTCGAACCGGATGCCCGAATAGCCCTGGAGGAGGGTGTTGATCCTGACGAGCATCGCGGCTCTCGTCGCCGATCCCGGCAGCGTGTTTCCTGCCTCCTTACCAGAGCCGAAAATACCGGCGTTGAGGAATCTGATCAGCTCCTTCTGGAGGGCACCCCCTTGCTTGGTCCTCCTGTGAGAAGTCGCGCCGAAGCCGGTGGTCACGCCGTAGCTATCGGTGCCCTTGTTCATGCTCTCCATGACCCACTCGCTGCTCGCCCTCACCCGACCCCGGGCGGCCTCCGACAGCTCCACCCTGATCGGCGACTGGGCGGCAGCCACCGCAGCCACTTGGGAGATTGTCAAGGCGGCGCCCTCGAGCTGCACGAGCGGCGCTCGGAACTCCTCCACCATGCGCTTCACCTCGTCGAGGTGGCTCCCAGCCATGGACTCCGCCGCGGCCCCCCAGTTCAACGGGTCAGCGGTGGGATTCTTGAGGCAGAGTTCGGCGGCGTGGATCTGTGCGGCGGGGAACTCCATGGTGTATGTAGGAACGTATATGAACTGAGCTACAGGAAGAGGTACGTAGCAGAAGATATTACTGAGGAGGAGATTAAGCAACTGGCTCGATCAGCAGGTAGTAGGTAGTGATTGCAGATCGAACTCGATGCTGCGTCTTCCTGAGAGGGGAACGGAAGAGGGTGGAATTGCTTAAATAGAGGCGTGTGCGGTTGTTGGGGGAGGGATGAGGAGGCCAATTGCCGGCGCTACTGCAATGCGTGCTTGCATGCAAGCGACGGCTTGCTTTGACCGGAATACCAGAGAATTTTGCATGCATGCTTCCTTGTTCTTTCCTTATCCCTTAAGGGGTCATACATACTAGGTTAGTCAACGTGTGTGTGGGGGGGAGAGAGAAAGAGAGAGAGAGGATGGGGGGTTGGTGGTAAAGAATGGTGGAAACGTACGTTGGCAAGTGAAAAAAAAATCATGGTGGAAACGTTTCACGTAATTGGAAGACTGTTGTTGAATGCTGTGGGTGGGTGGTGGGTGGTTGTATAGCAATGAGCATGAGCTTTCAACGTAATTACGTAGCATGCCTTTACTTATAAACGTGCAGGTATGAGTCCTTGTACGTAGTACAAATTAACCAATCTTTTTTTTTATAATCCAAACTGGAGTGCTTTGTTGTTGTTTTTTTTTTTTGTTTTTCTGTGTGCATTAGATTTATGATCATCTAGTCATAGTAAAGAAATTACCGAAAATAATGTAAAAACAAAATATATGTTCTTTTTTTAAGAATTGGAAGAGCTTCCATATGCATCCTGTTAATAATGCATTCATATGTAGAAATCCTAATTTTGTTAGTTTCGTTTCCTCCATCATACGAGAATTTCGTTCAATCTATGATTATCAGGAAGGAAATGATAAGTCAGAAAGAATCAGAAGAGGATTACAAAATCAGATTGTGTTCTTTTTGACCCCATAAGGAGTTTACTCCCTTTAACAGATGATAGGAATTAGAGATCAATTAGGACTCTATATTAATTCTAAAAATAGGACACATACCTAGTAATAAGGAAATAAATCAATTCCTTAACAATCTCAAGATAAAGAAATATACAGAATATGTCAAACAAATTTCCTTTTACTTCTTTGTATATAAACAGATTTTCAGTTAAACTAGGATTCAAGTCATTATTTAACAAATCTCCACCTTGAATTAAATTCTACAATCAGATATCTAACACTTTCTGTCGTCGTCAGTCCCTTTTCTGATTTTGCGCATGCGATAGCATACTTGTAGCTTGATCTTGCGATTCCATCTCTTCAATTACTTGAAATGCATATGCAACTATATCCTCAAAGTCATAACGCTTAGGAGGACCAACTTGCCTGCGAGCACGTCCTGCAGCTAGACTTGTCGTTGCTTCATCTGTTTGCTCCTCAGACTCTGGTTGTTCAACCTGATGAGATTTTTCTGGCCCATTCTGAATTAGAATTAATCCGAACTCCACCTATTTTTTGACACCCGCCTCTGCTGAGTCAACATCTGATTTCTGCTTGAGCATAGACATCTCATCAAATGATATATTTCTACTGTGAATAACTTTATGCTCTGAGGGAGACCAAATTCTGAAGACTTTTACACTTGGACCATATCCCACAAAGACTCATTTTTTGGCCCTTAGTTCCAGCTTTCCTTCGCTGACGTGATAATATGCTGGACAGCCAAACACTTTCGTATTAGTATAATCAACAGGATTTTCTGACCACACCTCAATATGAGTCTTCATATCGATCACGGTTGCATGACTCTGATTGACAAAGTAGCATGCTGTGCTAACAGCCTCAGTCTAGAATGACTTGTTCAAACCAGAATTAGAGAGCATGCACCGTGCCCTCTCCAGAAGAGTTATGTTCATGCGTTCTGCTACACAATTATACTGTGGTGTATCTCTGGCGGTGCAATATCTCGCAATGTCTTCATCCTTGCAGAATCGATCAAATTCAAACGAACAGAACTCCAAGCCGTTATCGGTACGAAGACGTTTTACTTTTCTCGATATCTAATTCTCCACCAGAATCTTCAATTGCTTGAAAGCTTCAAATGCCTCGCTCTTGAGCTTCATCATGAATACCCATGTCATCCTTGAGTAATCATCTATCACAGATAGAAGGTATCTAGAACCTCCTAGCGTTGAAACACGAGAGGGGCCCAACAGTCAGTGTGGATGTAATCGAGTGCTGCCTTCGTCTTGTGCACAGCTTTGCTGAATTGATGTTGTTTTTGCTCGCCAAAAATACAATCCTTGCAGAATTCGATTTCAGATATCTTCTAATCATTCAGAAGATTGCGCTTGCTGAGGATGTCCATCCATTTTTGACTCATATGTCCAAGTCGCATGTGCCACAACTTGAATGTTTCTGATTCTGATTTGGACGAACTATCTACTGCAACCATGCCAGAAATCAGTGCCTTATAGTATGTACAAGGACTTTTGTCTGACTCCTCTCATAACTTCAACATCATCCTTGGTGGCCGTGAAAACATCTTCTGCGGCATCTATCCAACATCCTTTGGAGTCCAAAACACCTAATGATATCAGATTTTTTCAGTTGCGGAACATGACGGACTTCTGTCAATGTTCTCACCCGATTGTCATGAGTTCTGATTTGAATTGAGCCGATTCCAACTATTTTACAAGCTGTATCATTGCCCATGATGACATTTCCGCTATCATTCTTCTCATAAGTCGAGAACCACTCTCTGTGCGGAGTCATATGATAAGAACATCCTGAGTCGAGAATCCAACTCTCCTCCAAACATCTCTAATCAGACACCATAAGAGTCAAATCATCATCAGATTTGCTATTCTGGTGAGCTACTGCAGCAATCGTGTCCTTCTTCTTTTTCTTGGGACAATCTTTCTTCCAATGACCCAATTCTTTGCAATAATTATAGATGTCCTTCGTATTGATGTTCTTCTTCGACTTACCTTTCTTAGGGAGTCGAGAACCCAACTCTCCTCCAAAAATTTCTGATCAGACATTATAAAAGTCAAATCATCATCAGATTCATTATTCTTGTGAGTTGTTGCAGCAATCGTATCCTTCTTCTTTTTCTTGAGATAATCCTTTTTCCAATGACCCGATTCTTTGAAGTAATTACAGATATCATTCGGATTGATGTTCTTCTTCGACTTACCCTTTTTAGGATTTGTCTTCTCAGCAGTTGTTACCAACCCTATGGCCTGAATCTCCACAATCTTGTCAGACGCCCTATGACGAAGTTCACGAGTATATAGACTCGATCTTACTTCTTCTAGAGTAATTGTATCTCTTCCGATGATAATAGATTGTACGAAATTTTCGTACGATAGAGGAAGAGACACCAACAAAAGTAGGGCAGCATCTTCATCTTCAATCTTTACATTTATATTTTGTAATTCCATCAACAGAGTATTCATCTGATCAAGATGAACTTCCAGAGGGATACCTTCTTGTATGCGGAGGGCGAATAGACGTTGCTTCAACAGCAACTTGTTGGTCAGATATTTGATCATGTAGAGACTCTCAAGTTTCGACTACAGATCGGTCGCTGTTTCTTGATCAGCAACTTCGATAATAACCTCATCCGTCAGACACAATAAGATCATGGAGTGCGCCTTCTCTTTTTGTGTCATCAAACTTGCGAGGTCGGACTTCTTTTCTTTGCCCTTCGAGTCTCCCTCCTTTGGTTTGTTCTTCGGCATGTTCGCGAGCGGCGCTCAGATTCCTTGTTGTTTCAAAAGTACTCTCATCTTGATCTGTCAGAAACTGAAACTATTTCGTCCCGTGAATTTCTCAATGTTCACGTTGTGTGATATCATCTCTACGCCCGATGAAGGATCGATGATGAAGCATCGCTCTGATATCAGTTTGTTACGAAAAGAGAGATAACACGAAATACAGAAGAACGTGAAAAAAAAAACGACGACGACTCTTTGTTATGAAATAACGACGATTATAAGGATATGTCTCTGTCTAGACCCCCTAGGGAGTTTATATAGGCACTCTCTTTGACAGATGATAAAAATTATATACGGACTGTGACTCTAAATAAATCCCCTGAAAATAGAATATGTATCTCGTGATAAGAAAATAAATTAAATATATCAAACAGATTTTCTTTTGCTTCTTTAGATTCAAACAGATTTCTAATTAAAATAAGATTGATGCATTATTTAACCCATCCTCTTTTCTCCAACTCTCGCACTTGTTGTACTTTAATTTTAATTAGGAGACCTTTTGCAAGAAATTAATTCAGCCATCCTTTTTAGTTTTTTTTCCAATTTGTTTCGAGCGAAAATGATCGATGAATATATTTTGAAAGAAAAAAAACAAATCTAAATATTTAATTAAGAAAATGAATTATTTATACTTTTATATATGATAAAAATTTTATAGTAGCACACAAAACATAATAAAATTTGACTTCCTGGTCAAAGTCTTGTGTTGACCATACTTGAAATGTGCTCAGCCGAGGCCTAATAATTCATCCCAATTCTCACCAACCATTGAGAAGTACGCACCTACCAACTAATTAACACAGTCAACCATTGCACAACAATGCGTGCTACATGGTGTCATCATATTTTGAAGACGAATTTTGGTATAACAAAATTACACGAAAAATAAAACGGAAATCCAGATGTGAATACTTAAGTTTTTGCAAAAAAAAACATGGAGATAAAAAAAATTGTGTTTCTTAATTATCACTACAACATTTAAATTCGTCGGAAATCTAAAAATATCATCGAAAAATCTTATTTTGAACGAATTTTTCGATAGGACAATGTCGTTGGAAGTGATTCTCCAATTTCGAAACGCTCTTTGGAAGTAATCCACAACTTTCATGTGAAGTAATCTCACCTTCACTATTAATTTTACCTTGATGTTCATAAAAAAGGTAATTAAACTTATATTATGTTGAAAGATATACATAGTTCGCAATTGCCAACTAAGTGGGCCAGACATCATGGATAAGTGACAAATGGATTTCCCACGTACAATTGTTTAATCTCCTCCGAGTTTGAGAATTATATGATACGAATGATAACATTTGGATCGAGTTTGAGATTGAATTCAATCTAAGATTTAATAACTAAATTCAAACATCAACACTAAATCTAAGATAGTATCTGTGACGCCCCTAAAATCTGCCCTCTCGCCACATTGACGGTCAGACTGATCAAGAGAGCGTTACACTGCATACGACTACTTTGACTTTGACCGGTCAACATATGACCCATGTGACAATAGAAATAATGGAGAGATAACAATGAAATGAAAATGCGAAAGAGATATCATTGAAAATCAAAGAATGTCACATGACATGAGATAATCTAAGAAAAAATCAGGAAACACAAGATAGTTCGAATAGTTCTAGGAAACATCAACATATGCAAGGCTAAAAAGGGAAATTCAAGTATCTCAGATAATTAAGAATGCATAATTAAGAGGCGAAAAGCTGTGGTTCTGTTGCAAGTCATGTGCCGCTATCCTGAAGCTCTGCATTTTTCACTTCCTTCCTAATCATGGTTCTCATCTGCAAAATCCCAAAACAGGGGCATGGAATGCCCATGAGCTAATGTCCAGTACACATAGAGTCATAGACGATGAAATAATAATAAATAATCAGTTACTTTGTTCATTGATTCCAATACCTTGATCTCTAAAGATTATGGACCATACATATATAGTTCTGTACTTTATCCTTTATCTTAACAATACCTTGTACAATATCATAATTTACAATACTTTACTCTGTCCATTACCATACTATGTTATTCAATATTGTACTATGTTATGCTCCATGTAGTACTACGTCTTTTACATTACTATAATGTCCTTGATGTTCGTTATCCTATGCGAGTTCGACTTTAATTAGTTGAAAAGTTAGAGGTGTCTCTACATTGTATGTTGCTAGGGTGCTCATGAAAGGGAAGATGTATGCTCAGGCATAATCTTTTCAAAATACAGGTGGGAGAGGACCTGCATCCTAGAATCAGTGGTCGTTACAGACCTGTAGGTTCACTGTCTCCTTAGCTAAGCTACATGTCTCTCTGGAATAAAATAATATAATCCATATATGCCTTCGTGAGGGAAGAGTGTGTTCGATGCATCACCCTTATTTGGAGCACAGGTGGAAGAGGGTCTGTGGTCCAGGAGCAGTGATAGTTAATACCAATAGGTACACTATTTTCTCAGTATAGCTATCTGCCCCTCCACTATACAATACTCTATTCTGTACTCTGAACGCATAGCTATCACATTCATTTATCTTTACTTTACTTATCTTTTTAACAAGTGTGGGGTTTGAAATCATGATTCAGAGAAGGGGGTAAGATCTGGTCCCTTCTTGCGGACAAAGGGTCCGTTACTTGTTCCACTATACTTGACATGGCCTACAGTGGGCTAGTCGAGGGTTCAGCATTGAATATAAGTATTCTGGCCCCTCAAGGGAATTTCAGTCATTTCACATTAAGATTCATGGTTCTTCCTCTCTGGACCGGTCGACCGTCTTAATGAACTGGTCGATCGTCCTAATGGACCGGTCGACCGCACAGGGGCCGGTTGGCCGATAATGTCCTCGGCCGTATACTTCCTTTTGATGAACCGATTGACCGTTCGATGTGGATCGGTCGGCCGGTCGTTCTCGCAGGATCGGTCGACCGATCTTATGCGACTGGACTCGGCGGCTTCCGTCGAATCGGTCGACCAGCCCTGAGTCATGATCTCATAAGTCAAAGATCGGTCGACCGATTGGGGAAATCGGTCGACCGATTCTTCACGCGAACAGAGTCGTCGGTGGGATTTTCCATTTCTGGCCGACCTCTGATCGTCCGTTCGCCATGCACATAATACAAAAAACATTCCTACATGTCTCTATATCATAATGGGATTGAAATTAACGATAGTTAATCTACATTTCTTCATCTAGAGGATTTTACGTCAATGATACCTTTTCTGTTCAAATTTCGATCATCGGTGTCGCTGTCATCGTTTGATCGGTCGCCAGACGTTCCCGTTCGGCGAGGGTGCGCGCCTAATCCTCGTGGAGGTTTCGAGGGAGGTCGGTTCGTCTGTGCTTGGCTCGCTTGGGCGCTCGACGTCAAATCGTCTTTCGCTCGTCCGCTCATCGTGGTTCGACGGAAAGGAAGAAGAAGAAGAGAAGAGGGAGGCAGCCGAGAGTGGAGAGTCCAAAAGGATGCAGGGGGAGTCCTCTTCACTCCTCATATAGCCCTGCTGCTGCTCCTTCGTGGCCAACGTGGGGGAGTGGGGGTTGAGGGAAAGAGGGGAGAGTGACCGATTCTCTCGTCCGACTTTTTTTTCTGTAATCCGAATTTTGCATTTTAAATTTTAAATAGATAGAATTATGGGCCGGGTATTATATTACTATCCCTTAAAAAGAAATTCGTTCTCAAATTTAGATGAAAGACAAGACTTACCGAATAGTTTGAGAAATTTCTCTCGCATTTTTTACTCTAATTCCCACGTAGCCTCTTTGCCTTGACGGTGCTTCCACGCCACCTTGACCAACGTCACTGTCTTCTTCCCTTGTTGGGCCTCTTGGTATTCCAATATCTCCGTGGGCTGCTCCTCGTACGTTAAATCCTCCTTGAGGTTCGGCTCCTTAATTTGGATGACGTTGGCGTAGTCGTGTTTGTATTTTCAGAGCAACGAGACGTGGAACACGTTATGCACTCAGGCGTATGCCGGGGGTAACGTCAACCTGCATGTAGAATCACCAACCATATCTAAAATCTCAAAAGGACTCACATACCTTGGGCTCAATTTCTCTTTCTTGCTAAATCTCATTACGCCCTTGGTTGGTGAGACTTTGAGTAAAACTTGTTCACCGGCCTTGAATGTGTGTTCTCGTCTTTTTTCGTCGACGTAGGTATTCTGCCGGTCTTAAGCAAACTTCATTCTTTTCTTTATCAGTTCAATTCGATAAATGTATTCTTGTGTCTGCTTGCGGAGCTCAGTGTTCAGTAACTTCTGCTTGCGGGGAACGACATTGTCTATCATACAGAGCTTCAAACGGAGACATTTCTATGCTTGCATGGTAACTGTTGTTGTATGAAAACTCAATAAGAGGTAGATGGTTGTACCAATTACCATGCCAGTCCAAGGCACATGCTCGAAGCATGTCTTCTAGTGTTTGGATCGTCCGTTCAGATTGGTCATCCGTCTGTGGGTGAAATGTCGTACTATAACGCAGCCTTGTGCCGAAAGCATTATGTAAACTTTTCCAAAATCTGACAATGAATCTTGGATCTCTATCGGACACGATGACTGAGGGGATTCCATGGAGTCTGACTATCTCATGCACATACAGATCCATTAAGCTATCCAGTGACTGCTTCAACTTGATGGGCAAGAAGTGAGCCGATTTGGTAAGTCAATCCACTATCACCCAAATAGCATCATATCCCTTTTGAGTTCGAGGGTGGCCTGTGATGAAGTCCATGGTGATTTCCTCTCATTTCCATTGAGAAATCCCGAGACTTTTTAGCATACATTGAGGCTTTTGATGCTCTATCTTTACTTGCTGGCAGACTATACACCTAGACACCTATTCTGCTATTTCTTTCTTCATATATGGCCACCAGAAGCTTCTCTGCGCATCCTTGTATATCTTCATGCTCCCAGGATGGATCGCGAATTTTGACTTATGGCATTCATCTAAAATCTCTCGCCGTAGAGTTGAGGTGTTAGGTACATATAACCGATCTCAGTACCGAATGAAACTTTGAAGTCATTTCCTTCTAGACTTATCTTGATCATCATGGTCTGATAGTCAGAGTCCTCAACTTGTGCCGCAATGATCCTTCCGACAAGGTCGGGTTCGATTCGCTGCATCATCATGAGCGAGCCATTAGGTGTTACCGGTGGAGTCCACTTGAAGAGTTCTTCCATCATCTCATATTGTCGGAGACGCATGAAGGCCACATAACCTTCCCACTTCCGATTAAGAGCATCAGCTATTGAGTTTGCCTTGTCGGGATGATAATTGATAGCAAACTCATAATCGTTCAGGAACTCCATTCATCATCTTCGACGCATGTTCAAATCTCTCTGTGTGAACACGTACTTCAAACTTTATGATCTGTATACACTACGAACTATTTCCCATACAGATAGTGTCGCCAGAGCTTGAGAGCAAAAACTACAACTGCTAGAGGTCATGTGTAGCGTAGTTGACCTCATGTTTCTTCAGTTGTCTTGATGCATAGACTACCACATTTCCATGCTGCATCAAGACACATCACAGTCCTGTGCCGCTGGCATCACTATAAATAACATACCCACCACTACCAGATGGCAATGTGAGTATAAGTGCAGACATCAACCGTTTCTTCAGCTCCTGGAAGCTCTTTTCGCACTTTGTGGACCAGATAAATTTTTCGCATTTTCTTGTGAACTTGGTCAACGATAGTACCAGTCTGGAAAAATCTTTGACGAATCTTCTATAATACCCTGTCAGACCGAGGAAACTTCTGATATCTGAGGCGTTCTTCGGTTGAGTCCAATTTGACATTGCTTCAACCTTGGCTAGGTCCATTAAAATCCCATCTTTAGAAACAATATGTCCAAGGAACATCATTTGGTCCATCCAAAATTTACATTTGGAGAACTTCGCATACAACTTCTCAAGCAATGTTTCCAAAACAATCCTTAAATGTTCCTTGTGTTGTTCCACACTGGATGAATATATGAGAATGTCATCCACAAAGACGATCACGAACTTGTCGAGATGTTCATTGAACATTCGGTTCATCAGGTCCATAAATGCTGCTGGAGCGTTAGTCAAACCAAACGGCATAACTAGGAATTCGTAGTGTCCATACCATGACCTGAAAGTCGTCTTCGGAATGTCCTCCTCTGCTACATTGAGCTGATGGTAACCGCTCCGCAGATCGATTTTGGAGAATAATTTAGCATTGACGAGTTGATCAAACAAGTCGTCAATGCGAGGATGGGGTACTTATTCTTTATCGTGACCTTGTTGAGCATCCGGTAATCTATGCACAGCCGCATCGATCCGTCCTTCTTCTTAACAAAGAGGACCGGAGCGCCCCATGACGAGACGCTAGGTCTGATAAAACCTTTGTCCAATAACTCCTGAATTTGAGTTTTCAATTCCTTCATATCTGCAGGGGCCAAGCGGTACGGAACCTTGGAAATTGGAGCTGTGCCTGGTACTAGCTCGATGTGGAAGTCAACATCTCTCTTCGGCGGTAGACTGCTGACATCTTCTGGGAACACATTTGGAAATTTCTTCACGACGTCTGTGTTTTGCAGGGTTTTGGTAGGAGTTTCAACCTTAGTCACGCTTGCCAGAAATCCTCTGCAACCTTACTTAAGAAGTTTCTAAGCCTTCATCGTTGATACTGTAATCTTGAGTTCTTTTTGGTGTATACCTCTAACTGTGATTTTTTCTTTGATATTCGCTCCTATCACTACTTTCTTTTGCTTGCACATGATGGAGGCATCATGACGAGTTAGCTAGTTCATGCCCAGTATAACGTCATAATCCCTTATGGGTATTATGATTGAGTTAGCAGGAAAATTCTTTTTATCAATTTCTATTGATACCTCAGCTAAGTATCTAGTAGTCCGTAGTGTTCCTTGTGATGTAAGAATAGTCATGCTAGGTTCTAGATTCATAGCAGGTAACCCCAAGGTTATAGCACACTCTTCCGATATAAAAGAATGAGTGACTCCAGAATCAAATAAGACGGTAGTAGGTAGCTTAGCAATACAGAGCGTACCTCGAATGACGTCAGCGTCATTCTGCTGAGCATTCTCTTCCAGGTTAAAGAGTCTTCCTTGCACTAGAGGCTTGCGCTGTGGATAGTCCCTAGAGATGTGGCCCACCACGCCACAATAATAGCATGCGCCGGTATTCATGTGACATTCTCCAGCATGAGTCCTGCCGCAAGTGTTACACTAGACCTTCTCACCTTGAACATGTTGTGCCTGAGGAACTCTGGGTTGTTGAGGCCTCTGTTGTGCCGGTCACCTTGTCGGTTGTTGGGGTTGTCTGTGCTGAGGTTGTTGTTGCGCTGGTGCTTGCTGAGGCTGACAAGGTGGTGATAGAGGTGGTCGGGGCTGTTGCTCATAATGGGGTTGCTCGGGTTGTTGTGGGGCAGGGTAAGATCGGGGACAGTTATCCCGTCACTGGTCCCGCCGTTGGTGGTGATTGTTCCTCCTGAACTGTTGTAATTGGGACCCCTGTCCCACTTCTTGTTGCCCTCTTCTGGCATGTTGTAGTTCTTGCTGGTCCTTTTTCGTTAGAATGGCCAACTGGGCTGCCTCAGTCAGAAGTTTACATTTTCTCGGTCGTGTTTGCCCCCTCAGGCTCGAGTTCAAACCGTCGACAAAATTATTGATCTTCTCTTGTTCGTCCATATTCAGCTTGAAATACTTCAGGAGACGAACATACTTAGTGTAGTACTGAGACACAGTCATTGTCCCCTGGCTCAGGTTCAGAAATTCTTGTTGCTTCATTCTCCTCTGATAGGCGGGGAAGAAGCGGACTTCGAACAGCCGTCAGAAGTCAGCCCATGGTATCACCCTAACGCCCGCGAACTCAGTAGTTTTGGTCACCTTCCACCAATCCTTGACATCCTTGGTGAGGGTGTCGGCAGCAAAGATCACTTGTTTGTGTTCCGGACAGTCTAGGAGTTCGAATTTGTCCTCCATAGTATCGATCCATTGTTCGGCCACGTCTATATCTCCTTCGCTGCTATAGGTAGACGGCTTCAACCTCCAGAACTCTTGTATGGTGCATTGGGGAGGCGGTTGTAGTTCCTGACGTCCTGGCTGAGGTGGGAGATTCTGGACTCCTTCGTCGTTACGGCCATCGACCTCATCAATTGGTTGTTGCATCTTGCTTGAAGGAAGGATCTCTGAGAGACAACACAATTGATGATAAGTTTTACTAAAAGTTGTTCTTTAAATCCAAATAACTTTCATTCCTTTATTGCCTTTGCTAAACAAGTGAACAAATGTGCTTCACACGATGACAAACCCATCATAGTGAAGTCTTATTTCAAAAAGAAAAAATGAAATCAAACATCTAAAAGTGCCCTTGCTCACATACTACTCATCGCGTCGGAAAGTCTCCCCGGGTTCATCCTTGGAGATCCTTTCGCGCTTAGCATAATTTAAGCATTCGCATTCGAAATGCCCAAATTGTTCACAATAATTGCAATATGGCTCTGGATCTGACTGACTGATAGGGCTGTCCGGCCATGCTACCGCATCATCGTGTTTCGGACTTTGCAATCCTCTGTTGGTTCATTTCCTTCAGGCACCTCAGATGATGAGGAAGACATCACTGGGTAGTTGCTCCCCACACTTTCTAAATCAGATTGTTCATGTACTTCTGGAGCTGGCAGTGGTGGGGTCGAGCTGCCACGTCTACGGTCCTGTGCTCGTGCTTGCACCTGCTCTTGAGTCAATGGAGTTGGGGTGCATAATGGATTCAACTGCCCAGAAGACTCTACTTTCCCCACATACTACTCTAGAAGTTATGCGGCGGGGAGGCATCTATAAAAGTAAGTTATCTCAATATAAAATAATCCATATGAATAATTCAACTAGTACTTACTTGAGGAGTGGAGTCACAGTTGCTCAAGAAGCTTGCACATAACTTTACTCTGACTATGAGACCAATGAACAATAAGGACAATGCAATGACTTATACTCTTGCTATGATTGACAATGATATTGGTTTATACTCTACTATGAACACTGGGAGCCAAGAACTTAGGCTCTGATACCAAACTGTAATGCTCCCAAAATCCGTCCTCTCGTCACGCTGGCGATCAGACTGACCAAGAGAGCGTTATACTGCTACGACTACTTTGACTTTGACTTTAACTTTGACCGGTCAACATATGACCCATGTGGCAATTGAAATGATGAAGAGATAACAATGAAATAGAAATGCGAAAGAGATATCATTGAAAATCAAAGGATGTCACATGACATGAGATAATCTAAGAAAAATAACGAAACATAGATATTCGAATAGTTCTAGGAAACATCAACATATGCAAGGTTGAAAATGGAAATTCAAGTATCTCATATATACAAAGTTAGATAATTAAGAATGCAGAATTAAGAGGCGGAAAGCTGTGGTTCTGTTGCAAGTCATGTGCCGCCATCCTGAAGCTCTACATTTTTTCACTTCCTTCCTAAGCAGGGTTCTCACTTGCAAAATATCAAAATAGTGGCATGGAATGCCCGTGAGCTAACGCCTAGTACACATAGAGTCACAGACGATGAAATGATAATCAATAATCAGTTACTTTGTTCATTGATTCCAATACCTTGATCTTTAAGGGGGCGTTTGCTATAGGGATAAAATGAGAACTGTAGGCTTGTTCTGGATCTTGCATCCAAACAACATTTTAATGGAGATATGGGGCCCACCTGCAATCATTGCTTGAACAAGCAAAAATAAGAGCTTTTGTGTTCTAGCCATCCCCAAGAATAGGCGTGACCTTGCTGGGTTATACAATAAGAACAGTAATTGAGTCAATGTAATGATGTTCCAGAACAAAAAAGATGACACCCAAACAATCCATACAGGTTATGGACCATACATATACAGTTCTGTACTTTATCATTTACCTTAATAATACATTGTACAATACCATACTTTACAATACTTACTCTGTCCATTATCATACTTTGTTATTCAATACTGTACTCTGTTATGCTCTATGTAGTATTACATCTTTTACATTACTATAAGGTCCTTGATGTTCGTTATTGTATGCGAGCTCGACTTTAATTAGTTGGAAAGTTAAAGGTGCCTCTACACTGTATGTTGCCAAGGTGCCCATGAAAGGGATGGTGTATGCTCAGACATAGCCTTTTCGGAATACATGTGGGAGAGAACTGGCATCACAGGAATAGTGGTCGTTACGGACATGTATGTTCACTGTCTCCTCAGCTAAGCTACATGTCCCTCTGGAATAAAATAATATAATCCATACATGCCCTCGTGGGGGAAGAGTGCGTTCGATGCGTCACCCTTATTCGGAGCATAGGTGGGAGAGAGCATGTGGTCCAGGAGCAGTGGTAGTTAATACCAGTAGGTACACTGTCTCCTCAATACAACTACATGCTCCTCCACTATACAATACTTTGTTATGTACTCTGAACACATAGCTATTCCATTCATTTATCTTTATTTATCTTCTTTACAAGTGTGGGGTTTGAAATCATGATTCAGAGAAGGGGATAAGGTCTGGTCCCCTTCCTGCGGACCAAGGATCCTTGTTCAACTATATTGGACATGGCCTACAGTCAGTATTGAATATAAGTATTCTGGCCCCTCAAGGGCATTTCGGTGATTTCACATTAAGATTCACGATTCTTTCTTTCTGGATCGGTCGACCGTCCTAATGGACTGGTCTATCGATACGGTCGAATCGGTCGATAAAGTCCTCGGCCATATACTTTCTTTTGATGAACCGATCGATCGTTTGATGTGGATCGGTCGGTCGGTCGTTCTCGTAGGATCGGTCGACCATTCTGGAATCGGTCGATTGATCTTATGTGATTGGACTCGACGGCTTCCGTCGGATCGATCGCCCGATACTTCCGATCGGTCGATCGGCCTTGAGTCATGATCTCATACGTCGAAGATCGGTCAACTGATATGGGAAAATCGGTCGATCGATTCTTCACGCGAACAGAGTCGCCGGTCGAATTTTCCATTTCCGGCCGACCTTCGATTGTCCGTTCGCCATGCACATAATACGAAAAAATTCCTACATGTCTCTAGATTATAATGGGATCTAAATTAACGACAATTAATCTACATTTCTTCATATATGGGATTTTACATCTACGGTATCTTTTCCGTTCGAATTTTAGTCACCGGTGTCGCCTGTCGTCGTTTGATCGGTCGTCGGACGTTCTCGGCCGGCGAGGGTGCACGCCTAATCCTCGTGGAGTTGTCGAGGGAGGTCGGTCGTCTGTGCTTGGCTCGCTTGGGCGCTCGACATCAAATCGCCCATCGCTCATCAGCTCGTCGTGGTTCGACGGAAAGGAAGAAGAAGAAGAGAAGAGGGAGACACCCGAGAGTGGAGAGTCTAAAAGGATGCAGGGGGAGTCCTCTTCACTCTTTATATAGCCGTTGCTGCTCCTTCATGGCCAACGTGGGGGAGTGGGGGTTGAGGGAAAGAGGGGAGAGAGAATGGATCGGGTCTTCTGATTTTTTTTTTCTATAATCCGAATTTTGTATTTTAAATTTTTAATAGAGAGAATTATGGGCCGGGTATTTCAGTATCTTTGGGTTTTTTCTTTAATATTGAAGTTTGAGTACTTATCAAAGTTGTAATTAAACTACGTAACTAATCTGATATATAATCTGAAACTGGTGGGATGGGGTTTAAGTTGATGTGAGTAAATTGGACGAATGCTCACCATTTAATTGCATGCATTTTTTTAACTAGCCCTGGGCTGCAGAGCACGCCGTCCATGTATATTGAAAGCGGTTTATCAAAGTCCAACTAATTTGATTATGTCACATAGATGAGACTTCCAATAAAATTTTTATATTTATAAAAATTTGAATTCGAAATCTTATTTCGATCAATTAAAGCCTCGTGCATTCAAAAATCAAAAGTTTTTGTCTGGTTTATTCCAAAATGACTCGGGCGAAAGTCTCTTCTCACCAATATCAAGACCTTTTGCATGGGAACCCGCAAAAGAAGCAAATCGCACTTGACGCAAATAAAGTAGGCCCAAAACTTGGTATGTTTCGAGACATGTATTCATAGCTTCTTCTTCTTCTTTTTTTTATTCTTGAACAAAGTTTCTACTTTTAAGATAAAGAAGAACAGCTATACATCTTAACCCATATTAGTTAATTTCAGAGCTACACGTGATATGCTTTTGAATATTTATTTTTATTTTACTATGTATATAATTTATGAAAATATACATTACATTTTTTTTCTATTGTATGATATAGGAAAAACTTTATAAGAGATAAAATATTGTTTACTGACAAAGTTTGCTTATAGTCAAATTTAAGCATTTAGTAATCGGAATCTAGCTATAATTAAGGCTTCAACTAGAGAGCTCCCGTGATCTTGATTTTTATAAAATTATCATGAATAAAAAACTATTATTATTATTATTATTATTATTATTATTATTTAATAGTATAAATTATTTACTAAATTGTAAAAAATAGTTTTTTCCCGATAAAGACTCGTCAATATTCATAACTACTAATACCTGACTAATCCATGAGAGTAACTATTACCAACACGGCGATAACAAAGTTTAATGTGTTAGTTGTCTAAAAATATTAAGTAGTCAGGGATGACAATATTCCTCGTCCACCACGAGGAATTTTGATTGGGGCACATATTCGAAATTTTTTTCCCCGAGGGGTTAGGGATGAGGACCAAACTGCTCCTGCACTTTCTTTCGCAGATCGGAGCGAGGTGGATTGTCCTCATCATGTCAGGTCCTCAAATCATCGCGTCTTATTTTTTATTAATAATTCATTAAGATTATCAATCATCAGATCAAATATACTACATCTCAATCGTTCATTCTATCACACACACGCGCGCGCGCCACACACACACATATAATAATAATAATAATAATAATAATAATAATAATAATAATAATAATAATAATAAATCCTATTTTTTTCTCTTTTTTCTCCCTAACATTAAAATAACTCTCTCCTCCCTAACGCTAACATCACTCATGATCTCTCATCTCTCAAATCGTCAATGTCCCCATCAAGTTCAAACGTGCGAAGGCCGACTCAACAGCCCCATCATGTAGGCCAACGATGATGGCATCGTCTTCGGTGTCTCCAATATGGTGAAGGGCATCGTTAATGCATGTGCCCCTTGCACATCCTTCTCGACTACATCTGTTGCCTTCAGTAGCCTCCGCCATGCGGACAATGGAGTTGGAGAGCGCGAAGGCCGGTGACCGAGGAGGAATCGGGCGTGGTAAGGGCAATGAAGAGACCCCTGATCGACTGATCCCATGGGAGAGAACTCCCGCATGACCACTATGACTATGTAGGGAGGAGCAAGAAGGAGGAGGACAAGAGTGAGGAGGAGGAGGTCGCACGATCATCGGAAGAGGCTATGGAGCTCGGGGAGACTTGGTACTCGCCGAAGGAGGACATGAACACTCAATGGGTGCAGGGATGGAGGCAGGATTCAATGGGAGAGGCCTTGGCCCCTCCCAATTTTTTGAGATCTTTATATAATTTAATATAAACTTATGAAGAAAATATAAAAAGTATATTATTTTGACATGTCCCTTCCCCTAAAAAATCACTTGCCATGTTTGGCACCGAGAACTTGCCCAAGTACTCGATGATTTTGCCAAACATCGAGGAAAAAAAGAACTAGAACGGCATCCAAAGTTCTTGCCATTACCTGAGGGGGTGGTCACATCGTTTTTTACTTTTTACTTTTTACATACATATATATAATAATATATATATATATTATTAAAATATTTAAATAAATTTATTTAGTTCTGATAATTAAATTTTTTTATTAATTAGTTATAATATTTTACTTAGTATTATAGTATAATGAAATTATAAAAAATCATATTAATTAACTTAATTGATGTAAATATTTATTATAATATGAAATAAATAAAATTAATGTAAAATCTTATGTATAATATTATATTTATTATAATATAATTTTATAAAATTAAAATGTTTAGTTAATTTGGAAATATATCTGGATCTTAAGATTTACATAAATTATAATATTAATAGCATATAAAATATATAATCAAAATTAATATTAACATATTTTGATACAACTTATTTTTAATAAAAAAATTTAATTAATAATTACTTATAATATTTTTATATGATAGTAATTATTATTTTAAATATATATAATATGTTTATACCTCATAAACTAATAAATTATATTCTTACTTTTTACTTTTTACCCAAACACTCACCAAAGTTTATCTATTTAATAAACTTTTTGAATTTTTATCATTACATTTTTCATCCAAACATCAAACTTAATTTTTCGATCTAATCAATTAGTTCTCGAAAACTAAGAAGAACTTAAAATTTTCCATTCAAACACAACTTCATCATTATCAACGACGTCATGTGGAGTGCCTTATCTATAAGTGACAAACGGTCGGAGCTCTATTCTCTTCGAATTTTAAACTTTTAATATATATATATAATATATATATATATATATATATATATGGATTAATGGATGTGTAACCTCTGTCGAACCTGGTGCAGTGCTCTAATCTGAGCCATTTTTTGGATCAACGGTTCATATCATCTCATAATTTGTTTCCTCTCTCTACTCTCACGCGCTCTCTCTTTGATCTCTCTACGCCAGCCAGGAGTGGCGATCAACGATGGCGGCGAGTGGCAGCGGGACGGCTCTCGACGGATTTGCAAGGAAGACTCTCGGGCGGAGAGGAGGAGAAAGAGGGGAGGATGAGAGAGAGAGGATGCAGGGGTGGGGGGGGAGGAGGGTGCAACGGCGAATCAAGCGAGAGATCGGTGGCGGCAGCAACATCAGGCAAGACATCGGTAGCGGCGGGGGCCAGCAAGGGCCACCGCTCGTTGGGATGGCGATTTGGTTCATGGGGGCAGCGATCTAGTTTGTAAGGAACACGACCGAGAGCAGGGGTGTCGACACTCACAGGCAAGGTCGAGAGTGCCGGCCGGCGCTCAATTTGGTCAAGGACGGCAGTGATCAAAGAAAAGGAAGAGTTGATCGATGGCAATACAAGAGAGAGAAAGAAAAGAGAGAGATCGCGGGGTGTGGCGAGGAATGTAGAGAAGAGAGTTGAAGCTGGAGTGCGGCAGCGGTGGTGAGGCTGGGGAGTGGCGACGGCGACGAACTCGGGGGCAGTGGTGATGAAGCTAGGGGGCGGTGTCGACGCTAAGTGGAAAGAAGGGGAGGAGGAGTGCATTAGGGCATTTGACACATATTCCATATGAATCGTTGAATGCTTGCAAGGGTCTAAATTAAGAGTGTTACACGTCTATTAATCTCGTATATATATATTAATAGATAAAAATTATGGTTAAAAATTACTGTTGACCTCTCTTCAATATTAATATGGCATTATGGTACAAAATATATCTTATTACTCTAGTGATTTCCCTGTCTTCAAAGAGATATAATGCTAACTGGGGAAGAGAGAGAGAGAGAGAGAATTTGAAGGCAAAGAAGACAGAGATGTATAGATGGAGAGTGAGACGTGGATGTCATGTTGGGGTGGAAGGCAGCATCATATTCATGTCTTTGATAAATACGCGACCTTGGCAACAGTACCCTCCCTCACCATTTGTAATTAATTAACTAATTAATAAATGTCTGGCTGCTGCATCGCACTCCCCAAGACCAATATTTAATGATTTCAAAGTTTGACGGGAAAAAAATATTTAAAAGCTGTATTGCATTGCATTGCATTGCGTCCCCCACAATCTCCTCTTCTCGGCTTTAACTAATTTAATTAATGCTCGACCATGTACTTACTTACTCTCTCTCTCTCACAGTCAGTCAATCCATCTCTCTCATCATTTATCTCTTAAATAATGCATAGTGTAAGTATAATTAATTATTGCGTCACACAGTAACCTGATCTTGATCCTAATTTTGCTCTCTAAAGACCCCGAGGAGAGAGAAAAAAAATAGTAGGATCGGATTGATCCACCATCCGATTCGGTTGGTAACAAATACGCATCAAGGAATGAATTTTTTTTCTTCGAATTCAAATAATAATAATAATAATAATAATAATAATAATAATAATAATAATAATAATAATAATAATAATAATAATAAGATGCCATTCTTTTATATTTCATAATGATCATAATAATTAATTGTTACGATAATTTGCAGATAAATGTTATTTGATAAAGTTGTAGCCGACACGGTGCACTGCGCTGCATGCATTATGTTAATTTAATTGTTGCTAATTCCATCGCTCCGTCGGTGTCATTTGTGATGACTGCAAATTTAATTAATTATTCCCTCAAATAAGAAAGATCAGAAACTCAGCTGATCCAACGGTCAGGAGTTCTGCGCTTCCCAAATCGAACGGGGGAGGTTCACTTCCGTACGGGGAAAAGGTGTCAAGGTGGTGGTGGTTTGCATTTCCCATTTAATAATTCTCAAATATTATATATTTTATTTCTCTCTTCTTCCTCCTTCCTTCTCTCTCTCCCTCCCCCCTCTTTCCCTTTTTTCGAGAAGAAAACATTACTACAGGTTTATCTCTCTCTCTCCCCTTTCAAAATCACCTTTAAATGGCCACTTAGATGTTGATATGTCTCCAATCTCTGATCTCATAACGCAGTTGTGATTTCCCCTACAGGAGCATGATTTTTGTTTTCTTATTTTATGCCGCTGTGTAAATAAACCATGATATTATTTAGTTTCTTTTTTTTTCCATTTATTCTATTTTCACTTCATTGTTCATATCTAATATAATAGAATTAGAAACCCCGTCCAGAAAATAAACAGCATTTAATTATGGATGAATATTGTAAATATGTTTGTTAGGCCTAATCTTTTAAACCTAAATCTTAGATGTTGATTTTATGGGCAACCTCCACAACGTTCATCAGGTGTGAGAGAGAGAGAGATCTATGTCATATATTTTTATTTTAATATGTGACGAACATTCAAATTTAAGCGACATTAATTTAAATAATGTGGGGATTGTCTCTTCAGTACTCACTCGCCCATTGATCTTTGACTTTTTTTTATAAAAAAAATAACATTTTGAAGTTATTATTATTATTATTATATTTATTAACACATGAGATTAAAAAAATGGAATAGCAAAAGTTTCATTTTCAAAACAATGCTATTTTTTAATTTCTTTATTTAAAAAATGAAACATGGTAAATCTTAATATATTATTAAAATGTGCTCACAGCAACTTAGTGGATAAAATTTAAATCCCACTCACCCAAACTCTCTCTATTATAATAATAATAATATTTATTATTTATTATTATGGTTGGAGTTAAGTTGAGGAGAGTGGACATCTCATCTGATTTTTAGATGATCGAGATGCTCATTAGACCGTCATAATCATATTTTTTTTATTAATACAAGTTTAAGAAGATGGAACATAAATTTTTTAAAAATTTCTATTTTCTCTCTTTGTTTTTTTTTAAATTTTATTTTGATGTCATGACCGTAAGTACCGACAAAACGGTCACAAGAGAAGTAAAAAGTCATGCAGACGCCCCTCTTTCAAATTTATGTGCCTTTAAAGCAAAGCCTGTTTTTTTTTTATTTTTATTTTAAAATATTCCTTCCATCTTTTCTTCATCTCCCTATTTCTTATATACGTATGCGTATAAATAAAACGCATAAATTATAAGAAAAATTTAATAAAATAATCTTAAATGATTTTGATCACTTTTTTTTCCAAAGGAACCCCTCTAATTTTGACTAATTTAAAATTGAGGTAAAGCTCCCTGATAGGATACACCATAAATTGACGTTTAATTTTTACCATTTTAATTCTGTTTATGTATTCATCCTGCCCTGCGTTTAATTAAACAATAAATGATTAATTCCTGATCGATAATTTTCTCGGAGTCATTCGAAAGTTTGAAAAAAGAATAAGAACAAAAATAAAATCCTCACAAAATTATTTACAAGGAGGCCCCTTCTGCTGCTGCTGTTCATGCCTCCTGAGTGAGAGCTCTTCAATGCTCTCTCTCTCTCTCTCCCCCCCTCCCCATTCCTTAATTTAGATATGTTTGTAAGGTGGTGGACTGCTCCAAAGATTTCTCCTTTAGATTCTTGATCTCATCATCCTGTTCAGACGTTGGCTCCTCTTGGGAGTTTTGTATAGTTTGAGGCCACCCTAAAACTGGTGAGAAGTTGCTGTCACAGGTTGGTGAGGTGATGCTTTTGTTCACTTCTTTTGATTTTTAGAGTAACAAAAACCATGATTCGCGTTTTAGTGGTGTCTTCATCTGCGTTTGATTCATCCAGTTTCTTCCATTCCATCTTGTCACCATTCATCCAATGATTTCAATCTCGTCGCTCGCAAGCGGCTGACCTGTGCCACTGTTGTTGCTCTTGCCTTGCTATTATGGATTTTCAACTCTTGGCACCTGACTCTGTGTCCATCTTCTTATTGAGCAATCTTTGCTAGCTTTGCTTCGTGTTTCCGTCTTCCCAATGTTGCATGTTTCAGCACTTCGGAGTCATGTCAAGGGCAGCTTGGCCTCACGCTCCTGAAAGTTTGCCACTTATCCCTGTCAATCTTGCCATTTGTTTCGTTTCAGGCTTTTCTCAGGCCCTAAAAACAGTGAGCAGCTTTCTTTTGCCTTTCATTTCGGGCTTTACATTTTGCTGTGTTTCTTTGCGAACTGCCGTTGATGGCCTGCTCTGTGTGTGTGTGTGTCATAGATCATTACTTGGCTGTGAATTCTGATTTCTGATTGAAATGAAATGTCGTCGGTGCTTTCTCAAACGAGCTGAGAGCACCGTTTGTGATTTCTGATTTCTGATTGAAATGAAATGTTCCGGTGATTATTCTTGTTCATTAGGAATCTGGGAAAATCTACTCCTCTTTAGAATTATTAATAATAAGACGAAAAAGCATTCACATTTAGTATTTTTGTTCATGGTGCGTCCACATCAGATATTTGCTGTTAAGCCGCATCAAAATGGGAGATCTTAATTTATTAGATTGAGTGACAAAACATAAGGCTCATAAGAACATTATCTACTGAAATTAGATACTGTGTTCAATGCCAGTCATATTCTTGGTCAATATGATAATGATAATGGAGCATAAACTTTCCTCTTTCGTGTCACTGGGTTTTTTGTTAGCAATATAAGCGTATATGATTGAAGCATTTTTTTACTTTATTCCAGCTGACCACTTCAATATTTTGTACTATCATATTTCCATATGTGGTTAGAAAGAAGTCTTTCATTTGAACATTAAGCTTGAGAATTTAATATCACAAGATTTTGGTCAAAGATCACATGAGCATTTAAAATTTCTTGGCGGTCTTCTTTATGCTCTGCATGTTTCCTGACACCAAACCAACGCATTTTTGTTATTGAACTTGATTGCCATTTTTGCTTTCTTTGTGGACTCAGAGATGCATTATGCCTTTTGTTCTCCTGTATCCTCTTTCCATTCCGGGTTTCACAATGTCTCACCTTTCTTTTTTTCCATTGATGTCTCAGACATATTATCCAGAAGGTATGTGTAATTTAGTGGAGCCAGGATACTCTACTAGGAATGCTTGTGGTAATAACCTGAGCACTCAAATTTAATGTGTATGGTTCAATCAAATCTTATTCTTGAATCGTATTTCAGTTCCTTCAATTTCCTGTTCTGAACAGCTGTTGGATGGGTGTAAAGAGCCGAGTATTTCTCTTGATTTGTGGTGTCTCTGAAACTAATGGAACTAACTTTGAAGATTGCTTTGGCCTTCGTCTGTGGACTTCTCTGCACTCAATTCAGTTACTGTGGTTAGTATCGAAAGTTTGTTAACTATGTGTTTTTCATTTTACTCCGCATAGTCAGAATACAATGTCAAGTACACAACCTCAACCAAGTTGGCATATGTGGATGTAATCTAGATGTATGTTTTCTCTTGCATGCCTTGTACACTTCCTCATGATTGATAATGAATATTTTACATTGAATCAGACAATCAACTAAATGGATCTGGAAGTCTAACATGGACTTGCTTATGTGATGCTGCTCCAGTGGGTTTCCCAAATTATACACCCGCATCTAATTGTTCAGCATCATGCGGCTGCATTCCTGGTAATTATTTTAGTCTTTTCATGTTTTATGATAAAATTTTTCCATTGTGTTCATGTATCATCTGCTAATTTTGAATATCAGTGTTGCTAGTTAATGTTAAGGATCGTAATACCTTTCATTTTAATGATAATGTTTTTTCTTTGTCAAAAGTAAATTAATAATTCTACTTGCATATATTATCAGATTTATGTTAGCATAGAATGCTCACATTTGAGACCAATAATTACAACTAATTACAAGTTACAACATAAAAATGAGTAAGCTAAAATCAAAGGTACAGGACTGAACTACACATAGTATTCCAATGACAAACTACAGGAACATAACTCTAATGACATGATCTTAGTTTCCAAAGGAATGGAGTAAAAAAAAATGTTTTGAATCTCATAGTTATCAACCGGATGCATGTTATTGTGTTTTCACACTCAATTGAAATATTTACCATTAACATGTTCCTTAATTTGTGACTGATGTTTTAAATCCTATTAACGTGAACCTAGGAATCTGTGACAAAATATGGCATTTTCATGTCAATCTGTCTGCGTTACTGGTTTATTTGGAGTTATAACTAAAATAATTTAAACATATAAAAGAAGTTCTACTGTTTTCCATTTTTTATCTTTCTTAAATCATATATGATTTTGATTTTCACATGCTATAAAATGCTGTCACATTTCGAGCATGTGATATCTTTTGATTGCTTTAGATGAGAATGAGCATTATTTTACGAAATACCTTGTGGCAGTGACAAGAGGTTCAGCCCAGGAAACATGGAATTGCTCATGTGAATCACAAGTGACTCCTCAAAGTCCTGCATATATCCATGAAGCAACCTGTTTTACCACCTGCAACTGCAGTTATGGTAACTTTATTTGTCAAAGCATAATATAACTTATTATTATTAATAAATTCCCACTAGAGCTTTTCTTCTTTTTGAAATTTCCAGATTCTCTTGGGACAGCTCAAGATACAAAGAAGCACATTTCCAGCAAAACTATTCTGGTTGTTCTCCTCATTTGTTTTGTAGCCACGGTTATTGCAATTCTTTCATTGGTAGCATGTTGTTTCTATCACAAGGAAAGACATTTTCAGCAATCATCACTTAGTTCATCGGAGAAGGATTTGAGCTGGAACAGTACAACTGACTTAATAAGCCATCGCTCAGCTTCCTTTACGCAAGGGCAACACAAGAACTCCCCCTTCAACCCAATATCAGGTGAATGGTGATTTCTTTTCCATCAGCATATCTTCGAATATTCGGTATGCAAGCCAAAGTTGAGTACTAGAATAGTTGTAACTAGAACTAATATCAGTTCAGAATTGCGAATGATGACTGCAAGATAAAAAATATTGACACGATTGATAATTTTATAATGACATATATACACGGATGACAACCACAAACTCCGGTGGCCATCCTTATATATATATATATATATGTATATATATGTGTATATATATATATTGACACGACTTTGTATCACATAGTGTTTTCTTCTTTTGTTTCATTAGAATGAGAGATAAATCCTATATAAGACTTCTAAGAAATTGAAAGTAGAAACTTGTAGAAGCTCACTTGAAAATTTATTCTATGAAATTCGTCTTTGAAGCATCTTATCAGATGATGGTAAAATTATTAAGATCTAACTTTGTTACTTCTTCTTAAGGTAATTTAAGGTTCTTTGTTACTTGTGTTCTTGTGTACTTGGACGTGACAAACTTGAGCGATACCCCAGCTTAAACACCTATTCATGTCCAATGATCTAATACTCTGCACTTTTTGTGACCACATAAATGGTCACAAACTCACGGTTATTTTTAAGTGGGTCCAGAGAAAAAGACTTCGAGATTGTGTTTTAAAATTATTTAAACAAGAACCTTATGTTCAAAATAATCTATGCAGACAAATGTTGGCTAATTTTGGTGGAAAATAACCCTATTTGCAGGGATCATTCAGAAGGTGTCTTTGGTGTTTCGAAGAGAACGGGAAATTTTGCCTGGCACAATTCTTCAGTTTTTCTATGTTGAATTAGAGCAAGCAACAGATAACTTTTCGAGTGCTAATCAAATAGGTGTTGGAGGGAGCAGCAATGTTTACCGTGGTCGGCTCAAGGATGGAAAACTTGTTGCTATAAAGAAATTGAGGCCACTTGGAGAGTCAGAAACAGAAAATGAATTTTTATCTGAGGTGCACAGCAAATATAGTTATTTTATATATTTTTTTCTGCACTATTTTTTATAATCTTGAACTATTTGATTCTCAAGTACCACTTATTATACTTTTAACATAGTTCTTTTTCTTTCGGCTATTTCACTTTGAGTTCTTTTTCTTTCCTCCATTTCACTTTCTTGCCCTCTGTTGATTGTCTTTCTGCTATTCTTAAAAGTCAACCAGGCATTGTTTTAGCCTTTAGTTTGGTGCTTTGTTCACTTATGGTTCATGATCCTTTTCATGAAAAAAAAGCAGAGCCACTTTAACAAGTTATCAGTCTTGGTTTACATCTTCCCAAATTCATTATCAAATGATTAATCAACATGTTATGAGAGCATTAATATGTGATTATAATATGATAAAAAAGAATCTGCAAAATGGATAGTTAAGAACTTCCAGTTGCAACATTTTCTGTGGTGAAGATTTCAAAAATAAAACAAACAAATGATTGGTCCAGTAGTAAACGAGTAGGACTTCATAAGGATAGAACACAAGTTCAAGTCTTTGGAAGCACCCTTCTGTACAACAACAACAACAAGTCTTATCCCACTAGGTGGGGTCGGCTACATGAATCATACGACGTCATTCCGCTCTATTAGTAACCAAACCTTTCGGTATATTATTCACCAATAGATCTTGCTCTATTAGTTCGTCAAGTGTCCGCCTTGGCCTCCCTCTCCCTCTTTTAATCGGACTCCAGATTATTTGATCTACTCTTCTTACTGGCGCATCTAATGGTCTTCTCTGAACATGACCAAACCATCTCAAACGATTCTCTACCATTTTCTCACTAATAGGAGCCACTCCGACTCGTTCACGTATATGGTCATTCCTAATCTTATCTAATCTTAATCGGAAGCACTCTTCTGTACATGGAGAAAAATTTATCCACACATGATCAAACCTTGAAAATTGCAGCAGTATTTATTCCCCAATTTTAAGCCCTGCCCAAGAAGTTTTCAATACTTCATCATATAAACACAGTATTTCTTCTTTTCAGATCGAACTATTATCAAGGCTCAACCATTGTCATGTTGTACCTTTGCTTGGATACTGCATGGAGAACCAAGGAAAGAAACTACAGAGACTACTAGTATTTGAATACATGTCAAATGGGAACTTGCGCGAGTCTTTGGACACTAGACTTGGCAAAGAACCAATGGACTGGGACACACGTATACGAATTGCACTTGGAGTTGCAAAGGGACTAGAATATTTACATGAAGCTGCTGCTCCAAGGATCTTGCATAGAGATATCAAGTCCACCAACATCCTTTTGGATGAAAAGTTTCGAGCTAAGGTATTGGAATTTTGTTCTTGTACCTAGGGTAAGACATACTTGAGGAAATGCATAATTTCTGATCATGGAAGAAAATATGATGCCACTCATTTGTACATTTCTTTCTTATACTTCTAGCTTTGGAATCATGAGATCACTATTTGAGCATTTGTGTCATAAGATTTGACTTTTGGTATTCATATAAGATTAACTTTCATTCTTAAATTACTTCGATATATGACTTACAAATCTGCTCCAATTGGATTAGTGTATGAGTGCTTGTGATATTAGCAACGAATGACTTTCCCCATTTATGGCAGTTTTCTTCTAATTTCCGTTTCACATAATCTTGTATAAGTTACAGAATACTTCATACATAAGAATAGGATTTAGAATGTGCAACACAACTAGCAGAATGTTATACATATTTGATCACCAGAAACTTGGATGGCTGCTGAATTAGGAGCATATCATGAGTCATATTTCAAATTCAGATTGGTGTTAGAAGACTACTTTTCTACTATTTGGAATTGATATTTGGAAACATTCCATAATGATGGAATTGTTTCTCATGTGGTTTTGCAATATATTTGACTATAAAAGTTTGATATATCTTCCTTTCTAACTAAATAGTGCATGTTCTTTTATTCGTTTTTGCTTGTAGATAACTGATCTTGGTATGGCCAAGCGTCTCATGACTGATGATCTTACGAGTTGCCCTAGCTCTCCAGCAAGAATGCTTGGCACTTTTGGGTACTTTGCACCGGAGTATGCAATTGTTGGCAAGGCATCCCTCAAGTCTGATGTTTTTAGTTTTGGGGTTGTCATTCTTGAACTGATCACTGGTCGGCTACCAATCCACAAATTAAACAAGGGTGACGAGAGCCTTGTCATATGGGTTAGCATCTTGAACAGAAATCTTGAGATCATAAAAGGACTTTTCAGAATGAGAAGCTTTGGCAATGCATAATTATTTGGTAATATTTATTTGAATATCATGGATCATTTAAATGAAAAAGGCTTTTAACTATCTTCTTGTTCATTTTCAAGAAATTCTGGAGTTTGAGTTCAGCTAGTTGTCAGCAATTGGTGTGCTTTTAATATATACACTTACAACAGTAATTAATGCTTGTTCTTTAAGAAAAAGCTCATCAAAGATAGATCATTTTATATTCTTTTGCCTATGTTTTATAGCCGGTCCCAAGCCCGGATAAAGGAGGAGGGTTGTGTTAGGTCCCGACAGCCAGCGTAAAACTTTGTCGAATCTCATGAATATTGATCAACGAATTGGCGTTGTATGATCCATGTAGCCGACCCCACCTAGTGGGATAAGGCTTTGTTGTTGTTGTTGTTGTTGATATAATTATTTATATCTATTTGTCAAATTGCAGGCAACAACTAGATTGCGTGATAGCAAGCTAGTTGTCTCGGAGCTACCAGACCCCCTTCTGAAAGGAAAATTTCCAGAAGAAGAAATGCAGATAATGGCTCATTTAGCCAGAGAATGCCTACAATGGGAACCGGATTCGAGACCTACGATGAGTGAGATTGTCCAAATCCTTTTGACCATCTCCCCTGACAAATCAAAAAGAAAAATTCTTCCAACAACTTATTTAATGGTAAATGTCCTCTTTCCAATTTAGACATTTTTTCACTGAGTTTGAATCATGCATTCCATTTCATTACTTTTCATACCACTTTTCCTAAAGTGTATTTGTGTGATGGAATTTGGAAGTGTTGACTTAAGCTCAAATCTACAATCACAAGTTTTTTCGTTTCCATTTATAGTTGTGACAAGTTATTAAACTCTGAAAATCTTTAGAGTGCAATTAGTCTAATCATGCAGTGTATATAAAAAAAGTGTTAATATAAGTCTATCTTCTAGTGTGCCCCTCGTAATTTTAAATTTGTGTCCTTGCTCCTTGAACTAACTAAAGATAAACATAGTTTGTATTATGAATATTCCAACACATTCCTCAGGTATTCTGCAATATACACAGTTTACTCTGATTTCAAAGTATAATACCTCAACTTTGTGACAAAACTGCACCTTCAACCATAAAGAGGGAGCATTCATTTGACCTTGATTCTTATGCAGCAGAAAAGACTAAATTGTACCAAAAAAATTTCTCATATATTCTTTTGGAGGAACAGAAGTTGCTAATGTTTTACATACGACATTTTTAGAATTGTTTCTACCAGTATTGATCCATGAATCACAAACTTCGCACCACTTCAACATTATTATAATAAAGGGTTATTTTCTCAAACCTCCCCTAAACTATCACGATTTTTCGTATCTAACTCCAAAGTAAGAACTTACCTTATGATATTCCTAAACTTTATCGCATTTTTCACTTCTGTTAACTTTTATGTTAGTTTTGCTTTTTGACATTTGTGAAAAGACTAAAATGCCCTTCAGCAAACGTTTCTCTATCTTAATGTTAAAAATAATAAAAAAGTAAAAGATAAAAAACCAATTTATTATTATATATTAATGCTATGTCTCGGGCAAAAGTTTCTATATTTTTAGTTTTTTATATTATTTTTTAGCATTAAAAGATAGAAGGGTTCATGAAAGGGCATTTTAGTTTTTTTCACATATGAAAAAAGTAAAATTAATAGAAAAGTTAACAGAATCATATTGAATGACTAAAGTGAAAAATGTGATAATGTTTAGGAATATCGTAAGGTAAATTCATACTTTGAGGTTAGATGTGAAAAATTGGGGGAAATTTAAGGAAATAACTTTTTAATAAAAGAACCACACGATGTTAATGCAGCAGTTGGCACTTGAACATGCATTTTGAAGAGTTCCAACAGTCCTGTTCATTGGCTGCCACAAAATCAGGAACTCAAATTGTTGGTAAAAATGGGTATTCTTAGCCAGTTTAATTTCCAATGTCGTTTTTTTCTGTGCCAAGCAAGAAGTATATAGATTCATGCACCAGGGCACATGAAAATAGCTTCAGACGTTAATTTCTATCAGCAGGAGTCGATACTCCATTTTTCTGAAAACAATGACAGTGCATATTTAGCCTAAGCTGCAATATTTTATCTTTTTTTTTCAGTTACCTGTAATAATATTGCATCTTTTACTGGTCCAAGTCTGGGCTTATGAAATATACTCTTTGCTGCTTGGCCTTTTTCACTTTACTATAGCCATTGTTCAGTTGTTCTGAAGTTCATGGGAGCTGGATATGATTTTTTTTTTGGTCATATTTTTGGGGTTGAACATAGTTTTTCGCCCACTGCGCAGAGCCCATATGTTCACAATGTCAAGAGGTTAAGTGGAAATCAGATGCTTGAAGTTCCAGCTGAAAGACGAGATTCGAGTAGAGAACCCTCAGAAAGATGGTGCGCCCGACCTTCGCTGCCAAACACAGTTGCAAGAAACCTCTGTACCGACTCGGAGAAAAATGCAGAGACAAGTCTGTCAGCGGAGTACATGGAGAGACTGCTTTTCTTGACATCCAATGACCGAAGTTGGCGTGCCGCCGACGATGAGATCGTGGACCTGATGGAGCCCCGTTTTGAGTCATTTGTGCAGGCAAATATTCACTCCCTCTAAAGTGAATACAGGAAGAAGACAAGCAAAGAAATGTGCCAAAGCAACAGTCAGCAGAAGCATCATATTTTCACAGTTGAAAAATTACATCTTTTCATTGCGATACCTGTACAGAGTATAGATTTTGAAGATGCATACGAGACTTGTGAGGTGTTCTTTCGACAGCAAGACGGAAATCATTTAGTTTAAATCAAAGTTAATGACCACATCTGCTGCTGCTTCTCTTTGCTTATCTTCCATGTCCTTGCAATACTCGCAGAGCTAACTCTGTTTCCGGGGTCAAAGGAGTAAAATGCAGCAAAAAGAAACTTAAAGATGCACAGATATATAAAGTTTAATATGAACAAATAATTCAAGAATATGGTCGTTTCTTGTTGCGGGGAACGGCGTCAGCATTGAATGATAATAATTTGCATGTATTCCAGAACAAACACCTTCGCGTAACTCATCACTAGGATGCGTATTGTCTCCCATCAAAGAACAAACTTTCAAGCTCTAATTTGGGAAGGGAATAGAGGATTGAGAGCAACCAAAAATTTTATTATCTTGTAAAAGAGTATCTGGCTTGCAGATTTTGTTCACAGCGTATGCTGATTGAATGAAACAAGGAAATCTCCAGATGCAGGATGATAATTGCAATGGGAAAACTACACCGAGGGACTAAGGAATCAATACATGAAGAATCTGCCACAACTTTTGGCAGAAGGATATAAAATAACCTTCCTGTTTCTGAGAATGATATTCATACTGCATATTGTTGCAATAATCAAAACATGAAAAAGTAAGAAGGTTAGGAAAATAGAATGGGGCAGCAGTGTGATTCATGCACTTCAATAAGCATTCATCGCAACTCTTTTGCCCCTCTTGGTGTCAACAGGCACCTTTCCCTCTAGGATCCTTGACAGAATATCGGCTTGCTTTGTGTTCCCTTCCTCAATGAGGCTTTTGATCACAGCATCACATCCTTTCTTGTTTACAGCACCCCCCTTTGCCTTGATCTTGCACAATATCGAATATGCTGGCAATGTTTTCCCTGCGGCGGAGAGTACATCTAGCACGTGGTCATAGCTCGAGAAGTTGATTTCACAGTCCCTTTCTAGTGCAAATTCTGCCAGCTTCTGGGCTTCAGTTATCTTGCCACTATCGCAAAGGGAAACCAGCAGCTTATCCAATTCAGGAATGCAGTCATTCATCAATAACAGATTGACTCGGCCAAGGGCTTCCTCAACATGACCTCTCATGAAAAGTGCATCAAGGATTTTGTGCACCATGTCCATGTTCTCCTTGACACCCTTTTCTATCATGCTCTTCATCACCCTACTGGCTGTCTGGACCCGACCATCATCAAACAGGGCCACCATCACAGACCGGAACACTGATGCACTTGGTACGTGCCCTTGTTCCATCATACTATCCAATGCAGTCCTTGCATCAGCAGGTTCGCCCTTCTTCAAGAAACTGTCAACGAGTAAAATGTGGGATTCAGCATCAGTCTCCACCCCCCGGCGAGTCATGATAGTAAGGATATCAGACGCCAACTCCGACATTCCTTCATTTGCATGGCCACGAATCAGATTATTGAAGGCAACCTTATCATCGACTCCTTTCTTCATAAGCTGCCTGAAGAAGGCCTCTGCCTTAGTAGTTTCTCCGTGGTTGCATAGGTACTCAATCATGGGATTATATGCAGAGGGTTCCAATGCTGGATTCCGAGGGTCCAACATTGTCCCCTTATCGAGAAGCTCATCAAGCATGGTTATCGCACCTTCATACTTCCCTCCCTTGCACATGTTCTCAATCAAAATTCCATACTGCGCTGGATCCACCATGACGTGGTTAAACTGTGACATCTTCTGGTGCACCTCCAACGCCCCATCCAAATCGCCCGAGATGCAGAGAGATGCCACCAACCTCATGAAAATGGACTTATCCTTGGGAGTGAGACGACGTTCTGCCATCTCATTCAGGATCTTCCTTGCCTCTGCAGCCCGTCCGGCATCATCACATAGCCCTGGCATGAGGGCGGCGAATGTCTTCTCACTGGGCCGCAGGCCTTTCTCTGTCATCTCAGCATACATCTGAAGCCCCTTTTCCACTCGACCAACCGAGATGTATCCCTTAATCATGATGTTGTACGAAATCGAATTGGGAGCAAATCCAGCTGCAAACATTTCCTCGAGCAGCTTCTCGGCGTCCTCCATCTTTCTGACACGCACCCATCCGTTGAGCATGGTGTTGTACGTGACAATGTCAGGCATTACACCGCGAGTCTTCATGTCGGCAAAAAGGCGTGCGGAAGTGTCCATCTTGAGGGACAGGGAGAAGCCCCAAAGGAGGGTATTATAGGTGGAGAGCTCGGGCTGCACGCCCTCAGCAATCATGAAGTTGTAGGCGCGCTTGGCCATGGCGACGCGGCCTGAAATAAGGATGGCCTTGAAGAAAGCATCATAGGAGCGGACGGTGCGGCGGTCCTGCAGAAGGTCAGGAAGCTGGCGGAAGAGTTTGACGGCCTCCTGCGGGATGCGTGCGCGGCCGTAACCCTCGATGAGGTCGGCAAGCATGTCTTCGGTAGGGGCGAGGGAGCGAGCGGGCATGTCTTCGAGGATCAGGCAGCGGGCGTGATTCAACATAGAGTGGCGGGTGAGGAGCGCGACGATGGCGGCGTAGGTGGTTGGGTCGTGGCGGAAGCCGGTCTTTTCCACCCAACGGAAGAAGCGGAGGGCGTGGTCCGGGTGGTTGGCGCCACGAACGACGGCAAGGATGAGGTCTTGGTCGAAGCCGGGAACGAGGTTGCGGATCGAGTTCTGGAGGCGAGTGGTCCAGGGACGCCGGGACATCATGTAGCAGATCGTCTCATCCAGGGTCTTCTCCTTCTCCGGAGAAGATGGAGAGGAGCCCCTTGGTTGGTTTCCCGTCGCCGGATTCGGATCGGAGGAACGGTCTGTGCCGGCGGCGGGCTGCTCGGCGACCGTGGCGGAGGCGGCCTCGCCGGCATCGGGATTGGGGGTAGAGGAGAGGAGACGGAGGAAGAGAACCGAGGAAGCGCCGGGAGACTTGGAGGAGCGAATAGCGGCGGCGGCGGCGGCGGCGGAAGAGGAGGAGGAGAAAAGTGCCATTTTTGCCTGCTTCGTGTTGATGTGGGGAAGGAGGTGGAGGAGACGGCAGAGGAGGGTTTCAGGGGGGTTTTTTTGAGAATTGGATGTTTTTTACATCAAACCCCTTGCCAGTTGTCCTATTTCGAAATAACGCAACTTTACTGAGTCTCTTCACATCTCATATAGTTATATGTACATACCGTGGTTCAACTGTCGAAAATGAAGTCAATTGTTCGAATAATATACTTTAGTAATCTTTAAAATTATTAAATTGAAAATGTTTTAAGGATGTTTGATTTATTTTTATTTAAACACTTTTTATTTATTTCTTAATAATGATATTCTTTTTAAAAAAAGAGATATATTATTCATCATTTTATTTTAATAAAAAATAAATTTCACTTAATATCCTTCTATTTTGTCCACTTTATTAACGCTACCTTCCAATTTCATTGTCTACATCTTTTTACTTTTGGGCATAGTATTGTCGGTTGCGCAGTCGACATAGCATCCACATGACGATTTTCTTTCTCATCTATGCAAATAATTAATGGACGTGATATTATTAAAAAATAAAATAATATTAAAATAATATTTTAAAAATAGGGCGCCACCCTCTGCGACAAATCAACTCATCGCGAGAGAGAGAGGTGCCCCTCTCTCCCGATGAAAGGGTGGGTCCGTGGGTGTCACCCCCTCCCTCCCATGCCTCATTTTATTTTTAAATTATTATATTTTAATGATGTCACGTTAGTCAATTACTCACGTGGAGAAGAGATAAAATCATCGTGAATGTCATGTCGATGGCGCAACTAGAAAACGACCGAACATAAGTTAAAATGATAATTGGTGAAATAAATTAAAAGATGAAGGATAATTTAATTACAAAATAGAGTTGAAAGATAGTGCTAGTAAAGTGTGGTTAAATTTATCCTTTTAATTCATAATACGAGTAGTTCCTTCTTAGTAGTGCTTTTCATCTTCTTATTCAACATTTTATTTTAATGAATAATAATAATAATAATAATAATAATAATAATAATAATAATAATAATAATAATAATAATAATAATAATAATAATAATAATAATAATAATATAAAAGTTCGGGAATAGATGGGCTGGGGTCTATTATACTTTATATAATTAAAAATTGTTAGCATCAATTATACATGATTATAAATGTTATTAGAACAAAAATATATCATTTATTTCGTATATGGTTGGTTCTCATATTATTAGTTATAGAAAAAACTTTCATTTATAGTAGTTGAATAATTTTTCATTTGTTAATTAGGATATCTTAATCAAATAATAATCTATTAATTATATAACATAAAAATTAAGTTTGATTGATTATTTTGATATTAGTTAATTGCCTATCCTGTATCGATTTATAATATAGTATCCAATAAAAATAAAATTATTACGAATCCTTGATAGAATAACAACTTGATAAATAAAAAAATAATTATATACAACTAAATTTATTAGTAAAAATTACATATAATAATAAACTATTAATAACAATAACATAATGATTAAATTTGGTTGATTTTTTTTGTTATTAGCTGATTAATTTGTTTATAACGAACTATGACATATATATATACATATAATAATAAATTTAAGAACTATTAATACTCTAATATAATGATTAAGTTTGGTTGATTATTTTATTATTAGAATTTTATGTATCCTATAACAAATTATTCAATAATAACAAAATGACTACAAATATTAGTTGCTTGATATTTTAAAATAATTGATATATGTAAATCTTCTATTTCCTTTATAGAACACCAATCTCATAACAATAAAAATAACTATATGCAACTAAAAATTATTAATATAAGTAACATATGATTATAAATATTATTGACACAAAAATATATGAATTATTTCACATATCAATGATACTAATAGAATGATTAAGTAGCTGATTATTTTATTATTAATTAATTATGTATCATATATTAGTTTATAACAAACTATTCACAAATAGCAACATGATTACAAATTTTAGTTGTTTTATATTCTAAAATGATTGATAAATGTAAATTTTCAATTGTCTTTATAGCATAACAACCTCATAACAATAAAAAAATAAAATCTACATTAAAATTATTAGAATAAATAATATACGAGTATAAATAATATTGACACAAAAATATATGATTTATTTCATATATTATTGGCTATAGAAAAAAATCTTTCATTTATAAAAGTTGAATATATATATATATATATATATATATATATATATATATATATATATATATATATATATATAAGGAAAGACTAAAATCTTATAAAGTTCAAGTTAAAACCATGAATTTCATACTCTAATAATGATATCTATTCATGATTAAAATAAGTATCATCAAAATTTTGAATATATTATTATGACAATATGTATCTACATGTTATAGAAAAAAATGGGCGGCCCCCTTACTTAAGTAGGGGGGACGGTGTCCCCTACCGCGCCAATCGACGATTTTGCGGTTCGCGAGGCGATCGACCAGTTCGAAGGGGTATAAAAAAGAAAACCCTCGAGATCGTCCATTCTCTTTTCACTTCTCTCTCTCCTCTCCGCGTCGCCTCTCTTCTTTTCGTTTCTCCTCTCCGCGCAGTGGTGCGAGCTCCGACAGCTTTTCCCCCTCACCCTGCGATCGTTGAGCCGGGCTTCGGTCTTTTCTCTCTCCTCTCGGCGCCGCAGTGCGAGCTCCGACGACTTTTCCCCCTCACGCCACGATCGTCGAACCGGGCTTCGGCGACCCCCGGACGAACGGATCTGAGTAGATTTGGCCGTCGCCAACCTCCATCACATCGCAGTGGTGCGAGCATCCCCGATGGTAGCTGATCTGCGCAACCCTACACACCCCCGACCAGCGCAACCCTAAGTACCCCCAATGGAAGCTGCGCGACACCCAGCAACCACTGACCAGATCTACGCGACCTGGGGCATTCCCGACCAGATCTGCCCGTCGTCGACCCCCCTCATGCCGCAATTGTCGAATTGAGCTTGAAGGTTCCCTTTTCTCCCTCTGTCTTTTCTTTTTTTTTCCTATTCTACATGTTCCGACCAGATCTCGTCGCCTCTAGGTCGTCGCGACCCTCGAGCACACCGAGAACCCGCCGCTGCCACTGCCAACGACCTCGAACACGCCTCGAACGAGCGACCCGCCGCATCCGCTGACCGCTCAACAGCCGCACGCCGCCGTCAAACGCTGCATAATGGACATTGTAATTAGTGTTAATCACATTGTAATGGACACTGTAAGTAGTGTTAATCACTTGTAATTAGTTAATCGATGATATTTTTGTAATACTACTCAAGCTGCATTATATACTCATCACCAATACATCGCACGGTTCATCATGATAGGAGCCTTTGCTCCCTTGCTAATATGTAATTAGTCCAATGTATTCTAGAACTTAGCGCAATCGTTTAGCTCCGCTGTCGGGCATTGTCGACCGCCGCCATCCAGCTGTGCATGATATTATCAAAAGTAAGATAGAATGGAGAAAGAGGAGCTATCTCATCGTTCCGGGAGCATTGCACAATGACAAAAACACAATGCTTTAAACCATTGTGATCTTTTTAACTAATTTACAACATTGATTAACAACAAAAATTTTACAAAACTGTAACTAATCATTTATCTACGCTAATCTTTAACAAAAGTTTAACTAGTTAACTTTACAACATCAATTAAAATCCAATATTAACATGGATTAACAACGCAATGAGATCCTTGGCGATAGGGCGAGCGATCGCTAACTCGGCGGCAGCGGGGCAAGCGGGCTCGACGACGCGGTGCGCGAGATTAGCGGTAGGACGTCGTGGACGTCGGCTAGGGGACTTCGTGGAAGGAGGTGCGTGGGGGTGTCGTCGACAGCGTGATGAGGCCAGTGGGGTTCGGGGTGGGGGAGTCGCCGGTTGCTCGATCTGGTCAGCGGCGGTGCGCGAGAGCAGATCTGAAAAGAGGATCTGGTCGATGTGCGGACTTGAGGCGAGATCTGGCGACATCGGGGGCCGTGGCGTGAGGGGGGTCGGCGACGGACGGATATCTGCTCGGATCCGGTCATGCGAGGGTCACCGAAGCCCATTTTGACAGTCGCAGCATGAGGGGCAAAAGCCGCCGGAGCTCTCACACCACTTCGCGGAGAGGAGAGAGGCGGCACGAAGAGGAGAAACGAAGAGGAGAGAGGGAAGAGAAAAGAAAATGGAGGATTTTGTGGGTTTTCTTTTTTATACCTCTTCGAACCGGTCGACCGTGTCGCGAACCGCAAATCGTCGAACCGGCATGCGAACCGCTTTTATCTCTATTCGGATGCTTGCATCTACACCAGTCGTCGGATGCGCATCCGACGGTTGACGCGGTAGGGGACACCGTCCCCCTACTTAAGTAGAGGGGACACCCATTTTTTCCCATCTTATATATCTTCATACTCTAATGATGGTATCTATTCATGATTAAATAAGCATCATCAATTTCTGAAATATATTATTATGACAATATGTATCTACATTTCAAAATTTTGCTATTCTTTTTTTGTCGCAACAAGGAGGGAACTATGGTCTCCCTGCTCGCGTAGGACTCGCAAGACGAGCGGGGGACAGGGAGACCTGCGCCGCCCCTGCTCTCGAACAGGGAGGCCTGCGAGAAGGTATCCCTGCTCGCCTTGCGAGTTGCCCGCGAGCAAGGAGGCCTGCACTGAGGTCTCCCTGCCCATGCAGGACAGCAAGGAGGCCCGTGAGCAGGGAGCCCCGCGCTGAGGTCTCCCTGCTCGCACAGGGTTCGCAAGGCGAGCAAGGACTACGTGCCCCCTGTTCTCGAGCAGGGAGGCATGTTTAAGACTTTAAATTAGGAATAGGATTATATAATATTATGATTATTTTTTAAGCCCATTTAGGACTTTAAGTTAAGATTATATAAATAAGAGTTGTTGTCCTTCACAAATGTGCATGTTTAATTAGGTTTGAATTAGGCTTTAACATGTTTAATTTGGTAATTTGGAATTTGGATATTGGCTGCTTTTTTAGGGGGAAAAGGATGATTAACTAGAATGTTAACCATCCAAAAACTATATTGATGCAAGAGTGGTACAGTGATCGCATATTACATGAGTTTACAACAATAAGGCATAGAAACCTCACAAAGCTCTCCACTCATCAAACATAAAACATAGCATGATTAAGGATACTCTCTACATAACAGCTATCATGCTAGTTCCGTTGTAGCCAAATAGCCCAGATTTGTGCAAAAAGGAGGGCCTGATTCTTGTGAGATCGATATGTAATAACAGGGCCCCTCACATTACCATTTCGGAAAGAAGTCCATAATTGGTTGCTTTTAGAATTTGATAACTTGTTGACGTTTTGTTTTATTATAAGAAATTATTTATATTCGTGCTAATTAATTTATAACTAACCTGGTAGAATCGGCCACTACGTGTTACATGTTCACGATTTATGTTTTTTCTCGTGTCGTGTATGTTTTATGTGTTTCAGTGTTTGACAACATTGTAGATGTAGTATCACACTCTCGCACTCTGACAAATCTCTCTCTCTCTCTCTCTCTCTCTCTCTCTTTTAAGTGTCATCAATTGTGACACTTGGTCTGAGGTCAAGCGGCTCTAGCTCTTAGACCCCTCTCTTTAGATCCACCCTCGTAGATCAGCACATTACCGAGCTTTTGGAGCTTCATCAATGGATCGCCATCTTTCGTCACGATCACTCCAGGTCCGACGGATGGGTATGGATATTGAAGTCTTGGTTAGCACGCAGCTTCTACATGTGGTTCCTACCAGATACGGTAGCATTAGAGGATGGATTGTACACTCATTTGGCGATCTCGAGTGTCGTTGAAAGTTAAGATCTTTGCTTGATTTTTATAGCGAGATCGACTTCTCGCTAGGACATTCAGGGTGAGATGGGCACCTGACGCAGACACATCCTGCGCCTTATGAGGTGAGGCAGAGGAGGATATCAGGGTATCTGGCAGCATGTGATATTTGGCATTAGAGGTCTTCCGCCCTCAGATTCTCAGACTTGGTGGCACTCTCTCCGAGTCTTGACCCGATAGAGATAGAGATGGAGAGTACCAATGGCATATTTCTTGGGCCGGTTCCTAACCCATTTGGCTCCAGCGTAACCGAGTGATTTTTTGTAGAGAGCGATTTCAGACAGAGCGAATTGTACAGCAAATTTCATTTCTTCTTTAGGAGTGGGGTTTCAGATAGCTGATACTTTTCCATTTCTTTGTGCTCTCTCTTGGAGAACTCACACTTGTATACCATCTCCTTTTCATATATATATATATATATATATATATATATATATATATATATATATATATATATACACACGGATGACAATCATATAATCTGGTGGTAATCCTTTTTCCTCTTAAAAAAATCAATCGTGAACTATCAACCTCGAGGCTCGAGGGTGTGTGACTCAAGTCTCCTACTCGTGAATCATGATCGTGAGTGACGTGGGGCATCGTGATCAATGTTGTCAAACTCATAAATCGGAGTCAACACGAAAAAGCCGAGTGAACATGTAAAACATGGGATCGTAACATGATACGGGCGATTTCTACCATATATAATAATATATTTTTAAAAATATAGCATCTTTATTGAATTATATGTGTATATTATTCGTACAATAACAAAAAATGCGTACAAACAATACCTATAAACAATCATTAGTTCATTACACAACATTTATAAACTCTAATAATAAATAATTGGCTAACGAGTAACTAATGATCTACTAATAAAAAAATGATATTCGATGAGTGAGAGAAGTCCGGACCAGTCCTCTCCTGCTTGCACACCACTTGCAAACAAAGAGGAGTCGTCCTCTTGATGTGCAAGCGATGCGAGAAAGAGAGGATGAGTCTCGCAGGCCACTCGCAAGCAAAGTAGAGAGGATGAGTCCTCTTTTTCTCCTAGGCCAGTAGCGAGTAGAGAGGATGAGTCTTCTCTTGCTCACAGGTCACTCACGAACAGAAGGACTCACTCACAAGCAAAGAGGACTTGTCCTCTCCTCCTCGCGGGCTCACATTCTATTGATGAGTAGAGAGGACTTGCCCCGGAGCTACAAGCAGGGGAGAGAGATAAGGAAAGAAATCTGGCGAGCAATAGCTGGCGGCGGCAGCAGCAGCAGCCGGCGACAGGAATAACAGGGCAGCAGCAGCAACCGGTGACAGGAATAGCAAGGGGCAGCAATGACTGGCGACTGCAACAACATTAGTAGTAGTGATCGACGACAACAACAAGGGGCGAAACGAGTGATTAGGGCAAACTTTGGTACGCACTTAATAGGAAAAAGTTGGCATGGTCTAAAACTAGTTGAACTCCGAGTCAACTCGTTTTCCCATGGTAGAGTCATAAAATCGTCCGATTCTACGAGTTGACTTGTGAGTTTGACAACATTAATCGTGATACAAAAAATTAAAAAAATAATAGAAAATGTGCTAAATCGTGCTCAACTTAGCCGGACACGAGTTCATCGTGGCTGGGCCCGATCGTGCCCACTATAAATATGAGCAGTCCGACATAATTTGATCCAAGCTCGACTCGAACGTGCCCAGCCGGTGACCCGCACATTTCTCCATCTCTAAATGAGAGTACCTTTACTTTTAATTTATAGATAAATAAATGATATATTTATAACTGAAAAGTGAAAACTCGAACAAAAAATTTCCCCTCGGCGGCCTCGGCTGTGCTGCTGCTGGGGGTGTCGAATCAGTCTGCGACCTAGCAGCCTTTTAGTGCCTTACAGAGAGATTCGACGATCATTCGCTGCAGCGGTGTCGTAAATTGCGCGCCCATTTCCCTCTGTTCATATGTGTCTAATATCACAGTGACAGCAAGTATCATCATCGTCGAATCCTCTCCTTTCTTTCAAGGTTTTGTTGTGCATGACGAGCTCTAGCTTTTGTCAGAAAGAGCACAATCAAATCCATGGAGTCGCCTAAAAATGTGCCGGTCGTTACCAGCGGAAGCAAGGATAAGAAGATCAAAAGAATGGAGGTGTCTTTCTTCTTTTTCTCAGTCCATTTCAATTGTTCCTCTTTTGTTTTACTTTATGAAATGTCTGGTTCTTCTTGTGAGAAAAAAAAAGATCTTTTCTTGGCTGTATTAGGAGCCGCAATTTGTTTTTGAAATATGCTGCACTAATGATTGTTTTCCTTTTTTCTATATAATTGGCATGGCCTATCATCTGTTCGGACAATGCACACATATTCGGTGCTTACTTTGCTTTACTTGTGTGGTGATTTCTGAACTTCGCTGATTAATGCTTGTATAATCTATGATGAAATTGTCTCAAAAAAAAATCTATGATGTATTGTGTCTAAAAGCTGTGCTTTTCTTCTAATTGTAGAGGAAAATGGCAGTGACTTTTCCTGCATTGTCTTTTTATCTTAGAACACCGATTTTGCTTATCTAATCAGTTTCATGATTACTAAATAGAATTTTCTCAATATTATTAGTTTGCTGATTGAAATTGTTCGTTGGAGTGCATTAGAAGCTAAGTTTTAGAAGACATTTGCAATTATGCCATCTGTTCCAGGAAAAACAAAAAAAGCTGATAAATTATATTCTTTGACTTTTATGTATGTAATCTATCCCCTGGTGACTTATGAATGTGCATACAGAATCAAAATAGCGCCTAAGAAAATTAGATCCAACATATTAGGAAGGGTAATAGATCAACATCCTCAAAATCCATTCTTACCATTTGGAAATTTATCCAAGCTATTCGTACCTGCTGATGAAAGATTGTAAAGCATTTTTGCTTTTGCTTTCCTGTTTACAACAAAGAAATGATACAAATGGACTCTCTGCTTGACAATTTTAACTGTCTATATGTTGACCTTGATAGAAAAATTTTTTTTTGAGAAGGACCTTGATAGAAAAATAAATGTTTGATTCCAGAAAACTATCCACTTACATTCAATTGTTTTGGCTGCTCTGAGAACAAAAGAAGGATTAATGTTATGGCTCTCAATGTTGAGGAAATAAAAAAAATACTTGCAATCAATTTAATTAAAAAAAGGTCATTTTAGTTTATAAAAGCAAAGCTAGATAATTTGATATGATGTTCCGCTCCTTACACCTCTTGGGATAAATTTCTTAAGTATGTCTTATAATTTTTTTGTTTTTAATTTCAGGTGCATTTAGAGTCGATTTATAGTTGTGTTTAGGACTATGTGTTAGTTGTTACATTCAACAACAACAACAACAACAAAGCCTTATCCCACTAGGTGGGGTCGGCTACATGGATCATACGACGCCATCGTTGATCCATGTTCATAAGATTCGACATGATTTTATGTTGGCTGTCGGGGCCTAACACAACCCTCCTCCTTTATCCGGGCTTGGGACCGGCTATAAAATATAGGCGGAGTTTAGTTGTTACATTCATGTCTACTTAAAAGTCCCAAAAATATTTGAACATTGTCCGTCTCCATATCATTTAAGTGTCAATGTACAATTGTGTTTAGGACTATTTGTAGTTATTTTCATGACTAAAACTCCCAAAAGATTTGAACAATGTCCATCTCCATAGCTACCTATGGTTAGGCTTCCTGTAAGGACATTCGTTATTCATTAATCTTGAGAAGAACTATAGATATTCATTGTATCGCATTAAAAGTGATGCCATCTTTGTTATATTTATTTTTTTTTTTGAGAAGGAAAAGGATGACCACCAGAGTTGTGGTTGTCATTCAGCAATGTATAGAAGTATGGAGAAAAGTACACGTGTAGGCTCTCGCGGAGAGTAGAAAAGGGTGACCAAGGTGACAAAAAGAAACCGCTAGTCAAAACCCCACTCCTTAATAAGAAAGAAGATGTGGTTCCCCACAAAAAAATGATCTGGTTACGCTGTAGCCAAATGGCCTAGGCACCGGCCAAAAAGGTGGCGCTCGCCAACTCTGTCTCTGTCTTTGTTATATTTATGCATGCTGACTTTTCTAATATAATTGTGTTACTGATAAATCACAAAATAATATTGACAGTGAATAAGACATTGGCATATTAAATACTTTCAATACATTTTTCATAAATCCTAAGATCAACTTTCGATTTTTCTGTCCAATATAGTTGAGTTGCTGATAAATCAGAAAATAATGTTAGCAGTGAAGTAAGACATTGGCATACTAAATACTTTCGACGCATATTCCATAAATCCTAAGATCACCTTCCCATTTTATTGTTATGTAATAATCTTCTGTTGAACTGTTCTTTTATTGTCTTCTAAAAAAACAATTCTTTTATTATCTTAATGATCCAAATGTTCTCATATCATGTTGGAATAGGTGATGGCAAAGAAAAAGGCAATTGACGAAGTTATAAAAAAGGCATCAGCTATAAAGGATCATGTAGCTTCCTTTCCACCCTTTTGTCGGTATGAAAGAAATGGTAATAATTCAGTTTTCTAATCTGCGGGACATTCATTACTAAGTTGTTGATCTAACATCTATTATTCTCTGATGCTTCATTATTTTGACAATTTCTCATCAAAAAAGAAAAAAACTCTGACCCCTTGTATAGTTCATCTACCGTTAGTGTCCTTATGTATGTATCATTTATCCATTTTGTTAGTACTTGAGTGTCAGCTAAGACATATGATGTTTTTATTATTTTCTTGCTATCAGGACTTTCAGTTTACTTTGAATCAGGATTTGGAGACCAGCTGATTTCTCCAATAAAGAAGTATGTTCAACATCTTTTAAAGGTAAAATCTAATGTCATTTTAATGTAACAAAATGCAATAAATTTCTGTGATAAAATCAGATTCTCTAGGTAAATATGGAGGGCCCATATGGCTCAGAGTGGACAATGGAAGAAAAAGTGAAACGAAGGGAAATGGTTGCTCCAGAACCACGATATATATTTGTCCGGAAATCTACAGATAATGGGACCCAGAAGACAGATGAAGAAGGTAATGGCAGCTGTGCTAATAAAGCTAATAATCTGGTTGGTTTTGTGCATTATCGCTTCACTGTTGAGGAAGATATCCCAGTTGTTTATGTCTATGAGCTGCAGCTGGATACTTCCGTACAAGGGAAGGGTTTAGGAAAGTTTCTTATGCAGCTAATTGAACTTATTGCTCAAAAGGTATGATGTTTCTTCTTGAGGTATTAATAAGAAAGCTGCTTCCATAATGTTTATCCTTTGAGGCATGGTTAAGAAAGTTGATGCCTTGTTTGTTGTCACCATTGTTAATTTCGTTTGTCATAATGCAAATGATGTAGAACAACTAGGCATTCTATTAGTCTATAGTATTTAGTTGAGTTTTCAATCCTTTAGCCTAGGACATTAGTTTACCTTTTGATTAGTATGTTTTCCTTGTAGTTTTCAATCCTTTAGCCGACCCCACCTAGTGGGATAAGGCTTTGTTGTTGTTGTTGTTTGTTTTCCTTGTAGTTTGATTTCTTTCTTATTATTTACAGTGTCTTTGAAACTCTATAAAAATCATGTGATAGTTGTTTGATGAATGAGAATGATTTGTCTTAATTTCTTTCGTAAGTTCATAACTTAATCTATGAAGATTTACTAAACTAAGAAGTAAATCAGCATTAAGTTATCCATTTATACTTCTCAAAAAAAAGTTATCCATTTATGAAATAGACTAATGCAAATAAACCTTGATCATCCAATTTTAAATTCTTAACAACAACAACAACAAAGCCTTATCCCACTGGGTGGGGTCGGCTACATGGATCATACGACGCCATTCTGCTCTATTAGTAACCAAACCTTTCGGTATATTATTCACCAATAGATCTTGCTCTATTAGTTCGTCAGATGTCCGCCTTGGCCTCCCTCTCCCTCTTTTAATCGGACTCTAGATTATTTGATCTACTCTTCTTACTGACGCATCTAATGGTCTTCTCTGAACATGACCAAACCATCTCAAACGATTCTCTACCATTTTCTCACTAATATGAGCCACTCCGACTCGTTCACGTATATGGTCATTCCTAATCTTATCTAATCTTGTATGACCACACATCCATCTCAACATCCTCATTTCGGCTACCTCCATTTTACGTTCATGTTGTCCCTTCATAGCCCAATATTCACTACCATATAACACTGCTGGCCTTATAGCAGTACGATAGAATTTTCTTTTAACTTTATTGGGTACTTTTCTATCACAAAGAACTCCAGTGGCTTTCCTCCACTTACACCAACCAGCTTGAATTCTATGATTAACATCGTCATCAATCTCTCCATCTTGTCTTACAATTGATCCTAAATATTTAAACTTTGTCACTTGAGGAATTATATCCTCCCCTAGCCTAACTTCCAAATCGTCTCTAAGTTGTTTATTTGTGAAATTGCAATGCATATATTCTGTTTTATTCCTACTTAAACGAAAACCCTTTGACTCCAACGTATTTCTTCATATTTTCAATTTTGTATTAATCTCTCCTCTTGAATCCGCTAAAAGTACTATATCATCCGCAAATAGCATGCACTTAGATACCTCCTCTGTGATACTTTCGGTTATAGCATCGATAACTAAGTTAAATAGATATGAGCTTAAAGCTGATCCTTGATGTAGGCCAATTCCTATAGGAAATTCATTTGTCTCACCTCCGGGTGTCCTAACCCTAGTCAATGCCCCATCGTACATATCTTGTATTACCTTAATGTAGGCAACACTCACCCTCTTCTTTTGCAAGGCTTTCCAAAGTACATCCTTTGGTACCCGATCATATGCCTTCTCTAAGTCAATGAAAGCCATATGTAAGTCTCTTCTCCTACTTCGATATTTTTTCATCATCCTCCTTAGTAAATAAATCGCCTCTGTAGTGGATCTTCCTGGCATGAACCCAAATTGTCTCTCAGAAATACAAGTCTCCATTCTCAATCTATGCTCAATCACTTTTTCCCATAATTTCATTGTGTGACTCATAAGTTTAATCCCTCTATAATTTGCACAATTCTGAATATCCCATTTATTTTTGTAAATAGGAACTAATGTACTTAATCTCCAATCATCAGACATCTTTTTCGACCGTAAAATCTCATTAAATAGTTTACATAACCACAACACACATTTTTCTCCTAAACATTTCCAAACTTCAATCGGTATACCATCCGGTCCAACGGCTTTACCATTCTCCATTTTCTTAAGAGCTTCGCTAACCTCCGAGACTCATTCTACGATAAAATGACCTATTAAGCTCACATTCGCTAACTGTCAAGTCCTCCAAATCACAACGGGAACTTTCACATCTATCATTAAATAGCTTATAGAAATATTCTTCCCATCTGTTCTTAATATCTCCTTCAGTAACTAAAACCTTGCCAACTTCATTTTTTATGCATCTTACTTGATCCAAATCTCTCGACTCCCCTTTATTCCTTGCAATCTTGTAAATCCTTTGCTCACCAGCCTTTGTCCCTAACTCCTTATAAAACCCCTCATATGCTTTAGCACGAGCATCACTAACTGCCTTCTTAGCCTTCCTTTTCGCCAAACGATATTTTTTCCAATTGTCAGAACTATTGTCCAAGTGTATCGCCTTGAAACAATTCTTCTTATTACGCACATTTTCTTGGACCTCCTCATTCCACCACTAAGTCTCATTATCTCGTGGTCCAAAACCTTTTGATTCTCCTAAAATGGCTTTAGCAACCATTTCAATCTTTTTTGCCACATTCTCCCACATGATACTAGCATCTCCTTCTAACTTCCACACACTTTCCTCTAATAACTTACTTCTAAAAGTCTCTCGCTTCTCCCCTTTAACTGCCACCACTTGATCTTTCGATAGAAAACTGTTCGAGATTTTGGTTTTATACATTTCATTTGCATATCAAGAACTAACAATCTATGTTGTGTAGTCACCCCATGCCCAGGAATTACTTTGCAATTAGTACAACGTCTTTTATCAGTATTTCTTGTCAAGAAAAAATCGATTTGAGACCTATGAGTTCCACTTTTGTATGTGATTAAATGTTCCTCTCTCTTCCTAAAACAAGTGTTGATAATCTTAAGGCCGTATGCTAAAGAAAAATCAATAATAGTTTGTTCTTCCTCATTCAACTCCCCAAAACCAAAACCACTATGAATCCTTGCATGTTGTCCTGCCTCTTTACCAACATGTCCATTAAGGTCTCCCTCAATATAAACTTTCTCGGTTGTTGGTATACTTTCAATCAAACCCTCCATATCTGTCCAAAACTTCTCCTTGAGATGTGATTCTGCTCTTACTTGGTGTGCATATGCACTAATAATGTTCATAGTCTCCTTTCCAATAATTACTTTCACGGATATGATTCGATCCTCAATCATTTTAACTTCCACAACATTCTTCCTCCATTCTGCATCCGCGATAATACCAACACCATTCCTTCCATTTACCTTACCTGTGTACCAAAGTTTGGAACCATTTAACCTAATCTCTTTACTTCCCTCTCCTAACTCCGCCTATATTTTATAGCCGGTCCCAAGTCCGGATAAAGGAGGGTTGTGTTAGGTCCCGACAGTCAGCATAAAATCTTGTCGAATCTTATGAACATGGATCAACGAATATATTGTGTTAATGCTAGGTCGTTACCCGTAAGTAACGCGCTGTACAGCTCGGGTACAGTGATAAGAGAGCAAGAGCCGCTGCATTCTCGCCTGAATGCAGTGTTAAATGAGCAAGGACTACCGCACTCTAATGGACGGAGGCGGTTAAAGAAGCTAGTTCATGAGACTAAGGTTAGATTAGGTTCTTGAAACATTGGGACGTTGAATGGGAAGCGCCTCGAGGTGGCACAAGTAATGGACCAGCGTAAGATTAATATCTTATGCTTGCAAGAAACTAGATGGGTAGGACAAACTATTATTAAATTTTCTTTAGCATACGACCTTAAGATTATCAACACTTGTTTTAGGAAGAGAGAGGAACATTTAATCACATACAAAAGTGGAACTCATAGGTCTCAAATCGATTTTTTCTTGACAAGAAATACTGATAAAAGACGTTGTACTAATTGCAAAGTAATTCCTGGGCATGGGGTGACTACACAACATAGATTGTTAGTTCTTGATATGCAAATGAAATGTATAAAACCAAAATCTCGAACAGTTTTCTATCGAAAGATCAAGTGGTGGCAGTTAAAGGGGAGAAGCGAGAGACTTTTAGAAGTAAGTTATTAGAGGAAAGTGTGTGGAAGTTAGAAGGAGATGCTAGTATCATGTGGGAGAATGTGGCAAAAAAGATTGAAATGGTTGCTAAAGCCATTTTAGGAGAATCAAAAGGTTTTGGACCACGAGATAATGAGACTTAGTGGTGGAATGAGGAGGTCCAAGAAAATGTGCGTAATAAGAAGAATTGTTTCAAGGCGATACACTTGGACAATAGTTCTGACAATTGAAAAAAATATCGTTTGGCGAAAAGGAAGGCTAAGAAGGCAGTTAGTGATGCTCGTGCTAAAGCATATGAGGGGTTTTATAAGGAGTTAGGGACAAAGGCTGGTGAGCAAAGAATTTACAAGATTGCAAGGAATAAAGGGGAGTCGAGAGATTTGGATCAAGTAAGATGCATAAAAAATGAAGTTGGCAATGTTTTAGTTACTGAAGGAGATATTAAGAACAGATGTGAAGAATATTTCTATAAGCTATTTAATGATAGATGTGAAGGTTCCCGTTGTGATTTGGAGGACTTGACAGTTAGCGAATGTGAGCTTAATAGGTCATTTTATCGTAGAATGAGTCTCGGAGGTTAGCGAAGCTCTTAAGAAAATGGAGAATGGTAAAGCCGTTGGACCGGATGGTATACCGATTGAAGTTTGGAAATGTTTAGGAGAAAAAGGTGTGTTGTGGTTATGTAAACTATTTAATGAGATTTTACGGTCGAAAAAGATGTCTGATGATTGGAGATTAAGTACATTAGTTCCTATTTACAAAAATAAATGGGATATTCAGAATTGTGCAAATTATAGAGGGATTAAACTTATGAGTCACACAATGAAATTATGGGAAAAAGTGATTGAGCATAGATTGAGAATGGAGACTTGTATTTCTGAGAAACAATTTGGGTTCATGCCAGGAAGATCCACTACAGAGGCGATTTATTTACTAAGGAGGATGATGAAAAAATATCGAAGTAGGAGAAGAGACTTACATATGGCTTTCATTGACTTAGAGAAGGCATATGATCGGGTACCAAGGGATGTACTTTGGAAAGCCTTACAAAAGAAGAGGGTGAGTGTTGCCTACATTAAGGTAATACAAGATATGTACGATGGGGCATTGACTAGGGTTAGGACACCCGGAGGTGAGACAAATGAATTTTCTATAGGAATTGGCCTACATCAAGGATCAGCTTTAAGCCCGTATCTATTTAACTTAGTTATCGATGCTATAACCGGGAGTATCACAGATGAGGTACCTAAGTGCATGCTATTTGCGGATGATATAGTACTTTTAGCGGATTCAAGAGAAGAGATTAATACAAAATTGGAAATATGAAGAAATACAACAACAACAACAACAAAGCCTTATCCCACTAGGTGGAGTAATACATTGGAGTAAAAGGGTTTTCGTTTAAGTAGGAATAAAACAGAATATATGCATAGTAATTTCACAAATGAACAACTTAGAGACGATTTGAAAGTTAGGCTAGGAGAGGATATAATTCCTCAAGTGACAAAGTTTAAATATTTAGGAACAATTGTAAGACAAGATGGTGAGATTGATGACGATGTTAATCATAGAATTCAAGTTGGTTGGAGTTCTTTGTGATAGAAAAGTACCCAATAAAGTTAAAGGAAAATTCTATCGTACTGCTATAAGGCCAGCAGTGTTATATGGTAGTGAATGTTGGGCTATGAAGGGACAACATGAACGTAAAGTGGGGGTAGCCGAAATGAGGATGTTGAGATGAATGTGTGGTCATACAAGATTAGATAAAATTAGGAATGATCATATACGTGAATGAGTCGGAGTGGCTCCTATTAGTGAGAAAATGGTAGAGAGATGATTTGGTCATGTTCAGAGAAGACCATTAGATGCGCCAGTAAGAAGAGTAGATTAAATAATTTGGAGTCCGATTAAAAGAGGGAGAGGGAGGCCAAGGCGGACACTTGGCGAACTAATAGAGCAAGATCTATTGGTGAATAATATATCGAAAGGTTTGGTTACTAATAGAGCGGAATGACGTTGTGTTCCGACCCCACCTAGTGGGATAAGGCTTTGTTGTTGTTGTTGTTGTTGTCTTTACTTCCCTCTCCTATCCATCTAGTTTCTTGCAAGCATAAGATACTAATCTTACGCTGGTCCATTACTTGTGCCACCTCGAGGCGCTTCCCATTCAACGTCCCAATGTTCCAAGAACCTAATCTGACCTTAGTCTCATGAACTAGCTTCTTTAACCGCCTCCGTCCATTAGAGTGCGGTAGCCCTTGCTCATTTAACACTGCATTCAGGCGAGGATGCAGCGGCTCTTGCTCTCTTATCACTGTACCCGAGCTGTACAGCGCGTTACTTACAGGTAACGACCTAACATTAACACAATATATTCGTTGATTCATGTTCATAAGATTCGACAGGATTTTATGCTGGCTGTCGGGGCCTAACACAACCCTCCTTTATCCGGGCTTGGGACCGGTTATAAAATATAAGCGGAGTTAATTTTAAATTCTTAAACCCCCCTAAAAAAATTTAAATTCTTAAACAATTATCACGTGGTTTTTCCTCTAAGAAAAATCACATGGTTTATGTAGACTTCCAAAAAACATTCCAAATAGTAAGATTTTTCTAAATAACAAGAAAAATAAAATTAAACTAATTAAATGGTAAACTAGAGACCTATGCTTAAGGGTAGAAGACTATTAACGAAATGTTATAGGATACATGTTCAAGGCCCATACTGCGTAGTTATTCTACATTAACAAGTTAATGCTTCAATCCACTGGTTCTCTAGTTGAAGTATTGATGTACAAGAACGACATTCTCACATTTTGTAGAACCATATGGGGGCTGTTATGCTGACTGTTCAAAAAGCTAATGTCATGGCGATGAGATTCTACACTAGTAAACTGAGGTAAGCTGACTTTTTGAGATGCTATGTAATGTGCACAAATCACTTACAGTATTGCCCCCATCCTCAACTGCGCATTTGTTATTTTACATTTCAGATATGTGGTTTCTACAATTTCTCCATCTAAAGTGGATCCATTGGTATGGTAATATATTTTAAGGGCTTCAATTGTTCAAGATCTGTAGTTTAGATTTTGAGATATTATGAAAAAAATTAGAGGTATTATGCAAGACACTTCATTTCATAACAGCTAGGAGCTGAAAAAAGCTATGAGATATTATGCAAGACACTTGATTATGAAGCAAAAGCCAAATTAGAGGTATGTTGTATGCATGCTTGGAATACCGTAAGGATTCATTCTCTTTGCTCCATATAACTACACAAAAAATTTCAATATGCCCTAATGTTCATATCAGAAATGGACATCAGGCCACAACAAATCAAAATGTTTTTTTCTTACTCTATATTATTGCTTAAAAGTTTGGGATGATTATATCACATTTCAGTATTGAACTTGCATAATAATACTTCTTTCTTTGATGCTTCAACTATGATCAATATTGTAGGTAGTTCATTATGTTAAGTGTTTATGGTGAGGGAGGACTTTATCACAATTTTGAGGTCGCTTGAACAAGTTTGTAGGTACTTCATCATTGTAAGTCAATTTGCTAGATCAAGTTTATAGGTAGGGCGTGTTTTAACTTTGGTTAAAACTTCCTGAAATGTTTGTGGTGAGAAGGGAGGATTATCATGATGGTTGGTTATTGTGGGAAGGGAGGAACACTGACATAATGGTATGAAGTTGGTACAGCAAGTTCCTATTGTTTGTTTTATGATTTTCAGTCCTGATCGGGACAAAACACCAGATTGAAACAGCTGAGTCTTCCTAGCGTGTTCTCCGGCTTATGGCTGCCCCATCCTCTAGCATATGGATATGATCCCTCCAAGGACCAAAGAGGCAAAGCCACATCTCTTTTCGGTCTGCTTCTCTAGTGTTATCAATCCAACATCAGTGGTTACTGTAACATCCCCCAAATTTTAGTCCTAATTTTGAGATCGAACCCTAGCTGGCGCCACATTTACATTCTTTTATGTCATTCAATACCCTAATTTCATCATGCACACGCACCTGATCCTCTCCTTGTTGCTGCTGCTGGTTGAGTGGATAGGCTCCAGATGCTGCCTCTGTTGCTGCTGGAAGGAGGTAGCTGGTGGTGTGGAGGGAGAAGATGGGAAGGGTTCTGGGAGGTTTTAGCAGAAAAGCAGGAGTTTTTTACTCTGACCTCCTCTGAACTATGAACTTTTTTCGTGTCTACTCACGACTTTCGTATTTTACGTAGACCTCTCCTAAACTATGCCACTTTTTTCACTTAGGTCCATTCTTAACTTTCTCGTCAAATTTCATTTTTTTTATTTATGAAATGTCCAAATTGCCCTCTCATAGTTCAGATAAGTGAGCTCCTCATTTTCTTTATTAACCTAGATGTACAAGGGCAATTGAGTCATTTCATAAAATAATGAAAATTAATGGGAAAGTTAACAGATGTTGATAGATGACCTAAGTGAAAAAAGTGGCATAGTTTAGGGGAGGTATGCGGAAAATACGAAAGTCGTGAGTAGGCGCGAAAAAAGTTTCAGGGGAGGTCAGAGGAAAAAACCCAAAAAGCAGCCAGGTTAATAAAAAAACCTATGTGCACTCCAATTGCTCCACTTTTTAAGGGTATTTTAATCTTTTTAAGCCTCTTGCATTAAAAGGACGAAATTGCCCCTAAGATTGCTCTACTTTTGGGGGTATTATGGTCATTTGATTAGTCAGGTTATTACAGTTACAATGGGAGATCTGCCATCTCCTTCTCTTGGAAGTTTTTTTTTTTTTATGCCAACATCACAAACAGTGCATCCTAAGTTGTTTTCGTGAATTAATGGCATCATACTCAGAAAACCTCTAACATATCAGGAAAACGGCAAAGGCTAGAAATCAATGAACTTGTACCTCTGCCTTTCCAACGAGTGGCATGACCTTCCAGCTGCTGGCAGATGAAAGGAAAGACAATCTCCTTTGCGAAATTCTTAAATCTTCTTATTCTTTCTTGGGCAAATTTTTGTCTGATAATGAATGAAAATCTTTGTCAACTTTTATAGCCCGAGCCAAGAAATTGTGCACAAGAATAATTAATTGTGTGAATTTTGACGTATGAAGCATGTTCTAATTGGAAAACAGTGGCATACAATCCTTTTGCTGTTAATGCACATCTATATTTAGCGTTGCAATTATCAATTAGACCTTGTCTATTTCGAGATGCTTGCATTCATGTGATGAGTATGGTTCGGTGGTAATTTTTAAGGAATTCTATGAACAGCTTTAGGATCGTTATATTTGGTTGTGTTGCGATCAAAAAAGTTTTATAGCGGATTGCCCATGCATAAGTTTGGCTTCAGAGTTACTGTTACTAATTTTTCTGGTCTCGTCAATGTGAGATTCTAATTTGTAATCCAATTGAACTAAATCATGACGATAGATGTAACAGTGCATTTTTTGCCCATTGGGACTCCTCCAGGTGTTCAGGATCATCATCTACACTGGAATGCAGAGATGAATAATATTTTTATGATCAAATTGACGATTTCAAAATTTAGATTCTCACTTTCATCCGACACGGGACAAAGTATTGCGTTAATCAAACTTGATTAAAAAAGGGTAAACTTTTATTAAGTTTTTAATGATGCAAATTGCATTGAATTCAAGTGCAATGCATTTGGTAGAGAGAATATATTGAGTAAAGTTGATTGATTGGAAGGTTTAGTTTTTTAAACTAATAAATTTGTCAGGTCAAATACTCAATTTACCAACAAAGGAAAATAGGAAAAATGAAAAAAAAAACGTGACCAATTATCTGTCATCGAACGACCAAAAAGCGTAATAATCTGAAAATTTCCAAAGTATTTCGATGAAGGAAAATATTTATATTTGCTACATTAGCAGCCTTGTCTCTCCTCCAATCACTTGTTCATGCTAGCTTTTTCTTAGCTGATTGCGAGCTTATGATGGACCTGAGAAACAAAAGTTGTTTCTTACTTGAAAAAAAGAAAGAAAGAAACAGTTTAACAGATTATTAGGGAGATTTTAGAAAGATTATTAGAAGGATATAAAAGTTTTTTTGTATTTTTTTCACTGAACATATCCTTCGATAAGAATATCATCGAAAAAAAATTACTTTTAAGTAACACGTAATAAAAAATTGTACAATTAATATGTATCAAATGAATTTGAATCGTTGGACGATTATTATATGGTTGATATTAAATTTAATAATTTAATATTAAATTTAATAGAAGTTGAATTTCGATCATATAATTATCATTTAACGATTTTAATTTATTAATTGCATGATGTAATTTTGTTCAGTATTGGCACCCTTATCAAAGTAACTGTGCCCTGTGCGTTTTCACTATTAAAAAAGGAATCCGAAAGTGACTATAATAATGTGCCCTTAACCTTTGTGTCAGCCCTGCTCTTTCCTCTCTCTCAGCACACGCGCCCTCTCGTTGCTTCCTATACACTGCTTGTTTCCTGCTGCTTCTGCTTCTATTTGCTTATATTTCATGTCCTTGCAATGCTTGCAGAGTTAACTCTGAGTAAAATTAGCAACAAAAAATCTTAAAGATGGACAGATATATAAAGTTTAACATGAACCAATAATTCCAGAATATGATCGTTTCTTGTTCGAGGCAAAGGCGTCGGCATTGAATGATAATAATTTGCAAGTATTCCAGAACAAACACCTTCTCATAACTCATCACCACTAGGATGCATATTATCCAATAAAATAAACAAACTTTCAAGCTCTCAACTTATGGGAGCAACAAATTTTTTTATCATCTTGTAGAAGAGTATCTGGCTTGCAGATTTTGTTCACAGCATCTGCTGATTGAATGAAACAAGGAAAACAACAGATGCAAGATGATAATTGCAATGGGAAACTATTCCAAGTGACTAAGGAATCAATGCATGAAGAATCTGCCACAACTCTTGCCATTTTTGCCTGCTTTGCGTCGATCGGAGCTAGGACGAGCAGGGGAGAGAGAGGGCAGCAGAGGGTTTTGAGAATTGGATGTTTTTTTTACATCCAACCCCTTGCCATTTGTCTTATTTCTAAACAACGCTCCTTTACTGTCATCATCGTCATATCCAGATCAAGTCTATAATTCGGATAATATATTTTTTAAGGACGCAAGGAATAAAAATAGAGGCGTCTACCCTATTTTCTTTTTAAACTAAAAACTAATTATTATATAATTATGATGTTATGATAGTTAAAAAGTATCAAAAATATTTTTTTAGCAAGAAATAATAATATATCGGATAATAAAAATATTTTTTTATTTTTAACCTAAAAAATTATGAACGATATTTAATTTGTTTTTATTTAATCACTTGTTAATCTATTTTCTTAATAATGATACTCTTTTTTTTTTAAAGAAGTGATATTATGATGATGTGGCACGCGTGTTTCATCTAATTATTCATCATTTTTAGAGTAACAATATAGAAATACAAAATTTTGAATCGGGAATAAAATTTTGATGGGCTGGGGGTCTAATAGTTTTAAGTAAGCCCATGGACGTGCGCATCTTTTCTTGCGTTTAAGTAGACCCAATCGGGTATAATCGCCGGAGGCCGGACACGCCGCGCAGCAGCCTCCGCCGCCGCCGTTGCTACCCCGGAGAAGGTGATGATGCAGCGTGTCTTGCCTCGTTCGGTGACCTTCGTGACGGGGAACGCCAAGAAGCTGGAGGAGGTCCGCGCCATCATCGGCAACTCCATCCCCCTCCAATCCCTCAAACTTGACCGTAACTACTATTATCTCTCTTCATCTACTTTTGCAGCTATTTTGTATCTATTATTTCTGGTCAAATTCTTAGGTTCCTTACATTCGTAATTACCTATTTATCTGAACGACAAAGCCGCGAACTTTTATGATTTCAACTTCCATAGAGTTCTTGTGTCCCAGTGAAGGTCTGCTTTGCATTCCTCTATATGTGTTTTGTGTTGAAGGAAATGGAAATAGTTATTTCATAAAGGTTTGTTGACCCAATCTCTATTTTGTTTTTCCTGAGGGGTAGAAATATTTTATCAGATGATCCATGCCTATTGTTATGCTGCATTACGCCCTAAAGTTGATTTAGTATTCTTACTTTCGAGGCCTTGGAAATACTTTACAGTGCCTGAATTGCAAGGCGAACCCGAGGATATATCCAAGGAGAAGGCCAGATTAGCTGCGCAACAGGTCCCTTTTTCTTTGCTTAATCTGATTTAAATTCCCCTTCTCAAAAAAAAAAAAATCTGATTTAAATTCATGACAATGTTTTGAATGTATGTAACGTGGTCTGAAGTAATTTTTTTTGTGTGCTATCCGCTTTCAAGGTTAATGGTCCAGTACTTGTAGAGGACACTTGCCTCTGCTTCAATGCTCTAAATGGCCTCCCAGGTATAGTTACAAAGCCTTCTTGTCTTTCTTCAACTTCTCTTATTTAGTGTTATGTGGATCATCATGCCATTTTTTTTCCTTTTTTCAGGTCCTTACATGTAAGCATTTGCTCTCTTAGAGGATTTATTCCTTTTGGTGGCAAAAGTGTTTCAAACTCTCGTACATTTAGAATACTGATGGCTTTGTTGTGTGAATGGCATGATTACTGAATGGATGAACTAGAAAGTGGTTCTTGGAGAAGACTGGACATGAAGGTTTTAATCCTTGTTCTTTTTCAATATTGATCTTTCCATCTCTTTCCTCTTAGAACTAATGAGCCTTTTACTTTTTTAGGCCTGAACAATATATTGAAGGCTTACGATGACAAGTCAGCTTATGCTATGTGCATCTTCTCTCTTGCTCTTGGACCAACTGAAGAACCAATTACATTTGTTGGTAAGACACAGGTATGATGAGAAATGAAAGCAGCTTACTGTGATGTGTTTGTCCATCTATTTCAGAAGCAAGTTCTTATTTCCAAATATTGGATATATCAGTTCATTTCCCATGCATGTTAGTTTCAGTTGCAAAATTGTATATAGTACATTGTTCCAAAAAGATAGGAATTATCACATTTTTTAGGATTCTTCTGGTAAGAATCTAATTTTGAGAATAACTTCAGAAAACATTTTCCCAAAGTAAAATTACTTTTGCCACATAGAGAGAGAGAGAGAGAGAGAGAGAGAGAGAGAGAGAGAGTGCAACAACATCACTGCAACAACAATCAACAGATAAGTGGATATCCTATCTCGAACTCCAGAAATGAAAAACCATAATATGCTTTCTCTTGTAGTGATAGCTAGCTTAATGCCTTTTGTATATGTGTAACTTGCAATATTAATAGAAATAAGTATTGTTGCAAAGTTTCAATTAAAGAGAAAGTCCTAAGGTTTGACCTGAGGCATTAGTCTCCCTCGAATCTAAATTTGTAAATTCTTCTCAGTTTTAGAAAACATTGTTTTCGTGCTTAAACTTTTTTTAGAGGTTTCATGCTTAAACTTCTGAAGTCATAAATGCATAAATATCTAATATTCAGTGATATATAGTTCCAGTTGTTGTATAATTGAAATAACATGCAGTGAAACTCAACGACTTGGAGAATTTGTTATTGTTGAAGTAAATTAGCAAACAAATGAGCAATGAAGCATCCCTAATGATGTGCAAATTATTTTGCAAAACATGATAGTGCATCTGGATATTTGTGTTTATTTCCTAATATGTAGTGCAATGTTAATCACTATGCCAGCTGAATATGTAATCTCAAGATAAATCAAAGAGTTGCTGCAGTATAATCATATTTTCAATCGTTTATTTTCTTTAAGATGTTGAAAAGAATATGCTGTGCCTTTGCTTCCTTTTGAAAACGTTGAGCTGTATTTCACGTCTCTTTAATAGTTATGTCCCATGTATCCTTATCATTTTTTCCATTGTAGGGTATAATCGTTCCTCCAAGGGGACCCAACGATTTTGGTTGGGATCCAATCTTCCTACCGGATGGCTATGACCAGACGTAATAACTTTCCGTTTATTGATTTTGCCATCTGCTTTTAATAGTCCATGAACTTTCTGGTTAATCGTCCTTTTTCCCTCTCAAAAAAAAAAAAAAAAGTCCATGAACTGCTTGGTTGGTGGTGCAGGTATGCTGAGATGCCAAAGGATGTAAAGAATAAGATATCACACCGCTCGAAGGCTCTTGCGTTGGTTAATTCGCACTTTGCATCTGCTGGCTATGTCTTCCAGACAGATGTTTCTGTTTAAACGAGACAAATGGAGACACTACAAGTTTGAGATCAATGCCATGGATCACTGGATTCGTAGCATGATCACACAAGAGCCTGTGATGACATTTTTTTATAGCTTGAGATTCAGACTGATGTATATCCAAGACATGAGACCTGGTTATATCACTTTTGCTGACATTGTGTTACCTTTAGTTTAAAATATTACTAGAATGTTTGTTCAAATCATTAATTTATAGCATATATGTCTCGGGGTAATTGTTGATTACACTGATGAGGCTTTACATGGTTCCGATTTGAAACGCGAATTGCTTAAAAATGTCAAAAAAAGAAAATCCAACTAAAATGATCCCTTAAGAAATTATGCTTCATAATGTTTTTAAATGTAACTATTTTAAGAGTGATGGATGCTTTTAGAAAAAGGGAAAATAGGTTTTTCCCTTTTTTGTATTTATTTTTCAAGATAATATGCAAATTAATGGCTAAACATATATTCTTCAAAGCATTTCTTATTATCAAATATCAGATTATATATCTAGGAAAAGAGGTCCAGAACAAATATATTCTCGAAATTAACATATTTTCTACATAACCATTTTAAAAACGTCGGTATAGTTACAAAAGGTGCACCCTTTTGTGATGGGAAAAAAAATACAATTTTATAAGTACTTGAAAACAAAAGAAAAATAATAATGCGGACAATTAATAAGTACAAATAATAATAATAATAATAATAATAATAATAATAATAATAGTAATAATAATAATAATATGAGTCAGTCGTCATCTCATCGCCTCCATGAAGAAAAAACATGACTTGTAACATGACCATTGAGTAATATAGTCGAACACAAGACGCGTGGCATTCCGAAGGAAGGAGAAGAGCCTCACAGTCGTTCGTCTCCTCCTCCTTGCGTCCGCGTTTTTCTTTCCCCCTTCTTTTCTACTTAGCAACACCGTCGCTGGTGGGCAACTCCGCGGCTGCATGGGCGGCCTTGGCCGTTGCGTCGAGTGCACACACCTTTTTCTATGATAAGAGCACCGCCCCGATTCCTCTGTCGGTCGCCAACCCGAGCCTTTCTCGCCGTCCTGTCATCGTACTCCTTTGCCTTCTCCTTCTCCCTCGCAGACGAACAAGACTGCTCTTCTGACGACCAAGAAGGAACCGACCTTTCCAAAGGCATAGCTCCTCGTTCCGTCGAACACCACCGTAATCTTTTCCCCTTGGTCGTCGTCTCCGTGCGCACCTTGAACTGGAATCTTGTTAGCGGCGTTGGATTTCCGGAGGTAGCGATTACATGCGGTTTCTCGCACGCGTTGGAGTCTTATGCAATGCATATTGGGGTGTTCTCCTCGACCGGGATGCATCTGCAGGCCAGGTGTTTGCTCAAAAGCGTCATAAACTACACAGCCTGAGTTGAAGGCTGTGATTTGTTTGAGTTGCTTGTTGCGTTGATTGAACTATCAGTACTATCAACTTATTACAAGCTTATGGAGCAGCCATTCAGGTTCTGGCTGAGAATGCAATGGTTGAAGAGATGTATCTGGAAGCAAAGCGGATCAAGCTCCCCCTTGGCGTTCCCTTGTGCAACATCTTGCTCAGGGCTTTGGTCAAAAGCAGCAGATATGAGGAAGCTAATATTTTGTTTAAGAATATGAAGACCTCTGGACCCAGGCCGAATATTTACAGTTACACCGTCATAATGGACTTGCAAACTAGCCAAGATGTTCTGGACATGGATGCAGCTGGTCAGATTTTGCAGGAGATGGAAATGATTGGCATGGTGCCTAATGAAGTGACCTACAGCACATATCTCCGTGGACTTTGTCGAGCAGGGGATGTCAAGGCTGCATGGGAGTTTCTTCAAGGATTGCGAAACAGGGACCTGCCACACAACATCTACTGCTACAATGCTATCATACTTGGATTTTGCAGGGAGACTGATCTAGTTAATGCCTTGTCAGTCTTTCACGAAATGAAGGAATCCGGATTAGAACCAGATGCGCATAGCTACAGCATTCTAATTGATGGGTTCTGCAAGGCAGGGGATGTAACCAGAGGCTATAATCTTCTTGTTGAGATGTTGGACAGGGGAATCATGCCAACTGTTGTCAGCTATTCCTCATTGCTTCATGGATTATGCATGAAAGGAGAAATGGACAGTGGATTAAATTTGTTCCGTGAGATGAGCAATGGAGACTTTACACACGATTTGGTTTCTTATACCATATTGATCGATGGTTATTGCAGGCAGGGAGATTTAGATAGTGCTTTCAGACTCTGGCAGGAGATGACTGAGAGAAACTTTGTTCCAGATGCTCATAGTCATACAAGTATGATCTATGGTTATTGCAGAAGTGGATACTTAAATGATGCATTAGATCGCATCAAACTCATGATTAATGATTGTGTGATGCCTAGTGTTGCTACCTGCACTATAATTATAGATGCCTTTCTTAAGGAGCATCTCATAGTTGAAGCTTTTGAGTTTCTTTATGGGATGGAAGAATGGGGTATAAATCCTAACATATTTATGTACACAGCAATGATTAATGGATTATGCAAGGATGGAAAATTGAATAGGGCTTGGAGAGTTATTGGGACAATGATAAAGAAGGGGCATGCTCTTAATGTGGTAATTTATTCAATTCTTATTCATGATTTAGCTAAAAGCAGAAACTCTGATGAGGCATGCAAGTTGTTTGCTAGAATGTCAAAAGAGGGAGTTATACCCAACACCTTTACTTATACAAGCCTTATTGATATGTTCTGCAAGAATGGAATGATGAGGGAAGCATTGAGTTTTTTTTGAAGAGATGATTAAGCAAGGCTGCAAAGCTGACAAGACCATCTATACTTGCCTAATTGATGGCTACTGTAAGAACAAAGATATCAAGAAAGCTATTGAATTGTTCAGAATGATGTTGCAATGTGGCATGTTGCCAGATGTACATACATATACCTGCCTGATTGATGGATACAGCAAGCTGCCTGCATTGGACGTTGCAATTTCCTTGTTAGATGAAATGATGAGCATGGGCATTTCTCCTAATGCAGTTACTTATACTGCACTCATTGTTGGATATCGTAGAGTAGGTGATTGGAATAAAGCTTATGAGATGTATGAGATAATGTTAAAGCAAGGAATTTCACCTGACATGTTGACCTTTGCATCACTGGGAATTGAATACCATGGGAGCTGAACAATGCCCATAATCTGGCAAATATTCAGCTGATGTTTCGCGGTACTATGTTCCACTTACCTTTCTTTTAGATGGTAAGTAACTTTTCATATTGATGTTACCTTATGTTGACGATACTATACAACTTTGATATTTTCCAAGAGAATATTTGGACCTTTAATGTTTGGAAAACAAAAAATCTTAGAGAGAAGTCAATATAAGCGATGCATGCTTGGTGTTCTTTTTCTTTTTTCTTTTTGAGAGAGAGATGTAGAGAAAACATCAAGCATATATTACTTGTGCTTAATGTTCTTTTTGTCATTGCAAAGTTTTATGTTTCTGTTAGATACGTATTCTTTGTATATTGGAATGTATGTTAGTGATAGTGATACTATTCCTTTTAAGTTATTAAGATATCCTTGAAAAACTGCATCCATCTGGGCTTATGTGTGAAACATTTTCTTTCTTTCAGGGCTTGATACCTTTGACAAGGTTTAGGCATATTAAATATCCCATCAGTAAACATCATTGGCACCCTGCTACTGTGTAAGTGTTTTTTTTTAGTTTAATTATTAAAGCACTGCGCCTGAGGTAAAAACATCCTTTGTTTTGGCTTTAATAATATTAGTTCTTTCTCTTCAGGTTTAAAATTACAACTTGTTTACACTATCAAACTATGTGCACTTGTACATTAATGGCGCTTTTTCTGTCTACATGCAGTCATTAAATCAACTTTTCCATCTTTTCAGATGAGTTTTATTTCAAAAGCTGAGATGTCATTCCTATTTATTGGTGCCTATGAAAACCTTTCAGTTTTTGTGCTGTGAATTACTCTTCAACTACAACAACAACAAAGCCTTATCCCACTAGGTGAGGTCGACTACATGGTTCATACGACGTCAATTCGTTGATCCATGTTCATAAGATTCGACAGAATTTTACGCTGGCTGTCGGGGTCTAACACAACCCTCCTCTTTTATCCGAGCTTGGGACCGATTATAAAATATAGGCGGAGTTGTGAATTACTCTTCAATTAAACCAATTAAATTTTGTTCGGAAGATAGGTATATTGCTATGTTTATTATACAATATTATGTTTTTGTAATCAGAAAAGTGGATTTTCATGTAGCTTATATTATTTTGTTTCTTTGCTTTAGGGCAAAATAAATAGTTCTTCCGCGGGGGTCTTGCTCATTTTGGTTAGGATCCAATCTTCTAGCCAAATGGTTGAACAGATAGGGTCATTTGATAATAAAAAACCTACAGGCTGTGCTGGCAACCATCAGCAGATGTATCATGGGCTTATGTGATAATGAAGTAGACGAATAAGTGGTGGCTAAGGATATTTGGACTGCAATATGTTGTCTCAGAGAATTTTTGGAGGTCATTCTGTACCGGAGGTAGGCATGAGGATGCTATGATGTGTGGCAAATGTCTGCAATCAATGGGTGCCTTATGGGCGATGTGGTTCTAGCGAAACGCATCAGTCTACAGGGAATCGTGTTTATGTGGAAAACGTCATATTGCATGTTATAAGGACGGCAAAATTTTGGGCTACCTATTTGTATATATGATAGTTTTGTACTTTTATAAACATTACATCAACTAATTGAAAGTTAGTAGATATCCCTTTTAGCCTAATAAAATGGCTGAACAGACTCTCTTGTTTTGATTCCCTCATTTCATTAAGAAGTAGGTATATTGAGATGCAAAACCAAGAAAAGAACAAAGATGTTACACTGCTCAAGAGCTTTTGCAGTGATGAAATCGCACTATGCAGCTGTCAGCTGTGTATTCTAGAACATGTTTCTTTTGTCGTGTAGTTGTTATGACTTCAAGCAAACGAAGGAAAAACAAATTTCTTTGTCAAAGAATGTAATGTTATGAATTTATACACCTCGATTTTATGGATTGTTCGTTCATAACATGATTGCAAAGTGAATGATGCATTCGTATTTCATAAACTTGTTAGAAGCAAGAAGATTCACAACAATGTCTATGGAGAGCTCGATCATATGCACTTTTTCATCACTCCACCACTTGCATGAACGGTTAAAGAATCCTGATTTCCATCATAAAGATGGTGCGATATCACATCAAGTTGTCAGAAAAAACAAAGATGCAGAAGATAGGGTTAGTGTTTGGAGCGATGATCAAAGCACCACCCAAAATGATCAAAGCACGAAATCATCTTCATCGAGTGAGAGTAAAACGAGGTATGAGTCTACATACTGAGATAACAAGAAACTGAAAACCAACACTCGGTTGGGCAACATCAGACAAGAAACTGAACATTGCTTGAGTAGCTTTAATCTCTTCTCATTTTGATATTAAGTGGTAACTCCTTGTAACAGGTGACCTTCTCCGCCGCTTTACGCGAAGGTCTACCGATAGATGACCTCCTTGAAACTTGATGTTGATCTTCACAAACTTCAGTTTTTGTTGGCTCCTGAATGTTGTAAGAAATAGCATTAACTGAAGTAGCTCTTGTTTCTTCTTCATGAGCACTTTTTTCACTGGCCTGTGACCGTATTGGAAACTTGATGTCGTCAATCTCAAAAAGTTCCTCTTTAAGTTTGCAGGATTCACTCTTCAAATTGCTTGATTTCCTTCGCAGTGATCGCCTGCGCAACATGAGTTCATGAGCATTGTGAGATGCTTTATTTGGATTTTCAGAAGAAAGTTTGGGGATATCAAAATGTTACCTCCTACCCTCGTCCTTTTCCTTCGTTGCTGCTGCAACTCCAGATCCCAAAGCTGCAAATTCAGATAATCATATATAAGAAAGGGTTAGAACAAGCCAGAAGAACAGCTGATTTGGAGATATAATATGAACACCAATTACATTGAGATCGCAATGGACGTTTTTTAACAGGATTGCAAGCCTTCTTCTGACTAGCTAGATGGCACGCCTCTTCCGCAATTTGAACAATATCATTTTTCTGCTGCATATGTCAGATGAAGGGCAGAATCAGCAAGTGAAAGGTTTGCTTGACCTGTGAATGAGAATTAACTCAGTATCATACCTGCTCATGTTCTATCTTATTTGGTTGTGTACTTTGTTTCCTGTTTGCCTTCTTTATTTCCTGACAAAGAAAAATAGGTCACTGAGCTGCTGCAACAAATTCATGGGAGAACTCCACCATCGAAGTCAAGAAGAATATGAAATGGTTCAATATGTGTACCTCCAACTCAATAGTTTTAGCGTGAAGAAGAGCTGATACACAGCCAAGTTCATGCTGCATGTTTTTTAGCTGCACAAAAACAATATCTTCAGCGAACCGAAGGGGAAACTTTCTGCACTGTGTATATCACAAAAGAAGACACTTACTCTATCTTTACCAAGGTTGAGTTCCTGAAATTCATGCCAAACAAAGCGATACATAGAAGGAAACATAAAAGTCAGAACTTTGTCAACAGTGGAATGAAAAGGGGGAATAAACAATGTTGTAGGACAGTGAACGAACTGCAATCATTTGTGAGTTGGCCTGAGCAAGTTGCCAGTTTTGTTGGTTGGTCTTCTGAAGAGTGACTCGTAGCTTCTGCATCTCGATGCTGCTCATCTCTATCATTTGGCTGCCCAGAAACACAAACCCAACCACGATGAGACACACTAACACTTGGCAGAGAAAGGCATGCAAGAAATTTAAGTAGATTCCGAACACAAATTGCATACTTCCTCTCGGCGATGAGCTTTAGAAGTGCCGAATTTTCCTGGAACCAAACCAAAAACCTATCAAAATGCGAGCAAAAAACCCTCTTTTTTTTCTTCCACTGTTGAGAGTGCGTGTGTGAGAGAGAAAGAAATTAAAGAAAAAGAGACAGACGAGATCCAAACGGAGCGGATACCTTGATCAACCGGGTGCGGTCATCATAGGGGCCCATTGGAGGCGCGGCCTTCTCGGGCCCCTGTTCTTGCCCGACGGGTCTCGTGCGGTTGCCGTCGATGGCGAGGTTGGTGATGTCGGAGAGGCTCTTGCGTCCCGCCCCGCAGCCGAGCGGCGGAGGGGGCACGATCATCCTCCGCTTTGCGTCTCCTCTGGATCTGAGAAAACCTGGGGAAGATCCGTTGCTAAGACACGGGAAGAAAAGGCGCCCTAAACCCTAGAAGTAGAACCAGCGGCGAGATTCGTCTTTTAAATGGTTGGGGAGAGGGGGGTGGGGGTTTCAGAGCTTGAAGGGCGGCGAACCTGAGAGCTTGGAGGCTTCCGTGGCCGTGGGTTCTTGGGGAACGACGACGGCATCCATCTGGCAATCAAGAAGGAGGAGTAGGAGGAGGAAGACGACGATGACGACGACGACGACGAAGTGGAAAAAAAGAAACTTTTTTTTTTATTAGTTTTCAAGATTTCGGCAGATCGGGGAAGTGGGCATAACATGAGACAACGCAACACAACGGCTACCCGAAGCAGAGGCTTGGTACTTTTCCGAGCCTAAAATCAAATAGGCGGCGCGTTTTATTATTTTTCAATTATTTTCTTTTGTGTCGTTATCGAAATTTTAGACATTTCTGTTCATCGACTTTACTTCTTGGTTATTATATTCATATGCACATTCTTTAATTTATTATCAATTTTTTTTTAGATTCATTGGGTGATTTGGAGATTTACGCCAATTTCCATCTCATTAATAAGCAATATTTGATTTTAAAAAGTATGCATTTTAAAGTAATCATTTTTTAGTACCCGACCATTCCTTTCTAATATATACGGGTGCATTTTTTTTTCTTACCCCACCTCAATTTTTAAAAATATATATATGAAGAATTGGGAATATGTCATGTATTGGGAGACAATTTGAAACTGAGTTGGCAACAATCTATTTATCATTAGTTTTTTTTTGGTAAGTAGCCTATAGTCATACATTTAAATTGCGCATTAAATCTATAGTTGAATCATTTATGTACTAATGTCATATGTAATATAATTTTGATGATCGAATCTTAAATATACACTTGTGATTTATTATTACGATTATGCATTCGATGAATTGTACTATATATATATATATATATATAGATATAAATAGTTCTAATCGTATATCACAATCATAAATTTAAAATTTGATGGTCAAAATTAAACTTAATATTTTTTGGATAAATAATCGGTTCACACAACCATTGAAAGTGTTAACCATTATATTTATTTTTTGTTCAAAAAAAATGTTGGGGACAAAATTAAGTTGAAACGAATTTTAATTAGTTTGTCTAAATAAATATGGGAAGCGTGTGAGAAATGATATCGTATTTTCCCAAAGCCATACATTTTTGTTTAATTGTTGAATGTAAGAAAATACTTTGAAATAAATTCTTTTACATAAGCGAAGAATCGCCAATTTATGCCCAAAGTTAATATTCATTATTTTGCATCTAATTACCATTTGTAAAACAAATAAGGGTCTATTCGTTTTTTTCGAGAACATTTTAGAATTATATATATATATATATATATATATATATATATATATATATATATGTGTGTGTGTGTGTATACGGGAGACATTTGTTCAGGCAGCCTTCCGTTAAGTAATTCCAATTAGCATAATCTACATTGTATGAGAGCAACTGTTCTCCTTTCTTTTCCCATATATCGGTGTATAGTTTTCTTGTGGTTACAAATAAAGCTCTGAGAAAAGGAAAAAAAATAACATGGATCCTTCAAAAGCCTGAGAAATAGACAGATTTTCTTAGCGCCATTTCTGGTTTTTTTTGCACCTTGGCTGTGTTTTCCTTCAGCCAAAACGTACGAAAGATTGAGAGTTCTTATGGTATCCCAGAAACCATGTCGCCGTTGCTTTCAACTGCGGAGTTTGTATCGTCGTCGTTTCCTGGAGAAGAAGTTCGAAATGTTGATCATCTCATTGAACTTGTATCAGAACTCCACTGAAGAACTTTACCTGTTCGTTTACGTTTTCTTCTGCTGTTTTTAGTTTCAGAGTCTGAGGACACCTGGAGCCGGCTCTTTAATTCACCCTACAGTTCAGGAAATAATTGCTGATGAGATCATGCAAACAGAAAAAAAAAAAACTATCAATGGCCAACTAAAAACAGTTGTCGGGTTGCTGTCAGAAATTATATCGGCACAAATTCCTACATATACTGACAGAGATACGCTAAGTCAAAATCTTAGAAGGAAAGATAACTAATAGTTTGATCCAGAAATGGTCCAAACAATGAGATTATTATTTGCTTTAATCAAACCTTGTTTGCCCAAGTCAGGCCGCAGGCATTGCAGAGAGATCTCGGTCCCGCAGGTCCACGTCGCATTGTAGGGGTGGCATCTTTACTGGTTCCACAGTTCAAACAACTGCCAAAGGAACTCATTCCAATCATACATATTCCACATGATCTGGCTATTATTTCAAAAAACTTACAAGGGATGAGGACTGCTGTCATCTTGAGAGCAGATCATTGAAGGATCCGAACTTGTGGAGACCGAGCCTAATTCATCAGAAGTCGCATTTGATGCGGCAAATTGGCCTTTGGAACGATTCATTCTGCAGGAATTATTACACAACTAAAAAAATATACTAATGACATATGTTTCTTCTACTAAATGAGACTGTCACTAAGAAAGAGATCGAACTTTTATCAGAGGAAGGCCACTTACACATCATCCCCTGGTGGAACTATGGACATGAAAAAAGAACATTCGTGACTATTAGAACTTCAATACAACAATTATGCTCAATTTCATATGTATGCATCAATTATGCTCGATTTCTTAAGATGGTTTTGATGACTTAGGGAAGCTGACATTGAACTAAGGGATGCGGAACCGACTCTGAGTAAAGAAACGATTTCTAATAACAGTAATAATGGATGAAATTTATAAGTGGTTAATTACCTGCAAGCAACTTGCTGACGAACGGCATAACGAGTTTTTTTCTCAAAGCAGCGATTTTTTCTCTTTTCCCTATAACGCATTAGAGAAGCAGCACGCTGACTCTTGTTGTTCAATAATCTCTCGTTTAAGATCTAATAATTGACGAATAAGATTAATTTATTAACTGAGTCCCTAATGGAACAAGAAAATTGAAAAGAAAATTTATGATCAGAAACTTGACTCACATGTTGATGTGATTGCCCAAGTTCTATGTTGGGCACTGATAGCGATTGCTCTTGTCCACTCAGCAGCAACAAAACTGCATTAAACTGAAGGACGAATCACACAGCTAATATCAAAACTTTGTGTTAACAAAATGTCACAAACAGAATTAAACATATTAAAAAAAAGAAAAACAAAATAATCTTCAGATGAGGCGTGCTAACTTGGTATTTATTCTAAACAGTTCTCATATCTCATTGTTTGGATTTTCGTACTAAAAGAACAAATGTCAGTGCAAGTCAGTATATCTATAAAAAACATCGACACAGAAAATATAAATTGTTAGCAAATTAACAACATGGAGAGGAAATTGATCGCTATATTGCAGACACAAATTATATATAATCCGAATAACTTCGGAATCGACCAATTAATAAACGTGATAGAGTGGCTGGAGATTTTTTTATCGTTATTCATGAAATTATCATAGTTCCAATTTTATGAGAGACTGCCTTATCGTGCTTCGTGTTTTCTGTCTTTTGTTTGTTGCTGTACTACTACTATCTCTTCACCCTCCTTAATACAGGGAAAAAAACGTAGATACTTTTTTTTTCAGAAGAACGCACAAATAAAAGTGTACCCTTTGGATGTCGACGTGGGGGAACTCGTAGACGACGCCCTGGAAGACGAGAACCAGGCCGTTCATCTGCTCCTCCTCTTGCTGCCGCAGTTGCAGCTCTTCCACGCCGTCCTGTGCGATCTCCGGAGGAATCTGGCGCAAGGGGGAGGGCTCCAACTTCGAAGGCGGGGCCACTGCGGTCTCCTCCGTCACCGTTGCCGCGGTACGAGCTTCTGTTGCTGCTTCTTTTTCTTGTCGTTCTTCGCCCCAACCTTCTTCGGCGGCGGCAGTGGCGGCGTCGCCATTGACGAAGTAGCGGCCTCCGAGGAATGGATCGGGATCCGCTACTTCGTACATCGGAAGCCCTGCCGAGGACGACTAATTAATTCCCTGGAAGCCCTTCCGTGATACGCCGACACAGAAACCCTAACCACGGCAATCGAAAAGAAACTTTTGCTGCCAGAAGAAGAGATGAGGCGGCGGCGTGTTGGTTCGGAAGAGGAGAAAGAAGAGTTTTGAAGGGTTTCCTTTTTGTAAGTACGCGAGGAGGAGGAGGAGGAGGAGGAGGAGGAGGAGGAGGTCACGAGGGATGCGCCGAGACGGAGGAGACGTAGTAAGAAGAGCGCTTGATGATAGCAGCACTATTTATATTCATATGATGATGATGATGGTGTCCACGAAGAACGACGTCCGTCTTTATGCATTGACATCGGAGCTCTTCCGATTTACGGTTTTACCCCCTGAGGAGGGATCCTAATCATACTTCAAGTTAATTTGTACTCATCAATATTAAAAAAACATTAATTTGTATCAGTTGTGGGTTTTTTAATATTTTAATGCAAATACATTTATTAGTTTTCTTTCCCTTGGTCGAACTATCAATTGAGGGAGAATAATGACATAAATATATATGGATAAATTGGGAGTCCCTTCAACTTATGTCCCATGCTGCGCCATTCGTCGGATTCGCATCCGATGGCTGGCGCAAATCTAAGAATTTAAGTGAGATAAGGCACAGTCCGGGTCGGTCGAACGAGCGATTCGGGATTCGATCTGACGTAATTCTCACGGACCGGTTTCAAGGGTATAAAAAGATGAAAACTCTCGGATTCGCTCATTTTTTCTCCTTTCTCTCTTCTTCGTTTCTCCTCTCCACACCGCCTCCTCGCTCACCGTGTCCTCTCCACGCGGCTGTCTGATGCCGACGAGCCTATCCTCTCTCTTCCTCCCCTCTCCGACAACCCTGGCCACCGACCCTCGCACTCAGATCCGCAACACCCCGACGACCCCCGGTCAGATCTGCGACTCTGACGACTCCAGCGACCTCGCGCCGCCAACCCCATCGATCAGTCCCGCCATTTGTCGTGGCAGATCTGCCCACCGCCAATCCTGCGTGAACAACAGTGGATCTCCGAGCCTGTCCATCGCAGATCTGCCCTGTCATTAACCTCGTCATGTCGCGATTAGATCAACGCTCGCACACCACCACCGACCAGATCGAGCAACCGAAGACTCTCCCACACACGCCGCCGATGAGATTTGCTCTCGCGCGCCGCCGATGAGATTTGCTCTCGCGCGCCGCCACCGACCAAATCGAGCACGCCGCGGCTCTGCCTCTCGCGCACGACCGACGACGAGTCCGCCTCGTCGCCAACGCCGCCAAGCTCATCCGCCCCACTGTCGTTGAGCTTGTGCGCCGCCACCGCTGAGCTCGTGCACCATCGCCGTCAAGCTCGTCCGTCGTCGTCGCTGAGCTCACGCACTTAATACATGTTAATTAATGTTAATTCTTCATGCTGTAAATTTTTGTTGTCTTAATCCATGTTGTAAAGTAGTTAAACTTTTGTTAATCCATGCTTGGATTAGTTACACTTTTGTTAATCCATACTGGAAAATTCTTTTTCTTACTTGTATGCGATTGACAACATCGCAGTGGTGTAAAGCATTGCACTGAGGCTGTTTTTCGTCGACAATTGTACAATGCCTCGAATAGCTCATAGGAAGCTCGTTGCACATATTCTCTACATTCTTGTCTCCATCTCTATCTCGCTTTCGGACATATTGAACACATCTCTATCTCGCTTTCCGCTGAGCTCCGCCAACATGTGGAGCGAACTACTGCTTTGAGGAAGAAATCTTGATTATATTAGAAGTATTGTAATCCTCTCTATGTTAACAAATCAAATCAAATTTGTTACGTAATTGAAGCCCTTACACTATTTGAGTTGAACATATTTAATTCTACCATATTGAAAATAAGCTATCTGAAAAGTCAATCTTGTTTTGGGAAACAACCTCAATGTTGCACAAATCTATGCTTTACACGATAAGAACATTTTGATAACAGCAAAGAAAGTTTAACTAGTTTACAACATGAATTATCAACAAAAATTTTACAAAAGTGTAGCTAATCACACTATCACAACATGTATTAATTAAGTTTAACTAGTTTACAACAAAATTTACAACACGAAGGATTAACGGATTAACAATGAGCTTGGCGATGGCAAGGCGGGCGAGCTCCATGGCGGCGGCGGCGGTGGATGAGCATGGCGGCGGCGGGGCGGGCGAGCTCGATGGTTGCGGTGCGTGAGCTCAGTGACAACATGGTATAATACAACATTGTTAATAGGAGACAACATAATGATGATAAGTTTTCACCTTATCCCTTTTACAATAATTGTACATATACATAAGCATTTGATATTGGACAGCACTAGATGGCTTCTTAATCCTAAGTTTCACAAATTGTTAACTAACGAAAAGGATGGAGACAGATTCTGACTGCAGTCAGATTTAAATACCTTGTATAAACTAGGGTTATAATACCATTTGAGTCACCTCAAAATAATCTCTGTATAGAAAGTTATGAATATGCTGAGTGGTATCGGTTTTTACAAGTATTAATGAGATGTCTTTGATTATGAAAGTTCTTGTAGAACTATTATAATGAATAAAAATATGAAATTAATATATGTTGTATAATAAGAGGCCATTTGTCAAACAAAATTATATTTCAATTATTTGGGTCTCTGTATAAAAAGTTATAAATCTTACTGCCCATGTTAGTTAGTCCATCAGAACATAGAATCAAATATAGAATATATGTTGAATGTTGATTTTCCTCGAAACCAATCCTAGTGAGATAAAATATGAAATTTTGACCACTTAATATTAATGTAGTTCATAGTTAAGGAAAATTAGGATCACGAGAATTGATAGTTTAAATTAAAAGATATGAAATTTCTTTTATCAAGCATGCTAATATGTTGTAATACATTTTTATGAGTAAATTAATAAGATTTAATACATGAATGATATGTGTATTATGTCCTACACATGATATGTTGGTGTTTATTTTGTAATAATAATAAAATGGGTAAGTTGGTTTCTCCTACTCTATGTATTCACCTCTTTTGAATTCAATGTAATATTGATTGTTATATGTATTGAATATGTTTTGCATATGTTATTATGAAAAGTATGTTTGAATGATTGATCAATTGATTGTACATTAATAAATCATGTATGATATGTTATGAAGTGATTTTATAAAATGCTATGTTATTCCGTTTGCATGAATATTTGATATGATTCATCTTCTGATATTCAAGATATAATTATTATACTATGAATCATGCATTTGCATCTGTATGATGGTTGGAGCTAAGTGTTGCATATCACGATAGGAGCCTCCTCTAGAGTCCAATACATCATTCTATTCTTCAGAAATAAGATGAGATAAGATAGAATTAAGTGTCGTGCGAACCTAAGTGCTAACATCGTGAGAAATCATGATGTGAGCCACTTCTAGAATTTGTATGGGCAATCTCTCGAAACCATTTATCGCTTTCTGATATGTTCCCCAGGAATAGGATGAGATAAGATGGAGCTAATTATTATGCGGACCTAAATGCTACATCGTGAAAAATCATGATGGGAGCCGAATCTGTATGGGTCATCTCTGAAAGCCATCGCTTTCTGATATGTTCCTCTAAGTGTCATGTGGAATTAAGTGCTACATTGTAAGAAATTACGGTGTGAATCACCTTTAGAATCCATATGAGCCACCTCTGGAACTCATATATCGACTATACAAAATGATCAGATGGTGATATCGTGTATTCATATGAGAGTATTGCATATGCATGCATATGACTAATGTGTTTAAATGAAATTAATTGTAAATTGAGCGTGATGCTTTTAATTAGGGGGTTGTATATGCAATTTTCAAATATATGAAAATACCTATTTTGATGTTATGATTATTGCATGTATTTTTTATGCATCTCCGAATTAATTAGATAGTAACACATATGTTATGAGTTATTAACTTACTGGGTTATTTTAGCTCACTCTATTGTTTATAACATTTTTTGGATCAGTACATCTATGTGGATCGCGCGAGTCGATAATCTTAGCGGAGCTTTCTCTTTTGATATTAAGGTATTGAAGGGTGTGTCTCTTGTGTTCTTTTATCAAGATTTCGAAAGAGTTTGTTATGTTTATCCTTTATGTTAATTTGTATTTTGTATCAAAATAAGTTTATTTGTAAAATGTAAAACTTAAGGAATGTTGCTATGCTATGAACGATAAAAAAATTGTGAGACATGTTTATTAATGTTAAAAAAATTACATCACATTTTCTCAATCTCTCAATTTTATTTGATCGTTCGTAATGAGTCACAACCTATGATTTAAATTACAATTTAAATTAGGGTCGTGACAGTATTTGTGGCAAAGGCTTCACACTCAAACACTATCAAATTTGCATATTGTGGTGGCTTGTTAAACAATTTTTCATAAAGGTCAAATTGTTGAAAATTATAATGGGAATTCTATTTCATCAAGTAGGTTGTAGTTTGAATACATTCCCCCCAAAAAATTAAGTGAATGTTAACTGAAACTTCAATGCTTTGGCTATACAAGGAGACGTATATGTTTTCTTTCCACAATGCTATTTTGTTATGGGAGATTAACACAGTACTCTCGTGTATAATTCCAATGGAGGAAAGATAACTATCCCATTATTTGTTAAGAAACTTTGACTCATTATAGATTATAATTCTATGAATAGTTGATTGAAACGTGCCTTGGTTGAATTTCAATAGGAAGATCCAACTAGTGTGGCCATCAACTATAGTAAGAAAAAACTCTTACTATCATGAGTTGGGTGACTATAAGGTTCCCATATATCCATGTGTAATAAATGAAAAGGATTTGCAGCATGAGTTATACTATCACGAAAAGGAAAACGAGGTTGTTTAGCTAAATGACAAATTAAACATTTTGAAATTTCATTCATTGAAATGGAATTTGACATGAATGGCAAAAGTTTCACTTTAGAAATAGAAGTATGGACAAGCCTATAATGCTATAGTTTACAAGTAGAATTAGAAACAAAGGAAGAATTGGAAACAAAAGAAATGAATGGCTGGTTCTTTTCAGCTTTGAAACAAGTTTGAAAATCATCTACATGACCATCATCCCTTTCATGTGACAAGTAATCCTTTCCTTCTCTTTACCAATCCCCAACACTTCCCATTGTAGAGGTCCTATAAAATGCAATTGTTTGAAAAGAAAGTCACTGAACAATTCAATTCTCTACTCAAATTAAAAACTAATAAGTTAATTTTGAATTTTGTTACACAAGGAACATTCTTTATGACTTAAGAATGTATGATCCTGTATGAGCACATATGATTAGTGGCACCCATATTGATATCCATTGGTCATCACTGAGAAAAGAATGTAAAGCTATTGAAATACCATTGGAATGCCTACAAGATTGACTTTCTCTTATGTACTTGATTCTTTATTTAGAATCTTTAAAATTTGCTCATATTGGTCTAAAGTAAAACCTTGAGTCGACATTGCAAATGACTCTGAATTTTAAAAAAAAGGTGCATTATTGGCATATGGCCACTTTACTAATTTCCTTTTATTTGTATAATTATGAGGATACCCAATTAGTTTCTAACATGATTATTTTCATGACCTTTGATATGACAATTATCATATACTATATTCCAATTCTTTTTTTTTTACTTCGATACATAGTTCGTTGAAGACTGGCACTACAGATGCTAATTCCTTTGTGACTCTCTTTTTGAAGCAGCATCGAATATGCTTGGTTTATAGATGGCAAGGGACTCATAAATAATATATGGCTTCTAGTTTGAGCATATGTGTCATTCAAACCCAATAGAAATTGATATAGATGCATATCATGATTAAATTGTACATATTTGATAGATTTATCACAAAGCAAGAGGACATATGAATGGCATTTCACCTCAATAATACCTCATCTTAGTAAAATATGAAGAGATTGACATATTTTCTTGGTGCAAGGTATAAATTTCTTTTAGAATTTGAAAAATTCTTGTTCCATGTGGAACCTCTCTTTTAAATCATCCCATACCAAGACTGCATTATCAAAGTAAACTACACCACTTAGTAAATCATTGGATATTGCATTCATTATCCAAGATAAGATGATGGCATTAACACGATCCCATAATCCTTTAAGTGAACCATCCACATGATTCTACGAGCCATCAACCAAAACATACTTATTTTTTCCAAGCAAAGAAATCTTCATAGCTCTGCTCCATAATGCATAATGATCAAGTTCAATTAGTTTGAATGAAATCATACGAGTATAGGACCATCTGAAGCATTAAGATAAAGATGATGCATTTGATCTACATTGGATATATTTCTGATTTGATTATTAGTCGAAACACTGCCAATTTCTTACAACATAATGCTTCGATAAAATTCAGAAAATGAACTCAAGAAGAACAATTTAGAATCCAAGAATTTAGAGATTCAGGTCAAACCTTTTTGCCGCAAGACTTAGAAGTGACATGTGACCTAAAAACGATGAACCCTTAAACTAGATTTCATATATGTCAATGATCCTCTTGTTCCTAAATAAAAGCTTCGATCGATGCCCAGTCAACCAGGAAATGAGGACAACAAGAATGAAGATATAAAGCAAGAAAAGAATTCATTCAACCATAATAAAAAATGATGCAGAACACTAGTTTTATAGTGACAATTATAATTGTTGCTAGTGTGTAAGTTTGTCAACTGTCACATGTACATTTTATGTCCTACATGTAATCCTGCGTGTACATGAAACTATCAACTTGTATTTACAATGGAAAGAACCTGTTGGCCTTCCTACCTAGAGTGAGTGTGTGTGTATACTAGACACCAACTAGAGGAGCGACGATCGAAGGACAGCGCTGGCAAGAGCAACAAGAGAGCAGCAGCAAAGCAAATTGGAGAAATTAAGGCATCATATACGTGACCACACGAATCAATGCAAAAATAAACAATAATAAGTACAATCTCTTACGCTTGAAAAAATTATACTAAACTAAGATTTCCTAAGCGATCAGGAAATGACCACAAACTAAACGTAATTAACAATTTCATTTCATAGCTCTAACAACATCAACATCATCAACATCTGCAGAATCAAACAACAAGGATGCAAAGGTTGACTTTTTCCACTGGCAGAAATATCACATAAAAAATTCCAAAAATGAAGGGCAAAAGAAAAGAGAAGATGAAAAAAAACTTGACTAACAACAAGGTATGGAATCCATTTCGTCGTAAAAGAGATGGGTTGGAGAATGGAATTGGGGAGATAAAGTGAAACCTGATGGGGCTCTTGTCCTCTGGCCAATGGTGATGGAGTGTTGGAAGTCGTTGGCGGCGCAGCGGAATCACGTCGACCGCGCCACCATCTCCATCCCCTCTCCTTTTATGTATTTTTCCAATTTTTCATTTTTCATTTAGTATTTCTCTTCCAAGGGTAGCTCTAGTTTAGTATTCACAAGACTGTGCATCAAATCTTTGAAAATTTCCACTGAATCTTTCTAAAATTCAAGCGGAAAATGATTTAGTTGAGATTTTTTTATTATATAGTTTAGATTTAGACAATGTAATAACCGACACCAATTAAAAAAAGAAAAGAAAAGATGAAATAAGACTCGGCCAAACACCGGTGAAAGAAAAATCTGAAGCCCAATTAGAGTTGGACTAGAGAGATAAAAATTTTATCTCATTAATCAGATTAGAGTTGGATTAGAAGAGGAGGATTAGTTAAAAACCCTTCAATTAAGTTAGGGCCGGCCGAGCACACGAAAAGAAATCCTCCCCTGTTTTGACCCCTGCGGCCACGTTGCTGTCACCCAGAGAGCAAGCCGCAGGAGATCGATCTCTTCTTCCCTTCCCTTACGGCAATCACCTGATCCACACGCCATCCTCCAGTCCTCTTCGTTGGACTGCAAGCGCGGATCGACCGAGAGGGAGAACAAACAAATCAGGGAGGAAACTGGGGTGCCGGGGATCGATTTCCGACGAACGAAAAGACAGATTGATCACGAATAGAGGTGGGTGAATCGAAATCATCTTGCATGACCCCTGAATAACGTTGAATCATGTCCTAAACGTACATGTAAAGAACAAGAGAAAAGAGGGTTCACGTTTCTTATTTTGCCTTGTTTGATCTTCTCGAATTCACTGATTGATTGATTAATTTCATGCATAATTCTTTTTCTGTTGTTCTATTGTTGTGTGATTGATCTGCTAGGAGATAGGAACTAGTTTAGGTGGATATTGCATTGGATAATTAATGAAATCCAAAAGTTCTGCAACTTTTTGGACACCGACCGGTCGACCAGCCTGCAGACATTGCTAGCGATCGGTCGACCAATATAATGAACTGCAACCGATTTTTGCATACGTTGACCGGTGGATCGATCCCTGTCCCCTGTCGATCGTGCAACTGAACGGACCGATCGCTCCGAATTACCCACTGGTCGACCGATCAACAGACCACCGGTCGACCGTTCCCCTGAATCGGTCGACCGATATCCAGAGACCTTTTATTAGCCTTATTAATTATTTTCCCTTTTTATCCCAATATGACCTATATATAATTTATCCTATTTTTCCTGACCCCCACGGAGATCCCTTGCTGATTTTCAAGATTTATTCTCTTGTTGATTTCGTTTCTTATTGATCTCATCGTATCTATTGAACAAAGAACAAAGAGCCACAAGTTGTTAAAAATGATTAATAAGTTCAGATGAAAGATTAATCATGGGTTGCCAGTCCAAGCCAAGTGCAACAAAATAAGGGTAGCTCCCTTGGTCATGGTTTGATCATTCATTGACCCGCACAATGTTGTATCGTTTGCTCAATACATTCCAAGAACTAAAGGCATTTAAAATCATCCTGATTTCTAATAATAACCAAGATCAAGAAGCATGATTAAGTCAAGTCAAGTTATCGTTATGTTTTATAAGTATGCCATGATTCCAAGTTAATCTGTATCATTGACTCTCATGATTTATGATGTCCTCTTAATTATCTCGTATATGATCTATGATGCTGCCATGTTACTCTTTCAAATTCAAATCTAGCATGATTATTTATTTCTGATTATTATATTCATGTCATGCATTGTATATTAAGTGATTCCCTACTAGGCTGTAAAGCTTACGGGAGAACCTCCTCCTCTGTGTCTGATTTCCACAGGATCAGGTCAGTGACGAGGTGGAGTAGGTGTGTGGTGACGAAGCTTTGGCGGCAAGAAAACACATGAACCATAGGATTTATTAGTTCTTATAGAGATTTTTTTTCCTTCTGCATTATAGTTTCATGATGTAAAACTTTATTTTATTTCTTAGAAATGATATAACCACTTTTTATACTTCCGCTAATTAAAGTTATACTTTTCTTTATTTCTTTTATTTTATTATTCTTCCGCTGATGTGTCTCGGTTCTTGATTGAGATATGATCAATATTATGATCAAAGTCATAACATGTCGTAGCGTCTCCATGTTGGTCTTCGTCACGTGGCGGGGGTCGATTTGGGAGCGTTACAGACAAATTTTACAATGATATTAAATAATATTAACGAAAATTGTGATCAAGTCAACATTTAGATTTTTTTAGGGTAATGAATAGAATTTGACTGCTATTTTACCATTTAATAAATATATTTTAAAATTAAAGTCTAAATTTTATCTCCTAGAGTTTAAATGTATAGAGTTTAAATTAGTGAATGAATATTTATGCCAAATATATTACTAAAACCTTTATTAATATGTAAATATCAGATTCTATATTTTTTTCCTAATATTTTATTCTCTTTCAATCTTGTAATTCTAAATAGAATAGAAATTTTTCAGTAAACAATAAATAAAGATGTCATTATATTACTTCACTTATAAAGTCTACAATTAATTTAATAAAAAAATTATAATGATTAACAAATCAAATGATAAGAAATAAGTATTCTACATTAAATGGCGCGCTCCAAATATTCATTTGCTTTATCCACTAACCACTATCCCTAGGGGGAACAAATCCGATCCGGGTCGGGTCAAGGGGGCTGAGCAGGCCAGATCCGACCCAACCCGACCCAACCCGACCTGGTTCAGGTCGAGTCGAATGTAATTCGACCACCCAATTTTTTTAAAAATTTTTTCTTACTATTTTTATATTTTATTTAATATAAAAATATTATTTAATATTTTTTTAAAAGCATAAAATAAGTTTCCTAACTATTTAATATTATTTCTACAATTAAAATATTTTATTTCATTTTTAAAAAAATAAATCAAATATAAACCTTAAGTGTAATTAAAAAATAAAAAAAATAAAAAGTCGGGTCAATGGTCTCAGGTCGTCACCTCGGATTGAATTTTTTCAATCCATATCCGACCCATGATTGAATCGAGTTCGAATCGAATTGAATCATCGGGTTCGGGTCGACCCTCCTCGGTGAACACCCTTCACTATCCCCTTTTGGTTTGTGCACCAACTTTATCCGACAGAGCTTTATCTTAATTGTTTTAGAAAATAACCCAAATTTTTTTGGAAGAAAAAAATTAATAATATATGTGAAAGAGCATTATACGTATTTAATAATAGGATATAAATATAATGCAATGGCTTACCAAGTTAACTTGCTAGGATTGCCTTCCTAACCGGATCAGCCGTTGGATGGAGAATCTACGGTGATGATCGCGGGCGCCGGTTCAGTGAGATACAAGCGGTTCGCGTCGGCCCCCACAAGTGAGTGAGATACGAGCGGTTCGGGTCGGCTCACGTATTGATGCATTTTGTGTAAGGCTCCCTAGCAAGCGAGGGACCACTCTGCCCTACCTCGTCCGCACGCACGAACTCCACTCCTGGCACCCCACGCGGCCGCCGGCGATCACGTCTCCCTGTCGCCCGGCCGGGAGGAAGGCGAAGGAAGTGGCCCATCGCGCGCGCTCTTCTCCCTGTCGCCCAGCCGGGAGGAGTAACGAGCCCGTACCCGGCGCGCCTCCCGCCGTTGAACTCCTCTCCCTGACACCCCGCGCCCCCGCCGGGGAGTTCGTGTCCCTGTCGAAGGTGCCCTAGCGAACCCGTAGCGCGCCCTTGAACGTCCTCGCATCGTCGCCTGAACGAACGAAGTCCCTGAGATGAAGTGCAGCATTGAACGACGTCCCTCGCATCGTCGGTAAATCGTTTTTTCCTTATGTTGGCACGCCCCTGAGATGAAGTGATTACAACTTGATAATGTGAATATGTTTTTTCCGGTTCTAGATGAAGTAAGTTGAAGTTGGGAAGAAAGTCGTCGAGGTCGTCTCCCCGTCGCCTGAAGGAACGAAGTCGTCGGTACCGTGTTTTTTCCTCCTCGTTTTTTTTTCCTTAGATTGAGTCTCTGTTAACTCTTTTGTGGCTTTAGGTCAGAGTCTATGATGTTCTAAATTGCTTGTCGAGGTTCCTCTGCTTAGCTATTCAAGGTAGCATCTGATATTGTGTGTTTGTTTATTGGAGTGGAGTGAATTATATCGTATGCACTTTACTGATTTTCATGATTTCCTGATGCCACTGGTTGAATATTATAGTTAGCTCTCAATTTTCTGTTATATGTTAAAATGTGTGAAGAACGTCTAGCCCTCACTTATTAGCTCTCATGTGTTTTTCCCATTTCAATATAATCTGAATTAAGTGTGATATTAGTGTTGTGATCCCGTTAACACTATTTCCCTCATATTCTTTGTCAACATTATTTCTCTCATATTCCTGTTCCTATTAGCTAAAGGTTAATTTATGGAGATGGAGCCAAATATTACGGTTGAAAATAATTATGTGGAAGAAGGGATTAGTAAGGGTTCAATGTTGAAGATATCGCAGAAGATGAAATGATGTCATGAAAGTAGATTATGTTAAATCTTATGAAGCACCGAAGTCATATGTGGGGATGACATTTGACAAGGACGAGGATGCATTCAAGTATTATAAACATGTATTGTCAAATTAGTGGGTTTCTCTATTAGAAAGCAAGCTCCACATAAGTCCCGAGTTTGTGAGCAATTGGAGCTCGTATTTCTTGATCTGTTCATATCGATTGCTTTGACCAAGTTTTCTCGATCCTGCTGGGTGTATTTCTCAAAGATTCTTCTTTTTGTTTTAGTTCGTTTTCTTAGGAATCACGATCGTAATTACAAGCCTCGCTGATTGGTTTATATATTTTCTCTCCTCCATCCCCCTCTCCCAGCCCCTTCTCTTCAGCTCGTCCACAGAAAAGGAGCTGCCCTCTTCTGTTCATAAGCAGATCAGCTCGCAGGCAGACATACTTGAGAATCGTGAGCAGATCTACTCGCAGACATTCTCTTTCAGTGACCAGAGTCTGCAGATCAGCTCACATGCAGGCAGATCTGCTCACGTTCGTTCTCTGCTAACAAGTTGTGTCCCCAGATCAGCTCGCGGGCAGACCTACTCAGGATCATGCACGCACAGACTCGAGCAGATCTGTGCGCGAACATTCTCTTGTTGTATTGTTTCTGTCGAGTTGTGTAGTGTCAACTTGTAACCTAAGCAGGGACTATGGATTAACGTGAATGATGATATTAAGAGACGACCTTCTTAATGGGTCATGGCCAACTTGTTGAGTATGGAACTTCGGATTTGATTATATCTAGGAAATACATCTTCGGTCAAGGCCCATTATGAGAAAATGGGTGCTTGTAGATTCCTAGAGCAAGGCACATTATCTGCCTGCATAGGTAGTGTCCAATTGTGAGCCTTGTATTATAAGCCCGAATGCTTTGTCTTAAGAGGTCCTCCGTGTGTAATCATCAAACCGTCTAATTCTTTATAAAATGGATGTGAGCACCTGGCTCACATCCTTTATCTTCTCAAAAAATAAAAAAAAACATTCTCTTGTTGTGAGCAATGCCTGTTCATTAGCAAAATTCTATGTTAGCGAGCAATGAAATGCTCCTACTAGTGGGCAGGGCTTTTCTTCCCACCTCTGTTACTTAGTAGTATTTTGTACAATAGGTTACCTAGATTCTAGAATAATTCGAAATGAAGATCAGATACATTTCATGTCGACTTTGATTTACTATTTTGACAATATTTTGTGCAACTACATGTTGATAAGTGATGTTTTCTTTCTGCCCACTTAGCTAACTTGTGCATTCCATATATTGGCAGAAGGAACTGAAGGAGGTAGCTACAAAACAGTAACTGTTGTTGAGGATCCAATCGGGTATAATTGTCGAACGCTGGAGGCCAGACACACCGCGCAGCAGCCTCCGCCATCACTGTTGCTGCCCCGGAGAAGGTGACGATGCAGCGGGTCCTGCCGCGTCCAGTGACCTTCCTTATGGAGAACACCAAGAAGCTGGAGGAGGTCCGCGCCATCATCGGCAACTCCATCCCCCTCCAATCCCTCAAACTCGACCGTAACTACTACCATCTCTCTTCTACTTTTGTGGCTATTTTGTATCTATTATTTCTTGTTGAATTCTTAGGTTAGTTGCATTCCCAATTATCTGCACGATAAAACCACGAACTTGTATGATTTCAACTTCCATAGAGTAATATCTTGTGTCCCAATGAAGGTCTCGTCGTGCTGTTTAGGATTTAAAGAATGCTTTGCATTCTTCTATGTGTAAGGATATGGAAATAGTTATTTCATATAGGTTTATTGATCCAATCTCTATTTTGTTTTTCTTGAAGGGCAGAAATATTTTATCAGATGATCCACGTCTACTTAGCCGACCCCACCTAGTGGGATAAGGCTTTGTTGTTGTTGATCCACGTCTACTGTTATGCTGCATTACACCCTAAAGTTGATTTAGTATTCTTACTTTCGACACCTTGGAAATACTTTACAGTACCTGAATTGCAAGGCGAAACCGAGGATATATACAAAGAGAAGCCCAGATTAGCTGTGCAACAGTCCCTTTTTTCTTTGTTTAATATGAATTAAACTGATGACAATGTTTTGAATGCATGTGACGTGGTCTGAAGTATTTTGTGTGTGTGTGTGCTATCTGCTTTCAAGGTTAATGGTCCAGCACTTGTGAAGGACACTTGCCTCTGCTTCAATGCCCTAAATGGCCTCCCAGGTATAGTCACAAAGCCTTCTTGTCTTTCTTCAACTTCTCTTATTTAGTTTTATGTGGATCATCATGCCAATTTTTTTCTTTTTTTCAGGACCTAACATGTAAGCAATTGCTCTCTTAGAAAGTCAGACTTTATTCCTTTTGGTGGCAAATTGTTTTAAACTCCCGTACATTTGGTATACTGATGGCTTTGTTGTGTGAATGTCATGACTACTGAATGGATGAACTAGAAAGTGGTTCTTGGAGAAGACTGGACATGATGGTTTTAATCCTTGTTCTTTTTCAATATTGATTTTTCCATCTCTTTCCCTCTAAGAACTAATGAGCCTTTTACTTGATCTGCCTTCACCTTCTCCCTCGTAGACGAACAAGAGTGCTCTTTGGACAACAGAGAAGGAATCAACCATTCGAAAGGCATAGCTCCTTGGTCCGTCGAACACCACCATAATCTTTTCCCACTGGTCGCCATCTCTGTGCACACCTTGAACTGGAGTCTTGTTAGCGGTGTTGGATTCCAGGAGGCAGTCATTACATGCGGTTTCTCGCACGCATTGGAGTCTTATGCAATGCTCATTGGGGTGTTCTCCTCAACAGGGATGCATCTGCAGGCCAGGTGTTTGCTCAAAAGCGTCCTAAACTACACAGCCAGAGCTGAAGGCTGCGATTTGTTTGAGTTGATTGATGCGTTGATTGGACTATCAGTTGGCACCATCAATTTGTTACAAGCTTACGGAGCAGCAATTCAGGTTCTGGCTGAGAATGCAATGGTTGAAGCTGCGCTGGAGATGTATCTGGAAGCAAAGCAGATCGAGCTCCCCCTTGGCGTTCCCTTGTGCAACATCTTGCTCAGGGCCTTGGTCAAAAGCAGTAGATATGAGGGAGCTAAATTTTTGTTTGAGAATATGAAGACCTCCGGACCGATGCCGAATATTTACAGCTACACCATCATAATGGACTTGCACGCTAGAGAAGATGTTTTGGACATGGATGGAGCTGGTCAGATTTTGCAGGAGATGGAAATTATTGGCATGGTGCCTAATGAAGTGACCTACAGCACATATCTCCGTGGACTTTGTCGAGCAGGGGATATCAAGGTTGCATGGGAGTTTCTTCAAGGTTTGCGAAACAGGGACCTGCCACACAACATCTACTGCTATAATGCCATCATACTTGGATTTTGCAGGGAGACTGATCTAGTTAATGCCTTGTCGGTCTTTCACGAAATGAAGGAATCCGGATTAGAACCAGATGCACATAGCTACAGCATTCTTATTGATGGGTTCTGCAAGGCAGGTGATGTAACCAGAGGCTATAATCTTCTTGTTGAGATGTTAGACAGGGGAATCATGCCAACTGTTGTCAGCTATTCCTCATTGCTTCATGGATTATGCATGAAAGGAGAAATGGACAGTGCATTAAATTTGTTCCATGAGGTGAGCAATGGAGGCTTTACACATGATTTGGTTTCTTATACCATATTGATTGATGGTTATTGCAGGCAAGGAGATTTAGATAGTGCTTTCAGACTCTGGCAGGAGATGACTGAGAGAAACTTTGTTCCAGATGCTCATAGTCATACAAGTATGATCTATGGTTATTGCAGAAGTGGATACTTAAATGATGCATTAGATCGCATCAAACTCATGATTAATGATTGTGTGATGCCTAGTGTTGCTACCTGCACTATAATTATAGATGCCTTTCTTAAGGAGCATCTCATAGTTGAAGCTTTTGAGTTTCTTTATGGGATGGAAGAATGGGGTATAAATCCTAACATATTTATGTACACAGTAATGATTAATGGATTATGCAAGGATGGAAAATTGAATAGGGCTTGGGGAGTTATTGGGACAATGATAAAGAAGGGGCATGCTCTTAATGTGGTAATTTATTCAATTCTTATTCATGATTTAGCTAAAAGCAGAAACTCTGATGAGGCATGCAAGTTGTTTGCTAGAATGTCAAAAGAGGGAGTTATACCCAACACCTTTACTTATACAAGCCTTATTGATATGTTCTGCAAGAATGGAATGATGAGGGAAGCATTGAGTTTTTTTGAAGAGATGATTAAGCAAGGCTGCAAAGCTGACAAGACCATCTATACTTGCCTAATTGATGGCTACTGTAAGAACAAAGATATCAAGAAAGCTATTGAATTGTTCAGAATGATGTTGCAATGTGGCATGTTGCCAGATGTACATACATATACCTGCCTGATTGATGGATACAGCAAGCTGCCTGCATTGGACGTTGCAATTTCCTTGTTAGATGAAATGATGAGCATGGGCATTTCTCCTAATGCAGTTACTTATACTGCACTCATTGTTGGATATCGTAGAGTAGGTGATTGGAATAAAGCTTATGAGATGTATGAGATAATGTTAAAGCAAGGAATTTCACCTGACATGTTGACCTTTGCATCACTGGGAATTGAATACCATGGGAGCTGAGCAATGCCCACAATATGAGAAATATCCAGCTAATGTTTCTCGGTACTATGTTCCCACTTACCTTTGTTTTAGATGGTAAATAACTTCTCATATTGACGTTACCTCCAGAAAACCATTTTATGCTGATGGTACTGTACAACTTTGATATTTTTCCACAGAATTTTTGGACCTTATATTTGGAAAACAAAAAAACTTAGAGAGAATTCAACAAGTTCTTTTTTTTTTTTTTTGAGAGAGAGAGATATAGAGAAAACGTCAAGTATACATTACTTGTTCTTAATGTTCTTCTTGTCATTGCAAACTTTTATGTTTCTGTTAGATACTTATTCTTTGTATATTGGAATATATGTTAGTGATAGTGATACTATTCATTTTAGGTTATTAATATACCCTTGAAAAACTGAATCCATCAGGACTTATGTGTTAAACACTTTCTTACTTTCAGGGCTAGATACCTTTGACAAGGTTTAGGCATATTAAATATCCCATCAGTAAACCTCCTTGGCCCCTGCTACTGTGTAAGTGGTTTTCTTTTTCATAAGTGAAATTTAATTATTAAAGCATTGTGCCTGAGGTATAAAGCATCCTTGTTTTGGCTTTAATAACATTAGCTCTCTTCAGATATAACTCTAGGTTTAAAATTACATTTAGTGTGCACTATCAAACTATGTGCACTTGTACTACTAATGGCGCTTTTTCTGATGACATGTATTTTTTCCATCTTTTTAGACGAGGTTTATTTCAAAAGCTGAGATGTCATTTCCTAGTTATTGGGAGCCTATGATATTAGGTTTTTGTAATCGGAGAAGTGGTCTTTGAAACATCTTATCTGATGATGGTAAAATTATTATGATCTGACTTTGTTACTTCTTAGGGTAATTTAATGTTCTTTGTTACTCATGAGCTTGAGCCACACCCTAGCTTAAACACCTACTCATGTCCAATGATCTAATACTATGCACTTTTTATGACCCCATAACTGGTCACAATTATATATCTTCCTTTCTAACTAAATAGTGCATGTTCTTTTATTCGTTTTTGCTTGTAGATAACTGACCTTGGTATGGCCAAGCGTCTCATATCGGATTATCTTACGCGTTGCCCGTGCTCTCCAGCAAGAATGCTTTGCACTTTTGGGTACTTTGCACCGGAGTATGCAATTGAACTGATTACTGGTCGACAACAAATCCACAAATCAAACAAGGGCGACGAGAGCCTTGTCATATGGGTTAGCATCTTGAACATTACATAAATCTTGAGGTCCTAAAAGGACTTTTCAGCATGAGAAGCTTTGGCAATGCAGAATTATTTGTTTGATATTCATTTAAATGAAAAAGGCTTTTCACTACCTTGTTGTTCATTTTGTTTTCTTGAATAGATGAGGCTAGATTAACATTTTCAACAAATTCTGGAGCTTGAATTCAGCTAGTTGTCAGCAACTGGTTTGCTTTTAATATATACACTTACAACAGTAATTAATACTTGTTCTCTAAGAAAAAGCTCATCAAAGGCACATCATAAGCAATCCATTTTGTTTTGATATTCTCTTGATGTAATTATTTACATCTATTTGTCAAATTGCAGGCAACAACTAGATTGTGTGATAGCAAACTAGTTGTCTCCGAGTTACCAGACCCCCTTCTAAAAGGAAATTTTCCAGAAGAAGAAATGCAGATAATGGCTCATTTCAGAAAAGCTGAATATTATTCATTGCAAAGATAAGTACAAGGTAGAGCTGGCTGCACATCAATTCGTGGATCAAGCAAGAATATGGTGGAAAATTACATAAAAGACTGAACTTGAGGGGAAAGAAGAGTTAAGTTGGAAAGACTTTGTAAAGACCTTCGAAGAAGAATACTTTCCGCCACAAGTAAGAGAAATGAAGCAACGAGAATGTGCTAATTTGCAACATGGCAGCATGTCTCTAGCTGAATATGTAAGGAAGTTTAGTAGCCTGGAGAAGTATAGTCCCTTCTTGAAGGAAGAAAAGATAGGGGCTACGAGGTTTGTTGATGGACTGAACCAGCTTTGAGGAGACAAGTAAGGTATGGGGAACATCCAGAAACTCTCAAGAAGGCTATTACACGAGCCACCAACATTCAAAAAGATTTTGAAGAATCAAGGACAGCTTCTAAGGGTAAAGGACCTGCGAAAGAAGAGGGGTACAGCAAGAACAAGCCCCCAAAGAAGTCAAACTACACTCCAAAGAAGGAGGACAACAGTAAAAGAAAAGCTAACACTTGTCCCTCTTGTGGAAAAAGGCATTCCGGGAAGTGTTACCGTGAATCTGGGGCATGCTTGAACTGTGGACAGCAAGGCCATTGGGTGAAAGACTATCCAATGAAGAAGGAGAGCCCGCTAAACAAAGGCAATGCAAGATGGAAGACACTCCACCAAGGACCCATGGCAGGGTCTACACTATACAAGCTAAGGAGGCACAACCATCTAATAACAATGATGTTATCTAAGGTAACCTACTCATAGCAAATCATCATGCAAATATATTACTTGACACGGGTGCCATGCACTCATTCATTTCTTATGATTTTGCTAAGTTACTCAATGTAAGGATTTTATGAGGTTTATGTTATCATTCAGCGGCTATTTGTCCGCCGATATCATATGTTTTAATTTCCGCTGCTTTTGATTTAAATCCTCCATTGTATAGTTCGAAAGCCTTGGCCAGAGAATGCCTAAAGTGGGAACCAGATTCGAGACCTATGATGAGTGAGATTGTCCAAATCCTTTTGACCATCTCCCCTGACAAACCAAAAAGAAAAATTCTCCCAACAACTTATTTAATGGTAAATGTCCTCTTTCCCAATTTAGATATTTTCTCACTTGTTAGAATAATGAATTCCATTTCATTACTTTTTCATACCACTTTTCCTAAAGTGTATTTGTGTGATGGAACTTGGAAGTGTTGACTTAAGCTCAAATATACAAATCACAAGCTTTTGGTTTCCATTTAAAGTTTGACAAGAGGAAAGAAAGTTGCTAAATAAGTTATACATACCACATTTTTTAGAATTGATACTACCAGTATTGATCCACGAATCACAAACTTCACACCAGTTCATTCATTATTATAATAGAAGAACGGCACAAAGTTAATGCATCAGTTGTAACCTAAATATGCATTTTGAAAAGTTCCAATAGTCCTGTTCATTGGCTGTCGCAAATATCAAGAACCGAAATCACAAACTTCACACCAGTTCATTCTTAGCCAGTTTAGTATACAGTCATTTTTTCCTGTGCCAAGCAAGAAATCAAGTATATGGATTCATGCACCAGGACACACGAAATAGCCTAAGACATTTCTATTGGCAGGAGATAGTACATTTTTTCTGAAAACAATGACAGTGCGTATTTAGTCTAAGATGCAATATTTTATCATTTTTTTTTCTGTTACCTGTAATAATATTGCATCTTTTACTGGTCCAATTCTGGGCTTATGAAACATACTCTTTGCTGCTTGGCCTTTTTCACTTTACTATTGCCATTGTTCTGAAGTTCATGGGAACTGGATATGCACGCTGTAATATTTTATCATTTTTTTCTGTTACCTGTAATAATATTGCATCTTTTACTGGTCCAATTCTGGGCTTATGAAACATACTCTTTGCTGCTTGCCCTTTTTCACTTACTATTGCCATTGTTCTGAAGTTCATGGGAACTGGATATGATTTTTTTTTTTTGTCATATTTTTGGGGTTGAACATGGTTTTTCATCCACTGTGCAGAGCCCATATGTTCACAATGTCAAGAGGTTAAGTGGAACTCAGACGCCTGAAGTTCCATCTGTAAGACGAGATTTGAATAGAGAACCCTCAGAAAGATGATGCCACCGACGACGAGATCGTTGACCTGATGGAGTCCCATTTTGAGTCATTTGTGCAGGCAAATATTATCTCCCTCTAAGTGATACAGGAAGAGGAGCGAAGAAATGTGCCAAAGCAACAGTGAGCTGAAGCATCATATTTTCACAGTTGAAAAATAACATCTTTTCATTGCGATACCTGTCCAGAATATAGATTTTCGAGATGCATACGAGACTTGTGAGGTGCTCTTTTGAGAGAGACAAATTATTTAGTTTGGACTTGTGAGGTGTTCTTTCGACCTTGCAATACTGTTCTCTTTGCTTATATTTCATGTCCTTGCAATACTTGTAGAGTTAACTCTCTTTCCGCTGTCAAAGTAGTAAAATGCAGCAACAAAAAACTTAAAGATGCACGGATATATAAAGTACCAATAATTCCAGAATTTGGTCATTTCTTGTTGCAGGCAAAGGCTTCAGCATTGAACGATAATAATTTGCATGTATTCCAGAACAAACACCTTCACATAACCCATCACAAAGATGCATATTATCCGATCAAAGAACAAATTTTCAAGCCCTAACTTATGGGAAGGTAATAGAGGATTGAGAGCAACCAAAAATTTTATTATCTTGTAGAAGAGTATCCGACTTGCAGATTTTGTTCACAGGATATGCTCTGATTGAATGAAACAAGGAAAACTTCAAATGCAAGATGATAATTGCAATGGGAAAACTATTCCAAGGGACTAAGATTGAATTGGTTTGTTTTCGCAACATCGCTGCAAGGTTTGTTTTCCTTCACATGCTGCTACTTTTCTTCCTCCTTTTTTCTTTGTGGTTTAGGATTGTCATTTTGATTTGCAGTCGTTTGGAGCTCGTAATTGCTTTGACCGAGTTTTCTCGATCCCGCTGGGTGTTTTTCTCAAAGATTCTTCTTTTATCTTTGTGTTAGTTCGTTTTCTTAGGAATCACAATTGTAGTGGGATCGCGTTCTTCTAGCCGTGTTCCAGCCAACTGCGGATCCATTTACGAGGCTGCTGCGCTCGCCGCCGCACGAGGATAGCCGTTCGCTTCATCGCCGGTTTGCGCCGCTGCCATGCATCGCAAGCCTCACTGGTTGGTTTATCTCTTTTCTCTCCGTTCATCCCCCTCTCCCAGCCCCTTCTCTTAAGCTTGCGCGCAGAAGAGGAGCCACCCTCTTTTGCTCATAAGCAGATCTGCCCACAGATCAGCTCGCAGGCAGCCATACGTCAGAATCGCAAGCACATCTACTCTTTCAGCAACCAGAGTCCGCAGATCAACTCACGGGCAGGCAGATATGCTCGCGTTTGTTCTCTGTTAGCGAGCTGTGTCCCCAGATAAGCTCGCGGGCAGACCTACTCGGGAACATGCGCGAGCAGACTCGAGCAGATCTGCGCGCGAGCATTCTCTTGTTGTGAGCAATGCCCGTTCATGAGAGCAAAATTCTCGTGGGCAGAGCTTTTCTTCCCACCTCTAATACTTAGTAGTATTTTGTACAATAAGTTACCTAGATTATAGAATAATTCGACATGAAGGTCAGGTACATTTCATGTCGACTTCAATTTTTAACTATTTTGACAAGATCTTTTGCAGCTACAGGTTGCATAATTGATGTTTTCTTTCGGCCCACTTAGCTAACTTGTGCATTCCATATATTGGCAGAAGGAAACGGAGGAGGTAGCTGCAAAACAGTAACTGTTGCAGAGGATGCAATCGGGTATAATCGTCGAACGCCGGACACACCGCGCAGCAGCCTATGCCGCCGTTGTTGCTACCCTGGAGAAGGTGACGATGCAGCGGGTCCTGCCACGGCCGGTGACCTTCGCTACGGGGAATGCCAAGAAGCTGGAGGAGATCCGCGCCATCATCGGCAACTCCATCCCCCTCCAATCCCTCAAACTCGACCGTAACTACTACCATCTCTCTCAAAAAAAAAAACTACTACCATCTCTCTTCTAATTTTGTAGCTATTTTTATCTATTATTTCTTGCTGAATTCTTAGGTTAGTTGCATTCGCAATTATCTGCACGATAAAGCCAGGAACTTGTATGATTTCAACTTCAATAGAGTAATATCTTGTGTCCCAATGAAGGTCTCGTTGTGCTGTTTAGGATTTAAAGAATGCTTTGCATTCTTCTATATGTGTTTATTGTGTAAAGACATGGAAATAGTTATTTCATACAGGTTTGTTGATCCAATCTCTATTTTGTTTTTCTTGAAGGCCAGCAATATTTTATCAGATTATCCATGTCTACTGTTATGCTGGATTACGCCCTAAAGTTGATTTAGTATTCTTACTTTTGACACTTTGGAAATACTTTACAGTGCCTGAATTGCAAGGCAGACCCGAGGATATATCCAAAGAGAAGGCCAGATTAGCTGCGCAACAGGTCCCTTTTTCTTTGTTTAATATGATTAAAATTCATGACAATGTTTTAAATGCATGTAACGTGGTCTGAAGTTTTTTTTTTTGTGTGTGCGCGCTATCTGCTTTCAAGATTAATGGTCCAGTACTTGTAGAGGACACTTGCCTCTGTGTCAATGCTCTAAATGGCCTCCCAGGTATAGTTACAAAACCTTCTTGTCTTTCTTCAACTTCCCTTATTTAGTGTTATGTGGATCATCATGCCAATTTTTTTCCTTCTTTCAGGACCTTACATGTAAACAATTGCTCTCTTATAAAGCTAGACTTTATTCCTTTTGGTGGCAAAATTGTTTTAAACTCCCGTACATTAGGAATACTGATGGCTTTGTTGTGTGAATGGCATGATTTCTGAATGGATGAACTAGAAAGTGGTTCTTGGAGAAAACTGGACATGAAGGTTTTAATCCTTGTTCTTTTTCAATATTGATTTCTCCATCTCTTTCCCTCTTAGAACTAATGGGCCTTTTACTTTATAGGCTTGAACAATATATTGAAGGCTGACGATGACAAGTCAGCTTATGCTATGTGCATCTTCTCTCTTGCTCTTGGACCAACTGAAGAACCAATTACATTTGTTGGTAAGACACAGGTGTGATAAGAAATGAAAGCAGCTTACTGTGATGTGTTTGTCCATCGATTTCAAAATCTAATTAGTTCACTTCCCATGCATGTTGGTTTCAGTTGCAAAATTATATATAGTACATTGTTCCAAAAGATAGGTATTAATCACATTTTTTAGGATTGCTTTGGAAAGAATCTGTTTTTGAGAATAACTTCAGAAAACATTTTCCCAAACTAAAATTACTTTTGCCACACACAGAGAGAGAGAGAGAGAGAGAGAGAGAGAGAGAGAGAGAGCAACAACATCACTGCAACAACAATCAACAGTTAAGTGGATATCCTATCTCGAACTCCAGAAATGAAAAACCATAATATGCTTTCTCTTGTAGTGATAGCTAGCTTAATGCCTTTTGTATGTGTAACTTGCAATATTAATAGAAATAAGTATTGTGCAAAGTTTCAATTAAAGAGAAAGTCCTAAGGTTTGACCTGAGGCATTAGTCTTCCTCGAATCTAAATTTGTAAATTATTCTCAATTTTAGAAAACATTGTTTTCATGCTTAAACTTTTTTTAGAGGTTTTATGCTTAAACTTCTGAAGTCATAAATGCATAAATATCTAATATTCAGTGATGTATAGTTCCAGTTGTTGTATAATTGAAATAACATGCGGTGAAACTCAACGACTTGGAGAATTTGTTATTGAAGAAAATTAGCAAGTAAATGAGCAATGAAGCATCCCTAACGATGTGCAAATTATTTTGCAAAACATGATAGTGCATCTGGATATTCGTGTTTATTTCCTAATATGTAGTGCAATGTTAATCACTATGCCAGCTGAATATGTAATCTCAAGATAAATCAAAGAGTTGCTGCAGTATAATCATATTATCAATCGTTTACTTTCTTTAATATGTTGAAAAGAATATGCTGTGCCTTTGCTTCCTTTTGAAAACGCTGAGCTGTATTTCACGTCTCTTTAATAGTTATGCCCCATGTATCTTTATCATTTTTTCCATTGTAGGGTATAATCGTTCCTCCAAGGGGACCCAACGATTTTGGTTGGGATCCAATCTTCCAACCGGATGGCTATGACCAGACGTAATAACTTTCCGTTTATTGATTTTGCCATCTGCTTTTAATAGTCCATGAACTTTCTCGTTAATCGTCCTTTTTCCCCCTCAAAAAAAAAAAATCCATGAACTGCTTGGTTGGTGGTGCAGGTATGCTGAGATGCCAAAGGATGTAAAGAATAAGATATCACACCGCTCGAAGGCTCTTGCGTTGGTGAATTCACACTTTGCATCTGCTGGCTATGTCTTCCAGACAGATGTTTCTGTTTAAACGAGATAAATGGAGACACTACAAGTTTGAGATCAATGCCATGGATCACTGGATTTTATAGCTTGATCACACAAGAACCTGTGATGACATTTTTTTATAGCTTGAGATTCAGACATGAGACCTGATTATATCACTTTTGCTGATATTGTGTTACCTTTAGTTTAAAATATTACTGGAATGTTTGTTCAGATCATTAATTTATGACATATATGTCTCGGGGTAATTGTTGGTTACACTGAAGATGCTTAGCATGGTCTCGATTTGAATTGCGAATTGCTTAAAAAAATTAAAAATAATGCAACTAAAATTACCCTTTCAGAAATTATGCCTCATAATATTCTTAAATCTATTTTAAGACTAATGGATATTTTTAAAAAAAGAGAAATAAGTTTATCCCCGTTGGTAGATATTTTTTTTTCAAAATTAATGACTAAAACTAGGAGCGAAAGTAGTTCGGGTCAGTTCGGTTTTTCGGTTTAAAAAAATTAATCGTTATTTTTCGGGTCGGTTTTTAAAATTAGAAAGATCATTTTAAAATCATTTTGAAAAAATAAAAATCATCTTTTAGTAGATCGGTTTTTTCGGATGATTTTTCGGAGTCCTACTTTTATATAATTATATTTTAAAAATATATTTAATAACTTAAAATTAATATAAAATATTTAATTTTATATTAAATATAAAATATACTACTAAAATTTTAAAGTTATTAAATTAGAGTTTGATAATGTGATAAAAAAAGTATGAAATTTTATACAAAAAATATTATATCTATAATAAAAGAATTAATAACATATGTATTAATTATATAAATAAAAATCGGACTCCACGGGCCTCTACGGTTTTTTCGGATGGGGCCATAATTTTAGCGGGTGAATTTTAATTTATTAAAAATCACCCTAAATCATATACGAACCCCTAATTTTTTATTTTTTCGGTTTGATTTTTTCGGATTAAATGAATTTTTTGAGTTGGTCGAGTTTTTCTTACACCGCTAGCTAAAACTACATCTTCCAACTATTTTTTTATTATCAAATATCAAATTATATATATATATATATAGGAAATAAACGGGTCCAGAACAAATACATACTCAAAATTAAGTTTTTTTTTTCCCACATAGCCATCTTACAAACGTCGCTATGGTTAATGGTTAAAAAAAGGTGCACTAATAACGGACATGAGTCAGTTGTCATCTCATCGCCTCCACGGTGAAAAAAATGACTTGGAACATGACCGTCGAGTAATATCGTCCTACTATCAGTTGGCACCATCGACTTGTTACAAGCTTATGGATCAGCGAGAATGCAATGGTTGAAACTGCCTTGGCCATACATCTGCAAGCAAAAGCGGATCGAGCTCCCGCTTGGAGTTCCCTTGTGCAACATCTTGCTCAAAAGAAGCAGAAATGAGGGAGCTAAAATTTTGTTTGAGAACATAAAACCTCCGGATCAAGGCCGAATATTTACAGTTATACCATAAGCTAGAGAAGAGGTTCTAGACATGGATGGAGCAGCACATATCTCCTTAATAGAGGGAAAAAAACGTTGATACTTTTTGCTTTCCCCCCATTGCATTATGTTTTGGGATTCTCCATATATCTTTTGTTAAGCACAGGCGTTAAAGTTCCCAAGGGAACGCTGAATCGGTCGACATATAAATTCAATTAATGGAAGCACGCAAATTTGGGTTGTCCTTTTTTCAGATGAACGAACACATAAAGGTGTACCCTTTGGAGACGCCCTGGAAGATGAGCACCAGGTCGTTCATCTGCTCCTCTTGCTGCCGCTGTTGCAACTCTTCCACACTGATCTCCGGCGGAATCTGGCGCAAGGGGAAGGGCTCCACCTTCGAAGGGGGCTCATCACCGTCGCCGCGGTACAAGCTTTTGCTGCTGCTTCTTTTTCTTGTCATTCTTTGTCCCAACCTTCTTCCGCGGCGGCAGTGTCGGCATCACCATTGACGAAGTCACAGCCTCCAGTAATGGATCGGGATCCACTACTTCGTACATCGGAAGAAGGACGACTAATTCCCTGGAAGCCCTGCCGCGATACGGCGACACAAAAACCCTAACCAAGGTTATCGCTTAGATCAGTCTAAAACTAGGTATGAAAATTATTCAGAGAATCCTAAGAAGCAAAAGATAATTTATAGAGTCAAAATTTGTGAAATTATGAAAGTGTACCATCTATCTTTATTTTTCTTTGTTGAAAGATGGATAGAAAAGAGATAACATCCCATTACAGAAAAATAGAAGATTTGCATACTATTACAAAGATCAAAAGAAGATAACAGACAACTTATTTTGTGTTTGATTTTGCATCATTTGGCCTGGGAATCCTCTTGAACTCATAATTGTTGATATCGACCTTTTGTTGCAATGCCTGCAAAACAGCCAAGAACCCAAGGTTAAGCAGATAATTGTTTCTTTTATGAACGCCATATGTGTATATAACAGAAGATGTTCAGTGCCTTGAGCTCCTCCTCTAACGAAAGCTTCTTAGGTTTATAACCATCCTTGGGCCCAGTCCTTGTAAGTGCTTTGTTTGTTTCGAGGATCTCCCACTCTATATTGTCCCTTTCTTTAGTCATATCTTTACTGAAAATGAGTAACGCTGAGATGAAACAGGCGTGGACATAAACAACGCAAGAAGAAACCCAATATTCAAACTAAGAATTCAAAACTTTTACTGTTGGCACTGATGTTACATAAAAAATTTCATACTTACCTTCCTTGTATGAGATGACCAAGCCCAACAGAACCTAACACAGTCAAAGAAATGAGCGGAAGACCATATCTCAAGAAGGGGTGCTTCCTGCCCAATCGTCTAAATTGGGAGGCATGATTCAAAATATTAGTCGAATGAGCCCCAGAATGATTAACATTCCCTGCAATCTTGGATTCAGCTGCCATTGTCAATCCCTTCCAAAGCCTTCAACCATCCCAATTGCCAATAGAAGGTTTCAAGCTGAAATGGCATAATCTAATTCAAACATATGACCTCTCAAAAAAATTAAAATATAATTTGCATTTAGTGTATTTTTTCTGAGGAGATAAAGGTGACTAGTCAAACTCCATAATTATGTATAGCCACAACTACACGGTACAATATAAAATAGTTAATGGGGAACAACATAAAGATAATAACTTTTCGCATCATTCCTTTTACAATAACTGTGCATATATGTGCATTTGATATTGGATAAAAGTAGATGACTTCTTATGTCGAGATTCATATCTTGTTAACTTAATTCTGACTCCAGTCAGATTTAAATATATAATAAACACGTAACACAGAAAAACGTATAACAAGCCCACAGCTTCAAAATTTCTACCATTACATCATACAAATAAAAAAGAAAGAAGAAAACAAAAAAAATTGTAAACCAACAAATCCAAATCAAACTATGAACATATCAATTAAAAATCAAATCAGAATCTTCTACCATTTTTCCAAATCTTAAAGGGAACCTTTTTAAACATTAGTTACTTCTCTCAAAGAAAATGTCTGCCTTTTTTAAGGGGGGTGGGGGGAATGATTACCAAGCTCAATATAACTTTAAAATGACATTATAAGCAATTCCCCCACTCCCTACATAGAGCTTTAGCATGTGCAATTATATTCTCAAAGGTTTCTGTGGAGAAATCCAATGTAAGATGTGAATTATTTGAAGTCAGTAAGTTTCATCCCCCTAGTTCCTTTTTTTTAAGTGTGTTATGCATGTCCATGAAAAAGCAAAGGTTGATGACATGCAGACATCAATACTAACTGTTGGCACTTAGATAAATCATATTCTATCCAGTTAAATCTATTATGAACATCATCACAATGTGGCACATACGTAAGTGAAAAGATGATAAATTTTGACAAGCAATTCACAGAGCAACAAGTGTTCAACAATTTCTTCGTTGCCAACTGATGCTCAACACAATGTGCAGTTTCCTATTGAAGGCCAGCAAGTTTTCAAACTTTCTTGATTGAAAGGCCAAGAGAGAGCATAGAGATAGATTGAAGGAGAGAAGGAAGCAACACAAAAAAGGAGATCAACAGAGTACTATGGTAAGCCAAAGAAAACAAGCCGGGGCTTGGGGAGCTACAGCAGGGACTGTTGAGAGAAAGCATCTTATTTATGCACCCTAATATTGGTATGACTTCAAACATAAAATACATGGTAAACTCATGCAAACACAAAGGCTAGCTATCTTCAGGTTTTGGTTTACCCAGATGAACTTGAAGTGATGACTTCCACATTAAAACTGTACGAACAGGAAAGCAAGAGATTTCAACAACCCTAAAATACTACTGGCATACAGTGACAGATAGTAATACCTCGTGATGGCACAATTAGAGAAAATTTTGCAAATGAAACACAATGAATTTTGAATAACAAAAGATATAGACTCCAGAATTAACACAGAATCTTAACCTAAGCTTTTAAACACACAAAAGCTAAACCGGAATTGACACGGAAGAAGCAGGAACACAAGTGCAAGCGAAAACCTAACAGGAGAAGGGTAATCTACCGGATTGTTCGGTTCTACCAGATTTTGGTATTGAATATATGTAAATAGCACGTTCAGTTCAGTAACTTTAGCGAGAGTACAATACCAGGAGGCGACCGCAACCTCCCCTGCCTCTCCTGCTCGAGCCCAGGGGGAGGCACCCAGAGAGTGAGTGAGTGAGTGAGTCAGTGTGTGAGAGAGTGTGTATATGAGTGAGTGTGTACACTAGCCACCGACTAGAGGAGCGGCGGCGAGAGCAACGGGGAGCAAAAGGCAGCAGCAAAACAAATTGGAGAAATTAAGAGAAGGGCTGGGAGAGAGGGATGGAGGAAGAGATAAAGAGATAAACCAACGAGGCGGGCGGGCGATAAACGGGCAGCGGCGCAAACTGGCGACGACGCGAACGGCTATCCTCGTGCGGCGGCAGCCTCAGGAATGGATCCGCGGTTGCGTTTGGAATTGACGCTGGGACACGGCTGGAAGAACACGTTATGGAGGGCGGCAGAGAGATGGCCGGAGCAGCGATGCCCGGCGAGGCGCGATAAGGCCCGTGCAGGAGGGCGGCGCGGCGCCACCCGTGCAGTAGGGCTCCGCGGCGCGGCGCCGCAAGTGCTGACGGGCGACGCGCCACCGGCCGTGCAGGAGGGCGGCACGCCGACGCCCCGGTCGGATCACTGCGGACTCCTTAGAAACCGGCCGGATCCGGCCGTTAGACGCCGGATCCGACAGTTAGACGCTGGATCCGGCCACTAAATGCCAGATACGGAAGAAGAGAGAGAGGGAGGGAGAAAGGGCCGATAAAGAGTAGGCGGTACCTCGTCGTCGGAATGATTGACGTGGCCGGGCCGCAGTTCGCCGGAGCTGTCCAAACGCCGGAGTCGGGGATCGGTTTGACGGTCCCGGAGGGCGAGACTGCCGAAGCGGCGAGTGAGAGAGGGGAGAGAGTTTGAGAGGGTGAGTTCGAGAGAGAGAGAGGAAAATAAAATAAAATAATGCTAACCAACTGTGTTGGCTCGCGCTCGAGTTCCAAGCGCTCGCTCGCTGTTCAGGAAATTAACTTTCCTTGATCCATATTCCCGACTTCGAATTAATCAAACATAAAAAAAATTTCGTAGACTCGAGCCGACATTAAAAAAAGAAAATAATACTGCTGACGTGATTTATAAATTATAAAAGATATTAATTTATAATATGAACTAAAGTATCGACGGATAATTATTCTATGGGTACTACTGAAGGCAAAGACCATGTCGGAGCGTGCAAAGAAGAAGGCATCGGCACGGAAGAACCTTCGCAAGTATCGACCCCAACACATCCCTCGGTAAGAGCGAAGGCACCATCCCGTCGCATAGTTTCGTACAGCGTATATAGTTGCATACAAGGACGTTCCGACGGGATAAACCCTTCGCAAATACCGACGTCATGACAACCGTCGGTCACTGCGACAGTAGACCCCCGTCGCAACATGTAAAGTAGCGCAAGTTGGTGGTTTCGTTCTAGCTTAACGTTCCGACGGAGACTGACCTTCGCTACTATCGACGAAAAGACAATCGTCGAATCGTGCAAAATAGCGCAACCCACATACATATTTGACATTGATGTTTCGACGGAACTTGGCCTTCGCTGCTACCAATGGCTCACATCCGTCGATAGTTGCAAGGGTGGGACCCGTCGCAGCATGTAAAATCGCCATGTGAATGGGCATGTTGTATGAAGATGTTCCAATGGGGAGTCACCTTCGCCGTTAGCGACGGCTACACCCGTCAGTACGTGTACTTGATATGTTATTATTAGTATTAATGATGATAATACATGTTTGTCTTTCTACATTTATGTATACTCTTTTTCTTTAGCACTAAAAAAATATCATTAAACGAGTTATCATTAATTTTTATTTTCTCATAGTTGTCTTTAATTTTTTAATCATTTTTCTCAATTTTCTTTTAATATATTTATAGATATAAATAAATTTACAATATAAAGTAGATAAATTTTAATATGCACTAGCTATTTTATATTCAAAATTTATTTACAATCTATATTTTATATCTATAAATATATTAATATTCTATATCTATAAATATATTAAAATAAAATAAGTAGAATGATAAAATATTAAAGACAATCGTGATAAAATGATAAATAATGATAAGTTATTAAATATATTATTTTATTAATGTCGTTCGGAGACGGAGGGACAAAGGGTCGGAGAAGAGTAGGCGGTACCTCATGCTCGTCATCGAAATGGATGACATGGCCGGGTCGCAATTCGTCGGAAATCTCCAAACATCAAAGTGGGTGATTGATCGGAGGGCGATACAGTCGAAGTGCCGCGTGGGAGAGGGGAGAGACTATGCGGGTTAGTTGGAGAGAGTGATAAAAAAATAATAAGTTCTCTTTGCCAGGATATATATATTTATATATATATCAGTACACTGACGGATAGTTTTTTATAATATTATATTAGAAAAGTTTACTTTTTGACGGCTCCAACCCTTGCTATTATCGATGAGAATTCATCCGTCGGTATCTGCAAAGGCACAATCCCCGTTGCAACAACGGATGAAGGGTCTAGCTGATTCGGATGTAGTTTATATTGACGTTCCGATGATGCTACCCTTTGCAACTACCAACGGCTAAATATCCGTCGGTAGCTACGAGGGTAGCGCACTGTTGCAGCTTGCTAAATAGAGAGTTGGACATGGGTGTTAGTTATGTGAACGTGTTCCGACGGGAAATGCCCTTCGCCCATACCGACGATCGTCGGTACTACTGACGGCGTCACCCGTCGGAACATTGCGCAGATCATGTTGTCCGTGTTATTACAAGATATTATATTTTAATTTGTTGTATTGACGGATCCGACAGAGCAAACACCATCGGTAAGATCAAAGGCATGTCGGTGTGTTACAGACGGATGCGCGCCGTCGGTACTATCGACGGTTTATACAACCGTCAGTAGTTTTGAAAGAAAGTGTTAGCAATCATAAAATTTGTCTAAAATTATGAAGGGTTTGTATCCGTCGGAATTATCCCGTAAAAAAATCACAGTTTTCTTATAGTGCACAAAGATAAAAAAGAAAAAACAATCATATGTCAGTAATTCATCAAGTCTGCAAGTGATAATGCATGGTTCAAAAGAATATTGTTGAACTATTGAGTTGGAGAGTAATGATACTAATCATGGAATCATATTAACTAGTTTCAAAAAAAAATATTTTTTTTGAGAATATAGTCAATGAATAAGCAATTATTGTTTTTTGTAGAAATTTTTTATCTCACAAAATTTACTATTGACATGAATAATTCTTTTAGGCTGTGTTTGACTCTAAAATTTAAGCTAGAACTTAGCCTAAGTTTTAGACCTTTTGCCAAACGGCCATAAGTTTCCTAATGTATGGCTGGAACGTTTAGCCGGAAAGTTCTTGCTAATAGCAAGAATAATCTTTTTTTTTTGTTATAGGTCTAAAAGTAGGCGGAGCTACTTTTAGATCTATAATTTATTTATTTTAATAATATTATTATATGTATATATTATATTATATACATATATATTATATTATATACATATATATTATATACTTATAATATATACATATATTATAATTATCATAAATTTATAATTTATTTAGGTATAATACCAAAAGAAGTATATTATTTATTACAATTTACTTAGTTTTATAATAAAATATAATTTCCCATTTATTATTTATTATGAAAAATAAATTTTCTTGTTTAAATGTTGACGTAAATATTTTTATTTATTTTACTTATCATATATCATAATAAAAATTAACTAGTATGATATTAGTATAATACAATTAAATTATTAATTATAATTTTCTATTAATTATTAATTATTTTATTTATTTTTCTATTTAAATTTTTCTATTTAATCGATTAGTTATTGGAAGTAACTTTTCCTTCTACATTAAGAAAAAACAAATTCAACTTTGCCCTTAATCATTTTAAAGAGTAAAAAGTATTATCTGGTAGATTAAGACAGATATAATGATTTGCACATCATGACTGCATGGGGGTATGTGCGTTTTTTTTTGTTCATACTAATAAAATTGCTCCTTGTGAAAATAAGAGTAAAAAATTTAGCCTATTTTGGATCTTAATTTGAAGGAAGAAGCTGGAAGACCAAGCTGAAGCGGGAGCCTACCAGGAACGGGTCTGGCTCGCGGTCGCTCTCAGCAGATTAGGTACGCCCACATGACATGACAGACCGACATACATATATATATATATACATAAATTACATATTAGAATTTTAAAGTAGACACGCCAACAACTTCTAGAACGTCAAAAGGAAGTCATTATAATTGTATTTATTGGCAGCTAATATTTGTAAAGCACTATTATTATTATTATTATTATTATTATGGACTAGTAGCATTATATTGGAGCACTACATTGCGACTAATAGAAAATAATCAATAGAAACTCTTGATTAAAAAAATAATAACCGTTTTAAAACTTGTTACATTTTAGATAAATTATATATTTATTTTTACACACAAAAATGATTCTGCCATTTGAGATGTGAGAACACGTTTTCCTCTATTAACCTTTTTTTTACAAAAGTATATAAAACTCTTCAAATATCTTTTTTTCATGATAGTTGATAAGAAAGAATATATTTCATTAAATTTATCCGTGCGAACACATAACTCACTGTCTCACCCTATAACTATTTATATGTTTTTTTATATTTTTATTTATATAATAATATACATAAATAATCAGCCTTCGCGAAACTCAAACTCATATACAATCATGTCAAGAAATATGTACTTTATTAAATGACCAATCGTTTTGTTAGTAACTGCTGAGCGGAATATTGAGCACAAGTTAAAAGCAATTAATAATTCAGAGTATGATAAATAGAATATGAATAATTAAGCAAATAATCATTTTTTTTTTAACTTCCAACTCAGACTCCACATTTTTATTTCTCTCCGCCTCCCAAAAAATCGAAGCCACCGCCACGCGCAGATTTCTGCCCGTTCTCTCTCTCTCTCTCTCCTCTCTCTCCTCCCAATAATAACCTTTTACTTGTTCTTCTTCTTGGTTGTCCCATTTCCGTCCTCCTTCGTCTCCCTTCATCGATTGGATTCGTTGGCGGAACGAGGCCGACGAGCTCTTCGTGCCGCCTTCTCGATTCGCCTTCCCCTTTTTTTTTTTTTTGTTCGTAGTTTTATCTATTTGCCTCTTCAGATCGGATCTAGAGCGACCACAACATCGCCGCAAGGTTTGTTTTCGTTCACATGTTGCTACTTTTCCTCCTTTTTTTTTTCTTTGTGGTTTAGGATCGTCATTTCGGTCTGAGGTCGTTTGGAGCTCGTAATTCTTGATCTGTTCATGTCGATTGCTTTGACGGAGTTTTCTCAAAGATTCTTCTTTTATCTTTGTTCTAGTTCGTTTTCTTAGGAATTGCGATCGGCGTTCTTTGAGCCGCGTCCCAGCGCCAATTCCAAACGCAACCGCGGATCCATTTCTGAGGCTGCTGCGCTCGCCGTCGCAACGAGGATAGCCGTTCGCTTCGTCGGTGGTTTGCCCCGAGTGCCGTGCATCGCCTGCCTCGCGGGTTTAACTCTTTTCTCTCCCCCCATCCCCCTCTCCCAGCCCCTTCTCTTCAGTTCGCACGCAGAAGAGGAGCAGCCCTCTTCTGCTCGTAAGCAGATCTGTCCGCAGGTCAGCTCGCGGGCAGACATACTTGAGAATCGCGAGCAGATCTACTCTTGGGCATTCTCTTTCAGCGACCAGAGTCTGCAGATCAGCTCGCGCACCAGCAGATCTGCTCGCGTTAGTTCTCTGGGCGAGCTGTGTCCCTAGATCAGCTCCCAGGCAGTCCTACTGGGGAACATGCGAGCAAACTCGAGCAGATCTGCGCGTGGGCATTCTCTTGTTTTGAGCAATGCCTGTTCATGAGCAAAATTCTATGTTAGTGAGCAATGAAATGCTCCTACCTCCAGTACTTAGTAGTATTTTGTACGATAGGTTACCTAGATTCTAAAATAGTTCGAAATAAAGATCAGAAATATTTCACGTCGACTTCAATTTACTATTTTGACAACATTTTTTGTGCATAATTCATGTTTTGAATCGGCCCACTTAGCAAACTTGTGCATTCCATATATTGGCAGAAGGAATCGAAGGAGGTAGCTGCAACACAGTGACTGTTGTTGAACAATATATACAATGAAAAAGGCTTTTGATCAGACTGTTCGAGACCTGTAAGAACTCATGCTACTGCCCATTCTTTATCTAAACGAAGTTGTCTTATTGAATCCTTGTCTCCTAAAAAAGACATCAATGTGTCCCCTTGTCTCCTAAGAAAAAGTGTCACCTTGGGCATTTGCCTGACTAACTCAGTTCCTGGTTTTGTAGAGTTTTGCACTTTTCATGTCTATATTGGATTATTCATATCTGCTTTGATGTTTGGTTATGAAACACTAGTTGATTATGGTGTGTCCTGCATTTGCAGAAAGAGGGAGGTGAACAAGAAAGTTTTAAAGGTGCCTGGTATAGAACAGAAGGTAGTGCACGACTTTTTATAACATTGCACTCAACATTATTTGGTTTGTTTATGCCTTCATGCACAAATTCGCTTTGAATCTTGTGTGTGTTTGATCAGTTGTGTGTGTTTATTAACTTGTTTGGCTATAACTTTAAATAATCCAATCTAAGTGCATAATTGTTTTCTTTTTGTTAAAGTAGCATTGAACGGACGCATGTCTCATTTTTTTGCTCAATTTCAGATCCTTGATGCTACCAGCAACGAAACCTGGGGTCCACATGGTTCAATTCTGGCAGACATTGCACAGGCAACAAGAAACTAGTAAGCTCGTTACCCTTTTAGACTTTGTGCTTCTTGTATTCCTTCATAACATAACATATTAAGTTATGGTGCAGCCATGAATATCAGATGATCATGTCTGTGATATGGAAGAGGATTAATGATACAGGGAAGAACTGGCGTCATGTTTATAAGGTGTCACATATTTTCCCTTATATTTTTATTGTCTTGTTTCCACTAACAATGTTCTTTATGTCTTCTTTATTTGCACAATCATATGAATGCAATGATAGTCTGTTAATCCTGCTGGGAGCTTGTTGTCCCATCTTTTGGGTTTTTTGTTGCTTGCACGTTTTCTGGAGATATTTTCTTCATTTTCACGTATTTGTTACATAACTCGTTTTGAACTTTAGGCACTGACTGTTCTGGAGTACCTGGTTGGACATGGTTCTGAACGTGTAATTGATGAAATAAGGGAACACGCATATCAAATATCGGTATTACAAGTTATCCTTTCTGTTTTACTGCATACTTTGATAAAACCATCAGAAGGCAAACTATATTTGCTTGCTGAAAAAGAGATGAGTTATACTTACTATTTCCGCTTGTTTGATTTGGCGTGGTTTTTTATGTGCCAGACTTTATCCAACTTTCAATATATAGATTCTAGTGGAAGGGACCAAGGAAGTAATGTTAGAAAGAAATCCCAGAGCCTTGTATCTCTAGTGAATGATAAAGAAAGAATACAAGAAGTTAGACAGAAAGCTCTTGCCAATCGGGACAAGTAAGTGCAATTTCTGGAATGAAGGCATTATATTGGCATAATTGGCTATGCATCTTAACTCTTTAAATTTCTGTATAGATTCCGTAGCACATTTTCAACCGGTAGACCTGGTTCATATTCAAGTCCAGGAGGTTATGGTGACCGATACGATGATGACCGTTATGAGAGCCGCTATAGTAGAGATGAAGACCGATACGGTAATGGAAGGGAAAGAGAATGGGGGTCCAGAGATGATGATAGATATGCCAAGAATGGAGACTCGTACGGTCGGGATGGGGAAAGGTATGGAAGGGATTCTGATGAACGGTATAACAGAGACGGTTACAAGGACGATGACTATAGAGGAGGTCGTGGAAGTGATGAATATCAGTACAGTTCAAGAAATAGGAGCACTGAAAGAGACCGTGCCTTTGATGATGATGATCGTTATTCATCTAGGTATACTACTATGCCAAAGTGATATCCATATGCTTGCACTCTTTTGCTTGTGCTTTATCAGAGATTCCTATTGGGTCAATTTGAACTTTCCTATTTTATTCTTGCATGTTGTTGTGTCTTTGCAATGAATTCCTGATTTGTTTGGTATCCAAGTGAAGCTTGCACTACATTTTGTTTATGACAATTGTTTATTTTAATTCCTGACATGGTTCTACTTTCAGAAGTGGTGGTGCCAGAGTTGATGACCCTCAAATAGATGAAAGGTGAATTATTCACATGATTTACCCTTTCAAAAGTATTCATATTTTCCCCTAAAAAGAGTGCACATCTTTTTATGATTTGGAATAATCTCTGACGATCTGTATTTGTAATATTCGTTTTGTCAGCCGGTTAGAGCGTAGGCATTCTGAACCAAATCTTGCTGCTCCACCTAGCTATGAAGAAGCTACCAGTGAGGCCCACAGTCCTGCTCAGAAAGGAAGGTAGAACTTGCTTTGTCATTAGCTTGCATAGGATAGCACAAAAGAAATCGCTGTTCTGACATTGGCCTCAGTGTTAGGAATGGAGACAATGATGCAGCTGCAGCAGTGAAGGCTTCTTCAGTTTCTGAAAATAATGCAAATCCTTCGGAAAATACAAACCAACATCTAGGTTCTCCTGTAGCCGATGTAACTTTTGCATCCCAAAAATTTGAAACTGATGGTTTTGATGAGTTTGATCCTCGCAGCTCAATACCAGGTACCACAGATTCTTGTCATTTAAATTTTATTAAATGATACTATACCACGCCTAGTGGGATAAGGTTTGGTTACTAATAGAGCGGAATGGCGTCGTATGATCCATGTAGCCGACCCCACCTAGTGGGATAAGGCTTTGTTGTTGTTGTTGTTGATACTATACCACGCCCTAAAAAAAGACATTATACTGGCAATTTCTATTCAGCATATCAATATGTATTTTACTTGGGCTGCTACTCTGCTGTGATTCTTTCTAGTAAGGCTAATACATTATCCTTAACTAAAACCTTGACTGGTGATATGTACAGCAAGCAAATGTTTATTAATGATGCAACTACTATATACAACAACAACAACAAAGCCTTATCCCACTAGGTGGGGTCGGCTACATGGATCATACGACGAATTCGTTGATCCATGTTCATGAGATTCGACAGAGTTTTACGTTGACTGTCGGGGCCTAACACAACCCTCCTCCTTTATCCGGGCTTGTGACCGGCTATAAAACATAGGCGGAGTTTTATAGCCTAAGGGATAATGCTTTCTTGTCTCGAATAATAGAATGGTATCCATAACCATCTTTTCTCGAAGGTTGGAACATGAATTAGACTCTTTTTCCCAGGCTCCTAGAGTAGACCCATTAGTGCATTGTCTTTTGAACGAATAGAATGTGACAATGTTTTCGTATTTACAAAAGAGACTTCCAAATATGTATGTCATGCATCATATTATGTAGTTGCAAACTATCATTCACCCCCTATTCTATAAATTTCTTACATCATTAATGGGCCATCCACTCACATCAAAACAAATGCTCAGAGGGAGGATAATATTTGTTTCGTCCTTTTGGACATTTTTTTATTTTCTAGTATATTCTCTTATACCTTACAAGCCCGTCCCAAGCCTATGTTTTATAGCCGGTCCCAAGCCCGGATAAAGGAGGAGGGTTGTGTTAAGCCCCGACAGCCAGCGTAAAACCCTGTCGAATCTTATGAACATGGATCAACGAATATGGCGTCGTATGATCCATGTAGCCGACCCCACCTAGTGGGATAAGGCTTTGTTGTTGTTGTTGTTGTTATTCTCTTAAACCTTACAATTCTATAATACTAACCTTTTTGCTTAGCTATCAAATCTTTCTAGCATAGTGAGTGAGTTTCAAAAGAAACCAAGTCCTCTGTCAAAGCATTTTTTCCACCTAAAGGGGTTCTCAATTTTTCTTTACTCTAAAAAAACATTTTGCATCTATCGTTATGCCATTTGGGATTGTTATTCTTACATGTTGCCCAAAAATGACACTTTTTCTAGAGGGGCATTGTTATATAGAAAATATTGTAGGTAACGCCAGTTTTACATTAGTGAGTGGGGGTCTGGATAGATTCCTTCTGTGCGTATTCACGTCCACTTTATTTTTTGGTTTCTTTCCTTTACTGACATACTCCTACATTTCATGGTTCTAATACAAAATGTTAAACTACTAATGCTCAATAGTTTTCCTGTCAGATATGAAAAAATCCTAGGAAAAAATCCTGACAGGAAATGTAGTTTTAGAATTAAATATGAATGAGGGAGCTGCACCACCTTTGGGCTTGGAGCTCACATTCTCTTTTTATTGTCAACGACAAGTTACCATATAAATTATGCTCTCATCTGAGATGATGATCATGTATTCTTCTTTTTCTTACTGTTGGATCAAACTATAGAAGTGGATGCTTATGGTTGATATTGTTATTCAGTTTGCACTATTGACAAATTTTTCTCTTTCTCGTGTCATAATCAGTTGCTCCTGCTGCAAATAGTTTTCCAGCTGCTGCAAATAGTTTGGAGGCAGACTTATTTGGTTCTGCATCATCTGATCCTATTTATTCATTGGCTCTGATGCCATTGACTTCAACCACCGCCGATAGTGAGCCTGAGGTTCCAGCATATTCAGGTCTTGGCACTGACTTTGGTACCACATCGGTTTCTAATATCCCAAGCCAGGTAAGAACACTTGTGTTAACATAACATATCCCTTTAGTTAAAAAATAACTTAATCTATACCATGAACTGGCTAAGGTATGTGCTAGATTAGTAAATAACTTCTGGACCCTTATGATGTCGTTGGATGATCTTTTGGTGGTTCCTTGTTCTTTTGAGGGAATGAAATTCTAAATTTGGTTGAATAGAAAGCATAACTTTTTTCAAACTGTGTTCTGTTTTCTTATGTTGTCTTCAATTCTTATTCATTTCTCCACAATCATTTGGCAGCCGGCTGAAAATCCATTCGGTGATGCTCCTTTCAAAGCTACCCTGGATAACATTCCATCTGAGCCCGGGAGTTTTGCATCTACTCCATCCTTTCAGACCCCCATACCAACTGAAGTTTCTGCAGCTCTTCCACCTGTAACTCCCCAGACAGACACATCCACAGGCTTTAACTTCGAGAAATCTTTTGGTGGCAATACTTACACTTCGGTCTCAACAAGTGAACAAAGTTTTGTTGCTAACCCTTCAAATGTTTCCTCAGAAGTACTTGCAAATCAGCAGAGCAATGATATTTCAAGTTTACTAATCCCACAGGGAAGCAATGATATTTCAAGTCTACTAATGTCACAGGGAAGCAACAGTATTTCAAGCGTTCTAGCACCACAATCTGGACCTGCATCTTTTGCTCCATCACAAACATTTCAGTCTACAACACCGGTTTATTCGCAGGGAAACTTTGTTCAAGCAGGTTCTATTCCATTAGCTCCACATTCCATTCAGCCTGCTCATCCCGCTGCTCCAACAATCACACAGACCACTCCAGCCAACTTTCTGTCACAAGGGTCTCTGACTCCTACTTCAGCGGAAGCATCTATCCTCATGTCAACACCAGCACCTGCCAAAAATCCTTCAAAGGACAAATTTGAGACCAAATCGTCTGTCTGGGCGGATACATTGAGTCGAGGACTAGTCAATCTAAATATTTCTGGACGTAAGTTCTTTGTTCTTTATTGTCTGTTAAATTGTTTTAGGTTAATTGCAACACCATAGAGTTTTTTGCATTCTAACCACAACAAAATCACAACAACTTAAGGGTTGCTGTAAAGTAGGACCTCCGATGTCCGTTTGCTCACCTTTCTTTCATTTATGTACATACTTCACTGATTAAATGGCATTGTGTACCTACTGGATTTATACACCTTTGTCCATATCAAATTGTTCTCATCTAATGTTTTTACTTTTTGCAGCTAAAACTAATCCACATGCTGATATCGGTGTTGATTTTGATTCTATCAACCGAAAGGAGAAGCGGAATGAAGAGAGAAAAAGCTCTGCTGCTCCTGTGGTATCTACAATCACAATGGGCAAAGCCATGGGTTCTGGTTCAGGCGTTGGCCGTGTTGGCGCGAGTGGCATGCCACCCCCACCAAATCCTATGATGGGCAATCCTGGTATGGGAATGGGCATGGGGGGGCATCCTGGCATGGGGATGGGGATGGGCATGAGCATGGGCATGGGTGGTTATGGTGGAGGCATGAACCAACCAATGAACATGGGTAGAGGGATGAACATGGGAATGGGCATGAACATGGGCATGGGAATGAACCAGGGGATGCCTATGCGACCTGGTGGACCGGGGATGGCACCTGGGGTGGGATACAACCCAATGATGGGTATGGGAGGTTACAACCAGCAGCAGCCATATGGTGGCGGATACAGGTGAGTGACCATCCCATAGATATATCAAAGCAAAAATGTTTATACACAATATATATTCTTTTAAGTTATGCTTGTATTTTACGATAACTTGTGTCGATGGATTCTTGATTCTGAGTCATCTTACCGTCCTTGTTGGTTGAAGATTTATCAGTTCATGTATGAATTCAGCAACTTTGTTGTACCAAGACTCGGGCTTTTGTTAGGTTAGCCCTATTTTCTGTGAATTTATGACAGTATTTATTCCAGCGATCTTGCTGAATAGAAAATAAAGATTTTTTTATTCTTCTTTGGTGTTGTATATTAGAAATTTGTAAGGGGCTGTTGAGATTTATGTTCATTGTTGATTCAATTCCATCCTTTTTTTTTTCTTGTTCAATACTAGTTATCTTCTTTTTAAAATTTTTGCTCGGGTGAGATAAATATTTTTATTCTTTCAAAGACTTGTGTTTATCATTAATGATGTGATGTATCGTGATGTTGATGTAAAGCAATTAATATGGGGCAGGAGTTCTACAAGATTAATGCTTCCTCAAAGATACGAGTTTGTAACCTAGAAATCGATACTACGAGGATTTAGAAAAAAGACAACACAAAAAATTGTGTGATCCGGCATCTTCGTCTTGGTGAACAATTTACAAGAGGAATATAAAACTTAAAATCCTAATGATTGTTTTCCTGCGTACGAAACGATACGAGAGTGCCGTAACGCATTTTCTCGAAATCATTTTCCCAACTTACGTTCTTGCAATGATCATGCTGTAGTTCACTTTTATGTTCACCATATTATATTTTTTGTAATAATTAAACAGAAAAGAACAAAAAGGATCTCAAAAAATCATTTTCGAACGAACGCATAGCATTCTTTTTCTCTCTCTCTCTCTCTCGCTGAAATTAATCCGGATTTAAATATATATATATATTTAAAAGTAAATGACAGACGTGCTGATATATTTGCAATGAACAAGCACAATAAAAATCTACCTTTTTATCGTATATATTATACAAGCAAGAGATAAATAAAAATATACCACGTTGGAAGTGCTTATGAATTCACAAAATTGGTCCACTATCTACAGGACATAATACCTCTTTGGTCCAGTAAGCCCAGGGCCCAATGTCTCTCTAAGTGAGGGTCCGAGGCCCAAAAGACCTGCAACACTCGACGACCTTCGAGTCTTTGACGACATGAACGACAAGAAATGGACTCCAATAAATTTGTTCACCTGCAACGCAACGCAGCGCCAGTGTCGTCTTCTTCTCGATCCCGACGAGATCGAGAGGTGGCGCCTCCATGGAGGGTCGATCCGCCTTGCCCTTCCTTCTCTTCTTCGTCCTCAGCCTTCTACCACTCTTCCAATCCGCCGCCTCGGCCACGCCCGCGTCCGCCCTTAGAGTCGTGACCGCCGAGAGAAGGGTACGCGTCGTCCCCAATCTTCCTCCTCCGATGATGATGTATTATCTGTGAACTCCCTTGTTTTGTTCTCGTGCAGGTCGACCTCACTTCCCCCATCATTAGAGTTTTCCTCACTCTCAAGGTACTCCTTCCAAATCCGTTCGAAGATTTCTTCCTTTCTGGATGATTAATTATTACTATTTTTTTATCAGCAACGATATGCAATCTCTAACGATCCAAAGTTTGGATCTTTTTGTAAGATTCGATAGGTTTTCCGCCTTCCATTTTACAAATATTTTAACGAAATTTTCTTCCAATGTAGTAAGTCACGTTACATTATTGTAACTGGCAATGAATTATAGTTTCCAACCTTTTGGTCTTTCTGGGATTCAGTGGGTCTTCCATTTGCCTTTTCCGCATCTTTGTTGAACGGCAGGGTCCTCTTGCAGGTTGAAAATGAGGGTCCCTCTGAGGCTTCCGAGGTTCTTCTTTCATTCTCGCCCACTGAGGCTGCACGCTTGGCAGTGGTCAAGGCATCAGCGCCTGAAGGCAAGGGCAAGAAGAAAACATATGTACCCCTTGCTGTGGCTCCAGTAGAAACGGCAACAGCCCCAAATGGCGCCAAGCTCTTCTCCATCTCCTTGACCACTCCACTAAAGGCTGCTGAGTCTAAGGTTCTAGAGGTGCTTTATGTGGTGACGCGTAGCTTGGAGCCCTTTCCTGCAGAGATTGGTCAGTCGGATTCGCAATTAGTGTACTACCGAGATAGTGCCATGCTGCTTTCGCCTTATCATGTGGTGGAACAAGTCATGTACATAAAGACACCAACTACAAAGGTGGAATCCTATACTAGAGTGGATCCGACTAATCGTTCTGGTCCTGAGCTTAGATATGGCCCCTACAGTGATCTTCCACCATACTCATACTCTCCAATCATTGTTCATTTTGAGAATAACAATCCATTTGCTGTTGTCGAAGAACTTGTGCGCAAAATAGAAATTTCACACTGGGGAAATGTTCAGGTAACTGAACACTACACACTGAAACATGATGGGGCACGGCACCGAGGAGTCTTCTCAAGGTTAGTTCCAGATATTTATCTTTTGACAGGTCCAAATACATTTTTGTGATAAAGAAGGTAATTGATAAGTGCTGACACAGTGATTAACCTTACAGACAGGGATGCCTGTTCTTCTATCTTGTTGCAGACTCCATTTATGTATTTATTTTTTTGAGGAGGAAACAGACTTCATTTAACAGTTATTTGATTTATTCATGATGCTATAGTTTGCTGCATGATTTTCCGAAGTATGTCAAGTGACAAAAGATCCATTGTCTGTATTTTTCTCGATTGTTTGAAGCATTCATATCTTAGTAATCTTGTGCATTTCCATTATGTATCTAATGAATACACAAAGCTGGTCACTAAATTGTAAGTTTACATTTGTTTCAATACTTCTCTAACATCTACACAAACAAATTTTAATTGTGTCAAAATTTCTTCAGGCTGGAATATCAGGCTCGGCCATCCTTGCATGGTGCTGCTTCATTTAGGCATCTTCTTGCAAGATTTCCTCCTCGAGTTCACTCGGTTTACTATCGTGATGAGATAGGGAACATCTCATCGTCTCACTTGCGCACTGATTCTCAGAAGGTACAGTTTTAACTTTTGTTTCTGAACTAAATGAGAAGCCTGAATGTCATAGATATAATAAACTAATCAGATTGAAAGGACAATAATGTTCTAAAGCATACTTAACATCTTTAATGTTGTAACTTGTAACAATTGGTTAAGCTCATGAAAAATGTCAAAGTTAAAACACAATATTTTCTGCAAATAATTCTGCTTGGCATGTCTTGTTTCCAGTCAGAACTAGAGATAGAGCCCAGATATCCCTTATTTGGAGGATGGAAGGCAACTTTCATCATTGGTTATGGCCTGCCCTTGGAAGATTTCCTATTTGAGTTACCTGATGGTCGGCGGTATCTCAACTTTAGTTTTGGATGCCCTCTTCTTGAGACTGTCGTCGATGACTTAACAATTCAGGTATTTTCATAGAGGTTCACATATAAATGTTGGACAAGTATGCTTACCTTACTTTCTTTTACCTGTTTCAGGTTGTTCTCCCTGAAGGATCAAAAAACCCTTCAGTTGTAGTTCCTTTTCCTGTCGAACAAAATCTTGAGGTATATAATTTTCTAATTTTTTAGAGGTATATATTTGTTATAAAATTTGTCTCATAAACTTGCATAACTGAAATATGGTTGTTCTTATATATTGAAGTTTTGAGCTTTTGACGATTGAGTTCATCACTTAATGAAGAATATCTTATACCTTTTTTTTCCACTTCTTCCCTGGGTTGCCTTTATCTAATACCAGTTAAAGATTGATGGTCTCTTTTAAGAATGTTCTCATTTATTGTATCCCATCGAGTTTCTAGTACATTTGGAGTTTTTGATTTTCTTGTTCTGAGTTTCTACCATAAACAGATAAATTTCTTTTTCCCTTTGGAAGAAACAATTAAGGATGGCTGTCTAGTGATGCAGTTATCCCGTTAGATTAGAATTCTGGTTACTCCACTAGTAAAAAATGTATGAAATATAGAGCATTTGGAATAGCCTCTATTTATTGGCATGATGGCAGTCGAATAAGCTTTTATGCACATTTAATACAAACATTAAAATTATTATGAGGCTGGATTGTCACCTCTTTATTATTTTTTCTTTATGTTATGCGTGTACATTAATTTGTGTAGTTATTTATATACATGGATGACTTCACTTTTGTTACTCATCCTTTTAATTATCCTAAAAAAAGAGATACGTTATGTGTGTATTTTTCTATAACTAGATACATGGATGAATACACTTTTGCTAGTGCTCATCCTTTTATCCTGAAAAAGAGAAATGAATTTGATCTCCACAAATTTCGATTGATGAAACAAGCAACAAATAAATAAATTAAACTCTATACAATAAGCTAGGTAACTTTGGAGTGCACAATGTTTGACAATAGATGGTACTTGGAGGAGAGAAAGGGAAATACATGACATTAGGTTGAATACCAATATCTCTTGGAATTATTTTGTTCCAATATTGCTGAAGACAGTTTCAAGCGGAACTAATGTGATTGTGTCTAGACTAGGCTGAACATAGTTAGTTACTGTGTTAGACCAACCTGAATCAATGCACAATGGTTTAATCAATTAGTCTGAAACTTAAACTCATAGTTTGAACAAAAAGGTGTTCTCTTGTTTACTTAGTAACAGTTAGCATTCTCTCTCATCACATATATCCTGGCTGAAAAAATGAATAGCCTATCATTGTTCATGTTTTGCTACTTAAAAATCAGTTCAACTAACCTAGAAATATGTATTGCAATTGATGGTTCTGGTAAAAAAGGGAAATAGTTAAACTCTTGACTCTGGCATTTTTCAAAAAGGGTGTTTGAACATGGTCAAATGTTCCATTTTATCTACTTTGATCTTCCTAAATTCAGTTTTGGTTTCTCTCTCATTGCCACTGTTGCCCTGTCAAGAACAAACAAATATCCAGCACTTATTGGTGAAATATCCTTTATCACTGCTGATTTGAATGCACATATTGTGGGGTTGGAAGTGTTTTTTTACCGGTTCAAGTGATTAATGCAGGTAACTTACTCATATCTTGATGTCGTTGGGAGGACTACAGTGGTGCTCAGAAAGAAAAACGTAGTACCAGAATTGAATGCTCCCTTTCAGGTAAGTTTCTGAATCATTTTACTCCAAGTCTACAATCTAAGGCAGCCTATGGTTCATGTTCCGCGTATGATACAATGCAGTTTCTCCAAGTTAAGTGATAAAAAAAATAAAAAGACGAAATGATGCACGAGTTTAAATCTAATCTTTGTCCTGTCTTTTTGCTGCAGGTTTACTACAAGTTCAACCAAATTTTCATGCTTGCGGAGCCATTAATGTTGATATCTGCAGTTTTCTTATTTTTTGTTTCATGCATTGCATATCTTCACATCGATCTGTCCATCAGGAAATCATCATAAGGTTCCCTGAGGGATGTGTTGCCCACTGCCCTATGAACATTTGTAGCGTCATCATGAGTAAAAATTTTGGACGATCTTGTGAACTGTTAGCAGCAGCATTGTTTGTGATTTAACTTCTTATATATGGATCAAGACATTATTAACCTGGTGGATAAATCAAGACTCCAGAGCTATATGCTTCTTTTCTCTATGGTCAAGATTCATGTGAATATTTTAAAGATAGACGAATTCTCACCCTTTCTCTCTCCCCCTCCCTCCCTCTCCTTCCTAAAGAAAATAGCAGGTTGTTGAGGTCTTCAGAAATCTTGGAAGGTTTATGTGATGTTGATTTCTAATGAAGGCATGGTCAGCTGATTAAACATAAAAACAGCCTTGTAACGACAGCAGCAATTTTGATCCAACACAACTTTTAGATCAATAGCCAGCCAATTCAACTGCCATAATTAAATTGGTCTCAATCGGAAGAAAAAACCGGACAAAAGAATGTGCACCAGGCGATCATGAACGATGACTTAAGACAACTGATTAGTTAGACAAAACTGTGCAAGTTAATTCAGATTGCTTGCAGATGGGATCATGGGATTCTTGTTCTGATCATGGCTCTATGGAATTTTCCAATTTCTGATGTTTTCTTTACGTGCCTTTTTGCAGTGTCATGTGTTATGTGAAATTTGCGACGAAAGGTTATTGAGAAAGTGCCTTAATTTCAAGTTCATGCAATCTACCTCGACACAAATCTGCTGCAAAACATTTACAATCTTCTAAATTTGTATATGTTGAGGCACTCGACGTTTTACCTAAAGCATTTTAGCCCCAAACGCTTCGCATGGCTTTCAAATTTGTTTCCTGTTCTTTTGAAATTGTGGTAATTTCTTTCTTCAAACTTTGCGAGTAAATCCAGTCAGAACCCTTCAAATCACCTCGGAATTGTTCTGAGACCCAATCATCATGGGACTGATAAATACTTGAGCCAATTGCAGTGACAAATACAGTTAATTTGTCTGCTCGAAATGTGTATTAAAGTTTTTCTGTCCTGTACCAGAATCAGGTGAAAAGCAATTTCCACCTAGTTATTCTTCATTTTGTTCTTGTCTGCAGTATGTTTTGCCATGCAATTTATGCTGCTAGTGCCCAAGTTATACATCTCAGGTATCTTTAACTAGTAGCTCAACGTATTAAACAACAACTTTAGAATAGTTGCTGAATCAAGTAGGCATTGCGGTTGGCAGATATGTAAGAAGATGCATTTATATATTTTTTGAGCTCTCTGTGATCAGACAAACTAACAATGAAAATGCAACATCAATCTGTACTAAAGAATATTAGTGCATAGCTGCAATGACCATTCTCCACAGAACTATAATGTTTCCTTGTAGACGAAGGCACACATGTCAGGCACCACCAAACTTGCAACTAATTCGTTTGCGATTACTTCTTCAGTATGTCGAATTCAATCAGTTTGGGAAAATTGCCAGCACTGCTCGATTCAGAGCACGTAGATGCAGCAGCATGATCATTCACTGGCAGAATGCAGCGTTCGAGCTCCATTTTCTTCTCACGTACCCAGAGCTCGTGCTTCTCCAGATGGCATGCGAATGCCCTCAGTTCCTCTTCGGACAGCTGATCAAGTTCGTCGCACCCCGTTGTCATCTCCGGCTCGCGCGGTGGTTGGCCATGATCGGGAGCAGCTCCTGCGTCGGGCGGCTCCGGCACATTGCGGCGGAAGTCCTCGATGCCGGCCATCTGCTTGACGTTGCCGGAACTGCGGGCCTTCTCAAATCGCTGCAATATCTCCGCGACCTTGGATGGGTCCTCAGGCCATATCTCGGGGGTGTCTGCATGGGGCATGTAGCAGACCATGCAGAGGTCGATGTCGCACAAGATGGAAAGCTGCGAGGACTTCGTCTTCAAGCCCTTGGCTCTTCTCTGCAACGATTGCCGCTCCTTTTTGCTCAGCTGCTGGTTCCCCGCAGCTCCCACGGCATCGGAAGGATCCATTTTGTTTTCTTCTTCTTCTTCTTCTTCTTCTTAATATTCACCTCTGATCAAATGAGTTGTTTACGCAGAAATGAGTGGATTAATTAATTACATCGCATCTATTTAATCAAACAGAAAATAGCACAACATGATGATGAGAGAGGAGAGAGAGAGAGAGAGAGAGAGAGAGAGAAATAAAAAAAGATGATTATTAGTTAATGATTTTATTTCTTTCACATGAATAAAGAAAGGGATTGCATGTAGTAAAAAAAAAAAAAGAGGTCACAACTTACAAGAAATCTAACAAGTTACATATATATATGTATGCAAAACAATGGTGGCAATCTTCTAAACAGGAACAAAAAAGGGAAAAAGAAAAGAAAAACATCAACAATACAAATGTATGTTATGCGACATCGTCCCCCATCTATATATATGTTAATTAATAACCACTAATATGTAATAATTCAAATAAGAAGAATCATCACGGGAAAACAAAACAAAAACAACTTCAAATTCAAAGAACGTAGAATTGCAGCATGCGTTCAACTTTCTTACTGCATATTAATGCAAACATGCAGAATAATAAAGATCATCTTAGACAATAATATATCTCTAGTACGTACAGAGAAAGAAAACAAGAATGAATCGATACGAAAAAGAAAAGAAAAGAAAAAGAAAACTGCAACACAAAAGACGTGAAGTAGTATTGCTGTGATAAAGAAGACAATAACATATAGAAACTCTGAATTGTAAACGAACCAAAAACAGCGAAACAGCGAAGAAGGGAGGAGGAGGAGAAAAGGAAGAAGAAAGACGAACCGAGGCGGCTATTGAACTGGACGCTAAATGCCTCTCTCTCTCTCTCTCTCTCTCTCTCTCTCTCTCTCTCTCTCTCTCTCTCTCTCTCTCTCTCTCTCTCTCTCTCTCTCTCTCTCTCTCTCTCGCGTGTTGTGCTTGGAGTTGGAAATTAATGAAGGTGTTCTTGTTTTAATTTCTTGAGGGTTAAAGATGATATATTTATATACAACTACAACTTCGGGGGTTTAAAAATTACTGTTATTATATCGTAATGACAACTGGAAGAGATCAGTTAGGTAACGATGTACTAAATATAAAAATTACTGGCCGTTGGATTTCCATGGATTCCATCATGATTTCTTAATCAATAAAGGAGGATTCTCCCATGTATATTTAAACTAGTAAACTTCGCGTAATTATACAATTTTAACTAAAACTATTTTTAAGATCAATGTTTGCATTGTGTGCAATTTAAATTTTTTTATACATACTTTCCTATTTATTTTATATGTATATATTAAAATATGTTATCTAATTGATTTTTATAATACTTGAGAAGTTGACTTATGTGGAGAGATAACTTCTCGCATTAGGATAAATTTTATTCTTCAAATTTATCTTTTAACATTTTTGTGCTCATAACATAGAGGATATCTATTGAGGTATATGACAACGATTTTGCAAAAGTTACCAACCAAATGATTAAAATTGGTCTAGTATATTTTTTGTGATACTAATAATTACAAATGAAATGTCTCATGAATTGATAGTTGAAATAAATTCGCGCACAAATATAATTTTAACTTTGACATATTCATTGTTGTAGTAATAATAATAATAATAATAATAATAATAATAATAATAATAATAATAATAATAATAATAAAAGTGAATATTTTTAACATACAATTGAGTGATGATAAAATGATTAATTATTTTGTGTAAAGATGTCATCATAAATTTTGATGGTCAAACTTATTAGAACATAAGTACGAGTGTAGAAAAACTTAATTTATATTATTTTAAGATGAGAAAAGTAAAAATATGAAATATTTTGAAATATTGTCTCTTCTTATTATTTCCCACTTCAACGTGAGGATTCAGTTTTGTGCTGAAAATTTTGAAGCTTTAATATACCAAAACAAAAATAGCATCCGTAAATAAATAAATTATTAAATTTGAAATCATAATTTTCTTCGTCCGCATCCCATCCGGTCCGGTCCGGTCCGGCTCTCCCTCTTTTCCACAGCAAGTAGTAGTTGCTCCTTTTGAATGGTATCATTTAAGTGGTAGTTACTCCACTTAAATGAAACGGACGTTGTTCAACTTCAAGCACAAAAAAAAAATGTTGAAGTCGCCATTTCGCATTCCGGCAGACAGTAAATAAGGCTAATAAGACAGTAAAGCAAAAAAATGAGAAAAAAAGATAAATAACAATCTGCATAAAGAGCAATTTCAAACTTCCATTTGAGCTTGGCTTTATATAAATATAAGATAAGATATATAGAGATATAAATAAGCATGAATAGAAAAATGATTGTATTTAGTTTAATGGCAAATAATACATTAAGTTTTCATAAAAAAGAGAAAAAGAGAAAAATACCAATGATGAAAATATTTATATTATATAGATATGTAGATTTTAAATTGAGGTATTAAACAGTTTAAACTGCACTTTATATGTATATATATATATATATATATACATACACACACACATTTTAATTGTATTTAAAAAAAATAAATTATTTCAAATGAAAATATTAACTAATTTAAAATACCTTAATAAATTTAATAACAATCTAATAGAATGTCATTAATAATGGCATTATTAAATTGAATGTTTTCATGATTCCACTAAAGCTAATTAAAGTGGAAGTTACACAACAATTATTGAGGTAAATTGAATAAAATAATTTAATAATAATAAACCCAGAAAAAAAGATAGAAGAAATGGTAGAAAGAGAGATCACCGAAATTAACTACAAAAATGCCATATGCATGGCTTTATGTTATATATAGATATAGATTTTGATTTGAATTAGAGGATAATATTCCCTTTATAAACCATTCATTATCGTTATAATGATTTGTTTAATTTATCTATAATTAATTAGAGGATAATATTGGTACGTAGTTATGACACGCCAATTGCCATAACTCGTTGGAAATATGTAATCAAATTTATCTCTCATTGGACAACCACTCGGACCATAAGATAAAGAGGGTTCATTGATCTGTACTACCAGAACTATATAATTTGTCAACAGGATTTTGTCAAATATAGTTGCAAAAATGTTTGATTCTTTTCATTTCATAGTCGGAGGTTTCCTTAAGTTTTTAATATTCTTTTAGAACAGTTAGAACATAATTAAGCATTATTTTTATAACATGAACGAGGGAGCATCTTTAACATGGCATACTTGACATTGATGTTAGAGAGTAGAGTAAGGATAAAGATTTATAATAGTCAATTAATAATAAAATAAAGATGGCAAGCATAATTGCACTATAATGTTCCTTATGGAGGTACATAACTATTTCTTTTTTAAAAAAAATTATTATTTATGCAATAAGCACTGACTTCCTTTTCTATATGAAAATTGTGTGCAATTTTTTGTTTAGGGTTCAGTTTTTTTTTTTACTTTATTTTCCGTTGCCATCAAGTATCCTAGATTAACGAGATAAAAATTTTAACGAAAATATATTATGTATGTATAATTATAATTTTGAAGATAAATTATTTCTCTTTATAATAGAGGGGGTGGTTGACGTCACAAGTCGTCTATAAGAAAATCAGATATAAATTAAGAAAGTTAGGATGATAAAAGTTGAGAAGAAAGAACAAACAAAAATGTATTAAAAAATAAAACAACTCAAAAAAAAGATTATGTTATATATAATACTAAAATTGCTATGATTTTAATTTTTTACAGCCCAAAAATCCTGATCGATATCATGCTATATAAAATAAACTATATACTACTTATATCAATAAAATTTCTTCGCAAGTTCTCTAGTTTTATATTAATGGCGTAGTATCATAAACTCTTAACTATATTAGTTGATATTTTTATTATAAATGTAATCAGCAAGACAAATGATGATGATGATGTCTAAGATTTTCTTCCCTATAAAGAGTTCAAATAGTTGGCCGATTACTCTTTTAAATAAATAAAATAAAATAACACTCCTAATGTTGTTGGGGATTTGAATATTTTAAAAAAAAAATAGAACTTTTAAATGTTGTTGGGGGTTAATATCTAAAGTTGATGTCAATAGAATATAAAGAACTCCGAAAGGTGATTTCTAACCCTAACAAACCCTGTACTATCTTGGAAGCTTACGACATGTTTGATGAGCTTGTCCAACTGACATCAACCAACAAAGTGTTTGTGATTCTAACTTCATCGCATAATTTAAGATAAAACTTATCACACTAGTAATTTTGGAGAGGTTAAAAATAATTAATACCCATCCTATCTTTTATCTCTTTCCAATCAAATTGAAAGTAAATAGCATTTCTTTAAGGATAATAATAACATTTGTCTATCTTAGTCTTTGTTAACCTACGCATTAAATTAACTCAACCATTCAATAAATGCAATTCCAAATATGACTCCTTCAACCTCATGAACATTTACTCCATCTCAACTCATCCCTCCATCACTAAATAGTAGTTAATAATATTTGGGAAAGGAAACATTTATGCACGCATCAGAAATTAAGGTGACTAAACTTTGGCTGGCATTAATATGAAACAAGATCCAACAATCAGGATGTTGCCATCTTTGTCATATCTTAATTTTAGACGTCCTTGTCCTCGTAGTTACAACTAGTAGTACAACAACAAAGAACGCAAAAAATGCAGCAGCTGCTAAAAAGACCGTCAATGGCGAGCCGTGAATGCTTGTAGACCTAATTCTGTCGGCAACCTGCAAGTGAAGTTGATATGGATCGTATTAGCGAAGTTACTTTAAATTGGCCATCGATGGAAGTTCAAAGAATTCACAACCCATTGCGATGATTCTTTTATCTTGCTTGTTCCTAGGCGATGTAGTTCAGTAGAATCTGTTGTAATAGCAGGTTCTTAAATTGCATATTCAAAGGGCAAACCCTTAAAATTAGATCAATAATCATCTTGTCTATATTGCTTTGTGTCTTTCAATTTAACAAGAGTTTCTCCAACGATGATGGCACACTGACAAACTGAAGCAGCAGATACAACAACAATGAACTACCAAGGTACAAGATGTACAACTTCGGTAATGAAAAGGTACACAAGATATATGAAATAAACTAACCATTTTAGCATTCATGTTTTCTTGTGTTTGCATGGAATCCTGCATTAGATGATTCTGCTGCTGCATGAAGATGTGCTGTGCGTGTTTGTACAGCTCCACGTCAAGATGGTTTAATGTAAGAATTTGCTGTAGGATGTCTTCTGAAACCAAAAGGCGTGCCTGAAAATAAAATGTCCTCGTTGTATGGCAAATATATGGAAGATCCTTGTTGTCGAAATTATCTTTGATGATTGTTATAACTTAGAATAGAATATATCACTGCTAACAAACATATAAATATGCACATTCAGGACATATATGGGATTGTAAAGTAATGACTTAAAAACAGACATTTCAATCCCCACAAAGAAGTTCTTAAGTTGCACCTTCATCTTTCTCTCAATTAAGTAGCACTTTTCAAGCTTCCCTACTGTAATACTAATATTTGCTAACACGCGCGAGCAAAAGATCATTTATGAAACAGCTAGCTTTGAGTTCTTTCCCAACCCAACAACAATCGATCATCTCTTTAAGACAACAAAAACATTAAAGATAAGCATTACTTTTTCTCCAACTAAAAAATTCTTAAGAGAGATCTATCCTTTTATAAAAAAAAGGTTGAAAATGGACAACACACTAAAAATATAGTTGTATCCCAAAAACTACCGGTAATTGGAACGACCATTGTCCACTTCGGTAGAAAGGCTATGTAAAACAGTTCATAGGATAATTGACTTCCACAACCAGATCTCATGTCAACTTTTACAAGCCCCAATCAATGTGTAAAAGCAACAATACATAGAAAGGGCAATAAGTTTATAACAAGCAACCTACAAAAAATTATTAAAGCTTCCTAATTATTATTTTTTAAGGTACATTTTTTTACCTCCTTTGAGAAATTTGCAGGGGAGATTCTTTTCAAAGACATAGCCCGACGAGATGATTGGGATTTTCTTAAAGAAGATATGCACACTTCATAAGCCTCCATTAACTTCCCAATTGTCATCTGATACAAGTGAAAATATGCTATGAGTTGGTTGACAACAACAATCCGGAAAAAAAGATGATAACATTCGATTTGGAAAGAGATGATAATGTTTTGAACTTCAATTTTCCTAATAGAATAATGGCCAATTACAATGGCATACTTTAACTCCGCCTATGTTTTATAGCCGGTCCCAAGCTCGGATAAAGGAGGAGGGTTGTGTTAGGCTCCGACAGTCAGCGTAAAATCCTGTCGAATCTCATGAACATGGATCAACGAATATAGCGTCGTATGATCCATATAGCCGACCCCACCTAGTGGGATAAGGCTTTGTTGTTGTTGTACAATGGCATACTTTATTGACAAAATAACTGATATCTCTACCAGAAATGTACAAAAAGAACCCCGAAAGTAGTCTTACATTTCCTGTTTCTGTTGAATTGTCTGTAGGAGGAGGAACTTCACTAGTTTCTCCATTTTTGATGCTAAGCTATCATAAAAAGAAAACATGTGAGAAGAAAAACATGAAAGCATCTCATGTTGTCTTTGCATTAAATGAATCAAGAGCTACCTGGTTGTGATTTGATCCATCAGTCTCAGAATCTGAAAAACTGGGATCTGAATCTGCAAAGTAAAGAACTTTAAGATTTTTTGTAAACGTAATAAGATGCATTCATCAATATAACCAAAACAGCAAATACATTATATGCATCATTTTTCAGGGGTCATATTTTGATTCAATATCCTTGCAAGATGAGGTCTTTCACACTCCTCCCCACCCTTCAAAGGTAGATACATTTCGAAACGGTCACCTAAACTTGTAATGAATATCCTTTGACATAGTAGGTCATAAAAAAAATATCAACCCAGTGCACAGAATGTTCTTACCATAGCTAGGCATCACAACATAATAGATAAACATCAACCTTTGCTACAAGTGCAGTATATTGTCAATTGTCTTATTAGTAAAACCTAAGATCTGACATGGATGACTAGTTCCAACCTGTCATCCTGTTACCCTTCAAACACAAACCTAAAATATAAAGCTCCAGTAGTTGTGACAGCATGCCATAAAAGGATAATAAAAAGAATACAGCGAGTCACAATGGAGAATAGGCTAAAACCCTCCGGCCACATCAGCTTTGAACTGAGACATCCTGAACTCATCCCAATAGAGTTTTTGCGAGCATTATATTTCAAGTTCCAACATGATATGCAGAGTTTGTTCCAGACTTCGCACATAGAAAATCCCTTATTAAGTTTAGGGATACTACGTATATTCAAGGAAAGGAGAAAATTGGAGAAGTTATTCCTCAATACGAGAATGCATTTAAATGATGCCGGGAAATTTTTTTGTGCAAACATTAAGCCATAATATAATGATGCACATACAAACATGGTTCTCAAGAGTATGACTCCCGATTACAGTTACCAGCTTTTGCAGATTCATCGTCAACATCAGAACCTAAGGCTTCTGATTGGGATAGGATTTGTGCGCCAACCAAGTCTGCGAACATAGTAGCAGATTTCTTGTGTTCTTCAGTGAGTCCAACATATAGCATCTGATCCAACCTATCCTGCATCACTTAAAGCTAGTAATCAATTCATTTGATGGAAATGAAAGGTCAAGTTAAGCTATACCTTTGCTATCTTGAGCACCATATGACCAAGTTCTGGGTGCCTCCTTATACAGTTACGCACCTCATGTGAGTTTGCTGTGTAGGAATTATTTGTTAAGCCAGCTATCTGTAGATAAAAAGCAAATGCATATTTCAGAAACAAGCTAACAGGAATAGGCATAGTAACACAAAAGCAAAAAAATATTAAGAATAAATCAGATGTCATATTAAAAAAACATTATAGAAACATTATTCAAAATTTAAAGTGATAGTTCATGAATAAGTTTTTTCCAAGGTTAAAAGGGTAAGTTCATTATTCAGTTGATTAAATATTTGATATTAATATTAATTTGATATAATCAATGTCAGTTAATACATACTAAGGGGACCTTGTATAGGGGTGAGGCCTCAAGCCATTGCTTGAGTGACCTCACCCTCGAGCCGGCACTGTGCAAGACAAAAACTAAACTGAGAACTAAACCTAATTATGTTCTCTCTTAATATATTAACCAAGTATTGCTCAAGATTTTCCTACTTCTCAAACATAGAAAAATGAAGAAATTTCTTCCTCAATAATATTTTACCCCAAGCAAACAGATGTGGAATACCCTCAAGTTCCATTTTAGAGAAGTTGTGTTAAGGGTCTCTCACGAACACAGAAAAAGGAAAATATAGGCCCAGATAAAAACATGCATCAGGAAAAAAAGAAAGAATTCCAACAGCATTGGCAAGGGCTGTGGCACAGGAGCTTTTTGTTGTAGATTATTTATTATTAATCAAGCTGATTTTGGTCTATTAGTCATCATCTGATAGGAAAAAGAATGAACTTTGAAGGAACAGAAATTGAACAATAAAATAAAGCTAAATATCAAAGCTTGCATATCATAGTACCTGAAAAGTGGCTCCATTGTGGATGATTTCATGAGCAACAGGATCATCAATGAACTCCTGCAAAGGCATAACCATGTCTTCCATATCATATGGATTGCTTGCTTCTTTAGTTCTTTGGAGTTTCCCCAGTTTCCTAGCATCTCTCTGTTCAGTAGGTTTATTGACAATGAGATGAAAAACAGAGTTAAAGGTTAACCATAGAGAGTAGACGAGAGGTGACGAGATGAAAATGACATAAAGTAGAAGAGAGGTAATTTTCAAAATTATTTTGATGATTAGCTCCAGAGGTACTTTTTCTGAAGGGGCTTCAGGCGCCTCTTTAGAATATTTAAATTATTCATGCATTAATATTACCTTCACATGTTGCAACATTTATTTGAAATTATAAGTAGACTTATACAGAAAAGAATAGCCCATACTCTCGTATCCTAGATACCAAAGCCCTTGTTGCAAAAAGGGTTTTTTTTTGCATCTAATAAGTCGCATTATTACATTCATCTCCCTTTTGCCCTTCGAAAGAAGCATTTTAAATGCAGTATGGTGGTCGATTTTCAATGATCATGCTATCAAGCTAATCTGGTTAGCTTTTCTCAGGAGAATAAGCTTCTTTTTTTTTTCTTTTGCATGCATTGCACAGAAAAAAGAATGTCTCTTATATTACAGTTATCAGTTACGCACATTCCATCATGCTTGTAGGTCTTTTATCCCATTTCATGATTAAATTATCATCATCCTCACCAGAGTTTCCTACAATATATGTAGATTAATCTCCTATGGCATCAGCCCCTTGACAAAGCTTTCTTGCTTCTTCTCTCCCACAAATAAATTAATATGACATTTCATATTTGTCACAGCATGTATAGATAAACTTAAGAATAGGAAACAAGGCAACAATTGATAGTGAGAATCTTATAAAGGGGATAATGAGCATTTAAAACAAGAAACTAACATTATAACCAAGAACAAAAATGTCTATTTACACACAAACTTTTTTTTTCAAGTAAGATGACAGCAACTATGAATGCTAGTTCATGCATATTGGAGAAAATTTTCAGATGGTTACTCATTTTAATTTAAGCATAAAATTTTACAGAGTGACTTCATTCTTAATACATTATAAAGTTAGCTTCTTCTCTCCCACAAGCAAATTGATATGACATTTCATATTTGTCACTGCATGTATAAATAACTTAAGAATAGGAAAAAAGGCAACAATTGATAGTGAGAATCTTATGAAGGGGATAATGAGCATTTAAAACAAGAAAACAACATTATAACCAAGAACAAAAATGTCTATTTGCACACATAATCATTTATTTTCAAGTAAGATGACAACAACTATGAATACTAGTTCATGCATATTGGAGAAATTTTAAAGATAGTCACTCATTTTAATTTAAGCATAAACTTTACAGAGTGACTTCATTCTTAAGACATTATAAAGTTAACTTCAAGACAAAATATGATGAAGCAAGGCAAAGTGTCAGAGTTGACACCTCATTTGTAATTCGGTTAACAAAGTTACAAAAAAGAAAGAAAAAACTAAAGAGAAACTTGCAAGATGAAAAAGAATCAGCTGGAACATCTTATAGATAGGTAGATAAAGAGATAGGAAAGAACGTAAATAAGCAAAAACTAAAATATCTACCCGAGCAAAAAGGTCCTCTCTCATCCAAGGAACCAAATATTTCCATGGCCATATGTCCAATGTACTCACGCCACGAGACTTTGGGCGTACGCGACGAGACATTTGAGTTGCCGAAGTCAAATTTGGATGTATAAGGAATCGAGCTGCAACTTCCACGGAGAACTCATATGTGCTAAAAACACGATCTACTGGACTCCGTAATATAGTTACTACTGACGTCTTGTCACTTGGAAGTTTGGACATCAAACTGTAGTCATCATGAGTAACCATCAATCTGCATTTTGGTTTGCTACGCCACAGTAGATACTCATCAGATTATAATTACTTACAACTAAAATATCAAAGCAAACATTTAATAATAATTTTCCATACGACAACAAGTATAAAAAAATTTAAGTTATAAGCATGTCTTCAACATAAAGAGTCACTGAAGAGAATGACAACAGAAATCTCATCTGCTTTTAGAGAAAGATATCTCAGTTTTCAAGTGGACCACATCACATTTTTTAAGGTTAATGTCTAACAATGACTAGTCATTCAAAACACTTATTTTTGTTACAATAAATACATTCATGAAATTTCATTTATTGCTGGAGCCAGTTGGTGCTTGTTGCTTAACAAATGGATTGAATAACATGCAATAGTCAATAGTGATTTTGAGGTTTCGATACAATGGTATTACTAATGTTGGTGACACATTTATTATTTGATGCTGATGTTTACACTTTTTAACATACATACACTTATAATGAGTCAGATTCCCAAGCCCGACCATTCACCCCATCAGTCCTAGAAAGTTTCAAAGAGCAAGACCAACCATAATTTCATATCTACTGCATGGCATGGAACAACTTATAAAATAGATGTGTTATAAAAGAAACTAAACTTGTTACCTAAAACTTCCATATTGAAAACAGAAACAGTTCTTATTGCTTCACAAAGGAGTATGAGATTTGCCAAACAATTTTTGGTGGAAAATTCTTCATTAAAAAAGAACTGACAGTTTTTTTAAAGATAAGAGGATGATTAACCAAATGTTAATAATACAGATTCATTCATATCAAAATGATGCAAAATGACTGAAAGTTGTTGCTGACACATTCTTTTTGCACCATATGTGTCAATGTGCGTGTGTGTTTGATATAATACTAAAACCCATTGCTCTTAACTTTTTAACTAACATGTCATGAAGCACACCTAATGATTCCTTTTTATCATATTTTGATGGACTTTTGATACAATCCTGCTAATGAGCCACATGGAAGCACTACCATGGACCAAAGGAAGCTGCTCACTGTTGGAATATGCATATGAGAAAGTGGCAGAAGTGGGTAGACTTAAGAGAATGACACTTGAGATTGGACAAACTGAATTCAGCCAACCTCCCACTACTAACATGCACCGACTAACTCCCAACTTCTGCAGGATACCAAATTCTTAGTAAGGAAGCATCGACTAATGCACATCTTTAGGAGTTGTACTACTTCGTTATTATAATGTTTCTGGTTTAACGATGTTAAGTTGATGTTAAACTTCATTATCGAAGCCTAGTCCCCTCCCTACGAACTGACTTTATTATTTTCCTTAAATCTAGTTTGAAAACCTTCATTTCATCCTTTTAAATTCTGGTGCTCTATCAATTTTACTGTCATGGAAGTTTATTACATGACACATTATGGCAGTGGGGAGATTTTCTGATCCCCTGTCGCCCCACTAATACCTTCTGTTATTTTATGTCACAAGTGTTAACATTCCATATTTTTTTAAAAAATCATAAAAGTATATGGATGCATAGTTCTGCAGCCATCCTTTTATGCACAAAAAAAAGTACACGACAGTTTTTTTTTGCTAGAATTTGTTTAGATGATATCCTAACATAATCCTTTTTAAAAAATATCAAATATTATAAGCTTATCATAACTACCTAAATACATTAGGAGTACTGTAAATATAAACCATCATTTTCTTGGGGTGATATAAGCCATAATTTAACATATTATAGTTGATATCATCTTTAATAATTGATTGTCTGTAATTATCCTTTTCATAATGTACTTCACTCTTAAAGTGCAAGATAAAATATGATTCATCTTCATTCTCCTAAGTTCCAAATAACATGCTGATAGGCTTGTTGCTCCTGCACTATGTATCACCTAACAGCTAATTCCAAACATGACCCGCAGTTACAAGTAAATCATAGTTCTATCATCGCTAAAATATTTGAATATTGTTTCCTTTTGGTTCCTTTTTTTTCTTTTGAGGGAGGGTGGTTTTTACTCTGTTTTTTTTAGGGAAAAGGGTTTTTACTCTTTTATGTTGATATATCACGACTTTGTCTTCTTCTTCTACACTGACATGCAATGTTTATAGTTTTTGGAATATCAACTATACATTTTTTGGGGCAAGGATGATAAATCCAATACAATATTTGACCTCAATAGAAACTGAATGCAAACTAATGAAGGAAGCTAAGGACCAATAAAAAATAGAGGAGACATACCTTGGGTCAAAACGAAGTTTGTCATAGGAACGTGGACATTCCTGATCACTTGTATAAAGTTTTCTCAAGAAGCTGTTGTTCATCAAAATTGTTAGCGAGGTGTCTTATTTTATTCCTTTGGTCATAGTCAAGGAGTGTCATTTTCTTTAGGAGGCAAGGAGTGACAGTTGAAATAGCAATGATGGACTTACCAATGGAAGTATGTACGACCTCCCGTTCTTGGGATATGTAGAAAGAACAACAGATCCTTAAGTGTTAACCTATCTTCTTTGTTAACTCTCTCTCTAGAAGTATCGCCCCATTTCCTCACAATGCTTTCACAATGAGTGTAATCTTCTCCAACCGCACAAATAAGTGTCGAATATTGTGCTGACATATAGAGCCAGTTAAAAACAGACATTAGTCTAACAACACATTTGATTGACAAATTCAAATGAATGCCCAGTAAAATTCATCAAAATCAACACAAGAAAACAGTAATACTTTCTTTATTGTAAACAGCAGTACTAGGGTAAAGAGGTACACAGATTGGACACTGTAGGAAACACAATAATCTTTACTGATAAAGAGGTAAAATCTAGTTATTGTTACAAACTGTAAAGAGAACAAGAATATAAGTTACATTTGTTCAAAGTTTCCTGAAAAAAAACTATAACTCACCAGCCCAAAAGGTACATCTGAAAATCATGAAAAGATAATGAACATATCTAAAAGATCTAACAATATTATCTTTAACAATGTTAGTGCATACAACGCCAAAGGCCATAACAATCTAGGGAAATAAGCTAGAAGCAAGGAGAAATATTGGAAGCCCGATAGAAGCTTCAGACGAAATACTCCTTTTTTGTTTTTGAAGAAATCACTGAGATCAACGACCATGATAACCAGATATGTAATTACAGTATAAGATTGGACTGCAGACGGCTCCATTCAAAGTTCAAACAGACAGGAGATAATTTAAATTTAATAAGATATCATATTCGTTTTGTTGATATACAACGTCAAAAAGAGAAACAAATAGTGCCCATAAAACAAACCCAGCGAGAAGACGATGAGGAGCAAAGTAAGTCTAGAAGTCCATGCCATTCCCTTTCCTCTTCCAGATTGACCTGTAAAACGAAATTGGAAACAATCAAAATATTTTTGACAGGAACGCCCATACAAGAAAAAATTACAATAACAAGATGGAGTATGAACATAGTCGCCAGAAGCATATGCATTCCATCCAAGAGGAGAAGATTTTAATTAACCATACTGGGGATTCAAGGTTTTTTGGAAGGTTTTTGTCAACGGAATCATTAATCATCAAATCGATTTAGAGTTGTGCAAAATATGTGTTGTAGGGTCCGCTCCGGCGACCAACTTCCAATGTCGCGGCGTTAAGATACTAGGTGGGACTTTTGGGGTTTCCCTTTCGGCTTGTCATCTGATAGCAGAACAGCCAAGCCCCAGGACAATCCAGTGACCCTAACACTATCTTCTGCCGTTCAGCTTTCCCTCCTAGTTCTAACTAACTTGTACTGATCTATTTATCTATGCCTTAGAGCACATAAGCATCATAATGCATATTACAATCCTCCTACACTGCTTTCTTAGCTCAGTCCATAAAAAGATTGAACTGCAAATCAAGAAAATGAAACAGAACACAAATTTCACATGTTGCATGCCTTATCATACCAGAAATGAAACAAAGAAACAAACTTTATTGCAAAGGAGATAAAAAGAAACAAAAAAAAAGCAAGTTTGAAACCGCTCTGATCGTACAGACCAGACAATGAAATCGGATTGAAAGAAACCGGGAGAAATGGAAATGGGGAAAATAAAAAATCATAGGGATGGAAACAAATTCCAGAGAGGAAGAAATCGGGGAATAAGCGCGTAAGAGAATATACTTACAGTGATTGGAAAGAGGGAAGAAAAGTTCAGGGCTTTCGAGCTCGGTCCTCTTCTGTGGGCGCGGCGAAGAGGAAACTAGGGTTTGTGGACGGAACACGAGAAGGCGAAGAGGAGACGATCTGCGCACACCCAAAGGCAAAGCAACTTTGCTCGAAACATTTCAGACTTCGCAACGAGGACCCCCCCGATCGGCCTTCCCAACGTGGTCTCCACACTTTGAGAAGTTCTAATTATCACGTTAAAAATTTATCCATGATGCAAAAAGAGTAAAATACTTTGAAGTGAACGCAATCGCCTGCAGGTTTTGAATGCTCAGATTATTTATATTTACAAAATTTTTTACATGAAAAGATGAAAATAAATGAATAAATTTGATTGAAGATAAAATAAATTGTGTTGGAGGTATCAAATGTATTAATTATTTTGTCAAATGTGAATTTGAGGTGCAAGCAAAACCCCACCCAAAAAAAATCGACATAAAAATTTAGATTTTTTTTTTTCAATCCAAAAAAATTAAAGTTTTTTTTAACTTAAAAACCATAGAAGCGATAGAAATCTGAATAATCAATTTGACAAAGTATATTATTATTTTTAAAATTCGTTATGATAATATTCAGTTAACATAAAGTTTATGTAAATACAACAATAATATAAATTGTATGTCATCAATAATAGAGTAAAATACTTCTTAACATTATTAGAATATAAAATTAATAAAAGATTTAAGGGTCCCGAATAGATTATTCAAAGGATTCGTAAGATAATTTGAATGGATAAGATTTTTTTAAAAAAGTTAACAATAATTACACAAAAAGTATAAGATGATTTTTTAATATGTAGAAACTATATAGCACTGACACTTTCATCCTTAGTTTTGATACACAGTAAATTATTTTGTGCTTGAATTTCTTGCTCATTTATAATTTTATATAAATCGAGAATATTTAAACTTTGTTTATTTTGGTTAGGGTGTAAGAAAAATTGGACCAATCCAAAAAATTCATCCGATCCGAAAAAATTGAACGGAAAAAATTGAAAATTAAGGGATCGAATATGATTTAAGGTGTTTTTAATAAATTAAAATCCACCCACTAAAATTAGGACCCGTTCGAAAAAATTGTAAGGACCCGTGAAGCCCATTTTTTATTTACATAGTTAAAACATATGTTATTAATTCTTTTATTATTGATATAATATTTTTTTGTATAAAATGTCATACTTTTCTATCACATTATCAAACTCTAATTTAATAAATTTAAAATTTTAGTAGTAAATTTTATATTTAATATAAAATTAAGTATTTATATATATATTTCTTTAGAACAATTAAATATTTGTATATTAATTTTAAATTATTAAATATTTTTAAAATATAATTATATAAAAGTAGGATCTCAAAAAAATCACTCGAAAAAACTGACCCACTAGAAGGTGATTTTTATTTTTCAAAATAATTTAGGATTATTTTTTTTAATTTTAAAAATTGATTCGATTAATTTTTTTTAGAATCGAAAATTCGACCCGCCCGCGCCTAATTTTGGCAGGAAGCAGTTACTTGAAATTTATGGAAATATATAACCTTTATTTCCTTTAAGGTAAAAGAAAGAAAGCCAAAGCCCAACCCAATTAGCTAACCAAAGAAATATAGTTGGGCCTTCAATCCTAGGCCCAATTCTCTTGTTTGACATATTTCATTATTATTATCTTTTCTACTCTTCTTCTGTTCTAATAGTTTGATATGAAAAGTGAAAGTAATTAATAGTCAACCCTCAGTCTGCATATTTTCAACATATACTTTATGTTGAGATTACAACATAATAATCAGTACAACAAAATAAATAAAATTGAAAGAAGATGACAAAAAAATAAGAGAAATATCTACGAACAAAGAGGTCGTCGTAAGAAGAAAATCTCACTATAAACAAAAAATATATATAATATGATAAAATCCTAATCATCATACAATTTGGGTAATAAACGAATCAAGGAGATCAATTATTTACTTTAAGAAACATTAATCATTCCACTTTTATAATTAATATGTTATGATAAAATCCTTGTGATTCTTTATCTTTATCTCTATATTTCCTTGTAATAGATTTGAGCCTTCTTTTACGGTGAACACAAATATATTATGTAAAATTACATATAATTCTTTTTAAAAAAAAAGCGAATATAAATGTTGAAATTTCATTTAAAAAATAGCTTGTTTCTTGATCTCAAGGTTTATTATTATTATTATTATTATTATTATTATTATTATTATTATTATTATTATTATTATTATTATTATTATTATTATTATTATTATTATTATTATTATTATTATTATTATTATTATTTGTTCTTTCTTTAGAGGGGGGATGGAGTTGCTAATCAGTTCTAATTCCATGACGACTTTCTTGGGTGTAGTTGATACTTGTAGTTTTATCCAAGGAATCAAAATTTGACCACTGAAGTCTACTGGGCATGGACCAAACTCTCAGCACAAATTGCACTCCACCACGTCTCTATGCCTCTTTTAACTCGAATGTGGTGGAATATTATCTTTTGACAAGATCGAAGTTGACATGCATTTCGGACCCCCCAATAATATTGTATTGATTAACCAATGAAGTTTGTTTTGGCTATGAGCATTAACCCTTTTTTTTCCTTTAAGAGGGAGAATGTAAAGGTAAGATGAGCAACTAGAATTCGATCAGTGTCGTCAAATAATATGACGTTTCATGAAATTCAAATTAGAAGTCGAGGGATGATCGATTGTAACGTACCAAAATTTTCATGAAATTTAAAATTTTTGCTTATTGCTGACTTCGGATTTTCTCACATCTGAAATGAGTGGGCATCCGTTATCACAATCTATCGATGATGTCAACTGACGCCCTACCCTACCGTATGACTGAAATACTTTCGAACATTCGAAAGTGCAACGGGCAGAAAAAAAAAAAAGAGACATCGATTTTGATTTTCCTCTCTCCCCATTTACACTGCCATTATACTTAGTGATTTGGTAACTCCCACCATGATTCTTCGTATTCATAGCATGAATAATCTTCTTCTTTAATGGCCCTTTTAAAGCCTCATTTCTTCTCCTTTCTTCTCCTTTCTTCTCTCTTTTTCATCTTTCTCATTCTCTACAATTGTCATTTATGTGTTGTTCTTCTAGGTGGTCTTGGCCAAAGGAGGAGAGGAGCATTTCAATAGACATAGAGGGCGCAAGAGAGCAAGGAGGGAGAAGAGGACGTAGCTAAAGCTCAATCCGACGAAATGACGAACTGACAATCGACTAAAAAGTGTATTTACAAAATTTGGATTGTAGGAATGTTCTTTAGGCTTCTTGCATGTTTAAGAACAGTATTAGGACTAAGATGCATGCTAGAATGGGTAGAAAGCATGTCTATTTAGTTTTCTGAAAAGTTACGCTTTGCTTTTGATGAAGTACGTATGATCCAAAATGCATATTATGATAGAGTTACACTTGATAATTTATGGGATTATCGATACATGTTAAGCAGTAGAAGGATAATTATAGGTCCTAAATTTATGAAAAAGTTTCTAAAAAGTCGACTTATTAAGATTCATAAATAATGACTAATTGCTAGACAAATGTTCATATAATTGTATATGATGATTTGAAGACGTTTATGTTAAGATTCTCTATCTAGATCATGCTATATGTTTGTGGTCATGTGAGATAGTGTTAGATCATTGGTGTGTTGAAAATTTGATTGAAAACATAAGAATTTTGCAATGACTCTGCTGGTCTGATACTATGATCGAAATTTCTTTCGAACGTGTGATTCATCTCGTTCATAATATAGTGACTATCGAATCAAATGATCGATATGAACCAGAGCGAAAGTCCGAAACTCTTTCGGACAATTGAACTGAAAAATGTGGATACTCAAAAATGACGATGCTAACTAGTCAATCGACCAAAATCATTTCGGGGGACTAATATGGATTATCATGCCTAAAAAGCTTTTGATGGTGGATGGAAAAACTATCCCCGATCGACCGAAGAAGACGAAACTATTTCTAGCAAACGACCGGTCAAGTTTCCTGACCAAGACCGAAAGTCCAAGAACCTCCTCATGGTAAAATGGACGACCACACACCTTTCAATCGACCGTCCAACATACAACCTTCGAACAACCAAATGATGAACTCAAAACGGATGACTGCACCATTTTCAGTAGACCGATGAACACAAACGAAACGGGCATTCGCTCCTCTTTCAAGCTCCTCTTTCAAGCTCCTCTTTCGGACGACCGATGAAAGAACAATCGGATGACCGCTCGATCTTTCGGGCATTCGATTTGTAGATAAGAAATATGACCTTAACCTTAACCCCTTGATTTGACAAGTTTTTGTCCATTCGATTAATTACCTATTGATATGAATTTAAAGATGATCCGGAGCCACCTTTGCTCTCTATAGTCTTGATTGATTCAAGTGATCAAAAGAGATGTTCATGATTATTAAAATAAAAGATGAGAGTTATTATTACCTACCTAGATGGGAGCTTCTCCCCGTGGACACGCTCCACCTACAAATGTTTACGCCTTGAGCGAGCTCATCTTGCCCGACGGGCACTTGCTGGAGCATTGATCCCCATTAGCCCTCTATGGTATAGATAGCTACACTTTTATGTATTTATAATGATATTCTTTAAAAGTGAAGAGCTTTTTCATCATATGGATAAAATGAATGACTAAAGATGAATGAAAGGACGAACATTTAACAAAAACTATGACCATGAAAATAAAAGGTAACGAAATGACATGAACCATAATGATATTCATATGTTTGCTTTATGCATTTTTTGATGAATTATCTTATGACTTATACGAACTCATATTAACGGTTGAGTTTGCTCACCTGTATGTGCGACGACTACACCTCGGTGGTGTGCGTATGAGAACAAAAGGATCAAAACCTTCCGCACCCCCTTCCCTAATACGAAAAAGATCGAGAGGGGCCCGAACCATGATTTTTAGATGGAGTCCCTTTTTTTCTTTTATTGATAGAGTTGTATTTGAGACGATGTATAAGATATGCATTATGGCATGGACTTTTATATGCCATCTATGATGTATTTTCATTTTATCCCATTTTGCTTTCACATTTTTATATTTAAGTGTTTTAATTTTTTTCATTTTTATTTTATCCCATTTTGCTTTTATGTGTCATATTTATCATAAAATTTGTTTTAAAATACTTAAATATAAAAATGGGATAAAATAAAAAAAATTCTTTCTTATTTTCTCTCTCTTACATTTTTCTCACAAAAGATATTTATTAAATATAACATATTTATTATAAAAATGATTAATTTAATATTACTTATGACTTATCATTTCATAAAAAATCTTTAATGTTTTGTTAAATATAAATTACTAAAGATATAATTTATCGTATCTAATTAAAATTTTTATTTCTTGTAATTATATTTTATTCTATTCAGATATATTATAAATTATTTATCAATTCAATTATTTAAAGAACTATGATTCTATTTTTCGAACGCTAAATAAGCGGAGTTTGAGCCGAGATTGGGTCCCCCATTGGGATCATGTGTCCATGGACCGCCACCGACACAAAATACTATTCGGATCACTTTTTGAATAAAGTTTGAATACCATAAAAATACGACAAAAAATAAAAAAAGCATCACATGGTCTCCCTCTCATTACTTTTTCCCTTTTATTGAGAAAAAAAATATTACTATTACTACTAATCCACTATAGGGGGTTAACTGTTAAGAACGCTATGTACATGAATTTAATATATTATTGTTTTTCAAAATATAATACAACTTATTATTTAGATTTATATATAATATGATTCCTTTTATCACCAAGAAAAAAAGGGGAAATTTAACAAAGAATACAACAAGGACAGAGAAGAATTGGGACATCATAAGTAATAAAGATATGATCAGAGTAGATCACCAATTAATTAATTAATTAATTAATTAATAGTTCACATTATGACTGCAAAAAGAATTCAATACACCAAGCTCCAATATCAAACTACAATTGACTCACTTTTACTAGCAGTGGGCAATAACAGCAGCAGCAGCAGTCCCTTTCTAAAAGCTCCTTTCTCTCTCCCCCTCTTCTCAACTTCTCTCTTTTGTATCTCTAAATTTTGAACTAATTTCCTCTTGCTCTCTCCCTCTCTCTCTTTTCTCCCTCTCTTTCTCTGCTCCAAGAATACTTCCTCATGTATATCAATCTACCTTAATTCCTACTCAGGTTTAATCTGTCTATCACTCATTCCTCTAAATATTAATGATTTATCTCTCTTTCTCTCTCTCTCTCCCCATCTCCAAAAGGGACTATAAAAATGACTACAAAGAATAAACAAACTCATGACCAACCAAGCTCTGCTCACTTCGATCTAAACTGAGAAGAAAAAAGAGGACAGAAACAAGAAAGGGAAAAAAAATCCATGCAGACCGCAACTACGTAGCTATCTAACGCTGACTGTTGTAGTATGGTTCATCGTCATTGACGTCGTCGCAGTACTTATTTGCTGGGTCTGGCGACTACCTTCTGCGGATGTACTCGAGGAGGTCGCAGCTGCTCAGCAGGCCTCCGGCGCCCTTCTGCTGGCCAGTCGACGACGGCGTCGACTTCAGCCTCATCTCCACCACCTTCTTGTGCGAATTGGAGTGGATGGACGGCACGAAGGTGGGGCTGGCCGCCGGCCGGTACTCCGGGAAGAGCCGTCCGGACTTGTACCGCACCCCACAGGCGTTGCACAGCGTCTTAGGCCCCATCGGCCCCGCCCTCCACTGCGGTGTCTTGGTGATCTCGCAGTGCATGCACTTCCTCACCGCCTGGTGCGGCCCGTCATCGTAGTCCTCCTCGTCGAGGCCGCCGCCAGAGGCGGCAGCAGCAGGAGGAAACGCCGTCGCGGTCGTCTTCTTCTTCTTTTTCTTCTTCATGGGAGGCGGGCACGACTCGCCGAAGCTCTCTGGGTCGGAGGAGGTGACCGCAGAAGGCGGCTCGAAGGCTGGTGGCAGGACGGGTGCTGCGACCTGCGGCTGCGCCCAGAGCGCCGCGGGGCGGGAGCGCTTGCTCCGCGGACGACCGAGCACGCGTAGCTTCAGCACGCGGTCGGGGGAGCCGTCGCGAGAAGCCATCGACGGCGGCGCGTTGTTGAAGTCGTCGTTGCCGAATGCGCCGACGTAGAATTCAGATGACGAGGAAGAGGAGGACGACGAGGAGTATGACGACGAGAAGGAGCCGCCGCTCCCGCCGCCGCCAGAGATGCTGAGGCTGTTCTCGAGGACGGAAGTGGGGCTGGGTGTGCGGAACAGAGAGGAAGAATCATCTTTGGACTTGGAATTGCTGCCAGTGCCGGCATTGTTGTTCTTATCGTCATCCTTGTTGCTGTTTTTCTTCTTGTCGTCGTCATTGGTGATCATGGCGGCAACAGGGTTGCAGCTGGCGGGGATGTCGAAGGAGAAAGAGTCGGATTCATCAAAGAAATTGGACATCCATTCAAGTTGTGCCATGTCGAGCTCATCGCACTGCAACACATTCGCAAACTTAATTTAGCATCACGTCGTGTTCTCTCTCCCCCTCCCCTTCTGAAGCAGAACAGCGAGGAAGCTGCTCTCTTATAAACAATTCGAGCTAAATAAGTGAACTTACTGAACCGAGATTTCGTTCCTCCTCGCGTCCGAAGCCAACGCCGGCGCCGACATTGTTAGAGGCGTTGAGGCAGACATCGCCGACGTTGCCCGGCAGTGGAGTCAGCAGAGGCGGGGAAAACTGGTTGTTGCAGGGCTCCACCGCTCCCATTCCGAGCACGTCGTCGCTGGGGAAGTCGAGCAGGTCTTCAATGTGATCGAAGAGGTCATCACCGACACCGACGCCGGCGCCGAAACCGACATCGCAGAATTCGCCGTCATCAACGTAACCGTTGGTTCCGATCCTTGCCATCAGCACCTACTTTGGACACGCGTATCTATTTGGATCGTTATGATATCTGGACAAGCGAAAATGGAGAAAAATTAACAAAAACGTCCAGGATGATAAGAGAAACAAAAAACATCACAGAAGCAGTAAACAATTTGTGCCATCTTAAGATTCCCTCTCTTTCTCTCTCTGTCTCTTTTTTTTTTTGCCCCAATGTACGGGGAAGGTGGTGGTGATTGGTTGTGATTACGACAGACCAACACTGCAAATTTAGCAGCGGCAAGGGGAATCTTCAAGCTGGTTGGATTCCTGATGCCGAAAATTACCCAAATGACAGAGAAGAGGATATGGCGCAATAGATACGAAATCTCAAATCTAACTAGGAATGGCATCTGTCACCCGACACCTCTCCCACTTCTCTCTCTCTCTCTTTCCAACTTCTCTCTTTCTCTCTCCTCTGCGCGCAATTGGAATTGTGCCCGAAATAGAAAAGAATTGGGTCCGAAAATGGACTTGGAAACCTAACGGGAAGCACTCTGAAGCAAATGCGAGTTAATCAAATCGGCCCCCCCTAAACTGACCACCCCAATTGCAGGAATCAGCTTCAATTCCAAACAACAGCAACAGCAGCAGCACACAACAGCAACAGGGGGAAGACAGAGAGAGGTATCTTAGTAACGGAAATAAAGGAGAATGGGAGGGAGAAGAGGGCAGTGGACGGCCGTCCTGATTGTAAAACAGGGAGCTGAAACCTCATCGTTAATCTGAAACTACTTCTCTCAGAAACAGTGTGCATCCTCACCAAGAAAAATGTGAAGCTCTTCTTCTTCTTCTTCTTCCTCTTCCTTTCTCCTCCTCCTCAGCAGCAGCAGCAGTAACAGCAGCAGGAGTTATACCAACTCATTCCACAATTGAACAGGAGAGAACCCTTTTTTCTGAACAGAAGCAGCTGCGCTCAGGCAATTGTCTCGAGCAGGGACGCGGAGAGAGGTGGCGGAGGTGGGTGATGCAGAGGAGGAGGGGGAGGGCATGCAGCAAATAAAGGAGCGGATCAGAACAGGGACGGGGTGAGAGAGAGCTGCTGGGCAAGTGGGGATTGGCTCTTTAAAAGATGGTACAAAACGCGCACAAGAGAGAGAGAGAGAGAGAGTTAAATCAAAACATAAAAAAGGGAAAGGAAAGGTGGAAGGAGGAGGGTTGAATCGGAAACCAGAGGCATGAACGAGCAGGTGAGCAGAAAAAAAAATGATGGTGGTGATGAGTTTATAGCTGGAGAGAACGTGAGGGAAGGTGATGTGGTAACAAGGAAGAGGAGGAAGTGATGAGTTTGGGGGGTTCCACTACCTGCAAATATTTGCCAAAGCTTCAATACGGTGTCTTTAAACTTATCCCCCTCCTCCCTTCCTCTCTTTCTCTCTCCTTCATGTGAATGTCTCGTTTGTTTGATCTCTCATTTATATTTACTTACTAAAAACACATAATAGTATATAAAATTATTTATTGTGTGCATGCATGTTACCCCCTCTCTCCATGTTTTGGAATTAGAGGGGGGAGGAGAGAGATGAGGTTGAAATGTTTTCATTTCAAGGTTGGTGAGCCTTCCACTCTCATTGCTAGCTGTCCTCGGTCGCCATTCCTCACTGTCGTGACGTTGAAGTCTCTCTCTCTCTCTCTCTCTCTCTCCACCTTTCTAACTTGCCCTGTTGCTTGCTGGCTGGCTACTGCGACCCTAAATGCAATGCATGGCCCCTCCCTCAGGTCCCACACCACCACCTCTCTCTCTCTCTCTCATCCTATCTCATTTTGATTTTTAATCTTTTAACTTCTCCTTTACTTTTTTTTTTTTTGCTCTTTGGTTCTGAGTCTGCCTCATGATTTAGGGGGATGAGGTGACTTTGCATGCATGAGAAGCAAAGGCGAAAGCAGCAAAACTTAAACTTCTTCTCTCCTCTTTTTTTTTTCTTCCTTTCATCATCTGTTACAAGTATTTTTTTTTTACATTTTCTTTGATATGCATGCATTTGATCCTCTCTCCACTCCCCATCCTCTTAGATATGATTATATAAAATTAGTTTTTTTAGATAAGAATGCATAAAAATCTGATCACTTTGTGTTCACATTTCCACTTTTCTACTGTTTTTTTCACTATATTATATATTTAATAATTGACTTTTCAAAATTCATATACATATATAATTATTTTAATATTGAGAAAAGTTGTAAGTTATAATTTAACATGGCGAGGAAAGAGAGAGAGAAAATAGTTGCTTGAATGGCACTCATAAAACCACTTTGGAATAATATTATTTTCCATTCCCCAAATTACATTGCCTTCATTAGTGTCAAATATGAAGGAATATGCGACTTTTTTTCAACACATGCATACTGTTGACCAAGAGTGAAATGAAATTAATAATAAATTAATGTATTAACCATATTTGAATTTATTAAACAAGGCGAGAAAACATTTTTGTCTCCGCAAAAAAAAAATATTAAAACAAATAATTTATTTGCACACTCAAAAGGCACTTTTTTCTTCAAATAAAAAACAGAAAAAATGGTGGAGGAAGAAATATAGTGAGGGTTGATAGTGCTTTTCTAGCAGCTCCATGATAGATAGAAAGATAGCATAAGATCCATGTTAGTTAAAAGTATATTTTCAAGCACAAAATTAGGAAAAAAAAGGAGAGAGAGAGAGAGAGAGAGAAATGAATGGAAAAAGAATTGAAGTAAACGGAGCCGGGAGCGGTTGATAATTAATAAATTCGTATTTTTGTAATTAATTTTGTGCCCACTGCATGGGACTTTTTCCAGTGAGAAAACAAAATATTTTGCCGGCCCCCGGGTACGGCAATAGTGGCCATACATTTGGTAAATGTTAGTGTGTGAGTCCTAGTCGTAGCCAATTACTACTAGTCTACTACTACTATTACTCTCTCTCTCTCTTTCTCTCTCTCTCTCTCTCTCCCTCTCTCTCTCTGGTTTTGGTTCGTTTCCAACTTCTACTAACGTGGTGCGGTTCAACTTGCAAAATAGAATTCGAGTATAGAAGGAGGCGGTCGACCGACGTGAAAGCTGCTGCATATAATACATATATAATTATTTATTTATTTAATTACTTAATTATATATATGTATTATATGCAGTAATTAATTAATTAATTAAATTAATAAATTTATAGGAGATGAGTTGGTGCACTTCCACTTCCCATGTTTTGCTTCCCTTCCTTAAATTTCATGCAGTTGAATTGTATCTGTACCATAACAAAAAACAAGATACATAATACAATAAATATATATAACAATAAGTAAAATAAATAAAGGGAGAGGCAATTAATTGTTCTTTATTCTAAATTAAACACTTCATAAATATTTAGCTAGTTATCCATGAAGTATGAAACATAAATCAAGGAATTATTTTTTCCTCCTTATTCTACTAATTAAACAAAAAATATTGAGATCACAAAGTTACTTGACCTTGTTAAAAGTCCCTCATTTTATGCTAAGAAGTTATATTTAAGGATAGAATTTTAATCTTTATTCCTTTTATATATAAAAAAAGATTTTTAAAATATAGTATACATATAGTTTAATAATTGAGTTTTTAATAAGAATAAATGCTTTAATTGTTGAATGATAAAATTTTAGTTAAACAGCCTCAAGTGCTTAGTAACTTTCAAGTGGTTCATTAGTCAAATTATTATACCAATCATATCCTCGGTTTGATCAAGCTAATTAGTTTAAATTAATTTATTGAGTAGTTGATGCTGAAATATTTTTTCCCTTGTTCTCATAAATTTGACCAAAATAAACAAAATCTCTAAACGATTGATTAATATCATAATTATTAGCTTAATTCCGGGTAAGTGCCAAACTAATCCTTTTGTTTTTTCAAAGACCGCCTCTGATGCATTCATGCATGCAAATGAAAAAAAACAGGAATGTTTCAGATATTTGCACCTTGATCTCCCTTTCATGCTTACTTCATTGATGTTACAATTAAGTACTTGAAACCATCCATGTTTCTCTTTTCTGACTTACTGTGTGAATATAATATATATATATATATATATATATATATATATGTATGTATATGTATATATAACTAATTAGTAAATTTAGATAGGAATGTATATTATGTGAAAAAGCTAATTAATCAAGGAAGATAATTTAGGTCATACTTCTAAGTAAGTTAATTAATTAGTAATATAAAGCATGCAACCTTAAATATGACAGTTAATGATCCTTTAACAATGTGTAGAAAAAATGCAAATTAATAAGGAAGGAAGGTGGTGTCATGTAGGGCAGCACACAATATTTTTTCTTTTTTCTTAAAAAAAAGAAGAAATATGAAACTAGCAAACACCATGTCAGGAAAACTGGTGGCTATGGTAAAATGAACATGGCATTGCATGGGAGGCCATATCAAATGGAACATTTTCTTTTCAGAAAAAAAGGAAAAAGAAAATAAATCAATTAGATACATCAAACTAACACTAGTCAACATCCAATTTGAGGCATTAAATACTTCATGGAATAGTAATTACATATCAAGTAATTGGTACTAATAATATTATTTTTTTTTTATCCCTACCAAAACTCCATTATAATTGCACTTTGGCATGGTTTGGGGGGTGACCGTTTACTTTGATTAAAACCCTATCATGTGCAGGTCCATGTGAGTTGTTTTCCCCCCTCTAGCCCTGTCAATTAATCTCTTTTCTGTAGCTGCTCCTTCCATGTGACTGCTCATAAATTAATGTCCTGACTTATGGGTTATGCCTAATCAATTAATCATACAAATTATCTTACTTTTCCTATGGAATTATAATATATAATATACAGTCAAGGGAATAAAAATGGTGCAAACAGGATCAAAATGTACTGCAGCTATACAATGCACACATTCACAAACACCTAATTAAAATTTTATCTCACTTTTTTTTTTCTTTTTCTTTTTCATTTGCATTGCATGATGAATGACTATCAGACGATCTCTTGTTGGTAACAATAATTATGTTACTGCTCTGATTTTGTACCTTCTGGATCCAATGATTGGATCCTGCCTTGGGATTAACTGCTGCTGGCCCTTCTGAGAATGGAATTATTGGTGTTACCCTCTCTCTCTCTCTCTCTCTATATATATATATATATATATATATATATATATATTATCATTTTTACTTCATATGTGTAGATAAAAAATAATTTGGTGGCCCTGGATCAACTAATGCTAGTACACTGCTAGTTCTTTTTTTTTTTCTTGTTAGAGATAAAAAAAGAAAAGAAAGGGAGAAGCATTCATTAATTGTTGTTTAATTACTGTTTTAGCCCCCACCCCATGCGTTGTGGGGTGAGGGGCAAGAAGATTGAGGAGTACTACAACTACTACAATGTTCTTTGGACCCCATTGAATTCAATTGCACTTCAACATCTTGTGAAATCTTGGGGAAATAAAGTAGAACAATAGAAGAAAAAAAAGAGGAGAAAAGGGAAAAAAGAAAGAAAAAGTTAAAAAGTGACTGTGCAACAGATGGTTGTTGGTTTATGATTTGATGTATGACTATGATGATGATAATGGATGATGGCTCTTCTTCTTCTTCTTCTTCTTCTTCTTCTTCTTCCAAATTACCTTTTGAGTTAAACCTTGAGTTGCACTCCTTGTTGTGTCACCACTTTCCTTCCTTCCATCTTACTCACTCTCCCTCCCACAACATAAATGTTCTTGGAGATGGGAAACATACAAATTGATATAATATACTCCACTAGCTTTATTTGAATTTTCTTCTTCTTCAGCTCTAGATCCGATACTAACTAATCACACTCACACACACACATAATATAAAATTTAGAAATTGTAAAAAAGTATGATGAATTATATATATATGTATATATATATGGTTGTGCTAACCCAAATGTTAACTATATATGATACTGGATTAAATTACTAAGTAGCTTCATGTACACTTAAGGTCAATGATCAACAACTTCGGAGTAGAGTAGGAGCATATATATGATCAGCAGAAAATGCACTCTCTCAGTGCTAATCTCCCTCCACTATAAATGGACCCAAGAATCTTAACATATGAGATGTCCAATATGTAATTAGATGCCTTAGAAATTGGTGGACAACAATTTTGGGTGGATCGTTTAGGACAAAAAGTGTGACAACTGCATCGACAAGGAATAAGAAACTGTCAAAAGTATACATATATATGAGATCTAAGATCAACAGGAGGAGGAGAAGGGGGGAGAGAGAGAGAGAGAGAGAGAGAGAGAGAGAGAGAGAGAGAGAGAGAGAGAGAGAGAGAGAGAGAGAGAGTATGACTTATTCCAATTACATGTCATGCATGCAACGTTACAACTAATAACATATCGACGGGGTTCCAGCTGTTAAACACATACACAAAGGCAGGCAGACAAAAGTGCACCGACAAGTCGAGGAGCATCTATATATATATATATATATATATATATATATATATATATATATATATATATAATTTTAACAGACATTTATTTATAAATCAATGACGTAAATATCAAAATTTTCCTTTAATTAGATGTAGAAAATATTAACTTTGCTTCGTTATATATGATTATTTTTATTTATATTTTTCACTTGTTTATATTTCTATTATATAAATTCAAATCCATTACTTTCTCAAATGTCTTTTGACTTTATTTTATAATAATGGAGCTATTACTTTTTATAACAACAAAACTATCATTCGTTTTCTTAAGATACAAGAACATACTAACACGTAAAATATAAGATCCCATTAATTTGAAACCTAACTAAATACGTTATTGGTTTGAGTTAATTCGTAACGATATAGCTTTTTTATTTGACACATCGAATACACTTATTATTATTATTATTATTATTATTATTATTATTATTATTATTATTATTATTATTATTATTATTATTATTATTATTATTATTATTATTATTACGTGTGTGCATGGAATTAGTTTGCATAGGCAGTAGGCACCCGTCATGTTGACAAATTAGCATTTATCAATATATATAATACAATTAAGTTAAATTGCCTAGATGAAGTCCAATGTACAAACGATGGCTACACGATGAAATGAATGCCTCACTTGACAGATGTAAACATTTTCTAGGAATAAATCATTAATATATCAATCAATCAATCAACCTATTGGGAAAAAAAACGTGCATGCAGTGCATTTTCATTCTCTCTCTCTCTCTCTCTCTCTCTCTCTCTCTCTCTCTCTCTCTCTCTTCAAAATTCCATGCAAAAGGAAATCGTCAATTGATTAGAATTTGCTGACCTAAGAGCAACAATAATAAATTGGGCACATAAGCCCTCGGAATTGTACTTAATTTTGTACTATTACTATGAGAAATTGTTGATTATATATGGTGGGGGTGTGACACAAAAACAGTAAAGATCAAACGGATTTAAAGGCTCGTTATTTTTATCCTCAACGTACGAGCTAGTCAATTTATAGTTCAATATTTACTCGAAAATTTAAATATGCAAATTTAGTGATATGCCATATATATATATATATATATATATATATATATATTGAAGTTCAATATGAGTATAATGTATATGTGAAGTACACTTAGCTTCACACCCTGTGCAGTACAATTTCAATCGTTCAAATCTGATATGATGATTGATACGAAGTCTCGTGAGATTTTGCCTACATCTCGCGAAATTTTTCTTACATCTCGTGATGTCTTCCTCCTCCCCCTTCACTCCCTCTCTCGATCTAGGCGGCCGACGATCTTGACGGTCGACGGCTCCGTTTGCTGGCATTTCAGGAGAGAGCTTCGGCGGTGGTCCAGGCGATCCACCTCCCTCTCTCTCCCATTTCTCTCCCTTTCTTGATCTAGCGCCCTATCTCTCGATCCAGACGGTTGACGATCTGGGCTGTTGGCGACTCTAGTGGCTGACGGTTCGAGCGAGGGCTTCGGCGGCAATCCAGACGGCGGCGGTGTTCCCAAATCTAGGCGGTTCAGGCGACGGCATTCCCAAATCCTCAATCCATCAGGCATCCCCAGGTTTCGACGAAGACCCCGAGGGGATCGCCTCCTCCTCCTCCTCTGACAATTACGTGAGAGTTGGCAGCGGTTGAGGCGGCCACGGAGGCAAACGATGGCCGCGTCGAAGGCTCTCGATCGCAGGATGAGTGAGGGAGGGTGGGTAGGTGGTGGTGGTGGCAACGATGACGACCATGGAGGTGGACAATGTCGAATGCCCTTGCAGGACGAGAGAGAGAGGGGGAGGAGTGAGGGTGGGTGAGTATCTCATGAAATGAAACACAATCGCTGGATCAAATTTTGACGATATTAACCTTTTATGATATCCTAAATAAATTATCGCGCAAAACTTAGTATGGGAATGTATGAATTAAGGATTGCATTTTTATATAAATATCTTATTTAATAATAAATTTTCATCGTCCAAGAACATAGTCCTATTAATTAATGGTGATTTTTTTGCTTTATGGATTGTAAGCATTTTAACATATTTCCCTCAAATCAGATCAAATGAATGATTAAATGATCATGTAATATGTTTAGGGAACCTGTACCGTGAGTGCGTCAGATAATATAATTCTCTTTTTCTACCTCATGGCCACTGATAAGTGTTGGTAGTTCTTAGCATTCGACTAATACGATTTTCTAATGGGAGCAGAATCATTTATCATGATTAAAATGATGACTAAAAAATCGAATTCAAAACTATTATCTCCTATCCACTTTAGGATGTATAGTCAATCAATATTGATTAAAAAAAATGCTTTATGTATTATTCAAAATAGGGTTATTTTCTCTGATCACCCTAAACTATCACGATTTTTTAGATCTAATTCTAAATTATGAACTTCATTTTTTAAGTCTCTAAATTATCACAATTTTTTTAATTTGATCCTTCCGTCTAATTCCATCGACTTCATAGTTATCTTTTATTTTTTGTATTTGTGAAAAATCCATTATACCCCTGTCTTAAGTGTTAATCTATTTTTGCATAAAATAATATATAACAATAAATATAAAAAATAATTAAAAAAGGGGAAAAAGTGAATGCCCCCCTCTGCATCCTTCGTCGAAGCAGAGGGGGACGACGAACAAATAATAAAAAATAAAAAATGAGATGCTCTCGCCCCTTTCGGGAGAGCAGACCCCCTTTCTCCGACAGTGAGCCTTGTAGCTCCCAGTGACGAGCTCTCCTCCTCCCCATTAACTAGCAATGAGGCCTGTAGCCTTACCGACGAGTCCCCACACTACAAGAAAATCGCGATTTTCCGACGGTTCTAAATCCGTCGCAATTTGCGACGAATTTTTAGACGGTTCCGTTTTCGACGGATTTTTTGAAGGTTATGACCGTCGAAAATGATTTATATTATTATTTAATTTTTTGACGATTAGGAACATCAATATTTCCGACGGATATCCATCCGTCGTAATTTCCGATGACTTTTCCGATAGTTATGATCTTCGGAAATTAAAAAAATTAAATTATGTATTTTTTATATTATTATTAAATTTTTTCAACGGATTTTCCGACGGTCACGACCGTCGAAAATAAAAAAATAAATTATGAAATGTATTATATTATTATTAAATTTTTTGACGATTAGGAACGTCGATATTTCTGACGGATATCCATCCGTCGCAAAATCTGCCACAATTTTCGAAGGTCGTAACCGTCGATAAATGTATAATAATATCATATAAAGAGTATTTTATTAATATAACTAGCAACGGCCCAAACCGTCGCAATTACCGACGGTTTTGACCATCAGTAACGATTTTAACCGTCGGTAACGATTACCGACGGTTCAAACCGTCGGTAAAATAAAAAATAAACATTATATATAACTAAATATATTTTCGACGGTCACAATCGTCGGTAATTATAAAAATATATTTTTGACGGCCGAAACCGTGGTAATTAAAATTTCGTTATTCCGCCTTTTTTTTCCTTTTCTTGCTTTCTTTTCACTTTTTCCCTTTATATTCCTCCTCCTCCCTCTTCACTCTCTCCCTCCTCCCTCCACTCCTCTCTCTCTCCCTCCTCTCGTCTCTCTCTCCCCGCCGCGAGCACCCTCTCCCACGCTGGACGCCAGCGACCCTCTCCCACGCCGGCGTCTCTCTCTCGCATCGGGCCTCAGGCGGCCGGATCGGGCACCAGGCGGCCGGATCGGGCGCCAGGCGGCCGGATCCGGCCACCAGCGGTCGGATCGGCCGTCGGGCGTTCGGATCCGGCCGCCTGGCGGCCGGATTTGGCCGCGGCCCGATCTGGCCGCTAATTTTTTTATATTTAAAAAAATATTTGCGACGCTTGCGATCGCTGAAAGATCGATGGTTGCGACGCCCGTCGAAAGTTTCGGCAGTTGCGACCATCGAAAAGTTGCGACGGTTCGAACCGCCGACATTTTTCGACAGTTGCAATCGTCGGAAATTTTGACGGTTCGGACCGCCGGCCTTTTTCGGCGGTTGCAACCGTCGAAAATTTCGGCGGTTGCAACCGTCGAAAATTTCGACGGTTGGAACCGTCGGGGACTGTTCCGATGGTTGCAACCATCGGAAAATTTCGACGGTTCGAACCGTCTGGGACTGTTCCGGCGGTTGCAATCGTCGAAAAATTTTGACGGTTCGAACCGTCGGGGACTGTTCCGACGGTCAGAATCGTCGATATTTTCGACGAATTTTTTTCAACCGTCACAAATAGGTTTGCGATGAGCGTTTTTTCGACATATCGATTTCGACTAAAAGAACCGTCGGTAATTACATTACCGATGATTTTTAGACTGATTACCGACGTTCCAGACCGTCGGTAATCAGCGTTTTTCTAGTAGTGCCACCCAGTGCCGACGAAGTAGTCAGGTTCCTTCGCCCCCTGCTAGTTAGCAATCCTCCCTCCCGTGGCGAAGAGGCGGCACCACCAACCCCCTCTTACGAGCTGCCCCTGCTTGTGACCCCCTCTATCGACAAGTAGCAGCCCCTCCCCCACGGGTGAAACGTGGAGCTCGACGGACTCGTTGAGAAAATGCACGACAATGGAAGAAGAAAAAGCTTCCGCCGACGAGCTCGTTAGGGCCGGCGCCAGCCCCCCTTTCTTCCTCGCCGGCCACCGGAGAGCTTGCTCAGTCGGCCCCCCTCGCCGCGCGCGAGGGAGAAAACGGGGGACCCCGCCCCTCGAACGTAATCTTTTCTTTTTTAATTATTTTTAATTATATATTATTTTAAACGAAAATAGACACTTGTAGCAGAAGTATAATGGACTTTTCGCAAATACAAAAAATAAAAAAGAAGTTCGTAGTTTGGAGTTTGATCTGAACAATTATGATAGTTTAGGGGTGGTTAGAGAAAATATCCCTTCAAAATATGATCACTTTCGTGTAACAATTAATAAACACCACATTCTTTTATTGAATACACAATTAAAAACTTGTGCTACATATTGTAATTTTATTAAACTGGCAATAAGATGAAACTGTGTACTCGATTTTTTTTAATGGGGATATGGAAATTTAAATTAGAGAAAGATGAGCGATTCAAATCCAAAAAAATGGATTAAATTATAAAATATTTTATCTTTTTAGCATTTTAAATCAGGAAATTTGTAAAAAAAAAAAGTTCCGCTAGGTGACACTTTAAGGTTGTGTTTATCATGTGAATTTTCAGTTCCATTAGTTCTCAGGAACTAATAGATTTGATAGAAAAGTTTAAGTTTGGTGTTTGGATGCGAAATGTAATTAAGGGAATTTGAAAAATTAATTTGATAGATAAATTTTATAAGTGTTTGGATAAAAAGTATGAATTAAAAATATAATTTATTATTTTATAAAGTATAAAATTATAATATTTAAAATATTTGCTTTAATTAATTAATCTTCTTATCAATTTCTTCGTCTCCCCGTAACTCGTCTTCGCCGCTGCTCAAGACAATCCGGCGACTAGTTCGCCAGAAAGATTAGTTTCTTTCTCCGATTTATTGGCGTTCCGATCGATTCATTTCTCCCAACCCTCAACAACATGTCCCTTTTCGTTTCGAACAACATACTAGGACAGAGGAATCGAACTACGCCTGAGCAAACTCGAGATCGGGTCCGAGTCTAAACGGACCGGTCCCAACCCGAATTATATCGAGACAAAATTTTTTTGACCTAGTACTGGACCCGAACCCGGCCAAATCTGGTACCGAATCAGATCCGACAATTCGAGAATTTGATCGGGCTTGCGACCAGAAATAGCTATGGCAGTCGATCGGCCGGTGTCGAGAGGACAGGGGATGGTGAGAGGCCGAGGGGGAGGGCGGACGAAGCCGGAATCGCCGCCATTCGGATTGACCACGATTCGACACTTGAAGGCCACGATCCGGTGCCTGACGGTCGGATCCGGTGCCTGGCAGATGGATCAGCCTCCAGTGGCCAGATCCAGCACCTTGCGGCCCGATCGGCTCTCTTGGTGGCTGATCCGGCGCCTAGCGTCCAAATCGGCCGCCAGGTGCCGGATCGTGGCGCCTGACGGCGGATCCGACCGCCAAGTGCCGGATCGTGCCGCCTAGCGACCGGTAGAGAGAGAGAGGAGGAAGAGTTAGAGGAAGGCGAGGGAAAGCAGTGCATGGGTTACGAGGCGAGAGGGAAAGTTTAGTCACGACGCGAGAACCTTCAAAGTATTGAACACGTGGAAGAAATTTTTTCGCTAACAAATGGTGTTGATCGAAACTTAAGTTCCAATCGGGCCCACCCAAACTAATGACCGTGTTTGGCAAGACTCATGTCAAACATAACCTAGAAGTCGCGCCCCATTTTTCAAAGCAATTCGTATTTTATTTGCCATTTCTGCTCAATTAGTTGAGAAATATATAGATGTAATGAAAGTCATTCCTTCATAATATAATGCTTAATTAGGAAACACATTGTTGTCTTGAATTAATGTCCCATGAACCTTCACAATCAACAAACATTAAAAGCCTTAATTTAAATATTTCTAAAAAAATAGTCCATAATCTCATGAGTCGCTATGTTATGCACTTTCCAACACTCACTTATCAAACAACTTTAGGTACAATTTTCTTTATTCTTTGGATATTTTTTAGTTATAACTTAGAGGATCATTGATTATGATAAAAAGCTATTCAACCAATAAAAATAATTATATTTATCATTTTTAAAATTTTAGAAACGTTTAGACATTATTAAATTCAATGTATATAAACATTTTTAATAATTTACTATGATATAAATTATTTTATAGCATAATTAATTAACTATCTTCTAAATAATTAATAAATAAATCTATTAAAAAAATAAAAAAAACTTATACATAAGACTACATGGCACCATCACCAATTCATATATTAATAATAATTATATTTATTATTTTAAATATATTTAATGTTATTAACCTTCATAATATGTTTAGCTTTTTGTATGATTTGTTACTCTACAACACTATTTTAAAAAACCTGAGGGGACGGTGTGGGATCATGCGGAGTTTCGGAGTATATGTGAGTCTCGCCCTAAAACATTGATACAAGCTGACACAAAGAAATCACGGTATCTAAAAACTAAAGAAAAGTATATGAAAAATCATTGATACAAGCTAATACACAAAAATGACACGCTAATTAAATTGTATATATATATGATTTAATGGAGTCATGTCGTCGTATAGAGATATTGGCGAGGCGATGAAGACTTCGGCGCGGCGGCAGCGATCACAGTGGGACGACGAAGATCTCGGTGACACTAATCTCGCGGCAGGGTGATCTCGCAGCAGCGATATTGCGGGGCGACAAAGACTCGGCGCAGCGGCAAAGAGGTGTCCGTCGAGGACGATGATCGACACTACCGCGACAGCCACACAGAACGGAGGATGGAACGAACGTTCCGACAATCGGAGGGAAGGAGGTAGTAGGGGATCAGAGCGCATAGGAATTAGGGGTTGTTCGACTTTGGGGCGTAATTGTAACACCCCCGAATCGACTCCTGCCACATGACGAATATCAATCTGGAGATGCTACGACTTGCTATGATTTTGACCATCATGTTGACCATATATAAGTCAAGAACCGAGACACATTAGCGGAAGAAGGAATAAAAGAGGAAATAAAGAAAAGAATAACTTAAATTTGCGGAAGTCTAAAAGTGGCTATATCATTTCTAAGGAATAAAATAAGTTTTACATCATGAATCTAAAATGCGGAAGGTAAAGGAAAACTAAAAGACACTCTAAAAAGCCTTATGATTCATGTGTTGTCCTATCGCTAGAGCTTCATCACCACACATGCCTTCCCTTATTTTGATATGAACGTTATCGATGGTCTTATGATTCTAACATGAACTCTTTGTCCTGATTTACCTCATACCGATCATGTCATCTTCATCATATGATACAAAGAACGACAAGTTACTAAAAGTGATTAATAAGTTCAGATGAAAGATTAACGATAGGTTGCCAGTCCAAACCAAGTGCATCAAGATAAGGATCGCTCCCTTGGTCATGGTTTGAACACCCATTGACCCGCACAAGGCCGTATCGTTTGCTCGACATACTCCAAGAATTAAAGGCACCTAAAGTCACCCTGATTTTAATAATAATAATGCAAGACCAAGAAGCATGTTCAAGTCAAGACAAGTATGTCCTCATTCCATGTTTACTAAACATTATTGATTCTCATGGTTCATGTTATATTCTGATTATTATTCTTATTATGATCTATATATGTATCCTTTCACGTTCAAGTTAAGCATGATTATTATCGCTGATTATTATATTCATGTCATGCATTGTATATCATGTGGTTCCCCACTAGGCTGTAAAGCTTACGGGAGGACCTCCTCCCCTGTGTCTGATTTTCACAGGACCAGATTAGTGACGTAGTAGAGTAGGTGTGTGGTGATGAAGCTCTGGCGAAAGGACAGCACATGAACCATAGGATTTTTAGAGTGTTTATTAGTTTTCATTTACCTTCCATATTTTAGAATAATGATGTAAAACTTATTTTATTTTCTAATAATGATATAGTCACTTTTAGACTTTTACAAATTAAAGTTATCTTTTTTCTTTATTAGTATTTCTTTCGTTGACGTGTCTCGGTTCTTGACTGAGATACGGTCAATATTATGATCAAAATTATAATATGTCGTAGCATCTCCAGATTGATCTTCACCACGTGACGAGAGTCGATTTGAAAGCGTTACAGTAATAAGTAATTTTTTACCTCCTAAGCCTGCAAAAGAAAAAAGCGTCCGTCGGATTCGGACATAGATGGGGGGAGGTCCTCCTCCCTATATTGACGGTCTATAACAAAAGCTCACAAGAAACCTGAGTATAAAAATTTTTACGTGGGTGTTTTAGGTAGATAGAGTTGTTGCGTATCCTCCTAAAACATACCTCTCATTTCAAAATAAGACAGGAAATTGCCACATAACATAAGATAACATAACATGCGCGATGTATATAAACAGCTCCCATATATATTTATATCGTTAATTGCACCAACGTCCTCTTATTGAATCTAGTGGTCAAGAATCAATCCGAGTTAATTTTAACCATGTGCATGCCACCTTTTCTTTTTCCCTTTTTTTTTCTTTGAGGATATATATATATATATATATATAATTTACATTAATCGAGAGTTTTCTTTTTTGCGATCAATATTATTATTTTTTCTTCTTATTTTAATTTACTTCTTCTGGTTTTGCTTATTTCTAGTCAAATTGTTAGGCGGAGCAGGCGGAGGAGACTTGGGATGGAAAGTAACATTCACCTATTTGACTACGAAAACAAGAAAGTGACACTAATTTAACTTAACTTAACTTACCTTAACTTAACTTAATATCAGTTTGATTAGTCCAACCTCATTTATATTATATTATATTATATTGCATGGTTAAACCATAAAAACCTACCGAGTGAATATATACACATTTGGATATAGACTCGAAACAGTGATGATCGAATGGACTATAAGAAAGAAAGGGCTCTGTAAATACATTAAAATCCAGTAATATATATATATATATATATATATATATATATATATATTCTCTCTCGCATGTATTTGAAATATTCATCCATTCCTTAATTTGTAGTGCAAGCCATACGCGAATGCTTTGACTTCACCGCACGCGCGTTTACCTTAATTAATTATTAATTAAATATCTGACTACACATCACATTTGATTAATTAATTTCATTAATTAACTTGCAAGCGAATACAGATTAGTAGCTTATACATACATGTATATATACTATTTCTCAAAGGTAAAATTAGGTATGAAAGTGGTTCGATTTGGCCGGGTCGATTTTTTTATTTTAAAAAATTATTCATTATTTTTTTGATCAGTTTTTAAATCACAAAATCATCTTAAAATTATTTAGAAAAAAAGAAAAATCACCTATTTTAATAAATAAACTTTTTAAAATTTAAATAAATTAAAATTAACTTATTTAATTTTATAACTAAATATAGGATATAGTGTTAGAACTATTAAATTAGAGTTTGATAGGAATATAATAAGCTATATAAAAAAATTATTACATCATCATAAAATAATTAATTATATCTAAATTAATTATATAAATAGAAATTAATAAATAAAAGCGGGCTCAATGGGCATCTACGATTTCTTCGGGTGGGACCCCAGCTTAGGCGGGTCAGTTTTGCTCTATTTAAAAATCGTCCTAAATCATATTCGGTCCCTTAATTTTTGATTTTTTCGAATCGAGTAGGTTTCTCGATTCGATCGGGTTTTTCTTACCCTCTTGATAAAATAACTCTTGAATCTTTATTTTTTCTTTCAAGAAAGAATCTCTTGTTGTTTACGTCAAAAATCTTTTATTTTGCGTTATGAAATCCCACATCATTCTGCAAAATAGTGTCGTTAGTAACTAAATTAGACAGAGTTTAGATGAAAGATCTTCAGCTGCTTGGATGAGTCGGTTGATACATTCATCTTTCACTTTGAGCAGATCGGATCAGAACAGATGAGATGAGATGAACAGATGAGATGGATCTCTGACAGTATTAAATCCGGCCGGGAAGCAGGAAGAGGACACATGAACATGAAGTGGGAGGCAGGAAGAAGACATGAACTTGCCATGGCCCCCCTCCCTCCCTCTCCCTCTCTCTCTCCCCCCTCCCTGTATATATGTTCCTGTACACGGCACCAACAACAACTGCAGCTGCTGCATGCAGTAAGAGTTTGCTTCTTCTTCTTCTTCTTTTTTTCTTTTTTGCCAAAATTATATACAATTCCTTCGTCGCTAGAATCTTAAGATGCATCACGTATATACCTATTTTGGCTTCTTTCTCTAGCAGCCAACAAATATTTCAAAACCAAAAACTCCCAAATCTTGGCCATTTTGCATTAATGGTGGTGGATATAAACACACATATATATAATTAAGGAGATGATATATATACACACACATATATATTATGAAGTGTTTTCTTTAAATTTTTTTTTAATAAAAAAGTGCACCACTTGCTTCGACCTCTCCACGTTACTTAAATGCTTGGTCCAATTAGATTATGTGGGCAATTAGGTCGATTGCATGCACAACATGCCATATGCAGGATCACTAATTAGGACATATTAATATATAATATATTATTATATATAATAAGAGAACAAATCAATGGTCAGGAATTAATTTGTTTGGTGGCTAAATTGCATGTGGTTGCAAGCTCATTTTCCCTTTTGTTGTTCGCCCATCACAATATGCTCCTCCTACTGATTTTGTTGCTGGTAATGCTTCTGCTACTAGTAGTGGCCACACAAAAACAATGCATGATGAGACATATATAATCATAATGCACCCTTCTGACCATTAACTTTGTTTATTTCTTGATAAAAATTCATCATTATTAGTAAATAATATTAATTACAAATTGAACTAAAAAATTGCATAATTGAAGAAATCAAGTGAAAGCATAATTGAACTAACTTTAATTAAAAGATAATGTACTTCCGACTTTTACTCTATCTATTTAGATAAAAGTACGTGCGATTTAATCCGTGCGACGCTGAAATAATTACCCTTACTTTACACTCATATATATGTGCGGTGCAAACCTTTAATTGGAGAGTGCATTTGAATACATCTTAGTGAACTCTGAATTGATCAAGTGATGCTGCTTACATTAAGTATATATCATTACGCTTATTTAATATTAATTAATTAATGGGGCACACCAAAGCAGTTGGCGAGTCGGCATCACCAGCCGTCCGATCACAACGGATCTTAAATTTGAAAAAAAAAGGAAAAGAAAATAAAACCAATCTAATAATTTTTGACGGGTTATATTATTTTGCTATGACCAGGCGATATCGACCGTCCGATTACATTTTGAGAAGGATCATTTGATTATAATAGTAGTGATAAAAATAATGACGTGGTACGTGGGCCGTCCGATTAAAATCAAAGGATTCGACGGACGGCCGGAGATCGAACCGACGAATCCGGCGCAGATGGCGGGCGCGTGTCGGGGAATGGGGACAAAAGTGCGCTGACAATAAAAATAAAACGTGGCGGGACCCACGAGGGACGACACGTGTCACGTGTGGACCCCGGAGACCCGGGATCTCGTGGGTCCGCACGTGAGAGCCGGACACAACACCCACGACGTCGCCAGCTCGGCAAACGACCCCCAATATTTTTAAATTTTAAATTAATCTATAAATAAAAGAACGATTATAATAATTAATATTTCTCTTCGTAGGAGCTTTATGCTTCGTATATTTGACCGTATAAAAATACGTTTTTCACATACGCATGTACACGGAATCTTTGACCGTATGTTTATTTGGACCGACTGAAGGGACACCTTTTTTTCAATCTCAGCAAACTTCTTCTTTCTTTTTTTCTCATTTTTTTTAAAAATTTTATTTTGGTTAATAGTTTTCAAAAGAAGAAAAAGGGAAGCACGACGAAAGGTTAATATAATAATTTAGATGGTTTTTTAAATATAATTATAATTTGTTTGATTAATTAGATCAATTAATTAAGTAGGTTTGCTTTGCATTTTTTTTTGCATAAATGGGATTTGACTCCTCTTGAGTACGAGGTCTCGTCTTCCACCCTTCCAAATTACGCTTCCCGATAATAATAATAATAATAATAATAATAATAATAATAATAATAATAATAATAATAATAATAATAATAATAATAATTCTCAGTGCACAATCATAAAGAGTAAATCAAATTAATCGGTCAATAGTAGTTTTTTTTTTGGTATTTTCCAATAGGTTAAGTTAAAATAAGTGAGTTAATTAGGTGCGACTTCACTTGCGTGATTAGGTGGTCAAGACGCACTCACTGCCCACTATCTACGATGACCGTATATATTGATGTGGACTTTTGAAGGAAGGCGAGCCCCATCAACTTTATTATTATTTATTTATTTATATATACCCCCCCTCATGTTTTTTTCCCTTTTTTTTGGACGAATCAAAATTAGAGAAAATTATTGCATACCGGTAGGAAACATCAAATAGACGCTCAGGAGAATCAAAGAAATGTTTCAAAATATATATATACATATAAAAATATATTCTTAATTAAATTTAATTAATTTAATGGTACGCAGCTAGGTTTGGTTTGGCATCATTGTCATTAACTCATTTATTATGCTGCATGCATGACGGGACAAAATCCTGTGGGATTTCAACTCGGGGCCCATACACATATTGAAAATTTTATTTAAAAAAAAAGGGGAAAAAGAAATGAAGTAAGTAATGTTTTTTTATATATATAAATTTTTCATTAAAACTCTTATATCAAAACCTTCTCTTTCCTTTTTTTTTTTGTGAAACTTTATTATGATTGATTTGCAGGAACAAATAATTTGTTGATGATGATGGATTGGTGTCCAACCAATCGTCGAAAGAGGCCCCACCCCCCCCAAATAAAATTAAAATTTCATTATGACCGACGAGGACGAGGGATGATGATGAGGGAGTGAAGTCACATGTTCCTTATTTCGGCTAAAACTCGCAGGCAGCGTCGGTGACCGACAGGGAGGAGGAGGAGGAAGAGAGGAGAAGAATGAGAAAGGTGGCGGTGCCGACAAACCGGCGGCAGCTGGTAGTACCACGGTCCGCCACGTGGTCTCCAGCTTTCCTCCGTGGCATTTCTCCCTCCTATTTCTTTTTTGTTTATTTTCCTTTTTTTATTTTTGTTTCTTCTTTCGTATCCAAAGCGTCGGTGCCTTGGATTTGCTCTACATCCTCTCTTCTTCTTTCTTTTATTAAGAAAAATAAATAATAGTAATTCCTTGTTCGAGGGCCAGGGTTTGATTACTATTTTTTTTCACCCTTTAATTTTAATTATTATTATTATTATTGAAAATGATTTTAATAGGTAAGAGATGGTTTTCGAGCTAATGTTTTTGGGAAATATGTTATATCATGAATTAAAATGAAGCATCTCAAACTAACGTGCGTCCTTGCGGGTGCGGATGTTCCCCCTACTGAGGGCTATTGAGCCTAGTAAATTAATAACGGAGCGTGATGGATATTTTTATTATTATTCTTTCTTATGAAAATGACCACTTCATTTTGGCATAAGAGGCCTAAGCGACTTATTAGTTAGGAATGATGCACATATCACATTATTCAATTCTTTCCACTAGAGAGAGAGAGAGAGAGAGAGAGAGAGAGAGAGAGAGAGAGAGAGATGGTTGACATTTAATTAATGAGGTGTAGATCTGAGCACCGAGTAATCAGGAAGGGAGATGGGGAGATGCGATCATGCAGACAGCGGTAGCAGGTCATAAAAATTTTGAACAAGGCAGCAGAGAAGGAGGAGGTTTGGGAAGGAAAGGATTTGACAGTGAGAAGGCAATGGCGTACATGCTCGTGGCCATGTGACATGTCCTCTTATGGCTACCCCAGGGAATCATTCATTCACTCGCCCATCTCTCTCCCCTCTCCCCTGCTAAGTGATTGCTAATCGTAATATCAGCAGCAGCACTTAGCAAGCAAACAGCTATAATTAACATCAAGCATTTGACTCCTCAATTCCATGTCGCAATGCATCAGTTCAATTGTTTGCAGCCTACAGGCCCGTCATACTTATTGTCCAGTGACAATAAGTTTCTTTGTAAAAAGAAAAAAAAAAGTTAAAGTAATTCAGTAAGACTGAAGATTGAAATGCCACAAATTTTACTGGAGAATTAACACGATTTCTTGAAAGCGCAGGTGGTATGAATAACAAGATGGACTGAGAGGCTTTATGAAAGAAAACAAAGTAGGTGGCGAAGTATGTGGTTCAGGAAGTGGCCCCCCTATAAGGAAACAAGTTGATTTCTGTTGGTTTATTGCGTTTTAAATAATAATAATAGTAATAATAATAATAATAATAATAATAATAATAATAATAATAATAATAATAATAATAATAATGTCTCTAGCAGAAACAAAGAAGAAAGAAAGAAAAAAAAGGCAAGAAAGGGCAAGTGATCAGTCATGTGTGGGTGATAGTAGTACGGGGTGGTAGTAGTACGTACCACTACTGAGCGAGCGAGTGATGAGGTGGTGGTGGTGCCGCTGGTAGTTAGTCGTATTTGTCCCATAAAGTGCCAAATGTTTCATGGAATCAAATCCACTTCCGCTGCCAGCTCGGCGGCCATCTCCTCCTCCATCCTCTCATTTCTTCGCTTTTACAACCTGCACAACAAAAAAGAAAGAAGAAAAAAAAGGAGACAAATGCAACGTCACGTATATTATATATTCGTTTGTACGGTCCACCACCCAATTGAATCGAGTTCACGTTGCAGGCATGTCCTTGTGACTAAAATTGTAGCAAGGACAATGGAAGTGACCTTCAAATTTCAAAAACCACGTCACTACAGAGAAAAAAAAAATACAAACTTTTACCACTTTTCACCTTCACAGCATGGCATAAACACTATTTTTCAGCACTTTCATATCCATTGAACACAATTAATCTATACTCAATTCAACATCTTCAGATACTACTTTCTACTTTTTTTCCCAACTTCACACAAAAAGGTTTAACCATAGTACCTATATGATAAGAATTAAATTGAATGCCATACAAAAGACTGAAAGAGGAGCTCTCTTATTCCTTTGATAGGCTCAAGAACAATCCACACAGAAGGACATCTATATTTGGCAGTTTACCAGCAGGTTCAAAAGTAAAGGTTACTGAAGATCCGAGCTTTGAACGCAATCATGCGATTAATAAAAGCCAAGACTCAGAACACCACTTCAAAGAATTTTATTGTTGTCACATTTCACCAAGAGTATGATTCTTTGACTGTACATGAATATTTGCTCTCAGAAGAAGTTTCCCTGCTTCATCAGATCTCAACGTGCAGCTGAGATGCCTTCTAAGGTGAAACTGTACAGAGTTCATCAGGAGATATGGGGCACATACTGTTTTCTCTGTATCTGCTTCATGGCCTAGGTGTCTTGCTGAGAAATTTGAATAGTCTGAAAACATCAATCAGCCTCCAGATTCCTTAATAATTGATAAACTGTAAACTCAGATTAAGATTAACCACCTTTTTTCAAACTTTGGTCTGTTGTGGCTGGCTAATATCATTATAACAGTAATCTCTCCTGTGTTTGGTGGAACATGCTACAAAAGAGGATTACAACACTATCGAGAGAAAGCCAAGGTGGTCGCCTAACATTATAGATTAGTAAAAGAATTTGAACAGAGAGACAACTTCATTCTTTGATGACAACTACGTATGAGAATATCATAGCACATGATGGAGACCTAAGTTTTGTCTGAAAACTTCTGTCAACCATAATTTCTTGCCACATTTCAGATGTAGCTCGAGCAGCCCAACAGCAAATCAAACATATCATTAGGAGTGAGCAGAGTTGTGCCACCAAGAACAAACTCCGTATCTGGTCTACCATATTCCATTACTGCTTGCATAGCTTCCCGAACCTAGAAGCGCAAAGACATCAGTCAACATAAATGGAGCAAGTATAATAAGAAGCCAAATAACGGTACTAGCATGTTAATTACTTCCATGTTTTAGCAATGCCCACAATATGTTAATAGCTTATTCTACCAAACATACTTAAAAATTTCCTCGATTTGATGGAAAGAAAATTTACAAGAACAATGAGATCCGAAATGTAAGCAGAAAGGGAGAAAGAAGACAAACCTCAAAACTATTTATGCCCCCTACAACAAAAACAAGAAGAAGAGTTTGATCCCCAAAACTTGGTTTCGCCTGCGAAGAAACAGGAAACAGGTTCCATATGTTAATGAAGTGGACAAAAAACAGCTCTCTGCAAAAAAATGAAACACGATACCAGTTTACCTGTCCAAGCCCAAATCTACCAAGCCCGCTCTTTAAGAGCCGCCCAACTGCAGAGGAGTGATGTTCAAGTCCGGGCACATCATATTTTGAGAGAATAGCAGCCAGAAGCTTATAAAGAAGACTTTTCCGATCATCGGTATCATTGCTGTATCGATTTGATGCGGCCAATCCTTCTCTTAGAACTGGGTTTCTCCACTTCAAGCTGGATAGTTTGTTGAAGAACTTAAAAAGTTGATCAACCCTATCCCTCAGCTCCAACTTAAGCTGCATGTCACCATACACTTGTTCATCTTGTTTATCTGTGTCCTCATCATCCCAGCTACCCCACTGATCATCAAAGTCATCGATTTTTGATGGTTCTTCCAAAACATCCTCAGGCTTTGCCTTCTTGCTAGCATTCACTTCAAGTTCTTTCTCTAGATCACATAGGAAACGGAATTTCGCGAAAGATGGATTTTCAAGGATGGCATCCACAATGGCTTCTTTCAGAGAATGCTCTTCTTCCCAAGAGAAAGGGCCACTAGACAAAGATGATGGAAAATTTTCCCCAGCTAAAATATATCCAACCATCGATAGAAGTAGTGCATCTTGAAAAGAAAGAAGACCACGAGATGATTCCATTCTTTTGTGCTGTTCATTAAATCTTGGTAGAATGCTCGTATTGATTAAATCACGAATTTGACTTGAAAGACTTTGAGTAGAGTCTAAAGAACTAATGGCCAATAGCTTCTCAGCACTTACAAATGCATCCCAACGGGGGCTGTTTGGTTCACTTAGTGCAATTTCAGAAGCTAATGCCAATTTGATGATGGTTCTATTTCGTACTACAGATATCTGATCTGGAGCCAACTTCTTGAGCATAGTGCAAATATCATCAGAAGTCAAACCTAAGCATCCTTTTATGCCTACACTAATGTTATCATGCTGCAGAGTTTCCAAGAGCCATTTTTTGATCATCATTGCACCATCTTTTCCTCTTCTATCAAGCAATACTTCAAGATAATTTGCTCCAGCATAATTAGATAAAAATGAACCATTTAGCAAGGTGTGCTCTTGGTCTGGCAAGCTTCTTCCTTTGTCAGCATGATTAGGAGATTCAGAGCCTGGTACAGAGGAGGTCCAGCCGGACATAAATGCTGCAATACCTTCAGACAACTGAGTGCTACAGAGTGGAAGTTCATTTGTGCTGAGAACTTTTTCAAATGGTACCCGAATATCAAGTGGAACTTGTTGCACTTTCACTTGGTTACCTAGTTTCCCAGCTTTTGAGCTGTTTGGTTGCAAAGGGGGCGACCGCTCACTACGTGGCAATGAGTAAAGCAGTCGATCAAGAAATGAGTCACCATGACAACAAGGTGTAAGAAGATCAAGGGTACGATCAATAAGTAATAAACCAGCGGATCTTTTATGGCGCCGTCCTACATCATATAGACTAGACATGTCAGTCAACATCTTGCCAATTGTTTTTGATGTCGCCCCCAGTGAAAATATTTCCATCTTCAGATCCATCTGACCTTGTTCAAAATAGATAAGAAAAAGATATAGACAAATAACTAAAAGAACTGATCAAAATATCAAGAAACATATACTTCTGGGACTAATTGATCATACCTTCTCAGCCAGGTGATAAAGGAAATTGGCAGTCAGTGTCACTCCAGGAGGAACATCCTCATCAGAAGATAATCCAGCTGAAATTGAGGGCAATCCAGGGCTAAGAGAATCTTCAGATTCTGCTGACAAGCATGCTTCAGCAAATGTGCCCTCTGAAGGCAAAATGAAGACACGTGGTGAAAGAGGACATAATACCATAGGAAAATGATGAACAGATATATGCAACCTTATTGACTCCTCTGCTTTGGAGTTAATTTGTATACTACTTTTCTGATCTTCACTGGAAGCCAGATGTGACCAAGTATCATCCTCAGAACCCAATGTTTCCTGTTTTTCAGATTTTGCCTTTCTGATATCACCCTGTGTGTGGAACTGAATCCCATGTTTTTCATGCTTTCTCACAAGCTCTTCATAGTCTTGTAGAAGCAAGGATTCATATTCATGAAAAGCATCAGGACCTAGAGGGGAATCAACATATGCTGAATGGGCAACCTGAGACAAGAAATAGTAGCAACAAACAAATGAAATCAACACCGCAGTTTGGCCAAGAGCTTTTCTCGAGCAAGGATGTAGTATTTCTAATTGAATAGGATGCATGATCAGTTATGTTTGAATTGAGAGAAGAAGAAGAAATACTTTAAAGAGTTGTACTTATGTTCTCAAAAAAAAAAAAAAAAGAATGGGTGCCTCTAAACCATGTTAAAGAACTCTATAACAAAAATTAAGAAAACTTCTAAAGACGAGAATATAAAAATTCACTCATTTCTCTCCAGGTCAACAGACAAACAATGGAAGCCGAGAAAACCTGTGTTTCACAGGATATAGCCATAAAACATCATTCATCTGCAAATTTCTAGCAATCACAATGTTTCATATCTTTTTTTTTTAATCGAAAATGCAATATGCGGCTATGATACCAACAGGATATAACCACAACGTTTCACATCTTAATAGGACAGTAAACTTTGTAGGTGTGACTGGCTGCATAAATTTGACTCTAATTGAAATTCTTGCAGCTCAATATTCTTTATCAGCTAAATGATGAAATGTTATATGTAGAACTATTAGAAATATAACAATAAAAGGAAAAAATGCTTCTGTGAAACGAAGCTTATGAAGTTCTAGACATTACACGTATCCAAACTTCAGAAGACAAAGCAGAATAGGAGGAACAGAAAGAAAGAAATATATAATGCTCTAGGATGCAAAGTAAATGATTCATGAAATATAGATTGCTATTCCGCACTATATAGCAGCAAATTTCTAATACAATATGAATAAAAAAGGTGCTCATAAGACATCTTGTTAACGGGTTGATTTCTCCCACAACAAACGAGCATGTCCATCAAGCAAGCTGCGAAAGGTATCCTAGAGTGTGCACTAACCTCAAACCGGGCTCCTACATACACAGGCAGTCTGAAATCCTATGATCTCGACAAGAAAGGAAACCTCTATCATTGAGCACCTAGTTAATCCTCAAGACATGTAGATGGCCGCATGCCATAACCCGCGGCATGTAGAATTGAGCATGAACAAGATGATAGGTCAAATAGCTTCTTAACAATGGAATTCTTATGATTCCTAAGTTAGCTGCATTAAAACCTGCAGACAGGATATGGAAAAGGCAGTATTTGATGGATTCAGTAGACAAACACCTTATCTTCATTACAAATTACTCTAAGCAACCTACCGAAGTGCTGAAGGTTTGAGCATCCTAACAAAGATCGTGTACTTTATCCCTATGACTTATCCAAGCGTTGATTATTGAATACCCTTGATTAACCAAGCAATATATAAAACTTAGACAGCCTTGATTCTTGAATAGCAACAATATAATATGATCACTGATCACCAATCTCATCATTTCACAAAGAATACGGCAGTGTATACCAATATTCAGAATCAGAACAAGGAATGATGAAGCACCTCCGAGATGGATGTATATATAATGCATTGAAGAACAGATTTATGGGTGTCCAAGCAGCGCAATATGTGTCGATGTGCATCACTGAGAAGACGTGATGTAATCACTACAACCTTTGTCGTCGGTGTAAGAAATTTTGAATTCCAGCTTACAGTCTGCAATCAAGGAAAATACAAAATTTAAGAAAAAATAAAACTTCAAATTTGCATTAACATATTACATCTGTCGTTTCTTGCTACATAGACATTTCACATATATTATCCCATCAGCGGCAAACCCTATACTGCGAAATTAAGATTCAAAAGTTGCTAAGATTAAGTGTATAAGCAATGATACGGCGCAAATGCTTACAAGGTCGAGAGGAGACACATTTTCCAGGCTGCAGACTGCCCGGACCCCTAAATCCAACAGAAGCGGGAGTGCTCCGAAGAACTGGAAGGCTTCCAAGCAGCCGGCATCGAGGTAGATAACCGAGTCCCCCACCTGATCGGAGATCTATAGCAAGAGAAAGGAGAAAGCAGTAGGCAGAGGTAAATATATTGGCTTGAAATCGAGGAAGAGATAAAAGGAACTGAGTTACTCGATTCTCAACCTGACGAATGGAATCCAGGCAAGATTTGATGAGATCGATGGACGCCATGACTTGGCGTCACGAGACGACTACCGGAGCGTTGGAGTCTCCGAGACCGCCGGGACCATTAGCCCGTCCTCCGACGAGCGCGCACAGAAGGAGAGGGAAAGCGAAGCTGGCAGCGGTCGCCGGGAACTTGGTTGCGGCGACCGGAGTCGACCAAAAACCTCGAAAAAATTCACCCAAAAACGAAAAAGAAAGCCTCTTGCAGCAGGGAAAGGAAAACTTAAAACCGACCGGTTAGTCGAACCACGATACAAAAATCGGATATATTATATGATTATATCATATATAAATGATACAATTTTTTTAAAAAAAATATTAAATTGATTGTAGATTTTAATTTTTATGTGGAAAGAAAAATATAAACAAATTAAAGATATATTTCATTTGTTACAATGAAAGTCATTTAAGAATACTTTGTATTATTTAGGAAAATTGACAAATATTTGCTATTTTGTTAAAGAAAATGATTTTTTGGTATCAAGAATGAATATTTTATTTTACTTCAAAACTCTTTCTTTCCTTATTAATTAACTATATATATATATACATATATAACATTCTCTAATCTAATTAGTAATATATCAAACAAAGCCTATATCTCAATCGATAGCTGTAATTGTAGGAGTCATTTTTATTTCTATGTTTTTGTGAAAAAACTAATTAAACTTCCTCTTTTCCTATTTTACATCCTCACTTATAACTCAAAAGTCCAATATTTGTCTTAATGATTTTTACAATTTCCATCCTCCTATCGAGATTGTGTCGTGGTAATTGAGCATAATCAACATCAGTGAGAAAATTATATACGTGAGAGAAAAAAAAGGAGAAAATGAGAAAAAGAGAGTGAGATGTTGAAGGAGAGAGACAATAAACATCTTAGATGATAAAGAATGTGAATATGCGAGATGAAAGAAAATATTACAAGAAGGAAAAAAGTGAGATATTAGATAAGAGAGGAAAAAAATAATATTGAAGGAGAGAGAGAGTGGAGATATTATATAAAAAATTATGAGAGTAAAATATTATGAAAAGAGAAAACGTGTGGATATTGGAGAAAGAAGTGAAAATATTAGAGAAAAAATATAGAAAATATAAAGTGAGATATTAGATGAGGGAGAAAAGAAGAATATTGGAGGAAAAAGAAGTGATGATTTAGACGAAAGAAAAAAAATACATGAAAGGGAAAGAGAAGAATAATATATGCCACAGAAAATAAAGACGTTGGAGCGGAGGGAGGTGAGAACATTAAATGAAAATGAAATAATGTTACGGAGAGATTAAGGGTTTGTTTGGCAAATAACTAATGGAGGAATGGGTGGAATGACGTGATGAGTGATGTGGTGGTGAAATATGATGTGTCATTAGAAAGTTCGTGCTTGAATAATAAATTATATAAGATGTGGGATGGGTAATGAATATTTATTTGTGTAAAAGATATTTTTACCCTTTATTATATATTTAATTAAAATATTTGTACTTGTTAATTAGGAGTGAACACAGACTGTGACGACCTGGTCGCCCTAGCCCGCATCGATTTAGATTTTTTCAAAACTTTTTTCTAGTCGGATGGACAATTGGATCATGACAGGTCTTATTTTCTTGAGACCGACCGGATTCGAGTTTTACATCCCGACTTGGTTGATATTTATATTTTATTTAATATATAATGAACAATAAATAATTACTTTACCACTTAATTTTCTCTTTTATTTTTAAACTATTTTATTCATCTTTTTTTAAAAAAAAATAAAAAAAATGATAGATTGGAAGAAGGGGGAGGTGGTTTAATTCGATAACAAGAAAAATAATTTCATTTGATAATAAAAAAATTACTTTGATCTAAAATTATTTATTTCTCCTTATTCCACCAATTTTATGAAATGAAATATCATTTGTAGAATAAAAAATATGATGTTTGAAGGGTTTAGTTATTTCATTCCATCCCTCTTAACTTAAATAAAAAATATAACCCCTTAAAATTTCTCAATCCAAACAAACTCAAAGAGAAAGTGATACATATATTGTATCAGAGAAAATAAAAGATATTGGAGTAGAGAAGTCTGGTATTAGAGAGAGAGAGAGACCCTCCGCACATACGTGAACATTGAAATAGTTTATATTGTGATATTTGTCAATCTTGCAATATATCCATATATAAGCATTTATTCTTAAATGCAAAGTACAATGTTTAAATATAAAATCTATATTATGAATATTTTTATTTATTTTGTAACTTTATATTTGTTTTAAAAAATAATTTCTTTTACTAAACCTTGAGAAATCAAAGTCCCTGTCTCAAACAAAACAACTATAGTAATACGATAGTATTGTATATATCCTAAGGAATGTTGAAAAGATGGAACCGACTAAATGTCTTAAAAGATTAATATATTGAATCTACAATATGAAACCGGATGCATATGTATAAAGGGAGTCGAGACGATGGTAATTACAGTTGCAATTATATTACTGTCAGGTTGGAAACTAGAAGCGCCTACTAATTGCTTGATTAATAGTGAGCACATAAGGGATCGCAAGTAGAATAAATGTTGCCCATGTCAACATGGTAATCCATAGCCTCCCTGTTCCAGAAAACAAAACAAACATAAAATGAGACTTTAATTTGATCCCAAGATAGAAAGAGTAGATATAGGGAAAGGAAATATACTTGATCTTAGTAACTGACATTCGGGAGTCACTTGGCAACTTGATCAGCATGAAGTCCTTGATCGCCATCACTGTTCTAACAACGAAATAGTTTAGTATAAAAGTTGTAAATATAGTGGTGAAACGGAATGAAGAGTTTTGCAAAGCAACAGTAATAAAATATACATATGGAAGTGTCATGACTCATGATGAAATAGCAATATTATATAGAGTATGCAGTTAAACTTACAGGCTTGAAGGTTCCTGGAAAATTTTCAAGACCAACTTAAAGATGTCAATCTCAGATGCCCCAGTGCTTGCACTTCGAACAGAATAATGACAGACAAGAAAAATGCTGCCATTTCTCTGTTATGTGAAGTATTCAAGAAAGAGAACTGAGATTGCAAATTCGGCCAAGCTAATTTGAGAGTAAAGTCTGGGATTCCTTGATTGCATTCAACAAAGTCCCACCAGATACTGAATTCACCAGGGTTTGAAGAACATCACAATCCTATCAAACCACACTCAAGATATCAAGTCACAAAGAGAAATCTCTACAACAGAAAATTTCTGAATACAGAAACAAACATGCAACAACAACAACAACAAAGTCTTATCCCACTAGGTGGGATCGGCTATATGGATCATACGACACCATTCCGCTCAATATATTCGTTGATCCATGTTCATACGATTCGACATGGTTTTACGCTGATTGTCGGGGTCTAACACAACCCTCCTCCTTTATCCGGACTTGGGACCGGCTATAAAACATAGGCGGAATTACAGAAACAAACATGCATAGAGCAAAAATATACCGTTCTGATTCCACATACCTTGTCTCTGGAATTGTTTAAGTGTACACGAATCCACTGAATAAAGTGGAGAGTTATCGCGTCAACAACTGGGCTGGATAATGCATTTCAGCCGTAACTTATGCATTCGCAATGAAAATCAAATTGTCTAGAATATCAAAGTTCGAGTTCATCTCCAAAAAAAAATCTAAGTAATATCTGAATTAATATATAAAACTTAATATCCGAATTAATTAATTCTCTCTTAAAGAAAAATCAACACCAACAGACTTCAAGAAAGATGAATTGACTTGTGGAAATTGTCATATTACCTGATATAAATGGCAACAATTCCTTTTCTCTCTTGAAATCCTCTTAAGCTACCAACAACAATAACATACACCCCACTCCATCATCAAAAGGAATATCAGATAAATTTATACCATCATGAAAGCTCGTCCAAAAAACAACAAGAGAAAGTGAAGTAGTTTCTGAACCACAGTGGTTTCATTTGCATCTGAACCATCATTAACCCTGCGAAAATTCACAGCCAAGCGAGCAGATCTAGTTAGAAATGCCAGCTTACAAGAAACAACAAGAGGGTAACATTGTACCACTTTCATTTTGGTACCATCTTAATGCATTGACTTGTCCAGTGCTATCATCGAGCATGATGGAGATATCAGTAACCCTCTCGGTTTTGCAGTCCCAAGAGGTTAACCTGCAACAATCAACAACCACAACCGTCAACAGTTTCCACAAGAACTTGAGGAAGAATTTAGCGTAAAGGAAACAATTCTAAGATTGCGAGAATAATACATTGGTAGCATCGATTCCACAGACGTTGTGGCAGATTCATAGGCCGCTCTGATTTGCTTCAACATCAGCAGTAGAACTCGGGGCCACCTCCACGACTAGTTTGAGCCAGAAAGAAGAAGAAATGAATGGTAGATGAGATGATTGTTAAAAATATACACAGGAACTACAACGTATTAGGAAATGAGACGAGTACAACAGTATCTTACTGATGTAAAATGACAGACGTCAATATCAAGTGACACGAATTATACTATGTTTAATTTATAATCACGTCGAGCATTTTACTTGTAATTAAATATTTTACTATGTACATGAATTATACATGTTCCACTTATTACAGCCAAGGAAAGATAGAAGGGCGGGCGGTTGGTTCTGGCCCCTCGTCGGAGAACGGAGAGAGAAGTAGGTCGGCGGATGAGAGGGGGAGAGAGAGGGAGGGAGTGCAGAAGCACGATGGGGTTCGTCGGCCGCTTGCTCAACGGATGGGGTTTACGTGAGGTAGAGGGTCTCCGGCGTGGAGATTTGAGCGAAAGTGAGAGAACGAGAGAAAGAGGGAGGGCGAACGAGGATACCTAAAGCAACGTACGTGGTCCGGTTGACGTCCGGCGAAGTAGATCCAGTAGAGAGCATCTGAGGTGGCCTGCTGCCGGCGGCGGGCGTCCGAGAGTGGAACAAGAGGTGGCTTGAGAGAGAGACCGTCTGGTAGGCTTTAATTGCATCCAAGATTGATCTGGACTGTCAAAATGAAATGGACGGTAGATATCCCTTCTCCATATGATAATATACTGCGGTATGGGTTTCGAGTGGATCGGAGTCGGGAGCGCCACCCAGCGGCTGACCTCGCGCCGCCACCGCCACCGCCACGGCCGCCGACGCGATTTGAGATTTCTCTCCTGCCGGAGTGAGGTAAAGTCCAAAGCAATCCTTTTCGGGAATCAGAGATCTCCTCCCCATCTTCCTGTCCCAATCGGGCAACGGATTCGGAATGTAGCGGTTTGGATATCTGCCAAAAACGATTCGGATGAGAGTTCTGTTTGACTTAAATAGTGCTGCAACTTTCTATTCCAATTTTGTTATAGAGAAGATGATGGAACATGGTCTATATACATACTCCCGTTAAATTTTGTGCTCCCCAAGAGCAATGAGAAGTTGTAATATCTTGTGTGGAACTGGAATTTTTTTTTCTCCTGCTACATAATTCGATTAATGTTTTCTAGGTTTCTTCTCCTGCGCTCCAAAAATAAATACGGGTTTCCGTTTCTGGGTATCGGGGGGAATGATCCATTAAAGATTTCCATGTCATTGCATGATGTTCCAATAAACAATTTTTATTCTTTTTTATTATCCAGAGTTGATTTTTTTTCCAAGGGGATTCTTAGTTAGAGGCGAAGTTACTAGGCTTGTTGCATGTCACTTGCTGTTTCATGGAGTTAAGCATCCACCAAGTTGATAGCTGTAAATTTGGTAGCATCATATGGTTATCCAGTTTTAGTAATGAAGATAAACAATGAGTGACCTTGCCCTGTTTTAGTTGTCCTGAAGCTAAATTCAAAAGCTTGGGATCAAAATATACACACAAGGGAGAAACACTAAATTGGATGTCCAAGAGGGAATAGTGGAAGAATGAAAAGATGTTGTCTTAAACCTTGCTTTTACTATCTTAAAATCATCATCCATCCTATTTATCTTTTTCAATCTCCCCAAGTTAGAAGTTTGTGTTATATGAAGAGATGCGGCTTTAGATAGGAACTGATTTTGACCTCATCTCTTTAACTCTTTCCTTGATCTGCCCTTCTTTGTGGTGCGTCTTTTGCAAATGTGACCTTTTCTTTTATCTGTTTAGGGATAGTGACTACAGCTTGTGAAGCTCTTAAAAGCAACTCATAAAGATTGACAAGACATCTTCTCAAAAAAGAAAAAAAGATTGACAAAACATCAATTCCCATCAGGATTCGTATTCCGGATCCTTATCGTGACACTACTGACTATTTGTGCACTCAAAGAGAAGGAATATTTATAAATTATGGCCGACCATAAACGTCAAGCAAATTTTCAGGATGATGATATAATAGAAAAGAAGGCCAGGGGTAGTAGTTCCGATTTCATCTTGGAAAATAAAATTGATACCATGGAGAGTTGTGCCCCAATTGGCCAGCAGAGTTTGGACGAAATAAGTGAAAAACAAAGGAATGATGATGACAACAAGATCACCAAGAACTGTGACAAAGACCTGCAAATGTGTGATCCCAATAGTTCATCAGAAGATGTGCACTTGTCATGCAATTCAGTAGTTCCAGAACATGTTAGAAGGTTAACTAGTTTGGAGGCTGATGCAGCAGAAGATAAAGGATCCAGACACACCATGGAAGATGCATCAGTGATCCTTTTAGATGCAAGCTTCGATTACCCTGGAAAAGTGAGGTACATATTTGTATCTTTCATCATAATTGTAGCTTCTGAATTAACATCATAGAGTACCTTAGCATTTTGTGCTGTGTTGAAACATTGATGAAAAATCTCATTATCCAGAAGTCCTCTTTCCACGATATCATCATCATAATGTACCTTTAAGCAGTATGCAATTCTTTACACTTGTACATTTCTTCGCATGATATTTATGGATGACTGGATCCCACTAGTTATTAGGATGACAATTCTCATTATCCAACTCTTTCCACGATATCATAATCGTAATGTACCGTTAAGCATTATGCAATTCTTTATACTTGTGCATTTCTTCACATGATATTTACGAATGACTGGATCCCACTAGTTAGTCTTATGCCCCTAAAAGATCTTATGAGTGACTGTTGTGCCAAAAACTTGCAGGTATTTATTCTTAATAGGATTATTGATAAGCTACCAATAAGCATGTAAATTGGAAGCTTTAATTAAGTTCCATTGCAGTTAAGTATACTCGGATTACTTCATTGCATCAAGTACTGCGTAACAACTGTTGTAAGCATTATAAGCATTTTCCCTCTGAAGGAAAGATATTATTGGAGGTTTCAATTATTTCCATTGATGGTGTCTGTTACAGTTATGCTGACTGCCATCCAGTATGCTAATTTCCTTCTATTCTTTAGTTTGCCATATGAGTATTCTTGGTATTCAAATGACTTGACATTTTGAATTGCCATTGATGAGTTTTGCTTCCTATTACCAGTCATTTTCTGTAGAAATCTGATATGAAAAGATGTTATATCATATTTTATTACGGAAGTACCTTTTTTTTTCATTTCTTTTGCATGCCGCCAACTTAATAGTTTCATCTTCTCTACAGATGTGCACACTTTGCAGTTTATGATGGACACGGTGGTCGTTTGGCTGCTGAATATGCACAAAAACATTTACATAAAAATGTCCTTGCAGCAGGGTTACCTCGTGAATTGGTGTGTCTGCTCGGTCTGTTTACTTGAAGTTTGATAAAAAGTAATGCCCTTGTTGATTTGCTTACTTGCCAAATTCTTTAAGTATTGGTCTGAAATTAGGGGGTTAAATGCTATGCTCAACTGAAAGTGGTTATTGCAATTCACCATATGGTGAATAGATACTCCAGCTATTCAAGCTAATAAATTTACAATGAGAACTCGAATGTTTAGCAACTCAATGAGATGTTAAAAACATAAACATCAATGAACAACAGAATATGTTCACAACTGGTCCTAATTGTCTTTCGTCGGAAGAACTGTCCTAAAGTCTGTTTATAGCATTACAAAATAGAAAAGGCAGGATTAGAGCTTTAGAAGGTACAAATTGAAATGGCTGTGACTACTTTATATCAGAATGCTCCATGTTTCATGCGAACTTAAATGTTCAGCTGCGTCACATTGTAAAAATAATTGCTTATCATGATTAGTAAGTGCTACTAATTTATTGATCAAACTATGGTTGCAAGGTTTAAAGAGTAGTGCTTAAGCTCATTTTGGTCTGTGTGAATATGCATGATAATTCTACTCTGGTGTGTCAATTTACATTATTTAGTATTTGTAATCACTTGGCTACTTTGTGTTTTATGCACTGTTGAACATGATTGATGAACTTCATATGTTTCCCTAAGACTTTAAGATTCTTGTGTTTTTTCTTCATGTTTTGCCTATAAAAGAAGATCTATGACACTCTTAGCTAATGTGGACTTCTGTACTTCTTTATTTTGCTTTTTAAACAGTCAATCCTCCACTATTGTACATTCTTATTCCCATTATATTTCTTCAATATAAACTGTTGCTGCATGTGATTGATTTTTTTAAGTTCTAGATTCTGAAATAATTAGGTGTTTGATGATTATAATAATCAAATAATGAAACATTAAATTATCATTTTTTCAATGACTCTCAGTGGACACATATAAGGATGTGCTTACCAGTAAAATGTGTTAAGAGTTAAGACATTTGGTGATCATATTGAAAAAATGTTTTGCAATGATTCTCTTTGAACATATCTGAAAATTTAAAAACTTCCGCTAGTTTTTGCTGCATAATCAATGTCTGGACACAAGTGCATTTGAAGCTATATAATTTCTAGATCTTCTGAAAGAGATGGCACAATAAAAATGGTCTATTTGTCAATCTGCAATGATGAAACAATGACCCCTCCTATACATCTTGCTGCTTTCTCACATTAGAAATAAAATTTGGATGATTTGAAATGTGTAACACAAAATTGAATGGATAAAGAAAAAAACGGACGATATGAAGATTGGTAGCTATTCAGTTTGCATTAACTGTGAAAATATGTATCAAAGCTATACTAGAAAAGGGAATGTGGCTGCTACAAAATACCACATCACTGCCAGTGAGTTTCATTCCCATTCAATGGAGAAAAAAGAAATATGATGCACAATATGCTATGTGTAGCCCCTTTTAAAAAAGATTCTCTATGTTGCACTTGTCTTTCTCAAAAGTCATTCAATTGCATTTTAATAATTTGTACCATGTTACCGGCAGGTGAAAGGGTCAGTGGTGGCTCAATTGAGATATTGCACCACAACTTAATGGATGTTAGTTCTAAAAGGACATAACTGATATTAATGAGGATCATGTGCTGGTTCCAAAAGCATCCAACAAATAAGTTATTTTCATATCTAGGTTTCTATTCAATACACGACATATAATTTGGCTTCTCTAGGACATCAATAGTTTAAACTAGATGTCCAACTGGGTTATTTGGAAGCAGGAATATTTTTGTGATAATTCTTCATGTTAAGTACATTTTTTTAAGAAACAATTTCTTCTTTTAGGGGGAAAGGCTACCATTAAATATATACATAGCACTCAAAAAGAGACACACACATCCTCAAAAAAAAGAGAGAGAGAGAGAGGCGCACACATATATATATATATTATAGAAAAGGCAAACAAATTACCATAAAAAAGAAAAGGCATACAAACCTGTTTATCCATATTGAAATGCATGATTATATGATTTTCTTTTCTGTTTCTTTTGTGTTCAACAAGCAAAATAGGTTACATTCATGTGGTGATGTGTAAATGTCTTGAATTTTTTCTGAAATTCTACATCTTAATATTTGTATTCAAAATTTTACCCTGCAGGTGGATGTAAAAGCAACAAAAAAGGCCATTCTTGAAGGTATCTTATGATTCAAACTACAAATCATGTTCCAAGTTTGCCTGCCTTTTATATACGTGATCCTTAATTAAGTCATGCTGATGATCGGACCTATATCAGTTATAAATGATGGTGATCTTTTAGATTTATATAGAATGAAATACTTGATTCCTCTTTTCCACTCGTATGCCTGATTTTACTTCCAAAAAATCTGTTTCCTTCTTTCACCAGGAAAAGGGGCTTTATAATTTGCAATGATAACACAAAAATATGACTTTTATTGTATTTCTATAGTAAATAAACATGTTAACTTTATGTAGACAATCATATTAGCTGGGATCGCTATATATTGCATGTTCATCCTTATCTCAGTTATAACTGCACATGAAATCCCTCCTAGAAAAGCCCGAAATTGCTGTCAGTGATAGGTTGAATCCAGTTGTTTCATTTGAGTACATTATAATATTATACCTTAGTTTTTTGATGTGTTACTCCTTAAGGTCTCAGAGACATCACCTTCACTGTATTCCTTAATATCCAATTTCTGACTATTACTGCCATGCGGGACAGTACTAGATAACAAGTCCTCACCTTCACCTTATTCCTTAGGCTTTGTGCAGTCACTAAAGCTTTGAAGTCAATGTCTCTCTGAGTAAGCTATTATTGCTTTATGCCAGTTCGTTTAGGTGAAAATCTTCGTATGTTCCCTTTTATGGATTATGGCGTCGTATGATCCATGTAGCCGACCCCACCTAGTGGGATAAGGCTTTGTTGTTGTTGTTCCCTTTTATGGATTAGTATTAGTGTAAATTATTTTGAGCATGAGCATATATCTTTCCATTATATGAATCTGAATCTAACTATTTCTGTTCTCTATTTGTTTTTTTTGAGAAAATATTTGTGTTCTCTATTCTTTGTATATAATTGATGGTATGTGCCTTTTGTGAAATTTATGCTTTCCGTTGAGTTCCCATTTTCAGGTTTTCGAAGAACTGATGAATCATTACTTCAAGAAAGTGCTAAAGGTACACGACCAAATCTACACAACTTTAGCCCAATCTTCCCTGACTACACATCTGCATATACCTTAGTTTGTAGATTTCATTGTCTGTCAGAAAGAAGCATTCATTTATCTTTCTCCAGACTTGAGTGCTGCCATGGTAGTGCTGAAGTACACAACCAAATCAAATCTTCATGACTTTAACCCAAAGCTACCCTGCACATTAGGCTATAGTGTTCATTGTCTGTCAGAAAGAAATATTAATTTATCTTTCTCCACAATCGAGTACTTACAGACAGCTTTACCAACAATGTTTTCATGATCATTCTTAAAAAAAAAACAAAGATTTCATGATACTAGGTGGAATCGGTTAATTGGCATAAATGAATTGACCTCATTCTGTTACTGACCATTCATTATGAAACTTGTGATGACATCCTAGCGGTTAGAATGACTAGGTACTACACACAGTAACAGGTCAGGACCGATTCTAGGCTGCTTTGGAAGCTACGGATGCCATTAAAGATAAAAATTTTTGCATGGCTATTTCGTCGTGGACGTCTCCTCACCAAAAGCTATCGCAAATGGTCGCTGCCTACATCTGATGCTTCTTGTGCCCCATGCAGAGATGCCGAAGAAGACATCAACCACCTATTTTTTGAGTGCGTCTTTGCAAGGAAGACATGGGCAGCTACATTAGACATATCCTCAGCTAGACATTTCTGGCAATCATTTAGACAAGGAGGTAGACATCAAGCAATCATGACATATGATCAAAGACGTAAAAAGCTGTTACCAATGGCTGTCATCTAGGCAATTTGGTTATAGAGAAATGCCTTGTCTTTAGGGATGAACGCTGCTATACGGATAATATTACATCCCATGCTTTGAGTATGACAAAGTTGTGGTCATATGATTGATGCACATTTGGTGCTTGGTGTTAGTGCTCCTTTTGTATATAAGTTCTATTGTCTGTAAATCATCCTTTCAATAAAATCGGATGCCTACATCTTGGTAGGGATCCCCCAATATTTCAAAAAAAAAAAAATGACTAGGGATCAATTTATGCGAAATTCTATGGTTATGATTTATGAATGCACTGAAAGGGCCTAGTGTTGGAGTAGAGAAGTTATCCCACTGCCGTTGTTGGCAGTCAGTAGTTTGATAACATATTTATGTTGGAACCTTCCATATTTAGACTCGTTTTTACTATTTTGAATTTGAACCATCATCTATCAATTACTTTATTTGCCAAGATGTATACCCAGTGTATCAAATACATAAGATAATTCTTTCATTGACTGTTTTACAACATCCATAAATACCTCTTCTCAAAAGAAAAACATCCATAAATACCTACTTTTAAAAAAAAAATCCATAAATACCTTTTTTTTTGAGGGAATCCATAAATACCTTTGCATATGCATCCTATAGCAACATATGGAAGCTGGACTATTGGCATGACAATTGTTTGCATTGACAAGTTGAAACTTGATTATACTCATACGCTGACTCAAATAAAATAAATGTGTTTCATACTATCTTGGTTGGCTATTATGCTAGCATGTACCACTTGTTATGGGCCCTTTGTTTTTTTTTCTTTTTTTTGGTTTCCCCTTGATTTTGGCAAACAAAAAACTCATCACCGCTTGAGAAAATCAGAGAGCAGAACTTTCCTCTCTTCTTGGTTTTGGCACACAAAAAACTCATCACCTCTTGATAACATCAGACAGCAGAACTTTCCTCTCTTGGAAAAATCAATATATTTTTTTAGGGAAGCCAAAACTAAGATTTAGTCAGTCTTACCTTCAAAGGACACACACTGTCCTATCTTTCCATTGAATGTGGTGCTGCTTTCGTTGGGGTTTGATGCATGTATAGAACATTGTCTATCATAATAAAGCTTATTTGCCCTAACAAATAAAACTTTATGTTTTGGGAATGCAGGAAAACTTCTAGCATTACTTGTATATTCCTTTATATGTTGAATTAATTTCTTGTGAAGCTAATTTAAATCATTGTGTTGCCTAATGACCAACCTTAGTTAATAACTTATTGTCACTTTCTCAAAAAAAAAAAAAAACTTCTTGTAACTTACTCTGGATTCATTCTTCAATGGATGTCACTTTCTTTCACCTGTTATCTTACATTTCAAATTTTCGCAGGAAATTGGCAAGATGGCGCAACTGCTGTCTGTGTTTGGATTTTGGATCAAGTGGTTAGTTGATTGCTTCTAAGATGTTCTATCAGCATCTTTCATGTAGTAAAGGGCATGTTATAGTTAACCATTACTAATGTTGGATTCACGCTCTAAAATTTAACGAACCACAGATGAACGGGATGGCTCCTATTGAAGTGGCAACCAACCACTTCATTTTAAATAGACACCTTTGTCCAATCTATTCCTTTTTCTTGATATGTTTGTTGGCCTCTGCGTACACTCTTTGGTAGTGCTTGGTTGGGGTATTATAGGGAATAATGTGAAGAAAATATTTAAAAGAAATGATGTTGCTCTTCCTAACGGCTTAAGCTTTTAAGAAAATTGGTTAGCACATCAAATTTAACATGGTATCTGTGCCAGAGGTCAAGGGTTTAAACTTCGTTAAGCTCTTATTAAAAATGTATTTTCCTTCCTATATTGTCCACGCGGTAGGTTGGACTAGACCAAAGTTGTCACGAGCTCACACGTGGGGGGGAGTGTTAAGAATGTATAAAAGAAATTGATGTTGTTCTTTCTAACGGTTTAAGCTTTTAAGAAAATTGGTTAGCACATCAAATTTAATAGATAAGCATTTATTCCTACTCCTTAGTATTAAGTTATACCCAAACTTTTACAGTGCGTATAGTTACATCAAGGATAACTATATCTATACCAAGTATAACATTTTGTGAACCAAATGGCGCAAAGAAAAAGTGTTATACTTATCATAGACATAATTATCCCTGTAGTACAGTTATTCACTGAAATTTGGGTATATAGCTTAATACCTGAGGGGTCAGGTATTTGCTTTACCTTAGGCTATATCTAAGTTGCGTATCACAAACTTTTACAAACAACAATACTGTCCTTTGAAGAGAAAGAGTGTGCATTTGGGTATAAACTTTGGGAAAAATACTTATTCCCTAGTTTAGACCCTAAACAAACACCACCGCTACTAAGGATGTGATGTTATGGTGCGTTCAAGGAACTCAACATGGGTGCAATACTTTCAACATTTATAGTCATTTTCCTGGTTGCTGGCAAAGCTTTGGTGCTGGAGACTGAGAAACCTCTCTTGGTTATCTCTTATTTATGTTCCAAACTAATAAAAGGAAGATGATGAAAGTATCCAGTATGGCCGCACACCTTTGGGGGTGGGGGGGGGGGGGGGTGGGGGGGGGGTGTTTTCAATGCGATGCTTGTTCCTTAATTACATCTATGTCCATATAGACTATCTTGTTGTCCATATGCGTGTTAGCAACTTAGTGGCGGAAATGCAGAGGTCAGTGAACACGAGACATGCAACAATCTCCTGTTCTGATCACTTGTGGAGCAGTTTGACTTAGCACACAAACAAAGAGTTCTCTTGAAATAGTGTATACTAAGGGAATACTCTCAAATTTGCTGTAAATCAGTTCTAACTACCAGGACGTGAGAAAAGACCTAGAAATCTATCTCCATCGTGTATATGAATGAGCAAGATGATTTCTATTCCTTCGATCTTTTGGATCCTCTCTTAAACTTTGTTATTATCCCCATCAGGTTTTAGTTGCTAATATTGGGGATGCCAAAGCAGTATTGGCACGATCATCCACTACTGAGGATTCTCAGAATTCCTCAAATGGAACTGGGTCTTCACTCAAAGCTATTGTCGTGACGAGAGAACATAAGGCTATCTATCCGCAAGAGCGCACCCGTATCCAAAAGGTATCCTTTCATACATGTGATTTATTATTTGTGGAAACATGTTTCTACTATATATGGAAATACATGGTGTTTATATGCCAGTATCCTTGTTTTCTTTTTTGAGAGAGAAACCAGTATCCTTGTTCAGGTACGAAATCTTCAGGGATTAGCATTAAACTTTGTAGACTGTAATAACGTTGAACTTCCTGAAACTTGAGATGGTGGGGTCTCATCTCATACTTCTGAATGTTTTAATAGTTTATTTGTTTTTACAACAATAACAACAACAACAAAGCCTTATCCCACTAGGTGTGGTCGGCTACATGGATCATACGACTTCGTTGATCCATGTTCATGAGATTCGACAGGGTTTTACGCTGGCTGTCGGGGCCTAACACAACCCTTCTCTTTTATCCGGGCTTGGGACCGGCTATAAAACATAGGCGGAGTTAGTTTATTTGTTTTTAATTGAACTTTAAAAGTACTTTGTTTCTGAGTAATAAAAAAGAGAACTTAGAAGGCAAAGAAATAAATTAACCAAAAAAAGAGAAACCTGAATGACGAGAAGATGTAAGTACTGTTAGAATACACGTTTGGATGTCTAGCAAGGTCTAGTCATAAAAAAATATTATGCTGGTTCTCGTAGCTTGTTGTAATAGGTCATTTTCAATTATTTTCATCAGTTTTAATTGCCTTTTGCTCCTTACGAATTCGGGATATAAAATCCATGAATTCGGGATATAAGATGCACATGAAAATATTAGCAGTACAATAAAATTCTTTTTGCCTTGATAAAATACTATCAATGCACTCCTAAAAAAGTTATTGTCAATGCAAAACTTACTTGTTCTTGTCCCTATTTTATTTATTACCATGGTTCCTTAAGTAACAAGTGTGTTTCAATGTGTACTTTGTCTGCATTGTTCTAATTTATATTTGTTTACCTCTCAAGAAAAATATATTTGTTTTTACCTATCTGGTTGATCTAACTTGATTTTGGTTTGTTCCGAGATTTTCGTCAAGCTTTCACACTAATCAATTTTTCTACATGATATTAAAAATATATAGTTTTTTTAGAAAAAAATGAAAAGATAGAGCATAACAGATAGGTTGGTTGGATCAGTTGAACTGTGAACAATAACCCTAAAAGAAACAATAGATAACGTCAGTTCCATGGCTATTCCATTTTCGAATTTATTGGATGTTTCCTACAATAAAATCGATGATCTCGTCGGTAAATCTTCCAGTTTGAAGAATAGAGAGTTTTTTTTATGGACATGTTGTTTTGAAACGTTTGAGGATTATAGCAAAATAAATGAACATAAATGTAAAATTAAGCACATTTCAATTCCATTGGAAAAGGAAAAAAAGGAAACAAACATCAATGCTTAAAAATTAGCCCAAATCACATACACTATAACCAACTGTTGGATCCAGGATGTATTCCATGTTGGGTAAATAAAGATAACAAATTATCTAAGGAATATGAAAATGAGGTATTGGGAAAAAAAATAATATTTTCATATCTACAACAATAGTATGCCATGGAAGCCAAAGGATTTTATTTTCATATCTACAACAATAGTATGCCCAAGTTGCAAATTGCATCCATATGCTAATTTCAACTAAATGTCAGATAAGATTAGGCCTTTTTTTATGTAGTTGTCATATTAGAAAAACATAAGTCATCATTTGTGGACTCGAGGAAGTAATGAAGATGAGTAAATAGGGCACAAAGAAGTATCACATAAAAAAACTGCTCTGAAGTATTGTGATCATTCTGGGATATCTATGATAAAAGTTAACCTAATAGTTTCTAAGCTTTAATTAGTCTTTTCTTCCTATTCAATAATCTTAAACAAAAGCTAAGACTATCTCAAACTACATTTTGTTCAACAGATCAATTTATTATATTTATGCAGTGAAAACAAAGGATACTCCAGGTTGACCTGCTGAAAATTTTAAATGTGCCATTGCTGATCATGAACTCAATATTCTGGTTGTGTTATCAATTCACATTTTAAAAATTCTTCCCTTCATCATTTCCATTATCATGGTCATCACTGAACTTTATGATTTCATAAAATTTGCTTTGCATGTCTAAATAGATTCTAGTTGTAGCTGCCATACCTTAATGATTCGACAACCTTATTCTGTGTTATATTGTCTTATTTTCAGGTTCATTTGATCATATCGCTTCTTCAATAATTATTTAACATTTACTAGGGGAGGATATAACTCCGCCTATATTTTATAGTCGGTCCCAAGCCCGGATAAAGGAGGAGGGTTGTGTTAGGCCCCGACAGCCAGCGTAAAATCCTGTCGAATCTTATGAACATGGATCAACGAATATTACTAATAGAGCGGAATGGCGTCGTATGATCCATGTAGCCGACCCCACCTAGTGGGATAAGGCTTTGTTGTTGTTGTTGTTTACTAGGGGAGGATATAATTCCTCAAGTGACAAAATTTAAATATTTAGGATAAATTGTAAGACAAGATGGTGAGATTGATGACGATGTTAATCATAGAATTCAAGCTGGTTGGTGTAAGTGGAGGAAAGCCACTGGAGTTCTTTGTAATAGAAAAGTACCCAATAAAGTTAAAGGAAAATTCTATCGTACTGCTATAAGGCCAGCAGTGTTATATGGTAGTGAATGTTGGGCTATGAAGGGACAACATGAACGTAAAGTGGGGGTAGTCGAAATGAGGATGTTGAGATGGATGTGTGGTCATACAAGATTAGATAAGATTAGGAATGACCATATACGTGAACGAGTCGGAGTGGCTCCTATTAGTGAGAAAATGGTATAGAATCGTTTGAGATGGTTTGGTCATGTTCAGAGAAGACCATTAGATGCGCCAGTAAGAAGAGTAGATCAAATAATCAGGAGTCCGATTAAAAGAGGGAGAGGGAGGCCAAGACGGACACTTGGCGAACTAATAGAGCAAGATCTATTGGTGAATAATATACCGAAAGATTTGGTTACTAATAGAGCGGAATGACATCGTATGATCCATGTAGCCGACCCCACCTAGTGGGATAAGGCTTTGTTGTTGTTGTTGTTGTTGTTGTTTCACACTATCAGTTGAAACTTTAAACGACATTTGCATGAAATTAATAAAAGATAGTTTCTGATGTTGCAGGCTGGGGGATCTGTGGGGTCTAATGGAAGATTACAGGGTCGCCTTGAAGTGTCAAGAGCCTTTGGAGATCGCCAATTTAAGAAGGTTCTTTTGTCCTGACGTGCCAATTCATTACGCTTTTTTAGACTATGACATTTTAGTATTGTAGTTTCTTTGTGAATATATCTTGGAAACCATAATAATCACAAAAAAATGAACCTTGAAAGCAAGGAATAAGATTATTTTAAACCACCTCTTTTTCTTGTTGGTTATGTTGTTTCAATTCACTAAAGTCCCCTTTTTAAGCTTTACCTCATTTTAATATTCCAGTATAGGATTTGTGCTTTGTATCTTGGAAACAATGATGTTCCTTCGAATTGAGGCAAACAAATTGTTTAACAGTTCACCTAGTATTATGGATGTGAACCATAGAAGCTATATTTGGAGAAAAAAGGATGATTAACCAGAATGTTAATCATCCAAGATTTATTAATCCTACAATTTATGAAAGGTTTAGAATGTCAAGTTATATGTAGCTTGAGTGACTCGAAGTCCAGTCTGCCCGCCAAGAAAACTGCACGAGTCAAACTATTCTCTATATAACATCATCATATTATTGCGTAGTAGCCAAATAGCCCACAGTAAAGCAAGGACATAAGCCCTTTCCTTCTTCGATATATATGTGGTGGTACTGGATATCATTCCACCCCTTTTGAAGGATGATCAGAATTCATTCTCGGCAGTAATGCAGACCCTGCGAATGCTTGGGTGCTCCACTCATTGCGGAAGAAAAGGCAATTGAAAAAAAAGATGATCTGTGAAATATAGAAGTATTCCATATTTTCTAAATTACCACATAAATTGCCACTCAATTAGTTGGTATGATACTAATTTGTATTGCTTAAGAAATAACAGTTGGTTAAGAAAATATTCGGTAGTTCTATTAATGGTTTTCTTCTTTTTTTTCGATGCAAGAGAGGATGACCCCTAAATTTGGGTGATCATCTAGATGTTATTAAACTTAAAAAATGAAGACGTACAATTGTGAAAGATGTAAAACAAAGAAAAGAATACATTGAAGACTATATGCCCATAGTTACCCAACCACCCACTCCCTGCATGTAAAACAAAGAAAACAGGTTATTAGTAGTTTCATTATAGATGTAGTCCATGTTCTAAATACATGGATGAGTGAGAGATTTAGGACAACCTTTAATAGTGTTTCTATCAACTTTTTAATTGTAATTTGGTCCACTCAATATGGACTATTTTTTTCGATTACAAAGGGAGGTCCATGGACCTAATGTAAGGAAAGTAAATACTGAAAATAAAGGGGTACATACATCTCACCGGTGGGATTCGAACTCGTTATTATGAAGATTATGAAGATTTGTCCTCTCGAACAGATAAGTTATTAGTATTGATTGTGTTTAAGATTATTGCACTTTCACAAATGATAATATCTAAGTTTCATTTTCTTAGTCATAATGTCGGCATCTCTCATTAATGCTCCTAGATTCCATCAAACATTTAAGAATGCTCGTCTAATAATGCCAAGAGTTTAACAGTTATGAAAGTTCATCCTCATTTTGTATCAAAGGTTACATCTAATGTCGAGTAACATTTATGTGATCCTTTTTTTTTTCTCTTGCTATATGGGAACTTCAGCTAATGGACATTTCTTTTTCTCAACCCACACGGTTATAATAGCAGCAATTAGATTCTCACAGTGGAAGTGCTATATTAAAGTGTGAAAAAGTAGCAGTGATTTGTTTCTCTTTGCCAAAGGTAAAAAATGGACAAATATGAACATATACTTTACTACAACTAATGCATAAGAGTCTGCAGTCTATGAGTTCAAGAAGGAATGCCAGTCATTGGCTTTCACTTTCAGAGCAGATGAGTAATTGACACTATGACCTGAAAACATTGTTTTGCATAACAGTATTATATTATAGAGCGAGCATAGACATGCCATGGAGACTAATATAGTAGCAATATGCAGGTTGGGGTAATTGCAACGCCGGATGTTCACTCTTTTGAGCTTACAGAAAGAGAACACTTCATGATTTTGGGTTGTGATGGTTTGTGGGGGGTATGCAATTTTCTAGAAATTCTTAACACTTTTAGGTTGCATATTGCGCAAACTCGACATTGCTTTTCACTATTTAATCATTCAGGTTTTGGGGCCTAGTGATGCTGTTGACTTCGTTCAGAAACAGTTAAAGGTAAGTGAAACCATTGCAGCAGTAAATAGGAAACATCACCATGCCAACATGACTCATGTGAATGCTAGATTACTTGAGATAACTAAAATTTCAGTCCACATGAAAGAAGCTTAACTACTACAAAGATGCAATGTCATGAAGATTACGCATTTACCTTCATAATGTAAACTGACCTTTTTTTTATTCTGAAAACTCGTATGTCACCTATTTTATTTGTGTTAAATAATCCTCCATGTAATAACAAACATTGATGTAACTGTACATTTGTCTCATTAACAAATTGGATTGCAATCTTGGTAGTTGTATTTCCCGTTGTCAAAAAATAGAAAAAACCATCCTCCATGCTTTCGCTGAAGATCAATCTCTTGCCTCAGATAATATGAACTAAACATAAGTTGGCGGTATTTTGATTTCTTTGGATTTACGCCCTTGACAACTATGAAGAAAAGAGTTTTTTGTTATTGTTCTTTCCAACTGATTGATCAAACGTTTGAGATTTGTTGCTTAGGATCTTTTTTCTAGAGCATACTGTCCAGTGTTCAATAGATGTTGTTTTTTGCTATCATCTTTGTATGGTCCTTTTATTTTATTGTTGTCAAACCTCAGCTCTGAGTATTTGCAGGAGACATCATCAGCTTCTATTGCAGCCCGGCGCCTAGTGAGAGAAGCTGTTCGAGAAAGATGCTGCAAAGATAATTGTACTGCTGTCGTTATTGTCTTCAGGCACAAATGAAGGAACCTCAGTCTAAATTGTTTGATCATTTTAAGGAGAATTATATAATTCGAATGAACATTCGTGAGATCTGAAATGCTTTATCTAATGGAAGAGTGTAATTTCCCTTTATTTTTTTTCCTAGATCAAAGATAGGATTGCATGATTCTTGTTACTTTTATCCCCAAAAATGCAAGGCCTTTTGTCAGTGGGAATTTGAATTGGAGAACTGCTGCTTCTATGGTACAGTGAAGAACTTGTATTTCATGATATTACTTATCTTGCATTTCATAAGAAAAAAAAAAAAACTTGAAGAAACTTCGTTTCCCGAAGGTGAGAAGATCTTAAGCACTGTATGTATTTTTATCATCAGTGTCTTCAATTTTTTTAAAAAAAATATGTTGTTCAATAAGAAAAATTCTTCAATGTAACCGATCTTTATGGGCTTAATTATTCCCTTTCATCTCTTGTGGTACGCACGCATGCATTAGACCGAAGTGGTTGGATTGGAGACGCACATCCCTTTCACTTTCTTCATATTCTGTTTAGGCGTGCTAAAAGTTGCTTTCAAACATTGACTTAATTTAGAGTATAATATCAACTATCATACCTGAAGTATATAATCAATTTTGGTCATGATCTAACCCATTTTTTTTTTCAGAAAATTTAATTTTTTTTTCTTTGTAATTGAAGATTCAGCATCGATACAAAAATACATAATGCATTTTTAAAGGGAAAAAGGAGAAAATGACAATTGAACAATCCTCCTTTTTACCCTTCTGTATATTTATATTTTTACTCGAGCCCAAAAAAGGAAGTGTGTGCATTTTTTTCTCGAAAGGTTGGCGAGTCAAATGGTCAATTAACATACAGAATAAGAATAATATGTATACCCAATATAAAATATAAATATAGAAAGTTATTAATGGTTTGAGGAATGTGTGTATAATTGAAAACTTGAATAATATCTCGACTGAAAAAAGAAAAAAAATTCATCTAATATTTGGTGCTTAACTTATTTATACGATTGCAAATCAAAAGATTCCCCAATATAAAATACAAATAATAATTTATGAATTAGTCAAAATTAGTCAAAACTTATGTTAGGTCCGACAGTCAGCGTAAAATCTTATCGAATCGTATGAACATGGATCAACGAATGCGAAATGACGTCGTATGATTCGTACAGTGGATCTCACCTCGTCGTCTATTCTATTGGACTTGACATAAAAAGAATAACACGTTTAACCGTGGCGTATTAAGTATTAACTTATTTCTGAGTTAACACATATTTATGCTTTATTAATTAGAACATAATCGTCTTTTGGACCGTTTTAGGCGAGTGATTGAATTAACACACTGTAATAAACTAATTTAATTATCATTATTTTTTTTTCTGTTGTTGTTTTATAATTTTCGTCTTCTTCTTCGTGCGAGTCGTCTGGTCTCTTTTCCTCCTCCTCCTCCCCCCTTTTTGTTCTTGTCGTCGTTGTAATTGGCATCTTCCTCCTTCTCCCTCTTGTTAGGGTTTCCAAATTGGCCTCCCGTAATTTGTTTACGATCGGAATCCGATCGACTCCATCTCCGCGATTTCTCTTCTCTGCCTATCCAAATCTCCTCCTCTTCTTCATTTCGATGTTGATGGTGAAATCGACGATGAGGGTTTGAGTTCGAATCCGTCCATTTGGGACGCTCTTCTGGTAGCAGCGGCGAGGGGGAAAGGTGAGAGGTTCATATTGTGTAGCTGGGGAGCGGATTGGCATCTTGTATTATAGATTAGTGTGATGTTCGTGAGCCGGCCGGCGGTGCACCCGGTGGAGGCGCCGCCGCTGACGGATGCGGCGGCGAACCCGCCCCGCGTGCGGATGAAGGACATCCAGGGCATGCCCGGCACGCACGGCGGCCTCGCCCTCCGCCTCTCCCAGTTCGCCTTCGCCGCAGCCGCCCTCGCCGTCATGGCCTCCACCAGCGACTTCTCCTCCGTCACCGCCTTCTGGTAAACTCGTCACCCTGCTGCAGCTCCCAGTCCTTTTTAGTTAATTTAAACGTATTTCGGTGCTTGGCATTCGAGGTGCGCTCGTATGGTTGGCTGTCCACGGACAAACAACTAACGTTGCTGGATTCGCGATCTGCGTCCGAATCAAATCATTTTTTGATGGATCAAATTGTGCCAAAGAAACAACTATTTACTGTAATTAGCTGCCTTGGCTTCCTAAAATGGTTGGAAAAGAAAGTTTCGCACACAACCCTATCTTTCCTTTAAAAAAAGAAAACCTATCTATCTAATTGAGCTTTTTTTTCCTTCAGAAAACATAGAAAAACACATTTTTTTTTGGTATGTTATCCATCCAAGATTATTGCCAATAAGACATCGAAGAAGACCTGAACTCTCCCTGCAGTAGAGGCACGCATTAAGGGTGTGGGTAGATTGAGAAGGTGAAAAAATATTGTCCATTACCCTTGTTCGGGTTGAAAATGTTATGGAGGGGTTGGGGGACATTAAACCCCGTTCCTCCAAAAAGTCAAATATCAATTTAACCCAAGTTGAAGTTGAATTGATGGGAAATTTTTCTCTCCATTACCTTCCATTTGGTTAACCTCGTTTACCTTGCCTTCCCTTCTTCCGATTCCCTTCCATGATCCCAGCACATTCTTAAGGCTTTAAGACAACTTTTGTCCCATTTCTCCCTCTGTAATTCCTATGTTCCATACCACTTCATGATGCATCAGCAGACTTTGAAATGGCATTAAATATGTTGTTGGGGGAAGATAAGCTATGAAACATCATTCAATCAGGTGCTTGGATAAGGATGATTTCTTGTGCAACCCCCTCTTCACAATAGAATAAGAATTGGCTTATGGTGTGTATAGTCTCCTTGCGAGCCTTGTTTGTTTTCCTTCTTTGAACTCTATTATGATGGTCTCGTTAAAAAAAATTCTTTGGCAACAAATTTGCATTGCCCTAGTGAAAGAGATTGGAGTCCAAAGTTCTTGTTGATTCTGGAATTTGTGCACCTCTACCTCCAACTCTTCTGGCTTTTCTGTACATGCAGCAGAATTCAAATTGCAGTTTTATGCATAAAGCTATTTGAAGGAAACCATTAGTTTTCTTTATCTTCTTTGAGATGTCTTTTTTGATAGCTTTCATGTTATTAGTAACTGTCAACATGGCCATCAGTGATATTTCACTTGGAAAACTTGATCTCTACTTGAAAATCCCTGATCCAGCATTATACTTTTTTTTCTGCAGTTATCTGGTTGCAGCAGTCATTTTGCAATGCATATGGAGTGTCTCATTAGCATTTCTGGACATTTATGCGCTTTTGGTAAAACGATGCCTGCAGAATCCTCGTGCTGTCTTTTTGTTTACTATCGGTGACGGGGTAAGGAAAGTTGCTCACATATGTGAAGAAACATTTGCATGAGAAATGGATTCCAATGCCAATCAGCTAATTTTAAATGTCTTGAGCTTATGAGAATTCCATTGAGCATGTATCAATAGGATTTATCTGCCACAACTTTTGTGCATTGCAGTCATTTTATTAGACTAATGGACAACAGATTAAAACTAATTTAAAGCTCTTGATAAACTATATGATCATCACTTAAACGTTCTCATTCAAACTGATAAAAAAACGTACAGTTGTATTTAAAGATAAGTGATACTAATGCTATATCTGGTTTTGGCTGGAAGTTTCATATTTTCATCCATCGTGTAATGCAGATTACAGCTACGCTTACATTCGCCGCAGCTTGTGCGTCCGCAGGCATCACTGTCCTGATTGGTAATGATCTGAACATCTGTTCACAGAACCACTGTAAAAGTTTTGAAACTGCTACGGCAATGGCCTTCATCAGTTGGTTTGCAGTCTCCCCGTCATTCCTCTTGAACTTCTGGTCATTCGCTTCCAGGTGAAATGTAATTATTATCGGGGGTTTGCAGTATAACCCCCACCTTTTTACGGTCTGGTGCCCTGATGTGTTATAATTGTTGCCAAGTTTGCATTGCCAACATTTGTGTATTGGGACGTAACGTAACCCTGTGAGAGTTGTGCAAGTTTTTAAGATCAGAAATCCCTACATTTATTGCTTGTACGCGTGGGCTGTGAATCACGTCGCGTCAGCAGTATTTGGTTCGATGACCGAGTGCATTAGCCTTTATATCCCTACATTTAATGTTATGACTCACCAGCCTCGTGTTTTTTGGATTGTGCTTACGAATGTTGAGATGCCTCCCCTAGTTGCGTGGATGCCGTGCCGAAGGCTTTATGATCCTGTTCTTACTTTACTATATGTTTCAAACTAGATTTCATTGTGCAGTAATAATGTAATATGCATTAGTTAGAAATAAATCTAGTCGTTCTTTCCGTTTAACTTCCTTATCATCCACACAAAAACAGAAAAAAGGGGGAAAGTATGTTGAATTATAGTGAAAGGTTTCAAGTTTAATCATACGCACGGCTGAAACGCCACTAAAGTGCCTGCATTTGTGGACGAAGAAGATAATTAACCTTGCAACGTTTCATGCAAAATGAATAGTCTACATTCGTATGTATTCCAAAGATATACACTAAAAATTGGTTCAATCACATTCACAACGCAAAGATAAAGTGACATGCGTGCTGTGTGGAACTGACATTTGAAATCTACATCTGTACAAAGGACACAAACGACTAATCTTTTCTAGACCGCACAATCTGGCTAGTATTAGTGATGAGATGGTCTCAAATGTGTTGTCAAAGAGAAAATTCTTCCAAAGGGACTGGAAGAACTTTATGTCAGTTGTTAGGACATGTTTATCGGCCTTCACAAAACCCTAACAGCAGCTTCTGAAGAAAGAAAAAAGAGAGGACTTGAACAATTGTTGAAATGATCCCTTGATCATATCCTCTGAGAAAGAATTGCCTTGAGCAAACAATGAATGCTTATGGTCGCGCTGCAATAGATAATTCAGTGCATTGCATTGCTGTTGCTTGGTTTCACTTTGTTGTCTCATGGACTGGAGCTGTTTCTGCAGATTTACTTTTTCCTGGCAAGGTAGGTAGAGAGAGGATAGGAATGTAAGCAAGATGTTTTAAAGTACGGGAGAGATTTCAAACTGGTGCTGATACCTTCTGCAAAGTATCAAAACTTCTGGTGGCTGCTGCTAATGAAGCCTTGACCTGAAACGAGATTTGCATCAGTCTATAAACATATAGATCACATCTGACAGACGCATCTACCTGTAGTCGCGAGCACATCTCGCACCTCAACTCTAAACTTTGATATTTGGTAAGAATGAAATCATAGCAGACAGTTCAGTGGTCATGTTTTTTTTAAAAAAAACATCAGTGCAGCAATTAGAATATTGTCGAAGTGGATTCCAAGCTATATAACAAGGAATTTACAAAGGCTCCGTTTATAGCCATTTACAAAGTGATGACCCTACTATCGCTTTTTAACTTGGTTGCAGATCAAGAAAAGAAAGGACCCATAGATTGGCAACTATAGATTGTTTGAAAGAGCCTTTCAAGCATATAGAATAAGAAACATATGATGACTTAGTTTCTAGCCATTTACAAAATGGTGAACCTATTATCTCTTTTAAACTTGGTTGCACATCCTTTTTTTTTTAATAGATGAAGAAAGAAACCATAGGTTACAAATCAAAATTTTCAAAGTGTAACATTTTTCAAGTTGAACAATCTGGTTTAGAAGTTGCTGATGGCACGGCAGGTTCTGATTATGTTTATGATGAGTCATCTGGGTAAGCAATTATGTGTTAAAATTCATTTCAACTCCCCACACCTAAGGATTTTTTAGTGGTTGTGGAAAAATATGTAAAAAAAAAAGTTCATCAATGTTAATTTTGATTGTGACAAGCAGAAATAAGGACAAAAACGATAAAATGCCTTGTTTTTTAATCCTTTACTCGGTGTTTATATTGGCGATGCCATTTAGATGAATGTCACTATTATGTTCCTGCTTAAGACTGAAAATGTTTGTGCATAGCAGTTGAACTTTATCCATGTTCACTAAGAATCCTGGTTTATTTCCTTCCATAACAGGAACATAGTAGCTTACCCCTTTCTAATACATCAAACTCATGTCATTATTATTGAGTATAACATCTCCATACTATCTTAATGGTCTTGTAATTTGAGTTACACTTGCATTTTAAATTTTTTTGCACATAAAGATGCTGATTGCAACTGAGGTTGTTGATGTTTCTTGGATTTTTCTGAAAGGTGCAAGAATTTGTTTTTGTTTTTTTTTCTTTTTTTTTGAGGAGAAAAAGGAACTCCGCTTATGTTTTATAGCCGGTCCCAAGCCCGGATAAAGGAGGAGGGTTGTGTTAGGCCCCGACAGCCAGCATAAAACCCTGTCAAATCGCATGGCGTCGTATGATCCATGTAGCCGACCCCACCTAGTGGGATAAGGCTTTGTTGTTGTTGTTGTAACATTTTTCAAGAATTTTAATGTTGTAAGTTTTCTCTTTTTGAAGTTTGTTTTTGTGAGCTTAAGTAACATAATAGCCCTTCTCAAAAAAAAAAAAAAGTAAAATAATAGCAATATCTGTACCACAGATATTAAAAGGGGTAGCTATATCTAAAACCAAAACCCCTAAAAAGTTAGTGAATCCGTTTAGAAAGCTATGGTTGTTGAGACAGATAAAAAATATCTCTCCTGGTTGCAATGAACAATGAATACACGTCTTCTGTGATATTTACTTGTCATGAAAAGAATGAAAGATATGATGTCCAGATCTTAGGAAACTTATGTTTTACTTTCCACAAAATTTATGCAAGAACTTGGTTGAGTGAGAATCATTTTATCTCTCTTTTATTGTCACAAATTAATTATCCGGGCTTAGGCTTCTAAGTTTTATAGATCTCAAATATAACGTCGTGCATAGAAACATAAACGATGCATCGATGTGTTGTAAATTTCTAAGATAACACGAATGAATTAGCAAAGATAACAGTTGAAGATTGCGTAGAAGTATCACATGGTACCTTGAGGAGTTCATCCTGAATTCGTTTCGCCTTCTCGACCTCCTCGTCAAATCTCATTCTCCATGCGGCAGATTCATCCATGGCATCCATATTCGCGCGTTCGAATTCCCTCCTGGACGAAGGAGAAGATGGATGCATTAAGTAGTTAAATCATACGTTCCAGAAAGAGATCGACAACAAAAGAAAATGCCGGAGATGATCTAATCAGTATGATTCCCCAATTCTCATGGACGAATCCATGATGGTTAGGAACTCTTTGGCATCTCGTATCGTCCATTAAAAGTAGGGGAACGGATCAGAGGGGGGCGACCGGTACCGGAGAGCTTCGAGGTCGTCGTCGGAGAAGGAGTCACGATCACGGCTGTCGATGACCCAGAGACGGAAGTAGATGTCGATGCCGAGTAATATCGCTAAAGAGAAACCCGCGGCGAGCGCCCTTCTCCGGCGCGGCGTCATCTCAGGCCCGTCGCCGACGACGAGGAGTGGAATGCGATTACTGTGACGAGACTGAGGGATCTGGAACGAACAAGCGAGCAAGCGGTGACGTGAATAAAAGTCCCGTCGCGGAAATATAATTCATCCATTTTAATTTACAAGTGCCGAGAAAAAAAAGTCATGAGATTTCTTAATATTAATGAAATGAAATGTTCGACAATTCAACCGTTGATTTCTTAGATATTTATATATTTATCGTTTTTAATAATAAAACTAGCTAAAGGCGAAAATGAAAATAACATTTGCCAATTAATTCTTCCATAAGAAATGTCTGAAAAATGTTTTATATTTTTAATCATAAATAAAAAAAAGATATAAGCAGATCCGATACAAAGAATACAACTTTTTGCCCTCCAGAATTCTCCGACTTACATGGCCGGCCTCCACCGATCCTCCTCGTCCTCGGCGGCGGCGGCCGCTTCGTCGTCATCCTCCTCCTCAATCGCTTCCTCGTCTACTGGGGCACGAAACATTCTGCCCCCGCAGGAGCTCCTCGACGATCTCTGCAGGTTTCCCCCTCTCTATGCGTTTCAGTCATTTCTGCGAATACCTTGGCGTTCCTTCCCTACCCTTTGCTACGGCCCTTCTTATCTGGTTCTTTGGCGCTGTCCGCAGTCGATTCGTGCTCAACGTTCCGAAGGAGGATCTGGAGTCGTTCGAGAGGATCTTGTTCCTACTGGAGCAGGCTCACTGGTTCTACGAGGACAACTCCGTCGAGCAGAACCCGGCCCTCAAATCCCTCTCCTTCAGGGAGTTCACTTCTCTCAGTATGGGAATCGCCTGCTTCTTTTACCCCCTGTTGTTTGACTAAGAATATTTGCTATGTATCTGAATTTAGCTGCTTGTATTGGTGATATTGAAACCCGTCTTGTTTCATTTCTGATTACTTTGTAGTGTTCAAGAGTTGTGCTGCTCTGAGACCATACATTGCGCATATTGATGATATATACAAGGACTTCACTTCTTACAAGTTTCGTGTCCCCGTCACCGGGGCCATAATTTTGGATGAGACATACGAGAGGGTGAGTACATGTTGCTAGTGATCGGCAGTGTCTTTTAGAATTCTCTCGTTTTAACAACACATCATTAGGACTTCTCCTCATAACCGTCATTGTTTTTCCAGTACAGATTTCTAAGCAGTGAGTTGTTTCACTTTCTACATGTTTTACTCTCTTGGTGTACTACTTTAGTTTGAGTATATCTTTAGCATGACAAAACTCTAGGATGCATATTTGAAATCCCATGTCCACGGAAACTGCATCCACTTGTAAATGCTATGAGCCACCTATCCTCTGTTTTTTCGTTGTTGCTCCACCACTAATTGCTGGTTTCATCCTGTGACTATATTGTTTCATTCTATTCATTCTATGATTCAGGTGTCTCTCGTGGTTTTTTTTTCTGCGTGAGAAAAAAGTTATGTATGTTTTCACAAAGAAATAAAAAAAAAGAAAATTTATTCTATCATTAAGCATTTCTATGTATTAGATGTTAAAAATTACATATGATATGCATTATACTTGGGGTTTAATTTGTTTGAACCCATTTAATTGAGTCTTATAATTCTTAATAAAAAGAGGTTAAGTGTTTGCTGCATACAATTTACTGGGAATGAGAAATATACATGGACCTAATTTTTCAATTCACATTGCCTATATGATGTCATAAACAGAAAGGAATTCATCAATTTCTAGATGATATGAAGAATGATCTCAACATAACATAGTGTGATCAATTTTGTAATTTTAAGTATCTCGAACCAGGGAAAGGTGAATCTCCCAACTTGAAGAAACAATAAAGGGGAAGATCCAATCAAAAGATAAAATAAAATAAAGAGGAATAAAAAATAGTAAAATTTGACAAGCAAGAGCTAATGAGAAAATGTTACCAGGGTGATCATACAATTCAATGGCAGTATTACCGTATGTGTGGATGATTTGCATAATTCACAGATGTACGCATGTTCTGTGTGTGTATAAATGTATATCATGATACTTTTCGTAGTTCATATCGAACTAATGATTGAAGTAGCTAGGCATAGGATATCTGATGATCTTATGTCTCATGACTATTCCAGTTTTAACTCACATTTAGGTAAATTTGTTACAGTGTTTACTTGTTAAAGGCTGGAAAGCTGGAGCAAGTTGGAGTTTTCCTCGTGGTAAAAAGAGCAAAGATGAGGAAGATCATACATGTGCTGTTAGAGAGGTACATGCATTGTAGCTTCTTTATCTTCATTGTTGAGTTTTTCACTTGCAGTTTAAGGTATTCATTCTGGACAGCAGTAAACTTAAAGGTATTATATTATTCAGTAGGCAAATGATCAATTCCCTCTCCATTCTGTATTGTTTCTTCATCATGTTTGATTTTATCTCAACATGAAGAGAAATGTTACTCTTTTTTTAGGAATATAAAGTGTTTCTAAAAGCAACGTCATGTTCTTTTTGTTATCTGGCATGGTTAGGCATGTTTCCTTTGTTTACTTGATTCTTTGACAACAACATTGACAAGACAGAGATTGCTCAATTAAATTGATAAATGTTAACACTATTGGCAGAACTTCATCAAAAAACATTGTTGGTAAGCAGTAATATTGATGTGCAGAAATATAGACCAACAGAGAACCAGCATCCCTTTCTCTGCGCAAACCAATAATGTTACATATACGTTCGGTTTCATCTCTGCACTTGTCTGAGAAGGATGCTGGCATATTCCTTTATTTATTTCTTTTGTTTATACTGCCATCCCTTTCTCTGGCCTAGAAAATGTGACCGCACTTTTCTAGGTTGTATACTCAATTCGAGTACTATCATGAGAATACGTGGCCCTGCTGGGGTCAGCCCATGTTGGGCCAGAAAAAAATATATCTTTGTATTATTTATTTTAATTCATACATGAGAAGCTTTTGATCGAATTATGGATCCTATTATGGTTTTTTGTACTAAACCTTTTGCTTCAGTATACTTTACCACTTCATTATAAAAATTGCTGGTCTTCTGTGCATTAGTAACAACCAATGTAATTCACTTCTGCTCTCATTCCCTTTCTTATGCAGGTCCTGGAGGAGACAGGATGTGATGTTTCCAAACTCCTAAAATTAGATGATTATATAGAAGTTGTAATTGGACAACAACGAGTCCGGCTTTACATCATTACTGGGGTGAAGGAAGACACTCTTTTTGCACCTTTGACCAAAAAGGAGATAAGTGTATGCATTTTGTTCTATTCCTTAATTTTCACATGAAAGAGTTTCAAAATTGTAGTTGATGTAATTTCATTAATGATGACAAGTTTGTCTAATGAAAATGTTTAGAAATCTCTTCTAGATTAGTATACACTTCATAACACACTCCTTTTTTTGGAAATAACATATTTATATTGCATGTGGATTTTCTTTGAATTTCCTGTCTTATCTAATGTTGTTGCAATTTTCAGACTGACTGATATTCTTCTTTCTTGCTATGTAAAGTAAGACCTCTGAGAACCAATTTTTTTGGTACATGTTTGCATCATAACACTTCAATAATTGTGAGGCTGTAATAGTTAAAAAGCAAGCCCCCTCAGAAAAAGGAAAAAAGGTCTTCTGTAGAAAGTTTCCATTGTATGTGGTGGGTTATGAAGATACATGCTGGCGCAGCTAGAAATTGAACATGGAAAATATAAATAAAGGATCTTGCAAAACAACAACAACAAAGCCTTATCCCATATGTGGGGTCGGCTACATGGATCATACGACGCCATTCCGCTCTATTAGTAACCAAATCTTTCGGTATATTATTCACCAATAGATCTTGCTCTATTAGTTCGCCAAGTGTCCGCCTCGGCCTCCCTCTCCCTCTTTTAATCGGACTCCAGATTATTTGATCTACTCTTCTTACTGGCGCATCTAATGGTCTTCTCTGAATATGACCAAACCATCTCAAACGATTCTCTACCATTTTATCACTAATATGAGCCACTCCGACTCGTTCACGTATATGGTCATTCCTAATCTTATCTAATCTTGTATGACCACACATCCATCTCAACATCCTCATTTCGGCTACCCCCACTTTACGTTCATGTTGTCCCTTCATAGCCCAGCATTCATTATCATATAACACTGCTGGTCTTATAGCAGTACGATAGAATTTTCCTTTAACTTTATTGGGTATTTTTCTATCACAAAGAACTCCAGTGGCTTTCCTCTACTTACACCAACCAGCTTGAATTCTATGATTAACATCGTCATCAATCTCCCTAATTGATCCTAAATATTTAAACTTTGTCACTTGAGGAATTATATTCTCCCCTAACCTAACTTCCAAATCGTCTCTAAGTTGTTTATTTGTGAAATTGCAATGCATATATTCTGTTTTATTCCTACTTAAACGAAAACCCTTTGACTCCAACGTATTTCTTCATATTTTCAATTTTGTATTAATCTCTCCTCTTGAATCCGCTAAAAGTACTATATCATCCGCAAATAGCATGCACTTAGGTACCTCCTCTATGATACTCTTGGTTATAGCATCGATAACTAAGTTAAATAGATACGGACTTAAAGCTGATCCTTGATGTAGGTCAATTCCTATAGAAAATTCATTTGTCTCACCTCCGGGTGTCCTAACCCTAGTCAATGCCCCATCGTACATATCTTGTATTACCTTAATGTAGGCAACACTCACCCTTTTCTTTTGCAAGGCTTTCCAAAGTACATCCCTTGGTACCCGATCATACGCCTTCTCTAAGTCAATGAAAGCCATATGTAAGTCTCTTCTCCTACTTCGATACTTCTCCATCATCCCCCTTAGTAAATAAATCGCCTCTGTAGTGGATCTTCCTGGCATGAACCCAAATTGTCTCTCAGAAATACTAGTCTCCATTCTCAATCTATGCTCAATCACTTTTTCCCATAATTTCATTGTGTGACTCATAAGTTTAATCCCTCTATAATTTGCACAATTCTGAATATCCCCTTTATTCTTGTAAATAGGAACTAATGTACTTAATCTCCAATCTTTCGACCGTAAAATCTCATTAAATAGTTTACATAACCACAACACACCTTTTTCTCCCAAACATTTCCAAACTTCAATCGGTATACCATCCGGTCCAACGACTTTACCATTCTCCATTTTCTTAAGAGCTTCGCTAACCTTCGAGACTCTAATTCTACGATAAAATGACCTATTAAGCTCACATTCACTATCTGTCAAGTCCTCCAAATCACAACGGGAACCTTCACATCCATCATTAAATAGCTTATAGAAATACTCTTCCCATCTGTTCTTAATATCTCCCTCAGTAACTAAAACCTTGTCAACTTCATTTTTTATGCATCTTACTTGATCCAAATCTCTCGACTCCTCTTTATTTCTTGCAATCTTGTAAATCCTTTGTTCACCAGCCTTTGTCCCTAACTCCTTATAAAACCCCTCATATGCTTTAGCACGAGCATCACTAACTGCCTTCTTAGCCTCCCTTTTCGCCAAACGATATTTTTCCCAATTGTCAGAACTATTGTCCAACTGTATCGCCTTGAAACAATTCTTCTTATTACACACCTTTTCTTGGACTTCTTCATTCCACCACCAAGTCTCCTTATCTCGTGGTCCAAAACTTTTTGATTCTCCAAAAATGGCTTTAGCAACCATTTCAACCTTTTTTGCCACATTCTCCCACATGATACTAACATCTCCTTCTAACTCCCACACTTTCCTCTAATAACTTCTAAAAGTCTCTCGCTTCTCCCCCTTTAACTGCCACCACTTGATCTTTCGATAAAAAACTGTTCGAGATTTTGGTTTTATACATTTCATTTGCATATCAAGAACTAACAATCTATGTTGTGTAGTCACCCCATGCCCAGGAATTACTTTGAAATTAGTACAACATCTTTTATCAGTATTTCTTGTCAAGAAAAAATCGATTTGAGACCTATGAGTTTCACTTTTGTATGTGATTAAATGTTCCTCTCTTTTCCTAAAACAAGTGTTGATAATCTTAAGGTCGTATGCTAAAGAAAAATCAATAATAGTTTGTCCTTCCTCATTCAACTCCCCAAAACCAAAACCACCATGAACTCTTGCATGTGGTCCTGCCTCTTTACCAATATGTCCATTAAGGTCTTCCCCAATATAAACTTTCTCGGTTGTTGGTATACTTTCAATCAAACCCTCCATATCTGCCCAAAACTTCTCCTTGAGATGTGATTCTGTTCTTACTTGGGGTGCATATGCACTAATAATGTTCATAGTCTCCTTTCCAATAATTACTTTCACGGATATGATTCGATCCTCAATCCTTTTAACTTCCACAACATTCTTCCTCCATTTTGCATCCGCGATAATACCAACACCATTCCTTCCCTTTACCTTACCTATATACCAAAGTTTGGAATCATTTAATCTAATCTCTTTACTTCCCTCTCCTACCCATCTAGTTTCTTGCAAGCATAAGATACTAATCTTACGTTGGTCCATTACTTGTGCCACCTCGAGGCGCTTCCCATTTAATGTCCCAATGTTCTAAGAACCTAATCTAACTTTAGTTTCATGAACTAGCTTCTTTAACCGCCTCCGTCCATTAGAGTGCGGTAGCCTTTGCTCATTTAACACTGCATTCAGGCGAGGATGCAACGACTCTTGCTGTCTTATCACTGTACCCGAGCTGTATAGCGCGTTACTTACGGGTAACGACCTAGCATTAACACAATATATTCGTTGATCCATGTTCATGAGATTCGATAGAGTTTTACGCTAGTTGTCGGAGTCTAACACAATCCTCCTGTACAACGCGTTACTTACGGGTAACGACCTAGCATTAACACAATTTATTCGTTAATCCATGTTCATGAGATTCGACAGAGTTTTACGCTGGCTGTCGGAGTCTAACACAATCCTCCTCCTTTATCCGGGCTTGGGACCGGCTATAAAACATAGGCGGAGTTTCAAGGATCTTTCAAAAAAATATAAATAAAGAAGGTGGTACCGTTACTGTGTAAAAGAAACCCAAAGTTCAGGAAGAATTCACGGGATATCTTTAGTTGGAGAGAAGGTATTATGACTTCAATGCCATATTCATAAAAGGGCCATTGCAGAACAAGTAAGAACATGTCGCAAACCTAGGAACTTTATGGAAGAGAAATGGATTGTGACTTCGATGCCTTTTGTTCCATAGCTATTGAGTAAAGTACATGTTGGCTATTGCAACTCTAGGAGCTTGTATTGATATTCAGTGGCAAGAGGAGTCAGATGTTCTCCACAGATGCAAGTGGATGCCTTCTCAAAAAAAAAATAAAAAAAGATGCAAGCGGATGACTACACAAGTTTTGTATCCATCTTTAATGGAACTCTTGTAACAAAATTATCAGAGCCCAATTGTTTATGGCTTATTTTTTCATGGCTGGGTTATAGTGTACGGATTCAAACAGTATTTGCATAAGGTAGTTGGTATTCCCTTATTGTGCTACTAAATGTCATAATGCTGAGACATGAAAAATCCACTACCACAATTTTCCAATAGTCTCAGTAGGCCATATGTGAGTCTTATGAGTCTTGAGATGTCATTCTTTTGAGGGAGGGAAACTTATATTAGTAGTCATCCATTGTAATCTGTGATGCCTTATTTCAAATCAAAAGTGTGCTTGAGGCTAAAGAGCCCAAAGTACTTTAGCTCCGTGACTTCTAAATTGATAAGCAAACCCTAATAACTTGTGCCAATCTGAAACTCCTCCAGAGGTCCTCATTTGTTATTTTTAGTTTTTCTCCTTTTGGAGTTTGTACTGCATCTTCAGTAGTTAGATATTCAATTATGAGTTCATGAAGCTGAAGCTCTGGCTATGTGTATTTATACATCATTTCCCTTATACTCTTATTTCTGATCTTTAACATGTTTTGGCTTCAGGAGATCTCATGGCATCGGTTGGATGAACTTCAACCAAGTAGTGATGATGCAATGTCACGCAGTGTGAATGGAATAAAACTTTATATGGTCGCTCCTTTCTTGACGTTAGTAATCTTTCCATAATACCACCTTTCAGTTCACTGCTGAATGTTTTTGTCATCAATAATACAGAGCATCTTATTTCCCTTGTTTCTTGTTTATATACAGCTCTCTTAAAGCATGGATTGCAGCACATCCACCTTCTATATCTCAGAAATCAGATACAGTAGTAAAAGGTCTATTCTCTCCTTTTACAACCTTTTTTTATTTTATATGTACATTTGTCTATTTGTCTTTTACATAACCTATGTCTACTCGAATCTTGAAAACTACAACATAGCTTAAAAACTTTCTTTAGACACAAGAATGAAAAAGTGTTCTGTTTCCATATTGATTGTAAAAAAAATACAGTGTTGCCTCGTGTATATGTACCTTAGATTGGAGTGTTAGACATGTAATAGACGTGCCTTTAAAGTAAATAGACTAAAATGTAATGCTGTAAAGTGTAAACTTAAAAATTAGTATAGACCAAACATGGGCTGTGGTTCAATAGTTAGTCCAACACCAGACTGAAGAAGTTGGGCCTGTCTAACAAAATCTACATCTAAATTGGTGGTCAAATAGCACAAGAGAATTTCATCAATTGAAAAGAGTAAACAAGAATTCTACAGAATGAGCTTGGATGATACAAGAAATGCTATTATTTCTTTCTCAATTATTTTATATCTTTATTTTTGGGTAAACTTCATAAAAAAAATAAACTTTTTGTTTGGTCTCAGATTTAGTCAACTTTATTTTTGTTTAAAAGTTCACAAACTTTTAAATTAGTTGCAATTCTGATCTATGTTATAATTTAAGAAAATAAGATTGTGAAATATTAATTTGATGACATTTATGAAATCACAAACGCAATATTTTCCTAGCTTGTTACATCTAAATATAATATTATTTTTATATTCATATAGGCTAAAATTGACTGATTTTATGTAAAGCCAAAGTGGCATAAAATTAAAATATTAATGTTTTTAAAATTTAAAATTTCATGATATATCATCCATTTATCAACATTGTAATTGCTGAATTAATATCTACAATTTCTTTTCAACAAAAAATATACAACAACAACAACAAAGCCTTATCCCACTAGGTGGGGTCGGCTACATGGATCAACAAAAAATATAATAATAAAAAATTACAATAATATGCTGCAAACCTGCGATAATTTCAAAAGTTTATGATTTTTTTATAGTTAATAAATGTTTAGACTAGATCTCAAATAAATATGAAAGTTGACTTTTTCTACAATTTACCTTTTTTATTTGAGGAGAGTTTTTTCGTTGCTGTAAAGGTCTATATACTTTTTTGTTGTGTCTACAATCATCATATTGTAGCTCTTTCTCTTGACTACAAGCATAAAGCTACAGTTTGCATATACTTTTTATGCTTATTTCCTTAAAGTATAAGCAAGCCTCTTGGCACATCAGACATTTAAAACCAAGTGCTTATGTACATAAAAGGATAATAATGTTAATGAAACTGCTATTCATGCATGTGCCCTGTACCGCAAATGACAAATGAAGTCAGGTTTTTATTACATGAGATGATTTGTATAAGTAATTTGTTTAACAAGTTGCTGGTGGTCTGATACACGCCCAGCCTTTTATCTATTATTACATTGTACATTTTTAAGCATTAATATTTTAAGCCACTGAAAATCTTTTCATCAATCATTTGAAAGACTAGATTTTCAGCTTCTCAACTGCTCACCCTTCATGCTTGAATATAGTATATGAAATCTCATCATCATTAAGGCTTGCTATTTTGTCTGATTCCAACGCAATGATTGTTAAATGGTTGTAGCAGGAACTTGTGTTTGGAAAGCTAAAAACACTTCGATAGGTGCCGTGACCGATAGCTCGCTGACCAGGGCAGGCTCGGAACCCCCTCCAAAAGCGGACGTTGGTCCTGGTAGAAGCTTCAGAAACTTCAAGTTTGATACTGCTAGCATTTTCCAAGCCATGGATGCTGCATTTGCTGCGAGCTGAAAATGCATTACGTAAATCAAGGCTTTAGTTGTCAGGTTTAGATATTGGTGACATAAATCAAGTCTTTAGTTGTGTACTTCTAGAACAGCTTATCGTAATGAATTGAAGCATTAAATCCTTGCTGATGCCTGAGCTGTCAGCCTAACTCGTGTTTGGAACTATGTAAAAAAAAAGGTAGAAGGGGGGAGGGGAAAAAGATTCTGACCACTGTTAGAAATTGGATCGTGCATGACACTTATCTTGTGAACTTTTGTATGTGTACATCCTTCTTTATATGCCCCGAATTTTGAACTTGAGCCCTCTTCTTAGGTTGAACACTATGTTTTTTCTTTGGGTTGGAGGAGGGGGAGGGGAGGGGAGTTATAAAACTTAAAAACTGTTGTTAGCTTTATGCATGTGAAATGTTTTTACCACAAAGTCAACAGTATTACGTTTCAGCATTTACAAAAGAGAAATTATTGTTGAAACAAATTGATCCTGGAAACCTTTGTTCTCAGAAAATGATTATGTACAGCTCTACATTGCAATAAGCATTCTGATTAAACATGTTTAATTTATTTAGTCCCTGTTTGGGATAAGGCCGAATGGCACGATGCGTCTCTCTGAGAACGCTCACATCGACGGTTTAATAAAAGAAAAAAAGCCCATGTTCCCCATTCAGTGCCTTTTACCAGCACATAAAAAAAGCTGCAATTACAAAAAAGATATTTTGATGATCATTACTGGATTGTTAAAGCAGTTTTTTTTCTGTAGCTGATCTTTTTTGGCCAAATTAGTAATCATCTGCTCATAGCACCCAATTGATACATACATAACTGGCTAGTTAAATCTTTTTTCTGTTGTCATGATAATAATGATGATGTTGTTGTCCTCTCGTGTACGAAAACAAAAAAAAAAAAAAAGAAAGAGAAGTCAGTGAAGGGTGTAAGAAAAACTCCATTAACCTGAAAAATTTGTTCGACTCGAAAAAAATTGAAAAAAATCGAAAATTAGAAATCCGAATATGATTTAGGATGATTTTTAATAAATTGAAATCCACCCGTTAAAATTAGGGCTCCACCCGAAAAAACCGTAGGAGCACGTGGAGCCCGATTTTTATTTATGATTTTTTATTTATATAATTAATACATGTGTTAATAATTCTTTTATTATAGATATAATATTTTTTGTATAAAATTTCATACTTTTCTATCACATTATCAAACTTTAATTTAATAATTTTAAAATTTTAGTAGTATATTTTATATTTAATATAAAATTCAATATTTTTATATTAATTTTAAGTTATTATTTTAAAATATAATTATATAAAAGTAGGGCTCCGAAAAAATCATCCGAAAAAAATTAATCCGCTAAAGGGTGGTTTTTATTTTTTTAAAATGATTTTAAGATGAACTTTTTAATTTTAAAAATTGATTCAAAAAATAATGATTGATTTTTTTTAGATGGAAAATTCGAACTACTTTATCAGCGAGGGAAATGTGGGCGAAAAGCAGATGAGATGGGATGGATGAGGGGGATCTCATGAGGGTACATGCACGCGGCGGTGGCCACGCAGGACGACGTCTTTCCGATAGACGTAGTCCGTCCGTTTCGTTAGTCGTACGTCAGTAAAGCTGGAGGAGGTGTGTCATGGTCGGTCTAATTGCCTCCACGCCTACACCACCACCATGGCAACAAACCACGAGAGAGAGAGAGAGAGAGAGAGAGAGAGAGAGAGAATGGTCCATGGCGTACATGTTGGTTGTGGTATTGCGGTGGTGCAATTGGCCAAGGTTTTGAGTTGGGCAGTTGGGGCAGTGCAGTGCAGTGCAGAATGCAGAGCAAAAAGGAGCGGACATGGGTCATCGTTTGCGGTGATCGGCATGCGGGTGGCCGCTAGTGTTACCCGGCGAGATTCCCTCCCAGCCCCGAATTAATTATCAATAAATAATAATAATAATAATAATAATCACTTTCTCTTTCTAAAGATTTTGATAAGTACATGTAAAACTAAAATAACAACGATTTCAGAACATAAAATCGAACTTATTCGCTCATTTTTGTCCCTCAAATTAGGACCTTCATATTCCATCTTCATATAGCCCGCTCAAGAGTCAAGTCACCAAAGCAAAAAGAACTCTAATTTTTAATAATAATAATAATATATATATATATAATTTGTCAGATAATTAATGTTAATATTGTTAAATCATTAATAGTCAATTAAAGTTTAGGGTGGTGTATTCTATTATTGTTTTAGACGGTAATTATATTCTCGTATATATCTTTTTATCAAGTATAAATAACTAGCGGTATTCTAACAAACTTTGCTAGCAAGTAACATAAATTTTCAGCGAATCCTATTCTTCAGTGCCAAGAAATTATATGCCAATTATACTCGTCATTATTTCTAATTATCAATTTTCTCAATAATATCCCTGACATGTCGTCGTTCATAGTATGATCGTCATAAAATATCTTTTAAAGTAATATAATTCCACTCGATCCTTTTGTTTTGTCGGCCTATCAAACTGAAACTAAGCAAACTATCTGATATTTCCCACCCTATGTGCGTAAATTGAAGAAGGTTGGTGGACAGTGCGTGGTAGGATTGTAGTGATCGATAGCCACCTCCTTTCATGCATGGTAGTGGAGGTTGCTTACATCAGATCAGATGCTACCGAAAGCAACCTGATTCATTAGGATGCATTGCATGCATGTGCAGGAATCAATGATTTGGTTGGAAGAAGAATGATGCCTGCTTGCTTCTCTCTCTCTCTCTCTCTCTCTCTCTCTCTCTCTCTCTCTCTCTCTCTATCTCTATCTATCTATCTATCTATCTATCTATCTACATATATATATATATATATATATATATGTTTCGTTTAATTTACCTCAGTGATTTTTTATTCCCTGTGTAACTTTCCTGTTCCTTTTTTTCTTTTTATTTTCTGTCACCCATGATAAGGAAATATTATATACGTATAATATATATATTTTTCATAGCCACAATTGCACGCGCGTCAGGAACTTTTGACCACCATTTCCCTAGCTCATGTTACAGTAGTAGGGACATATATGGATAATCTAATTTAGAAGATGATATAAGTTTTTTTTTTCCTTACCATTTCAATTTCTAGTCTTACGAGGGAGAATATAGTTTTAGGAAAAATAACTGAAAACTAACAAAACTATATATCACAGCCATGAATAATATATGTGACCGAATAAATTATCACATTTCTTAATTTTTTTTCAACTTATATTTTGATTGATTGATTAATTCGAAAGGTGGAGTGTCATAAGGTACACTTTCGGAAAGGAAAATAAAATTGCAATGACTTTCCAATGTGTAATCTTTCTAGTTGTTTTTAATGCTCAAGGCATTCTTGTTTTAGACTTTGGCTTCAAATGATTTATGACTTGAGTCAATCACTTATTCATTGTAATGTCACTTTTCTTTTGATTCTATATTCTCCATCTTCGTCATTATTGTACATATATTATATTATATGATATATATATATATTCCATAAATAATGAAAAAATATAAGTCAACAAGATGGATATCGAGATATACATTATATATATATATATATATATATAGAGAGAGAGAGAGAGAGAGAGAGAGAGAGAGAGATGCACTCCATGATTTCTGCAACTTACTGCACATTAGTCTTCAAGTTTGAAAATATATTTCATAAATACGGTATGGATCATCTGATATATCATGGCACTTCAATCACAAAATTCAACTGGATTCATCGATCATTCATATGCAACTTGTTCTTTTGCACGTTTGCGTGAGATCGATGTAAAATCGACCTTCAATCTGTTATTACTATTAATATTTCCTCGGCAGGAGGAAAGAGAAGATATGTGATCACAGTCACCATACCACCGAACCCTTCCACTCATCATCATGCACCGTTCCTTCACTCAATGTGTCCCCCCTACATCATGAAGGCATGTAGTAATAATAATAATAATAATAATAATAATAATAATAATAATAATAATAATAATAATAATAATAATAATAATAATAATAATAATAATAATAATAATAATAATAATTTAAAGTCAAAACTAAAAACAACTAGTTCCTAAAAAAACTCATTGGTGTGATCCTAGCTAAAGCCAATGCCATAGATTGAGGCAAGCTTCTGCTGTCGATTAAGGAGAGAGAAAGAGGAAATAATAAAAGAAAATAAGTGAGACAGATATAATAAACTATACTAGTAGCTAATTAATTAATGGCACGTAGATGTTGGCATTGCAGTGGTGTGATTAGATTGAAGAATGTGTCTCTGTTCGACGTCACTAGTCCATTAATTACAACCTACTTTCTCTTTTCGTAACTACAAGACATCTAGCTAAGCTAACTACATTACACACACACACAGTAGCTACTGATATCCATAGGAAAGATTCTCAGCATATATATATATATATATATATATATATATATAATCATATCTAATAGGTGACACTTTGTGTTCCTTCCTTAGCAAATTGATTAATTGCTAATGCCTAATGTACATATATATATATATATATATATATATATATATATATATAAAAGGTGTCCTTAATGTCACTCCCCTAATTCTTAATGTCACTCCACATTTTCTATTTTATCCTCTTACTTTCATTAATGTTCTCTCCCTTCACTTCTCTCATAATGTCTTTTCATCTTCCACTTTTCACCAAACTTATTTAAATTAATTAATATTCTAATTATCTTTTCTTTCTTCACTTTCTCTCTTTTCTGATTAGTGTTTTTATTTTTTATGATAAAAATATAATACTTATATAATATGAGATATGATACACATAAATTTAATTAATATGTAAAACTAAAATGCATCAAATATGTAAAGTATTAGAAAAGATATATGAAATAAAATGGAAATAAAAAATAGTGTAAGTGAAAATAAAGTGCTATAGAAAAAAATTAAGGAAAAAATATCGTATAATATAAAGGGAACACATATTAATTTAATTTAATATTGTAATATATATATATATATATTAGTTTTGGAAAAATATAAGATAAATGAGTTCTAAAAATTGGAAAAATGTCACAGACTTATTAAATAATCAGAATATACAATTATTTGTATATTTTCACTTACGCTATTTTTTATTTCCATTTTATTTCATATATCTTTTCTAATACTTTAATGCAATTTTAGTTTTACATATTAATTAAATTTATATGTGTATCATATCTCATATTATATAAGTATCATATTTTTATCATAAAAAAATAAAAGCACCAATAAAAAAAGAGAGAAAGTGGAGAAAGGAAAGATAATTAAAATATTAATTAATTTAAACAAGTTTGGTGAAAAGTGAAAGATGAAAATGCACTATGGAAGAAGTGAATGAAGAGAATATTAATAAAAGTAAGAGAATAAAATGAGAAATGTGGAGTGTCATTAAGAATTAGAAGAGTGGCATTAAGGATACCCATATATATATATATATATATATATATATATATATATATATATATATATATATATATATATATATATAATGTAATCTTAGGTTCACGAATCGAACATGTCAGGGACAAAGAGTATATATTAAACAGCTACATTTATATATGGCTACTTCAAGTGGCAACTAATTACAATATATGCATGCATATATACGAACTACATTTTAAAGCACGCGTCATTTAATTACTTGTGATCCAACAGTGGACGTTGATGCGCCCCTACGACCGTGATCGGACGCTCGAGATGGATCTCGCGAGATTTTGATCAGATCAGTCGCCCCGTTTCGCATCTCATTCCGCCCCCCTGAACGCCTCCCGCTCGATTTTTTGATCCGCCTCCGTGCTGACGGCGATGTCCGGTGATCGCCCTGCCTCCTCGCGCGAGACGACCACCCCTGCGTTCTAGGTACAGGGATCCGACGACCACGCCATGTTCTCTCTCTCTCTCTTCGTTGCATTTTTGGTGCCTTGACTCCCTCTTCAGTGAAGGTGCAAGGATTGGCCCCTTCTCTTCCTGCGATCGCCTTGCCTCCTCGCATCCGAAAACCACCCCACATTGTAGGTACAGGGATCCAATGACCGACCCATGTTATCCCTTTCTCTCTTTGTTGCATTTTCCTTGCCTTCTCGTCCGATGATCGTGTTTCCTCCCCACTATAGGTCTTCTCCGACGATCGCCCTGGCTCCTCACATCCGACGACCACACCGCATTCTAGGTACAGGGATCCGACGACCGCCCCGTGTATCTCCTCCCCCCCCCCCCCCCCCCCCCCCGCACATTCTCTCTCTCTCTCTCTCTCTCTCTCTCTCTCTCTCTCTCTCTCTCTCATTGTCGGCATTTCCAGGCGAGAGCAAGGATCCGGCCCCTTCTCCTCTGGCGAGAGCACAGGTGGCGACTTGCCGGCATTCCAGGTAACTCCCCCTCTCACGCTTGGTGTTATGGTCTAAAATTAGTGCTACATGGTTCCTCTGATCTAGATCGAAGCAATCATCATGTTTAGCAGTTTAAATCATTCACATCCATGATCTAGTTTAACTTGCAGGTTGTAGATCTTCATTTGCATGCAAATTTCAGTTTCGCTTTTGCTTTCACTCAGGAGATTTTGCATTCCGACATGTTAGAACTCCCAAAACTCCTTTTTGTCTACAAAGATCTTGAAGACATGTTCCTCATCTTCATCTTCCTCCTTTCTATTTTTAACTAAAACTGAATTGTCAAGTTGAGAATGCAATTGACAAAGTTGGAACACTGTTATTTTTTAGTTCCTCTTTTCTCTCATTTTGTTTGAATGAGGCAAATATCAGTTATATTAATGTTTAGATATCCTTTTAATAGATGGATGAAACTCAAGTTCAAGAAATTGAAGAGCTCGAAGATGAACAGATGGAGTACTAGTATATTTTGTTCCATCAAAATTAACTTTTATTTGTTAATGGTATTAGCAGTATATCTAAGTTAAGTTTTATTTATTTTCTTAGTGCCCAAGTTCAAGGAGATAATGATATCGATATTAGCAAACCATATGTTGGAATGAAGTTTGATAACGAAGAACATGTATATGAATTTTATAATGCATATGCTAGGTCAAGAGGATTTCGATAAGGAGGGACTATTGTTAAAATAAAAAAAAACACATGAACCCATTGGTAGAAGATTAGTTTGCTCAAAAGAAGGACATAAGGATCTCAAAAGAAAGGACCATGACAAAAATGTGAAAAGAAGAAGGGATGTGAGAGAAGGTTGTGGTGCACAATTATTAGTCAATGTTGTAGATGATGGCAAGTGGGAGGTAAAAAAGTTTTATGAAGATCACACACATTCCCTTGTTTTTTCGATTGACGCTTCAATATTACGTTCACATAATAAATTGTTAAGTCCTTCAAAATAAGCAATGACTGATATGAGAAAAGCAGGGATCGCTTCTTCGAAGATAGCTAAATTTCTTAACATGTCGGGAGAGAAATTTGTAACATCTCAACACTGCATTGACTATATCCGGACATCAAGAAAGGATTGTGTAGGTAAAGAATGCATGACAATGCTTTCTTATTTTGAAAAGAAACTAGAAGATGATGAATCTTTCTTTTTCATAATAGTGGCCAATGAAAAAGCAGTGGCAAAGAGCTTTTTTTGGGCAGATGGTAGATCGCAAGATAATTATATTACTTTTGGTGATGTCATAGTGTTTGATACAACTTATCGGACTAACAAGTTTAAAATGCCATTTGCACCTTTCACAGGTGTTAATCACCATAAACAATCTATATTACTTGGATGTGCTCTACTAGCTGATGAGACTGAAGACACTTTCGTTTGGTTATTTGAAACATGGCTGGAATGCATGAACGGGAAGAAGCCTATATGTATTATAACTGATCAAGATGTAGCAATAACTAATGCTATTTGCAGAGTACTTCTTGGTACACGACATATGTTCTGTATATGGCATATTATGAAGAATGCCATTACACATCTCCGGAATTTATACATGCGTGACAATTTTAAAAAAGATTACAATGACTGGTTTTTTACATCCATGAGCAAACAAGAATTTGAGGAGAGGTGGTTTTCTTTGAAAGACAAATATGATATTCCAGATGGGCATTGGTTGGAACAAATGTATAAAAAGCGTGAACACTGGGTGCCGATTTATTTAAATGATACATTTTGTGCAGGTATGCAATCTACACAGAGGGTTGAGAGTATTAATGCATTCTTTGATGGATTTGTCAATTCTAGTACTTCACTTGATGCTTTTGTGTATCAATATGACTTAGCTCTTTCTACTCGTCGTGAGGCCGAAGAACGCAAAGATTTTAAGAATTTGTATTCTCTTGCTGTCACGACTTCGAAAAGTCCTTTGGAAATCTATGCCGAAAAAGTGTACACACAAAAAGTTTTTTCCATATTTCAGGAAGAATTCAAGAAAATCATGCATTTGTGGAGTACACTTATTTCTCAAGATGATGAAAAATTCATTTACTCTGTGTATTTATCAGGTGAAGAAGATCAACAAAGGATTATTGTGGAGTACACTGCACAACAAAAAATTCTTGTGAATTGTTCGTGTAAAATGCTTGAACAAGAAGGAATCTTATGTGCACATGCATTATTGATTCTTAATGAAAGAAGAGTTGTCTCATTACCAGAGCATTATATTCTTCCTCGTTGGACGATGAGTGCTCGGTATTCAACTGTACACTTAGCATCCGACGATGGACTTACAATTGGTGAATGTGATATCACTCCGATACGAAAGTTGAACTTTAAAAGAAACTGGCGCAAGGTGGCAGAAATGAGTTTACGATCATCTGAACATTTGGATGTTGGTTTTGCGATTTTGAAGGAAGCTATTCAAAAATTATCTTGCATAAAGATAAGTGATGCAGTTGAAATTTCTCATGTTGAGATAAATTCGAGTCAAAAGGAAGGACATGGTTCTTCAATTGAAGGTTCTAATATTGTCATACATGATCCATGTGCCGCCAAAGCAAAGGGAAGGCCAAGGAACATACAACGAATGAAATCTGATGTTGAGGTTTCCATGTCACAGAGTGGTCCTAAAAAGCGAACATGCAGTTATTGTCTAACAAAAGGACACTACGTCACCTCTTGTCCGTTGAAAAAAGGCACAGGTAATGTTCTACAACTTATCATGAAATCATTTTCAAATTTCTTTTTGTTATATGACATATTTTACTAACATACATTTGGTTGCAGCAGTTAAACAATACACAAAGAGGAGGAACAGATAAATATTATTCAGTAGAGGAGGAACAGATACATAGTGTTCAACAATTAAAAAAAAAGTGTATGTATTGTGAGGTATTCCATTTTGACTATCTCGTGCCTAAAAATTCCATAAAAAACAATGTCAACCTTATTGATTATTGGTATTAAGGTAATTTCCTTATTTGCAGGGAGTTCCATGGAGAACAATCTGAAATATTGAAGAATGTATTGAGAGGCATCGTGCGTCACTCGTGCTACCATATGATGTTACTGTTTTATGATTCCTCCCATAGATATGGAAATGTGTTAAATTTGATGTTAAATTTGTGTTAAATTTCATGTTAAATTTGACGAGGTTGTATGGTTCGAACTCCCTGCTGAACTATGATAAGTATGATGCTGATAAGTATGATGTAATAAGTATGATAAGTATGTATCTGCCCCTGTATGGTTCGAACTCCCTGCCTTCTATGCCTCATTCTGGGTTGGAAATGATTTTGCATTCTTGTAACATTTCGATGACTCAACATGTATTCTTGTAACATTTCGATGCCTAAACGTTGATGGTATTGAGAGACACGAGTTTGTTTCTTTTGATTTATCAACTCACACTGCTTTGTTCAACATTTCGATGCCTCATATTGGTTTGTTCAACATTTCGATGCCTAATACTGCTTTGTTCAACATTTCGATGCCTATATATTTCGATGCCTCATACTGGTTTGTTCAACATTTTGATGCCTAATATTGGTTTGTTCAACATTACATCGTATCAACCATCTTTCCTCTACTTGCTATTGGATCAAAGTTTTTAATCCCTATATAATTATATTTTGATGATACAAATATCAAAAGATTAAGAGTTATATTTAAAATGTCAAAAAAGTTTAAATAGAAATGAAGGACTTCATGCACTAAACTTTCAATTAATATTTGTCTATGTTTGCATGAGATTTATATTAAGAGGTGAATATAAAAGTTATAGATAACTTTCTTGTCTTTCTAGAAGATTAAGAATCACCTCATTGGGACAACAACATAAAACGTTATGTTTAAATGAAGCTTGAAAAGTTCAAATTGCATTTGATATTTTTATCTACTAAACTTGTACTTAATATTTGAGTATTCCATCATGAGATTTGGATAAAGAGATTAATATAAAAGTTATATATAATCCTCTTATATTTTCATAGAATTAAGAATCACCTCATTTGGACAATCATATCAAAAGTTATGCCAAAAATAGTGAAGATTAACAAGTTCTATTCGAAGTTGATAATTTTATGTGTTGAACTTTCATTAAATATTTGATTGCCTTATCAACTAATTTGAGATAAGAGGTGAGCATGAAAATTGTAAATAAAAGTGTTAGCTTTTCATAGAATCAAATATCATCTCATTTGCATACTAGTATGAAAAGTTATGTATAAAAGAGTAAATATATAAAATGTTTCATTTGAAATGGACAACTTTATGCATTGAACCTTGATTGAATATTTGACTATGATCTCATTGGGTTTTGAATGAATGATGAATACAAAAGTTGTAAAGCATTTTGTTATCTTTCCATAGAATTAAATATCATCTTATTTGGATAACTGTGCAAAAAGTTATGTATAAAAGAGTGCAGATCTATCAGTCTGTCAATGACAAAACGGTCGACCTATACATTAACGGTCGACCGTTATGGGTAAAAAAGGATGAACAGTTTAAAACGGACGACCGAAGGTGCTGTCGAAATGACCGCTAATCACAGAGACCAAAGATATTTTTAAAATGGGCGACCGAAACATTAACGGTGGACCGTTATGGGAGCAAAGGCAACAACAACGGCTAAAATCCTTCTACGAACTACCATCAACGGATAACTATGCAGAAAAGACAAGCACAACGGCTAGTTACTATTCATAACGGTCGACCGTTATCTAAAATGGTCGATCGTTATAGAGCTGACAGCACAATCTTTTTAAATTACTTTACAACGGCCAAATTTTCAAGAGAAGCCTATAAAAGGGATTCAAAAGATTGAAGGAACACCAACTAAGCAAGGCAAATCATTCTAGAGATCCCTTCAAATCCAAAGCATTTTTCTTGAGCCAAAGTTGTAAATCATCCCTTCCCTCTTCTAGTTTCTTAGTGAGGATATTATTTGTAAGAAGAGAGCATTGAAGGGAATTCTTATTTAGATAGTTTTTTAGAGCTTCTTGTAAGAAGATGTGTGCCTTACCTCTTGAGCAAAGAAGAAGGAATTATGGTGTAAAAAGGGTTATTCTCTCCCTAAAAGAAAAGAGAAAGCTAGTGAATCTCCGACGGTCTCGAGGTCGAGAAGTCGGAACGGGGACGTAAGCCAAGGTGTGGCTGAACCTCGTCAACAAATTATCGTGCATCTCGAGTTTATCTTTCTCTCTCCTTCCTACTCTATTATGCATGTGATTTGATTGATATTGTGTTGGCTTGAATATTAACGAATCGATTTTAAGCTTCCTCGACGATTTTCGTAAAATCGATATTTTCGATTTAAACACCAATTCACCCCCCCCCCCTCTTGGTGCCTTGTGATCCTACACTTGCAATGCTCGACGTCCGACAATAATTTGTCACAATGAAACATAAAAGTGATACATTTGTTTAAAAAGGTCAAAAATTAAAAAGAATAAATCATGGACATTGATCTCAGTACAAAGAAGAGAATAATCCAACATTGATCTTAGTACACATGGTCTCATACACAACATTCAACAACATTCTAACATAGATAAGAGCCACAACACATTGGTCCCTAATTAACAAACTAGTACATAACAATGGTTGAAACCCTAAAAACAAAGTAGTCATCTAATTATTTTATCGCAGTCACTAAAACTAATATAAGTAAAAAAAAGGTTGAATATTTCCAAAACGATGAAGGAGATCCATGTCTTGGATTTTTCATCGTATCAAGTTCTTGCTTCAGGTGTAGGATTTCGACTTCACTTTCCAACTTATTTATCTTGCGTAGCAATCCATTAATGATATTCCTGTAGTGATCTTCCAGAGGTCCATCCATCCAACGAAAAAATCGGCATGCTTCAATTAGCTTTAAAAAATAAAATTAGAAAATGATTTAGTGTTATCATTGTGTTATTAACAAAAGAAAAACTAAATGAAGACTTACTCCGTGATTCTTGCAACCATAGAACCTCCGACCAGGATTCAGCTCCGTCCAAGATGTTTTAACGTTCGCTTCTTCTTCGCAATAGCACTGAAGCACCATTTTGTTTAGCGGTGAAGCCTTCAACATAGTACTTGCATTTTCATTAGGTCTATCAATTTGATTACAAGTAATATGGTTCAAAAAATGTCATACACCAAAGGTCCTCAGACACTTCTAGGTATTAAGTACAAGCAAATGGGAAAAAGAATAAATCAATGCACTTTTTAATTCTTGGTTCTCACATGAATCTATCTTTCAGTACAAGCAAATGCATGGATCTTCAAATGTTGGTCCGAAAGCAACTTCAACTACATGGAAATTGTCGAGTGTTAATAACTTGATTGTAGACGATTTGATCACAGAGACAAAATATGCACGGCCTGACCTATCTTTCCAACTCAAGGACCTTAACGATTAAAAATAAACATAAATGTTGATATTAAAGTCAAAAAAACCAAAAGCAAACTATAATAATAATTAATAAACTAAATTATAGAAGGGTTTGAGAGAGGGGGAGAGTGGTTATTAAGGTAGTTAATAAACCTTCTCAAGAACAGACGATTTCGCCGTGTTTTCTGCCACAGAGCAAAAGAAAGTATCTCCGTCGACACACTAAAACCTGCACATCGTAGAAGGAGAAGAGATAACACTGAGAGAGAGGGAGGTCAGGAGCAATAGATAGAAGTCGAGAGCAAGAGAGAGAGGTATCACACCTGTTGGACGTCGGAGCTCGATCGAAATCACAACATCAGGTAGAAGTCAAAAGCAAGAGAGAGGGGTATCACACATGTTGTATGCCGGAGATCGCACGAAATCATGATTGGGAGCAACAGATAAAGTCGACAGCAAGAGAGAGGGGTATCACACCTGTTGTGCGCCGGAGATCGCGTGAAATCACGATCGGGAGCAAGAGACAAAGTCAACAGCAAGATAGAGGGGTATTGCGCCGGAGATCAGCCCTAATATCGATTTAGGGCAGAAGAGGGGAAACAGAAAGGAGGAAATGAAAAAGCGAAAGGCCGAAACATCGATTTAGGGCAGAAGAGGGGAAACAGAGAGCGGGAAATGAAAAAGCAAAAGGCAAAAGAGGATGCGGGAAATGAAAAAAAGGTCGTGCGACTGATCTGATCAAAATATCATGAGATCCATCTCGAGCATCCGATCGCGATCGTAGAGGCGCATCAACGTCCACTATTGGATCACCATCGAACCGTCCTCCAACCGCTTCACACCGTGCTGAGCAACGCCTGCTTCACATATACATTATACCATATATATATATATATATATATATATATATATATATATATTGTACAATATCAAATGTTTTATGTAACTAACCGATTAGTCAAGGTGAAGTTCTCACCCTGTCACTTCATATTTTTTATAATGTCTTGAATTTGAATTGAATTATAATTCTATATGCATGGCTCATATGTAGTCAATCGCTTCAGTAATAGGGTGACGAAGTCGCCCGTTCCCTATGAAGATCTCGCTATATAAATTTTATGACGGTTGAGCACATTCTTGTTATTCCATAACAAAGAGAGTCGCCGTCGTCGTCCGAAGACATAACTCGATTTAGGATGAATATCATAAATCTCTTCGTGCGATCTTTCTCTTTTATTAACAATTATAACTTTATTCTATGGATCTCAGGTAGATACCCAAATTTGCGGTTTGAATGCATACTAATTATTATATATATAAATCTTATGAGATTAAGAAATTAAGATCTCGAAACTTAATAATATTGATGGCAATGTGTAGCATGCATGATGACTAATTTTATACGTAACTTTATATAAATAAAGCCGACTTCGTGATCCGTACAATGGACTACACAAATCAGTCTTATTAGTACCTAAAATATGATAAATGACTCAATCCGCACAACATATATAAATGAATTTATTTTATCATCAAAATCATTTAATCATAATTAATTAATTAATTCGTACACTAATGACAACAGCCATGATCAAGATTATGTTTATTTGTGATGTACATATATATACGCAAGATGCATGACATGTAGCAATTAAGCGGGTTGGGTAATTATTAATGAAATTATTAGATGAAAACAATCGAGAAAAAGATGGATTAATTATATATTAATCATGCATTTGCAAAAAGAAATGTGGAGGCCACGCAACATAATTTGTTGGGATAGCTGCAGGATCATCGTCACCATCTGTGCATGCATGTCGCAAGCTCTATACTATACACGTGCCACGGCACAGCCTATGCGTAGTGTACCACGGCAAAATTAAATTGCCACAAAACAAGCACAAGAAGAAGAAGAAGAAGAAGAAGCAACAGTAAAAGAGATTGTCGGATCAAAGTGGGAGTGGTACATTTAATTATAAATAATAATCATTCATGATATATATATATATATATATATATAACTAATAAAGAAGAAGGTCCAATACTTAATCATATATAATTGTTTTTTGATTGATTAGTAGGTGATGATTAAAGTGTGATTGTTGGATCATCCTCCATCTTCTACTGCTCGGAAGCATGCAAATAAAGTTAAACAAACTGTTGATTGATTAGTTAATAAGTGGAGAGCTGTTGATTTTAGTCCCCGTGAATCCTCTCCTAGACCTCAAAAAGGCTATATATATATATATATATATATATATATATATATATATATATATATATATATATATATACACATATATATATATATATATTGAAGGATGCTTTCAGTTAATTTAACTTAAATATTTTGTGGGTGTTTAATTAGAAAAATAGTAAGCTGTTAGTAAACTCAAATTTGTGCCTTCCTAATTGTTGGAAGTTGTCATGAAAGTTATGAAAATAATTGGTGAAACGATATTGTTCTTTCTTCTTTTTTTTTTACGGACTTAGACACCTGCATAAAGTAAGGCAGGTCATAAAGAAAACATTAATAATTTCGTCTCCCAAAGGGCCAAATATAATTAGCTCTCTAACCTAAAGAAAATAAAACAAATTACCATTTTTTTTTGTGATATATAATAAGGTAAGAGGAGAGTGCAATTTATAAGCGGATATTGAAGTGAACGTGGCAGTGGCACATGCATTATGCAAAATTCTAAGACCTCATTTCAATTTCCTATGCATGCACTATTTATGATCTATCTGTTATATCCCATAGTTTTTTAATTCTACTTCTTTTAATTATATCCGACCGAAGGTTTCAATTATCTATTAATACAAGATAAAAAAATAAAATATTTTGTTATTTTTAAAATTTTGATCTAAACTATTAATTACTTTAGATATCCTAACACAGATTAATTGTTAATTAAGTGTGCCAGTAAAACTATTACTTATGTAGCACCTGAGTGACCTCAACCAAAAGCAAAAGCAGTCTCTCTCTCTCTCTCTCTCTCTCTCTCTCTATATATATATATATATATATATATATATATATATATATATATATGATGTGGTCAATCCTTCAGCCATAAATAGACCACATCTGTGAGCTCTTCCTCCTCCAACTGAGAGAGAGAGAGAGAGAGAGTCTCTGTTGGTGTTGTCTTGCTACTAATAATATACCAGCTGCTACAGCATACATTTATGTGCATGCATCAGTCTCTCTAAAGCTTTAATTCGTCAATTCTTCTCGCTCGTTCAAATTGTGTTGTTGCGTTCGTACGTAGTAGTCAATACATAGCATAGCATACATAGATGGGGAAGGAGCAGGTGGAGTACGCGGCGAAGGACTACACGGACCCGCCGCCGGCGCCGCTGGTGGACGTGGAGGAGCTGGGCAAGTGGTCCTTCTACCGCGCGGTCATCGCCGAGTTCATCGCCACCCTGCTCTTCCTCTACGTCACCGTCGCCACCGTCATCGGCTACAGCCGCCAGGCCGACCCCAAGGTCCCGGGCAACGGCGCCGACGCCGCCTGCGCCGGAGTCGGCATCCTGGGCATCGCCTGGGCCTTCGGCGGCATGATATTCATCCTCGTCTACTGCACCGCCGGCATCTCCGGTTCGATCCCAATTCCGTCGATCTAGCTAGCTGTTCTTAACTAGTTTCAATTTAAATATGTGACTGAACTCGTGAATGGATGGACGTGCAAAAGGCGGGCACATAAACCCGGCGGTGACGTTCGGGCTGCTGCTGGCGCGGAAGGTGTCGCTGGTTCGGGCGGTGCTGTACATGGCGGCGCAGTGCCTGGGGGCGGTGTGCGGGGTGGCGCTGGTGAAGAGCTTCCAGAGCGCCTACTACGTGCGCTACGGCGGGGGGGCGAACGGGGTGAGCGCCGGCTACACCAAGGGGACGGCGCTGGCGGCGGAGATCATCGGCACCTTCGTCCTCGTCTACACCGTCTTCTCCGCCACCGACCCCAAGCGCAACGCCCGCGACTCCCATGTCCCCGTACGTCGCCCTTCGACTCTCTTCTCTTTATCTCTTATTATTATTATTATTATTATTATTATTATTATTATTATTATTATTTGAGTGGCTGTTAAAGAAAGAGTTAAAGGTACAACTAACAGAAATAAATGTTGCAACCGCAAAAAGGTGCAAAGTTACGAAGTTAGCAACTAATTTAACGCATTGTCACATAAATTAATTTGTATAAAATTGATGCATGATATATAATAATATATGGAATGCAGGTGCTGGCTCCACTTCCGATAGGGTTCGCGGTGTTCATGGTGCACCTGGCCACCATCCCAATCACGGGCACCGGCATCAACCCCGCCCGCAGCTTCGGCGCCGCCCTCATCTTCAACCACGACCAAACTTGGCATCATCATGTACGTATTATTTATATATTTATTAATTATTATCTTCATCATTAATATATTTCTTATCCTTTTTTTTCAAATTAAATGGAATATTAGTTTATTTAAATATAGCTTATCATAATATATAATTGAGTCATAATAAAATAATTATCCCTCGGGTCGTTCGGGTGACCGACAAGCATGCATCTGACCAAATTAAGCTACCATATATATGAATATTCATAGAAGTGGATATATAGTTTGCAAATTAAAGCTGCATATATGGAAACAAAACAAAGGGAATATATATATATATTTTCTATAAATATGATAATGATATGATTCAATTAATTGCTACTGCTTTTTTACCTAGCTAATACATCCTTAACTAGCTAGCTAATTCTCTTCCACTCTAGCTAGCTACCAAGCTGGTTCGACCTTTATTAATTAATTAATTTTGTCTTGGTTTTGCATCATATATATAGTTATTAGTTAATATATATATATATATATAAGCTAAATTATGAATGAATTAAATTAATGGAATTGGGTTGATAATTGATTAGTAATTTGCGATGCATGCAGTGGATATTTTGGGTGGGGCCCTTCATCGGCGCGGCCATCGCGGCGGCCTACCATCAGTACGTTCTCCGAGCAGGAGCCGCCAAGGCCCTCGGCTCCTTCCGCAGCACCAACTCTCACCTCTAGCTTGCTACCAGCCTGGCCTGGCCTGGCCTGGCTCAGCTCCCCTTCCTTAGTATTTACTAGCTATTAAAATGCCATCATCATCATCGTCATCGTCATTTGATTCCACTTCGATCGAGGAGCACAATAAATAACGCATGCATCTTATTATTATTAGTGTTATCTACCAGGGAACTTTGATGTTGTTTGTTAGCTCATAAACAGATGGATGGAAGAATAGATGCATGGATCTCTCAGTATTTATCATCATATTGCTTATATATATTGCATGAGTGAGAGAGAGAGAGAGAGAGAGAGGCACCTTTGTTTTATCTGTCTGTCTATTTATCCATTATCTTCATGTTACGTAGTTTGTGTGTTCAATGTTCACATCCCTCTTTTCCATCAATCCTCTTGTAATACTCCTCCCTTTAGTCAGTTAATTATATATTGATATTTTCACTTTATATAATATATATATATATATGTTGTAATAATAAATATCTTAAAAAGGAACCGGATAGAAGGAGCTTTCGAGATTTTTTTTTTAAACAAAAAAATAGCACAATTTATTGAAACTACGGAACTTCCAAAATATTAATTAATCATACCACATCGGGCTCATAAATGGGCCTCTTGAAGGTTGAAGGGTTCGAGCTACCAATTAAGAGCCCAACATGTAGCCTTGAAATCTTGTTTTCTTTCGTCCCTCTCTCTCTCTCTCTCTCTCTCTCTCTCTCTCTCTCTCTCTCTCTCTCTCTCTCTCTCTCTCTCTCGTCTTAATAACAATCTCGATGAGCATTTATGTCGTCAAAATATTACAAATTGAATACCATTAAATAATTTTTTTATGCCAATTCTATTATTTTTGAACTCGTCAATTAACTAAAAAATATATAGGTTTATCGCATCCCCCTTTTGTTTTTGCACGATCTTAATTGCTAATGACTAATTAAGATCAAGCCTCCATCGATCAAAATTGGAGCCCATATTCACTATTGAAACTTTTAGCTTGAATGCATCTCAATTCATTTTTTCTTTCTGTTGAGTAAAATACCGAGAATCGATGAACACAAAGATTTAACGTGCTAAAACCCTTTTGATTAATATGAATAAGAGAGCAATATCTACGAATAAAGGAGTACGTCGTCAGAAGAAAATTCATTATGAACAAAAAAATTACATCATGATAAAACTTTAATTCTCATATATGACGGTCCGAGTTTTCGACTTCCATCACACATCATCATTTTTTTCTTTTTGTTTAATCTTGGGTACAAGGTAAGGCACGTCAACAATTTCATATTTGATACTTGTTAGTAGTATTCAGGGTCTTAATTTCCTAAAAGTCTCAACTTTTCGTTGATCTTGTCGCAGTCCAATATTATTCATCCTTTACTTTGGATCCAGTTAGATGATTGACGGCTTTCTGATTCGTATTCCAATAATATATTCAGTTCAGTGTACATGTCTAATAAACTAATATTATTATTGTTGTTGTTGGCCAAAGATGCATGTAAACTTGGATGAATCCAACTAAATGTTCTGTTTGGAATTGGTTTCCTCTCTAACATGCATGATAATATATTTCAGTGTTTGTCTGGACATATATAACAAGTGTTTCTCTGGATTTCACTTATCTATCCAAGAGATAGACCTGACCAGCAGCCCTGAGAACCTGCAACTGTCTCGCACAGCCCCTCTCTCTCTCTCACACACACACACTCATTTTCCTGTCCAAGCTGGTGGACCTCTGCAGTCCCCATCACTCCTATCCAACCAGCAAATGGCTGAGAATAAGAAGACGCCTCCAACTTTTTAACATCCACACACTCCTCAGACACCAGTTCATCAACAGGAAAATAATCCACAATCTTCGTCTTTTCTTGTGTTGTGTCATCCTACCACGCAAGAGGGGGGAGAGAGAGAGGTCTTAATTCCAGTCACATATACGAATCTCACATCAAAACCTGTGGACGATACGACCTTCCTTCCTTCCTAGTAATTATATTATATATAACATCTTCCTTGGTTTGTCTCCTCTGCCTCCTCTCTGCCTTTTGAACAACTTGTGTTGTGCGGTGCCGCAGAATTATAAAGTAGCTAGAGAGAAGATTGATGGGAAAATTCGAGAACAAGGAGAGAAGATCGCAGAGAGATTGCAGAAAAATAGAGGAGATACATAAAATTTATTCAGATTCACCTTTGAGATTAGGACTACGTCCTGCAAAGATGTTCCACTATATCGTTTAGGTTTACAGTCGCCACACAAAATTACATCAGAAATTAGGCTATTAATAGCCTCTCCAAACCGGGTTTAAAATCCAAACAAACAGAGAAAAAACCTAATCCGAACCACACGGGCCGGCTAAACAAAAGCCCAAAATCCGTCTAGGTTTCGGGAGCGCTGCCCCCGAACCCCCGCCCGCTCACCGACGAGCGGGACCGCCGTCGGGGGGCGGGGCCTCCCGAACCCTCCCTTTCATTCGTACGCCAACAATATTGTTAATTGGATAATACTCAGATTCTCCTAAGCTCACGTGGATGAACCCGGTGTGAGAAAAAGGAACCCTAAAATATTCACCAACTCTAACAAAGATGACGATGATGTAGACGAATGCGGAGCAAGTAAAAACCGGGTCGCGGAAGGCGCTGCGCTGCCACAAGTTCCTGTTGTGGTGGCTGCCATAACGCAACAAAAAGAGGCCCTCGTTTGTTCCCTTGCCATCATTCGTCCCGGAGATAATGCGTGCATGGCCTTCTGACACCTCTCTCTCTCTCTCTCTCTCCAGGTGAACATAATTTTAAAAAAAAACAGAAAACAAAACAAAACGTTGGTTTCTCTCTCTCTCTCTCTCTCTCCTGCATACATCTTCGAGTCCTACTTCCTTGTACAGTTCCCTCTTCCTCCAGTGGCTCAGCTCAGTTCCGCTCCTGTGATGCGGAGGAAGTGATGAGCGAGGAACAAGAAGAAGAAGAAGACGGCGGCGACGGAGGCTTTCTAACGTTTTCTTCATGATTGTTCGATTAGGCTTCCTTGTTGCTGCCTCTGTTGCAGCCTATGCTGTAAAGCAGGTCAACACTTCCAGGTCATCTCCCGACAAGCGTCCAGCAGGTGCTCCCCCCTCTTTTCTTCACATCTCGATTGATTGATAACATAGCGAAAAATGTTCCAATGGCATGTATGTTTGGCCTGATATGATATCAGCGTCAGCTACTTAAGACAGAAATTTAAGCTCTATTAACAATTGCAATATTCGAGTATGGTACATGCGGTCTTCAGTTATATATCCACAGTACAGTGAAACATCTCATTTTGATCTCAATTGATTGACAACATCAGAACTAAGTATCAAATTGCATGTCTGTTCTTCCCGATTTCATACCATTACCACCACCAGCTACTTCTTTTTTTTTTTTTTCATTTTTTGTGAGAGTACTAATATCAGCTAGTTGTTAAAGGAATTTAGGCTCTCCTGGCATTTGCAATATTTGATAGTGCATCATGTAGTCGGAAAAAAATCAGTGGAACAATGGATACACATATTTTATCTTGATTTATAAGCATAGATGAAATTGTATCAATGGCATCATCTGCTCTTTTGTACCAATTGTTCAATTGTAAGATGAGCAGTTCTGATGCAATTATACAATACTGCGGAAGGATGGATGCTGTTTTTTGCTATATGTGTACAGAGTCATAAGGAAGCAAGTAGTTTTAGTACTTCGTCTGCTATTTGGTTTTGTTGCGCTGTCCCTGATGATTCATATGTTTATAACTGAGCTCAGAAAATGGGGAGCCTGATTGGAAACCAGAATTGCGACTCCAGGAGGATGCAAATTATGTTGTTACTGATAGGGAAGGCAAGCATGTAAGCTGCTGATTACAATCATTGCTTCTGATACCTCAAATTCGTGTTAACTCAATCAAACTCTTTCTTCTGGAAAAAGAAAACTTAGAAGATCCATCTGCTGCAGGTCGAGGAGGAAGAAGAAGAGGAGGTTAAAACTATCAGCAGCGTCATTAACCCTGCGCAGGTCTACTCTGCTCTCGTCGACATAGATGACGACGAGATGCTCCCCGAGCTGGAGAGCCTTCTCACCGGGGAGATCGACATCCCACTGCCTAAAGATAAGTTCGATGTCAGAGAGAGATCAGCATACGACATTGAGATGGCGAACAATGATTCGGAATTGGAAAGACTGCGCAATCTGGTGAAGGAACTGGAGGAGAGGGAGGTGAAGCTCGAAGGGGAGCTGCTCGAGTACTACGGCCTCAAAGAGCAGGAATCAGACGTCTCCGAGCTGCAGAAGCAGCTCAAGATCAAGACCGTGGAGATCGACATGCTCAACATCACCATCAACTCCCTGCAAGCCGAGAGGAAGAAGCTGAAGGAGGAGATCGCGCAGGCCGCGGGGACGAAGAAGGAGCTGGAGGTGGCGAGAGGAAAGATCAAGGAGCTCCAGAGGCAGATCCAGCTGGAGGCCAACCAGACGAAAGGGCAGCTGCTGCTGCTGAAGCAGCAGGTGACGAACCTCCACGTCAAGGAGGAGGAGGCCGCGAGGAAAGACGCAGAGCTGGACAAGAAGCTCAAGGCCGTCAAAGACTTGGAAGTGGAAGTGGTCGAGCTCAGGAGGAAGAATAAGGAGCTGCAGCACGAGAAGAGGGAGCTCACAGTGAAACTGGACGAAGCTGAGGCCAGGGCCGCAACACTCTCCAGCATGACAGAGGTATAAATTTTGCAGATACGCAAACGTGTACGTAACATGTATCTATGCTGATAGATTCTGTCTGGCAAGTGTTTGAGTAATTTTGAAGTCATTTAACGTTAAATTTATCAGTTTTTACGGCCAAAGCTATCGAAATCGAACCAGTGTGTCTATCTGACTTCATTCTTGAAGTTTTCTTGTGACATCAAAAACAAATTTGAGTGCAAACTAATTCTCTCTTAGTTTGATTACTCTGGTGCATGCAGACGGAGATGGTGTCAAGGGCGAGGGAGGAGATCAACAATTTGAGGCACACCAACGAGGACCTCTCGAAGCAGGTGGAAGGCCTGCAGATGAGCAGGTTCAGTGAGGTGGAGGAACTTGTCTACCTGCGGTGGGTCAATGCGTGCCTGCGCTACGAGCTCCGGAACTACCAGACGCCGTCGGGGAAGCTCTCGGCTCGCGACCTGAGCAAGAGCCTGAGCCCCAAGTCGCAGGAGCGCGCGAAGAGGCTTCTGTTGGATTACGCGGGATCGGAGCGCGGGCAGGGCGACACCGACCTCGAGAGCGTCTCCTCCATGCCGTCGTCGCCCGGGAGCGAGGACTTCGACAACGCCTCCATCGACAGCTCCATGAGCAGGTACAGTTCCATCAGCAAGAAGCCTGCAGGGATCATGCAGAAACTGAAGAAATGGGGCAAGAGCAAGGACGACGCCAGCGTCTTGGCCTCGCCCACACGGTCCCTGGGCGGTGGCTCTCCCATGAGAAGCATCAGTAACAAGTCCAGGGGTCCCCTGGAAGCCCTGATGCTGAGGAACGCCAGCGACGGCAACGCCATCACTACGTTCGGGAAGAAGGAGCAGTCGGACCAGACAGACTTCTTGGACGAGGCGAACCTCCCGCGCATCAGGACGCAAGCCTCTTCTGATGACCAACTGAACAGTGTCGCTTCTTCGTTTCACTTGATGGCCAAGACGGTCGAGGGCGTGGCAGACGACAAGTACCCCGCGTTCAAGGATCGGCACAAGCTGGCGATGGAACGGGAGAAGGCCATCAAGGAGAGAGCAGAGCAGGCGAGGGCCGAAAGATTCCGCGACGGCGCGACGACGAAGTCGAACTCGTTTGCCGAATCCAGAGGGAAGGGGGACAGAGAGAAGCCAATCGCATTGCCGCCGCAGCTCTTGCAGATAAAGGAGAAGGTATCTCTACCACCCCTTACCGCCGGTAGTGCAGCAAGCGAGCAGTCCGGCGCCGAAAGCAAGCTCGACAGCCCAGTGGTGAGCAGGATGAAACTGGCCCACATCGAGAAGAGGGAGCCAAGGGTACCGCGACCGCCGCCTCAGCGATCCGGTGGTAGCAGTGGTGCTCCCGGTGCAGCCAGCAATATCCCGGGTGGACTTCCGCCGCCGCCACCTCCTCCTCCGCGACCGCCAGGTGCACCTCCGCCGCCACCTCCGCCTGGCAGCGGCTTACCGCCGCCTCCACCACCTCCCGGCGGCCTAATAAAAGGCTCGACCGGCGGCGATAAAGTTCACCGTGCACCCGAGCTCGTGGAGCTTTATCAGTCCCTCATGAAACGCGAAGCCAAGAAGGACATATCATCCTTGGGATCCCCTGCTGCTGGTGCTGGATCATCGAACGTTGCTGATGCCAGAAACAACATGCTCGGGGAGATCGCGAACCGGTCTACATTCCTTTTAGCCGTAAGCACGCTCTGCATGAAAAATCTTTGATTGCTTTGCTCCAATTCTGAATTAAGCTCCACTGCAATGCAGGTTAAAGCCGACGTTGAGACACAAGGCGAATTCGTGGAGTCGTTGGCCAGTGAGGTTCGAGCAGCAAGATTTACTAGCATTGAAGATCTTGTTGCGTTCGTCAATTGGCTGGATGAAGAGCTCTCCTTCCTTGTAAGCAAAAGCCAACTAGAAACCTTTTAACCCAGTCGCCAGAAGAAGAACATTATTATGATTGCAGAAATAGTAACCATCTGAAGATAGTATTTTTATTTTCCGGCAATCATGACAACCAGAAACCTTCATATTTCTGTTGGGAGCTTACTGAAACATTGTGATGAATGCAGGTCGACGAGAGAGCTGTTCTTAAACACTTCGATTGGCCCGAAAGCAAGGCCGATGCTCTGAGAGAGGCGGCTTTCGAGTACCAGGACCTTCTGAAGCTTGAGAGATATGTTACATCTTTTGAAGATGATCCGAAGCTCTCCTGCGACAAGGCCCTGAAGAAAATGTACTCCTTACTTGAAAAGTAAGCGCCTGACCGCATCCATGTCGACATGCCTTTAAGAGAAAAATATAAACATTGAAGTGAAGTGAGATAACTTAAAAACAGTTTCCCTCCTAAGATCTTAATCTTGCGTGCTTTTGTTTGCAGAATGGAGCAGAGCGTATATGCGCTCCTGCGCACGCGAGACATGGCTATGTCAAGATACAGAGAATTCGGAATTCCCGTTGATTGGTTGTCTGACTCCGGGGTCGTAGGCAAGGTATGATTTTGACTCCAGACACAAACTTACATCTAGATATGTTCTTGAAGTGCAAGACTGAATCTGCTCACTAGTGCACATGAACTTTCTGCGGATATTAATTTTGTGAATCTTCTTTGGTGCCTCTTGAATGCTTAAAGTAAATGGTTTACAATATCATGGCAGATCAAACTATCATCTGTTCAGCTAGCAAGAAAGTACATGAAGAGGGTTTCAGCCGAGCTTGATGCCATGAGCGGCGGTGAGAAAGAGCCGAACAGAGAGTTTTTGCTCCTGCAAGGAGTGAGATTTGCATTCAGGGTCCATCAGGTAAAAAAGAAGAATGAAAAAAAATTTACAGGATGATGCAGATCTTTTCATTTCTGCTATCACTTCGTTTGTATTGAATTTAGAGGATTCAAAGAGGACTAATCGACCTGTACAAAAATTGGTGCAGTTTGCTGGAGGCTTTGATGCAGAGAGCATGCGTGCTTTCGAAGAGCTAAGAAGCAGGATCAACAAGCCAACTGCGGAACCAGATGCATCTGTTGTTTGAGGGGGGTTCTGACTTGTTTGTAAAATTTTTATAAATCTTCTGCTTTTTCCCCTTTCACGTTATAGATCTTGTAAATTTACCTTCTGAAGTAAAGTTCTCATAAATGTGATAATTAATATGTTGTGTGTCTTGAATTATGTACCCCTATACTCAAAATTATAAAAGAAAAAAAAATGAAAAAGGAGGAAAAATGAGAATCTGTGGCGGAAGCGGAAGGCTTGGCCCAAGCCCGTAGCCTGCCACTAATTCTCGTGGAGGGTGCGGGGGGCGAAGCCCCCGCGGTATGGACCTTTATATACGAGGGTTAGAGTTTTATACGATGTACACTCTCTTTTGGCTCATAGTAGAAATTTCTGGCGACGGTCTCCTTTGCCCGTGGATGTTTCTCTCTTATTCACATTGATCAAGAGAGTTTTACCACGTTAAATCTCTGTGTTCATCTTCTCTTTCTTTCGTTGTTTTGATTATTCATCGATCCTCGGTGTTCTATTCGCAACATAATATGTAAATCAAAATCATATCAGACTGGCAATCATGGTGTCACAAGAGTTCGTATTAGAAAGATTATGCAGCAAAATTGAACCTTAGTTAAGTTTATGCTTAGATCAACTAAGATATTGGATGTCTTTTTTTTCTGCCCATTGTCAGCTCATTTTTCAGCAGGTGACAATGACAGCTGAAGAACAATCAATTCTGATGCTTAGAAACAGATCTTAGAGTCATAAATCAAAGTTTAAATTAGATTAGAAAAAAAAAAGTTTGAACATTTCCAGCACTATAAATATACATAAAGAGGCCTATATATTCTAATTGAACAAAGAAGAAATTAAATCATGGAACCGCAAGGGTGCTTGTTCATGGCACGACTTTTGGGCGTAGGACATTGCAGTCGGTGCGCAGTACATGAAATCTTCTGCTTCCGAGGTGATATGCCAGCACCTTGTCTTCCAAATGTAGCACCACCTTGTCGTCCTCCTCCTTGTCATCTTCTAGTAAGCAGGAAGAATACAATATCCCGGCAGATAGACTCTTTTTAAAGCTCACACTGCCAGTACTAAAATCGACGGATGAGCTGGTCCAGCAGTCCAGCCGACAGAGCTCGCTGTACATGTCCCTGATATAAACCTTGTGCAGCAGGCGCCATTCCGAATGGTCACTGGCAAGCTCCAAAACTTCTAGCGCTGGCACCGCTGTCAAAGGGCTGAAATAAATAGTATACGGAGGGAAGTTGCAGCGGATCACGCGAAGGCGGCGTGCTCCTCTCGACAGACCCAAGTAGCAGATGCTGTATCGCTCGTAAGGATGGTGGGTCGTGGGCAAGCAAGTGGGAGCTGTTGACGTAATCATGGTACGCTTCTCGACGTCGATAGAGACGAGAAACCCCTTCCAGGTCAACCAATACACGAGTCCATTGGCGAAGCAGTGATGCTCCGCATCCAAAGATCCAATTAATGGATCCTTGAAGAAAAAGGTCTGCCACGATTCAATCTTGCTGCTGCTGCTGCTGCTGCTGCTGCGGTAGACCATGATTTCATGAGGATTATAACCTAAGATGAGGACACTGTAAGAAGCACTTTGCCAAGGATCAAACGCCAGAGCCACAGCACGATGACTGCTGGGACGCCTGGGCAAGATCCTGCGTTGCCGGGTCGTGGGATTGTACACCTGCATGCGGCCCTTGCCGGGACCTGCTCGGATGAGCAAACCGTTGCAGCTTTCCAATATCACGCCATTTAAAACGCTGGGTTCGTACACGAGGAAGCCTGAAACCCGGGGACGGCGGCGCGCGTAGGCTACGACGAAGTAGGATGCCAGCGTAAGGTCATGCCACTCCTTGCAGACACTTTTGAACCGGACCACGGATGTCGCCGGCAACCGGAGGAGGATCTGTTGCACGAGATCCATAGCCATAGCCGACGAGGTGGAGGAGCTCTGTGTAGGGGCGGTCTGTTGCACGAGATCCAGACTGGTAGCCATGGCCGACGGGGCGGCGGCGGTTGGGTGATCCATGGATACGATTATTATATCTGTAAGCATACTTGGAGTTTAATCTATTTATAGCCGGGTTCTAAAGTCTTATTTTATTTTATAAGTCCGAATCAAACTTATAATGCCACACTATTCGTGTAAAAATAAAATAATAAATGCAATTAGAAGTAAAAGTCCAGCCATCCAAGAATCTATCCTATTCGGGAAAGAGATATAACATTTTGGATCCTAATTAATATATATATATATATATATTATTTTTGGAACAAAATAAAACCTTACAGCATCACTAAATTGAATATGCGATTAGTGCGAACGTTATAAAGCCATCCATGAATATATAGGAAATTAATTTGAGACGAAGGAGGAAGACTGGAAGACGAATCCCATGCAAACTTGTTCGGACGTGGAGAGAGAAACTTCGGATTTCTTATTAGTTAAATTTGAAGTAGTATTTCTCATCAGATTCTGACTTCCTATAGTTAGTTTTCAAGACAGGGGTGGACCTAGTAATGTTAATTAATGCGTTTAAAAATTTTTTTTTTCTCAATATTTTATGAAAATTTAAAACAAAAGAAAATGATGAAATTCTTTTAATAAAAAAATGAAAGTCAATGGAGATGTTATAAAAAAATAGTCTTCTAATTCTACTACTACTACTACTACTACTACTACTACTACTACTATTATTATTATTATTATTATTATTATTATTATTATTATTATTATTATTATTACTATTACTACTACTACTACTACTACTACATCCAAAGGGAAAAAATTAGTGGCAGATCTATAACAGTTAAAGAAGAAATAGAGATAACTATGTTATGTAAAAAAGAAAATTATAAATGTGAGGAAGTACACTATAAAAAAAAGAAATGAAGAATAAAAGGTTGGAAAGAAAGAAATCTACAGCTTTGTAATATATTACTTTATTTTTTATAGATGGATAAATAGTTATAGAAGATATTAGTAGTATTTTTTTGAAGTTTTAGGTATGCGAAATTATTAATATATAATGTTAAAATTTGATGGAATCAATTAACCCCATAAACCTCTTAGTAGGTCTGTCATGTTATATATATATATATATATATATATATATATATATATATATATATATATATATGTGTGTGTGTGTGGTTCATATACTTTACAATCAATAAAGATACAGACCTCTTTCTGCAGTGGTAATTGACCACTTCTGCGTCAAAATGTCTTCTATGTTTTTCCTCATATGGCACATTTCCTAATTGACCACCTATGCACATTTTAATTTAGGACAACATATAAAACAGGGACATTATTATGGTTGCAACTATCTCTTATAAGAAAAAAAAAGAGCAATAAAATGGACGAAAGAAGACTTACAACTCCCCTTTGAATACTTGCAGCTTGCATTCCAAGATTTGCAAGTTTCCTGCATGGATCAATCTCTTCCTCTGGAGGTTCGGTGAGCAGTGACACCCTGATTGTATCACCCAAGCCATCATTATGCAGATTATGTGAAAAAGATATAAGCAAATATCCTGAATTGAACCACCACCCCTTCAGCCCTCCTCATCCCCATCACAAGTAACGATTTTAGGATAAAAAAAATCATGAATTTATAGTTTTAAACGGTATGTGGTGTAAGCTTTCTTCAGCATCTTCACAATGGAATAGTAAGTAGCACCAATCCCATATAGTTCTGCCTTTCCCCATTTACTATTTCTGAGAAATTGGTGTTTTCACAAAATACAAGAATGTGATCTGATATCATTCTCATCTAATCAGGAAAGACTGTTGCAATCATCTTTCACATACAAACACCATACTTATGCATACATTAAATTTTGGTTAATAGATGTAAAGACGATATGTAATAGCTGATACCTTGTCATTTAACCAAGAAGGAAACAGAAAACAACGGAAAGTTGTTTGGTGCATAAGAATTGAGAAAACTAGGGCAATCAGATCAAATATTTTGCCGACACCATTTTACATCAGTAAAGTTGATAAGAGCTTGGACTTTAGTTCATTAAGCACTGGCTTCAGACAATATGTTAATAGGTCAAATTGGAACTGAGCTAGAAATTAGAAATAAGACATTATGAATATGAAAACAAAAAATCAGATGCTAGGTGAATATGTTCAAGCACTTTCTGAAATGCTCTGAGAGAAGCGGCTTTCGAGTATCAGGACCTTCTGAAGCTTGAGAGACATGTTACAACTTTTGAAGATGATCTGAAGCTCTCCTGCGACAAGGCCATGAAGAAAATGTACTCCTTACCATCCATGTCGCATGTAGCATCCTGAAATTTTCATAAAAATTTAAAACTTAAACCATTAAATGCATTGGCCCACCAATCTATCGAAACACTTTTGGGGCACTGGTCCGTCGCCGTCAGATTTTCTAAGTATGTAGTCAAATCAAATTTTGACTCCTTCTTTCTCACTCAACCTTTGAAACTTTGTACTGCTCGTGACCCTTGGAGATTGTAGAGGCACAAAGCCACATTCTCCATCCCCTTTATAAACCCCACACCTCTCAATTGCACCATTTCCTTTCATCTTCTCATTTCTTTCCTCTTCCACCTCTTTTCTTGTATGTGATCCACTGCTTAGGCTCGGCCAGAAGCCATTGGAGAAGAACCCCCAAGTGTTGATCGTGAAGGAGGCCAAGGAAGAAGGAGAAGGAAGGACTAGCACTTCAACCACCGAAGAAAATAACCGAAACATAAAGTGTGTTAACGGAATCTGGGTTATAAAGTTACTTCAGTGGGTTTACGCATGTTATCTAAGGATGTTGGTAGGCTTAGAATCATGCTATTAGATGGGTAGTTTAATGCCTTAGAGAGTTACGTTGATATTTATGCCAAGATGATAGGTTTGGATGCTTAAAGTTGGTGTTATATGCCAAAATGATTGCTGCCATGAAAGATTGAAATGGTGAATAATATGAGATGATCATATGCTTGATGTCATGCATGTTTAGGATCTTAAAGCATACTTAGGAATTTTTTCGTTAAAGTTTGATATCATGTATTAACTTGCATTAAGGAGTTTTGATATAAATGGATTTACTCCAAGATTTACGTATGGAATTGATAGTATGAATGTTTCTTCATAGTTGTTGAAATGTCATGCATGATCTCATGAAAAGTATAAGTACATGATACGAAGACAATGATGATTATGATGCTTTCATGCTTATTACGATGCATATGATGAAGTTATGGATTACGAATTATGCACGCATGCTTTCTGTTGTGCTAGATAATATTAGATATAGTTTAGATTGATTGTAGAATGTTGTGTTTTGGAAACTGATTGGAAATGTAAGGACTCCGTAATAACCTGCGCTTCTGTCTAGTAGAAGTGTTCGATCGATCCTGGATTGGGCGTCTGTTATTGACTCGGCAGAAGATAGCGGACTATCGAAACTTACGATCGAACCTCTTTCGGACGTCCGCTTTGATTGACCGATCCTGGAACGACCGATATTGTTATTGATTGACCGTCTAAATCAATCGATTGGCCGATAACTATGGATTATGTGTCTTGAGTAAAAACGAACGGCCGATGAAATTTTGGGCGATCGAAAGTTCTAGGTCGAGACGTCGTTGTTTTGCTCAAGGAAGAATCGGATGACCGTCGACTTTTCGGGCGTCCGGTTCGTGTCCTACCTTGGAACGTCCATGAGACATGTTATGATCGAGCAACCGCACGACTATCGGGCGTCCGATGGACCTATCGACTGGACGATTGTTTGACTTTGGGCGTTCGAAAGTGGACAGAGAACAAAATGACTTTTAATATAAGATAATATGATGATTTACTTGTGTCCACCTTATTGTTCTCACATGCTTTTTATGAACATTAATCTGGAGCCAACCTTGCTCCTCAAAAACCTTGATTGATCCTTGTGATCAAAAGATAGGTCAATAGGTTAATAAAGATAAAGAATGAAATGGAAGAATGGCATGCTTACCTAGACGAGAAGTTACTTCCCTTGAGAATGCCCCTTGCCTTTGGGTAAGGTCCCTTCTCCTATTGTCTATGAATGTTTTCGTCTTTGTGTGAAGTCATTCATACAAATGTTTTCATCATAGAGCGAGGTCATTCATACAGATGTTTTTGCATTGAGCGAGATCATCCATACGGTGTTTCCGTCCTAGCAAGGTCACCCATCCCTTTTAGGGGCCCATGTTATAACTAGGTATTTGCTCTATGTGTGCGCATGACATATTCCTAAACAAGTGGAGATCTCTTCTAACTCATGGATAAGATGAAAGATGAATGAACGAACTATATTCACATGAACATAAATACGAACGTGAAAAGAAATGAAAGGAAAAGAATGGAACAATCAATGTTATGCCTTTCCAATGGAAAGATGAATGATCCTATGAGCCATGTTATTGACCATTGATGATGACCTTTTCCATCAATGAATGAAAAGAAAGAAAGATAAATATGTTACATGAAATAATGAAACGAATGAACTATTGTTCCATACATGATGATCCCCATGATTTCTTATGATATTGTTATAAATCTCTATCATGCTCATATTGTTGATAATGCTTTGAATCTAAACCTAATTGTAATTCTATGTGGTCCCCTCATGTAGTTAAGCGCTTCAACAGATTTCCCCTACGGGGATGTCCTACGGCGGCTCGAGGGAGGAGCTCCCGAAAATTAGACGATTTTAAAGTTTTTGTTTCCCATTTTGTATTGGAGTTCTTTATATAAACTTCATGGGGTTGAGTTATTTTGCATTCTTGTAATCATCATTTATTTCATAAGAAAGAGAGCCGCCGCCGCCCGAGGACGTAGCCCGATTTAAACTGAGCATTCTCTATGTTTGTACGATCTCTCCCCTTCTTTTTGTAACATATACTTTCTGAATTATCTTTATAATTCATATGTTATCACATTTAGCTTTGTGTAAATGGAAGGGTTCTCTATCCCCTGTGTTGATTCTCACAAGTACTTGATTTACCTGTTATGCTCGGTTGCTATGTGTGCGGAGACCCTACTTGGATGGTATATATGCACATGAATATAGTAGTTGGTCTTTACTATTTTATATCGTCAAGTTGTACGTGAGACCTATGTGTATTTATTTGTATTATGGCGTAGTCCATGGATGCCTTATTTATGTTTCATGATGTACCTCTTGTATTATCAAGCTTCCGCACTATGTATTTGTATTTATGAACTTCTATCTATTCAGCTTTCGTATTTATATCATAAAAATTGTATATTTTATTCTTCTAAGTCTTTCATTTATGTGACACCCTTCTTGACCGTCTGGCGAAAGGATCAATATGATCAAGGAAATAGAACACCGAAAGTACCACTCCGAGAGGAGATCTTACCACGTGATGAGGTCAAATTTCGGAGCGTTGCATCGCATGACTTAAAGAGCAAAATATAAACATCTTAATGAAGTGAGATAACTAAAAACGTCTTTAAAGACGTGCTTTTGTTTGCAGAATGGAGCAGAGTGTATATGCGCTCCTGCGCACGAGGGACATGGCTATGTCAAGATACAGGGAATTCGGAATTCCAATTGATTGGTTGTCTGACTCCGGGGTTGTAGGCAAGGTACGATTTTGATTCCAGACATAGACTTACATCTAGATATGTTCTTAAAGTGCAAGACTGAATCTACTCACTAGTGCACATGAACTTTCTGCAGATATTAATTTTGTGAATCTTCTTTGGTGCCTCTTGAATGCTTAAATGGTTTACGATATCATGGCAGATCAAACTATCATCTGTTCAGTTAAATCTTCTGCTTTTTCCCCCTTTCACGTTATAGATCTTGTAAATTTATCTTCTGAAGTAAAGTTCTCATAAATGTGATAATTAATATGTAAATCAAAATCATGTCAGACTGGCAATCATGGTGTCACAGGAGTTCGTAATGGAAAGATTATGCAGCAAAATTGAACCTTAGTCAAGTTAAGTTTGTGCTTAGGTCAACTAAGATATTGGATGTCTTTTTTCTCTGCCCAATTGTCAGCTCTACAATCAACTGATGCTTAGAAACAAATCTTAGAGTCATAATCAAAGTTTAAATTAGATTAGAAAAAAAAAAGGTTGAGCATTTCCAGCACTATAAATATACCTAAAGAGGCCTATATATTCTAATCGAACAAAGAAGAAATTAAATCATGGAGCCGCAAGGGTGTTTGTCCATGGCACGACTTTTGGGCGTTGGACATTGCAGTCGGTGCGCAGTACATGAAATCTTCTGCTTCCGAGGTGATATGCCAGCACCTTGTCATCCAAATGTAGCACCACCTTGTCGTCCTCCTTCTCGTCATCTTCTAGTAAGCAGGAAGAATACAATATCCCAGAAGATAAACTCATTTTAAAACTCACACTGCTAGTACTAAAATCGACGGATGAGGTCCAGCAGTCCAGACGACAGAGCTCGCTGTACATGTCCCTGATATAAACCTTGTGCAGCAGGCGCCATTCCGAATGGTCACTGGCAAGCTCCAAAATTTCCAGCACCGGCACCGCTGTCAAAGGATTGAAATAAATAGTATAGGGAAAGAAGTTGCAGCGGATCACGCGAAGGCGGCGTGCTCCTCTCGACAGACCCAAGTAGCAGATGCTGTATCGCTCATAAGGATGGTGAGTCGTGGGCAAGCAAGTCGGAGCTGTTGTAGTAATCATGGTACGCTTCTCGACGTCGATAGAGACGAGAAAACCCTTCCAGGTCAACCAATAGACGAGTCCATTGGCGAAGCAGTGGTGCTCCACATCCAAAGATTCAATTAATGGATCCTTGAAGAAAAAGGTCGATTCAATCTTGCTGCTGCTGCTGCTGTAGACCATGATTTCATGAGGATGAGAACATAAGAGGACACTATAAGAAGCACTTTGCCAAGGATCAAACGCCAGAGCCACAGCATCATAATTGCTGGGACGACTGGGCAAGATCCTGCGTTGCCGGGTCGTGGGATTGTACACCTGCATGCCGCCCTTGCAGGGAAATGCTCCGACGATCAGACCGTTGCAGCTTTCCAATATCACGCCATTTAAAACGCTGGGTTCGTACACGAGAACGCCTGAAACCCGGGGACGGCGGCGCGCGTAGGCTACGACGAAGTAGGATGCCAGCGTAACGTCACGCCAGTCCTTGCAGACTCTCTTGAACCGGACGACGGATGTCGCCGGCAACCGGAGGAGGATTTGCTGCACGATATCCAGAGTGGTAGCCATGGCCGACGAGGTGGAGGAGCTCTGTGTAGGGGCGGTCTGTTGCACGAGATCCAGACTGGTAGCCATGGCCGACGGGGCGGGGGCGGTTGGGTGATCCATGGATACGATTATTACATCTGTAAGCATACTTGGAGTTTAATCTATTTATAGCCGGGGTCTAAAGTCTTATTTTATTTTATAAGTCCGAATCAAACTTATAATGCCACACTATTCGTGTAAAAATAAAATAATAAATGCAATTAGAAGTAAAAGTCCAGCCATCCAAGAATCTATCCTATTCGGGAAAGAGATATAACATTTTGGATCCTAATTAATATATATATATATATATATTATTTTTGGAACAAAATAAAACCTTAATCAGAAACTTTATTGGCGTTAAACTATTTTAGAGGTGAATAGGAAATCAATTTGTTGTTGGGCGGTTATTGACTGTTTATACTTTATAGGCGCCGACGTCGAATAGGAAAGAAAAAAAAAAAAAGAAAAAAAAAGGAAGAAAACGTAGGAATCAGAGACGAAGAAGGAAGACGAATTTCAAGAAGAAAGTTGATCCGAACTAGGAGAGAGAAACTTCGGATTCGTTATTCGTCAAATTTCAAGTAGTATTTCTCATATCCCTAGTTAGTTTTGAAGACAGGGTGAACCTAGGACGCTAATGTTAATGGGTGCAATATTTTTTTTTTCTAAATGTTTTATGACAATTTAAAACAAAAGAAAATGATGAAATATTTTTAATAAAAAAATGAAAGTCAATAGAGATGTTATAAAAAATAGTCTTGAAATAAATTAAGACTACATGAGAATTTTAAAATCTAATTCTATTATTATTATTATTATTTCCTCCAAAGGAGAAAAAATTAGTGGAAAATATATAACAGTTGAAGAAAAAATAGAGATAAGTGTGTTGTGTACTGTCTTGGAGAAAAAGAAAATTATAAATGTGAGGAAGTAAACTATATAAAAAAAAGAAATGAAGAATAAATGTTGGAAAGAAAGAAATCTAAAGCTTTGTAATATATTACTTTATTTTTTATAGATGAATAAATAGTTATAGAAGATATTAGTAGTATATTTTTTTTGGAGTTTTAAGTATGTGATATTATTAATATATAATGTTAATATATATATATATATATATATATATATATATATATATATATATTAGGGTGCATATACATTTAGCTGCATACACCCACACAACCATTACATCAAAATTATTTTGGTTATAATGGATGAGATTTAATCATCAATATTGGTTTAATAGAAACCCGGTTCAAATAAAAAAATCGACCACCTACCTACCAACCTCCCTGCGCCAACCTACCTATGCGCCGACCTCCCCTGCGTCGATCATCGATATCCTTGCGCTGAACTCCGGCCCTTCGACCGTCGACCATCGACCACAGCGCCGGAGTCGTGTCCTTCTTCTTTCCCTCACCTCGCTGTCGCGGGGGCCACCGAATTCTTTCCCTCTTGACTTGCGTTGGCACAAGCGAGGTCACAAAGGGGGCTGACCCCCCCCCCCCCCCCCATTTGTTGTCGTGCCGGTGAGATCTTGGCGGAATATGACGATCGGTGACTTCTGTTGCATCGTCCATTAGTGGCACCCTTCTTCCCACAATCGATGCTCACGCGCACCCATGATGCTAAGGGCAAACCAATAACGATTCAAGGCAATCAACATCCGGTTCAGGCGCTTTGATCTTAGTCGTCAATGTTGCATCCGAGATTGTGATGAAGTGTATGCACCTAAGTGTGTATGCACCTTAATATTCCTATATATATATATATATATATATATATATATATATAATGTAACGTCCTAAATTTTTTTCTTTTGCTTGCTTAGAAAGCTATTTCGGCGACGTTATTCAATTTTATATCTTGACTTTGATCAGTCAATAAATTGGCTTACATATTACAACATTATATTATAATATGCGGAAGCTATTTATATCATATCTAATAACGGACTCGATATCCATGTGCATGTCAACTGTCAGATGAGTTACTAACCGTCTCACTATTATCATCGCGATCATCTGTATGGATCTAAGTACAAGGGCAAAGTCTCAATACGTATGATCACCCATAATGATAAACAATATGAACCATGCAAAAAAGAAATAATAATCATATGAATAATGATAAGCAATATCAATATTATCCTATCAATGTAATCTCAATTATCAATATGCAGTATTCATCAGCCATAAGGATCAATATGCAGTATTCATCAGCCATAAGGATCAATTGGCTGGAATCAATAATCTTATCCTCATTTATCATCAAGCATAACGGCTGGCAATAACAATTTTATTATCAATAACATCAACCATATGGTTGCAATCAATTATTTTAATAATCAATCAATCTTTACTTTACTTTACTTTACTTTAATCATAAAGGCTATAATTATCATTTTATCTTTAACTTCAACTATAAAGACTACTTCAACCATATAGGTTGTTGAATACTTCATCCACGATGGCTCCTTCAACAACCAAGGCTGCTTCAACCATATAGACTGCTCAATACTTCAACCACGAGGGTCACTTCAACCATAACGGCTGCTTCAACCATATAGGCTGCTTTGAAAGCTCTCCCGATTTTAGATACCTTTCATCTTTTATCTTGATTAACTTATCACATTTATCTTTGCTTTCAATTAAACTTTCTTTTCAATCTTAGATGCACAAAGCACCGATCAATATATCATAATCGTAGGATCAATATCATCACAAAGAAACCAATAACATAATAATATTATCTAATATAAATAATAGCACAATCATCACAATCAAACATACTTTAATAACTTAAAAATGTCCTTTCCGAACTTCAAAATCCAGGTCGGGTGGGATAGAACCCAGGCCAGTTCCTCCTATAATCAATCATACTCATCTTTCTATAGAATCCGACCGGATGGGGTGAAACCTAGGCCTATTCGTTTAATTTCCATACCAATTCTAATTCGATCAACAGAACTCAGGCCGACTGGGGTGAAACCCGGACCGGATCGGCCTCCGATTTTCCTAACTAATTCCATGTCCAACTCGGGTCGGGTCTAACATAACTCAGGCCGAATCAATTTGATTCTTTGATCTGGTATCATCTTCATCTCGGAACCCGGGCTGGACAATCCGTACCCTATTCAACTTTCGTTCATCCAATAACATTAACGGAACCCGAGCCGAGCAAGTCAGATCCGGTCCAAATTCTTAACAATTTCTACGCGTCGCTCAGGTTACAGAACCCGAGCCGCGCACCTTGCAATCTGGGTCGGGTTCATACGAACTCGGTCCGGATCAATTCGATTGTCACTCAGATTCTAAGGAATTCGAGCTGGGCAGAGCAGAACCCTCGGATTCTGTCACCATCGGGAAGTAGTCTTTTTAGCACATCTTTTGACGTTATTTTCTATGTGATTAACCATGCAATTCAATTCACAATTCATCCATACAATAGTCAATACTTAGAACAAAAATCCTAAAGGTCCATGTCGCGAAAAACTGACGCCATGGGAATCCCCTATGTATCTAAAGTTGGCTGAAAAACCAACTTAAATTCTTTTGTTGAAAATCTATACGAACGTCGTGACTTTGACTGATGATTCCTCCTTATTAACATCCAGAAACCTTCGACTACCACTTGAACATTATTCTCCTTTGTCGGGGCTTCGAAATGATATATCGCACGCGCTCTCAGGTGTCTCAGTTTGTGAGAAAATGAAGGAGAAAAATGAGACCCCCTTGTAGAAATTATGTGAAGGTAAATCATACTTTGTAGCCACATGTTAGGCCCTATTTATAATTCTCAACTAAGATTTTTTACTTCTATTGTGCATTGTGTTATTTCTCCATCAATCATAACCATCCATCATTAATTATCATCTCTTAAATATTCAAACTTAATTAAATCCGAATTTTACTAATTGTTCTATAATCATACTTATCAAAAATTCATCTCTACTCAAATTCATTTTTATCTCTTTCATAACTTCTTTCAATCAAACTCTACTTTTATTTTATCCTTATATTTCTTTTTTTTCCTAATTTTTGTAATTATTTAATATGATAAGATTTTATCATCTAATTTTCGAAATTATTTAATTTCACAATATTTTATTACTTAAGTTTCAGATTAAAATAATAATAATGGCTGAAACATTTTTAAGCCATGAAACTCTCAATCCTATTATATTTGGGAGTCCCATATTCATTAAATATTCTTTTGAATCTCAAATCAAATTGAAATTCATAATCTCAATCTAATTATGACTTCTACTCTCAATAGGATTTAATCTTTCTTTCTTTTTCTTTTTCGTTTCTAATCATACTTTTAATCCTAAGATTGGCATGACTGTACATGCATATTGTGCTAACTTTTAAAATCATATGTATAACATGTTATAATATGATTTGTTGAGATCCTGTTTTAAAATTAAGAATCAACCTCTCAGTTCAACTTCTCTACTGGTGCATCAAATTGTGACACAATTCTTTGTGATTCTTTTTAATAAGGCATTTCAACGCCTCTTATAATATTAAAAAAAATTACCTTACCAAATTAACCGTAAAAGGAGTGGATTACATCTGACTTTCTAACCACATTTTCTTTTCCAGCTTCTCATACATCGAATTTCAAGTAAGAATGTTGATCCTCAAATAGTCACATGTTTGTATTAAAAGAAATCTGAAACAAGAATCATAAAACTGTAGGAAAAGCTAGAGGAAAGTAGTAATTGTGGAGAACACAACAGAAAGTGGGCACAAATGCTTCAACTTTTATGCATATGCATGGTACAATTCCATGAATTGACATAAGTTAGCACACTATTTATTCACAATTATTGCTCTACTTTTCTCCAATAGGAAGATCCAGCAGTTTTTCTGCTGCAAATTGTAGCCTTGCATGGACCATTCCGTGGAGAAACTTTTTAGAATGCAGCATTGCCATATCTAAGAAAATATAATTATAGTAAATATCGAACATCTACGTTTGAAATAATGAGAAATAAAAACACTTCTCTAAAAAAACACTTATGAAAAAAAAAACATCTCTGTCAATGCAGTGTAAGCATTACTCGTATGTTCCTTCATGCAAAATATGGGAATGGACAGAACATTACCTTAGCTCCTTGCTGCATGAACCCTGCTGATTTTTTTCGGAGCACGGGAGCTCATGCAGCAGCATGGTTATATCACCAACATTTTTAAGAATGTCTAGATCCTCATAAGAAGCTCATTATGCAAAGACTTCCATGACTTGTTCCAATATGCATTGCTCGCCCATATTTCTTGCATTTCTCCACTAATGGAGTAAATACCTAGCTCACAAATGAGAATAAGATTAATCAAAGTGGCATGACAACAAAAAAGCTTATGAAAATGTGAATTATATCCACATAAATTCATTAGTGATTCACAAGGATCACACATTGTTTTGCTTTCTGAAGGCAAAGTGATGAGTTCTTATCTCAAGGAATCAATGAAATTAAGTACAAAAATGAATAACCAAATGGAACAAAAACAAAACAAAAGAAGGAAAAAAAAGATTCACAATTATTGTGATACAAGTGTCAGACAACATAGCCAAGAATTCAAAACGCTTTTCCAAGAATTCGAAACGAGTTCGTAATTAATGAAAATGACAGAGTAATTAACAACTTAATTTGCCAAGGGGCTAGACTCCTTTTACTCATTGCACGCAGCGGTTTTAGAATGTTTCCACATTATATAGCAATCACAAATGGAAAAGGAGAAACTATCAAATTATTTATTCTAACCTCTTCAGTATGTTCCAGCTCTCTTCAATATGTTCCAGCTCTTTCGAGTACTAGGACCTTCTGAAGCTTGAGAGACATGTTACATATTTTGAAGATGATCCGAAACTCTCCTGCGACAAAGCCCTGAAGAAAATGTACTCCTTACTCGTGAAGTACGCGCCAACCGCATCCATGTCGCATGTAGCATCCCGAAATTTTCATAAAATTTTAAAACATTAAATGCATCACCCACCAATCGATCGAAACACTTTCGGGCGACTGATCTGCCGTCGCCAGATTTTCTATGTAGCCAAATCAAATTTTGGCTCCTCCTTTCTCACTCAACCTTTGAAACTTTGTGAAACCCACCCTTCATGTTCATGACCCTTGAAATTGTAGAGGCACAAAACCCCATTCTCCATCTCATTTATAAGCCCCACATCTCTCAATTGCACCTTTTCCTTCTCATTTCTTTTCTCTTCCACCTCTTTTCTTGTGTGTGCTCCACTGCTTGGGCTCAGCCAGAAGCCATTGGAGAAAAACCCTCAGGTGCTAATCGTGAAGGAGGCCAAGGAGAAAGGAGAAGGAAGGACTAGCACTTCAACCACCGAAGAAAACAATAGGCTAAAAGTTGTGTTAACGGAATTTGGGTTATAAGGTTGCTTCAACAGGTTTAAGCATGTTATCTAAGGACTTTGTAGGCTTAGAATCATGCTATTAGATGGGTTGTTTAATGCCTTAGAGAGTTACATTGATATGCATACCAAGATGATAGGTTTCGATGCTTAAAGTTGATGTTATATGCCGAAATGATTGCTGCCATAAAAGGTTGAAATGATGAATAATATGAGATGATCATATGCTTGATGTCATGCATGTTTAAGATCTTAAATGCTCAGATTTTGGATTTATAATAGTTGGCATACTTAGGGATGTTTTCGTTAAAGTTTGATATCACGTATTAACTTGTGTTAAGAAGTTTTGATATAAATAGATTTACTCCAAGATTTATGTATAAAATTGATAGTATGAATGTTTCTTCATAGTTGCAGAAATGTTATGCATGATCTCATGAAAAGTATAAGTACATGATACGAAGACAAAGATGATTCTGATACCTTCACGCTTATTACGATGCATATGATGAAGTTATGAATTACGACTGCAATTGGGACAGCTTTTCCACCTTGCTTTTTTGACCAATCAACTTGCTTTTTATCACTTTGTTGTTTGGTGATGCTTTTAAAATTTGCCTTTTATCACAATTGTCTCTTTTTTGCAAAGATTGCTTTGGGATGAAGCTTGCCCAAACGCAGCCTACATATTATGCTCACATGCTTTCTGTTGTGCTAGATAATATTAAATATAGTTTACATTGATTGTAGAATGTTGTGTTTCAAAAATTGATTGAAAATGTAAGGACTCTGCAACGAGAGTCCAATTCGCGTCCAACTTTGGAATGACCGAGAGACATGTAATGTCCGGGTGACCACTCGACTATCGTACTCTCAATGGACCTATTGGGCCAAACAATCATTTGACTTTCGGGCATCCGAAAGTGGACAGAGAACAAAATGACTTTTAGTACAAGATAATATGATGATTTACTCGTGTCCACCTAATTGTTCTCACATCTCATGATTATTAACATTAATTTGGATCCAACCTTGCTCCCCAAAAACCTTGATTGATTCTTGCGATCAAAAGATAGGTCAATAGGTTAATAAAGATAAAGAATGAAATGGAGGAATGTCATGCTTGCTTAGACGGGAAGTTACTTCCCTTGAGAAGACCCCTTGCCCTTGGGTAAGACCCTTTATCCTACTATCTACGCATGTTTCCGCCTTTGGGCGAGGCCATTCATACAATGTTTCCGCATTGAGCGAGGTCATCCATACGGGTGTTGCCGCCTCACCCATCCCTTTCAGGGGCCATCGGTCCATATTATGGCTAGGTATTTGCACTATGTGTTCACGTGATATATCCTAATCATGGATAAAATGAAAGATGAATGAACAGACTATGTCCACATGAACATGAATACGAACATGAAAAGAAAGGAAAGGAAAATAATGGAGCAATGAATGTTATGCCTTTCCAATGGAAAGATGAATGATTCCATGAGCCATGTTATTGACCATTGATGATGACCTTTTCCATCATAGTTCATGAATGAAAAGAATGAAAGATAAATATGTTACATAAAATAATGAAACCAATGAACCATTATTCCATACATGATCCCCATAATTTCTTATGATATTTTTATGAATCTCTATCATTCTTATACTTTCTGAATTATACTTATAACTCATATGTTATCACATATAACCTTGTGCTAACGGGAGGGTTCTCTCCCCTTTGTTGATTCATAGGTACTTGATTTACCTATTATGCTCGGTTGTTATCTATGTGGAGACCCCTGCTCGGATGGTGTGTGTGCACATGGATATAGTAGTTAGTCTTTACTATTTTATATCATCGAGTTGTACATGAGACCTATGTGTATTTGTATTATGACGTGATCCATGGACTTCTTATTTATGTTTCGTGATGTACCTCTTGTGTTACAGAGCTTCCGTACTATGTATTCATATTTATGAACTTCTACCTATTCAACTTCCGCATTTATGTCATAAAAATTATATATTTTATTCTTCTAAATCTTTCGTTTACGTGGCACCCTTTTTTATCGTCCGGTCAACGAAAGGGTCAATATGACCAAGAAAACATAACACCGAAAGTACGGCTTTGAGAAGAGATCTTATCACGTGGCGAGGTCGAATTTCGGAGCGTTGCATCGCATGTCTTAAAGAGCAAAATATAAACATCTAAATGAAGTGAGATAACTAAAAACAGTTGCCGAATGGAAAAGATCTTAATCTTGTGTGCTTTTGTTTGCATAATGGAGCAGAGTGTATATGCGCTCCTGCGCACGAGGGACATGGCTATGTCAAGATACAGGGAATTCGGAATTCCAGTTGATTGGTTGTCTGACTCTGAGGTTGTAGGCAAGGTGTGATTTTGATTCCAGACACAGACTTACATCTAGATATGTTCTTAAAGTGCAAGACTGAATCTGCTCACTGGTGCACATGAACTTTCTGCGGATATTAATTTTGTGAATCTTCTTTTGTGCGTCTTAAATGCTTAAATGGTTTACGATATCATGGCAGATCAAACTATCATCTGTTCAGCTAGCAAGAAAGTACATGAAGAGGGTTTCAGCCGAACTTGACGCCATGAGCGGCGGCGAGAAAGAGCCGAACAGAGATTTCTTGCTCCTGCAAGGAGTGAGATTTGCACGCAGATCTTTTCATTTCTGTTATCACTTCATTTGTATTGTTTTAATTGGTTATAATATAAATTGAAGTATCACGGAATACCTCGCAATGGAAGACGAATCATCAAAAATTTTTCTACGTTGTTTCAAACTCTTTGTCGGGAACTCGATCACCGGGAAGGAGAACACTTGTTCCACAATCCAGTCTATGTCGGACAGTGTCGGAAACTTGAGATGAAGTCGATGCCACGAGGCCGCTTGTCGGACTACACATACAATCGGCCAAAGGAGGCATATCACTCATTTATACACATGAGTGTTAACTGCATCATGCAGTTTCATAAACTGCTTTTTGCAGTTTATGGCCCATGAGGGGCGTAAGTCCAACAAAAGGATTCAAAGAGGACTAATTGACCTGTACAAAAATTGGTGCAGTTTGCTGGTGGTTTTGATGCAGAAATCATGCGTGCTTTCGAAGAGCTAAGAAGCAGGATCAACAAGCCAACTGCAGAACCAGATGCATCTACTGTTTGAGGGGGTTCTGACTTGTTTGTAAAATTTTTATAAATCTTCTACTTTTTCCCCCTTTTCACGTTATAGATCTTGTAAATTTACCTTCTGAAGTAAAGTTCTCATAAATGTGGTATTAATATGTAAATCAAAATTTATGTCAGACTGGCAATCATGGTGTCACAAGAGTTCATATTGGAAAGATTATGCAGCATAATTGAACCTTAGTCAAGTTAAGTGTATGTTTAGATCAACTAAGATATTGGATGTCTTTTTTTTTTCTGCCCAATTGTCAGCTCTACAATCAACTGATGCTTAGAAATAGATCTGAGTCATAATCAAAGTTAAATTAGATTAGAAAAAAAAAAGTTTGAGCATTTCCAGAACTATAAATATACCTAAAGAGGCCTATATATTCCAATTGAACAAAGAAGAAATTAAATCATGGAGCCGCAAGGGTGTTTGTCCATGGCACGAGTTTTGGGCGTCGGACATTGCAGTCTGTGCGCAGTACATGAAATCTTCTGCTTCCGAGGTCATATGCCAGCACCTTGTCTTCCAAATGTAGCACCACCTTGTCGTCCTCCTTCTCGTCATCTTCCAGTAAGCAGGAAGAATACAATATCCCATCGGATACACTCCTTTTAAAACTCGAACTGCTAGTAGAATCGACGGATGAGCTGGTCCAGCAGTCCAGACGACAGAGCTCGCTGTACATGTCCCTGATATAAACCTTGTGCAGCAGAAGCCATTCCGAATGGTCACTGGCAAGCTCCAAAACTTCCAGCACCGGCACCGCTGTCAAAGTATTGAAATAAATAGTATACGGAGGGAAGTTGCAGCGGATCGCACGAAGGCGGCGTCCTCCTCTCGACAGACCAAAGTAGCAGATGCTGTATTGCTCATTTATATCGTTAGTCGTGGGCAAGCAAGACGGGGCTGTTGTCGTGCACATGGTACGGTTCTCGACGTCGATAGAGACGAGAAACCCCCTCCAGGTCAACCAGTAGACGAGTCCATTGGCGAAGCAGTGGTGCTCGTCAAGCAAAGATTCAATCAATGGATCCATGAAGAAAAAGGTCTGCCACGATTTCGTCTCGCCGCTGCTGCGATACACCATGATTTCAGGAGGATCAGAACGTAAGAGGAGGACACTGTAAGAAGCACTTTGCCAAGGATCAAACGCCAGAGCCACAGAACGACGACGACTGCTGGGACGCCTGGGCAAGATCCTGCGTTGCCGGGTCGTGGGATTGTACACCTGCATGCCGCCCTTGCCAGGACCTGCTCTGACGATGAGACCGTTGCAGCTTCCCAATATCACGTCATCCTTCGGTTCGTAAAATCTGTGAAAACTGTAGATAGGACGATCGTACAGGAGGACGCCTGAAGTCCGGGGACGGCTGCGCATGTAGGTTACGACGAAGTGGGGTGCTTGCGTGAGGTCGCGCCACTCCTTGCAGACCCTCTTGAACCGGACAACGGATGTCGTCGGCAAGCGGAGGAGGATCTGTTGCACGAGATCCAGATTGGCAGCCATGGCCAACGAGGTGGAGGTGGAAGAGCGTGTAGCGGCGGCGGCGGTTGGCTGATCCATGGACACGATTATAATAATCTGTAAAGGTACTCGTAGTTTATTTATCATCTATTTATAGCTGGGTTCTAAAGTTGAAGGCCGAGTATGTATTTGATTTGTTATATGATTCATTCTAAGTTGCAATCAAAGTTATATATAAATAAATAAATAAATGCCACACTGTTCGTACAAAAATAAATAAATGCAACTACAAGTAAAAGTCTAGCCATCCAAAAATTTATCCTATTCGGGAAAGACTAATTAATAGTTAGATTCTTTTTGGAACAAAATAAAATATTAATGAGAAAAATCAAAGGGCCAACCTAAACTATTATCTTTAAAATATTTTTATTTTTAAATAATTATTATTGGGGTGAAATTGGATATGAAATTACTCTCTCTCTCTCTACACACACAGCCATGTCCACCGGGGTGGGAGAGGGCGAGGGAGAGGAGAGAAAAACTTCACAGATATCATCATCATCATCATTAGTGTGAACGTTAAAAAAAATAATTTCACAAATATGCTACTTTATATACTTAATTAGATTAATATACTTAATTAGATTGAAAAATAAGATTTTAGAATTTGATTTTAACTCTTTAATCTGACTAAAATTAAATTTTTATATTTTAGAGAAGATACTATTGTTTTGAATTGATCTGGCTGGACACATCATTTTCTTTCCCTTTGCAAAATATGATGATGTTTTATGCTTTTAAAAAAACACTAGAACCACTTTTACTCTAAGTGAAAACACGTAATTAAACAATCTTAAGGATAAATCTTCATAGAGAGAGAGAGAGAGAGATTGGCATGACTGTAATATGCATATTGTGCTAACTTTTAAAGTCATATGTATAACATGTTATACTATAACATATGATTTGTTGAGATCCTGTTTTAAAATTAACAATCAACCTCTCAGTTCAACTTCTCTGCTGGTGCATCAAATTGTGACACAATTGTTTTTAATAAGGCATATCAACGCCTCTTAAAATATTAAAAAAAATACCTTACCAAATTATAATGGCCTTTCAATGCCAAAAATCGGACGCAGGACGACAGCGACTTTTACATTATTTGACCTTTTTTTCACGTTTGTGCATCATGCATATGAAGAAGAAGATGCAAATATATATATTTAACACCTGAATCTTTCTCATCTCTGCAACCTTATTTCTTTTGCATCGTTTAACAATGGTAGCAATGCAAATACAAATAATTTTAACTTGACTGCCTACGTTTTCGCTACAATATTATGGCGTGGTGGATTGCATATGACTTTCTAACCACATTAAAATCCATCTTCTTGAACTAGTACGAGGTTGTGATTTACTCTTCAGTGGGTGGATCGACCCATCGGCCGTGGTCTTTTATGAGCTGAATTAGAGCTTCGGTCGCATGCTCCATCGCTATACCTCTCTGCAACACCGTCTGCAGTGACATGGAAATGGTGGAATCAGCTTCTCATACATCGAATTTTGAGTAAGAATGTTGATCCTCAAAAAGACCAACATTCAAATAGTCACATGTTTGCATTAATAGAAATCTGAAACAAGAATCATAAAACTGCAGGAAATGCTAGTGGAAAGTAGTAATTGTGGAGAACAGAACAGAAAATGGGCACAAATGCTTCAACTTTATGCATCTGCATGATACGATTCCACGAATTGACATAAGTTAGCACACTATTTATTCAATTATTGCTTTACTTTTCTCCAATAGGAAGATCCAACAGTTTTCCTGCTGCAAATTGTGGCCTTGCATGGACCACTCCGTGGAGAAACTTTTTAGAATTCAGCATTGCCATATCTAAGAAAACAGAATTATACTAAATATTGAACATCTACAGTTGAATGATGACAAATAAGAACACTTCCCTCAAAAAGAAAAAAAATGCTTGTCAGTACCTAGGAAGTTTTTTAGTCTTTACTATCTTTACTTTCTTTATACAAGATCCATAGGCCTCCTTTTGTAACCGGAAAAAAAACTTGTCATAGGGTAAAAAGTTTTATTTTTTATGCACCCCATCTAGTTGCTGTACTTAAATTTACCTTCCCCACATAAAGGTCAATCTTCCCTGGGGCACCACCGACATAACCAAAATCTGCATCAGCCATCTCTCCAGGTCCATTCACAATGCAACCCATGATCGCAATCTGCAGAGAAAAAACAGTTATCTTTGACTAAACATAGGGTAGGACTCCACAAAAATTTAGAGCTGAGATCAATATTTACCGAAACCCCAGGCAGATGCGAAGTCTTTTCCCTAATCTGTGCACTTATCTCTTGAAGATCAAAGAGCGTACGCCCACATGATGGGCAAGAGACATACTCCTGCAGAAAAGATGTCATGAAAAGTAAAATTAACCTACAGTTATGAGAAACTTCCAAAAGGTCAAAAAATGAAGCTCCAACTACAGATCATCTGTTATAATAGCTTACAGTTTTTGTGTTGCGCATTCTGCAACCTTGAAGTAAATTAAATGATGTGTTCCTCAGAAAATCAAAGTCATGGTCAGAAGCCTCCAGCAATACACCATCCCCAAGTCCATCAACTAAAAGGGCACCAGCGTTGCTTCCAGCCGTTATAACTAAATCATCTCTGTCAATTGTAGGACTAAATTGATTGAGAAAAAAAAACACTTGTGGAACACATGCTGGGAAATTCAGGAAATTGTATATGGTGGATTACTGGGAAAAACACTTATGAAAAAAAAAACATCTCTGTCAATGCAGTGTAAGCATTACCTGTCTGTTCCTTCAGGAAATTGTATATGGTGGATCACTGGGAAATTCAGAGAATTCTCTTCTAAATATTCGAATAATCTGAACAAGTGTTGGATAAGGGAAAATTCAATGAGTATACTTAAATATGTTTGACAGAAGGAATCGCAAACTTACAGGTGAAAAACAACAATACTGAAATGACAAATAAAAACCAAGAAACGAGAATGATTGCAAATCAGTAGGGAATTTCACAGAATTTCCTTATTAAGATATAAAACTACGATAAAGGAACCATTTCATATGACTTTGTGATTTCAATAAGTTGCACAAGAAACCTATTTTTTAGATGGCTAGTCCGACACACAAAATATGGGAATGGACAAAATATTACCTCCTTGCTGCATGAACCCTGCTGATTTTTTCTTCAGAGCATGGGAGCTCATGCAGCAGCATGGTTATATCACCCACATTTTTAAGAATGTCTAGCTCCTCATAAGGCTCATCTCCACGGACAGTTACAGCTAATCTAGTGCCTAGAAGATAAAAGTTCCATCAATTATTCACTGAAGGCTAACAGGTACGGAATCAGAAGAGAATGGATTTAATAAAATGCCTTTACCTTCTGGCAAAAGTTTGTATGCGCTAGATGACAATTCTTTGAGGTTGACAAGAACAATTGCATGAGGAAGCGACTTCATTAGTTGCTCAGATAAAGGAGCCAAAACACCCATACTGATATCAATTAATCTTTTGAGAGCTAATCTCTGATCAATGAAAAGAAACAGGTGTCAGGTTCAAACATCCTGCATGCCTAACAGAGACCTACAATTTTACAGACTTTAAAGAAAAACAAACATATGGCTAGTATAGAGGGATTAAACTTATGAGTCAGACAATGAAATTATGGGAAAAAGTGATTGAGCATAGATTGAGAATGGAGACTAGTATTTCTGAGAGACAATTTGGGTTCATGCCAGGAAGATCCACTACAGAGGCGATTTATTTACTAAGGGGGATGATGGAGAAGTATCGAAGTAGGAGAAGAGACTTACATATAGCTTTCATTGACTTAGAGAAGGCGTATGATCGGGTACCAAGGGATGTACTTTGGAAAGCCTTGCAAAAGAAGAGGGTGAGTGTTGCCTACATTAAGGTAATACAAGATATGTACGATGGGGCATTGACTAGGGTTAAGACACCCGGAGGTGAGACAAATGAATTTCCTATAGGAATTGGCCTACATCAAGGATCAGCTTTAAGCCCGTATCTATTTAACTTAGTTATCGATGCTATAACCGAGAATATCACAGAGGAGGTACCTAAGTGCATGATATTTGCGGATGATATAGTACTTTTAGCGGATTCAAGAGAAGAGATTAATACAAAATTGGAAATATGGAGAAATACATTGGAGTCAAAGGGTTTTTGTTTAAGTAGGAATAAAACAGAATATATGCATAGCAATTTCACAAATAAATAACTTAGAGACGATTTGAAAGTTAGGCTATGGGAGGATATAATTCCTAAAGTGACAAAGTTTAAATATTTAGGATCAATTGTAAGACAAGATGGTGAGATTGATGATGATGTTAATCATAGAATTCAAGCTGGTTGATGTAAGTGGAGGAAAGCCACTGGAGTTCTTTGTGATAGAAAAGTACCCAATAAAGTTAAAGGAAAATTCTATCGTACTGCTATAAAGCCAGCAGTGTTATATGGTAGTGAATGTTGGGTTATGAAGGGACAACATGAACGTAAAGTGGGGGTAGCCGAAATGAGGATGTTGAGATGGATGTGTGGTCATACAAGATTAGATAAGATTATGAATGACCATATACGTGAACGAGTCGGAGTGGCTCCTATTAGTGAGAAAATGGTAGAGAATCGTTTGAGATGGTTTGGTCATATTCAGAGAAGACCATTAGATGCGCCGGTAAGAAGAGTAGATCAAATAATCTGGAGTCCGATTAAAAGAGGGAGAGGGAGGCCAAGGCGGACACTTGGCGAACTAATAGAGCAAGATCTATTGGTGAATAATATACCGAAAGGTTTGGTTACTAATAGAGCGGAATGGCGTCGTATGATCCATGTAGCCGACCCCACCTAATGGGATAAGGCTTTGTTGTTGTTGTTGTAAAGAAAAACAAACAAAATGATGTAGAGCATAATTTTTCAACCATTAGGCAGTTTTTCCTTAAACATGTGAAAAAACACTTTGGAAAGCGCTTACAGCATCAGCATCTTCTACCGGAGGAAGTTCTTTAAGAAGAATGGAGTCCACGGTTGCCAAGTCCTGAAACCCATCTCAAGAATGTGGACATGATATTTAACAAATCAGCTGTATATCAGAAATCAACAGATTGAAACACAAGAAAACAAACCTTGAAAGGCATGCCCACCACAAGTTTTGCTGCAAGTGACCTATATAGAAGTTCTGGGTTCTAAGAAACGAAAAACAACTGCAATTAGGACTGCTGAAATGATAGTGTTAAAGCATGATGTTGCTCTTCATAACGGCTTAAGCTTTTAGGAAAATTAATTTGCACATAAATGTGGACATGGTATTAGAGCCAGAGTTTAAACGTTGTTAAGCTCTTATTAGAAAAATATTTTTCCCCCCTCAGTTGTTCACGTGGTGTGCTGGGCTAAACCAAAGTTGTCAGCAATCCACACATAAGCGAGAGTGTTAAAGAATATAAAATAAATGGTGTTGTTCTTCCTAACATTTTAGGAAAATTAGTTGGCACATCAATTTCAGTAGATAGCCATCAAGATATTTGATTTGTTAAAATGCACCATTCAATACCACAATGTGAAAAATCATGGTCCTTCAACCATTTGATTCATATGTAAAGCTTTTGAATAATATTTTGTAAATGTCTTACAGCATATTCATTGTCTACGCCCATATTTACTGAAAATAAAACTAATAACTCAGCCATTATGCATCTAAAAGCAGGACTTTGTAGTTTTTCTAAAAAAAAGAAAAGAGATGCATGGCTTACTTTCAACTTATCCAATGACACTGACATAAGAACCGAACCATCACGATGAAGGACACCTCGGTAGTCCACCTCCTCATTCTATATAAAGTGAAAGTAAAGCATCAGTTAGGCAAGTTCCAATAGTTCATGGATCTTACAATCAAAGGATACAGACCTCTTTCTGCAGTGGTAATTGACCACTTCTGCGTTGGAAATCAAAATATCTTCTATGTTTTTCCTCATATGGCACCTATACACATTTTAATTTAGGACAACATATAAAACATGGACATTATTATGGCTGCACCTATCTCTTATCAAGAACGAAAGAGCAATAAAATGGATGAAAGAAGACTTACAACTCCCCTTTGAATACTTGCAGCTTGCATTCCAAGATTTGCAAGTTTCCTGCAAGGATCAATCTCTTCCTCAGGAGGTTCGGTGAGTGACACCCTGATTGTATCACCCAAGCCATCCTGATGCAGATTATGTGAAAAAGATATAAGCAAATATCCTGAATTGAGCCACCACCCCTTCTGCCCTCCTCCCCATCACAAGTAACAATTTTAGGATAAAAAATCATGAATTTATAGTTTTAAACAATATGTAGTGTAAGCTTTCTTCTGCATCTTCACAATGGAATATTAAGTAGCACCAATCCCATATAGTTCTGCCTTACCCATTTACTATTTCTGAGAAATTGGTGCTTTCACAAAATACAAGAATGTGATCCGATATCATTCTCATCTAATCAGGAAAGACTATTGCAATCATCTTTCACATACAAACACCATACTTATGCATACATTAAATTTTGGTTAATAGATGCAAAGACGATATGTAATAGCTGATACCTTGTCATTTAACCAAGAAGGAAACAGAAAACAATGGAAAGTTGTTTGGTGCATAAGAATTGAGAAAAGGAGGGCAATTAGATCAATTTTTTTTTTTTTGAGAAAAAGGATGACGGACCATTTTGGTTGTCATCCGTGTATATATAGATCACTATGAAAGAAGATCATATACATGTGGTGGTGCACACTCCAGCGGAGAGTGGCTAAAATGAAGCATACAAAAGGTGCAAAGCACTACCCAAAACCCCAATCTCGCAGTAAACACAAAATGTGATGCACAATACAATCAATCTGACATCTCTCGCCACAAAAAATAACTCGATTGCGCTGAAGCCAAATGGCCCAGGCACCGACCAAAAAGGTCGCCATGGAGGCTCTCCATCCCCGTCTTTGTCTGCCCAATCCCCGCATGGCCTGCCAAAAGCCCTCAGCAGCTGGTGAAATCATATCAATGATACCCATCTGGGACCACACCTCTCGGGACACCATACATCCAAAGAATAGATGAGACACATCCTCCTCCATCCCCCCGCATAAAACACAGGAGGTGTCCGACTGTGCAACCCATCTCGCTCTATATGCTCTAGTGAGGATCCGCTCACGTCGAAGAAGCCAAGCAAAGATCTTGACTTTCAAAGGGACACGTGATCGCCAAATAAGTCTGCAATCTGCGATGAGGTCATCCGGAACAGAGATAGTCGGGAGAAGGCGAAGGTAGAGGCTCCGCGCAGAGAAAGAGTCTGACATCCAGACCCAACCGTCCGTCCGAGAGGGATCCGGACGGAATGGGACAATCCGCTGATGAAGTGCCAAAAGCTTTGCAAAGCGCTGATATGAAAGTGGAGAGCTGAAAAGGAGGAGTCCAAGAACTTGTGCCAGGGCTGCCCCTCTCTGACCACGACTCAGCCACAAAGGCGTCCGTGTGTGCATCCAAAGCCCGTAAACGGGGAAAAGAGTTAGCACGCGGGCCCCCGGGTAACCAATCATGCTGCCAGAAGGAAAAAGCCTCCCCGGATCCAAGTGAAGGGCTCATAAAAGGTCGCACTCTGGAGAGTATAGCCATCACTCCCCTCCATAATGAGGATGCACTACGCGGTAGGATCGGACTAGTGTCCCAAGATAGATCACGACCATAGCATGTGAAGTGAACCTCCCGCCATAGGCTGTCCTCGGGCCCCATAATCCGACCCACCCACCGAGCGAGGAGTGCCCAGTTTGTGGTGCGGAGGTCCCGAACACCCAAACCACCATGTGATATGGGCCCGCATATACAACTCCATGCGACCAAGTGAACACGACGAACAGAACTGCATCCTTGCCAAAAAAATCTGCTCCTCAAAGAATTAATCCGTGCCAATACCTGCGCGGGCATCCGAAGCACCGACATGAAGTAGATCGGAAGTGACGAAAGAACAGAACGAAGCAGAACAAGACGGCCACCGCTGGAGAGGAGCCTCGAGCTCCATCCCTGAAGTCTATGCTCAAAACGCTCGATGATCAATGTTCATCCCCGAGAGCCAATATGACGGTCAGAGAGGGGAAGGCCTAAGTATGTGATCGGTAAGGCCCCCACCGGGGTGCGAAGCTCAGCCGCACAGCTCGTAGAAAGCTCCGCCACCATGCCAAAGGGGATAAAAGAGGACTTGGCATGGTTGATCTCGAGACCAGACGTCACGCCAAAGAGCTCCACCATAATGGCCACTCGCCTAGCCTCATGTACCGACCCCTCCACGAAGAAGATAGTATCATCTGCGTACTGTAGAAGAGGTACCAGCCCATCGGCGAAACCCCTGAAAAGACCTGCCCGACAAGCCTCCTGTGTGCATCTGGCGAGCCCATCGACAGCAAGAGTGAAAAGCATCGGCGCAAGGGGGCAGCCCTGCCTAACACCCCTCTGTGGCTGCACCCAACCTCCTGCCATCGTTCCATTGACCAGGACCGAGAAAGAAGCCGTGGTGATACACCGCTTCATCCAGGCAATCCAAGTCGTCGGGAACCCTCTGACCTGTAATGAGTGCCATAGGAAAGACCATGAGAGAGAATCGTATGCCTTAGAGAAATCAACCTTCCATAGGAAAGCCTGCTGATTGCTCCATCGCCAGTGTGCGGGGATCTCGGAGGCCATGGTGTAACTGTCAGTGATGGATCGCCCCTATATGAAAGCCGACTGTGCTGGGTGGATGAGATCAGGGAGCACCTCGCGGAGTCGATTGGCCAATACCCCAGCCACCAGGAGATAGATGGCATTTGATAAGGCAATCAGTCTGAAGTCCTCCACCCTCTCTGCCGGAGTGCGCTTGGGGAGCATGAATAGTAGAAATCGATTGAGCCGCCCAAAGCCCCGATTTCCATCCAAAAACTCCTGAATCACTGCCATAATGTCCTCACGCACCATTAACCAGAACTCCCTGTAGAAAAATACTGGAAAACCGTCTGGGCCAGGGGAACCCTCGCTGTTGAGGTCCCGAAGTGCGTTGGTGACCTCGTCCTCAGTAATAGTCTGCACTAGCATGGAAGACTGAATGTCAGTAACACAAGAAATATCTCTAGGATACCACCTCCATGCAGTCGGGGGTCACCTCCGGGAGAAGTCGCGATGGTAGGATGCGATGGCTGCTCCAATATGGTGATGGCTAGTGATCCGCTGACCTCTCACCTCTAGCTGATCAATCATATTTGTCCGTCGACGTGAGCTCGCATATAGGTGAAAGAACCGGGTGTTGACATCACCCTCCCGAAGCCATGTCCGTCGAGAGCGCTGCCTCCAATGGGTCTCCACCAACCTGTCCTCAAAACGAATGGTCTCCTGAGCCTGCCTGCGCAATGCCACCTCATCATCCGTGAGCTGACGGGAGTCCTCTCGATCCAATCGGGTGTTCCTCTTCAAAGCCTCAACCCTCCGTGCCTCACGGGTCGCTCGGGTCCGTCCCCGACACTCCCGTAGGAAACCTCGCAAGATATGGAGCCTGGAGGCCAAGGTCCTCGCCGCCGAGTCCGAAGGCGTCACACTCCGCCAGTGCTCAATCACTGCCTCACGAAAACCATCCTCCAAGAGTCAAGAGCGCTCGAAACGAAACATCGAGCGTAGGGCCCGACCGTCGTTGGACCTCCACAGGAGTGGTGTATGATCCGAAAACGGACGGGTCATGGCTCGGACGTCCGCGAGCTGGTGTGCCTCGACCAGCTCAAGTGAGCCAAGGAATCTGTCCAATCTCGATCTGGATGAAGGTGTTGCAGTGCTCCGCCAAGTGAATCTACAATTCGTTGTCGGGAAGTCGGACAACGATTGAGAGTCAATGAAGTCTCTGAACTCCGAAGCTCCAAGATCTCTCCCCAGTCGCCTAATGGGACGATCTTCCATGTCTAACGTGACATTGAAGTCGCCCTCAATGAGCCAACGGGCATCCGAGAGGTGAGAACGGGCAGCAGTGAGCTCCTCCCACATGGTCGCCCGAAGAGACTCCGAGCAAGGGCCATAGATGCAGGAGAAGAGATAAGAGGAACCATCAGTGCTGCGTCTCAAATGAGCTGACATCGAGACGCGTGCATTCCACGAGTCCACCAAAGTGAACTGCTCGGGGCGCCATCCGATAATGCAGCCTCCCGAGCGCCCCACCGAGCATAGTAGTAAGTGTTGTGATAGCCGCTGTCCCCCAATCTGCTCCCACATCCTCGAGCTGCACTCCCCTAGCTTTGTTTCTTGTAAGAACACCACATCGGCATCTCACTCCCGCAAGTAGCGGCCGAGTGTTCGCCGCCTTACCTCGTCGCCGAGGCCACGAACATTCCAGGTCAGCACCTTCATAAGGAAACAGTGGCACTCCCTCCTGTGGGCGACCTCCTGCCCACTGCTGTCCGCCTCCGGAACCCACTCCGAGAGAATAACAAAAATTGCAGAGGTGGCCGATGCGCTGCAAGTGGCCGTCTGGAAGGGCCGGGTCGCTGGTGGGGGCGGCGATGGATGAGCCTAAACCCTGCTGTGTTCGCAATATCCTGGACGTCCGCATCTAGACGTCCATCAAGGAGGGGAGACCCAATGGCCGGCTGGTCCGCCCCTAGATAGGTCGCAGCCGGCGATGGAGGCCGAGCTGCAGACTGTGGAGATCGCTGCACCAGCTGCAGCTGACTGGTGGTGGTGGCGTCGGGCGGCACCGCGACCCGTCGTCGAGAGATGGCAGTATTGTGGGATCGCCGACGCCTGTACACATGTGGAGGAGCCCCCAATGACGTCGCCTGCCTATTGCCCAAGGGTGGGAGGTCCCGTCGCCGGCTGGTGGCTCTGGTCAGCCACAGGAAGTGTCAGTGGGGATTTCGAGGTGTTGGTGGGGTGGGGTGGGGGGGTCACCGGGGGAAGAGGTGGCAGAAAACGTGGGGGGGGAGGGCGATACCATGTGCCCAGGGCTGAGGGGGGAGACACCGGATTGGGCCTTAGCCCAGTTCAGGTTCAGGTGTACAGTTCGGACCGGGCCCTGGGGCTGTCCGGACCAGGTTGAGGGTGTGTGGGGTTTGGTTTTTGGCAGGGATGCTTGGACCTGGTGACGGCTGGCTTCAGGTGCAAGCTGTTGGAAGGGAAGTGAAGGGACAGCTGTCTCAGGTTGTTGGAGGAAAAGTGGACCGACATCATTTTACATCAGTAAAGTTGATAAGAGACAAGCTCAAGAGATGTAAATGCTTGGATTTTAGTTCATTAAGCACTGATTTCAGACAATCTGTTAATAGGTCAAAGTGGAACTGAGCTAGAAATAAGACATTATGAATATGAAAACAAAAAATCAGATACTAGTTGAATAAGTTGTTGAACCTGGAGAAGAGTTCCGATGCCAATTGCAGATTTCATTCGTCCATCTTCTCCCTCTCCAGCTTCAGTCACCCCTAGGTGTAAAGGATAGTCCCAACCTTGCACATACATTTCTGCAACAAGCAAACGATAGGCTTGAACCATGACCACAGGATTACTTGCTTTCATTGAGAAGACAAAATTGTGGAAGTCCAGCTTTCTACAGATCCTTGCAAACTCAAATGCAGACTCCACCTGTTGTATATAAAATGGACATCAGAATCAGATTCTTAGAGAAAGGAGCTTCGATTCACGATACTTCGACAAGGAATTACCATTCCTCGTGGCGAGTCACCATAATAGCTCATTATACGATCAGAAAGACTTCCATGATTTGTTCCAATACGCATTGCTCGCCCATACTTCTTGCATTTCTCCACTAATGGAGTAAATACCTAGCTCACAAATGAGAATAAGATTAATCAAAGTGGCTTAACAACAAAAAAGCTTATGACAATGTGAATTATATCCACATAAATTCATTAATGATTCACAAGGATCACACATTGTTTTGCTTTCTGAAGGCAAAGTGACGAGTTCTTATCTCAAGGAATCAATGAAATTAAGTACAAAAATACATAACCAAATGGAACAAAAACAAAACAAAAGAATGAAAAAAGAAGATTCACAATTATTGTGATACAAATGTCAGACAACATAGCCAAGAATTCAAAACGCGTTTCCAAGAAATCCAACTATTACTGAACATGTAATTGCAAGAATCCGCAGACCCAGCAGCATAAACTGATGTCACTTGAGCTATTTGTCTACTACTGAGTACTGACTATACCTTCAAAAGCAAATTTGCATTATGGCATCAGAGTTCATAATTAATGAAAATGACAATAATTAACAACTTTGCCAAGGGCTTAGACGCCTTTTACTCTTTGCACGCAGCGGTTTTAAAATGTTTCCACATTATATAGCAATCACAAATGGACAAGGAGAAACTATCGAATTATTTCTTCTAACCTCTTCAATATGTTCAAGCTCTTTCTGATAATCTTCTTCGGTGTACTCCAACTTCTCAAATTGTGCTCGTCTATCAGCTGCAATAAATTACATGTGTTACTAAAGAAGACAATCATTACTAATAATGTGATCACATTTTGATCCATCAAGAAAATTATAAGCTACAGAGTGCAGACCAAAATTTCCCGGGTTAACACGGATCTTTTCAAAACATTCAGCCACTCTTAGCGCAACAGTGGGAGCAAAATGGATGTCGGCGACAAGAGGAATGTTGCAACTAAGATCATAAAAATGAGATATTATTAACAAAAAAAGACATCCCATATAGCCTATTGCTCAAAATAGTGGCACATACTTATTCTGAACCAGCTTGTCTTTTATTTCAAAACAAGCATCTGCTTCTTTCTTCCCCTGTACAGTTATTCGAACAATATCTGCTCCTTTATCTGCAATTCTCATAACCTGCAAATATGAAGATGAATACATAAATATTGACTACAACCTTCCTACGGTGTCATAGTATTTTGCATTTTGAAGAGAAGATTGAAATTTCAAAAGTGACACAAATGGCAAATCAGATAATGCAAGTCAAGATTTGAAATCTAATTTGCATGTGTAAAGGTATCTGATCAAACAAAACAATGAAACAAATTGCATAACATATTCGCACAAATAATGCATTGATGTCATTGGTCAAGCTATATGAATTGAAATATATGCATTCTTTTCTATTTAAGTAATTCATAGCGGCATAACATCTTCTGGCATTTCCCTTCAATCGGGACTGAAGGAAAACAATATAATGTCTAAAAATATATGACTCTAGTATCAATCATGCAATATACCTGCAGTGTGAAAGATTACATGCTAAGGTAATGATAAAAGTTCAAGCAGATAGTATGCTAATTTAGCAGATAACAAACTCCATGTACTGCAGATGTTTTGTTCATATGCATGTCCATTTTTTTTTTTAATCAAGAAAGGACGACTAGCAAGATGGTGGTCATCCAAAAGTTACATATCCGTATAATTAGAATGCTCATGTGCAAAGATAAATATAACTCCTTTTTAGATAGGTAATATCATACATATTGTTGATCTCAGATACATGACTAACAGTCAAAGAAAGAACCTCAGGGAGTGTTTGGTATCAGGATAATGACAAGAACAAAGGTTTATTCCTGGTAGCAACCAAACATCATGAGAATTAAGATTTTTTGGTCAAATATTAACATTACTTTATGTACTTTGTCTGCAGAGTGAAAAAAAGGAAAGATAAGAACACTCAGTTCTTGGCCAAGGCAAGAACAATTAGTTCTCACCCATTATGTTCCTAATCTAGGAAAACGGGATTCTCTAACCAAACACCCACTCAATGTTTTGTCATTAACTAGGCATTTTGTCTTCTATTTCTACCTTGGACCTTGATCAGGAAAAAAATCAGTCTAGATTTAATTAGTTTTAAACTGAGATCAATACTAGCAAGTAGCAAGCCACTTTACCCTTGGTCTTCACCAGCACAACTATCATCTCTCCATTTGTAGGCGCTGAAATGAGCAAATTATATATCATCTCTCAACTTTGAATTTCTGGTACATAAAGGCAACTTTTTGAATTGGGGCACTAGACTTAGCCAGACTTCCAAAGAAACAAACCAATCTCATTTCACAGCAAATGACTGACAACTCTAAATTAACGCAAATGGACTCTTGATTTAACAAGAAACATTTATTCTTAACTTCGTGTACCTCCATGATTTTTTCAATTAAATTTTGGCAACCTTGGCATAAGAATCTCAACACCACATTATCAGAAACCTTACTGTTTATGGTGTAGCATAGCACGCGAGCTACTGTAAGTTGGTGATGCCAAAGCGTGTTCTGAGAAATGATAAAGGAGCAATGGAACTTCCAAAGGAAGAAAAATACTAGGGACAGTAAGATGTCATGAGCGAGTGACACTAGATGATCATCGCTCTATGAATATAAAGCAACAAAAGATTTGCCTGGCAGCATTTAAACTATAAAAGAACCTAGGTCAATCAATGCGGTAAAAAGTAAAGAAAAAGAGAGAGATCCCGACAAGTCAGATTATAAAAAACAACACGTGATCATAACTTTGGATGCAATTGACCTCTTCGACAGTTTTGGCCACATCCTTGGTATCGGAGGTAGTCATCGTCTGAATCCGTATAGGATGCTCGCTACCAAGTGCCACATTTCCTATCATCACTGTCCGAGTTCTCCTCCTGACAGTCCTGTGGATTGATTCGCAGTACTTTTGCCGTGGAACTGATGATGAAACATTGAAGCAAAGTGTAAAGTGAAAGATTAACTTAACTATGATAAAATTGTCATATTTACTTTGGAAGCAGTAATAACTATAGAGAATTAAAACTATAAAAGCAAAAGTCACTCACCCATTACCCTGATATTTTACATGTTTGAAGGAAATTTACAGTACAACAATATGCTTATTTGGTATAGCAAAAGTCCACAGACAACACCAAAAGCATGGCGGCTGAAATTAAATTCGCTATTCCTTTCTCTACACAAATTTGATTTCTGACGAGTAAATTTTCTTATATTCGAACCTAATCGGTTGGATCTAAACACAAAAAAGAAAGTTTCAAGATCAAATTTTGAACTTTGCGATACCTAGGAGAGGACTTCCCTCGGAGGCGGGCTGCAGCTCGACGATGTCCGAGCCGGAATTCTTGGCGGAGCCGCGGACGACAGAGGACCCCTGCGATGACCTGGCCGCTGACCTGCGTGCGCCGGGAGGAGAAACCACCCTGGCGAAGTCCACTGCGACAGCGCTAGCGAAGCTCAAGTTTCTGCCGGCGCTGCATCCACGTTTGGGCTTCCTGAGGCCCGGAAGCGAAGCAGCAGGGAGTGTTGCGGATGCTGTTGCAGTTCCCATCACTGTTATATTTTTACCTCTGCAGGATACACCTCTCACTCTCAGGAGCAAGAACTATAAAGGATGAATTGGTTCGCAGGAGGTGTCTGCTTCCGAATCTGCAAAGAGAGGGAGAGAGGGCGGGGTGGGGGAACGAAACACTGGAGGGTGTCCGAAGTCCGAACAACCCCTTCCCTTCCAAAATCCTACGGTGGACTGGACCGAAGGAGCAACCAAGCACGACCACTAATTTATATTTACCTCTCTCTCTCTCTCTCTCTCTCTCTGTGTGTAATGCTGCTATTATGCACCCCTTGGCTCTTTTTTTACAGCATAAAACAATTAAGAGAGAGAGAGAGAGAGAGAGGATAAGGTAATACTAAAACACTGCCAGTGTGCGATAAGGGGGATAAGGTGATAAACGATCAAAATAAGAAACAATACATTATTAAAAATATAATAATAATAATATAAAATAACAATTATATATTACAGGTATAGTAATAGTATGTCGAATGAATAATAATGAATGAATACTTCAATTATAGATATGAATTTAAATTAACGCTATTTAATCTCATAATTTATTTGAAATAACAACTTTTTGAGAAAAATGGAAAGAGGGCATGCCATAAAAGAAGCTTATTATTCAAGTTAAATTGGGTTAATGTGTTGTAATTTTGTAGTTGAAAAGAAATAAAGTATTGAGTCATTAAGTTAAGTTAACATGGTATACGCACATAGGAGTAGGTGGCACTGACACACATAACAAGCATACGAAATTATACTTTATATTATTCATATATTTCGTTCTGAATATATTAAAGTACTTATACTCAAGTTTCACGTTTTCCACATAAAACAAACCACGTCTTTAATGTGTAAAATTATATATATATATATAATTTAATCACTATTTGTCGTTTGAGATTTTTGGTAGCGTTAGCCGTTTAATATAAGAATTAATTTGGAACATTCAGAATGTCACAATTTTTCGATTGTCACTCAGTGCGCATTAATCATGAATTAAAATTTTAGTCCATCATCAAAATTGATTATTTTAATATCCTTTCAGATAACACATTTGACTATGACAAATGAATTTTTAACTAAAAAGTTCGAACACTTCTCCAACTTCTCTATCAAAGAGAAAAAAAAATCACGTGAATGGAGTACGGAGAGCGCGATGTAGAAACAAAATCATATATGTTTTAGTACATAATATAAAATTTAAATTTTTTTCTGCTTTCTACTTATTGATTTTATAAAGTGATTGATATGAGAATGTGGCTATCTTATTCCAACATTGTTCTTCTTTTTAATTTTATTGCAATTTTAATAGACTTCGTTCTTCGTTCTCTATTCGGATCAACGATAGATTTCAAATGAATCCAAAATAAAAACCTGAAGAAGACAAAATTTAATTCAGAACCACGATTTTTTTAGAAAGACGAGAAAAAAGTTGTACCAAAAAGAGCATGCAACACGCGTTGATAGGTGACTGGAAGCTTCGTTGTTTCGGCTTTTGCCTTTAACACGTGTGCCCCGTGTGACGATTTCCCAAGCTTTTAATTGGTCCACTAAGTCAAGTCAGTGACTCATTATAAACCCTTTTTTTATCATTTTTTTCTTCTTCTTTTCTTCAATTATTCTCATTAATTATGATTTAAGAAATTTTTGGTTATTCAAAAAATGATGTTACAGTTATAGTAAAACATAAAAAGTAATTAACTTTTTTGTTATAGCCGTTTTATAAATTCCGAAAATTAGTAAATATAAGTATTCATTCATTAATCTCATCGTTGCGCGTCATCAACGGTGTCTTACATTATGATTAGTTAACATAAAAGATGGAAGAAACTTATGCATAACTTAGAAACTCCATTTGCGTTTTACTCAAAGAAAATTGATTCTAGAACTCCACCCTAAAAACTTGCGTGGTAGTGTTCCTAATTTCATTTAATCCCCGTTATTTCACATGTTTTTTATTTGTTATTATTTATATAATAGTTTTGTTTGATTTTAGTGCTCCAAGTTTATACGAAAGAACTCGTTATTTTTTTTATATCTATTTGGGATCGATGTACATGGCTACTCTTCATTAATATGGGTCAGGATAAAGAGTAAAAGGGATTGTTTCAAGAATTGATCGTATGACTACTAGTTTTTAATTATTTACTATAACACAATTCTGCTAATCAATTGTGTCACTTATGCTCGATTAAATATTCGTTAATTGTATTGAACCTTAAAATTATATAGAAGTATGACAAAAAAATTACTAAAATTTATATTTTTTATATAAATCATTTTTTTAAGATGTTATGAAATAATGTAAGTAGGATTTATTTTTTAATTTAATTTAATAGGAATGAATTAGGATAGTATAGTAAGGAGTATTAAATCATGTTTGAATATAAATTAATTGGATGCATTGGGTTAATTTAATCCACTATTTATTTGGATACAAAATATAATATATAGATTAGGAAAGATTAAGTTTGGTAAATATTTTTATTATCCTTAAGAAAAAAAAATTTTGTTGAAAAAAAATAAGAGTAGAATGAAGATAATTATTTCTAACCCATCTAAAATCATTAATTTTGAGGGTTTAATTTTAAGTCGAGTGATGGGCTTAAGACCATCAACTTATCCTTAATTAAATAAAATAAAAAATATATCCAAACATGGTGTAAAATGTTTAACTCATCATATCCTAATTAACATAGTTCATCCCTTTAAAGTTAGGATTGTTTAATGAAATTTTGACTCATTAATTCGCAATGCATCATTATTCTTATTTAATAGGGGAACACTTTATAGTAATAATGAAATTAACTTAAAATAATATTCATGACTAATAAAAGTCCAATGACAACATTCTAAATGCTTATGAAATAGTTTTGTAACATTCAAATCAATAAAACATTTTTTGGCTATTATACGTTATCACATTCTAAAAACATCATAATAATGATATACTTTATTCATAAACATCTTTAATAACACATACACTATTTTTTATAAAGTACTTTTTCTCTTAGGAAGTACATTTATAAATGGAGAATTTTACTTCTTGAAACTTTGTATAATTATAAGAATTTATTTCTCATTATTATTTTTATGAGCGATACGGACATATTTTTCTACTTTAGATACATTATGCTTCATCAATACACCACGCATTTGCATCAAACAATTTTCGCTTTTTAAACTTAACTATGGTTTAGCATGCAATACAATGTTTAAATACTTATCAATATTTCAATCATGATTTCATAAATAATGATGAACATAAATTCAATCATAATAATCATAATAGCATAAAAAATATCCATATTAAAAGATTTAACAAAGAATATAGGTAATTTAAACATTATAGATCCTTTAAAATCATTTAAAAATTATTACATTCGAATGAGAAAGTCACGATTCGTTATAAAAGCTTGTCGCAGTGAAAACCAACTTGGCTCGTGACATCATTATCACGATCGTGAAAGTTGATTTTCATGTTCATGAAATTTATATTTTTTTTCGTTCAACATGTTAACACAATCATTACCTTCTCATCACGCCTCAAGGGCACGAAATTCTATATTGATTTTTTATTATTTGATTATACTGGTGACATAGGTGTCACACATGTAAAATCACCTATCACCAAGGTTATCAAAATCGCGATCTTGATCAATCCTACCTAACATACGTGATCTCTATCTCAAATTTGAGATCATTTTTGTAGAATCGGTATGATCATAATAGTAACATCGGTAAGATCCTACCGATCCTACTATTTAATTTTTTAAAAAAAAAATTCAATTCTTTTAAATTTTCACCGAGTGCAATATAAAAAATGGAGAAAAAATTAAGAGAAAGATGATTGGTTATAATTAAAAAATTAAATATTCTTTTCCGAAAAATAACTTTAATATCAAGGTATATTAAAAATATTTAATACAATTATATTCCAGACTAACCATATTGTTGTCATTTTTTTATTATTTCAATTTCTAAATTACTATTATATAAGTAATATATAAGTGTTTATAACAAGTATTAGTACTCCACTTGACATTATTTATAATATAAATCATTACAAGTTTATTTTAAAAAAAATCAAAATTTTAAAATAAATTAATATATTAAATGATTTTTAATATATAGGTACTCGATCTGATCTTACGGATCCCTTTCAATCTTATGTAAGATTCTGATCTTGACGACCTTGCTTAACACAATCATGAAAATAAATTTTCATGAGTGTGACAGAGACATTTTTCGTCTCCCCGTTTGGCCACAATCACGGCCATGAACATAAATATTGATATATTTTCAGTCATGAAAACACCAATTTTTATAGCATAATTTTAAGGAAAAATCATATAGATTAATATTATTATCCTAAAAAATAGTTTAGGAACATTTTGAATATGAAAGAGTCGTGAAAACATATTTGACACATGTTAATCAATCATTTACATAATCTAGATTTTTGTTTAGAAACAACATAAACTCATAAATATAAATTTAAAGATATAAAAGTCTAGGTTGTTACAAATAATCCATCATAAAATATATATAGCATAAAAAATAATCACAATATTACATGTGGTTTATAATGTTGTTTTCATCCCTTGATTTGACATTAAATAATTGCATAAACTTAAAAGCCAATGTGTCTATTATTATATCAATAGTTAATGGTGTTTTCTTTGAAAGTCAAATTACTTTCACACTAATAATATGGTGCTCACATCATTTTAAGTACTTAAAATTTATAATTATTTTTGTTGATGTAATGATGACTATATATATACATATAAATGTTTCAGGAATTGGCCTTTTTATGCTTCAATTTTGGATTAGCTGAGATTTGATATTTATTCTTCCAATGATATAATTAATATTTTTAAAATTGAATTGATTATCTAACTAGTCAATCAATTGAGTCATGGTTCAATCAATTCAATCAAATTAAATTTATTAAAATAATAGAAGTTTATGTTTGACTTTTAAATATATTACAAGTGGAAGTGTAAAAAATAAGAAAATAATAAAATGATTATATATTCATAATCAATTTAAAATAATTTAATATTTTATTTTTGATAATTTTGTTCTTATTTTAAATTTTTTTCTTAGACTTTTGTGTATATTATTTTCCTTTAATTTTTTATTTTTTTTTTCCCTTCTTCTTCACATATTACAAATTTAGTTTCATTATTATTATTAGTTTCCCCCATTTTTTATACTCTCTATTCTTCCCTCTTTATTTTCCCCACAAATTTCTAATTTAATTTTCTTACTATTAGTTTTATTTTTTAATTCACACTCCATAATTTCCTTTTTTTCTAATTTCGTGTACTTCCTATTATTCGACCTTTATTTCATTATTGTACTTTCTTTATTTTATTCTTATACTTTTCTTATATTACTTTTCTTATTTTATTCTTACAGTTGAAAAAGATGCTTAATGATTAGAGATTAAGTACATTAGTTCATATTTACAAAAATAAAGGGGATATTCAGAATTGTGCAAATTATAGAGGGAGTAAACTTATGAGTCACACAATGAAATTATGGGAAAAAATGATTGAGCGTATATTAAAAATGTAGACTAGTATTTTTAAGAGACAATTTGGGTTCATGCTAGGAAGATCCACTACAGAGACGATTTATTTACTAAGGGAGATGATGAAGAAGTATTGAAGTAGAAGAAGAAACTGACATATGACTTTCATTGACTTAGAGAAGGCGTATGATCGGGTACCAAGGGATGTACTCTGGAAAGCCTTGCAAAAGAAGAATGTGAGTGTTGCCTACATTAAGGTAATACAAGATATGTACGATGGGGCATTGACTAGGGTTAGACTAGGGTTAGACTAGGGTTAGGACACCCGGAGGTGAGACAAATGAATTTTCTATAGGAATTGACCTACATTAAGGATCAGCTTTAAGCCCGTATCTATTTAACTTAGTTATCGATGCTATAACCGAGAGTATCACAGAGAAGTTACTTAAGTGCATGCTATTTGCGAATGATATAATACTTTTAGCAAATTCAAGAGAAGAGATTAATACAAAATTGGAAATATGGAGAAATACGTTGGAATCAAAGGGTTTTCATTTAAATAGGAATAAAATAGAATATATGCATAACAATTTCACAAATAAACAATTTAGAGACGATTTGAAAGTTAGATTAGGGGATGATATAATTTCTCAAGTGATAAAGTTTAAATATTTAGGATCAATTGTAAGACAAGATGGTGAGATTGATGACGATGTTAATCATAGAATTCAAGCTGATTGGTGTAAGTGGAGGAAAGCCACTGAAGTTCTTTGTGATAGAAAAGTATCCAATAAAGTTAAAGGAAAATTCTATCGTACTGCTATAAGACCGGCAGTGTTATATGATAGTGAATGTTGGACTATGAAGAGACAACATAAACATAAAGTGGGGGTAGCCGAAATGAGAATGTTGAAATGGATGTGTGGTCATACAAGATTAGATAAGATTAGGAATGACCATATACGTGAATGAGTCGGAGTGGCTCCTATTAGTGAAAAAATGGTAGAGAATCGTTTGAGATGTTTGGTCATGTTAAGAGAAGACCATTAGATACGCTAGTAAAAAGAATAGATCAAATAATTTAGAGTCCGATTAAAAGAGGGAGAGGGATGCCAAGACGGACATTTGGCGAAATAATAGAACAAGATCTATTAGTGAATAATATACCGAAATGTTTGGTTACTAATAGAGCGAAATGACGTCGTATAATTCATGTAGCCGACCCCACCTAGTGGGATAAGGCTTTGTTGTTGTTGTAATCTTATTTATTTTATTGATTTGAAAAAAAATGATTGGAGCTGGTTTTCTGGTTCAATATGAAATTGTTGTCCAAACTGGTTTATCCCAATTTCTTTTAAAAATGAATTTTTATGACAAGCCCAAACAAATGGATGATCAATTATTGATTTCAGGTCCAACCCGATTTAAAAAATACTAAATATAATATGTTTCTCGACAATCATAAATTATCTAACATTCTCACACAAAAAGAAGGAGATGAGCTAACATTAATATGACCGAATTTTTATCATCAAATTTTTACATTAATATTATATATGACTCAACATACTTTCAAATACTACACTCTTAATCTAAAAGAAAAGACTTTCAGATAAGTAAAAAAAAAATGACCTTATTATTTTTGGGTGAGCGATAAACACAAATGCAACAATATTCTTCTTGTGGGACCACCTTTGAATATTATTAGAATTGATTTGCTTTTTGAAAAAAAGAGAGTAATATTTGGTACAAAGGAGGAATAAATTTTATCACAACTATAAAACTATATGCATTTGCCTAACTTTATTTTAAGTAAAAATTATCCAATTTTGTAATTTTATATATCATTCTAAAGAGTGATATAATGTTTACCGTTTAAAATGCTAACATGACATACATTGTCATTTCCCCTTCATATTAAAAATTAATAAAAGATAAAATGGATAACAACCCAAAAAAAGGAGGCCACTACTTAAAGATGGACTTCCGTTGGACAGCCCGGCCTAGCCCCGCACTCGTACGGAGTTTCATCGAGCTGGCCCAGCCCCACACGACTGTTGGGTAGGGCTCAAGTCAAACCAAACCGTATCAAGTTGTGCAACGAGATGTTGGGCACGGTTGGCATGGGCCGACGAATACAGGCATGGCCCGAATCAGCCTGGTGAACATGACAATGATCGAGCACAAGATCGGGGAAGGGCGACACACAGACATCACGATGGCTGGGCACAAATCGACGAATGGTGACCAATTTTATTATAACCGGACCGGCCACCCGATCGGTGTCTCAATTGGGTCGTGGTTGGACCGATTTGATCAGGTTTAACAGTAAATAATCGGATTTTTATTAAAATAATAATATTTTTGCTAATATTGAATAAATATAACAATTAATATATTATATTTTATTATAATAAACTACTACTAATAATAAATTAATATAAACTTATTTTTGACATATTGTATAAAATTAAACTATCCGAATCTAATGAATTATTATTAATTTTCTATTGTTAATATAATATCAGTGATTTTATATTACTTTATTTAAATTTAATTCACTTTTTATTTTTCATCTCTTTTTTATTTCCAATTATTCTTCTAATTGTATATCCTTCCACATTTTTCTTTTTTATTTTTATTTTTCCCATTATTTCTTATTTCCCTTCTTTTCATGTTTCTAGTTGTATTGGGCTTCTTTTTCAAATTATTTATTATATTGAAAACGTAATACTTAATCAATTATTTTATTATTATTGATTTTTTATATTTATATTTTCATTTTCAAATTTGTTTTTTCTACCTATTAATTATCTTCCTATATTTATATTTGTGTAATTCCCTAATTTACGCCTTATTTATTTTTTCTGCTTCCAAATTTGTTTTCTACCTATTAATTATTTCTCTACATTTATTTTTGTATTTCCATTTTAAATTTTGATCCGGTTAGCCTGATTCCTTCATGAATGCCTTCTTTTTTTTATTTTTTTCCATTTCATTCAACTTACTTTCCATCTTAACTTGATTTTTTTCCAAAATTAAGTTCAATCGGGTTTTTATCGGTACACCGATCTGTCGGTTTTTTCCGGTTCAACCGGATGTGTTCCGGTTTGACACTCATAACGATTTTGGAGTCAATCTGGACCGGACCAAATTCCGGTTCGTGGTTGAACCGGCCGGTCCGATCCGGTTTTAATAACATTGATGGTGATTCGCCAACGCTTGCGACGATCGGGCACAAATCGGTAAAAAGATAAAAAGGACAACAACCCGGTAAAAGGAGGCCATGCTCTCCCTCTCTCTCTCCTTTGGTTCGGGACATCGTCTTTCTCTCTTCTCTTCTCCTTCGATTCTTATTGTGCGCAAAGAAAGATCGCCCCCTCGTTTATCTTTTATTTTTGTTTTCTTCATTAATATTTTAATATACAGAGTAAACAAGAGAGAAAATATTTGTGTCATGTTAATATCTTAATCAACAAATTTCCTACTAAAATGATTACAATTGTAAAATTATGAAAGCTGAAGTAATTTTGGATTATAAAATAAAGTTAGATATTCAAGTTAATAACCACTGGTAATGCCACATGTTTGGCAAACTATGGAGAGGTCAAGATCCTCAACTCATTTCCCAACCATCTTAAAATTAGTGAAAAACTAATTGTGAAGGGTAAAAAAAAAAGGTTAAAGAAAATGAATAATGAACGAAGAAATTTTTTAATTTTTAATCATGTTAGTTGAGTTTTATGATAGGTAAATTTTTAATTTGAGAATACTATTTTTAATACTATTATACGTCTGACTAAAAAAGTTATAATTAATCTAAAATGGTAAAAGTGACTGAAAACGCAAACAATAAAAATATTTTGTTAATGCTATTTATTCATCTGGTAGTTTAATGAATTATAAAAAGGAGACAAAAAGATTCCGCTCCGCTCTGCCTCTGCTCCTTCCGATTCCAATTTGCAACTCGCTCTCGCTCGCTGGCCGCTTCTTATCCACACAATGCCCGCCGGGGTCGCGGTTGCAGCCGCAGGCCCGTCGCTGTCCTCTGCCTTCGCGGCGGCAACGACCACTAGGCGGCAGTCGCAGAAGCCCGTGAAGAGGAAGCCCAAGGGCAAGGCCAATGACAAGGAGCCGCCATCGGGGCCCCTGGGAAACGTGCTTCGGGTGTTCCGGCGCGATCGGGATTTCCTTCGGACGCGCCTCCAGGAGCAGCAGCAGCGAGCAATGATGCCGAAGGGCAAGGGAGAAGACGAGGAGCCGCCGCCAGAGACGACGGGACCGCTGGGCAACGTACTTCGGGTGTTCCGGCGTGACCGAGAAATCCTGCGGACGCGCGTGCTGGAGCCGCTCTCCATGGCCCTCAGCGACCTTTTCTGGCTCCGCAACTTGGAGGACCCCAAAGCCCTCGACCCGCCTCCTCTTCCTGCTTCTTGGCCCAAGATTACCAAATATCCCCCAGGTGTTCTCTCTCTTCCACTCCCATTTTTCGCATGAGACTGCCGTGGAAGTGCTGCAGCATTTTGTTGCAGGGACTCGTCGCCACCATTTATACACACGAATTGCATTATTACTTCTAATTCAACATTACTTAATCTGTTGACAAAGTTCTTATATGTTAAGGGTTCATCCCAGTCACCAAGAATTGGCTTTTCTACGAGTTAGAACAGTTATGTTGTTTTTTTGGGGTCATGGTGGGGCAGCATGGCTCTCTATATAGGAAATTGACATGGTTAATTTACTGCGTCCAGTTTGAACCAGGAAGATAAGGGAAAAACAAATAATTTGGAGGATCAAATTATTGCACTTCTCATGTTTGAGCCTGGAAGATAAGCGCTGACCAGGGCGTCACGAGCCAATTCAACAAGAATAAAGTGGAAGCTTGTGGAGAATGTAGAAATAAATAAAGAGCAATGCTTTATATCACATAATCAGTTGTAATTTATGCAAATAAGTTGTGGGCGCTTCTTTATGTCCTTTTAGGTTCTAAAATAATAAGAAATATAAAAAAAACTTCAGTTTATATTTATCTAGATGGTTAAATTTTGTTATTTGAGTTAGAATCATAGGTGAAACTAGATAGAACCATACCCTTTGGTTTCTTCTTTCGATCAATGTTATCCTATATTTAAAGTTGGTATGACTTAGTATAATGGAAAATTTTCTTGTATTGTATTCATTGAATTTAAGACACACTGAAGTCTTGACCTTTGGCCTAATAACATTATACATGAATTATTAGAGACTCATATGATGCCAATAACAGGAGATGAAGTATGCCCCTACATCTTGGTCCATCATGAATGATTGGAGAACCTGATAGATATTTTTTTTTTGCCGAACAATTTCTGGCAATCCAATATAACTCGAGTGTGGAAATAGCAAAAAAGGTTTCCCTTCCTTGTATAACCTAAGATTTGTATCCGATCCCGCACTCACAAGGCACAGTCATATCAGCCACTAATATTTATATTTTCATGCAATGCAACATTGATGGTCGCATGGTTATATATACTCCAGTTCAAAGGTATGTTTTGATTACACACATATATACATTATATGTAGATATATATACCCACACTCCAGTTCAAAGGGTTATACATATACTTCTTTTTTTGAAGTAAGGGTTATACATAATTATTTCCACTGTTTTTATATGTTTAATTAGTTAATTTAATAGTCTCTGCCAAGCATATATTGCCAGTTATGAATTATATAAATGGTTTTTTACAGGGCTATCAGGTTTTGATCTTGCGAAGGCTGATTTGGAAGCTTTGGTTGTGTATGCGAATCACTTGAAGCATATTTCTAAAACATTATTGATGCCTTTACCTGAACACTATGATCCCGAGTTAGTGGCGCTTTACTTCAGTTGTCGCCCTCATGTTCTTGGATTTCGAATTATTCAGGTGACAATGGTTCTATATATGTATGTGCATGAATGTTATCTAATAAAAAAATTGTCCTAGTTTTTCTGATTAAAAAATTAATTGACTGCCCACCTAGTGGGATAAGGCTTTGTTGTTGTTGTTGTTGCAATATTATTAATGGAATTCTGCAGATTTGAACACTAAGCCTAATTCTTTGTTTTGTTTCTAGATCTTCTTGGCATTTGCCTCTGCTGCAATAAAAGTGCAAACATCAAAAAGTTTCAGTCTAGAGAAGTACAGTGGCATGAACGAGACTCTTGACAGTTCTCAATATCAAATGGGGAAGCTTGTAAAAGGAACATTGCTGAAACTTGGTCCAACTTTTGTCAAAGGTTAGAGAGCTAGTTAATGTGCCATTAGGGTAATAATTTCTCATTGGGCCTGCAGAATAGATAGTTACTTCGCTAATGTGCTACTGAAATTATTCTAGTTAACCTCTCCTGTAGATAATGGATGCCAAATTTGCTAGTTACACATCTCTGATTACATATGCAGTTGGGCAATCACTTTCGACGAGGCCTGATATAATTGGTTCAGAATTCGCAAAGGTCAAGCAAACATTGTTATTTTCTTTCCGTTTTTCTTAATATAGTTGAATAATAATAATTTTTTCCTATGCCTGGATCTTGTACACTTTGGAATTTATTCCAACTATGCATTTTTCCTCAAAATTTCATTTCTTACCAGGCACTATCTGAGTTGCATGATAAAGTTCCTCCTTTCCCAAGAGTGGTTGCCATGAAGATTATTGAGGAAGAACTAGGAAGTCCAGAAAGATCTTTTGCCTACATATCTGAGAAACCTGTTGCTGCTGCTTCATTTGGTCAGGTGATTACTTTGCCTAACTTCCTAACCCACTAGTGTATTCCACACTGTTACCTTTTTCCCTCATTCACCTATCTTCTATTGTTGAAAATTTTAATCATTCAATAACTTGCAATGAGCAATAGAACTGAATGAGACTGATTTTTATATTGTGGCATTAGTTTGCTCCTTTTTGCCTTAAAAAAAACTTTGCTCCTTTTATTTTCTATGCACATAATTTATCTTCCTTTTCAAAATATTATGTATTGCTGAGTTCTCTTCAAATGCCTCAAAAAATCATGCCTGAACTGTAAAGTGTGAGTGACGAATGAAGGTAGCTTGGAAATTGAGTGACAGAAAATTCAAATTCATTGGATTTATTATGTTCAAGTTTGTAACTCTGCACTTTTATTTCCTTTAGTGTTAAATTTGAGAACCATAAAAAAAGGACAACCTGGAGAAACCTGATAATCTGATATCATTTGCCTGCCACACTCATGCCATTGTAAACTTTCTGCACCATCATAACTAATTTTCTTTTGATATTTAATAGTGATGGAAAATTGAATTTTAACTTTTTAGTTATATTACATTACGGATGGCACCCACATTTTGGTAGCTGTCTCTTTCTCTCTCCCAGAAAAAAACTTTGACTTAAATGGCTACTCATTGATTTATGTATGTCAACATCTGATCGGTTATATTTCATAGTTGAAATGTTGTCTCCATTGATATTTACCTTTTACATTCCTCTACTTGTGGGTCAGGTTTATTATGCTCGTACACTTGATGGCAGTGATGTAGCGGTAAAGGTCCAGCGGCCAAACTTGCTTCATGCAGTTGTGCGAGACATATATATATTAAGGATTGGGGTTGGTATTGTGTACTTTTTTAATATATATATATATATATATTTATATTTATATTGTGATGTTACCATTAAACAATATAAGTGCATTGCATGAAGGCATTCAACTATAAAGTATAAACTATAAACAATGTGAGATAATTGATTGGTACAATGGTATGTCACAACATCTGACTCATGCCGATGCCTGACACACCTTAGCGTACTGATAGCATTCAACAAGATTTCTGATGTTGGCAGAAAAAAGAGAAAAAGAAAACAACAGAGTGGACATGAACAAGAACAACCATGAAACATGGAAAATAACACAAGGAAATTCAAAAGTAAGATTACTCCAAACCAATGTTGTCAAGTTCGAGAGTTGAAAACTCATTTCTTGTCACGAAAATTTGTATCATAAAATTGACACGTGAATTTGTAGAGTTTATGTACCAAATAAATTTAATTATTTAAGTAATTATAATGCAATCACAAGCACATATCTTTGATCCATAAATAACAAACAACTAGCATGCTTGTCTAATATGAAAGTAATCAAAATAAATAATTTCACTTATAACTAATAAAAGCCAACTAACTATCAATGATTATGTTTATTAAGTTAGAAAAGATATAAAAAAATAAAAAAATGAGTAAAACAGTTGCATGAAAATTTCTAATCATGATACTAATTTCACTCTTGATCATAAATACATTAATCAAATAAAATATTTAGAATTTACAAACTTTTTTATTGTACAAAATAGTTTGTTGTATATAATCATATAAAATCTAAGAGTGTAAGTTATTTAAGAGTCTATATTGACTTGATTCATTTTACTTATTTAAACTCTTGAACTCGTAAGAATTTTTTACTCGAGAGTTTAACAGCATTGCTCTAAACCCTCAAAAAGAAGGAAGCTAAAATAGCTCAGCCATGGAGTGTTCTTGCCAATACATTATCTGTTTGCTTAAGGGTTGTAGGAGCCGACCCCACCTAGTGGGATAAGTCTTTGTTGTTGTTGTTGCTTAAGGGTTGTAGGGTTGAGTGTGGCTGTTGGGTGTTGGCAGCAGGGCCACATGCTTTCCTTTTCCTTTTCTATTTTCACTGATGCATGGTTAAAATGATGCTCATTCTCCGTGGTAAAGAGCTATAAAAAAATAAAAAATAAAAAGACATGCAATAGGCAAACATGGAATGATCATTAGGAAAAAGTCTGCATGCTCATGTTTACAGGACAGTTAGATTGCGACTCACATATGAGGTCCATGCATAATTCTATTGCAACAACAAAACGTTATCCCACTAGGTGGGGTCGGCTACATGGATCATACGACGTCATATTCATTGATCCATGTTCATGAGATTCGACAGGGTTTTACGCTGGCTGTCGGGGCCTAACACAACCCTCCTCCTTTATCCGGGCTTGGGACCGGCTATAAAACATAGGCGGAGTTCCATGCATCATTCTATTGCATGGCAAAAATTTTTTTAAGCCGTACAAATTAGAAAACCAGATGTGAAACGGTTCAGCAATAGGTGACCTCAAATCTTTGTTACAAAAAAAGGCTTTCAGTACTCTCTTTTTTGAGTTCTTTTGTTTCATTAAGCAATTGGAGGACATTGAAATTGTTCTCTATGTTAACTGGATAGGAGTATTCGTTTCCAAAAAAAAAAAGAAATCTGGATAGGAGTATTAGTCTCATATGAATCTAGTTGCACCGTTGCAAACTTGGTTAGTTATGAAAAAAATTCTAGGTTTTGCCATTTTTTAGAGGCTCACCATTAAATTAAAGTGTAACTTTCACATGGTGTAGGGATCCTTATGTGGAATGGTATTTGCGGGTAAAATGTCTGGTTAAAATTGTTGTTTCTTTGCAACTGATATATTTCAAAACTAAGATTAGAGCTTTACACTAGTAGTTCAGATAAAATGATTCTTTTGAGAGAGAAAGTTAATAAATCATTCTCGTAGATTGCATCGAAAGTTCTCTTATTACCAAAATTGTTTTGATAACTTGGGCTCAATTTTTCAGCTAGGAATTCTGAGAAATGTTGCAAAAAGAAAAAGTGATCTTCGTCTTTATGCTGATGAGCTTGGTAAAGGTTTTGTTGGTGAACTGGATTACACAAGAGAAGCGGCAAATGCCTCTGATTTCCTGGTATTGAAAACTTGAAGATGAATGCATTGCAATTTTCTAATGTCGAGATGTTTCAATGAAAAACCTTACTACTACTCTTATATAGTGAGGTTCTATTCTTTGTTTGCAGGATGCTCACTCCAACTATTCATTTATCATGGTTCCTAAGGTTTATAGGAAATTAACTAAAAAGAGAGTTCTCACTATGCAGTGGATAGTTGGTGAAAGCCCAAATGATTTGCTTTTGCTATCCAAAGGTAGTTTTGCTCAGGAGGGTGCTGAGTCTTTGGAAAAGCAAAAACTGGAGGCAAAGCGGCGCCTTCTTGATCTGGTATGAACTACCTTGTTGATTCCACTTATGATTTGTGCAACCCTTTATAATTCTAATTTACATAAGTTCCCGAATTCGTGCTTCATTTATCCTCCTAAAGTGAGGAAATGTGACTGTTTGGGTTCTCCAAATTTATTAGGATCAACTGAGTAAATAATTTGGAGTGTTTGAAACGTCTTCCTCTTGATGTTGTTCTCATTCCTTATACAAGAGCTTATCAGGGCCTACGATGTTTTTTATATAGTACCGAATGGTCAATGCTACTTAAAATACAGTGCATTGCATGGGATTCAACTAGCCCTAGGATAAGCAAGTGGTGGCCTCTAATGCTCAAAGGCCCACCTCACATCCTCCATCCTGAAGCTGCTTTCAAAATACTAATTTGTTTAGGCTGGATGCCTGCTGCAACGCAGACATGCACAAGTCCTAACAACATTTCTATTTAGTGATTGATTACTGTCTTTTTTCTTATCTGATGTAACATTTTTTGTGCTAAGTGAAGGTAAACAAAGGAACAGAAGCGGCGTTAATCCAACTTCTTGAAACAGGTCTGCTTCATGCTGACCCACATTCAGGAAACTTGCGGTATACACCTGAGGGGTGTATTGGGTATGTCAAGGGCAAAACAGTTATATCATTGAAACAATAATGAAAAACTGACCTAGAAAGTGCTGACTGGTTATTCTTCATGAAAAATTCTTTTATTAGCTGTGTGCTTATTTAAGCTAATTTTACATTATCTGCTGAAACATACTAAAGGTGTAAAAGTGGCTAGGGCAATCAACATTCATGATTTACTTGAAGAGTTGGCATGGGTCTTAAAATGTCTTGTACACTTTTCTGTGACAATATTTGAGGGTTGTCATATGTACACTCATCCTATATTTGTTCTTTGTTTCGTTTTTTGTGAAAGGGCCATGGTAGTCATTAAAATTGTATTATTATTCTCGTTAGCACTTATATATACCTTTTTTTTTATATAATGTACATGGACGTGGGGAGCAACAACAACAACAACAAAGCCTTATCCCACTAGGTGGGGTCGGCTACATGGATCATATGACGCCATTCCGCTCTATTAGTAACCAAACCTTTCGGTATATTATTCACCAATAGATCTTGTTCTACTAGTTCACCAAGTGTCCGCCTTGACCTCCCTCTCCCTTTTTTAATCGGACTCCATATTATTTGATCTAATATTCTTACTGACGCATCTAATGGTCTTCTCTGAACATAACCAAACCATCTCAAACGATTCTCTACCATTTTCTCACTAATAGGAGCCACTCCGACTCGTTCACGTATATGGTCATTCCTAATCTTATCTAATCTTGTATGACCACACATCCATCTCAACATCCTCATTCTCTACAATTTTTTTATATAATGAACATGGACGTGGGGAGCATTGTGTAAAAATAGGTGGCATTAGCACATGATTTTGTTATAATTATACTAATTAGAAGGAAAGAGAGTTGTGAGATTTGGTTGTTGGTAATATTCACAATTGTCCAAGTTTGTGCAATTGGTGCTCAATGTCAATAGTACTTATGCTTTTTTCTCATTTGACAAAAACAAGTATTCACTATTCTAGTTTGTTTTTGTTTGCTAGATACTCTGAAAACCATGTGTGATGAGTTCTCAATTGTTGTACGGAGGAATGATGGAGGATAATTTTTGAACACACCGTATTTGTCACCAACATATAATCTGGAATTGTTTGCTTGAAATACTCAGCATTGCTAATGATTTTCTAGGACACAATCATTAATACTGACTGCATTTAACTTGTCATATATATGTTCATCTTCGCATTGTCCTCACTTTGAAGTTAATGTTTTCCCTATACTGTTGCACAAGTTTAGGAGAATAGTCTTATGTGCCTTGATTTGGAATTTTTTGCCCCTCTTTCCCTTAAGCAACAAGGACTTGGACATCTGTATATCCTTTATAGGTTTCTGGATTTTGGTTTGCTTTGTCGAATGGAGAAGAAGCATCAATTCGCTATGCTTGCCGCTATAATTCACATTGTTAACGGAGATTGGAAGGCACTTGTTTATGATATGGCTGAGATGGATATTGTAAGACCGGGGACCAGTCTCTATCGTGTCACTATGGTATTCCGTGAACTATCTCTTATTCTCTTCTAGAATCTTCTAGAACTATTTGTGATGCAGGTTCACTTTTGTGAAATAACTGTACCTTCTAAAATAGGTGTAATTTGACAAAATAACTTTATTGTACTGGTAATTAAAACGGGTCGATGTAACATGACATAATAACCCCTAACACCCCCCCACCCACACACACACCAAAATCTGGAGAATGGCAACTATGAAGACTATACTTAAAGACTGTATATATGCATTAGATCATGTCACATTATCAAATCATAGTCTGATATGATCACATTATTTTTAACATGCTTTGGAATAAAATGGAATAAAGGGTTTCGTATGAAAAAGCTGCACTTGAAGCACTATTAGAACTTTTTAGTTGTTAGGTACCTTAAGAGAATTTCCTCAAAAAAGGCACCTTAAGAGCAGCATTAGCAACAAGCGATATTTAGGAACTCTAAAAAATAAGTGATGCTTTGGATATGTATGATTTCATGGGATGAAATACAAATGGTACATTGGTATAAGATCTCCACCACCTTCTTTCAAGTATCTTAAGCAACATAGTTTTTTGGTTAACTATTTAGTTGACAAAAAAAAGTCCACGTGAATGTGTTGCACTAGCTTGTCACAATAACTGAATGACTGAGTATGATATATGTGCGGTTCTATTTAAAGTATGCCTTGACAAACTGGCTGAAAAATCAATAATTTTTAATATAGAATGTTATTCACTCGAAGATATTATTAAACTCACTGGAGGCATGAACTTTAATACTCAAACGCTTGCAATATTTGTCCTGAAGTTGGTGATAATACATGAACTTTACATACTTTGAATTTATTTTCTCTACCTTAAGAGAATTAGTAGGAGACATATACTTTTTGTATCTTTGAACCTGTTCTCAGGAATTAGAGGGAGCTCTTGGTGAGGTTGCTTTTGTCGACGGAATTCCTGATGTCAAGTTTAGTAGGGTAAGTATTAGATGTATCAATTGTGTGTATGTTATATTATAGAAACACAATTACTCATTCAACTGTTCTTTTTCATCTTTTTCTTTTACGTGCTTCTTTTTCTTCTCTAGCCTTTTAGCATTCCCAATTAAGCAGGGAAATTCGACTTTCTTTTGTGTAACTACTAGTTTAAAGATTATAGAATGCACAACTGTTCTGTCACAAAAAAAATTGTATAAATCTAGAAGCTAATTTACCAAATAGGCTCAGGATGACATGATATGACAACAGAGACTGGTCCGATTCAAACAAAAGTTCTTTTACTTGTGTTGGCTAATTTACCATCTTGCTAGTCGTCCTTTCTCGTTTCAAAAAAAGTTCCGATCTAGCTGAATAAGGAATGACCTAAAAAAAGAACGAGGGAGAAGGCCAAGCAGAGTCAGTTATGTAAAAGAAGGAAATGTTCATCATATGATGTCCATAACCAGTTTATGATGATTCAACCATAAAGGAAGAACATCAATACATCGCTGCATTCCACCATATGAAAAATTGTTGAGAAGAAATAATGAATCCTAATTTCCCACAATACAACCAGGTATGTACACACACATATATATAGAGAGAGATGTTAAATAACATGCAATCAAATTTTTTTTTGTTGTTGCGCCTTACATCCACTCACATTAATGTGTGGTTCCCCCTTATATGGGGACCACATGAATTCCAAATGTTAGAATTATGACGGGACTGCATTATGTGAGGGGATGTAGAATGCAACAAAAAATATTTGGTTGCACCTTACTTTAACAACAACAACAAAGCCTTATCCCACTTCATTGATCCATGTTCATGCGATTCGACAGAGTTTTACGCTGGTTGTCGGGGCCTAACACAACCCTTCTCCTTTATCCGGGCTTGGGACCGGCTATAAAACATAGGCGGAGTTCATGATGGGGTTTTGGGTAAGCACTGATGGTGGTCACCGCACCGGAGGGTGCTGTGTGGTGGTTGTACACCCCCTTTCATTTCGGGTGTCTATCCACACCTAAACACTTGCAAATTCTCCATGATATAGTTTTAATGCAAATTGGATGGTGCCCATAATTTGGCAGCTAGGTCCACTTTGGCATGATCACTGATGATGCAACCCAATGTTTCGGTGGAGCTTCGCACCTGATGGGTACTTTGTCGATCAACCCTCTCGGGGGTGGATCCTAGTCATTAAGCTGGAGCACAAATTTTAGGGCTAGAGTTCAAGACATCTATCATGGGGTGACCGACTCATATTACTCTGATCGGTTCTTTTTTTGAGGAAAAGGATGAACACCAAGTTAGAGCGTCATCCCAATATATCTCAATGTGAAAAATGTACAAGTGTAAACTCTCAAGGAAAGAGCAACAGAAAAAGAGGAAAAGTACATCCACTACCGATCCATTATATGATGATTCTCCAGATGCCAACACAAGTCCGGATGCGGATTGATTCTTTAAAAATCAGATCTTTTTGACAAGGGAGCAGCTCAGATCGGCATGGAGTTCACCTTGTAGCATGACAGAGTGCTCACAAGGAGAGCTAGGCGTCTGGGATCTCCGGTCTCTGCTAGCCCTGATGGGTGGGGCAGATCAAGGCTAGAGGATAGCTTATGATGGAAGATTTTTCCACTTGCCGCGGGCAAGATCTCTCATGGGGGTCCAAGACCATTCTACCACGAGAGGGGCTTCAACTTTCTAGTGGGCAGTCGCAGCACTAGTTCCATGGGTGCAGCCATTCATGATTCCTGCCCTCGTGTCACTCCTGCCCACTGAAGGGCGCGCCCCGAGCGGGCGTGGCCATGCGCGCGAGGAGGCGGGCGTGGCCGGGGCGATTCCTACTCCTAGTAGGAATATGAGTCGTCCAACACTCCGAAGGTCCGACGAGGAGGGAGGAGCTTCTGGAGATGAAGACTTGGACTCCTATCGTGAGTAGGAGGACGAGCGCGTGGAGAAGTGCATGATCGGGAGGATTCCTACTCCTAGTAGGAATAGGAATTCGGACCTCTCCTAGGTCGAGTAGGACTTGGGCGCGGACGGAGCTTCCTTCTGGATCGAGGGTCACTTGGAGATGAAGTCCTAATCATAGGAGGACTGAAGATGGGGAGAGGCCACAGGAAAACAGTCCTAGTCCTAGTAGGACTAGGACTTGTCCCGGCGGGCGCACCCGGGGCGCGCCCCGGACATGGCAGGGTGCCAGGAGGGCAGCCTGACCAGTTTGCCTTCAAGATGGACTTTGAAGGGGTGCTGGCCGAATTCTTATAGGACTCCAAGGTTGCTGGATTTCTACTCCTACTCCAAGGAGGTTTTTTCTAGAGAAGGGCTTGCATGCCTAATAGGATTAGGTCCTTAAATTAGACTAGGAGTTGTTTCTCTTGGGCACTATAAAAGGACATGTAATCAAGGCTTGTAAGACCATCCTGGACAACCTGAGATTGCTCAATAATATTCTCTAGTTTTCCTCTAAACTCTTAGCCTCCCTCTCTTCTTCCTGGGCGGGTGTTTCGTTGTGCATCCGGGGCGTGTACGGCCGGGGTCCAAGGCACGTCCAAACGAGGGCTGATCGGCGACCGAGCAGGGTTCGTCGAGCCGCACGTCTGGTGTTTCATATCCGAAGCGTAAGGGCGTGACAACGTGGTATCAGAGCTTAGGTTCCGACTATGTCAGGAGAAGAAGGTGCTTCGAGCAAAGGCCGTTCGATGGAAGCTGAGGACACGACCCGGGGTCGAGTCCAAGGTGCGGACATTGGGGAAAAGAAAAAGAATACTCGGGCAAAGTCCAGAGATCCCAGCAACCATATTGAGAAGAATATGGAGGCGCTGGAACGAAGTCTTCAGGAAACGGACGAGGCGGTCCGTATCTTGGAAGCCGCGGCAGGAGAACACAGCTTGGCACTGGAGCAAGGAGGAGCCTTACACCAGGAGCTGTCCAGCCGCGTTGCAGCCATAGAGGAGGCTATGGATGCAAGGTGGAAGGCCATGGAGACAGATTTGTTGCTGCTCAAAGGTCTTCTCTTCGATGCAGGAGGGCTGCGATCGAAGACCCCGGTGCCCAAGTTCTTGGGACCGGAACCGAAGAAATATGATGGTGCGCGGGAGGCGACGACCATCGACGATTTTCTTTGGTGTCTTGAAAAGGGTTTCAAGACGAGCAAGATCGTGGTCGAGAAGGACCAGATCGACATGGCCGTGCGCTACCTGGTGGATGGTGCGCTCTTGTGGTGGCGTCGGATGGAGGAAGGAGACGAGACTCCGATAGAGTCTTGGGCAGACTTCAAGGTGGAATTGAAGAAGCAATTCTACCCCGGCAATGCACAAGAAGTGGCTATGAACAAGCTGACCTCTCTCAAGCAAACGGGTTCCGTGAAGGAATATATCGAAAAGTTCCAACCGCTTATGTTGGAGATGCCCGGGAGCATGGAGGAGTCGACATGGTTGTTCTTCTTCCTGCGGGGGTTGAAACCATGGGCGGCTCAGGAGTTGAGACGTCAGAGGATAACGACCATGAACGGAGCATTGGTCGCTGCTGAAGCTTTGGTGGAGTTTTCAGCAAACTGGGATCCTGGCGCGGGTGCTAAGGATCAGGGCAAGTCCAAGAAGGACGGAGCCCGAGCAGGTGGCAAGAAGAACGATAAGCAAGAGAAGAAGGCGACGACATCGAGGGGAGATGCCAAGAAGATGGTCAGATGCTTCCTCTGTGGAGGGCCGCACTACGCGAGGAAGTGCGACACGAAGAAGGGGCTCTCGACCATGGCATCTACCGTGGACACCGAGCAAGGCGCTGCACACATGGGGTCTATAATGGCGCTGATGACTGCTGCCGCAACGCTCCCGACGAAGGAAGTGAAGAAGACCGCGAAGGGCCTGATGTTCGTGGAGGTCGCAGTGAATGGCCACACTTCGACCGCTCTGGTTGATACTGGAGCCACGCACAACTTCATGGATTCAAGGGAAGCGGCACGACTTGGCATACGGTATGTCAAGGAGCCAGGCCTGATCAAGACCGTGAACGCGGCCTCCCAGCCAATCCTTGGTATGGCCAAGGATATCCACGCGAAGGTGGGGGAGTGGGAAGGAGCGATCACCATGACGATCGTCAACATGGACGACCATCGGTTCGTCCTGGGCATGGAGTTCATGGATGCGTTCCGTGAGGTGAGACTTTCCCAGGAGGGGATTCGTCTTTTATCTCAGGAAGCTTCGCATGAAGTTGCCACGACGAGGGCCAGCGTGAAGTCCAAGATGCTTTCGGCGATGCAACTTGATAAGGGCATACGTCGGAAGGAGGTCACCTACTTGGCTGCCTTGAAGCTCAACGAGACCGGGCTCAAGGTTCAAGGCGTCCCAGAGGAAGTGGAAAGGCTTCTGGAGCAGTACAAGGATGTAATGCCGCCAGAACTGCCGAGCAGACTTCCTCCTCGCCGAGATATCGATCACGCCGTCGACCTGGTGCCAGGTGCGAAGCCTCCGGCTATGGGGCCGTATCGCATGGCACCTCCGGAGCTGGAGGAGCTTCGGAAACAGTTGAACGAGTTGCTGAAAGCTGGGTTCATCAGGCCCTCGAAGGCACCCTATGGGGCGCCGGTCCTATTTCAGAGGAAGCAGGACGGGACGATGCGGATGTGCATCGACTACAGGGCACTCAATAAGATCACCGTGCGGAACAAGTACCCGATCCCGCTGATCGGAGACCTCTTCGACCGACTCGGAAAAGCGAGGTTCTTCTCCAAGTTGGACTTGAGGTCGGGGTACTGGCAGGTGAGGATTGCGGAAGGGGACGAAGACAAGACGACGTGTGTGACGCGGTACGGATCATACGAGTTCTTGGTGATGCCCTTCGGCCTCACGAATGCACCGGCGACCTTTTGTACGATGATGAACAAAATCTTTCACCCACTATTGGACAAGTGCGTGGTGGTGTACTTGGACGATATAGTGGTATACTCGGAGACGCTGGCAGAGCATGTGGAGCATCTCGGGGAGGTGTTCAGGCTGCTGCGTGAGAACGAGCTATTCGTCAAGTTGGAGAAATGCTCGTTCGCCCAACCGGAAGTGATGTTCCTTGGGCACCATATTAAAGCCGGGAAGATCAGCATGGACAAGGGGAAGGTCCAAGCTATTCTCGATTGGGAGCCGCCAACGAACGTTCCGGAGATGCGATCGTTCTTGGGACTCGCCAACTACTACAGAAGGTTCATCGAGGGATACTCGCGACGGACTGCGCCCCTCACCGACCTTCTGAAGAAGAACGCGAAGTGGGTATGGTCAGAGAAATGCGTGAAGGCATTTGAAGGCCTGAAGAACGCAGTGGCGGAGGAGCCGTGCTTGCGTCTACCCGACTACGGGAAGCCGTTTGAGGTGCAAACGGACGCTTCCGACTTCGCATTGGGTGGTGTCCTCATGCAGGAGGGACACCCAGTGGCCTTCGAGAGCCGGAAGCTCAACGAGGCCGAGCAACGATATCCGGTCCATGATAAGGAGATGACCGCGGTGGTGCACTGCTTGCGCACGTGGAGGCATTATCTTCTTGGGAGCGCATTCGTTGTGAAGACGGACAACGTAGCAACATCTTACTTTCAGAATCAGAAGAAGCTGAGCCCGAAGCAGGCACGATGGCAGGACTTCTTGGCGGAGTTCGATTACGTCTTGGAATATAAGACGGGGCGGACCAACGTGGTGGCCGATGCCCTAAGTCGCAAGGTGCAGCTTGCGACGATAAGCGCCATCCGCATGGACTTCAAGGATCACATCCGGGAGGGATTGAAGCAGGATCCTAAGGCTCTGGAGATGCTTCGACTTGTCGGGGAGGGCAAGTCACGACGATTCTGGACAGAAGATGGGCTGTTGTTCACAGTGGGACGTCGGTTGTACGTGCCACGATGGGAGGGTCTTCGACGGTCGATATTGAAGGACTGTCATGACTCGAAGTGGGCGGGCCACCCGGGAGCGGCTCGTACCTTGGCGTTGGTTGAAGACTCCTACTTCTGGCCTCAGATGACAGAGGATGTCGAGGCATATGTGAGGACATGTCTCAAATGTCAGCAGGACAAACTTGAGCAGAAGAAGCCGGCAGGGTTGCTGGAACCCTTGCCCGTACCGGAGCGTCCATGGCAGATGGTGACTATGGACTTCATCTCAGCCTTGCCTAAATCTGGGGGAGCGGGATCGATCATGGTGGTGATCGACAAGTTTTCAAAGTATGGAACCTTCATCCCGGCTCCAAAGCATTGCTCGGCGGAAGAGGTCGCCCGCTTGTTTGTCAAGCATGTAGTAAAATACTGGGGCGTACCTGAGATCATCGTCAGTGATCGTGATCCGAGGTTCACGGGTCACTTCTGGAGGGAGCTCTTCCGGCTCCTGGGGACGGAGCTGCGCTTCTCGACAGCTTTCCACCCCCAGACGGATGGCCAAACGGAGCGGGCCAACCATCTTTTGGAAATCTACCTGAGGCACTTTGTTGCAGCCAATCAGGAGGATTGGGCAAAGCTCTTGGACGTTGCACAATTTTCGTACAACATGCAGAAGAGCGAGGCGACGCAACAAAGCGCGTTCGAGATCGTCACTGGGAGGCAGCCAGTGACGCCTGTAGGACTGGCGGCCAGGTACGCGGGGAAGTGTCCGGCGGCGTATCATGTGGCGCGTGGTTGGCAGGACAACCTCGAGGCGTCGAGGGCCATCTTGGATAAAGCGGTGCGCAAAATGAAAAAGTTCGCTGATCAGAAGCGGAGGCATGTCGAGTTCCAGGTGGGAGACAGGGTTCTTGTGAAGTTACGAACACGTCAGTTCAAAGCACTTAGGAACCTGCACCAAGGGTTGTTGAGAAGGTACGAGGGTCCCTTCGTCATCACCAAGCGAGTAGGCACGGTGGCCTACAAGGTGGATCTTCCCAAAGAACTGCGACAGATCCATTCAGTGTTCCACGTGAGCATGCTGAAGAGATTCTACGAGGATGCAGAAGACTCTAGGCGTGAAGTGGAGACACGTGGATTAGTGAACGACATGAGCACACCGACAAGTTCAAGAGGCGCACCGGAGTTGCCGGGGACGGCAACAACTTCGGTGGGGGAGGATGTCACTCCTGCCCACTGAAGGGCGCGCCCCGAGCGGGCGTGGCCATGCGCGCGAGGAGGCGGGCGTGGCCGGGGCGATTCCTACTCCTAGTAGGAATATGAGTCGTCCAACACTCCGAAGGTCCGACGAGGAGGGAGGAGCTTCTGGAGATGAAGACTTGGACTCCTATCGTGAGTAGGAGGACGAGCGCGTGGAGAAGTGCATGATCGGAAGGATTCCTACTCCTAGTAGGAATAGGAATTCGGACCTCTCCTAGGTCGAGTAGGACTTGGGCGCGGACGGAGCTTCCTTCTGGATCGAGGGTCACTTGGAGATGAAGTCCTAATCATAGGAGGACTGAAGATGGGGAGAGGCCACAGGAAAACAGTCCTAGTCCTAGTAGGACTAGGACTTGTCCCGGCGGGCGCACCCGGGGCGCGCCCCGGACATGGCAGGGTGCCAGGAGGGCAGCCTGACCAGTTTGCCTTCAAGATGGACTTTGAAGGGGTGCTGGCCGAATTCTTATAGGACTCCAAGGTTGCTGGATTTCTACTCCTACTCCAAGGAGGTTTTTTCTAGAGAAGGGCTTGCATGCCTAATAGGATTAGGTCCTTAAATTAGACTAGGAGTTGTTTCTCTTGGGCACTATAAAAGGACATGTAATCAAGGCTTGTAAGACCATCCTGGACAACCTGAGATTGCTCAATAATATTCTCTAGTTTTCCTCTAAACTCTTAGCCTCCCTCTCTTCTTCCTGGGCGGGTGTTTCGTTGTGCATCCGGGGCGTGTACGGCCGGGGTCCAAGGCACGTCCAAACGAGGGCTGATCGGCGACCGAGCAGGGTTCGTCGAGCCGCACGTCTGGTGTTTCATATCCGAAGCGTAAGGGCGTGACACTCGGCTCTGGGGAGGCATTTTCATTCTGGCGGCAGGATTGGCTATCCGAGGGCTTGCTATCAACATCATTTCCTCGCCTGTGGGCTCTGGTGGCGTGTCCTAATTCTTTTGTGGCAGGGACCTGGTCTGAGGTCCGAGGTCCCGGCACTGGCTCCTAAACTTCTCTCTTCAGCTCCGCACTTTCTAACCAACGCATCTCTGAGCTCTTTGTGCTTCACCAGCTAGGCAGGATGGTTGGGTGTGGCTATCAGAGTCCTCAAATCGCAGCCTCTACCTGCGCTTCCTTCTTGTCATCACTCATCACATCCTTGGACATGTTCAATGCGGACTATAGACTCATATGGCGCTCTCGGGTACTGCTGAAGGCCAAGATCTTCATTTGGCTCGTTCCTGTGACGTGATCCTCACCAGGGCATATAGGATGAGATGGGCACCGAAGTGTTGTGCCGTGAGGCGGTGGAGGATACCTCCATTCTTTTCTTCGAGCGAGAGATATGGTCACGAATGGGCATCTTGGGCGATTCTTTTTCTGTGTCGGAAAGATTTTGGCTGTCGCTTCGTACTCATGGTGGGTAGAGATAAAGTTGGTGAGCTCCTTGACGACCTTTTTGGCCTGTTCTTCAGTGTTACCGGATTATTTTTGGTGGGAGAGATATTAGGTTGATAATATTGGATACCACACCTTTTTTCTTCTTCGGGAGTGAGGTTTTGGTTAGCGGTTGTACATCTCTCCTTTTCTTTTGCCGCTCTCTTCTAGGAAGCTTATACTTGTACATGTTCCTCTTTACCTGGTGATACATATACACGAATGACAACCACAAACTTTGGCTCCTTAGAAAATATAATTAAACAAAAACTACTTTTGTATGACCAAGAGATGATTACAAATTTTGAGTTGTCGTCCCTTTAATTATTTTGTACCATTGTATTGTTGTTCTTTGATGACTTGTATATCAGGCATTACCAAGCATCTATGAGATTGTGGAATTTCAGGTTCTTATGATTCTGGGTATACAAAATAATTGATTTGTTTTTCTGGCTTTTACATAAAGATCTTGTGCTAATCATTTCTGGCCCATTGTTCATGCTGTAGGTTCTTGGTAAAATTTGGTCTGTAGCACTGAAATATCACTTCCGTATGCCACCTTATTTTACACTGGTCTTGCGCTCTTTAGCTTCTCTGGAAGGTTAGTTCTTGAACATGGAATTTGATGATTCCTGATTTTCAGACTAGTTCACATTCACCAATCATTCCGTATGCACATGCAGATGGGTATAGTGGAAGTGTCCATTTCCAGTATACTGAAAAATTGTACTTTTGTTCATAATCAGGGTTGGCTGTATCAGGAGATCAAAATTTCAAAACTTTTCAAGCTGCATATCCCTATGTTGTTAAGAAACTTCTGAATGATAATTCAGCTGCTACAAGGAGAATATTATATTCGGTATGCTATTTAATGATGCAGCTTGATGTGAAATATGAAAATGCGTAGTAGGATAATACCTTTAGCTATGTATAGTGGATGTAAAATATCTTGTGCCCTTCAATTGTAAAGGTGAAAATTTTTGTCGTACACCTTGTTGCTAAACCTTGTTATTCACAAAAGAATTAAAAGAAATAAAACAGCTGCAGCAGAATTCCTCTCTAATATTGCAGCTATATCTATATAGGAGTTATTAATAATAATAAGTTTTAAATATTCTCTCTCTCTCAAAAAAAGGTTTAAATATTAGCATGATAAGGATAGACATGGGTTCATACTATAAACGGATTCCTTCATATAGGTATTGATTTTTAAAAATCCCGTGACGTATTATATTTAAAAATCTCGAGTTATTGTATTGCATTCAGGTTGATAGATCTCCTAAATTTATGATGCAATTGAATTTTGTTTCATATCTAAATTTATGATGCTTGAATTTTTTTTGATATCTTTAAATTCTTGGTGCTTGTCCTCAAGTGCGTGCTGCTATGTTGAATAAGTTCAACTATGGCTTCTCTTCATTTCATTGATTTAGGTTGTCTTCAACAAAAGGAGGGAATTGCAGTGGAAGAAGATTCGTCTCTTCATTCGACTTGGTTCAACAAGGTATTGAACTTTCCAAATTTCCAATCATCTGCATTATTCTTAAATGTCTATATTGCATTTTCGTCAAATTTTTTTTTTCATTTTATACATTTTGGTTATACATATCCACCTTCACATGCAATAAACGTAATATCTCAGTGAATGAAAGTCTTCAAATAAAAACATCAGTATAAGTTAAAAGTGGCACAAAAAATGATATATTTCAAGAGTTGGGTTGATGTATCAGACAATCTTTCGAAAGTAAATGGTTTTTTTGGTCATGTAATTTGAGTTAAACATGAAAAATTGAATTCACTCAATAATGTGGGATCTAAACATCATATCAACCATATCCTTAAACTTCCTCCACCTTGGGTTTAATTAGGGAACTTCAATTCCTTCAACTTTATAGGAAACTGATATAAAGATCACTTTTACTGCTTTGTCTGCCGTCCAAAAAGGAATTCTGTTTGAAATTATCAAGAAAGTTTCCCACAAAAAAATTGATACTGTTGAGTTCTAATAAGTATTTCATTCTTTGCTAAACTGAAAAGAACACGTATTTTCATGAGACCATCTCCGTTAAGGGGAGAGATTTTTTTTCCTGAAAATGACATTGTCCTTGATTACAAATTTTAAATTCTTGCTTCGTACTTGTTTAATTTTTCCCCATCAGGTTTTGTATAGAATCTTATTATTTATATATGTAGCAAAAAGGATGCAGCCACGCTAAGTAAATTGGTTGATGGTGGTATCTCTAATAATGAACAAAATCTGCATGAGGTCTTTGGAGTTGCAAGTGCTATTTTGAAGATTTTAACATCAAAAGATGGTGCTGTTATCAGACGACTTCTGATGGATGCGGTATGTTACCATAACCCATATTTATGTTACATTAAGTTTTCACCTACAAGGCCTTAGATGATTGCATTCCCTTGTCATTATTTTCTCCTTCAAAACAGGAAAGTATATGGTAAAAGAAATACAGTAGAAATGTTGGTCACTTGAGCCCAGTCTCAATTTGAGTGGTCTGCTATATGAATCCGTATCCATTCCACGACATCACGTCTACTTGCATTCTAGCAAATGACAGTTAATGTAAAGCTAAATTCGTCTCACTATCTTCATCTATTAGAAATGGACAAATGGACCGGGCTGGGCCTGGCTGGCCTAACCGGGTTTGAACGTGTCTGGGCTTGTGCCTATTAGTGTGGCCCATTTTGAGGGCGGGCCTTGCTGTAGTAGCCTGCCATTTAGCCGGCCCAGCCGGGGCTGGCACATTTTTCTTTTATGCATCTAATAAGTGAAAAAAGATAAAATGACCCAGATCCACGCTACACGGCCTGGGTCCAACATGTTCGGCCCCTTGGATCCGTGCCATGCAGAACGGATCCATGGCTCCATGCTACACAATGCATTTTTCAAAATTTTAAATTTTTCCCAGGCCTGGCCACACCCTCGCATTTAGGTGGCCCAGCCCAAAGTCTGTTTTTATCATCTATACCACCACCAATTATGATATCTTTTTTATAGATTGCCTTGACGACCAATCAGGTGGCCCAGCCCAATGTCCATTTTTATCATCTATACTACCACCAATTATGATATCTTTTCTATAGATTGCCTTGATGACCAATCAGGTGGACCAACACATTAATCTAGGGGCAGTTGCATCTGCAACCTCTATGCAGAATCAGACTCCATGACAGTGATCCATTTAATGTCAAAGCAAGTGTTCTGTCCCTGGCAGATTAAAAGCTAAATCACGGATAATTGAAACCTCATTCCTTTTTTTGATAATTTCGTTTGTAGACATACCTACAGGAATGCTAATATAGCTGCCGATGTTCTTTACTAGTGAAGGTCACCCATAACAACACGATCTCTTTTCTGAGGAAGGACCTCCTTGATATTATGTATGCAGGCTCTTCTAGTTTAAGTTCTAATAGATATGTAACTTATTTTTTGGAAAGAAGAGATATATTTCAATCTAAAGATGACAAGCCACAAATAGAATGTTGCTTCATGAAAGCCGACCAATACACATACTCCTTGATAAATTTTTTGATAAGGTTCTTGACACCCTTTTATAATGATAAGCTTTTGATATCAGTTTTGATATTGATACTGGACCTAAGGCTGCCGATTTCATTAAGGTACACAGCAATCTTGACTTAGTGAATCATATTTCCTATGTTTTCTTCAGTCCACCGATATCTGTTTGATCCATCATTTCTTGGACATAGTGGCTTATCTTTGCTGGAATAGTTGTGGGAGGGGAAGGTTTCATACACCCCACAAAGAAAATATCATGCTTACTGTTTCGTGGACCATGAATTTAAATGTGCTTTCAACTTGCAGCATATAGGTCGTTTGGCGTCATGTGTATTTGGTGATATAATACCTTAAAATACAATAAGGTTGGATGCACATGCTTTTTTGTTTTGTGGAATTGACACATTATTGAAGAATTTAAATAATCTTGCTAATGGTTTGGGGCCTCTTGATATACATGTACTGTTTTCTTTTCTGAAGGATGTAACGGCGTTTGAATAGAAGAAAATTTAAAAAATAGCAGATGGGCATTGTAACAAAGAATCTCAACATGCACAGGTTTTCAAAATTTATTATGGGAGCAATATGTTCATGAACAACCTTCTCAAAAAAAAAAAAGTTCATGACATTAGTGTGCACAGCAGGGAAGAAAGTATTAGTTTTTAGGCTTATTGTTTGTTGGAAGGGGACTAGTACCTTCCAATCTCCATAGGCATTACTTCTTACATACTTAAGAACTTGATCAAACTTTTTGTTGCATATTTGACGTTGGTTCCATGTGTCTGCTATTTTTGTAAAAGAAAGCTACTGTAGACCATTGTAAAAAAAGCTACTGTGTGGACTACATAGAATAAAAAATCTCGTTCTGCTACCTTTTGTAATGTTGCAAACTTGTGATACATATTGTATCCTATAAACATATCTGAAACGTATCCCTTAAAAAATGCTTCAAACATGTATGATAATGAATATTTATGCAGTAAGAAAAAGAAAATGCTAGTCTTATACCTATCATCTTTTGGGATTACATCTGATGAATATTTAACTAGAGATGAGTTTTCAACTAGAGATTTTAGGAACAATCGCATCACCAATGGTTCACTTTGCTGACATAAATGTCTGAGTACATTTGGTATAACTTATGAGCCTTATTTTACTATCCCTGGGCTAAGTTCACTAAGGATATCTTGGTTGTATACATTGTCTTATCTTGGTTTCTAAACCTAGATTCCTGTATGTATCACTATATTTTTTGAGGTTTGAACTGGTTGTATATGAGATGCTACTTCTATATGTTCTTTATGTTAAATACACAACATTCAACAGTGATTTAATGACTTCATCTAAAAAGTTATTTGGTCATATGTTGATGATGCAGTGTTGATTGAGTGGCTACTTTTGCAACAGCTTATACATTAACTTGTACTATAATCCATGTTCATCAGTGTTTAGAACTATACATAAATTTGATCTAGAATTAGAAACATTGCTTAGAATATGCTAGTTCTGCCAATTTGTGATACAATCCTGAACTGGAAACTTAAGCATCTTGCTGGCTTCTTTCATGATGCTGTGCAAAAGTTACCTCCCTTGCGACCCTTATGCTTGATTCTGAAGGTTTTTCTACAACAAAGAGAACTAGATGAGGTTTTATCCGCATAAAATATGAATAACTTTTATTTAGTACACTTCTAGGGGGCAAGATCTGTGACCAAATGGTTCTTGGTGCTCTCGCTGGTTTAAGTACAGGTTTATTCCGGAGGAATAGGAAAATAATGTTTTCAGTTTACATCTAAAAAAAAATAGTACAATATTGCCAGTTTCTCTAAACATGATTACATGTGATTCAGTTCCATAATAATGTTCTTTGCACATTTCCATAATAACTCCGCCTATGTTTTATAGCCAGTCCCAAGCCCGGATAAAGGAGGAGGGTTGTGTTAGGCCCCGACAGCCAGCGTAAAACTCTATCGAATCTCATGAAACTGGATCAACGAAGTCGTATGATCCATGTAGCCGACCCCACCTAGTGGGATAAGGCTTTGTTGTTGTTGTTGTTTGTTGTTCTTGACACCCTTTTAGCAGAAGAAATCCTGTCCGTGCCATTAACACCCTTCTATTGACAACAGTAATTATTTTGAGCGAGCAGGATGCAAATTTTCAGTAAAAATGTGTAATTCTAGACATTATTTCTTGAAGTTGTGCGGATTACTTAGTGATCGGATTTCAATTTACAATGTTGCTGCTTATCATGTGGACAGAACACGAATTCATCAGCTCGAGCTTTGATTTCCAAAGATGCAATGGTGATTCGGCACCATATGAGCTCTGCTCTTTCTGTTATAATCTACCAGTGGATGCTAAGAGGTTTTATGGGGAACAAAGAATTAACCTATTACTATTACAACCAAGTTTCAATTGCGGCCGACGGACAAGAGGGAATCGATCTGCGCCGATCATTTAAAGCATTTACAGCTGCACTTCAGACTGCCGCATCAGACCGCAGGTTAAAGGTCATATTCTACAAGGCACTGAACGACGTACGAAGGGAGCCCGTTTTGATGTTCAGATTGTGCTGGAACTTGTTCACGGTCTTTACAGGAGCTGCTGCAGTTGCATTGCACCGTTTCCTTGTTCACTTGTCCAGGGCTGATGCGGCCTCATTTCTACCTCGGAGAACAGCAGTCGCTGCACAGTAAAGCCGCCGGTGCAGAAGCAGATGGGAGACTTTTGACATCCAAATACTCGTTGTGGATGTCCGTGTACTAGTAATCTCGTGAGTTCTGTACAGAGATGTCATATATTAAAAAGAAAATACAGAACGAATTTGTAAACGCTTTTGTATATTTTCATCTTCAAACATTCTGCTCCTCTTTCTTTCTTCATGCTTTCTTTGCTGTCCTGGTTCTTAGTAGCCAATGTATCGTTAGGCCTAAAAGATTGCGTCTTCTTTCTTTTTCACTCTCTCTCTCTCTCTCTCTCTATATATATATATATATATATATATATATATATATATATATATCCATTTTACATTATTTGAGTGGTTTTATGCCCTGTGGTGGCCACAGGCGATAAGATAACAAAAAAGGAACGCGGATTTCCATACAAAACCATGAGGTGCTCCCAGAGTCCACATCCCCCCTTGGCCTCCTCCTACTCACCACCACTGCAACTTGCTAGTTGCTAGTTGCTACTGCTTTGTACAAAAATGAGGTATGGGAATATGATTTCTGTTCTTTTCACCTTACTCGGGATTAGTCCTAATCTAGTGGGTGCCAAAAAAAGTATTAGTAATTATATTTTTTTACATTAGTGTCGCTATTATTTAATTATTATAAATGATATTATGCAATTCATAAGATTAATTAATGTATATTGATATCAAACAATGTATTAAACATTATCGATAAAACAAAATAGAAATGATTCTATAGTCATCATTAGATCAGGTATATGTAGTGGTCTAGGAGGAAGAGGGTGGGGCGTAACATTTCCCCGTGTCATGAATATAATAGTGGCAATAATATAAAAACGAAAATAAAACAACCGAGAGGAGGGAAGTGCATCTTTATTTTATTTTATGTCACAACCGGAAAGAACAGAAAAGGAAATGAAAATATTTTTTGCATTAACCATTTTCACTTTCATGTATAAAGAGACATTTATTACTAATAAGTTTTATTTATTTTCGGCAGTTACTAATAACTTTTTTGTTCCTAAAAAAAAATAAGAGAAAGCCAAACATGTTTTTTCTTTTGTTTTTGGGCCATAAATAAATAAATATTTCTGTTGGTTTTGCACCGCCCACTTCTTTCTTGTTTCTTCTTCCTCCCGCCGCCGCCGCCGCCGCCGCCGCTGTCGCTGCCGCTTCCACTGCCGCTTCCGCACTCCTGCATCCATTTCCTCCTCTTATTCCCTCCTCCCTCCTCCTCTCCGGTGGAAATGGCGGTGGGTGTCCTGGCGCTGCAGGGCTCCTTCAACGAGCACATAGCAGGTTTCTCCTCCATCTCTTCATTTACATGGCATAGCGTTGGTGCCGATTGCTGCATCCTTAATGCTCTGTCTATGGACTGGCCACAGCGCTGCGGCGGATAGGGGTGAAGGGAGTGGAGGTGCGAAAGCCGGAGCAGCTGCAGGTCATCGACGCCCTCATCATCCCCGGAGGCGAGAGCACCACCATGGCCAAGCTCGCCCATTACCACAACCTCGTATGTTTTTTTCGTTCCTCTTTTTCTTGTTGCAATCACTTCTTTCTATCATCTATCTACGATCTATCTGTTCATCCATTATGTCACGATCTTTTCGTAACTTTTAGACAAGAAGAAACAAACGTGCACAAAATTCCTTTTTTCTACCTTTTTATAACTATATCAAAATGCTAAATCCGTCTAGATCAGTGACCTCCTGTGTTACCGAAAAAAAATTGCTGAATCCGTGTCTGTTCGTTGGAAAATCTCGGTGCACTTCGAACTGGGAATTCCATGTTTTCTTCCTTGTTTACGATTCTAGGAAAGTAAGTATATGTCTGCTTGTCTACGGAGGGGCATCTAACTTCGTAATGTCTCTGTGCCGTTTTGTCTCGACTTCTTCTGTTCTTTTCTTTATAATTTTCTTTTACGCCAAAAATTAAATTATTAACATGTTGATCATCTTTCTACTCCAACTTAGTTATGAATAAATAAAAAAAGTAATATCAGTTAAGTAAATATTTAAGCACTCTAAAAAAGGAACTTTTCAATTGCATCTCGACAAATAATTTACGTTAGTGTGCATCTTTTTTTCTTTGGTTATTTGAATCTTGTAATAACTGAGAATAAAATTTCCTGCTTTATAAATCTTTGTAAAGTTCAGCTGTCATTTAAAAAATGTAGTTTTCTTCTGCCATTAGCTAACTTATTTTTTCATCCTCGTCAAATATATAAGCCAAAAATTAGAATCCATCTGAAATTTTCAGTTAAGAGAACAGTTTGCATGTGTTTTCATTATTCCTATGATTATGGAATGAATTTAGTCTTTTTGCTCCTGATAAGTCTTATTATCATATAATGCTGGAAACATTATGCGCCATTTTTTTTCGTTCCTTAATCGATGGGGAAATACAATGTGAGGGTGCACTTGATATTTCGAGCGCAATATTGTATAGTTTTACATTTGTACAATTCCATGTCTTATAGAAAGGCATGTTACTCACTAAAATATTCTTTTTTTTTTTTTGAGAAGAGACTAAAATATTCTTCGTTTTTATTATAGCTGACAACCACTATTTTTTATCTAAATTTTTAGGCAGTGTTAAAGGTGACCCTCGAGTTATTTCAATGAAAGAAGAGTCGTATGGTTGTACACCTTCGACAATCGTCCCTCCCTAAAAAACCATTTACGTTCCAAGCATTGTTTTGGTGGGTAATTAAAAGTTTCATCCAAAAGTGTTTGATATCCAAATTTTGACATGAACTGAATATGGCTTATGAAATACGATAGATTCTGCCAAAACAAGATACTGGAGCAGAATGGAGAAATATCTGTGTAGCCACCTCCAACTCTGGGCAGTTTCATCCAAAAGTGTTTGATATACAAATTTTGACATGAACTGAAGATGGCTTATAAAATATGATAGATTCTTCCAAAACAAAATCCTAGAGCAGAATGGAAAAATATCTGTGTGGCCACCTCCTACTCTGGGCAGAGACTGAAATAATAATGAGAGTCATTGAGGGATGGCCAGAAATCATATTACTAGCAAGAGAAAATGAGGTTCATTACTGGCTAAACATCATGAAAATGACGAGAATGTCATGGTTCTTGATGAAACATCTGGAATACAACAATATTTATTCATACCCTCAGCTCAGATCTCTTTTCGATTTACTTTTCAGTTTCATTATTGAGAGGCCTCCAACTTGCCCTTAAATTTTTGCTTCCATCTGATATTGTGACCTTTATCACATCAACTACATTGAAATTGCAGTTTCCTGCTCTACGGGAGTTTGTGAGCACAGGGAAACCTGTTTGGGGAACCTGCGCAGGGCTAATCTTCTTAGCGAACAAGGCAACTGGTGAGCATGAAACTGTCTTCAATCTACAGGAACTTGGCTCCACTGTTCAGTGTGAACACATCCGCTATTCCTGATTCATAATGAATTGTACGATTATCATTTAAATTGAAGTTCCTAGTTGACATATTCTGTCAATACGGCGTTCCATTAGCTGAAAGTGCTTGATGTAGGTATGAATCTATTCAATAACACAGTTTTGGATGTCTCATTCTCCAGGACAAAAGACTGGAGGGCAAGAACTTATTGGAGGTCTAGACTGCACAGTCCATAGAAACTTCTTTGGCAGTCAGGTAAATGAAGATTCGTGTGGATCACCTACAATCATTGTAACTTGGTATCATGCCTTCAAGTTCTTTTCCCTCTGTTTCAGGAGATATTTTGGCTACTCATATTGTTATATGCTCCTGCAGATTCAGAGCTTTGAAACTGATCTCTCAGTGCCTAAGCTTGCTGATACAGAAGGAGGTCCTCCCAGTTGTCGTGGTGTTTTTATACGTGCTCCTGCAATCATAGATGCTGGGCCCGATGTTGAAGTGTTAGCTGAGTATCCTGTTCCTCCAGAGAAAATAAAGAGTGTGATCCATGCTGAAAATAATCCAGAGGTTTGACTCATATCTTTAAATTGTCTCCAATACAATGAGCAGATACATTGTTCCACAAAAAAACTAATGTATGCTGTGTGGAAAGATGCCTTTCATAATTTTGTACTACTTTTCTTATTAAGTTAATCTTTCTACCTCAAAAGAAAAAAAGGAAAAAAAATCACATTGCATCTTTTCTTTTCACCATCAGAAAAGGACATTTATTCTATATATATAAATAATAACCAAGTTGACATCTTCTCAAAAAAAAATGTTTACCGCATCGAAGCCAGATTTTATCATTTTTTCTCACCGAGCGAGAAACTTGTCTTTCATGACAATGGTTACTTCCCTTAGTCCTGCTATGCTTGAATTACAGACTTGCACTGTCCAAATTTGCTCAGAACATTTGGAGCATAATGTCTGTCACTTGGTAGGATATTTCATTATATGGATCAGGCACTTGGTACATAATTTCGGCTTTTGCTTGTTAGGGATTTCAGTTATGATTTCTTTTTCAAGTCTTTCAGATATTCAATTAATCAATGTGCAATGTGTTTTAGAGGCATTATTTTAGTTCTCTTATTCGAAGTGAATTGAAATATACAACTTAATTTTTGGAATAGAGCTCTACTCACAATAAACAACTCCATCTTCATCTTTGCTATCAACGTTTTAGAGTAACCTTCATTATTAATTGCACAAATCCCATTTGGAGTCTTTCGTCAATGGAACATATTCTGAATATGCTGCCCGCTGAAAGTACAATTCCATAAGTCCTTTTTTTTGGGTTCATGATGAGGTAAATGTCTGTTTAATGTGACAACAGTTTGCTTCCTGGCCTTTACATTTCTTTACCTGTTATCTTTATATTATCTTGAACCAAACTTCGAACCATTTGTTAGAAATTGGGCCTCTTCACTCATTTGCATATCTTGCATGTAATTGTGTGGCAGGAAAATATTGTTTCTCAGGATAGAGTGATTGTGGCCGTAAGGCAACAAAACATACTTGCAACTGCTTTTCATCCTGAGTTGACATCAGACACTCGATGGTAAACTCTAGCCGCTCAACGACAAGTTGTACAATTCTATTATTCATTGTTTTTTTTCTATTTGAAAACATACCTTTTACCTTTACTAGGCACCAATACTTTCTGAAAATGGGGAAGGATGGTAGTGAAGGGATCTTGCAATCTGACTTCGCATCTGAGGTGCACCTGGAAGATGAGGGAAAGAGGCACTATGATCTCCCGATCATCGAGTAGACTCTGAAGTGATAGATTTCAGGATATTCTTCCTTTCCCCTATACAAAATGGATTCTCCTTAAAATAACAGTTCAATTCAATTGTTGCAATTCATGCCGTTTTTGCTTTAACTGACGTTAGTATTATTTCTGAAATTTACCTACAGTGATGTAACTGGCAGTAGTGAAATGTGTTGTTTACATGGTCATAAAGTGGACACGTTTTTAGACCTTTCTCCTATGGGTGATCTTGTAATGGTTACACTCCTGGAAAAGTAAATTACACTAGAGGTCTGCATCCCTCCCACCCAGCATATGGATAATTGAGATGATGGAGGTCTGATTGGGAAACAAGGGCATGTTTACAACAGGCCTTGGAATATTTCCTAAAATCACTCATCTCCTCAGAGGAAGTAGCACTTCTGGTCGAATGTTGTATCACTTGTGCAAACCGTGTTGTCACCTAAATTATTATTTACATGTAAAACGATGGTGACATTTCACCATTATTACCGCATCTACAGAAAGTATTCTCTCTCTCTCTCATTTTTTTTTTGAGACGCGTATTTTTATTGCTGTCATTCTGTCAACTACGTGAGGTATAAGCAATGAGGTTTCAGAGATTTCGATCGAAGAGCCTTTTAAGTTGGCGTGTTTGCTTTAGATTTCTTTAATTAGTAGCTATGTTTGGTAATTTAAGAGGCTAAGCACTTAGGTCTCTTGGTCTTGATCTTGGATTACAATAATACATGCAACTTTGTTTTTCCTAATAGTGCTTTAACTTTTACGGGACCATTACTTTTTCATTTTCCCACGCAACCATTCTTCCATGTCGTTGCTGGCTAAAATGAACTTGCAGCATAATATATCAGAGCAATTAATGATCAATATTTATTATCTGTGCAAAAGTCCAATGCAGGTTTACATCTATATGTTGATCCTAAGCAATTGAGCTGGAATTTACATTCTTGTTTGAATGAGATGTTTAGTGTGTGTGTGTGTGTGTGTGAGAGAGAGAGAGAGAGAGAGAGAGAGAGAGAGAGAGAGAGAGAGAGAGAGAGAGAGAGAGAGAGAGAGAGAGAGAGAGAGAGAGAGAGGTGTACAATATCCATCTATCTCATTGACTTCCAAAGTTCATAAGGTGGTACTTACTATCAACAGGTCCACTAATTACTATCAACAGGTTTACATCTATATGTTGGATGGTTATAGGTGCTTAGCACTGACTCTTGTATGATTTGATTCAACTTGATCTTTTCACAATTAATTACATCTTTTGACTCGTCACACATGATCAATAAATTTCGTAATTAATCATCCTTTATTTGATTAATTCATATTACGTTGCTGAGTTAATGAAAATTAGTAATTTTGTATTTAATCACTTCTTAAAATCATGAATTTGATGTTCGGATATAATTTTGAACATTGTTGAGTGCAGACCGAAAAAAAAATCATATGAAAAAATAGAATTAATATGTTGCTCGTAAATAAACGATATTTTATATTAACTAGTTATCTTCTGATCTATTCTTTTTTTAAAAAAAAACAAACATCAAACTTACGGCAAGGTCAACATGAATTTTATAGATCTTAATATGGCACAATTCTCTAAGCATCTCAAGTAGGTGGAGTACAAGAGGATGTGATCTAGTTAATTAATTTTTTTTTCTAGGTATTGACCAATTCCACAAGAGGGTAATGGTAAATTTAGTTCGGAAGATGAAGTGTTAAGCTAATGCAATTCCACAAATTCAAATTAAGATTGTACATACGTATATATTCAAAAAAATTAAAGGTGGAATGACAGATGGGCCACATGCATGCCATGATGCCAACCTTGGACATGCAAATAATTAATGTTAAATGGAAGCTTAATAATTGATGTGGGGCTAACGAGAGAGAGAGAGAGAGAGAGAGAGAGAGAGAGAGAGAGAGAGAGAGAGAGAGAGAGAGAGAGAGAGAGAGAGAGAGAGAGAGAGAGAGAGAGAGAGAGAGAGAGAGCTAAGTCGGCTTACATGCGAGAGATGGGGCAAAGTCAGACACACCACCATTTGGTAAACGCAAGATCTACGTTTTAATTAATTATGACCACTACAACATCTACTTAATATTACATTGTTCCTGTGCGGTGCACCACACATGCATTTATGTTGTGTGTTAAATTTAAGACGGTTATATCATATCACAGTTAATTAACATGGCATAAAAGTCTGATGCAGGTTCATTGAGTCAAACATATATAGAGCTTTCATGCATGGATGGTTTGAATCATGCAAGAGTTTTAATTAGTGGAATATTCTATTATGAAAATGTTTAAATTGACTACAACATTAATTTTATGCCTTCAAAACCATGCAAAAAAGAGGCCTAAGTGAAGGCCTAAGAATTTAGCAGTGTGTGATTATTAAGATTACGTCGAAAAAGTTATTTCCTAGTCTCGTCAATATCAAAATCATATACTGTTCACAATATTATTATTATTGATCTAATGTTTTTTAATTATGCATCCTAACAAATTGAAGATATGTACGACGTGACAAGAGCTGTAAACCCTTAACTTTCTAATTAATTCAAATAAATGATGGTTCATAAAAAATATCGAATTAAGGTGCCTTCAAGTTTGGATCTCGAAGCCCGAACCGAGTGAAGTGGTTTGAACGCAAAGGAAGGAAACCCTTCTTCTAGTGCAAGGGTTACAACTAATACACACACACATATATGTATATATTATATCATGTAGCTAGCTAATTAACTCTTACACATTAATTTAATTATGTCGAGGCACATATATATTATTATTATTATTATGCACGCACAAAAAAGTTGGCTGTAAATTAAGGAAGGGACATCGATGTGCAAAGTTCAATAAAAAGGTGGCGATTGATCGATCGCCACAAAACATCAAGGCAGATGAAGCCAATTAACCCCCGCGAGCTAATTAATTACATTGACTAGGACGTGCGAACCGTCGATCACTTTATTTTACATGCACGTAGATCTATAATTATAAATATCTTCTTAAAATCAGAGTATGGGTTCCGACTAATACGTGGGAGTTGCATCGAGGCATGAGCCATTAATTAACTTTAATTTTATTATATTAACTGATTCAGATCCATCGGTAACGAGAGCAATATGAATAAACCTGACTAAAGTGATAATTCTGAAAATCGAATATGAACTATTAGTGCAGGCGATTCCAGAATACAACCCCGCTTACACCACTGCGACATTAATTAACTTTAATTCCTTCGATTGAGGAGCGTGATTAAAAAATAAGCACGAATTCGCATATATAGATTGCTGCGTGCTGTAGACTTTTATATACGTATATAAAATTAAAAAAAAGTGTCGTACTCTATTTTATTGAGACTGTGTCACTCATGATCTTAGTTATTTGATTTATGTATATAGAGTTTTATTTCTTTTCCGATAACAAAACAAAAAAAAAATTCACTTAACATCTGTTTAACAAGCAATGCATGGAAACTGATTAAATGACTGGAGTTATCATCGCGAGACACATTAATTTGGAATTTAACTAGTTAGTCAATTTAGGTGTGTATTATTTCTTCCCATGAAAGATCTACTAAATTAACTTTCAGATTTATATTAATTTAGAATAGAACTAGTTAGCTCTATCATTTCTTCATACACTTAGAAAATTTATTTTACGTGGCATCGAGAGATTTATCATATGTGTACTATATACATATTATAAATACGAAATAGTAGTAGCAAATCTAATTATGAAGTCAATCCCTAACAACGATATGCATAATTAATTATTAATTATATATTTAACTCGGTAATAATAGTAATTAATCCCGCTGCAGCCTACTTAAGTAGTTGGGGTAGTAGATCTCCATGCATGCTGCAGCTCTAATACATTACGCTAAGGGCTTCTTAGTGTTAGAGCACCCTTATTATTATTATCATCATTATCAGCATTAGCAACAGCCAAAAGAGGAACGAGGAGGAGGAGGAGCGAGGAAGAGGAAGAGGAAGGTGCAGACATAATACTGCAGATGGTGTCCTGCAGCAGGTGGCGGCGGCGGGCCGTGTCGGCGGCGCTGCTGCTGGCGCTGGTGGTGGCGGTGACGTGCATGGAAGGGGCGGAGGGCGCCTCGAGCGAGAAGGCGAAGAGCGGCAAGAAGGGGGCGCTGGACGCCGCCTCCACCAACTACATCGCCCTGGACCCGAAGAAAAAGACGCGGCAGGAGCGCTTCTTCTGCCTCGCCCGCGGCAGCTGCCACTACAAGGTCATCGAGTGCCCCGCCGAGTGCCCCCAGCGCAAGCCCAAGAAGAACAAGAAGGTCAAGGGCTGCTTCGCCGACTGCAGCAGCCGCTGCGAGACCACCTGCAAGCGTACGTACACTTCGTTTCAATGAAGAACTCATGTGCGTACGTAACTTTATCATATGCTATAATGCTAACATATGCGCACGCACACATGCATGCATGCATTCCTGCAGGTAGATTGCCCAACTGCAACGGGTACGGATCGCTGTGCTACGACCCCCGCTTCGTGGGCGGCGACGGCGTCATGTTCTACTTCCACGGCGCCAAGGGCGGTGACTTCGCGCTGGTGTCCGACGACAAGTTCCAGATCAATGCGCACTTCATCGGCATCAGGCCGGAAGGCAGGACCCGGGACTTCACCTGGGTGCAGGCCCTGGCAATCATGTTCGACTCCCACACTCTCGTCCTCGCCGCCACGCCGGTCGCCAAGTGGGACGACAGCTTCGACGCCCTCGCCGTGCAGTGGGACGGCAAGGACGTGACCATTCCCACCGATGGGGATGCCGAGTGGCGCGCCCCCTCGACGAACCGTCGGCCCAGTACCGCGGACGACGAGGAGGCCAACCCGAGCATCGCCGACGTCGCCGCTGTCGTGGAGGAGAGGGCTGATGACGACTTGGAGCGAGAGGTGGTAGTGGAGAGGACCGGAGAGCTGAACAGCGTGCGAGTGACAGTCTCAGGGCTGCTGGAGATCGACGTAAAGGTTGTGCCGATCACGGAGGAGGAGGACAGGGCGCACAGCTACCGGCTGCCACCAAACGACGCGTTCGCCCACTTCGAGACGCAGTTCCGGTTCGGCGCCAGCGGCCTGACGGAGAAGGTGGAGGGCATCCTTGGGCAGACCTACCGGCCGGACTACGTCAGCCCCGTGAAGAAGGGAGTGGCCATGCCGTTGATGGGCGGCGAGGATAAGTACCGGACGGCTTCCTTCCTCTCCACCGCCTGCGCCTACTGCCGCTTCCGTCGCCCTGCTGCCCTGGACGGAGCACACGAGTCCGCGGCGACCAAGGTCCTCGTCAAGTACTAGACGCTGCAACTCCATCGAATCATTAATTACGTAACACGTACTCTTATATTTACTCAAGTAATTGTACTACTACTATATATATTAATAATTATGGAGCATGCAAATTACAAAAGCTAGCTAGCAGTTAAATCAATCAAGCAAAAACTGCGTATTTTGCTAATTCCCCAATATTTGTGTTCATGCCAATTATTTGTCACCCACTATATATATGTCATATATGCATGTACGCACGTATGTAATAAAAATTATGTATGATTTCTCGTTAGTTATTTCCTAAATGAAAAAAAAAGACTTTTTACGAACTATTCTTCCCTTTTATATCTGTGTATATTCGACTGTTCTTGGAGGAGGGAATAGCAGATGAAATATTACAAGAGAAATTAATTAATGTTCTAACTACGTACGTTTTCTCTTCAACGTTTTTCTCTTGTTCACCTTGATCAAAATGTTTTACTATGTTAAATCATTATATATATATATATATATATATATATATATATAAGTGATTTTTTTTCAAAAAAAAAGAGAAAACTAATACAACATTTCTTTTTCAAAATTTTGATGGTTATATCCATCCAAAGATTCTATAAAATTTGTTAAAAATTAAAATTTTCAATGAATTTAGTTTTCGATGGGATGACGTTGTCCGAAAATTGATCGTTGATAATGATTTTTCGAATGACGCATAAAATCGTCAGGTATTTTTTACGGGTATCCCATCGCAAAGACGCCCTTCGAAACTTCCGACCGCGCTCCAACAGGTGAGCCCGTCGGAAGTTCTCTTCCGACTAGAGTTACCCGTCAAAAGTTTTGAAGACGGCATGTCCGTCGAAACTTTCAAAGGCCGGGAGAGAGAGAGGATGAGAGAGAGAGAAATCGCCGGAGGCTGCATCATCATTGGGAATGGAAAGAATCACCATAGCCGCCGTGTCAACAGAGCTGCGGGATCGCCGGCGCTGGAGCCATGTGCGAAAGAGATTGAGAGAGTGAGAGATAGGGAGAGGGCGAGAGAGATCTAGAGAGAGGGAGGGAGAGAGAGAAAGCAAGAGAGGGGGAGAAAAAATATGATAAAAGAAGGGTGGAGTTCAGACTTTTCATTATAAATTCAAATTTGGTTGATCCTAGCTTTAGAAATTGTCGTTGAATTTGTCGATAATTTCCAAGACTACAATAATTAAAATTTTAATATTGAAATATCAATGTTAATATTTTATTATATAATATATAATATATTTTATTATAAATTCAAATTTTGATGATTTTACTATCATCGGAACTTTAATATAAAAATACTAATGTTATCCCAATATTTTATTATATACTATATGATATATAATATATTTTATTATAAATTCAAATTTTGATGCTCATAACCTTTGAAACACTAATGTATGTCCGTAATTCCGACTATGACCGTCGGAATCTTAATATTAAAATATTAATCTTATGTTAATATTTTATTATATAATATTATAAGATAGTTTATTATAAATTTAAATATCGACAATCTTAATTGTCATAATATTGTCAGTCGTCCTATTCGTCAGTACAACAACCTATAAAATACTGACGGATTTTGTGCCATCAATATTTCTGAAAGATATTTTCTTTCCATTGCAAAGTCTAATTTGATCCGTCGAAAATTTGTCTTAATGCGAAAGATTACTCGAGCTAGATGCTCAAACAAGGCTATCACAAATTCAGAATAATTGAGGACGTCATATTTCATTGTAGTACAATAAAAAAAAACCAATCTAGGAACAAAAAAATATCAAATTAATTATCAAAGATAATAATGTTCTTATATATCCCCTCACCCAGTGAAAATTTCAAATTTCACAAATATTATTTTTATACAAATCATTCACTACAGCATCGTCATTTGCTAAGCATACCATGCATTCTTGACTTGAGGCACATTTTAAAATTATATAATACTTTTGATCGATCAAGATGCACATGCACTAATATGATCAGATGTCGAGTTTTTATTTAAAGGGATGCGATTGTGGCACTTATATATGAACAAGAACATGATTTAATTTGTTCCATGTGTTTAGAACCATGCAAAGCTACTTTTACTAAGTTGTAAACAGATAACATCTTTAATAACTCAGGGTGCAAAGGCAAAGCTACATATATAGTTTCCCCATGTGACTTTATATTCATATGCTCAATGGATGATCTACGAGGATCTTGTGAATAGATTTTGTTTAAGGAGTAATCACAAGCGGTGGATCACGGATCTCAACGTAAAGACAGATCGATATTTGTACAGCAAGGTCAAATCATTTAATTATTAAATGGTGAGGCCTGGAATTAACATTCTATATAATGGTACTATCTATAATTAAGTTTCCTCGTCGTTTGACTAATTAATTAGTGTGGCGTCTTTCTTGGTCACTAACCCTACGTTGACTATAATAATAATAATACTAATAATAATCTATATATAGGTAGTCTTACAGAAAGTATACTAGAGTTTTTTTTTCTAAATTTACTTGACACCAAGAATAACCTTTTTTACCTCTATAATATTTTGTGTTAGTCCATAGCATAAAGTACAACATGCCACCCGCTGAATCATACACTGAATCTCTATGAAGAAGGAAAAAAAAAACGAAAGATCAATGCAATATATTAATTACTCTTCTTGTGCTGAAACACACTGGATCTGTAGTGATGAAACATTGTGCTGAAAATGGCAAAGAAACAAGAAAAATATAAACTTTTAGTAGAGGCCTAACAATGGATTTTACTGCATCCCCTGAGTTAATCATACACTCTCACCATACACATGAGAGCACTCTATTTCTACCTGATCCAAAATTTTTTTTGCACTCGGACCATTCCTAATTTAAGCAGCAAAATGAAACTAGGTGCATTAGTTAATCATCTACGTTTCTTACTGTTTCACCACTGATTTTTTCGAGCTCCTTCTTCCCAGCAGAAATTAAGTTCTTCACTGTGTCGAAAGTAGTGAGCCTAATGCTGAAAATCGAGGAACATCAGTCAGCAAAGTGATGAAACAGAGCATTATGAATTAAGCCTTCAGCATTTGTATCTGTTGTCATGATCAAGTATGGATTTTTTTTTATGGAGAGAAAGTTTGCAGTAATTTACCTACGGAAACTGTGAGGCATATCAGACATTTACCTGCTATTTGGTAGATTTTTCAATGCATTGGGCACAAAGCCTCTGTATAATCCAAGGACACCATCACGTTCAACAATACCTACATTTGGATGGGAAAGACATCATTTTTTTTTTCAGTACATAAACTCAGCATCATTTTCTTGTTATTCTACCAGACATTTGTGATTATGTGCTTCGAAAGCTTTATCATATTTAAAAAATGAAATTAAGCATAAATAATTGCAGGAATTATTTAATAGAAGAGAAAACCATAATGTTTAAGGCAGTCATGAATGATTGACTTGAGAAGATGCTAAAGATTTTAATACAACATATTGCCATAATATTCTTTTAAAATAAGGTGGATGGCAGTTAATAAGCTTGGGGTGTCACTAATTCTTGGTTAACCAATGGTTGACCAAATTCAAGTCAGTTCAAGCTGAAGTTTTTAGTATATTCAAGTTCTAACAAGAAACTTGTATATCCCAATGTAGCGTGCCACTAAAACCAAGTATTGCAACATCAATCACATAAAAGTAACTTCGTGCATTAAAGATTACCAGGAAAAGCGTCAAAAATTGTATTATAAGGAGTTCCCCTCATTTGCATTTGCCTTCTTACAGTATCCAGAGGGTAACACATGAGTGTAGCAAGTGTTGCTGAAACCAGCGCTGTCGCAAGGGATGTCTCAGGTCTCTCTTGATACTTCTTGGGTAGAGACTTTTTCACCCTAACATGCAGACGAGAATGAATAATTATCTGCATAGTTGTAAGTAGATTTTCTTCATAAACCTCTAATGTTCGCGAAATGAACTTACAAGTCAAAAACGCAAAAATTAACAGCTATATAAGGCGCTATCCCAATAAGAGAAGGACCAAGACCATTGTAGAAAGATGCCAAGCCTTCTTCTCTAAGCATACTGAGTGCAACCTGAAAATTATGGTCAGGTACGAAAACATGAAAATATAAATATATGACTCCCTTTTCCTAAAAGGGAAAAGGCAAAAATTATTATTATTTTTGAAAGGACCTTAGTGATTTATTACCTGAGTCATAGTCCTGCAGCCTGGTTCAACTGCAAGTCTTAGCCTTAGGACGTCCAATGGATATGTTACCTATAATATTGTACCAATATCAATTCAAAATACCACCATTATATACCAAATAAAGTTCAGAAACAATGCATCTCAGCAGATCCACTATTATCATGCAAGCATGAAAGTACATGATAAAAATATAAATCTCACAAGGGTAGACGTCATTCCAGCACAAGCCCCCGCAACAAGTCTGCCCACAACAGAGAGTTCACCATCCTTTCGCCTCAGTAGTTTCTGGCACCAAAATGCAACAAGTGTATCGCATTATAAGAATTAGAACAAAGGTATAGTAAACCTTCGGTTATGAGCTCACTGGTTAGCTGGTTATGGGAGGAAGACCTCCATACACAGCCTTCCCCTTCCTTTTGGAAGTTGCTGTATTGATGGCTCAACACAACCTCCCAGTCACTTAAGCAGCAACTTAACCATGGAACCAAGACACACCTCCATCAAAACTAGAACAATGGTAATCTAACTTAATATAATTGAAACAGAGTTGAGGTATTCTGGCACCTTGTAGACCTCATAAGAGAATAGCTGCACTGCACTATATGGAATAATGCGAATGACCTGAAGAAATCCATTACTCAGAATTTATTGAAACGAAGAATCTACAGAATTAAAAGAGAAGAATTATTTCAGAGAATAAAGTAAGACAGACCTGGGGAATATTGCCTTTCCAGTAACCTTTTAGCCCCTCCTCCTTCCAAATTAATGAAATCGCCTGACAAAGATCTCCAGAGATTAAATGCAAAGTCATATTTATATATATAAGCACACAGATTTGGATTGCATAAATAATTTCGTATGATCGAAACTAAAATCACTAATGGGCAAGGGAGGCAACTTTCATAGTAGGGAGCTCATGTGTTATTCATCCTTATTTCTTTTTTTCAATCAATTGAACAAGCTCGTCAGAATCTAACAGGCTATCGTTAAATCCTTTTACACAAGCCATGAATATCCAACTATATCAATCGTCTTATTCAACAACAAAAAAAATAAACAAATAGAGTTCTTTATAGTTCTCTATTTCACTTCCATTACAAGTTGAGCCTCCTTTATTGTTTTCAGCCCCAAAGCTATTTTCCCTTTGCATATTATTTATTCCACTTGCTTACATTGACTATTTGGCTACAGGATACCTGTTACATTGACTGAATCAGACATGGGTGCTCGTGAGCACCCTGTCTCCACACACGTCTTATCTAATGAGCACCCGTCTTACCTGATTGACTCATGTGTCCCAAGGGGCAATGTATTATAGTCGGCTACATAGCTCTGGTTTCATAGAGGCGGGAAGTACTGGCCTAAACTATCTATTTGGCGGCAATAGAGTTGGCAAAGTTTGCATAATCTATATAAATAAGTATGAGTTATTTAGAGCTCTTTAGATCACATTACAATAGAAAATTTGACTTTAAAGGTAAATCAGAAAAAATACAGAAAAGAAACAAGAAGAAACAAAAACAGAAGATACAAGTATACAACTCATTACATCAACGAAGCTAATTGCTTTCTTTCCACTTGCATCAATTGCCCGCAATCCATGAGTCTGAAAGCAAAGAATTAAGGCATGAGATGGAGCTTAAGGAAAATAAAGGCTTAGTGATCTATGAACAGAATCACAACTACTGTAAGTTCATGTAGAAAAAACACAAGGTAGTAAAAAATTATATCCATGTGGCCATAAGAAACAAGGATAAGTCACAGATTCACCAAAACTATAAGCAAGGAGGCAAAAACAGACATTTTGCTTAACTTCATAGTTGTTGCAGAGAAGCTCACTTTTATAGAATAATAAAATCTCCACATCTTAAGGGAAATTAAGAAACACCAAAAATGTCATGATCAGCAAATTCAAGATTAACCTGATGGATTCATGCTCCACAAGAAAAGGTACTAAAGATGGAATCCTATTATTCAGTTAATTTGCATAGAGATTACTTTGAAAACTTGTAAAAGGTAAGGCACTACAAGCTCTCAACATGAATAAATATTTTTGACATTTCTATTTTAATCCAATGGGTCTAGATTGAATTCCAATGGCTCAAAATAATGAATTTCAGAGACCCCCATCATCTTAAAATTGCTGCGAACCGGAAAAGGAAAACCTTCATTATTGTTGACAACATTCTCAACAGTAATGAAGCAATTATGTGCAAGTTTGCATTGCAGTTGAGATTTCAAAGTCACTCAATTCAGGTGTTTGAATGATTTTAATTTCTCAAGATGGGAGAGAATTACAAACTAACTGGTTGTACAAGATATGGAAATCCTCAAATATTTGTCGCATATATAAATTCCATAATTCACAATATCAGAATGGAAGCTATGGCTTGTCTTTATCACAAGGTTGTCAACATTTCGAAGGATGTTCAGAAGGTTCAGAAAATTGGCCAAAAGCTCGAATCGACTGATTCATCGTCCCCTAAAGCTTTCCTACCAACACAGGATAGCAAAAGTGATTTTTGACAAGCTTCGTAATACAAAGCAAAACAACATCGATTTATTCTGTGTTGGACCTTCTGCGCGAACTTTACGTTAATAAAGCATAGCAGAAAATTTCACTGGCCGCATGTGTGCATATGAAAACGTAACAAAGACATAAAGCTTCTTCCTTTTTTTTATACCATGAAAACCGTAAGCAAAAGAAAGCATGGAGGCGACAGGATACCTGCATGAGGAGCTTAGCGCGGTCAAGGGGAGCCGTGACGGACTTGGCCGCGGCGCCAGCCATGGCGCCAGCTGAGAATAGCGCCAAGCCGTTAGGGACCAACGCCAGGAGCGCCAGCGGATGCCGCAGCAGTTGGTCTGGCGACGGCAGTGCTGCTGTCCCTTCCGTTCCCTTCTCGGCCACAGCAATCTCGGCGCCGCCGCTGGATAAGGATGCGAAGGGACGGCTCGGGACGGGAACGCGGCCATCGTGGTGCCGGTGGTTGTGGTGACCGCTAAGGCCCGGGATGCGACGCCATTGGAGCACGGCCGCGTCCGTCCCCACGGTGCCGTTCGCTCCCCCTCCACGGCCGCTGATGCCGCTCATTGCCTGCCTCCTCCTCCTCCTCCTCCTCCCCGGAATTGGAATAATTTGCTTCCTACCTTCTTTGGTTCCCTTATCTTTTTTTCCCCCATCCTTTACATTCTCATTTATAAACAGCTCACTTTTCATTTATTAATTTTTATTATAATTAATGTTTTTGTATGAGAAGTAACTACAAAAATTTGAGCAATAGCTAATAATAATAATAATAATAATAATAATAATAATAATAATAATAATAATAATAATAATAATAATAATAATAATAATAATAATAATAATAATAATAATAATAATAATAATAATAATCATCATCATCATCATAATCATAAATAAATAATGAGGAAAAAAGAATACGAGGAATGGGTTATATAATTGTTATATATATCAAAGTAAAAGAAAAATAAAAAAGCAAGTCTTTTATATTCTCAAGTTCTTTTATCATTCTTTTTGGTTCAAAATGTCCATGATAATGTAATAAATAAAAGTTCCTTTAATCGGAACTTCTTTTCTTATTGGCGATAAATTATTTTATACAACAAACTATATCTCCATTGATATATATATATATATATATATATATATTATAATGCAAATTTTGTTTAATAGTGAAAAGGTCTCTAGCACTATCTAAAGCAGAGGCATGATGCTGGCTTAATATATAAATATTCAAAGATATATAAACATTGTTTTTATCTTGTGAGGATAATGCGTGGTGTGTCATTTACTTTCCTCCAACGTACGGTGAAAAAAAGATAGAGAGACAATTAGCATTTATGATTTTTCGATTGTGTGTTAACCAGATTTAATGTATATATGGAACAGAGACAAGTTAAATTATTTGTTTTTGTCTATACAAATCATTGTTCTTTTAAAATTTGTTATTTTCGGAAAGAAGAATTTGTACATGTTTTTTTTTTAAATTTTAAATTTACTTTAAGGAATAAAATTGTAGAAAATAAACTAAATCAACTATTTCATATAACATTACATTTTGGGATCAAATAATCTATTGATTTTTTTCCATTTAATTAAAATATATTTTTATTCAGTAACATTTGGTCTATTGCGTGAACACCATACGAAGTTACATTTTAATATCACCTTGTTTTTTTTAATTGATGAAAGGACTTCTGGACAAGAAAAATAACTACAATGTCACTTCGCATCCGTGCGTGCACGTGTTATTCACTTGCCACGTGGTGATATAAAGCCCACCCGATTTGTCCCTTTATTTATTTATTTATTTATTTATTATTATTATGTTTTGAAAACAATCCCCTCAAATTTCCTCATTAAACAATAAATTTGGTTTCATTTCTCATTAAAATTAGTAGCTCAAATCCATTTATATAATACTAATTTCATGGATCTCACTTCTAAAGAGAACACTACACATGAACGAGGGGGTCCATTTTTTTTATCCTATTAAATGTAAGTATATGCATTTTAATTAAAAAAAACAACTTTAAGCCGAGTTGTTTTATTTTTGGGTGAAACGTGATCAAAGAAAAAAAAAAGCTTTCTTTCCAAAGGACGAGACAATTAGACAAAGGAAATCTCGAAAATAATATAAAATAGTTTTTTTCAACCTCCCATATATTGTATTTTCTAAAAACCTGTTTGCCGTTTCAAAATTATTCAAACCTTTTACTTCTAATGGAAGAAGCTTTAATTTTTTTTGTTTATCAAATTATATTTTCTTTTGTATTATGATCAGTAAAAAAGAATTAGAATTAATTTTGATGGGAGGCTGGTGTATTTTTCTTTCGTTTAATTATTTTGTCCTTATATTTCTGGCTGTTATATTTCCCAAACATTGTTAAAAAGCAAAATTACACCAATGCACTGAGTTAGTCTAAATTTTAATATATATTATTTCAATTAAACATTAATGCTAATAAGGAGAAGGGATGACACCCAAATCATTTTCTGGGTGGGGGACACTTTTCTCATTTCGACCTCATTGTCAGATCTACTTCCGTTCCCGCATTGATCATCGTGGGAGTTTTGATTCCTCATTTTTAGATGAAAAATGTGAAAAAAATAGAAAATATTCAATATTTATACAATAATTATAATATACATAACTAAACATTAAAAAATTAATATGAACAATTTAACAAAATTAACCTCACCTTACAAGTTTTACAAATATAATGTTTAATTAAGATGTTAAAAATAACAAAAGAGTAAATAAAAATGCAATGACCTACGCTTGAATACATATGTTAAGCAAAAAATAGCAAATAAAAAATAAAACTGTGTTTGAGGCAGCACAGGAGGGTGAGAATATCCTTGGGGTGAAGTTGAAAGTTGGTGGGCAGGATTCAAGTCAAAGTCTTTAGCGTTGTCGACAGCCGGACGAAGCCCTAGGGATGCAATTTTGCAACATAGAAGCAAGGACGTCAAAGTCATTTAGGAAATGTTTCGAACAGGTGAAACTCAAATCCATGAAGGCTACTTGAAGTAGTGGAAATAGAAGTTAGATGTCGGCAAAGAGTCAATCTTTTGTGTACAACACATGAGAACTCGTAGCCCATTTGGGAATTCATGGTATGACTCTTACTTGATGACATGAAACAACATTGAGGAGAAATGGAGACAACTTTAATCCTCATACAAAAGCTCCCTTTCTCCCTTCTCATTCGACTGTCGTTGAAGTGGAGGTTGTGGAGGCCAAAGCATCGCATCCAACCGGCAGTCGTCGTGAGTGCCGCCCTCCTCCCGCGTCTGGCCATCATCGAGCTCTGCCCTCCTCGCTGGTGATAAACGTGGAAGTCGCCGCCACGACTCTCCACCAGCAAGCTTCCTTACTAGTGGCACCCTCTTGCAATGAGCGTCGTCGTCGATCCTCGTCTCCTCCGTGAACATCACTACCACCTTTCACGACATCCTCACTGGCGAGGATGCTTGGTCGTTGTCATAAAAAAAGCAGCATTTTGTCGCGAACGCTGTACTCATTACCCAAGTTGATCAATGTCAAACGAGATGATCAACCAAGATCAATGTTAGTGTTGGAAAGGAAGGAAGAAAGAGAATAGAGTCAGAGATTTAGTGTTTATGTTATATATATGATAGAGTGCATGGTTGGAATTTAGTATTGATTGATCTGATAATTATAATAAATTATATATATATATATATAATTAGGGCACAAGGATTCGAGGACTGTGGGGCGGGGGCAATCCACTCTGCCCTATATATATATATATATAATTAGGGCACAAGGATTCGAGGACTGTGGGGCGGGGGCAATCCACTCTGCCCCAATCTTCGAAGGTGGTTGTGAAGGCAGTTTGCCCCCATTCTCGACTCCGCGAAAGAACAATTTTCCAAATTCGGAGACCCGATTAAAAATTCCTCGTGGATCTCATGGGGGCCGGGAGATATTATCATCTCTAATAGGGAGTAAATGGTTTCTCCTCACTTAAGCAAAGTTTGGAGTTTGAATTTTTATAATTAGAAAAAATTTCTGTTTGAAGTCTCACCTATCATCGTCAGTAGGGGTAACCCGACCCGTGAATAAATCCAACCCGACCCAACCAAATTTGGTTGGGTCGGGTCGGGTCAAGGCACTTGGGGGCAGCAAGGTTCGGGTCGGGTGGTCGAGTCACCTGACCACCCTTTTTTTCTTTTTTTTAAAATTTTTGTCTTACTTTATATATTTATTTTAATATAAAAAGCTAATTAATAATTATTATAAATACAAAATATGTTTTTTTGAATATCTGAGCATTATTTTAATAAATAAAATGTTTTATTTAATATGTTTTTATTTTAAATTAACTATAGGACTAAAAATAAGTAAAAAAAATAAAAAATAAAAAAATAATAATAAAAGTCGGGTCATCGGGTCGGGTCAGGTCGACTCGGGTTGAGATTTTCCAACCCGTACCCGGCCCGAACCCCCATCGGGTTGAGTTCGGGTCGGGTTGTCCGGTGGAACCGGACAACCCGGTGAACACCCCTAACCGTCAGCGATCCTATCGAATTAATTATAGGCAAATCGGAGTGTAAGCAACCCAAAGAAAAAAACAAAATACTCATGTAAATTTATTATTAATTTAGGCTAACTATAACTTGCAGTTGAGCAGCGAGCACTATTCATCGCCCCCAATTGAACTCTCATCATGTCTTTTTGTCCGTCTCTCCGCCGACTGTTGCCTCATATTGGTATCCGATATCTCGGGACGCTGGACAGGTTTTTCGTCTTTGCAATTTCTTTCCTTGCTTGGTTGAAGAAGAGTTGGGGAAGGGTTCATTTTTTTTCTATTGTGCTGAAAGAATTATAAGAAAATACAATCTTTACTCTTCCAGTATGTAAGTTGGTTCATAGCGTTAGCTTTTTTAACTTTTTTTCTTTTTGGTAAAAAAGCTCTTTTTTTCTTCTAGGTTTTGAAGCATCTTGAAAATGGTCTTCATTCATTAGAATTTTGTAAGCTAATATTCTAGGTTCAGTTCTTGTAATTTTCTCCAGCTCCTTGGAAATGTAAAAAAATTGAATGAATTAATGACCGGATAGCAAATGCATTATCCCTTTCATGCTAGCTTTCTTTTGGATGAAAATTGACATTTTCCAGTAGCTTATATATTATTTTCTTGGAGTAGTTAGTTTAGCTTCTTCCTATCATGGTGAAGATACTCTGTCAAATATAAAAAATGTTTTTTTTGTCCTATTAATTGCCGAGAACTAAGGCCAATCGCAATATGAATTCGTTTGGTTATAACTTTAAGATGATACAAGAGCCGAAGTTCTTGAGTTAAAATCAAAATTCTCTTCATTTGTACATCAAGAACTTGTTAATAACATCTTAAAGAACTTTGCCTGAGTTTAAGATGATAACTTTAAGATGATAACTTGTATCATCTTAAAGTTTAAAGTTATCATCTTAAACTTGTTAGTACATCAACAAATGATTTTACTAACAAGAATTTAAACTCAAGAACTTCTTTAAAGTTATCATCTTGTATCATCTTAAAGTTATCATCTTAAACTTCAGCTCTTGAGTTAAAATCAAAATTAAAATCAAAATTTTGTCCTATTATGTACATCACCTTGTGATCTATTCTTTCCTTTCATAGTAGTGTAACATTTCTAATGTTTTCTTAGGGCACCCCTATTAGCACAAATTTTAGAGTAAAGGTACACAATATCAGCATATTAGCTATTTTTTTTATTGTTCAACATATTTCTGATGTACGGCTCTACCCAATTTATTACGTATCAATTTAATATGAGCATTTTTAACAAAGGATTATAAATAAAATTCTATGACATTGTTAAATTTTGTCTCAAGTCTAATCTTATGTAGTTGAGTGTCTCTTTCTTTGGTGAAGCATTTAATTAAGTGTTTTGCTTCCTTTGTGTTTGGAAAAAATGAAGAAGCCGACCTTTACTAATCCCATGAAGTTTTCTAGAATTGGGTCTAATTATCAACATAATATTCGTTCCTTTATTTATGTTCATGTATTTAGTTCAGTACAAAAAATAAGAATGAAATTTTGAGAATAAGGAAATAATTTCAAGACTAGGACCGATGCCCTTACCATGGCGTGTTGAAAAGTGATAGGCACATACAATGCGAGAGACTCTTATTCAAGAGGGTTACACGTGCATCTTCTCTCTTTATCTTCTTTTTGTGTCTTGTTTTCATCATATTTGTTTTATCCGTTGGTGGAGGATATTATTATGACTAACTTGGCTTTTTCATCCCAGGATGGCAAATGAAATGAACAATCCTGCGACAACGAAAAATAAGGAGTGTCAAGAGAAATTATATGTTGTTCTTAAAGTTGAGGAAATAATGTACTCCAAAGCCAACTCTGAGGTTCGTTAGTTGTATCTTCAATCTCCCACCATTATCTCGCCTTTCAATTTCGTGGAATTTTAGATATACCCAAAGGCTAAGAGTCTTCTTTTAAACATTTTCTTTTAGTTAAAGAGTTTTATGCATAACCTCTAGTTTTCATTTCTCTTAGAAATTAATGCAGTCAAAGTATATGGATTTGAAGACACTACATGATCACATCAATGATGTCGATACCTCTGTCGCAAGGATGACTTCACTCATAGCGGAGATCTCTTGCAGCCTTGATAGTAGGTTTCCTTTCAGAACCCTTGGACAACATGAAAATCACATATTTAATTTCTACATAGAAGAAATTACTCATCTAACAATAACATATTTTCTTCATCTTCTTCTCTATTCTTTTCGTCACTGTGCATGCTCTAGTTGAGCTGTACTTGGGATGCATCTAGGAAGGGCATTGGGAAGTCAACACTAGAGCAATATGAAGTGTTATCTGAACCCAGTTGCCAAAGATGCAAATGACAATATGAGTTCTTGAGAGCAGCAGTCCTGACATAGGACATTTGTTGCAAATTACTCTTGGTCAATGTAACACAAAGAACTCAACATCACAATCTCTATATTGGTACTCTGCCTTGTATAAACCAACAAATGGAATCTCAAGCACTTGTGGTGATGAATAATGGTTCAGATTCTACTTATGTTCATAAAGATCCTATTGCTAAATGTGATTGCACATTCCCATCCAAGTCCTTGTTACTCTATGGTCAAGAAGGGCTTCCTTTTGCAATGGAGGCCTGGGTCAAGTTTATCCTTACAATGATGACCAATCCAATCCAAGACATTGTCCAACCAATCTCTTAGTAATGTGCCTATTGCAATGTTAAAGCTCTTTTGCCATGTGACTAGTCTCCTATCTAGACATAGGTTTCTGCACCCAATTACAACAAGAAATCCACCATAATTGCTCCAAAAGTTAATAAATTCTATCTTAGAGGGGATACCATATGAGAATACTGGTTATGGCTTATCATTACAGCTAGGATTGCTTTGTGCTACATCTTGGTGTGGAGAAAGTACTTGGGCCACTGAACATGAAGATGTTGGTTTAAATAGTTCCTGTGGCGGGAGCAAGTTTGACCCACCTCATGAAATAGAAAGAGCTAGAAACTTTGAGAATTTGGTGTCTCCTAAAGATAAAGGCTTTGGTTTTCAATTACTTGAGAAACTCATTCAGTCTTGCTCGAATAAGCAAAGTTCTCATGATGAAAGAATATTCTACAACGGAACTTTTGGTCGGAAGCGCAAAGCACCGCCTAGTGGTGCTTTCAACTACTATTTCTGGAAATAAAACATGTACCCGTCGGTTATTTAGTAGAGCATGTATGCGGAGACTTTAGTTCATTGAGTGTTGGCCGTCCTAGATTGATATGTGAAATCAAATTAGTGTTGGAATTTATGCTTAATGAATTAGTCGTGCAAATGTCGTATCCTATCGAGTTATAAATGCTATCCAACCTTAATTTATTGCCACTCTATGGTCAAAGCCTGAGATCGAGTTGATCTGCAGTCTCTACATCCGCTTCCTCCCCACCATCATTATGCTATTGGATGATTTCATGATTGACTGTAGATCTGCGTATTCGAATATCACTAAAAGTCAAGATCGCTTGACTTCTATGGCATGAACAACTTCTTACCAAGACCTACGGGGCGCGGTGGGCATCACACAATGACACTTCATTTGTGCTATGCAACAAGTTAGTAGAGGACATCCCCCACTTGTTTTTCGATTGCCTGACATCTCGGAGCATCTGGTAGCAAACTAGCATTGCGGCCATTCTTCCATCAGACTCGGAGACCATGTGGCAGACCTTCAGGACATGTTGTGTCAGTCGTTGGTGACCATTTTGGGCGATGCGTGGGTCATTTGGCTACAAATGCAATCGAATCATTTTTTATGAAAGAGAGATGTCCGTCTGAGCGTATTATATACCACATCTCCTTTCGGGATTTTGGTTAGTTGCCTTTGGTGAGCTAGGATACTTCTTTACCCTTTACTTGTTCTCTCTTAGCGCCTACATCTGTATACTTCTTTCACAACATTATACATAGCTGGATGATAATACAACTCTCGTGGTTATCCTTTTTCTTCTAAAAAAAGAAACTAATGTTTACTTTGTCAAGTGATCGGTAATATACTTGAATGGACTATTATTCTCCAATATTTGGTTAAGATAGCAAAGCCGTTCTCGTTACATCCTATAATTCTCACTCAACCACTTTGTGCTTGTGATGATTTTTGCACATATGTTCCTGTGTATATTTCATGCATTGCAACTCAAAGATTATATTCTTTGAATATAGTAGGAAAAGGCTCCTATTTAGATCATGTTGATTGATCATCTTTGCATCATGTCTTTTTGATCTGAAGGCTAAGGGTCTTTTTGGTTCAAAAATCATTAAGGGGAAGGGGAGGAAAAAGAGGAGAAAAGAAAAGACTGGAAAGGAAGGAAATGAGATCTAATAGTATTATTTAGACTATTTTATCTCTCATATGTTAATCCTATAATATTTAATATGAAAATTTGTTTTAATTATACCTTTCCCCTCGTTTCCATCCCGATTTGGAGGAGAAAGAAAAATGAGATATCAGAGGAGAATGAAGGAGAAAATCCTATTCTTTTCCCTCAAACTTAAACTAAACCAAATAATAAGAACATGTTTTCCTTCTTTCCTGTCCCCCTCTTTATTTTTCTTTCACTCCAATTGAACAGACCCTAAGAGAGAAACACTGCTATTGAGTTATTAACAGTATAATTTCAAAAACATAACCAACTTTTTTTAATTGAAGATTTAGTGAGTTCGATGAATCAAGGGAACACAAAAGGATGATGTGTGGTCAGTTCAATTGCGAATCGGTCGTTGGTTTGGTTCGGTTGAATGTTAAATTCATTTTTGATATTGAATCGAGTAAAAATTGGTCCAACGACAAAATCAATAGATCAATCCAACTCGGTTCAAATTTGGAAAAAAAATTAAAAAAGGAAAAAGTAATATATATATATATATATATATATATATATATATATATATATAAGAGGAAAAATAAAGAATTAGAAGGGAAAGTATAAGATGATGGAAAGAATGAAAACAGTTCATGTTTAAATTTGAAAAAAAAAACATAAAAGATGAAAGAGAAAGTAGTAAAAAGCAAAGTTGATGAGGATGGAAAGAATGAGAGGTAAAAATTAAGTAGAAATAAAAATAAAGTGGTAAGTATTAAAATATGAATAATATGGAAAAGGAAATGATTAAAGGGCATAAACATGGAAATAATAAGGTAATGTTAAAAAAAAGAAACAAAATTAATTCAAGATAAAATATATTAATGCAACTCATCATTATGAAAAATCAATTATAATATTATTAATATTTATATACTGACAATTTCTATTTATACTTATTAAATTTTTAAATAAATAAAATTATATTATATAAAATATATTATTTATATACTATATCTTTAAAACTATTATAAATTATGCTATTTTAAAAAAAATAGTCCGTTAGAATCTGATCGAATTGGTCCAATCGCGACTTGATAGTAAGGCCGATCTGATCGCTCGCTAGAAACATTGGTTTTGACACTTCTTCTCGTGGAGATTTGGCAAACAAAACATCTCCAAACTATCAAGCTACAATGTATTTAATACTAATGCTTTTAAGAGGGTGATTGAGAATTAATTATCATCTTAGAGATTAAAGCGTACATGTTTGTTTGCGGAAAAAAAATCTTTCATATTATGTGTGGATGTGTCACAATTACTTATGGAAAATTATTTTCTGGTTCCCAAAACGTTCCCATTTCTATTTTAAATGATATGATTAAGGTTTTTTTTATAGAATAATACACCATTATTTAAATGCAAAAGAAACGTCCATGAGCTTTCTTATTCCACTTCTTTAGTAAAGTTTAAGAGCCAAGTTATAGAATCACATGAGATAAGAATAATACATTTTTTTTCCTTTTGAAATTTGAATCATGGTTGTGGTATAGAGTTTCCCCTTTGTGAGAAAGACTTGCTCCAAATACGTAGAAATTGGTAATGCAATTCCAAGACACTGCACCAAGCCACGAACGTCGCGCCCTATCAACTTGTCCACCGGTCTGAAAAGTTGACAAGAAGGGGAAAAGTGGACGAGAGAGAGAGAGAGAGAGAGAGAGAGAGAGAGAGAGAGAGAGAGAGAGAGAGAGAGAGAGAGAGAGAGAGAGAGAGAGAGAGAGAGAGAGAGAGAGAGAGAATCCTGTGTGCGATTTGCTTTTGACTTCTTCTGTACGCGGCTTCTTCACTTTTTCCGCTGCCTGTTTTCGTTTTCTTCTCGACAACATAAAAACAAATACCAACTTTTCTTTCCCTAATTTTGACTTATTATTAATTCACAAAAATAAAATAAAATAAAATAAAATGATGAGAACCGGTTCAAAAAGAGAATAAGATACGTACAGCCTTCCCTCTTTTTTCACTATCAAATTATTAGTTTGTCTTTTCATTTTAATTTAATAAAGTGTAAAAGGATTTTATAACTTCCAAGTTTGAATTCTACGCTTAAATATTCTCGAATTAAAAGGGGAAAAAAATAGTCAACCTCTCCGTATTAATCAGTTGACTAATATATACATTTAAAACAACGTGCCGCCCAATTTAAATTCTCCACCTTCTTCTCCAATCTGCAATCCATTCATATATCCGTCCATTCCATTCATCTTCGAGTCGAATCCTGTAATCTGCATTTGCATGTATGCACACGTGATCTGAAATAGCATCTTGCATGGGCACTTGCTCCTCTTGCAGCGCTGCCAACTCCTCCTCCTCAGCTGCCGTCGTCGTCGACGGAGGGTCGTCCTCCCTGCGCTCGTCCACGGCCAGGGTCATCGACCTCCATGGCTCCCTCGCTGAGTTCCCCGTCCCGGTCACGGCCTCTCAGGTCCTCCTCCGTCTCCTCAGTTCGTCGTCGTCTTGCTTCCTCTGCAGCTCCGACGGCCTCTTCGTAGACGCGTGCATCCCGGCGGTCGAACCCCACGAGCCCCTGCGACCGGGCCAGATCTACTTCGTGCTCCCCGTGAGTATGCTCCAGTACTCGCTCTCAGTCTCGGACATGGCGGCTCTCGCCACCCGAGCGAGCTCCGCCTTTTCCATCGGAAAGGATGACGATGTCGACGACGACGACGAGACGCAGCAGCAGCGCCGGCCGCGGCGGAGGGTCATCCGAGTGCGGCCGGTGGCGGCTGAGGCGGACGAGGCCACCTGCGAGGTGTTGAACGAGAACATCAGCGCCTTGGCAGCGTACGGAGCGGTGCCTGTGCGGCCGACGTCGTTGGTGCCGCAGGGGATTCCTGTCAAGATGAAGAAGGGGCCGTCGCCGCTGCACGTCCCCATGCGACGCAGGAAGAACACATTGACCGCCATCCAGGAAGCTGGCGAGTAATTTACTAATTATTGGAAATTTCTTCTTGTTATTATTATTAATTATCATACAGGGATGAATCATAATTAATTGTTAGTCACATTGTTATTGTGTAGCTTGGCAAATTGCATGCCAGCAAAATGTTGGTATGCAATGAAGGATATATACTCTCATTTCTCTGTAGTCTTTTCCTTCCAAATTTTATTTCTGCCCATCTGAAACATATTTGTTTGACAGATATTTCGTTCATTATAGCATTCAGGTTGATATTAACAATTACAAATTTGCTTGCTGGTAAGAAAAATAGCTGATCAAGAATGATAGAAAATAGAAAAATAACTGTCAAGTGTTAGTGGTCTTAGACATCGGAGGCCTCCGTGAACTCGGGCAGGCACAAAAAAAAGGAATGACAGAAATGAGAAACCAGAAAATCGCGAAGCAACTGTACAAATGTCAGCATTCAGAATTGACTTCTCCGTGAAGTGAACTGATTATATATATATATATATATATATATATGTAGGTATGCAAACCTAACCGAGTCCACACAATGAACAATTTTCTCAAAACTTAATCACTTTATACGACACCAAAGGGAGCTTTATAAGATGCAAGTTCCCAACGGCAGAAAAAGAAAGGGGGCGCTAAAAGATGGTTTCGAGTACGTTACACGAGAGCATATATAAGATGCAAGTTTTCTAATTTCGACATGGAGATCTTGAAAGTTTTACAAAATGGCGTAAGGTTGATCGTTGATGACATCCAAAAAAAAAAAAAAGAAAACAAAAATGAACAACTAAGACGAGAAAGAGCATCATTAACGTAGAAAGCAGCCTTGGCAACTGGCAAGCATCCATCAGTTTTCTTCATTGCTTTCTTCATTTTCATCTGCACCGTTAGGCAACGAAAAATAAAAGTCAACGTGCAGAAGTTAAGAAGAAGTCAACACAGATTTATCATTGAAAAAAGTTGCTTCTTCTCCATCGACCTCACATGTAAGCAACATAGGTAGAAAAGTGTGGGAAGAAGGATAGCTACGTGCCAAGAAGGAAACGAAAAGAAATAACAAGCAATCTTTCAATGCAGTGTATAACAAAATTCTGAATGTCCACAAGAAAGAACAAAGGACTAATTACTAAACAAACAAACTAGCGAAGTCTCACAATGGTTCCTGCAAGTCAGTTTTTCTTTTCCTAAAAGACATGTATACATGTTTATGCTTAAGTAAACATATTTATTTTGAAAGTTCTGTCATGAAAATCAGACATCAATTGACTGGCTAAACATAAATAATACACCAACTTGTGATAGATGATATTGATGTAATATATTTTGAAAGCTGTAGCAATGGTACATCGTACTGTGCCGGAGATATGGGGCTTTGTATGCTAGGATTAAGTTCAATGTTTTGCAATGCATCAAATATGGAAAATCATATGAAACAAATCCACAATGATACAGAACATATCTTCCCTCCTATGGTATAAAAATTTGAGACTACATCACCAAAGGTGTTGCATTAAGAGATTTGTAGCAGGACATGAACACACATATCATAAAGAAATTACTTTCAATCCAAAACATGAGAACAAATTTTTTAACACTAAATGAATGGATTTATACTATATCTTTATTTGTTACTTGAATTAATTAAAATATTAATATGAATACAAGGTTCAGTTATGTTGACACAAATGTAAACATAAAATATCCACACAAAGTAAATTCTTAGATCCTCAAATAGTCAGTGACACTAACATTTCTATTCATACACTAACATTTTCAAGACTACCATATTTCAAACTGAGAAGACTGAACTAACTGCAAGGACTACAGAGTGAAACTGGTACTTGAGACTGGAGAATCAAAGAAAGATACATTACAAGCAGCAAGAATGCAAGATCTTTCCACGTATCTCCATTGCGAGATAATTCCATAGTCCAGTGCAGTTCTTTGCTACCCAACATAGGAATCTGCCACTGTCCTGGAATGTAATTTCAACTCATTAAAGATTGACGAAGATAATTTGAGTTTGAGGTTCTCATCTAGACTCGAACAAAATGAATAGTGCAATAGAATCCATTGCAGTGGTCAGCCTTTCATATTAACCTCTTTAATCTAACAAAACTATACATATATAGCAGAAAGAACAACAACTAATATATTGCCATTGTCAACATTAAAAAATCAATTTTCCAAAGGGAGGCCACAATTTACTTATCACATCCAATATCTACCATCAGTGGTAGCATGGTCCCAAGAATTTGTCTTCCAGTAAGGGACTTCCACTGGAACCTATGTTCACTTGGATTTAAAGGTGACAAAGAAGCAAAAGCAGTTCCCATTTATATGAACATGGAAAATGAAGAGGACAAGGATGCATTGGCAGTATTCAATGAACTATCAATGAAAGAAGAACCGAAAGGGATGACAAATAGTCGGACTTGAAATGAACTAACTGCTAGAATGGTGAGCTCAATGAGGACAATGATAGTAAATCAGAACTAACAGAAATAATCAAGCAGTAGAAGAATGCGTGATGACATTTACCCATTTCATAGAATCATACTGTGAAGCACTTTGTCTTTGAGGTTATGGCACACTGTAACTCAATGAAGTCGGAGCTTCTCAGAATCTGATTACTTTTAGTAATCTTCAGCCTTCTGTTTTTCTCGTTCGTCTTTCCTCTGTGCAGTCACTTAGCTAGGGTTACTGTCATTCTTCCTATCATTGGATTTCTCATAACATTTCCTGTTATTTCCAGTCCTTTATATCAGATGTATTGCTTCTTACTAAAGAAAATTGCAAGACCTACAAATATATTGAATCATTACTACCATATGGTGGGGGCAAAGGGACACTTCAAAACGAAGACAAAATGGAAAGCATATGACACTAGCAGTGATAAAATATATGAAGCTAGTTAACTTGAACTATTGACCATGACATTCTTCACAATCATTACAATCATGCAAGCTTGAATTGTCCCGAACTGCAAAAAGAAGGGAAAACATTGTCATACATTATATGATATCAAGATTTTTCTGATGCACATTGAAGTTGCACTAGTTTAGCTGGAAAAAAATTGGGTAGAATGATTTTTGAAGAAATAATTTTTCAGGAAAAAAATTTCCTACTATTTTGTCATGTATGGAAAAATATTAAACTTTTGAATTACTTATATCTGACGAAAATGAAGTAAAACATATTTTAAATTCGTATACAAATTTTGGTCAATAGAAAAATATTTCAATTGACCAAGATTAGTCTAATTCCCAAACATAGGAAACTGGAGAAGTTTTTCCTGAAACAAGAACAACATAACAATCATCTTATTTTACTTTTCTCACAGTAAGTTTAGCCACAAATTTACAAAAATATGTTGTAAAGAATAAGGTACATACCTGCCTTTGAAAAATGTTCTTAAGTTTGATATCTCAAATAGAAGCTGCATTCATTTATTTAAAAAAGGAAGAAGCTGTAAGACAACAAACTAAAAGGGTTACATGCAACATGAATGAAGAGTGGAGTTTCCATTTTCCACTGCTCACAAAAGCCAAGTCTAAACTTCCTCAGTTAATCAGTTGGAATATGGAGAGGAAACTTTTTATAATGATTTCATGAATAGTGCATTCTGGTCAACTGTGTAATATTCCCCTTTTTTAGGGGTATTTTGTTCCTAATCCAAAAAACCATAAAATCCCTAACTATAAAAACCTAAAAGCCATCCCAAACCCCTCATTTCTCACATAACCAGTCACCCACCTCGCTTTCCCCTATCAACTTCTTCCTCAAATGCTAGGGTTTAGGACTCTATTTCTCCACCATAATTGGAGCCCTTCAAGAGGGATTTGTAGGAAGAAGATGAAAAATAAGTTGATTGAAAAGAGTTTTACTCAAAAGACCTAAGTATGTAATCAGAGTGAATCCAATTTTATTCCAACTCAAAATTGGAACAAGAGCAATTGAATTCTAAGTCAAAATAATTTCTTGTTAGAATAATGAATTATAATTAGGATAGCCATGATACTCTTGTTTTCATTTTTAGTTTCTTATGCCTGTTTTATAAATTTGATTAATAAGCTTTCAAATTGCTAGTAGATTGAAATCCTAGGTTGCATGATTCTTTGATCCAATTAAAACCTATTTGAAATATTTCGAAATGGTGCAATATGAACCCTAACTCCGCCTATATTTTATAGCCGGTCTCAAGCTCGAATAAAGGAGGAGGGTTGTGTTAGGCCCCGACAGCCAGCATAAAATTCTGTCGAATCTTATGAACATAGATCAACGAATATATTGATGTCGTATGATCCATGTAACCGACTCCACCTAGTGGGATAAGGCTTTGTTGTTGTTGTTGTTGGTGCAATATGAACCCTAAATTTTTTATAATAGGATGTGAGATGAATGGAATGAGATGTATGATAAAAATATGAACCCTAAACATTTTTCCGGTGTCATGACAATCTATTAGGAGCCTTCAATCTTTATATTTCACCAGTCGTGACAATTGAAAATGAACTTATGAGCTCATTGTTAGTTTCGTTAAGGGTGGATCACAAGACATAGCCCTCACAAAACATTTTGTGAGGTTACCAGCGTTGTGATAACGAATTCAGGAGGCATGAACAATCAACAATAAGTTGTAAACTAATTGTCAGGGTTGTGACCAGGATAACACGAGCTGTGAAAGTGACAATTCACGTCCTTAACAAAATTATCAAGAGTTGTGAAAAGCTTCATGTTTTCCCAAATGAACTTTTATTACTACCTTGTGCAATTAATAGGTTGTTTATGGCATTCCCAATTATGAGTAAAGGTAAGAAATCAATAAAATTGTTAGAGTAATGATGCCATGATATGGTTGTTGTATGACATGAATGTTAATGCTAATTAGTCTTTCAAGCCACTAATCTTATGGGTAATGACTAATGAGCATTATATAGTAAAATAGTGTAACGACAATGAATTATGATTGATATGTCAATTGTGTATTACCTCATGATGCATGATTGATATGCTATGTCTTATAATACAATAGTAAGTTGTTTTTATGAATTTATCCTTTACATACAACTAATGATGGGAGATCAGTCTTTCTCGCATTTTGGTTCGTGCAGGTACAACTAAGTAGTCTCAAGTGGTGTGCTCAAGGCAAAGAGGTTGCACATGGTATCAATCGTGGTCCATGAGTGCGAAAATTTGTTAGTTTATGAGCTTTTGAATAATGAACATTTATCAGTGCTATGTTTCGTGCTCTATATGTTGGGAGCAATTATGGATTAGAATGCACAGTTAAAATTTTGGGTATTGTTATCTTATTGGACATTCGGCCATTGTCCGTTGATGTTCTCCCATGTGACGAGGTCTGGGATCCGCTTGTTAGGTCATGGGATGAATTTTTACAAACCAATCTGAATCCAATGTCTTTGAGGAATTAGCAAACAGTTAAAAGTACCGAGAAACTACGTTGCTAACTACTGAACAAGTGTTTCTGTTTTCCTTACACACACCCACAGTTTAAAACAAACGAATGAAACAACAAAATCAGAGAACCAGGAAGCTGAAATATGACCAATTGCTGACAAAAAGAATGAGAGGGGACCTTCATCTCCACGAAATTCCGGTCATGGGCACGATGCAGAGTGCGGGCGCCACAAGGAGGAGGCGGTGGACAGCATAGAGGAGAAAACAAAAACATCCGGAAACACGAGATCCCTCTCTGTTCCACCCGCCCCCAACTCTGCGTCTCGCGCTCTCTTCGTCGTCGTTGCGTCAAGGCCGGCCACCATCTAACGGTCAGAATCATCCGGAAGCATGATTCATCCTCCGTGATAAAGAAAAAAAAAACTTGTACACTATTTTTAAAGAAGGATTTAACGGGGGTCATACCATACACCACTGTCCACCGTCCGATCTAATCTGACGGTGGGCGATGACGACGCATGAACGACGAAGCGCGAGAGGCGAGGTGGGATCGGTGAGGCGACGGCGGCGACATGCGAGCGGTGAATCGTGACGGCGTCGAGATGGGAGCGATGAGGCGACAGCGGCGGCGAGATCGAGCGGCGAGGCGACGACGGCGAGGTGAGAAAGGTGAATCGCGACGGCGGCTGTGAGACACGAGCGGCGAGGCGATGACGGCGAGGTGCGAGCGGTGAATCGCGACGGTGACTGCGAGACACGAGCGGCGAGGTGCGAGTGGTGAATCGTGACGGTGGCTGCGAGACACGAGCGGCAAGGCGACCACGGCTGCGTGACGGCGGCGGCGAGGCGACATCGGCAAGTCGACGGCGGCGGCGAGGCATGAGTAGCTTGGCGACGGCAGCTGCGAGGCGATTCCATCTCTCCCCCTTTCTCCCCGATCCGGCAATGGCGACGTCGAAGCGATGAGGCGAGGGCGGCAGACAAGGCGAGGGCGGCCTGATTGCGAGGATCCGGCTAGGCGAGGGTTGCGATCTATTCTTCCCCTTTCTCTCCGATCGATGGCGAGGGAAAGTCGGAGGACAGGGAGCCGACGATGATGACGATGCTCAGAGGTGCCGGTGGCGGCAACGACGGCAACGACGGCGGTGCTCGGAGGGAAGGCGGGGAAGAAGAGGTCGAAGAAGGGGAGGGAAGGCGGCCACGCATCGCATCTCTCACCGTCCGATTATATCGGACGGTGGATATTGATGCGTATGAACCTCGTTAAATCCTTCTTTAAAAATATTAACCTTTTTTATGTGAGTGAGAAATACTGTATTTTAAAGAAACATAATATATATATCAATAGAGTAATTGATTTTTATGTTTTTTGTTCATATAACAGAATAGTAAAAAGAAACATATTTTTTAAAATATTCCTCTTCGGAAATTATTTCAATTATATTATTTATGCTCCGATGCGCAACAGTTCCTACAAAACCGCATAGCTTGGTTGTCATTTCCTCCGGCATCCCTTCGCCGACCACATCCCACCGTCGACTGCCTGCCGCTGCCTCTCCGTTGCCGTCGTCTGCCTTCATCGTGTAGGTTTCTTCCCTTCCATCTCCCTTTGTTCCAACATCTAAATTTTTTTGTTCACCTCGTTTTGTTACGATTTGGCTGCTTAATCAAATCCCGTAGTTCACCATCCGAGAAAATAGAGCGCTACAAAGTGCATTGGAGTATCATCCCTTAAATCCTGTAGCAGATGTTTCTTATCTTAGATATTTTAGGGCTTTGATTTTTTTTTATTTACTTTTAGGGCTTCTTTTTGCAAATTCGATCTGTATCCGCCGTTTACCACGATCTCATGCATATTTTTCGAGGCTTTCTAGTAATGAAGAATTTTTTTCGTCGTGAAAGCCTCATTTTTTTTTATACCCACTCGAGGCCACGGTATCTGGGCTATCACCTCACTAATCCAGAGTGGCCAACTGGTGGCTCCAGGGCTACTAGCTCGGGGCACAATCCTCATTTAATAGTGTTGACATTCTTTTACATATTACTTTGGTTTTTGCCGAAAAGATCCTTTATTTACGCGAATCTGTTGCATAAAAAATGCACGCATAACCAGTTACCACATTCTAATTTTCTTTTTCAGAGGAAGCAACATGCCATTGTAGCAAATTATAGAACAAATAGGGTCACTAATTGAAGCTTACCACGTGGGTTGCTATAATATAGATAGCAAAAGCAGCAACAGTAGTATCCAACTGGAAAAATAATGATAATTTGATCATGGAAAAATATGCCTGGATGGCGATAGTTAAATGCTAGGAATGGTAATTGGTGTCAAAATGCAATGCAACAAGATGAGATTATGAGCTTCTAACAAAAAGTATCTACATCATATGCTACAATTCAGGCTGATTGAGTTAATGCAATTCTAATAAGTTTTGCAGCTGCATTTTTTCTTCTTCTGGTTGAGGTAAAAGGATGACCAGTAAAGCTCTAGTCATCCATGTATTGATATAAAAACTATGAGAGATTTACAACTTATGATGTAAACATAAAAATACAGAAAAAAGGGATCGCAAATTCTCTCTCCAATCTCTGTAGCATATGTGATGTATACTGCATTATCAATGTAAATTTCTCTTCCCTGGACTTAATGATATTATGTCACAGCCAAATCACCCAAGAAACTGCCTTTGGTTGGCAAACTGCTCTTTTTCTTACATCAGTAATACTGATGACTAAACAAGCATAGGGTAATCTCATGGTCCCTGACTTTTCAACTCGATCAGCTTAGTCTCCTAACTTTGGAACACACATCTTTTGAAAAAAATCAATATTCAATTAATTGCACTAATAAAAAATATGCAAATAGAAAGGACATCGACAAAATAATCACTATTATATTCAATTTACTCCACTAATAAAATAAGCAAATATATTGATGTGCCAATGGCATCAACACAATAATAACTATAAAATTAAGACTTTTACTAAAACAAGATAAAAGTGCATGATAAATTAATTTTTCCTTTAAATGAGAGTATACAGTTAATATTTACGAGCCAAATATATTTCTAATTTATATTATTAATGATGTGCAATTGACACATCGTTAGAATTAAATATTTTATTGGGCAAGAGTGACTTAGCTATTGATTTTTTTTTAAAGATGAATGATCCCGATATTGAAAATAAATGTTCAGTAATCTAAATGTTGATTTTGCGAACTTTGGATGACCTCTTATGCTTTAAGGCCTCCATTATTCCAGTGAGGTATTTGGGCACATATACTGATAAAATGTGAGGAGAGTATAATATCTGGTCTATGGGCTCTTTCTACTTGTTCTGCTCCTTTTGGAATTGATAGCCCTTTGTATATCAAGACTGTTTCTTTGGGAACAACTTAAAGTGAGCCAAAAGCTTGATGTCCAGATTGATTCATTGTGTCTCAAAGGTTTGATGTACTTGACCACAACTTATGCGGATTTATTTCTGTCATTTCTCAAATTTTTGTCATTATTTAGATTTTTCCAGATTACTTCAATGTGTCTCAAAGGTTTTCTTTACTTGGCAAATTGCTTCAGTTTAAGCATGTGAATTTATTTTCTGTAATTTCTTTACTCTTTTGTCATTATTCCAGATGCCAATACGTTTCCAATACGTTTGGTCTTTCCTTCCGGTCAAAAATAATTTTCTTCCTTTGTAATCTTTGAAGAAATTGTTTCTTTGCAATTGAATTGTGCTTCCTAGATCTCAGAAAGAATTTGTTACTCCTAGATATTGATCCATCATATCATTTAACATTCTTTTTTCTATTTAGATATGTAAACCTAGAAGTCCACTAGACAAAAGGAATGCTCTCTAGGAGAGATAGAGCAAGTTTTTAGCTAAGCCCAAGCAGTAAAGATTCTGTATCAGTGGCTGCGCAATGCCGACCAAAGAGAATTGAATACTCAAGTAACTGTTTCCTAAGGTTGTCTCTGAGTTTGTTCTTGATGTCTTGAAGAACTGATTTATAATTCATGCTAAAATTGATATGCTTCCTAGAATTCTGTTGATGGAGATCTACTAAGTTAAACTACTCATTAATCACGTCTAAACTAGCTGCTTAGAAAATATACTAAAAGAAATATTCATTCATCAAAGCTTACGTTTCAAAGGAACCATACAAGAGTATTTATAGGATTTTAAATACCCTATGCCAAACTAAGAAACTAAATGAAAGGCAAAGTCAAACAAAAGAAAATATGATATGAGATAAATTTTTAATGAACTCCTAATTAGACTATTGGTAGAAAGGCCCAAGATTGATGATTATGCTAGAAAAATTTATAATTGTATTCTTGTTCTACAACAACAACAACAAAGCCTTATCCCACTAGGTGGGGTCGGCTACATGGATCATACGACGCCACAATATATTCGTTGATCCATGTTCATGAGATTCGACAGGGTTTTACGCTGGTTGTCAGGGCCAAACACAACCCTCCTCCTTTATCCGGACTTGGGACCGGCTATAAAACATAGGCGGAGTTCTTTATTATGCACAACATCACCAATAATCACCGCATGAGCAAATTCTGTATTCAAAACGATGAAAGCGCTTGATATCCCTGACAATTATCTCCCTCTGAAGAATCTTAGATATGACTTTGAATGTACCATGACAGTCCAAGCAGAACCGGAGATTCTTAATTATGTGGATTGGACTCCCAGAAGGCACCCTAATAAGGCCTAGTGCCAAAGCCAGCCTCTCACCGTGCATCCACACTAAACGTTCTTTCTGGTCCTCACTAAGATCATGAAGGATAGCATCAGTTTCAGGAACATAGCCTGCTTTATTAGTCTTAACTTGTAACCACTGTAACACAGCCTTTATCAATCTCATATCTGGATGAGATTCGTCACCTACAGAAAAGGAATGGACGGAATGGACTTCACCCTGGATCTCGATCCAACTACATCCAGGTTCCTTCTTAGTCCACAAGGATAGCATAAACAATTATCTATGAAATAAGTAATATCTTGGAATATACCTGTGTAATTTCCTTCTCCCTCTCCTTTGTGAATGCTTCGCTTTTTTTTATCTTAGACAACTGAAGCTCACTGAAGCCCACATCACCAAAGTCGTGTATTCTTGTTCTACATCAGTAATATTACCGATGCTTGTGTAGTTTTTGGTGAGAAGTTTTTTTAAGTGGAAATACTTGGTTTGAGTGTTCCTATATCCTTGTTGTTTTGATTATATCATGCAACACTTTGGGTTATTCTATGTAGTAATATCTTCAACTGTTTCTTTTCTACTTTTTATAGAGCTTATGACATGTTGCCGTCTCTGTTTGCAGAATGCGAAACATCGTTAAAGATGTATCTCATCAATGTTTGTCCGCTATTCATCAGTCTCTGGTCAAGCAGGAAGTTGCATCCAATGACGTGAACAATTTGTCTTACATCATCGAGATGCATGTGAGGTTCCTTGTAGAAAAGGAGGTGGACGCCATCCTAAGGAGTTGTTGGCTGCTGGGAAAGATGTCTTACATCCACACTTCATTCGTCTAGCGAAGATAAAAATAATGAGCCAGGCCATTGGCAGAACTAGGTGAAATGTGACCACTAGTGCTTGCTGAATGCCTGAGAACATTTTTTGGGTTGGTAGCTGGGAACGAAGGTTGACTTCCTGTGTTTGAGCAATTGCAAGTTCCAAGGTTGCACTTTGATGCATGCATCCGTGTGGCAAAGGCATTGCGGAGGAGTCTTATAAGCTCATCTATGAATCGGTGGTCGATCTAAAGAATTTTATTGGCTCATCTATGAAGCAGCGGTCGATCCAAGGAATTTAACTACATTGACCTGAGGAGAGCCTATGAGGGATTCACCTGATCAGTTAAGAACCATGTTGGAAATTTGAGCCCCTAAAATGTACTACCCCAGTTGTCTTTGATTTTTGTCCCTGTACTTTCTTTCGTCATCATGTCCAATTAGTTGTCCACATAAGGTGACACTTTTTTTTCACTTTAAATGGTACATAGAATGTCTGTAGTGTAGTGTGCATATGAATCACTCAATACAACAAAATAAGTACACGTATAGTCCATCCGTCAAATATATTATGCTCCCTATTCCTGTCTTGTAGTTGTTTTATTACTTCATTTTGTCTATTTGATTCCGGGACAGATTTGCAACCTCAATTTTGATCGTGGTTGTCATTCTCGAATAAGAAAGGTTCTTTATTATAGCAGCCAGCGAGCATTATTGCTATGTTGGGAGTTCCTTTCTATCAATCTCTCTGTGAGCGTGCATCAGTTGCGTCTGTTCCCTGCCATTCCTCCAGAACCATTGGCATTGCTGCCGAGTGGCAGTCTGCTTCCTCCGCCTCCCAACTTGCAGGTGCAATATTCTCTTGATCAATCTCTCTGTGGCCTGGGCGACTGGGCTATAAATTTGCACTGATGGACTGTCGTTTCGTAAAGGTTCTCAGGTGAGTTTTCACAACAATGGCGTCCGCAAAAGCAGTGAAGCCTCAGGTCCCTTCCCAGGCGGCACCCAAGATTCAGCAAGCTGCTAAGCCCGGAGGGGCCAAGCCGGCCACCAGGAAAGTAACACAGAGGCCACAGCAGGATCCTGCCAAGGTTTAGTTTTCTAACTTTGCTCAGTAAAAAGATGAGATAGAAAAATTGATACCAATCATCCCCTATAGCAATTTGAAAAGAATTGATCGAATTAATGCGTGCAGGTGGCGGCGGCTAAGCCAAATACTCCGGCCAAGTGAGAGAGGAAAGCTTCGTGCATATCATATCATATCAATATCATATGCTCAACTATTTGTACTATCAAGTTTGTGATCCTGTCATCGTATTGTTATATGAAGAAGAATGTAATCATACATACCTAGCCAGAAAAAATAAGCTGGATTACGTCTTTGTAATGGTTGGGACTTATCAATTATAGAACTATATTTTGTATAATGATCGCTGATAGTTTGGATCTTTCGAATTATCTGAAGTGTTTTGAACTTCAGCTCGTTCGTATCAGAATCCGGATACTTTGTTTACAGACGCATAAAGAAGATCGAAGTTCAGTACAAAATCGAAAACAAATCCAGAATTGAACAAAAGAAACGCTGAGAATAGATGGGATCTCTCATGCGCATTCTAAAATACATGGAGACTCAACTTTGGAATTGAAAGTTTATGTCCCAACCGGTGGGCCTCAAATTCGACGCTTTGATCGTTCATTGTTTGTTCAAATTTTATTTTTGAAATGTGCATCAAATCAGAAAAACTTATAAGATATACTAAAATGTTTTGACTCACGTCTGAAACAAAAAAAAAAAAAACTTTACATTTTGGAGCGGAAATCCATTTTAATCATCATATCCTAGGAAGTTAAATATGAAAAATATTTTCAACTGTTTGCTTTGTTGTACACTCCGGGCCGCGACGTTTTTAATTTATTTATTTGATTTCGATCTTATATTTATAAAAATAAAATATTTTAAGTATGAAAATAATATTAAGAAACTTTATTTTATGTTTAAAATAAATATTAAATGATATTTATATATTAGATTAATATAGAAAAGTAAGAAAAAAAAAGAGAATCCACCTGACCATTCAACCTTATCCAACACTTGATTGGATTTGATCGATTTGATGTCCGTAGAAATTTTGATCCGAGTTCAATCATATTGGATCAAATTTTTAGGAGCTTCAATCCGATTCGACTTGGGTTCAATCGAAATCGTGAACACCTTAACACAATAAGACACTAAGTGAATAATTTTTTTTTTAAATAGTACTTCTACATAATTCATTTTTCTCCATAAATAAATGAGAAAAACTTAAATAGGAAAATAATTACTCGTTATTATCACTAATTTATAATAACTAGGCAGCAAACTAATTTTATTTAGTTTTAAATTGGGGTCCACAAATTCCCGGTGAAGTTCCCATCAGTGTTGTCGCGACTGGACCGGCCGGTCGGATCGTCGACCGACCGACCGACAACACGGTCCATTTCAAAGGCTAAAACTGGAGACCCCATTGAACAGGTCAAAACCGGATCAAGCCGGAAAAAAACCAGATCAAACCGCATTTTAGTCGGACCGATTAAAAAAATAAAAAACAAAATCCAAAGAGGCCTAAACTTGACGTTTGTCGGCTTAACTTTGCTGCAAAATCTCTAATCCAGCGAACAACGATCCAATGCATGCGACTCCGGCAAGGTGAATGACGGAAGTCATGGAACGATCCCCTACTGGCGGCCATCGATGATATCTGCGGTAAGCGATTTCCTATTTTAGTTTCGTTCATTCTCATTTCCTTCCTTCTCGAGTTTTCGTCTTCGTCGGCGATCTCCGCCCATCTGCAATTCATTGTTGGCTAAAGATGTCGTTGTCGTTGCCGACTTCTCGAATGCCACTGAGACCCTCCTGGGCCTGAGCGGCAACAAGGTGGGCGGGAGGTCCTCTGACAACAGTGCCGGATGCTCGCGCTCTCGACGATGCCTATGTTCGCGGCCATCGACGACGCTCATGATCGTGCCTATATTCGAGGCCATCGACGAAGATGCTCACGGCGGCGCCGTTGAGATCATCCTACGCTCACGTCGGCGTCGCTTCTGCTGCTCTGCTCCTTGCCGTGTAGTTGTTGGTAAGTCACGCCTGATTTGTGCGGCCAAGATCTTGGAGAGCCGAGATCGGTGCATCTGTGATGAGAAATAATAATATTTTATTATCAACCGGTCTGACTTGAAAACGGATACTTTTCTGATTCGTTGTCTGGTCCGATCGTGATAACATTGGTTCCATGATTATATCGTTACCACCTGAAAGTTGGGTCCAATTTATTATGGATTTCAAGTCGGATTCGAATAATGACAAAGCAACTAATCTCCTTAACCTTGGACTGCCTTCTTTTTCATCTCTTAAGTTAAACACACATGTACGCATTCAATTAATTAGCTAATTTTCTCTAGTTAAGTAAGTCCGACAACTGATTATAAATTTGATCCATCCTAAACTATGCTGGTTTGGGTTATTTTCTCAAATCATCCTAAACTATCACGATTTTTAGATCTAATTTCAAACTACGAACATCATTTTTTGGATCCATAAACTATCACGAATTTTTTCAATTTGATCCTTTCGTCCAATTCCGTCAACTTCTCGATTATCTTCGATTTTTCGCATTTGTGAAAAGTCCATTATATCCTTGCTACAAGTGCTAATCTATTTTTCTTAAAATAATATATAATAAAAAAATAATTAAAAAAGGAAAAGATTGATGGCGGGGGCGTCGCCCCCCGTGTCGCCGGAACGAAAGGGGAGGGGCGGTGGTGGGTGGGTGGGGGGCGCCCCCCGCAAGCCATATCTTTTTTTTTAATTATTTTTTATATTTTAATTATAAATTATTTTAAGAAAAATGGAGTAACACTTGTAAGAGGGTATAACGAACTTTTCACAAATATAAAAAAGATAACAGAATAATTGATGAAATTAAAAAAATCGTGATAATTTAAGAAAAAAATTAAAATTTATAATTTGGAGTTAAATTTTAAAAATCGTGATAGTTTAGAAAATAATCTTATATTTTTTTACGAGAGATTTCAATTCTATTATATTATTATTATTATTATTATTATTATTATTATTATTATTATTATTATTATTATTATTATTATTATAAATACTTTTGGAAAATAAAGAAAGATGCTGGGAAATATCTCTTTTCACGAGAAAGAAGGAAAGGAATAGGGTTTTCTGATTTCCTTCCCAATCCCACCGATTTGAGTTTGGCTGCCTGCCCACAGATATTTTATTTTTGCCTGTTTCTTTTGCTGTCCCTACAAGAAGAAGAAGAAGAAGAAGAAGAAGAAGAAGAAGAAGAAGAAGAAGAAGAAGAAGAAGAAGAAGAAGAAGAAGAAGAAGAAGAAGAAGAAGAAGAAGAAGAAGAAGAAGAAGAAGAAGAAGAAGAAGAAGAAGAAGAAGAAGAAGAAGAAGAAGAAGAAGAAGAAGAAGAAGAAGAAGAAGAACGAGGTCCCTCTCCTTATCGTGAATAATAATATCTATCCATCTCTGTCCCGTGCTGTGCTGTGCCGTCTCCTTATCCTCCTCTGACTCTTTTTATATATACTCGCTCAAATTTTTACAAACCTAAAAAATCAAAGACGATCTTCCTCGGCTCACTCCAGCCTTCGTGCAAGAAGAAAGAGAGCAAGAAAAAGGTACATACCCCAAATCCAAGGAGACCATATTAATTGTTTTAATTAAATAAATACTCTTTTTTTCTTCTTTTGCTTCTCTCTTCAAAGTTCAATCCTTCTTTCTTTGTTGTTACAGAAGTAGAATTACAATTACATGTCCATATATCATCATCATCATCATCATCATCATTAAATACTCTTGTTTTTTTTTTCTCCTTTACCTGCTGCAGGTGCCTGGCGTTCGTTCGTTGCTTCCTTCCTCGTTAATTGATGCAAGCAAGCTGCTGCTGGTTGCAGACAATTTAATTTGTATCTAACAGTCCAACTAATTAACTCCCACTCCAACTCTGACTCTGACTGCTACTGGGATCAGCCTCAAAGACAAATTTGCAGTTGACTTGGTTCCATCCGATTGATCCATGTGCATAACTCGTTGTTCCAGTTCTTCTTCCATCTATTGCTTCGAATTTTCAACCATGGCGGCGCTTAGGACGTGCTGGTTCTGGTGCCATCCCTCCGGTTCCTCCTCCTCATGGCGTCCTGAAGCATCCTTCACGACCACCAGCTGCTGCTTCGACGCAAGCACCAGGGCAATGCCACCTCCCTTGTTCTCCCTGCAGCACCCATCCAGATCAACACCAGGGCAATGCCACCTCCCTTGTTCTCCCTGCAGCACCCATCCAGATCAACTTCGCTCTACTCTTGCCCAGGCTCAACAATGCCGCTGCATAACTCATCGCCAATCGAGAGAAGAAAGACATCATCTGAATTGATCATGACGCACGCGTGCTGCTCCTCAGAAGGACAAGGGAGCGCAGCACTCGAAGAGGGCGCAGCTGCAGCAGCACCGGATCAGGATGACCATCCGCTTATTGAACTCCCTCTGCTTCCGCTTCCCAATTCGGTTCTCTTCCCGGGAGCCATCACTCCTTTGCAGATTTTTGAGTTCAGGCATCGGATCATGATGCAGACGCTCCTCCAAACAGCAGGCGGGGATGGCGATGGCGATGGCGGCGGCGACCCCATCAGAATCGGGTTCGTCTACTCTTCGGGCAGCAAGTCGGCGGCCGGCGCCGCCGTCGTCGGGTGCATGGGCGAGGTCATCAAGCAGGAAAGGCTGGTGGACGACAGGTTCTTCCTCACCTGCAAGGGGAAGAGGCGGTTCCGTGTCGTGGACCTCGTCAGGACAAAACCTTACGTGGTCGCGCGCGTGCGGTGGCTGGAGGACTCTCCTCCTCCTGTTCATTCCTCGTCATCGTGCGACGACCAGGTGCGCGCTCTACGACTCCTTGCTCGCGAGGTGGGGAGCTGCATGGAGGACGTGATCAGGCTCTCGGAGAAGTTGAAGGGGAAGAAGCCACCAGGCGCGGAGACCATGGAGGAGTTGCCCTGCAGCAGGACGACGATGGATCTGTTGCTGCGCCGCCGCCCTGCTCACTTCTCCTTCTTCGTGGCTAGCGCAATATTTGAAGGCCGTCCCAAGGAGCAGCAAGCGCTGCTGGAGATGAACGACGCCTCGTCGCGGCTCAAGAGAGAGAAAGAAGCCCTGTGGAGCAGGTTGAGCTACTTAGCTGCTGCATGGGCTATCGACGACGCTTTCGATCACTTCTCTTCCTACAACAATTTTGACAATTAGTCTCTCTCTCTCTCTCTCTCTCTCTCTCTCTCTCTCTCTCTCTCTCTCTCTCTCTCTCTCTCTCTCTCTCTCTCTCTCTCTCTCTCTCTCTCCCCCATCAATAGATCATAGATCCCACTTTTTTTTATCTCTGTGCGGTACACGTTATTCATCTCTCTGTATCTAATTATCTTCAAATAAAACAATATGGTATTGGTAGCAACTTGAACATGAACTATGGAAAAAAAAAATGTCATTAAATTATGCCTTCTTAAACAAATGCTTCATTAACAAATGAGAGAGATAATAGCGAGATGTAATTGAAATTGATATGTACATATGTATATGGGAGAACCATGAGAGCAATAATAGGAAGGAAGAGATGGATGAATGTTTCTATCCTCTTCCCCCGCGCCTGACTGGTGAACTTGACATGAACCAGTAAAATCGTATAGTATACATCTATATATGGTACACTACACTACACTATACATGTTTATGCAGTTGGACTCGGAAAAAAAAAACAACTGTGTTTGTGCTGTGTGGATTGATTTTGATTTCTTCACGGTCAACTGGTAGAGCATTCTGCTGCCTCCAGTGGAATCCATGAGAAGAGAAAGGGAATGGTGGATGCACTCAAAACAAAGTCAGCTGATGATGGGCAACATGGGATTGGTGCTCATTCCGTAGCCCCCGAAAGAACCACCAGGCTCTGCGTGCTTCACTCGTCCGAAACGGCGAATGTGGCGCAGCAGTCTCGCCAAGAAGGGATTGTGGCAGATGGTGGAGCTGTCACAGATGACGGCAACATGTTTCCGCGCTCTGGTTACCGCAACGTTCATACGCCTGACATCACCCAAGAATCCCACTGCTCCTAACGTATTGGAGCGGACCTGGGAAAGCCACAATGCAGAGAGATTGTTAAACCAGCAGCAATTTTCTCATAGAATAGCATTCAACTAGTAATGGATGAAAACGAGTCAGTAAAAGAGGATGCTGTTTGCAGTCTTAGAAACCCGCGAAAAAAATTGAAGCTAAAATGGCAAACAAATGCTTTTCTGTTTTATGAAATCAGTAATGATTGTACCATTGATATAACCACAGCATCAGCCTCTCGCCCTTGAAAACTGTCTATAGTCGCAATCTCCACACCAGAAGCTTCTGGAAATTTATCAAGCCTCTCTCTCAGAAGTTGTACTTGAGCAATATAGGGGGACTGAACAGCAATACTTGACGAAGAGACTCCTGTGATGTATCATATAAGACAAATTAAGCACAAATAGAGGTCTCACGTTTTCAATGGAGACTGAACAGCAATACAGAACGCTAGACAATTGGTTCCAAACTTTCGATGAAGACTTGTTTCCAGCTTACTAAACCATATAGCCTATATTAATATATTTTGTGGTACACAACGAGGGTACCTGTGGATAGTAAATATTTTCCTATCAATGGCCACAATATCCAACATCTCATGAAAAGTCTCAAGGATGCAGCGTGTGTATAATTGACAAATTATTAAAGGTTCAAATTAGAGTTAAATTAACCATTTCAAATTAAACTGCTACTCGGATCTCCCAGATCTCTGTGGATGTTGATTGCAACTGATAAGAATGCCCAGGACTATGTCAACGAAATCTCTTGATATATTCAGTTTCCTTATTGAATATTCTTTTTGCAAACAATGAACATGATTCACATGCCATAGCCAGTAATCTAAGATCACAGTCAAAATCAAAATAATCAAGATCAGAATCTTACATAAGATCACAAGAAACCTGTAAGATCGGATGGCGGATTGTAAGATGTGATATATATTAAAAGTTAATTTACTATACAACATTACATTTTTTTTTAAAAGTAGATTCATAATGGTTTCGATTGTAGATAAGATTTAACTTAATTACTATTCTATTACTTATGTAACAATAATTTAATATGAATTGATAAAAAGTAGCAACAGTATGATTATATGGAGTACTATTATATAAATAATTTTTATTTTACATTAATATTATAAAAAATGAATAAATTGAAATAGGACGATCCTATGCTAAATTTATGATCCTATCGATCTATAAAAATGATCCCAAATTTAAAATCAAGATTGTAGATCCCAAGTGGCATCGTACTCTCTTACAATCAAGATGACGAACTTGATAGCCTTGTTCAAAACCATGTTACGTAATCAGCATAAAACACTGCCTGATGCCAACTATTTTCAGGTGTTAGTCCTTAATGGAGAAGTCATATCAATCAATTATTTACCCTTTGACAGTAACCATTAGCAAAAGGGACAACATGACTCCTGAGACTTGATATCACAAAATTGGTATCAAGCTCGTAATCTCATGTTCTAAATATTTGGAAAAAAAGCATTACCAAGAATCATGATTTCAGGAAAAAAAAATGCTTTGGCAAAATAAGACTGCAAAATCAGAAGCAACTTTCTTTTTTGAAAGGCAAAAGAAACACTTTGATAATCATAAAAAATGTAGTCCAGATAACAAGCAAAATCTCTGGTCGTAAGAGAACTGTACGCACCAGAATATATAAGATTGAGGACATGCTGCACGGCGATATCAGCTTCACCTTCATTGAAGAAGGAACCTGTCCCAGCAGGATCCAAATGCTCCTCGCATCCAGCAGACAAACTGCCATATGCCATTCGTGTGTCCAGTAAGAGAAGAGGGCACTGAGTTATCCATGTAGTCTGGAATAACAATGATTCTATCAATCTCTGCTCTAGGGTATCAGCAAAGCAGAAATGAAGATATAAAGCAAAATACTCGCTCACAGAACTACTATGCGGCATAGCAAAGTTAAATTGGGCGCTAGAATCCAGTGTCAAATTTGGTGTAACTCGTGCAGACATGTTAAAGTTTAATGGCAACATGGAAGAAATAGATTTTCTCATTTTTCATCAATTTAGTGTTATATCGTTTGTACATAACATTATGATCTTCTGTTGTGTTTTTCCTACTTTTATCATTTGTTCTAGAGACTAAAAAAATCATCAAATAATTTCACTGTAAGTATTGGCTGATCAAGTTGCCCATGGACCATGAATATCACAAACTCAGAAATGATAAGGAGCATTAGAACTTCATAGGATCTTATAATTATGTAACATATCAGAGGAATGATAAGACTTCTTTTATTATATGCCACCAAAGCTAAGAGGGATACCAATGGAGCTTGAATGACACACCTGGACAAATGGAGAGTCAACAAGGAGATGTGAAGATACAGATGAAGACTGCAGCATCCCATCATACATCTCCGTTGATGCCCAACTGGCAATGGCATCATTCATCCGGTACTGAACCATTAACTTGGTCGCTAGCATGCCGTCATGCAAAGTAGATGCTCTTTCCAAAAGGGAAATGCCAAGACCGCCTTCCATTGCCTTTCTGGATAAAATCACTGGAGCCAGCTGACACTGGTCACCTGCTAATATGCAGCGTTTTCCTTGCAGGATTGGGATCCAGCTAGATGGCTCAATTGCCTGACCTGCTTCATCAATAACAACCAGATCAAAAGCCTCCAGTTTTCGGATGAGAGGATCTGCTGCTCCAGTGTTGGTGGAAAGTATAACCTGTGCACTTGAGAGTACTTCCTTAATTGTGTCCTTCTCTTTCTTCTTTAGTGTCTTTCCAAGTTGTTTCAAGAGTTGGCGTATGCCTGATGCAAGAGAATCATCCTTCAAACAGTGTCTAAGGTCCTTCCTCAGATCAGATTTCTTTCTCTCAAATTCCTTTTTAAATATTTCAAGCTTCTGATCAACAATTTCACCCAAAGACTTTGAAGCCACAGTTGGTGATATCCGAGCTGGATTTCCTACACGTACTGCATTCAATCCATTCTCAGACAACCTTTCAACTAAGTTATCGACAGCTGCATTGGTTGGAGCAGTTACCAGAACCCGTTCACCTTGCTGTACAGCAAGGGTTATTAATTCCTTAAGCAACCCTGTCTTGCCAGTTCCTGGAGGGCCTTGGATTATCAAAAGAGGGCGTTTCTTGTTCAAGCCCAAGGCAATAGCTTTGGCTTGTGATTCATCATATTTTCTTTCTTCTACCAATCCATGAAGTTCCACTTGACCCCAATTTACTAGATTATTCTTCTCCAACCACAAGGCATCCTCCTTATTTCCAAACAGCGTAGCAACAACAGCAATTGATGGATTTTTCTTCTGCAAACCATTTTTCTGAAGCAGCATTAATGCTTCACAATTTCTCTGCAGATGAAATGTGAGTGAAGGTTACTAACAAAGCTCAACAAGGGAATACACATTCTGAGATACGCTTTAACATACAATTACTTTAGAATATCTTATGAAGATCATAATAACAAAGAAAGCTAAAGCTAATAGTGAAAACTGGTTTCATGAAGCCCAAGGATATTGAATTGATCAGTTAAAAAAATACTCTATTTACTGGGACAATGCTCGCCTGATATTGCACAAATGTTATATGAAACCAAATATAAGATTGATGTCAATCAAACAGAACACAAAAATTAAATATTCCAAAATGTCTATGGTTATGTTTTTTCATGAAATAAATTTAGGCGTGCATCAACAGGAATGAAAAAGGCATTTGAATAGGAGAGAATTTTCTGGAGTTGGAAGGATATCAAAAGGTGGTTCCCAACATGGAAATCTGATAAAATTACAAAAAGAAAAACAATGGTAATCTATGGACAAGGAACTGCAGAGGCAAATTTTTCTGGAAGGGAAAAAATAAAACCAGAGGCAAGTTGTTGCAGTAGAAAGGCTGAAATCTTCAGCAGTTATCTTATATTCTAGACCTCCCAAGGGAGGACGTTTGTTAACAAGTAAATATCAGAAACAGATATACTTTTTTGTCAGATACAGGAAGTAATAATGGTCTTTGGCATGCTGGCAAACTGGTATGCTTTAAAAAGAAAAGCACAGTTCATACCTCATATGTCAGTGCATCAGCTAATCCTGGTATCCTGTCAATGCGCACACTCTTTCCAAAGAGCTTAGAAAAGGTAGGGTCACCGTGACGTGATTCTAGAGCAATAGTGATGCTGCAACCATCCTCACCTAAGTTGTTCACAAAACCTTGCATGCAAGAAGTAGCTCCCTCTCCCCTCCTATTGCATGTTCTCACACAAACTGTATCACCTGGAGAGAGACTAGTTGGAGGAAGTCGATGATTTCCTTCAACCTTAAATGAAACCAAATGCATGCCTCCAAGACCTATAAACATGGATTCGTGGTCTCAAGATCTTTGGGCAATGCAGAAAAAGGAGTACTGATAGCTTAGATTTTAAGCTCATCAAGGAAGTGTAGCTCTTACCTGTTGAGGAACTAACCACATTCAAATTGCACAAAGTGTCACATTGCTCTTGTTGTGCCTGTCCATGGCTAACCAGGTAGTCAATTGGTTTCAGCTCTTGAGATTTTTCATCTGGCGTAGGTATAGCATTCAATTCCTCTTGAGTGAATTCCAGCTCTGCATCACGCTCTATACGCAGAAGTTCTGACATATTCTTGACAAAGTCATCGATCCTAACCTGTATTTCTTTAGTTTTCTCTAGTTCCATGCCCATACTACTATGGACAGGCTTAGATGTGGGTGTTTTTCTCACTGCTGCTCGATGCTGTGCTGCAAGAAAATGAACATGCACATTTAACAACAGGAATACATTAGAGACTTCAGAGTCAGGAACACAGATAGAAGCAACTTTACAACAACAACAACAACAAAGCCTTATCCCACTAGGTGGGGTCGGCTACATGGATCATACGACGCCATTCCGCTATATTCGTTGATCCATATTCATAAGATTCGACAGAGTTTTACGCTGGCTGTCGGGGCCTAACACAACCCTCCTCCTTTATCCGGGCTTGGGACCGGCTATAGAACATAGGCGGAGTTAGATAGAAGCAACTTTAACTAGCAAAAATGTCAGACCCAGTTATGATATTACATGAAAATATTTAGTTCAAGGTTGTGCCAAGTCTGAAATTATGCCAGTCAATTTGCATTGCTTAACTTACAAGTATTGATAAAACGTGAATACAATCATCATCCCTACAAGCTTAAGTTCTACATTAGTTGCCAAAAAATTCCTTATGATACTCTCATCTTGTGCGTTGCATGATATTGTACCTGAAGTCTTGTAACTACCCACTACTAATGTCCTTATCCATTTTCTTCAACATCTACACAGGATGTAATGTGGAGAGCTATTATTCTATCTTTTGCCATAATATCAATGCACCACCTTGTTCAATCACGTTTTGATCCAAAATTGTCTTTTTTTTTTGGACATCTTCTCCGCCAAAGATACAGAAGGAAAAAAGGAACAAAAAAGGAAAAACAAGGCAGACTTTATCAAGCAGACCCCATGTTTGAGACAGCTTAGATACGTTGTAACTGTTGCTAGACATATATTCATGCATGTAGTCTATCACAATGATGGAATGCGGAGGGTTATCATATTCGTCAGTCGATTAATTCCTGATAAAGAAGTGAAATTAGGCATGAGAAAGATGAAGACCTGAGTTAGCGAAGTCCTTTAGAAGCTTCCAGGACTCTGTGGAACGCCAATCAATGAAGACTGACTGGCGCTGCAGGCCCTGGAGGACATCACGGAGCTCACGCTGGAAGTGGTCGAAGAGTGTGGGGTAGTGAGTGCAGGCCTTGAAGCAGAGAGCCTCGAGGCCCTTAGGCATCGGGACGGCGTACAGGTAAGGTTGAGCTTGGATGACGAATGCGAGTCCCCCGGTGGTGGCTGCGGTGGATGTGCCTCCTTCAGCCTGCATGCCGCCGGCAGCCGCGGCGCCCATGCCCATCCGCTGCCTGAGCTCGGAGAACTCTCCCTGGACCTCCGCATTGACAAAGTCTGAAGCCATGGAGCGCATGCCTTGGCTGATCCAGCGGACCACGCACTTGCCGAGTTCCTTGCGCCCGAACGGGTCGCCGTTCTGATACAGGGTCCGGACACTGATGGAAGCTTCTTCGAGGGAAGGCACGCACTCGTCATCTCGCCTTTCATCAATGACGATGCTTTCTAGGCGCTGTTGTCGTCGCCCTCGTCGTCGTTGTTGCTGCTGCTGATTACTGTTGTTAATATTGTTCTTCTCCTTTGCCTTCTTTTTCTTGATGGTCTTGCTGTTGCTGTTGCTGCTGCTGCCGCCGCCGCCGCCGCTGCGTGAGAGACTTGACGACTGTGACAAGCGCGGGGGAGATGGAGAGGAAGATGCAGATGCTGAAGGTTGGGTAGAAGAAACAGGAAGAGCGGAATCGACGCTGTTGACGACGGGGAGTACAGTAACAGGCAAAGATCGGCGGGCGAGACGGAGAGAGAGTAGACGATGAGAAGACCCGGCGAAAAGACGTCGCGCCGGAAGTCCGACGCCGATCGGTACTCTGGGAACAGCGGAAAATCCGCAGAGGAAGCAGGAAGAAGCGGCGCCGGCGGCTGATTCCATCAAACTAACCTCGATCGAGTTCGTGAAGATAGATATGGTACACCTTCCTCTCAATCGCCGTCGTCCTCGTCGTCTTCGTCGTCGTCGACGCCGCCGGAAGGAAGGAAGGAAGGAAGGAAGGAAGTGAGAACAACAAGTGTCCTGTCCCGGCGGGTTTCTGGCCGCCTCTAAGAAGACGACGCTGCCAGCGCCGTCCTCCCCTACAAGAGCGGGATCAGTTCTATTCCAAACTCCTCCGTCCCCCTCCGCTACTTATTTTATTTATTTTACACAAATTTTTTTTAACAAAAAAAAAGGGATGGCATAACGTTTATTTATATGTTGTTTTTCATGGACTTACGTTACAGCTTTCTTCGATTTGAATTTTCATGGTATTCGTTTGTCTATTTTCTTATTTTTTTTCTCAATTATATCATATTCATATATGAAATTAAATGAGTGGCATAATTATTGATATTTTATTATATCAAGAGTCAGATCTTTTTGATACTTCGGGTGGTGAATCAAGTGAACGAACGGGCGGCTGCTGGCGGTGGGGCCCGACGCAAAGAACAAATATATATATATATATATGTAATATATTCGAAGAGAGTCCACTTCCACTTCCTCTCCAGTCCCTGGACGTAGAAGGCCCACGTCGGATGCAGCCCAGCACCAACCACAAACGTTGCAGCAACGTGACGTGTCCCTCGAGCCGAGCATATATATTTATTTATAATCTATTTTTATTATATAATATATTACGTGCAACACCTGGCCCCCGCCGCTCGCCTCCGGTCCACACTCCCCTTTTTCGATTTTTTTTCTCTTCACTGCTGTTTTCTTTTTTTTTTCAAAAACAAAAAAAAAAAAATTCTTCTTCACTGCTTGGCTAGTTGGCTTGGCTGCCTGCCTGCCATTCGATTTAACTTGTCGTTGCCTCCAGAGCTGCAATTTGAGCTGCAAATATCTGGTCATTCCATTTCCGTCCATGTTCGTTCGTTCTACTCGTAATAATCGAGTCGAGTTACATTGAAAATTAGAAAAAAAGAAAAATTGAATTCTACTCGGCCAACTTTTCTCCCAAAGCAAGACAAAGCGCAGGCGAAAAATATTTTAATTTGTTTTCAGTGGTCCTAATTGTGTTGTCCATCTTGTCAAGAACTCAACATTTTGCATTGAAATATCATTTCCTGAAGATATTCGTGAAGATTGGACATGATCTAACAAGTTCAGATGACGATGCTCACGATTGTAATAGAATTTTATGTTGAGTTCTCAATCATTTATTCGGTATATAATCCGCCTCGATAATCGATCTGAATTATCTAAAGAGTCAAGTCAGAACGATTGGATCTCCAATGGTCGAATTCAATAATATATATTAATAAGAATATTATTTACATAAATCACTCCTAGATTATCATTATTTTTCAAATATAAATTTATTTTTTTAATTCTTAAACTATCACAATTTTTTAATTTAATCCTTCCGTCCACTTCCGTCAATTTTTTTGTTAACTTAATTTTTTCTATCTATGAAAACTCGAAATTACCCCTCCTCTCATCTTTTTTAATATTTAAAATTTTTAAAAATAAATAAAAAAGAAAAATGCTCATCCCCTTTCTCGCCGATGATCCCCCCCCACCACACGAGCCGTGTCACTCGGTGCGCCCGCGAGCTAAGCACCCCCTCCCCCGCATTTGTCGCCGGTGAGGAGAGGAGCTGCGCTCCGCTCCTTTCCAGCGGGTCTCATGATTTTTCGGAGCCCCTCCGACCAATACTTGCCGGTGAGGAGGACAACCGCATCCTCGAGCTCGCTCGTCTAAGCACCCCCACTTTCCCCTACGCGCACCAGCGCAAGGAAAGCTTTGCGTTAGCCAATGTTGTTACGATCGGATCGGACAACGATTCAGATAGATGTCCGTTTCAGATCGAACCGGTTGAACCGATCGGTCGGACCGGATAATAATAAAATATTATATTTAATATGATATATTAAATTAAGCTATTATATTTTGAATATATATATATCTATGTCAAAATGTAATTATACAAGAAAATAACAATCATAAATTTTAAATTTAAGATTTGATGTTAAAATTATTACACCCTTAATAAATGAAAATCCTATTGAATCTCATTATTATATATAAATTTTCTGTTCTTTAAATTTTTTTATAAATATTCATTTTACAAAATATTATGAAAAGATTATATATTCTATAAATAAATATATAGTATAATTAGTGATCTATTAAATTTGAACTTATTAAATATTAAATTAAAGAAAATTTAAATTTATGTATATATATATATATATATATATATATATATATATATATATATATACACATATATATAATACTATACTATACTAAGTATGCTATAGTTTTATTGTATATTATGCATATATCAAAGAAGTTTTCACCATTCATCTCTAACTAATTTATCTAATATAACAAATAATATATATAATAGAATAAATATATAATTAACTTATATTATAATATACATGTATGATATTAAAATTTTGAATGAAATAATAATCCATAAGTTAAAGATCAAAGCTTAGTAAATTCGACTAAATGAAGGAAAAAAGAGCAAGTAATGTGTACAACACATAGTCCCACATTGCTAATACTAGCAACACAAGAGTAGGTGGACAACTATAAATAAAGGAGGACACTATGGGGCCATTGTGATTTTTATGGAGAAAATTTATTTTTAGATATTTTCTAAATTTATAATAATAAACTTTATAAAATTATTTATTAACAAAAGAAATAATAATAAAAATTGGTTGGTCTAAAACTGCGGTTCAACTTGATTTTTTTCGATTTTGACTGGTTCTTGATCGGTCTTGACTGGTTCAATCTGGTTCAACTAGGGGTCCAATTTTAGGCCTTATACCGGACCATCTTGATGGCCGGTCGACGGTTGGACCGGTCTGATTGGCCGGTCCGGTCCGATTCTAATAACACTGGCGCTAGCGCGCACATGGGGCGCTGCCTACTGCGATTGGTGCCGACATTTTTCTTGCGTCGGGCTTACGGAGGGAAAAAGGGTGGGGGATCACCCCCTACCTCTGGTTGCAGTAGAGGCGGCGACCCCCCCCCCCCCATTGTCGGAGCTGCTCCATGCCGTCACGAACAGCGTTTCATACATCCGGCCCCTTGACGGTATGCTCGAAAAAGTCAATGACGAGGCGGTCAAGCAGGGGCGCGTGAGGCGGTTGAAGAGGATGGTGCATGAGGAAAGTGTTGAGCAGCTTGTGCATCCACGCGAGCGAGAGCGCATCGCTGCCACTGGCGAGGTCCGCAAAGAGGTCGAAAAGTGCGCCGGCACGCCCGGGGGAAATGGGGGGGACTTTTATTTGTTGTGTTATCGATGGAAGGATAATTTTGACTTTTCATAACGAAGTCAACGAAAAATTTAATAGAAGTTGACGGAAGGATTAAATTGGAAAAGTCGCGATAGTTTAGGGATTCAAAAAATAAGTTTGTAGTTTGATATTAGATCTCGAAAATCGTGGTAGTTTAAGGGTGATTTATGAAAATAATCCTTAATAAACAATATTATTAATATGTTATCTTATTTAAAAAAATATAAATATAATATATTAAATTAAATAAAATAATTCAGGTCGTATAACATAATAAAATAAGCATGAATTAAATCACCAATCAAATATTTGCTAAAAAAATTGTAAGGTAGTTATAAATAAATAAAAATATTGATAGATTTTTATATATGTCATTAAGAAAGATCTTAAATTATATATATATATGCATAAAAAATTATGTTTACATTTTATAATTTGATCTGATTGAGTCAGTCAAATTCGTCAGATCGACAAATTGAACTTAAGTTTTGCCCAGTCGGCCGAGCGGGCAGGCCACGATTTAAAACACTGCATGGAGGTGGCCATGTGCTGGGATTTATGCTTTGATAGTTCAAGACGTCCAATCCGGCGACATTAGTGATCAAGGTGGTTTTCACAAAACATAAAATGATAAAATGTATAAAAATGGTGGTGCATTAATTAGTCCCCAAGCAAAAGTTATGGGAGATCCGGTGGAAATGATCATGAAACCATACTATCGAAAAGGTCGATCCAACATTTTTGAGGTTTTAATATATGAATTTTATAATAATTTCGAGTTCCATCATACATCTCTTTGTCATATACCGTGTGAAATTGCCTTGTGTTAGAAAAATAATGAGAAGTCTCCACCATCTCTGTCATATTCTTTCATTTTAGTTTCTAAAAATTAAGAAAATTATTATGTGATGTTAAATATGAACTATCACTACAACATTTTTTTTAATTTCTAACAATCAAATCCATCGTAAATCACATGAAATCCATAAAAAAATTATTGAACACTTGTTAGGTCAAAAGTACCTTTGGTCTTGGCTTGATCCCCAGGCCTAAGAACCGATAAACCAAGAAGAAAGATCATGTCTTGAACAATAAGGAGAAAAGGTTAAGTAAAGAAAGCACTTGTTATTTGAAACATTTAATTAAATGTTACTTGTCCTTTAAATATTTAATAATTAAGTATAGTTCATTTTATTATGACTTTATATTTATTTATATTGTATTACCTATTAAGCATTATTGCTCATGAAAATTTTATTTTCCTATATTTGAATTTCATGAGTAACTGATAATGTTAAGTGAGGGGGGAGGCATGGGGCAACTGCAATGTCCATGATGCTAAGTTTTCCATGTGATAAAGTCATAATGATTATTTGAACGTTAGTTATCTTTGAAGGATTAGTATGAAAAGAAAGTTATATAGCTTACACACTCATTGTTATAAAGTCATATGTTTATTATAAAAGAACCCAATTATCATGTGGCAAGAAGATGAATTTTAGGAGCACTACAATATGACTATGAAGATAGTAATAGACTAAAAAGATTAAAAAAAGACTATTACTTGCATTGGAGAATTTTAATAATGATGATTAATAGAGAGCAGTTAGTGTATGTCATGACCCTAGTCAATTAAGAAGTCGCGACTCCATTACTAACGATCCATTGAAATTGCAAAAATGTGCTATAGTTTCTCCACATAATTTAAGGAATGACAATAATAATGAATATGCCATGAAATATATATTTATCATTCATAGAAAATATTTTTTTTTTAAAAAAATTACATTCCACAAAATAATTTTGTTTTCCCACATCACATAAATTACACATATGTAACAAAAATAACCAACACTGTAGACATGCTAATAAAAGAACACAAAGACACAAGTCTCATCAATCTCATAACATCAAAATATATAAACTTTGTTAAGATTATCAACTTTCATGATTCAAATATCTATGTTGATCTAAAAAATGTTCGAAATAACTAATAAGTAAAATAGTTTAGTAAATTGATAACTTATAACCTATTTATTACCAACTAATCAATTTAGTGAGATGTAAAGATATATGCAATTATCATAATATCAGTAACAAGTTTTTTTATACATTTGAACATTATTCATACAACATTCTAATAAGTAGAATCACAATCAAATTACCTTTGATATAATTTAAGACATATCAAACACATTCATGCATAGGATTACCAATTTGTATAATTGATAGATGAATTCTATATGTGCCTTTATAGATTTTAGATGTCGCTCCCACGTGATTTCTCATTACATAATACTTAGCTTCACATGACATTTTGATCAATTCTACCTCATTGTTGTTGTGGAAGAGATCAAAAAGTGATATATGGACTCTAGATTTATCCCATAGAAGTAGTCCATATGGATTAAATAAATGACTTCCATCGCGACTTCTAACAATGTAGCATTTAACTCCATATGACAAATAGCTTCATTATATCTTGTCTTATTTTCGAAAAATACATTGATGAATTGGATTCTAGAGGTGACTTACATCGTCATCAACAATTTAAACTTCATGATACAAACAATTACAAATAAACTCATATAGCTTGCATTCAAATACATAATAATGTTATTCATAATGATCAATCTTTTAGAGAAAAATGATTGGAATCTCATGCACACAAAATCAATATAGCATGTTCAACACAAGTACATAAAAATCATGGTACACCGACTTTACAGGAGGTGAATACATAGAGTAAGAGAAATCAACTTACCTTATATAAGTGCTAACCAAAAGTGTTCCCCTTACTTTTTCCTAATTTTCTTTTCTAAATATAACAATGATAAATATTCATAACAATACTATAATGTGAATACCAACATATCTAATAATGGCTCATGTTGTATATTTAATCTTATAGTTTAAGTAGTTCATTTGTCACAACTGTTTGTATTATGATATATTACATACTTGGTGAAAGAAAATTCATCTATTCAAATGTACATACTCAAATATCATGGTTCCAACTTTATATGAACACAAGCTTATCATAGACTAAACAATAAAAGTTTTATATTTATTTCATTATGATTGGTTCTAACAAAATATACATTCAACTTATGTTTTGTGTTGGTTTTTTTGTTTTGATAGTCTGTTTGACATTAATTATATGATTTGTATCAATTAGTCAACAATTCGTAGATTTGGTAATTTTAATTTTATCTAAAATTAGACATCCTAATGCCTAAATGAAAAAAACCATTAATAAATAAATCATTCTAGATTGATTACAAAAAATTTAACAAGTAACACAAGGTTCTGTTATAGATTTTATCTATAGAATGTTACATTAAAAATTTAAAACCTCCCTACACATAACCTTTTTCATGTGATTATAATTGTAAATAGGAGCTAACATTAACGCCCTTTTACCTTAAATTATCAAATCATTATGTGCAAGATCAGATTTAATAATTAATTTATAAATTCAAGTAACAATTTCATCAGAAAGAGTGATAACACCATATACATAACTTTTTCGTTAGTCTTATTAATTAATTTGATTTCAAAGCTCAATAAAATTAGACGAGTAGATACAATAAATTTCATAATTGTATAACAACCTGAAGATAACTCAAATGGTTAACAAAGAGTTCATGTACATATTGACTGCACCTAGGGTTTGTTCTTCACCATGAAATCTAGAATATCATGAATTAAGTTTTTCCTCTTAGCCTTTTCATAGTTGGAAAAAAATAAATATAAAATTTATGGGGTTTAACCCATTGATTAATTGGATGACCATACATATTCAACAACTTCTTAAGATTTTTGCAATTTGATTTGGTATCTAAGATAACTATAAGTCGTATAGAATAGACGACTTAACAAGAAAGATAGAATGTATAAAGAAATGATGAGCCCACAATCTGTTTGATGATAATCATAGAAAAAAACATTTGAGAGTTCAGAGTGGACATATAAGGGGATAAAGGGTCCCCTTGTCTGGTACCTCTGTGATTAGAAAAAATAGAGGAAGGCGCACCATTAATAAAACATGAAAAAATAGGTGAATGAATACAAGTATTAATAAGAAAAATTCATTAGCTTTAGGAATTCAAAAATGATATTCTAGGAAACTTTGTCAAATGCTTTATCAATACTAGCTTTAATCATAACAAATTTCCTACATCCTATAGACATGGAGTGTGCTAACTCTTGAGCAATAAAAATATTTTCTAAATTGATGTGTTAGTCATGAAAGTTGATTGAGCCTTGTCTATAACCATGTAAAGAACCTGTTTAAGTATGGAGGCTATGATCTTTGAGATGATCTAATCTACCTCATTACAAAGATATATTGTTTTTTAATCAGTGATCATTTTGGGTTGTGTTTTCTTAGGAATAAAGATGAGTTGCGTGTTAGCGAATCTGATCGAAGCCTATTGTTCTGAAAAAAAAGAGAATAAAATCTTACTTGTAATGTCTTGCCCAATAATATCCTAGTAATCCTTGTAAAATTCAATCGAGCCCAATGCCCGACATGCCCTCATATTCCATATGGTATTTTTATTTCCTCCCGGGTCACCAAAGCGATGAGGTCATTTGTACAAGATAGGGTAGGGGAGAGAGGGAATGTCATCAAGGTTATATAATGATTGGTCCCTGCTCCAGCTTCCATGGAAAATATCCATGCAATAATATCTTTTGAAAATTACACTTTTCTATTAATTGCCATTTATGCATATAACATAATGCCAACTAATGCAAGTCACTCAACTAACCGCATCACATGTTCAACATCACCTGACTCATTAACAATAATTTATAATATTATATAAACTTTGTACTTGTACTATTTGTAACATCACCAACATATCAATTGACTAGAATTTGGAATTGTCTTTATTCATTTGTTCTTTGTATCACCTTTCCTATGACATCAATTCATTCATTGTTATATTGCATATCATCTTCAGCCTCTTTCTTTGACTCCACCACATCTTTTGTCCCTCGGCCTCCATTCTTCCCTCACTAACAATTAATTACCGACAATTGGTTGATTTAAAATACTTTCACATTACTACCTCTTCCGTCACACTTATATGCTACGTACGGAAATGCTTCAAAGTTCTCTCAATCACAAGCCATCAAGATTGAAGAAATAAATGCCCTACTTTCTAATAATACCTGGCCTTTAGTTGGTTGACATTGGTTCATATATAAGAAATACATCAATAGCTATAAGGCTCACTTAATTGCCAAAGATTTCCATCAATTTTCTAATTGATTATGATGAAACCTTTAGCCTTGTTATAAAACCAACAACCATCCACATTGTGCTTTCCATTGTGATTATGAACAATTGTCCATTATAATATAATTAGTATTTTATTATTATAATTACCGATAGTTTGGACCGTCGCAAGTTCCGACGGTCCGGACTATCGTTAATCGTAAAAATAATTAAATATTATAATCTTATATATCATAATATATAATATAATTAGTATTTTATTATTATAATTATCGACAGTTCTTAGTTCCGACGGTCAGGACCGTCGATAATCGTAAAACTAATTAAATATTATAATCTTATATATCATAATATATAATGTAATTAGTATTTTATTATATATTATAATTATCGACAGTTCTGAGTTTCGATGGTCCGAACCGTCGGTAATCGTAAAACTAATTAAATATCATAATCTTATATATCATAATATATAATATAATTAGTATTTTATACCAACAGTTTTGACCATCGGAATTTTTGACCATCCGAACCGTCGATAATCGTACAAATAATTAAATATTATAATATTATATATCATAATATATAATATAATTAGTATTTTATTATTATAATTACTAATAGTTCAGATCGTCGCAAGTTCCGACGATTCGGACCGTCAGTAATCGTAAAAATAATTAAATATTATAATCTTATATATCATAATACTATTTTATTATTCTAATTACCGACAGTTCTGACCGTCAAAATTTTTGACAATCCGGACCGTCGGTAATCGTAAAAATAATTAAATATTATAATCTTATATATCATAATATATAATATAATTAGTATTTTATTATTATAATTACCGACAGTTCGGACTGTCAAAAATTCTGACGGTCGAAATCGTCGGTGAAGTAAAAATATTATTTTATAATTAAAATATAATCCCGCCACATTCCCCGTCTTTTTTTCTTTTCTTGCTCCCCCTCCACTATATATATAATAAATATATTATATATTCACCTACTCCACCTCTCCACTATACCTCTTTCTCTCTCTCCTCTCTCTCTCTCCGTCATCCGTGCGACGATGATTGCACTCATTTTTCGGCGATCCCCTTCTCTCTCTGTGTGTGTGATCCGACCAATGACCCTCTCACTCGCGTTGGCGGCCTGACCCGGCCGCGCGCGGCCTGGATCTGCCGCATGCGGCCGGCTCCGGCCGCCTCATGACAGATCTTTCGCCTCGCGGCCTGGTTCAGCTGCCCGACGGATCCGGCCGCGCGCGACTTGGATCGGCTGCGCGCAGCTTCAAACGGCCGCGCACGGCTAACTCTTGAGTAATGAGAATATTCTCTTCAATTAATATGTTCGGCATGAAAGCCAATTGGGCCTTGTCTATAACCATGTAAAGAACCTATTTAAGTCTAGAGGCTAAGGTCTTCGAGATGACCCAAAGGGATATTGGTTTTTAATCAGTGACCTTTGTGGGGGTGTACTTTCTTAGGAATAAAGATGCGTGTTAGACCAATCTAATTTAAGCTTATTGTTCAGAAAAAAGGATAAAATATTACTTGTAATGTTTTTCCCAATAATATTTCAGTATTCCTTGTAAAAATCAACTGTGAAGCCATGAGGGCCTAGTGCCCGACCTGGCCTCGTGTTCTAGATGGTACTTCTATTTCCTCCGGATCATTGGAGCAATGAGGTCGTTTGTACAAGATAGGGGTAGGGAAGGGAAGAAGGTTGTTCCTCAAGGTTAATGATTGGCCATGCTCAGTAATGTCATTGAAAATTACACTTTTCTATTAGTTTCATGGTTGTCAGGATTCCGATCCGGATAGTAAGATCTTATGATCCTCCAGACAGAAAACAATTCTGATCTTACCCGAAGGATTTTAAATATAGGATCTATATCGGATTTATAGCCGAGTGATCAGTAGGGTCTTACGATCCTAGCGATCCTACAATATTGGTACAAATTTGTTTATTCAAATAAAAAAATTAAAAGTAAACAAAAGGGCCTTGAGAAAAAATTATTTATCTATTTCATTTATATATATTGTATATGTTAGTCTCACTTTATGAATTTTAATATCTTCTAATATTTTAATGTTATGTTATGAATCTAATACTACATTATCTTTCATCAATTAAATTCAATTACTGAACGTATACTAGAAATTATATTGCATTTTAATAATTATTATAGTTCATTAAGATCAAATATTGTATATTATTATTTTATATTTTTTAAGAATGTTTATATTGCCTTTTACATGATATAAAAAATATCTGTTAGATTTGAAAATATGAATAAAATATTAATGATAAATGTTTAATTAACTTGTATGTAAACATAACATTTATGAATAAATATATTATTTTAATTATTTTATAATAAAAATATATTTTTTATTCATGGAGTAGGATCTTACGATCCTTAATCCGATCCTACGATCATCGAAGCCCTTTAGGATTCTACCTCTGAAAGCAATCCAGACAACCGTGATTAGTTGCCATTTATGCATATCAAAATTCTCAACCCTAATTTCTCGTGTGTGATAAATAATAATTTATTCATGAGATTGTGTAGTTTTTGGTGTATGTGAATTCCAAGAAAAACAAATGGTCCCTAAGTTTTGCGTTTGTTGAAATTGCCTTTTGGTTAAAGAAAAAAAGGTGGATTTAGTCCAAAGCGAAGGCAAATTTGTATAACCTAAAAAGTAATAAAAAAATAAGGCAAATTTTCGTAAAATTTGATTGTCAATCATTTGTTCGGAGGATTTAATTTGAGATAAAAATTTATTAATAATGCTTTGAATCTTATCATAATTGAAAATCCATTAATTTATTTTCATATGATGTGACATGTATCCTATTTTTAAGAAATTAATGAAAAGTTGTTAAATTTCTATCATTTGTAAATATAATGCCTATATAAAATTTCTTAGGGGTATTTTCTCTCATACAAAATTCCTAACAGATACTTTATTTTGGCAATTCAGTCATCATATTTTATTGTAATGAGATAGTTCTTTTATCTTTTATTTATTTATTTATATTGAGGGCCTATTTATTAGTTGTTACTTTATGAACTAATATGATTTTGGATCAATGGTTTCCGTACATCAAGATATAAATAAAAAAATCCAGAAAATGGAGTGGGATCCCTTTATATGAAGATGGGACAATTTCTTCGGGACATGTTTGACTAAACTTATAAGTCAATCAAAATAATTTTTAAATAAATTTGAAGTTTTTCTCCGTTTAGTAATTTAAAAAGAGTTGATAAGTACTTATTTTACTTGCTTATAAGTTAGAAAAAATAAGTTGAGAGAGACCAACTTATTTTGTATGAGAAGAAAAAAGTTGATCACTTTGAACAATGAATGTACGATATATATGCACATATTTTCTCTATTATAATATTAAGAATTCTTTTATCATTTGACTAAAATAATAATTTATAAAAACTTTTTATTATCAAACATGTAAGTGCTTATTTTTTAAAATTAGTTTCATCAATTAAACTACTTATTAATATTTAACTTATCAACTATTTTATATCAGACAACTAGCTGTTAACCAACTATCCCTCCTATATTGTTGAAGTTAACAGTTGACGAGAGAGGCTTTGAACGCGAACAGGTAATGGAGGAGGGAACAATCACTTATTTTATTTTTGTTATTCTAATATGATTATATGTTAACTTGAAGGTGAGAGATATTGTTGAGAAAGAAAGGCATTGGTAAATTGTTGGGAAAAAAGAAGAAGAAGACGAATGTAAAGTAAAGCTTTGATGATTGAGTTTGGAAAAGGGTTAGGCTGAAATTTATTAGTATGATGATACGAATGTGAGAACAAAGGTTGATCAATTCATTCACTTATTAATATCATGGCATATATATATATATATATATATTGATGGAGATAAGAAGGCAATTATATACATCCATGTACTATGTCCATAAGAAGGGAACTGGGTACAAGGGGATCGATATTGGCTGCGTTTTGCCGCATGCATTCAATTACGTTGGCTTTCGTTAGCTCCTCCATTGCAGCAGCCACGCTTTCTTGAGTTGCACGTCCAACGCCTCACCCAGACACCCCCTCACCAAGCTGAAGTGCGTGCAGAATCCCGCCGACGACCGGACTCTGGTGGTGTTCAGGATGTAGCATGCGGCGGCGCAGGTCCCCCCTCGTCCCTGAACCACCAAACCCCACGTCTTGGCTGTTGTAGCAGCGGTTGACGACGTCGACGTTGGGGATAGTTGAACACCGGCGCCGGCGGTTTTGCCGACTGCGACATGATCAAGCTCTTCGTCTAGGATGACGACGTCTGGCTTGCGGCTTTTCCCTTCTTCCCACCTCTTCTTGACGTGCGACCATCTCTCTGGCGATGCCGCCTCCGTCTTCAGCCTCAGACGACCGGACGAAGCGTCGTAGCTGCCATTGATGTAGACGAGAAGTGGAGCTTTTCCTATGTTCCGAACTATCTGCTTGCAGATGCACGCATGTAAATGCAAGTGCAACATTAACAGTTCAGATTAATTAGTTCCCAGTAAAACATAACAAAAAAAAAAAAACCTCGCCGATGGACTCCGTGATCAAAGAATCCATAACTTCCGGTGAGATCGATTCTCTGGATCTTCTATCATGATCAGCAGTTTCCCCAGTCAAGACCACCGCCACGGGCGATTGGTAGTGCGGAGAGCAGCAGCAGGAACCCAAACGCGATTCCCGAAGCCCCACGCATCTGCTTCCTGACAATTTCGAGGTAGTCGCGAGGAGGGAGGTTTCCTCCGATCGCCTCCTTCGGATGAGTTGCAGATTCAAAGAACCACGCGTTCTCGGCCTAGAAACAGGACTGGGGCAACAAGAGTGCCGTCCTCCACCTCGTCTTCGCTCTACATGCAACTCAAGGGCTGCCAAGGAGGACGACGAAGATGACAACGACGACGCAGAGGACGCCGCCATTGTCTTAATGCATACAATGCTACCACCTCCCTTCCTTTTTCTAAAGGATCGATGACAAACAACCGAGCAGAACTCGGAGCAGAGAAGAAGGCGGCCGTGGACGCCAAGGGGAGAAGAAGAGGGACGATTGGCAAAATCGTGCGAACCGACGTGGCAGAACTCAGGATCCCCTGTTAGGTTAACGAAGCAAAATTTTAAGTTTTGGAATATGTGATCCGAGATGGCGCTGTTTCATTGATCGGAATAGTTGTTCCGTGTTCTGGGCAGGCGGGAGGATCCAGAATTTATCTCGTGGCGCGGTGAGCTGCGGCACGTTGCCGCACGCGGTAGGCTCGATCGCGCGCGGGCTGGTGGTGGGGTCGGCACCTTCCCCTGGACCAATCTGAGATCGGATTATTTCCACGTAAGCCATCTATCCGTTTCGGATTCGGAGATTTAGTTTCACGACCCGCCTTTGCCTCTCCTAAGAGGATCCGGATCGCGTTTTCTTTTTTGTTTATGTTTTTTCTACTTCTCAGAGTCTTGGAGCGATAACCCGACGGCATTTTTGTGAGAAAAAAAGTAGGGGCGAAATTAGTTCGAAGTCCATCAAATTATTTTTTGGATCCGTTGTTAAAATTAAAAAAATTATTATAAAATCATTTTAAAAAATAAAAATAACGTGAGTAAGTTTTTCGGATGATTTTTTAATCGTACTTTTATGCAATTATATTTTGATTATATATAATTAATTAAAATTAACAAAAAATATTTAATTTTATATTAAATATGAAATATATTATTAAAATTTTAAAGTAATCAAATTAGAATTCGATAGTGTGAAAGTTTATAAAAAATATTATATCTATAATAAAATAATTGATAATATGTGAATTAATTATATAAATAAAAGACAAGTTTCACAAGCACGACTCCTAATTTTAATAGGTGAATTTTAATTTATTACAAATCGTTCTAAATTATATTCAGATTTTTATTTTCGTCTAGTTTTTCTTATACCAAACGGGGGAAAAAAGAAAACAAAATAAGAAAGAGGAAAGAATGGAAAAGCGAACGAACATACGAACCGTCCAAATCAATTTGGCATATAACAGGGAAAAAAGGTCTCAAAATCCATCCAAATTCCAACAGTAGGCCCATCGCATCGTCTCTCTCTCTCCCCCGTTCCACTGGTTTCTACTCTCGCTCGCTCGCAGGAATCAGAAACAGCATTATTCCAATTTGGAATCGGATTCAGCTTTTTCGTTATTTTCAGACGGCACGTCGCATCATTCGTTTCCTTTGTCTGTTTCTTGCTCGGGTTTCGATCTTCCTTTTATCTGCTTCTTCTTCTTCTTCTCCTCCATTGATTAGTGCTGCTGTTGCTGCTGCAAACTTGATAACCGTTGCACTATCAAACTAATAGAAATGCATAGGTTCAGCTGTCCTGCTCGTCTCATGATCGTCTCCGATCTTGATCATACGATGGTACGTAATTTAAGCCCTTATTTTTTTTTTATTTCTTCAATTTATTGGTATTTGTTATATTGCTTACAACAAGTTTTTTTATCTAGAGAAAATGATTTGAATACAGCAATTAATGGTGTAGCTTTTTGTTTCCAAAATAAAACTCAGGTTCATGGCATGCATTGAGTAGATCATTTTGGATTGTTATCGTGCTTCATGTCTTGATCACTGGGTTATTGTGCTAACAACCGACGTTAACTAAGAAGTATATATGATATGGATTTTCCCGATAGAATGCAGGAACTGAATTAGAAGCAGAGCTAAAATATATAGACCCTGCAAATTATGAGATTTCAAATACAGTTTGTGGCTCATACATGTTACTTTTACATAGAGGAACAAGGTAGCAATCACACCATCTCTAGCAGATGGTTGTTAATTTTCTTTTTGCTTGCTGTGATGGTCTGTACACAGGTAGTTGAACTCTTCTTGTTCTTTTCTGTTTCAGGTGGATCATCATGATCCGGAGAACATATCTCTGCTCAGGTTCAATGCATTGTGGGAGTCTCAGTACCGCCATGACTCCCTGTTGGTCTTCTCTACTGGGAGATCGCCCACCCTCTACAAGGAGCTGAGGAACGAGAAGCCGATGCTGACAGACATAACAATCATGTCGGTGGGAACCGAAATCACGTACGGGGACACCATGTCACCAGATCACGGATGGGAGGGTGTGCTCAACCAGAAATGGGACAGGAAGGTTGTTCTCGAGGAGTCAGCTAAGTTTCCCCAATTGAAACTTCAGGTATTAAATATATTTATTTATGACTCCTCTGTGTTCTTTTTGATCTTATCTTCTATATGTTCCCTCTAAAAAAAGCCTCAATTTTAAGAAAGAAAAGGGCAAACTAAAAGAAAACTTCATGACTGTTGTCTCACTTATATTTTTTCAAAACTTTGTGTTGATGCGGCCTGAAACTGAACAACAAGTTCACAAAGTTAGCTATTACGTAGAGAAGGCACATGCCCAAGACGTGATAGCATCTCTTTCAAATACCTTGGAAGAAAAAGGGGTAGGTATGATTGCTGATGATTGAATGCTAATATGAGAGTTTATTTTTAATTAGGATGTCATATTTTTCTTGAAGAATATGAAAGGTTTTATTTTTTTTCTGTCAATTACTGATTTCACTTTTACTTCAATGAATTATAACCACTCAGCTGGATGTAAAGATTATCTACAGTGGTGGTATAGATCTGGATATATTACCACAAGCCGCTGGAAAAGGACAAGCTCTTGCTTATTTGCTTAGAAAGTTTAAAGCTGATGGCAGACCACCAGTGAATACTCTTGTTTGTGGTGATTCTGGTAATGATGCAGAGTTATTCAGCATTCCAGGTGTTTACGGTGTCATGGTGAGTGATCACAGGAGAAAACTTATATGTTCCATCAATTCTGAACTTATGATTGATAGAGATCCTAGTTACCTTCTTGGAATTGCAGGTTAAAAATTCCCAGGATGAATTATTACAATGGTACGAGAAAAATGCAAGAGATAATAATAAAATTATCCATGCGAAGGAAAGATGTGCAGGAGGTATTATACAGGCTATTGGCCATTTTGGGCTTGGTCCTGATAAACCCTTGAGGGATGTCACAGACCTTTTGACTTGTACGTCAGAAACCACAAAACCTGCATTTGAAATTGTGAAGCTATATTTGATATACGAGAGGTGGCGTCGGGCTGAAGTTGACAAATCTGATTCACTTATGCAACACTTGAAAGCCATGAGTGTAAGCACCAGGACTTTATTCCCTTCTGATGCTTCTTTGAGTTTGAACAGTGCTTTTAGGTTATGCAAGGTCATACTTTAGAATACATCATTCATGAGATATCTTATATTTGTGAATTGAATTTGCCTACATAACATATCATATTTGTATTTTCCCTTTTCTGAATATGCTTAAATCTTATCATATGTAAATACTTTAGTTGTGAATATATTGCCTACTTAGATTTGCGTATACCTTGCCGTAAGATATCTCCATCACCTGTTTTGATGATTTTTCTAATTATATAATTTTAACTTTGGATGTCTGACATTTTTTTAATTATTGTTAAACTACATAAAAAAAGTGTACCTCATATCTGTATTGGATGTCTGGTATCTTTTTAGTGTCAATTTGATTACTTATGATTACCGTGTATTGTGGTGGTAGCATCCAACTGGGATTGTTGTTCATCCTTCTGGAGTCGAGTACTCTCTTCATGAGTGCCTAGGTACATTGACTAAATGCTATGGTGATAAACAAGGAAAACCATTCAGAGTATGGATAGACAGAGTTGTCACTTCACAATTTGGACCAGAGTCTTGGCTAGTAAAGTTTGATAAATGGGAACAGACTGGTGAGTTATCAAATCAATTGTCAACTCTAAATTTAGAAATTTTGGGGTTTTTCTAGTGTTCATTTAATCAGTTTAGTTATATTAGAGAAAGTGTTATCTGGAGAGAAATTCTTTAGCTTTTTATAACTAGAGCAAACTTATGATTGTTCAATTCCATTTTTTTTGTTAAAATTTTATTTCACAATTAGACCCCATGTAATGTGAAAGCTTTGAGATGTCACAATGACTAATCTATCTGACATCATACTATTTCATTGTGATCTATCCACTCGAACATATTAAGGCAAAAAGATTTGATTTCTGTCTCTTCTAAATCTACAGAAATCTATGGTTCTTAAGCAACAGAAGCAATAAGTTAAGGGTTTTACCAAATTTGATGTTAATGATTCAAAATAAAATCAGATCAGCATGTGATACAAACTAAAAATACAACTACATATATGACTGAAAATAAAAATAGGATAATTATTATCAGTAGTAGAAGTGCAAGAATCTTAAACACAATTGTTACTAATAACTTGTCAATTAGATATGACAAATCTTCATAATAAATAGTCCGTGTGGAGTGGACCAAATTCCAATTACATAATTGATAAACACATTTTCTAGGCTGCCCTATATTTAAAATCTACGCATGTATTTATAATATGCAAAGGTAGTTACTATAACTATAATAAAATTACTAATATAACTAACTATGCACTATTTTCTTAGTCAACCATTAACTAATACAAAAAGTAGCATCTTATCAGTGCACCCCTTAAAAGAATTCTGCCTTGTCCTCAAGGCAAAGAAAAGAAAATTAGTAATAATATTCGGCGTGCAGTTGAAGCCTCCAAAATTAGTCAACACTATCTTAGGGTCAAAGGGAGAACTTTTGAATTTATATGAACTTTCATCTTTTCTTCTTATGAAATGAACTTGATGTGTAAATCTTGATTTCTCTTGAATAAATGTTGCTTCTTTGTGCTTTGTTAGTATGATCTTTGAGACTTTGATCTCAATTGATACAAATTGAAAGTACAACTACATTTATGATTGAAAATAAAAATATGATAATTGTTATTATTAAAAGTGCAAACTTCCATCCCTTGGATAGATAGAGAGGGAGGGCAGAGTGATGCGAAAATTGATAACAGTAAAGTTAGTAAGTGCACTAGTTGCTCAAGTAATAAAGTAAAAAGTATAGATTGTCGATCACATGAGGAACTAATTTATTTATCTATCAAATTTTAGAGGCTAATAGGAGACGACATAAAGTTTTGAGTAAAAGATGTGCAGAAATTAAAATTGCAAGAAGATAAAGAAAACTAAAACTAAATTAAACTATCGATGCATAGGTCTTTAGGATGATAAGTACAAAAGAGACACTAATAGCACCTGAGAATATTAAGTTCGTTTCAATTGACGGATTAGAACCTACCCCAAGTTTTGATCTTCTACCAGAACGAATCAAACTATTTCAATCATCATGTTTAACACAATTACTCCATCTTGGATTATAACCAAATGAAACAGAGATAGAGATGCACTAAACTGTAGATTCTAAATTATTAACATCCATACGATGATAATATTTAATAGACCGCACAACACGCATCCCATCTAGGGTCCTATTAATGCTTCGGCATAATAATCTTAAACCAATTCCACACACATCATGCAAACATAATTGACTATTCCCACAAAGATAATCGCCAACTAAGAAAACAATTAGTCTCTGAAAGCATTAATAACAGCATGTATAATAAAAGAAACTGAACTTCCATTAATTAAAAAGTTAAGGTCTAGCAATTTGCCTTTAATAATAGAACTATTACGAATTGTACATCTAGAAAGATAAAACTCTAAACTACAGGAAAGATAAAGACAGAAAAATAAATATCTAATATCATCCCAACATTAAGTAGAACAGATAATACTCTTCGGGAATCAATCCAACAGAAATCTTCTTAAAAATTCTTCTAAGTCTTTTCACGTTCTTGGCTTCAAGGAACCGATTGCAAGCCCTAGCATAATTATTTTTGGCTGCAAGACATTCATTTTTATAGAGACTCAGGTTTCCATGAGGTTTGAGAATAAACGAAAACATTTTCCATGTGAAATAAGGCGGAGTCCTATTAATTTTGAAAGTTTTGCCTTATAAAACTCCGAAATTTCTAGTCTAATTTGTTTCCAATTGATCCCTGGGACATATGGTAGGAGTTGGAGTCCTTGTGCATTGAGAATTCTTCCGAAAATAAACTGTTATTCGAACTCGGCGTCCATCACGCCCCTTGACTAGGTTTTAACGGCTCAATCAGAGTCATATTCGAAGTCTCCAGCCATCGTCATGGGGCGTGAGAGAAGCTTCATGGCCATGATTTAGACAGTTTCTTCTTCAATCATGCGACGTGTAATTTCACGGCCAGTGATAGAGTGCTAACGGCCCGTGAAGATTATTCTGTTGACCTGGAGTATTCTGATTGACCCGTTAGGTGTAGATCACGGCCCGTTAGTTGATGATCGTCGATTCCAAACCTTCTGTGATGTCCGTGAAAACTATGTAACGGCCAGTAATAGGACTGCTGGGATGCATAACGGCCCACTCTTCGCTCACGGCCCGTACTCTTCGCTCACGGGCCGTAATAATTCTTCCATATCTGATTCACTGTAGGAGCCGTGAGAGTGTGTGATTCGTGAAAATTCGTTGTAATGGCCTCGAGAAATTGGTTACGGCCTGTAAGTTCTCTTCGGGTGTAATAGGTGACGCTCAATCCGTGAAACACAACGGCTGGTGTGAAATTTAGTCTTCACGGCCGTGAGGAGTATTTCACGACATGTGAAATCCCAATTCCTTCATTTGAGTGCTTCTGCCAGAATGTGATGACGAGCATTTGAGGCATTAGACCATATTTCACGGCTCGTGAAGAGCTATTCACGACACGTGAAAATCCATTTTTTCTGTGCAGCAATTTTGTAAGCGCTATGAACGTCATATGATGGGGCGTGAGGTAGACCTTTCACAGTCGTGAGAATTGTATAATGATGAATTTTAGAAGCTAATTGGACTCCGTTTTATGTTATTCTTCTTTTCTTCCGTTCCTCCGCCATTTTTATCAATAAGTCCTGTAAAATTACACCAACTAGAGGTAGATGACTACTTCAAAGAATTTAAAGAAATAAATGTAAAAAGGATGCATGCTATGAGCAAATTACTCAAAATAATCCTAACTGTAAGTCTAATTATATTTTGTAAAATGCATGCATCACAAAGCTTTTGTTTTTTCATGTTGTCAAATGACAAATCTAAGGGCCGTTTTGCTATCGATTTTCACACTCGCAATGATGCTCACTTTTGCGTCTGCTGAGATTGAATCTTAAACATAATCACTACTAATAGTAATAACTATGACAAATCTCCATAATAAATAATCCGGAGTGGATCAAACTCCAATTACATTATTGATAAATCCATTTTCTAGGCTGCCCTAAATCTAAACATATACATGTATTTATAATGCAAAGGTAGTTACTTTAAAACTATTAATATAACTAATTATTCATTATTTTCTTAATCAACCACTAACTAATACAAAGTGGTATCTTATCAATAATGTTTATCATTATTCTCGAGCTGGTGGTTGTAACTGGGTGATATATTCTGGCTGTACCTTATGACCCCAGTAACTGTCTACGCCATGCAGTCTGTTTTGTCACTCTCCATTTCTGAACTCATTTGTAGTGTACATTTCATTTCTACGATTTATGCGAGCACCATTAAACTGCTTATTAAACTTTGATTATTTAGTCATTTTTTTTTAAATTTGAGACGATTTTAATCGGTTAGTTCTGGGTTTTATTTGTCTACCTATATCCTTTTTGCAGAGAAGGGGAAGCATTGTTGTTTAACTACTGTTCTGCTACACACAAAGGTAGAGAACCAGCTCATTGTTTTTTTTCTTTTTTGGTTTGGGCTCTTTTATATCGAACTTAATCATTAACTTGTGCAAATATTCAGCCTGAGAATCCAGGAGGTCCGAAATTGGTGCATGTTCATCAAACATGAATTTCAGGCTGTTCAGAAATGGACCAGAGTGTCTGGATCTTGTAACTCATCCATCTTCCTCGCCTCAAATCAAATGACCGTTCTCGCTTGCATGCCTTGTAACTCTTCTGTTATGCAGTATGGGATGAATAATCTTCTTTTCCATACAATCCTGATTCTTATTTTATTGGACTCTAACTGACATTGTCCAGAGGTCAGCCAATCAATTTTATTTCAAAACTAAAGTCCGTGTTCTTTTTCTGTTTTATATGAATAAAATCCAGATATAAAAGTACTGAAAAATTAAAATAGTGATTTAAATGTCCCCCATGATCAGCTATAATAATGGATGTATAAAATAGAGATTTTCACCCTGAGGTGCCCATATCATAATTTTTTGAATTATTTCCTTAAAGCTCTCATAAATTATCATGATTTTCTTTTTCTGTATCTAACTATAACTGCATCTAATCACAAAGTATGCACTTATCTTATAATATCTCTAAATTTTACCGCATTTTCCTTTTCTATTAATTTTGCTTTTTCTCGTTTAAAAATATCCTTCCACAAACTCTTCTCTCTTTTAATATTAAAAATAATAAAAAAGTAATATATATATATAAATTCCAATATATTATTATATATTAATGCCCTCTCTTGGACGAAAGTTTTTATTTTATATTTTTTTCCAACATTAAAAGAGATAAGGCTTCGTGGGAGGATATTTTTGGTCTTTTCACAAATAGGAAAAAGTAAAATTAATAGAAAAGTTAATAGAATACTAAGGTGAAAACACGTGGTAAAGTTTAAGGATATCGTAAGGTAAGTTCATACTTTGGAGTTAGATGCATAAAATTACTATCGTTTAAGTAGAATTAAGGAAATAACCCTAATTTTTTATAGAGTAAATTGTATAAATTTTTTTTTGAACTTTGATTTTATTCTCAAATCTAATTCAAACTTTTATTTTTTGCATAAAAAAATATGTACTTTGTGTTTATTATCAAATCTCGTCTAAACTTCTATTTTTGCGTAAAAAATTATGAACTTTAATTTAATACTGAAATCTAACTTAAACCTTTATTTTAACAATCTTAATTTGAGTATAGAAGAAACTTATTATTATATTTTTATTAATTAAAAATAATAATTCAGCATAGACAAGTTGTAAAAAAAATAAATAAAAGGATACGATTTAAAACATGTTTTACAACTTTGATAGTAAATTAGTTTAAATTTTAGTCTGTTTTATAGTTAGATAAAATAAGATCGTAACAATGTAAAAATATAATAATTTAAACTAATTTATTATTAAAGTTGTAAAATATATTTTAAATTTTATCCTTTTATTTTTTACAACTTGTCTCTATTATCGCTGACTTATTAATTTTTAATAAGAATATAATAATATGTTATATTTATAACCAATTTGAAAATTTTAAAATAAAAGTTTAGGCTAGATTTTGGAATTAAATTAAAGTTTATGACTTTGTACGCAAAAATAGAAGTTTAGGCTAGATTTGAGAACAAACTCAAAGTTAATGACTTTTTGTACGAAAAGGTATTCTCGTAGATAGACCCCTGAGTTCAGCTACATGTTCCTGAGGATGACATTCCAAAGATTGCATTTAGGTCGAGGTATGAACATTACAAATCCATATATTGTCATTCGGTTTAACCAACGCATCGGCAATCTTCATGGACCTTATGAAGAGAGTTTTCAAGCCACACCTAAATTAATTTGTCATAGTGTTTGTAGATGACATCTTAATCTATTCGGAAAATGGAGAACAACACAAGGAGCACTTGATAGTGGTGCCATAAATTTTGAGACAACACAAGATATACGTGACGTTCTCAAAGAGGAGATCATGTTCTTGGAATACATCATGTCTAAGAACGAAATCTCAGTAGCTCCGACAAAAGTAGAGTCCATTAAGAAATGGAAGCAGCTGAATAATACGTCCGAATTTTCTCAGCCTCGTAGGATACTATATGAGATTCAAGTTGTTAAGAAAAGGAGAAAAGTTTATATGATCGTAGAGACGTAAAAACAACTTTCAAGAACTGAAAAGGAAGTTGACAATTGCTCTAATACTCACCCTATCATCAGAAAGTAGTAGATACACAATTTACAACGATGCATATGAGACAAGTATGGGATGTGTGTTAAGGCAACATGGGAAAGTCAAATAACTAAAGAAGCACGAGGTGAACTATTTTACCCATGACATAGAATTTGTGGCAGTTGTTTTCATCTTGAAGACATGGAGGCATTACTTATATACAAAAGAGTTCGAAGTGTTCACAGATCATAGAAGTTTAAAGTATGTCTTCACACATAGGAACCTTAACATGAGGCAAAGCGATGGATGGAACTATTGAAGGATTATGAATTTTCCATCAACTATCACCCAAGCAAGGATAACCCAGTGGTCGGTGCACTGAGTAGAAAATAAGAAGGGTCTCTTGTCTTCCTGAGGCGATATGAAATGATAGAAGAGTTAATCAAGTAAAATCCAAAGCCTAAGAAGAACGGAGCTTTATGATGATGCAAAGGATCGAGTTGGATTTGGTGCATCAGGTCATCAAAGCCCAACCTAATGATATAGAGCACAAGGCTATGATGAAGAGGTGCAACCTAGAGGAAGGTGTCTAACAGTCACAAAAATGGAGGGATTAGGGGATTAGGTACAAAGGCCACCTATGTCCCCAATGACTAGAGATGGACTTTCGGGTCATGACGGGACATGTCTGGACCGATCAAACTAGGTCACATAATTTTTACCCTAATATTTAGACTAATAAAAAATAATAAAATAATAAAATATATTATAATATATGATATTTTGATTATTAGATATAAAATAAAAAAGTATACATTATATAGTTATAAATTTATGATATATGATTAAATATATGTATACAATTATACAACTTATAATATATGATTAAATATTTAACTATATAATAAAAACACAAAAAAATAAAATAAAAAACAATTTGTGCTTCCCGAGTCGAGTCTGTGTCGGGCCATGCCTAACTTCATGTTGGGCAGCTCGACATGGTTTAGCCTGGGTTCGACCAGGTGGTCGTGCTCGAGTCGGGCCCGTGCCGCGTCGGGCTGACTTGGATGGCTTGTTCTCCATCTTTACCGGTGACCAAACCCTAAAGAGAGAAGTCCTGGATGAGTACCACAAATCAATTTGCATTCCATTTAGGAATCACGAAGTCGTACAAAGATGTACATGGAGCTTCTGGTGGTCGGATATGAAAAGTGAGATTGTCGAGTACATATGTATGCCAACAGCTAAAGATAGAAAATCATAGGACCTATGGAAAGATAAAGAGTTTGTGCATTCCACGATGGAAGTGGGATGAGATTACCATATATTTGTCACTAGTCTATCTCGCACTAAGAAGGGCCATGATACCATATGGGTGGTTCTAGACCGATTGACAAAGGTGGAACACTTTCTCCCTATCAAGATGAAACAATCGATAGAGAGTCTAGATCTATAGAGATCATTAGGTTGCATAAAATTCTCATCGTGATTGTATTGGATAGAGATCCTAGGTTCAACTCCATATCTTAGAAAAGTTTGCGAAAAGTTTTTGGAACCAGGTTGAATTACAACATAGTCTTTCATCGGCAAATTCACAGTCAATCAGAGAGGATCATCCAAACTCTAGAAGACTTGTTGTCTGCATGTACTATAGATTGACAAGGGACTTGGGATGATCGCCTGTCATTGATAGAGTTTGCTTACAATAACAACTTCCATTCTAGTATTGGCATTGCCCCATTTGCAATTTTCGTGTCTCCACTTACTGGATTGAGGTGGGCGAAAGAAAGATCTTGGATGCAAAGCAGCTCAAGCAAACCATGAAGTATGTGGATAATCTAGAATTGATCAAGAAGAAAATAAAAGTTGCACAAAATAGATAGAAGGCATATGTAGATAAGAGAATAGATTTTCAAAGCTGGTGATAAAGTCCTGTTGAAGGTATCCTGACTAAAGGGATAATGCGGTTAAATATACGGGAAACTAAGTCCCAAATATGTTGGGTCGGTCATTCGAGGTACTAGACTTAATTGGAAAAGGGGCATGCAGATTAGCCTTACCTATTTCATATGGAAGAGTACACAATGTATACCATCAAGGCAATGAAGTCACTTGGAAGCTGGAATAAAAAAAACACACTAGCAATTTTTACACTTATTCGGTGACTCCTTGCCTCATTAAAAAATTCAAGGACGAATTTTTTAAAGGAGGGTAATAATGTAACAACTCTAAATTTCTACTATTAAATAAATGGATAAGCTAAATAATTATTTATTTAATTGATTATGAAAATTCTTCTTTTAAAGGATAAAAGAAGTTGGAAAAGAGATAGAATTTGAATTGAAGGAAAGAAGGAAAGAGAAGTGCTTTTATTTATAGATAATGAAAGTGGTTAAGGATAAGATTCAGAAGTTGATTAGAGGTGAATTATTACTCATTTTGAGATCATTAGGATAATTATCACATAATTAGTTTGTGTCTTATAAATAAAATCCTCCCCACACTAGCCTTCTCTTTATCTAGAAAATAGATTTTTCCACCAACTTTCAAATCTTAGATCTCTCTCCTCGGTGCTCGACCTGACAATCTCTTCATGGTGCAAAGCGTTGTCAAAGGACGCCAATCTTGCGGTCAATAGTCGCGGAGCTCGTCGAAAATCGCTTGTCAAGTCGCAGATTTTAGAAGGTATGTAAGATTTCGGATCCACTTTTGGATAGAAATTCTTGATAGAATAGACAAGAGAATGAATGAACTAAAAGAGGTTTATGTTCCCCTATGACGCATGTGTAGTTCTATGATAGTTTCACGCCCAAGGAAATAGTTTATGAATTGATATGAATTGTTAAAGTCTCAAGAAATTGGCATCGAAGTTTCGATGAACGAAACCCGACCCGCATAGAGAAGAAGCCGGACGCGGTTCTTTTGTAGGGTAGGAATCCGACGTGGTATTTGACCCAATCCAATCCAGACTCGGACAAACCTAGCTCGGACTCTTGGTGACCCAACACGAGTTTCATCTTGTCGTGTTTTCGGGCTTCGGCTCGACCCCGAAACTCAACCCGAGTTGTATTCGCACCCCCAGCCTGGATAATCTTATATCGCCCATCTTGATTGTGATGTCAACAGACTCGACCCAAGCCACATACGAACTCGACCCGGGATCTGCTGGATGTAGAGTAAGGTATTACAATCGAACATGGCCCGATTTCAATCGAACATAGCCCTAATGGAAAAAAAGTGAATGTGGGTATTAATAGCCCCATCACTTTTGAGATTTTTAAATTAATCTCACTCTTTATTGCGCGCATAATTGCCCAGTTTTGATCCACCTTGACCCTACATGAGAGTGCCATGAATGCACATAATAAAAGAAGTTGAGCTCGCATTAGGACAACCATCCTATAAATTGGTTACAGTAAAAAGTGTAGTGAAACAGAACTAAGAGGAACATACCAAGAAAGAGAAAGGACATAATGAAATGTTTTATCATATTGAAAACTTATTTATTTTTATTAAGTTTTCTTATCCATTTTTATCAATCTTATGTATCTAGTATTCTTTACGCATGAATATTAAATGTCCATGTGTTTGAATCCCACAAATAACAAAAAGGCAAGGATGGAAGCATATGCAAATAGAGTTCTATTAAATTTATTATTAGTGGTTTCTTTTATTATGTTATTGCTACTCCGACATAATAGAACACGAGGACCATTTGGGAACAAATAGTTATATTAGCTTTTGCACTCTTATGATATTAGCTACTAACAATTTTATTGCTAGTTTATTAATGTTGTTTCTTATATGAATTTGTGAAAGTTCAATGGACATGCTTAGATAGACAATCACACCTGGCGCTACATTCATTTGTAATGTTGAGCCGTAATGGGTCATGATTCACCATCACAATCGTGAAAAAAGCATTTAATGCGATATTTTGTTAGCCGTGTCCAATTATTCTCCATCAGGACTCATGAAATTGGCTTGGGTGCATGTAATGACTCATAATGGGTCGTGAGATGGATGATATTGTCACCTGTTACATTGTGTTTTACGTGTAACGCATTGTGAGAGGTCGTAACGAGTCATGAAAATCATGTGGTGTGGTGTCACGCCCGTGATCTCGTCCATCATGACTTGTTACGTTGATTCATGCTGTGATTCACACGAGTGATTCACCTAAAAGATTTGTACGATTGTGATTCATGCGACCGTGTTTAGAATTTGAAGAAAAAAAAATTGATTCGTGCTCCAAAATTTGAAAAGAAAAATGTCAAAAATAAAAAATACGCTCCTTATTGGGCCTAACTGAGTTTGGATGTATCGTGCCTGTGTCGGATCGTATCCATAATATTGTTGGACATAGGGATGGAGGTAGGAAAGAATTGAGGAGGGAGATGGCAAATAATATTTTTTTAAAAATAGTAATATATAAAATAAATATTTATAAGTATATGCTTTTAAATTGCATTTAGCTTAATTTAGGGGGGCTAAAATTGGATTTTATCTTATAATTATTATATATACGCTATAAAATATAGGTATGACAAAAAGTTGGAGGGGCACCCCCTCCAATTATAGCATGTCTCCGTCCACGGCTTGATACGATTTGACTCGGGGCACTAGTGACATGTCGGGCCGGGTGGCTCGTGCATTTATCCACCTCTAGTCAAGAGCAGCACCGGGTGGTAAACCCCTTCAACTATTATTATTATTTTTTTTTTTTTGCAATTTAATATGCACACTTTTTTGTATCTTGCCTTGTCAGATGATGTGGCAATAAAAGTGCAAGGTTGCCAATATTTCCCCTGTTGGAGGGATTGATATGTAATGGGTGTCCTGATGTTTTATCCACACAATTGAGATGTGGATTAGAATCTTTTATTATCCTTTTTGGTGGATGTTTTATCCACTCCCCCTTTTCTTCGCAGCGTCTTTTACCTTTTTAGTAAATCAGTAGAAAAATAAATAACACAATAAAAAAATATAATTCAGCCATGGCAAGTGATTATTTCTTAATAAGTTGATATATATATATATAAGAAAACATTTATATATTTTATGCTTTAGCATATTAATATTTCATGGATATAGTTAGATTGACAGGTTTGGGCACGGTGGCTTCTATATATATATATATATATATATATATATAAGAAAACATTTATATATTTTATGCTTTAGCATATTAATATTTCATGGATATAGTTAGATTGACAGGTTTGGGCACGGTGGCTTCTTCTCCATTACTTTCCTCCCAAGTCCCAACCCCCTTCATGGCTTTCGCCCATGGCTTCCTTCGTGCTGCTGCTGCTTCCGATGCGCATCTGAGGGCCTGTAGCCGCCCAACAACTGCAGCAGCGGCAGCAGAGAAGAGGCCGACGCAATGCTCGATCCCTTCTCCACTCTCCGTCTCGAGAAGAGATGCTCTTCTCCTCCTTGTGCTGCCCCTCAACCTCACCGCGCTCTCTGCCCCGTCGCAGGCCAGGGAGAGAAGGATAAGGAAGAACATCCCTCTTGAAGAATACATCACTGCCCGTTAGTCCCCACCCTTTCTCGTGAATTTACTCCATTCGCAATCAGCTATCTCTTGCCTGATTGATTCAACAAACATATGGCTTATCGATTCTATAACAAATAATGCTTTTTGAGCTTCCTCTAGTACACAATGAGCTTTTGGGGCATATGTGGACATATTTATATTGGTGTATGTTATTTCTCGTATCCTATCAACCCAAGAGCAGGAAAGTATGCATGATTAATGCACATTCTTACTTTTTCTATATTCATTCAAGTAGGTATGTTCATTGACAATCATGCACAAGGGGATATCGAGACAATTATAGATATCATGGCTGTAAAATTGTCTTTTTCTACTCGAAGTTCTTAGTAAGATTCATAATCATGAAACAAAGAATAATTATTGAGATCTCCGAAGAGTTTTAGTAGTAGTGTAGGTTGCAATCTGGGATTGCCGACATCTATTCTGATTGATGACATTGGAAGAGGATGAATATGTGTGAGTACTGAACTTGTGTAATTCCAAGGAATCAAGCTAACAGGAAATTATGGTTGAGAAAGAGATCTGGTGCTCATTGATGGTCATTATTTCAGTAGGTAAGAGCCACTTTTGTAAAGGATATCACTATGACTACATGTGAGTACTGAACTTGTGTAATTCCAAGGAATCAAGCTAACAAGCAATTATGATTGAGAAAGAGATCAGGTGCTTATTGTTGGTCATCAGTGTTTCGGTAAGGGAAGAAGTACTTTTGGAAAAAAAATGGATGTAAAAAAATATGATAATCAAAATTTGAACTCATAATTGTGGGTGTATGTGTAGTAAGTAAAATAGATGACATAAATTCATTATTAAATAAAATGATCCTCTTTTCTTGATAGAATAGCAGCAGTGACACTGTATTTTGAACTCGCAATATAAGGAAGCAATAAAAGATGAAGTTTAATTATCTTCTTTGTCCAAGTGAATCTTTACAAGATACTTATGTAATTCCAAGGAATCAAGCTAACCAGCAATTATGGTTGAGAAAGAGAACCTTTCCAATATATGCTGTCATTGATTGGACTACCATATACACCGGTCTTTGGGCAACGGATGGAATCAAGTCAACCCTTGGGCTGCGTTAGGCAACCGGAACCAGGTGGAACCAGCCCCCTGGTTCCACCTGGTTCCCCAAATGATGTGATGCTGCCCGGTTCCGCCTCGGAACAATACCGCAATAAATGCGGCGGAACCAGGGTCATGTGTCCCTGGTTCCGCCCAGCTGGTGGAACCAGGGTTCCCTTTTTTTTGGCAAGTGGCGTGACCTTTTTTTATTTTGCAAACTCTTTTTTTTTCTTTTAGTTTTTTCTTCTTTTTAGCTATCTTATATATAATAATTTATTTATTATGTGTAAAATATGAATAATAAAGAATTAATATAATAATATTTATTACTTATTATTTCATTAAATATATATTATTAAATAATACGTGAACGAGTCGGAGTGGCTCCTATTAGTGAGAAAATGGTAGAGAATCGTTTGAGATGGTTTGGTCATGTTCAGAGAAGACCATTAGATGCGCCAGTAAGAAAAGTAGATCAAATAATCTGGAGTCCGATTAAAAGAGGGAGAGGGAGGCCAAGGCGGACACTTGACGAACTAATAGAGCAAGATCTACAACAACAACAACAACAACAAAGCCTTATCCCACTAGGTGGGGTCGGCTACATGGATCATACGACGCATTCGTTGATCCATGTTCATGAGATTCGACAGAGTTTTACGCTGGCTGTCGGGGCCTAACACAACCCTCCTCCTTTATTCGGGCTTTAATAGAGCAAGATCTATTGGTGAATAATATACCGAAAGGTTTGGTTACTAATAGAGCGGAATGGCGTCGTATGATCCATGTAGCCGATCCCACCTAGTGGGATAATGTTTTGTTGTTGTTGTTTGTTGTATATATTATTAAATAATGACTTTTTATAATTAAATAATATATTTTTAACCAAATTTTTAGTAAAAAATTTATAATTTATACTTTTATTTTTATTTATTAAAAATATTATATTTCCTATTTACAATACTAATTTTTATTCAAAATCCACAAAAAAATAATTCGTCACATCTACTTTTTCCTATCACATCACCTCTCTGATTCCTCATCATTACGTTCCACTCTATCCAAACACATCTCAAACTAATCTATCAAATCAAAGTATTCATTATAATTCGGAGGAACTTTAGTTCCACTTGCCAAACGCAGCCTTGACATTTTTAGTATTTACATGAATAAGGAAAAAGATATATCTAAGTCTGGTGATTTCTTTTGCTTTATTTCATTTTGACGATGGGATCTGTTATATAGTAGAAATTATAACATTATGGTAAGTGGCACATGAAAATGAATAAATTTTTTTTGAGAATAATGCCTAAAATTGAATCTTAACTTTTACAATGGAAGAGAAAACCCTTAAAGATGTTTGATTTTCTTTCACAAATTCATCAATAGTTATGATTGGAGAGAATAGTTTCCAATTACTTTTCTGCCAGTGTCTTGGCATCAACCTTATCAATCCATTTTACAGATCTCAATCAATTAATACCTTTGACCATTAGTTCCTTTTTTCAGAATAGCTTTGAGCATTAAATTGAAAATTTGTAAAATGTCATATCAATACTTGACAAATTGTATCCAACACAGATTAATGGTGTTAAATTGAAAATTCTGGTTATTAAAAGCTAAAGTTCATGAAATTATACTAATTTGTATGCAAATACGTTGAATGATTCGCAAAAGATTCTTTGGAAAAGATTGGAAAGAGAATCCATATAAGATTAGTTGTGATTTTGTCATTTTTCTGATCAGTTGTCTACTTCATTTATTCAATTTCTCAATAGTATTTGCATTTCTCTTACATTTCAGTTTGCCTGAAATGTCAATGTTCAAACAGCTGATGGATTGAAATACTATGATCTTAGTGAGGGGAAGGGTTCAATAGCTGAGAGAGGTTCAACCGTTCAGGTTGGTTTATGTGCTTGATTTCCTTAAAAAATGATCTCCAACAAAAAATCACATTAATATAAACTTACATTACTGTAGGTACACTTTGATTGTATTTATCGTGGGATTACAGCTGTGTCAAGTCATGAATCTAAACTTCTGGCTGGCAATCGGGTTATCGCACAGGTTATGGAACCATTGATATGTTCATTCCTGAATCATTTTTCCTATTGAATTAATTTCTAAATGATACAATTATGTATAGAAAGTTAATATAATAAATATAGAAAATAAGATGATAAAAGAAGCTAATGTTATTGAAATATGGAAGAATGCTAATAAATGAGATTGTGAATTATTTTTTGTTTCATTTTCCTGGTTTCAGAGTACTTCTTATGGTGTTAATAACATTGACCTGAACATTTTTCAAGCCGATTATATCCTTGTGATTTTTTTTTTCAAACTTAACAAGTTAAGTGGAAGCATCTAATCATTTCACTGAACACGAATGTATTGAACTTATTGATACATAGGCATAAAAGATTAGATAAGATTAGGATGTTGAGGATGTTGTGGTCATACAAGATTAGATAAGATTAGGAATGACCATATACGTGAACGAGTCGGAGTGGCTCCTATTAGTGAGAAAATGGTAGAGAATCATTTAAGATGGTTTGGTCATGTTCAGAGAAGACCATTAGATGCGCCAGTAAGAAGAGTAGATCAAATAATCTGGAGTCCGATTAAAAGAGGGAGAGGGAGGCCAAGGCGGACACTTGGCGAACTAATAGAGCAAGATCTATTAGTGAATAATATACCGAAAGGTTTGGTTACTAATAGAACGGAATGGCGTCGTATGATCCATGTAGCCGACCCCACCTAGTGGGATAAGGCTTTGTTGTTGTTGTTGTTGTTGATACATAGGCATAAAAAAGGGTAAGGGTGTTATGATGTGTGATCAATAAGTTTTTTGTGAATCCCTCAAAAAGGAAGGAAAATAGTTCTTTTTGAACCACAAGTTAGACAAATTTAGTGTTTTCTGCTTAAAGATCGTACAAAGGAGCATTAAAATTTTTTTTGTTATGTCATATACATTTCTTTTATAGCCGGTCCCAAGCCCGGATAAAGGAGGAGGGTTGTGTTAGGCCCCGACAGCCAGCGTAAAATCCTGTCGAATCTCATGAACATGGATCAACGAATATATTGAATGGCGTCGTATGATCCATGTAGCCGACCCCACCTAGTGGGATAAGGCTTTGTTGTTGTTGTTGTTATTGATACAATTATGTATAGCTCAAATTTAGCATCCATCTCCCGTAAGTTAACTTTTATCCTTTTTAACTTCTGGTATTTTGTTTTGGTGATTGATTACTAATTCATAGTTTCTTGTGGCAATGTTCTTCTATTTAGCAGTCTCTCCTTGCCTAGTTGATTCATAGTTTCATATGCTAAAGAAGCTAAATTCCTTCCGATTTGGAATGTTTTTTGAAGCAGTTCTAAGAAGCTTGAATTAGCATAAGTTCGAATAGATGTAGTGATCATATCGATCTTGGGATAGTAATAGACCCTTTAATTCAAGATTGCCATTTTTCTCTTCTCTCCTTTTCAAAATGAAAAAAAAAAAAGGATATAGTCTAGGAACAAGTGGATGCAATTTGATATGTGCCTATTATCTATGTCAAATGTTAACCATTACAAATCCCACCAATTGAACAAACAAAAAATGTTGCTTGCTTATGATATTTAGCAATAGCATGTGCTAGATAAAATCATTTCAGTGAAGAACTCACTTTGCTACTTGAAGCTCCAGTGGTCTATTTGCACGCTAGGAGATAAATAAATCACTCAATGGGTGAATTGAGATAATAAATTGCTCAACAGGTCAATTGAAATAACAGTGTCTACTAGCAACATGTTCCTCTGCAAATGCTGAGAGAGACAGTTCTTTTATGTAGTTTTTGCATATAATATATTATCAATTAACACAAGGATAGAAGATAAAAATCAATCAAGGAAATAACAGAATGCAAAGATTGGGTGATATCCCTCTGATTCAGAGGCACAATTATTATGAATGTTGTCTCTTCTGATAGTTGACTAACCCAAAATATAAATTGATCAAAGGGATTGAAGACAGAATCTTTCTTGCATATGAGAATGTGCTTATCAATATGAATCATGTGCAATAAATGTCTTTAGTAAAACAATCCCCTTCTTGATTGGAGTCATCAGAAGTTTTTTGAAATATAACATGTCTTTTGTAATGCTTGAATCTTTTTTTACATCAAGAGATGTGTCTTCAAAGTAGTGAGAATATCTTATAAACATATCATCAGAAAGCTAAAATGAGAAATTATCATTAATGTGGACATACAAAAATCATAAGAACGAGTTTTTTTTTTAAAAAAAAGCAAGGATCATAAGAATGAGCTGTTGCCTAAAACCATGAAGCATGTTCTTATCTGCAAGCAAAATAATTCATCTGATTGCATATTATATAGATGAAAATACCACTATGATATAAGATGATTTGATCTATCAAATTTTGGCGAAAAACATGAACTTCAGTCCAGTTTTATTCTTTAAAGATGCCTAGTTTCTCTGATTCTGACAAATTTCATCTTGTGTTTTAGTAGCCTTATGAGTTCACTGTTGGGGCACCACCAGGTAAAGAAAGGAAACGTGAATTTGTGGATAATGCAAACGGCCTTTATTCAGCTCAAGCTGCACCGAAACCCCCACCAGCTCTCTACTCCATAACCGAAGGGATGAAAGTTGGCGGAAAGGTAAGCATCACCATATTAAATTCCTAGAAACTATTTACATCATAAAGACGTTCCTTACCTTTCAAAAATACTACATGGAGGCTAAGTATCTTATCTCCACATTTCGTTTGGATTGGGATAGAGGACAGTGATTGTCCCTCCAGAAGTTGGCTATGGGAAGAAAGGAATGAATGAAATACCAGTAAGTATACTCGCATTTTTTTCTATTTTTCTTTCTTTGATACTAAAATGAATACATAATAAGTATTAATCATACATATCATTTCCTTGAAAAGGGCAAAGTTAGTTATATTATGACAGTGGTGTCATGTGAAAGAATATACAAACTAACTTTCACCCTTTCTTATCTTGCAGCCAGATGCTAGTTTTGAACTGAACGTGGAACTTTTAGAAGTGATGTCACCAGCAGCAGGAAAGTAATTGATACTATTAACCGGATCATTTAATCTTTTGATTCCCACTTGAATCTACTTTTGTTTCTTTGACGCACCTTGAAGTTATATTCGTCATTGCTGTGTAAGGTAGAGGAATCAGCTGATTAATCAGGCAAAGTGCCTAAGCCTTCAATATCACGATTGGATTAATCATATTTTTGTAAATGAAATCCTCATGTATCTTTAAAGATTCGAACCCAAGTGTTATGAGATTCAAATGTTTTGTCTTCTTGATGAAATCAATGTCCAACTCCATATAAGACTACCATGTCAGAGTTGTTACTATCGTTTCAAGGTAAATTCCAACCCATTTGTTATGAGATTCAAATTTAATCTGTAACTGAGGAAACATAGGCGACTTGCATCAGAGATTTCCTTCAAACTTCTCGATTTGCATCATGCATTTTGATTAAATTGTGCACTACAGTACAATGGAAGTTCCATATACAAAGTATCAGAAAATATCATATTAATTATTAATATTTGTGATAAAAAAAAATATTGCCATAAAATATATGATGTCTATCAATATTGCCATGGAGAAAATATATGATGTATATCGTGCACAACAGGTACAATTATTGTGTTATAATTTAGAAATGCCTTTCCTTTCTCAAATAAAAAATAGATATGTTTTTTTAACATATACTTAGGATAATAGGTATATTTCTATATCAACATGTATTATAAGAAGTAATGCTACCTTTTTCTCATGCCCAAAAACAATTTATGCTACCTTTTAATAATTTGTTCTCTTTCAGCTAGGACAACTTAAGATAAGTTCTAATTGAAAAAGAGGGTCGTGATGGAATAAAGTTGAAAAACTATAACACCAAGTTGACATATTTTTACAGTGAGTAGAAAATAAATCATAAGTCAGGTAAGGCAATGCAAATAATCCTGACTCATGTTCTTGTCAAAAGAGCATTTGTCAAATTGTTGATTTCAGTGTCATATTCATGTCAAATTGTCAAAAAATCTCTACGTCACTTGACATTATGATAATGTGGTATATTTTTAACAACATAGACAAAAGAACATATCAATCTAAAGGAATCTAGAGAGAAATAACATCATGTAAAAGTTTAATTTTTAGAGTTGAACCTTAATCATAATCAAATCTAATTGATTTCACAATATGGACACTATTTGATGGACATCAATCAATTTCTAATGGGAGAAAAGATGGATTGATGTTCTCATTGCCTCAATCAAATACACAAAAAAATTTATCAAAGAAAAGGTGGATTAGATTCCCTTTATATACTTGTGAAAATTTAGATTTAAAATCCTCTTTTAAAATTTGTTTTATTCTCCGTCTTCATTATTTACAAACCTCTAGGCCTTTTTGTCCTTGCCCTACATGATCTTTTTCTTCATGTTCATCATGAAGATCTTTTACCATGAAGAAACAAATAAATCGTAGCTGGAGGGATTGTTTTGGGAGATATCAAAGAGTTTGAAAGTTTGTTAAAACTTTATACTTAGGGCATGGATGCTTTTTTGCATTAAGATCAAAATACTCTTAAAAATGAGGGAACTATACTTAATACATATTTTTTAATCTCTTTAATATGACATAAACAATTGGTAGTGCAACTCACAAGTACAAACACAATTCATTGACACCCCAAATTTAATCGAGTTTACCAATTCATTGACCCGAAGAGACAATTGTTTTTTTCCTTTTTAATTTTTTTATTTAACTTTAAGAGTATAAATGATTTAAAATCCTAAAAATATTAAATAATATTTTAAATATGGAAATATTATGTAAGTATTTGAAAAATTTATTTCATGATTCAAAATAAATCTTAAATAATATAAAAAATAAAAAAATTAAATAAAGACAAAGAGGTGGTTGGGTAACTCGACCTAGGTCGGCTTGGGTTAGATTTCCACCCTCAAAAGTCTGACTAGATTTGTTCACATGTGAACACTCCTATTTATAATACCTCCAAAATTTGTTTGATGATACGTGTCACGAGTAGATCCAAAGCCGAGGTCATCAACATACAAGTATTCATATAATAACATAATAAGGAAATTAATAATATAATATCAAATACAATTAAAAAATATAATATCAAATAAGTCCTATGAAAATTATCATGGCAGCAGACGTTATATATGAAACATAATACTAGTATAATGGCGGAGGGCCCAAAACAAAACTCGAGATCACAAGGATACATTAACATAATTCCATGATTAGAAACCCATGGACTTACAAAGTTTATAAAGAGTTCTATCATAACTCATCTAAAGAGCTCTATCATAACTCGTCTAAAGAGTTTCATACCCTTATAGATAAAGAACTCTGATATCTTTGTGCAACTCGCTACCATGAATTTCACTCCATATTTTTACGAATCTTAATGTAAAGGAGACAAACCTTTCATTAGTTGTATATAAGTGTCAATTCATAAAAATAACTTACAATTATAATCATTAGGCATAGTATACCAATCATGCATCATAATATACACTTGACATATCAATAATAATTAATTTTCATTACACTATCAATTATTATGTTCATTATCTGTAAGACCAATTGCATTAACATTTAATTCCACAAGAACAACAATAACGATAATATTTTTTTATATATTATAGCCACAATTTTCATTATCTTGATTAGGTTCTCAATTGATCTTTGATGAGTTCATTACATCTATTGGATAATTGGTACGCTCTCGAAATTACCTAGTTGATTAAGTCAGGATGCATGTGCACTAATTTAGACATCCAAAGGTGTATCCCAATACCCCATGTATAAGGTCCATATAGTAAGTTCATTCAATGAGAAATCAAGCTTAAATTCAATGTATCATTTTAATACAATGTTGCTTTTAATACTAATGTGTCAATCAATCATGTCACTAAAGAATTATATAATATATAATTAACAAAAATGACAAGTAGCACGATATATAACAAGTTGGGCAGGGAACTAATATTTTCATACATATGAACATTTATTTATGGGCAAAGAACATCATAAAGATCAAATGTTGTATGACATAATCATAAACATAAATTGAGAGATCAAACATTTCATGGCCTATGACCATGTCGCCTTAATTATGAAGTGTTTTTTTGACAGGTCGTGACCTCTTGGTCATGATCTTGTCAATGAGTTTAGTTTTTCAGTCCTTCAATTTCATGGCCATGACAATGTCCTCAAGGTTTTTTTATTGGGTAATCACGGCTTGTAACTCATTAGTCGTGGTGTTCGACATTCTTTATTTTGACAATTTAAGACTCATGATCATGACTCATGAAGTGGACACAAAACAAGATATATAGTCACAAGCCTTCAATCCATTCATTTTGGAATGGAATTTCACCTGATGTCATGACCCATGAAATAACCTCGTAACACTAATTATGTCCCTTTTAGGTCAACTAGGTTTCACAATTCCTTACATGACGACACAACACATGAAATGACCCCTGTAATGCACCAATTACAAGCCTCGTGACTCATTTTCACGATCGTGTCTTACAATCTTAACCAATGAAATTACATCCAAAGAGGTTTATATCTCCCCTTATGAAACCAAACATTGAAGAAAGTAGTTGAGAAAAAAAAGCTAGGAAGAATCCTTAATCGTCATTAGGAATTAATTATCTCATATGGAGAATTGCATGGATGTATATGCTAGGGTGAATCATAAAATTTTTGGAGGTAGATGTAAATGCTAGGGTGAAGCAAAGGTTTTGGAGGTAGGGGGTGAACTACCAGAGAATAAATTACCTAAATTATATTTGAATAATTCTTTCACATTAATCATGACGAACGAGGTGAAGTGATTAAATCCTTCAAATGCCATATTTTTATTCTACCAAATTAATGAAACGAGAAAAACAATAATTGGCCAAATTAACTTCCCTTTCTCTCTTTCTTTTCTCTTCCAATAGTTTATATTTATTTTAAGTCCTCTAAACACGTATAAAATATTTTTCTCTCATATTAACATTATATTGGTAAAATAGTTTTTATTCATATTTATTGTATATTTATATTTATCTCTCATTTTTATTTTTTTAAATCTCTTTCTCTCACGTTAACATTACATTGTTAAAAGAATCTTTTATTTATAATTAATATTTATCTAGTTCCTTAATCTCTCCAAACAAAAAGCATCCACTCATGGCAATTAACCTTGGTGTGCCACTCCAGCAATAAACTCCCCTCCAACTAGGGCTGAGCACGGGGTCGACCCGGACCGCACCGACCCGGAAAACCGGGTAAAAAACTCGGCCCGGACAAGATCCGGTCCGGGCCCGGGTCTAATGGGTGAAAAACCCGGCGGGTTTCGGGTCAGGACCGGGTCTGGAGTGCAAATACCCGACCCGGACCCGACCCGATTTGTTATTCATTATATAAACCCGCGGCCATTCTTTTCTTTTATTTCACACACAACTTTCTCTCTCCCATCTCTCGTCTCACGCCTCGCTCGACTCGACGGCTTGACACCCTCTCCCTCTCTCTCTTACGGCGGCGGCGACGACGACAAACCGACGACAGTCTCTTCTCCGACAGCTCTCCCCCCTCTCTCTCCTCCGGCCGCCAGGCGGCCAGATCCGATCGCCAGGCTGCTAGATCCGGCCGTCTGGCGGCCGGATCGGCCGCCAGACGTCGGATCTGGGCGAACCGACCGTCGGCGCCGGATTTGGCCACTAGCGGCCGCCAGGCGCTCGATCCGGCCGCCAGCGCCGGATTTGGCCACTAGCGGCCGATCCGGGCGCCGGGCATGATGAGCCGACTCATTCTCGGCCGCAAACCCGGTGATTTTTCCGGATTGCCGGGTCTGACTCAGAACCGGATCCGACCGGGTTCGGGTTCGGTACCGGGTCAAAAAAAATTTTGACCCGGTATAATTCGGGTCAGGACCGGGTCCGTTGAGACCCGGACCCGGTTCCGGGTTTGCTCAGCCCTACCTCCAACTTTGGTAATAATTTTTTGTGACATCTTTGATGGTCGCTTTCATTCATAACTGGTAGTTTTCTAGCTCCAATGGAGTGATTGGTGTACTCTTGAATAAGTGCGCAAAAGAGAGATGGACGCTCTATCAAGTTGGATGACTTGTCGAACTCCTTCATGATTCCTGCTCGCACAAGCGAAAATAAATATAATATATTTTTTTTATGTTAGGGCTAAGTTCATAAAAATAACTTACAATTATAATCATAAGACACAATATACGAAGTTGCATCATAATATCAATACACACTTGATATATAAATTATAATTAATTTTCATTACACTATCTTATTATGATGCTCATTCTTTAAGACCAATTGCATTAACATTTAATGCCCATAAGAACAATAATAACTATAATAATTTTTTATCTTATTATGTTGTCAATTGGTTTTTGATGAGTACATTACATCCATTAAATAATTGGTTCGCTCTCAAAATTATCTAGTTTATTAAGTAAGGTTGCACTTGCACTCATTTAGACACCCAAAGGTGTATCCCAATACCCCACGTCTACGATCCATATAATAAGTTCATTCATTGAGAAATCAATCTTAAATGCAATGTATCATTTGAATACAATGTTGCTTTTAATACTATAGCTTACATGTGATTCGACATTTAACGTGTCAATCAATCATGTCATTAAATAATTATATAATAGTATAATTAACAAAAATGACAAGTAGCATGATAGATAACTAGCTGGGCAAGGAACTAATATTTTCAGTTTTCATAAATATGAACATTTATTTATGGTCAAAGAACATCATAAAGATCAAATGTTGTATGACATAATCATAAACAAAAATAGAGAGATTGAACATTTCATGGCCTATAACCATGTAGCCATAATCGTGAAGTGTTTTTTTCACGACTCGTGACTTCTTGGTCATGGTCTTGTCAATGAGTTTTAGTTTTTTAGTCCTTCGATTTCATGGCCATGATAGTGCCCTCAAGATTACTTCATTGGGTATTCACGGCTCGTAACTCATTGGTCACGGTGGCTAGTGTATTCGTCATTTTTTATTTTAAAAATTCACCACTCGAGGCATATCTATCATGACTCATGAAATGGACACATAACAAGATAGTTCCGATCCTTAAAGCCATTCATGTTACAATGAAACTTAATGATCCTAAAGTCATGACCCATGAAATAACCTCATAACACTAATTGTGTCCCTTTTAGGCCAACTAGGTTTCAGGATTCCTTACATGATGACACAACACGTGAAATGACTCCTTTAATGTGTCGATTACAAGCCTGGTGATTCATTTCACGATCGTGTCTTACAATCTCAACCAATGGAATTATGAAATTACGTCCAAAGATGTTGATATCTCCCATTATTTCTTCTATTTGTTTCATTCCACTTGCTCCATTGGATTCATACATTACACATATTAAAAGCATCGATTTATATAATCAAATCTAAAGATATACATAAAAACTTAAAAATAAAATCCGAAAGGCAAATCATAAACTTTTAATATAATTTTGATTTAATCATATGACTGTACCACGACTTCCAAACTCATGCAATGTCATCCTAAACAATAAGAATAAAAGAAATGTCGCATTCTAAGTTTGAATCGAAACAAGAGAAAATCTTCACTTTATTACATCCCTTATTCGTGATCTTGAAAAGGAGAAGAAAAGCAATAAAAACCAAACATTGAAGAGAATTAGTTGAGAAAAAAAGCTAGGAAGAATCCTTAATCTTAATTAGGAATTAATTATCTCACATGGAGCATTGCATAAATGTAGATGCTAGGTTGAATCATAAAAGTTTTGGAGGTAGGGGGTGAACTACAAGATCATAAATTACCTAAATTATATTTGAATATATTTTTTACATTAATCATGATGAATGAGGTGAATAAATTTATCTCAAATGAAGCATTGCATAGATGTAGATACTACGGTGAACCATAAAAAATTCGAAGGTAGGGGGTGAAATATGAGAGAATAAATTAACTCAATAATATTTGAAGAGTTTTTTCATTAATCAAGAGGAATGAGGTGAAGTGATTAAATCCTCCAAATATCACAGTTTTTATTTCACTGAATTAATGAAATAAAAAAGAATAAACAATTTTAGATCAAATTAACTTTCTCCTCTCTCCTCTCTTCCAATACTTTATATTTATTTTAAATCCTCCAAACAGTTCTAAGATCTTTCTCATATTAACATTATTTTGGTAAAATAGCTTTTATTCATATTTATTTTATATCTATACTTATCTCTCAGTTTTTTATTTTTTTAATATCTTTCTTTCACGTTAATATTACATTGTTGAAATTATTTTACTTGAAATAATATTTTCTCACTTTTTTTTTGCTTTTAAAAAATAGATGAATAAATAATTACAAGAGAAAATAAGAAATATAACAAAAATAGGCAAAAGAAAATTAAAGGGAAAAAAATAAATTATAAGAATTATATATATCATGAAAAATAAAAATGACTTTTATAGAAATAAAAATTTCACTCCTATATTAGTAAATGAGATCAAATAATAACCCTTAAACTTACAAGCTTCCTATTCCCTCTCATCCCATAAAAGCAAACCTTATCAAATATCCTTTTTTCCAAAGCGAATCATAAGCTAGTCATTTCATCCAGAACTCGTAGATTACCAACCATTTTCCTGGCCTTTTTACATTATTAAACAAAGAATAAACCGAAAGTGCTATGTCTGCAATTATCAGTACATCAATGATCAACATGAGAAAAAACTCTTGTGTAAGATTCATTTTCTCCTAATCTTGACGTTTAAAGTCCACTGAAGCCTTCCCTCTGGACGTGGTATCTCCCTTGGCAGTCGGAGGGGAATCTCATACTCTCCAAGTGATGAAAGTGGAACTGGCAGATGCAAGTTATCTGGCTGGATGCTTACACAAAGCTGCCTTGCCACCTTCAAAGGAAAAGAGAGCATCACACGATGACATTAAAGTTACATCATATGTGCATTTTTCATAAATGTTATTGTTCATACACTGGTGTTTATAAATTATTTTCTAATCTTGGCAAACAATCGCAACAGATAAACTATTTAATCAGCTGTACATAACTACATGTATCAGCTACGAACGACGAACTAAAAGCTATGTACAACCTGGAAAAAGGAGTCACTAACAACGAATTAACATCCACACAAAAAAAAATTACTTTACAAAATAAATAAATATATTTTTAAAACAACAGTTTATCTTTGGGACTGGCGACCAAGAAAAGAGTGAAAATGATGGAAAAAAAAGAATACAACAACAACAAAGTTTTATCCCACTAGGTGGGGTCGGCTACATGGATCATACGACGTCATTCCGCTCATATTCGTTAATCCATGTTCATGAGATTCGACAAAGTTTTACGCTGGCTGTCGGGACCTAACACACCATTACGATGGAAAAAAAAGAATACGAGGGAAAAAATGAGAATGTAAGAGGAAATATCATTCACAATTGAAAAACATAGCAATATTAAAGGAAAAACATAGGACTTCAAACAAGTGAAATAATGAAAATAGGAATGCATTCCTCAACATAACCCAACCCTTGGAACATACTACAGCCCCAGGTTTTCGAGACTTCTAGTGAATCAATGAGAAATAAGGCCACAAATTCCCCAAGAAAAAAAGTGAAGCACAGAACATAGAACAATGTATACCTCAGCCACAAGTTCTTCCTTACTAATTGGTGTCCGCAATTCATTGTCAACCTGAATAAACCTCTTCAGCACCTGAACGTGTATAGACATTAAGAACAGAGACATGCAATAATGATATTTGATATTTAAAAAGTGCATTCTGTTTATTATTATCATGTGAGTTTTGTATTGAGTTGCAATTTTCAACAGTACTGGCAAACACATTTTTTTGGGATTGCTCAAATGTGAATGGTGTCCAAAGCTGATAGACTTGACTATTCCGGATGAGAGAATGGAGCAATAAAGGTTAATCCCTCTCCCCCGGTGTCTTCCAGCATTTGAATATGGGGCTATTGACCCCAAACCTTAACTCACTCCACGTACCAACTGAGCTAGTTTCAGGACAAAATTGGTATTGAAACATATTGTATAACCTTTAATTTACACTATTAATGTTTGATGTGAAATGAAAGACAGTACAAAACTAATACCAAACTAAAGAGAAATAAGAATACTTAAAACCACAAACAACATAAACTCACAAGTCGAGCATTATCAAGGCGCTTTGCTGCAGCCTCATATTCCTTCATTTTGTCCTCCTTAAGCTGGAATAAGAAAAGAGAGCACACTTTTTACAACTTGGAAACCAAATGACAACAGATATATCAGATATCTGATAAATAAAGTAGGATTTTCTTTTAGAGTGCGACAGAAGAACACAATAATAAATGCATTAGTAAAATCTAATTACAAAGGTGATGTAAATAAGACCAATGTTTTCTTTATCAGCAAGTCAAAGTTAATAGTCACCCCCCCCCCCCTCCCCCCCACTTTGCCCGCGCCGGCGAAGAGCAAAGGGGGGGCCTCGCCCCCCTCCTCTTCTCCCTCCGGCGAGGACGCCGGAGAGAGAGGAAATATCTTTTTTTAAATATTTTAATATTATATTATTTTTTATTAATTTGCTGACGTGGCGGTGCCACGTCGAATACTCTCCTGCGTGGCGGAGAGAGCATCGCCACGTCAGCAAATCGACCGGGAAACTGGGTATTCTCGATCAGGAGGGCATCACGAGGGCATTCATGTTACAAAGTGAAGTTGGAGGATATTACTGAGCAAACGTCAAAGTTGGAGAGTATTTTGTGTAATTTTTCCTAATAATTAAATGCATGAACATACGATTTTGGTGTAATATGATATGGTGCTGTTCCGACATGATATGGTTTCTATAATTTTCCAAGGTAAAAGAGCACCTGACCAGTTAGAAACAAAAATAAATAACATAGTTCCAATAAAATAGGATATGTTATGGTTATACAACAATGATAAATTTATACGCGATTTTAGAGTTCTTAACATGAAATTATCATTTTTGTTCAAATGAATGCTTAATGTTGTGAGTACATATTATGAAATTATGCAATCTTTTATTATGACAAAATGTGAATAAGCTACAAATTAGTGTCTTTTAGGTAATATTACCTTGGCCCTACATAGGAGCCTTTGCTCATGAAAGTAAGCATATATTTTCATGTACTTGGAAAATGTTCATGATAGGGATTAAATGGAACTGAATCTTGAAGAGTTCTTAAGATTATTTTGGATTGTAATAATACATAATTGTTTCAATGTTTAATACATGGTGTAGAAAAAGCACCCCCGATGGGCACCAGACAAGAAGGCAATGCCCATTCCTCAAAGTAAGGAAATAATACTCAGGGATCTAAAGGTAAGCTTTATTTTGTATGTAGTTATTACTCTTTCTTCTCTTGGTCCATCACTTTCGAACTGGACGCCATGCAAAATCATGTCGAGCAATCCCAACAAAACTAATACCACTTGTCATAGAGCTATTGTATTGACGATCGATGCCCTTGTGAGGAGAAGTTTCACAAGTGCGAGCATCATCACGGGTTTTCGCCCCATCTGGATTTTGCCAACTTGGTACCATAGTTCACTATGCAGATGACACTTCCTTTCATGGAGGGTTCTAGTCGGGGGTGAGGAAGCCAGCTATTTTGGAGTTGTTCCAGCCGGTCTCAGGTTCACATATCAATTATGTCAAATCATCTTTCATCCCCTTCAACATGACTGACGAGGAGGTGACTACTTGCGGAGAGTTATGCACCCCAATAGTCTCCTCGCCAGTCACCTATTTGGGTCTACTTCTTTCAGATCATATTGGTTCACATGGAAGAAGTCGAGATTACTTTCAAGTGCGGATTGACTGGGGCTACTCATATCAATTCTTTCCTCCCTCCCCACATATTATATGTCAGTATTGAGGATGCCAACACTAGTCAAGCGACAACTTGATTCACTCAAGAGCATATTCCTCTGGTAGGGTAATGACACAAAGGGACGAGGTGTACATTTAATTGCTTGGTCGAGTGTTTGTCGTCCCTTATCACAAAGCGATCTGGGAGTCCTCGATCTTTGTCGCACCACCCATGACCTACTAGCACATTCAATGTAACGGATTATTGGATTTGGCGATGATTTATGGTGTTCAATGCTTTTTGCATGCTACGACAAAGACCTATCATGGGAATCTCGCTCGATGCTTGCTCGAGGAACCTTCTCTTTCTGGAAAGGGGCATCGTCACTTGTACGCCCTTACATGGTTGCCTCCCTTAGCTCTGGGGAGGCTTTCTCTTCTCGACATCATGAGTGGTTACTTGGATAATTGTTGGCAACTACCTTTCCTAAACTCATGGCACTTGCGAAGGACCCAACGATGTCTGTGGCAAAGGCATGGACACTTTCTGGTGGACCAAACAGGGGATCTTGGACTTCACTCTTTAGATATGCTCTCTCTGATGGAGGTAACGGAGTTTTTTTTAAGGCATGGAGGTAACGGAGTTGCTAGCTCTGCAAGAGAGGATCTCCCATTTTCGACCAAATGCTACCATGACAGACGGGTGGGCTTGGCTCTCTAATGAATTCTTGACTCGTAGCATCTACCTTCATTTCTTCCAAGAGACGCCATTCAAAGTTCATATTTTCATGAGGCGAGGGAGACTACTCATCAGGGTTTGTAAGGCAAGATGTACACCAAACATCGATATCTCCTGCGTTGTCATCCTTTTCCAACTCAAAAAAAAAATGTGACGAGGAGCAGGAGGACATCACCCATCTATTCTTAGAGTGTTTTGTTGCCAGGAAGGTTCGAAGTCAAACACATCTCACAGGGCTGGACTCAGACACCTCATGCTTTTTGGGAGTCAAGGTTGGCGACTTTTGTTAGCGAATGTTTTGGCAGTCACTTGGCCCATATGACTCTATCGCAACTGCACTATTTTCAATGGAAAGTTGTGTCATGTAGACAATATAGTTCGACACATTTACTTTTTGCTTAGAGAATGGGATTTTGGGTACGCACTAATGGTGGTCATCACACCGGCGAGTGCTGCGTGGCATTGTACGCCCCTTGCATCTCGGTTCAAGGTTGCTAATATCACGAATCAGACTCATAAACTCATAAATCGAGTCAACTCTTATCAAAATCGAAAAAGGAAGTAAACTCGAATTGACTCACGAATCAACTATTTAAACTCGGTTGACTCGTGCAAGTCCACTGGTAGACTCTTAGAGTCTATGTTCCGGGTGAGAAAATGATAAAATAAGGTTGGATTTAGAGTTACTTATTGATAAAGATGTTTGCTTTTGAATCTATAAGATGTTAGTAATTGATTTCACCGAAATTAGTCCACCGTGACTTGCTAGCAAAGCATCCCCTTCCTCTACTTCGGCGACACACACCATTTAGCTTGAGGTTCTAAAACATTGTCAATGATCCTATCATCGATCCTTTTAGTTGGGGGTTCTTAAACACAGATCTGAAACTCTTTCAGCGACCACCACCATAATTTCTACTGATCATCTCTCATTAACAATCCTCTCAAAGTAAATTCATTGCTTAAATCAGTATGTGCATTAGATGAAACAACATATTCACATGAAGAACCTATGGCTCAAAAGAAACTCCTCTTACAGTATCGAATCATGATTCAGAGTTTCCTGTTTATAACAAATGTTATTTTCACCTAAACTTCGAATGCATTATATAGATGAACTCACTTGTTAAACACCCTTTTAATGCATGGAACAAACCCAGAATGTCATTAAAATTGTTTTGTAGTTGTATTTACTTGTTCATTTTTTGTTAATTTGATTTTAGATGATTTAACTCCGCATATGTTTTATAGCCGGTCCCAAGCCCGGATAAAGGAGGAGGGTTGTGTTAGGCCTCGACAGCCAGCGTAAAACCCTGTCGAATCTCATGAACATGGATCAACGAAGCGTATCCATGTAGCCGACCCCATCTAGTGGGATAAGGCTTTGTTGTTGTTGTTGATTTTAGATGATTTACTGACTTCCTTTCATAATGAAGTAACCTTTTTTTTTTTGAGGAGACATAATGAAATAACCTTAGATGAGACAATTTGGTCCATTACAACACTATTGTTTGTCATTTCTAAAGAGGATTTGCCTGCACGTTCATCACATAAATAAATGGAAAGTTGTTTCTAAAAAATATATTTTCCCAAAAGGAAATGCAATACAAGAGAAGTTAGATCAACAAAATGAGACGCTCCACCACAGGCGACTCGCGCGACCCACATCTAGGGCACCCAGCCGCCTAGGGCATCCAGCCCTTACATCGCCGGGGGCTTCTTCCCGGCGGTGCCACCACCATTGCCGGCGACCCCCGCCGGTGGCGCCACCAACGAACTTCGGCCTTCTTTCTCTCTACTGCTTTTGCTCCCCTGCTTACGCCTTGTGAGCACCAGAGCTCTGGACTAGGGCATCCTGCCCTACATCACCGGGGGGGGGGGGGGGTGTGTGTACGGGTGTTGGGGTTTCCCCCGGCGATGCCACCACCATCGCCGGCGACCCCCTCCAGCAGCGACTACCGTCTCCGGCGACCTCTGTTGGCAGCGCACCGACGAACTTCGCCTTCTTTCTCTCTCTGCTGCTCCACCCGGCCCACGTCCGAGATATCCGCAGCAGGCCAACTTCGCGCTCTTACAGATCTTTAGAGGAGGGGCATTTCGCACGGCTCTGATCCGGCCTCTCCGCTGCCTCCAATATAGGGGCAAGGGTCACCTGAGGATGTCGTGCCCTCATACGCAGATGGAATGTCCATCTGCAACACCACCAACGCGACCTCAACAAAATGCGACCCAGAACGCCTCCCCTGTGCTGGTGTCCAAGATGGCTCTTACCCTTTCCATTCCGTGGTCACTATAGATCCAGCATGTCGTCGACCTGCTAAGTGACTGCCGTCGGTGAGACTAGTGGTCCCCCCCTTCAGATCAACAATTCTTCGTCAACAGTCATTGCCGAGTTGGGAGCCTCGCCGCCCTTCCATTTAGGGTTTAGGGTTTAGCCTCCAAACTTGATTAACTCCGTCTTTGGGCCAAGAGAGAAATTTTTGAACCAATATGAACTTCCAACTTTTCTTCTTATGAAATGAGCTTTCCCTTGTAATATGTAAAGTCGATTTCTTCTGAATGAATGCTGCTTGGATCTTTGAGGCTCCAATACCAATTGATACAAACTGAAAGTACAACTAAAATTAAAATAGGATAACTATTATTAGTAGTAAAAGTGCAAGAATCTTAAACACAATTGCTACTAATAACTTGTCAATTCGAGATGACAAATCTCCATGAGTCCATATGGAGTGGACCAAACTCCAATTATCTAATTGGTAAAGACATTTCAAAAAATCTAAAACCCATGCATGTATTTATAACTAGTTACAATAACTATAACAAAGATATAAATATAACTAACTACCCACTACTTTCTACTAGCCATTAACTCATACAAAGTGGTGTCTTCTAACTATCCACTACTTAATTAACAAGCCACTAACTAATACAAATCGGTATCTTATCAGCCTCCCGCTTCATCTCCAACAGCCAGAGATCGCCTTGGCAGTGGCGGGACAGCTGGGGAAGCCCATCTCCATTGCTCTCCCAGCCCTCGGCTCGCCGGACTTGTCCATCACCTCCGTCGACATTGAGCTCCGCCCAGACTGCAATCTCCCACCGCCAATGACTCTCTACGCCGGCATCGACAGCTTCACCCTCAAGCTGCGATACTCGCTTGGTGGGCTGAGGTGGTCGCCGGTCACCACGATCCTCTGCTGCCCAGACGCCAGTCGCAGGCCAGGCAGACCCGACACTGCACATGCAGAGCACACTCGGGAACCATACCCAAATTCAAAATCCCACCAAACCGCTTAACCCACCCCACCCTGAACCGGACACAATCGCAAGTTGACTCAACCAATAACCCAAATCTCCAGGTCCCAACCCCACCATCCAACGCAGCTGATCCCCACCATCTTCGCGCCCAGTCTGAACCTGCCTGCCGAGCCCACCTGCGAACCCAACTTTGAGCCCACGCAAACTCGAATCCGAATCTAACAATCCCCCCTCAGCAAGCCCGTAAAGCTGCCCTCCCACCCCCACACTGGTGACCGACTCCACCCCACTCTTCTTTCCTTGCTGACTCACTTCAATCCAACAATGCGCCGGTCCTCCCCTCGTCTGCCGCCACCATGCCCATAACCCCATCATTGCCAGCTTTGCTCCTTTCCCTCGACCCAAACCAGACATCTCCAGCTCCACCACAGTTTACACCACCCACTATCACTGGCATCCTAGTGATCATCCCGGTGACTACCACACCCGTTGTTGATGATCTAATAGCTCCCCCCCTTTGTTATCAGTGCCGTCGGCCTGCACAGGCTGTCACGCCGCCACGGCCAGCAGGACAGCAGTCGCCCACACAATTGCCGCTGCTACCACCGCAAGCGAATTTGCAGCCATCCGTGCAGTCATCATCGCCACCTCCTCCCCAGCAGCCTGTGGTGGGGGTGCACCGCGAACCATGCGATACCCGCTGGCCGTCGATGACAGGGAAGATGGGGTGCACCTCCACGCCGGGAAGGCAGACGAGGAGGTTCACCCAGGTATAAATGCTGCTGGCCTCCGCCACAATCGACGGCGGCCACCAAAAAGAGGAGTGACCTTACACCGACCAGTACAACGGCTGCTTTCCCATTATAGGAGCAGCCACAAGAGACACTCGGCGCCACCACTGCCAACAGGACAGCAGCCACACGCACAGCAGTCATCGCTGACAGCAAGACAGCAGTCGCCATGCAGCCTTCGCCGCTGCCGCCCCAGCAGCCAGTGGTGGTGGGTGCTCCGCAGACCGAGCCGGATTTACCGACCACTGCTGAAGATGTTGAGTTGGGGCACCTTCTTGCCAGGTGGACTGATGAGGAGGTTCGCCTAGTTGTGAAAGCCGCTGGCTTCCGTCACACACGCCGGCGGCCACTAGCAAGAGGGGTGACCCTATAACAGGGGAACGACCTTGATGAGTCAATGAAGCTAACCATATGGATTGTATGGGCCAACCTTGGGAGCGGCAGACGGGTGGGAAGTGATTGTTTTCCTCCCTCCGGTTGGCGGTCGAGTGATTTCACATCCTGAGGTACCCACATTGGACGAGCACTGTGTTGTTCCCTTTTGATCCGGAAAGAGGTGGAGAGTGAAAGACCTGCTTTCGGGCCACTCTTGGTGGGAGAGATGTCTGTTTGTTTTGAGTGTCATCACATTTCCTTTTTTGTTTTGGGAGTGGGGTTTTGACTAGAAGAGAGATTTTTTCCATCTTCTTATTGCTCTCCTTTTAGAGCCTACATCTGTACAATATTTCCGTTCCACAGTTATATACATAGATGTGTGGATGATAACCACAACTCCGGTGGTCATCCTTTTTCTCCTCAAAAAAAAACCTAAAGCCCAACAAAAGAAAAACATCCTTGGTCAAAACTGAAGAAACTATTTTGATAAAAAAAATGTTCAAATCACATGCACCGCAATATCCATCACCAAATGGATATACTCTGACCTAGAATAGAAAATATGTCTCAAAGAAAGTTATCAAGGGTAAAGTCAAAGGAAAAGAAAAGAAAAAGTACACGACCTATGCTTCCAAGTCTTTAAATAATTTCGCCAACTTCTTTCTTTTATAAAATGAGCGGAAGAAGGTATACGAAATGAGCTCACCTTGTCAGAATCATCTTTCAATTTAGAATCTGATGGAACTTCTTCTGCTCTTTCTAGCTCTTCCCGTCCATAAAGCTGTCGAATATACAAAACATTCCAGATAAAACTTGTAAAAAACCATCAAGTTCCTCCAAACTACAGTCATTTAGTTTTAATAGTATTAGAAACCTTCTAAAAAAATATAGTATTAGAAATAACACCAAGAACCCTCTTGAAAAAAAAAAGTATTAGCAATGAGAAAGAAAGAAGAACAAAGACGACAACTAATGTACAAGACAAATGATGTAAAATTCCGGCACAAGTAAATGCAGCTACTTTGTTAAGGAATGATAAATTCATTAACAACCATAACAATGTCTTTGATGTAGAGAATATATATGAAGATCAAAATTCCACAAGAAAGTAACAGCCATCAAACCATCGAAGTCATAAACAGGGAGAAACACAATAGAACCACAATGCCAAAAAAAACATCTGATACTGGCAGGTATGCAAGAAACAAGATAAGAATGACAAAATCTTGCAAACCTTGCGCTGCTCGCGGATGAGGAAAGCATACTTGTCGATGTTGGGGACGGCGAGCAGCTTTGGCATGAGATGGTTGCGGAAGAAACCTGGCGCAACTTTCACTGTCTCGCCAGCTTTTCCCAGCTTGTCTATCGTCTGCCAACCGTTCGACAAAATGAATGAGCATCGACCCCCAAAAAAAAAACGGAGGGAGGGAGGAGAACGAGAGAACAACGCGTCCAGAGAGTTCGGACCGTGGTGAGGATGACTTCGAGCTTCCGGTGGTAGCGTAGTCCCTGTGCGACGAAGAGGACGGGGTTCATGACGGCGGGATCAAAAGAAGCGGAGATCTGGAAGGGACGGCGGAGGATGGCCGAGCGGCATAAAGAACGCAAGTGAGCCATCACAATCTTGTGCGCCCTCTATCGCGTGCCCTCCGCTGCCCCGGTGCTTGCCGTCGATGGTGCGACTTCGTTTGCTGCCGCTGCCGCCGCCGCAGCTCCGCTGCTCGTTGCTAAATGCGAATGTGCTCGCGGACGGGGCCCACTGGGAGTTGGAAATAGTTGCAGCCATCTGGCGATGGGGGAGGAGGCTTTTACCATGACGTGTAGTAGGAGAAAAAAAGCCCATAATTTGAAGCTACGACGGGCCCAAAGCCGACTGGTTAACAAATTTTACCATAACAAAATATAACTGGATCAATTCATTTTACCATAATAAATATAACAAAATTGTCGATCAATTCATTTTTACTTTAATTCTCTACTTAACAAGGTTACATATAACTGGAACAAATTTTACCACAATAAAGAATATTAAGTCGGTTTAAATAATAATAATAGCAGATAATTTCAAGTACCTTTATTAGATAAATTTAATAATATTTTTTTTGTGGATGGAGAAAGTAAATTTTTATTATCTTTTTTTAACAGAGTGATGTTCTTGTTACCTAAAAAAGTGTCTCCCAAACGCAGTAACCATCGTGCCGCGCCTGCACGGTTGCCCGAGTCCACACCTGGCCGATCTCTAAAGAGCACTGCCAGAGGCTGCAGAGCAGCAAATGGAAGCGGCGACGCGTTTCGCCCTTCGGCGATTCCTCCATGGCCGCCGCCAAGTTCACCTTCTACCATCCTCCTCCAATCGTGCCCTTTTCTCGGCATCTTTCCATCCTCCTCCTCCTCCTCCTCCTTTCTTACTTTCCTCCTCCTCCCTCCGATCGCATGCTCCAGGTAGTAGAAAAGAATGTTTCCTCCTCTTTTTCAGTCTCTTCTGTACTTTTTTTTTTCGATAAGACTCTTCTATACTTTTTTTTCTTCTTTATGTTCTGTTACGTACCACTGGATCACTGCATAGAACGTCTCATTCTGTCATTGCGGTTCTTTTATTTCCGATAATTATTCATTCTTAAAACCCTAGAAATTTCTCCTGCATTGTGTCAGTACAAATTTTTCATTTTATAATTTGCAAAATGTATATTTTCGCAGTTCCGTCAAGACTTCGACTGTTCAATAACTTGTGTCCTATGGTTGTCGAAGCTGTTTCGGCCAGTAGTCGTGCGGCGAGGTTCAAGGCTGTGCTCCTGTGCTGGAACACTTCGGGCATGTACCTTCTGTATTCCTGCTTTTTTTTCTCAAGACAATCTTATTTTCCAATCAAATAACCATCTTTTAGTCCCACATGATCTGATGTTTGTTGTTTTGGAAAGATGAAAAAGAGGAATAGAAATCTGAAATAGCAGTAGGTACACAATCTTCTTTTTTTTATGGTACAAATACGTGCACCATTAATTCGGTGAGTGTTACTCTAAATCCTGAAGATCGCATGAAACTTGATTAAAATTCAGAGAAGGGGTTGTTCTCTTTAGGAAATCCTCGCCCACGGCCAAATGAGTATTTCACAGAGAGCCCACAGGTTACATGTAATATTAGCTAGAATTACTACTGGAAAAATATGTGGGTTCCCCATAATAATTATGCCCCATTCTTTTATCCTATTTAACTCTTAATATGGGATCATTCAAGTCAGGTTTCTTTGTTATTGTGATAGGTGAATTCATTCTTATGGAACCATCCCTCGAAGGAACCAGGCATGATAATTTTTCATCATCCGGCTAAAGCAAGAATCAAAGAAACGACAGAAGAAATAGATCCATAGAAAATATTTCATACATATCGTCACAAACATTATGTACAGATAATGACATAATGAGTTTTGTTAAGAAGAGATTTCCCAGATTCCATTTTCAGGAATTGTAACTATACCGTGGCAAAGAATTAAGTTCTTATAGGTAAATGCTCAATATCCAAGTAGGCTTATAAATTTGATCATGATCAAGTGTTTTTTGAATTGTCTCATCTCATGTCTTTTTTATTGTTGTTTTTGTCCCCATAACATCTCGATTTTTTTATATACAAAGTATTTACTTGTTACTAATGGAGTTTAGCCTCTGTGTTCCTTAGATCCCTTATTTAACTCCAATAGTATCATAGATTGTAGTCGATGCAGAGGGAATGAATGCATTTCCACACTATAAATAAAGAAGTGGAATAGACAGAACATTGGATCATGTCTTTTTTTTTTTTTTGAGGGGGAAAAGGATGATTAATGTTAATCATTTAAAACCTTTATTACTTATATCAAAAAGATTCCACACTTGATATATGCATCTATTGTTGATTTCTGAACTTCTGGGGGCGAATGCTTAATGTTCACTAGTGAATACCGTGCCCATGCCCTGTCAATACACATTTGGTTAAGTTCCCAATAGTTATAATAATGGGAAAAAAGTTATTACTTTTGATTCAGTACGTCTGTATTATGTATCCTCTCTGTACTTGTCAAAACCCTGAAAATACAAGAGATTTATTGTCCAGGAAAAATAAAATTAACACTACTTACATCTCCCAGGAAGAAAGTTATTGGCTGGAAGTATCTTTGGATTAATGGGTGCTGGGATGATAACTCACCATCCAACTGTGGCATATGCAGATGGTAACTTTTACCTCAAACAAGTCAAAGAAAATGAAAACCTTTGTGACTATGTTGTTTGTTAAAGCATTTCTGCACCTGGTCCAGATTATCATGCAGACCATGAGGAACCTTCTGGATATTTGGGGGATGAACTGCATACCTTTTGGTCCCTTTCAAGGAAGTTTCATTTGCCTATTGTGCTGCTTACAATGGTTCTACTAGGATGGAGGCATCCTATCACTCTTGCTGTAAATGTTGCAATGCTTCTCTTTTGCACAAGGCCTGATCCTCTCTCAGTGTATATGTTTATTGAGCAGGTAAATTACAAAGCAAATATTAGTTGACCCAGTCAAATTCAATTTGTGTTTGTGTAGTTACCTTTTTCAAGTGATTATTTCTCAAAAAACAAGAAACACTCGACTTAATTGGCATGTATCTACTTTATTCTACTTTTGCTTCTCTATTGATGTTCAAATGTTTGCAGATGCGTCAGAGAGATATGAAACAAGAACCTAGGTTGCACAAATCAAAGGTGAGAACTTCACACTTGTGAGATGTAAACTTTCGAAAAATGTGCAATGGAAAAAGGTCCATATGGGTCCAGCACAAAGTGGGTGGACACATTTCCCATGGGGAGAGATGCTATGTTGAAAATATTGTAACATTGGCTAGAAATATGATGTGTGGGTGGACAAATTGCTAATGGTATACATGCAATATTGTTACCCATTAATAAAATGGATGGTTTCTCCTTGTAATCATCCTTGTTTCTTTCTAAAGAAAAGGTTTTATTGATTTCTTAATTTATGGTGGCTAGTAAGAGTAGCAATAAGTTACATTGAATCTTTTTGTAGCTTTCCTTAAGTGACAGCTTCAGCTCACAATCAGAGAATTACATCCACTAACCAACTGTAATTATTTTTTGTCGTGATATATTTTGCAATTCATAAACTTCAAATTTCTGTTTTTTCTCCACTAGAAACTGATTGTTTTGTATTTTCCATAACATTTGTACTTTCAGCACTTAGTTTTAGCTAAAGAGATATTTTACGCAATTTTAGCAATGCCTAAAGTGATTGTATATTTGAGTCTTCCTGGTAAAACTGTTCATGTTGATTCGTTTACCCGCTTCATTTTGGTAAGAACATTGATTTTGTTTTTTTTTTTTTTGTGTAACTCTTCAATAGATGTGACATATTCGAGTGTCAATCCTTCTCTGTAGAGTTCATTTTTAGTATATGATGTTTTAACCTGGTTGCAGGTTATATTCACCTAGTCTTCATAGTGGTATAAAATATGCTCGAAGTCCTTTTTCACCAAATAGATGAAAGTATCATTTTCTCTCTTGGATCATCAAATTTGTTATGAAAGTTAATTAGTTTTTAATAACTTGTACTTCATGCTGGCAGCTACTGTACACGAAGAGGGTTGAAGTAGAAGACTACAAGTTATTGTGCTTAGCTAAGGTGCAATTGAGGGATGCAGAATTGCATCTCGTTGGAGTTTTGGGTGGCTGGTGGGTGTGTTACACAACAAGAATTTAGAAGTAAATGCGTGTTCAAAATCTATAAGTTTCTGTATCGTGGTCCTCAGTCTGTATGAGCATTGTGACAATATTGTTCATATCATAATACTATTTACACCATATTCAAAACTGAAATTTTGCATTTTCAAGCCAACAGGTATCTTGTTTAGGATTGTTGCGTTATTCTTCTCCATGAAGTTTGAAGATCTTCACCAAATTTTCTGCCTTAAGTTTACATTAATTTTAAGTGACACATTTACATTTCTTTCTTTCTTTATGTTTTGATTTATACATATGCCGTATTCCCTGGATTGAACAAGCTAGCAGTTCATGCTCCCCGTGGGTCCTGCAGAATCAATATAAACTTTACAAGATAATACCAGAAATGGTGCCTGCGATAATACCAGAAATGGTGCAGAATTATCCTTAGTGTACTCTGATAATACCAGAAATGGTGCCTGCGATAATTGCAAGAATGAACTTTACAGTGTCTGAATGAACCTTTTTATGGCAATTTTACAGTCATTGAATGGTCGAATCGGTTCACGACAAAGTCGGTTTAACGGAAGGTTTTGATATAGGAAATCAACCTTATTGCAGCAGAATAAATAGGATCGGAATCGGATCGACGATCACGTAACGGAACGCCGGCACAATGTCACAATTCAAATACTACTAAAGCACAAACTATAGCAAAAACTATAAGCAAAGAGAGGACGTCAGTCAACATGCAAGCAGTGTACATAGGACTCCAATACAACTCTATATATAGAGTTGCATTAGCAGTTCCATAAACTGCCCATGCAATTTTATTATGTATATTATGTAATTAATAAATTACATGCAAGCAAATGCCTATTATGGGCGGTTGACGTCCAACAATCTCCTGCTCGCACATGATGGGTTATTTGTTTATTTTGCAAATGTTTATGTATAGTAAATGGATCGTGCGACCCATGAGTACACAATTACTCAACCACTTGAAAGCATATACCATGACCTGTTAGGGATACATAGTGCTCAATCAACTTGAGAGCCAAAATTATAAAAATCGCTCAATCAATATGCGAGCCAGAACTATATTCTCATATAGTCACTCAAACAATCATGTTACTCGCTTTGTCTTAGAGACACCTTGCTTGCATAGCTTAGACGACTTAGGTCTAACTCCGCGATTACTTAAGTTTATATGTATACTTTATAATTGGTCAATAACATATAAAATTTATGCAGCACTAGTGAATCTTTCTCTGGCCCTCATATTTCTCGATTCTAAGTTAGCCGCTTTCCTAGACGTGGCTCGACGGGCCATATACAATTTAATCTTCGGCTACCTCGCTAAAATAGCAACACTAATATATCATTTTGAAATATAATCAAGAGTCTAAGGGCAATCTTCGGACTTGTTCAGTCCTTAAAGACTCACACATGTGACAAAGGCTCGACTATTCATCACATCTTAGGGTCGACTTAGCATACTCGATGATACACTCAAGTATTGCGGTGGAGACTCCCACTAAAGGAGTGTATGCCATCGCTTAATAACACCGCACAGACTTAAGTTCAGTCGCATATCTATAGCGCATGACTTGAGTCCTCCCATTAGTCGTCTGAAATTGTGACGCCTTTAAATGAGGTCTCACATCTGGCTCTCCTTGGCAGGTTACACGGAGTTGAAGTAAACTTGTGTTCAAGAGTTCCCAAACAAATTAGGGCAATTTTAGATCATATTATGATTTTAAACTATTTCTTCTCCGTCCGCTATACTCTAAGCGCCGGAGGTGATTATCCGTGTGATTTGATAATCTCGTGCCTGACTGACATACTCTACTTGTGTATAACAACTCATAATAACTTAAACAAAGGAAATGAATACTTTTATTAAAAAACAAATGTTTAAGTACAATTAGGATTACGTAATCATATAGCTTTTATATGTCTAATAAATACATCTCTCGGAATAGGCTTCGTAAATAGGTCGACCACATTCTGATGTGTAAACACATATTGAATCATGATCCTTTTCTGAACATCTTTATTTCGTACAAATTTGTACTTAGTGTCGATATGCTTCCCTTTACAGTGATATTTCTCATCTTTGATTATCACAGTATAGGTTGATCTTTGAAGCATCATCGGCTACTCTCAAATGGTGAAGGAATTTGCCTAACCAAAGTCCTTCTTTTGCAGCTTAGGTATACGCCACGAATTCAGCTTTCATTGTTGACAATGCTATGCAATATTGCTTCTTACTGCTCCACATCACAGCGCCATTGCTCAGCAGGAAGACGTAATCGGAGGTGGACTTGCGTTCATCAACATCGCTAGCCCAATCAACATCCGTATATCCGACTAACTTTAGGTTTTCTCCTTGATAGCATAGTGTGTAGTCAACGGTTCCCTTCAAGTATCTGAGAATTCTTTTGACAGCCTTCCAATGTTGGTGTCATGCATTATACTGATATCGACTGGCTAGACCAATGGCATGACATATGTCAGGTCGAGTACACAACATGACGTACATCATACTTCCAACCGCGTTGTCATAAGGAACAGAGGTCATAACACTCTTTTCTTCTGAAGTCTTTGGATACATATTAAAACTTAAAGCTTCACCTTTCGCTATAGGAGTATTAATGGGTTTGCAGTTATTCATTCGAAAATGTTTGAGAACCTTTTTTATATAGGTTTCTTGCGAAAGAGCAATGAATCTCTTTGAACGATCTCGATGAATTTTTACTTCAAGTATATATGTTGCTTCACCCATATCCTTCATCTCAAAGATAGAGAACAACAATTGCTTAATGTATTTATATACTCCTTATTATACCCAGCTAACAAGATATCGTCGACATGTAGAGTTTGAAATGCAAAGTTATCTTTGGAGCCACATATATACACACAGTGGTCTTCATCAATCATAGAAAATACGAAGAAAATTATTGATCGATAAAATTTTAAATACCACTGCCTAGATGATTGTTTTACGCAATTTACATACTTTGTGTTCTTAACTTTTTACAATGAAGCCTTTAGGTTACTTCATGTAAATTTCTTTATCTAGTTTTGTTCTAAATCCATACGAGCAACTATAGCTAAGATTAAGCGAATTGAAGAAAATCTTGCAACTGGTGCAAAAGTTTCATCATAATCTATATCATCTTTTTTGGTATATCCTTGTGCAACAAGACGAGCTTTATATCTTTCTATGGATTCATTCTCACCACATTTGACCTTGAGAACCCATTTATTCCCTATTGATCTTCTATCGGGTGGGAGATCAACCAAAACCCAAACTTGGTTATCTTTCATTGACTTCATTTCTTCTTCCATCGCTTTCTTCCATTCTTCCTTCGTAGGACACGAGAGAGCCTCCTCAATTATTTTAGGCTCATGTTCGTCTTCCGAACCAACTATAAAAGCTTTCCTCTCAATATCAAAATGACGACGTGGGATACTTTTCCGATTAGTCTGACGTATTGAACATTTGGGTATATCTCGTTCTTGAATTAGCGATGATTCTCTCCCACTCGGATCAGGATTCTGAGGTAAGGAGACATACTCCTCACTATATTGATCTGTTGGATGAGCCAACCCATAATCTTCTTCCTCCTCGAGGTGAAGATCCTTATCTATTTCACCTAGCTTAGGAAAATCATCTTTTAGGAATGTAGCATCTCTACTTTCTATCTTTGTAATGGTTTCATCATCCTTTTCATCTATGAAAACATATCCTTTGGAGGTATCAGAATATCTTATAATGATACACTTTTTTTTCTCGAGGACCCAACTTTCCATACTTATGAGAAGTATGAAGTACATAGGTTGCGCACCCCTAGGGGCGCAAATAACTAAGTTCAGGCTTTCGGCCTGTCCAGAGTTCGTAATGATAGAATTTACAGATTTTGATGGAATTCGATTCAATATATAGGCTACAGTCAATAAGGAATCACCCCAGAAAAAAATAAGGAGATTTGTTTGCGCCATCATTGATCGGACCATATCAAGTAGAGTTCGATTTCGTCTTTCTGCAACACCATTTTGTTGTGGAGTTCCAAGAATTGTTAGTTGCCTAACAATACCTTTTTCATCACATAATTCTCTAAAGAGATCAGATAAATATTCACGCCCACGATCTGTACGTAAAACTTTAACCTTGTGATCCAATTGATTCTCAGCCATATGCAAGAATCGTTTGAAACACTCTAATGTCTCATATTTATATGTGATTAAATAGACCACACCATAACGTGAATAATCATCGATAAAAGTGATGAAATAATAGAAACCATGTCTAGCATTAACATTCATAGGACCACATATATCAGAATGGATTATTTATAAGGAAGATTCGGCATGTTTGCCTACTTCAAATGGTTTTCTAGGTGCTTTACCAGCAAGACAATCTTCACACGTTGGTAGAATAGCTTTACTGAGATTGCCTAAAAGGTCTTCTCTAGCTAGTCGATTCATACGATCTTGCCCAATCTGCCCAAGTCTGAATGCCAAGTTTTGACATCAACATTTTTATCAGAAAATGATACAAATGAACAACTAGATTTTTGAAAATCGTTAGAGATTTCAAGAACGTAAAAACCATTATGCTTGTAAGCAATACAAATACAAATATTGTTTAACATCACATCAACATAACTTGAACCAAATGTTATTACATAACCAAGTTTATCTAAACGAGATACTAAAATTAAATTCTGCCAAAAATCTGGAGCGTAGAGGACATCATGGAGGTACAAAACACGTCCTTCGCAAAGGTCCAATTTACATGTACCAATACTTTTGACCTCCACACGTGTGTTGTTGCCAACGTAAATCCACTTGGTTCCGACACTAAATCGACGAAAATCCACAAAGACATCGCGTTCCTTTGCTATGTGGTCGGTTGCTCCTGAGTCTACAATTCACGAAGAATGAGAGTCAGCGACTAATGCACAGCTAGAAACATAAACAGAAGTTTGTTCAGAAAAGTATACCTGTGTTTTCTTCTTCGGCTCAGTGCACTCACGAGCGAAGTGTCCATACTTGTGACAGTTGTAACACTTAACTTTACTTTTATCAAACTTCTCATCGCGCTTACCACGTTTGCGCTGGTTTTTACTTTTATTTTTAGTCTTGTTTTTACCCTTCTTATTGTGCGGCCTTTTACGTTTTGAACTTTTACTCTAACCAGCAACATATGTTTGACTGAAAGGTTTAGCAGCCTCAAGACGCTCTCCTTCTAGTTCCAGATGACGTTCAACATCAGTAAAGTTTTGATGTTATCGTTATAAGCTAAGTTCAAAATCATTTATTCCCAATGCGCCGGAAGTGAACGAATGACATCATGCACTTGTTGTTCATCAGTAAGTGAAACACCAGCACTTTTCAACTCACAAATCATGTTCAATAATTTACACAAATGCTGCCGCATTGTGTGATTTGGGCGCATACGGTATGAATCAAACTTAATATTAAGTAACATTAATTTCGTGGTTGATATACTGGCAAACTTCTCATGAAGGGCATCCCACATGGTTTTGGCAGTTTCATGCACCTCATACTCACACATTAAAGAATTGTCCATACTGCTCAGTAACGTAATGCGAGCTCTCTTGTCTTTCTTTTTTCATGCATTGTAAGCATCCAAATTCCTTCTATGTTGAGGTGTAATGCCAAATTGTGGTCCAGGCATGGTTCAATAACTTCCTCTTCTTCGAATATGTATTGTACTTTCCTATGTCATAATTGTCACCATTCAACTTGTCACATTTGTTCAGTTCAGCAATTATTTGCTTGGTTGTCATTTAGTCTAAGATCATGTTAAAAAATAAATGAGTGTTAGAACGTTAAATTTTCTTTTGTAAGAAAATTTTTGGAAGTGCATATATTTTTTGTTACCAAAATTAGCTTTTGATGTAACAAATGTATTTTCATATGATATTGCATTTTTTGTGTTAAAATTATGCAATTAATAATATATGTATGATATGACAACATTATTTTTTGTTGTATGAATATTTTCACTACATATATGTAATTAAGGCATGTGTGACAAATGATTTTCAATTTGTATGAAAAATTGATATTTTAATTATTTCAATGTCTTATGTTATACATATATGTCTTATAAGCATGTGACTTTATTTTTTACATTTTATGTAAATGTTTGAATTAATAATAATTATGCTTATTATCATGCATATATTATGTTAAAAGCATGTGACAAATAATTTCATTGTGTGATAAATGAATTATATAATTATTTGTTTGCTTTGTAATTCATAATATTTTTATGCTATGTTTGTGTTATGCATAAATATGATAATTATGAATGTGACATGTTTCATGAAGTTAGGCTTTTAATAAATTGGACTTAAGTTATGCATAAACATGATATTTTAATTAAGGCATTTTTTTAATTATTTTGGTGTCGAGACGAATGGGCGATGGTTCCCTAATTGGCACCTTGCATGGACAAGGAAGAGCACCCATCACATAACTCTGTTTGCCTGACCGAAATTTTTTGAAAACAATATGTTAATCACGTTATATATTTTAAATGATTTGGGTAAATTACACCAAATGCCCTCCAACTTTAAGGTTTGCTCAGCGATACCCTCCAACTTCACTACACAAATGTCCTTCATCTTTTAACGTGTTTCATCCGATGCCCTCCTTACCTGAGATAGCAGGTTTTCTGATTTTTTGTCGACGTGGCGTCCACGTGGCCATCTTCTCTCCTCCACGTAAATAGTCGTTCGCCGTGGCATGCTCCGACGTGGCACATAAAATTACACAAATGCCCTCCAACTTTAAGGTTTGCTCAGCGATACCCTCCAACTTCACTTTGTAATACAAATGCCCTTCATCTTTTATTACATTTCACTCGGTACCCTCTTTACTTGGGACAGTCAATTTTTCGATTTTTCATCGACGTGACGTCAATGTGGTCATCTCCTCTCTCCTCCATGCAAATACTCGTCCGACGTGGCATGATCCAACATGACACATAAAATCAAATGTCCTCCAACTTTAAAATTTGCTCACCAAATGCACATAAAATTACACCAATTTGAGCAAAGATGACGGCCGACGAATACGAAAGGTGAACGAGGAAGGAGGCGAACGACGAAGGTGAGCGAACGGCGAAGGAGTGCGAATGGTGAAGGAGGTTTCCGGCGATCGAAGGCAAAGAGAAAAATAAGAAAATAATTTAACAGTGAGTGGGTCAACTTACGGTAAGCAAGATGGTTTAATATGTGGTGTCACGTCGAAGCATGTCTCGAACGGGTATTTGCATGGAGGAGAGATGAGATGGCCACGTGGACGTCACGATGATAAAAAATAAAAAAACCGATTGTCCCAAGTAAAGAGGGCACTAGGTGAAATGTATTAAAAGATGAAGGGCATTTGTGTTACAAAGTGATGTTGGAGGGTATCGCTGAGCAAACCTTAAAGTTGGAGGGCATTTGTGCAATTTTATGTGCCACGTCGGAGCATGTCACATCGAGCGACTATTTGCGTGGAGGAGAGAGGAGATTGCCACGTGGACGCCACGTTGACGAAAAATTGGCTATCTCAAGTAAAGAGGACATCGGGTGAAACACGTTAAAAGATGAAGAACATTTGTGTTACAAAGTGAAGTTGGAGGGTATCGCTGAGCAAATCTTAAAATTGAGGACATTTGGTGTAATTTACCCTGAATGATTTTGGATATTCATTTTTCTAAAATTACTAGAATAGTACCTTGGCGCAATTATATTATTTTTAATAACTTGGTAATGTTTTTGGAATAGTGGGAGATGAGTGGGAGCTTTCCTACCATCTCGATGTCACTACCCTCAAATATTATCATTTTATTATTTTTGAAATATATGCGATGGGAATATTTATAAGTTTCATATCATAAAATGAACCTTTAAAAAATAATATTGTGCACGAAATATTTTATTTTCACATTTAACATAATGTGATATAATTATGTTCGTAACATAATATCAAAACATATTACAATATATACATGACACATTTAAATTTTGTATGCATGACATACCAAGAAATGTACACAATTATGTCATATAGGTTTCAAGAAAATTTCTGTAAATTTTCAAATTATCATAACATAATTACATTCAAGACATTCATATAAAAAAACATATGTCATATTATGTCACAAAATTTCTAATATGAACAATAATTACGAAAATTAGTAAAAAAATGCATGATATATGTCATGGATCATTAATGCAATTTCATAAAATTTTCCAGAATTTTCTGGAGCATAAAATAAGCAATTTTTAATTTTAATATAATCTTTTCCAAAATTTTTCTAATACACTATAATTTCAAAAAAAAACAATTAGAACTGTTCAGAATGGGCTGCAATGCAGCCCAAGTCGCCAGCTGCCTCATATAACCAAAAGTGCAAAAATTATGATTTTTGCATAATCCCGTAAGTAAAAAAATTAACGAAAAGAACCATTTAGGCTCTGACACTAATTGAAGATTTTGATATAGAAAACTAATCTTATTGCAATGGAATAAATAAGATTCTTTTACGTTGTATTATCCGAACATCGACACAATGTTACAATCCAAATACTACTAAAGCACAAGCTATAAGCAAAAAGAAGACGTCAGTCAACATGCAAGCAGTGTACATAGGACTCCAATACAATTCTATATATAGAGTTGCATTAGCAGTTCTATAAACTGCCCACTGCCCGTGCAATTTTATTATGTATATTATGTAATTAATAAATTACATGCAAGCAGATGCCCATTATGGGCGGTCGACGTCCAACACGTAGAAAACTAGATAGTTGGAAAACCGGGGTGCAAACTGTGCAACCTGGTAAAGGAAACTCGCCCGGTAGCTTGCTACTGAGAAAGAAATTGGACGTTCTTGGGGTCACTGCTCCCTCCCTTCACTCCCCTCCACCCATATTTTCACAAAAACCTCTCCTAAAACAACTCCCAACCTTTCCCACGTGAGCTCGATTAGTTTGTCTTCCACCATCCATCAATATCTTTTTTATCCAACTTTGTTTTATTTTTCTTTTCCCTTATTTGTCTTTCCGCTTGTTTGATTACACTAAATAGCCGCCCTACTCTCCAGCTTGTTTTCTTTTACTTCTCCTCACCGTTTCATTTTAATGTCGACAACTGTCGAAGAACTAGGGAAGACCTTGAATCCGTTCTACTAATGACCAAAGAGCAAGAAAAGAAGGCACAAAGAAGGGATCACCAGGCCAAGATATCAGCATGGCGTCCCTACCACAAAACCCGTCCAAGAAAGCAATCCGCAGTCCGGGCGGCGTTGGGTCTCAGAGCAACCGGAACACCGGGCCGACCGTGAAGTTTGCAAGGAGAACGTCCAGCGGCCGTTATGTCAGCCTCTCGAGGGAGGACCTCGACATGTCCGGTGAGGTGTCGGGGGACTACGCTAACTACACGGTCCAAATCCCACCCACTCCTGACAACCAGCCGATGGATGGACAGTCAGAGGCGACGTCGGTGGCCCTCAAGGCGGAGGAGCAGTACGTATCGAACTCCCTCTTTACTGGAGGTTTCAACAGCGTCACTCGCGCGCACCTTATGGACAAGGTGATCGACTCAGAGGTCACACACCCGCAGATGGCCGGTGCGAAGGGCTCAGCATGCAGCATGCCTGCCTGTGACGGCAAGATCATGAGGGACGAGCGAGGACAAGACATTGATCCTTGTGAATGCAGGTATATAATGCAGGGTTCTTTTATTTTTTAATATACATCAAACGAGAATAACAAGAAAGATCTTGGATGTTCGCTATATAAATATATATACAGGTTCAAGATATGTCGGGACTGTTACATGGATGCGCAAAAGGAGGGAGGGATGTGCCCAGGCTGCAAGGAGCCATACAAGATCGGAGAGTACGAGGATGACACTCCTGATTTTAGCTCCAGCGCTCTACAACTACCGGCGCCAGGGAATGCCAAGTTAGACAACCGTATGATGCAGAACAACAACAAGTCTCTGTTGATGCGTAACCAGGGCGGGGATTTCGACCACAACCGCTGGTTGTTCGAGTCCAGTGGCACCTACGGCTACGGGAATGCTTTCTGGCCCAAGGATGGTGGCATGTACGAGGACGACTTCAACGCGAACATGGGAGACGGCATTCCTGATACAATGGAAAAGCCATGGAAGCCCCTGACTCGGAAGATTCCTATGCCTGCAAGCATAATCAGCCCTTATAGGTTAAAGTCAGATTAATCATTTGTTGAACAAATTTTCCTATCCATTCTTTTCGAGTAACTATAATTTTTGCTTTCATTCAATATTCATTTGCGTGTCCATGCATGCAGGTTGCTCATACTCGTGCGTCTTGTGGTTCTGGGCTTTTTCCTGGCGTGGAGAGTGCGACATCCAAACGAGGAAGCGATGTGGTTGTGGGGGATGTCGATCGTGTGCGAGGTTTGGTTCGCTTTCTCATGGATCCTCGACCAGATGCCCAAACTCAACCCCATCAATCGGGCTACCGACCTGGAAGTGCTCAAGGAAAAGTTTGAAGCTCCGTCACCGGACAACCCCACCGGACGTTCCGACCTTCCCGGCATGGACTTGTTCGTGTCCACCGCAGACCCGGAGAAGGAACCGCCTCTCGTCACGGCCAACACCATCCTGTCCATCTTGGCTGTCAACTACCCGGTAGATAAGTTGGCATGTTACATATCAGACGATGGTGGGGCATTGCTCACTTTTGAGGCCATGGCCGAGGCTGCGAGCTTTGCCAACATCTGGGTGCCCTTTTGCCGAAAGCATAACATCGAACCTCGGAACCCGGACAGCTACTTCAATATAAGGGGAGATCCAACCAAGAACAAACAGAGGGCTGACTTCGTGAAGGATCGAAGGAAGGTCAAGAGGGAGTACGACGAATTCAAGGTGAGAATCAACGGCCTGCCAGACTCCATAAGGAGACGGTCGGATGCTTTTAACGCCCGCGAAGACATGAAGGCCCTGAAACAACTCAGGGAGAACGGTGGAGATCCTATCAAGGTCCCCAAGGCAACATGGATGGCGGATGGAACGCACTGGCCGGGAACTTGGGCTGTTCCTCTCCCTGAGCACAAAAAGGGAGACCACGCAGGCATTCTCCAAGTAATTATTAGTATTGAAAAATATTACCTAATTTTTCATTTATTTATTTCTTTCGAATTAGTATAGTTCCCTTTTTTATGAATTTTGTGCATGCATGGCAGGTCATGCTGAAACCTCCTTCGACTGATCCCCTTTACGGTCTACCGGATGAGGAACAACTGATCGATTTCACCGACGTGGACACTCGACTGCCGATGCTGGTTTACGTCTCCAGGGAGAAGCGACCGGGATACGACCACAACAAGAAGGCCGGCGCCATGAACGCGCTCGTGCGATCATCGGCCGTCATGTCCAATGGGCCCTTCATCCTCAATCTGGATTGCGACCATTACATCTATAACGCTGATGCCATCCGCGAGGGGATGTGCTTCATGTTGGATCGCGGCGGTGAGCGCATCTGCTACATCCAATTCCCACAAAGGTTTGAAGGCATCGATCCTTCTGATCGTTACGCCAATCATAATACCGTCTTCTTCGACGGCAACATGCGTGCACTTGATGGCTTGCAAGGACCAGTGTACGTCGGAACTGGTTGCTTATTTCGACGTTTTGCACTCTATGGTTTCGATCCACCGAGGACAACTGAGTACAATGGCTGGTTCTTGAAGAAGCAGAAGAAAGACATCTATAAGGACCCTGAATCAGAAACGGAGTCGCTGAAACTCGAGGATTTCGACAATGAGCTTGAGGCAGCTCTACTACCGAAACGGTTCGGCAATTCTGCAGCGTTGATGGAGTCAATACCAATCGCGGAGTTCCAAGGTCGTCCGCTCGCCGACCATCCCGGCGTCAAGCACGGTCGACCGCCCGGCGCTCTGCGAATTCCTCGGAAGCCCCTGGATCCGGCCACCGTCGCTGAAGCTGTTTCAGTCATCTCTTGCTGGTGCGTACATACGTTCAGTCGAATGCCTTTTTCTTCTTCTCAGTCGTCAAAAGATAAATCATAGCGTACGTACGTACATGTAATGTGCATGCATGCATGCGTGCAGGTACGAGGACAAGACAGAGTGGGGCGAGCGCGTTGGCTGGATTTATGGGTCGGTCACTGAGGATGTGGTGACGGGGTATCGGATGCACAACCGCGGCTGGCGATCGATCTATTGCATCACTAAGCGCGACGCTTTCCGTGGGTCGGCGCCGATCAACTTGACTGACCGGCTCCACCAAGTGTTGCGTTGGGCTACCGGATCGGTGGAGATCTTCTTCTCGCGCAACAACGCGTTCCTCGCTTCGTCGCGGCTCAAGTTCTTGCAGCGCATCGCCTACCTCAACGTCGGCATATACCCCTTCACCTCCTTCTTCCTCGTTGTGTACTGTTTCCTCCCGGCGCTCTCCCTCTTCTCTGGAAAATTCATCGTCCAGAACGTGAATGTTACTTTCCTCAGCTTCCTCCTCACCATCACGATCGCCCTCATCTCGCTCGCCATCCTCGAGGTCAAGTGGTCTGGCATCAGCCTCGAGGAGTGGTGGCGCAACGAGCAGTTTTGGCTCATCTCCGGTACCAGTGCGCACTTGTACGCCGTGATACAGGGGCTACTCAAGGTGATGGCGGGCATCGAGATATCGTTCACGCTCACGTCAAAGTCGGCCGGGGAGGACGTCGAGGACATCTACGCTGACCTGTACCTATTCAAGTGGACATCACTCATGATCCCGCCCATCACCATCATGATGGTAAACATCATCGCCATCGCCTTCGGCTTCGCCAAGACCGTCTACAGTGAGGTGCCCAAGTGGAGCAGGCTGATGGGAGGGGCCTTCTTCAGCTTCTGGGTGCTAGCGCACCTCTATCCTTTCGCCAAGGGGTTGATGGGGAGGAGAGGGAAGACACCCACCATTGTGTACGTCTGGTCGGGCCTCATCGCCATCACAATATCGTTGCTCTGGATCGCCATCAGTCCACCTCAAGGGGGCGGTCCAATTGCCGGCGCCACCTTCCAATTCCCTTGATGGTCGAGTTCGATTACTTTGGAGGCATGCATATGTTTGCCTGCCCGCACACCTTCCATTTAACTAGTTCATTCATGTTTCAAGCCCTTGCTATTTTGTTTTAATGTTTATTTAGACATTTGTAATTGTAACTTTCTTCATGCATATATCTATACATATATAAAACCAACAATTAGGAAGGTTTTAGTTTCACTCTCATACAAAGAGATGTATCCAGCTTCATTTTTTTTCATCATGGTTTATCGCTCATCAAGCGATCAAGAGGGGAACCGTAAAATTAGGGATCTCAAGTATATACCTACTATAACACTGTAACATCAGGAAAAAAAAAAGGAAAGAAAGGTTTCTGTAGCCCACAGCCGCCCCGAGACCAAAAGTCCACACAACCTAAACTAATGTCCTAAGCTTGCTCTCCACCAACCCAGCCGATATCCCACTACAAACCCTCCCTAATTGCTACAGTAAGTCGCCCTCACTCACCTCACTCTCTTTCCACTCGGCCAGCAGCTACATAACCACTCCAAGAGCTATTGGACAGCAGCAAAGAAGGACTCGGTGGGGAGAGGAAGAAGGAAAGAAAAGTGAGGAAGACGTTACAATTTATAACTTGCTGGTATGTCCAGGGAATTTAAAATCCTCCTATTTTTTTCTTAACTACGTTTGAATGTTTGAATTAGGATATGAAATAATAAATTATTTCTTTTTTAAAGTGAAAGATTAGAGAATGTGCATTAGGACATAAATTTATGTCATCATTTCTTATGATTATTGTTGTATTGATAAGCATGATTAGTATTAAAATAATTCTTATCATGTATGTTTAGCTTATGATGAAGTTGTTCATTTGTTTATATGTATATGATTAGTAAGTTAAATGTTCTTATGCAAACATCCACATATGTTCATAATTATTGTGCTAAAAATACTCATGTATGACCCATATGATTATTGGAGCCAATATGACCTCCATGTATTGATGAATGTATGTTTTGCAGAATGTTCATGTTATTATGATTTTTTATTGGAGCAAAGTTTTAATGCACTATATAATTATATTTTGATGATACAAACTTCGAAAAATTAGAGTTATATTGTCAAAGAAGTTTAAATAAAAAGTGATAACTTTATGCACTAAGCTTTAATTGAATATTTAACTATGATCTCGTTGGATATCATTATAGAGGATTTTGTAAGCTTTCATAGAATCCAAGATTATATAATTTGAATGAATGGAGAAAGTTATACTCAAAATAGTGCAGGACGATCAACTTGTCGGTCGAAAAGGTGAAAGCTGGTCGAGGCACCAGTCAACCGATCAATGCACAAATTGTCCAATTCAAGGTCGAGACTACATCGATTGACCCAACCAATCGACTGATCAGCTCAAAGGCCGAAGATTAAAAATGACGTGACTATACCGAACAACTGTTGTCAACTGAGGAAATTACGCAACGATCACAAAGACCGGTCGACCGGTCAATGCGGTCGATTAATCCCTGGCTAAAATGAATAGTAATAACTATTATTTTGATCAAAACAAATAGCAACGGCCATATCATCAATAGAGGCCTATAAAAGAATACCAAAGGCTTCAGAATTCATCAAACATTCAAGGGAAACTTCAAGAATAAAAGGAAAATCATTTTCTTGAAGTAATTATTGTATCTTGTCTACATTTTCTCTTCTCTTCTTACGAGCGGTGTATTGTAAAAGAGAGAAACACCTTCTTAGAAAATTGAGTGAGCTCTTGTGTAGAAAATGTTCTATATCTTATCTTTTGAACTAGAGAAAAGATAAGCTTTCTAGGAGGAGATGTGCGCCTTACCTGTCGAAGCGGAGAAAAGATGGTTTGGTGTAAATGGTTTCTTCCTTGCCCCATTTAGAACGAAGGAAGAATTTAGTGAAATCTCTGACAGTCTCGAGGTCGAGAAGTCGAAGTGAAGACGTAGGCCAAGGTGTGGTCGAATCTGATCAATAACCACCTTATGTTCTTTGTGTTTGATTTATCTCTTCTTCTCCTTCTCATATTATTATGCATGTGATATGATTTGATTTGCATTTATTTAGAGTTTAACGAATTGATTTTAAATTTTCGCGATGCATTTTGTAAAATCGATATTTTCAATTTTAAACACCAATTCACTCCCCCCTTGGTGCTTTGGGATCCTACGATTGGTATCATAGCGGGTTGCTTTTGTTTTAAAGATTTAAAGATCTTTAGAGCTACGACATCATGTGGATTTAATTTTTCTGAAGGTCAATCAATTAGTCAACCTCCATTTTTTAATGCTTCAAATTTTACATATTGAAAATTTTGGATTCAAGCATACATGAAAAATTACCTTCAGAATATATCGAAAGAGAAATTTTTTTTGCAAAACTTGATTGGGAAGTCAAAAATATTTTTTATTGTGCTTTGGATTCAACAAAGTTTAATCGGATTTTTAGTTATGAAAGTGAAAATGAGATTTGGAAGAAGTTCATTGTTACTTATGAAGGAACGGATAAAATTAAATAATCTAAATTAAATATTTTAAATCATCAATATGATTCTTTTAAAATGTAGATAATGAATTCATAAATGAAATAGTTGTACGGTTTAATAATATTATGAATAAATTAGCCTCCTTAGGCGAGTCAAGAACTAACCCCCAAAAGGTGAAAAAGTCTTTCATATCTCTCTCCTCTCTAACTGACATGTAAAGAGGACCGTGATTAAAGAAAAAATCTGAACAAATTAGATTTTGATGATATTATTTGTTCTCACTTAATCTATGAGATCGAAATTCAGGAAGAAGAAAAAGAAAAGGCTCTCAAAAATAAATAATTGACATTAAATGCAAACAAAAAGGAAGAAGACTCAAGTGAAGAAGAAGTTAATGAAAAGAGACTCACACACTATACAAGAAAGCTTGATAAATATCTCAAGTTGGTGAAAAATAAAGAGAAAAATGCTAAGCCAACTAGAAGGTCATGTAAACAACATCAAGAAAGAAACTCAAAACTCACAAAGAAGGACAAAGAAAAAACATTTCAGAAAGGGAAGAAGAAAAACATAAAGGGTTAAGTGAATGTAAAGCAAGTGACTCATCAAGCTCTTCTAGTGAGGATGCATACATATGATTAATGGTACATAATGATGAGGTAACTTTTAACTCTTCAAATTCAAATAATGACTCATCAAGCTCTTCTGAAGAAGATATTTCTTTTGATGTACACAAAAAATTTCTTCTATTATAAAAAGGTATCTTGCACTTAAAGAGAAAAATGAAAAATTACTACATGAGTTTGAGAAATTAACTAGAGCGGAATGGCGTCGTATGATCCATGTAGCCGACCCCACCTAGTGGGATAAAGCTTTGTTGTTGTTGTTGTTGTTGTTGTTGAGTTTGAGAAATTAAAAGAAGAAAATGATACATATTTTTATGGAAAATGAAAACTTGAAATATGAAGTTGATTCTTTGAAAATTATGCATGTATGTGAAATTCTAAAGTCGACATATTCTTTAGAAAAAGTAAAAAGGAAAATACTTTTTTGAAAAATTCACAAAATAATGATAATGCTAGTTCTTATGCAATGAAAAGTAATTTTAGAAAATACTTTGGACGTGAAAATTCTTATTGGAAATTTAAACATTCTTATGAAAAATTCTTAAATTCACATATTACTTATTTTGCATGTGAATTTCATGATCATTATGCATATCGATGTAAAGTAAGAAAATAATTTCAACATGGGATGATATGGGTTCGAAAAGGAACATTGACTAACAAAATTAGACTCAAAGAAGTTTGAGTACCAAAAGCTAAATGATTATTTTTCAGGTGTGTCTCACATGTAAAAGAAATGACAAGTAGATGTGAAAATGTGAAGGCATGAAGGTCATGATAAAAATATCATTTACAAATAAAACTTGAAACATTTTTTTTGTAGAATTATTTATTATCATGATTATTAAGGTTTTTAAGTTTAAAATTTTCATGTTACAGAAATTAAGCTATGACCCATCGTAATGTTATCATTTCTCTTTGGAAGAAAAAAAGAAACAAATAAAGGACTAAAGGAAAAAAGAAAGATAAAGAAAATTAGTCATAATAATAGTGAGAGGTTGTTCAAAAATTGGAAATATTATTTCATCCAAACTCTTTGAATATGATTTTGTTATCCTTATTTTACAAAACTCGATTTTGACATTTCATTATTGTCTCAATGCAATATTTTGATTCTTAATACAATTTTCTGATATTTTGATATTCATAACCTCTAGATCAATTTGATTTCACTTTGCTATTATAAAAGAACCATAAATTTAGAGGAGTTATTTTTGCCTACCACATATTTTATATGAAACAATTATTTGTGATGTAATACTTTACATGTTTCTTATCTGACAAAATGGGAGAATAATTTTTTTAAAAAATAACACGATTAAGGGAGAGTTGCATATTGTTTCTTATGTGCTTCAAATGCTACACTAGTCAAGGTCAAGGATATAGCAGGCAGTGTAGTGTCCTGTCACGTATGCAGTCAGGTTGACCCTGAGGATGCTACACTATTTGTTATATCCTTGACCTTGATCAATCAACAAACGTAATACGTGGCAATGAAAATAATGAAAAAATGAGTGGAATCATGATTGCGAAAGAGAAAACATGACCAAAGGACATCAACATTTAATGAAATCAATCCAGAGAAAAGAAAAGATTACATACTCCAACAAATTCGAGCAATTGATCACATGTCTGATTTCAAGAGAGAGAACCACAATATCTTTCGAGTACATGAACCAATTATTTGATTAATGAAATAAAAGGGTTGAAAGCCATTAAGGTTGACAAGTCATGGACAGCTGTCCTCGAGCTCTGCGTCCTCTAATGCAGAGGCATAGAATACTCGTGAGTGAAACGCCCAACACCATAGAAACATAGGCGATAAAGTGATAATTAGACCATGATTTAAACAATAATGGGTAAGCAATAACGTAACCTGCTTTAATCAATAGTCTCAATGCTCTGATTATAATAGGTAATTAACAATACTTACTCATATCTATGCTTTGTTCCATACCGTAATAATACCATGTTCTGTATTTTACTCTGTTATACATTACTATACTTTGCTTTGCTTTGTGTGGTACTACATCTTTTACATTATTATGCGATCCTTGAAGTTCGTTGTCCTATGCGAGCTCGACTTGATTAAGTTGGGAAATTAGATATGCCCTTATACATCTTGTGAAGTCAGGGATGCCCATTATATGGAAGGTGTATGCCAAGGCATATTTTTTTTGGAGTACATGTGGGAGAGGACCTGTACCCTAAGAACATGGTCATTAAGGACTCGTAGGTTCGCTGTCTCCCTGTCCCTCTAGCGCTATAACATGTAATCCATATAATGCCCTCTTTGGGGGAGGGAAGATGTCAATGCATCGCCCTTTTTGAAATACAGGTGGGAGAAGGATTGTACTCCATGAGCAGTGGTCGTTACGACCTGTAGGTTCACTGTCTCCTCAGTTCAGTTACCTACCCCTCTTCTGTATTATACCATGATTTTTACTCTGTACTTTTGACGGCACATAGCTATCCCATAGTTTTATTTTTTCTTTACTCATCTTATTATCTGTGGGGGTTTAGGAATCATATATCAAGGAAAGGTTGAAGTCGGATTCCTTATCCCTGGGCAATGCATTATGTCCTGTTGCTTTATTCCTTGTGTTAAGTCCTAATTGTCCTTCAAGGTGAGAAGGGTTCAATAGGGTTTTTACCAAGTGGGCTTGTCGAGGTTTGGGCCTAACTATGAAAGTTCAGGCCACGAAAGCGTATGACCCAGATCGGATCCATCAGAGCACGATTGTTTCTTTTCTGGCACATCCGTGCCTGTGTCACGACCGTGCCATACATTGGCACGGTCGTGCCAAGGTTCGGATCGGTCGACCGTTCGCCCGAATTAGTCGACCGTTCTCTATGGGAGGCACGGTCGTGCCTCTTATCAGGCACGCCCGTGCCTGACTCAGCCAATGTCCTCGTGCTTGGGCGCCCGTGCCACTTAATCGGAATGGTCGTGCCGTCGCGGTCGGATGCAGGGCACAGAGGTGCGCTCGGCTTCTCCTTCGACTCCGGCCGTCTTTCGGCCATCAAAACATGATAGTCACAATATGAAAAGTGAAGTTCGTCGACTCTGGAACATGATAGTATCTTCGTATTCGTCTTATGATTAACAATTTATGTCTTAGGGGATAAGGTACCTTTTCCGATTGTTTGAGTTCGCCGGCGGTATGTTCGTCTTCCTCTCGAGTTCCGATCATCCTTGGTCGGTGGGAAGGCACGACTGGCTTTCACGAGTACATCGAGGGGGTGCTATCGCACGTCGAAGGATCGTCGGACCGTCCTTGCTCTAAACTCGTTGTTTGTACGTCGTTCACCGGAGAGGAAGAAGAAGATATGGAGGAAGAGAGCGGCGGCCGTGAGGGTGTCTAAGGGGGCGCGAGGCTCCTCCTCGTGCCCTCTTAAAACCCTTCGCCGCCTCCACTCGGAGGCAACGTCGTGGGGGGAGAGAATCGAGGGAGGAGGTTACTCCCTCCCCCCCATTCTTGGTTGATCAGTCAAAAGTGAGATCTTTTTAAGCAAAGCTCCCAATGTAAGTGTCCAAAAGTTTGGCACCACAATTGATCTGTATATGAATAGATCTCTTGCATCATTCAAAGCAAAAATTAATCAATCCTGGCTTCAATCACCTCCTGGGACCAGTTGTTATAGATTGGAGCCGGAGAATTGCGAGGCAAATCGCAAGTTCAAAATTCGATTCATTATTACGTTCGACTGATCTTATATTCGTCTCGCATCATAATAGATTATTTTCTTTTCTAGGAGAAAAGAGATAATTTTTATAAATAATTTTCTAACATCAATTCATCTTTTTTTATTGTAGAGGGCATCAAGTTCTTCAGGTTTAAAATGGTACATAGCTCGTTTTTTTTAACTCTAACTAGAAATATGTCCCTTTTTTCAGTTCGAATTAGAATTAGAATTAGAATTCAACTTCGAATTCTTTCTTTGTTGGAGAGATTTATGCGGGTTGTTACAATTTTAGTCTTCCGATATAGATGTGAGCTCTGACCTTGTCATAATTAAGTCAGACATTGCCGAGATAACCTTCTAGGCAGATAAAAAAATCTATGACTCGAGATTTTTTTTTAGATACCTATAATAAATAATATATTAATAGCATCATAGCAGTTTTGACATCAATAAACAATAAAATATCAGCATTAAAGCAGGCGATTCTTGAAAGAAAACATATTGATTCTTAAACATCTTAATCCAATAATATATAACATCATTAAGGTGGGAATTAGAATTTGGATTAATAGAATTTTGAGTAGAACCTCAATCCTCTGCTTTCTCCCCCTCTTCTCTCTTTTTCGAACCAGCCCCTTTTCTTTCCACGGTGCTGTTGTCCACGAGCTGCAACGGTGTTACTGTCACTCCTCCACGGTGGCTACTGCTTTGAACTGAGGAAGAGTGGGTGGGGTGTTACAACAGTCTGCTAACTTTATTCCATACTGTGTCCATTTACGTTGTTTAACATTTCATAGGGTCACTCACCATTTGATTCTATAATACTGAATCCATTATACAATCTTATTAGCATAATTCACATTGTAAAATGAAGTTTCTTGATTGTTGGCATTACAGGTTACATACTACTAATCAAATGACATTAATTTATTGTGTAACAATACATCCATCGCACACAGTTGGTCGAATGACTTGCTCACTTTATTGGGGAAGCTTGTTGAGCTTGCAATAGGAGTAATCCTTGTACTTTTTGGCCTTGTATTTTGCAGGGTTCTCTTCGCTGACGAGCTGCGCAAGGGGTCCTATGACCATCTCCTGGGGCGGGGCGCAAAACACTGGCCACGACATCCTGGCCTTCTCTTTGTTCACAGTTGTCCTATGAAGCACGCTCTTGTATTTGCCATTGCTTAATATCTGAGAAACCATAGAGTTATATATACATGTCATATCACTACGTTCATCCCATCTAATTAATATGAAATTCAAAATTAGATCAGCATGCATGCGTATGTCATATGTGTACTTCAAGTTGGTCACCAATGTGAACGATGACGGCATCCGGGATGTGTTTGACATCTAGCCATCGCTCATCTTTGAAGACCTGCAGCCCTGGCACATCGTTAGGGATTAGAAGCGTGATGGCGCTCATGTCGGTGTGGGCGACCACGCCGAGGCCAAGTCTGGGCGAGGGCAGGGTGGGTAGTAGTTGATCTTGAGAAGCACCTCCAACTCCTCTCCCCCCAGTGCCTTGGACAGAGCACCCTCCTCCAGTTCCAACCCCTTGGACAAGCTAAACAGTATTTGGTGCACCAATCTCACGGACCATTTTGAGTATTCCTCGTTAGCCGTTCTACATGCAGAGACCGTAGGTGTTGATGTGATAAAATATATATTTGCTGCAACTTTTTATATCTGAAACACGAAAGCACATATATATATGATGATTAACCTGTAATCAGTAGGATTCTTGGGCCATATGTCGTAGTTGATGCGAGCCGGTGGCCAAATATTGTGGAAAAGGAAGTCGGCCCATGTCTTCTTGCCCTGCAGATCCCTGGACAAGTTGGTGCCGTAGCCTTCATGAGACCCCGGCGGCATTGCGTACTTCTCCTTCTCCTCCTGTGGGAGCTCAAAGAACTCCCTGCCCACGCGCTGCAGTTCCTTGATCACCTCCACGGGGATCCCATGGTGGACCAACTGAAAGATGCCCCACTCGCGGCTGGCGTCGCTGATAGCACGGTCTACCTCGTCCTGGTTCGGATTCGAGAGGTCGACGACCGGGACTTGGATAACTACGGGGCCACGGTAGGTGGTGGCACTGGGCCGCTCATGCTCCGGTCGGATGAATTCTGGGGGTATGTCCATGTCAGCGCTGTCGTCCATGGTGGTGGCACCGTTTCTGCTTAGAGACGCAGCAATCACTTGTACCCTCTCCGTCATCTCAACATAGAAATATCTCTTCAATGGTTGTCAATCGATCGTCTCGTGACAACTGATCTGTGAAGTGATAAGTAGATGAGGGCCCTTAAAATTGTTCATAATAATAAGGATAAATTACATAAAAAAGTCCAAACTTTCTATTTGTTCTCAAATGTAGTTCGAACTTTTATTTTTTTGCGTAAAAAGTCACGAATTTTAATTTTATTATCAAATCTAGCCTAAACTTATATTTTTACATAAAAAATCATGAACTTTAATTTAAATCTCAAATCTAACCTAAACTTTTATTTTTAAATTAGTTATAAATGTAATCTATTATTGCATTATTATTATTATTAAAACATAAACTCCGCCTATGTTTTATAGCTAGTCCCAAGCTCGGATAAACGTAAAACCCTGTCGAATCTCATGAACATGGATCAACGAATGCGTCGTATGATCTATGTAGCCGACCCCACCTAGTGGGATAAGACTTTGTTGTTGTTGTAAAACATAATAATTCAGTGATCATTACATAGACAAGTCATAAAAAAATAAAAGATTAAAAATTAAATTTTTTTGACAACTTTGATAGTAAGTTAGTTTATTTTTTTAACCTATTTTATAATTAAACTATTTTTTAGTTAATTTAAAATATCTAATACAGTAGGCTAAAAATTTAAACTAACTTACTATTAAAGTTGCCAAAAATATTTTAATTTTTAATATTTTATTTTTTATGACTTGTCTATGTAATGATCACTAAATTATTATTTTTAATAATAATACAATAATAGGCCACATTTACAACTATTTAAAAATTTTAAAAATAAAACTTTAGATTAGATTTGAGACTTTAATTAAAGTTCATGACTTTTTATGAAAAAATATAAGTTTAGATTAGATTTGAGAACAAAATCAAAGTTCGTAACTTTTTACACAAAAAAATGAAAGTTCGAATTAAATTTGAGAATAAATCGAAAGTTGAGGTTTTTTATGCAATTTACACTAATAATAAAGGCTTTGCCGTGAAAGTTTTGGTTTTCTACCGAGTTAATTAACGTATATATGCATGCCTGCCAAGAACATTGGAGGCTGGTTAATTGACGCATGAAGCTATATATATTATATCTATAAGCAGGTGATGCTTAATTTATTTCAAATTTCTAAATAAATGTAAGCGTCTTAAGATTCACCTCTAATTAAATAATGCATTTAGGAATGGATTCAAAGGAGAAAGTGAGTTTCTATAATCAAGTGCGTCCGTAAAGAAAAAAGCAAAACTGCAAATAAGCGAAGAATTGGAGACGACATACATACCATGCGAGGAGATGGAAGTTTTTGTAGACTTCGATTGAGGCAGCCGAAATGGTCTTGATTGAAGTATATGTACATATATATACAATTAATTAGCGTATGAAAAAAAATAGAGCATTTATGGCATAAACAATATATATACAATTAAAAGAAGAACATTTGTTTACAAGTTGCTTGTGGATCTGAGCGATCGACAGGGAAAACACTACTATTCATCAACTTATCATTTGTCCTCGTTTCTCGAGACGATCGAGTGGGTGAGAAAGGAAAAGTGAAGAATCCAATCCTGTGTAGATTGGAGGACAAAACGAAAACAACAAGATTCAAAGAGATAAATTTAATTACACTGGTAATTAGTGAAGTAATTGACTCGATAAAATTTAATTAAGGATACAGGGGGGCGAGATTAATTCGAGGCATAGAGCCCCAGGACATCAGGATCTAGTAGTGAAATGTGGGGCTTAAGTTGGCAAATGCGCAGATCCAGCAGTTAGTTAAAGGTTGTGTTAGTGATCGGAGGACTCGGTCCTAATTTCTGTTATGGAAATTAGACACTATACTTTATTAGGAACATTTAAGTTTCTTACAATGAACTACTAACAATTTACTATGGATTTAATGTTTGTGCTTTTTAAGGGGTAGCATAATCATATTTTTATTAATCACCATTCGATTTATGATGAATGATAACTTGATTAATTGAACAATTTTTTTATTCATCATTTATCATGAAATAGATGGTGATTAATAAGAGTATGATAGTTCTACTCGAGGTAGCACAATCATTTTTTCATTTGATATAAGATTCAATTTTGATGTTTCCTACCTCATTTTGTTCTTTATCTTTTACACAATCAGATCTTCATCCAACGATTATTCATAATTAAATCTCTCATATAGTTTATTGCCGTTGGATGAAGATATGATAATGTAAAAGATAAGGAATACGGTGAGAAAAAATGACGATTTTTTTACCAGAGTTTACTCTTGACCACCTAAATAAGTGTTAGCAAGTGTGTGACAACATCATCATTATATAATGGTAACTTAAATTGTATGATTCTTTGGGCATAAGTATTTATATAAACGTTTACTTTTGCAGTTTGTGCTAAAAAACAACTTTAATTTATCAAAAATCACCAGTAGGTCCAGTACAATATCAATAAAAAATGAAAATCTAAGTCTATTTGGTGATTGACATTATCTATCTCCATTTTCTAACTTGGAAAATATTACCGACGAAAGGTGGGATGGAGTAGATAGCAGTTCCTCACCGCTTAAATAAAGATCTCGAGTTCGAACTTTTGTGGATGCAAAAAATTCCTACCGGGAGTCTCATCTGCCATAGTCAGACATGCTGTCCGAAACGACATCAGAATAGTCAGGTTCGAGTCGAGACTCTAACTCGTGATCAGTGCGCATAACTCTTAGCGTCTGCTGGGTTGAACGATCGATGTCGCTTCTCGGAGGTGGCAATCGAAAAAAAATTATCACTTAACTATTCTTATGATAAATTTTTTTCCTTGTACAAAACTAACGACGGCCTGTTGTTTTAATTTTTTTTCCCGCTTTGAGAGATACTATTAGATCTGCTGTAGCCCAGCCCATTGGAAGAAGTCCACTTGTGCCGAGCCCACCAGCACGTGCGCCGAGGTAAACTCTCGTTGGATTCGCCAGAGAGAAATATAAAAGATTTTCACTCCCTAATTGCCTTCATTTTGGCCATTATAAGATCTGAAATAGCTTTTTAGGGTTTGAATTCTTGCCTGATGTTTGCTATTTGGATTTTGATGCAGCTTGTGTTCGATTTAGTGCTTTGATATGATTTTTCTTCACTTTGGTACTTGGATCGTGCCTGATCTTGCTGACGGAAGAACCAATGGAAGATCTGTCCTCTTGCAGATGCTTGGCCACGTCTTTGTCTTTGGAATGAAGGATCAAACTCCCAGATCTGTTGCAGCTAGCTGGTACTTGTTTTAATCCTTTGATCTCTTGTCTCAGCTCACTATTTTGTGTCGATCCATGCTTCTGTAGTCTTATGCCCTGCTTGTGGACAGCTGGAATTCATGCACTTCACCTACACGATGATGGCAGCAGGGACAAGCAAAGAACAACCAGCTTTAAGAAATAAAAGAGAAAAAAAACGTAGAACACAGAAGACAAGGTAGGAGATTTCGAGCACTCCACGTCCCAAGAAAATAAGAAAATGACTTTGTAATTGGCTCAGAGATACTTCTCTTCTCAGCCCAATTTCTATTTATAGATTTTCTGTTACAAAGCAACTAACTAAAACTAAAGTTGTTACATGTCTTATGTCAATTCCAAACTACAAAGCCTGTAATTGTTATGCATGATTCCTCTCATATTTGCTCTATTATCTCCTATGTATATAACAATTTCCTCCCTTGAACGAAACCAGACCTCATCCTTGAGGTCTAAACTTTGAGTATAATCTTTCTCAACTGCATTATCAACTTGAAAATATTCTCACTGAATGATGACTTCTGATAAAGCTTGTAAAAAATAGTAGGACAATCGAGACCTAGACCAAAGCTTTATTGAACTTGTGAGAACTACATGTATGGTGACTGATCCCCTGAGCTAGTGGCTGCTTCATATAGGTTTGCAGCAATAATACTTTTGCATTGCCCTGTAATTGGTTCTGATATAGTCTGAAATTGTTGATAGTTTATGACCATACACTGTTTCAAAAGGAAATCTATATGGTTGTACAATCCTTTGTTGGCTATTTAGAAACAAGTGAAAATGATGCTGAACATCTCTGTAAGAAAATTTATCTGTAACTTCTTCTGAATCGATATCAACCATAAAAGATATATCGTTTGTCTGTGAGTCTGATTGACTAATAGCCATTTGATAATTGGATCCATATTTTTGTAGATTAATGTGTCTTCTAAGGTGCTGATGAGACAGAAAACATATATCATCCTTACTTTTGGTCATTATGTCTGCAGGAAACAACTCTTTTACAGGCATAGCAGATGTAGACAATGCATTGAAGTGGACCACAGAAGTAGCTGAATTGGGAATAGGTTGTACAATCTCTAACTTTTTCTCATGTGACTTAACCAATTCATGAGTTTGCATTAAAATGTTAGCTTTAGATTTGGATGGGTCAAACTTTATTTTTAGAGCTTTCACATAAGTAACTGAACTAGGAATTGGCTGTGCATTCTTCAACTTCTTCTCTTGTAACATGACCGATGTATAATCTTGCATTAAGATTTTAGGTTCAGGTTTTGAGAGCCCAAACCTTATTTCCAATGCCTTTATAAAATGATTCCAAGAGTCCAATTGCTTATTTTGATGCATCCATCTGAACCATTGTTGTGCCTCTCCTTCGAAAGCCGATGAAACCATTGTAATCTTAGACCCTTCAGAAATATTATAAAAATCCAGAAATTGCTCAGCCTTGAAAATCCATTCTGCATGATTAGTTCCAGCAAATTTTGGGAGCTCCATTTTAGCATTATGAATACACGCATCAGAATTTAGGCTTCCCATGTGATGGTTTGAAATATTATCGTCAACCTTATGATCACCACCAATATTTAATCTACTGTGCAGATTATCAGATTTCAGTCTCAATGCATTCAAATTTTCATGAACAGTATGAAAATTTTTATTAATGGATATAAACTGTTTTTCCATGAGAAGCTGCAATTTATTCATTGATTCTTCCATTCTTGACCACCTGAGTTCATTTTCCATTGTATTCATTTCTAAAAATATTGAAACACTTGCTGAAATCTCTCAAAAAATCCGGAAGACTCTTCTTGGAATTTGAATTCAATCTTCAAGATTGTAGGAAACTCTTGAAGAATTACAGGTTAATATCTTAAGATCCATAAAAAATTTCTGAAAGTATTGGATGGATCAAGAACTATTGAATTCCTCAAAGGGCTATTCTGAATTAGATTGCAGAAAAAACTTGTATCAAGTTTAGCTCGCTCTGTAGAAGTCCCTCAAGAAAATTGCAGAAAGCCTCAAAAATATGTAGGAATCCTCTTCAAGAATGCCAAAAGTGATGTCAGAAATTTCAGAAATCAACAAGAACAGCAACAATTAGATCTGCTGTAGCCCAGCCCACTGGAAGAAGCCCACTTGTGCCGAGCCCACCAGCACGTGCGCCGAGGTAAACTCTCGTTGGATCCGCCAGAGAGAAATATAAAAGATTTTCACTCCCTAATTGCCTTCGTTTTGGCCATTCTAAGATTTGAAATAGCTTTTTAGAGTTTGAATTCTTGTCTGATGTTTGCTATTTGGATTTTGATGCAGCTTGTGTTCGATTTAGTGCTTTGGTATGATTTTTCTTCACTTTGGTACTTGGATCGTGCCTGATCTTGATGACGGAAGAACCAATGGAAGATCTGTCCTCTTGCAGATGCTTGGCCACGTCTTGTCTTTGGAATGAAGGATCAAACTCCCAGATTTGTTGCAGCTAGCTAGTACTTGTTTTAATCCTTTGATCTCTTGTCTCAGCTCACTATTTTGTGTCGATCCATGCTTCTGTAGTCTTATGCCCTGCTCGTGGACAGCTGGAATTCATGCACTTCACCTACACGATGATGGCAGCAGGGACAAGCAAAGAACAATTTGCTTTAAGAAATAAAAGAGAAAAAAAAACGTAGAACACAGAAGACAAGGTAGGAGATTTCGAGCACTCCACGCTCCAAAAAAATAAGAAAATGACTTTGTAATTGGCTCAGAGATACTTCTCTTCTCAGTCTAATTTCTATTTATAGATTTTTTGTTACAAAGCAACTAACTAAAATTAAAGTTATTACATGTCTTATGTCAATTCCAAACTACAAAGCCTGTAATTATTATGCATGATTCCTCTCATATTTGCTCTATTATCTCCTCTGTATATAACAGATATCGGCCTGCTGATTTCATTTTTAAACTAAATAAACGACGACTTGGACAATGAGAACAAATTAAAGGCAGAACCACGTGCATGCTTGATGCTTATTAACAGGCTAAAGACAGATGTGCTGATGATAATGGCCCATCAGTATGTGCTATGGGATACGTACCCACCCAATGAAAGAACATATATTTAAGAGGTTAACGAGGTTAATGAAAGAACATATATTCTAGCATCAAATTCCATTTTCAAAATTATTATTTTGATTAGAATTTATTCGTACCACTTTTATCTGAACATCAAATTAACCGAATGCTAATAGCCTTTGAATCTCCATAGAAAAAAATCTATGTTTAAGTGGGCATACCATGACTATATAATGCCTATATGCTCTGTGTTACTATCGCATTGAGATTATTAGCATCATTCGTCGTTATAAAAAAAATGTCCATCGAAGAGAAAATCGTGGAAAGTACCATGCGGTTTTTTTATTATCAAAAATGGAAAAATATAATAATTCTTAAAAATCATAAATATGATTTAAGCTCAAACGATTATTAGCACGCAAAAAAAAAAAAAAAAATGGCCGCTCGCCTACCAGCCCCGTGGACCACGTCAAGAGACTTTCACATATCCTCTGGCATAATAACTGCACCACAGTGTCGTTATCATGAGTTTGACACGCTCAACATTCATGTTGGCATGTGCATATTTGAAAAAAAAGCGTTTGATGGAGCGAAAATTAATCATTACCATGCACATTTTCCATTGGAAGATTGAAAAACTAATAATTATTAAATAATAAATAATTACATATTTACACAAGATGACGACCCAAATGGTTGCCATTAAAAAAAATTGATGTGCATGATTTGCCTTAACCGAAATTATATGGATATGAATTTTGACATTATTGGTTGTTTTTATGGAAAGTGACTGAAATTTGAAATATTAAACACAATGAACGGCATTTCTAAAGCAGTTTAACTAAGATTTTTAGTTATGGATAAAATTTTTAGTTTAACTAAGATAATCTTATCATCTAGACATACACTCTTTTTAGCATTATTAGCGATTTAAGAAACGGATGAGAGATGATGACTTCTAATAAATAAGTGTTTAGTGGTTGAATTAGCTGATGGATATAAAATAATATAATTAGACATATAAAAATTACATAATTTTAACACAAAAATATATTATTAATTGCATAATCTTAACACAAAAATATGTAATTTTTGTTAGGATTTAGAGATCAAGGTTCAGGGTTCAGAATTCAGGATTCAGAGTTTTAAGGTTCAGAGTTTAGGGTTCATGGTTCATAATTCAGGGTTAAGGTTTAGGATTTAGATTTTAGAGTTTAGGATTTAGATTTAGGATGAGCGAAAAAACCCTTGTTAATATTGTTGGTGCCACCAAAGCATGCTGGAGGTGCCGGGTTCCCTTGCTATAGAAGCTGTGTCTAAATTATTTTCTTTTTCGTTTTGAAAACAGAAAATGAAAATAGTCAAGCAAACACTATTTTTTTCTAAAAAAATGAAGTTCGAAAATGGAAATATGTTTTAGAACTGAAACTAGAAAACAACAATAAGAAATATTTTCAGTATCCAAATGGAGCCTAGTTTGCTTGTTGGCAAAGAACGATGCGTAATGTGCCTCAAGCATCATGAGGCATGTACCTCATCTGCCAAGGGGAAATTATAACATGTGTCCTCTTTTTTATTTTTCTTCATACTTCTTACGAGAAAGTTCTCTCAAGAAAGAAAAAATTTACAAGAAAAAATGTGGAGTTAAGGATGTGAAGTAATTTGACAATCTCGTGCCAGTTTGTTAGTTATCTTCTTACCAAGGTGCTGATATTGCATTCTCGCTCAATGGCAGTAAATGACACCTGAAGCACATATTATATCTACAAGATACACAAAGTATTATCAAGTTGAGCGCTGCTCTTTCTTATGTAGAAGCTTAAGCGAGGATGGATGACATGTGAAGAATATAAATTCAAGATGTTGCTTTTTCTAATAATTTAAATTTTTAAAAAATTTAGTTAACACATCAAATTTAACATAATATCATAGTTAGAAGTTTTGAGTTCAAACCTCGTTAAGCTCTTATTAAAAATTAATTTTCTCACTTAGTTGTTCACGTGTTGAGCTTGAGCTAGATCAAAAAGTCAGTAATCCACATGTGAAAGAGAGCGTTAAGAATATAAAATTATAGATGTTGCTTTTTTTAATAACTTAAGCTTTTAGAAAAAAATTAGTTAGCACATTAAATTTAACAAGTTTGTTCTTCTACTCTTTCTTATTATCGCTTCGCGTGCAGTTCTTTAAGCCCATTAGTATTGAATGACATTTTTTCCTGCTTGATGTTTGGAAATATTTCTTGTATGTAGTTTCTCTTGTTGCACCTTATTTGCTCCCCTCTGTGTATTCTTTTGTTATTCACCTTTAAAGGGATACAGAAACATAGTTTAACTTAAACTGTAATGTTTGTCCCGGAAGGATGTTGAAATAGTTGTGATCATACAGCGAAGTTGGCCCTTATTTTGTGCTTACGATAATCCAATTGTTGGAAAGTAATCGTACGTAAGTGCTTATGAAAGAAAATGAGTAAATTGAATTTTGAAAATATTAGAGTATCAAATAAACTATTTACTGTTAACTCCACAGTAGTTGTCACTTGGGCTGTGCTGCTGTTGGTTGGCATGGCCTCATGTATTGTTGTGTATTATGCATCTTATCCTTCCAGGCGGAAGAAGATAATAAAGCAAGAGGACACAAACCAGAATGATTGAGCTACCAACCTGAAGACCACTCACGTGTTTCTGTTAGAGCGCTCGTAGCCCAACCCACTAAGCCCACTCACTTCTCTTGAAAAAGAATGCATCGGACACAAGTATAAAAGCCAATCTTTATACTGTAGATTCTCAAATCTTCATTTTGGCCGTAAGCTCTTTTTCTCCAAAGCTAGGGTTCTAGTCTTCCTTTTGACTTTGCAGATCTTCTCTTCTAGCTACCAGGGATCCTTGCCTTCCTTGTACGTGTTGATCTCTCCTTGAATCTTTTTCAACACTTGGTGATTTGAAGAGGTCTATAGCTGCTGCTATTGGCTCTGCTTTAGCTTAACTTCACGATCAAAAGCCTCCATATGGTCTTCCTTGGGCAGCTGTTCTTGTAAGTTTCCTTTTCTTGATTCACATTGCAGCTGTTACTCACATCAACTAATATACTTTTGTGCAGGAAATTGAAAAGAATAGAATGTGAGGAAGAAGAACAGAAGGAGCAGTAGATAATTAAAAGAAACAAGACAATAGATAGAAAGAATTTTCGAGCAACCCCAGAAGCTCCAAGAATCCACAATTGGATCTATAAAATGGCTCAGAGGTATCCTTCTCTTCCTAGCTCATCTTCTATTTATAGTTTTCTGTTACATGTATGATGTTACCAATACATGGCAATGTTACATGATGTCTCATTTTCTATTAATTCTGTTACATGACAAATTCTGTTACAAGTCTAATATCAACTCTACAACCTTGTATATATGTATTTACATGTAATTGCTAGTGTGTTATCCTTCTGTTATTCTCTTTTTGCTTGCTGAATTGGCTTAGTTTGCTGGTCTCTCCCATTTAATGTTGTAACAGTTTCCTTCACTGCTCTCTCGATTTCTTGGTCCTTGCAACAAAATTTTTTTAGGAGTCCTTGCAACAATTTTCTTTGCATTTCTGGAGATTCCAGGTAGCACAGAAGGGTTGGCTTCCCCTCCTTATCTTGATTTCTCACTTTATGGTTGAAGAATGACCTCTGTAGATCAGTTGCCCCTCTCTTAAATTTGTTCTACTCCTGAACTGTAGTAGGTATAGCACTTTCAAAGAAAGGCATCACACCTAATATTTGCTTGTCCATTGATCTTTCGCTCACCTTTGCCTCATGTTTTTGTCCATGTTCAATTTTAATTTAACTCAACATTGTCGAGAACACTATTGTTTCCTTAACATGTTTGCTCTTGGATCTTTTGCTCACCTTTTGCCTCATGTTTATAGTGAATAATTTTACATACTCAAACCTCCTTCTCACATTTTGAATTGAATGGTCTATTGTTGTATTTTATTTTTGACAAGGAACAGATGACTACTAAGTTTGGGCAGTCATATATTTATTGTATTAGAGCTTAAAAATCATGAAATGTTCAATTTCATATAAAAGCCAAGTACAAAGTCAAGCAAAATTCAGAAAGTGGGTGTGGATTAGGGGTGTTCACCGGGTCGGGGGTCGACCCGGTGAACTCGACGATCCGACCCGACCCATCGGACCTGACCCCGACTCATCGGACCTGACCCGAGTACGGGTTGGAAAATTCCAACCCGAGTCGACCGGACCCGATGACTAGGGGTGAAAGTAGTTCGGGTCGGTTCGAATTTTCGGTTTAAAAAAATCAATCGCTATTTTTCGGGTCAGTTTTTAAAATTAGAAAGACCACCCTAAAATTATTTTAAAAAAATAAAAATCACCCTTTAGCGGGCCGATTTTTTCGGGTGGTTTTTTTGGAGCCATATTTTTAAATAATTATATTTTAAAAATATATTTAATAACTTAAAATTAATATAAAAATATTTAATTTTATATTAAATATAAAATATACAACTAAAATTTTAAAGTTATTAAATTCGAGTTTGATAATGTGATAGAAAAGTATGAAATTTTATACAAAAAATGTTATATTTATAATAAAAGAATTAATAACATATGTATTAATTATATAAATAAAAAATCATAAATAAAAATCGAGCTCCACGGGGTCCAACGGTTTTTTCGGGCGGGGCCTTAATTTTAGCGGGTGGATTTTAATTTATTGAAAATCGTCCTAAATCATATATGGACTCCTAATTTTTTGTTTTTTCGGTTCGATTTTTTCGGGTCGGATGAATTTTTCGGGTTGGTCGGATTTTTCTTACACCCCTATCGATGACCCGAATTTTTTATTTAAATCTAGGCCTATATTTGCTTTAAAAAAATTTAAAAATAAAATAAAATATTTTAAATACAGAAATAATATTTTAATAGTTATAAAACTTATTTTGTGCTTTAAAATAAATATTTAATAATATTTTTATATTTTAAAAATATAAAATCAGTAAGAAAAAAAATAAAAAAAAGGAAAATTGGTTGGTCGGGTAACCCGACCCGAACCGGGACCCCCATGAACAGCTTGACTCGACACGCTCTGACCAAATTTGGTCGGGTCGAGTTTGTTCACGAGTCGGGTTCGCCCGACCCGTGAACACCCTTAGTGTGGATATCCACACAACCGAAACCACCACTTGTAAAAAAAAAAAAGATTTTGATAGTCTGACTATTCTGGAGCGAAATAGCCTTAGGTTTACCACTAGAGACACCAACTTTTTTTCTCTACTGTAGGGATTTTGAAAGCAAGATCAACTACTAAATAATACAACACTTCATGCCCTCACTTGTAGCCACTCACTCACAACACAACATGCACGTACTACTCACTTAGACAACTATAGCACTCAACTTTTTTCTCTAGTGCGTCATCTTAGGACTAGAGTGGCCAATAATTTTGACTACAATTAGTCAGTATGGTTTTGATATTGAATCTAACAAAATCGGTTGAATCAAATTAATTGAATCAGTTCAACTCGATTCAATATCAAAAATAAATAAAAAATGACCAAAAAAGGAAAAAATATAAGAAAGGTAAAAAAGGAGTGTATAAAATTAAATGGGAATTGAAATAAAAAAGGTGGTTTAAAATTGAATAATATTAAAATAGAAAATTATCAGAGGACATAAATAAAGGAAATAAAAAGAAAATGTTAAAAAAGAAATAAGAATAATTTAAAATAAAATTTATTAATATAACATGTATCTTCATTAAATAATAGATATTAATTAATAATAATCTATTTATATTTATATGTTAGTCATTATTAATTTTTTTAATAAATAAAAATTATGTTATATTAATTTATAATATCATTAATACTTTATTTATATACTATATCATATAACTTATATATCTTTAAATAATATTATTTTAATAAAATCTGATGTCCATTAAAAATTCAATCCGATCGCTGAGTTTACCACTCGAGACACCAGCAGTGTTTGTCTCCATACACTAGTTGTCCTGCGCTCCTTGTGCTGGAAGTGAGCTCCAGGAATGTTTATCCATTCCTCATGTCTGCCACTGTACTTTGACCGTATGGGGCAATCAATGAGAGAGAAGCCCTCCTGTGCTGACCCACATGAGACATAGTATGCATCCACATCGAGCTCCCATCTTGCCTTATAAATTACAATCATGTCTCGAATATTTCACATGTTGTTATAATTTTATAATTTTATATTACATTTTTCTTCTTTTCGGATTCAATGATAGCTACAAGCTCTACTTGTTCATCTTTGACATCACGATCCCAAACGATACATTCATATGAACTGATTATGGTGTTTATCTGATCCAAATCTCTTGCATATCTTTAGAAATCGGGGGTGTTCGTTTCAGTTGCAGTACCTGTAGATTGCACGAAAATGAGAGATGGAAAGAGATAAATAGTGGAGGAAAAAGAGGCAACAGATCTGGGGGAGAGACGACATAACTATGTACACCTTTGCTAGAGCCCGTCGGAGATGGAAGAGAAAGCGATCAAAAAAAGGGGGAGAGGGGTCGATAGAGAAATAAAAAAATTTTGCATATATCATGCGAGGGTGAGGTTGTAGAAAAAATTACAAAAAGGATTTAATGCGCGCTCGACGCCCGCAAGGGCGTCGCACACTTAGACGCCTCCCTCAAGAGCGTTGGATCTCTTCCTCTTCTCTTTTTTTTGTTCATTCTGTCGCCGACGACTTCTCCCCTTCCCACCTTCTCCGCAGCCCCCTCTCGCCCCTGCTACCACCGCCCCTTCTCTCCTTCCCTCTCCCCTGCTACTGCCGCCTCCTTCTCCCCTTCCCTCTTCCCTATGACTGCCACTTCAATTGACCTCCCCTCTCCCCTGGACGACGGCAAGCTCGACGACGGGACATATTTCTTTGCTTTGCATCTACAAAGATTGTCTCCCCTGAAACCAATTTTGCAAAGAAATCGTTCTCTTTCGTGTCTACATAACATAAATTCATTATTTTTTCTATCCAAATCAAATTGAGAATTTGATTTGGATAGGAAAAAGAAAAAAGTATATTATACGAAAAATCCAAATTATTTTGTGTACTAGATTAAAAAATGGCATAATCATAACATAATCGTAATATAATTATTATTATTTTTATTTTTCCTGATTGGTAAAATCTATGGAAAAGAAAGAAAAAGATAGACAAATTTTTTATGGTAAAAAATTCATTTATTTTACTTATTCCACAAGAAGAAAAAGAAGAAAACATTGGTTCTGTTGAATTGCACAAAAGAGATTTTTTATCACAAAGAGGTTTACGAAGAATTCTTAGAAAATGCCAACGTCCGTTGGCTTATTTGTCAAAGAAAAATAGAGTAC